>OX645062.1:10000000-14800000 GCA_951905685.1 Eumerus sabulonum | reverse complement strand
CTGAAATAAAATGAATGAAGGGCGATGTGAAATGGTACGATAAATCGGTAAGTAATTGGAACAAATGTTAGTAATAGATGAAAGTCGCTTCGGGAAATTTGTGTGTTTTGTTGTGAAGAAATCGGAATCATCGACATTCAGATGAGTTATATTAAGCTGTGAAATATAAGCATTCCTGGTGCTTGTTTAGGGCAGCACATAAAGAGCTGTAAATTAAAAATTTCATCCGAAATTCCGTAATTTGGAAACATAGCCAAATTGGGCGAAAAACACGAAACTTTACATAGTTGACCTACTTTGGTTGTGAAATGATCAAAACAATTTAATTGTTGACTTTCGGAATTCCATCTCTAAATTCTCTAACTCACATATTAGAGGAGTGAGGCTCTTCCATGTCTGTAGCTTGTGGGCAATCTTTCGGATGATATTACTCCAGTGCAGAAAATTCTCCCGACATTATTACTCTCTAGGTTTTGGACGGTAAGTGACTAACAAAGGCCTCGTAGGGGTAGCGTATCCGGCGTGCGCTGGCCCACAAATAGCGAGTGGAAGCCACTGCAGCCGGACATCTAGCAGCTCTGTTGTATGTATGTATGTTGGCGTTACAATCCATGAAGGACCTTAGCCGAGCTTCTCTCAATCACCCATGTTGTGTGTGATTTCATTTTCCTATAGGTGAAAGGGACCTACAGTTTATTGCCGGTTCCGAATGGCGAATTTCGAGAAGCTTTTCATGACAATTTTACTATAGGGGGGTTTGTCAGAGCCCCTCTGAGAAGAAACACCGTGAAAAACATGTTCGATGACATGGCTGTGTCGAGATTCGACACCATGTCATCGGCATCAGAGGCCAACACACCACTCACTGCGCCACAGTGCAGCTCTGGTAGTAAGTTCTATTTTCATCTCCTCGTGGTGCCACCTAGTGATTTCTATATGAATTTGCGAACGGAAATGGATGAAAGGCGAGGTTTCTGCGCCCCAAAACAGTATTAGTATCGGCTAGGCTATGGTCCGGCAAGCCATACCTGGGAAAAAAACAAAATGCAAAAAAAAAAAAAAAACCGAAAAAAGCATCGGATTAACTGATGATGGCCCAGAAAAAAACAAACAAAAGGAAAAATGATTTTCGGCTTAGGACGTGGAATCTTAGGTCCCTCAACAAACCACGTGCAGCCGAACAACTTGCGAAGCCCCTAGACTGCTATAAGGCAGATATTACCGCAATTCAGTAAGTGAGATTGGATGGATCGGGGAAAAAGCGGAGGAGAAACTGTGACATCTATGACGGCGACTACTACAAGGAGAGAAGGCAATGCTTATTCGGATCCCGATTTGTTATAAGAGGTAGACTTAGGCAAAATATCTTCAACGTCCGGGATGTCAGCGAACGCCTCATAACAATTCGCATCAAGGCTAAATTCGCCAACTTGCGCTCCCGCCCCCACCGAGGACAAGGATGAAGCTACAAAAGATGACCATGATCAATCAGTTGACATCATACATCGTGTCTGGGTGGATTGACTCTATCCCTTACACAGCTCCATCAATTAAAGCAAATTTCTGGTGAAATTTAGTAAATTTCGGTCCAGTACGGACGTGCGATGAGTGATTCCGACGACTGTATTGCGTACATTGCTCTGGAAAAAGGAGAGAATTCGGATGAAACAGTGGTTAAAAAAAGGAATCAGTTCACTCATGAAAATCCTTTAAAGGAATTAAAAATATTCGCATCTACCGTTCTTCATCCTCCTTTAATTTAAATTTTCCGCTCCCGACAGACATCACATTCCACGCTCGCGACACCACACCTACGCAACACACAATAAGTTTATTTGGTCAATCCAACCCTTACACACATCACTCAACAAGGTAATGATCATGCAATATCAAAACTGTTTTGATTTTTGTCAATCAGTCACCAACCAATGTGTGGGACGCACACAGACGGATTTTCACAAACACACGTAAATAATTTATGTCATTCGATTGATCGTGTAAGGGTACCTTTTTAGACGCAGCACTTGCTTCTGAGATACTGGAATTCAAAACGGAAACAACAACAAGAAACCCGTGGTTTGACGACGAGTGACGACGCAGCCAAGCAGCAACCCTATCAAGCGGCGCTGCAGAGAAGGACGAGAGCTGCTCGTGAGCATTATGAGCAGAAAAGGAGGGAGGGACGTAAGCTTCTCAAAATAAAAAAAAGAAGAGAGCATCAGAAACTCGCGTGCGAAGAGATGGAGAGATGCTATCGCAGGAGTTCAGTTCGGAGGTTTTACCAACGAATAAAACAAACATGCCAGGTATATAAGGCCAGAACGGAAGCCTGCAGGGATGAAACCGAACTCTTTAAGGCAGCTGGAGATGACCTGGTTGGGAGTATGCTCCAGCTCATCTGTAGGATATAGTCAGAGGAATGCACGCCCGATGAATGGAATCTCAGTATCGTTTGCCCAATCCACAAGAAAGGCAACCCCTTTGCCTGCATTAATAACAGCCTCCTGAACACCGCTTATAAGATTTTCTCTGCTGCACTGTGTGAAGGTCTGAAATCGTTCGTTAATAAACTGATTGGTCCATATTAGTGTGGTTTCAGGATCTGGAAGTTCAAAATCAATCAAGTATTCACTCTGCGGCAGATCTTGGAAAAAAATCGAGTTCCAGTTCGACACCCACCATCTGTTTGTCGACTTTAAGGCCGCACACTATATCGTACATAGAGACAAGCTATACAGCGCCATGTCTAGTTTTGATATCCCTGCCAAGCTCGTCAGATTGGAGAATTCTCGCTGCTCCATCAGGATCGGAAGCGGCTTAACCGGGACCTTTAATGTCAAAAAGGTTTTAGACACTGCGGCATTGTGGAAAATGTGTGATTTCCTTAACATTTTCCTTGAAAAGTTCGTGCAAAGCTTACTGGTCCATACTAGGCGCACGATCTTTTTGAAGTCCGTACAACTCACATATGCCGATGACATGATATTGACATAATTGAACGAGCTCAGCGAGATGTTATTGAGGCCTTTACGAGATCTCATTGAAGCCTTTACGAGCATGACTAGAAAAGACCTAATTCAGCTCCGAAGGATAAGCGAGCATTAGAGAGATTTGGTTTGAGCAGCTATGGTATGGGATTCACAAAATTTTCGAAGGCCATGAAGACATAATACCTGTGAAAAACACTTTTTACTGATAAAGGCTGCACCCAGACACAAAGACACAGGGCTGGTCAAACAGAGGCTGCATATGTTAGCTTTCATAATTTATGGAAACAAAAAAAAACTGGCCAGGTCCTATTATGTAAGGAGCTCAGATCTCACCGAATGTAAATTCTAGGGATTGATACACTATCGTGTGTCTTGAAATTCAACATTCTCGTTGAATGTCATCGCTCCGTTTAAATAACCCCCATCCCATCCATGCAAAATTAGATTTCAATGCTTCTCTCTCGTTCCCTAAAGATCCTTATATGTACCTGGTGGAATTAATTCAAAAGCTCATTTTCCTTCTATAAGAAGAACATTTCCGGCCAGGTCAGGTCACTCACACGCAATGTAGCTGTTAACATGACTAGGCATTGTAGAGTCCGACATATGGAAATCTACACTTTACCATAATAAAAGAAACGAAAAAATATCTTATTGTTGTGCTGAAGACTGGCCTACAAATCTTACAGAGAGTTAATAAGCAAAAGTGATTTATGAATACCTATTTACATATGTATGTACATGATCACAGGCAAAGATAGCGTTGCCAGCCAGCCCACGTCGAAAAGGGCTTGTTCGTAGTATCTGCTAAGAGAGCATTTATGCTTGTTTGCTTCCTTGAGATGTCATGTTGTACATCCTCATCATTACTATTGCCATCAAACCAATTTATATCACGCATGTTATGAGCGCGACAGTCCTCATCATCAGCCATTGCCATTATCGCCATAAATATCACCTACAAAATCGTTATTGCCATGGAGCTTTGTACGTCGGAATGCAGGGCAATTTTAATTAATTCAGCGCAAACCTGTTTTCAATAGATGCCCGTCGCATCCCCACAAGGCGACGACAAAGGGGACTGAATCTACTTTGCTACAATACTCGCACACCCAACATTCATGTGCGCCGGGAATACTTTCAGATATGTGTATGTATGTACATATGTATGCGAGAGTGATGTTTATATTTCTACGGTGCCTTTTGCTTAATATGAAACAAAGTTTTTCCTCCTCAGTTCGGAGAACGGAACTGGGCTAAAAGACTAAAGGCTTAAGTTAGTTTCCTTGTTTTTTAACCTATTTCTCCACCTGCAAAAATTATGGATGCTTGTACTCGTATATCACTCGTACGACTTTCTAACCAGGTGAGGCAGGCGCCTGTGAAGTTACCTGCTCATATCACTTTTCTTTTGCTTTGACTGCAACTTCTCAAGGCGCCATTACTTCAAAGTATAGAATCTGCTCGGAGTCCTCATGACTTCCAGACTGTAGAATCTGTCTATAAACAAGTATGTACTGTGAGCTGTATTTAACACTCGAAAAAAGTGAATGAAATTCTTTCAGCATTCGCACCAGATAAATTTAACGAGATGGAATTAGGTTTTGTCTGCTCATTTAAATTGCAATGCATAGATGCGAGAAAACATAACAAGCTTGCTGAGTCATGGTCTAGAGGAAGTAACCTAAGTGAATTACATATGTATGAAGTGTCCCTGTATCTGTCTCTCGATCAAACTTGCGGCGTCCATATTTAAGATGGGATTCTGCCTAGAGGGGTTACCAACCGAAGCTTTATTTAGTTTGCTTGTTTAAAGTCAAGAATATTCTAACCTTCCTTCTTTATGCAGTAGGCAATGCCCTACTCCTTTTTTTTTCGCCCAGCCTCCAGTCCCGTGTTTTGCACCCTCCGCTTTATTCCTTCTCTTTGTGCTATTTCAGCTAGAAAATGAAAATTTATGGCCACATTTTGTGGTTGCATTCATCCATTCGAGCTGCTGCTTGCTTGCATCAAAGGACTTGGGTTTTTTTTTTTTGCTTTTGTTTTTGTTCTTGCCTTTGTTTCTTTCGGTCCTACTATAGTTGCTCTAATTCACTTTGATATCTGGAAACTGTCCAGAACGAGAAGGGAGAAAAAAGGCGAACTACTGCTATTGCTTTTCTCTGCGCTTATGAGTGTAAGGCAGACAAGTATTGGCTTCATAAGCTGTTTAGGTGGTGATTTTGTCGAATGGTAGAGTAAATAGGTCAGTATTTAAGTGAACGCATAATTAAGTAATAACTTATGGTAGAATAGCTTAAGAATAGGGGAGGGAAGATACAAGGTGTGCTAAAGGTACTTTTTTAAAATAGAATTTATAATATTAAGCTATGTGATGTTAGCATACCACATTAAGTTATGGTTTGTCCATCTAGATCGCTACCTCTGTTATGGAAAAATTCATTAGAAAACCTGTCAAATATTTTCGGGTAACCTAATATTAGGTCCGCGGTTGTCTCGCCATTTTTGGTTAATGCCAATTAAACGACCGGCACTAATTCGATTCTGTCGAACGAACTCGCATTTGAAATGGGCCATTTCAGACTACATTCTTGTATTTGTTGTACTAATTTCCAACTGAGTGAAATATCTGAAGAAATGCACTACGTGATGCTGTCTTACTATAAAAAATATAAAAGAGAAACATTCCTGAAAAATGTGTGAAGTGTACCCTGAAAACGCTGTTAGTGAACGCCAGCAGTTTTTTACTCGATCCCGTTTCGGGAATTCCTATGTCAATGATTGTACTGTACTTGGGTAGATCACCCACTATAAGAGTCGATAAAATTTTGCACCTGGTAAAGCAGGAACGCATTTTCACGGATGGCTTCAGGTCTGGGCGGGGGTCCGAAGCTGGGGTTTTCTTTGAGGCCGAAACCGTCCGACTGCACTTCTCGTTAGGAAAATATCGTCTGTCTTCCAGTCAGAGATATACGCAATCCTAACGGCCATGCGCTATGTTGTCAACCACAGGTGGAAGGGAGAAAGCATATACGTCTGCAGTGACAGACAAGCTGCACCCAAAGCTGTGTCCAACCCTTTAACTGGGTTACAATGAAGCAGTATTTGCGTCTGAGTGCTTTAATAAATAGCAGAAACCTCCGAAAAAAAGCAGGAGTAGCACGCTAGCTGTCAGGAAATAACGGAGGCACTAAACATCAACCACATGAAAGTGTGGAATCATCTAAAACGTGCGACTACTCATAGAAACTTGGTGTTTGGGTGTCACATGGATTTGGTTAACCGATTAACCGAATTGCTGAAACGCAAAGAAATCGAACCATTTTCGAATCGTTAAGCGATCAAAGCCTGTATTGATGACAAACAAAGTGATGCCGAAGGTTGAATGGGACTAGGAGGGAATTGTGCACTATGAACTGGTACAACCTGGCGAAACGGTCACTTCGCTGTTCTACAGTGCCCAACTCGACTGTTTGAATAAAGCAAGCAAGAGAGGACACCCAGAATCGGCTAAGAGAAATGGAGTTTTCCATCATGACAACGTCAGGCCAAACATATTTTTGATGTCTCAAAACAAATTGCCGGGATTTGGCTGAGAAGTTTTGATGCACCCACCATGTATCCCCACACCGGATCTACCCGACCAGGCGAATCTCTGATCGATTAGTCTCTTACGGAGTATCAGTAATACTTGCTTGTTATGTTGGCGTTACAGCCCATGAAAGGCCAGAGCCAAGCTTCTCTCAATCATCCATGTTTTTTATACAGGGTCGAGAAGTCGCTTATAGAGCCGTCTACCGACGACCAAATTGCGAACAAATCATGTCCAAAAATTGATGTCATTATAACACTGTCGCAGCGTGATTTCGACGAAATTCAGCAGTTTTATGATGACTGGAAGATGAGAGTCAACTACCAGAAATCAGAAGCTATTTTATCTAAAGCGCCGTTTTTGGGAACTCCTGGGGATAACAGAACAATTTATGGCAGATTCTCACTTATTAGACCATATGGGCGTCCACTGGCAAATCAAAGTATAGTCAGATATCTCGAAATGTGAATTAGATGCTGCTCTGATTAGAACTCGAGGCGCATTCTTTTTGACAAGATGGACGTTCAATGTGAGAGCAGGGTAAACGTGATCTATCCCATGGCTTTGAATAGGCTTATAATGGATATACCGTTTAGTTCAACGTTGTTGCCAGCATGATGGAAAACATTCGGTTGTTTAAGAGACAGTATCTCAGGAATTGTCTTGGACTGCACAGAACATCCGAGTCCGAGTACACGAAATGCTATCTTAAGGAGGTGCTCTGCAATGGGTCTATAATTTTTTAACAATTTTTTAATAAAGTTTATTCGGGGTCATGTTGCGAGGGCAACAACGTCGAGTAATAATTTCATATTTGGGGTGTGCCATCCCAACGATATATACCACGAGAGCACCTTAGCGGACGCCTTCCTCCCAGGCAAAGGTTATGGGTTATAGGGTAGGTATGAGCAATATAGAGGGTGTTTTTTTAGAGGTTTACAGACTGCCAGCTTGACCGCCGAATATTGACTTGTAGCTACTACGTTTCGCCATTTTACGATGAATATATTAACGCCAGAGCAACTCGTGCAAATTGTGAAAAATTATTTTGAAAGCCATGGTTCGAATGTTTTCGTGAATGAAGAGTGCTCATACTCCTCAGTTGAATGGCATCGACATGACAGAGCTTTGGTTTCAACCAAACGGGACATCATGCCACGCGGCGCGCGACACCGTGGGAAACTTTTGCTGAGCGCATAATGTCGCATAGTGGACCCGTGAATTGGCCTCCATGATCCTATGATCTCACACTTACTTACTTAGGTGGCGCAACAATACTTGCCTCTCCCTTTCCTACATCCTCAGCAAGTGGAAGGTAGCCAATGTCATTTTCATACCCAAGGCATGTAAAAGCTCCCACACGCCTAAGGCCTATTAGTCTCACTTCTTTTCTATTAAAGAGATGATTTAAGATGCATATCCGGTACAGCTGCATCTCAGGAAGGCTGTCGGATAACCAACATGCCTACAACAAAGGCAAATCGGTGAAAACAGCACTCCACTCATTGGTCAGTAAAATAGAAAGGTCACTGGAAAGTAAACAATACACTCTAGTCGCCTTTCTCGACATTGAGGGCGCCTTTAACAATGTTGAACCTGGGCCGTCATCAAGGCGCTGTCTGATCTGGGTGTTACGGGATCAGTGAGAGAACTGGAACGACAGCTGCTAATACAAAGAGTTGTCAAAGCCAACTTCGCTGGTGCCGTCTCAACCAGAATGGTCAGCACAGGTACACCATAGTTTGGAGTACTCTCCCGTCTCCTCTGAAACGTGGTGGTCAACGAACTACTGCTGTTACTTGGGCAGGAAGGGTACGCTGTGATCGCCTATGCGGATGACATAGCTATTGCCGTCACAGAAAAATTTCCCAGCACTCTATGCAACCTTATGCAGAGTGTACTACATACAGTAGAAACGGTACTGTGGACTTGGCGTGAACCCCTAAGAAGACCGATCTAGTACTGTTCACTAACAAATATAAAATTCCGCCCCTCAACCCACCGAGGCTGGGTGGAACCCAACTAACAATCAAAGAACAGGCTAAATATCTAGGCCCAGTCCTTGACAGGAGGCTGAATTGGAAACCCAACATTTTTGATAGGGCCAAGAAAGCAACTGTTGCCCTCTTAAAGCTAAGAAAATAGTGCGCAGGAGTTCAACCAAAGGACTAGATCTCCCTCTATATCGATGGCTCTAAGATGGAGTCGGGCGTAGGCAGTGGGGTCTTCTCCAAGAAACTTAACCTCAACCTATCATTTAGACTCCTAAATTACTCTTGTGTTTATCAGGCAGAAATATCAGCTATAACGGAGGCCCTGGCATAGCTCAGGTTCGATGTAATATCCACAAAGGATATTATCATTTGCACCGATAGCCAATCTGCGATAAAATCCCTGGCAGCGGTAACCCACAAATCAAAGGCATCCCTTAACTGTCGCCTATCTCTAGATGAGATGGCCAAACAGTTCAACATTAAAATACTGTGGGTTCCCGGGCATAGAGATATTCCAGGAAACTGCGCGACCGACGTACTCGCAAAGTTAGGGTCAAGGCACACTCAGCCTACCTACCCTCGAGTACCTAGAAACACCAATAAGTACGGTAAAGCACATGATAAAGCTTCAAACCATAGAGAAGACCAACCTCCAATGGAATGGGAGCAATATCGGCTTTATCACCAAAGAATTGTAGCTTAAGTGAAACTTAGGATGAACCAGGGACCTGGTGGCAACCAAAAGGGCAACCTTAAGTACTCTAGTGGGTGTCACTACAGGTCACTGCACCATTGGAAAACACGCCGCCAGACTGGGGCTACCCCACAATGACTTCTGTCGCGGCTGCATGGACGAGGTGGAGGAGGAATCAATACACCACCTCCTCTACTCATGTCCCTCTTTTGCGAATCGCAGGAGGATTTACCTCGGCGCGCCCTTCTTCGACAACCTAAGTGAGCTAGCAAACCAAAAAATAGCTCAACTCCACCGCTTTATTAGAAGCACCGATTGGTTCCCAGGTAGCGGATCAGGGTAACGTGATCCAGGTCGTATCACAATGGGCCGGCTTCGGCCTAAGTGTGGCTTATGCCTACCACGTCGACCTAACCTAACCTAACCTAGGTGGCGCTACAGTCCGTGGTGAACCTGTTCCTCAACCAACAAGCGTCTCCAGCTGGCACGGTCTTTGGCCAGCTTTTTCCAGCGCTGCACGCCCAGTTGGTTAAGGTCCTATTCCAGTTGCGGGGGCCACCCTAGATGCGACCGTCCTCTGCCGCGCCTTCCTTCCAGGGTGGATTCGAAGACTCTTCGGGTCGGAGCTGTATTTTCCATGTGCTCTACATGGCCTAGCCACCTTAGACGCTGTATCCGTAGACGTCGTACGAGGCCGATGTGGCTGTACAACCCGTACAGTTCTTCGTTTAATCTTCTCCTCCATACACCGTTTGAACAAACGGGACCGTAAATAGTGCGCGGAATTTTCCTTTCGAAACGACCAAGGGCTTCTTCATCCGCTTTTGTTAAAGTCCAAGCCTCTGCGCCTTGAAAACGACGAAAATATGGTGAGTGTCGATTTGGCATTCCTTGGTCTTTTCCAAGATCTGCTGTAGCGTAAATATTTGGTCTACTGTGGATTTACCTGACCTGAAACCACACTGATAAGAGCCGATCAGGTTATCCACAAACGGTTTCAGGCGTTCACCCAATACGGCAAAGAAGATCTTAAATGCGATGTTAAGGAGACTTATTCCTCTATAGTTGGCACAGTTATAGGGGTCTCCTTTCTTATGCACCGGGCAAACGATGATGAGATTTCATTCGTCGAGCATGCTCTCCACCGACCATACCTTGCAAATGAGATGGTGCATGCACCTTACCAGCTCATCTCCAGCCGCCTTAAAAAGCTCCGCAGACAGGCCGTCTGCACATGTAGCTTTTTTAGACTTAAGTCTTGATATCGCTATTTTGACTTTGTCTAGGCCGGGTGGGCGGAATTCTCTTACATAGTCATCCATTTCGAACGGATCGTTCTACCTGACGGCAGTATCTTGTCTGTCATTGCCGTTATACAGTCTACAGAAGTGGTCTTTCCAAATCCTCAGCATCGCATCCCGCGGAAGCATCACTCCATCTCCTCGATCTCATGCTTTCCCTGCTCTCTCGTCTTTCTTCTGAGAAGCGTGTTCCTCTCTTCTCTTCTGCTCATTTGTCATATTTCGCGAGCAGCTCTCGTCCGTCGTTGCAGCGTGGCTTTATATGCATTTTGTTTTGCTGCATGGGCTTGTTCGCATTGTTCATCGAACCAGGGGTTTCTAGGTGAAGGCGGTTTGAAACCCAGCACCTCTGAGGCAGCGTCTCTGACGGCGCTTTGGCAGTGCGCCCATTCCTGCTCTATTATTTGTGCTGCTGTGGGCGAATTTTGAGAGAGCTTGAAGGAGACACGGTCGGCAAAGATTCTGGCAGTCTCTTGCGATTGTAGCTTTCTGATGTCAAACTTGCGTCGTCCTACTCGACTCCTAAGCATTCTTGATGTCCTCATTCATACCGTGGCTACAACAAGGTAGTGATCCGAGTCGATGTTGGCTCCTCGGAAGGTCCGTACGTCGAGAATACTGAATGGGTGATCAATTTGGTTGGTGGTCGATTGATCAAAAGACCCCCAGGTACCCTTGTGGATGTTGAGATGGGCAAATCGTGCGCTTGCTACAAGGAGGTTACGCCCCGTTAGGAAATCGATTAGCCTAAGTCCGTTGTCGGATGTGGTGTTATCGAGGCTATGCTTTCCTATGATCGACCCAAATATGTATGTCCTCTTTACCCAGTTTTGCATTAAAATCTCCTAGAACTATTTTTGTATTGTAGCTGGGGCATTGGGCATAGGTTCTGTCTAGGAGGTCGTAGGATTCTTCTTTGAGTCGATCCAAATTTCCAAATTTAGTTTTGATGCGAATTGTTATGAGGCATTCGCTTACATCCCGGAAGCCAAAAGGGTCTTAGAATAGCTCATTGGTATTTGGAATAGTTAGTCGTCGAAATGAAAAAGCCTTTGAATACCAGCTGAATACAAACCTTAGTTTAAAAGGCTTCACTGAGAGCTTATTACTCATATTTCAGTTCTGCTTCGCATTTTGTTCTCTTTGGACTTTAACACTCCTCAAAGATAAAATGAGAGTTGTATAAGTCGCCTAAGCCTAACCGCAGACTTCCAAGAGAAGTCAGAACCACAATGCCTTACAGCAACGGAGACAGAACTCAAACTTGTGGTGGTCAGACATGTAACAGCGCTCGCTTTACAGTCCTATAACACTTGCACTTATGTATGCCCATTTCAAATGTCCTTTCAATAAGAGAATACAAAAGATATAAAAAGGTTTCCTTAGCAGTCATTTACTTATTAGCCTTATAAGAAGCACTTCCTGAGCAACTGAAAAATGTACATCATTTGCAAAAGCGTCGAAAATTCAATTAATTGCTTGCATCATTTATGATGCTTACACCAAGCACTCGAAGTACTTACAGACTTGCAACTTGCTATACGACGAAGTTGCTAAACAGCTGCTTGCCCTGTTCTTTTCTGGTGTAAGCAATGGAAGAAACTCTGCCTTGAGTTTATGCTAATTTGTTATTTGGAAAACAAACATTTCCTCTTTGTGTCGCTAACATATGTCAGCTGCCAATCAAGGCAGACTGACTAACAGTCTAGTTAATATGTTTCATGTTTAAAATAAACTGAATAACACTAGCAAAGCCATTACAATGGGACAGTATGTCCACTGACCTACAAAAAGCATGTTCCTAAGTTGTGTACGGTTTATTCAACTAAAAAAAAAGACAAAAAAAAAAAAGAGAAAATATGAACACAGGTCTTTGTGGAACATCATCTACGTTTTCATGCATCTGTCACTAGCATCGCCTGCGAATACATTAAACAAGTAACTAGACTTTACTCGTCAGTTGATTTACCATAGAAAGAGCAATGTCCTTTCCATAATTTACCACACGCCTAGGAAAAAGCTATTCCTCCTTCTCGTTCATCATGCTGTTATACAGTGCCCCACCAAGGATGGTGCTGTTTTCAACAAGCAGTCATTAATGCATTATACATGTTTCGCAATAGTGGAGTTCGCATTATAAACATCAGCCTTAAGTCGTCGCTCAAAAAGGTTTTCATCGCTGAAGTACGCATGCATAAGTATATACATGTACGTATGTATGTATGCTGTTAGTGGCTCGGCTTGGTTGTTGATGTCCTGCCATTGCCCTCGGCCCCGGTGGATGGTAAGTCGTCGTATTCCATTTGAAATTAAATTCAATTCCTTTCCGCCGACAAGCGCCGATGGTTGATGATGGTTGCATGGTAGAGTGCAGTATATATCAGGTACCGTGTTATCCTTTTTAATTAAAACAAGCGACAAGAAGAGAAGAAGCACACAAAAAACAAAAAAAAACAAATTCTATAAGTAAGAGAAGGAAAAGAATGAGAACAATTTAATGACGACCGTTTTCCATCTAACTTCCTCTGTCCTTCTTCATTTCGTATTTGTTGTGCTACTTTCAAAATCTAATGAAAGCAAAGAAAACAAAATACACTCACTTCTCGTCCCTCACCAACCCTTCATCTAATCCATGGCGGGGAGCAGAAGCAGCAAAAAAAAGGGGTCGATAGTAAGATACACTTAACAGGACGCTAGCAGTGGCCTAGCCGCGTTGACTGTTACAAAACCGGGGGTTACGAGTAAAATGAAAACCAACAATCAACAACAATGAGTTACTCCAACTTCCTCATTCCCGCGACTACCTTGACGGTGACAACAACGACAACGACGCGAATGAATTGAAATTGGAATGCAATGACCCTTCATATTTCAGATGTTAGCCGAGAGGGTTGTAAAGAAGGTCGAATGGCAGGTCCTGCTTCCGTTTCCGTTTCCCATTTTCACATTTTCACCTTTCCACCTTATCCAAATTGTGCGGAAAATCTACTCGGAAATATTGTTGGCATTATCTACCTTTTCCTCTTCTTTATTTCACCCTTTCTTCATTCCCCCCTTATTTTTACTTTTAATTTGTTTTTGTCCCTCACAGAATTAAAAATAAGATACCGCTCTATCCATCGGGGCGGTATCATGTTTTAAACTTTAGTATTCTGTCCCTAATGCTGGCACAATATTAAGGCTCCATAACGTAGAATAAATGCACACCATGTTCTTGAGTGAATAAAAATTACGAATAAACCCGTTTTTTTGTGTCGTCATGAATGTTTAATCCAAAGGATTGCCAGTTCTTCGCTACCGTTATGTTTAGGAATGACTGGTGATTCTAGGTTGACGTCTAATTAAAGCCAGTGAAAATGACTCTATATTAATAAACCCCTTGACGGAGTGAGAGGATGACAAACTCATTTATTCAATACGACTAGAAAAAAGTCGTTCCTCATTTTAGACGCTAAAGTCTACACTATATGTACGAGAAGAGTATGTATATATTGTTATGATATATGTATATGGGGGCGTCGTGGCGCAGTTAGTGTGTTGGACTCTGGCGCACGATGAGCGAGTTCGGATCCCGAGAACACCAACACCATCGAATGTTTATTTCGCGGCGTCCCTCCTCAGCGGGTTACTGGCAAAACCCCCCAGTACCCCTCCAGTGAGGGAAGCTTGGCTCTGGCCTTTCATGGGCTGTAACGCCACCAAAGCAAGCAAGATATATAAAGTAAGAGTTAATTAAAATTGAGTTGTCCTCCCTTCTTCGGGCGCCTTGCCATGGCGCGAGGCTTAAGAGATCAGAAACCTCGAACTAAGACTCGAAGACCTAAAAATAAATGGACAACCAAAAGGGATTTTAGTACTCCAAGTGGCACCCTCACAATCTATTTCAAATCCTCGCAACTCCTTGCATACGCCGACGACATTGACATAATAGGTAGGTGGCAGCGAGATGTCAATGAGGCGTTTGCGAGTATTGAGATGGAGGCGGCAAAAATTGGTTTGGCAGTTAATGAGGGCATGACTAAATATCCCCTGTCATCGAAAAAGGACACCGAGTCTTGGACAGAACGTGCATATTGGCAGATATAAGTTCGAGGTAGATAAGGACTTTATATACCTCGGCTCCGCAGTGACTTGGAATAACGACACCAGTTTCGAAATCAAGCGCAGAATTACTCTTGCCAACCGCTGCTTCTTTGTGCTCAAGAGGCAACTCTCGTACGACCAAGTTGACCTTATATAAGACCTTAATTATCCCGGTCCTGTTATACTGCGCAGAAACATGGACTTTACCCTTGGTCGTTTCGAAAGAAAGATTCTGCGTGCGATTTTCGGTCCCATAAACACAGAGGAGGGTTGGAGGAGAAGATTCAATCACGAACTGTACGGGTTGTACAGGGACATGAGTCTAGTCAGGCGTCTACGGATCCAACGCCTAAGATGGCTAGGCCATGTAGAGCGAATGTACACCACAGCTCCAGCCCGTAGAGTCTTTGAATCCAACCCCGAGAGACGAAGAAATAGAGGACGGCCGCACCTAAGGTGGCGCGCAAAGGTGGAAAGGGACCTTAACCAACTGGGCGTGCGGCATTGGAAAAGACCAGCGAAAGATCGTGCTAGGTCGAGAGGCATGTTGGTTGAGGCCCAGGTTCACCCCGAACTGTAGCGCCCGTTATGTAAGTAAATAAGTAAGTGGCGCCCTCAACAACAGAAATCCACCCGCGATTTTCTTGACCCCGGCCGGGGCAAGGATTCTGGAGGCCCCAACATTCATTTCGAACTTTCCCAGAACAACATCGAATCCTACGGTTCACTCTCTGACCACTTGGTCAGACTGAAATTCAGCGGTGCACCCAGCGGAGGCGACACCGACGATGGCGTGACACGGAAACCACAAATGTTGAACGCGCCCTAGAATTGGGACGTACTGTTGAATGTACTGCTAGGCACCATAAAAGAAGTGCCCGAAAATTGCGCAAAGAGGCCGACAAAGCCGAAGACACAATAGTCGAGGCTAAACCTCTGGGGGAACCAGCTAAGAAGGTTAGGTCGACCGAGGTATCCCTTACCGAAACCGATCCGACCCTCTCATCTGAGGTCCCCTCTCGGCGGTACGTAGCGCAAAAAGCGTCAGCGGTTAGGGAAAGCTGCTGCAGGAGGTACAAGCATGCCAGCACTTTCGGCACGCTCCTCTAACTCTGTTCCTCTTACTTTGAAGGTTCGAACACCCAATAAGAGCTTGATCAGTTCCCGAAATGACGGGGCCGGAAGCGTTCAGGTTTCTGCTATGGTCGGCACTGCCGGAAAAGGTGGCGGTGCTGACGGACAGACTCTAAACGCAGAAAGCTGGCTCCCAAGGATATCTCAGAGCAGCGTCCGAAGGAAGCAAGTGCCTAAACCGAAAAAGGAAAGAGCTCCCGAAAACGGAAGACCGCCGCCAAGAAAAGCCTCGCTAGGAAGTGAGTGTGCGATGCCTCCTTCTCCTGCGGATCGGAGTCCAAAGGCAAATGTGGCGACCCATAAGGATCAAAGCATTGGTCAAGAAAGCCAAAAACTGCTCCTCGGAGGCGGCCACATCACACAGCAAAACCCCTTCCTCGGAGGAGATTCCAAGGATCATTAGGAGTCGGGAAAAGCAGCCCACTTATGGAGACGCGGCCATCTCCTCTGAAAAGGTCAGGATAGGGAAAGCTGGTAATGACAGTAGAATTACCGACGCAGATTGCAAACACTGCGAGGATCGTCTACTGGAGCTAGCTTTGGTAACGGGTTCCTGTATTCAGGCAGAGAAGTCTGCTCTGATGAATGACACCTTCGTGGTGAGCTGTTTCTCACAGCAGACATCAGCTTGGATCAGGAACATGGTGCTAAAAATCCCTCCTCTGGGAACTGCGACCTACCAGGTAGTTAGTCTCCCGAAAGTAGCACCATCTGCCTTATTCCGGGGAAACCTGGTCGCAGAATCCAGGACTTGACACGAGGGCTTGGATTATATATTTCTACAAGGAGAGTAAGGGCTCTCTGAAAAAAGAGGGTTCTACTCTGGTTGTAGGGATGGATGACGCCTCTGTCACCACTCTGAAATCTGCTTACGATTCACGCCCCTACTTCGGCCTTAGAATGATCTGAGTCCTTTTTAATATCTAGTAGTCAAAGGATGGGACGTGCTCCGCAGTATGAATCCATGATTTTAACTCAGATTAATCTACAGCATTGCAAGGCTGCAACCGCTCTTTTAAGTAGTAGAAATGCATGCAGTACTCATCACTTTGTATCCATTCAAGAACCGTGGATGTGGAATAAACGCCTGTGTGGCCTTGGTGGTAAGTATACACGATGCTACGAAAGCCTAGAGTCTGGCTCATCATATCGAACTCACTATTGGCAACCAAGCTTGGACACTCTTGTGGACAAGTTCGCCAGAGTAAGCTACAAAGTGCACGGCATAATGGAATTCGTTGTTGCGTCTGCCTACTTTCCCGATGACTCGGTGCTGCCACCACCACCGCAGGCAGTTTCTAAACTCGTAGAGTAATGTGAAGCCAGAAAGGTTGGCCTCATCTTGTGTTGCGATGCTAATACCCAAAACACTGCTTGGGGGAGCAGCAAATGCAATACAAGAGAGGACCACCTTTTAGATGGTCTTCGCCAAAAGTCTCCTGAATAGATCACTCAAATCGAATACTGGAACAAGTATCGGTCGAAGCAGAAAGAACATAAGAAGCTTATTCGTAAATAAAAAAATGAATCTTATAAGACCTTCTGCGAAGAGACCAAATCTCTGAGTGCGACTAGCAAGTTGGTTTAGTTCCTCAAACGGGGAAAATCGACAATGCTGCGTAGCTGGTATATTGCGTCGCGCGTGGTTACAACTGAAGTCATTGCATATGCTTTGCCATCCATCGATTGTTTTAAATCGCTAGGCACTGACGGGATATACCCTGTTATGCTGCTACAGGGTACAAGGCAGCTGCTTCCTACTTTGAAAAGACTTTTTACTGCTAGTCTGACGCACGGTAAAATTAGTCTTTATTCCCAAAATAGGAACAGAGGATTACTCACATGCCAAGAGTTTTAGACCAATAAGTCTAAAGTCTTTCCTGCTAAAAAGCTTAGAGAGACTGGTAGAGATGCACGTGCGCAAAGTTGCCCGTTTTTGATAACGACAGCACGACACGCCCTTAGACAACATGGCATAGATGAAGGACTGGTTTAGTGGTTTAGCAATAGTCGTGCACAAGACATTGACCGCTGATGCAGGTCTCGGACATTGTGTCAAACCCAGCGTATACAGGGGCTGCCCGCAAGGCGACGTCCCGTCCCGCTGTTATGCTGCCTGGTGGTGGACTCTCTGCTTTGATGCTCTCATCCGCATTATGCGGATAATGCTGCTGTTCTTTCTGTGGGCTCATTCTTAGCGACTGTCCGTCTTAAAGCCCAGGCAGTGCTAAATGTGATCGATGATTGTTGTATAAGGAATTGACTGTCGCTTAATCCTGTTAAGATCGATGTCGTTCTCTTCACGAGAAGGAGGAAAACTACTGACATGACTCAGTTGGTAGAAAAAGGCACTTTTATCCCGGTATCCAGGAAGCTACCTGGGAATTGTCTTAGATAGGAAGCTTCTTTGGCCAAAGTATGTATGTATGTATGTTGGCGTTACAGCCCATAAAGGACCAAAGCCAAGCTTCTCTCAATCACCCATGTTGTGTGTGATTTATTTTTTCACACAGGTGAAAGGGACCTACAGTATAATGCCGGTTCCGAACGGCGTGAGTCGAGAAGCTTTCTCTAGGCAAGTCAAAGTATATTGAGTCAAAAACCACCAAAGTACCGTCAGCTTTCTGGCAATGGAAAGGAGCTACTTATTGGTAAAACGTGTCTCTTATCTAGATCTGCATGGCAATAATAAGACCGATACTATCGTATGCATCGGTTGTCTGGTGGAACACGCAAACAGGTCTCCAAAGAACGATTTGTGCCAGCTGTACGGGGCTTTCCCTAGTACGCTAGGCGCTGCTTCTACCACTTGAGATATTTATCCAAGGGCGTGCTCTGACAGTCATGTCTCGTCTGGAAAGAAATGGCTTTTGGTACAACTCGCACAGGAATAACAGTGTGCTTGCGCAAGGGTCCTGCGACCCCTGTCTCATGGACATGCCTTCTGACGTATTGACACCCGTTATCCTGAGCTGGGATGGCTCCAGGTCTGGCCGGCGGCCCGGAGCTGGGGTCGCGAAAACATCCGACTGCACTTCCCATTAGTAAAGTATTCGTCTCTCTTTCAACCAGTGATATGCGCAATCTTAATGGCCATGCACTATGTTGTGTAGGACAGGTGGAGGGAAAAAAGCATATGCGTCTGCAGTGACAGCCAAGCTGCACTCAAAGCTGTGTCCAGCCCTTCTACTAGCTCCAAATTAGTGCATTAACTCAAGACCTCTTTGAACAGAGTCGGTAGCCTAAATTCACTAAGGCTTGTAAGGGTTCCAGGTCACTCTGAGATCCCAGGAAATGAGATCTCTGATGAACTCGCCAGAACGGGTTCAGAGGAGAGTTTCCTATGATATGAACCCGCTCTAGGTCTACCTGCGTCCACGGTATATTCCTACATTAACGACTGGGTCTTTAATACACACAACCGTAGATGGAGGGACTATCCAAGATGACAAAGCGCGTATGCCCTGATGTCTGCAAAAAATCTGCAGCATTCCGCGTGTGCTTAAGGAGAATTGAGTGCACAAGACTTAAACTACTTTTGCTAAGTATCTCTGCGTGCTTGGCATCAGTGTGAGGCCTACTTGTGCTGCATTTTGAGAGGACGATGACACAGCAGAACATTTTTTCTGCGACTGTGATCCCTTTGCTTGCGCACGGTAGCGCACCCTTAGGACCGACGTGGTGTGTGCCGAATCTCTTAGCTCTACATCACTGTAGCTTTCCCATTTTTTCGGAAAATGGAGAAAATACAGTATAAAGGGGGTGCTTATCTGGCGATTGGACCAGGATTTGCGTCTTAGTTCCCCAACGGAAAGCAGAGCCCCCAACAAAAAACAAAGGAATAATTCGACACATCCACTGCAGTCACAACACGTTGCTTGCAACGTGAGTCACTAATTTTCACGATGCCACTAAAAAGTACTTTTTTTTTAAATACGCACAACACACAATCAAACGTGCTTTCGACTCCAGCCTGGGACGCAGGGATAAAGAATGAGATACCAGTCTTTTGGCTTTGACAGGCATTTTGACAACTAGCCCCTAAAACGCGTTGCGGTTTGACGGCGTCTTGACTGCCTTGTTGCGACCATTTTGCCACGTCTTGACTCTACACATCGACGTATTGAGACTATCGTTGTGTTAGTCCAAAGCGTCGTTTTTAAACGGAGAATAACACGCATAGTATCGGTGTAATAAAAACAAAAAAAAAAACCAATCCCTGCGGTGATCAACGGGCAGACGTACGAAAGATTGGTATCTCATTCTTTATCCCTGCTGGGACGAAAACTAAAAAAAAGGGACCCCGCTGTAGTCAGATATTGACGAACGACGCAGCGTTGCCAGTTCCCGAGTTATCGCCATACCTCACATAGTAGCTTAAATGAGATTCCGAATCAGATTCTATGGAAAAACACCCCCGGAAGTATTTCGCGAGCAAATCTTCTCTATTTTCCAATTAAGTTTGATAATTCCGAATATTTGGAAAAAACTTCTCTTGACTGTTGGAAGATGATGAGGTCGCAGTCGCTGTCTCCGTCGCATGTCATAAATTAAATGTACGTAAATCCCATAATGAGGGCGCCTTGGCGCAGTGGTTAGTGTATTGGACTCTGACGCACGATGAGCGAGTTCAGTTCCCGATATCACCAACGCCATCTAACGTTTATTTCGCGGTGTCCGTCCTCGGCAGGGTCTAGCTAAACCCCCCGCAGTATGCTTGCCATGAAAAAGCTTCTCGACTCTAGCCGTTCAAAATCGACAATAAACTATAGATCCCTTTCACCTGTGTGAAAATAAATCACCGCGTTGAAAATGAGGATCAAACTGAATCATGTTTTCGGCTCATTCACCAAACTTGCGACGTGTATATGTAGTTGTCACGCAATTTCAGCTCTTGCACAAGTTAGATATTATAAGCTTTCAAACAACATCTTTCCGTAAAATCTTCCACAAAGGTGATGGGCATAGCTCCAATTGCTGTGCACGATGGCGTATCGACTCATTCGGATTTTTCTCAACACTGAGCTCCACAACGGCAATAACTTCTTTTGTTCGCACTGTTTGTCGTCTTTGGGGATGCGTATTATCCACTAGAGTGTACGTGGTTCGGAGTCTTTTGCAAATAACTAAAACTAAATCAGGCCTTAAAACTACGTAACGATTGCAGCGTCTTCCAAGTGAAGCTGCTAGCGATAAAGGAAGTCTTGTCTTGACTAAGGTGGAACGTAACATCTGTCACAGATATGCGAACCTTTACTGACAGCCAAGCTGCCTTGAAATAGCCGGAGTCTTGTGCCAACACATCCAAGGCAAGCTTCGACTGCCGCGTTTCTCTTAACGAGATAACCGAACAGTTTAATATTAACCTCTAATGGGTACCAGCACACAGCAACATTTCAGGAAATGAAAGAGCTGACATGCTCGCCAAACAAGGAACGACTTAAATGGCTTACGCTGGTATACCACTAGCAGCCATTAAACTAGAGGTAACGAATCAAGCCATGCCTGAGACGAACTTGAGATGGACCCAAGGGCATACCTGCCAAACCACCAGGTTTACCTGGCCACGACTTGATCGACAGCGAACCAAGGGACTAAAACGGACCGACATCAGCATAATAGTTAGTGTCATCAATGGTCACTGTCTTATTGGTAGTCATGCACCAAGACTAGGGCTATATTTGTATGACTTCTGCAAGAGGAGGTTGAGTGCATTCATACACTCTCGTAGAAGGAAACAATACCTAGGATCTTACTGCCTTAAGGACCTGACTGACGTTCAGCGGGTAAGGATAACTGACGAAATGCAAAATGGTTCCATAAATAAGGGGTCGTTTCCCTTGTAGCAACACAGAGAATCTATCTGGCGTACGTGTGTACGGCCCCTCGTGGAGGTTACGTATTACCGACCTATCTTATATGTATACTCGTAAAATGGCAAATCGTACTTATCACAAATCAGCTCTTAGCTGTTAGATTGACAATCTGTGGAAACAGTGCTGCCGGTATAAAAACCAAACCTCTAAAATAAACAACCTTTATACAAATCTAGAGGGCGTGTCATAATTCTTTATTTTAGGGCCAATTAATGTAAACTAATATGTTATTATTGTTCGTAACTTGTTGCCTACGGTTCCGCAAATACACAGGGGAAAGTATTTTTCAACTACAATATCTTAATGTGATGTGGTCAACCATCACATTGCTTAGCCGTAGTATTAACTTTTACCAAACTGTTCCACCCATAATTTCAAGATAACACAAAAAATAATTAACCGCAGCTGGAACTGTTCCAAGTCATCTCTATTCCCTGTGATAGGCAAACCGACCAAGTCCCATCAAATACTTTCTTTCTTTCTTTCTTTCTTTCTTCTTACTTCTTTCAACAAAAATTCCTCAAGCCAAGAGCATTCCTTAGCTACCCTAAACAAATTCTATTCCTATCTAACAATCACCAACTCTCTTACGTGTCACACGACAAATATCTATGTATATCTCATCTCTAACCTAAATACGAATACGGAATAAGGAGGCCAAAATAATTTGGAGAGCACCTACACTAACAAACCTACCCATTTGGACTTATAGAACACAAAACAAGAACACAACAGACTAACTAAACTTTTCCATTCCATTGTCCAGAAGTCAAAATTAATTTCCAAAATGTGGGAGTATCTGCCTGGGGCAAATAGAGCGCCAAGCTTCGGCTACAGCTCGTAATTGTTATTTGCCAAGAAATCACTTTCTTCCAACTCTGAATGTCCTGCTCCTTGGAATACACTCAAGCGAGTGCTACGCATACAATTTCAACAATTTACCTATTTCGTGCCGGGTATGAGAGTGTTGCTATGAGAGTATTAAATGATTTTGTTTCGGTTCGTTTTCGGTTTTTAATTAAAGAACAAGAGTCTGGGATCTATTAATTACGAAAATAATCGCCAAACTACTCAGCGCATATCCTGCGGGTGAGCTTTTCTCCATTTTCCAAGTTCCAAATATACGAGAGTGATAATGGCCCGTCAATGAGCTGCTGTTTGGATGGGATGAGGTGATGCTCAGGTGAATTTATGATTCAATAGAGGTCTTTCCGCTCATCCCGGTTGTTGTTTTTTGTTGTTGCTTTCCTTAATTCCATTCAAGATTATTATTTTTTTTGTTCGGTTTTTCTTCCTCGTTTGTTTGTTTTCATTTTGGGGCTTATCTTCAGAGATTCAGCCTCGGACGTAGTTTTTTTCGTCTTTTTTTTTATGCCCTTTGTGTGTACGCCTAGGTGTAAACACGAGCTGAGAAAGGTTCACAAATGTGAACGGAGTAAGCGAAAATGGATTTATTCGTCCTTTTTTTCATAGGAATTATATTTGTATTATATGCCTCGGAGCCAGGTGCTTTTTGGATTTTGATTTATTCGTTATTCTCGGAGAAAAATGCTCGTCCGGCACGTACATACATATGTATGCTTACTACTTAGTATCTTCCGGGGCTTTTAGATAAAATTGTAAACTGTTGAAATGTAACTCTAATTAATTGCTTCCTCCTACTTCCTGTCGTCAAGAAGGTAACTCCAGGAATTTAGGATTGTAGACAAAGATTTAGGGCGCCGTGGCGCAGTGGTTAGTGTGTTGTACTTTAGCGCACGATGAGCGAGTTCAGATCCTGATAACACCAACGCCATCGAATGTTTATTTCGTGACGCTCCTCCTCGGCGGTGTACTGGCAAAACACCCCGTAGTAATCTTGCCATGAAAAGGCTTCTCGACTCACGCTGTTCGGAATCGGCTTAAACTGTAGGTCCCTTTCACCTGTGTGAAAAATAAATCACACACAACATGGGTGATTGAGAGATGCTTGGCTCTGGTCCTTCATGGGCTGTAACGACACCAAAAGTGAAAAAGAAAGAACAAACAAAGATTTGCACTGCGACTCATTATTCGTCCATTGCACGTTCTACCAAGTAAAATGATTATAAATAGTATTTCCTCAATATACTGGCTAGGTGCTAGCCTATAGCACTGCGCGTAGTAGCTTTAGTCAGGTCTTGATTAGACGAGCAAATCCTCAATTTTCTAAATCGGGTTGGTGGTCGAATTTGCCGAAATATCAACAGCCTCCTCTAAGGACACATTTTCCTTGAGGAGGATTCGTTTCCTAAAGGGATTTAGTTCAGCACATTCAGGGAGTATTTGCTCGGACTCTTTGTCGCTCAGTTTTGAAGGACACATTCAATCTGTGAGGATGATATCTGAAGCTGCAGTAATCTAAGATGTAGCTGACAAGTCTTTTGATATCATCCTCTTAGAGTTTGAAATATATTTATAACCAAAATATTCTTGTGGTTCTTTTGGCTAGCCACATTCCATGCACCTGCTGCCAATAAGACAGACGTGCTTTTTTTTAGTGCCTATGTGTACCCTTCTGGCAAATCTTTTCTTGCCAATATGTTCCACTATCTACCAGAGTACCACTTTATTAATTTTTTTTTTAACCACGACGGTCGCAGAAGGCCTGTCTGCCGAGCTATTTAAAGTTGCTGAAGATGATCAGGTCGGGCGCATGCAACAGTTTATCTGTAAAATATGGTCGGAGAAAAGCATGCCCGACGAATGGAACCTATGGCCATAAGATTCCTTTTTAAGGAGACCCTTATAAGGGTCAAGATCTTCTCTGCCATACTGTGTGAATGCCAGAAATCCTATACTGGATAATCGGATAGGTTCTTATCATCTTATCAGTGTGGTTTTAGGCCAGGTAAATTCACAATAGACCAAATATACACACTGCGGCACACACAATTGGAGAAGACCTAAGAATTCCAAATCGACACCCATTAACTTTTCTTCGATTTCAAAGCAGGATATGACAGTATACATAGAGACGACCTATATGGAACCATGTCTAGTTTTAACATCCCTGCCGAACTTGTCAGAATGAATGATGTTAATGGAGAATTCCTGCTGCTCCATTAAGGTTGGTCGCGAATTAACCGAGAACTTTAATGTTAAAAAAGGATTTAGACAAGGTGCGCACTGTTATGTAATTTTTTCAACATCGTGGCCATCGTACGCGGATGACATTGACGTAATTAGACAAACACAGCGGGACGTCAGTGAAACGTTCGAAAGCATTGATGCAGAAGCGCTTAAAATGGGCCTTTCGGTTAGCGAGGGTAAAATGAAATACATGTATCCCGTCAACCAAAAAAGACGCACTACACCGACGTCTCGACCCGAATGTCACAATTGGCAGCAACAAATTCGAAGTGGTCAAGGACTTCGTCTACTTGGCTCACTTGACCAGCGACAACAGCACCAGCGCTGAGTTCGAACGCAGAATTGCTCTTGCCAACCGCTGCTTCTCTCGGCACAAGAGGCAATTGAGAAGTAGAGCCCTCTCTCGAAAGATCAAAGTTGCGCTGTGGAAAGCCTTAATCATCCCGGCCCTCCTCTATGGCGCAGAATCTAACGAAAGCGGATGAGGAGGCCCTTGGTCGTTTCGAGAGGAAAATTCTGCGTTCAATCTATGGACCCTACATTGACCTAGTACGACATCTACGGATCCAACATCTAAGATACCAACGCCATGTAGAGCGAAAGTTTAACACAGCTCCGGCCCAAAGTGTCTTCGAGTTCAACCCCGAGGGATTAAGCAGCAGAAGACGACTGAACCTAAGAAGACGCACAGAGGTGGAAGGGGCCTTAACAAACTGGGAGTGCGTCGCTGGAAACAGTTGGCAAAAAACCGTGCCAGCTGGAGAAGTTTGTTGGTTGGGGCCCAGGTTCATACCGGACTGTAGCGCCACCTAAGTAAGTAAGTAAGTATTAAGGGCTGCTTGGCTGCTTGCAGAAATATTGTATTGCTCAGCTTGAAAGATACTAGGCCAAAGATACCAGTACCAACCTGGAGTCGACTGCAGTGTGGAAACAATACGACGCATTGTGGACAACTTTTTGCTATTGATACCGTCGCCGAGAGCTCCCCAGACGTAATAGTGATGATTCTGTTTTCAACCAATTCCCTAAGGCACCAGTTAATGGAATGGTCGAAACCCCTGCGGTGTTGTCAAATGGTAGCCTAAATGCATAAATGGATGGCTGTTATGGTAGGCCAAGCCAAGGCCTAAGCCAATATACTAAGTGGCTTGTTTCTGACAGGTATACGAAGTTCGTATACAGGTATGTACGAAGTTCGAAGAACTTTCCCATCCGCTTAAGAATGGAGTATGCCAAACTGATGGTACAATGTGTCTTAGACAGCTCACAGGGCAATTTATGTTCAGTAAAGAGACTAAATTTACTATAGCTTCCGCTAATTGCGGGGTATAAAGCTGGACTTAAGAAGACTATCCAGGTTCTTTTGAAACATCAATTTTACTGATCAGCACTGAGGATCCTGCCAAGTAAAGCAGTTTACTCTCTTGCCCGGTATTTGTTGTTAATGGCCATTACTGAATCATACATTTTTATCTGTACACACGAAACGTTAATATACTAATAATAGAGCTTTGTACAGTCTGTATAATATGAACTGAATCAGTATTTTCGTAATCCCTTTCATCTTATATGTAAATTCTCCAACGAAATTAACCTCAACCTATCGTTTAGACTCCCGAACCACTGCAGTGTGTACCAAGCAGAAATAACAGTGATAACGCAGGCCCTTGCATGGCTTAGGCTTACCAATGTAATATCCGTAAACGATATTAGCATTTGCACGGATATCCAATCGACGATAAAATCCCTGGCAGTGGTAACCCACACAGCCAAGACAGCTCCTAACAACCGCCTACAGTTCAGTTCAATGTAAAACTACGATGGGTTCCTGGGCATAGGGATATTCTAGGAAACCCGGTTAGGTCAAGCAAACTCAGTCTTTAAACCTTCAGGTATTTAAAAACACCAATGCTCGGTAAGGTATATGATAAAACTTCGAACCATAGAGGCTACCGAACTTTAATGGAATAAAAGTAACATTAGCTTTATCACAAAACAAATCTGACCTAAGCTAAGCTTAGGACTTACCATCGACCTTGTGGCAGCCAAAAGGGGGAACCCTAAGCATTCTGTTAGGTGTCATTATAGGTCACATCACCATTGGCAAACAGGCCGCCAAACTAGAGCTACCTGCCAGTGACTTCTGCCGCGGCTGCATGGATAAGGGGGAAAAGAAGGAAGAGGAATCAATTCACCACCTCCTCCGCTCATGGCCGTATTTTGCCAGTCGTAGGAGGAACTCCCTCGGTGCACCCTTCTACGATAACTTAAGTGAGCTAGCAGATATAAAAATAGCTAAACTCCATCACCAGCGGTCTAGGTGCTTATCTTCCTTGATGGCCATGCTTAAACAAAGGGCAGTCCAGTTGGTTCATTTTAGGTTCGCTTGGGCTCAGTATTTTTTACCTCACGGAAAAACTCAAATATGGTATGATAGTGTTTAAACAGTTGTAAGTAAAGTAAGTAAGGGGGGTTTGTTACTCGACAACGATTTAATGCAAGTCAAGGTATGATGTTTATGAACGTCCTCAGCAATGATATTATATGGCCGAGCAACCTATACCAGGCTCTGCCAAGCGCTACACTTCTTCTTCTTCTTAACGGGCGCTACAGTTGGGCCTGGGCCTCACCCAACATGCCCCTCCAACTAGCACGCCTTTTTCATTGCCGCACACCCAATTGGCTTAGGTCCCCTTCCACCTGCGTGTGCCATCTTAAGTCCCTCGGGGTTGGATTCAAAGACTCTCCAGGCTGGAGCCTGGAGAATCTTTTCCTCCATCCCCCCTCAGCGTTCATAGGACCGATAATCATACGCAAATGTATTCTCTCGAAACGGCCAAAACTTCCTCAGCCGCTTTTGTAAGTGTCCATGCTTCTGCGCCGTACAGCAGGACCGGGATGATAAGGGTCTTATACAGAGTCAACTTTATCGTTTGGGAGAGGGCTCTATTACTCAATTGCCTCCTGAGCAGCGATTGGCAAGAGTGATTCTGCGTTTGATTTCGGAACTGACGTCGTTGTTCCAGTTGACTGCGGAGCCAAGGTAGACGAAGTCCTTAACTACCTCGAACTTGAATCTGCCAATACAAACGTTCTGGCCAAGACGTCAATGGTGAGCGTCCTTTTTTGATGACAGCATATATTTAGTTTTGCCCTCGTTTACCACCAAACCAATTTTCGCCGCCTCCATCTCAATACTCGCAAACGCCTCCTTGACATCTCGCTGTGATCTACCTATTATGTCAATGGCGTCGGCGTATGCAAGGAGTTGCGAGGATTTGAAATAAATTGTGCCTCTTGTATTGACCTGTGATTTTTGCAGTGATGTTGAAGAAGTCACACGACAGCGCATCGCCCTATCGGTAACTATCGGATGGAGCAGCGAGCATTCTTCAAAGTCATCCTGCATAGTCTGACGAGTTTAGCAGGTAGACATAGCGTTGTATAGCTAGTTTCTAATTACGCTATCGTATGCGGATTTTGCAGAAGGTGATGAGTGTCGACTTGAAATTCATTGGTTATTTCCAGAATCTGCCGCAGTGTGAAGATTTGGTCGATGGTGGACTTCTCTGACCTGAATCCGCACTGATAAGGACCTATCAACTTATTAAAAAAAAAAAGCTTCTGGCGTTCACACAAAATGGAAAAGAAGATTTTGTCGGCGATATTAAGAAGACTTATTCCTCTGTAGTTGGCGCAGTCTGGGGGGTCTCCTTTCTTGTAGATCAGGCATACGATGCTGAGACTTCATTCCTCGGGCATGCTTTCCTCTGACCAAATCTTACAGATGAGCTGGTGCATGCTCCTAACCAGGTCATCCCCAGCTGATTTGAAGAGCTCAGCAGACAGTCCGTCTGCGCCAGCAGCTTTATTCGATTTGAGTTTGGATATGGCAATCTTAACTTCGTCGAGGTCAGGGGGACGGAGTTCTCTGCGGTCTTCGTCTTTAAGAAATAGATAATTTTGCCTGACAGCGGCATATTGACTAACAGTCTTATACAGTCTGCAGAAGTGGTTTTTCCATATTTTCATCATCGACTGCGATTCTACTACTTCCGTTCGCGCTTTATAACCTTGGCATGTTCGCCTTATCTGTTGATAAAACTTTCGAACGCCATGCCTGCAGTAACACCTCCCAAAATCCTCAATTGCGCGCTTCTCCTGCTCTTTCTTCTTTCTTCTGAGAAGCTCATGCTCCTCCCTTATTTTTAACTCGTAGAGCGCACGAGCTGCTCTTGTTCTTCTATGCAGCGAGGCTTTATATGCCTCCTGCTTCGCTGTGTGAATCCCCTTGCACTCACCATCGAACCAGGTACTTCTTCGTTGTGGAGCCTTGAAGCCCAACACTTCAGATGTAGGGCTTTTTAGAGCTTGTTTGCAAAGGTTCCACGGTTGTTCTATTGATTGCGTGGCAGGTTGAGGTGTAGGAAGGAGCTTAGGGGGACGCGATCGGTAAATGCACCAGCGGTTCTACTACGTTCGTGATATCCGTAGGCGCATCTTGGCTACTAAAAGATAGTGGTTCGACTCCATGTTAGCTTTTCGGAAAGTTCGAACATCAAGAATAGTGGAGGAGTGTTTGACGTCGATCGGGATGTGGTCAATCTGGGGTGATTGATTGATCTGGCGATCGCCAGGTGCCTTTGTGTATTTCGAGGCGGGTGAAGCGCGTATTGGCTAGAAGGAGATTTCGCCCCATAGAAAGATCAATCGGCCTATGCCCGTTATCAGATGTGGTGTCGTGTTTGCCGATGACTCGTTCAAAGATGCTTATCCAGCTTAGCATTGAAGTCTCCTAGTACAATTTTGATGTCATAACTAGGACATTGGGCATACGTTCTGTCTAGGAGACCGTAGAACTCTTCTTTGGCGGAGTCATCCTTGTCTTCCGTTAGAGCGTGGACGCAGATCTGGCTGATGTTAACAAATTTAGCCTTGATACGGATTGTTATGAGGCGTTCACTCAAATGCCGAAAGCTTAGAACATTTTGCCTTAGTCCACCTCGAACAGCAGTTTTATACCCAGTTATTCAATCGCAATTCCTGGATGGCAGTTATGTCCGCTTTATAGCGGTCTAGGGCGTCCGCAACTTCTTCGGCTGCACGTGGCCTGTTTAGGGACCTACCTTTAAACGTAGAAAGCTGAAGACCATTGTCGTTTTTTCTTTTTTTTGGAAGGGTTGTCCCATTGTCGTTTTTTCTTTTTTTTTGGTAGAGTTGTCAACATTAATCCGGTCCATTTTATTCGAGTTTCTGGTTGTTCCGGAGTTTGTATTTTTGTATTTTTTGGGCTTACTGGACCGTAGCCCAACAGACTAATCCTATTTTTTGGCGCAGGAAGCTCGCCATTCGCTCTTCCCCGTCTGCAATTTCCATGGCAAAGCTCCAGATGGCACCACGAGGAGTTGGGGATGGGATTTAGTAACAGTGTCGCAAGAAGTTCGACTGCGGTGGCTCTTCTCGCTTTTTTAGCAAGCCAGCGCTACACTATTAGCGCATTAATGAAAGCAGGAAACACAATTTCACATTCTTCAGATTTGTATGCCTCTTGTGCGAAATGTAGATTTGATTTTAAGCGTCAGTCAAGAAACCTAAAGAAGGGTCCAGTAGAACTAGAATTGAAAGGCATGTCTACACGTAAGGGCAGATCACATTACTTTCCCTCGAAACAGGAGAACTGTTACTCCATATTAGTGCAGATCAAAGTCAGTGCCCCTCAAGCAAATGCCACTGGATCCCTACTATAATTAGTATCAAAAATACGTTATTAACCATTACAATATGCATGTATTTCAAATGTGAGGGCTTTCATCATTATATGAGAAAGTCCCTAAGCCGTGTCTGAGCAATTTGAAGATTAAATTTAAATTTCGGATACATATTCATTCACTAAACTCCACTCATGTGTACGATTGCACTTCAGATTCGATCAGGGAATTCCACTGGAATAAATTTCCACACATACGCATAAATAGAATATACCTTATCTAAAGCTGTTTTACGTCTATGCATCCCAATTACGTAGACATATATACCTTTATAGCTACTGGCATGGTTTAAAGCATCCAACAAGCCTCTCGTTTACCCGTACACTAAATTTACGGATTCATTTGCCTTATCTCATGTGTACATACTTACAAATATGTTCTACTATACAAGGCCTCAGATACATACATATATACATATATCGTACATACCCATTCAGTACAACGCAAAATAGGATGAGGTAACTCATTTCGGATGGAAAGGGAACCATTGTTTCACACCTGCGTACTCCATAATAGAAAGGCAGGAATAGAATTCAGAATAAATTCCTCAATCCCACTCTTTTCTCCCTGAGATTGTTGTGGTTAATGAAAATAGGATTTCGCCAAAAATCTATCTGCACATCTTTCGAAAACGAGTTTTCACAATAGACCTGGTACGGTACGCTAGGAATATTCTCATAATTGCAATTATTCCGCACGAGGAACGTGGAATAATTTGAAATGAATATAATTAGCATGCAATTATTTTTAACTATTCAAAAGCCCATCAGCCAAATAAAGAGAAAAATATCCCCCCAGAAGACCCAGCACCAGAAGGAGTCTAAGATGGGCCAACAGCTCCTGACTATGGACGAATTTATGAAATGCTAATCAAAAGAAACCGCCAGCTCATTAGATTTCGCCAAACAAAAAAATCTTAAAAAAATCGTAAAAAAACAACGATTCAATCGTACCATTGCTCCTTCTACAGCTCTTCTGCAAACCAACTTAATTATTTAATTCAATCAATCAAAATAACGCTTTTCTATGCCCAAGTTGTAATGGCTCAAACTCCATCTAAAGAAATGAGATTGGAGAAAAATTCATCTGCTCAAAAGAAGGATCCGAAGGGGTATAAAACGAATTGAAATAGGCCTATCTGACGGCAGGAAATCTTTGAGAAAAATATGAAAGCCAATTAGGGATGCTGAGAATGATTTTCAAAATTACAATTTTTCTAAAGAAAGGAGCAAGGAACTTTCGGACGACAAGTAGTAGTGAATAATACGAAGGAAATCCTTAGGGTTGCATGGAAAAAACATGTTATATTCATTGGTTGAACTGTAATGGTATTGTAGATCTGAAGGGAATAGAATTCAAAAGTGCACATTTACACAAATTCTGAAAAGGGCCATGTGCTGAATACTTCCAATAAATAAATTATACTCGTAGTATACCTACACACATTTTCAGTGGCCCGCATGTTCCACTAAGAGGGTCGCGGGGGTAATGCGCGCACGCGGGATCTCCAGGCCACTCGTTCCTCCGCCATCGACTCAAACCCATCAGGAGCTATGCCCAAGCGCGAGTTTTTGGACTTGGCCCAACCACCTCGTCCTGGGTCTGCCAAGCGGTCGCCTGCCTGATGGTACGCTTCGAAAGTCGTGATGATGGTGACATTCGTCACCATCAAAGCATAGCCCAAACCAAACCATCAAAGCATAGCCCTTTCCTTTCGGAGAAGCAGCTGCTCAACATTGAGCTCCTCGCGCACTGCCGTGTTTCTCACCCTATCCCAGCGAGTAACTCCCACAACTCGGCAGCTTGTATTCGCGATCTTATTCTTTCGATCAATACCCAAATTTCATGACCATATGTCAGAATTGGAACAAATACTGAGTTAAAAACCGCTGACTTAACTTTGACACCAAGTTCGGTCCTGCTCCAAGCTGTTTCAAAATTGACCCAGCTTGGCCAATCCTGCAGGAAAGCTTAATATTACTCCTCCCATCACTCGTGAAGAAGACCCTGAGATACTTAAACTTCATCATCTGCTTCAATGGGACTCCACTTACATGTAGACTGCATTGGACAGGTGTTCTGGAAATAAACATTACCTCAAATTTGTCCACGTTAACCCTCTTCTCGGCACAGCACATACGGTCACAAACCTATCTGGCGCGCGCTGCAGTTCCGTCTGGGAGGATGTGAGGACAACTAAAGACATCTGCAAAAAGAAGACAGTTTACCCTCAACTCTCCCAATGTGAAACACTCCTCGCTTCGACTGCGCTGCAACATCCAGTCCATATCTATAATGAAAAGGAGAGGTGACATGACACACCCCTGGCGGCGTCCAACGCCCGTTTACTACCGTTAACCAGAACGCAGCTGCTACAGTTTGTGTAGGAGGACCATCAATCCCATATTCCTGCAGAAAACTCCAGAGTTTACCTCGAGTAAGTCGGTCATACGCCTCTGCCGAGACGAAAACCACACTGTTCATCCCCTATCCTGGATTCGACCAAAGCCCAAAGAACACGCGTCCAACACCTTACCGTAGACTTTACCGGGGATACTTAAAAGAGATATGTCCCTATAGTTGGAACACTCTTTTTTTTTATCCTCCTTTTTGAAAAGAGGGACAATCACCCCAGTCTGTCAATCGCTAGGTGTCTCACCGCATTCCCCGGCCACCTTAATGACACGGGAGAACCATAATACTCCCTCTTTATCCACTGCCATAAAGATTTCTGACCGAACTTCATCCACACCGGCGGATTTGCCAACTTTTAGCGATTCAGTCGCTAAAATGACTTCCTCCACCGTTGGACTATTAAGACTATAGGTCGGTCAGTGCTCGCTCCATCTGCGTAAGATGTCCATCTCATTGGAAAGCAACACACTATCTTTGGATTTATCTCCTTCGATTATGTTTAATTTCAGAGTCTCCCAAGAGAATCCAGTCCCTGTAGGCCTTCTTCTTCTCTCTGATGGATTCTTGAACTCCGGGTGTTTTAAACCCCGCAGTTCTTTTCTCACCACCAGCCGCCACGCCAAGTCTCTTCTCTCCACAAACATGATGTGCAAAGCCAATGACAGCTGTTGAAAATAGTCGCCATTCTTCCTCTACATGCGATAGAACAGTTGGAATTTGCCAAACCTTTCGGATATATGTCGTGCGGAGTGTTCCTGCACCTCACTGCTCTGTAGTTTCTCCCACCGTATGCGTGTAACCACTCTTGGTTCCCGCCTTGCAGACGAGGTACTCTATCAGTAAGATACAGCGTACACAACACCAGGTGATGGTCAAATGACAGTTCAGCCCCTGTCAACACACGAACGTCACAAACCATCCATTTCACACATGATGGAACCACAAAGAAATCTATCAACGGTTTCTGTTGAAAACTCCGACGATACCACGTATATTTATCAATATCTTCGTGCGGAAAGAAGGTGTTCATAATGGACATGCCCTTTCTTCTTTGGTGGCGTTACAGCCCATGCAGGACCAGAGCCAAGCTTCTCTCAATCACTCATGTTGTGTGTGATTCATTTTTTGCCACAGGGGATAGGGACCTACAGTTTAATGCCGATTCCGAACGGCGTGAGTGAAGAAGCATTTTCAAGGTAAACATACTATGGAGGATTTTGCCAATTACCCGCCGAGGAGGGACGCCGCGAAATAAACATTCGATGGCGTTGGTGTTATGGGGATCCGAACTCGCTCATCGTGCGTCAGAGTCCAACACACTTACCACTGCGCCACGGCACCCTCGTGCCATTTGCACAGCAAATATCCAACAACCTCTCTCCGTTCTCGTTTTGATGAGGATCACCGTTCCTCTCAATCACACTCCCCCGTGACGTTACATCCACACCCATAGTAAATATTTTCCTATTTATTCTCTCTCTGTATCTTTTCCTCCTTTACCATTGGAGGCCGACTCTGTAAAGCGCGATCCCAAGAGCACACAAATGGACTCGGGTTGCTTCGTAAATCAGACGGTACCTTTTCTGTCACTCGCAAGGAAACCCTCGAGATTTTGCTTGAGGTGCATTTCCCTGGCCCTAATCCCCAGCTGATACCCTTTGGCGACCAGGCGAACGTCATAAATAACATCGACAGTGGAACGAATAGCCTCTCTGATGGACTTTTTAGCCCAGATAGAGTTAAACCCTACAAAGCCCCCATTATTATTACATTATTTTATCACTACTAATAGTTATTTTTGTGTCCTGTTTTAACTTGCGTTACATCTATCAAATCTGGAGAGAAGTCAAACTTGTCTTCATCCCCAAGACTGGAAAGTCAAGTGAACAGCTTATATTCTATCGCCCTATCAGCCTAACATTCGTTCCTATTAAAAACAATGAAAAAACTGATAGAGCTCCATATAAGAGGTATCCTAGATGAGATGCCAGTGAATCCTATTCAATATGCACATCGCAAAGAAGGATTTACTGAGAATGCGCTACATCACTTAATGGCGCGTGTCGAAAACAATTTCACACGCAGTTTTGAGCCTTCCACGATATTGAGGGGGCCCTTGACAATACTCGCTATGTCTCGATCACCACTGCACTATACTGCATATGTGAAGACTATCCCACTAATCACTGGATTATGTCGATGCTAAATAGCCGTATTATATCGGCCACATCCGGTAAGGTCTCGGTGACAATATCAGCGGCTAAGGGGTATCCACAAGGAGGAGTCTGGTCCTGAACCTACTCCACAAGCTGAGCACTTGCGGCTACGTGGTCATCGGATATGCCGATGAGCTAGTAGTTATTGTTTCAGGCAGATGCGAAATATGTGGCTCCGAACGCTTGCAGCTTGTGCTTCAGTCTATCTTTGACTGGTGTGGCAGAGAGGGTTTATCGATTAACACGAATAAGACAATCTTAGTCCCATTTACAAATAGGAGAAAGATACAGCCTTACTCCGTCTTTCTAAATGGTTCAAACCTAAGATTTTTAAAAGAAGTTAAGTATTTAGGTATTGACATTGATAGCAGACTTAACTGGAACTCCAACATTAAAAACAATCTTACAAAGGCGACTGAGATCTGGTGGGCCTGTCGCCGCACTTATTGTAAAAAATGGGGATTGAACCCTATGGTAATCCACTGGCTATATACCGCGATAGTAAGGCCTATCATCACCTATGCATCCACGATATGATAGACGAAATTTAAGCAAAAAACGATAATCGTTAAGATTCAACTCCTCCAGAGACTAGCGTGTCTCGGCATTTCAGGCGCTATGTCAAGAAGCACTATTTGGACTTACTTCACTGCACCTTTTTTTTAAAAAGGTTGCATTACGTAGTGTAATCAGAATTTTTCGCTTGGGAACAGGCCTGTAATGTAGACATATGGGTCAGATGTGAATCCTGCAACATCTTAGCTGGATATGATTACCACGGTCTCGGACGCATTACCACATACCTTCACTTTTGACCATCGATTTGAGATATTGATCCAAAACCGCTCAGCATGGGAAACAGTGATCTCTTGCTCAACGTCAAAGGCCTTAGGTGGTACATGGATGGCTTCAAGATGGTTTCTGGCGCTGGTCTGGCGCCGACATCTTGGGACCAAATCAAAAGATTTCGATGGCCCTAGGAATGATTCCTACATATTATATTCCAATCCGAATAATATGCCATCCTAATATGAGCCATTCTAAATTTAGAGACTGGCATAAGAGGCGAAACCATCAACATATTCTCTGATTGCCAGCAGCGCTTAAAGCACTGAGTTCGTATAGCTCGAATTCAAAATCCCTTAAGAGATGCCAAGACCTTGCCAAAAGAAACAAAGTCAAACTCTGGTGGGCGCCAGGGAACAAAGGTATTAAGGGCAATGAAATTGCCGATCAACGCGCCAGGAGAGGTTCCAGCGAAAGGTATATGCATAGGTCCTGAATCTTTCAGCAGCACTCTCAATGAAATAAACCTCTTGTCTGAAACTAAGTATCGACTCTGTCTTGAGGACGAAGAAGAGGACAAAGAGGCTGCAGGGAATATACTGTGTGAGTTTGCTGCTCCTCGCCATCTCAGGAAGCGTATCCTTTTCAGTGAAACTATAACTCCTGAGAGGATCATTTCAGCTCCTGCGAGAGGCATTCTCAACTTCATTAAGGAAGTGGAGAAGCTCCTCGTCTAATCGGCTAGTAGGCACAACAGATTTATAAAGGTTGCAGTACCTCGTGCTATTTGTTGGCATTAGTCAACATGGGGCCGGAGATGCTTTTTTACTTATTCCGAGAGCCGAATCAAAATAGTACACCACTCGAAGGTGACCGTAAGGGCGCGAGTCCTTTTTCCGAACCGAAAATTTTCTCAAAGGATGTGTTCGAAAAACATAACTAAAGACCTTTAAAAGAGAATAAACAACACATATTAAAATTAAAACTTTCAGTGATAAACATTGTCAACTTGTGCCGGAAGAAATCATCCACGATAAATGAAAATGTAGCATCGCTTGCCCATATTGCTGTGAGAAATACAATGGCATTATAGGGTGGAATAAGCCTTGGACTCACACCAACAAGCATCTCCAGGTAGTAGAGTCTATTGCCATCTGTTTTTGATGCCACACTCCAAGTTAGTTGAGATTTTTTCCAGTTGGGATCCAATGATGCTGAATTCCCGTTTACGGAATAATTTCTGCCAACTATATCAAACCATGTCATCTTCAGCTCTTTCGAAGAGCAGCTCAACAGGTAGTTCTATTCTGCCAACAGTGTTGTTAGACTTCAGTTTCGATGTTGCTATCAAATTTATATTTATCTTTGGTCAGGGTGAACGGTTCGTTCTGCATAACGCTTTTTTGTTATTTCCAAAAAAAACTTAACTTGGATGGGTCCACGGTACTCACATACATACATACCCTGACAGTCAAAGCAATGCATGACGTCGTTCGACTTAACGTTCTTCCACTGCAAATCCATTTTTTACCCGGGCAACATGGTTTCCTAAAAGACAGATCCACCTTAACCAACCTTATCGAATTTGTTTTCAAAATGCCTTAAACATTGGAGGAAAGCAATAAAGTTGTTGTTAATACTACCGCCTTTAGCAAAGCATTCGATAACATCAGCCATCCTATAGACTACTTTAAGCTCAAGGCTTCAGGCTTCACGCTTCAAATCATCGCATGGTTTGAATCGTACATTGATAAATCGCTATTACAGAGTATTCTGATCCATTCGTGCCTCTTCCGGTGTCCCGCAAGGTAGTCGTCTTGGTCCTCTAATTTTAATTCCAATCATTATTGATGTCGATTTAATCAGAAAAGACTATAATCTGTCAATCTACATTAGCAGTACAACATCAACTCCGTCTGCCACTGTCGTACTCCAAAACGACCTTGAATCTTTCAGTACTTAGTGTTGTAATAACCTAACGTCGGTAAATGTCTGCCCTTTCTTTTTTCTCGAATAAGCTTTCGGCAGCTCTCAGGACAAACTACCTTCTCAACGAGCCCGTATCCCATCTTTCTTATATGCGGGAACTAGGAAGTATATGTGATAAAGAGTACGACTTTCCCCCCCACATCATATGGTTGATTACAAAGCAAATCTCTACCGGGGCTTTTTAAAACGATGGTCTAAAGAATTCCCGAAAATTGACCTTACCAATTCACTTTACGTCATATACGTCAGGCATCTCATCAAATATGTTAGTCAAGTCTGGTCTCCAAACCCTTTTAATCTTTCTGTACGAATTGAAACTGCAGTGAAGTAGCCCATATCCTACTTGTGCCCCAACTGTTAGTCGGAACTACGGGCTCACCCGCCCTTTGGCAGAAGATTTCAACACAAGCCTTCGTCGCCTAAGATAAACGAAGTGTGGTATTTAAGAACCGGGAATTTAGTTATCATTCAGGAGCTGGCAACACTACTTCGTTCGTTAACATCTGAAAGGGGGCCCTATCATTCAGTTTTCATCCAAGGTAGAAGTCGGCAAAAATTTTTTATTGGCGTCGTAGAAATGAGTGACTCCAATTACAAGCAACGTGTTGTGATTCAATTTTTAGCGAGATCTGGGAAAAAACCGTAGGATATCCTCCGAAAATTGCAGGTGGTGTATGGAGATGAGTATATGTTGAAAACACGAGTGTTCGAGAAGGGTCGTGAATCAATAGAAAATGGTTTAGCTCTGGTACCGCGGCATTGTTCATCGTGAGTATATTCCTACCAACCAGACAGTAAATGGACAGTCATGTGTTTTCGGTGTGCAACCTGAAGTGGCCAAGAAAGCCTGGATTTTTCACCACGACTTTGCCCCGGCCCATTCTTCGTTGATTGCACAAGATTGTACAACGTTGTCGCTTTTTTATTTATCCCCCAAGGTGAAGTCATACCTCAATGGAACTCATCATGACGGTGTAGAGAAGGTCAAAGACGCTATAACCATGGTTCTGGACGAGTTCACTTCGGAGAGTTATCAAGGCTTCCGCAGTATTCCAGGGGGACTATTGTGTACTCGCTATTGAAAAATCTCTTTACACGTCCTCATTATATCCTACCTAAGCGCTTCTATTGTTTAGTTTTAGATTTTAGTAGCGTGCAATAAGCTTCATAATAAAAATCAGGCGAAGGATTCCAAACTGCATTTACCTAGAGCAGAACGAAATACTTCAATACAATTGCTTTTGCTTTGAAATATGACGAATTGAGCTCACGAATAGCTTACACACAACACGAACTGATGGGGCATTTTTTACTGAGTTAATGGATTACCTGCGTTATGAACGTCACAATGGGTAACCCTATGGCCATTTAAAACTCATTGTAATTATGTCCTGTCCTAAAATTTTAGCTGCTGAAAGCAAACATCAAACCACTTCCACAATCCAGGTGTATAACCGGAAGCAAATACGAAAGCACTCCTTCACAGAAGTCAGTCGGTTTATGTCCTCGCCATCTATGAATTTATTACCAGATGACAGTGAATTTGGTCATAATCATGGTCGCGGAACGATTGCAAATAACTGACTCTAGTCTGAGTACCCCATTTTTCTATTTCAATTCAGTCTTTACGAGCAACTACTCCCTGGTCGGATTGCACACGCTATCCGAAATGTCAAACAAGTAGCGAGATGGTCAGTTTAGTTTCAGTTTATTCATCGCGAAAGTAATTTGTCATCCGTAGGAGTGGTATAACTACCAGCTGCACAAAACCACTTCCAGGAAGTTAGAATAGAAATAGTTTTATGTACATTTTCCATACAACGTGACTTGTATGTTGATCAATGGGTCATAGGGGTAGGTTAATGTGCCCCGAAAAAATAGGGCAACTACTTATGATGAGCATTTCTATTAATTACGTGTTGAATGGATTAGTAATACGAAATACGAAACGAAAATCGGTGCCCCTTCGGTTCACTGGTTTGATTAAGATTTATTGATTTCAAAATAAGAGTAAGTTGTGATAGTGGGTTCCAGGCTAACATGTCCTATATCATTGTATAAATTGCTTTGGGCTCACCCAGTTCAGATTGACAAATTAAGATAAATGGCCGAAACTGCTCGGACTCAGAATCGCTTCGGGAGTCAACAATATGCTCTAACGAGCCATAAACTATGTTTCGACGACATTTTGGACCTCAAATATACTCACAATTTAGTGCTAAGAATATCACATTTCAACAATCCAGTAATAAAACGTGTTATCGGAACCCAGATGGATTCAAAGGTATCATTTGTGGAAAAATTTAAATTACGCATTCCTATACATAGCTAAAATGCAATGAATTCAATTTTTTCATTCTTTTCAATTTTCAATTTACAACTGATTAACTATCCACGTTTCTTCTGGCAAACCCACATCCGATAAAGTTGAAAAAGGAATGTATCCATATCTGACCCTTCATCAACCGCAGACGAAAACTGTCACTAACCACATGAAAACATACAAACACGCGAAGGAAGAAATACTGAATTTCTATAGAGATCGGAAAGGTTTATAATTAACTAATTAATTTATGATTATTTCATCATATGACATAATGCGGTTGATTATTGTGCGGGTGGCATTCGCGTGTCCGGTCATACAAATTACATACATACATGTATCTATCCATCTATATATGTATCATCTTTCTCATTAGTCCTTTTGTTATGGGCTGGCAAAAGCTTTTGTTTCCATCCGCTCGCAATTAAAAAAACAGGCGCGTCCGCCCACCTACCCACAGCGTGGATAGGCGTTGGCCAATTCAATCAATTAAAATTTTGTTATTATCTGTTGAAATGCATGGTGAATTGGGAATTAAATTTAAATATTTATATGTCTCCACATTTATGGCAATAGATGCACGCATATTGGGTAGAAATTGGCGGTTACTGGCGGTCGGTTGGCTATTGATTACTTACTTACTTACTTATCAGGCCAGCGATCCATGGAGGATCTTAGCCTGAGCTATAGCTGCCTTCCATCCTCGTCGATCCCGGGCACTCTGCTTCCAGTTATCAAGACCAAGATGTCTTACATCCGCAATTACTTGGTCTTTATACCGGAGGTTCGGTCTTCCTCTTCGTCTTGAACCAGGAGGCTCGGAGTCGAAGACCCTCTTAGCTGGAGCGTTGGTGTCCATGCGCTCGATGTGGCCGAGCCAGTGTAGTCGACGGATCTTTACCTTCTGGACTACATCCGCAGCTCGTAGAATTCGCGGTTATGTCTTCTTCTCCATTTTTTCTTTCGAAAGAACCCAAAATCAGCTCCGCCGTCCTGCTTATCGTCCAGTTTTCGGCTCTGTACAGCAAGACTGGCAGTATGAGCGTTTTGTAAAGCATGTCTTTGGTCTTTCGAAGGAGGAGTTTTGACCCCAGTTGTTTGGACAAGCCGAAGTAGCAGCGGTTATCAAGGGCGATTCTATGCCGGATCTCCACTGTGGTGTCATTTGTGGAATTTACGTTAGCCCCGAGGCAGACAAACTCCTTAACTACCTCGAAATTGTAGCTGTCAATCGTTATATTTTGTCCCAGGTGGTGAGCGACGGATTGGTTTTTGCTTGACAGCATATATGTACATACTTCGTCTTGTCCTCATTGACCTTAAGACCAACTCGTTTCGCCTGTTCTTCAGACGCCGTGAATGCTTCCACAATGCCACGGCGAGAACACGCGATGATATCGATATCATCCGCATAACCTAGCAGCTGGACGGACTTGTAGAAGATAGTGCCTTCTCTGTTGACGCCTGCCCGTCGCACTATCTGCTCCAGTACCAGGTTGAAGAAGTCACATTTCGCATCTCCTTGCCGAAATCCCGTGCTTGTTTAAAATGGTTCCGAAGTCCTAGAACCGAGTTGCACCATGCATCGCGTATTTTTTAGCGTGGCGCGACACAACTGAATCAGTTCTCCCGGGATCCCGAATTCGGCCATCGCACCAAACAGTCCTTCACGATGAATACTGTCGTATGCGGCTTTGAAATCGATGAAAAGATGGTGTGTCGATACACACCATGTCTTACTCGTTGGTCTTTTCCAGGATTTATAGAAGTTTGAAAATTTGGCCCATAGTCGGTTTGCCGGGCCGGAAGCCGCACTGGTAGCTGCCGATTGGTGCGGTGCAAAACGGCTTTAGACGTTCACACAATACGCTGGACAGGATCTTGTATGCGACATTGAGCCTCCTCCATAGATCTTGCATGAGGTAGGATCGCCTTTTTTTATGGATGGGACAAATAGAGCTGGTATTCCAGTCGTCGAGCATGCATTCGTCTTCCAAAATTCTGCAGGTGCATGCTCCCTACGAGAACATTGCCGCCAGCCTTGAAGAGCTCTCATGGCAAGCCATCTGAGCCTGTTGCCTTGTTATTCTTCAGCTTCTGAATAGCTGTGCCGACTTCTTCGATGCTAGGTGGGAGGACTACTTCAGCGGCTGGAGTTGGGATTTCCTCGGTCCCTACCACTCTCTCTTGGTCTAGCTCGTTAAGCAGCTGCTGGAAATGTTGCTAAAATACATCCACTATTCCCTGCGGTCGGTGACAAGATTACCCTCGCAGTTTCGAAAAGCCTGGGTGCCCTTTTTTAAGCCTCCTGCAAGGCCTTTGGCTTTCTTGTAAAAGGCTCGTGTTTTATGTTTATCCCTAGACTCCTCGATATCCGTGAGCTGGGTGCTTGAGTTTATAATGTATAAACTTTATTCATAAAAGGAAAAAAAACTACATGGCAACTCTAATAAAAGGAATTGAAGAGTAACGGCCCGCACCGACGAAAATCAACGGCACAGAAAATGGTATAAAAGCCGTGCTGAAATCACTGCAAGCTCACTCAGGTTTGTTACATTGCTGCGTTTGGTCGATATATTTCCACCAAGAGAAAAGAGCCACACTTGTGTTCCTAGCGGGTTTAGCTGAGTTTGGTTAGTCAATTCGACGGTCGGGTACACGGCCTTTCAACTACCCATTGCCATTGCGTTTTTATATTATTATCCTAAATTAGGATTGAGAGCACGTTTCAAAAATTTTGCGATCGACATGTTTTCGCGACACGACATACAGCATACAAAAATAAAATGTTGGTTAGAAAAATATATCAAGTGGACTCTCGTAATCGACCAACACGACATACGAGCTCGGATCGAAGAGGGAAATTTTATTTTGTATAAACGCTAGTGGACTCTCGTGATCGACCAACATGACATACGAGTTCGAATCGAAGAGAAAATTTTATATAAACGCTAGCAGACTCTCGTGATCGACCAACACGACATACGAGCTCGGATCGAAGAGAAAATTTTATCTACAATTTCTTTGCGTTGAACTCTACGGAACTTCAAAATTTTTGAAACGTGCTCTGAATCCTAATTTAGGATATGGTCATCAGAGTCGGGACGAGACTCTGCGCGGCTTTGTTTTTTTCTTTTAATTTGGTATTGCCATAACTGTTTTTTTTTCTAATTATTGATTTTTTTTTTCTTTTTAATTTTATCCTTATTATTTTATTAAATGTTTTTACAAACTTTTATTAAAGCTAAAAAAAGAAAGACAAAATCGTTTTTTTTTTCATTATTTTTCTATTCTGTTTCTAAACATTTGTTTGGCTGCCTGTTCAGCGTTTTCTATTGTCTTTGGACAGCAAAAAAAGCGGCATAAAGTTAAGCAAATTGGCGTAGTCGCGAATCAGTGTTCGCTGGGTTGTTTTGGGTGAGGTCTTTCTAAACTATATCCTTCGAGGTAATTTAGCCTCCGTTTACAAAGTCTGATTTCGTACCGGCTCGTAAGCGCGTAAGTGAATTATATGGCATTATGAATAAATATTATTTGATTATACATTAATAAGAGAAACTTCAAACTGTAAAAAGTGCAATAAAATTCTATATACCCAGTATTTCAAAACCCATAACCTTTTTCTTTTTTCTAACTTCTGCAGAGATTTGCTCACCTGAAAAAAATAAAAATAAATGTAAATCAATAAGTGCTAGAAACAGTTTTACGTCAAAAAAGTATAGAGTATAAGAGTGTAGTCAAAATGTTAAAAAGTGATATACTAGGGAGGATCAATAAGACCTCAGAAAATTTAATTGATGGCGCTCGTAGAAGCACTATTCTTCACAAGGTTTATGACAAAGGTGCAGCCATATTCCGCGAATGGTTTCGTTTTTATCGAAGTAAACAACTTGTGTTTGTTTAAAAGAAGTGGGAAAAAGCAAATTTAGGGCGGTGATTAAACAATTCTATTGAAAAGGGTTAACAGGAAAAGAAATAAAAACTAAGTTGGATTTAGTTCATGACATATCTGCCCCTGTATTTACAACAATTTATGATTGGATAAATGTATTTAAACGTGGCCGTACATCAACAGAAAACAACCATCGTTCAGGACGTCCCGTACTCACATGACTACTTGGGTAATGATCGATAAAATGCACGACATGGTGGTAAGTGACAGAAGAATAAAATTGCACGAAATTGGAAGCAGCGTGCTCGGGACCGTCACGGATGGAAGGCAGCTATAGCTCAGGCCCAAATCCTCCACGTTCACAATTTCTTTCGATTATGAAATTATAGTCACTGTTCAAACCAGAACTATTAAATTAAAATGATTTTGAAATTAACAAGGATATCCCGAGGTTTCATGATCTTATCTTAATATCAATGAAGTCAAATAACATTGCATTATCGGCTGAGCCATGTACCGGCAAATATATTCTTTTCATGCTGTTGGTTCTGATGACGTTTATAGCGAACTCTAACCACCAATTGAAAGTCTATTTTTTCTAACAGTTCAATTCAATTGTAGGGTCCTGGAAACTTGGAGGCACGCAATTTTATATTCTTAAAACCTATTACAACAACTTCCAATGGGAAATTAGGCATATGGCCGCAATTACAATGGGTAAAGACTCGATCCGCACGAGTACCTACCTGCTTTCAGACCAATCATTACCTTGAAAAAATACGAGTGAATTATATCGATCAAAACTTCGTAAGTACGTACTTATGTAGCGTTACAGCTTAAGGAAAACCTAAGTCTAGCTTCTCTCCATCACCCATGTTGTGTGTGATTTTATTTTCCCATGGTTGAAAGGAAATTGCCAATTTCGAATGGAGAATTTCGACAAGTTTTTATGAGAATAATACTACAGGGAGTTTTGTCAGTACCCCGCTGAGGAGAAACACCGTGAAAAACAAATTCCCGTGTCATCAATATCATAGGCCAACTCGCTACCCACTGCGCCACGGCACTCCTTAGAGCTCCCTAAGTACATTACAATAAAGAAAAATTGAGTTGCCGAATAAACGTTTCTAACAACGTCGTTTGATGGTATAAAATTTCACTTCAAAATGACTAATGAATTCTATTTTAAGCCTATTACCAGTTTTTCCATAATTGCCATAATCAGTTTACGCAGAAACCCTAAAAGCCCTTGTCGTGCCCTTGGCATGAAAAATCAACTTGATTTCAGGTAATCGAAAGGATTGCCTTCCAGGGCTCTTCATTAATTACAATCTGCTCCAATAATTATGTAGACATAATCAATTAATCAATGTCCCGAGATTCTTGGAACTGCTAAACCACTCCACCTTGCCACCGACGACGATGTGAATAGAGGGTAACGTAAAACCATAAAATCCTTTTTGTTTCGCACAGGAGCTTGGCTTGTCATTTACACGATTGGACAGAGATGGTTAACCCCTAAACGACACGTGGCTCATTTAGAATCTTAAATTCGTTTTAATCCAATTTCACTTTGGACACATTTCAGAACCAGTCGAACGCCTTCTGGCTCACCCGTATGCTAGCGATGGTATCGCAGTTCGGCGCAATAATAGCGTTATTCCTTAGGAAAACATCTTCAAACAATAATAATTAATCTTATTTAATGACTTATTATCAGATATCCCTGTGCACCATCTGGTCAATAAAATGTTTGCAAAGCCCTCGGCATCATCACGGCGTCCATTTTCGTGTACCATTTGTTCTCATCGATGTACATACATAAATATATACAAAAACATATTTACAAAACTTTCCCCACTAATTCGTATCCATCAGATACAGCGTTCATCATGGTTTGAGTTGTAATTATTTTCGTGTTGTTGTCAACGGTGTCGGTGATATTGGCCGATTTTAATGTGGCACCGAACAAATGAACAAATTAATTCGTTTCCCTAATGGCGCATAACGGTATTGATATTGAATTTCTTCCCTTTTCGTCCATTAATTAATCATTCCATTGCTACTGCGTCCAAAATTACCATTTTATTTGTAACTTAAACTTTTAGAAGTTGGAAAAGTACGAAGATGTGAAATAAAGGAAGTCATCAACGCAACAGATTTCGTTCAATCAATTGGATATAAGATACTTAAATATCTTGCAGCAAAAAAACTAATAAATAAATAAGCTGCTTTACCATAGTATGTATTACCATCATTTTCAGAGTCGTGCTGATAACTTTGTTTCTTCGTCTAATTCTAAAAATAAGACCGTCCAGTGCCAGCCTTTTATCAACATCAATCACAAAAGATTCGAGTCAGAGACGAAAGTGATTTTTTCCGGTAACCAAATCACTTTTATGTTGACAAGTAATTGTGATTGACAACCAATCTGGTATTGACATTTATTTGAAAAAAGAAATCTTTCGAAATTTGTTTACCCAACTCGTCATCTCGACGCCATACAAGGAAGAAACACATTTACTTGTAGAGAATGTGAGCTACTCATACCTATAGAAGAAAAGGTTTTTTTGAATATTGGAATAACAATGAGATGTGAAACTGGAACAGGAAACAAGAGCTGACTTTTAATGAGGTGATAGAAAGCGAGCGGACAGGATATGGAACTGAACAACTAGTATCCAGAAGAATTATTCGTCGAATACATTAAATAAGAAACGATGTATTCCGTGAGGGCAGCTTTAAAAGTGTATTGCGTGAAGGGGTTCTTAAAGATTCGCTTTCAGTTCACACCTTCATTTGTACATGTTCTGTGGGATTTATACATATAGTTAATCAACAAAAATCATTCACTATGTTGTCCTTCAAAACACAGCATATCGACAGGACAATACAAACAGTACCTTAAGACACTAGGTACAAGATTATTTCGCAAAAAATACAGACTGGGCTTCTACAATAACAAACAAAAAGTACTCTACACTACAAAATGCTTAAATCGCTTAATGTGAATTTTCTAAGCACTGGAGAACCAACATACTGGACATGAAAAAAAGACACGACCTAACACACCTTTGCATTTTTAAAAATATGCCTAAAAAAAACTTAACAACAAGCCGTAACTTTTTATCCGGCCATTCCCCCATTGTCATTACGAATGCAAGGTATCTCTTGCTGCTAACAATACAAAACTTTGCAATAAAAAAACTGATTCGTTGGCCTTCAAAGACATTATCACCTCAGATCTCCAACTCAATACCTACCCACTTCAAATCCCCTGACAACATAAAAAGCGCAATAACGCACCTAAACGAGACTATCCTTAATGCAGCTTATAGATCCATACCCCAATTAAGCCCCAAAGAACGTTCGTCTTCAATCCCCAATACATTGCTAAGAAAATTAAAAAGTAATGTAAATTGTGAAAACTATGGCAAGCTAACAGATATCCAGAATTAGAAGTCAAGCTAAGCAAGACTAAAAAAGAATTAAAGGAACTGCTACTAGATTGCAAAAATAAATGCCTCAAAAACTACCTAATGGTTTGGGTCGTAGGTGTTCGTTCACTACTCTCCATGGGTGGTTGCCATTGATTGGAGGAGAGGAACCGACCGAATTTTCACGTTGGTGTTATATCAGACTTGCATACACAGAGTATGAATTTAAAGTGACCATATACCGTAAGTGTTATGCCTTCATCAGTATGTTTGATGAGTTCCCATTCACAAAAGCTGTGTTGCATCATTTTCTTCTGTATAGGAATTACATTTTCTGGGCTATGGAACGAATTTGAACTACAGACCTTCCACTCGACAGTGGGTCATGTTTATCACTGCACCACGGCCACATCAAATGAAAAAAGTGCATGCATTTGAAAGCACCATCGACGCCAGTATGTGCGGAATATAGTATCGTTCAAATGACCGCCGCGGTGTCTCCGGGGGTGCCTATTCGAAATGTCAAATTTTCCATGACTCTGATCAAGCTGAATATGACCGACGGCATGGGTTATGTTGGCATTGAGGGCCTAGGTGGTTTATGGCTTATTCTCATAGACTGGCGACTTTAGAAAACCCCACAAGAAAAAGTCTAATGGGGTCAAAGCGCACGATGTCAGTGGTCAGTTCACCTCACCTCAACGTGAGATGACCATGCCCTCGAATTGTTGGTGCAGAATTTCTAATGCGGCTTGAGTTGTGTGGCACGTAGCGCCGTCCTGGTAAAACCACATTCAGGCCAAGAGATGTTGGTAGTCATCGACCTAGAGCGCTCGCCGTTGACGGTGGACCGATGATGCCGTCAGTCCAAAATCCACACCACCAAACAATGACTTTTTCGAGATGCATTGGACGCTCTTGGATCTCATGTGGATTGGTACCGTCCCAAATTCGACAATTTCCTTTGTTGACGTACCCATGGATGGCAAAGGACTAACAAAGGCCTCGTAGGGGTAGCATCTATCCGAGGGATGCTGGCCTGTTAAAAAGCGAGAAGAGCCACCGCAGTCGAACATCTTGCGGCACTGTGAGAAAGTCCTATCCCCACCTCCTCGTGGTGCCATGTGGAGATTTCCCATGGAAATTGCAGACGGGGAAGGGCGAATGGCGAGCCTCCTGCGCCAAGGAACAGAATTAGTAGGTTGGGCAACGGCCAAGTAAGCCGCGACCGTAAAAAAACCACAAACTCCGAAACAACCACAAGCCTCGGATATAACGGACCGGATTTATCTTGACGATCCTTGCAAAAAACGAAAAAAGGACAATGATCTTCGGCTTTGTACGTGGAATGTTAGGTCCCTAAAAAGGCCACGTGCAGCCGAACAACTTGCGGACGCCCTAGACCGCTATAAAGCGGACATAACCGCCATCCAGGAAATGCGATGGAATGGACCGGGTATAAAGCGGATACAAACTGCGATGTTTACTACGGCGGCCGCTATAGGGAGAGAATGCAACGATTGTTTGGATGCGGATTTGTTGTTCGAGGTGGACTAAAAGGCAAAAAGTCCTAAGCTTTTGGCATGTGAGCGAACGCCTCATAACAATCCGCATCAAGGCTACAATTTTTAACATCAGCCCACGGAAGACAAGATGTCCCAGCTATGACATTAAAATTATACTAGGAGACTTCAATGCTAAGCTGGGTAAGGAAAGCATATTTGAACGAGTCATCGGCAAACACAGCCTACACGACACGACACCACACCCGATAACGGACACAGGCTGATTGATCTTGCCACGGGGCGAAATTTCCGATACAGCGAACCAAGAGGCATATATGCCTCGCTGCATAGAAGCCTTGCTGCATGCAGCCTCGCTGCATTGAAGAACAAGACCAGCTCGTGAGCGCTACGACTTAAAAAGAAGGGAGGAGCATAAGCTTTTCAGGAGAGAGAAAGAAGAGCAGGAGAAGCGAGCTCTTGAGGATTTGGAGAGATGTTACCGCAGGCATGACGTTCGAAAATTTTATCAACAGATAAAGCGAACATTCCAAGGTTATAAAGCCAAAACGGAAGTCTCTAGGGATGAGAACGGACATCTAGTAGTAGAATCCCAGTCGATGCTGATAATATGGAAACACCACTTCTGCAGATTGTACAACGGCGATGTCAGTCAATGTACCGCTGTCACGGAGAATGATACATTTCTTAACGACGAAGATCGCAGAGAATTCCGTCCCCCTGACCACGGCAAAGTTAAGGTCGCCATACTGAAACTCAACTCGAATAAAGCTGCTGGCGCAGGCGCACTGTTTGCTGGACTCTTCAAATAGCTGTTACGAGCTATGAACCAGCTCATCTGTAAGATATGGTCAAAGGAAAGCATGCCCGAGGAATGGAGTCTCAGCATCATATGCCCGATCCACAAGAAAGGAGACCCCGCTGATTGCACCAACTATAGAGGAATAAGTCGCCTTAACATCGTCTACAAAATCTTCTCTGCCATTTTGTGTGGACGCCTGAAGCCTTTTGTAAATAAGCTGATAGGTCCTTATCGGTGCGGACTCAGGCCAGGGAAGTCCACCATCGACCAAATCTTCACACTACGGCAGATTCTGGAAAAAAACAATGAATTTCAAGTTGACACTTACCACCTATTTGTCGACTTTAAAGCCGCATACGACAGTGTAATTAGAGACGAGCTATACAACGCTATGTCTACCTTTGACATAACTGATAAACTCATCAGACTATGCAGGATGACTTTGGAGAATGCTCGCTGCTCCATCCGAATAGGTGAACACCTAACCGACAGTTTTGATGTCAAAAAAGGATTAAGGCAGGGCGATGCGCTGTCGTGTGATTTCTTCACCATCATATTTGAAATGATTTTGCAAAAATCACTGGACAATACAAGAGGCACAATCTATTTCAAATCCTCGCAACTCCTTGCATACGCCGACGATATTGACATAATAGGTAGATCACAGCGAGATGTCAATGAGGCGTTTGCGAGTTTGGCGATAAACGAGGGCAAAACTAAATATATGCTATCATCATAAAAGGGCGCTCACCACCGACGTCTTGGCCAGAACGTTAGTATTGGCAGTTATAAGTTCGAGGTAGTTAAAGACTTCGTCTACCTTGGCTCCGCAGTGACCTGGAACAACGACATCAGTTCCGAAATCAAGCGCAAAATCATTCTTGCTAATCGCTGTTTCTTTGGGCTCAGGAGGCAATTGAGTAATAGAGCCCTCTCTCGAACGACAAATTGACTCTATATAAGACCCTTATCATCCCGGTCTTGTTGTACGGCGCAGAAGCATGGATACTATCAAAAGTGGATGAGGAGGCCCTTGGTCGGTTCGAGAGAAGAAGAAAAGATTCAACCACGAACTTTACGGGCTGTACAGCGACATGAGCGTAGTCAGGCGTCTACGGATTCAACGCCTAAGATAGCTGGGCCATGTAGAGCGAATAGACACCACAGCTTCAGCCCGGAGAGTCTTTGAATCCAAACCCGAGGGACGAAGAAGCAGAGGACGCCGTACCTAGGTGGAAGGGCACCTCAGCCAACTGTGTGTGCGGCAATGGAAAAGGCTAGCAAAAAATCGTGCTAGATGGAGGGGCATGTTGGGTGAGGCCCAGGTTCACCCCGAACTCTAGCGCCCGCTAAGAAGAAGAAGAAGACGTACCCATTCATCCAGAAATGGGCATCATCGCTGAAGATGATTTTTCAATGAAAATTAGTTTCCAACTGCTCCAGAGCCCATTCAGCGAACACATGTCGTTGTCTATGGCCGTTTACCTTCCGCTACTGCGTCAGGTGAATTTTGTGCGAGTGCCGGCTTAAGCCACGACGCGAAATTCGGCAAGTTGTGGTCTGCGAAAGGCCGAGTTCTTGTGAGCGTCGCGAAATCGACTGCCTCGGATTTTCCTGCACACTCTCACGGACAGCGGCAATGCTTTCGGTAGATTTTGCATTTCGTCGACATACGGGTGTTGGTTTATTATCTACTGCACCAGTGGACTCAAATTAATCCACCACACTGCGAATAATCCTCTCGGTAGGACGAGTATTGTTGACGACTATGTATGCCCATAGTGATTTGGCAAAACGGACTGAACAAATGACAGTCGACAGATGTATGTATGTGTGTAGCTTCAAAAGTATGGCCGCTAGTACTTGTAACTGTCAAAGTTCGGCAGTCCCTATTGGAAGACCCATTAGTAGGCTAAAGGTGTATTTTTCGAAATCTGTATGACTTGAATGTAGTACTAAGTGAAAGAAATGACCTTGTCCTAGACGTTTTACGCGCAACCATACCCTAATCTAGTCTAACTACCCTTCCCTGTAGGCGCCCAGTTGGCTAAATCGAAGATAACAATGCAAATGAATAGACGCGAATGAATGAAAACATCTGATACGTCACTCCGAAGGTACAGAAATATCCGGAGCTTACTTAATTTGAGTGGAAAACAAATCCCTGTTTACGCTCGAGCGACTGACCACAAAAGCAATTCAATAACCCTCAACTCTTCTCTCCCAACCAACCAATAGCAAGCAATTGTATGAAGGAAAAAATTCACAAAGTTTATTCAAATTATAAGATCCTTTCAAAATAAAGTCATTCATTTGAAAAGCTTCCTCAAAAACCGCACGACACCATATTCCATTCCATTCTATTCCAAATTGATTTTTTTTTTGTATAAGATACCGAATGAAAACAATGTCGCTTGCAAGGACTCTACCCCGAAAAACTTCCGTCATTGTTTCGAATTGCTTTTAAGTTTGTTCAAATTACCGAGCAAGTTTCCTTTCTTTATTATTTATTTTTTCATTTGCCAACAATTTCAAATGATTCCCAAACAAAGTGCCTTTGCTTCGTCCTAGAAATGTTGATGCCCGCTAATTCCACGTTAAAAGGATGGCGGTAGCCATATGAGCTTCGTTTGTGGATACTGTGTGCCCTAAAAGAGCTGTAACTGTAAGGAGTAGAAGGTTGTTCGGCTTAATAGGGTGGAAAAATAATTGAACCATTATGGATGGTTATAGCTTGTGGGATGGCAATGGTGTTTCATTGTCCTTCGGTTGACAACCGACAACGATAGACAATAGAGAGCTTATGCGCCAGGATGCAATTTGCAATTTGAATAGCGTGCGGACGAGTGGACAATGGACTATTGGGACTTCATTCTCGACGACCTGACATATATGCATGTAGTATGGAGAACGTTTTCCACAAATCAAACAAACAATCAGGAAAAAGGCGAGAAATGTTGTTTCCTCGTCGACGCCAGCGATGTGTTTAACTGCGGGTAATGGAATTCCACATGAAAATTAAAAATAATTACAAAAATGAGCGCTGAAAAAAGGAAGGCGTGGGTCATTACATCCGGTTATTAATAACGACGAAATTAAAAATAGTGAAATGCGGAAATGATGTCTGCGGGAAGGAATTTACGTGTGAGAAATGGAGTGTTGAATTGTAGGAAGAACTGCAACACATTCGCCGTCGTTGTACTTCCTCATTGTCTGCTTTTAATTAATCACCAATCAATTTAATATTGCGTGGAAAAATTAAAACGAGATTTCAGTTTTTATATTTGTTTACAAAAGGCAATGCAATTTGAATCAGAAGTGTGAACGATGAGCATTTATCACTGCATATTGAAATGTAGCAATTTAAATGAAAATGTTTCGTTACAGCGAATCGAGTGGGTACGTGATAAATCAAGGAGTTGAACAATTAAGAAATGTATTTCCTGTTTAATGGCAATTTACGAAAGGTGGCGGGTATTCATTTATTTATTACATAGGAATTATGAGTGATTTATATTTAATTAAAATTTTAATTACTCAATGAAAAACACTGACATTTTTATAATTTCATACTTTAATAACACCACCGTGGTTGATAGAAGAACCCATCTATTTCAGTTGAATACAAAGCCAGAGCGGCGGCCTGCAGGGATGAAAATGGAGAACTGTTAGTAGAGTCACAGTCGATGCTGAGGATTTGGAAATACCACTTCTGCAGACTGTATAACGGCGATGACAGACAGGATGCCGCTGTCAGGCAGAACGATCCGTTCGTAATGGACGACGCTGTAAGGGAATTCCGTCCACCCGACCTAGACGAAGTCAAAATAGCGATATCAAGGCGCAGACAGGCCGCTGAGCTTCTTAAGACGGCTGGAGATGAGCTGGTAAGGTGCATGCACCATCTCATTTGCAAGGTATGGTCGGAGGAAAGCATGCACGACGAATGGAATCTCAGCATCGTTCGCTTGGACCATAAGAAAGGAGACCCCTGTAACTGCGCCTACCATAGGGGAATAAGTCTCCTTAACATCGCATATAAGATCCTCTCTGCCGTATTGGGTTAACGCCTGGAACCGTTTGTGAATAACCTGATCGGCTCTTATCAGTGTGGTTTCAGGCCAGATAAATCCACAATAGATCAAATATTTACTCTACGGCAGATCTTGGAGAAGACCCAGGAATACCAAATCGACACTCACCATCTTTTCGTCGATTTCAGGCTGCATATGATAGCGTTAATAGTGAAGAGCTATACGTGTATAGAGAATTCTCGCTGCACCATTAAGGTCGGTAATGGGCAAACCGAGAGCTTTGATGTTAAAAAAGGATTTAGGCAAGGGGACATGCTGTCATGCAACTTTTTCAACATCGTTATTGAAAAGATTGTGCAAGAGTCACTGTCCAAAACAAGAGGTGCGCTTTATTTCAAGTCTTCGCAATTGCTTGCATACGCCGACGACATTGACGTGATTGGACGGACACAGCGAGACGTTAATGAGGCCTTTGTAAGCATTGGGGTAGAAGAGGGTCTCAAGATTAATGAAGGTAAAACCAAATATCTGCTTTCATCTAAAGGAGACGGCCAATGCCGACGCATTGGCAAGAACGTCACCATGGGCGGATATAACTTTGAAGTGGTCAAGGAATTCGTCTACCTTGGCTCACTGATGACCGGCGACAACAACACCACCGCCGCCGATATTATCGCATATATTATCCCAATTTGGCGTGACCGATTTTATTAATAGTAAGTTTAAGAACACCAGTCCAAAGCTAATAAGTTGTTCGACATAAGCTGTAAAGAGGCCTCGGACCTATAAGGCAATAAGTTCTGAGGAAAACCGAAAAAAGAATGTGCGAGCCAGAAATGGCTCAATTGCCCAAAACCGACGAGCCAAATTCCAAAAACCGAAGCATAAAATCTTCTAATGTCGCGAAGGTAACAAATGCTTCTGGCAAAACCACTGTGTAACTTTTTTCTTTCCCTTCTTTCCGAATGGGCAGAAAACAGCATTTATCCGGTGACTTGATGACATACCTTACTAAAATCGAAAAAGCACTTTCTTTTTTAACTGATCAGAAACTACCTCTCGAATCATTTAGTTCAAGTTATTTCGAACAGATTCAAGTCTGGCATCCATATTTTAAATGCTGGTGTTCCCTTGGGTTTGTCTCCCAAACAAACTTTTTCTCATTTTTCTAAGTCAACCCTTGGCTGTCACTTCTAATCCAATGCACTACTTCGCTAATGACAGTACCTCAGCTTCACTCTTTAGCTTTAAATGGTGAGCAGCAGCGTTAAGCTCATTGAATTCCGACATCAACGGCATCGTTGCATGGGGAAAAATGAATAGAGTGGAATTGAATGCTTGGCATCATCAAATGGATCCTACAGCGAATTTTAGTGATAGACTTACACATGTTCCCATGTACAAACAGTTCATCAGTTAATGCCTGCTGACCGTCAGTCGAGTGTGAATTACTTTGAAGCCATCTTTAATCTGAACAACGAAGATGATCATCTTGTGTCGAAAATTATCATGAGGAACGAGTTCCAGATCGACACCCGCCATCTGTTTGTCGACTTTAAGGCTGCATACGATAGTATAAATAGAGATGAGCTGTACAACGCCATGTCTAGTTTTGACATCCCTGCCAAACTCGTCAGATTGTGCAGGATGACATTGGAGAACTCTGGCTGCTCCATTAGTGTCGGAAGTGACCTAACCGATACCTTTTATGTCAAAAAAGGTTTTAGACAGGGCGACACGCTATCGTGTGACTTTTTCAACATCGTCCATGAAAGGATCGTGCAAAACTTACTAGTCAACACGAGAGGCACCATCTTTTTCAAGTCCGTACAACTGCTCGCATATGCCGATGACATTGACATAATTGGACGAAGTCAGCGAGATGTCATTGAGGCCTTTACGGGCATTGAGACAAAAACGGCTAATATGGGATCGGCGGTAAATGAGGGCAAAACGAAATATATGCTGTCGTCGAAAAAGGACACGAGCCACCGGCATCTTGGCCAGTGTGCACATATTGGCAGATATAATTTCGAGGTAGCCAAGGACTTTGTCTTCCTAGGCTCCGCAGTGACATGCAGAAATGACTTTAGTGCCAAAATCAAACGCAGAATAACTCTTACCAACCCCTGTTTCTTTGGGCTCGGGAGGCAATTGAGAAGCAGAGCCCTCTCTCGAAAAACCAAGGTGACCATATACAAGACCCTTATCATCCCGGTCCTGCTTTATGGCGCAGAGACATGGACCTTATCGAAAGTGGATGAGGAGGTCCTCGGTCGTTTTGAGAGAAAAATTCTGAGTACGATGTTCGGCCAGACCTTCATAAATGGGGAGTGGAGAAGAAGACTTAATAGTGAACTGTACGGGCTGTACAGCGACATGAACATAGCACGGCGTGTTCGGAACCAACGCCTAAGATGGCTAGGTCATGTTGAGCAAAAACACAGCTCCGGCCTGGAAGGTCTTTGAATCCAACCCCGAGGGGCGACGCGGTCGAGGACGGCCAAATTTAAGGTGGCGCAACCAAGTGGAAGAGGATCTTAAGCAGCTAGGCGTGCAGCACTGGAGACTCCTGGCAAAAGACCAGTTGGAGAGGTTTTTTAAAGGAGGCCCAGGTTCGCCATGAACTGTAGCGCCAAAAGAAAAAGAAGATTAGGAGCATTCGGTATCATGCAATGGCACTTGAGGTATAAGAAATATATAGTATGACAATGTTTCAGCAATCATAACAAAACAAGTGAACATGCAAATTAAACATGTAGTGTACATAGTCTTATCGTAAATAACTTAGTCCTAAACTATGCGAAACCTCACTCTCTACCATCTGTGCGCACACTCTAATTCCGCTTAAAACTTATCGCTCCATCCACATTTTACGATACCGACAAGTTTTATTTCAACTCTGGTATCCGTACCGACCACAATTCTACAATCAAACACTTTGCGGTAACGAACACCTAAGAAATGCTCCACCACAACATAGTACGAACCACTTAACAACTTTCTTTCATTTCGCGAAATATCTTCTAAGCGTTCAAAGTACCTACTCCCTTCGAACTTCTTTGTTGTGGTCACAAACTACCTCAATACGCTCTGTACTAATATCCTTTCAAGCTAAACCACAATCTTGGTGTTGTAAACCACCAACCGGAAGGAAGGGATTTAATCCCTATGCTAAACCGTACCGACAATCACATGCACAGGTTTGTGCACCACGAATACGGGTATGCCTCGAAAACCGGAATGGATGATGAAAGCTCGAACCGCCGCAATCGCCGTGGTGTTTAATTAAATTTATTATTGATTCAGTCAAATTGAACTGTGAAATGAGACAGAAAAATCGCATCAGAAAAATGCTGTCCCCATTAATTACGACTTAACTACCCGTGTAAGGTTCAAGGATAGATACTTTAACTTATCTAACCCCGTCCGCCAGAGATGCCTTAATTATTCGGATACCATACATGAGTGCCCCCTCCTGTTCTCATTTCTCAAGAATCCCACGCCGAATGACGAATATCCCAGACTTTTCACCAACCTTCCGAATATCTATCGATTACACCTTCGAGGGCGGACACTTCTAGAGGATTATTATTGTAAATTATTATAAATTGCTTTTGTTTCGGGGATGTATCGCAAGCAATATGAATGATACTAAAGTCTAGAGACAAGTGAGTATATGTTTAAGTGGGACAACTACTTGAGATGAAGTGCGTGTATCCAATTTAACGAAGATTGATGAAGTCATCCTGATGTTGTTTCTGTTTCGTGTTATCATTTGTCTGCTCGTAATCTACTGTTGATGTTATCATTAAAATAAATCTATTTCATTTGAGAGAGTGTCACACTAATAGCTGGACGTAAGCATATACATATGTATGACGATGGGAAGAGGAGTGGATTGAAGGGTGTCATGTCGGACGTTTTAGTTCGGACAACAAATCAAAATCAAAATTCTATGGTTGGGGTGTCCCGGCCAGAAAGGAATAACGTGAAAAGTAATTGTGGGAATCGGAATATGTGGAGAAAGGATAATGGATATGAATGATAAATGATCTGGCGACTTGGTTAGAGATGTTTAAGTAGTTAATCATGGGGTGGATATTGTTGATTGAGTTGATTGAGTGCAGTTCAGTAAACGACTAACCAGTGACAGGAGTCAAAAGATCGTTGCCCAATTTTATTTTTTAAATTTTTAGTTCGTCCTTCAAACACCCGTCTGAATTGAACAATGCCCCTTTTTATAAGGGACAGTTCTATAAACTCAATTTTTGTCAACTAATGTAAGGCAGCAAACTATATGAGCTGACTCACGCTACAGTCCGTGGTGAACCTGGGCCTCAACCAACAAGCGCCTTCAGCTGGCACGGTCTTTGGCCAACTGTTTTCAGCGCCGCAAGCCCGCAAGTTGGTTAAGGTCCCCTTCCACCTGTGTGCGCCACCGTAGATGCGGCCACCCTCTGCCGGATTCGAAGACTCTTCGGGCCGGAGCTGTTTTTCCCATGCACTCTACATGGCCCAGCCACCTTAGACGCTACATCGGTACACATCGTACTAGGCCGATGTCGCTGTACCACCCGTAAAGTTCTTCGTTAAATCTTCTCTTCCATACACCGTTCGAACAAACGGGACGGTAGATAGTGCGCAGAATTTTTCTCTCGAAACAACCAATGGCATCTTCATCCGCTTTTATTAAGGTCCAAGCTTCTGCGCTGTAAAGGAGCACTGGGATGATCAAGGTCTTATGTAGTGTCACTTTTGTTTTCCGAGAGAGGGCTCTACTTCTCTATTGCCTCTTGAGCCCAGAGCAATAGCGGTTGGCAAGAGTGATTCTGCGTTTTATCTAAGCGCTGGTGTTGTTGTCGTCGGTCATCAGTGAACGACGACGGATTCCTTGACCACTTCAAAGATATATCCGCCCATGGTGACGTTCTGGTCAATACGTCTGTGTTGAACGTCTCCTTTAGATGAAAGCAGATATTAGGTTTTACCCTCATTAACCTTGAGACCCATCTTAGCCCCTTCTACCTCAATGATTACAAAGGCCTCATTGACGTCTCGCTGTCTCCGTCCAATCACGCCAATGTCGTCGTGATTGAAATAAATCGTACCTCTTGTGTTGGTCAGTGACTCTCGCACGATCTTTTCAAGCACGATGTTGAAAAAGTTGCATTACAGCGCGTCACCTTGCCGAAATCCTTTATTAACATCAAAGGTCTCGGTTTGCTCATTACCGACCTTAATGGAGCAGCGAGAATTCTCCATTGTCATCCTGCACAGCCGGACGAGTTTGGCAGGGATGTTAAAACTAGACATGGCTTTGTATAGCTCATCTCTATACACGCTGTCATATTCAGCCTTGAAATCGACGAAGAGGTCGTTAGTGTCGATTTGGTATTCCTCCTGCAAGATCTGTCGTAGCGTAAATACTTGGCCTATTGTGGATTTACCTGGCCTGAAACCACTCTGATAAGAGCCGATCAAGTTATCCACAAACGGTTTCAGGCGTTCACACAATACGGCAGAGAAGATCTTATATGCGATGATAAGGAGACTTATTCCCCTATAGTTGGCGCAGTTATTGGGGTGTCTTTTCTTATGGACCGGGCAAACGATGCTGAGATTCCATTCGTCGAGCATGCTTTCCACCGACCATACCTTGCAAATGAGATGGTGCATGCACCTTACCAGCTCATCTCCAGCCGTCTTAAGAAGCTCAGCGGCCTGTCTGCGCCTTGATATCGCTATTTTGACTTCGTCTAGGTCGGGTGGACGGAATTCTCTTACAGCGTCGTCCATTACGAACGGATCGTTCTGCCTGACAGCGGCATCCTGTCTGTCATCGCCGTTATACAGTCTGCAGAAGTGGTATTTTCAAATGCTCAGCATCGACTGTGATTCTACTACCAGTTCTCCATTTTCATCAATGCAAGCCGCCGCTCTGGCTTTGTAGCCATGTTATTCCTGCGTAAATCTCTCCATCTCACGCTTTCCGTGTTCTCTCTTCTTTCTTCAGAGAAGCGTGTGATCCTGTCTTTTCTTCTGCTCATAGATTTCGCGAGCAGCTCTGATCCGTCGTTACAGCATGGCTTTATATGCCTCTTGTTTTGCTGCATGGGCTTGTTCGCATTGTTCATCGAACCAGGGGGTTTCTAGATGGTGCCGGTTTGAGCCCTTCCTCGGGACAGTAGCCGTATAATTCACCAAGATCAACAATTGTGTCCACGGTACACAGTGAGCGACACACGCTGCCCTATAGAACCGAGAGATTCTCCCTATGATCAACAGGATTACCTTATCCATAAGTTTCAATAGAAGTCGCAGAAAATTCGAATTAGCGATCCGAAGAAGCGAGACCAGATGGTTCAGATAATTTTGCGGCCGAGTTGGGCCATAATCAAGATAATGTTAAGACTGCTTCTTAAGCTCTATAAGGAGTTCATAGAGTTCAATAGATCAAAGGTTTTGTCGATGATTTTGCAATTGTCGTCGTAGCGAAACATCTACAGGAAATAGAGGACATCACAAACAATTCCATATGAAGCGAGACCGTGGATAAATTCAGCTGAACTAGAACTGGCAGAACACAAACAATAAGAAAACTTGTTTAAGTGGGCATCAGAGTAGGAGACGACACTATTTTATCAAAACTGGCTATAAAGCATCTGGCTGTAATAATCTATAACAATCACTGTAATAATCTACGGTTGAATGTGACGAACAGGAAACCCACACGTTATTCACGGAACACCACTACACGATCAAAAAGTCACTTTTTGGGCTAGAGTGTACTCAGAAACCATCATTGGACCATTTTCCTTCAAAGTTGGAGAAGCTGTGGACGGCGCACGCTATCGTTGGATGTTGGGGCGCTTGATGTGTCCGCAAATGCGTGAAAAAGATCTGACGAACTGCTATTTTCAATAAGAAGGAGCTCCTTGCAACACCGCATGCGCTACGATGAAGTTTTTGCAGCACAAGTTCCCGAGACACTCAGACAACAATGTACGCGGCACCAGCAGGGACAATGAATGAGATATCAATCTTTCGTACGTCTGCCCTTTGGTCCCCGTTGGGGTTGGTTGTTGCTTTTGTAATACACATCGATACTATACGTGTTATTCTCGTTTAAAAACACCGCTTTTGACGTCCTATGGAAATTGCAGATGGGGAAGGCGGAAAGGCGAGCCTCCTGCGCCAAAAAAAAAAAAGGATTAGTCGGTTGGGCTACGGCCTAGTAACCCGTAACCGTAAAAAACTACAAACTCCGAAACAACCACAAGCCTCGGATATAACGGACCGGATTAATGTTGACGACCTTTGCAAGAAACGAAAAAAGGACAATGAGACCAAGTGCAGCCGAACAACTTGCAAACGCCATAAACTGCTATAAAGCGAACTTAACCGCCATCCAGACCGCTATACGATGGAATGGGCCGGGTATAGCGTATGTGTATGTTGGCGTTACAGTCCATGAAGGACCTGAGCCGAGCTTCTCTCAATCACCCATGCAGTGTGTGATTTAATTTTCCCATAAGTGAAAGGGACCTACAGTTTATTGCCGGTTCCGAACGGCGAATTTCGAGAAGCTTTTCATTACAATTTTACTACAGGGGGTCAGAACCCCGCTGAGGAGAAACACCGAGAAAAACACGTTCGATGACATGGCTGTGTCGGGATTCGATCCCGTGTCATCGGCATCAGAGGCCAACACACTTCCCACTGCGCCACGGTGCTCTCCGGGTATAGCGCGCATGGAAAACTATGACATCTACTACGGCGACCGCTATAGGGAGAGAGGACAACGGTTGTTCGGATACGCAATTGTTGTTCGAGGAAAAAAGTTCTAAGCTTCACAACGCCTCATAACCATCGGTATCAAGGTTAAATTTTCTAACATTCGCCTGATCTGCATCCAAGCCCCTACGGAAGACAAGGACGACTTCGCCAAAGATGAGGTATACGATCTCCTAGACAGAGCGTATGCGCAATTTTTTTTTTTTTTTTTTTGAAACTCGCGCAGGTTCAAGAGTTTTTATATTTTCTTATAATGTGTCATATACACACAACCTGAACGGAGTGCAGTGGTTTGGGTCGTTGGTGTTCGTTAACTCTCAGGGGTGGTTGTCCTAGATAGGACGAGAGCCGACCGAACTCCGCGTTTTGGTTGTAGTCCGTACTAATTTCTTCAAGCACTTTTTAGTATTGCATACGCACAGGATGAATTCCAGTCGACCATATACTGTGAGTGTTATGCCTGCAGCAGTACATCTGGTAACTTTCCATTCACAACTGCGTTGCATACTTTTGTTCGTATAGGAATTACTTTTTTCTTGGCTATGAAGCGAATTGAACTATAGACCTTCCGCTCGGCGGTCGATGATGTTAACCACTGCACCACGGCCACCCTCAATGTGCGCAATGTCCCAGATATGACATTAAAACTGTACTAGGAGACTTCAATGCTAAGCTGGGTAGGGAAAGTATATTTGAACGAGTCATCGGCAAACGCAGCCTACACGACACGACACCACACCCGATAACGGATACAGGCTGATTGGTCTTGCTTCTTCTTCTTTGGTGGCGTTACAGCCCATGAAGGACCAGAGCCAAGTTTCTCTCAATCACCCATATTGTGTGTGATTTCTTTTTCACACAGGTGAAAGGGACCTACAGTTTAATGCCGATTCCGAACGGCGTGAGTCGAGAAGCTTTTTCATGGCAAGTTTACTACGGGGAGTTTTGCCAGTATCCCGCCGAGGAGGAACGTCGCGAAATAAACTTTCGACGGCGTTGGTGTTACCGGGATCCGAACTCGCTCATCGTGCGCCAGAGTCCAACACACTAACCACTGCGCCCCGGCGCCCTCATCTTGCCACGGGGCGAAATTTCCTGTACAGCGAACCAAGAGTCATATATGCCTCGCTGCATAGAAGCCTCGCTGAATAGAAGCCTCGCTGCATAGAAGAACAAGACCAGCTCGTGAGCCCTACGACTTAAAAAGAAGGGAGGAGCATAAGCTTTTCAGGAGAGAGAAAGAAGAGCAGGAGAAGCGAGCTCTTGAGGATTTGGAGAGATGTTACCGCAGGCATGACGTTCGAAAATTTTATCAACAGATAAAGCGAACATGCCAAGGTTATAAAGCCAAAACGGAAGTCTCTAGGGATGAGAACGGACATCTAGTAGTAGAATCCCAGAATGATACATTTCTTAACGACGAAGATCGCAGAGAATTCCGTCCCCCTGACCACGGCAAAGTTAAGGTCGCCATACTGAAACTCAACTCGAATAAAGCTGCTGGCGCAGGCGCACTGTTTGCTGGACTTTTCAAATAGCTGTTACGAGCTTTGCACCAGCTCATCTGTAAGATATGGTCAAAGGAAAGCATGAATGAGGAATGGAGTCTCAGCATCGTATGCCCGATCCACAAGAAAGGATCCTGTGATTGCGCCAACTATAGAGGAATAAGTCGCCTTAACATCGTCTACAAAATCTTCTCGGCCGTGTTGTGTGGAGGCCTGAAGCCTTTTGTAAATAAGCTGATAGGTGCTTATCAGATCCTGGCAGATCCAGGAAAAATCCAATAAATTTCAAGTCGACACTCACCACCCATTTGTCGATTTCGAAGCCGCATACGACAGCGTAATTAGAAACGAGCTATACAACGCTATGTCTACCTTTGCCATACCCGAATCGGTGAACACCTTACCGGTAGTTTTGATGTCAAAAAAGGATTTCGGCAGGGCGATGCGCTGTCGTGTGATTTCTTCAACATCATATTAGAAATGATTGTGCAAAAATCACTTGCCAATACAAGAGGCACAATCTATTTCAAATCCTCGCAACTCTTTGCATACGAGATGTCAATGAGGCGTTTGCGAGTATAGAGATGGAGGCGGCGAAAATTGGTTTGGCGCTGAGCGAGGGCAAAACTAGATATATGCTGTCATCAAACAAGGACGCTTACACCAACGTCTTGGCCAGAACGTTTGTATTGGCAGACATCGACTACCTTGGCTCCGCAGTGACCTGGAACAACGACATTAGTTCCGAAATCAATCGCATAATCACTCTTGCCAATCGCTGTTTCTTTGGGCTCAGGAGGCGACTGTGTAATAGAGCCCTCTCCCGACCGACAATGCCAACTCTATACAAGACCCAGTCCTGCTGTACGGCGTAGAAGCATGGACACTATCAAAAGCGGATGAGGAGGCCTTTGGTCGGTTCGAGAGAAAGATTTTGCGCGTGATTTTCGGGCCTATAAACGCAGACGGGTATGGAGGAAAAGATTCAACCACGAACTTCACGGGCTGTACAGCGACATGAGTCTAGTCAGGCACCTACGAATTGGACGCCTTAGATGGCTGCGCAGTGTGGAGCGAATGGACACCACAGCTCCAGCCCGGAGAGTCTTTGAATCCAACCCCAAGGGACGAAGAAGCAGAGGACGGCTGTACTTAAGATGGCGCATACAGTTGGAAGGGAGCCTCAGCCAACTGGGTGTGCGGCAATGGAAAAGGTTAGCAAAATATCGTGCTAGTTGGAGGGGTATGTTGGTTGAGGCCCAGGTTCACCCCGAACTGTAGCGCCCGTTAAGAAGAAGAAGAATCTCGAAGATTGCAATGCTATTAGTTTTGCCTCCACTGTATAAGTGTAAAATGTTTTACATGACAGTTTATGGGTTAAGTTCTGTAAAGTCCTCAAGCTCGAATACACAAATTCAGTAAGAGCCATGCAACTACTTCATTCCACTTTCTCTTTCTACTCCTTCCTGGCTTCCTTTTTATTATAGTTTTCTAACCCAACTCACTGGAATGATTAGGGTCTACACATATATGAGATGAATTCAACCTTTCTGACTCCAATAAGAAACGATTTATTCGAGGAAAATCCGACGGAGCATATTACAGAAAAGTTGGAAAGAGAATCACAAAACATAAAGCTGTGTACGGTACAGTGGAAAAGGAAAACTCTGGGATTCCGCAAAGTATCGATATAGATAAAATGGTGTGTCGTGAAAAGATTTGCTGCAAGCGGAATGTTGTTTAGTAGCGAAAATAAGTCAAGAGGTTGGGTTTGGCGCAAGAGTTGAAGTAGTAGGTGCGATAGCAAAGAGACAGTATCACCCACGGCAACATATCAACTTAACAGTAATAATTTTTCCAAATTTTCACATACATACATATGTATACTAATTATTAAATACATACATATGTGATGTAATATCGCCGAGCACTTCCAGTCCCATCACATACATATATAAGAACCAAACAGGAGTCAGCTTTAAACGATAAAGTCATTAGAAAGCCAAATTAAGGATAATTGAAGGAAGGCTTGTTCGTTTCCACATTCATGTGTACTGTACCACTTACCAACGAGATGAGTATCCTTAGGAAAAAAAACACAAAACAAGCAAGCCAACATACGAGTACATGTGTACATACATATCTATCCGCACAAATAAACAAAGCAAAAGAAAGATACGAGTATCATCACTCGGTAATTGGTGGGTAAGGATATCAGGGTTGGCTGTGTACGGGTATGTACCACCTTCCAGCCGAGTCGTTACCACAGAGGGCAGGAAGTTACGACATTTCTCTTTGGGACTTCAGCCCCCACTCGCTGCCGCGCGCCATCACTAGGTGGACTCCTACCTCCTACACATTTGTCAACAGGAAAAAAGAAGAAGAAGAAAAAAAAAAAAAAAAAACGCATACCGCGACATCATTTCAAACGTTTATAGTAAGTTTTCCTTTTTTGAACTTTTGAATACCTACCACGAGCAAAATAACAAGCATTATGTTCCACAAGTACATATCTTCACGGGGTGTAAGAGACATGCCCGAACTCATTTCTAAGGACGGCTATCAGTGTTTTCTCCGAAAGTAAAGCAATCTCTGAAATCATAGATTACAACACTCAGCATGCTATAGGGGATGGATATTTCGATTCGTTTTCTTATTTTTATTTTTACTTTTCTCTTGGCATTTAATAGCCACCCTCTCTGAGACTTGCAAGTATATGTACCTCCATGCGTGTACTGCTGCCTACTGAACAATCCCATCCGCCCAATGGGATAAAGGCGATTTTTTTTGTGGTCTTAAAGGTTTCCTTTTGATTCTTTAACTTTTGCTTGTAATGCCGACTTTGCAAATGTCGCTTGGGGTAATGTTTGAATAAAATCAATGCTTGAGGCTAACCCTATTTCGAGATAAGAAAGAAAGGCTTTGTGACGTAGAGAAGTAGGGAGTAAGCCTTTAGAAATATGTTTTTTTTTTTTTTTTTTTTTTTGTTGAAGGCTTCTGCTATCCACTGGAGCACTCAGACGCAAACACTGGTCCATTGTACTCCAGACAGACACCTTACATTACTGTATTGGCTCCGTTTTCCGGAGAAAAATTTGAAGGAGCTTCAATGATGTAGAGCTAAGGGATTCGGCACACACCACGTCGGCTTCAAGGGTGCGCCACCGTGCGCGAGCAAAGGCGGGACAATCACAAAGGAAATGCTCTGCAGTATCATCCTCCTCTTCGCCACATGCAGCACAGGAGGCGTCTCACTGATGCCGAGCACGTAGAGATGATAACTCCCACAAGCCTTTTGCATTCGACTCTCCTTAAAGGAGGAATTCTGCAGATTTGTGCAGACATCAGGGCATACGCGCTTATTCATCCTGCACCCTGGACAGTCCCTCCATCTACGATATGTAGATGTGTATGTAATAAGTACACAATCGTTAAAGTAGGAATTTACCGTGGACGCAGGTAGACCTAGAGCGGGTTCAGGTCCTGAAAAGCTCTCTTCCGAACCCATTCTGGCGAGTTCCTCAGAGATCTCATTCCCTGGAATCCCAGAGTGGCCTGGAACCCATACAAGCCTTAATGTATTTAGTCTGCCGACTTTGTTTAGGAAGGAACAAAGCCATAGCCAATCCTGACGCCATGGAAACTCGACTGTGAAATTACGGCGCAGTAAAATAATGGGCGTCAGTGCGTCAGATGGCATGTCCATGAGACGGGGTCGCAGGACAATTCTTGCGCAAGCACGCCGCTATTCCTATGTGAGCTATACCAAAAGCCAATTCTCTTCAGACAAATGATATCCTTGGATATCGGTATGGAAGTGCCTTTTAGTACCAGCTGAGTCACGTCAGTATTTTTCCTCATTCTCGTAAAGAGAACGACATCGGTCTTAGGAGGATTGACTAACAGCCCATTTCTAGTACAACAATCATCGAACACATTTAGCGCCGCCTGTGCTTTGAGACGGACAGTCGCTAAACATGTGCCGACAGAAAGAATGGCGACGTCATCCGCATAGGCTTGAGCATAGATTCCAGAGGCATTGAGAGCATCAAGCAGAGAATCGACCACCATGCACCATAACAGCGGAGACCGGACGCCACCTTGTGGGCAGTCCCTGTTTACGTCGGATTTGACATATTGGTCGAGGCCTGCATCAGCGGTCCTGTGCATGAGCATAAGATTGGGTTCATTCCACGCGTAATTTTGGAACTTAGCAGTGAGTAAGTTTTCATCGGTCCTGCCCTTTTTTGTTAGAAATTTAATAACTAAAAAATAGGCAAAAAAAATTAATACGCGGTGTTTTGAAATGGTTCCCCATCTAAATGCGAAACGCACCCGACACTGGTTGATTGCGGTGATCGGGCGACAACCAATACATACGAGATTGCTCGCAAAGTGTTGTGGCTGGGTAAGGAAACGCACACTCATGAGCTGCTCGTGAGTGTGCACTACCCAACGAGCAATTATTAAATGCACGCCCTCATGAGTAATTGGCAGTGAGCATTTGTTTTTCGATTTGGAAATGGGCACATATGTACATACATATGTAGGTTAAGTTAGGTATATGGGTGCCCTATTGACGGAAAGTTAAGACTCACGTAGACTACGTTGAGTCCATTGTGCCCACTTGTTTTGTTTAACCAGACGAGGATAAAAATCCCAGTATTCTGTTCAGTATCTTCGAAGTATCTTCGTAGGAATATATTCCTTTTCTGGGCTAGCGCCGGACATTCGCACAGCAGGTGACGATTGGATTCAATTTCCTCTTCGTCCCTGCAGCTTCTACAGAAGTAGTTGTACGGCTGACCTAGTCGAGCTGCATTGTAGGATAGCATGCAGTGCCCGGTGAGGGCACCGACTGCCAGTCGAATATTCCCACGATTGAACTTCAGCAGGTTTTTCATTCTTTTCTCATCATAGACGGGCCAAGTCGATCTCGCCGTTGCGCATGTATGTAAGCGACAACATCTCTTATTGGTTTTCACTAATAGCTTCGTCTCTATCTCCCTGTATAGCGCACTGAGTGGTGCTTTGGCCTCAGCTGAGATCTGGACAATGTTAGCACTTGATCCCACCCTAGCCAGCTCGTCCGCCCTCTCATTTCCGGAGATATTCATATGTGCAGGTACCCAGCAAAGGGTCACCTCATTTACATTGGATATCTCTTCTAACTTCTCCTTGCAGAGTTTGACGAGTTTGGATTTTATCCATGCTGCCTACAGAGCCTTAATGGCTGCCTAGCTGTCAACATAGATGCTGATCCTTTTTCCTGAGATATTCTCTTTGCTGATCAGGTCCGCCTGCTTGATAGCGAAGACCTCAGCTTGGAAGACACTGCATCCATCATCGAGCCTGTAGGAGCGATGCATATCCCGAGACTCCGGCACCTGTGCCAACATCCATTTTGGATCCGTCGGTGTAGAATGCCAGTTCACTGGAGGGAATTCTAATAGAGAATCTCCTCTCCCAGGAAGGAAGTCGGGTGACATAGTCCGTTACGGTTCTGAATTTCGAGACGGCCCATCGATCCAAGACTGATGCATATCGGTGAGGACTCCTGTAGTCTTAGCGCAGTCCTGGTTGCGGCGCTCTCGCAGTATATGTCCAGGTGTTGGAGGTTCAGCATGACTTTAAGAGCCGCCGTTGGAGTGGATTTCATAGATCCCGTCACCGCCAGACATCCTGCCCTTTGAACCTCCTTTGACACACTCTGAAGATGACACTTTTTCTCAAGCGCCTTCCCCCAGACAACCGAGCCATAGACTAGGATAGGTCTTACCGCCGCACATATGTACATACATGTGTATGTATATTCAACATACAAACTCTAGATTTGTTCACATGAATTCTACAAGATCGTATTTGTCGTACAAAAACAGAATTAGATGTATACATGTATGTATGTATCACCTGGATTACTGATTACTTCTAAAAGTATGCATACATCTTATGCATGTATGTTTATGCAGCATCATGTCATCGCAACATTTTTGCATGCCCCCAAGTATGCAAACAAAATTCTATCCCACAGGCAAAAAAAATAATATTCTCAGAATACTTTACCAGGGTAATCGTAATCTCCACCATGCGGTTGATGGATAAAATGAAGATTTGAAAATAAAAAATAATGTCACAATATAATCAAAAAATTCACACAATATCCGTTTGCACAATATGGACCATATGGAACGCAGTACATAATCAGCAAAGACATGAGATTACGGCTCCATCTATAGGGTACATAAAAAAGGTTATTTACGGTAAGGTAAATTCGTAGCGAAGGTAGAAAGGGTAAGAGCACCGTGACGCAGTGGGTAGTGTGTTGGCCTCTGACGCCGATGACACGGGATCAAATCCCGACACAGCCATGTCATCGAACGTGTTTTTCACGGTGTTTCTCCTCAGCGGGGCTCTGACAAAACCCCCTGTAGTAAAATTGTCATGAAAAGCTTCTCGAAATTCGCCGTTCGGAACCGGCAATAAACTGTAGGTCCCTTTCACCTATGGGAAAATGAAATCACACACAACATGGGTGATTGAGAGAAGCTCGGCTCAGGTTCTTCATGGACTGTAACGCCAACATACATACAAGGTAGAAAGGGTGCTACACAATTAGTTGTAGTATATACATATGTATATGGAACATAAAAAAAGTTGATTTTGCATCAATTAACGAAAACTACGTGATAACAATTACCCTATCTTAGGCACGCCGACAAAACCCACTTATATAATCAAAAATCGTGAAAATCGGTAAGATAGTTTCGGAGTTGATCGTGTGCAACAACGTAACACGAGATCTATATAGACAATAGATATTAATATTAATAGCAGTATTTAAATATGGAATTAAATGTGTGTTTGCGGGTCGCACTTACATATACCACCTATACCCCCGTAGGGAGTCTTTCCAAGCCCTACCAAAGCTTATATAATTTCGCTTTTACTTTTTCTCTTTCCTTGGCTTCGATACATGGCTGGCCAGTACTTGGCCCATCCTTCAAGTTCGGTAACAGGCTGCCAGACAAGGTGATATGCTATGATTTCTTCAATATAGCCTTGAAACGTATTAGCCAGCAAGCATAATGTACTCGTATGGACACGATAATGAAGTGTCTGTTAGAGTCTGTTAATAAAGAGCCCAAAGCAGATAGGACTTAGATTGTTTAGGGTGTTCCAACACGGATCTCTGAACTTTGACACATGTCAATAGCGGCCATATTGCTGGATGGATGGACATGGTGTTCAACAACACGTGCAAATCATAAAATTGTTTTATCAAAATGGGCGCGCTTCGCCCATTTTACAGTCGTCATAATCGCCCTACCGAAAGGACTATTCGCCTTTCTCAAAGAGAACAATTCCCGTCGCTCACAAGAACTAGGCCTTTCAGACCACAACGAATTTGGATCGTGACTTGGGCCTGCACCCGTATAAAATTCACCTGACCCAGGAGCTGAAGGTAAACGACCATAGAAACGACGTGTGTTCGCTGAACGGGGTCTGGACCAGTTGGAAACTGGCCCTAAATTTCATTGGAAAAATCATCTTTAGCGGTTAGGCCCATTTCTGGATGAATGTGTACATCACAAAATTGTCGAATTTGGGACGATATCAATCCATTTGAGGTTCAAGAGCGTCCAATGCATCCCGAAAAAGCCACTATTTGCTGTGGATTTTGAGCTGGCGGCATCATCGGTCCACATTTCTTTGAGAACAATGTAGGTCAGGCCAGCAAAGTCAAGGGAAAGCTATAGTTCGATGATTACCAGCTTCTTTTGGCCTGAATTGGATGATATGGATACCAACGACATGCGATTTTAGCAGAACGGCGCTACGTGCTACACAGCCTACATCACATTCACCACATCTCACGTGGATGGGATGTGAACTGGCCACCGAAACCGAGTCATGGAAAATTGTACATTTCGGATACGCGCCACCCAAAGAATCCTACTCTTCTGGACTCCTTCTGAGTAGGTACTAACTACCGAACCATCGAAACGCTGATCCACGGTCCGTAATTGAAATGCGTGCTTTTGGGATCGACGAACCTCTTTTTCAATGCATTAAAAACAATCTGGACGGATTCCACTTCTAACATGCTGATGGTCGCCAGGGCTCAGTTTTGTCTCCGACACTCTTTCCCATTTTAATAAATGGCCTCTTGTCTGTCACTTTTATTCCAATCCATTCCTTCGCTGACGACAGTACCCTCAGCTTCACATATTTGTTCAATACCTTACCTAGCTTACCTTACCCTGCTCTTCGGCTGTTTAATAGTAAGCGGCAGCATTTTGTGGGGGAAAAAGAATAGAGTGGAATTTAGTACTAATATTTGGTGTCGCCAAAAATGCTAAGACGGCTGCACCTGTGACTAATAGCCAGTCACGCGGAGTTTTGTTTACATCAAATTCGTTCTAGCAATTCGATGTCGAAGGCGCACCACACTTTGGGAAATCAATTGTCAAAAATGTCGATAAAATAATGGAAATAGATTAAACATTGCACAAAAAGCAGTTTGGAACCATTTGAATAAGCCTAGATACGAAAAGAAGTTCGATGTATGGATGTCACACGGGTTGATGTAAAAAAAAAGAAAAACCTCATGGACCGATTTTCCATCTGCCGCTAAATTGTCTTAAGCGAGACGGTTGTGAGCCAGCGAAAATGGTGTGGCTAAGCCAGGATTGATGGTTTGATGGGTTTGGCAGAGATATTCTACTATGAGCTGCTCTGACATAGCAAATCGGCTAGAAATAGTCGCATTTGACCAATATAATATGTGCTATCGGGGTGACACATAACGACAGTGGCTCTCCAGGAGATACTGGGGACTTGTAAATCTGGACCTTCGATTTTGCTTATTAAAATTTGCCAAAATAGTGGCTTCTGAAAAATTACTGCACCAGATTTTCGCCTTCAATCTCACGCAAAAACAATGGATTTCTTTCCGAACGGCGTAAGTCGAGAAGGTTTTTCATGGCAAGTATACTATGGGAGGGTTTGCCAGTACCCCGCCAAGGAGGGACGCCGTGAAATAAACATTCGATGGCGTTGGTGTTATACGGATCCGAACTCGCTCCTCGTGCGTCAGAGTCCAACACACTAACCACTGCGCCCCGGCGCCCTCCAGACCTATAACCAAGTTTACCAATACGTGTGGGATTTTATCGGGAGACTACTTTTGAAGTAATATTTATGCAAGAGCCTGCTCAACGAGTCCCCACATTAACAGCATAAATAAAATCAATAAAACCCAACAGTTACATGGACACCAATAGACGTATCAGATACTGTTGAACGATTCTCAAGTATTTCCATGTCGTTTTCTCCCCCAACACGTCATGTCCTTCTCATTAATGAAGAGCTTTGTTAAAGTAAACAATGAATTATTCCCACTTACTAATTGTTTCGATTGAATCAAATGAGTTGCAAATACAACTGATAACACAATGGGCATAGTCTACGTCCGATTCATAGCTTGAAGGACCGTGCGAGAGAACAGAATATCTTAATTAATACATTGCACACAATGTGAGGGAATATACTTAGTGACATGAGTACGCAAAAGTAGAAAAGGACAGGAGTATCGGTTCTGTATCTTAAATGCTAGGACCCTTAACAGAGCGGGTGCGGCCGAACAGTTAGAAAAAGCCCTAAGCTGCTATAAGGCAGACATTACCGCACTCCAAGAAGTGCGATTGGATGGAACGGGTAAAAAGACGATGAAAAACGGCGGCATATACTACGGAAATCGCTACAAGGTGAACAAACAACCCTTATTCGGTTGCGTATTCGTTATTCGAGGAAGACTCCGAAAAAAGTCTTCAATATTCGGCATGTAACCGAACGGCAGAGCCAAAGATGATTTCTATGACCTCCTAGATAGAACAAACATTGCTCAATGTTCCAGCTATGACATCAAGATTGTTCTAGGAGATTTCAACGCGAAGTTGTGTAAGAAGGACATTTGGGGGTGGCCGTGGTGCAGTGGTAAACGTCGAGCGGAAGGTCTGTAATCCAAAGTCGTTCCATAGCAAAGAAAAAACAATTCCTATACGGAAAAAAAAAATCATGCGGCACAGCTGTTGTGAATGAAAAGTGACCAAAATACTAATGAAGGCATAACAATCACAGTATATGGTCCCATTAAAATCATACTCTGTGTGTGCAATTCTATATAACACCATAAGTGCATGGAACAGTTGCTGGGAGCTACAACCAACGTGAAAATTCGGTCGGTTCCTCTCGAATCTTATCTAGGACAACTACCCCCGGAGAGTAATGAACAAACATCTACGACCCAAAACCACTGCACTCCGTTCAAGTTGTGTGATAAGCATTCATCTGCGTGAACTGTAAAAAAATCTTTGAACGACTCGTAGAAAAGCACAGCCTACACGACACCACGTTGGAAAACAGATTCAGGAAAATAGACTTTGTGACGGGGCGTAATCTCCTAGTAGCTAACACACGATTCCCATATCTCAAGATCCACAAGAGGACCTGGCGGTCTCCTGATCAATTATCTGTTAATCAAATCGATCATATTTCGAACGACGCCAGACACTTCTCCAGCATCTTGGAAATCCGACCCTTCTGAGGAGCCAACATTGAATCGGATAATTCACTTGTTGTACCTAAGGTACGTATGTAGATATCGCGAACATTGCGGAGTCGAGTAGGTTCAGCAAAATTTGAAGGTGCAATCGCAAGAGACCGCTAGCACCTTCGCCGATCGTGTATCCCTCAAGCTCTTTCAAGAGCCGATTCAATCTGCACAAACCGTAGAACAGCAATGAGAGGTTGTCAAAGCGCCATCAGGGATGCTGCCTTTGATGCATTAGATTTCCAGTCACCACCAAGAAGAAACCTTTGGTTTGCAGACGAGTGGGGACAGATACATACGGAAAAATAGAATGCATACATGGCCACGTTGCATCGACGAACAAGAGCAGCTCGTGAGCTCTATAAGCGAAAAGAAGGGAGGGGTATGCGCTTTTCAGAAGGAAAAGGAAAGAGCATCAGAAGCGCGCGATCGAGGAGATGGAGAGATATTATCGACGTTCGAAAGTTTTACCGAAGAGTAAAACGAACAAGCCATGGTTATAAAGCGGAAGTCTGCAGGAATGAACACAGACACCTCGTAGTTGAATCACATTCGATGCTGAGAATGTGGAAGGACTATGTCTGCGGACTGTATAACGATGGAAGATGGTCAAGATGCCGCTGTCAATCAGAACGCACCATTCACACTGGACAAAGATGACAGAGGATTCCGTCTACCCGACTTAGAGGAGGTTAAGATACCTACATCACAACTGAACTCTAATAAACCTGCTGGCGCAGACGGCTTGCCTGCTGAGTTATTTAAAGCAGCTGAAGATGAGTTGGTTGGGAACATGCATCAGCTCATCCGTAGGGTATGGTCAGAAAGGGGCATGTCCGATTAATGGAAGCGACCCCTATAACTGTGCCAACTATAGTATAAGATGCGCGTATAAGATATTCTCTGCCGTACTGTGTGAACGCCTGAAACCATTTGTGGACAATAGGGACGAGCTATATATAGCCATGTTATGTTTGCCATCTTTGCCAGACTCGCCAGATTGTGCAGGTTAACAATGGAGAATTCTCGCTGCTCCATTAAAGTCGGCCAGGAGCTAACCTAGACCTTCGATGACAAAAAAAAATATTCAGACAGGACGACGCACTGTCATGCGATTTTAACAATATCAGGCTTGAAAAGATCGTGCGGGATTTACTGGCCAATACAAGAGGCACGATCTGGATTAAATCTGCACAATTGCTCGCATACGCAGATGACATTGACGTTATTGGGAGAACGCAGCGAGACGTCAATGAAACTGAAGCGGCTAAAGTGGATCTGAAGGTAAACAACAGCAAAACCCAATATATACTATCGTCAAAGAAAGACGCACACCACCGGCATCTTGGTCAGAACGTCACTATTGGCAGCTGTAACTTTGATATAGTCCAGGATTTCGTCTTCTTTGGCTTACCGATAACAAGCGGCAACGACACCAGCGCAGAGATAAAACGTAGAATAACTCTTGCCAACTAATGAGAGCGCCGTGGCGCAGTGGGTAATATGTTGGCCTCTAACGTTGATGACACGGGATCGAATCCCGACAACAGCCATATCATCGAACGTGTTTTCACGGTGCTTCTCCTCAGCGCGGCTCTGACAAAACCCCCTGTAGTATAACTGTCATGAAAAGCTTCTCGAAGTTCGCCGTTCGGAATCGGCAATAAACTGTAGGTCCCATTCACCTATGGGGAACAAAGTCACCCACAACATGGGTCATTGAGAGAAGCTCGGCTTTGGTCCTTCATGGACTGGAACGCCAACATACATACAACCGATGTTTCTTCCGGCAATGGAGTAGTAGAGCCCTCTCTCGGAAAACTAAGGCGACCCTCTGTAAAACCTTAATTATCCCGGTCCTCCTTTACTGCGCTGAGGCTGAGACCTTATCCTAAATAGATGAAGAGGATTTCCGAGAGGAAAATCCTGCGTACGATCTTCGGTCCTGTTTGTGTTGACTGAGAGTGAGGGAGAAGATTCAGCCAAGAACTACACGGGCTGTACAGCGACATCGGCCTAGTGGGACGTCTACGGATCCACCGTCTAAAATGACAAGGCCATGGACAGCGAATGGACAGCACAGCTCCGGTCCGAAGAGTCTTCGACTCCAGCTCCGTGGGACGACGTTGCAGAGGACGGCCGCTTCTAAGGTGGCGTACACAGTTGGAAAGGGATCTTAACCAACTGGGCGTGCGACACTGAAAATGGCTAGCAAGTGATCTTGCTAGCTGGAAAGGCTTGTTGGTTGAGGCCCATATTCACCCCAAACTAAATAGAAGTACTATATGTGGACTTTTTCGTTGGGATCGGCCTACCTTTATTCACTTAGACATTCCTTCCCTCCCGATATTTTAAGAACTTTATCGGTGGATACATGCAGCATGAACCAATCTAAGAGTCTTCATGACAAAGAGCCTTACCCGTAAACCTTGTTTAATAAACTTTACATTATTTCCACATATTTGCAGAAATATGGCTTAATTAAGCCGCATGGTGTTATAATAAGTCATGTCCTCATCCTTATGCCCGTGTACGCACGCGAATGTTAATAAATCCTTGCTAAAGTTACACATGAATCCTAACATCAAAGTAGCTATGAAAGTTCGAAACAAAGCATCAGTCGTCGTAAATCCTCGGATAACAATAACCTTTTTTGTCGTGGGTTTTTTGCATAACCGCCATCTACAATACATCGCATCTTGGAAGCCGTAAACCCATAATTCAATATTCACATTTTATTATTTGACTCGCAGTCAGGCCGGGCACAGTAACAATAATATGGGTGTCGCTCTAATACTTAGGTGAGCGAGGAATAAAAATAAAAGTGTAAGCGAAATCCCTTTCTCCCTTTTTAATATTATTCTCTTGTTTATGTGGAAATCTTTTTTATTTCGTCCTTAAATTGATGGGAGTGTGGGAGCATTTCTACTTGAGTATGTTTGCAACGCATCGCTTGCGACCTGGGTGGGCGTAGGAATGAAATCACAAAATAAGTGTCAATATGTTACGCTTCATAATCAAAGTCGAAAACAAGAGGAATTACATACACCCTGATGACTTTGGATGCCACAAGGGAGCAATGATGGCCCTGGAATTTGCAGACAGTCGTTTGGGGTGACTTGTATCTATTTGAGAATTTAGTATTTATAGGAATTGCGTGTGGGGCTTCGGTGGGTTAAGGATTCTATCGATCTGCTTGCATTGCCGTGGGGTTTTTGGACAGTTCAAGCAAAGGGAGGCAATTGATTGGAGTTACATAAATACTCGTATCAGCTAAATCAGTCAGGACACTGACTCTGAGGGTGTACGTAAATCGAAATATTTTTAGGAAGTTCTATATTTGTCTTCATTGAATAACCACCCTCTCACAACGTCGATTAAACGGTGCCTGATTAGGTAAAGATTCAATTGATTCTGATTGAACGTTCAATACGTTTTGAAGAGTGATTCCCATGACAATGTCTAATGCTAATTTCATTGCCTTTCTGAAATTCAATAAACCTGCTCATCTTAGATCGATGGTCTAGAATGGTATGTACATAGGTATATCGGTAAGATATTCAAAGTCCAAGAATTCTTCAGTGGACATGGCTTCCACAAACTATATTCATTATATGCACTATATGCAAGTTACGAAATTAGAGTAACGAACGTCGACACCAACGAAAAAATGACTTCCAGAGATGATGACTTGCCTTCTATTAGATTGAGCAATTCATTAAAATGTGCAACCCTGAGTACCGTGAGAGAGACATTGCATAAGTTTGGCATGGAGCTAAACATTTTGCCAAATCAGGCACTGAACTCCGTCTACAGTGGTTAATAAAATTCAGCTAATGTACACACACTTGAAACATGATAGACAGTAAACGACGTGCTAAAAGCATAATCTGAGAAGGGGGAAATTAACTCAGTGGCTAGAAGGCCCGGCCGATTTTCCCGTACTTTAAAAAGGGGTTGTAACTTCTTTAAGTCCCTCTGGTAAATCATATGATTTAAAAGTTGGTATCAATTCCTCTGTCAGTGTTTGTTCCATGTCTCTTTGGGGGATGAAATTTCTATTAAATAAGGTTACTTCGTGTTGTATAAGAGTTAGACGTCTGTCGTCGAGCGTAGCAACGACTGAGGCCACTCAGTTAACTGTGGCGTCAGGATATACCCTGTTATGCAGTAAAAGGGTATAAGGCTGCTGCCTCCTATTTTGAAAAGAATTTTCACTAGCACTTCCCTATATACATATCTTCCATAACACCACATCCGACAACGGACTTAAGCTAACCGATTTCCTGGCGGAGCATAACCTCCTTGTAGCAAGCACGCGATTCCCCCATCTCAACATCCACAAGGGTACCTGGCGGTGTTTTGATCAATCGACCACCAACCAGGTTGATCACATTGCGATCGACGCCAGACACTCCTTGTGTATTCTCGACGTACGAACCTTCCGAGGGGCCAACATCGACTCGGACCAATACCTTGTTGTAGCCCAGGTACGAATGAGAATATCAAGAATGCTTAGGAGTCGAGTAGGACTACGTAAGTTTGACGTCGGAAAGCTACAATCGCAGGAGACTGCCAGAACCTTTGCTGATAGTGTCTCCTCCAAGCTCTCTTAAAATCCGCCCACTGCAGCCCAAACAATAGAGCAGGATCGGGCGCATTGCCAGGGCGCGTCAGAGACGCTGCCTCAGAAGTGCTGAGTTTCAAACCGCCACCACCTAGAAACCCCTGGTTAGATGAACAATGCGAACAAGCCCATGCAGCAAAACAAGAGGCATATAAAGCCATGCTGCAACGACGGCCGACAGCTGCTCGCGAAATCTATGAGCAGAAGAGAAGAGAGGAACACACGCTGATCAGAAGAAAGAAGAGAGAGCACGGAAACCGTGAGATCGGGGAGGAATGACGCCCGTAAGTTTTACAATGAGGTAAAACGAACATGCAATGACTACAAAGCTAGAGCGTCGGCCTGCAGGGATGAAAATGGAGAACTGGTAGTAGAGTCGCAGTCGATGCTGAGGATTTGGAAATACCACTTCTGCAGACTGTATAACGGCGACGATAGACAAGATACCGCTGTCAGGCAGAACGAGCCATTCGTAATGGACGACGATGTAACAGAAGTCAGTCCACCCGACCTAGACGAAGTCAAAATAGCGATATCAAGACTTAAGTCTAATAAGGCCGCGGGCGCAGGCGGCCTGTCTACTGAGCTTTTTAAGACGGCTGGAGATGAGCTGGTAAGGTGCATGCACCATCTCAATTGCAAGGTATGGTCGGAGGAAAGCATGCCCGACGAATGGAATCTCAGCATCGTTTGTATAGAGATGAGCTATACAAAGCCATGTCTAGTTTTAACATCCCTGCCAAACTCATCCGACTGTGCAGGATGACAATGGAAAATTCTCGCTGCTCCATTAAGGTCGGTAATGGGCAAACCGAGACCTTTGATGTTAAAAAAGGATTTAGGCAAGGTGACGCGCTGTCTTGCAATTTTTTCAACATCGTGCTTGAAAAGATCGTGCAAGAGTCACTGGCCAACACAAGAGGTACGATTTATTTCAAGTCTATGCAATTGCTTGAGTACGCCGACGACATTGACGTGATTGGACGGACGCAGCGAGACGTCAATGAGGCCTTTGTAAGCATTGAGGTAGAAGCGGCTAAGATGGGTCTCAAGGTTAATGAGGTACAGACCTCTCTCGGAAAACCGAGGTGACACTATATAAGACCCTAATCATCCCAGTCCTCCTTTACGGCGCACAGGCTTGGACCTTAACGAAAGCAGATGAAAATGTCCTTGGTCGATTCGAGAGGAATTTTCTGCGCACTATCTACTGTCCCGTTTCTTCAAACGATGTATGGAGGAGAAGAAATAACGGAGAACTGTACGGGTTGTACAGCGACATCGGCCTGGTACGACGTCTACGGATACAGCGTCTAAGGTGGCTAGGCAATGTAGAGCGCATAGAAAATACATCTCCGACCCGAAGAGTCTTCGAATCCACCCCGGAAGGAAGGCGCGACAGAGGACGGCCGCATCAACGGTGGCGCACGCAGGTGGAAGGTGACCTTAACCAACTGGGCGTGCGGCGCTGGAAACAGCTGGCCAAAGACCATGCCAGCTGGAGACGCTTGTTGGTTGAGGCCCAGGTTCACCACGGACTGTAGCGCCACCTAAGAAAGTAAGGGAAAGAGGATTACTCACTCGCCGTGAGTTGAATGCATACTGTTCGAATGTATCCTCTTTCGGAGCGTAAATTTTGAGAGACTGCGCTTCAAAACCCAGTTGCGAGAATTGAATGCGCATTTGGAAGAATGGAGTACGCGAGGGATATTGAGGAAGCTTTTGATAATACAACTTTTGGCAGCATGTGTAACGCTTGAAGACGACAAGGTGTGGGTGAAAGCAATGTCCGTGCACACATTGATCGCTGATGTAGGTCTCGGACATTGTGTCAAATCCAGCGTAAACGAGGGCTGCCGGCAAGGCGTCATGTGGTCGCTGTTATGGTGCATTGCGGTCGACTCTCTGCTTGATGCCCTCAATGCCTCTGGAATCCATGCCCATGCTTATGCGGATGATGTCGCCATTCTTTCTGTTGACTTATGCTTAGCCACTGTATGTCATAAGCCACAGGGGGCGCCAAATGTGATTGATAATTAGTGTACAAGAAATGGGCTCTCGGTTAATCCTCGTAAGACTGATGTCGTTCTATTCACGAGAAGGAGAAAAACACTGACATGACTCAACTGGTAATAAAAGCCACTCCCATCTCGGTATCCAAGGAAGCTAAGTACCTGAGAGTTATCTTAAACTGCAAGCTTCTTTGGTCAAAGCAAAGTGCTATCAGCATTGTGGTAATGCAAAGGTGGTTTGGCGCAACATGTAGTTTATCACCGTCAAAGGTCCTGTTGATCTATACGGCAATGATAAGACCGATAATCTGAAATGTTGTCTGGTGGAATAGGCGAATACGCAAAAACGTCGTAGCTTCTTTCACCAAACTCCAAAGAACTCAACTATACGGGGCTTTCCCCAGCACGCCGGGCGCTACTCAAGATGCTATGACGAACCTTCCACCACCGAATATATTTATCACAAGGTGTGCACTGAAGGCCATATCTCGTCTTAAGAGGAATGGTTTTGGGTACAACTGGCATTGGAATAAAGTGCGCTTGCGTAGGGAAAATTCGACGACCCTTGTCTTATGGATGTGCCCTCTGACACAATGGGACCTATCAGTCCCAGTCGAATTTTCATGGAGAAGAATAAAGATTTTAGTCCAGTGATATTCTCACTTTTTCAAGTCATTCAAAAAATATGATTTGACGAATTCTGATTGTCCTTATCTCCAGATAATCGGTAAAGTTGACGCCTAGCGAATCTAAAAAGATGGCTATGAATTTTATAGCTGGTGGCACCATTTTTCCCTTCCAGTGGGTCCAGTGTCTTGAGTGTGTCTTTGTTTCTGGCGTTTAGTGTCTGGCTCCATGTTACGTTGATAGCCGAAAATGCTATTTCGGATTGAGTTCAAAAATGTCCAGACTGTCGTCTTGTCCCTATTAATGCTCCTCTGACAAAGAAACTCTTTTCAACGACCGTCTTGTAGAGCCTAACCTAATTCAGATCAGCAGTGTCACCAACAATACTGGTAGACAACTAGACCTCATATCTTCTTCTGATGACTACAACTCCATACTATCTACTATCGATTCATATCATCCTGCCGTATCACTTAAGTTTTCTTATAAACTAAATCAAACTTCCACCACTTACGACAACTCTTTCTCTTTTCTCTTCTGGAAAACCGACTTTGCCACGTTGAGCAATTTAGTTATATGTAGATGTAACTTTAGATTCTTCATGAGCGAAAATACGCCTATTGCCATTGCATTTGAATTTTTCTACACCGCTCTCTTTAACTGTATAATCCAATCTGTTCCTTACGTCACTCGGAAAAATTATTTCTCAACACCCCCATGGTATAACAAAGAACTGCGTACTCTCCATAATACGGGAAATAAACTATAGAAAAAGTTTTTAATATCAAACAACAATATTTCCTCCGACGACCCCAAAACCGTCGCGAACCTTTTTGCCTCAGTCTTTTAACGACTGCAGTCAAAAACCTGACCCTGAAAACAGCTATATGACTCACTTAGACATCTCCATCTGTAACTGGTATTAATGAGGACTTGTTACACCACAGTTTAACCATCTCAAAGGCATACTCCTCAAGAAATGTAGCACACTTCTGGCTACCATCCTTCGCCTTTCACTTCGTCAAGCTTCCTTCCCAACTATTTCGACAAATTCTTTCATCTTCTCTACACATCAAAAGGGCTCCAAGATCGATATTTCTAACTACACACCGATTACTAAACCGTCTGCTATCCCTAAGCTCTTCGAGCCTACTATGTATGACTTAATATTCCTCCTCTGCAAATCCATATTTTGCTCCCGGCAGCATGGTTTCTTAAAAGGCAGGTCCTTCACAAGCAACCTTATCAAGGCACTTCTAGTATTGGAGCATGACAACGAGGTATATGGTATTACTACCGACTTCAGCAAAGCATTTGGTAGGCTTAGTCACCCCTTAATTTGTTTAAGGCTTTAGTCTTCCCGCCCTAATCATCGCACGGCTCAAATCGTACCTTGAAAATCGCCATTATAGAGTATTTTGCAGAAGCTCAATCTCTGCCCCTATCATTGCCTCTTCCGATGTTTCGCAAGACAGTCATCTCGCCCCTTGTTTCGCGGCGATCGTTGATTTTACGTTCGTCGGAACAGCTTTGAAAACTCAAAAATAAACAGAACTTCTTTCGAGCTCAAACTCAAGAATAAACAGAACTTCTATGTATGTTTTGACGTTTCTTCTTTATTGATTTTCAATTCGTGCGCTTGCCCTTTTATATTGTTGCGGAGATGCAAGCGGACCGTTAAGTTCGAAAACTCTCTGGAAGCGGGGATGGGAATGATGTCAACTTCCAATGGAATTGTCAGAGCGTTCTAGAGATTTCCTATGGGGAACTTCCAACGGCGAACGTTCGAGATGGTGGACCGAGAGCTATATAAGCGCGAACACTCGCCCTCGACATTCATTCAGTTTCATTCAGTTTGTGGTATAAAACAGCGTGTGACAAGTCGGTGTGATCAACCAAGGTGAAAAGAAAAGCTTTCAATAAAGGTTTGTGTATTGTGTAATAAAGCTTAAGTTGGATTGTACTGTGTAATAAAGTTTAAAGTGGATTGTATTGGATAATAAATAAAAGTGGTGAAGCTACACAGATAATTGATCTGTGGTGAAAGAATTAAAAGTGTGTGTGTTTCAATTTAAATAAAAATGACAATTGTAGTTTATCGCAATCCAGTGGTGCGAACCCTATTTGGTGTGGGGATTGAATAAATTCGTAACATTTGGTGTCAGAAGTGGGATTGCGAGTAAACGAGTGAAACTTTATTTGAGTTGTGAAGTGAATTATTGCAAAAGTGAGAAAATGGTCAAATTGGAAAAGTTGACCATTGAACAACTGAAAAAAGAGCTGGATGCTCGGGAATTATCCACAGTGGGAAGTAAAGCCAACCTGGTGGAGAGACTGCGATCGGCGTTGCAGGAAGAAGGTGTCGACTGGGAGAGTTATGAATTAGGGGTGGAGAAGCCGTCGACATCCACTGAGCCAGCGTTCGATATGCAGCAAATTCTCGCGGCTATGAATGCTATGAGTGCTTCCCTGAGCCAGAAATTAGATCAAAAATTGGAGGAGAATGCAACTTCCATAGGTCAGAAACTAGAGAAGCTAGAGACGTTGGAAGAGATGCTACAGAACAATCGAGAAAGCTTGAGAGACATCCAGCAAGCCGTCAACGATCGGTTCCAGGGTGTCGAAGAGAGAATCGAAACACTGGATAAGAAGGTTCTAGATCTCGAAAATAATCAAGAAAAGATAATCGAGACACTGGAAACGCGGTTCGACAAGAAGGTTCTGGAACTCGAGAAAACTGTCCAGAACGTCCAACATCAAGGAATCGTTGTACCGACTACAGCATCGAAATTCACAGCTCCCAACTACGATGGCACGAGCGCTTTTAACATCTTTAAGCTCCAGTTCGAGACAACAGCGGAACGGAATCAGTGGGGAGAAGAAGATCGTGTGGCCGCTCTAGTAATTTCGCTTAAAGGCGAAGCAGCTGGTGTTTTACAGACCATCCCGGAGACCCAGAGAAGGAACTACACAGCCATATGGGATGCTCTCCATCGAAGATACGGCAGTGAGCACATGCAGGAGATGCACAAGCTGGAACTCAAAGGGCGCAAGCAGCGTTTAAACGAAACCATACAACAGTATGCTGCCGACATCGAGAGGCTATCCCATCTTGCCTACGCGGACGTTCCAGTTGATGTGGTGGAGAAACTTAAAACGGATTCTTTCATCCAAGGGCTAAGGGACCCCGATACGCAACGAAGTTTGATTCTCCTGCCGAAGACATCTTTCAAGGAGACAGTTGCCAGCGCTCTCGCATGTGAAACATCGCTCTTGATATGCCGACCTTCGATCAAACTACGGCGCATATCTCAAGACCAGGATAGTTCGAGAACAACAACGGCGAGTAGGAGTGGTTCATTCCCGGGTAGATGCTACATCTGCGACCAGCAGGGGCACATTGCGAGGAACTGCCGCCTGCGAAGAAAGCGTTCGAGGTCTAGTTCGCCAAAAAGAGACCATGGGAGCGAACGCGACCGTGGAGGTGCAAAAGGTGCACCTAACAATCCGTTAAACTAAAACGAGTCAGTGCAGAGGGGCATGCGCTGGCTCCCACATTGGAGTGTCCCAGCATCCTCGTATCCCGAATCTGTAGGGGTGCAACCAGCTTGGTCATCGAGGGAACGATGGACGGGCGACGATATCTGCTGACGTTGGACACGGGAGCAACTCATTCAGTCATCCGAAGCGGATTGGTTTCCGACATCGAACCATTTTCCGAGGTAAGGCTTCGTACAGTAACTGGTGAGAGGGCGGAAGTTAAGGGAAAGGTCCAGAAAAGAATTACGATGGGTACCGTCGAGTTTCAGCATGATTTCATCGTTGCGGACATCACTGATGACATCATAATCGGCGTCGACTTCATGATTAGGCATGGCTTCACATTGGACCTCAACCAAAAAGTGATGAAGTATGGCAACTTGGAGCTCCCATTAACAATGGATAATGGGCAAGGTAACAAGGTCAGGCGAATAGTCGTGCAAGCGCGCCAAACAGTTCCCCCGAATGCAGAAGCTGTGGTTTGGGCAAAGATAGAAGAGGATGCGGGGACAAGCCGAATGTGGGTGGTCGAACCCGACAAACGAAATCGACCCAGCGATATGGTTGTTGGAAGGGCTCTCGTGGAACCCCGACAAGACCAATTGGTTCCAGTACGAGTCTTGAATCCTGCCAGTACACCTAGGACAATTCATAAGGGAACAACGATCGCTCAATGCCAAGAAGCTGCCGCCGTTATGAACTGCGAAGATAAGAAACACCGGGAAGTCCAGAAAAACAAACCGTTCTTGAAAACAATGGCCAGAGAGTGGACGCAACATCTAGTGGAGAAGCAAAAAAGTAAAGCACTCTCCCTGCTTCGTAAATATTGGACAGTTTTTGCGGATGGTAAGAACTGTGGAAGAACATCAATTGTGAAGCACAGAATAGACACAGGGGACTCTAGACCCATCCGGCAACCACCGAGGAGGGTACCTTTGGCGAAAGAAGGAGAGGTGATCAAACTAATCGACGAGATGGAAAAGGAGGGCGTGATCGAACCATCTGCAAGCCCATGGAGTTCGCCAGTAGTGCTTGTTAAGAAGAAGGATGGAAGCACCCGATTCTGCGTGGACTATAGGAAGCTGAACGACGTAACAAAGAAGGACAGCTATCCTTTACCGAGAATCGACGACACCTTGGACACACTATCTGGTGCAAAGTGGTTCTCGACGCTGGACTTGCAAAGTGGATACTGGCAAATAGAGCTTGACCGGCAAGACAAGGAAAAGACCGCGTTCACCGCCGGGGGAGAGTTGTGGCAATTCTCTGTGATGCCCTTCGGTCTTTGCAATGCATCAGCCACATTCGAGAGACTGATGAACCGGGTGCTAAGAGGACTTCACTGGAGGACTTGCCTTGTCTATCTGGATGACATAATTGTCATGGGCAAGGATTTCGACGATCACCTTAAGAAGCTTGAAGAGGTAATGGAACGTATTCAAGCAGCCGGATTGAAATTGAGCCCGAAGAAATGTTCGCTCTTCCAGAACAAGGTGAAGTACTTGGGACACGTGGTGACTGCAGAAGGAGTCCATACAGATGAAGAGAAAATCTCAGCGGTTAAGGAATGGCCGCGGCCGAAGAATCTTCATGAGTTAAGGTCATTCCTGGGACTTTGCACATATTACAGGCGATTCATCCCAGGATTTGCAAACGTTGCCAGCAGTTTGCACGAGCTCACCAAAAAGAATCGGCCATTCAAGTGGGAGAAGCCGCAGGAGGACGCGTTCATTCACCTGAAGGAATTGCTCTGCAGTGCGCAGATTCTTGCATATCCTGTCCCGGGAGAAAAGTTCATTTTGGACACAGATGCGAGCGGACATGGAATCGGAGGAGTACTCTCTCAAATGATTGACGGGCGAGAACGGGTCATCGCTTACTACAGTAGGATCCTATCGAAGCCGGAGAGGAACTATTGTGTAACTAGGAGGGAACTTTTAGCCGTGGTTGACTGTGTCAAGCATTTCCACAAATATCTCTATGGCCAAGCTTTTCATCTTAGGACGGACCACGCAGCGTTGAGATGGTTGCTGCAGTTCAAGAACCCGGAAGGCCAGCTTGCTAGATGGATAGAGAGAATCCAGAGTTATGACTTCAGTATCGAGCACCGGAAGGGAAGCAGTCATGGAAATGCGGATGCATTATCGAGGCGACCTTGCGATGTTGAATGTAAACACTGTTCACGTGCCGAAGCCAAGGAACAGGTCACCGATATCCGTCGTTTCCATGTGCTGCCAGAAGATTCCTGGACTGTCGAGAAGGTCGGAGGGAAGCAGCGAGAAGATGCCGATCTGGCAGTCATCATCGACTACCAGGAACGAGGTTTTCGACCAAGTTGGCAGCAAGTATCCAGTGAAAGCCCAATCGTGAAAGCTTACTGGGCTCAATGGCAGAGTTTGAAGCTGAAGAACGGTTGCCTCTACCGCAGTTGGGAAAGTGAGGACGGGAACATTGTAAACGATCTGCTGGTAATACCGAAAGGACAAATCGACGAGGTCATCCGAGAATACCACGAGGGACCAAGCGGGGGCCATCTTGGTGTTAACAAGACTGTAGAAAAGATCAAGAGACGTTTCTACTGGGTAGGATGCCATGAGTCGGTTACGCGTTTCATTCGCAGGTGTGAACAGTGTGCGAAGGCAAAGGGTCCAGTAAGGAAAACTCGAGGAAATATGCAGCAGTACAATGTTGGAGCACCGTTCGAACGTATCGCAATGGACATTGCAGGCCCATTCCCAACGAGCAACGCTGGAAACAAGTACGCGCTAGTGGTGATCGATTACTTCAGCAAGTGGCCTGAGGTGTTTTGCATCCCGAACCAGGAAGCCAAAACCATTTCGGATGCATTCGTGAATAACTGGGTTTCGCGTTATGGAGTACCAATGGAACTGCACTCAGACCAAGGAAGGAACTTCGAGTCGACGGTGTTCAAAGAACTCTGCGACATGCTAGGTATCAGAAAGACGCGGACAACACCATTACATCCACAATCTGATGGCATGGTCGAAAGGTTCAACCGGACGATGGAGGAATACCTGAGAAAAGTCGTCGTCGGGGATCAGAAGGACTGGGATGAACATCTTCCCCTTTTCTTAATGGCATACCGTTCGGCACAGCACAATTCAACGGCAACAACACCCGCCGAAGCCATTTTTGGAACTGATCTCCGACTTCCATCGGACTTGAAATTCGGCGTGGTACTACCGACAACTAGCGGCAGGGAAGACTTCGTAACCGAAAAGAAGGAACAGCTGAACTCCATCCATCAGTTCATCCGGGAGCGACTGAACTTGGTCAGCGATAAAATGAAGGCGCGGTACGACTTGAGGGCGAATACTTCTGGATTCGAGACCGGACAATTGGTATTGCTGTACAACCCACAACGGAAAAAAGGCTTGTGCCCCAAATTGCAATCAGCCTGGGACGGACCATATGAGGTCATCAAGAAACTCAATGACGTGGTATACCGGATACAGCAGATGGGAAACAGACGGGCGAAGTATAAAATTGTCCACGTAGAGAGGTTAGCACCATATTACGGAGAAGGATCCAATCGCTTGTTCGAGGACGAACAAGTTTAGGAGGAGGGCAGTGTTGCGGAGATGCAAGCGGACCGTTAAGTTCGAAAACTCTCTGGAAGCGGGGATGGGAATGATGTCAACTTCCAATGGAATTGTCAGAGCGTTCTAGAGATTTCCTATGGGGAACTTCCAACGGCGAACGTTCGAGATGGTGGACCGAGAGCTATATAAGCGCGAACACTCGCCCTCGACATTCATTCAGTTTCATTCAGTTTGTGGTATAAAACAGCGTGTGACAAGTCGGTGTGATCAACCAAGGTGAAAAGAAAAGCTTTCAATAAAGGTTTGTGTATTGTGTAATAAAGCTTAAGTTGGATTGTACTGTGTAATAAAGTTTAAAGTGGATTGTATTGGATAATAAATAAAAGTGGTGAAGCTACACAGATAATTGATCTGTGGTGAAAGAATTAAAAGTGTGTGTGTTTCAATTTAAATAAAAATGACAATTGTAGTTTATCGCAATCCAGTGGTGCGAACCCTATTTGGTGTGGGGATTGAATAAATTCGTAACAATATGTTGAAATTTGATGTCGATCCTTTCCCCTTCTTTTCCAGCCTTCCAGATTCCGCCGTAATCGCGCTGTAGTGTGAAAGAGAAAGATACTGTTTCGCCTTTTGACGGTTAATGGCGGAGTTTTGACCGGTATCGTGGTGTCCGTTTTCCTTGTTCTTTGTTCGTTGTTCACCGCCCTTTGTTCTTTGTTTGCTTGTGCACCGTTGTTCTTGTTGTTCGTGCAACATTGATCTTGTTGTTTGTGCAACATCGCGTTCTTGTTGTTCGTGCAACACCCCTCTAATCTTTGTCCTTACTATAAATCAATCAATCCACGCAGGGGTGGCCGTGGTGCAGTAGTAAACATCACCGACTGTCGAGCGGAAGGCCTGTAGTGCAAAGTCTTCCCATAGCCTAGAAATACAGTTCCTATACGGAAAAATTGTACGACACAGCTGTTGTTAATGGGAAGTGATCAAAATACTGATGAAGACATAACACTCACAGTATATGGCCACTTCAAATTCATACTCTGTGTGTGCAGTTCTAATATAACGCCATAATGGCATGGAACATTTATTGAGAACTACAAGGTGGCGCAGGATTAATCACCCGATCGGAAGATGTTATAATTTGCAAATAGCGTCTTACTTCAATCATATTTGATATTTGTGAATTAGACAGCTGCAGTATACAAACAGACAAGCAATGGCGCGCTATACTCCGACAATAAAGATTTCCATCACTCTAAATCCTTCTTTTTAGGGTTCCGTACCCAAAGGTAAAACGGAACCCTATTACTAAGACTTCGCTGTCCGTCCGTCCGTCTGTCACCAGGCTGTATCTCATGAACCGTGATAGTTAGACAGTTTCAATTTTCAACTGTATTGCCGCTACCACGACAAATACTAAAAACAGAACAAAATTAATATTTAAGGGGGGCTTCCATACAACAGACATGTTTTTCATCCAAAAAATCCCCTTGGTCACATACTGAACTAAGGTTAGTCGACAATATGTTTGTGTTTTTGATGAATTAATCCTAGCTGCAAACCTTTTCCCCATATTTATTGTTATTCACCTTTTCACATCGTTGCTGTCAAGTAAGATAATTGATTTGAATTCAACGGTGATTATCAAAGTAATATGCCGATAACTTGCTTGCAACCAAGATCTGTCATCATACAAAATATGTGATTTAATGTGATGACTGATGAGGTAACATACATACATAGTCTCTTTCATATTTATATGTATATACAGATGGTACGGAACCCTTCGTGCGCGAGTCCGACTCGCACTCATCAAGCTTGAAGTTTGTTACATGTGGGATATTGTCGACTAACCTTAGGTCAGTATGTGACCAAAATCATGTCTGTTGTATGGGAGCCCCCCTCAAATATTTATTTTATTCTCTTTCTAGTATGTGTTGTTATAGCGGCAACAGAAATACATCATCTGTGATAATTTCGACTGTCTAACTCTCACGGTTCATGAGGTGCAGCCTGGTGACAGACGGATGTACAGCGAAGTCTTAGTAATCTTCTTCTTGGATGGCGTTACAGCCAAGCTTCTCTCAATCACCCATGTTGTGTGTGATTTATTTTTCACATAGGTGAAAGGGACCTACAGTTTAATGCCGATTCCGAACGGCGTGAGTCGAGAAGCTTTTTCACCGCAAGTATACTACGGGGGTTTTGCCAGTACCCCGCCGAGGAGGAACAGCACGAAATAAACATTCGATGGCGTCGGTGTTATCGGGATCTGAACTCGCTCATCGTGCGTCAGAGTCCAACACACTAACCACTGCGCCACAACGTCCTCGAAGTCTTAGTAATAGGGTCCGGTTTTACCCGTTGGGTGCGGAACCCTAAGAATGGGAAATGAAAATAATGTGTTCAAGTGAAATGTTTCTATGTTTTAGTTTAGTTTATTATTCATTATTCTTAATTTAACAATTCTTCTGTTAGCTTAGTCTACTTTAACACTATTGACATTAAGAATAAGTAGTGACATTTGTATTTATGGAACAACAAATAGTGATAATGTCACTTCATATAAAATATTACCTCGAAAAGTGGGGTGTACCATGTTTAATTCAATTTACATGACAAAATTTCAATGGATTTCACAGAACATTTCAAATTTTTAACGATTCATGATAAAGCAAATGCAAAGTGATATTATTTAAAATAATGTTTGAACAGAGAACTGAGATATAAACGAGTACATATCTAGATAACATATGACAGTAAAGTTCTAATTTCCTTGTGATCAAAATTGAGAAGCCATATTTTTACCCATTTAAGAAATTGAGGCAAGGATCTTATACTTCGGATATTCATAGGCAGTTTATTAAATAATTTGCACGACACGACGGAGTAAGAGTTTTTGAGTAGAGTGGTGCGGAAAGGAGGAATATCTATGACATTAGATGTATTGCTTCGCAAAGTGCGAATGTTGGAAATCGGGCTCTGTAGATAGCCTCCTCGTATAAAAAAAATGTTTGAAACTTTATAATAATACAAGTGTTTTAATGGCAGAATTTTCAGTGATCTGAACAAAATCATAGAAGGGGCTGAACGATTAACTCCACATACCTTTCTGACAGCGCACTTTTGCAAAACAATCAATGGTTCAAGTTTTGTATTGTAAGCCGCTCCCCAGCAACTTATTCCATATTGAAGCCTTGATTGAAATATACCGTAATATACTGTTTTTAAGGTTTTTTTATCACAAAATTGTTTGAGGCGATAAAAACTTCGTACTGTGGATCTTAAATATTGCTTCAGAGCCAAAATATGGTTGGACCAGCTCATGTTTCGATCCATAGTAATACCTAAATATTTAAACTGATTCACTACTTCAATTTTAAAACAGCGTGTGTCGCAGTATCCTTGATTATGTAACATTGACCTTGTGGCTTTCTTACAACAAAAACAATTAGACACGTTAGCTTTTATACAATTGTTTGCATGAAAGACAATATCGAAATCAGGGGAATCCTGCATATTTAGACTGAAGTACATCAATTTAGTCTTATTGCTAACAACTAGTTTATGTTCCAAAAACCACAATCTAAGAAGGTGAACATCGAGGTTTATGTCCGCGCTTAAGTTAAGAGGACTATCTGAGCGATATGCGATGCCAAGATCATCTGCGAAAGCTGTAACTTTCCCTGTAAATGGTTGACTAAAAAGGGAGTTGATGTAAATTAGGAATGTTTTGTCATTCTGCAAACAACTCCCGAGCAGTAAATCGACTCATTTACAAAACCCACCCAGAGTGCACATATGTATGTAAGTGTGTGTTCTCTTACGAACATATGAAGTACGCACAGGGGTGAGTTTCCATAAATCCACACACACTCTGTTCGTGAGCGAAAATAAAAATGCTCACAGCCAATTACTCATGACCACGTGCGTTTAATAATTGCTCGTTAGGGGCAGGGCACACTCACGAGCAACTCATGAGTGTGGGTTTCCTTACCCAACCACAACACTGTCCGAGCAATCGCGTATGTATCGATTGTCGTCCGCTCACCTCAATCAACCAGCGTCGGGCGTTGTTCATTTTTTTTTTTGCCCTATTTTCAGTTAACAAAAAACGGCTGTACCGATTTTTCTGAAGACAAAATGTCAATACCATTTTTGTATCTCAAGATAATCGAGGGGAAATATTCCGGTACGCACATACGCTCGTACGCACATATGTACATACGCACATACATACATCTCTATAAAAACCTTGGATTTGGGTTCTGGTGACCTTGAAACGTGGAGATATGTAACTTCCCACTGGGAAGTTATAAAAAAACATGAAATTCACCAGGACAATAACAACTCCGGCTAACTCGCTCGCACTTCAAAACGACCCCGAATTCATTTGGTAATTGGGTTCCTGGAGCTCAACGTCGGTAAATGCAAATATGTCACCTCTTTTCGAAAACGCTAGCTAGGAATCCTATGTGGTAGAGAGCCGAATTTTCTCTCCTACATCAACCGTGGGTGGCCGTGGTGCAGTGGTTAACATCATCGACCGTCGAGCGGAAGGTCCATAGTTCAAATTCGTTTCATAACTTCGAAAAAGCAATTCCTATACGGAAAAAAGTATACACTACAGTTGTGGATGGAAAGTGATCAAACGTACTGCTGCAGGCATAACACTCACAGTATGTGATCAATTGAAGTTCATCCTCTGCGTGTTCATGAATGAATTACTGGGAATTAAGCCAACGCACAATTTGGTCGGCTCTCGTCCCATCTACGACAAACCAGCCCTGAGAACAAACATCTATGACCCAAAACCGCTGCACTCCGTTCAGGTTGTGTGTCAAAACATCTCTCCCTGTTACCTTCGCTCGCACAACGTTCAATACGTTATAAGGCCTTAGCCTTGAGTGCGGGTGTGACTTTAAAACAAAAAAAAAAAAAACAAAAAAAGCTATTTCTGCCCTTGGCTTTATAAAACGATCCCTCTACGTCAATTACGCCAGACTTTTCTTGGAATACGCCAGTCAAGTCTGGTCTGCTTACTACGTTAGCTCTTCTATACGAATTGAAGCTGTGCAATGTAGATTCCTGTGTTTTGCCTTAAGCAGTCTCCCATGGTCCGACAGAACTGTATTGCTACTCTACGAAGACCGACAGCAGTTGATCGGCTTCCAAGCCCCAAGCACGACATGAAGTAGCCGGCACACTCTTTGTATACCAGCCTATAGCCGGAGCTATCCACTTTCATGCCTTCCTGGAAATTTCTCAAAAACTTGTTTACCTACGCAATTAACTTTTGCAAAAAGCAGAGTACTCTATGCACGACCCAATTTGAAACAACTTAACTGTAATCTTAACAATATATATAGAGTGTTATCGAAATATCTGTTGTTCGTTCGTTCATTTTTCTAACTAATTACCCTATTAGCGTTGCATGGAACTCGACTTGCGGATCAGCATACTCCACATCAAGTACCATCAACTGACACAACCACTCGACTCCCTTTAAACAACACATTTTTTCTATTCTACATCGTTATAAACAACACAAAAACACAAAACCAGAAAGTAAAACAACGAAATGAAAGAAAAACAGAATATGCGCGAAAAGTGCTTGTTCAACATCAAATTAACGTCTAATTACTAGCATTTCCCGAGCAAATAACTTTCATGAATAGCGGTTCAAGCTTGATATTGCAACGTTTACAAAAACAGAAAAAAAAAAAACACGAATTCGAAAGGAAACACAAAGGACACTCGATTGGATAGTAGTTATGTTCAATTTATTGTTTCACTTTTCCGGACACATTTATGAATCCGATGTTGCATTGTGGCATATTACATTGCATGAACGAGCTATCATTTAACTGGTAAAAAACAATGTACATACTTCATTGCTTTGCTCGGATTGCACCTTATGTATGAGTAATAAAGCTTACAGGATACTCATCATTTCCCTATAAGGGAAAAGGGAGCTATTGTTATCAATATGTACATACATTCTAGAACGTATTTACAACAGAAAAAAATATAAGGTTTTCCACTTATAGACTCTTGTTCGTAATTGGGATATTTTACAAAGAGTATTTCAATTGAAGCTTGGCTCTGGTCCTTCATGGGCCGTAACGCCACCAAAGAAGAAGAAGATTTCAATTGAAATGTAATGAAGTGCAGACTGGATCTTTCTACGTGACTCAGTGATCGCACTTTATTTTAAAAAAAAATCGACTTCGACGATAGTTAGTGAGTTGCAGCATCTAAACGTGAATCGTATCCTCGTCTACCGGATCGTAGAACCATATTATGATACCGGCACGGTAAACGAAAAATACGGTGATTGACACCAACCGATGGTAAAAGACAAACAAAGGCCTCGCAGGAGTAACATCTGCCGACGGATGCTGGTTCGCTAAAAAAGCGAATAAGAGTCTCTGCAGTCGAATACCTCGCAGCTCAAATGGCGAGTATCCTGCACCACAAAATTGTTGGGCTATGGTCTAGCGAACCGTAAACCGAAAACACCACAATTGCTCAGAAATAACCCCAATCCTCTGCTAAAACGGACCGAATTAATGCTGACGACCCTTGCAAAAAACGAAAAAAGGACAATGATACTCGGCTCTATACGTTTAATGTTGGCTCCCTAAACAGGCCACGTGCATCCGAACAACTTGCGGATGCCCTAGACCGCCATAAAGCGGACATAACCGCCATCCAGGAAATGTGATGGAATGGACAGGGTATAAAGGGGATGAAAAACTGCAATATTTACTACGGCGGCTGCTATAGGGAGAGAGGACAACGATTGTTCGGATGCGGATTTGATGTTCGAGGTGGACTAAGGCAAAAGATCCTAAACTTTGGCATGTGCCTCATAACGATACGTATCAAGGCGTCCACGCCCCCACGGAAGACAAGGATGACTCCGCCAAAGATGAGTTCTACGATCCCCTAGACAGAACGTATGCCCAATGTCTCAGCTATGATATCAAAATTGTACTAGGAGACTTCAATGCTAAGCTGGGTAAGGAAAGCATCTTTGAATGAGTCATCGGCAAACATAGCCTACAAGGCACCACATCCGATAACGGACACAGGCTGATTGATCTTTCTACGGGGCGAAATCTTCTTTTAGCAAGTACGCACTTCCGCAGCTCGATATACACAAAGGCACCTGGCGTTCGCCAAATTAATCAATCCACTATTCTTGATGTTCGAACTTTCCGAGGAGTTTATATCGACTCGGACCACTATCTTGTAGTAGCCAAGATGCACATAAGGATATGACGAACGCAGCGGAGCGGAGTAGGAATAAACAGTTATGACGTCGGAAAACTACTATGGCCATACACCGCTCGTGCTTTTACCGATCGTGTATCCCTTAAACCCTCTCCTACACCTCAACCTGCCACGCAATCAATAGAACAACAGTGGAACCTTTGCAAAGAAGCCCTGAAAAGCACTACATCTGAAGTTTTGAGCTTTAAGGCTCCACCACGAAGAAACTTCTGGTTCGATGACGAGGGCAGGAGGATTCACACAGCGAAGCATATAAAGCCTCGCTGCATAAAAAAAGCAAGAGCAGCTCGTGAGCTCTACGAGTTAAAAAGAAGGGAGGAGCATAAGCTTTTCAGGAGAATGAAGAAAGAGCAAGAGAAGCGAGCTTTTGAGGATTTGGAGAGGTGTTATTGGAGACGTTCGAAAGTTTTATCAACAGATAAAGCGAACATGCCAAGGTTATAAAGCCCGAACGGAAGTCTATAGAGATGAGAACGGACATCTAGTAGTAGAATCCCAGTCGATGCTGAGAATATGGAAAAACCACTTCTGCAGATTGTACAACGCCGATGTCAGTCAATGTACCGCTGTCAGGGAGAATGATACATTTCTTAACGACGAAGATCGCAGAGAATTCCGTTCCCTTGACCACGACAAACTTAAGATTGCCATATCGAAATTCAAGAAGAATAAAGATGCTAGCACAGACGGACTGTCAACTTAACTCTTCAGCAGTTGAAGATGACCTGGTGAGGAGCATGCACCAGCTCATCTGTAAGATATCGTCAGGGGAAAGCATGCCAGAGGAATGGAGTCTCAGCATGATTTGCCCGATCCACAAGAAAGAAGACCCCTTTGACTGCGCCAAATATCGCCTACAAAATCTTCTTTGCCGTCTTATGTGAACGTTTGAAGCCTTTTGTAAATAAGCTGACAGGTCATTATCAGTGTGGCTTCAGGCCAGGGAAGTCCACCGTCGACTAAATCTTCACATTATGGCAAATCCTGGAAAAAAAAAATCAAAGAATTTAACGTCGTTACACGACGTCTTGGCCAGAACATTTGTATTGGCAGATATAAGTTTGAGTTAATTAAGGGCTTCGTCTATCTTGTCTCCGCAGTGACCCGGAACGACAGCAGTTTCGAAATCAAGTACAGAAACACTCTTGCCAATCGCTGTTTCTTTAGGCTCAGCAGACAATTGAATTATAGAGCCCTCTCGCGAAGGGCAAAGTTGACTCTATACAAGACCCTTTCATCCCGGTCCTGCTTTATTACGCAAAAGCATGGACACTGTCAAAAGCGGCGGAGGAAGTCCTTGGCCGTTTCTCGAGAAAGATTTTGCGTGTGATTTTCGGTCCTTTGAACACAGACGGGGGATGGAGGAAAAGATTCAACAACGAGCTTTACGAGCTATACAGCGACATGAGTCAAGTCAGACGTCTACGGAATCAACGCCTAAGGTGGCTAGGCCATATAGAGCGAATGGACACCGCAGCTCCAATCCGAAGAGTCTTTGAGTCCAACCCCGAGGGACGAAGAAACAGAGGACGGCCACATCTAAGATGGCGCACACATTTGGAAAGGGACCTCAGCCAACTCGGTGTGCGGCAATGTAAAAGGCCAGCAAAATATCGTTCTAGTTGGAGGGGCATGTTGGTTGAGGCCCAGGATCACCCGGAATTGTGGCGCCCGATAAGAAGGGGAAAAAGCAAATTGGGGGAAAATCCACGTCATAGCAAAAATGGTATGGCAAAAGGATTAGGTATGTCAGCCGCAAGCATGCATCGCTTTTTATAAAATAAACTTTAAAAATTCGAAAAGTTCAAGGCCTTATAGTTGCTGAAAAATGTATGTGGTTTCAAAACTCGAAGGTGCTGAATCAGCGGCTCCATCAAAGCAATTAAAAAAGAAACAGATCCATCGAGTTTGGTTATAAGTGTTTTATATGAATTTCGATTAATTGTGGGTACTTCGTCGTCAGAAACCATCGTCCGTGCTGGTTAGGGCCAGAGTAACTAAGACTGGACTCCGCTTCTTTTGGGCCACTGAAAATGAAAAACAACGCCAGAGTTTTAGGAAGATTTTGTCACAGTAGGCAGCCAAATATGGGATTTTTCGGCAGTCACAAAGCCGGCCAAGACAATGTCTGTGTGAAAGACATACGCATATTTTTCTAACGAAAAGTTCCATCGAACATTTGCGCATTCACAAACTTAACTGGAACTCCAACAATAAAAACAAACCTAAAAAGGTGATTAGGCAATGTGGCTCTATCGACTAGTTTACGATAAAAACTACCGCGATAATAAAACCTATAATCACTTATGCCTCTGCCGTATGGTGGACAAAAGTTGAACAAAAAACAATTATCTTTAAACTTCAACGTCTTCAGAGACTAGCATGTTTGGGCATTACAAACGCTATGCCAACCTACCCCAAGGCAGCCCAAGGGGCATTAAAAGGTTGCAATATGCAGTACAACCAGACTTCTTCGCTCTGAAATAGACATAGCATGTAGACTATTGTGTCACATGTCCTTTTTACAACACCTTCCTGAGCTGGATACGTTTACCACATACTCTCACTTTTGACAAGAGATTTGAGATACTGACGCCCAACCGCACAGGTTGGGAAAGCGGCGATCTCTCGCCCAATGTCAAAGGCCTTAGATGATACACAGATGGCTCCAAGATGGGTTCCGACGTTTGCGCTAGCATCTTTGAATCAAATCGGAAAATCTCGAAGTATCTTGACGTCATCTTGACGTACGTTAACCTAAACTTAGAGGCTAATATAGGAAATGTAACGATCAATATACGTTCAAACAGACAAGCAGCGCTCAAAGCGTTGAGCTCATATAGCACGAACTCAAAGTCGGTTAAGGAATACCATGATGTCCTACAGGACCTAGTGAAAAGGATTAAGGTCAAACTCTGGTGGGCACCAGGGAGCAAGGGCATTAAGGGCGATGAAATCGCTGCCCAACTCGATAGGAAAGGTTCCAACGAGAGCCATCCATAGGTGCCGAACCCTTCTGCGGCATCCCCAAGTATTAGATTAATTTTTTCTTCATCAAGTGACAAAAATCGCACCTTTGGAACAGTGTTCAAAGACTCTGCCAATCGAAAAGAGCAAACACTCTATTAATATCCTTAAACTTAATAGAGTCGATATCAGAAGACTGATCAGCTACTTTACGGAACATTGTGGTCTCAGATATGATCGAGACTGATGGCACTAATGACAACAAGGTATCGTTCTATTATTTTAATTTTTTTTTTTGCAGTAATTTAGGAAATTTAAGCAGACCAGATACAGTTAGCCCTAAAACAATTCCATTCTTGAGGAATCATTGACATGCAACGGTCACTAATCGACAAAAAAGTGGAACTACTACCTCTTGTACTGAAGAGAAATCGAAATGAATTTCCGAGTACCACGGGACATCCACAGCACCATAGCCTACTTTAACTAAACGCCTAAAATAAGCTAGAGGGAGCATGCACCGGAGAAAACACAAAAATTCTGGCCTACATTTGGATGGGACGTCAACCAACAACAATCCCCCACTATCTACACCAATTTAATACATTTAGGCAAACCGAAAAACCGATAGTATGGGAAAGAGCACAAAGTATGAAACATTGAATAAATATTAGACAAACTGTAGGTTATGACTTGCCCGCAGATCTACTCTGTAAACTATTCCCTATGGCACCAGTTTCATCAGCCTTTTTAAAAATGTCCCACAGGGGACTTTGAACGTTATCTATGGAGAGATTGTTTGGAATAATAAGCTATTGATTTCAAATAATATTTTATTTTTAATCTGTATCCCAATAGTGTTGAATGTAAATGCATTAAAATTTTATCAAACCTCGACAAACACTTTTGTTTTCAAATAACGTTTCAATACCGCGTGAATTAATATAAATCCAATCGTTGAATTTAACGGTAGTTGAATACTCTCACTCTATGCTAAACCTAAGAGCTTACATGTAATGTTTCACTGAAATGTATTAACCATCAAAAATGTAAAAAAAATATTGTACGATAGTGAGGTTCGAAATAGAGGGCATGGGTTGATCGCTTTCAACTTGGCGAGATGCCAGCAACGATTCCTGTTTAAATGCCCGGGTCAAGTTGACATACGACCTCCTCGCGGATACACGGACGGATACTCGACGACAACAACGCACGAAAAAGGAACACGATTTGCGAGATGTGCTCGGGGACTTCAACGCCAAAATCGGTAAGGAGAACACCCTTGGCGGAGTGATCTGAAAGCACAGCCTCCACGATACAACAACAGATAACGTGCTCGGGGACTTCAACGCCAAAATCGGTAAGGAGAACACCCTTGGCGGAGTGATCGGAAAGCACAGCCTCCACGATACAACAACAGATAACGGCTTCCGACTCGCTTACTTTGCGACAGCTCGTAATGCGGTGATAAGTAGCACAAGATTCCCTCGCAAGCGAATCCACACAGCAACCTGGCGATCTCCGGACGGTCGACCATGTGCTCATTGACGCAAGGCACTCGTCAAACATCCTGGATGTGCGAACATTCAGAGGGGCAAATGTCGACTCTGACCACTTCCTCGTAGCAGCAAGATTCTGAGCTCGACTGTCCAATGTCAGAAAGCTGCACCAGCCCATCAGGAGGAGGTTCGACATTGGGCGCCTGAGCACACCGGAGGTTGCCAGAGTCTACAGGGAGCAGCTGAGCGAAGGGCTCTACGGTATGCCTACGTCGAACACAGATGCCAATAATATGTGGCTGCATTGCCGCTCAGCCATTCAAGAAGTAACCGAAACCACCTTAGGATACCTACCACCCCCGACAAGAAACCCGTGGTATGATGGCGAGTGTGAGCAGAAAAAGGCAGCAACCGACGAGGCGTACCAAAAGGCGCTGCAGAGGAAAACCAGGGCAGCGCAAGAAGAGTACCGAGCCAGAAGAAAGGAGGAGAAAAAACGACTGCGACAAAAGAAAAGAATATCGAGGATATCAAGGAGTCTAGGGATAAACATAAAACACGAGCCCTTTACAAGAAAGCCAAAGGCCTTGCCGGAGGCTTCAAAAAAGGCACCCAGGCTCTTCGAAACTGCGAGGGTAATCTTGTCACCGACCCGCAGGGAATAGTGGATGTATTTAAGCAGCATTTGCAGCAGCTGCTTAACGAGCAGGACCAAGAGAGAGTGGTAGGGACCGAGGAAATCCCAACTCCAGCCGCTGAAGTAGTCCTCCCCCCCACCATCGAAGAAGTCGGCACAGCTATTCAGAAGCTGAAGAACAACAAGGCCGCAGGCTCAGATGGCTTGCCATCAGAGCTCTTCAAGGCTGGCGGCGATGTTATGGTAGGAAGCATGCACCAGATCATTTGCAGAATTTGGGAAGACGAAAGCATGCCCGAATCCACAAAAAAGGCGATCCTACCTCTTGCAAGAACTATAGAGGTATATCCCTGCTCAATGTCGCATACGGAAAATCAACTATACACCAAATTTTCACACTTCGACAAATCCTGGAAAAGACCAACGAGTTTCGAATCGATACACACCATCTTTTCACCGATTTCAAGGCCGCATACGACAGCATTCATCGTGAAGAACTGTTTGGTGCGATGGCCGAATTCGGGATCCCGGTAAAACTGATCCAGTTGTGTCGCGCCACGCTAAAAAACACGCGATGCACCGTGCAATTCGGTTGTAGGACCTCGGAACCATTCGAAACATGCACCGGATTTCGGCAAGGAGATGCGCTGTGATGTGACTTCTTCAACCTGCTGCTGGAGCAGATAGTGCGACGGGCAGGCGTCAACAGGGAAGGCACTATCTTTTACAAGTCCATCCAGCTGCTAGGATACGCGGATGATATCGCCGAGGCATTGTGAAAGCATTCACGCCGATTGAAGAACAGGCGAAACGAGTTGGTCTTAAGATCAATGAGGACAAAACGAAATACATGCTGTCAGCAAAAACCACTCCGTCGCTCACCACCTAGGACAAAATATAACAATTGACAGCTACAATTTCGAGGTAGTTAAGGAGTTTGTCTACCTCGGGGCAAACGTAAATTCCACAAATGACACCACAGTGGAGATCCGGCATAGAATCGCCCTTGGCAACCGCTGCTACTTCGGCTTGTCTAAGCAACTGGGGTCAAAACTCCTCACTCGAAAGACCAAAGTCATGCTTTACAAAACGCTCATTCTGCCAGTCTTGCTGTACGGAGCCGAAAGCTGGACGATAAACAGGACAGCGGAGCTGATTTTGGGTTCTTTCGAAAGAAAAATTCGGCGCCGGATATTTGGTCCTGTCTGTGAGGAAGGTGAATGGAGAAGAAGACACAACCGCGAACTCTACGAGCTGTACCAAGATGTGGATGTAGTCTGCGCATGGACATCAACGCTCCAGCTAAGACTCCGAGCCTCCTGGTTCGAGAAGAAGAGGAAGACCGAACCTCCGGTATAAAGACCAAGTAATCCCGGATGTAAGACATCTTGGTCTTGGCAACTGGAAGCAGCGTGCCCGGGACCGTCAAGGATGGAAGACAGTTATAGCTCAGGCTCAGATCCTCCATGGATCGCTGGCCTGATAAGTAAGTAAGTATTGCGAAGGTCGATAGTAAAATATTGGGACGAAATTAATTTGCTTGTTGTTTGTTTACTTAATTGCCACACCTCGTGTAATAAATCAGGTGACAATACGCAGCGAAGAGGCACCGATTTAACTCGGTTGACCGGAGCATACCTGCTACCAGTCGTATAATAAACGTATTAATCAAATACGGAAGTATTACACAATGAGCATGAACTCCAATAAACTTTTATGGCATCAGTCAACTAAGTCGTCTCCTCTATCGTTGGACTATTCTTCGATATACTAGCGTCTATTTATCTATTACATTCACTACCCTATTCAGTATTAAATATAGTAAGAAATAATGTTCGCGTCCCCTGTACTCGATGACACTTTTAATCGTAAAACAAAGCATCATTGGTTCGATTTGGTGTTGGAACTTTATTTTATTTTCCTAATTGGAGTTTAATTTAATTTGTATCTAATTTACGGTCTATGAAAGTCCTCATATATACCTATAATGTGAGCATCACAAAAGAAGGTGTACCCCTCTGTGTTCCCTATTTCAAATTCAATTACTTCTATAGTGTCGTCCGAATTTTGACAGTTGATAGCGGTCACATTGTTGAAGCTACGTCTGTCAGATCGGCTGTCATTTATTCCAAATCACCACGGATGACAGACATTGCATTCAACAATACGTGCAAACAATAAAATTGTTTTATCACAATAATCTGCCGAAAACATCGCCACTGTCCGTCAAAGTGTGCAGGAGAATCCGAGGCAGTCGATTTCGCGTCGTTCACAAAAACTTGGCGAATTTTGCGTCGTTACATCGGCCTGCACCCGAACATAATTTAATTGACTCAGGACCTGGAGGTAAGCCTTAGGCCATAGACAACGACATGTGTCCGCTGAATGGGCTCTGAAGCAGTTGGAAACTGACCCTATTTTTCATGAAAAACAAACATCTACAGCTACCAGGAGCATTTCTGGATAAATTGTTATGTCAACAAACAAAGTTATCGTATTTGGGACGATACTAATCCACATGAGATCCAAGAGCGTCCAATGCATCCCGAAAATATTACTATTTGGTGTGGATTTTGGATTGGCGTCGTCATCGGTCCATATTTCTTCGACAACGACGTTGGCCAGGCCATCACCGTTAACAGCGAGCGCTATAGGTCGATGATTACCAACTTTTTTTGGCCTGAATTCGATGATATGGGCACCAACGACGTCGCTACGTGCCACAAAGCTCATGCCACATTGGAAATTCTGCACGAGCGATTCGAGGGCATGGTCATCTCCATCCAGAGAAGCCGCAGCATTCGTTTGAACGACGTTATATTCCACACATAATAGCATCGACAGTTCTTTCAAATGTATAAAAAAAATGTCGACGAAACCTGATACAAACTTTGTTTTATGTAACTGTAAATATTAGGTTAGGTGAGGTGTATGTTTTTACACAAAATATTCAGGCTCAATATTCCACCCATCCGCCCTTGTGGTAGGTTTTAGATAATATATGTACATTTTTTAATCAAGAGGGGCAAAGACTCCTCTAACCCGGCATATCTCCGGGTATCAACAAGATCTTCGAGTAGGTAATCCGAAGAACCCTGTTTAAACGGGCTGATGACAAAAATGTCATTTCGGATAACCAACAAATTGGTTCAGGTTCAGGTCAGGGCATGATACTATACAAGCCACGCCGAGACTCGTCTCGGATATCCAATGGAATAAATGCAAGAAGCAATGCACGGGTGCCTGTCTGATTGACTTGGAAAAAGCCTTTGACATCGTATAGTTAGAAGGACTCTACTACAAGCCCAAAAAGTTGGGCATAAGTAAGTCATTGCTATATATGATTCATGATATTCATGATCAGGTCCAACGATCGACGTCATTGCTATTTTATTGCAAAGTGACTTCGATAAAATTCAGAAGTTCCGTAATGACTGGAAGTTGAAAATCAACTTGCTAAAGAAACTTGCTAGAGATTTTGTCGAATTTCTGAAGAGAGTGTGCTAGTGTTTTAATGTGACCCACCCCAATTCCTTAAAAAAATAATTGGCACTTTTCTAATACGGTGACGTTAGGTCACCACATGGGTAAAATATGGAGACAATTGACCTGGGCTGACTAGGGTTAAAAATAATACCACAAATGGCATAAAAAGTTAAGGCACACGTATAGCATTACAAAAAAAATCGTTATCCGTCGAGCAACACAAAATTTTGAAGACAACATTGCTTTTGATATGAGGATTGGAATACCCCATTCATATCTGCGCGAATTGCCAGTTTCATTGAAATACGACATGCCCCATTCGAAAATGTGGCTGTCAAAAACGCACTTTCCGGAAATACCGTTATTTATCGAGTTACAAAATAATTGAAAGGATTTTTTTCTCGAGAAAAAAAATCGCGCCCTTTACTGATCCAATTTAAAGCGAATCGACATATCCGTTTTCGAGATATCTGTTCTAATATTACAGTTTTGTAAGAATATCAAATATCAAAGCAATCGGGCTAGTCGTTTTTATTGCTCCCGGAAGATTTCGAAAATCTGGATACACCGTTTCATATCTCAACTGAAATATCAGTTAAAATATTATTAATAGATCTTAAGCAAAAACCAATTTCGACAAACCCCCAACAGTGAAACTCGGTGTAGTCTGTTAGCAAAAATAATTTGTTCTTTTGCTTAGACAATGACCACAAACATAGAATATGTATTGTTGGAAACTGACTTTTCTACCAGGGTATCCATGTCTTACAGATATGGCTTGACCCTCCCGTGTTAAATATTTTCTTTTTATAACATTAAGGCGATTGTTTAAAACAGACAGCATTAGTCCAAGAAGGGCTTAGTGTGTCCTAAATGGCCTTCCCCAAGATTGAATAGAACACTTTTTTAAAAAACAAAAAATTGTTGTAGTCTAGTTAATAACATTTCTTTTCTTCTAATAAATTTATATTAGCTCGGCGGGATAAATCCCCCTCAGTATACTTGCCATGGAAAAGCCTCCCAACTCACACCGTTCGGAATCGGCATTAAACTGCAGGCACCTTTCGCCTGTGTAAAAAATAAATCACACACAACATGGGCGTTTGAGAGAAGCTTGACCCTTCATGGGCTGTAACGCCACCAATGCAAATTTTTATTAACCAGCAAAAATTGCTTTTTGGCTAAGAATGGCAAAGTACCGCAAAGATTTATGTGAATCCTTTGGTGTCCATAAAAAAATATTGAAGAATAGGTATGAAACGGTGACGTGAAGAAAACCCAATGAAATAAAGCCAAAAGTGAAAAATTTGGTCTTATTTCGTTTTGAATCTGGAAATTACGCCAAATTTCCTATGAGGCCTTATTTCGCTTTAGAAAACGAATTAAGGCCAATTTGGCTTTATTTCGTTTTGTAGTTTCAAAAAAACTAGCGATGTTTGTTACTCCTATTCATCAATTATCGATCCTAAAGTTTATCATCATCAGGTAATTTGAATTAGAAACGACATTCTGGAGTATGTGAAAGTGAAACTATTCCAGTTCCGCTCCATGGTCTGCGTGGAGGGGAGAAAGGATGGCGACAATATGATATAGTGTAAAAAAATGGCAAAAGTGGAACCAACAATTATTATAGGTTGCGGATGGGAAACATTTGTTCAATCCGTTGTGAAGCAATCTGCATTAAATTTAAACAAATTCTTATCAATAAATTTAAGAACATGACAGTAAATGACTTCAGATTTGCTACTTATAAGAATGTATGTATATAAACATATAAACCTAAAAAATAAAGTTTTGTGGTTAAATTTAATTTTATTAGCTGTTAAGAAAAATATTCTTACGTGCCATCATAAGCAAAACGAATTATAAGCAGTGGCTTGTATGATGGAGGGCATGGTATAACGTTAAATGTTCCATCAAGGAGATAGATTCTTGGTGTCAATTTTGGCAGGTTTCTAATTTCTATGGCAATGGTTGGGTGAGATGATTATTGAATACGAAAAGGTGTCTTCATTTACGGTTCCCCTCTGTAAAACTTTTCTTTGGTGTCATATCTGGACATTCCAAATTTTTCCATAACATTGTCTTTATTAAACACATCACTCACATCTGCACTGGACTTTGGGCACTTTGGGAAAACATTATTCCGAATATAAATCAACTGGCGCTGCATTTTACCGAACTGTAAATGTAGAGCACTATCCTGTTCTTTGGCACATTCTTTGTTAAATACTTCTCTAACACCACATATCCTTAATGTCGCATCAGCACATTTTCTTTTAATTGTATTAACAAGTTTCATTTTTGATCTAAGATTTTCTTGCGATTCGTGATTGTCGCGGCAATATTTTGATATTTTAATATTTTGAATAATTTGAATCAACCACAACACTTGCTCTACATTTACTATTACATCCATTAGAGTCAGATGATTTACATAAGTATGTACATTTGTTTTTCCTCTGGAACATAGACTTATGTAGTTCCTGTACGTAAACCTTCACAACATTCAAACAAAAAAACCGATTCACATTGATTTTCCATGATTCTGCACAGAAGCACGAGTTATAGGTAACAAGAAGACTGTCCGAATGATGAATCATTCTCTAAGCCTATACTAAAATATATAAAATCATCTGCTCACTTTGTAGTAAACATAAACTCACCACGGCTAGTAAAAACGGCTTGGCTTGGGTTGTAGTCTAAGCAGTGGAGTTACCGTACCCAAGAAGCATTTTATGTGGCTTGGCTTGGTTTGTGCTTAACTTGTATACAAGCCACGCATGGCTTGGCTTAGCGACGCAAATACCCCAATGCCAGAAATGTCATAATCTATGAGTAAAGCTATGCCAGTATGTAACTCACGCTAACTACGTAATAACTCAACAAGTCAAATGAGATAAGAAAAGATGCATTTTTCTCATGTAAAAATGCAAATTCATGTAAACAAAAAAAAAACACCGTATTGCTGTTTTAAATTTTAATTTTGGCTTTATTTCAAAATAAAATTTAGCCTTATTTCCATTTTCAAAGCGAAATAAGGCCAAATTTTACATTCGGTCTTATTTCTATGGGCCTTATTTCACGTCACCGTATGAAACATATAATTTGAAAAGTCCAATCTATCAACATATTTCTTTTTGACATAATAAAGTGTGTCAGTCGTGCTCTGACTCTCGTGTATAAGAGACTTTTTTTCTTGAAGTCCCACAGTAGAACTATATATGTAAAGTATATCGAGATGCCTTCATTAAAAAAAAAAAAACCGGCCAAGTACGGGTCGGACTCGCGCACAAAGGGTTCCGTACCATCTGTATATATAAATATGAAAGAGACGTTGTATATTACCTCATCAGTCATCACATAAAATCACATTTTTTCTATGATGACAGATCTTGGTTGCAGGCAGGTTATAGGCATATTACTTTGATGATCAAAAATCTCCATGATGAGATAATTGATCATCAAAGTGTCCATTGAATTCAAATCAATTATCTTACTTGACAGCAAGGATGTGAAAAGGTGAATAACAATAATGGGAAATATGGGGGAAAGGTTTGCAGCTAGGAGTAATTTATCAAGGGCACAATAGGGATCAATGCTTGGAAGTGTGTTATTGGTTGTGGGATATGATCGAAAGTTAATTTCATAACAATTGAATTTGTTGCAACATTTCATATCTTAACCTATCAGGATGGAAAAGGAGGGGAATAGCAATTGTACGAAAGGGTTTGCAGCGAGGATTAACTTAATAGTGGGATCACAATAGGGATCATCAAAGCTTAAAGGATATTTATTATTGGTTGTTCGTAATTACAGAAAAGAGGGTTGCACCTAGGATTAGTACATCACAGATCAAAGCTGGGAAGTCTGCTACTGGTTGTCGGATATTGTCCCCAAGGGGATTTTTTGGATGAAAATCATGTCTGTTGTCTGGGGGCCCCCCTTAAATATTCATTTTATTCTGTTTTTAGTATTTCTCGTGGTAGCGGAAACAGAAATACATAATCTGTGAAAATCTCAACTGTCTAACTACCACGGTTCATGAGATACAGCCTGGTGACAGACGGACGGATGGACAGCGAAGTTTTAGTAATAGGGTCCCGTTTTACCTTTGGGTACGGAACCCTAAAAAAGAGAAATATAGTCAAAGTACATATGTAGATATGTACAGTGCTGATCAAAATAAAAGGTAATAGGTTATAATAACAATGGCAACGCTGAAATCGGCACTCTATCTCTGTTTATTGGAAATTTTAACGGTGACGTTACTTAAGCAGATAATTTCCCATCCCTTTAATGCGACTAAGGAAAATTTTCTGCAGGGATTTTCGTCTTGCAACAACAAATGTGAGAGAAAGTCATCTATTGTCTGATCAAAATAATAGGTAATTGTTATTCATTCAGGATTTTCTACTTCGTTTATTTAGCAAAAGGTGATATTATTGACTTTTTCATTAAATTGTCTTATTTTTATTAAACTGACTTGTTTTTTTTTTATAAGAAATTGGTCGAAATAGGCATTGCTCTTCTGAGGAACTTCGAGTGATTAAAAACCTTAGAAATTCTGGAAAAACATTAAAATTGATTGCTGAGAATTTAGGAAAATCAGTCACTTTTGTGGCCAACGCATTAAAAAGAATAGCTGCAGCAGAAAGACGAGGTAGACCGCGAAAAACAACCTTTGTGACTGATACGCGTATCGTATTGCTGGCAAAATGGATCCCTTCTTGTCATCGAAAGGAGAAGGAAGTTCGAATGCTCAGCGGAATCGAGAAGCAACACCAAATTATCCGAAAAGCCGTCAAGGACTACAAAGAGAAAAAGTTGCTAAAGAAACTTGGTCGATCAATAAAACGGGTTGGATACAAAGACTTGGTTATCGAGTTGGACTTGTTACGAACTCAACGTGCAAGATTTCTGTCAGCAATTCTCGAAGATCTGAAAAAAGACTCGTCTAAAGAAGAGCGTCTCCAACTCTTGGATAAAGTCATAAAAATACTCGAAGATGAATCTGATTATCCCCTTATCAACGAGCTATATTTATGATTTGATAGATCGTGAAAAGAATCTTTTGATTAACACACAATTTTGCGACTTTAGTATCTTAAGGGAACGTATGCTCCTAGTCTTCGTTGGCTTAGTAAAATTCACCAGAGATGGCAAATGCGAAAAAGTTGAAAAACGTACGTGTGAGTGCTGCAAACAAGTCAAACCGATGACTGATTTTACACTGCGTACCCGCCAGAGTGTATTCGACACTTGTCAAGCCTGTACCTCGCGGAAGGCAGACATTGCGGATATCACGGTTTATAAGTCGATCCTTCGGACCATTCAACGTGACGAACGTAAGCATCGATCTTTGTCGTCGTATGCTTTCATTCTACAACCTGATGATATTCGAGTTTTAATTGACAACATTTGGCATCGTCATTCGATTCTCAGTAAGAAGGAAGACATTGACATCTTGAGACTACCACGATGGATTAAGAGCGAGGAATGGGCACCATTGAATTGCATTAGCCTGACCGAGATCGAGGCAAAGAATCATAATAACTTGAAAGACTTCCATAGCAGCTATGATAGTAAAATACTGCTAGAGATAACTAATCGTCACTTATTGGTTAAGAATTCGTTCAGCTACAGGATGTGTGGAGAGTGGTCAATGGGGGCAGATCGGTGTCAAGGGATTGTTTAAAAATGCATTGAAAAAAGTTTTGAATTATCAGGCACGAACATTTGGAAATAATGTGATTTTGCACTTGTAATAAATACGATTTATTTCAATTAACTGGAGCTATCGTGGCGGAAATTAACGGCATCATCAGTCCACCAACCGTCCGTAGAAGATTACAAGAAAGTCAGTTACCAGGAAGAATCGCCAGAAAAATTCCATTACTGAGCAAAAAAAATATCAGAAGCAGGAGTAAATTTGCACTAGGTTTGCATACCCATAAAGCCAAACAATTTCGCAACATATGGAGCGATGAGACGAAAATGAATTTATTCGACTCTGAATGCAAGCGAAATGTTCGAAGACCTTAACGAATGGAGTTTAATAGCCGCTATATAACTAGGTGGGTCGCAGGGCATCCAAGTTGGAGCGAAGCGATCCATTATAAAACTCAGTTTATTATTCTATCAGTGCGCGTGAGCAATCATAATCTAAGCAAAGTAGTATCTTCTGATACGAATACGGTGACAGTAATGCATTACAAAAACTTAGATGTTTAGCGGACTCTTAAAAGAGTAACTGAGTTTCTTTATCGATTGTAAATTGGGCGTCCATTGGGCCTACGCTAGCTGGTGGTCATCGAAAACAGACCATCGGCATATGTTTAAATTTTTTCCCTGTATGCTTTCATTCAGGTATTGTGCAGGTGCGGAAGGACGATCGTTTCAGTGAGTATTCATATTAATTTATGATTGTGATACTTTAGTCTATATCATTACGTTCCGCGGCTATTCCAATCAAATGGATAGCAGAGTTGATAGTGTTCAAAAAATGGCGCCTGCTAAAACAGACTTCTACCACTTTGACCCCTAAACGGGCAAAAAAGTCGTCGTATTTCGTTGACAGAGCTGTTTGGCGACCAAGGTTAGAACGTGCTTTCCGAGGCATGATTATTGAAGTCTACAGAAAAAAATATATATTTTTATTTTCACAAACTCTGAGTGTTTACTATCACCATGTCAAATTTGGTTAAAATCGCTTTAAGCCTTCAGCGTTGTTTTATTATCAAAATGCGGATGCGCGTGATTTCTAATTTTAAGTCTATGGGACACGTTTTCGGTGATTATTCCTCGATGGTATGTCCGATTTGATTTTCTTTAAAACCGTCATCTCGATGCCTTCTATTTACATGTCTAATTTGGTCAAAACCCGTCCAAGCATTTAGAAGGTGTAGTCTGTCAATGAAATACCATTTTGGGGTGTTAAGGATAAGGGTACTGGTAAAATGGTGGTGGCTCAGTAATGGTATGGGGATGTTTTTCCTGGTTTGGCGTGGGTCCTATTTACCAAATCAATGGCATCAGGACAAAAGAGGACTACTGCGATATTTTGGAGAATGTCATGTTGCCATACGCGGAGGACAACATGCCAGTACATTGGCACTTCCAGCATGACAATGATCCTAAGCATTCGTGAAATTTGGTGAAATCTTGGTTGAGTCGTCAACAAGTATCGGTGCTCCAGTGGCCTTCTCAATCTCCGGATCTCAATCCAATTGAGAATTGATGGGGGAACTGAAGAGGTCACTAGCTAAAACAAGTTTTCAAAGCAAGGCTAATTGTGGTCAGCCATAGAAAGAGCTTGGATCACGATTCCTATTGAAACTTGCCGCAAGTTGATTGACTAAATTTGTTGAACATTTAGGTACCTATTTTTTTGATCAAGCATTTTTCTCTTTAAATAAAAAATAAAAAAAAATAAGACGATTTGAGAAAAAATATCGACATATCTACACGCACTCACTAAAGAAACATTGATATTAGATTAGATTAGATTAGATTTTTTCCATATTACCTATTATTTTGACCAACACTGTAGGTATATCTTATGAGTCCAGATAGTCATGATCTATTCTATACCAGATCTAACCTAATCCACTGAACGTTGTATTATACACCCAAGACCACTCGCATTAAATAAGGACGTCAACAATAATCAAAAAGACTAATTATTCGCCAACATTCATCACACACACACACTTGCAGACATTTCGTAATAAAGGACAACATCCGACGGGATGATACACCCTTCCAACGCATGAAGGGTAAACAATGTTATAATTAAACCTATTTCACAGGATGATGATTACATTCGCAACACACTCACCTGTCAAAACAGCCGAATGATAGGCGTCTGATGTAGGTAGCTGCCAACGAATGCGAAGCAGGAGATATGTGTATTCATGTAACCGATGTATCCAGTTTAATGTATCATTTTCTCGTCTCTGTGCAGGACGAATATATTTATATAAACACCAAACAAACTCGTTATTTCTTTCTCAATTTCTCCTTTACACAAGAATGGAAACAAACTAATAGATACAAGTATACACAAATAAATATGGTGAAATGAGCATTAGATCAAATCGGACAAAACGTAATATCCGTCAAGTCGGCAGTAAAGAATAGACAGACACACTCACGATGTTGATGGACATGAGTGGGTACTGAAGGTATACCTATACATCACAGATTTCAGCATCAATTCTGCTGTGGATACAAATTATTTCTAACCAAATTCAAATACGCGTATACCAATTACACATGAGAAACGTAACGAATCGACGACGTAGATAACCCAAAAAAGTGACTATCTCAAAACTGACTTGGACAACAACCTTTTTGTAAGGTAAGTGTTAACAACCGTCCGTTACACAGTCCTTATTGCAGTCGGCTACTCGAATTTCTTTAATTTAGTCATCGATGACCGCTTGCCACCCTGAGGAGTACCGGCACTCTACCGCGTCAGATGAAACAAGAGTTCTCGTTTCGTTACCACAACAATAACAAACACTATGACTGACCGTGAGGCGGAAATCCTCCTGGATTAACATTTAATTACACGGATTATCGAACCACATCATTGTATTCTCGCATCGAGCACACCCGTATCATTTGTGGGAGGCGGACAAAAGGCGGTAAGCTGGTCAAGATCAACCGAGGAGTGTTCCGTATTGCTATTGATGTTTTTTTTTTTTTTTAACAATATCTTTACACTTAAGCGTAATTAAGTATCGTCCATTAAGAAAAAAACTTCATAATTGGAATATGACGCACCCCAATCAACGGTATGCACTCTGTTGATACGCGAAATGACCTTTAATTCGAACCTGTGTGATGCACGAATAATTTATTATAGAGCGGACTAGGACACGCGAACTGATATTACGCAATTAACCGTCATCAAGTACAATATATCCAGAAGTAGACTACCTGCCCCGGAATCTTTCACTGAACTAACCGTCGACGATACAAATCCGTCCGTTTGAGCTTGTGCTTGTGCCCGATTCTTTTGCACTGACCTTGCCAATTCCTCTCCCACTTTCTGATCTCTCTACGTGGATACATTTGCTTAAACCGACTATTTGTAACGACTACTCTCTCTCTCGCCCTCTCTCTTCATTCCATCAAGAGAGAGTTGCGCAAGAAAGCATGTTTACGAGTACAACCACCACCCTGTGCTTTCATTAAGGATATGTAACCGAAACGAAATGAAAAATGAACCCCCTTTTTGGGACACTTCCAATAGAAAGCTCCTCTCGTTTTAGGACAAACGAGAAACGTCATACTGGAAATCGGAGAGTACCATAACCCGATAACGGATTTATACTTCATTATTTGACCGGATTTCAATACTTTGGACCGGTACTTGGTCCAAGGCTAAATGATGGGCGGGCAAATGAGTGAGTGCAGAGCAAGCAAAAAGAAATCCATATCGCCGGAAGTTAGTTCAAGTGGCGTTTAAAGTATCAGCGTACAGAGAACTCTTGAAAAATAATTCCCGTTCGTTTCACGGAGACTTGAGCGAACTAGATATTATACGGGGACACTGGCTGCTGCAAGATAGGTGCTATTTTTGGACAAGAAGAATGAATTATCATGGTGGTTCTAGAAATGTCCTTCGTTCGATTGCTGGCTAATGTTGTTGATGCTGGACTGCTGTTTCCGTCAGTCCGAAGGGGTTGCTGAAAGTGATGTGGTTGCATCTTTCCAATAATTTAGGCAAAAGCTGTTAGAGGCTCATTGGTCTATGGCTGGCAGATTGACATAAGAACAATTGGTATTGTGAAATTTTTGCGGTTGACGTTATGGTCCTTATGTTGATAGTTGTGCAATTTGTTTACCCACGCATGTAAGACATGGACATTGTACATTTGGCTTCGTTGTTGCTAATGGGAAATGACAGTGGGAGACCGGATTTCTGTTGATTTGGTACTTGATGGTCTTTCAACTTGACATATTTGAAATAAGTTATTGAGTGGAAATGGCCAGATTTACTAATGTAAAATGTTTTTTTTTTTTTTTTTTGGGAATAAGATTATGGAAAGCGTTCTGATAAGAAGTAACACCTAAATTTCCGGCCTCGTAAAGAAACTGTTTGATAATAAAATCTTCACAATTCGACTATCTCGCCTTCTCAAGCGTGATATCTCATATACTCCAGTCATGAATATAAGCCGGAGCATAAGCTTGGCTTTATTGCTTTGAAACTCAATCAAATACTCGTCTAAAACGGTGTTTTTTGTATGAATTCTTTCCCTATACCTAACGTAGTGATTTTATTTGATTGACGCGGTATACGTCTTAGCACACACATCTTCGTTGCTTCAACACTCTGGACAGACCGCCCGAAAGGAGGTATGTGTTATTATTCTCTAAATTACATCAACTAATTCAACTTGTCAAGCCGTCACATATCCCTGATATTGACAGTCATACGGGTAATACGCTGGACTTGAGTAATATCGCCAAATTTTCGTACTCCTATCACGCAAGAATGGAAGAGCTCCGAAAAGAATATTATGACTTTAGGATAAAAGTGACTGATTAGGCCTTAACGACTTCTTTCGGAGTTTCGGCTGGACATTGTGTTTGCTCGACAACGACGCGAACGCTTCCGCCAATATCATAAGTTTTATCCAAATTGGCGTGGCCAATTTTATTCCTAGTAGCATTAAAAGCAAAAAAGTCCAGTATTTGCGTCTGAGTGCTCCAACAGGTAACAGAAGCCTCCGACAAAAAAAAAAAAAAAAAAAAAGAATAATTAATAAGGGCGCCCTGGCGCAATGGTCAGTTTGTTGGACTCTGGCGCACGATGAGCGAGTTTATTTCGCGATGTCCCTCCTCGGTGGGATACTGGCAAAACCCCCAAAACTTGCCTTAAAAAAGCTTCTCGACTCACGCCGTTTGGAATCGGCATTGACACCGTGGGTGATAGAGAGAAACTTTGCCCTCGTCCTTCACGGGCTGTAAGTTTCCGAGCCTATAAGGTAAACAGGATCACCCATGTTGTGTGTGATTTATTTTTCACACAGGTGAAAGGGACCTACAGTTTAATGCCAATTCCGAATGGCAGTTTTGCCAGTACCTCGCCGAGGAGGGACGCCGCGAAATAAACATTCGATGGCGTTGGTGTTATAGGGATCCGAACTCGCTCATCGTGCGTCAGAGTCCAACACTGAGCCAACTGAGCCACGGCGCCCTCCCCCCCCCCCTATCTGGTGAGCCGAATTCCAATTCGTCCAAAAACTGAGGCGTAAAATCCCCAAATGTCTCAAAGTTTGCAAAAGTTTCTGGTCTTTTGCCAAAAAACATCAAACATTTTTTCTCGTCATTCACACAGCGACAATCCATCTGTCACACCCTTAGACAGTTCGCAGGCAACTCATAGCTCCCAGCTTACACCTTGGCTGGGACCTCAATTCCTCCATGGGACAAATCTACTTTCGTACTCGTACAGTTGCAAGGGTTCTCAAAGATCTCGACATTCGCAAATCCACTGGTCCGAATGGCATTTCCCCACCACTACATAAGCTTTTTTCACCTTTCCTACTCTTCTGGATTCTTTCCCAAAAACACGAATCTTCTTTTCCCTCTGACTGTCGACCCGTTACACTAAAGCCACTTCTCTCCAAGGTTATGGAAAAGCTGATCAACCATCAGTTATTGAATTATCTGGAATCGTGCGGAATTAATGACTGATAGTATGGTTTCCGTTGCAACAGACCCACTGGCCATTTGATGGCATTTCTTACCGAAAAGTGAAATCGCTCGCTTCGCCAAGCAAAAGGGGTTGATGAGCATATTCTTCACTGGATTAGAAACTTCCTCTCGAATCGATCAAGTTATTTTGGATGATTTCAAGTCTGAGTGTGGAATTCAATGCCACCCAAACACAGTGGTGTTTTCTGTCGCCCACACGTACCACCGACTCGCAGCCAGTATCCATGAATGGCACTTACGTTTAAGAAACCGAAAAGCTCTACATCGTGGATATGTGTACTACTACATATATGTACATATGTGTACCACCAATCTTAGTTGAAACGGCAACATATTTCGGTTAGCGATATGGTTAGGTTTCTTGTACAGATGCAAGCATCCTTTAATCTGGTTACAAGCTATAAGGCGTTCATTCTGCTTAAATTGGAGTTTGACGACCATGTCTGGTCCGGTGCACCTAGAACCACATTGCAACTGCTAAAATTCAAAATCGCGCGATAAAACTGATAAGGAATCCCTGCATTGCCAAATCATTCAATTCACTGGAACATCTCAAGAATGTCTCTTGCCTTTCTCTGTTTTATCGATATTTCCACAGAAAATGCTTTGAAAAGACGGTTGTCTTTCCACCCCTTCAAACATTTTCCCGCAACATATGTACGTCTCTCTAGGAATGCTCCCCAATATATCCTGGAGTACAATGGAGCAGTATTTGCGCTCCAACAGATAGCAGAAGCCTTCAATATTTCCTGAAGCCCACATTTGGACATATCGTCAAATATAAGGAATCCTTCACAGACACTGGGATGAGAAACTTTTTTGGCCGATTCAGAAGCAAAATTCTGGTGCATACGTATCAAAAGTCTAGAGTGGCTGGTCTGGGAAGCACGAATGAAGCAACAGATGATGACCATATCTAAGCTGATGCGCTAATGTAGAGAACTGGAAAAAGCTGGCTAAAGAAGGCTTAAGCTAAAGTGGTTCCTTAGTTGAGTTTGCCGGCTTCACGGTGACAGATGCATGTGTTTTGTTTTTTTATGCGTCAAGCCTGTTTGCTGCTCTGAAGTATGAGTCAGCTCCCAGGTGACAATATCTTCATCTCACAAAACAAAAAACCACAAATACCAAAACCATACTTGAAGACGTCTCGTTTTTTTTTTTTTTGTTTTGGTAAGAAGGTGGAAAGCATCGAAAGCCAGTATGTGAGACTTTAACCCACTAAAACCACCTCCTGCTTCTGGTCCCCTTCCCCCACGGTACCGCCGTAAGCATTTCGTCATAGGGGGGGGGGGGGACTTCAGCCGTAGCTCTCGTCTTCTCTCCACGCATTTGCGTTTGGCTCTGTGTCAAGTCTGGATATGTCCTGACAGGCGTTGTTAGTTTATGTCTGTGTCGTTGAATTCGTTATATTCGTCCGTGGGTCAAGTGTACGTACTTTGTTATATGTTTACTTGCCCTTGTGGATGCATGTATCTCCGTGTGTCTGCCTGTCTGTTCATTTGCGTCGGTACATTTTGCTGTAGAGCTGCGTAGTCGCTCGCTTCCACTCTGTTGGCGTTTTCTTGCCTTGCTCTTCTTTCTCGCTCTAGTCTGCCTAACTCCTGGCATTGTCTTTGGCGTAAGCGCTCGCTGCGTTCCACTTGCTTTCCGTTTCTAGCATATGGTGTACTAAGTTCTATGAGGTTGGTGTTTAACCCAGTACTCCTTCTAATGCTTCTCTTTGTAATTGGAAACGTGGGCAGTGGAAGTATACGTGCTCCGCGTCTTCTAGGATATATCTGCACGTTGGGCACGTGGGGGAGTCGACCTTCCTGCACTTGTACAGGGATGACTTGAAGCAACCATGTCCCGTAAGCAGTTGGGTAAGGTAGAAGTTTACTTCACCATGTCTGCGGTTCATCCAAGCCTCTATGCTCGGAATAAGGCGATAAGTCCAACGGCCCTTAGTTGAGAAGTTCCAGCGTTGTTGGCACTCAGCTAGGCTTCTACTTCTTCCTCTAGTGTTTGCTTAAGCATGGGTTAGCCGTTAATCCTGTCTATTCGCTACAAACTTTTCCTGCAGTTCCTTCGCGAGTATATCAATAGGTAACATACCCGCTATGACGCAGGCCGCGTGTTCCGAGGTTGTGCGATAAGCGCTGCTTACTCTTAGCGCACATAACCGGTTTACTGCTGAAATCCTTTTTTTGTATGAAGTCACCTTCACAGCTCCGACCCAAACTGGCGATGCATAAAGCACAGCGGATGTGACTAAATTGGCTAAAAGTAGTATAGGGCTGTATCTTGGCCCCCCTAAATTCGGCATGATCCGCGAAATGGAGGTACTCACACGAGACGATTTGTTGCTTACATACTCCAGGTGTTCTTTAAATGTAAGTCTTGAGTCTATCATAACGCCAAGATATTTAATAGCTGGCTTAGATCTTATTTCATGCCCACCCACTGTGAGCGTGACCGCGTCTCGTTTCTTTCTGCTGGTGACGAGGACCGCTTCGGTTTTTTGTTCAGCTAGCGTAAGGCCGACTGACGTTGGCCACTGCCGAACAGTCAAAATGGCTTCGTTGCTAATTTGAACAACTTCTTCCAGTAATTTTGCAGTGACCACTATTGCGATGTCGTCCGCAAATCCGACAATTTTAGCCTCAGCTGGTATTTCAAGTCGGAGTACGCCGTCGTACATCAGGTTCCACAGGAACGGACCCAGAACTGAGCCCTGGAGGACTCCTCCAGTTACTGCATATTCCTTCACACCATTGTCTGTTTCATAAAGCAACACCCTATGCCGGAAGTAGTTTCTAAAAATTCCACTGATGTAAGTTGGTAGCCTCATATTTCGGAGTGCTTCAAGTATATGTTTATGAGCTGTTACTTTAATAACCAATGTATGTATGTATGTTGGCGTTACAGCCCATGAAGGACCAGGGCCGAGCTTTTCTCAATCACCCATGTTGTGTGTGATTTAATTTTCCCATAGGTGAAAGGGACCTACAGTTTATTGCCGGTTCCGAACGGCGAATTTCGAGAAGCTTTTCATGACAATTTTACTACAGGGGTTTTTTTCAGAACCCCGCTGAGGAGAAACACCGTGAAAACACGTTCGATGACATGGCTGTGTCGGGATTCGATCCCGTGTCATCGGCGTCAGAGGCCAACACACTACCCACTGCGCCACAGTGCTCTCACTTTAATGACCAATCCTGAAAATGAATTTCACCAAGCACCACAGACGAATGCACAAGGCTGAAAATGCGACAAAGCACCTCCTGGCCACACGGCCCCAAACCTATTACCCACATCCAATCCCTACCAGACAAATGCATGTAATTCAATTAAGCATATCCTGCAACATGCTCTGAAACCTCTCTCAACAATATCAGCAGAGGCAACGCACGACTCCTATTAATTTCACTTGGTATTAATTAAACTTTCATAATATTGTATAAAGGATTTATTAAATAGAAGGAGTATCGCACCAAACGTGCCAACAACACTCGTCGACAATGATGGCCCAACTGGGAGTTGCAAATATTAATGTTTAGAGCAAGTAACCGACAGTGGTCGTCCTCGTGTGTTTGGATATGTGTTTATTAAAAATATCTTTCCTGTGTGCAAATTGACGGTTAAGTTATCCGAATTATTTACCAACACCGTTTTGTGTAAGCGTTTTATAAGGGTTGATCCCTTCCGGATATACACCGAGTGACATGAGCTAAGGATTTTAGCTGTCGTTCAAAATCGAAATTATCCTTCTGTCATGTGTTCGTATTGTATTAACTAAGTTCATATACTGTCATGTGCTATAACTCTATTGTGTGAGATATCAACTGTGCTTATCCACTCTAACTTGTTCATAGGGAAGTCAAGCTGCAAGGATACAAGTTAACGCCAAACTACGGTGGAACGCTAATCGAAGGAAGTGTAGACTTTAACACTTTAACTAGAATTCAATTAATATTGCGTTAGCGAAATAACAGTGTTCTCGAGATGTTGACGAAATTAGGTTATCTCAACTAGTTGATCGTTTAAATCTCTATATGATTTCTATGTGAGATAGCCGACATCCTTATCCGCAATCTCAAAAACTCGAGATATTACAATCACCCCTGATGGAGGAAGACATGCATGTACATATATCATCTACTTCACCTCTTCTTCTTCTTCTTTTGGTGCTACAGTTTATGGCGAACATGGGCCTCCTTTAAAAAACCTCTCCAACTGGCACGGTCTTTCTCCAGCAATCCCCAGTGCCGCACGCCTAGTTGATTAAGGTCCTCTTCCACTTGGCTGCATCACCTTCCATTTGGCCGTCTTCGACCGCGTCGCTTCTCGGGGTTGGATTCAAAGACCTTCCGGGCCGGAGCTGTGATTTCCATGCGCTCAACATGACCTAGCCATCTTAGGCGTTGGATCCGAATGCGCCGTGCTATGTTTATGTCGCTGTACAGCCCGTACAGTTCACTATTAAGTCTTCTCCTTCACTCCCCATTTATGCGGGTCGGGCTGAAAATCGTACGCAGAATTTGTCTCTCAAAACGATCCAGGGCCTCCTCAACCGCTTTCGACAAGGTCCATGTCTCTGCGCCATAAGCCAGGACGGGGATGAACGTCTTGTATATGGCCACCTTGATGTTTCGTGAGAGAGCTCGGCTTCTCAATTGCCTCCCGAGCCCAAAGAAGCAGGGGTTGGTAAGAGTTATTCTGCGTTTGATTTCGGCACTGATGTCATTTCTGCATGTCACCGCGGAGCTTAGGAAGTCCTTGACTACCTCGAAATTATGTCTGCCAATATGTGCGCCCTGGCCAAGACGCCGGTGGCTCCTGTCCTTTTTCGACGACAGCATATATTTCGTTTTGCCTTCATTTACCGCCAGTCCCATTTTAGCCACTTCCGTCGCAATGCTCGTAGAGGCCTCAATGACATCTCGCTGACTTCGTCGAATTATGTCAATGTCATCGGCATATGCGAGTAGCTGTGCGCACTTGAAAAAGATGGTGCCCCTCGTATTGACCAGTGAGTTTTGCACGATCCTTTCAAGGACGATGTTGAAAAAGTCACACGATAGCGTGCCGCCCTATCTAAAACCTTTTTTGATACAAAAGGTATCGGTTAGGTCGCTTCCGACCCTGATGGAGCAGCGAGAGTTCTCTAATGCGTCCTGCACAATCTGACGAGTTTGGCAACTTATCATGCCCTTTTGTTTTTGTTTTGAGAAGCATATACTCCTCCCTCCTCTTCTGCTCATAAAGCTCACGAGCAGCTCTCGTCTTTCTATGCAGCGCCTTTTGATAGGCTTGCTGCTTGGCTGCATGTGCCCTCCTACAGTCGTCGTCAATGCATGGGTTTCTTGTTGGTGGCGGCTTAAAACCCAGTACCTCAGAAGCAGCACTTTCTAAGGCTTGTTGACAACGGGTCCATTGATGTTATACGGTCTGAGCAGGTGTTGGAGGGTTTTCCGAGAGCTTGAGGGAGACGCGATTGGCATAGGCTCTGGCGGTCTCTTGCGATTGTTACGACGTTGTATGCCGCTGGCCTTACTCGATTTTTCTGAACCAAGCATATTCGTAGTCGCAACCTGGCTGCCACAAGATAGTGGTCCGAGTCGATGTTGGCTTCTCTAAAAGTTCGCACATCCAGAATATCGGATGCGTGCCTGCCATCAATTGCAATGTGGTCGATCTGGTTGACGTTTGATTGATCCGAAGATCGCCAAGTCCCTTTGTGGATGTTGAGATGTAGGAAAGTAGTAGATTTCATTGTCTATCAGCGAAGTCTATCAGCCTAAATCCATTTTCGAATGTGGTGTTGTGTAGGCTGTGCTTTACATTAACCCTATCAAAGGCGACTTCCTTGCCCAATTTTGCTTATCTCCTTCATCGCACACGTGATTTTACGTCACAACTTATACATATCATAGTCTTCCTTGGACTAATATAAAATCGGGTTCAGATAGGCCCGTAACTAAAAGGAGGGTGATGCCATCTCATATGGAGACATTTTGGAAGTCTTAGTTACTTACTTTGGTGGCGCTACAGTCCGGTGTGAACCTGGGCCTCAACCAATAAGCTTCACCAATTGATACGATCTTACGCCAACTGCTTCCAGCGCCGCATACCCAGTTGGTTAAGGTCCCCTTCCACCTGTATGTGCCACCTTAGATTCGGTCGTCCCACGGGGACTCAAAGACTCTTCGGGCCGGACCGTGTTGTCCATTCGCTCTATATGGCCTAGCCAACTTGGATTGGACGCAGAATTTTCCTTTCGAATCGACTGAGGGCCTCCTCATCCGCTTTCTTTAAAGTCCAAGCCTCTATGCCATAGAAGAGGACCGAGGTGATTAAGCTTTTGTATAGCGCAAAGAGAAGGCGCTCTTTCTCAATTGCCTCTTGAGCCCAAAGAAGCAGCGGCTGGCTAGAGTAATTCTGCGTTCGGTCTCAGCGCTGGTGTTTTTGTCGCTAGTCACTAGTGAACCAAGCTGCCAATTGTGACACGTCGGTGTTGTGCGTCTTTTTTGAATGAAAACATATTGTTGCGGACACGAACAATAAGTTTGGAATGCTCTCATGTAGCTGAAAAGGAAATGATGGTAACTTTCAGCGGCATACTGCTGAATGTCAATGCCAGAGCTTTCTACGGACTTCTGATGGGGAACGTCTGACGGGCCAACATTCGAGGGATTGGACCGACGGCTATATAAGCGGGAACACTCACCCTCGGGGGCACACAGTATTCAGTATTCAGTCAGTGTTCAGTATCAGTGACTCAGTGATCAGTCGGTAAGCCATCTAGTGAGTTAGTGGACAATTATCTAACAGTTGTAAAGACAAAGTCTGTAATAAACTAAGGTGTGTGTAAGCTATAGTGTTAAGTGTTATAAAAGCTTTTAATAAAGGTCAAGCGCCCAGATCTGAAGTGATCTGAAGTGAAATAATAAAGTGTGTGTATTGAATAAACAAGCAAACAGTTGTAGTTTATCGCAATCCAGTGATCAAATCCCATTCTGGACTCGGATTCATTTTCGTAACATTATGTTTGGTTTAACGAAAAATCCATTTTAGCCGCTTCTGCTTCTATGTTTGCGAATGCCCCATTGATGCCTAGATGTGTTCGTTCAATTACGTCAATGTCACCCGCGTACGGCAGCAATTGCGTAGACTTGAAATAAATCTCGCCTCTTGTGTTGGCCAGTCTCGTATAATCCTTTCAAGTACGATATTGAAAAAGTTACATGACAGTGCGCCACATTGTTCAAATCCTATTTTAACATCAAAGGTCTCAGATAATTCGTGCCGACACTAATGAAGTAGCAAGAATTCTCCATTGTCATCTTGCACAATCTAATGAGTTTGCGAGAGATTGAGGGAAACTCGATCGGCCAAGATCCTAGCCATCTCCTGCGATTGTATCTTTCCGACGTCAAACTTTCGTTGCCCAGCTCAACTCCGTGACTTGCTTGATATCCTCATTCGTACCTTGGCTACAATAAGGTAGTGAGCCGAGTCGATGTTGGCTTCTGGAAGAATGTCTGGTATCGATCGCAACGTGATCACTCAGGTTGGTGCTCGACTGATCAGATGATCGCCCGGTTCCTTTGTGAATGTTGAGATGCGGGAATCGCGTGCTAGTTAGAAGGAGATTACGCCCCGCCAGGATGTCAAGTAGCCGGTGTCAGTTTTCGGACGTGGTCTCGTGTAGGCTATACTCCCCTCGCGATCGACTCAAACCGCTTGGCTCAGTTTCGCATAAAAATCTCCCACTACTATTTTTGTATCGTTGCTGGGACATTGGGTATAAGTTCTGTCTAGGAGATAGTAGAAGTCGTCTTTGAGCCGATCGTCCTTATCTTCGATTGGGGCGCGAATACATTTTAAACGAATGTTTCCGAATTTAGATTTGATTCGAATTGTTATGCCTTGGTCTAGAGCCTAGGCACACTAGAAAGTTCGAAATCATTGGACCGGAGAGGCGTCCACAAGCATGTAGAAGTGTCAGGTACATCGGGATCTGGCTGGACCAGTTTCTATATTTTAACAGAAATGTAGATTCTGCTGTAGAACGAGCGTGAGGCTTAATGGAAAAAATGTGTGTGTTGAAAGGCAACGGGTGCGTCTATAAACGTCTGCCTAGATGAGTTAGATTTTTGAGCGTTATAAATGCAATCAGCGTCTGGCAGATTGTGCACTTATGTATATTTTTTTTACTGCAAAGACCGCGGGAGGCAAAGAAAAAAGAACGTAAGACGCGAAAAATGTAAGTTTTATTGGCAATTTTTTAATAAATTTTTTGGTTACAATTTATTTTAAGAGGAAGATGCGGGGTGGAATGTGGCGAAAATTAAGCTTTTATTTGATAAAAGAACTCTGATGGAAAAAGAATTTGATTCTGGGAAAAGAAAATAAGATCCATTGTAGAGGCCGGTGCCTCTATTTGTCTCCTTTGAAGTGTCGGATATCAAAAAACAAAAGTTGAGAACTTAATGACGACTTACAGAAGAATTAAAAAGCTAAACAAATAATCGGGAAGAGACGTCACAAGCTAGGAATTCTTCGAAACGTTCGATCAAAAATACGGGGGTAGGCACAACGTGTCTCTTCCGAGAAATCTTTTGGGTTCATCGTCGGTGTGAGAAGAAAACGATTCAGTCGATAAAAAAAGCATTAGTGACTACGTGGAAAAAATAACGTCCTTCTAAGGGCGACGAATTTCTTGTGTTTCTGAAAGAGGAAGCCAAAAAAGATGATGCTAAGCATCAAGAGCTAGTTGCTATTAAGAAGGGGAAAGCCAAAATCGAGAAGCGGCGGTAGGACCTTATTAAAGATCTAAAACACTTGCTGACCAAATCGGATTAGAATCTGAAGGCTGTATGAATGATATGACGTAATTCAATTCCCTCATATTTTTGTTTAACAAAAGAATGGCTGGATCGTTTTCGTTTTCTTAGAAAAATACCTTTTTTAAGTAAAATTTTATTTAAAGCGCATTATGGACAAGAAAGCATTGCGAATTGGATTATTTTTTGTTTTGCTTTCGTTGTCGTTATGTTATTTCCATTTAAGTACATATGTATGTGTTGAAGGTTTTGGGGGTGGCCGTGGTGCAGCGGTTAACATCATCGACCGTGGTTAACATCATCGACCGCCGAGCGGAAGGACTATAGTTCAATTCGCTTCATAGCCAAGGAAAAAGTAATTCCTATACGGACAAAAGTATGCAGCGCAGTTGTGAATGGAAAGTTACCAGATGTACTGCTGCAGGCATAACACTCACAGTATATGGTCAGCTGGAATTCATCCTGTGCGTATGCAATACTAAAAAGTGCTTGAACGAATTAGTACGGACTACAACCAAAAACGCGGAATTCGGTCGGCTCTCGTCCTATCTAGGACAACCACCCCTGAGAGTTAACGAACATCAACGACCCAAACCACTGCACTCCGTTCAGGTTGTGTGTGTAACAACACATCATAAGAGAATATAAAACTCTTGAACCTGCGCGTGTCTCTAAAAAAAAAAAAACACATATCGGAGAGCCTTTCGCGTCCTTGCTCCCTGTTGACCCTGGTAACCTCTAGTGTGCTCAGGCGTTCAATGCCGAACCTTCTCATGGTGGGCTGGTGAAGCTTTCTGACATTGGACAGTCAAGCTCTGAATCTTGCTGCTACGAGGAAATGGTCATAGTCGACGTTTGCCCCTCTGAATGTTCGCACTTTCCGGATATTTGACGAGTATGTTGTGTCAATGAGCACATGGTCGATTTGGTTGGCGGTTCGACCATCCGGAGATCGCCAGGCTGCTATGTAGATTCGCTTACGGGGAAATCTTGTGCTACTTATCTCCCCATTACGAGCTGTCGCAAAGTCTATGATTTGAAAGCCGTTATCTGTTGTTGTGTCTTGGTGGCTGTGCTTTTCCATCACTCCGCCAAAGGTGTTCTCCTCACCGATTTTAGCATTGAAGTCCGTGAGTACGATTTTAACATCCTACTCCGGACAAACTCCGTAGGCGTAGTTAAAGAGATCATAGAAGTCCTCTTTGATGAGGTCTTCAGCCTCTTCGGTAGGGGCGATCTTCGACCTTAACCGCTTTCCCACGACAAATCCGCACCTCAACATGTACAATCTTCTGTGATAGCTGTAATAGATTTTGCAATCTTTTTACCTTATCATACCGTTTCCTATCCAGCGTATTTCCTGGATCGCAGTAGTATCCGCCTTGTACTGCGTGAGACTTCTTTCCAGTTTATGAACAGCTCCAATAGTGTACATTCCATGAGCATACTCGCAAATCATGTTCCCTCTTCGCGCCATTTTGCTCAGTCATAACAGGTTTTTTTTGTACATGGGCGGGTAATTGGCCCGCCGCACAAAAGCCAGTCTGGTCAGGGTATTGTAGCGCCTTTTTGCCTAGGGCGATAGCTGTATACATTTGTTTACCTCTCAATGGTTATTGTAGAGGGCGCCGCGAGGAGGCTGTATTGCAACTTGACCCGGTCATTGAAACAGGGATCGTTCCTGGCATCTGGCCCGCCAGGTTGAGAGCAATCAACAATTTTACCCTGTATACCCAAGTCCATGCCCTACGGCAGGTTATGTTAAGCTTATTAAAGTTCGACATCAACAGAGCTGTTTTTTGTCACCCAGATGTAGCATCGCCCTTCAGCTATTATTCGTGAATGGGACTTGGATCTTAGAAACCGAAAAGCTCTCCATCCTGGGTATGTGTGTCGCTTACAATCTTAGTTGGAATGACCACATATTCGGTGTTGCCAAGAATTCCGCAAAATACCTGGGCTTCTTATACAGATATAAGAAATTGTTCTCACCCCTGGATCTGGCTACAATTTATAAGGCGTTAATCCATCCTAAATTAGAGTTTAACACTCATGTCTGGCCCGGTGCATCTAAGACCTCATTGCACCTGATAGACAGAATCTAAAACCACGCGATAGAAATGATAGGAGGTCTAAGGCAAGTAAAGGCAAGACTTGCTTTTCCCTGTTTTATCGATACTTAATATGTATCTGTAAAAGAGGGGTACTGGTCTGAGACCTCGTGGTTCGAAAGGTTTTTGTTCGTCTGTTAAGGTCAACAAAGCTCTGTTCTGAATTCTTAAGGTATAAGAAATCTTGATCTTTGTCGAGATTTACAACACTATTCCCACACATGATTGTTATGGGCCAGATACTAGAATTCTCAGGTTAACGTCAATACTTGGAAAAGGTGGCACGACGCGAATAAGAACACGATAAACTGCTAACGCAAATGCCAACCAGATTCAAAATTACGGATTAATTTATGTGTTTTTAATCATGACCGTTTCTAACCACCTCGTAACTCTAATTAGAATCAAGGCAAAATTTGAAATTTGGCCCTATTTTCATTGTTTACCTGTACAGAGGATACCCCAACGCTGCTGCCTGTATCCTCTGTCCGCAAGTAAAGTAAATACACGCACGGCTGCGAGCAAATAAAGCAAACTCAAGCCCACACCGACTGCCTTGTGATTATACACAGAAAGGCTGTTAAAAAGCAGGCCTCGTATGGATAACAAAACTCAATCTTGTTCAAATCCTCATATTACTCCGAGGCATAGTAGTCACCTTAGCCTCGTGTTCATACCATACCTACTCGTACATATGTGGATCCTTTGTGGAGGGCGCGTTCAACATTTTCAAATAGAAATGTTTATCAAGTTTATTTGTACTGCTTACTTGCTTGAGAATTTTAAGTACACTGCCTGTGGATGTGCCATTGTGGCAGGATAGACCATCAATTTTCTGTAACACTACCTACATAGTATGTATCGTGTGTTGTAGAAAAGACGGCGCCCTCGATAGCGTACAGCTCAACGCAGGAAGTCGATGAAATCCTGAAATCCCCTTTTACTTCCTTCCGAAACCGAAGTCAAGTGCTTGACGCCGAGCGGAGCGAAGAACCTTCCATTGAACATAAGGATCTGTGAATAAAATTAATGAATTCGAGGAGGGCCCAAAATCGAAGAGATCGATCAATTTCGATAAGAAACTTGTTAGAGTGTTCCCCCCCATACGAGGGTAGGTAGCACCGGGCAATGAAATTGCGGTTTAGAGCTGTTTTGATATGTTAACGTACGTACCTAGTATGTAAGTCGGAGCGGCCACAATGATAGAAGTGAATTTAATTCAAACCGGTGTTCGAAGGCAACGAGGCATGTACATACATATACTCGTACATGTACACAATCGGTAGCTGGTCTTGTTCCTTTATGGGGCACATAAAATAAATTTGTTTGCCTCTTGCTGAGCTGATATCGGAATGGTTTAAATCGATTCAATCGCAGTTTTTTTTTTTTTTCTGTTTAAATTGGAATATAAATTCTGCAATCAGAGGTGCTTCTTATAGTAACACTCGATTATTCGAAGAGCTCTATAACAAGGATATCTCACAGACAGAGGAGCTGTGTGCGTGGGGAGGTTGGACGCGACACGGCAGATGGCTCCGAAAGTTTTCGAAAAAAGGTTGTTCGTTTATTTTTTCGCCCCTGCGACTACTTTCTGGGTGTTGCTTTTGTTATTTAGTGTGTGATATGCCCGGAATCAATGGGGAATCTTCGGAGAAGCGATGCTACATACATACCTATGTATACATATATAATAGTACTTTTTGTATCCTGGTGTGCACATCATGGAAAGTTTCATCTTTGCGAAAGTTTTGCATGAGCTGTGCCAAGCATAATAGACTTTTGACACTTATAAGAGCTGTTTGTTTGTATTTTTTTGTATTCTCCTTATATCAGAAACATAACATCGCTCGTTGGGGTGTTGTCAGGGTATCTTATATTAGGAAATATTATATTTGGAAAGCTGATCTATGTATATCGATTGCTTCCTTCCTGTTTCATCTTAAGGTGGAACAGTTGGAGTATGGAAATTTCCATTTAATTTATACTAAAGTGTATGTACAGGAATAGACTGTGGAGTCCAGAAAACTTAACTAAAAACTTCAACATGACATAAAACATTTTGATGAATAGAAGTACATACAATAAAGTTATTGGCATGAGGCTTGCTATGTCCACCACTGTTTTGGCACCAAGCAAGACACAGGTATCTAATTAGTAGTGACTTTCCTGAGTTCAAGTTACCTGGGTACCATTTCTCCCACCATGGTCTCGCCGTATACATGTATACGGTCGTAGTGATGTACATAGCTAATCAAATTCTTAGCTAAAGTTCATTGTCCGAAAGCAAGTCATACACTTACTTACTTACTTACTTAGGTGACGCTACAGTCCATGGTGAACCTGGGCCTCAACCAACAAGCGTCTCCAGCTGGCACGTTCTTTGGCCAGCTGTTTCCAGCGCAGCACGCCCAGTTGGTTAAGGTCCCCTTCCACCTGCGTGCGCCACCGTAAATGCGGCCGTCCTCTGCCGCGACTTCCTTCCGGGGTGGATTCGAAGACTCATCGGGTCGAAACTGTTTTTTCCATGCCCTCTGCATGGCCTAGCCACCTAAGACGCTGTATCCGTAGACGTCGTACCAGGCCGATGTCACTGATCAACCCGTACAGTTCTTCGTTAAATCTGCTCCTCCATACACCGTACGCAGAATTCTCCTCTCGAAACGACCAAGGGCATCTTCATCCGCTTTTGTTCAGGTCCACTGGGATGGTCAAGGTCTTATATAGTGTCACCTTGGTTGTCCGAGCGAGCGCTCTACTTCTCAATTGCCCCTTTGACCCAAAAGAAACAGCGGTTGGCAAGAGTGATGCGTTTTATCTCAGCGCTGGTGTTATTGTCGCTCATCAGTGAGCCAAGGTAGACGAATTCCTTGACCACTTCAAAGTTATATCTGCCCATAGTGACATTCTGGCCAATATGTCGGTGTTGGCCGTGTCTTTTTGATGAAAGCAGATATTTGATTTTACCCTCATTTACCTTAAGACCCATAATAGCCGATTCTACCTCAATGTTTACAAAGGCCTCATTGATGTCTCGCTGTGTCCGTCCAATCACGTCAATGTCGTTGGCGTACGCAAGCAATTGCGTAGACTTGAAATAAAACGTACTTCTTGTGTTGGCCAGCGACTCATACACGATCTTTTCAAACACGATGTTAAAAAGTAGCATGACAGAGCGTCACCTTGCCTAAATCCTTTTTTGGCTCATTACCGACCATAATCGAGCAGCGAGAATTCTCCATTGTCATCCTGCACAGCCGGACGAGTTTGGCAGGGATGTTAAAACTAGATATGGCTTTGTATAGCTCATCTCTATACACGCTGTCATATTCAGCCTTGAAATCGACGAAGAGGTCGTTAGTGTCGATTTGGTATTCCTTCTGCAAGATCTGTCGTAGCGTGAATACATGGCCTATTGTGGATTTACCTGGCCTGAGACCACACTGATAAGAGCCGATCAAGTTATCCACAAACGGTTTCAGGCGTTCACACAATACGGCAGAGAAGATCTTATTTGCGATGTTAAGGAGACTTATTCCCCTATAGTTGGCGCAGTTACAGGGGTCTCCTTTCTCATGGTCCAAGCGGACGATGCTGAGATTCCATTCGTCGTGCATGCTTTCCTCCGACCATACCTAGCAAATGAGATGGTGCATGCACCTTACCAGCTCACCTCCAGCCGCCTTAAGAAGCTCAGCAGACAGGCCGTCTGCGCCTTGATATCGGTATTTTGACTTCGTCTAGGTCGGGTGGACGGAATTCTCTTACATCGTCGTCAATTACAAATGGCTCGTTCTGCCTGACAGCGGTATCTTGTCTATCGACGCCGTTATACAGTCTGCAGAAGTGGTCTTTCCAAATCCTCAGCATCGACTGAGACTCTACTACCAGTTCTCCATTTTCATCCCTGCAGGCCGCCGCTCTGGCTTTGTAGCCATGGCATGTTCCTTTTACCTTATTGTAAAACTTCGGGTGTCATTCCTGCAAAAGCATCTCTCCATCTCATCGATTTCACGCTTTCCACACTCTCTCATCTTTCACCTGAGACGCGTGTGTTCCTCTCTCCTCTTCTGCTCATAGATTTCGCGAGCAGCTCTCGTCCGTCGTTGCAGCGGGGCTTTATATGCTTCTTGTTTTGCTGCATGGGCTTGTTCGCATTGCTCATCGAATCCAGCACCTCTGAGGCAGCGTCTCTGACGGCGCTCTGGCAATACGCTCATTCCCACTCTGTTGTTTGTGCTACTGTGGACGAATTTTGAGAGAGCCAAACTTACGTTGTCCTACTCGACTCCTAAGCATTCTTGATATACTTATTCGTACCGTAGCTACAACAAGCTAGTGGTCCGAGTCGAGGTTCGTACGTCGAGAATACTGGAGGAGTGTTTGGACTTCGATCGCAATGTGATCAATCTGGTTGGTGGTCGATTGATCAAAAGATCGCCAGGTACCATTGTGGATGTTGAGATGGGGGATCGTGTGCTTGCTACAAGGAGATTACGCCCCGTTAGGAAATCGATTAGCCTAAGTCCGTTGTCAGATGTCGTGTTATGGAGGCTATGCTTTCCTACGATCGACTCAAATATGTCCTCTTTGTCCAGTTTTGCATTAAACTCTCCTGTCGTAGCTGAGGCATTGGGCATATGTTCTATCTAGGAGATCGTAGAATACTTCTTTAAGGTCGATCGTCCTTTTCTTCCGTTGGTGCATGAGCGCATATTAAGCTAACGTTTCCAAATTTACCTTTGATGCTGATTGTTATGAGGCATTCGCTTACATCTCGGAAGGTTAAGACTTTTTGTCGGAGTCTTCCTCGAATAACGAATCCGCACCCGAATAGGCACTGTTTGTTCTCCTTGTAGCAGTTCCCGTAGCAGATGTCGCAGTTTTTCATCCATCTTTTGCCTGGTCCACCCCATCGCACTTCTTGGAGGAGCCAATCCTTGGACAGAAATTCGTCTTGTAATGAGTTCGGTGCGTTGTCCAGAATCGTCATCGGCTTCGACATTCTCGATAGACAACACCTCATGGAAGGTATGTTGAGATCTTCGTTGAGACAAACAATTTATCTCAGCTAGGGAATGAGCCGACACGAACATCAGCGGGAAAAATACACTACACGTTCGCGAGATGCATTTAAAAAAAATCCCAAAAGAGCGGATTGGCAATATGGCTTTAACTGTGCGTTATACATATATGCCAATGTGCGCCTCCCAGCAAGAGTTGATTCATGCTAAAAAAATAAGTAAAAAATGTAGTCTAGGTGCGACATCCAGGTTGGGGGTTGTGCGTAGGGTTAACATCCCTATCACGGAAAAACCATCCTTTTTCGAAACAACAACAAGCCTCGGAGACGGACGATTCAAACGTTAACGACCCCTGCAATGAGGATCTACGAGTCTGCACCTCGAATGTGAAGTCCCTTAACAGGCCAGGTGCGGGCAGTCAATTAGAAAAAAACTTGGATGCTGTAGTGCAGACATTACCGCGCTCCAAGAAGTGCAATGGGTTGGACCAGGCAAGAAAACGCATTAAAAACTGTGATATCTATTACGGTAATTGAATTGCTACAAGGAAAACAAGCAACACTTATTTGGGTGCGGATTTATTATTCGAGGTAGACTTAGACAAAGAGTAGCTTTCGTCATGTTAGCGAACGCCTCATAACAATCCGCATCAAGGGTACGATGTGGAATCCCCCCCCCCCCCCCATATGCGTGCACATCCCCAAGGCAGAAAAAGATAAACAACTTAAGGATGGCTTTTATGATCTCCTCAACCGAACGTACGCCCAAAGCCGCAGTTATGACACCAAAATCGTGCTAGGAGATTTCAACGCAAAGCTGGGCAGAGAAGACATATTTAGAGCGATCATAGGAAAGCATAGCCTCCATAACACCACGCCTGACAACGGATTCAGGCTAATCGACTTCCTAACGGGGCGCAACCTCCTTGTAGCAAGCACACGATTCCCCCAACCCATCAGATATCTGGCGGTCTCCTGATTAATCGACCACCAACCAGATTGATCACATTACCTTCCGAGGAGCCAACATAGACTCGGACCACTACCTTCTTGTAGCCAAGGTACGAATGAGGATATCAAGAATGCTTAAGAGTCTTGCAAATTTCGCCAGGGCCGAGACGAACCTGAGATATACCCAGGGACATACTTGCCTCATCACCAGACAAATCTTACTCCGGCTCGACAGTCAACGGACTAGGAGCATAATCTCCCTAAAAAGAACTGACATCCACAAAATCATCGGACAGCACTGCCTTATTGGCTGTCACGCGCAAAATCTAGGAATAGTTTCGAATGATTTCTGCAGAAGGTGCCTAGACGAGGGGGAGGTTGAATCCATTCACCACCTTCTCTGCGCCTGCCCAGCATTCTGTACAATCAGGAAATTATACCTATGATCTTACTTCCTTAACGACCTGACAGATGTTCATCTAGTAGGGATATCTGATCTTCTTAACTTTTTAAGTGCACAAGATGGTTCCACGAATAGGGGGATGAACCCCCCTCGTAGTTGCACAGCGGGCCTCCCTGGCCTATTTGTAATCTTCTCAATTCTGGGAAGGCTACGAACTTACCTACCTACCTACATACCTAATGCATCCACTTGATAGTAGAATCGAAGAAATGGTTTTCGATTTTAATTTAAAATTTCGCCTTCAAGCCTCATCCATATGTAAGTGGGTCACCAGCACCGTAACACAAAGGACATAGATATGCCACCTGCGCACTTGACATTTCCCCCCGGAAACAATAAATACCCCACCACTAGACCTTTGATCATTCGAATCATTTCGGTCTGTTGCGTCGACCTCGAAGCGAGTGAATTAATAACTTACTTACATATATGTACAAACATACATAAGTATATGAGCGGATACTGAAAGCGCGACAAAGGAGCAGTTACTGTCTGAAACCAGGGGACAACATAGCAATTCACTGCTGAAATATAGAATAAGGAATACCACGGCATACAAACAACTTGTCTTTCCTATTGTTTGCATTGGATTAAATTTATTTACTGCATATCGATGGACATATGGCATATGACATGGTTTGCGGTCTGTAAAGCTCCCGGTGTTTATCGACTCCGAACACGTACGGAAAGGGTCGACTGTTTCCGTACACGACTAACTTATCTTCGTAGCCACAAAGAGCCTTCACAAATTATATCTGTGAAATTGACGTGGTGAAAATACCTACTACGTCTCAAATCTCCAACTTATGGCACTTGTCAACTCGCTCAAGTCCCTTGAGTCGATAAAGTCCCCGAAGTATCCAACACGAAAAGTGGAAAATGGCACTTTATTGAAAGAATCATAAGCTGTGATTTTAGTATAAGATGGACATCAGCACAGTGTTGTTGTCGCATCAACCTTTTAGCCAACGGCACTAACACTCCCGCTAGTGGACATATCCAAAGTGTAAACACAATAAATCTTTCATTTATTAAAATCGATGGAAAAACAAACATGCAGTAAGAAGAGGGAACATGATGTCCAACATGTGTACGTCGCCTGTTTTCGCAATAAGTAGTGGTCAAGCAGAGCGTGGCGGCAGCGAGTGCCAGTTCCAGAGCATTGAAAGTCCTTTATCCCAGTAACTAGAGGGCTTACACCTCTTCCTCTTTATGTTCTCCCCGACAATTTTGTTCATTGCTACATAGTGGCAACAAGACTCTTGGGTTATGTCACGTTCTCTGATGCTGACCACACTACATATCCATATACATATATATACGCAACATAACACCATCAGTATTGGGAAAAAGTCCACAATTTACGAAAGTAGTAGAAAGTAAATAAAATGTAAAAAAAAGGACTGGCACTCCCATGATGGCGGGCTTTATTTGGTGCTAAACAGTAAACGTGCCAAGCTTTGTAATTCCATCCGACAGTCTTACCCGTACACCGAAAGTATTTGTTCAATCGCAACTGTATAGTGGCTGTGACGAGCGACGAATGCAACGAAAAACACCTTGGGGGATATAGAATGAAATGATGGCACAATGGCGAAGGTGCCTTACCCGACAATCTGGTTAGTTGCCAGCTTGAACGCAACACACCACAGTCGAAGGCTAAAATGTCATTTGCACTTACAACATAATGGCTCAGACCACAATTGAAGGAGTGAAACTTGTTCGTGGAATATAGAAGGTGTTGTAGTCCCTCATTCACACCACTACCCCATCTGCTGTCACATTAAACATTGGAAGTCCATTTATTTCAGGGGATACATATTACGGTCACATTGACGCTTACTTGTGACGTGGGTTGCAAGTTCTTAGTTTTGCCATATCCGTTTGCACGCTCATGGTGTAGTTCAAGTTAGTCAAAAGTTATCATCGTCATCATCAGCACCAAGCTCATCAGATCCACGGATAAGTACCTCGTATCTTTTGTATCCATATATCCTTCCATCATACGCGCCATAGATTCGTAACAGCTGTTGTGAAAAACACAAAAACTTTCACGAGAAAAGTGATTAACGTTTTATTAACAGAAGTCAACTGGGGATCGAGCGGGCAATGGCGGGGATTGGAGCTCCCGGAATGGGAATGGGTCACGAAATTTTTCATTCTTATCACAACATTTTCTGAATCTCTTGAGGGCTATAATAAAATTGCCAGTCGAGCTTCGCCCTGCACTATACCGGGCTATGAATTCCATCTCTTGATATATGACTCTTTTACGAGTACGTATAACCATGCACTTATGTTGATTGCTTTATGCTGTTAGAGTGATGGTTATAGTGGTCATTGCATGAACGTCGACATCTGGCTTTGGTGGGACTCCTGGGTATGAACTGGACGAAGCAATGTCATTTCAATATTGTAATTTTATTCTAATCTGCTTTTTGCTTCTATTTTCTTTTTGGCTTTCATATTTTACAATCCACATATGTCATGTTACCAAAAAAAAAAAAAAAATACGTTTCAAGGTTGCTTACAAAGTCTTATGAGTCATTTGAGAGGTGGAAACGTAATTTTGAGCAATGGGATCAACGTATACTAAGAGTACAGTGTCCTTTAAAACTTTGTTTAGTACCGCAGTTACGAGAGCTGCTTTTAGTTATGCAAAAAGCAGATTTTTATTAAGCCCCTGATGATTTATAAACTATAAGCGGGTAACTATATGCCATGGTCATATTACTGGTTACAGGAAGATATATTATGATGCAAGTCACGGCCATAAAAGAGATATGTTGAATTTAGGCAAATATATGTACCTAGCTGCATTCGAAATCTACTTTCGTAGTTACAGAACCGTATTTTTATTCGTGGTGCCCACACGTAGGATTCACGATTGAAGGACGGTCTATTATGTTTTTAGGTGTGTCGAGAGGGAATTGTGGCCTTAAAGTTCTGGATGAAGTTATAACTGGGAAGTAAATTGTCTATGTGAGATACCACCCTCCCTCGTGGTATTCTCGGAAGACCTTGCCGATTTGGCCATTCAATTTACAAGCACGTTTACAATATCTCCGTTCTCACTTTTTCATCTGCTGTAGAGGCAACCGTTCTTTGGCCTCAAACTCTGCCATTGAGCCCAGTAAGTCTTATTTCTCGCTGCTTCCTTTCGACTTTCTCGACAGTCCAGAAACCTTCTGGTAGAATATGGAAACGACGGATTTCGGTGACCTGTTCCCTGGTTTCCACATGTGAGCAATGTTTACATTCAACATTGCGAGGTCGCCTCGACAAGGCACCCAAGTTTCCATGACTGCTTCCCTTCCGGTATTCGTATACTCTCGCTTGGTGTCTTTTTTGGAGAATTAGATCTCGAGTTTTTCTTCGCAGACGGCAGTTTCTCGCTATGTACTCTGCTGTTCGCAGATATAGCATCTACCCAGGAATGAGCCACTCATACTCACCGTTGTTGATCTGGAACTACATATGTTGGTCTTCAGAAATTAGTTGCATATCGAATGCTAGTGCATAAGATGTCGACGACTTTTCCACTCCGAACTCGTGATTCTGTCAAGCAACACCTTCTTCCTCCACTGCTGATCGGAGTCTTTCCACTAGGTTGGCTTTACTTCCCACTGTGGATAGTTCCCGAGCATCCAGCAATCTTTTCAAATGTTCAATATTTAGTTTTTCTAATTTCATCATTTTTTCCACTCTCGTAGGTATACACTTTTAGTAATTCAGGTCCAACTTGAATATTCCACTTTTCACTCGTTTACTCGCAATCCCACTTATGACACCAAATTTTACGAAAATTACTAGTCCAGAAAGGGGTTCGACCACTGGATTGCGATAAACTACACAACTGTTTGCTTGTTTATTCAACACACACCTTATTCTTCTACCGCAGACAAATTATCTGGGCGCTTCACCTTTATCACAAGCTTTTACACACTTTATACTTTATCGCTTACACACACATTTTTTTACACATTTTGCCTCTACAACTCACTAGGCGGCTTGCTTACTTTCATACTGGTTTACCGACTGATCACTGAATACTGAGTCATTGATACTGAATAATGAATGAAAACCGAACACTGAATGAATACTGAATCGCTGAATGCCCAATACTGAATGCCCCCAAGGGCGAGTGTTCCCTCTTATATCATCCTCGGTCCAATCTCCCGAACGTTTGCCGTCAGATGTTCCCCTTTAGAAGTCTCTAGAATTCAGTAGTATGCCGCTAAATGTTACCATCATTTCCTTTTCAGCTACATGAGAGCATCCCAAACGTTGACAGAGAAATTCGAACATACATATGTACATATGTATGTAACCCTCGGTTCATGTCCGCAACTATACGTTTGATCAGAAAAAGTGGTGATCATTCGATCCCTTATTTATCTTATCTAGTTTATTTCATAACTGCCAAATATCATTGGATTAGCATTTGTTCATTATAAATTCGGGCGTTTGTATGCCTTGGTGATGGTTGGTCTACTATGTTACGGTGATTAACAACCTTCGAGTCACGAGCTAAAGACTTATTTTCGTTAATAAACAATCGCTGTAATTATAAAAGGGAAAAACATCCTAATCATTTTCTCTACTACTAGATACCACAGAAGGGCTTAAAGTAATTTGGATGTAACGAGTTGCTTTCGCTTTTATAATATGAAAAAACGTACAGTAAAATATTCTCCGGTTCTCCGAAAATAGTATAGTTTTTAGTACTATACAAGAATCGGCCCTATCAGATGTTTCAAATGTCAGCTTGGAAACGGTTCATATCCTTTAAAAGATTCTCAGTTCGACTGACCCATTTTCCTGAGTTCGTTCCCATGAGCGCTATAGATTCACACTCTTTGCAAACTGTAAGGAACTCAACTGGCTATCCAACTGAAACACAGCTCCAGGCAAACACTCCGACTAAATCGAATAGAACGTTCCAACACAACTTTTATTTTTCCAAGGAATGAACATTCAGCTCTATACATGCACATACGGCAGCTAGCTGACAATTGCTTCCGGCTAGCAACGAGTGTTGCTGCATTTTGTCTCACCCACATCACACGTTACTTCTTCTCAGCTTGGACTACGTACGCATCGCAAGAAAAACGAATTACTTCGTTACACTGTCAGTTGATGCCGCAAACATTTCTCTACCTCGTCGACAAGTTCAGATTACCACAAGTTCCATAAAGCTGCTACAGCCGCCCCAAAGGCAGTCGGAATCAAAAATTCCAGACAGATTCATGAATTCCTTATTTAGATATGTATGCGCTCAGAACAGCCCAGGACGAATGTTTGTACATCCTTTTACCATATGATGTAGTGGAAGACTAGGGAACGCATACATATCGCTCAGTGGTTACCTGCCTGTAACTTTATGGACGTTTGTACATACATACATGTAGTATTTAAAGAAGCACACACGGTTTTTGGTTTCAATTACACTTTATTCGCTCGTATTGTCTCCTATTCTACGTAGGCACGTCCGCACTCGCTGCTGGTCTGACGGAGAATGTCTCTTCCTCGTTTGTCATTGTCCGTCGTTCTGCCCGTTCTTTGTCCATCTCGTTCCTCTGTTAGATGTTTAGTACGTCGGGTGATCTGTCGTCCGTTTGGCGGCGTCCCGTTGCTTCGTAACAATGTCTATGTCTGTGTTGTATGTTCTGTGGCGTCTTCTTTGTCTTTCTATGTGGCTCGTTGTTCGTCTCCGTTCGATCGTATGTCTGTAAGTGTTATGTAATTCCATGTGTCTCGTCCGTTTGTTAGGCTCAATCCCACATTCGGCTATCCTGACGGATCATTCGGCCCGAATGAAGGATTCCATTTTTTCATGTTCTCCACCACAGTGCTTGTCCTCGCCGGTCCTTCTTGACTACCGACTTTCTGGACCTCATATCTTCCGTGACTCAACCTCTTAACGACCTTATAGGGTCCTAAGAACTTGGGACGCAGCCTCATCCCTGTCCCGAACTGAGTGCGCTTGATGGCGACCAACTCGTTCACATCGTAGATTTGCTCCGTTCTACGAATTTTGTCGAAGCCCCTTTTGTTCTCTTGCTGAATTTCAGCAATATTCTCTCGAGCTAGTTCTCGTGTCATTTCTCGTTCCGCATCGAACTCTTGCAGGGCAGTGTCTTCCACCCATTCACGGAGACTTGGAAAATCGGGCAATCGCATCTCCAAACCAGTCAGTATTCTGAAAGGACTGAACTTTGTGCTCCTCGGCGGTGAACTATTGATTACCTGCTGTACGCGATCCACAAACTTGTACCAGTTTTGCGAGCTCCCCTGACACGCTTTGGACAACATCGGCACTACGATTCGGTGAATTCTTTCTACCTGGCCATTTCCGCGAGGTACCCCTGTCGCGATCAGCAAATGTTGGATACCTTCCTCTCTACAGTAATCCTTGAAAACCGTTGATGTGAAAGCTGCACCTCGATCTGATATGATCCTACGCGGGTTGCCAAAAATCACAGACTGCTTCCGCAGATGATTCACCACCTCCTCTGCTCCCGTACTCTTCGTTGGATAAAGCCAGACGAATTTAGAGAATGCATCTACTATTACCAGGATGTAATTGTAATTCTTCCGCGTCTGTTCCATCGGCCCGACGTGATCCACATGGTAAGTCTCTAAGGGTCTGTCCCCCTTGTCGATGGGTCTCAGGAACCCCTCCTTTTTTCCTGCCTTGGCCTCGGTAATGAGGCATTTAACGCAGCCCCTTACTACTGGGACGTGGAAGAACCCATTCTTCAAATCCAACGTTGTAAACACTCGGGATCCTTGCAGGCGCTCCAAGACATCGTCTATCAAGACCATTGGGAAGTTGTCCTTAATGACTTTGTGGTTTAACTTCCGGTAGTCGCAGCAAAGTCTCTTCGAGCCATCCTTCTTCGGAACCAACACGATCGGCGACGCGTACTCGGACGTACTTGGCTGTATTATCCCTTCTGCTAGCCACTTCTCGAGTTGTTCCTTTACCGTTTGTCGCTCGCTGAATGGTATGCGTCTAGGTCGATGAACTACCGGGATGTCGTCTGACAAAATCAACTTCATTTCAATGGGCGATTGTTTCGTCTTAATGGGCGTGTAATCGCTTATCATGGTCTGGACCATCCTCTGAGTTCCATAATCTAGGTGACTTAAGTCGACGTCCACCTCTGTTTGGAATACCCCGTCCTGTGCGGCAAAACTAATTGGTTTTAGTTCGTCCGTGACACTCTCTATCTCTTCGCTCTCTTGCGCCCCGCTTACACCGGTACCCCGGCCGCTTACACTTTCTTCTCGACTGGCACTTATGCCCACGCTTTCGACCCTCTGGTCTAATTTTCCAATGCTCCGATTCACTTTTGACCTAGGAGATTCGTCTCTATCCCCTTCTGCCTTACCATTGAGCCTTTCAGCACTTTTGCCGACTCCCATGGTTTGGTCCACTCTCACCTCACTTTTCGAACCAGGAGATTCGTCTCTATCCCCTTCTGCCTTACCACCGAGCCTTTCAGCACTTTTGCCGACTCCCACGGTTTGGTCCACTCTCATCTCACTCTTCGAACCAGGAGATTCGTCTCTATCCCCTTTTGGCTTAAACTCTGCCCCTTCCGTGGTTAGTGTCAAATCAGCATTGTCCAATACGTCGTTGCCCAAAATCGCTGCATAGGGCATATCGGACTCACGTACGACGTGGAATCTAAGTTTGGTGACCATTCCATCTACTATTACGTCGTCCCAAAAACTACCTAGCGTAATTAATCCGCCGCTACCTATGCCAAACACCCGCCTCTTGGTTGAGTCAAGGTCAACGTACTTCATTCTCGACAGGCTATCGTACCTTATCAGGTTCAAATCGCTCCCCGTGTCTATTAGAGCCGATAAATTAGTACCTCGCACCGAAATATCTTTAAAGATGCGATTAGTTCCGGTTGCTAAAGAGACCCTCGCTTCCGGCCAAGATTCGCTTCCGTTGCCTGATGATGCAGGTCGAACGTTGCTTCCCTCAGCCCTTAATCGCGAACTCGTCGTTGGTTCATTTCGGCAATTCACCGCACGGTGTCCTGGTCGTCCGCACCTGAAGCATTTAAGTGCCTTGGATGTGCATTCCCTAGCGAGATGGGACGTCTCTCCACACCTATAGCATTTGCGTTGTGTTGTTTCCACTTTCACTTCTCTTCCTGTAGGCTTCCATGTAGAGCATGGTGTTCTGTGATACCTTCTCAAGCTTGGTTGCTGTGAGTTGGGACCCCGTACCTTTTCGTAAATGCGCAACTGTGTCTTTAACTCTTGTATGCTTCTAGCCTGGTACAGTACAGCCTTGTTCGCTCTACTATCAGGGACACCCTCGACAAAATACTCTACGACACTTTCCTCTTCCAGACTAATAGGTTTTGCCATCTCCATTAGCGCGTACAGGTATTCTATTAGCGATTCACCTGGTTGGTTTTTCCTCTCGGCTAGCGCCCGATGAATTTCGGCTGCCGACGCCCTGCCGCCAAACTCGCTTTGAAGAGCGATCTTTAATGCGGCCCAATCTTTGATGCCTGATTGACTGCGTACAAACGACTTCGCAGCTCCCTGCAGTAATTGTTTCGCGTAAATAAACTTCTGGATGCCGTTCCAATTGACTGCTACTGCGTTATCCTCGAACTCCTGAATCCATGAATCAATGCTCGGTCGACCGCTACCATCGAATGCTGTCAAGGAGTCCTGGATGTCACGAAGTGTAAAATGCGACCTCGTCTCAAGCCCTGACTCACTGCCTACCCTTTCTTCTTCCGCCGAATTAGATCCGTCATCGCCTTCTCTGGACAAACCGTAGTGTTCCATCAGCCTGTTTTGTAGTGACGTCTTAAGTCCCTGCGTCGACAAGTTTAGTTGCGTCAGTCGTTCCCTGAGTCCATCTACCGTCAAACCCAGAATAGCTTCGACGTCCATTATACTTTAACAATATTTTTTATACGTATTTTAATAATTATAAGCTACGGGTAAAAAAAAGGTATTTAGTTTTATACAGTATTAATAATAAAGTATTTATAAACTGCGCAGTGGCCACACCAAAATTCGCACACTGTATAATCCGAAACAATCTCACTCTGATATTCTCGCCGTCTTGCTCTTGACACCGCTACCGCCGCTTTCGTCTTCCTATGCACTGGACACGTGCAGGTGTTTCCTCAGCAATGGGTATGATGACGCCGCCGTCGCCCTGCACACACAAACTGTTCTGACCCTTTCCCAGTTTTTTTTTTTCTCTTCTTCCTTTATTCTGTGCTCTGTCGCGGATTTGCTGATGCCGCCACAGACACCACTACGTGCACACCACTTTGCGGTACTTCTCTTAGTTTTTTAGTTTTATTTTTTTAGTTTTAGTTTTTTGTTTTTTTTCCCGTGTGCTACTCACACACTCATATACACGCACGTTGGAGCACACAACCACGGCTCGACTTTTCACCTTTTTTGTTTCGTTTCTTTGTTTTTCGCTTACAATTGTTTGCGCACTTGGTGTGTCGACCGCTTTGGGTTGATGCCCTTTTTTCGACTTTCACTTTTCGCACTATCAAATCACATCAGTTCACAATTTTTACTTTACTTTTTTTTTTGTTTTTGGTCAACGGGCATGGCGCTAATTTGACGATTGAACGACCATCCCGGACGAGTCCCCAAAATTGTAGTATTTAAAGAAGCACACACGGTTTTTGGTTTCAATTACACTTTATTCGCTCGTATTGTCTCCTATTCTACGTAGGCACGTCCGCACTCGCTGCTGGTCTGACGGAGAATGTCTCTTCCTCGTTTGTCATTGTCCGTCGTTCTGCCCGTTCTTTGTCCATCTCGTTCCTCTGTTAGATGTTTAGTACGTCGGGTGATCTGTCGTCCGTTTGGCGGCGTCCCGTTGCTTCGTAACAATGTCTATGTCTGTGTTGTATGTTCTGTGGCGTCTTCTTTGTCTTTCTATGTGGCTCGTTGTTCGTCTCCGTTCGATCGTATGTCTGTAAGTGTTATGTAATTCCATGTGTCTCGTCCGTTTGTTAGGCTCAATCCCACATACATATGCGGTGAAACTTTTGGTTTTAAGCTTGCTTAAACACCAGCACCTCGCCTCGACGATAATGATGCCAACCTTTCATCTCTGATTTGTGGTTTCGTTCGGGATGCATCTGTCCCTGGTGTACATATAAGGTGAATACCTCTGCCGTTTGCCACATACATACATAAGTATTATGAATTTATTCTGTCCCCTCTAAGCTGCAGCTCTACATACATACATAGGAGCTAGTTGAGATAGCGAATACAAAATGCACAAGCCATTTCGGCGTTCTGAGTGAATGATGATGTAATGCCACTCGGTGGAAATAGCATAAGGGCATCCAGGGAATCGGGTGACAAGATACGTTGCTTTAAAATGAATCCTTTTGATAGCAGCAATCCCGGAGGTTGAGAAGGGATGTTTTGGTTTAGTATCGCATTAAGTGTTGCTATCGTGCATGTAGTTAATGGAGGCTTAAGTGGAAAGGATTTGTAATGTAATATTCGCAAGGAATAGGAGGGCGTAGGCACGGGATGAAAATGTATTCCTTAATCAATTTAAAATGTTATGTAAACATCTCAAGAATGCAAGTGTAAAGGCTATGCATTGCATTCAATTAGAATCTGACACTGTAGAGCAAAAGAGCTTTCGGGTGTTAAGTCCCACGCTGTTTGGAATTACTATAATACTTCGAACTACTGCCTTCCTTCTTATCACGGGCAACGCAAATACGCGTCTCACTTTTACAGACTAATCATGTTGATGTATAAGCAAAGGTACGGGGCACAGTGTTTTTATCTATAAGACTTTTGCAATTAGTACAACTCAAGGAAGACAAGAAGAAATGATTCTTTACCAGTCAACATCCTAAACAGCCTCGTGTGCTTCAAAAACAGTCATTGCTGGAAGGTTTGATGGAAAATTGAGACAGATATTCTACGAAATATTCGTCCGAGTCTGAGTCTGAATCCATACTGGTGTTCTATAAACTCGTTAAAGTGAGTCTTTAGAAATTGACAGAAAACTCACGCCTCTCAAGTCGAAACACGGTTTACATTTTGCGCCTTCATATCGTCGAAACAGAGCATTTCAAGACCTTTCTGGGTGATTATCATCATTTCGGAACACTCTCAACTTCTTGCCTCGACATACCTACTTGTATTCTACCCCATAAACGCAATCTACGAATTTATATCTGTTTCCCACTGCACTAAAACCTAATCGGTAAATGTTCCTGATCTTGGTCCTTTGGTTTTCGTATCAGTTGGGTCGTATACAGATTCATGCACAATTTTTTTCCAAAAATTTGATGATCGCAGAAAGACTAACATCTTGAGGTCGATGAAAAATCGACAGTAGCATACGCAATCTCCTACAAGCTCTCGAACTCCCAGTTGGTTAGTTCCTTTTCCACAGTTACATGTATACGGCCTTTCGCTGCTGTATCATCGCTCGGGATTGAAATCAAACATTTTTTGAGTAGGAAATGTCACAGTTACCTTATTCGTTGGATCCGTATATTTGTTGGTTAAACCAGGTTTCAACCCCGCTTTAAGTGCGAAAGCAAGCTAGGTTAAATTCTTTAGTAACACGAAGCCAGACATAATGGCGTAGATGGCGTGGATGGCAATGCTCATGCACAGGACGTTGACCGCTGATGCAGGCCTCGACCAGAATGTCAAATCCGCCGTAAACAGTGGCTGCCCGCAAGGTGGCGTCCTGTCTCCGCTGTTATGGTGCATGGTGGTCGATTCTCTGCTTGATGCTCTCAATGCCTCTGGAATCTATGCCCAGGCCTATGCGGATGACGTCGCCATTTTTTCTGTCGGCTCACGTTTAGCGACTGTCCGTCTCAAAGCACAGGCGTCGCTAAATGTGACCTATGATTGGTGTACTAGAAATGGGCTGTCAGTTAATCCTCTTAAGACCGATGTCGTTCTCTTTACGAGAATGAGGAAAAATACTGGCATGACTCAGCTGGTACTGAAAGGCACTTCCATCCCGGTATCCAAGGAGGCTAAGTATCTATGATTCATCCTAGATAGCAAGCTTCTTCGGTCAAAGCATGTTGAGTCAAAAACTACCAAAGCGTTGTCAGCTTTCTGGCAATGCAAAGAGCTTTTGGCCAAACATAGGGCTTATCACCGGCAAAGGTCCTCTGGATCTACACGGCAATGATAAAACCTATAATCTCATATGCAACGGTTGTCTGGTGGAACAGACTAAAACGCAAACACGTCGTGGCCTCTTTCACCAAACTCCAAAGAACGGTTTGTCTCAGCTGTACGGGGGCCTTCCCCAGCACGCCGGGCGCTGCTCTAGATGCTATGATGAGCCTTCGACCTCTTGATATATTTATCAGAGGGTGTGCTCTGAAAGCCATGTCTCGTCTGAAGAGAAATTGCTTTTTGTATAGCTCGCATGGAATAGCGGCGTGCTTGCGCAAGAATTGTCCTGCGACCCCTATCTCATGGACATGCCTTCTGACGCACTGACGCCCGTTATTCTACTTTCCATGGCATCAGGATTGGCTATGGCTGGATACTGAACCTGGAAAGGATAGTCTTCGCATTTTCACGGATGGCTCCAGATCTGGGACGGGGTCCGGTACTGGGGTCTTCCTTGAGCGCGAAAACATCCGACTGCACTTCTCCTTAGGAAAATATGCGTCGCAATCCTAATGGCCATGCACTACGTTGTGAAGCACAGGTGGAAGGGGGAAAGCATATGCGTCTGTAGTGACAGCCAAGCTGCACTAAAAGCTGTGTGTAACCCCTTAACTAGCTCCAAATTAGTGCTAGAACTCAAGTCCTTCCTGAACAAAGTCGGCAGACTAAATTCATTATGGCTTGTTTGGGTTCCAGGCCACTCTGGGATCCCAGGGAATGAGATCTCTGATGAACTCGCCAGGATGGGTTCAGAAGAGAGCTTCTCAGGACCTGAACCCGCTATAGGTCTACCTGCGTCCACGGTAAATTCCTACAGTAACGATTGTGTATTTAATAAACACAACCATAGATGGAGGGACTGTCCAGGGTGCAGGATGACTAAGCGCGTATGCCCCGATGTCTGCAAAAAATCTGCAGCATTCCTCCTGTCTTCAAGGAGAGTCGCCTGCAGAAGGCTTGTGGGAGGTATCACGGGCCATTACACTTTTGCCAAGCATCCCTACGTGCTCGGCATCAGTGAGACGCCTACCTGTGCTGCATGCGGCGAAGAGGAGGACGATACTGCAGAGCATTTCCTCTGTGATTGTCCCGCCTTTGCTCGCGGTCGCGCACCCTTGGAGCCGGCGTGGTGTGTGCCGAATCGCTTAGCTCTACATCACTGAAGCTCCTTCAAATTATTCTCCGGAAAACGGGGAAAATACAGTAATGTGAGGTGTCTGTCTGGAGTACAATTGACCAGTGTTTGCGTCTGTGCGTCAGTGCGTCAGTGAGTGCTCCAGCGGTTAGCAGAAGCCTTCAACAAAAAAAAAAAAAAAAAAAACATAACACGAAGTTATAGCTGCCGATGGCGATGCTTTGAACAAGATGCCGATATGCATTTTTCTTTGATGACAGTGTGTACACTAATCCGTTGTTCTCGTCTCCTTTCCCGGTAGACCCATCCATTCATGTGATCGCTGTCTAGAAGCTTTGCGGACTTGTACAACTTATTTTTACTCTATGCACGCCGTGATATGCAGCCATGTTCTGCTTTAGTGTAAGCATTTGGTCACATGTTTCAGCGGTTCATACAATACAGCAGAAAGCATCTTATTAGCAATATTTAGGAAACTAATTTCCCTGTCGCAATCCTCACTTGTCGCTTAAAAACGATGTTGAAAATTCAGCTACCACTTTGTGTTAGTTAAGAACTTCATCTATCTTGCTTTCGCACTCAAAGCGGCATTGAAACGCAGGTTATCACCTTTACCAATCGCTGATTCGTTTAAGCCCACGAGGCAATTGAGTATTAAAGGAGCCCGTTCAGACTCGAACCCTACACTGGAGTTTTGACCAGAATGCATATCCAGAATGTATGTCTTGTTCCATGATAACATTTTCCAATTTTATTCCTGCAATTCTCCAACTCCCCCGACTCAATCTACCCACAATGTAAGTAGCCGGTTGGCTATACCCGTCTACCCACTATATAAGTGACCAGTTGGCTATAGCCGCTATATGTAGCCGATTGGCCACCAACCCACTATATACAAAGTGTATCAAAAGAAAGTTTATATTAAGTGGATCGATTAAAAACGAAGCAAACTTTCTATCGAAAAAAAATTTATCTATCATTGAGGTATACAATTTGGGAATTTATTTCTCAAAAATAATGTGAGAACTCGCGTTCGCGACACTCATTTAATCGAATAGCAACATTTCTTATTATAGCTCTGCAAGACTCGCGTAAACTCTAGATTTTGGTTTTTCTAGTGTTGAACCAGTCTCTTCAAAATTTTCTACCCATTTTCGAATGAGAGGAATGCTTGGTGCATCATTTAAATGGCGTAGATTTCGAATATTGCAGAATTTTCTACGCGCCACAGACGCCGAATCACTGTTCTTGTCGCCCGCACAACGCACGATCTGCACCCGAGAAACGCTCCATAGCGACTGAATTCCCAAGAGCCAGGCTACAGATTGACATACCCCCCAAGCGCCCGTGCCTAACTAAACAAATATAAACTTCTTTTGAGACACTTTGTATGTGGCCGACTGGCTATACCCGCCTACCCACTACATCTGTATATATGTGTCCAGCTGGCTGTAGCCGCCTACCCACTCTATACATAAGTGGCCGTCTGGCTGCAGCCGCATATCCACTATATACTTATGTGGCCGGCTGGCTGTAGCCACCTTACTTACTTAAGTGGCGCTACAGTCCATGGTGAACCTGGGCCTCAACCAACAAGCATCTCCAGCTGGCACGGTCTTTGGCCAGCTGTTTCCAGCGCCACATACCCAGTTGGTTAAGGTCCCCTTCCACCTGCGTGCGCCACCGTGGATGCGGCCGTCCTCTGCCGCGCCTTCCTTGCGGGGTGGATTCAAAGACTCTTCGTCGGAGCTCTGTTTTCCATGCGCTCTTCATGGCCTAGCCACAGCCACCTTAGACGCTGTATCGGTAGACGTCGTACCAGGCCAATGTCACTGTACAACCCGTACAGTTCTTCGTTATATCTTCTCCTCCATACACCGTTTGAACAAACGGGGCCGTAGATAGTGCGCAGAATTTTCCTCTCGAAACACCAAGTGCATTTTCATCCGCTTTTGTTAAGGTCCAAGCCTCTGCGCCGTAAAGGAGGAGTGGGATGATCAAGGTCTTATATAGTGTCACCTTGGTTTTCCGAGAGAGCGCTCTACCTCTCAATTGCCTCTTGAGACAAAAAAACAGCGGTTGACAAGAGTGATTCTGCGTTTTATCTCAGCGCTGGTGTTGACCGTCCCTCTTTGATATTTGGTTTTACCCTCAATAATCTTGAGACCCACCTTAGCCGCTTCTACCTCAATGCTTGCAGAGGCCTCACGTCAATGTCGTCGGCGTACACAAGCAATTGTATAGACTTGAAATAAATCGTACCTCTTGTTTTGGCCAGTGACTCTTGCACGATCTTTTCAAACACGATGTTAAAAAGTAGCATGACAGCGCGTCACCTTGCCTAAATCCTTTTTTGGCTCATTACCGACCTTAATCGAGCAGCGAGAACTCTCCATTGTCATCCTGAACAGTCGGACGAGTTTGGCAGGGATGTTAAAACTAGACATGGCTTTGTATAGCTCATCTCCATACACGCTGTCATATGCAGAGTTGAAGTCGACGAAAAGGTGGTGAGTGTCGATTTGGTATTGCTGGGTCTGCTCCAAGATCTGCCGTTGCGTAAATATTTGGTCTATTGTGGATTTACCTGGCCTGAAGCCACACTGATAAGAGCCGATCAGGGTGTCCACCAACGGTTTCACAAAATACGGCAGAGAAGATCTTATGTATATGCGAGGAGATTTATTCCCCTATAGTTGTCCCAGTTATAGGGGTCTCCTTTCTTATGGACCGGGTAAACGATGCTGAGATTTCATTCGTCGGGCATGCTTTCCTCCGACCATACCTTGCAAATGAGACGGCGCGTTCACATTACCAGCTCATCTCCAGCCGCCTTAAGAAGCTCAGCAGACAGGTCGTCTGCGCCCGCGGCTTTATTAGACTTAAGTCTTGATAACGCTGTTTTAGCTTCGTCTAGGTCGGGTGGACGGAATTCTCTTACATCGTCGTCAATTACAAATGGACCGTTCTGCCTGAAAGTGGTATCTTGTCTGTCATTGCCGTTATACAGTCTACAGAAGTGGTCATTCCAAATCCTCAGCATCGACTGTGACTCTACTACCAGTTCTCCATTTTCATCCATGCAGGCCGCCGCTCTGACTTTGTAGCCATGGCATGTTCGTTTTACCTTATTGTAAAACTTCCGGGCGTCATTTCTGCGGAAGCATCTCTCGCCCGTCGTTGCAGCTTTGCTTTATATGCTTCTTGTTTTGCTGAAGGGGTTCCTAGGTGGTGGCGGCTTGAAACCCAGCACCTTTGAGGCAGCGTCTCTGACGGCGATCTGGCAATGCGCCCATTCCTGCTCTATTGTTTGTGCTACTTTTGGCGGATTTTGAGAGATCTTGAAGGAGACACAATCGGCAAAGATTCTGGAAGTCACTTGCGATTGTAGCTTTCCGACGTCAAACTTATGTTGACCTACTCGACTCCTAGGCATTCTTGATGTCCTCATTCTTACTTTGGCTACAACAAGGTAGTGGTCCGAGTCGATGTTTGCTCCTCGGAAGGTTTGTACGTCGACAATACTGGAGGAGTGTCTGGCGTCGATCGTAATGTGATCAATCTGGTTGGTGGTCGATTGATCAAAAGACCGCCAGGTACCCTTGTGGATGTTGAGTGGATGTTGAGTTGTTATAAGGAGGTTACGCCCCGTTACGAAATCGATTAGCCTAAGTCCGCAGACAGATGTGGTATTATGGAGGTTATGCTTTCCTATGATCAACTCAAATATGTCCTCTTTGCCCACTTTTGCATTAAAATCTCCTAGAACTATTTTGTGTCGTGTCTAGGATATCGTAGAATTCTTCTTTGAGTCGATCGTCCTTTTCTTCCGTTGGGGCATGAGCGCATATCAAGCTAATGTTTCCATATTTAGCTTTGACGCGGATTTTTATGAGGCATTCGCTTACATCCCGGAAGCTTAAGACTTTTTGTCAGAGTCTTCCTGACATATCCGCACCCGAATAAGCGCTGTTTGTTCTCCTTGTAGCAGTTCCCATAGTAGATGTCGCAGTTTTTCATCCATCTTTTGCCTGGTCCATCCCATCGCACTTCTTGGAGTGTGGTTATATCTGCTTTATAGCAGTTGATCGCATTCACCCTTTCTGTTAAGGGACCTCGCATTCCAGGAGGAGACTCTCAACTCATTTAGTCGTTTGCAGGGTAGTCAGCTTTGTAGCCGTCCGTATCCGAGGCTTGTGGTTTTTTCGGAACAAGTGGTTTTTCCAGGGTAGGGATGTTACCCCTAGGCACAACCCCAATCTGGAGGGCCAGGTTCCTCTTACCCCAGGTTGGGTTGGTTGGTTGGTTCACTACCTGGCGGGTGTCAGGGCAGCTGTTCAGGGGAGGCCGCTCGGAGGCTCTGTGTCAGCTTGGATTGAGCAGGGACAAAGATCGAAGGCTCTAGCCATCTACCCACTGTATATATATGTGGCGGCTGGCTATACTCACCGGTGGCTATATTGAATCTGGTGCCAACAAGACATAATGTTTTATATTAACCATAATATATTGTTGCAACTTTACACAGTAAAGTTGGCGTCTAATACCATCCGGGTGAGCTCTTCACTTCACTAACTGATCAGCTATTTCATTGCATAAAATGCTTACAAATAAAGATGGTCGTCAATGAGCGTTGAGCATATCCCTAGCTCGAAGTGCTTGACACTCCTACCAGGCATGGTTGAGGTAAGCGCAAGGGGTGATCGCCCTAGCTAGTACATTATCAATGGATTGTTCTTTGCTCACCGACTCAAAAAGACAGATGTATATGAGAGCACCGCGGCGCAGTGGGTAGTGTGTTGGCCTCTGACGCCGATGACACGGGATCGAATCCCGGTACAGCCATGTCATCGAACGTGTTTTCACGGTGTTTCGCCTCATCGGGATTCTGACAAAACCCCCTGTAGTAAAATTGTCATGAAAAGCTTCTCGAAATTCGCCGTTCGGAACCGGCAATAAACTGTAGGTCCCTTTCACATATGGGAAAATTAAATCACACACAACATGGGTGATTGAGAGAAGCTCGGCTCAGGTCCTTCATGGACTGTAACGCCAACATACATACATACATATGTACGTATATTGTCCACAAGTGATTTTATCGTTTGCTCATTGCTCAGATAGTTGAACTAGTTGCCATTGATGGTCCTTAATTTTCGCTGAAGAGTTTTCTACGTTTATTCTCTTCTTCGTCCTTGCAGTGGCCATAGGAGATGAACAGCGAATTGACAAAGAAATTTACTTATAATCGTTGTTGGTAATGGCTTTTTGTTATCTCCTTCCAGTGATCCACGGCCAATTGTCCGCAATAAACGAATAATAAATCAAACATCAACCGTTCGGTCGTGACTTGAATAATTCTTACATATACATATATGGAAACAAATCACGTCGCATCTCAATTTGAAAAGGAAAACATTTTCACCTTTCAACAACGTCGGAGACGTCACCATCGTCCTTGCGAAATGGCACTCTATTTGCAGTCTATAGCATTCAACTTCGAGTCGAAAGGACTGTTAATAAAATCTGACGGGAAGGGAATGAGCAAATATGAGAGAAGTAAGAGAACAAATGGTAATAAAACATAACCGGAAAGGATATCCACAATGAACTGCGGCAGAAGTTAATTGTCATCGTGTTTCCCTATAGACTTAATGGAATAAAAAGGAGGACGCTACGACCAAGTCCTGGTCACCGTCTTTACTATCTACTATGCCATTCTGTTTTTCATCACTTATGGATTGGCACATAGACAAGCTTAGTGCTGTACTGAGCGTTGGTAAAAGCGCAGAGCAAATACTATTTACACAATGTTCTGTCAGCATCCAATGGTGCGCTCTGTTGCCGCGATTTTCCCTTGTAGCTCCACAAGGATATGCGAACCGGGTACGTGTTTGTGGACAACTAAACGAGCATTCGATCAGCAAAATTAGCATAAATCAATAAAGTCAGTCAATTGGACGATGCCTTACCATGGTGGCCCTGTACTGTGTTTCCCGTGCTAGATGTGCGATGGTCCTGATCGACACGACGGAACATTGTCCAACACAGTGGTCAGTGTACTTCTCTATACGTACCGATTGTGGGTGGATACACAGTTTGTCCTGCATAAAGTGAACTCCATTTAAACGAGCTACGACTGAATATGTTTGAACAGTTCAAACTGCTAACTGTTTAACGATTGATCTGCATCCAGTCGAAGTGTATACCTCCAGTCTACTTGCCATTTTTCTCGGTTTACCACTGCAAATCCCTTCGGTTGGATTAGAACAATTCGATTCGCTGCAAAGTTAGTCTACTTGTTCTTTTTCACATTTTTATCGTCTTCGGTCTCGTTGTTGTCGTTTGCAAAAACAAAGAAATCAAAAAAGAGTTGTATCTCACGGTGACGTTGTTGTGATTGCATGCATGCTCCGAATGCTACTCGACCGGATGGGCGATTGATCGCTTCCGCATGGAGCGCTTTACTCGTAATCATATGCAAGCCAAATAATTGAACAGCAAATTGACTGAATGGAAATTATGGAAATTCAAATTTGATTTCTCAGCTAACCCCCGTGGGTGGGTTGCGGGGCGAGAGTTATCGTTGGTAGTGTCCTTGCATATTTTTCTTTTGTTTTTGTTTCTACGGGTTGTAAAAATATTAGCTGCACCTGCGGCCATTAGCAGTGACTGGTTGGTGATGCAGTCACTTTTTAAATTGGTAATCTTAGAAAATATGTTTTTATGTCATGCGCCAGTCGTAAACCAAACATTGAATCATCGGTACGTGTGTTGGCTAGGTATGTTGAAGTTCTTCTTTTGCCTGAAATAGAAGTTGGTGTTGAAAACGAGCTCAGTGCGCGCATGTAATTAAAGTAAATGTAACGAATATCGTATGCATCGTAAGGACTTGTGTATTACAGTTGAAATGAATGTTGTAATATACATTAATAATTAGCCTAACAACCATTGTGTTTCTTAGAGGCTTGCTTTTTGATGTGTAAACATTTTAGGTCACGGTATGGGGGAAATTATCGACACGCGTAACCGAAATTAGTATTAGTGTGTCGGTGTGCGCAATCGAACAGTGTGCGTAGACTGAGTAGGTATAGTAGTAGGTAGGTATGTCTGTGACTCAAATTGAAATCATTTTCATGTTTCAGAACAAAATGTCGATACTATCGCAAATACACGAGACTCGAATCCTAATTGCGATATTAATGATGGTGATAATAATGAAGACGTAGTTGCTGTAATGGCAAAGGACTAATAAAGGCCTCGTAGGGGTAGCATCTATCCGACGGATGCTGGCCTGCTAAAAAGCGAGAAGAGCTACCGCAGTCGAACATCTTGCGGCACTGTTAGTAAGTCCTATCCCCCACCTCCTCGTCTTGCCATCTGGAAATTGCAGATGGGAAAGGGTGAATGGCGAGCCTCCTGCGCCAAAAAACAGGATTAGTCGGTTGGGCTACGGCCTAGTAAGCCGTAACCGTACAAAAAACACAAACTCCGAAACAACCACAAGCCTCGGATATAACGGACCGGATTTATGTTGACGACCCTTGCAAAAAACGAAAAAAAGACAATGATCTTCGGCATTGTACGTGGAATGTTAGGTCCCTAAGCAACGTAAACTACACAAACGACACCACAGTGGCGATCTGGCATAGAATCGCCCTTGGCAACCGCTGCTACTTCGGTTTGTACAAACAACTTTGGTCAAAACTCCTCACTCGAAAAACAAAAGTCATGCTTTACAAAACGGTCATACTGCCAGTCTTGCTGTACGGAACCGAAAGCTGGACGATAAGCAGGACGATGGACCTGATTTTGAGTTCTTTCGAAAGAAAAATTCTGTATATTCCGTATATTTGGTCCTGTCTGTGAGGAAGGTATATGGAAGAGAAGACATAACCGCGAACTCTAGAGCTGTACAAAAATGTGGATATACTCCGGAAGGCAAATATCCGTCGACTACATTTACTCGGCCACATCGAGCGCATGAACACCAACGCTCCAGCCAAGAGGTCTTCGACTCCGAGCTTCCTAGTTCGAGAAGAAGAGGAAGGCCGAACCTCCGGTATAAAGACCGGACCGCGAATGTAAGACATCGTGGTCTTGACCGTCAAGGATTTAAGGCAGCTATAGCTCAGGCTCAGATCCTCCACGGATCGCTGGCCTGATAAGTGAGTAAGTAAGTTGCTGGTGAAATCTTCTTTAAGCACGATGGCGGCCAGAATAATTTTGAAAAGGGTCTATGCATTATAACATAGTAAACGGCTTCATGACCGTAGACTAAACTCAGCACTTGTCCAATAGGCACACAGGCTTACTAGGTATCGACTTCACACCATCTGTTGATGCACCCTTAAGTGCAACAGGTAGTGATTCCAATATTCGGCGTTCATTACTGTTGGCTTCCGATTTTGATTTGTAGCATTTACTTCTTGGTAAGAAGTTCGAACGCAAGGTATGTCTAAATGCACGATTATAGAAGGACATGTTGGCTACTGCCTGACGAGCGCCTATTTTCCGCCTACCCACACGAAGCAATCAAATGGCGGTATTGATAGGTACCTCAAACAAATGGAATAGATAGTGAAACAGTCGATAGACAGAACGAAACCACCAACGTGTGCTGGAAACGCGATAGTAAACGCACTTCACAGACAGAAAAGTGTTCCGACAAGAATTAACATCACGTACAGACAGTTTACCGACAGACAAATCACGGGCGGAGATCGGGACACTGAACATTTCTTATTCTTAAAGGGCGTTGCAGCTTGGGGTGAGCCTAGGCCTCACCAACATGCCTCTTCATCTGGCGCGATCTTTCGGTAGTTCTCTCCAGTGTCACACTACCAGCTGGTTGGTTATAATTCGGTTCAAGAGTCATACTCTTATTATGTATGTCACACAACCTGTGCGGAGTGTAAATGATTTGGGTCATAGATATTCGTTCACTACTCTCCAGGGATGGTTGCCCTAGGTAGGATTCAAGAGGAACTTGACTCAGCAAATGTTTCATGCCATTATGGTGTTATATTAGAACTGCACGCATAGAGAGTATGACCTTGCAGTGACCATATACTGTGAGTGTTATACGCTCATCAGTATTTTGATCACTTCCCATTAACAACAGCTGTGTTGCATAATTTTTCCGTATAAGAATTGTATTTCTTGGCTATGGACAGACTTGAACTACAGATCTTCCGTTCGACAGTCGGTGATGCTTACCACTGCACGACTGCACCCCCTAAGGCCCTCTTTCATCTGTGTGGACCACCTTAGGCGTGACCGTCTTCTACTCCGTCGTTCCTCGGCTTAGGATTCGAATACTCTCTAACACCACAGCTGGAGCTGTCCATTCGCTCTACATGGCCTAGTTGTCTGAGGTGTTGAATCCGTTGCAATGTAACAACAGAATTCGTGCTGTAAAATCCATTAATTTCCGGGGACTTAGTCATAATTTGGGAACTAGCAACACTGCGTTGTTCGTCAACATCTGCCTAGAAGGACAGCCCAAGACTGAAGTCAACAGCACGTTTTGTTGGTGTGTTGTCCGTATTTTTCGAAAAAACAACTTTTTTAGTGGCATCGTAAAAATGAGTGTTTCTAACTACAAGCAACGTATTGTGATTAAATTTATAGTGAAATCTGATGAAATATAGGTCAAAGTGGCTGTAAACATGGTTCTGGGCGGTTTATCTTAAGAGCATTATCAAGGGTGCTTAAAAGTAAGGTTGGAATCGTATGTAGAGTTAGAAAGGAGCTATTGTGGGGTTAAACTTAAACATTTCTTCTATAATCTTTTAAACTTCAAACACCACTTCAATTTGTAATTAAATACAGAATTTGCCAAAATCTGGTGCCAACAAAGCAAATCAGTAAATGATTTGAAGTTTGCAACTCTCTAAATTAATACCCAATTCCCCCCCAATGGACCCATTTCCCGGTCCTTCGTTTATTAACATTTTACTTTTATCACATAACAAGTTCACTATCCTTCTCACCCATTTTCAAAGACGTAAAACATGCCAATGACACCAGAAGAATGCCAACCTCCCATCGACAAACTTCATAAGTGAAACGAGCTACTGCGACATTCGTCGATTCCCTTTTTTGTCTGTTAATTAAAAATTAATGGCAGTAATTAACTCGGCGGCAAGGCAACAACGTAACGAAACGCTAATTATGAAAGGACGAACTACCCCCTCAGTCCATCGCCTCTTCATTCGCACATTGGCAAAGGTCTTACCTTATTCCTCATTGTGTAAGTGAACTACTTAATGCACTCCATGGGGTTGACAACTGCAGTGAAACTCGTCGAAATGGTAGATAGTTGCATCGCACTCCCTCGCAATTGAAATATATTCAACAAATTTCAAATGAATTGCTTGGTACATTGCTTGGTGTTTTTGTCGGTTGCCTTCACTGGTTTTTTGTAACACTTGAACTATAAGACGTGTTACATTGTACCACGGATTGAATGTCCTTGCGACGATGTGCGCATGCTTTTATGCTTAGAGCTAATTAGTTTAAAATTCAGGAAAAACTCCGGCCAAAATTAGGGTTAACTAAAGAAAATACAGTGAAAGGATTAGGCGAAGAAAAAGGAATTCCCTGGTTAATGTTTGGTTGAGAATCGCGCTACTTCTATTTTTGTTCTCATTCTGTGGTAGAAAAAGTTTTCCATTCCTTGAGAGAAACTACAACCAAGGCGAAAATTGCAACGAGAAAGGTAGAAAGTTGACTACCAAAGCAACTAGGAACAACTATGCGCTGCACTACCCCGAAACCAGTTCGGCAGCATTCTCTTACCAGCATAGAAATATATAGAAAAGGATTTGACTTGTTTTTCTTGTGCAGTATTTCGTTTTGTTTTTATTTCGTTAGCATTCGAGAAAACATATCCCGAAATGTTAATGTGTGCCAGTGTAGTGGCACTATGTCACTGTGCATATCTATGAGGGTTTTGCCCGTTTCTCCTGTTTTGATTGATGATTTTTCGGGGTAAAACGCAAGGAGAAGGATGGAGTATTTCAAAAGTGGAAAAGTTTATTGTTGACTATTACTGATTTGGATGAGTTTTTTAATTTCTTTTTTAGGGTTCCGTACCCAAAGGGTAAAACCTGACCCTATTACTATGACTTCGCTGTCCGTCCGTCTGTCACCAGACTGTATCTCATGAACCTTGATAGTTAGACAGGTGAAATTTTCACAGATGATATATTTCTGTTGCCGCTATAACAACAAATACAGAATAAAACAAATATTTAAGGAAGCTCCCATACAACAGACATGATTTTCATCCAAAAAGTCCCCCTGTTACATACTGACCTAAGGTTAGTCGACAATATCCCACAACCAGTAGCAAACTTCCGAGCTTTGATCCCTATAGTGTCTTTAATGTATTAATCCTAGCAGTAACCCTTTTTTCTGTAATTACGAAGAACCAATAATGAATACCCTTTAAGCCTTGATGATCCCTATTGTGCCACTGCTAAGTTAATCCTTGCTGCAAACCCTTTCGTACAATTGCTATGCCCCTCCTTTTCCATACTGATAGGTTAAGATACCAAATGTTGCAACAAATTCAATTGTTGTGAAATTAACTTTCGATCATATCCCACAACCAATAACACACTTTCAAGCTTTGATCCCTATTTATTGTGTCCTTGATATATCAATCCTCGCTGCAAACCTTTATCCTATAGGTTATATATATATGACCTCCTTGCTGTCAAGTAAGATAATTGATTTTAATTCAATGGACACTCTGATGATCAACTATTTCATCATGGAAATTTTTGATCAACAAAGCAATATGCCTATAATCTGCCTGCAACCAACATCTGTCATCATGCAAAAAATTATTTTAAACGGATTAGCCGTTTTATTGTGATGACTAATTTTTTATTTTTTTTTTATAGTTCGCGCAGGTTCAAGAGTTATACTCTTATGATGTTTGGCACACAACCTGAACGGAGTGCAGTGGTTTGGGTCCTTGATGTACGTTCACTACTCTCAGGGGTGGTTGTCCTAGATAGGATGAGAGCCGACCAAATTCCGCGTTTGGCTATAGTCTGTAGTAATTCGTCCGACCACTTGAATAATGCATACGCAGAGGATGAATTTCTGTTGACCATATACTGTGAGTATTATGCCTGCAGCACATCTGGTCACTTTCCATTCACAACTGCGTTGCATGAGGTAACATACAACGTCTTTTTCATTTTTATATATACAAGTGGTACGGAACCCTTCGTGCGCGAGTCGAACTCGCATTTGGCCGGTTTTTATTAAACTTTTTGTCTCTATTTTCAATTTCTCTCATTTTAAGGGTAGTAAGGAATGCCAATGCAGTATGAATAAATTGGTTTTCATCTTGACACTTTAGAAATCACTTTGCGGCGTTTATTTCTCTCTGCGCTCAACTTTGTAGTTGAGTAGTAGTAGTTTATTCTGCTTTTTTGTTTTTTTTTTAGAGACTCGCGCAGGTTCAAGAGTTTTTATATTCTCTTATGATGTGTTGTTACACACACAACCTGAACGGAGTGCAGTGGTTTGGGTCGTTGATGTTCGTTCACTACTCTCAGAGGTGGTTGTCCTAGATAGGACGAGAGCCGACCAAATTCCGCGTTGGTTATAGTCCGCAGTAATTCGTTCGAGCACGCAGAGGATGAATTTCAGTTGACCATATACTGTGAGTGTTATGCCTGCAGCAGTACGTCTGGTCACTTCCCATTCACAACTTCGTTACATACTTTTTGTCCTTATACGAATTACTTTTTCTTGGCTATGAAGCGAATTTGAAGTATAGGCCTTCCGCTCGGCGGTCACTGATGTTAACCACTGCACCACGGCCACCCCAACTGACGCTCAACTGAAAATGACTGACGCAAACGAAGGATATACCAGCTGTCTATGAACCCAAACGCCAGACGAAATTGCAAAGATGGCAGATTATATCCATACGCACTCCCCTACGATTGTTGTAGAACAAGTAGGCTTCGCCTTGCGAATTGCCTGACGAAATCGAGTGCTTCTATCGCGCCGAAAAATAGAAACCTATCAAACGACGAAATTGATAGGAGCCTTCAACAATTGGACGACATACGTAATTAAACAGGCAATTGACAATCCACAAACTACACAAACAGAAAAGTAGACTTCCTGTCAAGACTCAAAATTCCGTGCATTCAGTTTACTGGCAGACAAAACTCAGTCAAGTTAATAAAATTACTGATCTACAGTACCTGCGCCGTGACGTAGGGGTTAGTATGTTGGTCTCTAATGCACGATGAGCGAGTTCGGATCCCGGTAACACCAACGCCATCGAGTGTTTTTCGCGGGGGGGTACTGGCAAAACCCCCCGTAGCATACTTGATATGAAAAAGCTTCTCGTCTCACGCCGTTCGGAATCGGCATTAAACTGTAGGTCCCTTTCACCTGTGTGAAAAATAAAATCACATACAACATGGGTAATTGAGAGAAGCTTGGCTCTGGCCCTTCATGGTCTGTAACGCCAGGAGAAAAAGAATATCTAAATACATCAGAGTCAGAGAAAATTACAGAATATTTGTAAGTTTGTTTTGGAATAAAAGAATCCGTGCTATAAAATGCTCCCGCAAATAAATTAAACATTTCGGAGAAATCATCAAAATGACGTTAAGGATCTGAAGCTTCCGAGGACGTCGGATGGTAAACGTCTGGTATGTAAAATCAGCACATTATCCAGAGAATGCTCTCCTAATTGTCCACTTTTTCGGATTGAGTAAAAAATTATGACATTGTCCTGGAAGTGCACAAGCGAAGTCTGATTCAGAACCTCTACCTACAGAGTGTCATAGAATGTTGATGATCCGAGAGCCTTAGTTTCACCAGGTTTAATGATGATTTTATGGGAAACCATGACGTCCTATTGATTTTCGAGTCATTGGAAAAGAACAAGTCCACTGGCACTGACGGAGTATCTAAAGTTGAGCTAAGGCAACACCCAAACCGTAAATGCTAGTGTATTAAACAAGACGCAAAAGTGTGTTAGATAACACATATGAATAAGTGTGAGTCACACTCTTTGAAATTGAGACACTTATTCATGGTAAGACTATAACATGTTCTATTGTGTGTCATGAATGGAAACCCTAATGACACCTTAACTGTGTTGGAATGACACATATTAATAATTAAAGCACTTTGCATCAATCCATCAAGCAAAGGGGAAAGTTCCCAACTACATGCATATGTATGTATATGCAACCTTCTTCTTCTTACCGGGTGCTACAGGTCGGGGTGAACCTGACCCTCAACCCACATACCCCTCTAACTAGCACGATCTTTTGCTAGCCTTTTCCACTAAAACACCCAGTTGGCTGATGTCCTCTTCCACCTGCGTCCGGCATTTTTGGTACGGCCGTCCTCTGTTTCTTCCTCCCTCGGGATTGGATTTAAGGACTCTCCGGGCTGTAGCTGTGGTGTCCATTCGCTCTACATGGCCGAGCCTTCTTGGGCGTTGAATCCGTAGACGTCTGACTAGACTCCTGTCGTTATACAGCCCGTAAAGCTCGTGGTTGAATCTTTTCCTCCATCCCCCGTTTGCTTTTATAGGTCCGAAAATCACACGCAAAATGTTTCTCTCGAAACGGCCAAGGACTTCCCCATCCGCTTTTGATAGTGTCCATGCTCCTGCGCCTTTCAGCAGGACCGGGATGATAAGGGTCTTGTATAGAATCAACTTTGTCGTTCAGGAGAGGGATTCATTACTCAATGGTCTCATGAGCCCAAAGAAACAGCGATTGGCAAAAATGATTCTGAGTTTGATTTCGGAATTGATGTCGTTGTTCCAGGTCACTGCGGATCCAAGGTATACGAAATCCTTTACTATCTCAAACTCATATCTGCCAATACAAACGTTCTGGCCAAGACGTCGGTGGTGAGCGTTCTTTTTTGATGACAGCATGTATTTAATTTTGTCCCCATTTACTGCCAAACCAACTTTCGCCGCCTCAGCCTCAATAATCGTAAACGTCTCATTCACATCTCGTTGTGTTCTTCCGATTATGTCGATGTCATCCGCGTATGCGAGGAGTTGTGAGGAAATAAATTGTGCCTCTTGTGCTGGCCAGTGATTTTTGCACAATAATTTCTAATGCGATGTTAAAGAAATCACACGACAGCGGATCGCCCTGCCTAAATCCTTTTTTGACATCAAAACTATCGGTCAGGTCTTTACCGATTTGGATGGAGCAGCGAGCATTCTGCAAAGTCATCCTGCATAATCTGACGATTTTAGCATGCTGGCAATGGTAGATATGGCGTTGTATAGCTCGCCTATAATTACGCTGTCGTATGCGGCTTTGAAGCGGACAGATAGGTGGTGAGTGTCGACTTAAAATTCCTCAGTTTTTTCCAGGATCAGACATAGTTTGAAGATTTGGTCGACGGTGGATTTCCCTGGTCTCAAGCCACCTATTGACTTATCTACAAAAGGCTTCGGGTGTTGACACAAAACGGCATAGAAGATTTTGAAGGCGACATTAAGGAGACTTATTCCTCTGTAGTTGGCGCAGTCAAAGGGGTCTCCTTTCTTGTGGATCTGGCAATCGATACTGACTCCATTCCTCGGGCATACTCTCCTCTGTCCATATCTTACAGATGAGCTGGTGCATGCTCCTAACCAGGTCATCTCAGACAGTCGGTATACGCCAGCAGCTTTATTCGGCTTGAGTTTCGACATCGCGCTCTTCATCGTTAAGAAATGGATCAATCTAACTGACAGCCGTATATTGACTAACGTCGCCGTTATACATATACATAGTCTGCAGAAGTGGGTTTTCCATGTTCCCATCATCGATTGCGATTCTACTACTAGTTGCCCGTTCTCATCCCTACAGGCTTCCGCTGTGGCTTTATAAGTTTGGCATGTTCGCTTTATCTGCTGATGAAACTTTCGAACGTCATGCCTGCAGTAACACCTCTCCAAATCCTCAATCTCGCCCTTCTCGTGATCTTTCTTCTTTTTCTGAGGAGCTTTATGCATCCTGCTTCGCTGTATGAATCCTACTGCATTTGTCATCGAACCAGGTGTTTCTTCGAGGTGGAGCTTTGATGCCCAAGACTTCAGATGCAGTGCTTTTCGGGGGTTTGTTCAAAAGGTTCCACTTTGGAGGGTTGGGGTGTATGAGAGGGCTTAAGGGAGACGCGATCGGTAAAAGCACGAGCGGTTTCTGGCGATAGTAGTTTCCAACGCCATAACTTTGTATTCTTACTCTATTCCGCTGCATCCGTGATATCCGTAGGCGCATTTTGGCTACTACATAGTGGATAGTGGTCCGAGTCGATGTTAGCTCCTCGGAAAGTTTGAACATCAAGAATAGTGGAGGAGTGTCTGACGTTGATCGCAATGTGATCAATCTGGTTAGTGATTGATTGATATGGCGACCGCCAGGTGCCCTTGTTTATATCGAGGTGCGCGAATCGCGTACTGGCTAGAAGGAGATTTCGCCCCGTGGCAAGATCAATCAGCCAGCGTCCGTTATCGGGTGTGGTGTCGTGTAGGCTGTGATTGCCGATAACTCGTTCAAAGATGCTTTCCTTACCCAGCTTAGCATTGAAGTGTCCTAGTACAACTTTGATGTCATAGCTGGGACATTCGGCATATGCTCTGTCAAGGAGATCGTAGAACTCATCTTTGGTGAAGTCATCCTTGTCTTCCGCGGGGTTTGGACGCAGGTCAGGCTATTGTTAGAAAATGTAGCCTTGATACGGATCATTATAAGGCGTTCGCTCACATGCCGAAAGCTTACAATTTTTTGCATTAGCCCACCTCGAACAACAAATGTGTATCCAAACAATCGTTGTCCTTTCTCCCTTTAGCAATCGCCGTAGTAGGGTCATAGTTTTTCATGCGCTCAATACCCGGTCCATTCCATCGAATTTCCTGGATGGCGGTTAAGTTCGCTTTATAGCGATCTATGGCGTCCGCAAGTTGTTCGGCTGCACGTGGTCTATTTAAGGATATACCATTCCACGTGAAGAGCTGAAGATCAATGCCCTTTTCTCGTTTTATGCAAGGGGTCGTCAACATTAATCCGGTCCGGTTTATTCGAGGCTTGTGGTTGTTTCTTAGCAATTGTGGGGTTTTCCGTTTACGGTTTGCTAGACCCTAGCCTAACCGACATTAATCCTGTCTTATGGCGCAGGATACTCGCTGTTCTCTTCCTTTAGTAATTTTCATGGTCAGGAAGTTTCCAGATGGTACCACCAGGAGGTGGAAGTAGGACCTCGCTAACACAGCTGCAAGTTGTTCCCCTGCGGAGGCTCTTACTCGCTTTTTTTCTTAGTGCACCAGCACCCGTCGGCAAATGTTACGTCAACGAAGCCTTTGTTATTCTTTTACCATCCAGTATTAGATCCCCAGCGCCGTGGCGCAGTGGTTAGTGTGTTGGACTCTGACGCACGATGAGCGTGTTCGGATCCCGATAACATCAACGCCATCGAATGTTTATTTAGCGGCGTCCCTCCTCGGCGTGGTACTGGCAAAAACCCCCCGTAGTACCTGTATACCTGCCGTGAAAAAAGCTTCTCCGCTCAAGCCGTTCGGAATCGGCATTAAACTGTAGGTCCGTTTCACTTGTGTAAAAAGTAGATCACACACAGCATGGGTGATTGAGAGAAGCTTGGCTCTGGCCCTTCACGTGCTGTAACGCCACCAAAGCAATCAAGCTAATCTACAACTACTGTCATCTAAGATAATTAGATTGATTTAATCTGTATACAACTATCATCTCCGTTAGGGTCCCTTTTGAAAAGATTTTTGTTCTTAAAATTGTTCAAAAGCTTTAATGATAAATAGATATTCATAAAAGCCAGCATACTATTCGACAGGGAATTTTATAAGCTGCTTCTTATAAAGGGGCAAATTGCTACTTATACATTAAATTCCTGTCCTACTTTCGAACAATAGAAGCAAAGTTCTACATAATTACTAACGAAAGGAAACTTTCAAGTATACTTTTAATGCACGGAAATTGAAATAACAAGAGGTTTAATTAAATTTTGTTTACAACACCCAACGACATACTTCATTCGTCGTGTTAAACCACTTAAGCCAAGTACATACGTTCGTATGTATCTCATGGATATACATACATAAGAGCATTTGTAATTTAATTCCCTTTTCAACTGAACCGTCAATCTTTCAATTAAATGATTCGATTTCACGATGAGTTGTTGAGATATTTAGGTCATTGGTCTGCTGTGAACCATCGGAGATTAAATATCATTTGGAGGACCTCTTTGGTACATCAAACGCGGAAATACCACCATGGCTACCTAGATAAGAAGAATATTACAACAATTCGATTCAAACTGAAGTGACGAGCCTGGACTTGGTAGTTCAGTTCATCCAAGTAAGTCAGGTGTGAAAATACAATCAGGTATTCCTGCAGTAAATTGGAAATAAATCTGAACATTATTACTCCAATATTAGAGTGTAATACCATTTGTGAACAACTTATTAGTCCAAAGGGATGGGGTGAAACAAATGAAATCAAAATGTTGCATTTAAAATAGATTTTCTTTGCTTTCGACCCTCTTCGGAAATTACAAATGCTCCCTATTGTCCTCGATGCGAATCGGTTTCATCAGAACACTTAATTGCTAGTCTTGTACCCCACCTAACTTTACAAACGATTTGCACAAGTTGTATTACATTTTAACACTGGTAATGCTCAGGAAAGCATGAACTAAAGAAACACACTCCTACTTAAGACGTTTAGTTAACAAACGAACTTAGCATCTTAACTTAATGCAAACTAAAGTGGCGCCTTCTCAAATCATCTATAAATAAAGAGAATGTCAGAGCAATTCAACGGGTTTTCCCCTCTTCTCTCGGGCCCTGTTCGGGCGAGTAATAATGCTTCCCGCCCTCAGTGCACATTTAACCCTGAGCATCTAATAAGCGCTCGAGATATAATTAAAATTGCTCACAACTTTGCGTCTACCACCTCTGCCTTATGCTATCACACTACTACCGGGACAGACTGATAACCATTTTAATTAAATGTGCAAATGGATGCAAGAGAAATAGATAGTCAGGGCTTGAATGCAAATGGTGATGGTATTTAGCGTTGGAGAGGAAGAATGGGGTTGGCCGGAGTCGGCAGTGGTTGTTCGTTCTTCTTGAGACTATGGGACGTCATGAATATTAAAGCATTTCCTTTCGGGGGAAACAATAATTATGCAACGAGAGAAGTAAACTACTTTTTTCCAAAGACAGAAAACAATATTTTTCCAACTGTTTTGTCTCTTGCCTGTGAATGAATCTATTACTACAATACATGTATGTATCTAAGCACAAACAATTGATAATTAGATTCTTTAAGAGAACAGTAAAGTCAAATAGAGAGATAGACGGAAAGAGTTGAGCATAATCGAACAATAAATGAACATTTAATCAGGAAATGCTTACTTGCTTTGGTGGCGTTACAGCCCATGAAGGGCCAGAGCCAATCTTCTCTCAATCCCCCATGTTGTGTGTAATTAATTTTTTCTTTTTTTTAACACAGGTGAAAGGAACCTTCAGTTCAATGCGAATTCCGAACGGCTTGAAACGAGTAGTTTTTGACTAACCACTTTGGAATCGAGACATCCCCAACATTTTCTCAGGCTATTTTCCCATCAAAAATGAGTTTTCAGGATATGCTTTAGCAACTGTGAAAATGTACTTCTCTTCTTTGGCGCTTCAGTTCATGGCGAACTTGGGTCTTTAAAAAAAAAAAAAACCTTTCTAGCTAGCATGGTCTTTCGCCAGCAGTCTCCAGTGCCGCACGCCTAGTTGGTTGAGGTCCTCTTCCACTTGCGTGCGCCACCTTAAGTTCAGGGATGGATTCAAACACCTTTCGGGCCGGAGCTATGCTTTCCATGCACAATACATGAAATCTTAGGCGTTCGATCTGCAGACGCCGTGCTATGTTCATGTCGCTGTACTGCCTGTACAATTGACTATTAAGTCTTCTTCGATGGCTTCAAATCTCCAAAAGGTGCAAAAAGGTATAAGGCGGCTGATTCCTACTTTGAAGAGAATTTTCACTACTAGCCTAGCACTTGCTCACATACCCATTCCTTGGCGCACGCTGAAAGTAGTCTTTATTCCCGAAATAGGAAAAGGGGGCTACTCGCTTGTCAAGAGTTTTAGACCAATTAGTCTAACATCCATTCTGCTGAAAAACATGGAGAGACTGGTAGAGTTGCACGAGCGCAAAGTTGCCCTTCGAATGCATTCTCTTTCGGAGATGCAACATGCTTATCGGCGCGGAAAATCCTGCGAGTCTGCGCTTCAAAACCTAGTAGGGAGAATTGAAAGCGCGCTCGAAAGGAAAGAGTATGCGCTGTGCATATTCCCCGACATTTAGGGAGCTTTTGACAACGCAACATTCGACAGCATGTGCAACGCTGCCAGACATCATGGCGTAGGTGAAACAATCAAAGCAAGGCTTGTGCAGCCCTCGGCCAATGTGTCAAATCCGACGTAAACAGGGGCTGCCCGCAAGGTGGCGTCCTGTCTCCGCTGTTGTGGTGCATGGTGGTCGCTTGATGTTGTCAATGCCTCTGGATTCTATGCCCAGGCCTATGCGGATGATGTCGCCGATCTTTCTGTCGGCTCATGCTTAGCGACTTTAGTCTTAAAGCACAGACGGCGCTAAATGTGATCGATGATTAATGTACCAGAAATGGGCTGTCAGTCAATCCTCTTAAGACCTGCTGGTACTAAACGGCACTTCCATCCCGATATCCAAGGAGCCTAAATATCTAGGAGTCATCTTAAATAGCAAGCTTCTCCGGAAAAAGTATTTTGAGTCAGAAACCACCAAAGCACTGTCAGCTTTCCGGCAATGCAAAGGAGCTTTTGGCAAAACATGGGGTTTATCGCCGGTAAAGGTCCTCTGGATCTATACGGCAATGATAGGAACTATAATCTCATATGCATCGGCTATCTGGGGGAATAAGCTAAAACGCAAACGCGTCGTAGCCTCTTTCACCATACTCCAAAGAACGGTTTGTCTGAGCTGCACGGAGACTTTCCCCAGCACGCCGGAGGCTGCTCTAGATGCTATGATGAACCTTCCACTTCTTGATATATTTATCAGAGAGAAATAGCTTTTCGTATAACTCCCATAGGAATAACAGTGTGCTTGCGCAAGAATTGTCCTGCAGCCCCTGTCTCATGGACATACCTTCTGACGCACTGACGCCCGTTATCCGGTAGACTAAATTCATTAAGGCTTTTATGGGTTCCAGGCCACTCTGAGATCCCAGGAAATAATATCTCTGATTAACTCGCCAGAATGGGTTCAGAGGAGAGGTTCTCAGGACCTGGACCCGCTCTAGGTCTGTACGCACGGTTTATTCCCACATTAACGACTGGGTGTTTAATACACACAACCGTAGATGGAGGAATTGACCAGGATGCAGGATGACGAGGCGCGTATGCCCTTGTGTCTGCAGGAAATCCGAAGCATTCCTCCTGTCTTTAAGGAGAATCGACTGCAGAAGACTTATGCGAGTCATTACGGGCCATTACACTTTTGCACGCCTATCTGTTCTGCATGTTGCGAGGAGGATGACACTGCAGAGTAGTTTCTCTGTGACTGTCCCGCCTTTGCTCGTGCACGGTGGCGCACCCGTAGGGCCGACGTGGTGTGTGCCGAAACTCTTAGCTCGATATCACTGAAGCTTCTTCCCATTTTTCTTCGGAAAACGGGGAAAATACAGTAATGTAAGGTGTCTGTCTGGAGTACAATGGACCAGTCTTTGCGTCAGATAGCAGAGGCCCTCAACACAAAAAAAAAAATTGTCTTCTTCTCCACTCCCCATTTATACAGATCGGGCCGAAAATCGTAGGCTGAATTTTTCTCTCAAAACGATGCCAAGATTCCATTCTTCGCGCATGCTTTCCCCCGACCATATTTTACAAATGAGCTAGTGCATGCGCCCTACCAGCTCATCTCCATCCGTTTCAAATAGCTCGGCGGGCAGGCCGTCTGCGTCCGCGGCTTTATTAGCCTTAAGGTCGGGTGGACGGAATTCTTTTATATCTTCGTCGGTTGTGAATGGAATATTCAGCTTGACAGCGGTATTCGATCTGTCATCGCCATTAAACAGGCTGCCAAAGTGTTTATTCCATATTCTCAACATTGACTGTGACCCTGCTACTAGTTGTCCGTCTTCATCCTTACAGGCTTCCGCTCCGGTTTTATAGCTCTATTTTTACTAGCCTATAATTTTACTTTTCCGTCCTTTTCTGTCCGAGCGTCTCCTGCCGTCTGTATAGCATGGCTTTATATGCGGTTTGCTTTTCTACTTGGGCTGAAATATGTCAATAACATAACAGAAAGGGTTCCACAAAAGTTAGTGCTATGACCTATACTATGACAAATGTGAAAGCAGTATGCGACAAAACTCTTTAGGAAACCGAGGAAAAAATGATGGGATTGTCCTGGAAGTGCACAAGCGAGGTCTGATTCGGAACCTCTACCTTCGGAGTGTCACCATGTTCTATAATGATTTTATGCGAAACCATGACGTCACAGAAGGTGTAATTTAACGGAGGATCTCCTATTGATTTTCGAGTCATTGGAAAAGAAAAAAGTCCGCTGGTACTGACGGAGTATCTAAAATTGAGCAAAAGCACCTCCCACACTGTAAATGCTACTGTATTAAACAAGACGCGAAATTGTGTTAGATGACACATATGAATAAGTGTGTCACTTGACACACTTTGTGCGTCACTTAACACTCTTTGAAATTGAGACACATATTCATATTAAGACTATAACATGTTCTATTGTGTGTCATAAATGGAAACCCTAATGACACTTTAACTGTGTTGCAACGACACACATTAATAATTAAAGTACTTTGCATCAATCCATCAAGCAAAGGGGAAAATTCCCAACTACATATGTATATGCAACCTTCTTCTTCTTATCGGGCGCTACACGTCGGGGTCAACCTCAACCAACATACCCCTCTAACTAGCACGATCTTTTGCTAGCCTTTTCCACTGTCACACAACCAGTTGGCTGAGGTCTCCTTCCACCTGCGTCCGGCATCTTAGGTGCGGCCGTCCTCTGTTTCTTCGTCGGGATTGGTTTCAAAGACTCTCCGGGCTTTAGCTGTGGTGTTCATTCGCTCTACATGGCCTAGTCTTCTTTGGCGTTTAATCCATAGTAGCCTGACTAGACTCATGTCGTTGTACAGCCCGTAAAGCTCGTGGTTGAATCTTTTCATAAGATCATTAAGATCTTCCTATCTTTAAATTTAAATAAAACTGAGTGTGTTTGAGATATCATCGATATTGTTTATTCGCTTGAAAGGCATATCGATGCCATATGGAAGGAATATAACAGCGTTCAACTGTCTCCAGTGGCTTCTCTGCGTGGCGCGCTTACTAAATGTCCAGTTTTCAATGACTATGGCGCATTAAACAAGCTGAGTTTGACTTATGGTATGGGTTATGTTGGGCTCAGGAGGCAACTGAGTATTAGAGCCCCTTTGCCGAACGACAAAGTTGACTCTATATAAGACCCCTATCATCCCGGTCCTGTTGTACGGCGCGGAAGCATGGACACTATCAAAAGCGGATGAGGAGGCCCTTGGTCGGTTCGAGAGAAAGATTTTGCGCGTGATTTTTGGGCCTATAAACGCAGACGGGGGATGGAGGAGAAGATTCAACCACGAACTTTACGGGCTGTACAATTTTATTCCCATTCACAAAGAGGAGAGCGATACGGCCTTGCTCCGTTCCTCTAAATTGTACAAACATAAGATTGAAAAAATTAAGTATCAAGGTATTGACCTTGATCGCAAATTCAACTGGAATTCCTACATTAAAAATTTGTGGAACTATTTGTGGAACTATCGAGAGCACCGTGGCGCAGTGGGTAGTGTGTTGGCCTCTGACGCCGGTGACACGGGATCGAATCCCGACACAGCCATGTCATCGAACGTGTTTTTTACGGTGTTTCTCCTCAGCGGGATTCTGACAAAACCCCCTGTAGTAAAATTGTCATGAATAGCCTCTCGAAATTCGCCGTTCGGAACTGGCAATAAACTGTAGGTCCCTTTCACCTATGGGAAAATGAAATCACACACAACATGGGTGATTGAGAGAAGCTCGGCTCGGGTTCTTCATGGACTGTAACGCCAACATACATACATACATCGACGCACTTACGGTAAGACCTGGAGATCCATTGGTTATATACCGCATAGTAAGACCTATGCGTCTGCAGTATGGTGGGCAAAAGTTTAACCAAAAACATTAATCATTAACTTTGACGCTTTGAGGCTTTGAGGCATTACAGGCGCTATGCCAACCTGCCCCACGGCAGCCCAAGAAGTTACACACCATCCTGACATGCATCAACCTAAACTTAGAGACTGGCATAGAAGGTGTAACCCCTCCCTGATAGTCAAGCAGCGCTCAAGGCGTTGACCTCGTATAGCACGAACTCAAAGTTCGTTAAGGAATGCCATGATGCCCTACAGGATCTAGCCAAAAGAAATAAGGTCAAACTCTGGTGGGTGCCAGGGCACAAGACCATTAATAGCAATGAAATCGTCGATTAGTGGCTAGGAAAGGTTCCAGCGGAAGGTGCATAGGTGCTAAACCCTTCTGCGGCATTCGCAAGTCTAAGATTCATTTTTCCTAGACAATTGGGAAATCTCATCACCTGTCTTTTTGAAACACCGTTCAAGGACCCGTACAGTTCGTGATTGAACCTTCTTCGCCAACCCTCATCTGTGTTTATAGAACCGAAAATCGCACGCAGAATCTTTCTCTCGAAACGACCAATGATGAAGAAATCATCCGCTTTAATAAAGTCCATGTTTCTGCGCCGCATAACAGGACCGGAATAATTAAGGTCTTATATAAGGTCAACTTGGTCGTACGAGAGAGGGCTTTATTCTCAATTGCCTCTTGAGCCTAAAGAAGCAGCGGTTGGCTGCTTTGTTCCAGGGTTGCTGGGTTTTTCCAGGCCACTCCGAGGTATATGAAGTCCTTAACTACCCCAAATTTATATCTGCCAATATGCACGTTCTGGCCAAGACGTCGGTCCTGTCGGTAAATGTCCTTCTTCGATGACAGCAGATATTTAGTCTTGCCCTCATTAACTGCCAAACCAATTTTCGCCGCCTCCATCTCGATACTCGCAAACGCCTCATTGACATTTCGCTGCGCATCGCCCTGTCTAAATCCTTTTTTGACTTCGAAACTATCGGTTAGTTCTGCACCGATTCGGATGGAGCAGCGAACGTTCTCCAGAGTCATCCTGAAAAGTCTGCCGAGCTTAGCAGGAATGTCGAAGATAAGCATGGCATCATACATACAGCTCCTCTCTAATTACGCTGTCGTATGTGGCCTTGAAGTCGACGAATAGATGGTGGGTGTCGACTTGAAATTCATTGGTTTTCTCCAGGATCTTCCGCAGTGTGAAGATTTGGTCGATGGTGGACTTCCCTGACTTGAAGCCACACTGACAGCTTATTTACGAAAGGCTTCAGGCGTTTACATAAAACGGTAGCTAAGATCTTGTATGCGACATAAAGGAGACTTATTCCTCTGTAGTTGGCGCAGTCAAAGGGGTCTCCTTTTTTGTGGATTGGGTAAACAATGCTGAGACTCCATTCCCCGGGCAAGCTTTCCTCTGACTATATCTTATAGATGAGGCGGTGCATGCTCCTAACCAGCTCACGCCTAGCTGCTTTGAAGAGCTCAGCAGACAGTCCATTTGCGCCAGCAGCTTTATTCGACTTGAGTTTGGACAAGGCAATCTGAACTTCGTCGAGGACAGGGGGAAGGATTTCTCTGTGATCTTCATTATTAAGAAATGGATCATTCTGCCGGACAGCGGTATGTTGACTGTCATCGCCGTTATACAGTCTGCCAAAGTGGTTCTTCCAAGTTCTCAGCATCGACTGCGATTCTACTACTAGGTGTCCGTTCTCGTCTTTACAGACATCCGTTCGGGCTTTATAGCCTTGAGACATTCGTTTTATCTGTTGATAAAATCTTCGAACGTCGTGCCTGCAGTAGCACCTATCCAAGTTTTCAGTCGCCCGCTTCTCGCGCTCTCTCTTTTTTTTTTTTTGAGAAGCTTATGTTCCTCACTTCCTTTAAACTCGTAGAGCTCACGAGCCGCTCTTGTTTTCTTGTGTAGTGAGGCTTTGTGTGCCTCCTGCTTTTCTGCATATATCTTCTACATTCATCATCGAACCAGGTGTGTCGTCGTTGTGGAGCTTTAAGGCCCAGCACTTCCGTTGCCCTTCAAGGCTTGTTTGAACAGTCTCCATTATTGCTCTACTGACTGAGTGGAGAATTGAGGTGTATCGGAGAGCTTAAGCAAGACGTGGTTGGCAAAGGCACTGGCGATCTCCGGCGATAGTAGCCTTCCGACGCCATAACTTGTTGTTCTCTCTCTAATCCGCGTTGTTCGTATTATCCGTTGACGTATCTTGGCTACTTCAAGATAGTGGTCTGAGTGATGTTCGCTCATCGCAAGGTACGAATATCAAGAATAGTGGAGGAGTGTCTGATGTCAATCACGATGTGATAAATCTGATTGGTGACTGATTAATCTGGCGACCGCCAGGTACCTTTGTGTATATCGAGGTGCGGAAAGCTTGTGCTAAAAGAAGACTTCTCCTCGTGGTAAGGTCGATCAGCCTATGTCCGTTATCGGATGTGGTGTCATGTAGGCTGTGTTTGCCGGTGACCCGTTCAAAGATGCTTTCTTTACCCAGCTTAGCATTTGGCATGACTTTGGTGGAGTCATTCTTCTCTTCCGTGGGGACATGAACACATGTGAGGCTGATGTTATAGCATTTTATAACCTTGATGCCTTGATGCGGATCATTATGTGGCGTTCACTTACATACTGAACAACCAAACCGCATCCAAATAGTCCGTGTCCTCTCTCTCTACAGCAGTCACCGTAGTAGATGTCGCAGTTTTTAACCGCTTTTTACCCGGTCCATTCCATCGCATTTCCTGGTGGTTATGTCCACTTTATAGCGGTCTAGGGCGTCCTAGAGCGACGGAGTTGAGCTATTTTTTGGTCTACTAGCTCACTTAGATTATCATAGAAGGGCGCGCCGAGGTAGATGCTCCTACGATTCGCAAAAGAGGGGCTTGAGCAGAGGAGGTGATGTATTGATTCCTCTTCCTCCTCGCCCATGCAGCCGCGACAGAAGTCGTTCCGTTTGTTTATCCGATGCTTTGTTTTTGTGTCTGAGCAATTTACGCTTTTACGGTTATGGTTTACTAGACTATAGCCCATCCACAGTAATCCTGTTTGGTGGCGCAGGATACTCGCCATTCCTTGTAAGGAAATTTTCAGATGGTACTACGAGGAGGTGGAAGTAGGACCTGACTAGCAGAGCTGCAAGGTGTTCGGCTGCAAAGGCTCTTACTCACTTTTTGTCGGACCAGCATTCGTCGGCAGATGCTACTCCTACGATGCCTTTGCTAGACCATAGCCCACCTGACACTAATCCTGTTTGGTGGCGCAGGATTCTCGCCATTCCTTGTAAGGAAATTTTCAGATGGTACTACGAGGATGTGGAAGTAAGACCTGACTAGCAGAGCTGCGAGGTGTTCGGCTGCACAGGCTCTTACTCACTTTTTGTCGGACCAGCATTCGTGCTACCCCTACGAGGCCTTTGCTAGTCCTTTACCATCACGCCTGTTCCTAATATTACTTATTAATTATTCTGGAGATGTCAGATTAATATTTCTACTGGATTATTACAGTACCGCCCGGGCAGTAATAGTGGTAACGAAGGCTATTCGTTCATGGCCGGTTATACAATCTGAGTTTTATTCCTGAAATCAGATAAACTTCCATTAAAAAAAAAAATACCCTCCCTCCCATCCATTCATCCTATGGGGAATATTCGGGATTGAAGTGAAATATTCGATCCACCCAAAAATGCCAATTAACAAGTTATTTATTGCAGGAAGATGGGATCATAGCAAGGAAATAAAAATGTAGAATTCTTCAACAACAACCCGATCGCTCGCTTGAAAAAAAAAAGCAATAGGGCAACCAACAGGGAAGCCTCAAGTTGACATGGAAGCCAGGAATTTTTTTCCTTCTGTTGTTATGTCGAGTGGTAAAATATGTTGTGCATTACGTGAAACTATTTTTCCTGTACCCACAATCACCATCCACCGTATGCTCTCCCGTCCACCTTTCAGGAACACAAAAAAAAAAAAAAAAAAAGCCAACAGAGCTTAGTATTGCAAGGAATTTTGTAATTTGAACATTGTGAAGGCACTCAGACATCGTCTCCCGGAATGCACCATGGTGGAAATTCCAAATGTGTGCTGTTGGTGAGCAACAGGAAAATAAAAAAAAAAATAAAAATACATGGACGAGTAAATATATATCGAATCGAAATGAGAAAAATTCAATCATTCACCCGAGGTACGCCGATGACGATGAATAAGTGGTCGAAGGGGTTATTGTGCAAAGGCTATTAAATGAATTTTTTGACTCGCATTTTCCGGAGGACATCATCATCATTATCAGCTAAATTAATCCGCTTCCATGCTTGGCTGCTTCGAATGCCAATGGAGGAGTGGTTCGATGGCGGGTGAGTTCATTACGATGTCATTACAAGGCAACCGGAAATATTTGTTTTGTTTTCTTCTCATTTCATTTGAATGATGCTTTCCTCCATCTTTTTGACATTTTGATTACGTTGATTTTTACTTTTAATTGAGTTTTATGCAAGTTTGTTACGGAACTACAAAAATGACCACATTTACAAGTATGGAGGCATTTCCCACAACAAAAACGCGTCTTTTTAAGGTTATATCATTCTGCTAACCTTTTAATGACAGGGTTATGTGCGAAAATTATTAATTGTCCTGAAAACGGGTTGACTAACTAACCATATCGATAATAGAAAGCGCTCGACTTGGTCTCAAGATATTACATGGAACAATCTACCAATTAAGTTGCGGAAATTTAGTTATAACTCGGGAACTGGCAACACTGCCATTTTCAGTTTTCAACCAAGGCTGAAGTCGACAGTACGTTTTATTTGTGTGTTGTGCGTATTTTTCAAGAAGAGGTTCTTCTACGTTTTTCTACTTTCTTTGGTCAAAGCATGTTAAGTCAAAAACCACCAAGGCGCTCCCTGCTTTCTGGCAACGCAAAAGAGTTTTTGGCAGAACATAGAGTTCACCGCCGGCAAAATCCGTCTGGATCTACACGGCAATGATAAGACCTGGTGGAACAGACTAACACGCCAACACGTCGTAGCATCTTTCACAAAACTCCAAAGAACGGTTTGTCTCAGATGTCTAGGGGCACGCCGGGCGCTGCTCTAGATGCTATGATGAACCTCCCACCTTTTGATATATTTTTCAGAGGATTTGCTCTGAAAGCCATGCACATAAGACAACAGTGTCAACATGCCTTCTGACGCATTGACACCCGTTATCTTACTGCGCCGCAAATTCACAGTCGAGTTTCCATGGCATCAGGATTGGCTCTGGCTGGATACTGAACCTGGAAAGGATAGTCTTCGCATTTTCACGGATGGCTCCAGGTCTGGACGAGGGTCCGGTGCTGGGATCTTCTTTGAGCGCGAAGACATCCGACTGCACTTCTCGTTAGGAAAATATCCGCCTGTCTTTCAATCAGAGATATATGCAATCCTAATCGCCATCATGCACTATATTGTGAAGCACAGTGGAAAGAGAAGTGGGCAGGGGGCAGTGTCCAACCCCCTAACAAGGTCTAAATTAGCAAATTAGTGCATGAACTCACGTCCTTCTTGAACAGAGAGGATTCTGGAATCCCAAGAAATAAGATCTCTGATGAACTCGCCAGAATGGGTTCAAAGGAGAGCTTCTTAGGACCTGAACCCGCTCTAGGTCTCCCTGTGTCCACGGTAAATTCCTACATTAACGACTGGATGTTTAGTACACACAACCGTATTATCCAGGTTGCAGGATGACTAAGCGCAGGGCGTACGCGCTTAGTCATCCTAAAAGAAATTCGCAGCATTCCTCCTGTCTTTAAGGAGAATCGACTGCAGAAGACTTATGGGAGCCATTACGGGCCATTACACTTTTGCTAAGCATGTCTGCGTGCTTGGCATAAGTGAGACACCTACCTGTGCTGCATGTTGCGAGGAGGATGACACTGCAGAGCATTTTCTATATGACTGTCCCGCCTTTGCTCGCGCACGGTGGCGCAGCCTTGGGACCGACGTGTTATGTGCCGAGTCTCTATTACTGAAGTTCCTCATTTATCTCCGGAAAACGGGGAAAATACTGTAATGTAAGGTGTCTGTCTGGAGTACATTGGATCAGTATTTGCGTCTGAGTGCTCCAACAGATAGCATAAGCTATCTATCTTTCCTACTCTTCAGGCTTCTTCCCGAGTAGATGGAAAACAGCATTTGTCCAGCCCGTCCTTCCTTCCTTCCCCGCTGACTTACGTCAGCTCATGAAATATTTCGAAACACGAAAACTCTTTAATGGCCAGTATGGTTTCCGTGGCACAAGTCCAATGGTATTTGATGGCATGTCTCACCAAGAAGTGGCATCAGTCTCTGCACAATTCTGGTGAAAGTAAGATGGTTGCACTTGATATTTCAGAATGGAATCGATGAGTCTCTTCTTCAATGAATTAGAAATTACATTTCGAATCGTTCAATTCAAGTTGTTTGGGACGCTTTTAGGTCTTAATTATTGTCGGTGTACAAGGCTCTGCTTTGTTTCCTACTCTCTTCTTGATATTTATCAATGATCTCTTGTCTGTTACTTCTAATCAAATTCATTCCTTCGCTGATGACAGTACTCTTAGCTTTTCATATTCATTCTCGATCTCAGATTCAGGGCCCTGCTCTTCGGCTATGGAACTAGGAGTATGTTAAGCTCATTAAATTCCGACCCCGACAGCATAGTTTTAATGGGGAAATCTCAACCATGTGGAATTGGATGCTTCTGCTGTCTTCCTTCTCTAAAGCGAAACTCTATGACCCAGCCACTATCTATGAATGGCACTTGTGTGTGTCAATTACAGCCTTGGTTGAATTGACCACATTTTCAACGTCGCTAAAAATGCTGCGATGCTTCTCCCCTTTTAACCTGACTGCAGTATATGATACACTTAATCGTATAATTCCCATGTCTGGTCCGGTGATCCCAAAATCTCCCTGCACATTTTGTACAGGATACAAATTTGTGCGATAAAACTAATTGGTGATAGCACCACTTCGGAATCATCATCTCTTGAGCACCGTGGGAATGTCTCCTGCCTCGCCCTGTTTTGTCGTATTTTCCACAAGAAGTGCTCTAGCGAATAATCCAGTTGCATTGCACACCATGTCTTCACTTCAGTTTACACCCAAGCCTGACTTCGGCCGTACAATTAAGTATAGAGAGTCTTTCTCTAGTCACACAACACGGATGTGGAATGCTCTTCCAAGCTCTGTGTTTCCCCAATCATTACAATCCGCAAAAGCTTAAAACCGATATTCATCAGTTCCTCCTCTCTCAGAAAACTAAACTGACCCTCTATAAAACCTTAATCACCACGATCGCCGATGGTGCAGAGGCTTGGACCGTATGAAAAATGGATGAAGTGGAGGAAAGTTCTGCGTACAATCTTCGGTTACGTTTGTGTTGACGGAGAGTGCAGAAGAAATTTCAAACAAGAGCTGTACGGGCTGTACAGCGAAATCGGCCTAGTACATTGGATCTTCGGATCCAATGTCTAAGGTGGCTAGGCCATGTAGAGTGAATGGACAGCACAGCTTCGTCCCGAGGAGTCATCGATTCCAACCCCGAGCGACGACGTTGCAGAGGAAGGCCGCATCTAAGATGGCGTACACAGGTGGAAAGTGACCTCACCCAACTGGGCGTGTGACACTGGAAACAGCTAGCACAATATCATGCTAGATGGAAAGGCTTGTTGGTTGAGGCCCAAGTATGTACACCCCGGACTGCAGCGCCATCTAGGTAAGTAAGTGAGTAAGTTGCAAACGTGGGTTGGGTAACGCCGGATCAGACGAAAAGATAGCTCATATGTAGCAGGTAGAAGTCTAGTGATAAGGTTTTGTAGAGTTTGTGAAGTAGTCCATTGTGTCAAATTTTACCAAAAAATACGCCAGGACATACTGTTGGGCGGTGTTTTTTATACTTTAGGTAACTTGAAATAAAAAGTAATTCATCTTCTTCTTTGGTGGCGTTACATCCCATGAAGGACAAGAGCCAAGCTTCTCTCAATCACCCATGTTGTGTGTGATTTATTTTTCACACAGGTGAAAGGGACCTACAGTCTAATGCCGATTCCGAACGGCGTGAGTCGAGAAGCTTTTTCATGGCAAGTTTACTACGGGGGGTTTTGCCAGTACCCCGTCGAGGAGGAACGTCTTGAAATAAACATTCAATGGCGTTGGTGTTATCGGGATCCGAACTCGCTCATCGTGCGCCAGAGTCCAACACACTAACCAGTGCGCCACGGCGCAGTAAAATAATTTGGTGTTTTTTTATTATTTGACATTGAGTGTATTTCCTATCGTATAGATTACCCTGGGAAGAGCAGTACCTACCGACTTAACCCTTATGTACGCGTTGTGTGATTGGGAAAGATAGCTGTCACCAATCTCCTCTCTTATGTACATGTGAATTAATCGTTCCGTCGTTTTCATAAGGACCTTTCTCGACTTGGGTATGAAAACCACCCTAACTAATCTCCATTTTTGCAGAATATAATAATCTTGCATTATCGGATATATACCGTCGATTCCTGGTGCTTTGTAGGGGTCAAACGGATGACTGCCCATAGAATTTTTTGGTTGATAACAATCTTATCCATTATCTAGGTCCATTGCATTTCCTTGGCAATGTATGAAAGTTCCTGCATTTTCACAGCCAGAGAAATGACATTTTAGTAGAGCATCGAGCACGCTTTCATATGGGTCTGCCCAGCTACCATTAGATCTATTAATATGGGAGCTTTGCCAATGACCTTTTTCAGACGAGCCGCATCCGAGCCGATTAAATAAGCCACAGAAATTTCTCCAGGAGCTCTTTTTGGCGAATCTAATTTCTTTTTCGAGCCGCTTAACATTATCCCTATAAGTTGACCATTCGATGGCACCCTCTTTTGGGAGACTGCAGCTACATATATCTAGAGATACGTAGTCGCTCCGCTATTTTTGCATTCCAGCATGGTGGGTGGATTCTTTTACTGGGTCGTCCGGTAGGACGGGACCTTAAGCTTATTGGTTAGGTTTAATATCATCTTATCGATGTCTTCTATGTAGTTGGGATCCATATTGAAATAGCTCCAGTTCCTATGACGAATCGAACGATTCTGATTCTCCTAAGCATTGCAAAATGACAATACATAACTTCTTCTGTTCACACTGTTTGGGGATGCACGTTGATGTACGTGGTTCGAAAACGATTCATCGTGTCCCAAATAACTTGCTCAGATGGACGATTATGTCAAGCATATAATGAACGATAAGTTAGGCCAACCGAACCATGGTGTTGCCAGTTTAAAATCTAAACCCTTATAAAGATGTAGGGTATTTTCAATATTTCAGAGCTCATAACCTAATTTATTTTAAGGGAAGCTACAATCCGTTAAATATAAATTCAAACTTACGAGTGGATTTAGTAAGCTCACTCAAAAAGGGATATTTTCCTATAAATTGTATTTCTGGTTATTGTCTACACTTTTTTTTCAAATTTTGTACAGTATGTATGTACATATGTAAGAAGACAATCTATTTCTACCTTCGTTAAAAATTGACCTTTAACAAGACCAATATAAATTTTATGGATAAAATATAAAACGTTATTTTCTAGGATGCGATGTATTTGGTGGTTGTCGCACAAGCTTCTGTAAAGTTGTTTTCTGCTTAGTTCACAATGGAGTCCAACCATATATCCTGTGAAAATCCCTTGTTTAACCCCTGAAACAGGTTGGATTATTTGATGAATTGTCCATATATTTATTGGGGGATGTTTTTTTAATTTTATGGCTGCTTCCGGAATTTTTAGAAACTCGAATTACTTTTCTATTGATTGTGCTTACAAGCTCACATGCTATAAATTCGTATTGTTCTAATCAGTGAACCATAGTAAATATGGAAGTGTTTACGTTTTAGTTTAAATTAACAAATCGCTTTAAGCTCCACGTCATGCTTCTTGAAATCATTGTTGACATAGGTAAGTAGGAACAAAACTTCAAGTTGAAGGCGAGAAACTTTGAACAAATTTATTTTGCAAAAGACTGTTTCATTTAAATATTGACCATGGAGACTAAAATTTTGAGTCACACAGGTGTAGGAGGCTCTTGTGGACTGGTGGATGCGATTTTCCTGAACATACGTAAAGGGCAAAGGCACTACGGAGATGATGGACAAATTAAACAACGTTGTTCTTTACTAACCGACGATTTATTCATAACTGCTTGCAATGAAATTCCATCGAACATCAGTACCTAACCGATCATGTTCTTAGTCTCACCATAATTCCATTTTTTGTAAGTTAATCATACGATACGGTGAGGTTTATTTGAGCGTATTAATTACTAAACATCGGTTGGTATAAACAAAAGAGGGTGTAACAAAACCCAAACAAAAAATGTGGTCTAGGTGCGACTCGCAAGGTCCACACGACTAACTTCCCAATGGGAAAAATGGAAACACCTATTTTACTTTATTTTTTTTTTTTTTTTTTTCATTTTTAAGCCCTGACGCAAAAAAAGGGGTGTTATAATTTTGTGGTGTCTGTGTGTCTGTCTGTGGCATCGTAACTTCTGAATGAATGGACCGATTATGATGCCTTTTTGTTTTGTTTCCTTGAAAGCTAACATGATCGAAATTTGTGAAGATCTGTTCAGGTGTTACAAGGTCATTAGCTCTTTTTGTTAGCTGCGGTGGGATTCTTAGACGAATAATGGGTAATGTATCGGTTCTCGTCCGATCACCGCAATCAAACAGGATCGGCTGCGGTCAGTACTTAGATTGGGGACCGCTTGGGAACACCGCGTGTTGTTAATTTTTTTTTTTTTTGCCTATTTTTTAGTTATTTAATTTCTAACAAAAAAACAGCTTCTCCGATTTTGCTGAAAACTTAATCAGTACTAAGTTGCATAACTACGCGTGGAATTAACCCAATCTTATGTCAATACCATTTTTGGTTCTCGAGATAATCGAGCGGGAAATTCCGAAACGCACATACGCACATAGGTACATATAAACACACATACATCTCTATAAAATCCTTGGATTTGCATTCTGGTGACCTTGAAACGTGAAGATATCCCATAATTTGGAATTCGCAAGATCGGCCCCATTACAATAACTTCCCATTGGGAAGTTAGTAATTCATTTTAGTTTATACCTTACAGAAGAGACCATATTGAATTTTGCTGGTGATAATGGACTGGAAGATGGTGATTAGGAAGAAAGGAATGCAATTGAGTTTGTTGCAGGAGAGGATTTTGATTATGTTAAATTTTTTTTCCAGGGCTAGGCGTGAGAGCACCGTGGCGCAGTGGGTAGTGTGTTGGCCTCTGACGCCGATGACACGGGATCGAATCCCCACACAGCCATGTCATCGAACGTGTTTTTCACGGTGTTTCTCCTCAGCGGGGCTCCGACAAAACCCCCTGTAGTAAAATTGTCATGAAAAGCTTCTCGAAATTCGCCGTTCGGATCCGGCAATAAACTGTAGGCCCCTTTCACCTATGGGGAAATGAAACCACACACAACATGGGTGATTGAGAGAGAAGTTCGGCTCAGGTCCTTCATGGACTGTAACGCCAACGTACATACTGTGGTAACCAGCTGTCAACATCAATGCTAAGTGCACCAATCAGCCGGCACGTTCGATACTCGAAGAAAGAAAGAAATAACCACGGCAACTACCACACCATAGAAGAAACAGCTGTCCAACGGATTGCAACGGAATGGAAAATCACTGGAAGGGAGGATGGCCTATAAAAACGGCGGCACATACACTGGAGGAATGATTTTGCCTGTTAAAAAAAATTAAATTAAAATAAATAAATTTATTGTAAAAAAAAGAAATAATAAACCTCTCGGGAACCAAACGGATTTTTCCATTTTTTTATTCGATTTTCTCTTTAACCTTCGGAATTACAACACTGGTGTCAGGTGTGGGGTTTTGGTGAACGGAGTTAAGATTAACTCCTTCCACGCCTAGTAACGGAAGACCATGGATGCCGAGGAAATCCGAAGCCTGTTTGGATCGTTGACAACGAGACTTCAGGAGCAGTCCCAACTTGAGCACAGCTTTTGGGAAAAGAAAATGGCGGAGTGGCATACAGAGGTCAGCGGACGGCAATTAAGCTTGGCAGCAAGGTTAGACGAACTGGAGAAAAGCATCAATCACGCGACTTTTGGGCCAGTTCCTCACTCTTCGACACAGCTAACGCCTCCGGAAGCTGCGGGTGAGTCTGTATCGCATTCGAAAGCAACGGATCGTTCTCAATCTACCGAAGTTTTTCAGACGCCTGAGGGTTTTTCCACTGCGCCCAAGAGTTCAACGCTTCGACCAGAACTGTCATGCTCCGGGCATCCTACTGCTATGCGGTCGAACTTTTTCAACCCTGGCTTTGTACAACCGTTCGACGGGCAATCCTCATGGACCGACTACGAACGCCAATTCGAAATCGTTGCCGGATTTCAAGGTTGGACCGAAATAGAAAAAGCGAATGCGTTAGCCATGCAACTGCGAGGTGAAGCACTATCAGTCCTTAGTGCCTTACCACGAGAGAAACCACTCTCGTATGATGTGCTTCGGGGCCTTCTAAGGCAACGCTTCAGCCTAGATAGTCAAACGAGCTACACGTTACTTCGCAACCGTATTCAGAGGCCGAAGGAATCCTTAGCCGAATTCGCTATTCACCTTCAAAGACTGGCAGTATCGGCATTCCCGGATGGGTCTGAGAACGTAGTAGAGGAAATTGTCCTTAGCCAATTCATAGAAGGAATTAAAGAGGAACACATTCAAAATTTAGTCGCCGTAGGACGTCCGCGTAATCTCAAAGAAGCACTTCGAATCGCACAGGAGATGACCTCACGCTTTGAACGAAGAAGCTACCGCAACGTCCTCTCCACTACATCAAACTTCAGCCGTACAGAGAACGGGAGACGGGGAAACCAACGAGTTGCAACCCCCGCCCCAGCCGCTCCTTCCAATCCGGCGGAAAACTAAATGCTGCTGGTAATGAGGAGCGAATACCAGTAGCACACCGCAAAAACGCTCCAGCCAACACTCAACAATACGACTCTCTTCCACCCTTCCCCCACCATCCACCTGTTAACCCTGCGTCACCTTTATGGGGTATGACCAATGGAACGGGACTCTTTATAAATGGTTACATAAATGGCAAACCGTACGACTTCATCATTGACTCCGGTGCCGAAGTTTCCATCTTGAATGAGAAGTGCCTTCCAGACAACACACCCATCAAAGGCTCACCAATTCAACTACGGGGAATTACCGGAGGAACTTTGTGGACGAGGGGTTCAGCCGAAATAAAACTTATACTCAATCGAAAGGTCATCTCACATTCGTTTGCCGTAATTACGGCTAGTTTACCACCTATACTCGGGATCGACTTTCTCACCGACAAGAAATGTAACTTGGATTTCTCGGACATGTCACTGCAAATGAACGGAAAAAGGCTGGCTCTTCAAACAAATTCTTTTACTGGTACCAACCTTCTGCTGACCCCTAGTCAGGAGGTGCTACCTGCGCAGTCCGAAATTACTTTTTCGATTCCAATGCCACCATGCGTACAGGGATCTGCCGTCCTAATTGAACCTGTTAAAAACGACGAGCTTCCCAGGGGAGTGTTTCTAGCTCGCTCCATTGCAGACCCAAAACAACCGACTATCAAGCTCAGAATGGCAAATACATCATTGGAGGACATCAAATTGCCGAAGAGTTCCATTGTGGGATGCCTAAGTCCAGCTGAGGTTTGTGAAGCCCCACCTATCGAAGCCTCCAACTCAAAAGGCGTTAACGAGGAGCTTGTCGTACCGGAGGAGCTAACAGATGAACAAACTTCACGCTTCAGGAGCCTAATACGCTGTTATCACGATATCTTTTCAACTGGGCCAAAGGATTACGGACGAACTGCATTAGCCAAGCACACCATCGAAACGGGATCAGCGAAACCCATAAAAATCCCCGCACGCCGAGTCCCCATGGCCAAACGCGAACAAATGTCTGAGCTAATTGAGGATATGCGGATGCGCGGAGTGATAGAGCCCTCTACCAGTCCCTGGGCTGCACCAATCGTACTCGTCCGCAAAAAGGATGGTTCAGCACGATTTTGCGTGGATTATAGGCGCCTCAATGATGTTACGAGAAAGGACTCATATCCCTTACCACGCATAGATGATCTATTCTCCACATTGGCCGGTGCTAAATGGTTCTCCACAATGGACTTGCAGAGCGGATACTGGCAGGTAGAAATGGATGATCGAGACAAAGAAAAGACAGCTTTCTCTGACGGGACTGGTCTCTGGCAGTTCAACGTTATGCCTTTCGGTCTATGCAACGCGCCGGCAACATTCGAGAGGCTCATGGACGAAACTTTCAAGGGACTATCTTGGCAAACAGCTCTTATTTACTTAGACGACATCGTTGTTTATTCGCAGAGTTTCGACGACCATCTACACAACTTGGAGATTGTGTTTCAAAGACTGAAGGCAGCCAACCTCAAGCTAAGCCCCGGAAAGTGTCATTTCTTAAAACGATCCGTCGAGTATCTCGGGCACATTGTTTCCGATCGTGGCCTGAGTACGGACCCGAGAAAGGTGTCAGCAGTCCAGTCGTGGCCCACCCCAAATTCCAAACAACAAATTCGAAACTTCCTGGGTCTGTGTGGATACTACCGAAAATTCATCGCCGGCTTTTCAACCATAGCTAAACCCCTCAGCGAGCTAACTGAAGAGAAAAGAAGATTCAAGTGGGATGTGGGTTGCGAGGCTGCTTTCACCAATTTGAAACAAGCGCTCACTAATGCGCCCATACTAGCATTTCCCACGTCTGAAGGTCCATTTATACTAGATACCGACGCATCCAACGTAGGTATTGGAGCGGTGCTGAGCCAACGACAAGGAGAAGTAGAAGTCGTCATCGAGTACTTCGGTAAGACCTTAAATCGTTCCGAACAAAATTATTGCGTAACGCGCCGAGAACTACTGGCCGTTGTGTTGGCCACCCACCATTTCCACCACTATCTTTTCGGACGTCGATTTCTGCTTCGGACGGATCACGCCTCCATTCGTTGGCTGTTGAACTTTCGCCAACCTGAGGGTCAAATGGCAAGATGGATTGAGAGACTACAACAATACGACATGGATATCCAACATCGTCTGGGTAAGCAACATGGTAATGCGGACGGACTTTCTCGCAGGCCATGTGGAGCTTGCAAGAACTGCAGTGCCGCAGAAGAAAGGGAGAATTCGAATCGCACAAACATCAGGCTGACGTCCATAGTTCCATCGCTTCAGAAGGAGCAATTAGCGGACCGCACCTTGAACTTGGTAAGAAATTGGCTTATTAATGGGACACGACCAAACAAAGACGAAATTCTAAACGAAAATGCCGACGTCAAATCCTACTGGGCTTTGTTCGACGAATTGAAGTTGACCAACGGGCTGATCACCAAAACTTGGCATGAAAACCCTGGTACCACTAAAGATCTGATAGTAGTCCCAAAATCGTCAGTGCCAACAATTTTAATGGAGCTACATGACAGTCCGAGCGGGGGTCACTTAGGAGTAAAGAAGACACTCAGCAAGGTAAAAAGCAGATATTTTTGGATCGGTCGAACCACCACCATTAAAGCGTGGTGCTTAAGCTGTATGCAATGTCTAGCGCGAAGAGGACCAAAACGCCGAACTTGTGCACCTCTCCAACCCAGTTTTCCTGCCGCACCCTTTGAAAGGATCGCCGTGGACATTCTTGGCCCACTCCCCCGCACAAGCGCTGGAAACCGGTACGTAATTGTAGCCATGGATTACTTCACCAAGTGGCCCGAGTGCATCGCAGTCCCCAGTCAGACGAGTGAGGAGGTGGTTAGCGCGCTAGTAGATAACGTCTTTTGTCGCTTTGGGATGCCATCTATTATTCACTCCGACCAAGGTAGAAACTTTGAATCCGACATCTTTCAAAAGTCAATGGAGGCGCTCGGTATTCAAAAGACTCGCACTACGCCTTTGCATCCACAATCTGATGGAATGGTAGAGGGGTTTAATAGAACACTTCTGGACTACTTGGCCAAATTTTCGAGCTCGCACCAAACCGACTGGGATCGTCATCTCCAATTAGCACTGCTGGCCTACCGCACAGCCGAACACAACTCTACCGGATTCACGCCCGCAAAACTAACTTTCGGCAGAGAGCTGAAACTGCCGATAGATTTGATAAGGGGATTACCACCGGGAGAGAGGAGGGATGCACCGCGGTATGTACTAGACTTAGAGGAACGCCTGGGACAGATTCATGACGCCGCCACAAACAATCTAAAGATGGCTGCTGATTCGATGAAGTGTCGTTACGATCTCCGGACCAATCTGAAGAATTTCGAACCTGGTGATAAAGCGTGGTTTTTCAATCCCAAACGCCGCAAAGGATTATGTCCAAAACTGCAGAGTCCGTGGGAAGGCCCGGTGCAGATTATCAAGCAACTATCCGATCTGGTCTACGAAATTCAGCAGCCAAATACCAGGAAGACAAAAGTCACCCACGTCAACAGGCTGACTCCCTACGTCAGAAGGGAGACAACTCAGTCGGTGCTTAGAGTTTTAAGGGGGGAGGAGTGTGGTAACCAGCTGTCAACATCAATGCTAAGTGCACCAATCAGCCGGCACGTTCGATACTCGAAGAAAGAAAGAAATAACCACGGCAACTACCACACCATAGAAGAAACAGCTGTCCAACGGATTGCAACGGAATGGAAAATCACTGGAAGGGAGGATGGCCTATAAAAACGGCGGCACATACACTGGAGGAATGATTTTGCCTGTTAAAAAAAATTAAATTAAAATAAATAAATTTATTGTAAAAAAAAGAAATAATAAACCTCTCGGGAACCAAACGGATTTTTCCATTTTTTTATTCGATTTTCTCTTTAACCTTCGGAATTACAACAATACATACAGGCGTAAATGATCGATGTGGGAGTTCCACTTCCGGTTAGACATGAATCGGAAGATATATCTAAAGATGTTGGGACCAAGCTTCCATGATTTAAGTTGGGTTGATAATAGTGTGGATACCTATTTATCAAAGGCTTTGACAAAATCAAGGGAGATAAGGGATATGTAGCTTTTTCTCTTTAGGGAGCTGGCAATTTGTTGGTCTAAGAACAGTAGAGCATTGTCAACGGACTTTGTTATAGCTGGCAAGCACTTTGGTGCTTTGGTTACAGTTCGGTTTGAGGGTGGGGATGATGGTGCTCTTCCTATATTGCTGTGGGATGTTGCACTGGAAAATGTTGTTGTACAGGTTGAGGAGTCTTGTTTTTAGAGGCTGGGGTAGGCTAGAAATTATGGGGAAGGAAGAGCGGCCCTTAGCGGAGGTTTTCAATGTGTTTAGTGCAAGATTTAATTTTATTGGGGTGATACTGTTTTTTATAATTTTTATGGGGAGAAGGAAAGCAAGGGGGAGGGTTGCGTTGTTAAGTTGGCAAAAGTGCCTTTTATGTATGACCAGATATTTGTAACGGGGATGCTGGAATTGATCCCAGAAGTAAATTTGTGGATGCATTCGGATTTTGTGATTTTGATTTTACTTTGGTATTGGGCTTTGGCTCTTTTGTAGTCTATGATGTTGGTGGGGCAAATGTTACGTTTTAGGGATTGCCACATTCTGTTTTTCTCTTCTTTTAGTTACGCAAGTTCTTTGTTCCACCACGGAACTTGGCGTGTACCTAATGAAGCATGGGTTTTTTGGATGGATTGGTATGCACTTTGGATTTGGGCAGCTTCTTTATTAGGGTTGTTGCTGATGGGTTATTTGGTGTTATAATTGTCTAGCAGTTTCTGATAGAGGTTCCAATTAGCTATGTCAGTTTTGAATTTTGGTCGTCTTTTTGAAGTGAGGGGAACATGCGAATTGTGATAAGGCAATAGCCCCTTCCACAAAGGTCATCAGATATTTCCCACTGGAAGAATGGGGTCAGATTGGGAGAACAAAAAGAGAGGTCGATGGGGGTGAAAGTGGAGTGAGTGCTAAAGCTAGTGGGAGAGCTGTCGTTAAGCAATTGGTATTGTTACGGAGACTGGTTAGCATTTTATGCTCTTCTTCCTCTGCTCGCTGGTTCGACATTGGATCCTGCGTTTGCTGTCCTTTGTTGTAAGAGATTTATCGTATGAGTTTCGTTTTCACTCTCTCTGACTCTCTCCAACCGTCGTAGTTCCTTCATAATTGTTGCTGTTACCTGTTTCACCACATCCCATGCTGCGCTCGATGTTAACATGTGGTTTACTATGTTCTCGGGGGTTGGTGCTTCTCCAATTCTTTCCTCTATTTCTCTGCGCTCTGCACTAAAGAATGGGCAATGAAAAAATACGTGCTCCGCGTCTTCTCTTTCCTCCCCACAGTTTAAACAGAGGGGAGATTCCTTTAAACCAAACCAGTTCAGGTACCCTTGGAAACAGCCATGTTCTGATAGAAGCTGGCATAAATAGAAATCCACTTCCCCATAGTCACGTTTCATCCATTTGCGAATATCGGGTATAAGCCGATGTTGGTGGTCTTCCCTTTGTGGACTCGTTCCATATTTCCTGTCATGTTCTCATGCTTCGCTGCTTTTCCTCTAATTTTACATATTTTGCTGAGGCTCTGGGATCCCGAATTTTGGCCTCGTAGGTTCTCTGTAGCCAATATATCTGCTGGTAGCATTCCTGCAATGACACATATAGCGTCATCGGATATTGTCCGATATGCACAGCAAACCCTCAGTGCACAAAGTCGGTTGACGCAGTCAATCTTTTTAGCATTTGACTTCATTTTCACAGCTCTGGCCCATATTGGTGCTGCATACATTAAGATCGATTGCACTACCCTTGACAGAACTAGTCTTGTTTGTTGTCTGGGCCCCCCAATATTCATCATTATCCTTTGCAGCTTTGTCACACATTCCTTCAAGGTGTTCCCTGTAGGTGAGCCTTGCGTTGATCATCACACCTAGATGTCTGATGACCCGCTTCGATAATATGTTATGATCACCTACCCTGATTGTGAATGTCTCTCTTTCTTTGCGACTACTTATTAGTACTGCTTCTGTTTTCTGTTCTGCGAGCTCTAGTCTAGCTGCTGCCATCCACCGCCTCATTTTTTGGGTACATTCATTACAGGTGTCCTCGATTTCTTCCAGGTGCTTCGCTGCCACAACAATTGCTAGATCATCAGCAAAGCCTACGAATTTTGCCTCATTTGGGATTTGAAGCCTTAGGACCCCATCGTACATGATGTTCCATAGGAGGGGTCCTAATACCGATCCTTGTGGGACTCCGCCAGTTATACTGCTTTACTCCATCATCGGTGTCGTTGAGCTGCAACCGATTCTCGAAGTTGCTTATCGTAATTTTTATAAGAGGCAACGGCACCATCCTTGCTCTAAGAGAGTGCACTATCAGCCCCCAGTTTGCGGAGTTGAACGCATTCTTAACGTCTAATGCTACCACGGCACCAAATTTTTTTGATGACTTTTTTTAGAGATGACTTTTCTGCGGCAATTATTCTTAGGCGAACCCCAGCTGGAGTCCCAGCCGTTGAAGTCGCCTAGTATTAGAGAGTGTTGGTGTCGGGCGAAATGGACATGTTCTAAGTGCTAGGAGGTCAGGTTTTGTGAAGGGGGGACCTAGACATTTATTAAGGAGAAATTTAATTTGGAAACAATTCAAATACCTAGAGCTTCAATGTCGTTGTTAAGAGTTATTGGTTTGAATTCTGTGGATATGTGGATCAGGAAGCCAATATCGCCACAGGGGTTATGGGAAGTGTTTCGGGAGATGAATAGGTAATTATTGGGAGAGGGGGTGGCGTAAGTGGACGTTAGGTGAGTTTCTTGGAGAGGTTTTATTTTAGGAGATAATGTTTTGATTAATAATAATAATTTATTATAATTGTTCGTGTATCCTTTTATATTCCATTGAATTATTTTCAGTGAAGATGCTGTGGGTTCAAAGTTGTTATTGATGGTGATTTTAGGGTTGGTGCTACCCCGTCATGAGAGATGTTTGTGGACCTTTGATTGGTTCCGGGCGGACGGTCTGAGAATGGCGGGCTGGATGGGGTTGTTAATAGATGTGGGATTAAGATCAGATTTTGTGTTGTTTGTGTTTTAAGGGGAGAGTTTATGAGAGTTGGGATGAGAGTCGTTTTCTGCTACGGTTGGATTGTGTTTCAAAGTTTGGAGTAGTTGGTCGTATGTTGACTTTCCTGTGAGGTGAAGTGAGGACTTCACCTTCACGGATGCAAGCTGGGATCGTTTGAGTGGTTATGGATTAGTGCTGTTGGTAACGACGGCGTTGGTGTTGAGGTGGTTAGTGGTTTTCGGTGGAACATGTGACTGCGTTTGAGTAGCATCTCTCGCAAGGATGATGAGAGAGTACCTGTTGGATGTTACTATTTGCATATCAATTTTGCTTCGTTCATGGTACATTTTGTTGTGGTTTTTGATGATTTTTTTCGCTTGGAAATACCGTGGGTACATTTTAAACGAAGCGGGGTGAGGATCTTTGCAGTTTGCACAAGTTGTTTGTGTGCATTTTTCAGGCATGTGAGAGGGTAGATTGCAATTGACGCAAGTAGAGTTATTCTTGCAACGTTTGGTGGTGTGGCCCAGGAGTTAATAATTCTGGAAGCGCATGGGATTAGGTTAGTATTCGAAGACTTTGGCGTTGTAGCAGCCTATGTTTACCGTGTTTGGTGGGCAGAAGAGGTCGACTGGGAAAACCATCAGTCCAGTTGGGCGTTGGGTACCGTCAATAGTTTTTTTTTTAATTTGAAAACATCTGTGACCCCTTGCGTTTTAATTTCTTTAATGATTTTGGCTTCTGGGACATTTATAAGGTATGGATGAGTTTAGTTGGGAGTGGACAATACCGAGATCGAACAGAGGATTGGAAAGCGATTTTTTCGACAAAGAGTTCGGCAATTTTTTTGAAAAGGCTACCGTCACGGAGTTGGGAGGTTTGGTAATAACCAGTGCTAATGCCATCTATAGCTTTTTTAATTATAAATACAATGAGTGGCGATAGGGATTTATCGTTGATGGTAGAAGAGATCACTATGAACTTTGGATTGGTGGATGAGCGGCTAGTTGAGAATACATACATATATCCTAGGGGTCAATAAGCGGGGTGTTAGGTTTTTTTATTTTTTTATTTTTGGGTTCGAGGGAATGCTTTACTTCGAGATCGCTGAAGCGGTTGCCGGAAGGCATGGTTTATGTAATTGTATTTAGCATTGTTCAATAGAGTCCACTTGTTACGTTTTGCTGCAGAAGTTGGAAATAACTGTTTATTGGTGCTGAGTAAGAAACGTTACTTCCAAAAGACAACAAGCGCACTGCTGTCGGTTCAAAATAACACGATGTTGCCGGTGACTGTCTTTCCGTGAAATTCAGTAATTTCACGCGGCATACCTACTATGCAAGGTATTCCAATGGAAAAAAACTGAATTAGGGAGATGAGATAAGCAATAAAATACAAAGTCCCGATTGAGTGATTGTTTTCCATTTTATTTATTTATTAAAATACATATTTGTATGTACAATACAGTGCTTTCGGAGAATGCACTCCATTCATCTTAAGACTTGGACACATTAATAAATCTTAGAAATTCGAAACTGCATCGATCCATATATATTTGCTTTTGCTTTGCTTATGTCATTAAGTCGCTAGATATAGAGTTTTAGTTTGTTTTGTTGCTTTGTTTCGAAAATAATGATTGTTCTTGGAACGGATTTTGTTTTGATTTAAACGGTGAGTAGTTAGATAGGCAACGAATAGGTGATCCAATTGAAACAACAATATATATGCATATTATCTTACACCCTAATGTAGTAAACAAAATAATCAGTAAAGAGCGAATCAGACTTACCGAAGAAATAATTGAACAAAAAAAAAAAAAAAAAAAAAGAATTAGTTAGCAAGCCATAACTAAGTACGTTTTTCGATTAAATAAATTCATAAAAAGTGTTTTGATAAATGTATAATGAAATGTTGATGTCAAGAGATAAGTTTTGCATGTACGTGATACTATGAGATACTCCTACTCGGTCACGTCGTTTGCTGTCCGTGTGTTCTTTGTTCGGTTTAAATGCCTCTTGCCGTTGAGTTTTAGTTTGCAGAACTCGGAACCGATAAGTGGGATTTCACGTCAAGGAAGCAAGAGCGGCTTGAAGTAGGCACGACAGTAGATGGTGGCTGTTGTCGGCGGTAGGTCTTGATTGCGATAGTACATGTTGCATTCCTTTTCGGTGAGCTTGTCGAAAATGGCAGCATATTCGCGATGGAATGTTGCCAAATCGACGTTCGAGCGTCCAATTGCTGTGATGGCTAGGAATAGAATGTCTCTGTATATTGAATGCGTGCGATCGACGCCGCTGTTCTTGAGCTTGTGACGCTCGTTGGCCAGCCGTTTAACTGGTCTTAATAGGTCATTGCAACGAATTGCTGAAATGATTTGCTGGATAACACTAAAGAGAGAGAAAGAGAGAGAGAGAGAGAGAGAGAAATGAGAGGAATAATGACATTTTCTTACAACTACTACAAGGAAATACTTACTTTTTGTTTAAATATGTTTGATCCGTAAGTAAGGCTTTCAGGAGCGGGCTTGCGGGCGGATTCTGTTTCCATAAAATATACATCGGCGGACCAGCCTCGGCATGCAGGCGTAGATTGTCCCAGAGGCATTGGATTTTCACTGTTTTCAGTTTGCTTAGAGGATCCATTTCTGCTTCAATCTAAAAATTAATTTAGAAATCATCGATATGGTATAACAGGGATTAAAGAAAGACTCATATAAACCTGTTTGGGCAGGAAGAGTTCCGGCAAATGTGTCTGACTCTCGATTCGTTCCATAATCCATATCAAATTCCAATAGATAATCGGATGCTCTTCGATAAACTCATGATCTAACAACGCCGAATCACCTTCCTGCGTCAAGATGTTCTCCAACTCTTTACGCAACACCAACGGATTTAAGTATGGTATACTCAAACTATCCGTCTGTTTGAAATCCTTATTGTCATCGCTAACCATCACTTGCACGCTTAGGAATGGCACCGTCAGTTTATTGCATGCATGACAAGCTGTATTTAAATTCGAATCCTCCGCAGTCCATCCGGACATAATCTCCTCGTCGTACAGCAGCACCGAACAATTGTGGCATTGCGAGCACGATGTCAACTGAATTAGAATATCACAATCCGGACTATCAGTAACCTAAACAGAATACAAATTTACTCAAGTTCATATTACTAGTAAATTTGATAGAATTTACATCAGAAACAGCGCTGTACAAATTCTCGGTGATGCTGGGAAAAGCATTTGTAATGTTTGTCGGTGCGTTCTCGCCCAGCGGTACTAGATTGTTGTAGCTCGATTTTCGCGATTCGCTCAAACGACCCCATGGGTCCAGTTCACCGGAAACACGTCGTGTTTTCGACATTCCATCTTCAAGATGCATGTCATCATCAATTGCACTGTCCAATGCGTTTCCAGCAATTTTAACTGGAGTCGAATTAGCCGATATCGCTTCCTTAATCTCATCGAATTTCCGTGCCACTGATGTTGCGGCGTACTTAATGCTGCTCAAACTGCCTTGAATGATTTCATTCGACTTTTTGCCCGTCAAACTTGGACTAGAGCGGAACGAAAAGGCAAGGGATAAACTATTACATTTGATCTATCGAATGATATATAAGAAAGTCTACGCAAATCAAACGCTACTTTTGAAATATATTAAAAAGCAAAATAAACAAAAAACAATTTCAACAAAATCCATAGCCAAAAATTAGTAAATGAAATGAATTTACATGATGATTGTTAAAACATTGAATGCAGGTATGGATGATGACGCAATAGATGATGCCGATGACCATCATAATGAAAGCCCAGGGACTTACTAGTGGTAAAATATTCGATTACACGGACTTCTCTGCAATGATTGCTCTAATACTTCAAAATCTCATCGACAACCATCACCATAAGCATGACATTGACATCCAAGCGGCTTATCAATATAAAAACAGCTGGCAGGAAATATCGTCGATAGAATGGTGACTTGCTAAAGGAAACTTACCAACAGAGGTTAAGGCAAATTTATGGATAGTACTCACAAGAAACCAATATATTTGAGAAGAGTAATTAAAAAAAAAAAAAACAATAAACGTAACAACGGTGACTCTTAAAAACAGAATTCAAACTAGAGTAATGGTACTGCATAGATCCTTGGAGATTCCGGGTAATAATGTAGTAGACGGATCTTTGCCTTCCGAACTATATCCACATCTTTGTACAGCTCGTAGAGTTCACGGTTACGTCTTTTCCTACATTCACCTTCCTCTCAGACAGGACCAAATATCCGACGCAGAAATTTCCCTTTCGAAAGAAACCAAAGTCAACTCCGCCGTCCAACTTTCGGCTCCGTACAACAAGACTGGCAGTATAAGCGGTTTGTAAAGCATGACTTTGGTTCTTCTAGTGAGCAGTTTTTACCCAAGTTGTTTGGACAAACCGAAGTAGCAGCGGTTGCCAAGGGCTATTTTATGCCGCATCTCCAATGTGTTGTCGTTTGTGGACTTTGCCCCGAGGTAGACAAGCTCCTTAACCACCTCGAAATTATAGCTGTCAATCGTTCTATTTTGTCCAAGGTGAAAGCATCTACAACGTCACGCTGAGACCGCGCGATGATGTCAATATCATCCTAACATCATCCTTCCCTGTTAACGCCTGCCCGTTGCACTATCTGCTCCAGCACCAAATTGAAGAGGTTACACGATAGCGCATCTCCTTGCCGACATGCGGTGCATGTTTCAAACGGTTGAGAGGTCCTAGAACCGAACTGAACGGTGCATCATGTATTTTTTAGAGTGTCGCGACACAGCCGGATCAGTTTTCCTGGGATCCCGAATTCGGCCATCGCATCAAACAATTCTCTGCAGTGAATGCTGTCGTATTCGGCTTTAAAATCGATAAAAAGATGGTGTGTATCGATTTGAAGCTCGCTGGTCTTTTCCAGGATTTATCGAAGTGTGAATATTTGGTCTCGAGTCGATTTGCTGGGCCGGAAGCCGTATGTAAGCCGTCCACACAGTACGCTGGACAGGATGTTGCATGCGCCATTGAGCAGGGATACACAGAGATATACATATATAGATGGCAAGTCATCTGAGCCTGCAGCCTTGCTGCTCTCCATCTTTTGAATAGCTGTGCCAACTTCTTTGATGCTAGTGGGAGGACTACTTAAGCGGCTGGAGTTGGGATTTCCTCAGTTCCTACCACTCTCTCCTGGTAATGCTCGTTAAGCAGCTGCTGGAAATGACGAACCTCCTTAGTGAAATCACCAGTTGACGAAAAACTCGAACCTTCGGACTTTAATCTTCCTGGATATAGCTCAGTACCATTATTCATATCCAATCTCGGTCTCGCCATTTATATCCGTAGTGATATTGGTTACCAACTTCTCTCTTAATGCAGCCACGGAATTTAATTTCATATGGTTGAAACTCATACTCCACATTCACTGCTGTTTTCTTTACAGAAACCCAAATCTAGACGGGAACACAACATTTAATGCGTTCGGCCCTCTATCTGACTCAATCTGGAATGATTTCCCTGTCTCCTCGCACTGAAATCATTTTAGCGGGGGATTTCAATGTGCACAATTTTTCGTGGCTTCTCTAACACTCTGGGTAGACTATACCCGAAAGAAGGTATGTCGAATTAAATCAACTAACTCATCTCGTGGACAAGCAGCCGCGTATCCCCGACATTGCTAGTCACACCGCCAATACACTGGATTTTTTTCCTTACCTTCCAACCTGATAAATACAACGTTGACTACTGCGTAATATCAGTCAAATTCTCGTACTCCCACCACGCAAGTAGGGACAGGTTCGGAAAAGAACAATATGGCTTTACGAGAAAGTCGACTGGTACGGCCTTAACAAGTTCCTCGTTTCCTAGACAACAACGTAAACGCCGCCGCTGATATTATCCAAATTGTCCTGGCCAATTTTATTCCTAGTAGCATTAAGGATAATAAGTGGGTTGACACAAGTTGTAAAGAGGCTATTAGGCTAAGGGAAGTAAGTTTCAGGACCTACTCGTATAAGGCAACAACATTCTGGGGAAAACGGGAAAAAGTATAAACGAACCAGAAATTATTGCAATACCTCATCCGACAAACCAAATTTAAATTCCACCGAATTCCAATGTCCCGAAATTGGCAAACGTTTCTTGTCATTCGTCAAAACATTAAAAACTCGTCCTCGTCGTCTGTACCATCACTTATCTACAACGACAAAGCTAACCCACTTCGCAGCCAGCTCGCAGCCATCCATGAATGGCACCTATTTCTCAGAAACCGAAAAGCTCTCTATCCTGGGTATATGTGTTACTACTGTGGTCGGCAAGAATGCTGCGAAATGTCCAGGCTTCTTATACAGAAATATTTCTCACCCTTGGATCTGGCTACAATCTATAAGGCCTTCATTCGGTGATCCCAGCATCACCAAATCCTTGTTTTTTCCTTGTTTTATCGATACTTTCACAGAAAATGTTCTAAAAAGATAGCCAGTCCCGCCCTTTCAACAGTTTTCCCCCACACATCTCTCTATGAACGCTCTCCTACTGGTATACATATGTATATACCCTGGAGCCCATATTCGGACGTACCGTCAAATATAGAGAATCTTTCTTTAACCGAACCACACGAATATGGAATTTCTTGTCGGATTCGGTCTTCCATTCTCAGTACAACCTACTTTTACAAGCATTTAAGAGCAACGTCCATAGGTATCCCCTCTATTCTTCTTTCTGTATACCTTTGCCCCGCACTGTGTCGTCGACATAATAAGGTGGTAAACCTGAGTATGCGCTTGTATGTATTGGCGTTGCATCTCATGGAGAACCTAGGCCGAACTTCCCTAAATCACCCATATTGTGCCTGATTTTTTCCATAGGCGAAGGGGATCTACAGTTTATACGGCGAATTTCGAGAAGCTTTTCACGATTATATTATACTATCACGACAATTATAATCTTGGGGGGATTCAACCCCAAGGTCACCCCTATGGCTCTACATTACGGTCGTTAGACCCATACTAATGTATGGAGTGAAAGTCTGGTGGACTGCACTGGACAAGACAACATACCACAAACAACTCGAGATGTATGTGCATCACCGGGGCCCTTAGGTCCACCCCAACGGCTGCGCTTAACATGATACTCCACCTTATACCACTCGATATTTTCGGCAAGCAAATTGCCACGGCTATAAGACTAAAAGCCAACTCTAAATGGACGAGCTATGTCACTGGCCACTCCTCCATCCTGAACAACAGGAAAACTATGGCAGAAAACTTGGACCACATAGAACCCACCACAGTCTTGGAGAAGAACTTTACGACAATCTACCCGAACAGACAGAACTGGACCCGCCAAACGCAACCCCGCAGGAAATGTGTGGATTTTTACACTGACGGGTCAAACACCAAATACGTGGTGGGTAGTGGAGTATTCTGCAAATAACTAAATCTGAACAAAGCTCTATAATTACCAGATCCCTGCTGCGTCTTCCAGGCGGAGCTGTTGGCAATAAAGGAGGCTTTCACTTGGCTGAAGTGGAATGTGAATTCTGACGGATAGTCAAGTAGCCCTAAAGTCGCTGGAGTCCTATGTGTACACCTCAAAAACTAGTCTCAACTGTCGCCTATCTCTTAACGAGATGGGCGAACAGTTTAACATACAACTTCTTTGGGTACCAGGACACAGCGACATCCCAGGAAACGAGAGAGCCGACACACTCGCCAGACAAGGAACGACGCAACAATTAATTGTGGCATGTGAGGGAATACCCCTTGCAACTATTAAACTTAATATCACAAATTTCGCCAGGGTTGAGACGAACCTGAGATGGACCCAGGGACACACCTGCCTCGTCACCAGGCAAATCTGGCCCCGGCTCGACAGTCAACGGACTAGGAGTATAATTTCCCTAAAAAGAACTATATAAGATCATTGGTATCATCACCGGTCACTGCCTCATTGGTAGTCACGCGCAAACACTAGGAATAGTTCCGAATGATTTCTGCAGAAGCAGAAGGAGGTCGAATCCATTCACCACCTTCTCTGCGCCTGTCCGGCATTCTGCACAATTAGGAAACGATACCTAGGATCTTACTTCCTTAACGACCTGACAGATGTTCAGCAAGTACGGATATCTGACCTTCTTAGCTTTTCCATGAATAGGGGGATAAACCTTTTCTGTGTGGCCTATGTGTATTCTTCTCTATTCTGAGAAGGCTACGAGCCTACCTACCTACCTAGTTTTGACTTTCTACAAATAACTGCAGCCGAAAGATGAGAAAAGTGCGAATGGCCAATTGGAAATAAATAAAAACAAAAGAAAAAAAACATTTGAAGCGTAATATTCGTAAATGCAAAGAAGGAATAATGGGTCCAGGGAAACACTTTTTGTTTTGTTACAGCAACCAAATGTAAAAGCTGAAGCGAAAATCAAACTTTTCATGTTGGGAAGGTTTCAAGCAAAACAAGAGAAAAGTTAAAACATAATTGAGCCCTGAATAATGGAGCTGAACAGTACCTCTGTCATCCTTACTTCGAATAATGAGCGTCAAACTAAACGATTGGATTTCTCTGAACCAGTATGGTATAGCTTACTATCCACACTATATTAGATATTGATGTTATGCCACCATGTCACGGGTTAGATTAGCTTAGGTGGTCGATTTACATGTCTTGCTTGGATCTCGGTAGGTTTATCGTGTTGCCACATGTTCTAACTCCCAGACTCACTACCCAGATAAGACGTGCCACGCTGATTCTGATTTTCTGAAGAATGACGAAAGAAGTCCTTGCACTTCCTTTTTGTGAATTCAACTTCTGTAAAAGTCATTGGCAACAACACGTGAATATGCCTATGATCAATTGTCTTAAAATCATTTTGTCGCAGATTTGATCTGGAATGGTGAGTAAAGCTCACTGCTCAAGGCTTATTTGTCGATTCGATGGACTCAATTTTAGTAATTTGTAGCTCGTGTTGTATACGTCCTATCGGACGCACACTAAACCAAGTTAGAAAGATGAGACCTCCTTCTAAAAAAGGTTCCCCGGCAGTTATGTGATTGGTGAACTCAGTCTCGGTTGAGCGTGTATCATAGATGGACATCACACTATTTCTTCCTAAAGGCGTAAACAAAAAGTACATACATATGTATGTACATTTTCAATGGCCCGCATGTTCCACTTAAAGGGCCGCGGGGGTAATGCGCGTGCGCACGCGGGATCTCCAGGCCACTCGATCCTCCGCCATCGACTCTAACTCATCAGGTGCTATGCCCAAGCTTACCCAGGCGAGTTTTTGGACTTGGTCCAACCACCTCGTCCTGGGTCTGTCAAGCGGTCGCCTGCCTGATGGTATTGCATCCAAGGCACGCTTCGGAAGTGCTGATGATCGCGACAATTGTCTTACGTTACCAAACCATCGAAGCATACCCCTTTCCGTTCGGAGAAGCAGCTGCTCGACATTGAGCTCCCCGCGCACTGCCGTGTTTCTCACCCTAACCCGGCGAGTAACTCCCAATACAGCACGAAGAAGTTTCATTTCGGTAGCTTGTATTCGCGATTTTATTCTTTCGGTCAATACCCACATTTTATGACCATAGGTGAGAGTTGGAACAAATACTGAGTTAGAAACCGCTAACTTGGCTTTGACACCAAGCTCGGCCTTCCTGATTACACATATTCCAAGCTGTTTCAAAATTGACCCAGCTTGGCCAATCCTGCAGGAAAGCTCAGTATTACTCTTCCCATTACTCGTAAAAAAGTAGCCGGATGAAAACGTATTGATGGCCCTGATACTACAACAACGCGCAGTTTTGCATTCGTGGATTTCATTCCGGCAATTTCGATATCAAAGTTGCAACACGTTCTGGAAGGCCAATCGTCAAAGCTGAAAAAGACTGAACACAAGAATGAGCTCAATGTATTCGTGCTACACCAATTTCCACCTTCAAAACGGCGCTGCATCTCAACAAAATCAACACATTTCTCAAGTGGATGTTAATTGGCGGTGAAAAGTGGAAGTGGACTTATGACCTCAAGTGAAAACTGTCGAAATTAAATCGTCGAAAACGGTGACTATGCCAGGATAGACGGCTAGGGAGAGTTTGACGAGTGTTTGGTGGGATTAGCAGGAAATCACATACTATGAGCTGTACCCCTACGGAAAAATGTTTCATTCGGATCTATACTTTCATCAGTTGGAAGCAATCGCCCAGAAGCGCCCATTAGGACAAGGCCAGTGAACACACATCGATAGTGACTCATCAGAAGCTCCACAAACTTGACTGAGAAGTTACTAAGTTACGCCCTGGCACTAATTAATTACTACCTGTACCTGTCCATGGCGAACGATTTTACTTTCGCCTCAAGGACAAATGCTTCCAGGAGAGCGGCTTAATGGAACTAACTTCAAATTGGCACCAAGTAATCAAACAACTTGACTTAAATCGGATTAGATTGCGATCGACAACAGACACTCATCCAGCACATTGGATGTCCGAACATTCCGCCAATATTGACTCGAATCATTGCCTTGTCGCAATCAAGGTCCGCACTCGCCTCTGTGCAGCAAATAAGGTACGTCAAGCGATACAGCGAAAATTGAACGTCGAAAAACTGCAGTCACAACGAACAGCCCATAACTTCGATACTCAACTTTCACTGCCTCTATCCGAAAACACTCCCTAGAACAACGATATATGCGACAAGTGAGACCACGTCTTCCACTTTTTACGTGCCGCGGCCGAAAAGGTGATTGGTGATTGGTACGATGATGAATGCCGTGCAGATACTGTTGAGAAGGACGCTGCGTACGGGGCCATACGGGCTGTGGTGGAACGATGTCGTTTTTTGTCCTCTTTAAATGAAAAAATAAGAGGTTAAGAGCTTGAAACACTAGCCAACAGGAAAATTGGGGCCAATTACTGTAAAAATAAGCGCGGCAATCTGACGATGATATGGAGGGAGCACTTTTTGGACCTGCTGAATGGCAACAACAGTGTAATAGACGATACCGAAGTGGAGCCCGAAACCACAGTAGAGTGGCCAATTGAATTGATACCCATCACGGTGGTCGATTTCAAGGCCGTTTCGGTAGCATAATGGAATTCGAATAGCCATAGCGCGGCTCAAAAATAACAAAGACGGGTTGCCGCTGAAGCGATTCAAATTTGGAGGCAAGGAGCTGGTACAACGCACACACCAGTTGCTATGCCAAATATGGTCAGAAGAAAGCATGCCCAACGACTGGAACCTAAGTGCGCTCTGGGCAATCCCCAAGAAGGTGGATCCTGAAAACTGGGCCAACTACCGCGGGGTCAACCTTCTGAATATCGCGTATAAGGACTTATAAAGAGTATTATGTGAAAGACTAAAACTCACCGTCAATAAACTGATTGGACCTTATCAGTGTGGCTTTAGACCCGGAAAATAGCTGGAAAATTCCCCATTGATCTGTGCAATACGCCAAATCTTGGAAATGGCTCACGAGGAGCGAATTGATACGATGGTCGATTTCAAGGCCGTTTCGGTAGCATGAAGAGAAGTTGTCTGTACGCCGCTATGTTTGAGTAGTTTGGCATTCCTTCCAAACTTATTGTGCAAAATTACGTTGTGTGTTACCACCAGCTGTGCCAGAATAGGAAAATACCTCTCCGAGCCTTCAACAACAAACAAGATTTCAGACAAGACAACTCCTTATCGTTAAACTTCTTTAACCTAATGCTAAAGAAAATAGTACGCGCTGCAGACCTTAACCGCACTGGCACGGTTCTTTATATGCCGATGATATCGACATAGCTGGCACAAACAATAGAGCCGTGTCTGCAGGCTTCTCTAGTTTGGAGCGAGAAGCAAGGGGAATGTGTCTGGTGGTTAACAGGGACAAGAAGAAGTACCTCCTACAATCGTACAGAGACTCCCAACGCCTTGGAACCCATGTCCACTGTTGGCAGTTACACCCTTGAGGTAGTGAAAGACTTCGTTTATTTGGGCACCAGGATAAACGCCAAAAAACGATGTCAAATCTTCGGAACGAGCTGTCATGTGACTTCTTCAACCTGGTGCTGGAGCAGATAGTGCGACGGGCAGGCGTCAAAAGGGAATGCACTATCTTCTACAAGTCCGTCCAGCAGCTAGGATAAGCGGATGATATAGACATCATCGCGTGTTCTCGCCATGACATTGTGGAAGCATTCACGGCGATTGAAGAACAGGCGAAACGAGTTGGTCTTAAGGTCAATGAGGACAAAACGAAGTACATGCTGTCAAGCGAAAACCAATCCGTCGCTCACCACCTGGGACAAAATATAACAATTGACAGCTACAATTTCGAGGTAGTTAAGGAGTTTGTCTACCTCGGGGCAAACGTAAATTCCACAAATGATACCACAGTGGAGATCTGGCATAGAATCGCCCTTGGCAACCGCTGCTTCTTCGGCTTGTCCAAACAACTGGGGTCAAAACTCCTCACTCGAAAGACCAAAGTCATGCTTTACAAAACGCTCATACTGCCAGTCTTGCTGTACGGAGCCGAAAGCTGGACGATAAGCAGAACGGCGGAGCTGATTTTGGGTTCTTTCGAAAGAAAAATTCTGCGCCAGATATTTGGCCCTGTCTCTGAGGAAGGTGAATGGAGAAGAAGACACAACCGCAAACTCTACGAGCTGTACCAAGATGTGGATGTAGTCCGGAAGGCAAGGATCCGTCGACTATACTGGCTCGGCCACATCGAGCGCATGGACATCAACGCTCCAGCTAAGAGGGTCTTCGACTCCGTGCCTCCTGGTTCGAAAAGAAGAGGAAGACCGAACCTCCGGTATAAGGACCACGATGTAAGTCATCTTGATAACTGGAAGCAGCGTGCCCGGGACCGTCAAGGATGGAAGGCAGCTATAGCTCAGGCTCAGATCCTCCATGGATCGCTGGCCTGATAAGTAAGTAAAGTAAGTATATAAGATGCAATCTCTAAGGCTAAGAAAACAGAAGAATGCAGACAATCGGACTGACGACTGTACATACATACATCGGGTTGTGTTTAATCCAACGTATGTACATGTAGGCAACCGGACAAGCCATACAATTGTTAGTCTACACTACGTTACACTTCCCTACACTACCCCACACCACCTAATCCATGTGAGGTATCATAGAGTTAAAAAAAAATGTATAATTGAACCAAAACCAAATTCGAAAACAAATATTGTTATGAAAAAGAAGCTCGGGAGAATGGACAAGCCGTTAAAATCGGATAAAACCCTCCACCAAAGAAATAAAGGTAAACAAAATGAACAAGGGAAATTGTGGAGATAACGAGAGTGAGAGAGAGAGAGAGAGAAAGAGGGAGAGTAAGAGAGATTATAAACAATTGTAAGAAAAAAAAAAAACAAAACATTACTGGACAGAAGTCATTGCGGCTTCGCGACCAGCTGCAGCACTTACCTTATATTCGAAATATTTTCTATAAGATTGGTGGGCAATTTCAAGTCTTTCTTAAAAGACAGTCGCGCAGGTGAATAGCGTCTACATCGAGAACGATGACAGTAAGTAAATCGAAAGAAAAATTATAATTTCCACATGCAAATAAGTTTAAAAAAACAAAAAACAAAAAAACAAAATCAAAAAAAAAAAAAAATGAAAAACGGCAATTGAAGGATTGCCAATTGAAGGTGATCGTTTACCCGAAATTGAACTTTAGCGACGATCCGAAATTGGCCAGACTATTAGTGACACTGGATCCGGGCATTGTCTCAGAGCGATGCATGCTTTTGTTCAATTGAGTGACCTCATCGAAGGTGGCACTACGCTGACCTTTGAAGAGAACCGGTTGATCCGTGTATAGGGCGCTGTTGATCTCTTGCACTTTGTTGTTGTCTATGCTCGGTGTATTGTTGTTTGTTGTCGTGACAATTTCGACAGAGTCTTCGTTCAACGCACCCAATGGATCGTTCTGTGTCACCGGCGTACGTGGGGAGATTCTAAAAAGTAAGAAAACAAACAATCAAATTTGCCATATAATGCTCTCGTCATTTTGGTTTTGCTTACTTCGTCGGACTGTTGATGCATTCAAGGCGATCCGTTGCATCGTAGTCCAGTTCCTCCTGCGAACTGACCATATCGTTCAAGCACTCCGTCGATTCCTCATACTTCATGTTCATCATACTCAATCGCTGTTGCAATGGCATTTTATCGTTTGCCAGTATAGATTGTTGCATTTGTAGTTTGTTCAGGATCTTTGTGTCACCGCCAAAGCTGTCTGTTTTGCCTTGCTTACGCGCAGAAGCTGCCAAATCGCAATTGGTATTCGGTGATTGTGATTGTAATTGTGATTTGACGGCCGATTGCGTATTGTCACCCTTGGCATCGCCTGGAATCAGCAAACCGGCACTGCTAATCACATCGGTCGTCTCTTGCGGTCCCGATTTCTTAACAATACTTCCCAGTTTGCCGCGCAACTTATCGAATGCGGTAAAATCGATCAGCGTGTTGCTTTGCGGGGTCGCATGTTCAACATGCGAAGAGTTTGTCGATTCCAAACTTGTCCGTGACGTTCCGTCGACAGTTTCGAGCGTACTCAGATTGTTCTCACACGATCCGGAGAGCGGTTTGAGGGTGGCACGTTTTTTACCAGCACGACGAAAATGTGCGGCGCCCAAAACGACGTTTTTGATGCGATTCCAACGCAACTGACTGAGCGTAGTACTGTCCGATGGCCATTCGGATTCGAGAACACAACGATTATAGAAACCGTAGGTCAATGCGTTTGGTTGAACGCCCGACCGTTTCATCAGGTAATGCAAACGGACAGCTAATACAGGGAGATTGTGGATGCCGCAGAGTTGCATCATGATTCGATAGCAAAACTCGTCGCAAGTTATCTTGAGTTTGCTAGCACGCACGAGAAGGTCGTAGGCAGCACGAAGGACTGCATGCTCCTTGCCGTGCGCATTCAGAACCATGCTGGGTAGTATTAAAAAGTACAATGAGTAGCAGGTGGCGAGCAAATGCTTCGCCCAGGCGGCTGGGTGCAGTTGACAGCGACGTGCTAATTTTTGAGCTAATTTGATTTCGTGCTTGGTACGACGGGCGATTGGTGAGCCTGGTGCTGTGCTAAAGTGTTGCTGTTGCTGGAAATTCTTCAAAATTGTCTTTTTTGCCGGTTTCAGTAGGTTGGGATCCAATGTGAACGATTCGTAGATGTAAGCTTGTGTGTTATCTGGAGAAAAGACATGACAAGTTAGAGTAAACCATAGAGTCCTCTTTAAACCAACCATTTGCGGTTCCAATGCTGTCGGGAGGAAAGATGTATTTTGTTCGTTCACTGTTGTGTCCAGTTTCCCAGTCAACCAGTCGCACATCGGACGGAGTTTCATCATAGGAACTCACTTTCTCTGCACACTCATCGAAGAATGTCAGGCCGTGATCCCCGTCCGAGACGAACGAGCGTTCCTCAATGAAGCGAATAAACATCTGTGTCTTCATCAGCAGCTGGAAAAACTTGTGATGCGACTACAGACGGAAGGAGAAAATATCAAATTATGTATTTGATCGAGTGCATGAACGTCGTGATTTACTTTGTCCCTAGAGCGCAAAAATGCATTGAGTTGGAATAAGGCATTGGGATCAGTCGCTCCAACAGAGGGTGCTTTTGAAATGGGTACAAGGAAGTCACGGTAACCGCGGAGTATGGATGCCATAAATAGCAAAAAGGCCTCTTGAATTCGTTGCTCGAGATTTTGCTTTAAATAAAAAAAATTAAGACAGAAATCGAAGACGAGACCTTAGAGGACAAGGAAGGGTAGTCTTACTTCACGTTTCTTTCGTTTAAAGTCTCGATCGAGACTGTTGGTCGACTCTGGTGGACATGTTTGCTTCAGATTCTCCAAATAGATTAATGTCTGCTTAAGATTTCTTGCCGCTCGCTTTGGCAGTAGCTTTGGTACCAAATGCCTTTGCGATTCACACAGCTGTTCATAAGAAATATTAGTTTAAAAATAGTTTTTCTTCCACGAAGAAACGATTTCAACTTACACTGATGGTGTTCGTGTCGAGGTCTATGCATGTGACGTCGGTTGGTGGCTCGTAGAGATCGAAGAATCTGGAATCAACTCCAATTAAGTAAGGAAGTGGTGCGTGTAGGACCTCGGCTAAGCCTAGTGGACATAATGGAATGTATGGGCATTGCCATTTGAAGGGAAACAGCAATGATACAACAGCTTCAGCGACTGCCGTTAATGTTGCCGGTCTGGAAATAAAAACAAAAACGAAATTTATTCAATTTGTCACAGAGCTGTACGAATCGAGCTTACCGCAATGAGTGTATTAAAATCTTTTGTTCCGTTAAAGCCAAAAGCAGAACGTGTAAACAGTTTTCGGGTCCAAGATTGGACAGCAGCAATTGGAAACCTGCTCCACTGCGCGGTAAAGGCGAATCCTCGGGCTGAGTGAGTAAGATCCGTTCATTGCTTTCACTTGAGAGCTGGTAAAAGCGAGAGAATAATTATGTTAGTAAAAGAACGGGAAACGTTTCCAAGTTTCTAGCATTAGTGCGTAGACGGCTATAGCTAGCCGGCCCCTCCGAGCAATTCGCGGAGGTCCAATCGATCGATTCTAACCTACTTCAAGATTACCCTTCGACCATACAAGCCGTTCGACCATACAAGTCCTTCGATCATACAAGCATTTTTACCATACAAGCCCATTGATCATACTAGCGCTTCGACCATACAAGCCATTCGATTTTAAAAGCCTTTCGACCATACAAGCCCTTCGACCTTAAAAGCTCTTCGAATGTACATGCCCTTCGCCAATACAAACCCTTCGACTATACAAGCCCTTCGACCATACAACCCCTTCGGCCGTACAAGCCCTTCGACCATACAAGCCCGTCAATCATACAAACCCTTAGACCATACGAGCCCTTCGATCATACGAGACCTTCGACCATACAAGTCCAAGCCCTTCCATCACACAAGGCCTCTATCGGGATGTGTCTTGTAAGGTACGTTTCAAGGGCAAGAACACCACCTCCTTCACTAATGCCAGAGGAGTAAGGCAAGCATGTATATTATCACCCCTACTCTTCATAATTGTCAATGACCTAGACCGCCCCAACAACGCTGCTTCCAAAGGAATCCAATGGTCCCTGAAAGGGAAACTCCACGATCTCGACTACGACGACGCTGTTTGCCTGTTATCGAACACCCAGGAAAAACTACAAACGTTGGACCTCAACACCACAAGAAATGGACTGAAAATCAACGTCGCAAAGGGGCAAAATTGATGATAATCGGCTCAAGATGCGAAGCAAGTCTCTTGCTAGACGGGAAGCCGATTCTGCAACCTCGGCAGCATCTTGTGCAAAGATGAAGGCGCAGAAACCAATGTTTTGTCTCGCCGCTACGCTTACTACTCACTTGGCAACGTCTTGAGGTCCAACCAACTTCGCACCCTACTCAAGCTTCGGATATTCAATTCCAATGTGAAATCCGCACTGCTCTACGGATGCGAGACTTTGAAGACAACTACCATCACTATTCGCAAGCTCCAAGTCTTCGTCATTAATTGCTTGAGACGAATCCTGAAGGTTTTCTGGTCGGAATGGATCACGAACGAAGAGCTGCTGCAGAGCTACACAGATACACATCGCAGCAGAGATCCAACGTTGAAAGTGGAGCTGGATAGGCCATACCCGCGTAAACTCGTAACGTATATTTCAAGGATGGCCCTTACCTGGACCCCATAAGGAGTGTGTAGTCGAGGTCGTCCACGCAACTTGGAAGCGGACCGTAGGGAATGAGTGTCGGCAGGCCGGCAAGTTCTGGTCAGAAGTGACCAGGCTGGCCCAAGACAGAGTCACTGTTACCGCTATGGAAGGGCCGTGAATCAGTATAAAACGATCCCCGCGAAGGAGTTCCCGTAACCTTTCGTACCGCAGGATCGTTCATCGTGAATATGTTCTTACCTACTAGACAGTGAATGGATGGTTCTGTGTTAGCGTCCTGAAGAGGCTGCGAACACGTGTTTTCCGTATACGAACCGAACTCGCTAAGGGCAGAATCTTGCACCACGACAATGCGCCGGTCCATTCCTCGTTGACTGTGCAAGAGTTTTTGGCGAAAAGAAAGCATTTCAAGGTTGTCGCGTCCACCCCTATAGCCGCGATATAGCCCCCTGCGACTTTTTATATCCGAAGATGAAGTCCCACCTCAAGGGAATTCATCAAGGGCGGTGTAGAGAAGGTCAAAGAGGCTGTAACCATGGTCCAAGGGTGCGTCGAGTGGTGGGAGAAACGTTGAATTGTTGTGTAGAGTTAGAGGGCGACTATTGTGATGGTCGATACTAAAATTTTGCAACAAACTCAATTGCCACACCTCGTAGATATCGAGAAAAAAAAAAAAGAAGAGAAACAACACTTACCTGAAGGTGAATACTTGGTGACGGGAATGGAACTTCATCGATCAATTGTGTAATGTATCTCTCGATTGGAATAAGTAATGGTCTTCTTGATCCTGCCATTCTCTACAAGAAAAACAAGCACACCAGTCACGCTACCATGTACGTTTTGAGCGACCAAACTTACATGCAAGTACATCAACCACTTGTCGAAAGTATCACCGAACGGATGATGCGAAAGCAAACAAATAGCCTTGATGACATGTAGCGAATGTCGGTTCCTAAATTCTTCGTCATCATAACCCAACAGCTCTTTCTGCTTCTCCGTAAGATATTTTTCACTAAAAATCAGAAGAAGAGTTATAATAATCAAGGATCACTTGAATCTACGAAAACGACTTACTCAAAGTCTTCGTAAAAGGTTAAAGCTGATCCATACACCTTATAGGTACCATCGTTAACTGTTAAGACAAATGTACTAAAAACGGGATTAATAGCTTCACGTTTGGTCTGGAACAAACGAGAGAAAAACAAAATGCAAATGAATCGTTTTGGAGGATGGAAAATGCCTTGCTCTTACCGTTTCATCCACATGCGGCCAGGCTTCAAGGGATGCACCCATGGGTAAACAAAATAGAGGCACACTCGAACATAGATTGAGAGGGAAATCGTTGTGATCGACCGTTGGATAGCGCAGGAGTATCTCTGGCTGATAACTAATTAGCTTTGGACGGTTCATCGATTTTTTATAACAGAGATACACATCACTGCTCATGTAGGCTTTGTTAAGAGTTTTGTGTATTAAGCAGAACGCATGCGGCGGACGTTCTCCTGAAAGAAAAATTAAATGTACAGTGGTTTCGTTGCTGAAAGTAAGCGAAGTTTATGGTGAACAAGCGGAATGAGGATGACCTATTCAAACGAGCATCAGAATCATCTTGCTCTGATTTCAGTGAATGAGCTGGTTCTGGACAGATTTCTGGCATGGACCACTTCGGCCTCAGTTGCATTTTTCCTCTATATAGCAGTGAAGTAAAGGATGGCAAAGGACTAACAAAGGTCTCGTAGGGATAGCACCTATCCGACGGATGCTGGCCTGTTAAAAAGCGAGAAGAGCCACCGCAGACGAACACTGGCGGCACTGTTAGTAAATCCCATCCCCATGTTATCTGGAGATTTCGTTTGGAAATTAAAGACGGGGAAGGGCGAGTGGCAGCTTTCCTGTGCCACAAAAAAAAAAAGGTTTAGTCGGTTGTGCTACGACCTAGTAAGCTGCAACCGTAAAAAGTCATCATCACTCAGAGACAACTCCAAGCTTCGGATTTAACGGACGGACTACATAATGACGACCCACGCAAAAGCATAAAGGGACGGGAGTATCGGTTATGCACCTTGGATGTTAGGTCCCATAATAGACCGGGTGCGGCTGAACAGTTAGAAAAAGTCCTAAGCTGCTATAAAGCAGACATTCCCGCACTCCAAGAATTGCGATGGGGTTGACCTGGTAAAAAGAGGATGAAAAACTGTGACATACTACGGAGAACAAACGCTTATTCGGATGTGGATTCATTATTCGAGGAAGACCCGGCAAAAAGTTTTAAGCTTTCGGGTGTAAGCGAACAATCGCTTCAAAGGCAAAGCTATATTCGGGAACATCAGCTTGATATGCGTTCACGTCCCCACAGAAGTAAAAGACGACAGTCAAAGATGACTTCTATGACCTCCTAGATAGAACATACGCTCAATGTCCCAGCTATGACAACAAGATTGTTCTAGGAGATTTCGACGCGAAGCTGGGTAAAGAGGACATCTTTGGACGAGAACAAGATTGTTCTAGGAGATTTCGACGCGAAGCTGGGTAAAGAGGACATCTTTGGACGAGTCGAGTAGGAAAACGCAGCCTGGACAATACCATGTCCGAAAACGGATTCAGGCTAATAGGCTTTGTGACGGGGCGTAATCTCCTTGCAACTAGCACACGATTCCCACTTCTCAATATCCATGAGGGGACCTGGCGGTTTCCTGATCAATTATGTGTTATTCAAATCGATCATATTGCGATCGACGCCAGACACTCCTCCTACATCTTGGAAATCTTCTCTTACCCACGAATTTTACAGAATTGAATACAAGTTGCTGCATGCGCGGCCCCAAGGATGAGGAGCATAAGAAAATGGCCCACATCTCAAAAAGGCCACGCCACTATTCTAAAACACTTCAAAGTACCCATGGACACTGACTACATCACCCCGCAGAATGTGTTCACCAGTAACTTCGAAGTTGTCTTTCCATCCAGGGAGGAATGGGCTGAAGGGAAAGTTATACCAAAGGACTCGATCTCTCTCTATACCGATGGCTCTAAGATGGAGTCGGGCGTAGGCAGTGGGGTCTTCTCCAAGGAACTTAACCTCAACCTATCATTTAGGCTCCCAAATTACTGTAGTGTGTATCAGGCAGAAATAACTGTGATAACGGAGGCCCTGGCATGGCTCAGGATCAATGTAATATCCACAAAGGATATCATCATTTGCACGGATAGCCAATCTGCGATAAAATCCCTGGCAGCGGTAACCCACAAATCAAAAACATCCCTTAACTGTCACCTATCTCTAGATGAGATGGCTGAACAGTTCCAACATTATAATACTGTGGGTTCCCGGGCATATGGATATTTCAGGAAACTGCGCGGCCGACGAACTTGCAAAGTTAGGGTCAAGCACACTCAGCCTACCTACCCTCGGGTACCTAGGAACACCAATAAGTACGGTAAAGCACATGATAAAGCTTCAAACCATAGAGGAGACCAATCTCCAATGGAGTGAGAGCAATATCGGCTTTATCACCAAACAATTGTGGCCTAAGTTAAACTTAGGACGAACCAGGGACCTGGTGGCAACCAAAAGGGCAACCTTAAGCACTCTAGTGGGTGTTATTACAGGTCACTGCACCATTGGAAAACACGCCGCCAGACTGGGTCTACCTTACAATGACTTCTGTCGCGGCCGAATGGACGAGGAGGAATCAATACACCACCTCCTTTGCTCATGTCCCTCTTTTGCGAATCGCAGGAGGATTTACCTCGGCGCGCCCTTCTTCGACAATCTGAGTGAGCTAGCAAACCAAAAAATAGCTCAACTCCACCGCTTCATTAGAAGCACCGGTTGGTTCCCAGATAGTGGTTCAGGGTAACCTGATCCAGGTGGTATCACAGTGGGCCGGCATCGGGCTAAGTGTGGCTTATGCCTACCACGTCAACCTAACCTAGACTATCTGAAAAATGGCTAAACAGTACCAGTACTAACTAATAGCTCAACATTTGAAGAAAAAACATGAACATGAACGCTCGTTATCTGAAGTGAAGTCACATATTTATGTATGACTGCATGCTATGAAATTGAAAGCAGATTATAAGACGAAAACTACGGAAGTCAATACAAAAGAGGAGATAATAGGCATTGTAGGTACGTTTTCTTTAGGAAAACATAACCAATGTTCGTTTCTTCAATTATAAATGCATCACCAACTGGTTTGGCACCTAAAGACCATTTAATCAATGACCTATTCAACAAACTATACAGTCACACCGCCATCTCCAGAGGAAATTCATTTGAGTCAGGTCAGGTAACTAGCCACCCGACCGCTCTGAGGTTTTTGTCTTTCAACTCGTCTGCAATTAGACAGAACGAGTTTTGTAGTCATGCTGATTTCATGCTGAATATACCTTGCGAATGAGTAACCATGTGGGCTGACAATTTCTGTTTTTCTTTTTTCGTATGTACATATTGTATGATCCGATGACACCAACACGCCCTGTCGTTGTCTGTTTAATCTTAAGTCATTTGGCGTATGTACCTTTGTGTGTACATTTGATTGCAACCGCAAATTAATTCGCCAAAAGCGCTAGCTTGTGTGTATACAGGCCGTACATACAAATATGCCATATCAGAAGGGAAAAGGAGCCGACAAAGCTTGTTGTTTGTCCGAAAGGCGTTGTTTTCGTTTGCGCTATCAAATATCTTTGCTCGCTTTCCGGCAACTGAAGTTATATTAGCTCTTATCGTTAGGCAAATACTTATGTATGTTCTACTATATACTCGTGTATATACTAACCTTTGGACCATACGACGACACACAAATCCGTGACGACTAGCTCATTGCATGGCATATCGGGTTTTGCACGCCGAAACGTCAAGAACGTTTTAGCCGACGAATTATTTACATTCGCTATCCGTCCGCCTGGAGTCTCGGCCACCATCTCAGCATCCGGCATAATACGTTCATGACCCTCGTACAGAACACCTAAAAAATCACCACAATATAGTCGATTTATAATATTTCCTGCTTCCATTATTACCTATATCAACCAGTGGCGGACGGTCTTTGCCGCGACGATAGTAAATATAACATTCGGTCGTTCGAACCGAGCCATAATTCAGATTGGCGGGCAAACCAGTCGGTGTCTCACAGAGTATTTCATAGCCTTCCGGCACTTGTTCGCCAAGCAATGGGAAAAACACACCAATATCCGTGATTGGATCGATGCTATTGCATGCCCTCAAATGTCCCGAATCATTGAATATACTATCCTGTAGCAATTGTGGATTCTCTGGCATGCCTGCCACAACGAAGTAATCAGCAATTCGCTTCTCTTCCATTCTTAACCATCACTATATGGATATCAGTATATGTATCAGAGAATGATTTAGTTTTCTATCATTGAATATCATGTATGTGATACTCTCACAGAAAATGTTTTCTTTTTCTTTCTCAATCCTTCATCGCCAATTGAAACAATGATCCCCGAGCAAGACCAATTAAGGCAATGCGTATGCTTTCAAACCCGATTTATTAAGGCCTTTGTTTCATTTCATTTCGTATTTTTTTGCTTTTCTTCTTTTTTATAAAATTCTACACGATCTTTTGACACGGACAAATGCGAGTAGGAAGAAAAGGAAAAAAACTGTGCGCACTTTCTCGCGGATAATTGAGCAAACGCCCGTTTGTTAATTAATGCGCAGCTTATGTCCTCATTATTATAGAACTCTGTTATATTGTTGTTTCGTTATTTATAGAATCAAGAGCGTGCAAAACTAATAAAAGGCAAAAAGAAAAAAAAAAAACATTTTCCAATGAGGAGACTTTCTGATGTTATGTCAATACCTTACGCCATCATTGAAAAAAGTAATCTGTCAGAGAACAGGTTTCCCGAAATGTCATTGCCCGATGACAACATGTTAGCGCGGGCAGCGACATCTATGTTTGACACGTACGAGACATGTAGTGTGAATTGGGACAATTCACAATAAGATTTAAAAAAAATATTTTTTTTTAAACGAATTGAGAATGTGATTGGTTCTTCTTCTTTTTCTTATCGGGCGCTACAGTTCGTGGTGAACCTGCACCTCAACCAACATGCCACTCCAACTAGCACGATCTTTTGCTAGCCTTTTGACTGAGGTCTCCTTTCACCTGTGTGCGCTATCTTAACCTTTTCATGTCCGATTTTTTTTGTCGGTCGATATATTTGTGTCAATATACACCTAAATATGAACTGATATAATTTTCGAAGTCCTACCTGTTATGGTTTCGGGAAGATTGAATGTTGCCTGTAGGCAACATTGGGCAATAGTGGTCAATTTAAAACACATACATACTTACTTTGATGGCGCTACAGTTCGGGGTGAACCAGTGCCTCAATCAACAAGCCTCTCCACCCGGCCCGATCTTTGGCCAGCCGCTTCCACTGCCGCACACCCAGTTGGTTGAGGTCCCTTTCCACCTATGCGCGTCACCTTATATGCGGGCCGGAGCGGAGATGTCCATTCGTTCTACATGGCCCAGCCATCTTAGACGTTGGATCCGAAGACGTTGATGCCGAAGGTGACGTTCTGACCAAGGCGTCGGTGTTGCGGATCTTTCTTGGATGACAGCATATATGTATTTGCTCTTGTCCCCATTTACCCTTAGACCCATTTTAGCCGCTTCTGCTTCAATGCTTGCGAACGCCTCATTGACGTCTCGCTTTGTCCGTCCTATAACTTGAAGTAGATCGTACCTCTTGTATCGGCCGCAGAGTCCCGTATGATCTTTTCAAGAATAATGTTAAGGAAATCACATGACAGTGCGTCAACCTGTCTAAAACCTTTTTTACCATCAAAGGGGTCGGCTAGTTCACCTTCGACCTTAATGGAGCAGCGAGAGTTCTCCATAGTCATCCTACACAGTCTGACGAGTTTGGCAGGAATTTTAAAACATGACATGGCTCTGTATAGCTCGTCTCTATAAACACTGTCATACGCGACTTTAAAGTCGACAAAAAGATGGTGCGTGTCGACCTGGAATTCATGGGTCTTCTCCAAGATCAGCCGTAGTGTAAATATTTGGTCTATCGTGGATTTTCCTGTCCTGAGACCACACTGGTAGGAACCTATCAGATTGTCCACGAACGGTTTCAGGCACTTACACAGTACGGCAGAGAGGATCTTGTACGCGATGTTCAGGAGGCTTATCCCTCTGTAATTGGCGCAGTCATAGGGGTCTCCTTTCTTATGGACCGGGCAAACGATACTGAGATTCCATTCATCGGGCATGTGTTCTTCCGATCATATCTTGCAGATGAGTTGGTGCATGTTCCTGACCAGCTCATCGCCCGCTGCTTTAAACAGTCCGCTCCAGCAGCTTTATAAGACGTTAAGTTTCGATATCGCTATCTTAACATCGTCTAGGACGGGATTCTCCTTCGTCTTCGTCCATTGTGAATGGTTCGCTCTGCCTGACGCCGGTATTTTGACTATCATCGCCGTTATACAGTCTGCAGAAGTGGTCCTTCCACAATCTCAGCATCGACTGTGAAAGCCAGTTTGACACATCCTGCATCGTCCCTTTGAACCCCATTGTATCCAATAGCTAGTTTGGTCAAACCTTTTACTTTTTTTAGGTTCTGCACAATAAGCTCTTTTACGAGAGTTTGTAGAAGCTAGGGCTGGTGATGATGGACCTGATGATGAGAGACCTGGTGATGAAGGAGCTAGTGATGATGGAGCTGGTGACGATGAAGCTGGTGATGATGGATTCGATAGCAAAACGTTCTTCATTTCCAGTCGTAGTAAGTTTGGGCGGCCCTTTCTCCATGGTATGATGGTTGAATTCGTTGCGTTCAGTAATTCATTGGCAATGTCCAGTTGAAAATCAAGTAGAGACATAGATATGCTTCTTCTCTGCGTTCAAATGTTTTAGGTCTCTGCGGTACAAAAGCCATCTGTTGACTACTGCAGAGTTTATGCGCCAGTAAATAATACGCATGTACCATTTATTTGATCGGTGGTTGATTTTGTATAGCTCTAGTAACATGTCTGCAAGGCAACTCCTCCCCTACGTCTATTAAAACATTCAAGTATACCTGGACGAGGGATCGACACATACCTTTTCTCTTGTCGGCACCATCTCTTACATTCACTCATCGGGTTCTTACCTATATAGTTTGAAAGAAGCTGTACAACCTTGTTATCATACCACCGATAAACAATTAAATTGTGTGCATTTTCCAATTTGAAATCACTTGATCCTCGGCCGTTCTTTTGCAGTTCCTTTTCAGTTTTAAGTTCGCAGTTTTTTATCCGATTAGCTCTAATTGAAGCCTGCATTTTTGCGCCCATGCCATTGTTATGTGTGGTATTTTCACTGAACCCAAGTACAGTAATACACCGATGAATCTCTGTATTTCATAAGGTTCACATTTTAATTCTACGCCGTTCATTTGCAAAGCATAGTTGTTCGTTTTATCACTGATTTTTTGTATGGTTTGCCATCAGAGCTCTTCAAGGCTGGTAGCGATGTTCTGGTAGGGAGCATGCACCAGATCATCTGCAGAATTTGGGAAGATGAAAGCATGCCCGATGACTGGAATACCAGCTCTATATGCCCCATCCACAAAAAAGGCGATTCTACCTCTTGCAAGAACTATAGGGGTATATCCCTGCTCAATGTCGCATACAAGATCCTGTCCAGCGTATTGTGTGAACGTCTAAGACCATTTTGCACCGCACTAATCGGCAGCTACCAGTGCGGCTTTCGGCCCGGCAAATCAACTATAGACCGAATGTTCACACTTCGACAAATCCTGGAAAAGACCAACGAGTTTCGAATCGATACACACCATCTTTTCATCGATTTCAAAGCCGCATACGACAGCATTCATCGTGAAGAACTGTTTGGTGAGATGGCCGAATTCGGGATCCCGGTAAAACAGATCCAGTTGTGTCGCGCCACGCTAAAAAACACGCGATGCACCGTGCAATTCGGTTCTAGGACCTCGGAACCATTCGAAACATGTACGGATTTCGGCAAGGAGATGCGCTGTCATGTGACTTCTTCAACCTGCTGCTGGAGCAGATAGTGCGACGGGCAGGCGTCAACAGGGAAGGCACTATCTTTTACAAGTCCATCTAGCTGCTAGGATACGCGGATGATATCGACGCCCTCGCGTGTTCTCGCCGTGGCATTGTGGAAGCATTGACGGCGATTGAAGAACAGGCGAAACGAGTTGGTCTTAAGATCAATGAGGACAAAACGAAATACATGCTGTCAAGCAAAAACCAATCCGTCGCTCACCACCTGGGACAAAATATAACAAAAATACAACAATTGACCGCGATTACTTGGTCTTTATACCGGAGGTTCGGTCTTCCTCTTCTTCTCGAACCAGGAGGCTCGGAGTCGAAGACCCTCTTAGCTGGGGCGTTGATGTCCATGCGCTCGATGTGGCCGAGCCAGTGTAGTCGACGGATCCTTGCCTACCGGACTACATCAACATCTTGGTACAGCTCGTAGAGTTCGCGGTTGTGTCTTCTTCTCCATTCACCTTCCTCACAGACAGGAACAAATATCCGGCGCAGAATTTTCTTTCGAAAGAACCCAAAATAAGCTCCGCTGTCCTGCTTATCGTCCAGCTTCCGGGTCCGTACAGCGAGACTGGCAGTATGAGCGTTTTGTAAAGCATGACTTTGGTCTTTCAAGTGAGGAGTTTTGGCCCCAGTTGCTTGGACAAGCCGAAATAGCAGCGGTTGCCAAGGGCGATTCTATGCCGGATCTCCACTGTGGTGTCATTTGTGGAATGTACGTTTGCCCCGAGGTGGACAAACTCCTTAACTACCTCGAAATTGTAGCTGTCAATTGTTATATTTTGTCCCAGGTGGAGCACAACATTGTTTTCCTGCTCCCTCTCACTGTAATCATTTTAGCGAACGATTTCAATGTACACAATTCTTCGTGGCTTCAACATTCTGTACACATAACACCCAGAGGAAGGTATGTTGAAATATTCTTTAAGGGTTAAGTCAACTAACTCTACTCGTGGATAAGACGTCGCGTATCCCCGATATTGATAGCCATACCGCAAACACCGTGGATTTCCCCAGCAGCTCTGAAGAGGTGTTCTTCTATGCTGGCAAAACTACTGCGTACGCTTTTTCGCCTCTCCTACTCTTCTGGGTTCTTTCCAAATAGGTGGAAAACAGCATTTATTCAGCCCACCCCAAAAAAAGGCGAATCTTCTTCTTCCTGCAACTAACGATCCATTGCATTAACTTCTCTTCTTTCTAAGGTCAGTGGAATGCTGGTCAAATGATCGCGGAAGCTCATCAATGACCGACAGAATGAGTTCCATTGAAACAGATCTAGTTATTTGATGGCATACCTTAACAAGCAGGTGAATCAAGAGTAGAAGGCAGGGTTCGGCAAAAAGTACTTGAGATCTCTAGTCTCTTCTTCAATGGATTTGAAACTACTTTCCGAATCGTTCAATTCTCTTTGTTTTGGACGATTCCAATCTGAGGTGACCAGGGCTCTGTTATGTTTCCGACATTTCTCATTTTCATAAATGCTGTTACTTCTAATCCAATCTATTCCTGCATTGACGACAGTACCCTCATATTCGTTCACTACCTACGAGCCTGCTCTTCGGCTGTAAATAGTAAGCAGCCGCGTATTATCCATGAATGGCACCTGATGCTTAGAAACCGAAAAGCTCTCCATCATGTGTGTTACTAGTATGGTCGCCAAGAATGCTACGAAATGACTAGGCTTCTTATACAGATGCAAGAATATTTCTATTTAAACTGATACGAGATTCGAGCATCACCAAATATCCCTTACGTTTCCCTGTTTTATCGATACTTCGCCAGAAAATGTTCTGAAGTGATAGCCTGTTGCATTCCGCCCCTTTAACAATTTTCCCGCAACACATGTCTCTCTATGAATGCTCACCTATATGCCCTGAAGCCCACAATCGGACATATGGACATGCGGACATTGAAATTTGAACTCCGATCACTGGGTTGAGTGTCCAGTATGTTAACCATAACGCCATGAATCCCACTCACAAATCCCATTCTGGTAACGCTGCATATAGTTGGCAAATTTCCTTTTTGGTTGATTGGTTGATCCAAAGTGTGTTATATATTAATAAGTGTGTCGCTGCAACACATTTAAGATTTTAATGTTTTTATTCATGACACGCAATATAACGTGTTATAGTTTCAACATGATTAAGAGTCTCAAGTTCAGAAATTAAACGGATTCAGTGACACACGTAATCCTAAAGTGTGTCAAATGTGTCATCTAACACTCTTCTGCGTGTTGTTTAACATACTAGCATTTGCAGTGAGGACTATTTTCATATTGGGCACCGATGGCACCTCTTCATTATCACCAACTGTCTTCATAATCTTACTAGCTTTTTTTACCTATCCACTAGATTAAACTATTTTTGGTCTAGTTTACTTAGTTTAATACATATATAGGTATGTGTGATCAATTAGCTTTAAGTGCAACCAAGAAGATTAAAACTCACGCGATATCTAATGTTGTCATAAGTCAAGTTTCATCGATCTCTGGCATTAAACTGTAGGTCCCCTTCACCTGTGTAAAAAATAAATCACACACAGCGTGGTGAGTTCGGCGAGAAGTTTGAAGGCAACCGTCTGCGATCTGCGAAAAAGGTGTTCTGGCAAACCATTCGCCGATTCAGAAGAAGGAAATTCAACATAATCGTAGGAGTTAAATCCAAAGATGGTGTGTTGCTTTCCAACGAGATGGACACCATACGCAGATGGAGCGAGCACTTTTCAGAGCTGCTTAATCCCGAACAGGGCGCTGAGGAGTACCGACCAATAGTCTTGAGGGGGGCGGAGAATAGTCCAACGGTGGAGGAAGTCACTTTAGCGATTGAATCGCTAAAAGTTGGCAAATCCGCCGGTGTGGATGAAGTTCGGCCAGAAATGCTTAAGGCAATGGGTAAAGAGGGAGTATTATGGCTCTCTCATGTCATTAAGGTGGCCTGGGAATGCGGTGAGACACCTACCGATTGCCAGATTGGGGTGATTGTCTCTCTTTTCAAAAATGGGGATAAAAAAGAGTGCTCCAACTATAGGGGCATATCTCTTTTAAGTGTCGGTAAAGTCTACGCTAAGGTACTGAAGATGCATTCTAAAGCTATGGTCGAATCGTGGAGAGGGGATGAACAGTGCGGATTTCATCACGGCAGAAGTAGAACCAACCAGCTTTTCACTCTAAGAATGGTACTCGAGAAGGCTTGGAAGTACGCCAAACCGATCTACAGCTGCTTTGTAGAAAAGGAGTGTTCTGCAAGAGTATGGGATTGATGGTCCTCTGTTAAGGGGCCTTCCAGTTTCTATACACAAACTGTAGCAGCTGTGTTCGGGTTACTTACTTACTTACTTAGGTGGCGCTACAGTCCGTGGTGAACCTGGGCCTCAACCAACAAGCGTCTCCAGCCGGCACGGTCTTTGGCCAGCTGTTTCCAGTGCCGCACGCCCAGTTGGTTGAGGTCCCCTTCCACCTGCGTGCGTCAACGCTGAGGCGGCCGTCCTCTGCCGCGCTTTCCTTCCGGAGTGGATTCGAAGACTTTTCGGGTCGGAGCTGTATCTTCCATGCGCTCTACATGGCCTAGCCACCTTAGACGCTGTACCAGGCCGATCTTCTCCTCCATACACCGTTTGAACAAACGGGACCGTAGAAAGTGCGCAGAATTTTCCTCTCGAAACGACCAAGGGCATCTTCATCCGCTTTTGTTAAGGTCCAAGCCTCTGCGCCGTAAAGGAGGACTGGGATGATCAAGGTCTTATATAGTGTCACCTTGGTTTTCCGAGAGAGGGCTCTACTTCTCAATTGCCTCTTGAGCCCAAAGAAACAGCGGTTTGCAAGAGTGATTCTGCGTTTTATCTCAGCGCTGGTGTTGTTGTCGCTGGTCATCAGTGAGCCAAGGTAGACGAATTCCTTGACCACTTCAAAGTTATATCCGCCCATGGTGACGTTCTGGCCAATACGTCGGTGTTGTCCGTCTCTTTTAGATGAAAGCAGATATTTGGTATTACCCTCATTAACCTTGAGACCCATCTTAGCCGCTTCTACCTCAATGCTCACGAAAGCCTCATGGACGTCTTGCTGTTTTCGTCCAATTACGTCAATATCGTCGGCGTACGCAAGCAATTGCGTAGACTTGAAATAAATCGTACCTCTTGTGTTGGCCAGTAACTCTTGCACGATCTTTTCAAGCACGATGTTGAAAAAGTTGCACGACAGCGCGTCGCCCTGCCTAAATCCTTTTTTAACATCAAAGGTCTCGGTTTGCTCATTACCGACCTTAATGGAGCAGCGAGAATTCTCCATTGTCATCTTGCACAGTCGGACGAGTTTGACAGGGATGTTAAAACTAGACATGGTTTTGTACAGCTCGTCTCTATATACGCTGTCATACGCGGCCTTGAAATCGACGAAGAGGTGGTGAGTGTCGATTTGGTATTCCTGGGTCTTCTCCAAGATCTGCCGTAGCGTAAATATTTGGTCTATTGTGGATTTACCTGGCCTGAAACCACACTGATAAGAGCCGATCAGGTTATCCACAAACGGTTTCAGGCGTTCACACAATACGGCAGAGAAGATCTTATATGCGATGTTAAGGAGACTTATTCCCCTATAGTTGGCGCAGTTATAGGGGTCTCCTTTCTTATGGACCGGGCAAACGATGCTGAGATTCCGTTCATCGGGCATGCTTTCCTCCGACCATACCTTGCACATGAGATGGTGCATGCACCTTACCAGCTCATCTCCAGCCGCCTTAAAAAGCTCAGCAGACAGGCCGTCTGCGCCAGCGGCTTTATTAGACTTAAGTCTTGATATCGCTATTTTGACTTCGTCTAGGTCGGGTTCGGCAAGGAGATGCGCTGTCATATGACTTCTTCAACCTGGTGCTGGAGCAGATAGTGCGACGGGCAGGCGTCAACAGGGAAGGCACTATCTTTTACAAGTCCATCCAGCTGCTAGGATACGCGGATGATATCGACATCATCGCGTGTTCTCGCCGTGGCATTGTGGAAGCATTCACGGCGATTGAAGAACAGGCGAAAAGAATTGGCCTTAAGATCAATGAGGACAAAACGAAATACATGCTGTCAAGCAAAAACCAATCCGTCGCTCACCACCTGGGACAAAACATAACAATTGACAGCTACAATTTCGAGGTAGTTAAGGAGTTTGTCTACCTCGGGGCAAACGTAAATTCCACAAATGACACCACAGTGGAGATCCGGCGTAGAATCGCCCTCGGCAACCGCTGCTACTTCGGCTTGTCCAAACAACTGGGGTCAAAACTCCTCACTCGAAAGACCAAAGTCATGCTTTACAAAACGCTCATTCTGCCAGTCTTGCTGTACGGAGCCGAAAGCTGGACGATAAGCAGGACAGCGGAGCTGACTTTGGGTTCTTTCGAAAGAAAAATTCTGCGCCGGATATTTGGTCCTGTCTGTGAGGAAGGTGAATGGAGAAGAAGACACAACCGCGAACTCTACGAGCTGTACCAAGATGTGGATGTAGTCCGGAAGGCAAGGATCCGTCGACTACACTGGCTCGGCCACATCGAGCGCATGGACATCAACGCTCCAGCTAAGAGGGTCTTCGACTCCGAGCCTCCTGGTTCGAGAAGAAGAGGAAGACCGAACCTCCGGTATAAAGACCAAGTAATCGCGGATGTAGGACATCTTGGTCTTGACAACTGGAAGCAGCGTGCCCGGGACCGTCAAGGATGGAAGGCAGCTATAGCTCAGGGTCAGATCCTCCATGGATCGCAGGCCTGATAAGTAAGTAAGTAAGTAAGTAAGTAAGTACTAGGTCGGGTGGACTGAATTCTGTTACTTCGTGGTCCATTGCGAATGGCTCGTTCTGCCTGACAGCGGTATCTTGTCTATCATCGCCGTTATACAGTGTGCAGAAGTGGTCTTTCCAAGTCCTCAGCATCGACTGCGACTCTACTACCAGTTCTCCATTTTCATCCCTACAGGCCGCCACTCTGGCTTTGTAGCCATGGCATGTTCGTTTTACAGCTTTGTTCGGGTTAGCGGTAGTAAATCAACACCTTTCACCGTCGGCGTTGGACTTCGCCAAGGGTGCGTCTTGTCACCTCTCCTTTTCATTATATATATGAACTGGATGTTGCAGCGCAGTCGTGGTGAGGAGTGTTTCACATTGGGAGAGTTGAGGGTAAGCCATTTCCTTTTTGCAGATGACTTAGTTGTGTTCACATCCTCCCAGACGGAACTTCAGCGCGCCAGATAGGTTTGTGGCCGTATGTGCTGATGCTGGAATGAGGGTTAACGAGGACAAATCCGAGGTTATGGTTATTTCCAGAACACCTGTCCAATGCACTCTACTTGTTAGTGAATTCCCATTGAAGCACCTGGAGAAGTTTAAGTATCTCGGGGTCTTCCTCACGAGTGATGAGAGGAGTAATACTGAGCTTTCCTGCAGGATTGGCCAAGCTGGGTCAATTTTGAAACTGCTTGGAAGATCTGTAATCAGGAAGACCGAGCTTGGTGTCAAAGCCAAGTTAGCGTGTTTTAACTCAGTATTTGTTCCAACTCTCACCTATGGTCATAAAATTTGGGTATTGACCGAATGAATAAGATCACGAATACAAGCTACCGAAATGAAACTTCTTCGTGCTGTAGTGGGAGTTACTCGCTGGGAAAGGGTGAGAAACACGGCAGTGCGCGGGGAGCTCAATGTTGAGCAGCTGCTTCTCCGAACGGAAAGAGCTATGCTTCGATGGTTTGGTCACGTGAAATGAATGTCGCCATCATCACGAATTCCGAAGCGTGCCTTGGATGCAATACCATCAGGCAGGCGACCGCTTGGCAGACCCAGGACGAAGTGGTTGGACCAAGTCCAAAACTCGTCTGGGTGCGCTTGGGCATAGCTCCTGATGAGTTAGAGTCGATGGCGGAGGATCGAGTGGCCGGGAGATCCCGCGTGCGCGCATTACCCTCGCGACTCTTTTAGTGGAACATGCGGGCCACTGAAAATGTATGTATGTTTGTATGTACAGCGTGGGTGATTGAAGCTTGGCTCTGGCCCTTCACGGGCAGTAAGGCTACCAAAGCAAGCAAGCAAGCAAGCAAAGGAGCGGAATTTATGATTATATTGAATCAGACGACATTTCAAACGACGATGACTGAATTTGTTTTTTTAACCCACACCAAGCGTTTTTTTGTCGTGCGACAAAAAAACGTCGTCTTCGGTGTGGGTTCAGCCTAAGGAAACACCGCTTTTCTTAAAAAATTTTTTTTTTCGTATTTTTCTTATTCGTAAAATAATAATTCTTTAACGTTTCATGTAAAAATTAAATCACAATTCGTCCTTGAACTGATGTGCCGGAATATGCGGTGCGAGTTTGTGCCAAAAATTCACTCTATCCTGCAACAACTGCTCCTCGAAAGTGAGAAGTTTCCAATTGTGATGGTCTTGATTTCCGATTCGCACGTAATTTACTGGATACTTGTCGGTTGCGCTCCATAGCGGCAAGTCGGACGAAGGTGGTGTTGGATTGCTGTGCCATGCAAAGTTCACCCACATGGTTTGAAGGATTTCGCGAACTTGGTTGTCTTCGTTAGTTGGAGCGGCGGAAACGAAGAGAGATTTTCCAATAGGGAAGAGATATTGCAATTCCTCCGCATGACAAACACCTTGAGAAGTATAGATAGTATAGAAGTTGTTGTACCTTCAGAAACTAAATAGAACTTACCGTAATAGTCCTCTCGTCCGCCTTCGAAGATCTCTGTGAAGCTTGCCGCTCCTTTATGGTCGAATAGGTAGACGTATGTTGATCCTACAGTTTTTGGATTTTTACCTTTTGCAGACAATCGTAGGCGGAGGTATTCATCCATGCCGGCTAGGAACCATCCATCTGTGATGAGCTATAATATACAATACAGCGTTAGTTCATAACTAGGAAAGCTCTTTTAAGAAATCAGCTGTACATTGGTCAGATTTTGATGGTTTTCCTTGCTGTAATTGTGAACACCGTTGAAATAGAATTTGTCGATTTGTTGTGTAATCCTGTTTTGCACCTCTTTAGAATGGTGATCGTAGTTCAGAATAATCGGTAGTACTGTTTGGTATTTTTCTTTGAATTCCTCCAGTAATCCAGGAATGTTTAGTAGGGCTGCAGTCTTCAATGCTCCTTCCTCGGATGTGACTCCAGTCATCCAGGGTAATTTGAATCCATGAGGCAATTTCTCGCTCCTCGGTAGGGCAGTCAGGAATGCCTCGGGTGTCTCGGGCTCTACAACCGGTGGGAAGGGGATCATCGGATCGTAGTCCCATTCCTAGTAAACTTATTTCAATTAGGAGTTAAGATTTAAAAAGGCTAATTTATGTAACTCACAAAGAATTCATAAACAGTTGCGGTGATTTCCACAGCTGATTTCTTTCGCAGACAGTCCAGGACAGCGGACCAGTTTGATTCGTTACAATGGAGCATTTCTGCCACTCGTTTTGCTCGGGCTGCAGCTACACCCTTATGTGCTGGCTGGGCCCATGGGTTAAAGTATGTTCCCGACTGAGAAATGCCCTTGTGAAATAGACCTTTGGATTTTTCGGACATCATGTGGTATGTGACACTCGCACCACCTGCACTTTCACCGAATATGGTGACACTATTTGGATCTCCACCGAAGACGGCTATGTTTTGCTTCACCCACTTTAACATCTCCAGCTGATCTTTCAATCCATTATTTCCAGGGCAATCGGGTGTTTCTGTGCTAAGGAAACCAAGTGGTCCCAACCGAAAATTACCACTAACATAGACAATATCATGGTCCATAAGAAAATCGGGTCCATAAAATGCACTGATGCCCGAACCACACTCCCAGCCACCGCCGTGGAAGAAGATCATTACGGGCAGAGGTCCAGATATTTTTGGTTTCTAAGATACATATGAAGTCTTCATAAAATACTGATACTTTCGAATAAATAACAACTCACTTCTGGAACATATACATTCAGGTAAAGACAGTCTTCACTGCCTTCGATCTCTTGATCGCGTCGGAATGGATCGCGCTGAATACAAATATCTGAGTCTTTGACGACATGTTTCTCTCCTACCCATGGTGCCTTTGGGACTGGAGCCTAAATAAATAAATTAGAAAACAGCAAGTCATAAAAACCTCATTATATAACATGACCATTTAATCACTTGAGTAATTAAAAGTGAATTAATAATTGTAGCGATCATAATCGTGATACCTTGGACTGCAACCCCATTTCTTGTAATGGTTTTTGTCATTGAATTAACTTCTTTTTTAGTTGTATTTAACTGACCGCTAATTCAGTGATACAACAGTTTGGCAAATCAAGTAGCATTGTTAGGTAATTACTTTGAAAATAAAGTTTTTGCCAAGATACCTTGACGGTGTAGAGAATGCCGTTGCGTTAGCCAGTGGAACCAAATATAATATTACTACATCCAAACATGTTGACATTTTTCGAATGGTTATGGTAGGGCGCACTCAAGTTTTAGTAATGGTGATCATAAAAAAAAATGATCAATGAATCAATGTTGTTTGCGAATTGACAAAAAGGTACATATATGATAGGTGATCAGGCCGATAAATAATCCAAATACGTGCAAAAATCTGTCAATTTGTCAGGCGATCGGCAATACGATCTTTAATTGATAATTGGTTCACGAGCGATCTTTCATTCAACTGATGCAGGACGCATATAAAGCCTCGCTGCATAAAAGAACAAGAGCAGCTCGTGAGCTCTACGAGTTAAAAAGAAGGGAGGAGCATAAGCTTCTTAGAAGAAAGAAGAAAGAGCACGAGAAGCGCGCGATTGAGGATTTGGAGAGGTGTTACTGCAGGCGTGACGTTCGAAAGTTTTACCAACAGATAAAACGAACATGCCAAGGTTATAAAGCCAGAACGGAAGCCTGCAGGGATAAGAACGGACACCTAGTAGTAGAATCGCGGTCGATGCTGAGAATATGGAAAAACCACTTCTGCAGACTGTATAACGGCGATGTTAGTCAATATACCGCTGTCAGGCAGAATGATCCTTTTCGAATCGACGGAGACCGCAGAGAATTCTGAAAGCTGCTGGCGCAGAAGAACTGTCTGCTGAGCTCTTCAAGGCAGCTGGGAATGACCTGGTTGGGAGCATGAACCAGCTCATCCGTAAGATATGGTTAGAGGAAAGCATGCCCGAGGAATGGAGTCTCAGCATCGTATGCCCGATCCACGAGAAAGGAGACCCCTCTGATTGCGCCAACTATAGAGGAATAAGTCTCCTTAACATCGCCTACAAAATCTTCTCTGCCGTTTTGTGTGAACGCCTGAAGCCTTTTGTAAAAAATGCACTTATCAGTGCGGATTCAGGCCAGGGAAGTCCACCATTGACCAAATCTTCCCACATATGGCAGATCCTGGAAAAAACTAATGAATTTCAAGTCGACACTCACCACCTATTTGTCGACTTCAAAGACGCATACGACAGCGTAATTAGAGACGAGCTATACAACGCTATGTCTACCTTTGACATACTTGCTAAACTCATCAGACTATGCAGGATGACTTTGGAGAATGCTCGCTGCTGCATCCGAATCGGTGAACACCTTACCGATAGTTTTGATGTCAAAAAAGGATTTAGGCAGGGCTATGCGCTGTTGTGTAATTTCTTCAACATCATATTGGAAATGATTGTGCAAAAATCACTGGCCAATCTACATAATAGGTAGATCCCAGCGAGATGTCAATGAGGCGTTTGCGAGTATTGAGATGGAGGCGGCGAAAACTGGTTTGGCGGTAAACGAGGGCAAAACTAAATACATATATGTATGTATGTATGTTGGCGTTACAGTCCATGAAGGACCTGAGCCGAGCTTCACTCAATCACCCATGTTGTGTGTGATTTAATTTTCCCATAGATGAAAGGGACCTACAGCTTAATGCCGGTTCCGAACAGCGAATTTTGAGAAGCTTTTCATGACAATTTTACTACAGGGGGTTTTGTCAGAACCCCGCTGAGGAGAAACACCGTGAAAACACGTTCGATGACATGGCTGTGTCGGGATTCGATCCCGTGTCATCGGCGTCAGAGGCCAACATACTACCCACTGCGCCACGGTGCTCTCACATATATGCTGTCATCAAAAAAGGACGCTCACCACTGACGTCTTGGCCACAACGTTTGTATTGGCAGATTTAAGTTCGAGGTAGATAAGGATTTCGTCTACCTTGGCTCCGCAGTGACCTGGAACAACGACATCAGTTCCGAAATCAAACGCAGAATCACTCTTGCCAATCGCTGTTTCTTTTGGCTCAGGAGGCAACTGAGTAATAGAGCCCTCTCCCGAACTACAAAGTTGGCTCTATATAAGACCCTTATCATCCCGGTCCTGTTGTACGGCGCAGAAGCATGGACACTACAAAAGCGGATAAGGAGGCCCTTGGTCGGTTCGAAAGAAAGCTCTCGCGCGTGATTTTCGGGCCTATAGACGAAGATGGGGGATGGAGGAGAAGATTTAACAACGAAATTTACGGGCTGTACAGCGACATGAGCCTAGTCAGGCGTCGAGGGACGAAGAAGCAGAGGACGGCCGCACACAAGTGGAATAGGACCTCAGCCAACTGGGTGTGCAGCAATGGAAAAGGCTAGCAAAAGATCATGCTAGTTGGAGGAGCATGTTGGTTGAGGCCCAGATTAACCCCGAACTGTAGCGCCGATTAAGAAAAAGAAGATGTGAATCATTGAAAAACTCGGGAATCAAGCTGCGTTCCCCCTTTTTCCAGTCATATTAAGTGAAAACAGTTTCTGAGATTGATTTTGTTTATATCGATCACCAATCATAAAATGAATTTTAAAATAGTTTCCTTAAGATAATAGGTTCTAATATAATGAACATCATCTGGCTATTCATCATGGCTAAAGTAAAGAAACTCCAGTTTTTTTTCAAAAACTTTAAAATTGAATATCAGTTGAAGTTTAAGGAAAAGGTCAAATCAATCCGCAATCCATCTAGTAAAGCAACGACGTAATTACCTCAAGTATACTTGTTAATTATATCTTAAAATTACCCATACTTATCATAATTGTAGTACTCAGTCACGCTATATCATAGAGTGTTAATTTCTCACTATTTGTGAAAGCAAGTCTGTGGCATTTTGGGTTTGAAATACAATAATTCATTTCAACACAATGGAATTCTTCTGGACCTGTACACTGCTTGTGACTGAGCTATTTTCTCACAGGTTATAAGTGTAACATGGTATTTTAAAAACAACAGAAGTCGATTTTCGTTACTTTTCTTAATACCTACTGAGTAGAATTATAAGATATTGACTTACATAGATACATATTTACATAGGATGGCAAAGAACTAACTAAGGTCTCGTAGGGGTAGTATCTATCCGACGGTTGCTGGCCTGCTTGAGAGCGAGAAGAGCCACCGCAGACGAACACCTTGCGGCACTGTTGGTAAGTCCCTTCTCCGCCTCCTCGCGGTGCCATCTGGAGATTTCCTCTGGAAATTACATGCGGGGAAGGGCGAATGGCCCTACAGTCTGTTGGGCTACGGCCTAGTAATCTGCAACCGTAAAAAAAATGTAAAACTCAGAGACACCCATAAGCCTCGGATTTAACGGACGGACTACATGTTGACGACTCCCGCAAACGTATAAAAGGACAGGAGTATCGGCTCAGCACCCGGAATGTTAGGTCCTTTAACAGACCGGGTGCGGCCGAATAGTTAGAAAACGCCCTAGACTGCTAGACAGACAGCACTGCACCTCAAAAAGTGCGATGGAATGGAGCGGGTAAAAAGAGGATGAAAAACTGTGACCTTATACAACGGAAACTGCTTCATGGAGAACAAACAACGCCTTTTGGACGCGGGTTTGTTGTTCGAGGTGGACTTAGGCAAAATGTCCTAAGCTTCCGGCATGTGAGCGAACGTCTCATAACAACCCGCATCAAATCTGTCTTCGGGAACATCAGCTTGATATGCGTTCACGCCCCCACAAAAGAAAAACACGACATAGTCAAAGATGATTTCTATGACCTCCTAAATAGAACATACGCTCGAAGTCCCAGCTAGGACACCAAGATTGTGTCCTATGAGATTTCAACGCGAAGCTGGGTAAGGAGGATATCTCTGAATGAATCGTAGGAAAGCCTACACAACACCATATCCGAAAAGGGATTCAGGCTAATAGGGGATCTGTTAATTAAATCAATCATATTGCGATCGACGCCAGACATTCCTCCAGCATCTTAGATGTCCGAACTTTCCGATGAGCCAAGGTGGACTCGGATCATTTTCTCGTTGCAGCCGAGGTACGTATATGAATATCGCGAACACTTCGGAGTTGAATTGGACCATCAAAATTTGACGTCGGGAAGCTGCAATCGCAAAAGACCGCCAGGAACTTCGCCATGGAACAGCAAAGGAGATGTTGTCAAGGCGCTATCAGGGTTTCCATTAGGTTTCCAGCCACTATCTAGGAGAAACCCTTGGTTTGATGACGAGTGCACACAGGCACATGTAGAAAACAAGAATCCGTACATGGCCACGTTGCATCGACGAACGAGAGCTACTCGTTAGCTCTACGAGCGGAAAAGAAGGGAGGAGCACGCGCTTTTCAGATAGAAAAAGAAAGAGAATGAGAAGCACACGATCAAGGAGATGGAGTAAAGTTATCGCATTAACGACGTTCGAAAGTTTTACCAGAGAGTAAAACGAGGATGCCAAGGTTATAAAGCAAGAGCGGAAGCCCGCAGGGATAAACACGGACGCCTTGTAGTTGAATCACAATCGATGCTGAGAATGTAGAAAGAATATTTCTGCAGACTGTATAACGGCGAAGATGGCCCAGATGGCGCTGTCAGGCAGAACGCACCATTCTCATTGGACCCGACATAGACAATGTTAGGATAGCAATGTCAGAACTGAAGTCTAATAAAGCTACTGACGCTGACAGCCTGCCTGCTTACCTATTTAAAGCTGCTGGGGATGAGTTGGTTGGGAATATGCACCAGCTCATCTGTAAGATATGGTTGGAAGAAAGCATGCCCGATGAATGGAATCTCAGCATCGTTGGCCCGGTTCATAAAAATGGACAATATCACACATAAGATATTTTCTGTCGTGCTCTGTGAACGCTTGAAACCATTCGTGGACATTTGGATAGATTCCTATCAATCTGACTACAGGCCAGGAAAATACACGATAGACCAATTATTCACACTACGGCAGATCTTGGAGAAGACCCATGAATTTCATACACCCACCTTTTCATATGACAGTGTATATAGGAACGAGTTATACAGAGCCATGTAATGTTTTGACATCCCTGCTAAACTCACCAGGCTTAGCAGGATAACAATGGAGAATTCTCGCTGCTCCATTGAGGTCAGTGAGGAATAAACCGAGGCCTTCAATGTCAAAAAAGGATTCAGCCAGGGCAACGCACTGTCATGTGATTTTTTCAACATCATCCTTGAAAAGATCGTGTGATATTGACTGGCCAATACAAGAGGCACGATCTACTTCAAGCCTGCACAATGGCTCGCATACGCTGATGACATTGATGTGATTAAGAGAACGCAGCGAGACGTCAATGAAACTTTTGTGAGCATTGAAGCAGAAGCGGCTAAATAGGGTCTGAAGGTAAACGAGGACAAAACCAAATATATTCTGTCGTTAAAGAAAGACCCACAATACCGAGGGTTTGGCCAGTATATCACTATTGGCAGCTATAACTTTGATCTTGTCAAGGATTTCATCTACCTTGGCTCACTGGTAAAAAGTAGCAACGACACCAGCGCGGAGAATAGACGCAAAATAACTCAGGCCAACCGCTGTTTCTTCGGGCTCAGGAGGCCATTGAGTAGTAGAGTCTCGGAAAACTAATATGACCCTCTATAAAGCCTTGATCATCCCGGTCGTTCTCTACGGCGCAGAGGCTTGGACCTTATCAGAAAATGGATGAATAGGCATTTGGTCGTTTCGAGCGGAAAATTCCGCGTACAATCTTCGGTCCCTTTTGTGTTGACGGAGAGTGGAGGGAAAGATTCAACCACGAACTGTGCGGGCTGTATAGCGACATCGGCCTAGTACGACGTTTACGGACCCAACGTCTAAGATGACTAGGCCATGAAGTGCGCCTGAAGTGGACAGCACAGCCCCGGCCCGGAGAGTATTCGACTCCAATCCCGAGGGAGGACACTGCAGAGGACGGGGGCATCTAAGGCAGCGCACACGGGTAGAAAATTACCTTAATCAAGTGGGCGTGCGACACTTGAAACAGCTGGCAAAAGAGCGTGCTAGCTGGAAAGGCTTGTTGGCTGAGGCCCAGGTTCACCCCGAACTGTAGCACCACCTAAGTAAGTGAGACATTTACATATGTATGTACATATTTATAATATCACGTAAAACTAATTTCGGATGTGCAACAGTAGGTTCAACAAAATATTTCAGAGAAAGCTAACATTTTAAAGGTAAAATGCATAAGTACCTTTCACGGGTTTTTGTATAAACCTATGTCAGTATCCTCTTAGACTTTCAACTACTTACTCTATACTACCTACTTTACGCATCTGCAGCAAGGCTAGCTAACATCTTCTTGTCCACTTACGAGTTAAAAAGAAGGGAGGAGCATAAGCTTCTTAGAAGAAAGAAGAAAGAGCACGAGAAGCGCGCGATTGAGGATTTTGAGAGGTGTTACTGCAGGCGTGACGTTCGAAAGTTTTGTCAACCGATAACGCGAACATGCCAAGGTTATAAAGCCAGAACGAAAGCCTGCAGGGATGAGAATGAACACCTAGTAGTAGAACCGCAGTCGATGCTGAGAATATGGAAAAACCACTTCTGTAGACTGTATAACGACGATGTTAGTCAATATACCGCTGTCAGGCAGAATGATCCTTTTCTAATCGACGGAGACCGCAGAGAATTCTGAAAGCTGCTGGCGCAGAAGGACTGTCTGCTGAGCTCTTCAAGGCAGCTGGGGATGACCTGGTTGGAGGAATAAGTCTCCTTAACATCGCCTACAAAATCTTCTGTGCAGTTTTGTGTGAACGCCTGAAGCCTTTTGAAAATAAGCTGATAGGTCCTTATCAGTACGGATTCAGGCCAGGGAAGTCCACCATCAACCAAATCTTCACACTACGGCAGATCCTGGAAAAAACCAGTGAATTTCAAGTCGACACTCACCACCTATTTGTCGACTTCAAAGCATCATACGACAGCGTAATTAGAGACGAGCTATGTCTACCTTTGACATACCTGCTAAACTCGTCAGACTATCCAGGATGACTTTGGAGAATGCTCGCTGCTCCATCCGAATCGGTGAACACCTTACCGGTAGTTTTGATGTCAAAAAAGGATTTAGGCAGGGCGATGCGCTGTCGTGTGATTTCTTCAACATCATATTGGAAATGATTGTGCAAAAATCACTGGCCAATACAAGAGGCACAATCTATTTCAAATCCTCGCAACTCCTTGCATACGCCGACGATATTGACATAATAGGTAGATCACAGCGATACTGTTGACGGTAAACGAGGGCAAAACTAAATATATGCTGTCATCAAAAAAGGATGCTCACCACCGACGTCTTGGCCAGAAAGTTTGTATTGACAGGTATAAGTTCCAGGTAGTTAAGGACTTCGTATACCTTGGCTCCGCAGTGACCTGGAACAACGACATCAGTTCCGAAATCAAATCAAACGCAGAATCACTCTTGCCAATCGCTGTTTCTTTGGGCTCAGGAGGCAACTGAGTAATAGAGCCCTCTCCCGAACGACAAAGTTGACTCTATATACATAAGACCCTTATCATCCCGGTCCTGTTGTACGGCGCAGAAGCATGGACACTATCAAAAGCGGATGAGGAGGCCCTTGGGCCTATAAACACAGACGGGGGATGGAGGAGAAGATTCAACCACGAACTTTACGGGCTGTACAGCGACATGAGCCTAGTAAGGCGTCTACGGATTCAACGCCTAAGACCGCTAGGCCATGTAGAGCGAATGGACCCACAGCTCCAGCCCGGAGAGTCTTTGAATCCAACCCCGAGGGACGAAGAAGCAGAGGACGGCCGCACTTAAGATGGCGCACACAGGTGGAAGGGGACCTCAGCCAACTGGGTGTGCGGCAATGGAAAAGGCTAGCAAAAGATCGTGCTAGATGGAGGGGCATGTTGGTTAGGCCCAGGTTCACCCCGAACTGTAGCGCCCGTTAAGAAGAAGAAGAAGTTGACGTATATCAATGAAAAATCGGATGATCTATATAAAATATCGGCAATGTGTGGAATGTGTCGAAAAACATAATTTAAAAAATAACGTTTTCGTCTATTCACTGTAAACAAGCAGTTTGACAAAAAAACGGATTAAAAATATGGTATCCTACTACCCCAAAAGTATCGTAGAAACAAACAAGATTGATTAACACATTCACGAACTGCTTATATCACTGAAACGTGTGGTGCAATTAGCACACAACGCAATTTCATTTATTTACGACTCTTTCATTAATTTCAAAGCACTTTGAATGAAAACATTAAAATTTGTACAAGTCAAACCGCAAGACAACAAACAGTTTCATAGAAGGTTCCCAATCCTAGATCACTGTGTCAACGGTCCAATTAGACAATCTTTTCACTTTCGATTTCTGAAAGTCTGGCTACAACGTTATTATTGTTTTTCAAATCAAAAAAAAAAATGTTATAAAACAGGTTTTGACCAATTCTTTGCCCATAAAACCATATGCCAAGCGAACACAGTAGACCGGAATCGATGGAATTTGAATCTGCCACTCCAAAGGTTTTTTCTACACTTCTACACATGACACATATGTATGTACAATCTATTCGAGAAAACCACTGCTATAACGTAACCTATTTGATTCTAGGAACACTAGACGAAAGTGAAACTCACTCGAAATCTTAAGTCCCCAATCGGTGGTTCGGCATAAGGTATTCCCATAAAAGCCCGCACTTGCCTGCCACTATGCGATGTTAGATGACGTCCAACTAAGACGCCACCGTGAGATAATTGAACTTTTAAAATATCCGAAGTCCGACCTTGCACTTGTACCACTTCCAGAATACATAGTATAGTTAAAAAATACGTAAACATAAGCGATAGAGACTGTAGCGTACGGATTGAATGCATTCCTGGCGATTTGTTAGACTCGACTGATCGCTTCGGTTGAAGATTTCGATTATTTGAAGGTCTTTTAATACATACCTAGTCGAGATACATTTGTTTCTTTTTGCCTTGTATCTCTGCACTTGTCTGGTTACCTGTGTCTAAGGTCCGGTGTGGGTAGACGCGGGTCAGGTTTCTATTCAGATGCCGAGTGAATCAGTTGAGTGACTATCTGTTAGCTGAGCTTTGAGGGAGAGCACAAGGCTTGGCTGAATGAAATGGAAATTCAATTCTTTATTGAGATAACCTTCTTAAGAGTGAGTTGTGTGTGGTTAAAGGTGGTTTATGAGAGAATTGCTACTTATTAATGTGATTAGAAACTTCTGATCTTCTGGGCAGCGTTAAGGCCATAGCAATTGTAGGTATTGTCCACGGATTAATTTGCATTTTACACGCTGTCATTAACATCGAAGTGCTTTAGCGGCAGTAATAAATGGTTAATGTCTTATTCGAAATCATAATTTACAGCTTAACGACATAGACTTACAATGGTCGCGTGTTCTGAAAAGAACTTGTTCCATTACGAGGAGTAGTCCTACTCCTCTGTAAGAGCGTTTGTGAATACCATGATTTGCTAACTAATTACTTGTTGTATCGGGTGAACTTTTAAGTTACCATTAAGTATTTACCAGTCAGGCTTCTATTCAAAATGTCCAATTTCCAAGTCCTATGATCTCTTATAGCGAGCACCGTGGCGCAGTGGGTAGTGTGTTGGCCTCTGACACCGATGAGTCGGGATCGAATCCCGACACAGCCATGTCATCGAACGTGTTTTTCACGGTGTTTCTCCTCAGCGGGGTTCTGACAAAACCCCCTGTAGTAAAATTGTCATGAAAAGCTTCTCGAAATTCGCCGTTCGGAACCGGCAATAAAACTGTAGGTCCCTTTCATCTATGTGAAACACACAACATGGGTGATTGAGAGAAGCTCGGCTCAGGTTCTTCATGGACTGTAACGCCAACATACATACATACATGATCTCTTATACCGAAGTAGACTCGAATCGATGTGTACACGTTGCTCCTCCCTCAGAGAAGATATCAATAAGATACGGGAACTGCTATTTAAGTCTTGAAATAAATGTTGAGATAGACATAGTTGTTAATGTTGTATGTTTCTGCTATTTATTGGATCAGTCAGATGCAAATACTGGTTTATCGTACTGCCAGACAGATATCTACTTTTAGTGTATTTAGTGTTTCCTGTTTTCTGGAGTAACATGAGAAGGAGCTTCAGCGATATAGAGCTAAGAGATTCGGCACACACCACGTCTGCCTTAGCAAAAGTGCAATGGTCCTTAATGACACCCACAAGTCTTCTCGTTAAGGACAGGGCATATGCGCTTTGTCATCCTGCATGCTGGATAATCCCTCCATCTACGGTTGTGTGTATTAAATATCCAATCGTTAATGTAGGAATTTACCTTGGAGCAGGTAGACCTAGAGCGGGTTCAGGTCCTGAGAAATTCTCCCTGAACCAATTTTGGCGATTTCATCAGAGAACTCGCTTAAAGAAGACCTCAGCTCCGGACCCCCGCTCAGACCTGAAGCCATCCGTGAAAATGCGAAGACTATCCTTTACAGGTTCAGTATCCAGCCAGAGCCAGTTCTGACGCCATGGAAACTCGACTGTGAGATTACAGCGTAATAGGGTAACGGGTGTCATTGCATCAGAAGGCATGTGTGCGCAAGTACACTGTTATTCCTGAGCGATTTGTACCAAAAGTCATTTCCTTTGAGACGTGACATGGCTTTCAGAGCACACCCTCTGATAAATATATCAAGGGGTGGAAGGTTTGTCATAGCAACTAGAGCAGCGCCCGGCGTGCTTGAGAAAGCCCCTGTACAGCTGAGACAAACCGTTCTTTGGAGTTTGGTGAAAGAGACTACAACGTGTTATAAGATTATAGGTCTTATAATGCCATGTAGATCCAGAGGACCTTTGCAAAAGATCCTTTGCATTGCCAGAAAGCTGACAGCGCTTTGGTGGTTTTTGACTCAACATGCTTTGACCAATGAAGCTTGCTATCTAAGATGAGTCCCATGTACATAGCTTCCTTGGACACCCGGCTGGGCGTGCCCTTTAGTACCAGCTGAGTCATGTCAGTATTTTTCCTCCCTTTCGTTAAGAGAGCGACATCGGTCTTAAGAGGATTAACCGACAGCTCATTTCTTGTACACCAATCTCGATCACATCTAGCGCCGCCTGCGCTTTGAAACGGACAGTTGCTAAGCATGAGCTGACAGAAAGAACGGCGATATCATTCGCATAGTCCTGGGCATAAATTCCAGAGGCATTGAGAGCATCAAACAGAGAGTCGACCACCATGCAACATAACTGCCTTCCAGGCAGCCCCTGTGTGCGCCATCTTAAGTGCGGCCGTCCTCTGCTTCTTCGTCCCTCGGGGTTGGATTCAAAGACTCTCCGGGCTGGAGCTGTGGTGTCCACTCGCTCTACATGGCCCAGCCATCTTAGGCATTGAATCCGTAGACGCCTGACTAGGCTCATGTCGCTGTACAGCTCGTAAAGTTCGTGGTTGAATCTTCTCCTCCATTCCCCGTCTGCGCTTATAGGCCCAAAAATCACGCGCAAAATCTTTCTCTCGAACCGACCAAGCGCCTCCTCATCCGCTTTTGATAGTGTCCATGCTTATGCGCCGTACAACAGGACCGGAATAATAAGGGTCTTATATAGAGTCAACTTTGTCGTTCGGGAGAGGGCTCTATTACTCAGTTGCCTCCTGAGCCCAAAGAAACAGCGATTGGCAAGAGTGATTCTGCGTTTGATTTGATTTCGGAACTGATGTCGTTGTTCCAGGTCACTCCGGAGCCAAGGTATACGAAGTCCTTAACTACCTGGAACTTATATCTGCCAATACAAACTTTCTGGCCAAGACGTCGGTGGTGAGCGTCCTTTTTTGATGACAGCATATATTTAGTTTTGCCCTCGTTTACCGTCAACGGTATCGCTGTGATCTACCTATTATGTCAATATCGTCGGCGTATGCAAGGAGTTGCGAGGATTTGAAATAGATTGTGCCTCTTGTATTGGCCAGTGATTTTTGCACAATCATTTCCAATATGATGTTGAAGAAATCACACGACAGCGCATCGCCCTGCCTAAATCCTTTTTTGACATCAAAACTGTCGGTAAGGTGTTCACCAATTCGGATGGAGCAGCGAGCTTGGAGAATGCTCAAGCTGCATAGTCTGACGAGTTTAGCAGGTATGTCCAAGGTAGACATAGCGTTGTATAGCTCGTCTCTAATTACGCTGTCGTATGCGGCTTTGAAGTCGACAAATAGGTGATGAGTGTCGACTTGAAATTCATTGGTTTTTTCCAGGATCTGCCGTAGTGTGAAGATTTGGTCGATGGTGGACTTCCCTAGCCTGAATCCGCACTGATAAGGACCAATCAGCTTATTTACAAAAGGCTTCAGGCGTTCACACAAAACGGCAGAGAAGATTTTGTAGGCGATGTTAAGGAGACTTATTCCTCTATAGTTGGTGCAATTAGAGGGGTCTCCTTTCTTGTGGATCGGGCATGCGTTGCTGAGACTCCATTCCTCGGGCACGCTTTCCTCTAACCATATTTTACGGATGAGCTGGTGCATGCTCCCAACCAGGTCATCCCCAGCTGCCTTGAAGAGCTCAGCAGACAGTCCGTCTGCGCCAGCAGCTTTATTCGACTTGAACTTCGATATGGCAATCTTAATTTCGTCGAGGTCAAGGGGACAGAATTCTCTGCGGTCTCCGTCGATTAGAAATGGACCATTCTGCCTGACAGCGGTATATTGACTAACATCGCCGTTATACAGTCTGCAGAAGTGGTTTTTCCATATTCTCAGCATCGACTGCGGTTCTACTACTAGGTGTCCGTTCTCATCCCTGCAGGCTTCCGTTCTGGCTTTATAACCTTGGCATGTTCGCTTTATCTATTGATAAAACTTTCGAACGTCACGCCTGCAGTAACACCTCTCCAAATCCTCAATCGCGCGCTTTTCGTGCTCTTTCTTCTTTCTTCTAAGAAGCTTATGGTCCTCCCTTCTTTTTAATTCGTAGAGCTCACGAGCTGCTCTTGTTCTTTTATGCAGCGAGGCCTTATATGCATCCTGCTTCCCTGTATGAATCCTCCTGCACTCGTCATCGAACCAGGTGTTTCTTCGTGGCGGTGCCTTGAAATCCAAAACTTCGGATGCAGAGCTTTTCAGGGCTTGTTTGCAAAGGCTCCACTGCTGTTCTATTGATAGTGTGGAGGATTCAGGTGTATTGGAGAGCTTAAGGGAGACGCGATCGGTAAAAGCACGAGCGGTTTCTGGCGATAGTAGCTTTCCGACGTCATAACTTTGTATTCTTACTCTACTCCGTTGCGTTCGTGATATCCGTAATCGCATCTTGGCTGCTACAAGATAGTGGTCCGAGTCGATGTTAGCCCCTCGGAAAGTTCGAAAATCAAAAATAGTGGAGTGGAGTGTCTGACGTCGATCGCGATGTGATCAATCTAGTTGGTAGTCGATTGATCAAAAGACCGCCAGGTGCCTTTGTGTATGTCGAGGTGCGCGAAGCGCGTTCTGGCTAGAAGGAGATTTCGCCCCGTAGCAAGATCAATTACCCTTTGTTCGTTATCGGAGGTGGTGTCGTGTAGGCTATGTTTGCCGACGACTCGTTCAAAGATGCTTTCTTTACCCAGCTTAGCATTGAAGTCTCCTAGTACAATTTTGATGTCATAGCTGGGACATTGGGCATACGTTCTGTCTAGGAGATCGTAGAACTCGTCTTTTGAGGAGTCATCCTTGTCTTCCGTGGGGGCGAGGACGCAGATCAGGCTGATGTTAAAAAGCTTAGCCTTGATACGGATTGTTATGAGGCGTTCGCTCACATGCCGAAAGCCAATTGCCAATTGCTAATTTGGCATTGTTCTTATTTGCCGAAGGTATTTCATTGTATTCATTTTGAACACGTCGTAAAAGCCTCGCGACTTACTCGTAACTAATATACGAGTAGTAGTTAAAATCATAAATATCAATAACGCTTTACTAAACAAGTTTTCCGAATGAAGTTTAAATAAATTAGATAAAGATAAAGAGAAAAACCATTGACATGAAGTATGATTGCCATTAACTTAAAATATGATAACAACATCACTGCAAGGCGAAGAACTTGTTACTTCTATTTGAAGTTGTTTCGTAGAATGCTTTGGGTACAGGTTTTGGTAAATAGTGCTTGTATGTAAAATCTGCACCTGATCCAATGTATCCATCTTTTATCTATAAACACGATTTGCATAGTCAATGATTGAACTAAATTCGAATAAAAACATCCATTGCAATATTACCTAAATTTACCATAGGCTTTAACGACACACGTTAGTATATATAGAAGAATTTATGTGTAACTTGGTAAACCGTTTTTGTCTAAGAGTTGTGCTAGAATATGCATACTATACTATAGTGAATGGCACTTCTCCTTATGTTCCACGAGACCCCTAGTATCAATTGATATAGACTATGAGAAACTGTTTCGGAAAATGATCCTCAACGTACCGTTTTTTTTCTTAGGGTGAAGTATGCCTTATCTGTCAGTTCTTACTATAGTTTCAATGCAGCTACGCAAGGGCGTTCGACAGTAGATTGAGCAGATTTTTTGTAAGATTGTTGGCGCGGCATCAAAATTCAGCTCTTTTTTTGAGCAATGGCAAAAGAATTCTCAATATGAAATGAGAAGACCTACTTGATGAAGATCATATTCGGACTATTAATCTCTTCTTGTTCTCGGGGCAAGTAAGGATTTTGGTCTTGCTGAAAAGCATGGAGAGTACAGAAAAGCTGCAGGGGCGCAAGTGGCCATTCGAATGCATCCTCTTTCGCAGATGCAACGTGCTTATCAGCTAGTTGCGAGGATAGAATGCATACTGGAAAGAAAAGATTACGAGCTGGGCATTATCGTAGACATTGAGGGAGACTTTGATAAAGCAACTTTTGACAGCACATGTAACGCTGCTAGACGACATGGCGTAGATGGAATATTAGTTTTGTGGATCAAGGAAATGTTCGTGCCACATTGATCGCTGATGTAGGTCTCGGACATTGTGTCAAATCTGGCGTAAACAGGGGCTGTCCGCAAGGTGGCGCCCTTACTCCGCTGTTATGGTGGATGGTTGTGGAATCTCTCAATGTCTCTGGGATCTATGCCCACTGCTATGTGGATGATGTCGCCGGTCTCTTTGTTTAGCGACTGTCTGTGGTGTATGATATATGGACTGTCAGTTAATCTTCTCAAGACCGATGTCGTTCTCTTCACAAGAAGGCAAGACTTAGCCGGTGCTAAAATGCATTCCCATCCCGATATTCAAGACAGCTAAGTACCTGGGAGTTTTCTTACATAGTAAGCTACTTTGGCTAAAGCATGAGTCAGAAACCACCAAAGCGCTGTCAGCGTTTTTGCAATGCGAAGTGACAATACATGGGGTTTGTCGCCGGAAAAGGACATCTGGATCTATAGGGCAATGATAAGACCGATCATGTCATATGCATCGGTTGTCTGATGAAACAGTCTAACACGCAAACATGTTGTAGCCTTTTTCACCAAACTCCAAAGAATGGCTTGTTTCAGCTGTACGGGGGCTTTCCCCGGCACGCCGAGCACTGTGGTGGATGCTATAATGGACCTTCCATCCAGAGGGTGTACACTGAAAGTCATATTTCGTCTCAAGAAAAATGCTATTTGGTACAACTCGCATTGGAATGACAGTACACTTGCGCGGGAAATAGCCTACGACACTTGTCTCAGCCTATTGCGCTACATATAACTTCACAGTCGAATTGTCATGGCATCAGCATTGGCTCTGGCTACGTACTGAACCTGGAAAGGATTGTCTTCGCATTTTCATAGATGGCTCCAAATCTAGGCTGGGTCCGTCGCACGGGTTTTCTTTTCGACTGCACTTTTCGTTAGGAAAACATGCATCTGTCTTTCAGTTGTGAGGCATAGGTGGAAGGGTAAAAATATATGCGTTTGCAGTGGCAGTCAAGCTTTTTTTTTGTTATGATTCGCACAAGTCCAAGAATCATACTCTTATGACGGAGCGCAGATGGTTTGGGTCGTAGATGTTCGTTCAGACAGAATTTTCATTTTCACGTTGGTTGTAGTTCCCAGCAAATGTTCCATGCCACTTACTTACTTACTTGGATGGCGCTACAGTTCGGGGTGAACCAGGGCCTCAATAAACAAGAATCTCCAGCCGGCACGATTTTTGGCCAGCCACTTCCAGTGCCGCACGCCCACTGGTGTCGTTGCTGCTTGTCACTATCGAGCCAAGGTAGACGAAGTCCTTGACTACTTCAAAAATAGGTGGACGGGATTCTCTTTCGTCTTCGTCCATTGTGAATGGTCCGCTCTGCCTGACGGTGGCATTTTTACTATCATCGCCGTTGTACAGTCTGCAGAAATGGTCCTTCCACAATCACAGCATCGACTCTGACTCCACTACTAGTTGTCCGTGCTCATCCCTGCAGGCTTCTGCTCTGGTTTTATAGCCTTGGTATATTCGTTTTACTTTTTGGTAAGATTTTCGAACGTCGTTCCTGCAGTAACATCTCTCAATCTCCTCGATCTCACGCTTCTCGTGTTCGTTCTTTTTCCATCTCAGAAGCGCATGCTCCTCCCTCCTTTTCTCGCGGGCAGCTCTCGTCCGTCGGTGCAATGTAGCCATGTGTGTATTCTGTTTCTCTACATAGGCCTGTCTGCACTCATCATCAAATCAGGGGTCTCACGACGGTGGTGGCTTGAAACCGAGTACATCTGAGGCGGCCTCTCTGAGGGCATTCTGACAACGACTCCATTGCTGTTCTATGGTTTCTGCAGATTGCATCGGGACTTGAGAGAGCTTGACTTGATCGGCGAAGGTCCTGGCGGTCTCCTGCGATTGCAGCTTTCCGACGTTAAATGTTGGTGTTCTTACTCGACTCCGTTGATTCAAAATTCGAGAAATTCGCATCCGTACCTTGGCTGCAACAAGGTAATTATCCGAGTCGATGTTGGCTCCTTAAAAGGTTCGGACATCTAGGATGCTGGAGGAGTGTCTGTAATATGATCAATTTGATTGATTGTCGATTGATCGAAAGACGGCTAGGTCTCCTTATGGATGTTGAGGTGTGGGAATCGTGTACTTGCTTCTACTAGATTATGTCCCGCCATAAAGTCCACTAGCCTTATCCCGTTTTCTGACGTGGTGTTGTGTAGGCTGTGCTTTCCAATGACTCGTTCAAAGAAAGCTTCCTTACCCAGCTTCGCATTGAAATCTCCTAGAACGATTTTTGGTGTCATAGCTGGGACATTGGGCATATGTTCTGCTTATGAGATCATAGAAGTCGTCTTTATGTTGGTCATTTTTCTCCTCTGTGGGGGCGTGGACACTTAATAAGCTTATATTGCTGAGATTGGCCTTGATGCAGATAGTTATGAGGCATTCACTTACATACTGGAAGCTTCAGACTTTTTTCCTGAGTCTGCCTTGAATAATAAATCCGCATCCGAATAAGCGTTGTTTATTTTTTCTGTAGCAGTTTCCGTAGTAGATATCACAGTTTTTCATCCGCTTTTTGCCTGGCTCATCCCATCGCACTTCTTGGAGCGCGGTAATGTCTGCCTTATAGCAGTCCTGTATGAGAGACCTAACGTTCCAGGGGCTGATCCGGAATTCGATTCCTTTTTGTCGTTTGCGGCGGTCGTTAACATGTAATCCGTCTGTATCCGAGGCTGTTAGTTGTCTCTGAACAAGTGTTTGTTTTACGCGATAGGGATGTTAACCCTAAGCGCAACCCCTAACCTGGAGGACCAGGTTCCTCTTTCCCCAGGAGCAAGGGGTCGGGTGGTCGTTGCACACATTGGTTCAATACCTGGCGGGTGCCAGTATGGCTATTCAGGGAGATCGAAGCTGGTGTTTGCCAAATTAATCGCTATCAACTTCTTTGCTCTTTTTGCTCCCTCCCTTCTCCCCTGTTCCATGCCACTATGGTGTTATATTAGAACTGCACACACAGAATATGAATTTGAAGAGAAGTATTTTGGCTGACTTGCCATTTACAACAGCTGTGTTGCATAAGTTTTCTATAGGAGTTGCATTTCTTTGACTATGGAAATACTTTGAACTACAGACCTTCCGTCCGACAGTCGGTAATGTATACCATTGCATCAAGGCTACCCATGCAAAGCTGTATCCAACCCTTTCAACAAGTTCACCACTTCCAACTTAGTGTATGAACTTAAGGACTTCGTCCCTTTCTTATTCGTATATGTAAATTATATTATCATGTCCTTGATAGTGATTAATATTAAATAAGTCATAGTGACACAATGTAAGCGTCAATTTTCCTATGATAACTCTGAACCGTGTACATTGTTTTAGGTTTTCTCACACGTGCGAAAGATTGAGATGGGGCTACTGACAATCAATCAGAGGATGAATAAATCTTAATAAATACTGCTGTCATTCAAAAAATAATTAAGAGTTCCCTATTATACTTTCAAGATACCTTAGGTAACTATTATGTGATTGCTAGTAAGTCGCTTAGTAATAGCGATGTGAAGTGATGAACAACGATTTAGTAAACATTATTCAAGAATAAGCAATTTGTTTACAACTCAACTTATCTGAATGCGTCAGTTAATATCAAAAGCGCACAAGCAGTCGTTGCTCTATCTCGGGTAACAGCATTAATGAATATGCAACTCCGAACATAACAGCGAAGCGGCCGGCGGTATCACTACATCTGATAGATACCGACATGGATTTCGTTGATAAATCACTATCGTCCAGCAGAGTGGTATCACTTCATAGATTTACTTTGAGCAAAACACCAAAATCATGCTCACATTTAAACTACTGGCGATTTTTCAATTTACGGAAACTACGAGTATGAATTATGTTTAGCTTCTGGCATAGCAAGTTGCTTGGCTGGTCTAATAAAGTGTAACTTAGAACAAGTTCGTAGAACCTTAGGTACACCTCCACACGAGAAGCAAATTGGGTATTTGATAACCGGTTTCACTTGATTCTTAAGTTTTCCAATTTTCTGTCTACAATATCGTTGTTTTGATTCATTGCATCCAAGTTTCTATTGCTCTTTTCATCGAGATCGAGTGCTCAGTTATCTATGTCATTGCTAATGACAGTGGATTCGAGAATAACAAAAAAACATGCTCGAAGCTTTCAGGTTATTTGCATGAGGTTTACAAATTTTAATTGCATGCAGCTGTAACTAAATACTCTAATATGCACCTGTGTAGCAGATGACAGCCTAGCAATTTTCGGAGCATTTAAATTTAATATGTAGACGTTTCGTTGAATGCAGTATCAAGATTTGATTTCTTTAGGTCTGCAAGTGCCATTAGCACTACGCCTAGATTGTATTGGATTAGGGTTAAATGCAATAGAGTTAATTATTCAACTAGTGGAGAGAATAATCGATTTACAAACAACATTCGATATGAATGTAAATTCTAAATTGGAATTAGCAATAAAAGCTTATAATAAATCAATCAATCATTTCTTGCTGACATACCACTTTATGCACTACGAGGTAATATCATCTATAATTGCATTTATAAAAAGAATGCGATAAGATAGAGCTATAATTGGTGTGCATAAAAACAAAACGTAATTGTTTTCACATTTTATAGCTTTGGTGCTTTCCTGGATTATTTAAAAACTCTCAACACAAATCGGAATTTCAGCAAAAATAGTTTGAATGCTTTGATCTAAGCCATGCGTTTATAAAGAAAGGAGGCCATACTATAGCCTCATAAGCCTACATTCACTTCTTCTATCGGTTGAATTAATTTAAGAACTATTTGACCTCGTCTTAACAGAGTTTTAGTTTCTAAATAAGTAATTCATTTCATTTGTTTTCAACAAAGGATACCTGGAAAACTGTACCAACATCGCGAAAGTGGAAGATCTATACGAACGATAGATTTGAACTTATGGAGCTCAAAGCTATTGATTGTAGTATATCCTCCACAAATCAGAAGAAGCTGGAATGTGAGCTTGAAATTTAGAATAAGAATTGCGAAATTCATCGATTGACTGTGCTCTTAATATCAAAGGTCTCTTTTTGTCCTTCTATAGCTATATTATAGTTGTTAACTGCTGGTATGACTTAAAAACTTGGTCCTGAAAAATCAGTAACTTAATCATGGTGGAAAAAAAATGGCACAAATCAAGTAATAGCATCGGATAGGAATGATAACATTTTTGACTTAACTGATCTCGTGATCGTCTTGTCAAAAAATAAAGTTATCAGAGCGCTTATTATCTATTGTAGGAACACATGCTTTGACTAAGTGTTTCGAAAAATACATGCAAATAAGTGGGAGTGGCGTCCACTTATTCTGCGTGGCTCAACCACGGATCAAGCCGATGTAGCTATATCCCTGTATAACCCATATATGTATAAAGATTCCTTTCACTCTCGGTTAACATATGTAAACGAGATCAAAGATGGCATGTATAATTTTCCTCTTGAATGAACCGCAGACTAAATGCATCAGACTGACTAATGGATAGACTGATTAATGAATAGACTGATTGATGTATAAACTGTCTGATGGATTGACTGAATGGTGCATTAACTGACGGATAGATTGACTGATGGATAGACTAACTGATGGAAAGACTGACTGATGTATAGAATGACTGATGAATAGATTGATGGATACAATTATGGATAGACTGTCTGATTGATGAACTGACTGATGGATAGAATGACTAATGGATAGACTGACTGATGTATAGACTGACTGATGGGCAGACTGACTGATGGATAGGCGTGCTTATGGATAGACTGACTGATGGATAGACTGGGCAAGATAGATTAAATATTTGACTACTTGCAAGTATAAGATATTGGTGTGGGTTGTCTTTTTTTGTAGGTATTTATTATTCTACTTCAGCCGATTTCACGTCGATACTCACGAAGGCTAAATTTGTATCTTACTTCTCTCAATCACATTAGTCTTCCGAAGTGTCAAATTAATATCTGGAGTCCACTTCACTCAAGCCTTTTCGGATTTGATTGTGATTTCGTATGATTCGCTTAAAGAGCGATAGATGTACTTACTTACTTAGGTGGCGCTACAGTCCGTGGTGAACCTGGGCCTTCAAAGAGCAATATGGTTGAATTTAATGCGTCCGAAACACAATGCTATCTTTTGTCGTTAAAACGTAACACTAACCCAATGTCAGTATTCATGAATGGCACTTGTATCTGTGAGACAGGCAAGCTATTTATCCTGGGTATGTGCATCAGTAACAACCTTTGTAGGAACGATAAAATATTCAGCGTCGCCAAGAATGCCGCGAAATGCTTAGTTTTCCTATACGGATGCAAGAAATTGTTCGCACCCTCCGATCTGGCTCCAATTTATAAGGCGTTTGCTCGTCCTAAGTTGAAGTTCAACGCTCATGTCTGGTCTGGCGCATCTAGGACCTCACTGCACTTATTGGACAGAAAACAAAATCGCGCGATTAAGCTTATAGGAGATTCCAGAATCAAAAATTCACTAGACTCGCTAGATCATCGCATGAATGTCTCCTGCCTTTCATTGTGCTCTGATGAAATAGCCAGTTGCATTCCGCCCCTTCAGATCTTCTCCCGCGATACACGTCTCTCCCGAAACGCTCACGAATTCACTTTGAATCCCGTTTTCGGTCGTAGTGTCAAATATAGAGATTTTTTCTTCAACCGAACCACACGAATGTGAAACGCGCTACATCGTTCGGTTTCCCCCGCTCAATACAAGTGCAGATATCTAAGACCAATGTCAATAGGCACCTCCTTTCTCTCTCTCCCTGTTAACTTTTGCCCGCACAACGTCTCGCTGACGCTATAAGGTTTTAGCCTTGAATGCGTGTAAATACGTATGAAAAAAAAAAACACCATTTTGAGCCGGAGTCCCCACCTTTTGCCAAAAGTCCTGCTACAGGCGTAGAAAGCGACACATGCCTTCCGTACCCGATGTTCTATATTTAACTTTAAGTTCAGTTTTCTGTCTAGGATAACTCATAGATATCTAGCCTCGAAAGGCAGAGAGAGTGTCTGGTTGTTGAGCCTAGGGAGACAAAATGTCGGTATCTTATACTTAGTGGAGGGTGAAGCATAGTTAAAAGGAAAACTGGCGATCAATATAGGCTTGCAAGAGCATAAACTCCGGAATACAATGACTGTTATGTTACAGTCCATGAGTACCAGGAACCTTCACGTGGCTACTGGTTTTAAGTATACCATTATATCTGTATATGCAATACACCATACATACATAGATTTAAATTATTCTGCCTTTTGTTAAGTGTTACTGACTTCTGCATTAGTAAGCGGGAGTTCTAATTACATCAGAGCTTGGAACCCCACCCACATCGTCTAGTGTGATACCGATAATTAAACCGAACCATTACCCATGTTAAATATTTTGATTTATTCACTGCATAATGATCGTAACAGGCACCGAGCAGAGATGCCAATAACAAACAAACATGCATGGAAATTAATTATGAGCTAGTAAAGATCGATATACTAATTACTTCCCACATGCATTTCATTGAACCTTATTCTGTATAAAGGAATGTTTCCCAGATGGTGCATCATTTCGCTCTTCTGTCTGCATTCCTCGTTACTTCTTTCATGTATCATGAATTGCTAAGCTACCATCCATCTCGAGTAGTTGCCAGGAAACGAAATGCAAACTCAATTTAATATTAATAAAAAAAAAAACACCAGAATTTACTTATGAAAATTACCTGTCGTCTTCAGACGACATGACGCACACGGCATCATCAATTAAACGAACGATTTAAAACGTTTCGGGTTAAGTTAAATAAGGAAAAAATACGAATACATTGCGGAAAAGCTGAATGTCTGTCAACCGCATACGATAATCACCAGACTTTCCTAATTTAATATGTACACATCCTTCCTGAAAGCTTGCTCCATTCTCCTTCACGCTAATGTTCATTTCGAAGGATATTTGCATGTGCAATTTGTGAAGAGGGGATGAACATACCTGTTAACGACTTGTGTGGAATTGAAAATATAAAAAAGCTTTTCACCTAAGTTTATCTTTCTGATTAAAATATTGTCATGAGAGTTATTCCATTTGATGGCGGAAAATTTGCTTTGTCTGTAAAGTTTCTTCAGATTTTGTTTTTTCTAAACTATTTTGCCAATTGTCAAAGTTAAGGAAGGCATTCATTTTTTGCCTCTGCTTCCCTCAAAGCTTAAGTGGTTTTTGAGGTACCACGTTAGTAGTTAAGCGAATAAATAGCAAATACGTAGGCATGATTTGCAAATGTGATTAAATCGTCTGACGAATTTCATCAGGTTTCTTACTGGACTCAAGTCCATCAAACACCGGACAAGTATGATGATGTTGTCATACAAAAAAAAAAAAATAAAAATAATCATATGCGATAGGGGATATGCATCAAAGGTAATAAAATAGAAATTAAAAAAATTCATAGCCCATACAGATACAGTCGGTAGTAATTTGTTTATTCCCAATCTGACTGGTAATTAAGCAAATGTCATAGAACGGAGTGTGTGAACATTTATCTGAACTGGTTTTTATTAGATACTGGTACTGGTAAAACCCCCCGTAGTTCTCGACTAGCGCCATTCAGAATTGGTCCCTTTCACCTATGTGAAAAATAAATCACACACAACATGGGTGATTGAAAAAAACTTGGCTTTGGTCCTTCATGGGCTGTAACGTCACAAAAGAAGAAGAAAGACCCAATCGTTGATGTGGTATTGGCCGTATGTAGACTCAAAGCTGGTTCAAGTCCTGAAATACTCTCCTCTGATCCCATTTTGGCGAGTTCATTTCCTGGGATCCCAGAATGACCTGGGATCCCAGAATGACCTGGGACCCAAACAAGCCTTAGTAAGTTTAGTCTGCCGACTTTATTCAGGAGTCCTGAGCCCTAGCTCATACATTAACTTGGTAACGCGTTCCACATTCGTGTGGTTCAGTTGAAGAAAGAATCTCTGTATTTGACAGTACGATCGAAAACGGGCTTCAGAGTGAATTCATGCGCATTCCGGGAGAGACGTATATCGCGGGAGAAGTTTTGCAGGGGCTGAATGCAACTGGTTATTGCATCGGAGCATTTATGGTGAAAATAACAATAAAACAATGAAAGACAGGAGACGTTCCTACGGTGACCCAGTAATGAGTGTAATGAGTTTGTGATACTGGAATCTCCTATGAGTTTTATCGCACGCTTTTGTAGTCTGTCAAGTAAGTGCAGTGAGGTCTTAGATGCTCCAGACCAGACATGAGCGTTGAACTCCAATTTAGGACGAATGAACGCCTTATAAATTATAGCCAGGTCAGTGGGTGTGAAGAATTTCTTGCATCTGTATAGGAAACCTAGGCATTTCGCGGCATTCTTGGCGATACTAAATATGTGATCGTTCCAACAAAGGTTGTCACTGATGCACACACCCAGGATGGAAAGCTTGTCGGTTTCAGAGATACAAGTGCCATTCATGGATATTGGCAATGGGTCAGTGTTACGCTTAAGCGACAGAAGACAGCATTGTGTTTTGGAAGCATTCAATTCCACTCTATTGTTTTTACCCCATCGGATGATACTGTCAATATCGGATTTTAATGAACTTAACATACGCTGCCGCTCACTATTTACAGCCGAAGTGCAGGGTCGTAAAGGAGTGAACGAATATGAGAAGCTGAGGGTACTGTCGTCAGCGAAGGAGTGGATTGAATTAGAAGTAACAGACAAGAGATCATTTATAAAAATGAGAAAGAGTGTCGGAGACAAAACGGAGCCCTGTGGAACACCAGCATTTACAAAGTGAGTATCAGACTTGAATCCGTCCAAGACATATTGAATTGAACGATTCGAAAGGTAGCTTCTAATCCATAGAAGAAGAGAGTCGTCTATTCCGAATGCACGCATTTTCGACAAAAGAGCTTCATGCCAAACTCTGTCAAATGCTTTCGAAATATCAAGCGCAGCTCTCACCTACCTGGTGGAGCGAGCGATTCCACTTCTCGGTGAGATATACCGTCAAATCACCAGTGGATCTGTTGCTGCGGAAATCATATTGTCGGTCATTGAGGAGTTTCTGCGACTCGAGATATTTCATTAGGTGACGATTTATCAGTGTTTCCATGACCTTGGAAAGAATGGGTCGGTAATTGGAGAGAGAAGAAGATTCGCCTTTTTTGGGAATGGGGTGGACAAATGTTGTTTTCCACCTACTCGGGTAGAGTTCAGAAAAGTGGGAAAGGTGAAAAAGCTTACGCATTGGTTTTGCCAGCGTAGAAGAACACCTCTTCAGAATTATTGGGGAAATACCATCTGGACTAGCGGACTTGTGTATGTCAAGTTCTTTAAGAACCCTTGCAACCGTGCGAGTAGCTTTGAGTGCAGCTTGAATGTCACTGCAAACGCATATTATAGGGTCTTTCATTAAGCACTCCCTATTTTGAACTTAAATATAACAACGACTGTATGAGACATTACCGATTTTTTTTATTCGTTCGAAAGGCCTGTCGATGCCATTAAGAAAAAATGTGGTCTAGGTGCGACCTGCAAAGCCAACACGACTAACTTTCCAGTGGGAAAAGTGATAATACCCATTTAATTTAAAATTTTTTCATTATTATAAGTCTTATGTTTATGTCGATGAACTTCGAAATACTGTTTTCAAATAATCAAGATTTTTACACATACGTAAAGGTTTAATGAAGCTCAATCTCGAACACCAATGGCTTACATACTATAAATACTTGCTTCTACTATTACTACAATATTTGATAAATAGTGAAATTTTCTTCTTCCAGTAATCAAAAAACCATCAATTTGGAAATATCTCATCAATACCATTCATTAACTAAGAATGCTAAATCAACATTTCTCCGGCAATCACACTTCAATAAGGAAGATGACCCCTGCACATCTTGGTTATTGTAAATCACGTAGTACCATTGTCGCTCATTGGAACACACGCCGCTAGACTAGGGCTACCCTCCAATGACTACTGTCGCGGCTGCATGGACGAGGAGGAAGAGGAATCAATACATCACCTCCTCTGCTCATGCCCCTCTTTTGGGAATCGCAGAAGGATCTACGTGGGCGCGCCCTTTTTTGACAATCTAAGTGAGCTAGGCGATCAACAAATAACTCAACTCCATCGCTTCATCAGAAGCACCGGTTGGTTCTCAGGTAGCGGATCGGGGTAATATAATCCTTGTCGTATCACAATGAACCGACTTTGGCCTACATGTGGCTTATGTCTACCACGTTAACCTAACCTAACCTATTGTCGCTCGCGGATCCCTGTAGAGATCTCACTTGATATAATAAACAACGTCAAAATCCCTTGACAAATGTACAGTTTTTAGTGTTTGACAAATCTTATCCTTTTGTTGTTCGGGGTGATACTCAGGAGCTGTTTTGAACTCTCTCAATGCTCTGAGATCAGGACACTGAAGTTACTGATTAAGAATATCTACAATTCATTGAAGAAAACTACAAAATCTCCGTAAGTCTTCCGAGGACGTCAGGCAATGATCGCCTTCTACGTACAGTCAGCATTGATCCAGATAGCGTCGTCCTACACAATAACTTCTTTGTGATCGAGGATCCTTAGGAAAAGGCGGCGGCAGTGGGAGTTGTCGCCTGAACCACGACTTGGAAAATAGAGCCATGCTTCTTCTTGGCAATCCAAGAGCCATGGTTTCACCAACTTAAATGACGATTTTACGGCAAGCGACACCATCGCCAATGAAAGTGCTAATACCTGTTCATTTCGGCGGAGGATTTTAATTGTGTACAGATCAGGTCCAATGTTCGACCTCATTGCTATCTTGTCGCAACGTAACTTCGATGAAATTCAGCAGATCTGAGATTATATTATTTAGAACGCCTTTGTTTAGGTCCTATCGGGATACTAGGAAACACTGGCGAAAGACGGGCCTCCACTCGGAAATAATAGTTCAATCGGGTACCTCGGCATCGGCTGGATCAACATCTATATTTTAATAAAAATGTAGAAGCTGCTCTGGAAAGGACCCGGGGCACTTTCGCGCTGACAAGATGGCTGTCCCATTGCAACCAACTTGACTGTAGGATGACTTGATAATCTGCTACACGGCCTTAATTAGGCCCATAATTGTCTATAGATCTCCCGTTCGGTTTAATGTGAGAGCAATAAGTTGGGTGTTTAAGACACAATGTCTAAGGATTTTTCTCGAGTTGCACAGACCACCAGAGTCCGAGTACACGAAATTCTATCCCAAAGAAGTCCTATACAATAGGGCAGGAATTTTACGGATGGACAACTTTTTATAAGGCTGATTCGTGGTTATATTGTGTGGGCAATGACTTCGGTCAATAACTTGATCTTACTGAGGCTTGAGGCTTACTACCCTAATAATACATATGTATTATGAGAAAGTGCATCTGTATGGATATGTTCTCTCAGAACAACGAACGGACTCCGTCAGTGGTACCCACTCATACAGCCTCCTCAAGGTAAAACCCGCGGAAGACCAATGGCGGACTCGTATAGGATAAGGTAGGCTAAGGTAGCGTAAGACGTTTTATAAACAAAAAATTAAAAAGCATGAAAAAAAGGTATACATATGCATTTCAGGTAAAATAGGTTAAGGTAGAATTAATTAATTTTAGTTAGATTAAAACCGAAAATCTAATCGTACGCTCAGTTTTCATAAATTTTCTGAGTAGTGCAAACATAATAATTGTAAAAACAATGTTTAATTTAAAATAGTCGAAATACATTTACATTAGAATACATTACACTGCAAATGCTAGTGTGTTAAATAACACACAGCAAGTCAGTCATTCGACACAATTTAAGATTAAGTGTGTCACTTAACGCGTTTGATTTTTGTGATTGAGACACTTATTGGTGTCAAAACTATAACATGTTCCATTGCGTGTCATGAATAAAAACTATAATGACACTTTAAGTGTGCTGCAGCAACACACAAAAGGGAAATTTTCCAACTACGTATATGCAATCTTGGCAGAAAGTAATTTACGAGTCGGATCCATGGCATAATGGTTAACACACTGGACGTTGCTCCAAATGGGAAAAACAAAGTTAAATAGAGAAACGGATTTTCCAATTCTTTGAATGCTTATAAATGCTCGGCCAGCTGCACGACCGAATCGGTCTTTGATTTGTGAATGAAGTCCCTTTTTTCCAATCACAATCCCGCAACAGTACGTATAAGGAGATACCACCTTGATAAATCTCTGCGATGAGATCCACAAACAAAACCACACAGTTTGATCGGATTAGCATAGGATAGCTAGAGCTAAGAAAGTAGCACAAATTAAACTTAACTTGAGTTGTAAGAATAAAAAGCAAGAGCTGCCAGGCTAGGCAGACTCTCAATACATTATCAATGAAAAAATAGTCGTCAGATCCCATATGACAATCTGGCCAACTTTAAGGCGTGCTCTTCGAATAGCTCCATTAGAGAGAGTGATAGTGATGTTTATCTGACACCAACCGGTAAAAATAATGTAATGATACGACTACCTAGCTTTATAGGGCCATTCACTTAGCTATCATTAACTTTTAATACATGAAGGCAAGAATCATGTGAATGTTTTCAAGGGTTCCGAAACAAGGTTATAAACGTTACAATTATCCGTCACTACCCTTGTTCACATGAGAACCAATCACTGGCAAACCAATCCTAAACATGTCCAATTCCATGGTACTGCATAAATAGTCGTCAATATCGAAATACTCAACCAGAAAACCAAATGTCAATTACAAAAACCCCAAACGTGCTATCTAGTACCCACCGCAGCAATAGCAAAAAACATTTATTTACATTATGTCGAACACCTCGTCCATAAATATTCCAAACCCGATGCCGTTTAAAATCAATCAAAATGCTATTGCCAAACACCACAGAATCTGTTTTTCCCTATTCCTATTTCTAAACCATTAATAATTCACCCGACTTCCGGGCGAGTTCATGAAGGGTTAAAAGGACAAGCCAAACAACAATTGGCAACAGCATGTGGTATCGTTCTATCTGATTCGAATGGACTGCTCCGTGCGTTATACGTGTCCTCGGATTGAATCGATGGGGTATTGGAAGCCGCCTGCCATCGTCGTAGTCATATATGCCAATTTGTCAGCCATTTACCAGCTGAGGTCATTTATTATAGAGATTACAGCGCATACAAAGTGATGGTCATCAATTTGCTGACTGTTGAGGGTCATCAAACTGCGTTCTCAAAATGGATGGATTAATGGATTGCTTATACATTTTTGTTTACTCAAATGATTTCAATTCACTTAAGGCTGAGAAGGTAATAAATTTGCATACGGCGTTATTGGACCGAACCTGTATTTATTGTGTCTTAAGTAGGTACCACCAGTTGTACAACATTCTATATGCCGGAGTATATTTTTCAAATATTGTGAATTTGACATGTAGGTGGCACTGGTATCAAAGTGAAGATCTAACAAGGAACGATCAACGATCAGGTCGACAACAAACCACCTGTCAAAGAAGCTTAGATCATTTATAATGATTTATATAAGTGAGGAGTGAGGGATAAATTAACGCTATTTTACGATTAAACTTGAGAAGCGAATGATCCTGGAGAACATAGCTTGGCTAGAGATCGAGAAAGTGTATTAACGTCCTTTCTCTTTAAGTCAATAATCTCCTTTCAGCTACATGCATTCAGTCCATAGATTTGTAGTTTAACTTTTTTAAGCTATCAACATAGGCCTCTATTGTGGTGTCCTCGTTTGACCTGAATGGCTTTCCGCCAAGCTATTTGTTCGTGTTTGGAAACAAAACAAAATCACCTGGAGATAAACCTGAAGAATAGGGTTGATGAGGCAGCAATTCGTAGCGTAATTCAACCACTTTTGCTATGACGAATCCAAAAGCATGAGCTGATGCGTTGTCATAGTGATGCCTGTGTCACAATGCTACTACACGGCGCGGCGACAGCGCAACTACAAACGCCGTAGATCTCAAATCCATATTCATTCAATGGAATTATATGGAGTAAGTCATATAGGCACGTATGTAGTCGTGTCGCAGCGCTGTAATTTCGAAAATTTGAAAAACTGTCGCAACTACACGGCGTTTTGCCATTTCGAATTCGACATTGGAGGAATACGTTTGATAACTGTCTAACCCACCACCTTCTTCTGACTTTTGTTTTCGCTTTTAACTTTTTATAGGCTAAAGCAACCGCGCATGTTAGCAATAATGCTTTTTTCAAATTATTTTGATCCATTTATAACCTAAATTCAGTTTCAATCTTCGAATTTTTAACTGATGCCAACTTCACTCTATAGAATTCACCTCCAACTTCACTCACAGAAGTAACCGCGCTGTCAAAAAAAAAACGCCGATGAAGGTAGCTCCATTGTGTATTGACTGAACTACTTTACAACCACATCAAACGGCAGCGTTTGTAGTTGTGCTGTCGCCGCGCCGTGTAGTAGCATTGTGACACAGGCATGAAAGACCACTTTCTTTCGCCATTTGGGGCCACTTCCTTATCAATTCAGCATTCAGTTGGTTTAATAAATCAGCAAAGTTGTGCCCCGTGATTGCCCTTCATTTCTTCCAGGGGAAGACAAAAAACGGTGGCCACAGTATTGTTGTTTTCCGACTGAAGAAGGATTCAGTTGATTAATGAGGAAAAAAGCAAAACAAAACTAGGCAGAACAGCACACATTTGTGGGAAATGTCAGATGAAGTTAGAACAAAAATATGATAGCTGCCAAAAATTCGAATGTATGTATAGGGACTCGTCGTAGAGGAATAGTTAGGGTGTTGGACTCTGATGCACGACGAGCGAGTTCGGATACCGATAACAGCAACGCTGTCAAATGTTTATTTCGCGGCGTCCCTCCTCGGCCTTGAATCGAAAAAGCTTTCCGACTCACGCCGGAATCGGCATTAAGCTGTATGTAGGTCCCTTTCACCTGTGTGAAAAATAAATCACACACAACATGGATGATTGAAGAGAAACTTGGCTTTGGTCCTTAATGGGCTGTAACGCCACCAAAAAAGAAGAGATGTACATGGTCTTTTCATTAAGCGCTTCCTATCTTCAAATGTACGTAAAACAAAGTGTGTGGAATATCATCGAAGTTTTTTATTCGTTTGAAAGGCCTATCGATGCCATAACATCGTTCAAATATCCGCCGCAGCTTTTCTGAGTGACTCGCATCCGTAATACATATCCAATTTTCCATGACTCTGGCGCATAAACCAGACTGAATTTGACCGATGGCATGGGTTACATTGGCTTTGAGGGCTGTTGTGGTCTGTGGATTATTCGCATAGGCCTGCGCTTTCGGAAAACCCGAAAAGAAAAAGTCTATCGTCTTCAAATTGTATGATCTCGGTGGCCAGTTCGCCGCCACGTGAGACGATAATACCCTCGAATCGCTCGTGCAGAATTTCTAATGCGAGCGTGAGCTGTGTAGCACGTAGCGCCATCCTGTTGAAACCACATGTCGTTGATTGACCATATCAACCAATTCAGGCCAAAAGAAGTTGGTAATCATCGACTTATAGCGCTCGCCGTTGACGGTGATAGCCTGGCCAACGTTGTTCTCAATGGCATATGGACCGATGACACATCCAGCCTAAAATCTACATCAAACAGTGACTTTTCCAAACGCACACGACAATTTTCTTTGTTTAAGTAGGTACCCATTAATCCAGAATTGCGCCTCATCGCTGGAGATGAATTTTCGATGAAATTTAGGGTTAGTTTCAAGCTGCTCCAGAGCCCATTCAGCAAATTCACGTCGTTGTCTATGGTCGTTAACCTTCAGCTCCTAGGTCAGTTGAATTTAGTACGGGTGTAAGTCACGGCGCAAAATTCGCCAAGTTGTGGTCTGCGAAAGGCCGAGTTCTTGCGAGCGATGCGAAATTGTAATCGACTGTCTTGGATTCTCCACACTCACGTCAATGATTCGTCGGCGTACGGGTATTAGTTTATCGTTCACTGAACCAGTGGACTCAATGTTATCCACCACACTGCGAATAGTTCTCTCTGTAGGACGGTTAAGGCAACCGTAAAATGGGCGAAGAGCGGTGAGCGTTGCTCGAACGGAGCACCCATTTTAATAAAACAATTTTATAATTTGCAGTTGACGCTATGTCCATCCACGTTGATTTGGCAAAAGAGGTTGTATAAACGACAGCCAATTTGACAGATGTAGCTTCAACAATGTGCTCGCTATCAACTGTCAAAGTTCTTAAGTCTCTATTGGAAGACCTATTAAGTTATTTGTCAGAGGTTGCAGGAATTAAATCAAATTTTCAAGTACAACAGTTTTTGACACTTTTCACAAATCTGTCTTACCTGTCTTTTCTGCACCTAGAAAATCCTCTACCAATCTGTTCGGAACAGCTTCACAGAACACTCAGAACCATACTGAACACAGTGATCATCAGTCACGAAATACAAGAGAAAGTTCCAGATTGCGTTCGAAAAAAACTTACAAAGTGCTCCAAAATTGTCATGCGATTTCTTTCTTGTCACATATCCGGCCGATAGCCTTCTTATGCTCAATAATTCGTTTAAATTATTTCAATGACAACATCAGCGATCTGGCTGATCTACGCTCCGTGATCTGTTAACGCGATATCATGGATCCGAGGTGACCTCAATCGAACGGCCTCAGCGCTCGTCATCAAAAATGGGTGAATACATAGAACCAATAAAACTGCATTCCTCACACTTCTTCACATACGAAATAAGAATCTGGGGTCTTCCGTGATCGAGCAGTCATCCGTTTCGGATGACTGGTCCAAGCACTGAGGTTGCAGTGGTCAGTGACGCCAAAAAACCTCGGCAGAAATATGACTATTTCACCGGGGCCCAAAAGCGACGAATCGCCACACAAATCCGGGACGGGATAGAGCTCGAAGAGGCGAGACGAAAAGGAAAACAAGATATGCTCTCGTGCTTGCGGAAAGGGAAGCAAACAAAAACTCAGACTTGCCAAATCCCAAACGCAACAACAGCTCCTGGGTGCATTCTTTCAGGCCCGGCAAGAGGACCCCTTACTTTTGAAGGCCATTGAGAAACTGAAGCGTTTTACTCTGAGGGTGGCGTGTTACAGCTGATTTTGGTGACTTTGCGCCGCACACAGGCGCGTGTACGTAACATTATTTTCTGGCTCGACATCGATGTGTCCCCAGCGTCCCCACTGGCTGCTGAGTGACCGTTATAGGTTCCCTTGATGGGAAATATCGCATTTTATATTGAGGGATACAAGCGTCCAGCCGTGTGAGCATACATTTTTACCAGCAGGCGAGGAGAGCACACAAAATGCATGAAAAACGAGTAATTTTGTTACTGCTTGGTCTTTCACTGTTCTGTTTTCAACAGCTCCCTGGTGCTTTCTTTCAGGCCCGGCAAGAGGAACCTTTGCTTTTGAAAGCCATTGAGAAACTGAAGCGTTTTACTCTGAGGGTGGCGTGTTACAGCTGATTTTGATGACTTTGCGCCGCACACGGGTGCGTGTACGTAACGCCATTTTCTGGCTCGACATCGATGCGTCCCCAGCGTTCCCCACTGGCTGCTGAGTGACCATTATAGGTTCCCTTGATGGGAAATATCGCATTTTATATTGAGGGACACAAGCGACCAGCCGCGAGAACATACATTCTTACCAGCAGGCGAGGAGAGCACACAAAATGCATAAAAAACGAGTAATTTCGTTATTGCTTGGTCTTTCTCTGTTCTGTTCTCATCAGCTCCTGAGTGCTTTCTTCCATGCCCGGCAAGAGGACCCTTTGCTTTTGAAGGCCTTTAAGAAACCGAAGGGTTTTACTCTGACGGTGGCGCGTTACAGCTGATTTTGTTGACTTTGCGCCGCACACGGGCGCGTGTACGTAACATTATTTTCTGGCTCGACACCGATGCGTCCCCAGCGTTCCCCACTGGCTGGTCAGTGACCATTATAGGTTCCCTTGATGGGAAATATCGCATTTAATATTGAGGGACGCAAGCGTCCTGCCGCGTGAACATACATTCTTACCAGCAGGCGAGGAGAGCACACAAAATGCATAAAAAACGAGTAATTTCGTTACTGCTTGGCCTTTCACTGTTCTGTTTTCAACAGCTCCTGGGTGCTATCTTTCAGGATTTGCAAGAGAAAGCTGCGCTTTTGAAGGCCTTTAAGAAACCGAAGGGTTCTACTCTGACGGTGGCGATTTTGATGACTTTGCGCCGCACACGGGCGCGTGTACGTAACATTATTTTCTGGCTCGACATCGATGTGTCCCCAGTGTTACCCACTGGCTGCTGAGTGACCGTTATAGGTCCCCTTGATGGGAAATATCGCATTTTATATTGAGGGACACAAGCGTCCAGCCGTGTGAACATGCTTTTTTTCCAGCAGGCGAGGAGAGCACACAAAATGCATAGAAAACGAGTTATTTTGTTATTGCTTGGCCTTTCACTGCTCTGTTTTCAACAGCTCCTGGGTGCTTTCTTTCAGGTTCTGCGAGAGGAAACTGTGCTTTTGAAGGCCTTTAAGAAACCGAAGGGTTTTACTCTGACGGTGGCGTGTTACGGCTGATTTTGATGACTTTGCGCCGCACACGGGCGCGTGTACGTAATATTATTTTCTGGCTCGACATCGATGCGACCCCAGCGTTCCCCACTGGCTGGTAAGTGACCATTATAGGATCCCTTGATGGGAAATATCGCATTTTATATTGAGGGACGCAAGCGTCCAGCCGCGTGAACATACATTCTTACCAGCAGGCGAGGAGAGCACACAAAATGCATAAAAAAACGAGTAAATTCGTTACTGCTTGGTCTTTCACTGTTCTGTTTTCAACAGCTCCTGGGTGTTTCTTTCAGCTTCTGCAAGAGGAAACTGTGCATTTGAAGGCCTTCAAGAAACCGAAGGGTTTTACTCTGACGGTGGCGCGTTACAGCTGATTTTGATGACTTTGCGACGCACACGGGCGCGTGTACGTAACATTATTTTCTGGCTCGTCATCGATGCGTCCCCAGCGTTCCCCACTGGCTGCTGAGTGATCGATATAGGTTGCCTTGACGGGAAATATCGCATTTTATATTAAGGGGCTCAAGCGTCCAGCCATGTGAACATACATTTTCACCAGCAGGCGAGGAGAGCACACAAACTGCTTAAAATACGAGTAAATTCGTTACTGCTTGGTCTTTCACTGTTCTGTTTTCAACAGCTCCTGGGTGTTTCTTTCGGCCTCCGCAGGAGGAAACTGTGTATTTGAAGGCCTTCAAGAAACCGGAGGGTTTTACTCTGACGGTGGCGCGTTACAGCTGATTTTGATGACTTTGCGACGCACACGGGCGCGTGTACGTAACATTATTTTCTGGCTCGTCATCGATGCGTCCCCAGCGTTCCCCACTGGCTGCTGAGTGATCATTATAGGTTGCCTTGACGAGAAATATCGCATTTTATATTGAGGGGCTCAAGCGTCCAGCCATGTGAACATACATTTTTACCAGCAGGCGAGGAGAGCACACAAAATGCATAAAATTCGAGTAAATTCGTTACTGCTTGGTCTTTCACTGTTCTGTTTTCAACAGCTCCTGGGCGTTTCTTTCAGCCTCTGCAAGAGGAAACTGTGCTTTTGAAGGCCATTAAAAAGCCGAAGGGTTTTACTCTGACGGTGGCGCGTTACAGCTGATTTTGATGACTTTGCGCCGCACACGGGCGCGTGTACGTAACATTATTTTCTGGCTCGACATCGATGCGTCCCCAGTGTTCCCCACTGGCTGCTAAGTGACCAATATAGCTTCCCTTGATGGGAAATATCGCATTTTATATTGAGGGGCTCAAGCGTCCAGCCGTGTGAACATACATTTTTACCAGCAGGTGAGGAGAGCACACAAAATGCATAAAATACGAGTAAATTCGTTACTGCTTGGTCTTTCACTGTTCTGTTTTCAACAGCTCCTGGGCGTTTCTTTCAGCCTCTGCAAGAAGAAACTGTGCTTTTGAAGGCCATTAAAAAGCCGAAGGGTTTTACTCTGACGGTGGCGCGTTACAGCTGATTTTGATGACTTTGCGCCGCACACGGGCGCGTGTACGTAACATTATTTTCTGGCTCGACATCGATGCGTCCCCAGTGTTCCCCACTGGCTGCTGAGTGACCAATATAGCTTCCCTTAATGGGAAATATCGCATTTAATATTGAGGGACGCAAGCGTCCAGCCGCGTGAACATACATTCTTACCAGCAGGCGAGGAGAGCACCCAAAATGCATAAAAAACGAGTAATTTCGTTACTGCTTGGTCTTTCACTGTTCTGTTTTCAACAGCTCCTGGGTGCTATCTTTCAGGTTTTGCAAGAGAAAGCTGCGCTTTTGAAGGCCTTTAAGAAACCGAAGGGTTCTACTCTGACGGTGGCGATTTTGATGACTTTGCGCAGCACACGGGCGCGTGTACTTAACATTATTTTCTGGCTCGACATCGATGCCTCCCCAGCGTTCCCCACTGGCTGCTGAGTGACCAATATAGGTTCCCTTGATGGGAAATATCGCATTTTGTGTTGAGGGGCTGAAGCGTCCAGCCGTGTGTACATACATTTTTACCAGCAGGCGAGGATAGCACACAAAATGCATAAAAAACGAGTAAATTCGTTACTGCTTGGTCTTTCACTGTTCTGTTTTGAACAGCTCCTGGGTGTTTCTATCAGCTTCTTCTAGAGGAAACTGAGCTTTTGAAGGCCTTTAAGAAACCGAAGGGTTTTACTCTGACGGTGGCGCGTTACAGCTGATTTTGTTGACTTTGCGCCGCACACGGGCGCGTGTACGTAACATTATTTTCTGGCTCGACATCGATGCGTCCCCAGCGTTCCCCACTGGCTGCTAAGTGACCATTATAGGTTCCCCTGACGGGAAATAACGCGTTTTATATTGAGGGACACAAACGTCCAGCCGTGTGAACATACATTTTTACCAGCAGGCGAGGAGAGCACACAAAATGCATAAAAAACGAGTAAATTCGTTACTGCTTGGTCTTTCACTGTTCTGTTTTCAACAGCTCCTGGGTGTTTCTTTCAGCTTCTGCAAGAGGAAACTGTGCTTTTGAAGGCCATTAAGAAGCCGGAGGGTTTTACTCTGACGATGGCGCGTTACAGCTGATTTTGATGACTTTGCGCCGCACACGGGCGCGTGTACGTAACATTATTTTCTGGCTCGACATCGATGCGTCCCCAGTGTTCCCTACTGACTGCTGAGTGACCAATATAGCTTCCCTTGATGGGAAATATCGCATATTATATTGAGGGGCTCAACTGTCCAGCCGTGTGAACATACATTTTTACCAGCAGGCGAGGAGAGCACACAAAATGCATAAAATACGAGTAAATTCGTTACTGCTTGGTCTTTCACTGTTCTGTTTTCAACAGCTCCTGGGCGTTTCTATCAGCTTCTTCTAGAGGAAACTGAGCTTTTGAAGGCCTTTAAGAAACCGAAGGGTTTTACTCTGACGGTGGCGCGTTACAGCTGATTTTGTTGACTTTGCGCCGCACACGGGCGCGTGTACGTAGCATTATTTTCTGGCTCGACATCGATGCGTCCCCAGCGTTCCCCACTGGCTGCTGAGTGACCATTATAGGTTCCCCTGACGGGAAATAACGCGTTTTATATTGAGGGACACAAACGTCCAGCCGTGTGAACATACATTTTTACCAGCAGGCGAGGAGAGCACACAAAATGCATAAAAAACGAGTAAATTCGTTACTGCTTGGTCTTTCACTGTTCTGTTTTCAACAGCTCCTGGGTGTTTCTTTCAGCTTCTGCAAGAGGAAACTGTGCTTTTGAAGGCCATTAAGAAGCCGGAGGGTTTTACTCTGACGGTGGCGCGTTACAGCTGATTTTGATGACTTTGCGCCGCACACGGGCGCGTGTACGTAACATTATTTTCTGGCTCGACATCGATGCGTCCCCAGTGTTCCCCACTGACTGCTGAGTGACCAATTTAGCTTCCCTTGATGGGAAATATCGCATTTTATATTGAGGGGCTCAAGCGTCCAGCCGTGTGAACATACATTTTTACCAGCAGGCGAGGAGAGCACACAAAATGCATAAAATACGAGTAAATTCGTTACTGCTTGGTCTTTCACTGTTCTGTTTTCAACAGCTCCTGGGCGTTTCTTTCAGCCTCTGCAAGAGGAAACTGTGCTTTTGAAGGCCATTAAAAAGCCGAAGGGTTTTACTCTGACGGTGGCGCGTTACAGCTGATTTTGATGACTTTGCGCCGCACACGGGCGCGTGTACGTAACATCATTTTCTGGCTCGACATCGATGCGTCCCCAGTGTTCCCCACTGGCTGCTGAGTGACCAATATAGCTTCCCTTAATGGGAAATATCGCATTTAATATTGAGGGACGCAAGCGTCCAGCCGCGTGAACATACATTCTTACCAGCAGGCGAGGAGAGCACCCAAAATGCATAAAAAACGAGTAATTTCGTTACTGCTTGGTCTTTCACTGTTCTGTTTTCAACAGCTCCTGGGTGCTATCTTTCAGGTTTTGCAAGAGAATGCTGCGCTTTTGAAGGCCTTTAAGAAACCGAAGGGTTCTACTCTGACGGTGGCGATTTTGATGACTTTGCGCAGCACACGGGCGCGTGTACGTAACATTATTTTCTGGCTCGACATCGATGCCTCCCCAGCGTTCCCCACTGGCTGCTGAGTGACCAATATAGGTTCCCTTGATGGGAAATATCGCATTTTGTGTTGAGGGGCTGAAGCGTCCAGCCGTGTGTACATACATTTTTACCAGCAGGCGAGGATAGCACACAAAATGCATAAAAAACGAGTAAATTCGTTACTGCTTGGTCTTTCGCTGTTCTGTTTTGAACAGCTCCTGGGTGTTTCTATCAGCTTCTTCTAGAGGAAACTGAGCTTTTGAAGGCCTTTAAGAAACCGAAGGGTTTTACTCTGACGGTGGCGCGTTACAGCTGATTTTGTTGACTTTGCGCCGCACACGGGCGCGTGTACGTAACATTATTTTCTGGCTCGACATCGATGCGTCCCCAGCGTTCCCCACTGGCTGCTGAGTGACCATTATAGGTTCGCCTGACGGGAAATAACGCGTTTTATATTGAGGGACACAAACGTCCAGCCGTGTGATTATACATTTTTACCAGCAGGCGAGGAGAGCACACAAAATGCATAAAAAACGAGTAAATTCGTTACTGCTTGGTCTTTCACTGTTCTGTTTTCAACAGCTCCTGGGTGTTTCTTTCAGCTTCTGCAAGAGGAAACTGTGCTTTTGAAGGCCATTAAGAAGCCGGAGGGTTTTACTCTGACGGTGGCGCGTTACAGCCGATTTTGATGACTTTGCGCCGCACACGGGCGCGTGTACGTAACATTATTTTCTGGCTCGACATCGATGCGTCCCCAGTGTTCCCCACTGGCTGCTGAGTGACCAATATAGCTTCCCTTGATGGGAAATATCGCATTTTATATTGAGGGGCTCAAGCGTCCAGCCGTGTGAACATACATTTTTACCAGCAGGCGAGGAGAGCACACAAAATGCATAAAATACGAGTAAATTCGTTACTGCTTGGTCTTTCACTGTTCTGTTTTCAACAGCTGCTGGGTGTTTCTTTCAGCTTCTGCAAGACGAAACTGTGCATTTGAAGGCCTTCAAGAAACCGGAGGGTTTTACTCTGACTGTGGCGCGTTACAGCTGATTTTGATGACTTTGCGCCGCACACGGGCGCGCGTACGAAACATTATTTTCTGGCTCGACATCGATGCTTCCCCAGCGTTCCCCACTGGCTGCTGAGTGACCATTATAGGTTCCCTTGACGGGAAATAACGCATTTTATATTGAGGGACACAAGCGTCCAGCCGTGTGAACATACATTTTTACCAGCAGGCGAGGAGAGCACACAAAATGCATAAAATACGAGTAAATTCGTTACTGCTTGGTCTTTCACTGTTCTGTTTTCAACAGCTCCTGGGTGTTTCTTTCAGCTTCTGCAAGAGGAAACTGTGCTTTTGAAGGCCATTAAAAAGCCGAAGGGTTTTACTCTGACGGGGGGCGCGTTACAGCTGATTTTGATGACTTTGCGCCGCACAACGGGCGCGTTTACGTAACATTATTTTCTGGCTCGACATCGATGCGTCCCCAGCGTTCCCCACTGGCTGCTGAGTGATCATTATAGGTTGCCCTGACGGGAAATATCGCATTTTATATTGAGGGACACAAGCGTCCTGCCGTGTGAACCTGCATTTTTACCAGCAGGCGAGGAGAGCACACAAAATGCATAAAAAACTAGTAATTTTGTTACTGCTTGGCCTTTCACTGCTCTGTTTTCAACAGCTCCCGGGTGCTTTCTTTCTGGTTCTGCAAGAGGAAACTGTGCTTTTAAAGGCCTTTAGGAAACCGAAGCGTTTTACTCTGACGGTGGCGCGTTACAGCTGATTTTGATGACTTTGCGCCGCACACGGGCGCGTGTACGTAACTTTATTTTCTGGCTCGACATCGATGCGTCCCCAGCGTTCCCCACTGGCTGCTGAGTGACCATTATAGGTTCCCCTGACGGGAAATAACGCATTTTATATTGAGGGACACAAGCGTCCAGCCGTGTGAACATACATTTTTACCAGCAGGCGAGGAGAGCACACAAAATGCAGAAAAAACGAGTAAATTCCCTACTGCTTGGTCTTTCACTGTTCTGTTTTCAGCAGCTCCTGGGTGTTTCTTTCAGCTTCTGCAAGAGGAAACTGTGCTTTTGAAGGCCATTAATAAGCCAAAGGGTTTTATTCTGACGGTGGCGCGTTACAGCTGATTTTGATCACTTTGCGCCGCACATGGGCGCGTGTACGTAACATTATTTTCTGGCTCGACATCGATGCGTCCCCAGCGTTCCCCACTGGCTGCTGAGTGACCAATATAGGTTCCCTTTACGGGAAATGTCGCATTTTGTATTGAGGGGCTCAAGCGTCCAGCCGTGTGAACATACATTTTTACCAGCAGGCGAGGAGAGCACACAAAATGCATAAAAAACGAGTAAATTCGTTACTGCTTGGCCTTTCACTGTTCTGTTTTCAACAGCTCCTGGGTGTTTCTTTCAGCTTCTGCAAGAGGAAACTGTGCTTTTGAAGGCCATTAAAAAGCCGAAGGGTTTTACTCTGACGGGGGGCGCGTTACAGCTGATTTTGATGACTTTGCGCCGCACACGGGCGCGCGTTCGAAACATTATTTTCTGGCTCGACATCGATGCTTCCCCAGCGTTCCCCACTGGCTGCTGAGTGACCATTATAGGTTCCCTTGATGGGAAATAACGCATTTTATATTGAGGGAAACAAGCGTCCAGCCGTGTGTACATACATTTTTGTCAGCAGGCGAGGAGAGCACACAAAATGCATAAAAAACGAGTAATTTCGTTATAACTTGGTCTTTCACTGTTCTATTTTTATCCGCTCCTGGGCGTTTCTTTCAGCTTCTGCAAGAGGAAACTGTGCGTTTGAAGGCCTTTAAGAAACCGAAGGGTTCTACCCTGACGGTGGCGCGTTACAGCTGATTTTGATGACTTTGCGCCGCACACGGGCGCGTGTACGTAACATTATTTTCTGGCTCGTCATCGATGCGTCCCCAGCGTTCCCCACTGGCTGCTGAGTGATCATTATAGGTTGCCTTGACGGGAAATATCGCATTTTATATTGAGGGGCTCATGCGTCCAGCCATGTGAACACACATTTTTACCAGCAGGCGAGGAGAGCACACAAACTGCTTAAAATACGAGTAAATTCGTTACTGGTTGGTCTTTCACTGTTCTGTTTTCAACAGCTCCTGGGTGTTTCTTTCAGATTCTGCAAAAGGAAACTGTGTATTTGAAGGCCTTCAAGAAACCGAAGGTTTTACTCTGACGGTGGCGCGTTACAGCTGATTTTGTTGACTTTGCGCCGCACACGGGCGCGTGTACGTAACATTATTTTCTGGCTCGACACCGATGCGACCCCAGCGTTCCCCACTGGCTGGTAAGTGACCATTATAGGTTCCCTTGATGGGAAATATCGCATTTAATATTGAGGGACGCAAGCGTCCTGCCGCGTGAACATACATTCTTACCAGCAGGCGAGGAGAGCACACAAAATGCATAAAAAACGAGTAATTTCGTTACTGCTTGGCCTTTCACTGTTCTGTTTTCAACAGCTCCTGGGTGCTATCTTTCAGGATTTGCAAGAGAAAGCTGCGCTTTTGAAGGCCATTAAAAAGCCGAAGGGTTTTACTCTGACGGTGGCGCGTTACAGCTGATTTTGTTGACTTTGCGCCGCACACGGGCGCGTGTACGTAACATTATTTTCTGGCTCGACACCGATGCGACCCCAGCGTTCCCCACTGGCTGGTAAGTGACCATTATAGGTTCCCTTGATGGGAAATATCGCATTTAATATTGAGGGACGCAAGCGTCCTGCCGCGTGAACATACATTCTTACCAGCAGGCGAGGAGAGCACACAAAATGCATAAAAAACGAGAAATTTCGTTATAGCTTGGTCTTTCACTGTTCTGTTTTCAACCGCTCCTGGGCGTTTCTTTCAGCTTCTGCAAGATAAAATTGTGCGTTTTAAGGCCTTTAAGAAACCGAAGGGTTTTACTCTGACGGTGGCGCGTTACAGCTGATTTTGATGACTTTGCGCCGCACACGGGCTTGTGTACGTAACACTATTTTCTGGCTCGACATCGATGCGTCCCCAGCGTTTCCCACTGGCTGCTGAGTGACCATTATAGGTTCCCCTGACGGAAAATAACGCATTTTATATTAAGGGACACAAGCGTCCAGCCGTGTGAACATACATTTTTACCAGCAGGCGAGGAGAGCACACAAAATGCATAAAATACGAGTAAATTCGTTACTGCTCGGTCTTTCACTGTTCTGTTTTCAACAGCTCCTGGGTGTTTCTTTCAGCTTCTGCAATAGGAAACTGTGCTTTTGAAGGCCTTTAAGAAACCGAAGGGTTTTACTCTGACGGTGGCGCGTTACAGCTGATTTTGATGACTTTGCGCCGCACACGGGCGCGTGTACGTTACATTATTTTCTGGCTCGACATCGATGCGTCCCCAGCGTTCCCCACTGGCTGCTGAGTGACCATTATAGGTTCCCTTGACGGGAAATAACGCATTTTACATTGAGGGACACAAACGTCCAGCCGTGTGAACATACGTTTTTACCAGCAGGCGAGGAGAGCACACAAAATGCATAAAAAACGAGTAAATTCGTTACTGCTTGGTCTTTCACTGTTCTGTTTTCAACAGCTCCTGGGTGTTTCTTTCAGCTTCTGCAAGAGGAAGCTGTGCTTTTGAAGGCCATCAATAAGCCGAAGGGTTTTACTCTGACGGTGGCGCGTTACAGCTGATTTTGATCACTTTGCGCCGCACAACGGGCGCGTGTACGTAACATTATTTTCTGGCTCGACATCGATGCGTCCCCAGCGTTACCCACTGGCTGCTCAGTGACCAATATAGGTTCCCTTGATGGGAAATATCGCACTTTGTATTGAGGGGCTCAAGCGTCCAGCCGTGTGAACATACATTTTTACCAGCAGGCGAGGAGAGCATACCAAATGCATAAAAAACGAGTAATTTCGTTACTGCTAGGCCTTTCACTGCTCTGTTTTCAACAGCTCCTGGGTGTTTCTTTCAGCTTCTGCAATACGAAACTGTGCTTTTGAAGGCCTTTAAGAAACCGAAGGGTTTTACTCTGACGGTGGCGCGTTACAGCTGATTTTGATGACTTTGCGCCGCACACGGGCGCGTGTACGTTACATTATTTTCTGGCTCGACATCGATGCGTCCCCAGCGTTCCCCACTGGCTGCTGAGTGACCATTATAGGTTCCCTTGACGGGAAATAACGCATTTTACATTGAGGGACACAAACGTCCAGCCGTGTGAACATACGTTTTTACCAGCAGGCGAGGAGAGCACACAAAATGCATAAAAAACGAGTAAATTCGTTACTGCTTGGTCTTTCACTGTTCTGTTTTCAACAGCTCCTGGGTGTTTCTTTCAGCTTCTGCAAGAGGAAGCTGTGCTTTTGAAGGCCATCAATAAGCCGAAGGGTTTTACTCTGACGGTGGCGCGTTACAGCTGATTTTGATCACTTTGCGCCGCACAACGGGCGCGTGTACGTAACATTATTTTCTGGCTCGACATCGATGCGTCCCCAGCGTTACCCACTGGCTGCTGAGTGACCAATATAGGTTCCCTTGATGGGAAATATCGCATTTTGTATTGAGGGGCTCAAGCGTCCAGCCGTGTGAACATACGTTTTTATCAGCAGGCGAGGAGAGCATACAAAATGCATAAAAAACGAGTAATTTCGTTACTGCTAGGCCTTTCACTGCTCTGTTTTCAACAGCTCCTGGGTGCTTTCTTTCTGGTTCTGCAAGAGGAAACTGTGACTTTAAAGGCCTTTTAAGAAACCGAAGCGTTTTACTCTGACGGTGGCGTGTTACAGCAAATGTTGATGACTTCGCGCCGCACACGGGCGCGTGTACGTAACATTATACTCTGGCTCGACATCGATGCGTCCCCAGCGTTACCCACTGGCTGCTGAGTGACCAATATAGGTTCCCTTGATGGGAAATATCGCATTTTGTATTGAGGGGCTCAAGCGTCCAAGAGAAAACTGTGCTTTTGAAGGCCTTTAAGAAACCGTTAGATTTTACTCTGACGGTGGCGCGTTACAGCTGATTCTGATGACTTTGCGCCGCACACTGGCGCGTGTACGTAACATTATTTTCTGGCTCGACATCGATGCGTCCCCAGCGTTCCCCACTGGCTGCTGAGTGACCGTTATAGGTTCCCTTGACGGGAAATAACGTATTTTATATTGAGGGACACAACCGTCCAGCCGCGTGAACATACATTGTTTCCAGCAGGCGAGGAGAGCACACAAAATGCATAAAAAACGAGTAATTTCGTTACTGCTAGGCCTTTCACTGCTCTGTTTTCAACAGCTCCTGGGTGTTTCTTTCAGCTTCTGCAAGAGGAAACTGTGCTTTTGAAGGCCTTTAAGAAACCGTTAGATTTTACTCTGACGGTGGCGCGTTACAGCTGATTCTGATGACTTTGCGCCGCACACTGGCGCGTGTACGTAACATTATTTTCTGGCTCGACATCGATGCGTCCCCAGCGTTCCCCACTGGTTGCTGAGTGACCATTATAGGTTCTCTTGATGGGAAATAACGCATTTTATATTGAGGGACACAAGCGTCCAGCCGTGTGTACATACATTTTTGTCAGCAGGCGAGGAGAGCACACAAAATGCATAAAAAACGAGTAATTTCTTTGTTGCTTGGTCTTTCACTGTTCTGATTTCAACAGCTCCTGGGTGTTTCTTTCAGCTTCTGCAAGAGGAAACTGTGCTTTTGAAGGCCTTTCAGAAACCGAAGGATTTTACCCTGACGGTGGCGCGTTACAGCTGATTTTGATGACTTTGCGCCGCACACTGGCGCGTGTACGTAACATTATTTTCTGGCTCGACATCGATGCGTCCCCAGCGTTCCCCACTGGCTGCTGAGTGACCGTTATAGGTTCCCTTGACGGGAAATAACGTATTTTATATTGAGGGACACAACCGTCCAGCCGCGTGAACATACATTGTTTCCAGCAGGCGAGGAGAGCACACAAAATGCATAAAAAACGAGTAAATTCGTCACTGCTTGGTCTTTCACTGTTCTGTTTTCAACAGCTCCTGGGTCTTTCTTTCAGCTTCTGCAAGAGAAAACTGTGCTTTTGAAGGCCTTTAAGAAACCGAAGTGTTTTACTCTGACGGTGGCGCGTTACACCTGATTTTGATGACTTTGCGCCGCACACGGGCGCGTGTACGTAACACTATTTTCTGGCTCGACATCGATGCGTCCCCAGCGTTCCCCACTGGCTGCTGAGTGACCATTATAGGTTCACCTGACGGGAAATTACGCATTTTATATTGAGGGACACAAACGTCCAGCCGTGTGAACATACATTTTTACCAGCAGGCGAGGAGAACACACAAAATGCAGAAAAAACGAGTAAATTCGTTACTGCTTGGTCTTTCACTGTTCTGTTTTCAGCAGCTCCTGGGTGTTTCTTTCAGTTTCTGCAAGAGGAAGCTGTGCTTTTGAAGGCCATCAATAAGCCGAAGGGTTTTACTCTGACGGTGGCGCGTTACAGCTGATTTTGATCACTTTGCGCCGCACACGGGCGCGTGTACGTAACATTATTTTCTGGCTCGACATCGATGCGTCCCCAGTGTTCCCCACTGGCTGCTGAGTGACAAATATAGCTTCCCTTGATGGGAAATATCGCATTTTATATTGAGAGGCTCAAGCGTCCAGCCGTGTGAACATACATTTTTACCAGCAGGCGAGGAGAACACACAAAATGCATAAAATACGAGTAAATTCGTTACTGCTTGGTCTTTCACTGTTCTGTTTTCACCAGCTCCTGGGTGTGTCTTTCAGCTTCTGCAAGAGGAAACTGTGCTTTTGAAGGCCATTAAAAAGCCGAAGGGTGTTACTCTGACGGTGGCGCGTTACAGCTGATTTTGATGACTTTGCGCCGCACAACGGGCGCGTGTACGTAACATTATTTTCTGGCTCGACATCGATGCGTCCCCAGCGTTACCCACTGACTGCTAAGTGACCAATATAGGTTCCCTTGATGGGAAATATCGCATTTTGTATTGAGGGGCTCAAGCGTCCAGCCGTGTGAACATACATTTTTACCAGCAGGCGAGGAGAGCATACAAAATGCATAAAAAACGAGTAATTTCGTTACTGCTAGGCCTTTCACTGCTCTGTTTTCAACAGCTCCTGGGTGTTTCTTTCAGCTTCTGCAAGAGGAAACTGTGCTTTTGAAGGCCTTTAAGAAACCGTTAGTAAATTCGAGTAAATTCGTCACTGCTTGGTCTTTCACTGTTCTGTTTTCAACAGCTCCTGGGTCTTTCTTTCAGCTTCTGCAAGAGAAAACTGTGCTTTTGAAGGCCTTTAAGAAACCGTTAGATTTTACTCTGACGGTGGCGCGTTACAGCTGATTTTGATGACTTTGCGCCGCACACGGGCGCGTGTACGTAACATTATTTTCTGGCTCGACATCGATGCGTCCCCAGCGTTCCCCACTGGCTGCTGAGTGACCATTATAGGTTCCCCTGACGGGAAATAACGCATTTTATATTGAGGGACACAAGCGTCCAGCCGTGTGAACATACATTTTTACCAGCAGGCGAGGAGAGCACACAAAATGCAGAAAAAACGAGTAAATTCGTTACTGCTTGGTCTTTCACTGTTCTGTTTTCAGCAGCCCCTGGGTGTTTCTTTCAGCTTCTGTAAGAGGAAACTGTGCTTTTGAAGGCCATTAATAAGCCAAAGGGTTTTACTCTGACGGTGGCGCGTTACAGCTGATTTTGATGACTTTGCGCCGCACACGGGCGCGTGTACGTAACATTATTTTCTGGCTCGACATCGATGCGTCCCCAGCGTTCCCCATTGGCTGCTGAGTGACCATTATAGGTTCCCCTGACGGGAAATGACGCATTTTATATTGAGGGACACAAACGTCCAGCCGTGTGAACATACACTTTTACCAGCAGGCGAGGAGAGCACACAAAATGCAGAAAAAACGAGTAAATTCGTTACTGCTTGGTCTTTCACTGTTCTGTTTTCAGCAGCTCCTGGGTGTTTCTTTCAGCTTCTGTAAGAGGAAACTGTGCTTTTGAAGGCCATTAATAAGCCAAAGGGTTTTACTCTGACGGTGGCGCGTTACAGCTGATTTTGTTGACTTTGCGCCGCACAACGGGCGCGTGTACGTAACATCATTTTCTGGCTCGACATCGATGCGTCCCCAGCGTTACCCACTGGCTGCTGAGTGACAAATATAGCTTCCCTTGATGGGAAGTATCGCATTTTATATTGAGAGGCTCAAGCGTCCAGCCGTGTGAACATACATTTTTACCAGCAGGCGAGGAGAGCGCACAAAATGCATAAAAAACGAGTAATTTCGTTACTGCTGGGCCTTTCACTGCTCTGTTTTCAACAGCTCCTGGGTGTTTCTTTCAGCTTCTGCAAGAGGAAACTGTGCTTTTGAAGGCCCTTAAGAAACCGTTGGATTTTACTCTGACGGTGGCGCGTTACAGCTGATTTTGATGACTTTGCGCCGCACACTGGCGCGTGTACGTAACATTATTTTCTGGCTCGACATCGATGCGTCCCCAGCGTTCCCCACTGGCTGCTGAGTGACCGTTATAGGTTCCCTTGACGGAAAATAACGCATTTTATATTGAGGGACACAAGCGTCCAGCCGTGTGAACATACATTGTTACCAGCAGGCGAGGAGAGCACACAAAATGCATAAAAAACGAGTAAATTCGTCACTGCTTGGTCCTTCACTGTTCTGTTTTCAACAGCTCCTGGGTGTGTCTTTCAGCCTCTGCAAGAGGAAACTGTACTTTTGAAGGCCATTAAAAAGCCGAAGGGTGTTACTCTGACGGTGGCGCGTTACAGCTGATTTTGATGACTTTGCGCCGCACAACGGGCGCGTGTACGTAACATTATTTTCTGGCTCGACATCGATGCGTCCCCAGCGTTACCCACTGGCTGCTGAGTGACCAATATAGGTTCCCTTGATGGGAAATATCGCATTTTGTATTGAGGGGCTCAAGCGTCCAGCCGTGTGAACATACGTTTTTATCAGCAGGCGAGGAGAGCATACAAAATGCATAAAAAACGAGTAATTTCGTTACTGCTGGGCCTTTCACTGCTCTGTTTTCAACAGCTCCTAAGTGTTTCTTTCAGCTTCTGCAAGAGGAAACTGTGCTTTTGAAGGCCCTTAAGAAACCGTTGGATTTTACTCTGACGGTGGCGCGTTACAGCTGATTTTGATGACTTTGCGCCGCACACTGGCGCGTGTACGTAACATTATTTTCTGGCTCGACATCGATGCGTCCCCAGCGTTCCCCACTGGCTGCCGAGTGACCGTTATAGGTTCCCTTGACGGAAAATAACGCATTTTATATTGAGGGACACAAGCGTCCAGCCGTGTGAACATACATTGTTACCAGCAGGTGAGGAGAGCACACAAAATGCATAAAAAAGGAGTAAATTCGTCACTGCTTGGTCCTTCACTGTTCTGTTTTCAACAGCTCCTGGGTCTTTCTTTCAGCTTCTGCAGGAGAAAACTGTGCTTTTGAAGGCCTTTAAGAAACCGAAGGGTTTTACTCTGACGGTGGCGCGTTACAGCTGATTTTGATGACTTTGCGCCGCACACGGGCGCGTGTACGTAACATTATTTTCTGGCTCGACATCGATGCGTCCCCAGCGTTCCCCACTGGCTGCTGAGTGACCATTATAGGTTCCCCTGACGGGAAATAACGCATTTTATATTGAGGGACACAAGCGTCCAGCCGTGTGAACATACATTTTTACCAGCAGGCGAGGAGAGCACACAAAATGCAGAAAAAACGAGTAAATTCGCTACTGCTTGGTCTTTCACTGTTCTGTTTTCAGCAGCTCCTGGGTGTTTCTTTCAGCTTCTGCAAGAGGAAACTGTGCTTTTGAAGGCCATTAATAAGCCAAAGGGTTTTACTCTGACGGTGGCGCGTTACAGCTGATTTTGATCACTTTGCGCCGCACATGAGCGCGTGTACGTAACATTATTTTCTGGCTCGACATCGATGCGTCCCCAGCGTTCCCCACTGGCTCCTGAGTGACCAATATAGGTTCCCTTTACGGGAAATGTCGCATTTTGTATTGAGGGGCTCAAGCGTCCAGCCGTGTGAACATACATTTTTACCAGCAAGCGAGGAGAGCACACGAAATGCATAAAAAACGAGTAAATTCGTTACTGCTTGGTCTTTCGCTGTTCTGTTTTCAACAGCTCCTGGGTGTTTCTTTCAGCTTCTGCAAGAGGAAACTGTGCTTTTGAAGGCCATTAAGAAACCGAAGGGTTTTACTCTGACGGTGGCGCGTTACAGCTGATTTTGATGACTTTGCACCGCACACGGGCGCGTGTACGTAACACTATTTTCTGGCTCGACATCGATGCATCCCCAGCGTTCCCCACTGGCTGCTGAGTGACCATTACAGGTTCCTTTGACGGGAATTAACGCATTTTATATTGAGGGACACAACCGTCCAGCCGTGTGAACATACATTGTTACCAGCAGGCGAGGAGAGCACACAAAATGCATAAAATACGAGTAAATTCGTTACTGCTTGGTCTTTCACTGTTCTGTTTTCAAGAGCTCCTGGGTGTTTCTTTCAGCTTCTGCAAGAGGAAACTGTGCATTTGAAGGCCTTCAAGAAACCGAAGGGTTTTACTCTGACGGTGGCGCTTTACAGCTGATTTTGATGGCTTTGCGCCGCACACGCGCGCGCGTACGAGACATTATTTTCTGGCTCGACATCGATGCTTCCCCAGCGTTCCCCACTGGCTGCTGAGTGACCATTATAGGTTTCCTTGACGGGAAATAACGCATTTTATATTGAGGGACACAAACGTCCAGCCGTCTGAACATACGTTTTTACCAGCAGGCGAGGAGAGCACACAAAATGCATAAAAAACGAGTAATTTTGTTACTGCTTGGTCTTTCACTGTTCTGTTTTCAACAGCTCCTGGGTGTTTCTTTCAGCTTCTGCAATAGGAAACTGTGCTTTTGAAGGCCTTTAAGAAACCGAAGGGCTTTACTCTGACGGTGGCGCGTTACAGCTGATTTTGATGACTTTGCGCCGCACACGGGCGCGTGTACGTTACATTATTTTCTGGCTCGACATCGATGCGTCCCCAGCGTTCCCCACTGGCTGCTGAGTGACCATTATAGGTTCCCTTGACGGGAAATAATGCATTTTACATTGAGGGACACAAACGTCCAGCCGTGTGAACATACGTTTTTACCAGCAGGCGAGGAGAGCACACAAAATGCATAAAAAACGAGTAAATTCGTTACTGCTTGGTCTTTCACTGTTCTGTTTTCAACAGCTCCTGGGTGTTTCTTTCAGCTTCTGCAAGAGGAAGCTGTGCTTTTGAAGGACATCAATAAGCCGAAGGGTTTTACTCTGACGGTGGCGCGTTACAGCTGATTTTGATCACTTTGCGCCGCACAACGGGCGCGTGTACGTAACATTATTTTCTGGCTCGACATCGATGCGTCCCCAGCGTTACCCACTGGCTGCTGAGTGACCAATATAGGTTCCCTTGATGGAAAATATCGCATTTTGTATTGAGGGGCTCAAGCGTCCAGCCGTGTGAACATACATTTTTACCAGCAGGCGAGGAGAGCATACAAAATGCATAAAAAACGAGTAATTTCGTTACTGCTAGGCCTTTCACTGCTCTGTTTTCAACAGCTCCTGGGTGCTTTCTTTCTTGTTCTGCAAGAGGAAACTGTGATTTTAGAGGCCTTTAAGAAACCGAAGCGTTTTACTCTGACGGTGGCGTGTTACAGCAAATTTTGATGACTTCGCGCCGCACACGGGCGCGTGTACGTAACATTATATTCTGGCTCGACATCGATGCGTCCCCAGTGTTCCCCACTGGCTGCTGAGTGACAAATATAGCTTCCCTTGATGGAAAATATCGCATTTTATATTGAGAGGCTCAAGCGTCCAGCCGTGTGAACATACATTTTTACCAGCAGGCGAGGAGAACACACAAAATGCATAAAATACGAGTAAATTCGTTACTGCTTGGTCTTTCACTGTTCTGTTTTCAACAGCTCCTGGGTGTGTCTTTCAGCTTCTGCAAGAGGAAACTGTGCTTTTGAAGGCCATTAAAAAGCCGAAGGGTGTTACTCTGACGGTGGCGCGTTACAGCTGATTTTGATGACTTTGCGCCGCACAACGGGCGCGTGTACGTAACATTATTTTCTGGCTCGACATCGATGCGTCCCCAGCGTTACCCACTGACTGCTGAGTGACCAATATAGGTTCCCTTGATGGGAAATATCGCATTTTGTATTGAGGGTCTCAAGCGTCCAGCCGTGTGAACATACATTTTTACCAGCAGGCGAGGAGAGCATACAAAATGCATAAAAAACGAGTAATTTCGTTACTGCTAGGCCTTTCACTGCTCTGTTTTCAACAGCTCCTGGGTGTTTCTTTCAGCTTCTGCAAGAGGAAACTGTGCTTTTGAAGGCCTTTAAGAAACCGTTAGATTTTACTCTGACGGTGGCGCGTTACAGCTGATTTTGATGACTTTGCGCCGCACACTGGCGCGTGTACGTAACATTATTTTCTGGCTCGACATCGATGCGTCCCCAGCGTTCCCCACTGGTTGCTGAGTGACCATTATAGGTTCTCTTGATGGGAAATAACGCATTTTATATTGAGGGACACAAGCGTCCAGCCGTGTGTACATACATTTTTGTCAGCAGGCGAGGAGAGCACACAAAATGCATAAAAAACGAGTAATTTCTTTGTTGCTTGGTCTTTCACTGTTCTGATTTCAACAGCTCCTGGGTGTTTCTTTCAGCTTCTGCAAGAGGAAACCGTGCTTTTGAAGGCCTTTCAGAAACCGAAGGATTTTACTCTGACGGTGGCGCGTTACAGCTGATTTTGATGACTTTGCGCCGCACACTGGCGCGTGTACGTAACATTATTTTCTGGCTCGACATCGATGCGTCCCCAGCGTTCCCCACTGGCTGCTGAGTGACCGTTATAGGTTCCCTTGACGGGAAATAACGTATTTTATATTGAGGGACACAACCGTCCAGCCGCGTGAACATACATTGTTACCAGCAGGCGAGGAGAGCACACAAAATGCATAAAACACGAGTAAATTCGTCACTGCTTGGTCTTTCACTGTTCTGTTTTCAACAGCTCCTGGGTCTTTCTTTCAGCTTCTGCAAGAGAAAACTGTGCTTTTGAAGGCCTTCAAGAAACCGAAGGGTTTTACTCTGACGGTGGCGCGTTACACCTGATTTTGATGACTTTGCGCGCACACGGGCGCGTGTACGTAACACTATTTTCTGGCTCGACATCGATGCGTCCCCAGAGTTCCCCACTGGCTGCTGAGTGACCATTATAGGTTCCCCTGACGGGAAATAACGCATTTTATATAGAGGGAGACAAACGTCCAGCCGTGTGAACATACATTTTTACCAGCAGGCGAGGAGAGCACACAAAATGCAGAAAAAACGAGTAAATTCGTTACTGCTTGGTCTTTCACTGTTCTGTTTTCAGCAGCTCCTGGGTGTTTCTTTCAGCTTTTGCAAGAGGAAGCTGTGCCTTTGAAGGCCATTAATAAGCCGAAGGGTTTTACTCTGACGGTGGCGCGTTACAGCTGATTTTGATCACTTTGCGCCGCACACGGGCGCGTGTACGTAACATTATTTTCTGGCTCGACATCGATGCGTCCCCAGTGTTCCCCACTGGCTGCTGAGTGACCAATATAGGTTCCCTTTATGGGAAATGTCGCATTTTGTATTGAGGGGCTCAAGCGTCCAGCCGTGTGAACATGCATTTTTACCAGCAAGCGAGGAGAGCACACAAAATGCAAAAAAAACGAGTAAATTCGTTATTGCTTGGTCTTTCACTGTTCTGTTTTCAACAGCTCCTGGGTGCTTTCTTTCAGGCCCGGCAAGAGGAACCTTTGCTTTTGAAGGCCGTTGAGCAACTGATGCGTTTTACTCTGAGGGTGGCGTGTTACAGCTGATTTTGATGACCTTGCGCCGCACACGGGAGCGTGTACGTAACATTATTTTCTGGCTCGACATCGATGCGTCCCCAGCGTTCCCCACTGGCTGCTGAGTGACCATTATAGGTTCCCTTGATGGGAAATATCGCATTTTATATTGAGAGGCACAAGCGTCCAGCCGTGTGTACATAAATTTTTACCAGGAGGCGAGGAGAGCACACAAAATGCATAAATAACGAGTAAATTCGTCACTGCTTGGTCTTTCACTGTTCTGTTTTCAACAGCTCCTGGGTCTTTCTTTCAGCTTCTGCAAGAGGAAACTGTGCTTTTGAAGGCCTTTAAGAAACCGAAGGGTTTTACTCTGACGGTGGCGCGTTACAGCTGATTTTGATGACTTTGCGCCGCACACGGGCGCGTGTACGTAACATTATTTTCTGGCTCGACATCGATGCGTCCCCAGCGTTCCCCACTGGCTGCTGAGTGACCATTATAGGTTCTCCTGACGGGAAATAACGCATTTTATATTGAGGGACACAAACGTCCAGCCGTGTGAACATACACTTTTACCAGCAGGCGAGGAGAGCACACAAAATGCAGAAAAAACGAGTAAATTCGTTACTGCTTGGTCTTTCACTGTTCTGTTTTCAGCAGCTCCTGGGTGTTTCTTTCAGATTCTGTAAGAGGAAACTGTGCTTTTGAAGGCCATTAATAAGCCAAAGGGTTTTACTCTGACGGTGGCGCGTTACAGCTGATTTTGATGACTTTGCGCCGCACAACGGGCGCGTGTACGTAACATCATTTTCTGGCTCGACATCGATGCGTCCCCAGCGTTACCCACTGGCTGCTGAGTGACAAATATAGCTTCCCTTGATGGGAAATATCGCATTTTATATTGAGAGGCTCAAGCGTCCAGCCGTGTAAACATACATTTTTACCAGCAGGCGAGGAGAGCGCACAAAATGCATAAAATACGAGTAAATTCATTACTGCTTGGTCTTTCACTGTTCTGTTTTCAACAGCTCCTGGGTGTGTCTTTCAGCTTCTGCAAGAGGAAACTGTGCTTTTGAAGGCCTTTAAGAAACCGAAGGGTTTTACTCTGACGGTGGCGCGTTACAGCTGATTTTGATGACTTTGCGCCGCACAACGGGCGCGTGTACGTAACATCATTTTCTGGCTCGACATCGATGCGTCCCCAGCGTTCCCCACTGGCTGCTGAGAGACCATTACAGGTTCCCTTGACGGAGATTAACGCATTTTATATTGAGGGACACAAACGTCCAGCCGCGTGAACACACATTTTTACCAGCAGGCGAGGAGAACACACAAAATGCATAAAAAACGAGTAAATTCGTTACTGCTTGGTCTTTCACTGTTCTGTTTTCAGCAGCTCCTGGGTGTTTCTTTCAGATTCTGTAAGAGGAAACTGTGCTTTTGAAGGCCATTAATAAGCCAAAGGGTTTTACTCTGACGGTGGCGCGTTACAGCTGATTTTGATGACTTTGCGCCGCACAACGGGCGCGTGTACGTAACATCATTTTCTGGCTCGACATCGATGCGTCCCCAGCGTTACCCACTGGCTGCTGAGTGACAAATATAGCTTCCCTTGATGGGAAATATCGCATTTTATATTGAGAGGCTCAAGCGTCCAGCCGTGTAAACATACATTTTTACCAGCAGGCGAGGAGAGCGCACAAAATGCATAAAATACGAGTAAATTCATTACTGCTTGGTCTTTCACTGTTCTGTTTTCAACAGCTCCTGGGTGTGTCTTTCAGCTTCTGCAAGAGGAAACTGTGCTTTTGAAGGCCATTAAGAAACCGAAGGGTTTTACTCTGACGGTGGCGCGTTACAGCTGATTTTGATGACCTTGCACCGCACACGGGCGCGTGTACGTAACATTATTTTCTGGCTCGACATCGATGCATCCCCAGCGTTCCCCACTGGCTGCTGAGTGACCATTACAGGTTCCTTTGACGGGAATTAACGCATTTTATATTGAGGGACACAACCGTCCAGCTGTGTGAACATACATTGTTACCAGCAGGCGAGGAGAGCACACAAAATGCATAAAAAACGAGTAAATTCGTCACTGCTTGGTCTTTCACTGTTCTGTTTTCAACAGCTCCTGGGTCTTTCTTTCAGCTTCTGCAAGAGAAAATTGTGCTTTTGAAGGCCTTTAAGAAAGCGAAGGGTTTTACTCTGACGGTGGCGCGTTACAGCTGATTTTGATGACTTTGCGCCGCACACGGGCGCGTGTACGTAACATTATTTTCTGGCTCGACATCGATGCGTCCCCAGCGTTCCCCACTGGCTGCTGAGTGACCATTATAGGTTCCCCTGACGGTAAATAACGCATTTTATATTGAGGGACACAAACGTCCAGCCGTGTGAACATACACTTTTACCAGCAGGCGAGGAGAGCACACAAAATGCATAAAAAACGAGTAAATTCGTCACTGCTTGGTCTTTCACTGTTCTGTTTTCAACAGCTCCTGGGTCTTTCTTTCAGCTTCTGCAAGAGAAAACTGTGCTTTTGAAGGCCTTTAAGAAACCGAAGGGTTTTACTCTGACGGTGGCGCGTTACAGCTGATTTTGATGACTTTGCGCCGCGCACGGGCGCGTGTACGTAACATTATTTTCTGGCTCGACATCGATGCGTCCCCAGCGTTCCCCACTGGCTGCTAAGTGACCATTATAGGTTCCCTTTACGGGAAATGTCGCATTTTGTATTGAGGGTCTCAAGCGTCCAGCCGTGTGAACATACATTGTTACCAGCAAGCGAGGAGAGCACACAAAATGCAGAAAAAACGAGTAAATTCGCTACTGCTTGGTCTTTCACTGTTCTGTTTTCAGCAGCTCCTGGGTGTTTCTTTCAGCTTCTGCAAGAGGAAACTGTGCTTTTGAAGGCCATTAATAAGCCAAAGGGTTTTACTCTGACGGTGGCGCGTTACAGCTGATTTTGATCACTTTGCGCCGCACATGGGCGCGTGTGCGTAACATTATTTTCTGGCTCGACATCGATGCGTCCCCAGCGTTCCCCACTGGCTGCTGAGTGACCAATATAGGTTCCCTTTACGGGAAATGTCGCATTTTGTATTGAGGGGCTCAAGCGTCCAGCCGTGTGAACATACATTTTTACCAGCAAGCGAGGAGAGCACACAAAATGCATAAAAAACGAGTAAATTCGTTACTGCTTGGTCTTTCGCTGTTCTGTTTTCAACAGCTCCTGGGTGTTTCTTTCAGCTTCTGCAAGAGGAAACTGTGCTTTTGAAGGCCATTAAAAAGCCAAAGGGTTTTACTCTGACGGTGGCGCGTTACAGCTGATTTTGATCACTTTGCGCCGCACATGGGCGCGTGTGCGTAACATTATTTTCTGGCTCGACATCGATGCGTCCCCAGCGTTCCCCACTGGCTGCTGAGTGACCAATATAGGTTCCCTTTATGTGAAATGTCGCATTTTGTATTGAGGGGCTCAAGCGTCCAGCCGTGTGAACATACATTTTTACCAGCAAGCGAGGAGAGCACACAAAATGCATAAAAAACGAGTAAATTCGTTACTGCTTGGTCTTTCACTGTTCTGTTTTCAACAGCTCCTGGGTGCTTTCTTTCAGGTCCGGCAAGAGGAACCTTTGCTTTTGAAGGCCGTTGAGCAGCTGATGCGTTTTACTCTGAGGGTGGCGTGTTACAGCTGATTTTGATGACCTTGCGCCGCACACGGGAGCGTGTACGTAACATTATTTTCTGGCTCGACATCGATGCGTCCCCAGCGTTCCCCACTGGCTGCTGAGTGACCATTATAGGTTCCCCTGACGGGAAATAACGCATTTTATATTGAGGGACACAAACGTCCAGCCGTGTGAACATACACTTTTACCAGCAGGCGAGGAGAGCACACAAAATGCATAAAAAACGAGTAAATTCGTCACTGCTTGGTCTTTCACTGTTCTGTTTTCAACAGCTCCTGGGTCTTTCTTTCAGCTTCTGCAAGAGAAAACTGTGCTTTTGAAGGCCTTTAAGAAACCGAAGGGTTTTACTCTGACGGTGGCGCGTTACAGCTGATTTTGATGACTTTGCGCCGCGCACGGGCGCGTGTACGTAACATTATTTTCTGGCTCGACATCGATGCGTCCCCAGCGTTCCCCACTGGCTGCTAAGTGACCATTATAGGTTCCCCTGACGGGAAATAACGCATTTTATATTGAGGGACACAAGCGTCCAGCCGTGTGAACATACATTTTTACCAGCAGGCGAGGAGAGCGCACAAAATGCAGAAAAAACGAGTAAATTCGTTACTGCTTGGTCTTTCACTGTTCTGTTTTCAGCAGCTCCTGGGTGTTTCTTTCAGCTTCTGTAAGAGGAAACTGTGCTTTTGAAGGCCATTAATAAGCCAAAGGGTTTTACTCTGACGGTGGCGCGTTACAGCTGATTTTGATGATTTTGCGCCGCACACGGGCGCGTGTACGTAACATTATTTTCTGGCTCGACATCGATGCGTCCCCAGCGTTCCCCACTGGCTGCTGAGTGACCATTATAGGTTCCCCTGACGGGAAATAACGCATTTTATATTGAGGGACACAAACGTCCAGCCCTGTGAACATACACTTTTACCAGCAGGCGAGGAGAGCACACAAAATGCAGAAAAAACGAGTAAATTCGTTACTGCTTGGTCTTTCACTGTTCTGTTTTCAGCAGCTCCTGGGTCTTTCTTTCAGCTTCTGCAAGAGAAAACTGTGCTTTTGAAGGCCTTTAAGAAACCGAAGGGTTTTACTCTGACGGTGGCGCGTTACAGCTGATTTTGATGACTTTGCGCCGCACACGGGCGCGTGTACGTAACATTATTTTCTGGCTCGACATCGATGCGTCCCCAGCGTTCCCCACTGGCTGCTGAGTGACCATTATAGGTTCCCCTGACGGGAAATAACGCATTTTATATTGAGGGACACAAGCGTCCAGCCGTGTGAACATACATTTTTACCAGCAGGCGAGGAGAGCACACAAAATGCAGAAAAAACGAGTAAATTCGCTACTGCTTGGTCTTTCACTGTTCTGTTTTCAGCAGCTCCTGGGTGTTTCTTTCAGCTTCTGCAAGAGGAAGCTGTGCTTTTGAAGGCCATCAATAAGCCGAAGGGTTTTACTCTGACGGTGGCGCGTTACAGCTGATTTTGATCACTTTGCGCCGCACACGGGCGCGTGTACGTAACATTATTTTCTGGCTCGACATCGATGCGTCCCCAGTGTTCCCCACTGGCTGCTGAGTGACAAATATAGCTTCCCTTGATGGGAAATACCGCATTTTATATTGAGAGGCTCAAGCGTCCAGCCGTGTGAACATACATTTTTACCAGCAGGCGAGGAGAACACACAAAATGCATAAAATACGAGTAAATTCGTTACTGCTTGGTCTTTCACTGTTCTGTTTTCAACAGCTCCTGGGTGTGTCTTTCAGCTTCTGCAAGAGGAAACTGTGCTTTTGAAGGCCATTAAAAAGCCGAAGGGTGTTACTCTGACGGTGGCGCGTTACAGCTGATTTTGATGACTTTGCGCCGCACAACGGGCGCGTGTACGTAACATTATTTTCTGGCTCGACATCGATGCGTCCCCAGCGTTACCCACTGACTGCTGAGTGACCAATATAGGTTCCCTTGATGGGAAATATCGCATTTTGTATTGAGGGGTTCAAGCGTCCAGCCGTGTGAACATACATTTTTACCAGCAGGCGAGGAGAGCATACAAAATGCATAAAAAACGAGTAATTTCGTTACTGCTAGGCCTTTCACTGCTCTGTTTTCAACAGCTCCTGGGTGTTTCTTTCAGCTTCTGCAAGAGGAAACTGTGCTTTTGAAGGCCTTTAAGAAACCGTTAGATTTTACTCTGACGGTGGCGCGTTACAGCTGATTTTGATGACTTTGCGCCGCACACTGGCGCGTGTACGTAACATTATTTTCTGGCTCGACATCGATGCGTCCCCAGCGTTCCCCACTGGTTGCTGAGTGACCATTATAGGTTCTCTTGATGGGAAATAACGCATTTTATATTGAGGGACACAAGCGTCCAGCCGTGTGTACATACATTTTTGTCAGCAGGCGAGGAGAGCACACAAAATGCATAAAAAACGAGTAATTTCTTTGTTGCTTGGTCTTTCACTGTTCTGATTTCAACAGCTCCTGGGTGTTTCTTTCAGCTTCTGCAAGAGGAAACCGTGCTTTTGAAGGCCTTTCAGAAACCGAAGGATTTTACTCTGACGGTGGCGCGTTACAGCTGATTTTGATGACTTTGCGCCGCACACTGGCGCGTGTACGTAACATTATTTTCTGGCTCGACATCGATGCGTCCCCAGCGTTCCCCACTGGCTGCTGAGTGACCGTTATAGGTTCCCTTGACGGGAAATAACGTATTTTATATTGAGGGACACAACTGTCCAGCCGCGTGAACATACATTGTTACCAGCAGGCGAGGAGAGCACACAAAATGCATAAAAAACGAGTAAATTCGTCACTGCTTGGTCTTTCACTGTTCTGTTTTCAACAGCTCCTGGGTCTTTCTTTCAGCTTCTGCAAGAGAAAACTGTGCTTTTGAAGGCCTTCAAGAAACCGAAGGGTTTTACTCTGACGGTGGCGCGTTACAGCTGATTTTGATGACTTTGCGCGCACACGGGCGCGTGTACGTAACACTATTTTCTGGCTCGACATCGAAGCGTCCCCAGCGTTCCCCACTGGCTGCTGAGTGACCATTATAGGTTCCCCTGACGGGAAATAACGCATTTTATATAGAGGGACACAAACGTCCAGCCGTGTGAACATACATTTTTACCAACGAGTAAATTCGTTACTGCTTGGTATTTCACTGTTCTGTTTTCAGCAGCTCCTGGGTGTTTCTTTCAGCTTTTGCAAGAGGAAGCTGTGCTTTTGAAGGCCATTAATAAGCCGAAGGGTTTTACTCTGACGGTGGCGCGTTACAGCTGATTTTGATCACTTTGCGCCGCACACGGGCGCGTGTACGTAACATTATTTTCTGGCTCGACATGCGTCCCCAGTGTTCCCCACTGGCTGCTGAGTGACCAATATAGGTTCCCTTTATGGGAAATGTCGCATTTTGTATTGAGGGGCTCAAGCGTCCAGCCGTGTGAACATGCATTTTTACCAGCAAGCGAGGAGAGCACACAAAATGCATAAAAAACGAGTAAATTCGTTACTGCTTGGTCTTTCACTGTTCTGTTTTCAACAGCTCCTGGGTGCTTTCTTTCAGGCCCGGCAAGAGGAACCTTTGCTTTTGAAGGGCGTTGAGCAACTGATGCGTTTTACTCTGAGGGTGGCGTGTTACAGCTGATTTTGATGACCTTGCGCCGCACACGGGAGCGTGTACGTAACATTAATTTCTGGCTCGACATCGATGCGTCCCCAGCGTTCCCCACTGGCTGCTGAGTGACCATTATAGGTTCCCTTGATGGGAAATATCGCATTTTATATTGAGAGGCACAAGCGTCCAGCCGTGTGTACATAAATTTTTACCAGGAGGCGAGGAGAGCACACAAAATGCATAAATAACGAGTAAATTCGTCACTGCTTGGTCTTTCACTGTTCTGTTTTCAACAGCTCCTGGGTCTTTCTTTCAGCTTCTGCAAGAGAAAACTGTGCTTTTTTAGGCCTTTAAGAAACCGAAGGGTTTTACTCTGACGGTGGCGCGTTACAGCTGATTTTGATGACTTTGCGCCGCACACGGGCGCGTGTACGTAACATTATTTTCTGGCTCGACATCGATGCGTCCCCAGCGTTCCCCACTGGCTGCTGAGTGACCATTATAGGTTCCCCTGACGGGAAATAACGCATTTTATATTGAGGGACACAAACGTCCAGCCGTGTGAACATACACTTTTACCAGCAGGCGAGGAGAGCACACAAAATGCAGAAAAAACGAGTAAATTCGTTACTGCTTGGTCTTTCACTGTTCTGTTTTCAGCAGCTCCTGGGTGTTTCTTTCAGCTTCTGTAAGAGGAAACTGTGCTTTTGAAGGCCATTAATAAGCCAAAGGGTTTTACTCTGACGGTGGCGCGTTACAGCTGATTTTGATGACTTTGCGCCGCACAACGGGCGCGTGTACGTAACATCATTTTCTGGCTCGACATCGATGCGTCCCCAGCGTTACCCACTGGCTGCTGAGTGACAAATATAGCTTCCCTTGATGGGAAATATCGCATTTTATATTGAGAGGCTCAAGCGTCCAGCCGTGTAAACATACATTTTTACCAGCAAGCGAGGAGAGCACACAAAATGCATAAAAAACGAGTAAATTCGTTACTGCTTGGTCTTTCGCTGTTCTGTTTTCAACAGCTCCTGGGTGTTTCTTTCAGCTTCTGCAAGAGAAAATTGTGCTTTTGAAGGCCTTTAAGAAAGCGAAGGGTTTTACTCTGACGGTGGCGCGTTACAGCTGATTTTGATGACTTTGCGCCGCACACGGGCGCGTGTACGTAACATTATTTTCTGGCTCGACATCGATGCGTCCCCAGCGTTCCCCACTGGCTGCTGAGTGACCATTATAGGTTCCCCTGACGGGAAATAACGCATTTTATATTGAGGGACACAAGCGTCCAGCCGTGTGAACATACATTTTTACCAGCAAGCGAGGAGAGCACACAAAATGCATAAAAAACGAGTAAATTCGTTACTGCTTGGTCTTTCGCTGTTCCGTTTTCAACAGCTCCTGGGTGTTTCTTTCAGCTTCTGCAAGAGAAAATTGTGCTTTTGAAGGCCATTAAGAAACCGAAGGGTTTTACTCTGACGGTGGCGCGTTACAGCTGATTTTGATGACATTGCACCGCACACGGGCGCGTGTACGTAACATTATTTTCTGGCTCGACATCGATGCATCCCCAGCGTTCCCCACTGGCTGCTGAGTGACCATTACAGGTTCCTTTGACGGGAATTAACGCATTTTATATTGAGGGACACAAACGTCCAGCTGTGTGAACATACATTGTTACCAGCAGGCGAGGAGAGCACACAAAATGCATAAAAAACGAGTAAATTCGTCACTGCTTGGTCTTTCACTGTTCTGTTTTCAACAGCTCCTGGGTCTTTCTTTCAGCTTCTGCAAGAGAAAATTGTGCTTTTGAAGGCCTTTAAGAAAGCGAAGGGTTTTACTCTGACGGTGGCGCGTTACAGCTGATTTTGATGACTTTGCGCCGCACACGGGCGCGTGTACGTAACATTATTTTCTGGCTCGACATCGATGCGTCCCCAGCGTTCCCCACTGGCTGCTGAGTGACCATTATAGGTTCCCCTGACGGGAAATAACGCATTTTATATTGAGGGACACAAACGTCCAGCCGTGTGAACATACACTTTTACCAGCAGGCGAGGAGAGCACACAAAATGCAGAAAAAACGAGTAAATTCGTTGCTGCTTGGTCTTTCACTGTTCTGTTTTCAGCAGCTCCTGGGTCTTTCTTTCAGCTTCTGCAAGAGAAAACTGTGCTTTTGAAGGCCTTTAAGAAACCGAAGGGTTTTACTCTGACGGTGGCGCGTTACAGCTGATTTTGATGACTTTGCGCCGCGCACGGGCGCGTGTACGTAACATTATTTTCTGGCTCGACATCGATGCGTCCCCAGCGTTCCCCACTGGCTGCTGAGTGACCAATATAGGTTCCCTTTATGGGAAATGTCGCATTTTGTATTGAGGGGCTCAAGCGTCCAGCCGTGTGAACATGCATTTTTACCAGCAAGCGAGGAGAGCACACAAAATGCAGAAAAAACGAGTAAATTCGCTACTGCTTGGTCTTTCACTGTTCTGTTTTCAGCAGCTCCTGGGTGTTTCTTTCTGCTTCTGCAAGAGGAAACTGTGCTTTTGAAGGCCATTAATAAGCCAAAGGGTTTTACTCTGACGGTGGCGCGTTACAGCTGATTTTGATAACTTTGCGCCGCACATGGGCGCGTGTGCGTAACATTATTTTCTGGCTCGACATCGATGCGTCCCCAGCGTTCCCCACTGGCTGCTGAGTGACCAATATAGGTTCCCTTTACGGGAAATGTCGCATTTTGTATTGAGGGGCTCAAGCGTCCAGCCGTGTGAACATACATTTTTACCAGCAAGCGAGGAGAGCACACAAAATGCATAAAAAACGAGTAAATTCGTTACTGCTTGGTCTTTCGCTGTTCTGTTTTCAACAGCTCCTGGGTGTTTCTTTCAGCTTCTGCAAGAGGAAACTGTGCTTTTGAAGGCCAATAATAAGCCAAAGGGTTTTACTCTGACGATGGCGCGTTACAGCTGATTTTGATGACTTTGCGCCGCACACGGGCGCGTGTACGTAACATTATTTTCTGGCTCGACATCGATGCGTCCCCAGCGTTCTCCACTGGCTGCTGAGTGACCATTATAGGTTCCCCTGACGGGAAATAACGCATTTTATATTGAGGGACACAAGCGTCCAGCCGTGTGAACATACGCTTTTACCAGCAGGCGAGGAGAGCACACAAAATGCAGAAAAAACGAGTAAATTCGTTACTGCTTGGTCTTTCACTGTTCTGTTTTCAGCAGTTCCTGGGTCTTTCTTTCAGCTTCTGCAAGAGAAAACTGTGCTTTTGAAGGCCTTTAAGAAACCGAAGGGTTTTACTCTGACGGTGGCGCGTTACAGCTGATTTTGATGACTTTGTGCCGCACACGGGCGCGTGTACGTAACATTATTTTCTGGCTCGACATCGATGCGTCCCCAGCGTTCCCCACTGGCTGCTGAGTGACCATTATAGGTTCCCCTGACGGGAAATAACGCATTTTATATTGAGGGACACAAGCGTCTAGCCGTGTGAACATACATTTTTACCAGCAGGCGAGGAGAGCACACAAAATGCAGAAAAAACGAGTAAATTCGCTACTGCTTGGTCTTTCACTGTTCTGTTTTCAACAGCTCCTGGGTCTTTCTTTCAGCTTCTGCAAGAGAAAACTGTGCTTTTGAAGGCCTTCAAGAAACCGAAGGGTTTTGCTCTGACGGTGGCGCGTTACAGCTGATTTTGATGACTTTGCGCGCACACGGGCGCGTGTACGTAACACTATTTTCTGGCTCGACATCGAAGCGTCCCCAGCGTTCCCCACTGGCTGCTGAGTGACCATTATAGGTTCCCCTGACGGGAAATAACGCATTTTATATAGAGGGACACAAACGTCCAGCCGTGTGAACATACATTTTTACCAACGAGTAAATTCGTTACTGCTTGGTATTTCACTGTTCTGTTTTCAGCAGCTCCTGGGTGTTTCTTTCAGCTTTTGCAAGAGGAAGCTGTGCTTTTGAAGGCCATTAATAAGCCGAAGGGTTTTACTCTGACGGTGGCGCGTTACAGCTGATTTTGATCACTTTGCGCCGCACACGGGCGCGTGTACGTAACATTATTTTCTGGCTCGACATGCGTCCCCAGTGTTCCCCACTGGCTGCTGAGTGACCAATATAGGTTCCCTGTACGAACTTGTAAATACTTTCCTAATTTTTAAGCTTACATTGTACATATTTTATTTCAATCTTTGTAACGGGAGCTACTGTGTGACAGAGATTATTCGAATCCCCTTTATCGTGGGAATTGTTTTGTAAGCAACGACGAATGCTCGGATTACGTCTAGTGAACCGCAAACATCAATTGTTCTCACAGTAGCTCATCGAGTGATAATTATGCGTTGTACCTACGCAAGGTGGAAAATAAAGTCATTATTAATTTTGACACTGAAGGCAACGGTTGAACATCTTTTTTACTATACATTTTTTTGGCGACCGTGACAGGACACTACTAAAAGAATTTAGTGTGCCTGAATATTAACAGAAAAGCAGTGTGTTTAAAATTATAATCAATCATACATTAACTTGAGTGTCTGGTCTTTAACAAACATTTATCTTCTCAATCAAAGATATACCAAATCATTTGTTGTGTCGTGTATTCAATTTTCAGTGCTCATTAACTAACTGAATTCTAGTGCACAGTGTTAAGCCCTAACAAAAATAGACCTTAATATACATAGACGCTTCATACAAATTATCAATCATCATGGTTCGAACACTAGAGGAATTAACTGACCTGCAAGAGCAAGTAGGAAAGGAGATCTGCATCCTCGCTCGAAACTATGGGAAGGATAGTGACAGCCGCAAAACCATGAAAAAATTACATGAAAGGAGGGAAAAATTAGAAAACTTGTGGGACTGTTTCGACACCAACGACAGTGAAATTCGAGATAAGTATGCGGACTCGATACAACATGAATACTTCGCTAAGGGGTACTACGACGAGATTCAGAAGGTGTACGAAAACATGAAGTCAGACATTATCGCTCGATTAATGAATTTGCAAGGACGGGACGCAGACCAGATCCAGGAGGAGTCACCAGCAACACCGCCATCAGGATCATCGGTCACACCATCATCAACAGCAACAAAGATGAATCCACCTGAAGCGAAACAAAGGCATCAGGACATTCAATCTTCAAGGACAAACACACTTTCCACTAGAGAAAGATTTAAGGTGCTTTCAAAACATTTCCAAACATCATTGGATAAGTGTGCACCAAATTTGAAAGACACCAACCCCCAGATGTTCAACGTTAAGGTAAATAATATCAAGGAGAATTTTGAAGAATTAAAAATTATGTATCGGCGAATGGATGGTGAATTAAAAGAAGAAGATATCGAAACATATTTCCATCTTCAAGAGCAGTTGGAGTTGCGATTAAGTGAGGTTCTAGTAAGAGTTACACAGGATCAACCATCAAGTACTACGTTAAAGCTACCGAAAATTGAGTTGCCCAAGTTCGACGGAAATTACCTTAAGTGGCGCCAATTTCACGATCTGTTTAAGCCAATGATCCTTGAACAACCTATACCACTTGCTCAAAAACTTTATTTTCTCCGTGCTAATCTAACAGGAGAAGCGCTAAGCTTAATACAAGGATTTCCGGCTACAGACAACAACTTTGAAACAGCTTGGAAGACTCTGATTGATAGATACGACAATAAGCGGCTTCTATTGTCAGCACAGTTGGATAAGCTACTACAGCAACCATCAGCATCAGGAACTGCATCAAGCTTACGGAAACTTCACGACAATACAAAGGAAGGTATCCAGGCACTTACTAATCTGGGATATCAAGCTCATGACTGGGACCCCATAGTAGTTCATCTAATACTGAAGAAACTGGATAAGGAAAGCAGAACGCTGTTTGAGCAATCGTTGATTGATCCGAGATGCAGTCCTTCGCTAACAGAATTGCTGAAGTTCATTGAATCCCGGTTTCAGACACTTGAAACAATTAATAGTGCAGACGATAGAAGGAAGCCCACAACAGTTATAGCAGCTAAAGTTGATGGCTGCCTAATGTGCAGCTCAGGTAACCATAAAATATTTAACTGTAAGACATTTTTATCTCTTTCAGGTGGCGATCGTGAGAGAGCTGTTCAACGTCTTGGAATTTGCCGAAACTGTCTTAGGTCGGGACATGCCTCCAACACATGTCACTCGAGAGGATGCCAAAGTTGTAATGGCAAACATAATACTCTCCTACACTATCAAAAAGATTCAAGGCAATCTTTGAAAACAAAACCAATTAATAACCATAATCATTCCATAGGTGGTCAACAGCAGCAACTAGCTCAACCATTGGTGCAATCAGCTCAAAGGGGGGAAGGTCAATCAACCAACCATTATACGAATTCCATAAGTAATCAGCAGCATCAGCTAGTTCAAAGAAGAGAAGCTCAAGCAGCCAATGCAGCTAGCTATTCGAGAAATAAATCACGCCAAGTTTATCTAGCAACAGCCTTAATTAATGTCAAGTCCGCATGCGGAACATGGCTTACTTGTCGTGCTTTGTTAGACTCAGGATCGCAAATCCATTTTGTGACTGCAGCTTTTGCACAAGCACTGGGTCTTCCAAAGTATCAATCAGAAAATTCAATAAGCGGCATAGGAGGACATGGCACAAAAACACAATTTGCAATAGGACTCACTTTTCAAGCACACAATTCAAGTTTCAAGGCAAGTATTGAAGCAAACATAATGGCTAGGATTACAGATTACCAGCTACGTGAGGTTCAATCAGGAAATTGGAATATCCCTATCCACATTCAATTGGCTGATCCAGGATTCATGTCTAATCAAAAAATAGATATGCTTATTGGTGCTGAGTTGTTTTTCGATCTTCTTCTCCCAGGGGAAATAACTATTGGACCTCAGCTTCCTAAACTCCGTAACACAAAACTAGGATGGATTGTCGCGGGTGGCATACAGGCTACAAACTCAAATGTTGTTTGCACCATTGCCACGAAGCCATCTCTATCTTCATTAGAGAAACTGGTGAGTAGATTCTGGGAGTACGAAACCCATGAGACGGAAGTGAAACGTATGAGTAATGAAGAACATAACTGTGAGGAACATTTTAAATCGAACACAAAAACTTTGTCAAATGGAAGATTTATGGTAAGTCTTCCTTTCAAAAGGAATCCGACTTGTTTAGGTGCATCTCTCGAAAAGGCACGGAAAAGATTTCTTTCATTAGAACGCCGATTTGAAGGAGATAATGAATTGCGTGAACTTTATTCTCAGTTCCTGCTAGAATACGAGGAATTAGGCCACATGAGTCCGATCGAGAACGATGAGATTCCTCAAAATCATTATTTCATTCCGCATCATTGTGTGCTGAAGCCAGAAAGCTCCTCAACAGCATTGCGTGTGGTCTTTGATTGTTCAGCAAAAACGACATCTGGAGTTTCTCTCAATGATGTTCTTGGCGTAGGGCCAACAGTCCAGAATGACTTGTTTGCAATAATTATTAATTTCAGGTTAGAAAGGTATGCATTTACAGCAGACGTAAGCAAAATGTACCGACAGGTATTGGTAAGGCCAGAAGATAGAGCCTTTCAACTAATTCTTTGGAGATTTCACAGCAATCAACCTCTGAAGGCATATAAGCTTAACACGTTGACTTACGGTTCAGCATGTGCTCCATATTTAGCAACAAAATGTCTTGTTCAACTTGCAGACAATTATCAACAACTTCACGAAAGAGCATCCCAAACTATCCGTGAAAATATTTACGTCGATGATCTACTTACTGGAGCGGACACAGTTTCAAAAGCCAGAGAACTGCCGGAAGAAATAACGCATCTTCTAGGAAAGGCTAAATTTGAGCTAAGGAAATTCTGTGCAAATGATAACAATATTCTCAAGAACATTCCTGACACGCACAAAGAAAGGTTAGTAAGATTCCATCAGTCTGACGTAATCAAAACCCTGGGACTGATTTGGGATCCAACGCTGGATCAATTTGAATTTGGATTTAATTCAGAAAAATTTACAACATATAAGACTCCTATTACACGCAGGACTGTTTTATCGGATCTCGCACGATTGTTTGACCCTCTAGGTTTATTGAGTCCAGTCATAATGCTTGGCAAACTTTTCCTACAAGACTTGTGGAAAACAGAGCTCTCATGGGATGAACAGCTTCCTACGGACATTGCCGAAAAATGGAGCAGGTACGTAAATCAATTCCTTGAGTTAAAAAACCTGAGTATACCTCGATTTGTAATGTGCCCGTTTCCGAAAAGAACTGAACTACATGCGTTTTCTGATAGTAGTATGTCTGCCCTAGGGGCGTGCGTATACGTTAGATGCATAGATGAATCAGGAATTATCTATAGTAAGTTACTTTGCTCAAAATCTCGAATCGCCCCGATGAAGGCTATTACAATCGCTCGTCTTGAGCTTCAAGCTGCAGTGCTATTGGTTGAGCTAGTAAGCAGAATACTTAAGACATTTAAGAAGTATATTCATAAGATAGCATATTATACGGATTCAACAACTGTGCTGGCATGGATAAGTTCTCCTTCTTATGTCTGGGACACATTCGTAGCAAACAGAGTAGCGAAAATCCAGGCAGAAACTCAAACAGCACAATGGAATCATATTAAGGGAGAAATTAATCCAGCTGATATAATAACGAGAGGATGCACTCTCCTTGACCTATCATCATCATTGACATGGTTCGAAGGTCCATCATTTCTTAAATTAGAAGAATCAAATTGGGAGCCAAGTAATTACACCATTCCGCAGGTGATACCAGAATTACGAAAAAATAAAACCGCATTGACCACTACAAATCAGAATCAAGATATATTGAATGTTATTAATCACAGAAACAATTTCTATACGTTGCAGAAAATATTCTCATTTTGCAGCAGATTTTTAAGGAATGCCCGACGGCCCGACTTTCTTAGAAGAAGCGGCATGCTTTCTGCTGATGAACTACGAGAAGGAACTCGCTTACTCTTGGTGTACACTCAACGTATGGCGTTTCCAGAAGAATACAAGGCGCTAAAGACAAATGTTAATATAAGTACTCAATCAAGCTTATCAACATTGACGCCATATTTTGACAAAAAACATAACTTAATTCGAGTAGGAGGCAGATTAGCAAATTCTGCACTTTTGCCGGATGCAAAAAACCAAATACTACTGCCGAAGAACAACATCGTTACAAGGCTGCTTTTGGAAAACATACATAGAACAAACTTACATGTATCCCACAGGGCTCTTGTAGCAATTTCACGACAACGGTATTGGATACTAAGCATTGGAAGAGAAGCAAGATCAGTGATCAGAAAGTGTATCATATGTGCGAAATCAAGACCAACATCCATAGCACAGTTGATGGGCGATTTACCTATGCAAAGAGTAACACCATCTCGCCCATTTTACTACACAGGAGTGGACTTTGCTGGCCCTATAAAATCACACTACAAAATCAGGGGTAAGACTCCTTCAAAATCTTATTTAGCAATTTTTGTGTGCTTTTCAACGAAGGCAATCCATATAGAAGTTGTTGGAGATCTCTCCACTGAATCGTTCATAAACTGCCTTAAGAGGTTTGTAGGCAGACGAGGATTGTGCCACACTATCTTCTGCGATAATGCAACTAATTTTGTTGGTGCAAACAATAAACTTAAGGAGCTTAAAGAAGTTATGCAGTCAAAGAGAATGGAGTCAGCCATTCAATCATCATGTATTCAGGCGGGAATTAATTGGCAATTTATTCCTCCCCGTTCTCCGCACTTCGGGGGACTCTGGGAGTCAGCTGTAAAATCTGCTAAGGGATTGTTGGTTAAACACCTGGGTGAGGCTTCGTTAACATATGAAGAGCTCACCACGATCACAATTCAAATAGAAGCTATACTCAATTCAAGACCCTTGACGCCAATTTCATCGGATCCAAATGATTTAGAAGCTCTTACCTCTGGACATTTTCTGATAGGAGCGCCACTCCTTTCAATAGCTGAGCCCGATGTCACTGATAAAAGGGTAAGTTCTCTAAATCATTTGGATCCGATGAAATTGGCGTCAAGGGTCTTGAATTGAGTATAGCTTCTATTTGAATTGTGATCGTGGTGAGCTCTTCATATGTTAACGAAGCCTCACCCAGGTGTTTAACCAACAATCCCTTAGCAGATTTTACAGCTGACTCCCAGAGTCCCCCGAAGTGCGGAGAACGGGGAGGAATAAATTGCCAATTAATTCCCGCCTGAATACATGATGATTGAATGGCTGACTCCATTCTCTTTGACTGCATAACTTCTTTAAGCTCCTTAAGTTTATTGTTTGCACCAACAAAATTAGTTGCATTATCGCAGAAGATAGTGTGGCACAATCCTCGTCTGCCTACAAACCTCTTAAGGCAGTTTATGAACGATTCAGTGGAGAGATCTCCAACAACTTCTATATGGATTGCCTTCGTTGAAAAGCACACAAAAATTGCTAAATAAGATTTTGAAGGAGTCACTATACATTTTTTGGCGACCGTGACAGGACGGTTGAACATCTCTTTTACTATACATTTTTTGGCGACCGTGACAGGAGTATACCTCGATTTGTAATGTGCCCGTTTCCGAAAAGAACTGAACTACATGCGTTCGTGTGATTTTATAGGGCCAGCACAGTTGATGGGCGATTTACCTATGCAAAGAGTAACACCATCTCGCCCATTTTACTACACAGGAGTGGACTTTGCTGGCCCTATAAAATCACACTACAAAATCAGGGGTAAGACTCCTTCAAAATCTTATTTAGCAATTTTTGTGTGCTTTTAATATATCGACAAATCCAGCATGTTCAACAGTCTTTTTGGAAGAGATGGTCGAGTGAGTACTTACATAACTTACAACAACGAACTAAGTGGAAAACTGAATCCCAAAACTTGAAGCCAAACACTCTTGTTTTATTAAAGGAATCTAATATGCCACCAACAAGATGGAAGTTGGGACGTGTACTAGAAGTTATCAAAGGAAACGATGGATTGGTTCGTGTTGCTAACATTAAGACCCAAGGAGGAGTTCTCCAGCGAGCTATTCATAACTTGTGTCCTCTGCCGTTAGAAGAAACAGCTGAGGCGGAGTCTCCAGCAGATGAGCATGAGAAAGAGCCATATCTAAGAAATGAACGAGAACCAACATCACGGAAACTCAGAAACGGCAAGGTTAGAACGGGAACTTTATTGGTGTCATTTTTGATTGCAATGTTGGTTGGACCAGTTAACACAACATACACAGACAACCACGTCCTTACAAATCAGCTCGATAATGCAATCGGAATCTACTTCGAAGACATTGGAACTCTTCGAATCGTCAACAATTTTTGGAGCCTTTATGTTTTTTACAATCTTACCAATTATTGGTTAGAATTAAATGAAATTAAAACGTATATAAATGAACTGGAAAAAGCTTGCACGACAGATAAAACGGACAAGATTTACTACTGTCATTCGACGGTTGACATTTTTCGACAAAGAGTAGCTATCATTGATCAAAATAACGAATTCATTCACGGGTTTAATACTTCAAGTCGGGCAGCGATTCGACATCGCAGGTCTCCATTCGATTTTGTTGGTAGTGTAGCACATAGTTTGTTTGGCATCCTTGATCAAGAAGAGGCTCAACACATTCAAAATCAGATCAACTTGGCGAATAAACATGAAACTCACTTAGCTGCTCTCATTGAAAAACAAAGTTCCATTTCAGATTCCACTGTTAATATTTTGAGGCAAAATTCATTGGAAGTCAAAAGGCAATTCCAGACATTGAACACATATTTGGCCAGGACGTTTAATGTAATCGAAAAACAGCAAGATAACATTGGCACAAACCAACACTTTGTATCGCTTACGTCTTATTTAATTATGATTTTATCCAACTTTCAGCGCACTCAAGATATTCTACTTGATGTTATACTTGACTTGAATCATGCAAAAATTAACCCTCAGCCTATCACACCAAGGCAACTCAATGACCAGCTGCAGCTTATTCAAGGAAACCTCCCATCAACTTTGAGATTACCTAATGTTTCAGTTTTGGACATGTTTAAAATAATAACAGTCAGGGGACGGACACTTCATGATTCAATCGTTTTTGAAATGCTCATACCATTAGCTGACGACCAAGAATTCCAGATGTTCAATCTAATTCCATTACCCATCATTCACTACAACATCAGCCTCCTAGTGGATATACCTAAACCATACCTTGCAGTTACATTAGCAAGAGACAAATTTTTTAGATTAACAGAGTTTGAATTCTCATCTTGCAAGCTTATAGCTGCGAGAACCCATCTCTGTACTCAGATTGTTCCAACTAATATCCATCAACACAATTTGCAAGTATGTGAAATGGCCTTGATGAATCATGAAAATAATGCATTGGCCGATTGCATCTTAAACGAAATACCATCTCAAAATCGTTGGATCGCACTCAAAGAAACTAACAGCTGGCTATTTTCATTGATTACTAATTCCACAGGTCTACTCATTTGCAATGGAGTTACAAGCAGCATCGCCTTAGCAGGCAATGGAGTGATAGAATTCAAAGAGATGTGCACTCTTAAAGTTGGAAACACGATTATAACCGGACGCTCAAACTTAAAAACAGTTATATCTAACTCGTTCGTTCCGAGTGCAAAAATCAACAACTGGATCGAAAACCATAACTTCACGAAAGACCTTGTCCCCCCATTGAAGGTAAGCACCATTGAACATGATCAATTTAAAAATATCACACAGGAAATAGAAGACCTTAAGAAAGACATGAGAGCACCCGAAGAACCGCAATTGAACATACACGATTACCATCACTACGGTTTGAGCTACCTGCTGCTGTCGATTACTATTGGAGTAATAGTATTTTATTGCCGACGCCGACATCAGAAAGGGCCGATTCCAGTTCAACGAAGAACAGTTCCTCGCTTTGAAGCCAATATTTGAATTGAAGGTTAAGAACCTCCAAGGAGGGGTGTATGTACGAACTTGTAAATACTTTCCTAATTTTTAAGCTTACATTGTACATATTTTATTTCAATCTTTGTAACGGGAGCTACTGTGTGACAGAGATTATTCGAATCCCCTTTATCGTGGGAATTGTTTTGTAAGCAACGACGAATGCTCGGATTACGTCTAGTGAACCGCAAACATCAATTGTTCTCACAGTAGCTCATCGAGTGATAATTATGCGTTGTACCTACGCAAGGTGGAAAATAAAGTCATTATTAATTTTGACACTGAAGGCAACGGTTGAACATCTTTTTTACTATACATTCCCTTTATGGGAAATGTCGCATTTTGTATTGAGGGGCTCAAGCGTACAGCCGTGTGAGCATGCATTTTTACCAGCAAGCGAGGAGAGCACACAAAATGCATAAAAAACGAGTAAATTCGTTACTGCTTGGTCTTTCACTGTTCTGTTTTCAACAGCTCCTGGGTGCTTTCTTTCAGGCCCGGCAAGAGGAACCTTTGCTTTTGAAGGCCGTTGAGCAACTGATGCGTTTTACTCTGAGGGTGGCGTGTTACAGCTGATTTTGATGACCTTGCGCCGCACACGGGAGCGTGTACGTAACATTAATTTCTGGCTCGACATCGATGCGTCCCCAGCGTTCCCCACTGGCTGCTGAGTGACCATTATAGGTTCCCTTGGTGGGAAATATCGCATTTTATATTGAGAGGCACAAGCGTCCAGCCGTGTGTACATAAATTTTTACCAGGAGGCGAGGAGAGCACACAAAATGCATAAATAACGAGTAAATTCGTCACTACTTGGTCTTTCACTGTTCTGTTTTCAACAGCTCCTGGGTCTTTCTTTCAGCTTCTGCAAGAGAAAACTGTGCTTTTTTAGGCCTTTAAGAAACCGAAGGGTTTTACTCTGACGGTGGCGCGTTACAGCTGATTTTGATGACTTTGCGCCGCACACGGGCGCGTGTACGTAACATTATTTTCTGGCTCGACATCGATGCGTCCCCAGCGTTCCCCACTGGCTGCTGAGTGACCATTATAGGTTCCCCTGACGGGAAATAACGCATTTTATATTGAGGGACACAAACGTCCAGCCGTGTGAACATACACTTTTACCAGCAGGCGAGGAGAGCACACAAAATGCAGAAAAAACGAGTAAATTCGTTACTTCTTGGTCTTTCACTGTTCTGTTTTCAGCAGCTCCTGGGTGTTTCTTTCAGCTTCTGTAAGAGGAAACTGTGCTTTTGAAGGCCATTAATAAGCCAAAGGGTTTTACTCTGACGGTGGCGCGTTACAGCTGATTTTGATGACTTTGCGCCGCACAACGGGCGCGTGTACGTAACATCATTTTCTGGCTCGACATCGATGCGTCCCCAGCGTTACCCACTGGCTGCTGAGTGACAAATATAGCTTCCCTTGATGGGAAATATCGCATTTTATATTGAGAGGCTCAAGCGTCCAGCCGTGTAAACATACATTTTTACCAGCAAGCGAGGAGAGCACACAAAATGCATAAAAAACGAGTAAATTCGTTACTGCTTGGTCTTTCGCTGTTCTGTTTTCAACAGCTCCTGGGTGTTTCTTTCAGCTTCTGCAAGAGAAAATTGTGCTTTTGAAGGCCTTTAAGAAAGCGAAGGGTTTTACTCTGACGGTGGCGCGTTACAGCTGATTTTGATGACTTTGCGCCGCACACGGGCGCGTGTACGTAACATTATTTTCTGGCTCGACATCGATGCGTCCCCAGCGTTCCCCACTGGCTGCTGAGTGACCATTATAGGTTCCCCTGACGGGAAATAACGCATTTTATATTGAGGGACACAAGCGTCCAGCCGTGTGAACATACATTTTTACCAGCAAGCGAGGAGAGCACACAAAATGCATAAAAAACGAGTAAATTCGTCACTGCTTGGTCTTTCACTGTTCTGTTTTCAACAGCTCCTGTGTCTTTCTTTCAGCTTCTGCAAGAGAAAATTGTGCTTTTGAAGGCCTTTAAGAAAGCGAAAGGTTTTACTCTGACGGTGGCGCGTTACAGCTGATTTTGATGACTTTGCGCCGCACACGGGCGCGTGTACGTAACATTATTTTCTGGCTCGACATCGATGCGTCCCCAGCGTTCCCCACTGGCTGCTGAGTGACCGTTATAGGTTCCCCTGACGGGAAATAACGCATTTTATATTGAGGGACACAAACGTCCAGCCGTGTGAACATACACTTTTACCAGCAGGCGAGGAGAGCACACAAAATGCAGAAAAAACGAGTAAATTCGTTACTGCTTGGTCTTTCACTGTTCTGTTTTCAGCAGCTCCTGGGTCTTTCTTTCAGCTTCTGCAAGAAAAAACTGTGCTTTTGAAGGCCTTTAAGAAACCGAAGGGTTTTACTCTGACGGTGGCGCGTTACAGCTGATTTTGATGACTTTGTGCCGCACACGGGCGCGTGTACGTAACATTATTTTCTGGCTCGACATCGATGCGTCCCCAGCGTTCCCCACTGGCTGCTGAGTGACCATTATAGGTTCCCCTGACGGGAAATAACGCATTTTATATTGAGGGACACAAGCGTCCAGCCGTGTGAACATACATTTTTACCAGCAGGCGAGGAGAGCACACAAAATGCAGAAAAAACGAGTAAATTCGCTACTGCTTGGTCTTTCACTGTTCTGTTTTCAGCAGCTCCTGGGTGTTTCTTTCAGCTTCTGCAAGAGGAAACTGTGCTTTTGAAGGCCATTAATACGCCAAAGGGTTTTACTCTGACGGTGGCGCGTTACAGCTGATTTTGATCACTTTGCGCCGCACATGGGCGCGTGTGCGTAACATTATTTTCTGGCTCGACATCGATGCGTCCCCAGCGTTCCCCACTGGCTGCTGAGTGACTAATATAGGTTCCCTTTACGGGAAATGTCGCATTTTGTATTGAGGGGCTCAAGCGTCCAGCCGTGTGAACATACATTTTTACCAGCAAGCGAGGAGAGCACACAAAATGCATAAAAAACGAGTAAATTCGTTACTGCTTCGTCTTTCGCTGTTCTGCTTTCAACAGCTCCTGGGTGTTTCTTTCAGCTTCTGCAAGAGGAAACTGTGCTTTTGAAGGCCATTAATAAGCCAAGGGGTTTTACTCTGACGGTGGCGCGTTACAGCTGATTTTGATCACTTTGCGCCGCACATGGGCGCGTGTGCGTAACATTATTTTCTGGCTCGACATCGATGCGTCCCCAGCGTTCCCCACTGGCTGCTGAGTGACCAATATAGGTTCCCTTTATGTGAAATGTCGCATTTTGTATTGAGGGGCTCAAGCGTCCAGCCGTGTGAACATACATTTTTACCAGCAAGCGAGGAGAGCACACAAAATGCATAAAAAACGAGTAAATTCGTTACTGCTTGGTCTTTCACTGTTCTGTTTTCAACAGCTCCTGGGTGCTTTCTTTCAGGCCCGGCAAGAGGAACCTTTGCTTTTGAAGGCCGTTGAGCAGCTGATGCGTTTTACTCTGAGGGTGGCGTGTTACAGCTGATTTTGATGACCTTGCGCCGCACACGGGAGCGTGTACGTAACATTATTTTCTGGCTCGACATCGATGCGTCCCCAGCGTTCCCCACTGGCTTCTGAGTGACCATTATAGGTTCTTTTGATGGGAAATATCGCATTTTGTATTGAGAGGCACAAGCGTCCAGCCGTGTGTACATAAATTTTTACCAGGAGGCGAGGAGAGCACACAAAATGCATAAAAAACGAGTAAATTCGTCACTGCTTGGTCTTTCACTGTTCTGTTTTCAACAGCTCCTGGGTCTTTCTTTCAGCTTCTGCAAGAGAAAACTGTGCTTTTGAAGGCCTTTAAGAAACCGAAGGGTTTTACTCTGACGGTGGCGCGTTACAGCTGATTTTGATGACTTTGCGCCGCGCACGGGCGCGTGTACGTAACATTATTTTCTGGCTCGACATCGATGCGTCCCCAGCGTTCCCCACTGGCTGCTGAGTGACCATTATAGGTTCCCCTGACGGGAAATAACGCATTTTATATTGAGGGACACAAGCGTCCAGCCGTGTGAACATACATTTTTACCAGCAGGCGAGGAGAGCACACAAAGTGCAGAAAAAACGAGTAAAATCGCTACTGCTTGGTCTTTCACTGTTCTGTTTTCAGCAGCTCCTGGGTGTTTCTTTCAGCTTCTGCAAAAGGAAACTGTGCTTTTGAAGGCCATTAATAAGCCAAAGGGTCTTACTCTGACGGTGGCGCGTTACAGCTGATTTTGATCACTTTGCGCCGCACATGGGCGCGTGTGCGTAACATTATTTTCTGGCTCGACATCGATGCGTCCCCAGCGTTCCCCACTGGCTGCTGAGTGACCATTATAGGTTCCCCTGACGGGAAATAACGCATTTTATATTGAGGGACACAAGCGTCCAGCCGTGTGAACATACACTTTTACCAGCAGGCGAGGAGAGCACACAAAATGCAGAAAAAACGAGTAAATTCGTTACTGCTTGGTCTTTCACTGTTCTGTTTTCAACAGCTCCTGGGTCTTTCTTTCAGCTTCTGCAAGAGAAAACTGTGCTTTTGAAGGCCTTTAAGAAACCGAAGGGTTTTACTCTGACGGTGGCGCGTTACAGCTGATTTTGATGACTTTGTGCCGCACACGGGCGCGTGTACGTAACATTATTTTCTGGCTCGACATCGATGCGTCCCCAGCGTTCCCCACTGGCTGCTGAGTGACCATTATAGGTTCCCCTGACGGGAAATAACGCATTTTATATTGAGGGACACAAGCGTCCAGCCGTGTGAACATACATTTTTACCAGCAGGCGAGGAGAGCACACAAAATGCAGAAAAAACGAGTAAATTCGCTACTGCTTGGTCTTTCACTGTTCTGTTTTCAGCAGCTCCTGGGTGTTTCTTCCAGCTTCTGCAAGAGGAAACTGTGCTTTTGAAGGCCATTAATAAGCCAAAGGGTTTTACTCTGACGGTGGCGCGTTACAGCTGATTTTGATCACTTTGCGCCGCACATGGGCGCGTGTGCGTAACATTATTTTCTGGCTCGACATCGATGCGTCCCCAGCGTTCCCCACTGGCTGCTGAGTGACTAATATAGGTTCCCTTTACGGGAAATGTCGCATTTTGTATTGAGGGGCTCAAGCGTCCAGCCGTGTGAACATACATTTTTACCAGCAAGCGAGGAGAGCACACAAAATGCATAAAAAACGAGTAAATTCGTTACTGCTTCGTCTTTCGCTGTTCTGCTTTCAACAGCTCCTGGGTGTTTCTTTCAGCTTCTGCAAGAGGAAACTGTGCTTTTGAAGGCCATTAATAAGCCAAGGGGTTTTACTCTGACGGTGGCGCGTTACAGCTGATTTTGATCACTTTGCGCCGCACATGGGCGCGTGTGCGTAACATTATTTTCTGGCTCGACATCGATGCGTCCCCAGCGTTCCCCACTGGCTGCTGAGTGACCAATATAGGTTCCCTTTATGTGAAATGTCGCATTTTGTATTGAGGGGCTCAAGCGTCCAGCCGTGTGAACATACATTTTTACCAGCAAGCGAGGAGAGCACACAAAATGCATAAAAAACGAGTAAATTCGTTACTGCTTGGTCTTTCACTGTTCTGTTTTCAACAGCTCCTGGGTGCTTTCTTTCAGGCCCGGCAAGAGGAACCTTTGCTTTTGAAGGCCGTTGAGCAGCTGATGCGTTTTACTCTGAGGGTGGCGTGTTACAGCTGATTTTGATGACCTTGCGCCGCACACGGGAGCGTGTACGTAACATTATTTTCTGGCTCGACATCGATGCGTCCCCAGCGTTCCCCACTGGCTTCTGAGTGACCATTATAGGTTCTTTTGATGGGAAATATCGCATTTTGTATTGAGAGGCACAAGCGTCCAGCCGTGTGTACATAAATTTTTACCAGGAGGCGAGGAGAGCACACAAAATGCATAAAAAACGAGTAAATTCGTCACTGCTTGGTCTTTCACTGTTCTGTTTTCAACAGCTCCTGGGTCTTTCTTTCAGCTTCTGCAAGAGAAAACTGTGCTTTTGAAGGCCTTTAAGAAACCGAAGGGTTTTACTCTGACGGTGGCGCGTTACAGCTGATTTTGATGACTTTGCGCCGCGCACGGGCGCGTGTACGTAACATTATTTTCTGGCTCGACATCGATGCGTCCCCAGCGTTCCCCACTGGCTGCTGAGTGACCATTATAGGTTCCCCTGACGGGAAATAACGCATTTTATATTGAGGGACACAAGCGTCCAGCCGTGTGAACATACATTTTTACCAGCAGGCGAGGAGAGCACACAAAGTGCAGAAAAAACGAGTAAAATCGCTACTGCTTGGTCTTTCACTGTTCTGTTTTCAGCAGCTCCTGGGTGTTTCTTTCAGCTTCTGCAAAAGGAAACTGTGCTTTTGAAGGCCATTAATAAGCCAAAGGGTCTTACTCTGACGGTGGCGCGTTACAGCTGATTTTGATCACTTTGCGCCGCACATGGGCGCGTGTGCGTAACATTATTTTCTGGCTCGACATCGATGCGTCCCCAGCGTTCCCCACTGGCTGCTGAGTGACCATTATAGGTTCCCCTGACGGGAAATAACGCATTTTATATTGAGGGACACAAGCGTCCAGCCGTGTGAACATACACTTTTACCAGCAGGCGAGGAGAGCACACAAAATGCAGAAAAAACGAGTAAATTCGTTACTGCTTGGTCTTTCACTGTTCTGTTTTCAACAGCTCCTGGGTCTTTCTTTCAGCTTCTGCAAGAGAAAACTGTGCTTTTGAAGGCCTTTAAGAAACCGAAGGGTTTTACTCTGACCGTGGCGCGTTACAGCTGATTTTGATGACTTTGTGCCGCACACGGGCGCGTGTACGTAACATTATTTTCTGGCTCGACATCGATGCGTCCCCAGCGTTCCCCACTGGCTGCTGAGTGACCATTATAGGTTCCCCTGACGGGAAATAACGCATTTTATATTGAGGGACACAAGCGTCCAGCCGTGTGAACATACATTTTTACCAGCAGGCGAGGAGAGCACACAAAATGCAGAAAAAACGAGTAAATTCGCTACTGCTTGGTCTTTCACTGTTCTGTTTTCAGCAGCTCCTGGGTGTTTCTTCCAGCTTCTGCAAGAGGAAACTGTGCTTTTGAAGGCCATTAATAAGCCAAAGGGTTTTACTCTGACGGTGGCGCGTTACAGCTGATTTTGATAACTTTGCGCCGCACATGGGCGCGTGTGCGTAACATTATTTTCTGGCTCGACATCGATGCGTCCCCAGCGTTCCCCACTGGCTGCTGAGTGACCAATATAGGTTCCCTTTACGGGAAATGTCGCATTTTGTATTGAGGGGCTCAAGCGTCCAGCCGTGTGAACATACATTTTTACCAGCAAGCGAGGAGAGCACACAAAATGCATAAAAAACGAGTAAATTCGTTACTGCTTGGTCTTTCGCTGTTCTGTTTTCAACAGCTCCTGGGTGTTTCTTTCAGCTTCTGCAAGAGGAAACTGTGCTTTTGAAGGCCATTAATAAGCCAAAGGGTTTTACTCTGACGATGGCGCGTTACAGCTGATTTTGATGACTTTGCGCCGCACACGGGCGCGTGTACGTAACATTATTTTCTGGCTCGACATCGATGCGTCCCCAGCGTTCTCCACTGGCTGCTGAGTGACCATTATAGGTTCCCCTGACGGGAAATAACGCATTTTATATTGAGGGACACAAACGTCCAGCCGTGTGAACATACACTTTTACCAGCAGGCGAGGAGAGCACACAAAATGCAGAAAAAACGAGTAAATTCGTTACTGCTTGGTCTTTCACTGTTCTGTTTTCAGCAGTTCCTGGGTCTTTCTTTCAGCTTCTGCAAGAGAAAACTGTGCTTTTGAAGGCCTTTAAGAAACCGAAGGGTTTTACTCTGACGGTGGCGCGTTACAGCTGATTTTGATGACTTTGTGCCGCACACGGGCGCGTGTACGTAACATTATTTTCTGGCTCGACATCGATGCGTCCCCAGCGTTCCCCACTGGCTGCTGAGTGACCATTATAGGTTCCCCTGACGGGAAATAACGCATTTTATATTGAGGGACACAAGCGTCCAGCCGTGTGAACATACATTTTTACCAGCAGGCGAGGAGAGCACACAAAATGCAGAAAAAACGAGTAAATTCGCTACTGCTTGGTCTTTCACTGTTCTGTTTTCAGCAGCTCCTGGGTGTTTCTTTCTGCTTCTGCAAGAGGAAACTGTGCTTTTGAAGGCCATTAATAAGCCAAAGGGTTTTACTCTGACGGTGGCGCGTTACAGCTGATTTTGATCACTTTGCGCCGCACATGGGCGCGTGTGCGTAACATTATTTTCTGGCTCGACATCGATGCGTCCCCAGCGTTCCCCACTGGCTGCTGAGTGACCAATATAGGTTCCCTTTACGGGAAATGTCGCATTTTGTATTGAGGGGCTCAAGCGTCCAGCCGTGTGAACATACATTTTTACCAGCAAGCGAGGAGAGCACACAAAATGCATAAAAAACGAGTAAATTCGTTACTGCTTGGTCTTTCACTGTTCTGTTTTCAGCAGCTCCTGCGTCTTTCTTTCAGCTTCTGCAAGAGAAAACTGTGCTTTTGAAGGCCTTTAAGAAACCGAAGGGCTTTACTCTGACGGTGGCGCGTTACAGCTGATTTTGATGACTTTGTGCCGCACACGGGCGCGTGTACGTAACATTATTTTCTGGCTCGACATCGATGCGTCCCCAGCGTTCCCCACTGGCTGCTGAGTGACCATTATAGGTTCCCCTTACGGGAAATAACGCATTTTATATTGAGGGACACAAACGTCCAGCCGTGTGAACATACACTTTTACCAGCAGGCGAGGAGAGCACACAAAATGCAGAAAAAACGAGTAAATTCGTTACTGCTTGGTCTTTCACTGTTCTGTTTTCAGCAGCTCCTGGGTGTTTCTTTCAGCTTCTGCAAGAGGAAACTGTGCTTTTGTAGGCCATTAATAAGCCAAAGGGTTTTACTCTGACGGTGGCGCGTTACAGCTGATTTTGATCACTTTGCGCCGCACATGGGCGCGTGTGCGTAACATTATTTTCTGGCTCGACATCGATGCGTCCCCAGCGTTCCCCACTGGCTGCTGAGTGACCATTACAGGTTCCTTTGACGGGAATTAACGCATTTTATATTGAGGGACACAACCGTCCAGCTGTGTGAACATACTTTGTTACCAGCAGGCGAGGAGAGCACACAAAATGCATAAAAAACGAGTAAATTCGTCACTGCTTGGTCTTTCACTGTTCTGTTTTCAACAGCTCCTGGGTCTTTCTTTCAGCTTCTGCAAGAGAAAATTGTGCTTTTGAAGGCCTTTAAGAAAGCGAAAGGTTTTACTCTGACGGTGGCGCGTTACAGCTGATTTTGATGACTTTGCGCCGCACACGGGCGCGTGTACGTAACATTATTTTCTGGCTCGACATCGATGCGTCCCCAGCGTTCCCCACTGGCTGCTGAGTGACCGTTATAGGTTTCCCCTGACGGGAAATAACGCATTTTATATTGAGGGACACAAACGTCCAGCCGTGTGAACATACACTTTTACCAGCAGGCGAGGAGAGCACACAAAATGCAGAAAAAACGAGTAAATTCGTTACTGCTTGGTCTTTCACTGTTCTGTTTTCAGCAGCTCCTGGGTCTTTCTTTCAGCTTCTGCAAGAGAAAACTGTGCTTTTGAAGGCCTTTAAGAAACCAAAGGGTTTTACTCTGACGGTGGCGCGTTACAGCTGATTTTGATGACTTTGTGCCGCACACGGGCGCGTGTACGTAACATTATTTTCTGGCTCGACATCGATGCGTCCCCAGCGTTCCCCACTGGCTGCTGAGTGACCATTATAGGTTCCCCTGACGGGAAATAACGCATTTTATATTGAGGGACACAAGCGTCCAGCCGTGTGAACATACATTTTTACCAGCAGGCGAGGAGAGCACACAAAATGCAGAAAAAACGAGTAAATTCGCTACTGCTTGGTCTTTCACTGTTCTGTTTTCAGCAGCTCCTGGGTGTTTCTTTCAGCTTCTGCAAGAGGAAACTGTGCTTTTGAAGGCCATTAATAAGCCAAAGGGTTTTACTCTGACGGTGGCGCGTTACAGCTGATTTTGATCACTTTGCGCCGCACATGGGCGCGTGTGCGTAACATTATTTTCTGGCTCGACATCGATGCGTCCCCAGCGTTCCCCACTGGCTGCTGAGTGACCAATATAGGTTCCCTTTACGGGAAATGTCGCATTTTGTATTGAGGGGCTCAAGCGTCCAGCCGTGTGAACATACATTTTTACCAGCAAGCGAGGAGAGCACACAAAATGCATAAAAAACGAGTAAATTCGTTACTGCTTGGTCTTTCGCTGTTCTGCTTTCAACAGCTCCTGGGTGTTTCTTTCAGCTTCTGCAAGAGGAAACTGTGCTTTTGAAGGCCATTAATAAGCCAAGGGGTTTTACTCTGACGGTGGCGCGTTACAGCTGATTTTGATCACTTTGCGCCGCACATGGGCGCGTGTGTGTAACATTATTTTCTGGCTCGACATCGATGCGTCCCCAGCGTTCCCCACTGGCTGCTGAGTGACCAATATAGGTTCCCTTTATGTGAAATGTCGCATTTTGTATTGAGGGGCTCAAGCGTCCAGCCGTGTGAACATACATTTTTACCAGCAAGCGAGGAGAGCACACAAAATGCATAAAAAACGAGTAAATTCGTTACTGCTTGGTCTTTCACTGTTCTGTTTTCAACAGCTCCTGGGTGCTTTCTTTCAGGCCCGGCAAGAGGAACCTTTGCTTTTGAAGGCCGTTGAGCAGCTGATGCGTTTTACTCTGAGGGTGGCGTGTTACAGCTGATTTTGATGACCTTGCGCCGCACACGGGAGCGTGTACGTAACATTATTTTCTGGCTCGACATCGATGCGTCCCCAGCGTTCCCCACTGGCTGCTGAGTGACCATTATAGGTTCTTTTGATGGGAAATATTGCATTTTATATTGAGAGGCACAAGCGTCCAGCCGTGTGTACATAAATTTTTACCAGGAGGCGAGGAGAGCACACAAAATGCATAAAAAACGAGTAAATTCGTCACTGCTTGGTCTTTCACTGTTCTGTTTTCAACAGCTCCTGGGTCTTTCTTTCAGCTTCTGCAAGAGAAAACTGTGCTTTTAAAGGCCTTTAAGAAACCGAAGGGTTTTACTCTGACGGTGGCGCGTTACAGCTGATTTTGATGACTTTGCGCCGCGCACGGGCGCGTGTACGTAACATTATTTTCTGGCTCGACATCGATGCGTCCCCAGCGTTCCCCACTGGCTGCTAAGTGACCATTATAGGTTCCCCTGACGGGAAATAACGCATTTTATATTGAGGGACACAAGCGTCCAGCCGTGTGAACATACATTTTTACCAGCAGGCGAGGAGAGCACACAAAATGCAGAAAAAACGAGTAAATTCGTTACTGCTTGGTCTTTCACTGTTCTGTTTTCAGCAGCTCCTGCACGCAGCAGCGCGTGTACGTAACATTATTTTCTGGCTCGACATCGATGCGTCCCCAGCGTTCCCCACTGGCTGCTGAGTGACCATTATAGGTTCCCCTGACGGGAAATAACGCATTTTATATTGAGGGACACAAACGTCCAGCCGTGTGAACATACACTTTTACCAGCAGGCGAGGAGAGCACACAAAATGCAGAAAAAAACGAGTAAATTCGTTACTGCTTGGTCTTTCACTGTTCTGTTTTCAGCAGCTCCTGGGTGTTTCTTTCAGCTTCTGTAAGAGGAAACTGTGCTTTTGAAGGCCATTAATAAGCCAAAGGGTTTTACTCTGACGGTGGCGCGTTACAGCTGATTTTGATGACTTTGCGCCGCACAACGGGCGCGTGTACGTAACATCATTTTCTGGCTCGACATCGATGCGTCCCCAGCGTTACCCACTGGCTGCTGAGTGACAAATATAGCTTCCCTTGATGGGAAATATCGCATTTTATATTGAGAGGCTCAAGCGTCCAGCCGTGTGAACATACATTTTTACCAGCAGGCGAGGAGAGCGCACAAAATGCATAAAATACGAGTAAATTCTTTACTGCTTGGTCTTTCACTGTTCTGTTTTCAACAGCTCCTGGGTGTGTCTTTCAGCTTCTGCAAGAGGAAACTGTGATTTTGAAGGCCATTAAAAAGCCGAAGGGTGTTACTCTGACGGTGGCGCGTTACAGCTGATTTTGATGACTTTGCGCCGCACAACGGGCGCGTGTACGTAACATTATTTTCTGGCTCGACATCGATGCGTCCCCAGCGTTACCCACTGGCTGCTGAGTGACCAATATAGGTTCCCTTGATGGGAAATATCGCATTTTGTATTGAGGGGCTCAAGCGTCCAGCCGTGTGAACATACATTTTTACCAGCAGGCGAGGAGAGCATACAAAATGCATAAAAAACGAGTAATTTCGTTACTGCTGGGCCTTTCACTGCTCTGTTTTCAACAGCTCCTGGGTGTTTCTTTCAGCTTCTGCAAGAGAAAACTGTGCTTTTGAAGGCCTTTAAGAAACCGTTGGATTTTACTCTGACGGTGGCGCGTTACAGCTGATTTTGATGACTTTGCGCCGCACACTGGCGCGTGTACGTAACATTATTTTCTGGCTCGACATCGATGCGTCCCCAGCGTTCCCCACTGGCTGCTGAGTGACCGTTATAGGTTCCCTTGACGGAAAATAACGCATTTTATATTGAGGGACACAAACGTCCAGCCGTGTGAGCATACATTGTTACCAGCAGGCGAGGAGAGCACACAAAATGCATAAAAAACGAGTAAATTCGTCACTGCTTGGTCTTTCACTGTTCTGTTTTCAACAGCTCCTGGGTCTTTCTTTCAGCTTCTGCAAGAGAAAACTGTGCTTTTGAAGGCCTTTAAGAAACCGAAGGGTTTTACTCTGACGGTGGCCCGTTACAGCTGATTTTGATGACTTTGCGCCGCACACGGGCGCGTGTACGTAACATTATTTTCTGGCTCGACATCGATGCGTCCCCAGCGTTCCCCACTGGCTGCTGAGTGACCATTATAGGTTCCCCTGACGGGAAATAACGCATTTTATATTGAGGGACACAAGCGTCCAGCCGTGTGAACATACATTTTTACCAGCAGGCGAGGAGAGCACACAAAATGCAGAAAAAACGAGTAAATTCGCTACTGCTTGGTCTTTCACTGTTCTGTTTTCAGCAGCTCCTGGGTGTTTCTTTCAGCTTCTGCAAGAGGAAACTGTGCTTTTGAAGGCCATTAATAAGCCAAAGGGTTTTACTCTGACGGTGGCGCGTTACAGCTGATTTTGATCACTTTGCGCCGCACATGGGCGCGTGTACGTAACATTATTTTCTGGCTCGACATCGATGCGTCCCCAGCGTTCCCCACTGGCTGCTGAGTGACCAATATAGGTTCCCTTTACGGGAAATGTCGCATTTTGTATTGAGGGGCTCAAGCGTCCAGCCGTGTGAACATACATTTTTACCAGCAAGCGAGGAGAGCACACAAAATGCATAAAAAACGAGTAAATTCGTTACTGCTTGGTCTTTCGCTGTTCTGTTTTCAACAGCTCCTGGGTGTTTCTTTCAGCTTCTGCAAGAGGAAACTGTGCTTTTGAAGGCCATTAAGAAACCGAAGGGTTTTACTCTGACGGTGGCGCGTTACAGCTGATTTTGATGACTTTGCACCGCACACGGGCGCGTGTACGTAACATTATTTTCTGGCTCGACATCGATGCATCCCCAGCGTTCCCCACTGGCTGCTGAGTGACCATTACAGGTTCCTTTGACGGGAATTAACGCATTTTATATTGAGGGACACAAACGTCCAGCCGTGTGAACATACATTTTTACCAGCAGGCGAGGAGAGCACACAAAATGCAGAAAAAACGCGTAAATTCGTTACTGCTTGGTCTTTCACTGTTCTGTTTTCAGCAGCTCCTGGGTGTTTCTTTCAGCTCCTGTAAGAGGAAACTGTGCTTTTGAAGGCCATTAATAAGCCAAAGGGTTTTACTCTGACGGTGGCGCGTTACAGCTGATTTTGATGACTTTGCGCCGCACACGGGCGCGTGTACGTAACATTATTTTCTGGCTCGACATCGATGCGTCCCTAGCGTTCCCCACTGGCTGCTGAGTGACCATTATAGGTTCCCTTGATGGGAAATATCGCATTTTATATTGAGAGGCACAAGCGTCCAGCCGTATGTACATGAATTTTTACCAGGAGGCGAGGAGAGCACACAAAATGCATAAAAAACGAGTAAATTCGTCACTGCTTGGTCTTTCACTGTTCTGTTTTCAACAGCTCCTGGGTCTCTCTTTCAGCTTCTGCAAGAGAAAACTGTGCTTTTGAAGGCCTTTAAGAAACCGAAGGGTTTTACTCTGACGGTGGCGCGTTACAGCTGATTTTGATGACTTTGCGCCGCACACGGGCGCGTGTACGTAACATTATTTTCTGGCTCGACATCGATGCGTCCCTAGCGTTCCCCACTGGCTGCTGAGTGACCAATATAGGTTCCCTTTACGGGAAATGTCGCATTTTGTATTGAGGGGCTCAAGCATCCAGCCGTGTGAACACACATTTTTACCAGCAAGCGAGGAGAGCACACAAAATGCATAAAAAACGAGTAAATTCGTTACTGCTTGGTCTTTCGCTGTTCTGTTTCAACAGCTCCTCGGTGTTTCTTTCAGCTTCTGCAAGAGGAAACTGTGTTTTTGATGGCCATTAATAAGCCAAAGGGTTTTACTCTGACGGTGGCGCGTTACAGCTGATTTTGATCACTTTGCGCCGCACATGGGCGCGTGTGCGTAACATTATTTTCTGGCTCGACATAGATGCGTCCCCAGCGTTCCCCACTGGCTGCTGAGTGACCAATATAGGTTCCCTTTATGGGAAATGTCGCATTTTGTATTGAGGAGCTCAAGCGTCCAGCCGTGTGAACATACATTTTTACCAGCAAGCGAGGAGAGCACACAAAATGCATAAAAAACGAGTAAATTCGTTACTGCTTGGTCTTTCACTGTTCTGTTTTCAACAGCTCCTGGGTGCTTTCTTTCAGGCCCGGCAAGAGGAATCTTTGCTTTTGAAGGCCGTTGAGCAACTGATGCGTTTTACTCTGAGGGTGGCGTGTTACAGCTGATTTTGATGACCTTGAGCCGCACGTGGGAGCGTGTACGTAACATTATTTTCTGGCTCGACATCGATGCGTCCCTAGCGTTCCCCACTGGCTGCTGAGTGACCATTATAGGTTCCCTTGATGGGAAATATCGCATTTTATATTGAGAGGCACAAGCGTCCAGCCGTGTGTACATAAATTTTTACCAGGAGGCGAGGAGAGCACACAAAATGCATAAAAAACGAGTAAATTCGTTACTGCTTGGTCTTTCACTGTTCTGTTTTCAACAGCTCCTGGGTCTCTCTTTCAGCTTCTGCAAGAGGAAACTGTGCTTTTGAAGGCCTTTAAGAAACCGAAGCGTTTTACTCTGACGGTGGCGCGTTACAGCTGATTTTGATGACTTTGCGCCGCACACGGGCGCGTGTACGTAACATTATTTTCTGGCTCGACATCGATGCGTCCCCAGCGTTCCCCACTGGCTGCTGAGTGACCATTATAGGTTCCCCTGACGGGAAATAACGCATTTTATATTGAGGGACACAAGCGTCCAGCCGTGTGAACCTACATTTTTACCAGCAGGCGAGGAGAGCACACAAAATGCAGAAAAAACGAGTAAATTCGTTACTGCTTGGTCTTTCACTGTTCTGTTTTCAGCAGCTCCTGGGTGTTTCTTTCAGCTTCTGCAAGAGGAAATTGTGCTTTTGAAGGCCATTAATAAGCCAAAGGGTTTTACTCTGACGGTGGCGCGTTACAGCTGATTTTGATGACTTTGCGCCGCACACGGGCGCGTGTACGTAACATTATTTTCTGGCTCGACATCGATGCGTCCCCAGCGTTCCCCACTGGCTGTTGAGTGACCATTATAGGTTCCCCTGACGGGAAATAACGCATTTTATATTGAGGGACACAAACGTCCAGCCGTGTGAACATACACTTTTACCAGCAGGCGAGGAGAGCACACAAAATGCAGAAAAAACGAGTAAATTCGTTACTGCTTGGTCTTTCACTGTTCTGTTTTCAGCAGCTCCTGGGTGTTTCTTTCAGCTTCTGTAAGAGGAAACTGTGCTTTTGAAGGCCATTAATAAGCCAAAGGGTTTTACTCTGACGGTGGCGCGTTACAGCTGATTTTGATGACTTTGCGCCGCACAACGGGCGCGTGTACGTAACATCATTTTCTGCCTCGACATCGATGCGTCCCCAGCGTTACCCACTGGCTGCTGAGTGACAAATATAGCTTCCCTTGATGGGAAATATCGCATTTTATATTGAGAGGCTCAAGCGTCCAGCCGTGTGAACATACATTTTTACCAGCAGGCGAGGAGAGCGCACAAAATGCATAAAATACGAGTAAATTCGTTACTGCTTGGTCTTTCACTGTTCTGTTTTCAACAGCTCCTGGGTGTGTCTTTCAGCTTCTGCAAGAGGAAACTGTGCTTTTGAAGGCCATTAAAAAGCCGAAGGGTGTTACTCTGACGGTGGCGCGTTACAGCTGATTTTGATGACTTTGCGCCGCACAACGGGCGCGTGTACGTAACATTATTTTCTGGCTCGACATCGATGCGTCCCCAGCGTTACCCACTGGCTGCTGAGTGACCAATATAGGTTCCCTTGATGGGAAATATCGCATTTTATATTGAGAGGCACAAGCGTCCAGCCGTGTGAACATACATTTTTACCAGCAGGCGAGGAGAGCATACAAAATGCATAAAAAACGAGTAATTTCGTTACTGCTGGGCCTTTCACTGCTCTGTTTTCAACAGCTCCTGGGTCTTTCTTTCAGCCTCTGCAAGAGAAAACTGTGCTTTTAAAGGCCCTTAAGAAACCGTTGGATTTTACTCTGGCGGTGGCGCGTTACAGCTGATTTTGATGACTTTGCGCCGCACACTGGCGCGTGTACGTAACATTATTTTCTGGCTCGACATCGATGCGTCCCCAGCGTTCCCCACTGGCTGCTGAGTGACCGTTATAGGTTCCCTTGACGGAAAATAACGCATTTTATATTGAGGGACACAACCGTCCAGCCGTGTGAGCATACATTGTTACCAGCAGGCGAGGAGAGCACACAAAATGCATAAAAAACGAGTAAATTCGCTACTGCTTGGTCTTTCACTGTTCTGTTTTCAGCAGCTCCTGGGTGTTTCTTTCAGCTTCTGCAAGAGGAAACTGTGCTTTTGAAGGCCATTAATAAGCCAAAGGGTTTTACTCTGACGGTGGCGCGTTACAGCTGATTTTGATCACTTTGCGCCGCACACGGGCGCGTGTACGTAACATTATTTTCTGGCTCGACATCGATGCGTCCCCAGCGTTCCCCACTGGCTGCTGAGTGACCATTATAGGTTCCCCTGACGGGAAATAACGCATTTTATATTGAGGGACACAAACGTCCAGCCGTGTGAACATACACTTTTACCAGCAGGCGAGGAGAGCACACAAAATGCAGAAAAAACGAGTAAATTCGTTACTGCTTGGTCTTTCACTGTTCTGTTTTCAGCAGCTCCTGGGTGTTTCTTTCAGCTTCTGTAAGAGGAAACTGTGCTTTTGAAGGCCATTAATAAGCCAAAGGGTTTTACTCTGACGGTGGCGCGTTACAGCTGATTTTGATGACTTTGCGCCGCACAACGGGCGCGTGAACGTAACATCATTTTCTGCCTCGACATCGATGCGTCCCCAGCGTTACCCACTGGCTGCTGAGTGACAAATATAGCTTCCCTTGATGGGAAATATCGCATTTTATATTGAGAGGCTCAAGCGTCCAGCCGTGTGAACATACATTTTTACCAGCAGGCGAGGAGAGCGCACAAAATGCATAAAATACGAGTAAATTCGTTACTGCTTGGTCTTTCACTGTTCTGTTTTCAACAGCTCCTGGGTGTGTCTTTCAGCTTCTGCAAGAGGAAACTGTGCTTTTGAAGGCCATTAAAAAGCCGAAGGGTGTTACTCTGACGGTGGCGCGTTACAGCTGATTTTGATGACTTTGCGCCGCACAACGGGCGCGTGTACGTAACATTATTTTCTGGCTCGACATCGATGCGTCCCCAGCGTTACCCACTGGCTGCTGAGTGACCAATATAGGTTCCCTTGATGGGAAATATCGCATTTTGTATTGAGGGGCTCAAGCGTCCAGCCGTGTGAACATACATTTTTACCAGCAGGCGAGGAGAGCATACAAAATGCATAAAAAACGAGTAATTTCGTTACTGCTGGGCCTTTCACTGCTCTGTTTTCAACAGCTCCTGGGTGTTTCTTTCAGCTTCTGCAAGAGGAAACTGTGCTTTTGAAGGCCCTTAAGAAACCGTTGGATTTTACTCTGACGGTGGCGCGTTACAGCTGATTTTGATGACTTGGCGCCGCACACTGGCGCGTGTACGTAACATTATTTTCTGGCTCGACATCGATGCGTCCCCAGCGTTCCCCACTGGCTGCTGAGTGACCGTTATAGGTTCCCTTGACGGAAAATAACGCATTTTATATTGAGGGACACAACCGTCCAGCCGTGTGAGCATACATTGTTACCAGCAGGCGAGGAGAGCACACAAAATGCATAAAAAACGAGTAAATTCGTTACTGCTTGGTCTTTCACTGTTCTGTTTTCAGCAGCTCCTGGGTGTTTCTTTCAGCTTCTATAAGAGGAAACTGTGCTTTTGAAGGCCATTAATAAGCCAAAGGGTTTTACTCTGACGGTGGCGCGTTACAGCTGATTTTGATGACTTTGCGCCGCACAACGGGCGCGTGTACGTAACATTATTTTCTGGCTCGACATCGATGCGTCCCCAGCGTTACCCACTGGCTGCTGAGTGACCAATATAGGTTCCCTTGATGGGAAATATCGCATTTTGTATTGAGGGGCTCAAGCGTCCAGCCGTGTGAGCATACACTTTTACCAGCAGGCGAGGAGAGCACACAAAATGCAGAAAAAACGAGTAGATTCGTTACTGCTTGGTCTTTCACTGTTCTGTTTTCAACAGCTCCTGGGTGTGTCTTTCAGCTTCTGCAAAAGGAAACTGTGCTTTTGAAGGCCATTAAAAAGCCGAAGGGTGTTACTCTGACGGTGGCGCGTTACAGCTGATTTTGATGACTTTGCGCCGCACAACGGGCGCGTGTACGTAACATTATTTTCTGGCTCGACATCGATGCGTCCCCAGCGTTACCCACTGGCTGCTGAGTGACCAATATAGGTTCCCTTGATGGGAAATATCGCATTTTATATTGAGAGGCTCAAGCGTCCAGCCGTGTGAACATACATTTTTACCAGCAGGCGAGGAGAGCGCACAAAATGCATAAAATACGAGTAAATTCGTTACTGCTTGGTCTTTCACTGTTCTGTTTTCAACAGCTCCTGGGTGTGTCTTTCAGCTTCTGCAAGAGGAAACTGTGCTTTTGAAGGCCATTAAAAAGCCGAAGGGTGTTACTCTGACGGTGGCGCGTTACAGCTGATTTTGATGACTTTGCGCCGCACAACGGGCGCGTGTACGTAACATCATTTTCTGCCTCGACATCGATGCGTCCCCAGCGTTACCCACTGGCTGCTGAGTGACAAATATAGCTTCCCTTGATGGGAAATATCGCATTTTATATTGAGAGGCACAAGCGTCCAGCCGTGTGAACATACATTTTTACCAGCAGGCGAGGAGAGCATACAAAATGCATAAAAAACGAGTAATTTCGTTACTGCTGGGCCTTTCACTGCTCTGTTTTCAACAGCTCCTGGGTCTTTCTTTCAGCCTCTGCAAGAGAAAACTGTGCTTTTAAAGGCCCTTAAGAAACCGTTGGATTTTACTCTGGCGGTGGCGCGTTACAGCTGATTTTGATGACTTTGCGCCGCACACTGGCGCGTGTACGTAACATTATTTTCTGGCTCGACATCGATGCGTCCCCAGCGTTACCCACTGGCTGCTGAGTGACCAATATAGGTTCCCTTGATGGGAAATATCGCATTTTATATTGAGAGGCTCAAGCGTCCAGCCGTGTGAACATACATTTTTACCAGCAGGCGAGGAGAGCGCACAAAATGCATAAAATACGAGTAAATTCGTTACTGCTTGGTCTTTCACTGTTCTGTTTTCAACAGCTCCTGGGTGTGTCTTTCAGCTTCTGCAAAAGGAAACTGTGCTTTTGAAGGCCATTAAAAAGCCGAAGGGTGTTACTCTGACGGTGGCGCGTTACAGCTGATTTTGATGACTTTGCGCCGCACAACGGGCGCGTGTACGTAACATTATTTTCTGGCTCGACATCGATGCGTCCCCAGCGTTACCCACTGGCTGCTGAGTGACCAATATAGGTTCCCTTGATGGGAAATATCGCATTTTGTATTGAGGGGCTCAAGCGTCCAGCCGTGTGAGCATACACTTTTACCAGCAGGCGAGGAGAGCACACAAAATGCAGAAAAAACGAGTAGATTCGTTACTGCTTGGTCTTTCACTGTTCTGTTTTCAACAGCTCCTGGGTGTGTCTTTCAGCTTCTGCAAAAGGAAACTGTGCTTTTGAAGGCCATTAAAAAGCCGAAGGGTGTTACTCTGACGGTGGCGCGTTACAGCTGATTTTGATGACTTTGCGCCGCACAACGGGCGCGTGTACGTAACATCATTTTCTGCCTCGACATCGATGCGTCCCCAGCGTTACCCACTGGCTGCTGAGTGACAAATATAGCTTCCCTTGATGGGAAATATCGCATTTTATATTGAGAGGCACAAGCGTCCAGCCGTGTGAACATACATTTTTACCAGCAGGCGAGGAGAGCATACAAAATGCATAAAAAACGAGTAATTTCGTTACTGCTGGGCCTTTCACTGCTCTGTTTTCAACAGCTCCTGGGTCTTTCTTTCAGCCTCTGCAAGAGAAAACTGTGCTTTTAAAGGCCCTTAAGAAACCGTTGGATTTTACTCTGGCGGTGGCGCGTTACAGCTGATTTTGATGACTTTGCGCCGCACACTGGCGCGTGTACGTAACATTATTTTCTGGCTCGACATCGATGCGTCCCCAGCGTTCCCCACTGGCTGCTGAGTGACCGTTATAGGTTCCCTTGACGGAAAATAACGCATTTTATATTGAGGGACACAACCGTCCAGCCGTGTGAGCATACATTGTTACCAGCAGGCGAGGAGAGCACACAAAATGCATAAAAAACGAGTAAATTCGCTACTGCTTGGTCTTTCACTGTTCTGTTTTCAGCAGCTCCTGGGTGTTTCTTTCAGCTTCTGCAAGAGGAAACTGTGCTTTTGAAGGCCATTAATAAGCCAAAGGGTTTTACTCTGACGGTGGCGCGTTACAGCTGATTTTGATCACTTTGCGCCGCACACGGGCGCGTGTACGTAACATTATTTTCTGGCTCGACATCGATGCGTCCCCAGCGTTCCCCACTGGCTGCTGAGTGACCATTATAGGTTCCCCTGACGGGAAATAACGCATTTTATATTGAGGGACACAAACGTCCAGCCGTGTGAACATACACTTTTACCAGCAGGCGAGGAGAGCACACAAAATGCAGAAAAAACGAGTAAATTCGTTACTGCTTGGTCTTTCACTGTTCTGTTTTCAGCAGCTCCTGGGTGTTTCTTTCAGCTTCTGTAAGAGGAAACTGTGCTTTTGAAGGCCATTAATAAGCCAAAGGGTTTTACTCTGACGGTGGCGCGTTACAGCTGATTTTGATGACTTTGCGCCGCACAACGGGCGCGTGAACGTAACATCATTTTCTGCCTCGACATCGATGCGTCCCCAGCGTTACCCACTGGCTGCTGAGTGACAAATATAGCTTCCCTTGATGGGAAATATCGCATTTTATATTGAGAGGCTCAAGCGTCCAGCCGTGTGAACATACATTTTTACCAGCAGGCGAGGAGAGCGCACAAAATGCATAAAATACGAGTAAATTCGTTACTGCTTGGTCTTTCACTGTTCTGTTTTCAACAGCTCCTGGGTGTGTCTTTCAGCTTCTGCAAGAGGAAACTGTGCTTTTGAAGGCCATTAAAAAGCCGAAGGGTGTTACTCTGACGGTGGCGCGTTACAGCTGATTTTGATGACTTTGCGCCGCACAACGGGCGCGTGTACGTAACATTATTTTCTGGCTCGACATCGATGCGTCCCCAGCGTTACCCACTGGCTGCTGAGTGACCAATATAGGTTCCCTTGATGGGAAATATCGCATTTTGTATTGAGGGGCTCAAGCGTCCAGCCGTGTGAACATACATTTTTACCAGCAGGCGAGGAGAGCATACAAAATGCATAAAAAACGAGTAATTTCGTTACTGCTGGGCCTTTCACTGCTCTGTTTTCAACAGCTCCTGGGTGTTTCTTTCAGCTTCTGCAAGAGGAAACTGTGCTTTTGAAGGCCCTTAAGAAACCGTTGGATTTTACTCTGACGGTGGCGCGTTACAGCTGATTTTGATGACTTGGCGCCGCACACTGGCGCGTGTACGTAACATTATTTTCTGGCTCGACATCGATGCGTCCCCAGCGTTCCCCACTGGCTGCTGAGTGACCGTTATAGGTTCCCTTGACGGAAAATAACGCATTTTATATTGAGGGACACAACCGTCCAGCCGTGTGAGCATACATTGTTACCAGCAGGCGAGGAGAGCACACAAAATGCATAAAAAACGAGTAAATTCGTTACTGCTTGGTCTTTCACTGTTCTGTTTTCAGCAGCTCCTGGGTGTTTCTTTCAGCTTCTATAAGAGGAAACTGTGCTTTTGAAGGCCATTAATAAGCCAAAGGGTTTTACTCTGACGGTGGCGCGTTACAGCTGATTTTGATGACTTTGCGCCGCACAACGGGCGCGTGTACGTAACATTATTTTCTGGCTCGACATCGATGCGTCCCCAGCGTTACCCACTGGCTGCTGAGTGACCAATATAGGTTCCCTTGATGGGAAATATCGCATTTTGTATTGAGGGGCTCAAGCGTCCAGCCGTGTGAACATACACTTTTACCAGCAGGCGAGGAGAGCACACAAAATGCAGAAAAAACGAGTAGATTCGTTACTGCTTGGTCTTTCACTGTTCTGTTTTCAACAGCTCCTGGGTGTGTCTTTCAGCTTCTGCAAAAGGAAACTGTGCTTTTGAAGGCCATTAAAAAGCCAAAGGGTGTTACTCTGACGGTGGCGCGTTACAGCTGATTTTGATGACTTTGCGCCGCACAATGGGCGCGTGTACGTAACATTATTTTCTGGCTCGACATCGATGCGTCCCCAGCGTTACCCACTGGCTGCTGAGTGACAAATATAGCTTCCCTTGATGGGAAATATCGCATTTTATATTGAGAGGCTCAAGCGTCCAGCCGTGTAAACATAAATTTTTACCAGCAGGCGAGGAGAGCGCACAAAATGCATAAAATACGAGTAAATTCATTACTGCTTGGTCTTTCACTGTTCTGTTTTCAACAGCTCCTGGGTGTGTCTTTCAGCTTCTGCAAGAGGAAACTGTGCTTTTGAAGGCCATTAAGAAACCGAAGGGTTTTACTCTGACGGTGGCGCGTTACAGCTGATTTTGATGACTTTGCGCCGCACAATGGGCGCGTGTACGTAACATTATTTTCTGGCTCGACATCGATGCGTCCCCAGCGTTACCCACTGGCTGCTGAGTGACAAATATAGCTTCCCTTGATGGGAAATATCGCATTTTATATTGAGAGGCTCAAGCGTCCAGCCGTGTAAACATACATTTTTACCAGCAGGCGAGGAGAGCGCACAAAATGCATAAAATACGAGTAAATTCATTACTGCTTGGTCTTTCACTGTTCTGTTTTCAGCAGCTCCTGGGTGTTTCTTTCAGCTTCTGTAAGAGGAAACTGTGCTTTTGAAGGCCATTAATAAGCCAAAGGGTTTTACTCTGACGGTGGCGCGTTACAGCTGATTTTGATGACTTTGCGCCGCACAACGGGCGCGTGAACGTAACATCATTTTCTGCCTCGACATCGATGCGTCCCCAGCGTTACCCACTGGCTGCTGAGTGACAAATATAGCTTCCCTTGATGGGAAATATCGCATTTTATATTGAGAGGCTCAAGCGTCCAGCCGTGTAAACATACATTTTTACCAGCAGGCGAGGAGAGCGCACAAAATGCATAAAATACGAGTAAATTCATTACTGCTTGGTCTTTCACTGTTCTGTTTTCAGCAGCTCCTGGGTGTTTCTTTCAGCTTCTGTAAGAGGAAACTGTGCTTTTGAAGGCCATTAATAAGCCAAAGGGTTTTACTCTGACGGTGGCGCGTTACAGCTGATTTTGATGACTTTGCGCCGCACAACGGGCGCGTGAACGTAACATCATTTTCTGCCTCGACATCGATGCGTCCCCAGCGTTACCCACTGGCTGCTGAGTGACAAATATAGCTTCCCTTGATGGGAAATATCGCATTTTATATTGAGAGGCTCAAGCGTCCAGCCGTGTGAACATACATTTTTACCAGCAGGCGAGGAGAGCGCACAAAATGCATAAAATACGAGTAAATTCGTTACTGCTTGGTCTTTCACTGTTCTGTTTTCAACAGCTCCTGGGTGTGTCTTTCAGCTTCTGCAAGAGGAAACTGTGCTTTTGAAGGCCATTAAAAAGCCGAAGGGTGTTACTCTGACGGTGGCGCGTTACAGCTGATTTTGATGACTTTGCGCCGCACAACGGGCGCGTGTACGTAACATTATTTTCTGGCTCGACATCGATGCGTCCCCAGCGTTACCCACTGGCTGCTGAGTGACCAATATAGGTTCCCTTGATGGGAAATATCGCATTTTGTATTGAGAGGCTCAAGCGTCCAGCCGTGTGAACATACATTTTTACCAGCAGGCGAGGAGAGCATACAAAATGCATAAAAAACGAGTAATTTCGTTACTGCTGGGCCTTTCACTGCTCTGTTTTCAACAGCTCCTGGGTGTTTCTTTCAGCTTCTGCAAGAGGAAACTGTGCTTTTGAAGGCCCTTAAGAAACCGTTGGATTTTACTCTGACGGTGGCGCGTTACAGCTGATTTTGATGACTTGGCGCCGCACACTGGCGCGTGTACGTAACATTATTTTCTGGCTCGACATCGATGCGTCCCCAGCGTTCCCCACTGGCTGCTGAGTGACCGTTATAGGTTCCCTTGACGGAAAATAACGCATTTTATATTGAGGGACACAACCGTCCAGCCGTGTGAGCATACATTGTTACCAGCAGGCGAGGAGAGCACACAAAATGCATAAAAAACGAGTAAATTCGTTACTGCTTGGTCTTTCACTGTTCTGTTTTCAGCAGCTCCTGGGTGTTTCTTTCAGCTTCTATAAGAGGAAACTGTGCTTTTGAAGGCCATTAATAAGCCAAAGGGTTTTACTCTGACGGTGGCGCGTTACAGCTGATTTTGATGACTTTGCGCCGCACAACGGGCGCGTGTACGTAACATTATTTTCTGGCTCGACATCGATGCGTCCCCAGCGTTACCCACTGGCTGCTGAGTGACCAATATAGGTTCCCTTGATGGGAAATATCGCATTTTGTATTGAGGGGCTCAAGCGTCCAGCCGTGTGAACATACACTTTTACCAGCAGGCGAGGAGAGCACACAAAATGCAGAAAAAACGAGTAGATTCGTTACTGCTTGGTCTTTCACTGTTCTGTTTTCAACAGCTCCTGGGTGTGTCTTTCAGCTTCTGCAAAAGGAAACTGTGCTTTTGAAGGCCATTAAAAAGCCAAAGGGTGTTACTCTGACGGTGGCGCGTTACAGCTGATTTTGATGACTTTGCGCCGCACAACGGGCGCGTGTACGTAACATTATTTTCTGGCTCGACATCGATGCGTCCCCAGCGTTACCCACTGGCTGCTGAGTGACCAATATAGGTTCCCTTGATGGGAAATATCGCATTTTATATTGAGAGGCTCAAGCGTCCAGCCGTGTGAACATACATTTTTACCAGCAGGCGAGGAGAGCGCACAAAATGCATAAAATACGAGTAAATTCGTTACTGCTTGGTCTTTCACTGTTCTGTTTTCAACAGCTCCTGGGTGTGTCTTTCAGCTTCTGCAAGAGGAAACTGTGCTTTTGAAGGCCATTAAAAAGCCGAAGGGTGTTACTCTGACGGTGGCGCGTTACAGCTGATTTTGATGACTTTGCGCCGCACAACGGGCGCGTGTACGTAACATTATTTTCTGGCTCGACATCGATGCGTCCCCAGCGTTACCCACTGGCTGCTGAGTGACCAATATAGGTTCCCTTGATGGGAAATATCGCATTTTGTATTGAGAGGCTCAAGCGTCCAGCCGTGTGAACATACATTTTTACCAGCAGGCGAGGAGAGCATACAAAATGCATAAAAAACGAGTAATTTCGTTACTGCTGGGCCTTTCACTGCTCTGTTTTCAACAGCTCCTGGGTGTTTCTTTCAGCTTCTGCAAGAGGAAACTGTGCTTTTGAAGGCCCTTAAGAAACCGTTGGATTTTACTCTGACGGTGGCGCGTTACAGCTGATTTTGATGACTTGGCGCCGCACACTGGCGCGTGTACGTAACATTATTTTCTGGCTCGACATCGATGCGTCCCCAGCGTTCCCCACTGGCTGCTGAGTGACCGTTATAGGTTCCCTTGACGGAAAATAACGCATTTTATATTGAGGGACACAACCGTCCAGCCGTGTGAGCATACATTGTTACCAGCAGGCGAGGAGAGCACACAAAATGCATAAAAAACGAGTAAATTCGTTACTGCTTGGTCTTTCACTGTTCTGTTTTCAGCAGCTCCTGGGTGTTTCTTTCAGCTTCTATAAGAGGAAACTGTGCTTTTGAAGGCCATTAATAAGCCAAAGGGTTTTACTCTGACGGTGGCGCGTTACAGCTGATTTTGATGACTTTGCGCCGCACAACGGGCGCGTGTACGTAACATTATTTTCTGGCTCGACATCGATGCGTCCCCAGCGTTACCCACTGGCTGCTGAGTGACCAATATAGGTTCCCTTGTTGGGAAATATCGCATTTTGTATTGAGGGGCTCAAGCGTCCAGCCGTGTGAACATACACTTTTACCAGCAGGCGAGGAGAGCACACAAAATGCAGAAAAAACGAGTAGATTCGTTACTGCTTGGTCTTTCACTGTTCTGTTTTCAACAGCTCCTGGGTGTGTCTTTCAGCTTCTGCAAAAGGAAACTGTGCTTTTGAAGGCCATTAAAAAGCCAAAGGGTGTTACTCTGACGGTGGCGCGTTACAGCTGATTTTGATGACTTTGCGCCGCACAATGGGCGCGTGTACGTAACATTATTTTCTGGCTCGACATCGATGCGTCCCCAGCGTTACCCACTGGCTGCTGAGTGACCAATATAGGTTCCCTTGATGGGAAATATCGCATTTTATATTGAGGGGCTCAAGCGTCCAGCCGTGTGAACATACATTTTTACCAGCAGGCGAGGAGAGCATACAAAATGCATAAAAAACGAGTAATTTCGTTACTGCTGGGCCTTTCACTGCTCTGTTTTCAACAGCTCCTGGGTGTTTCTTTCAGCTTCTGCAAGAGGAAACTGTGCTTTTGAAGGCCCTTAAGAAACCGTTGGATTTTACTCTGACGGTGGCGCGTTACAGCTGATTTTGATGACTTTGCGCCGCACACTGGCGCGTGTACGTAACATTATTTTCTGGCTCGACATCGATGCGTCCCCAGCGTTCCCCACTGGCTGCTGAGTGACCGTTATAGGTTCCCTTGACGGAAAATAACGCATTTTATATTGAGGGACACAACCGTCCAGCCGTGTGAGCATACATTGTTACCAGCAGGCGAGGAGAGCACACAAAATGCATAAAAAACGAGTAAATTCGCTACTGCTTGGTCTTTCACTGTTCTGTTTTCAGCAGCTCCTGGGTGTTTCTTTCAGCTTCTGCAAGAGGAAACTGTGCTTTTGAAGGCCATTAATAAGCCAAAGGGTTTTACTCTGACGGTGGCGCGTTACAGCTGATTTTGATCACTTTGCGCCGCACACGGGCGCGTGTACGTAACATTATTTTCTGGCTCGACATCGATGCGTCCCCAGCGTTCCCCACTGGCTGCTGAGTGACCATTATAGGTTCCCCTGACGGGAAATAACGCATTTTATATTGAGGGACACAAACGTCCAGCCGTGTGAACATACACTTTTACCAGCAGGCGAGGAGAGCACACAAAATGCAGAAAAAACGAGTAAATTCGTTACTGCTTGGTCTTTCACTGTTCTGTTTTCAGCAGCTCCTGGGTGTTTCTTTCAGCTTCTATAAGAGGAAACTGTGCTTTTGAAGGCCATTAATAAGCCAAAGGGTTTTACTCTGACGGTGGCGCGTTACAGCTGATTTTGATGACTTTGCGCCGCACAACGGGCGCGTGTACGTAACATTATTTTCTGGCTCGACATCGATGCGTCCCCAGCGTTACCCACTGGCTGCTGAGTGACCAATATAGGTTCCCTTGTTGGGAAATATCGCATTTTGTATTGAGGGGCTCAAGCGTCCAGCCGTGTGAACATACACTTTTACCAGCAGGCGAGGAGAGCACACAAAATGCAGAAAAAACGAGTAGATTCGTTACTGCTTGGTCTTTCACTGTTCTGTTTTCAACAGCTCCTGGGTGTGTCTTTCAGCTTCTGCAAAAGGAAACTGTGCTTTTGAAGGCCATTAAAAAGCCAAAGGGTGTTACTCTGACGGTGGCGCGTTACAGCTGATTTTGATGACTTTGCGCCGCACAATGGGCGCGTGTACGTAACATTATTTTCTGGCTCGACATCGATGCGTCCCCAGCGTTACCCACTGGCTGCTGAGTGACCAATATAGGTTCCCTTGATGGGAAATATCGCATTTTATATTGAGGGGCTCAAGCGTCCAGCCGTGTGAACATACATTTTTACCAGCAGGCGAGGAGAGCATACAAAATGCATAAAAAACGAGTAATTTCGTTACTGCTGGGCCTTTCACTGCTCTGTTTTCAACAGCTCCTGGGTGTTTCTTTCAGCTTCTGCAAGAGGAAACTGTGCTTTTGAAGGCCCTTAAGAAACCGTTGGATTTTACTCTGACGGTGGCGCGTTACAGCTGATTTTGATGACTTTGCGCCGCACACTGGCGCGTGTACGTAACATTATTTTCTGGCTCGACATCGATGCGTCCCCAGCGTTCCCCACTGGCTGCTGAGTGACCGTTATAGGTTCCCTTGACGGAAAATAACGCATTTTATATTGAGGGACACAACCGTCCAGCCGTGTGAGCATACATTGTTACCAGCAGGCGAGGAGAGCACACAAAATGCATAAAAAACGAGTAAATTCGCTACTGCTTGGTCTTTCACTGTTCTGTTTTCAGCAGCTCCTGGGTGTTTCTTTCAGCTTCTGCAAGAGGAAACTGTGCTTTTGAAGGCCATTAATAAGCCAAAGGGTTTTACTCTGACGGTGGCGCGTTACAGCTGATTTTGATCACTTTGCGCCGCACACGGGCGCGTGTACGTAACATTATTTTCTGGCTCGACATCGATGCGTCCCCAGCGTTCCCCACTGGCTGCTGAGTGACCATTATAGGTTCCCCTGACGGGAAATAACGCATTTTATATTGAGGGACACAAACGTCCAGCCGTGTGAACATACACTTTTACCAGCAGGCGAGGAGAGCACACAAAATGCAGAAAAAACGAGTAAATTCGTTACTGCTTGGTCTTTCACTGATCTGTTTTCAGCAGCTCCTGGGTGTTTCTTTCAGCTTCTGTAAGAGGAAACTGTGCTTTTGAAGGCCATTAATAAGCCAAAGGGTTTTACTCTGACGGTGGCGCGTTACAGCTGATTTTGATGACTTTGCGCCGCACAACGGGCGCGTGTACGTAACATCATTTTCTGGCTCGACATCGATGCGTCCCCAGCGTTACCCACTGGCTGCTGAGTGACAAATATAGCTTCCCTTGATGGGAAATATCGCATTTTATATTGAGAGGCTCAAGCGTCCAGCCGTGGGAACATACATTTTTACCAGCAGGCGAGGAGAGCGCACAAAATGCATAAAATACGAGTAAATTCGTTACTGCTTGGTCTTTCACTGTTCTGTTTTCAACAGCTCCTGGGTGTGTCTTTCAGCTTCTGCAAGAGGAAACTGTGCTTTTGAAGGCCATTAAAAAGCCGAAGGGTGTTACTCTGACGGTGGCGAGTTACAGCTGATTTTGATGACTTTGCGCCGCACAACGGGCGCGTGTACGTAACATTATTTTCTGGCTCGACATCGATGCGTCCCCAGCGTTACCCACTGGCTGCTGAGTGACCAATATAGGTTCCCTTGATGGGAAATATCGCATTTTGTATTGAGGGGCTCAAGCGTCCAGCCGTGTGAACATACACTTTTACCAGCAGGCGAGGAGAGCACACAAAATGCAGAAAAAACGAGTAAATTCGTTACTGCTTGGTCTTTCACTGTTCTGTTTTCAGCAGCTCCTGGGTGTTTCTTTCAGCTTCTGTAAGAGGAAACTGTGCTTTTGAAGGCCATTAATAAGCCAAAGGGTTTTACTCTGACGGTGGCGCGTTACAGCTGATTTTGATGACTTTGCGCCGCACAACGGGCGCGTGAACGTAACATCATTTTCTGCCTCGACATCGATGCGTCCCCAGCGTTACCCACTGGCTGCTGAGTGACAAATATAGCTTCCCTTGATGGGAAATATCGCATTTTATATTGAGAGGCTCAAGCGTCCAGCCGTGTGAACATACATTTTTACCAGCAGGCGAGGAGAGCGCACAAAATGCATAAAATACGAGTAAATTCGTTACTGCTTGGTCTTTCACTGTTCTGTTTTCAACAGCTCCTGGGTGTGTCTTTCAGCTTCTGCAAGAGGAAACTGTGCTTTTGAAGGCCATTAAAAAGCCGAAGGGTGTTACTCTGACGGTGGCGCGTTACAGCTGATTTTGATGACTTTGCGCCGCACAACGGGCGCGTGTACGTAACATTATTTTCTGGCTCGACATCGATGCGTCCCCAGCGTTACCCACAGGCTGCTGAGTGACCAATATAGGTTCCCTTGATGGGAAATATCGCATTTTGTATTGAGAGGCTCAAGCGTCCAGCCGTGTGAACATACATTTTTACCAGCAGGCGAGGAGAGCATACAAAATGCATAAAAAACGAGTAATTTCGTTACTGCTGGGCCTTTCACTGCTCTGTTTTCAACAGCTCCTGGGTGTTTCTTTCAGCTTCTGCAAGAGGAAACTGTGCTTTTGAAGGCCCTTAAGAAACCGTTGGATTTTACTCTGACGGTGGCGCGTTACAGCTGATTTTGATGACTTGGCGCCGCACACTGGCGCGTGTACGTAACATTATTTTCTGGCTCGACATCGATGCGTCCCCAGCGTTCCCCACTGGCTGCTGAGTGACCGTTATAGGTTCCCTTGACGGAAAATAACGCATTTTATATTGAGGGACACAACCGTCCAGCCGTGTGAGCATACATTGTTACCAGCAGGCGAGGAGAGCACACAAAATGCATAAAAAACGAGTAAATTCGTTACTGCTTGGTCTTTCACTGTTCTGTTTTCAGCAGCTCCTGGGTGTTTCTTTCAGCTTCTATAAGAGGAAACTGTGCTTTTGAAGGCCATTAATAAGCCAAAGGGTTTTACTCTGACGGTGGCGCGTTACAGCTGATTTTGATGACTTTGCGCCGCACAACGGGCGCGTGTACGTAACATTATTTTCTGGCTCGACATCGATGCGTCCCCAGCGTTACCCACTGGCTGCTGAGTGACCAATATAGGTTCCCTTGTTGGGAAATATCGCATTTTGTATTGAGGGGCTCAAGCGTCCAGCCGTGTGAACATACACTTTTACCAGCAGGCGAGGAGAGCACACAAAATGCAGAAAAAACGAGTAGATTCGTTACTGCTTGGTCTTTCACTGTTCTGTTTTCAACAGCTCCTGGGTGTGTCTTTCAGCTTCTGCAAAAGGAAACTGTGCTTTTGAAGGCCATTAAAAAGCCAAAGGGTGTTACTCTGACGGTGGCGCGTTACAGCTGATTTTGATGACTTTGCGCCGCACAATGGGCGCGTGTACGTAACATTATTTTCTGGCTCGACATCGATGCGTCCCCAGCGTTACCCACTGGCTGCTGAGTGACCAATATAGGTTCCCTTGATGGGAAATATCGCATTTTATATTGAGGGGCTCAAGCGTCCAGCCGTGTGAACATACATTTTTACCAGCAGGCGAGGAGAGCATACAAAATGCATAAAAAACGAGTAATTTCGTTACTGCTGGGCCTTTCACTGCTCTGTTTTCAACAGCTCCTGGGTGTTTCTTTCAGCTTCTGCAAGAGGAAACTGTGCTTTTGAAGGCCCTTAAGAAACCGTTGGATTTTACTCTGACGGTGGCGCGTTACAGCTGATTTTGATGACTTTGCGCCGCACACTGGCGCGTGTACGTAACATTATTTTCTGGCTCGACATCGATGCGTCCCCAGCGTTCCCCACTGGCTGCTGAGTGACCGTTATAGGTTCCCTTGACGGAAAATAACGCATTTTATATTGAGGGACACAACCGTCCAGCCGTGTGAGCATACATTGTTACCAGCAGGCGAGGAGAGCACACAAAATGCATAAAAAACGAGTAAATTCGCTACTGCTTGGTCTTTCACTGTTCTGTTTTCAGCAGCTCCTGGGTGTTTCTTTCAGCTTCTGCAAGAGGAAACTGTGCTTTTGAAGGCCATTAATAAGCCAAAGGGTTTTACTCTGACGGTGGCGCGTTACAGCTGATTTTGATCACTTTGCGCCGCACACGGGCGCGTGTACGTAACATTATTTTCTGGCTCGACATCGATGCGTCCCCAGCGTTCCCCACTGGCTGCTGAGTGACCATTATAGGTTCCCCTGACGGGAAATAACGCATTTTATATTGAGGGACACAAACGTCCAGCCGTGTGAACATACACTTTTACCAGCAGGCGAGGAGAGCACACAAAATGCAGAAAAAACGAGTAAATTCGTTACTGCTTGGTCTTTCACTGATCTGTTTTCAGCAGCTCCTGGGTGTTTCTTTCAGCTTCTGTAAGAGGAAACTGTGCTTTTGAAGGCCATTAATAAGCCAAAGGGTTTTACTCTGACGGTGGCGCGTTACAGCTGATTTTGATGACTTTGCGCCGCACAACGGGCGCGTGTACGTAACATCATTTTCTGGCTCGACATCGATGCGTCCCCAGCGTTACCCACTGGCTGCTGAGTGACAAATATAGCTTCCCTTGATGGGAAATATCGCATTTTATATTGAGAGGCTCAAGCGTCCAGCCGTGGGAACATACATTTTTACCAGCAGGCGAGGAGAGCGCACAAAATGCATAAAATACGAGTAAATTCGTTACTGCTTGGTCTTTCACTGTTCTGTTTTCAACAGCTCCTGGGTGTGTCTTTCAGCTTCTGCAAGAGGAAACTGTGCTTTTGAAGGCCATTAAAAAGCCGAAGGGTGTTACTCTGACGGTGGCGAGTTACAGCTGATTTTGATGACTTTGCGCCGCACAACGGGCGCGTGTACGTAACATTATTTTCTGGCTCGACATCGATGCGTCCCCAGCGTTACCCACTGGCTGCTGAGTGACCAATATAGGTTCCCTTGATGGGAAATATCGCATTTTGTATTGAGGGGCTCAAGCGTCCAGCCGTGTGAACATACACTTTTACCAGCAGGCGAGGAGAGCACACAAAATGCAGAAAAAACGAGTAAATTCGTTACTGCTTGGTCTTTCACTGTTCTGTTTTCAGCAGCTCCTGGGTGTTTCTTTCAGCTTCTATAAGAGGAAACTGTGCTTTTGAAGGCCATTAATAAGCCAAAGGGTTTTACTCTGACGGTGGCGCGTTACAGCTGATTTTGATGACTTTGCGCCGCACAACGGGCGCGTGTACGTAACATTATTTTCTGGCTCGACATCGATGCGTCCCCAGCGTTACCCACTGGCTGCTGAGTGACCAATATAGGTTCCCTTGATGGGAAATATCGCATTTTGTATTGAGGGGCTCAAGCGTCCAGCCGTGTGAACATACACTTTTACCAGCAGGCGAGGAGAGCACACAAAATGCAGAAAAAACGAGTAAATTCGTTACTGCTTGGTCTTTCACTGTTCTGTTTTCAACAGCTCCTGGGTGTGTCTTTCAGCTTCTGCAAGAGGAAACTGTGCTTTTGAAGGCCATTAAAAAGCCGAAGGGTGTTACTCTGACGGTGGCGCGTTACAGCTGATTTTGATGACTTTGCGCCGCACAACGGGCGCGTGTACGTAACATTATTTTCTGGCTCGACATCGATGCGTCCCCAGCGTTACCCACTGGCTGCTGAGTGACCAATATAGGTTCTCTTGATGGGAAATATCGCATTTTGTATTGAGGGGCTCAAGCGTCCAGCCGTGTGAACATACATTTTTACCAGCAGGCGAGGAGAGCATACAAAATGCATAAAAAACGAGTAATTTCGTTACTGCTGGGCCTTTCACTGCTCTGTTTTCAACAGCTCCTGGGTGTTTCTTTCAGCTTCTGCAAGAGGAAACTGTGCTTTTGAAGGCCCTTAAGAAACCGTTGGATTTTACTCTGACGGTGGCGCGTTACAGCTGATTTTGATGACTTTGCGCCGCACACTGGCGCGTGTACGTAACATTATTTTCTGGCTCGACATCGATGCGTCCCCAGCGTTCCCCACTGGCTGCTGAGTGACCGTTATAGGTTCCCTTGACGGAAAATAACGCATTTTATATTGAGGGACACAACCGTCCAGCCGTGTGAGCATACATTGTTACCAGCAGGCGAGGAGAGCACACAAAATGCATAAAAAACGAGTAAATTCGTCACTGCTTGGTCTTTCACTGTTCTGTTTTCAACAGCTTCTGGGTCTTTCTATCAGCTTCTGCAAGAGAAAACTGTGCTTTTGAAGGCCTTTAAGAAACCGAAGGGTTTTACTCTGACGGTGGCGCGTTACAGCTGATTTTGATGACTTTGCGCCGCACACGGGCGCGTGTACGTAACATTATTTTCTGGCTCGACATCGATGCGTCCCCAGCGTTCCCCACTGGCTGCTGAGTGACCATTATAGGTTCCCCTGACGGGAAATAACGCATTTTATATTGAGGGACACAAGCGTCCAGCCGTGTGAACATACATTTTTACCAGCAGGCGAGGAGAGCACACAAAATGCAGAAAAAACGAGTAAATTCGCTACTGCTTGGTCTTTCACTGTTCTGTTTTCAGCAGCTCCTGGGTGTTTTTTTCAGCTTCTGCAAGAGGAAACTGTGCTTTTGAAGGCCATTAATAAGCCAAAGGGTTTTACTCTGACAGTGGCGCGTTACAGCTGATTTTGATCACTTTGCGCCGCACATGGGCGCGTGTACGTAACATTATTTTCTGGCTCGACATCGATGCGTCCCCAGCGTTCAACACTGGCTGCTGAGTGACCAATATAGGTTCCCTTTACGGGAAATGTCGCATTTTGTATTGAGGGGCTCAAGCGTCCAGCCGTGTGAACATACATTTTTACCAGCAAGCGAGGAGAGCACACAAAATGCATAAAAAACGAGTAAATTCATTACTGCTTGGTCTTTCGCTGTTCTGTTTTCAACAGCTCCTGGGTGTTTCTTTCAGCTTCTGCAAGAGGAAACTGTGCTTTTGAAGGCCATTAAGAAACCGAAGGATTTTGATGACTTTGCACCGCACACGGGCGCGTGTACGTAACATTACTTTCTGGCTCGACATCGATGCATCCCCAGCGTTCCCCACTGGCTGCTGAGTGACCATTACATGTTCCTTTGACGGGAATTAACGCATTTTATATTGAGGGACACAACCGTCCAGCCGTGTGAACATACATTGTTACCAGCAGGCGAGGAGAGCACACAAAATGCATAAAAAACGAGTAAATTCGTCACTGCTTGGTTTTTCACTGTTCTGTTTTCAACAGCTCCTGGGTCTTTCTTTCAGCTTCTGCAAGAGAAAATTGTGCATTTGAAGGCCTTTAAGAAAGCGAAGGGTTTTACTCTGACCGTGGCGCGTTACAGCTGATTTTGATCACTTTGCGCCGCACATGGGCGCGTGTGCGTAACATTATTTTCTGGCTCGACATCGATGCGTCCCCAGCGTTCCCCACTGGCTGCTGAGTGACCAATATAGGTTCCCTTTATGGGAAATGTCGCATTTTGTATTGAGGGGCTCAAGCGTCCAGCCGTGTGAACATACATTTTTACCAGCAAGCGAGGAGAGCACACAAAATGCATAAAAAACGAGTAAATTCGTTACTGCTTGGTCTTTCACTGTTCTGTTTTCAACAGCTCCTGGGTGCTTTCTTTCAGGCCCGGCAAGAGGAACCTTTACTTTTGAAGGCCGTTGAGCAACTGATGCGTTTTACTCTGAGGGTGGCGTGTTACAGCTGATTTTGATGACCTTGCGCCGCACACGGGAGCGTGTACGTAACATTATTTTCTGGCTCGACATCGATGCGTCCCCAGCGTTCCCCACTGGCTGCTGAGTGACCATTATAGGTCCCCCTGACGGGAAATAACGCATTTTATATTGAGGGACACAAGCGTCCAGCCGTGTGAACATACATTTTTACCAGCAGGCGAGGAGAGCACACAAAATGCAGAAAAAACGAGTAAATTCGCTACTGCTTGGTCTTTCACTGTTCTGTTTTCAGCAGCTCCTGGGTGTTTCTTTCAGCTTCTGCAAGAGGAAACTGTGCTTTTGAAGGCCATTAATAAGCCAAAGGGTTTTACTCTGACGGTGGCGCGTTACAGCTGATTTTGATCACTTTGCGCCGCACATGGGCGCGTGTACGTAACATTATTTTCTGGCTCGACATCGATGCGTCCCCAGCGTTCCCCACTGGCTGCTGAGTGACCAATATAGGTTCCCTTTACGGGAAATGTCGCATTTTGTATTGAGGGGCTCAAGCGTCCAGCCGTGTGAACATACATTTTTACCAGCCAGCGAGGAGAGCACACAAAATGCATAAAAAACGAGTAAATTCGTTACTGCTTGGTCTTTCGCTGTTCTGTTTTCAACAGCTCCTGGGTGTTTCTTTCAGCTTCTGCAAGAGGAAACTGTGCTTTTGAAGGCCATTAATAAGCCAAAGGGTTTTACTCTGACGGTGGCGCGTTACAGCTGATTTTGATGACTTTGCACCGCACACGGGCGCGTGTACGTAACATTATTTTCTGGCTCGACATCGATGCATCCCCAGCGTTCCCCACTGGCTGCTGAGTGACCATTACAGGTTCCTTTGACGGGAATTAACGCATTTTATATTGAGGGACACAACCGTCCAGCCGTGTGAACATACATTGTTACCAGCAGGCGAGGAGAGCACACAAAATGCATAAAAAACGAGTAAATTCTTCACTGCTTGGTCTTTCACTGTTCTGTTTTCAACAGCTCCTGGGTCTTTCTTTCAGCTTCTGCAAGAGAAAATTGTGCTTTTGAAGGCCTTTAAGAAAGCGAAGTTTTTTACTTTGACGGTGGCGCGTTACAGCTGATTTTGATGACTTTGCGCCGCACACGGGCGCGTGTACGTAACATTATTTTCTGGCTCGACATCGATGCGTCCCCAGCGTTCCCCACTGGCTGCTGAGTGACCACTGTAGGTTCCCCTGACGGGAAATAACGCATTTTATATTGAGGGACACAAACGTCCAGCCGTGTGAACATACATTTTTACCAGCAGGCGAGGAGAGCACACAAAATGCAGAAAAAACGAGTAAATTCGTTACTGCTTGGTCTTTCACTGTTCTGTTTTCAGCAGCTCCTGGATGTTTCTTTCAGCTTCTGTAAGAGGAAACTGTGCTTTTGAAGGCCATTAATAAGCCAAAGGGTTTTACTCTGACGGTGGCGCGTTACAGCTGATTTTGATGACTTTGCGCCGCACATGGGCGCGTGTACGTAACATTATTTTCTGGCTCGACATCGATGCGTCCCCAGCGTTTCCCACTGGCTGCTGAGTGACCAATATAGGTTCCCTTTATGGGAAATGTCGCATTTTGTATTGATGGGTTCAAGCGTCCAGCCGTGTGAACATATATTTTTACCAGCAAGCGAGGAGAGCACACAAAATGCATAAAAAACGAGTAAATTCGTTACTGCTTGGTCTTTCACTGTTCTGTTTTCAACAGCTCCTGGGTGCTTTCTTTCAGGCCCGGCAAGAGGAACCTTTGCTTTTGAAGGCCGTTGAGCAACTGATGCGTTTTACTCTGAGGGTGGCGTGTTACAGCTGATTTTGATGACCTTGCGCCGCACACGGGAGCGTGTACGTAACATTATTTTTTGGCTCGACATCGATGCGTCCCCAGCTTTCCCCACTGGCAGCTGAGTGACCATTATAGGTTCCCTTGGTGGCAAATATCGCATTTTATATTGAGAGGCACAAGCGTCCAGCCGTGTGTACATACATTTTTACCAGGAGGCGAGGAGAGCACACAAAATGCATAAAAAACGAGTAAATTCGTTACTGCTTGGTCTTTCACTGTTCTGTTTTCAGCAGCTCCTGGGTGTTTCTTTCAGCTTCTGTAAGAGGAAACTGTGCTCTTGAAGGCCATTAATAAGCCAAAGGGTTTTACTCTGACGGTGGCGCGTTACAGCTGATTTTGATGACTTTGCGCCGCACATGGGCGCGTGTACGTAACATTATTTTCTGGCTCGACATCGATGCGTCCCCAGCGTTTCCCACTGGCTGCTGAGTGACCAATATAGGTTCCCTTTATGGGAAATTTCGCATTTTGTATTGATGGGCTCAAGCGTCCAGCCGTGTGAACATATATTTTTACCAGCAAGCGAGGAGAGCACACAAAATGCATAAAAAACGAGTAAATTCGTTACTGCTTGGTCTTTCACTGTTCTGTTTTCAACAGCTCCTGGGTGCTTTCTTTCAGGCCCGGCAAGAGGAACCTTTGCTTTTGAAGGCCGTTGAGCAACTGATGCGTTTTACTCTGAGGGTGGCGTGTTACAGCTGATTTTGATGACCTTGCGCCGCACACGGGAGCGTGTACGTAACATTATTTTTTGGCTCGACATCGATGCGTCCCCAGCGTTCCCCACTGGCTGCTGAGTGACCATTACAGGTTCCTTTGACGGGAATTAACGCATTTTATATTGAGGGACACAACCGTCCAGCCGTGTGAACATACATTGTTACCAGCAGGCGAGGAGAGCACACAAAATGCATAAAAAACGAGTAAATTCGTCACTGCTTGGTCTTTCACTGTTCAGTTTTCAACAGCTCCTGGGTCTTTCTTTCAGCTTCTGCAAGAGGAAACTGTGCTTTTGAAGGCCATTAATAAGCCAAAGGGTTTTACTCTGACGGTGGCGCGTTACAGCTGATTTTGATGACTTTGCGCCGCACACGGGCGCGTGTACGTAACATTATTTTCTGGCTCGACATCGATGCGTCCCCAGCGTTCCCCACTGGCTGCTGAGTGACCATTATAGGTTCCCTTGATCGGAAATATCGCATTTTATATTGAGAGGCACAAGCGTCCAGCCGTGTGTACATACATTTTTACCAGGAGGCGAGGAGAGCACACAAAATGCATAAAAAACGAGTAATTTTGTTACTACTTGGTCTTTCACTGTTCTGTTTTCAACAGCTCCTGGGTCTTTCTTTCAGCTTCTGCAAGAGGGAACTGTGCTTTTGAAGGCCTTTAAGAAACCGAAGGGTTTTACTCTGACGGTGGCGCGTTACAGCTGATTTTGATGACTTTGCGCCGCACACGGGCGCGTGTACGTAACATTATTTTCTGGCTCGGCATCGATGCGTCCCCAGCGTTCCCCACTGACTGCTGAGTGACCATTATAGGTTCCCTTGACGAGAAATAACGCATTTTATATTGAGGGACACAAGCGTCCAGCCGTGTGAACATACATTTTTACCAGCAGGCGAGGAGAGCACACAAAATGCAGAAAAAACGAGTAAATTCGCTACTGCTTGGTCTTTCACTGTTCTGTTTTCAGCAGCTCCTGGGTGTTTCTTTCAGCTTCTGCAAGAGGAAACTGTGCTTTTGAAGGCCATTAATAAGCCAAAGGGTTTTACTCTGACGGTGGCGCGTTACAGCTGATTTTGATCACTTTGCGCCGCACATGGGCGCGTGTACGTAACATTATTTTCTGGCTCGACATCGATGCAGCCCCAGCGCTCCCCACTGGCTGCTGAGTGACCAATATAGGTTCCCTTTACGGGAAATGTCGCATTTTGTATTGAGGGGCTCAAGCGTCCAGCCGTCTGAACATACATTTTTACCAGCAGGCGAGGAGAGCACACAAAATGCATAAAAAACGAGTAAATTCGTTACTGCTTGGTCTTTCACTGTTCTGTTTTCAACAGCTCCTGGGTGTTTCTTTCAGCTTCTGCAAGAGGAAACTGTGCTTTTGAAGGCCATTAATAAGCCAAAGGTTTTTACTCTGACGGTGGCGCGTTACAGCTGATTTTGATGACTTTGCACCGCACACGGGCGCGTGTACGTAACATTATTTTCTGGCTCGATATCGATGCATCCCCAGCGTTCCCCACTGGCTGCTGAGTGACCATTACAGGTTCCTTTGACGGGAATTAACGCATTTTATATTGAGGGGCACAACCGTCCAGCCGTGTGAACATACATTGTTACCAGCAGGCGAGGAGAGCACACAAAATGCATAAAAAACGAGTAAATTCGTCACTGCTTGGTCTTTCACTGTTCTGTTTTCAACAGCTCCTGGGTCTTTCTTTCAGCTTCTGCAAGAGAAAATTGTGCTTTTAAAGGCCTTTAAGAAAGCGAAGGGTTTTACTCTGACGGTGGCGCGTTACAGCTGATTTTGATGACTTTGCGCCGCACACGGGCGCGTGTACGTAACATTATTTTCTGGCTCGACATCGATGCGTCCCCAGCGTTCCCCACTGGCTGCTGAGTGACCATTATAGGTTCCCCTGACGGGAAATAACGCATTTTATATTGAGGGACACAAACGTCCAGCCGTGTGAACATACATTTTTACCAGCAGGCGAGGAGAGCACACAAAATGCAGAAAAAACGAGTAAATTCGTTACTGCTTGGTCTTTCACTGTTCTGTTTTCAGCAGCTCCTGGGTGTTTCTTTCAGCTTCTGTAAGAGGAAACTGTGCTTATGAAGGCCATTAATAAGCCAAAGGGTTTTACTCTGACGGTGGCGCGTTACAGCTGATTTTGATGACTTTGCGCCGCACATGGGCGCGTGTACGTAACATTATTTTCTGGCTCGACATCGATGCGTCCCCAGCGTTTCCCACTGGCTGCTGAGTGACCAATATAGGTTCCCTTGATGGGAAATGTCGCATTTTGTATTGAGGGGCTCAAGCGTCCAGCCGTGTGAACATACATTTTTACCAGCAAGCGAGGAGAGCACACAAAATGCATAAAAAACGAGTAAATTCGTTACTGCTAGGTCTTTCACTGTTCTGTTTTCAACAGCTCCTGGGTGCTTTCTTTCAGGCCCGGCAAGAGGAACCTTTGCTTTTGAAGGCCGTTGAGCAACTGATGCGTTTTACTCTGAGGGTGGCGTGTTACAGCTGATTTTGATGACCTTGCGCCGCACACGGGAGCGTGTACGTAACATTATTTTCTGGCTCGACATCGATGCGTCCCCAGCGTTCCCCACTGGCTGCTGAGTGACCATTATAGGTTCCCTTGATGGGAAATATCGCATTTTATATTGAGGGGCTCAAGCGTCCAGCCGTGTGAACATACACTTTTACCAGCAGGCGAGGAGAGCACACAAAATGCAGAAAAAACGAGTAAATTCGTTACTGCTTGGTCTTTCACTGTTCTGTTTTCAACAGCTCCTGGGTGCTTTCTTTCAGGCCCGGCAAGAGGAACCTTTGCTTTTGAAGGCCGTTGAGCAACTGATGCGTTTTACTCTGAGGGTGGCGTGTTACAGCTGATTTTGATGACCTTGCGCCGCACACAGGAGCGTGTACGTAACATTATTTTCTGGCTCGACATCGATGCGTCCCCAGCTTTCCCCACTGGCTGCTGAGTGACCATTATTGGTTCCCTTGATGGCAAATATCGCATTTTATATTGAGAGGCACAAGCGTCCAGCCGTGTGTACATACATTTTTACCAGCAGGCGAGGAGAGCACACAAAATGCATAAAAAACGAATAATTTTGTTACTACTTGGTCTTTCACTGTTCTGTTTTCAACAGCACCTGGGTCTTTCTTTCAGCTTCTGCAAGAGAAAATTGTGCTTTTGAAGGCCTTTAAGAAAGCGAAGGGTTTTACTCTGACAGTGGCGCGTTACAGCTGATTTTGATGACTTTGCGCCGCACAACGGGCGCGTGTACGTAACATTATTTTCTGGCTCGACATCGATGCGTCCCCAGCGTTCAACACTGGCTGCTGAGTGACCAATATAGGTTCCCTTTACGGGAAATGTCGCATTTTGTATTGAGGGGCTCAAGCGTCCAGCCGTGTGAACATACATTTTTACCAGCAAGCGAGGAGAGCACACAAAATGCATAAAAAACGAGTAAATTCGTTACTGCTAGGTCTTTCACTGTTCTGTTTTCAACAGCTCCTGGGTGCTTTCTTTCAGGCCCGGCAAGAGGAACCTTTGCTTTTGAAGGCCGTTGAGCAACTGATGCGTTTTACTCTGAGGGTGGCGTGTTACAGCTGATTTTGATGACCTTGCGCCGCACACAGGAGCGTGTACGTAACATTATTTTCTGGCTCGACATCGATGCGTCCCCAGCTTTCCCCACTGGCTGCTGAGTGACCATTATTGGTTCCCTTGATGGCAAATATCGCATTTTATATTGAGAGGCTCAAGCGTCCAGCCGTGTGAACATACATTTTTACCAGCAAGCGAGGAGAGCACACAAAATGCATAAAAAACGAGTAAATTCGTTACTGCTAGGTCTTTCACTGTTCTGTTTTCAACAGCTCCTGGGTGCTTTCTTTCAGGCCCGGCAAGAGGAACCTTTGCTTTTGAAGGCCGTTGAGCAACTGATGCGTTTTACTCTGAGGGTGGCGTGTTACAGCTGATTTTGATGACCTTGCGCCGCACACGGGAGCGTGTACGTAACATTATTTTCTGGCTCGACATCGATGCGTCCCCAGCGTTCAACACTGGCTGCTGAGTGACCAATATAGGTTCCCTTTACGGGAAATGTCGCATTTTGTATTGAGGGGCTCAAGCGTCCAGCCGTGTGAACATACATTTTTACCAGCAAGCGAGGAGAGCACACAAAATGCATAAAAAACGAGTAAATTCGTTACTGCTAGGTCTTTCACTGTTCTGTTTTCAACAGCTCCTGGGTGCTTTCTTTCAGGCCCGGCAAGAGGAACCTTTGCTTTTGAAGGCCGTTGAGCAACTGATGCGTTTTACTCTGAGGGTGGCGTGTTACAGCTGATTTTGATGACCTTGCGCCGCACACGGGAGCGTGTACGTAACATTATTTTCTGGCTCGACATCGATGCGTCCCCAGCGTTCCCCACTGGCTGCTGAGTGACCATTATAGGTTCCCTTGATGGGAAATATCGCATTTTATATTGAGAGGCACAAGCGTCCAGCCGTGTGTACATACATTTTTACCAGGAGGCGAGGAGAGCACACAAAATGCATAAAAAATGAGTAATTTTGTTACTACTTGGTCTTTCACTGTTCTGTTTTCAACAGCTCCTGGGTGTGTCTTTCAGCTTCTGCAAGAGAAAACTGTGCTTTTGAAGGCCATTAAAAAGCCGAAGGGTGTTACTCTGACGGTGGCGCGTTACAGCTGATTTTGATGACTTTGCGCCGCACAACGGGCGCGTGTACGTAACATTATTTTCTGGCTCGACATCGATGCGTCCCCAGCGTTACCCACTGGCTGCTGAGTGACCGTTATAGGTTCCCTTGACGGAAAATAACGCATTTTATATTGAGGGACACAACCGTCCAGCCGTGTGAGCATACATTGTTACCAGCAGGCGAGGAGAGCACACAAAATGCATAAAAAACGAGTAAATTCGTTACTGCTTGGTCTTTCACTGTTCTGTTTTCAGCAGCTCCTGGGTGTTTCTTTCAGCTTCTGTAAGAGGAAACTGTGCTTTTGAAGGCCATTAATAAGCCAAAGGGTTTTACTCTGACGGTGGCGCGTTACAGCTGATTTTGATGACTTTGCGCCGCACAACGGGCGCGTGAACGTAACATCATTTTCTGCCTCGACATCGATGCGTCCCCAGCGTTACCCACTGGCTGCTGAGTGACAAATATAGCTTCCCTTGATGGGAAATATCGCATTTTATATTGAGAGGCTCAAGCGTCCAGCCGTGTGAACATACATTTTTACCAGCAGGCGAGGAGAGCGCACAAAATGCATAAAATACGAGTAAATTCGTTACTGCTTGGTCTTTCACTGTTCTGTTTTCAACAGCTCCTGGGTGTGTCTTTCAGCTTCTGCAAGAGGAAACTGTGCTTTTGAAGGCCATTAAAAAGCCGAAGGGTGTTACTCTGACGGTGGCGCGTTACAGCTGATTTTGATGACTTTGCGCCGCACAACGGGCGCGTGTACGTAACATTATTTTCTGGCTCGACATCGATGCGTCCCCAGCGTTACCCACTGGCTGCTGAGTGACCAATATAGGTTCCCTTGATGGGAAATATCGCATTTTGTATTGAGGGGCTCAAGCGTCCAGCCGTGTGAACATACATTTTTACCAGCAGGCGAGGAGAGCATACAAAATGCATAAAAAACGAGTAATTTCGTTACTGCTGGGCCTTTCACTGCTCTGTTTTCAACAGCTCCTGGGTGTTTCTTTCAGCTTCTGCAAGAGGAAACTGTGCTTTTGAAGGCCCTTAAGAAACCGTTGGATTTTACTCTGACGGTGGCGCGTTACAGCTGATTTTGATGACTTGGCGCCGCACACTGGCGCGTGTACGTAACATTATTTTCTGGCTCGACATCGATGCGTCCCCAGCGTTCCCCACTGGCTGCTGAGTGACCGTTATAGGTTCCCTTGACGGAAAATAACGCATTTTATATTGAGGGACACAACCGTCCAGCCGTGTGAGCATACATTGTTACCAGCAGGCGAGGAGAGCACACAAAATGCATAAAAAACGAGTAAATTCGTTACTGCTTGGTCTTTCACTGTTCTGTTTTCAGCAGCTCCTGGGTGTTTCTTTCAGCTTCTATAAGAGGAAACTGTGCTTTTGAAGGCCATTAATAAGCCAAAGGGTTTTACTCTGACGGTGGCGCGTTACAGCTGATTTTGATGACTTTGCGCCGCACAACGGGCGCGTGTACGTAACATTATTTTCTGGCTCGACATCGATGCGTCCCCAGCGTTACCCACTGGCTGCTGAGTGACCAATATAGGTTCCCTTGATGGGAAATATCGCATTTTGTATTGAGGGGCTCAAGCGTCCAGCCGTGTGAGCATACACTTTTACCAGCAGGCGAGGAGAGCACACAAAATGCAGAAAAAACGAGTAGATTCGTTACTGCTTGGTCTTTCACTGTTCTGTTTTCAACAGCTCCTGGGTGTGTCTTTCAGCTTCTGCAAAAGGAAACTGTGCTTTTGAAGGCCATTAAAAAGCCGAAGGGTGTTACTCTGACGGTGGCGCGTTACAGCTGATTTTGATGACTTTGCGCCGCACAACGGGCGCGTGTACGTAACATTATTTTCTGGCTCGACATCGATGCGTCCCCAGCGTTACCCACTGGCTGCTGAGTGACCAATATAGGTTCCCTTGATGGGAAATATCGCATTTTATATTGAGAGGCACAAGCGTCCAGCCGTGTGAACATACATTTTTACCAGCAGGCGAGGAGAGCATACAAAATGCATAAAAAACGAGTAATTTCGTTACTGCTGGGCCTTTCACTGCTCTGTTTTCAACAGCTCCTGGGTCTTTCTTTCAGCCTCTGCAAGAGAAAACTGTGCTTTTAAAGGCCCTTAAGAAACCGTTGGATTTTACTCTGGCGGTGGCGCGTTACAGCTGATTTTGATGACTTTGCGCCGCACACTGGCGCGTGTACGTAACATTATTTTCTGGCTCGACATCGATGCGTCCCCAGCGTTCCCCACTGGCTGCTGAGTGACCGTTATAGGTTCCCTTGACGGAAAATAACGCATTTTATATTGAGGGACACAACCGTCCAGCCGTGTGAGCATACATTGTTACCAGCAGGCGAGGAGAGCACACAAAATGCATAAAAAACGAGTAAATTCGCTACTGCTTGGTCTTTCACTGTTCTGTTTTCAGCAGCTCCTGGGTGTTTCTTTCAGCTTCTGCAAGAGGAAACTGTGCTTTTGAAGGCCATTAATAAGCCAAAGGGTTTTACTCTGACGGTGGCGCGTTACAGCTGATTTTGATCACTTTGCGCCGCACACGGGCGCGTGTACGTAACATTATTTTCTGGCTCGACATCGATGCGTCCCCAGCGTTCCCCACTGGCTGCTGAGTGACCATTATAGGTTCCCCTGACGGGAAATAACGCATTTTATATTGAGGGACACAACCGTCCAGCCGTGTGAGCATACATTGTTACCAGCAGGCGAGGAGAGCACACAAAATGCATAAAAAACGAGTAAATTCGTTACTGCTTGGTCTTTCACTGTTCTGTTTTCAGCAGCTCCTGGGTGTTTCTTTCAGCTTCTATAAGAGGAAACTGTGCTTTTGAAGGCCATTAATAAGCCAAAGGGTTTTACTCTGACGGTGGCGCGTTACAGCTGATTTTGATGACTTTGCGCCGCACAACGGGCGCGTGTACGTAACATTATTTTCTGGCTCGACATCGATGCGTCCCCAGCGTTACCCACTGGCTGCTGAGTGACCAATATAGGTTCCCTTGATGGGAAATATCGCATTTTGTATTGAGGGGCTCAAGCGTCCAGCCGTGTGAACATACACTTTTACCAGCAGGCGAGGAGAGCACACAAAATGCAGAAAAAACGAGTAGATTCGTTACTGCTTGGTCTTTCACTGTTCTGTTTTCAACAGCTCCTGGGTGTGTCTTTCAGCTTCTGCAAAAGGAAACTGTGCTTTTGAAGGCCATTAAAAAGCCAAAGGGTGTTACTCTGACGGTGGCGCGTTACAGCTGATTTTGATGACTTTGCGCCGCACAATGGGCGCGTGTACGTAACATTATTTTCTGGCTCGACATCGATGCGTCCCCAGCGTTACCCACTGGCCGCTGAGTGACAAATATAGCTTCCCTTGATGGGAAATATCGCATTTTATATTGAGAGGCTCAAGCGTCCAGCCGTGTAAACATAAATTTTTACCAGCAGGCGAGGAGAGCGCACAAAATGCATAAAATACGAGTAAATTCATTACTGCTTGGTCTTTCACTGTTCTGTTTTCAACAGCTCCTGGGTGTGTCTTTCAGCTTCTGCAAGAGGAAACTGTGCTTTTGAAGGCCATTAAGAAACCGAAGGGTTTTACTCTGACGGTGGCGCGTTACAGCTGATTTTGATGACTTTGCGCCGCACAATGGGCGCGTGTACGTAACATTATTTTCTGGCTCGACATCGATGCGTCCCCAGCGTTACCCACTGGCTGCTGAGTGACAAATATAGCTTCCCTTGATGGGAAATATCGCATTTTATATTGAGAGGCTCAAGCGTCCAGCCGTGTAAACATACATTTTTACCAGCAGGCGAGGAGAGCGCACAAAATGCATAAAATACGAGTAAATTCATTACTGCTTGGTCTTTCACTGTTCTGTTTTCAGCAGCTCCTGGGTGTTTCTTTCAGCTTCTGTAAGAGGAAACTGTGCTTTTGAAGGCCATTAATAAGCCAAAGGGTTTTACTCTGACGGTGGCGCGTTACAGCTGATTTTGATGACTTTGCGCCGCACAACGGGCGCGTGAACGTAACATCATTTTCTGCCTCGACATCGATGCGTCCCCAGCGTTACCCACTGGCTGCTGAGTGACAAATATAGCTTCCCTTGATGGGAAATATCGCATTTTATATTGAGAGGCTCAAGCGTCCAGCCGTGTAAACATACATTTTTACCAGCAGGCGAGGAGAGCGCACAAAATGCATAAAATACGAGTAAATTCATTACTGCTTGGTCTTTCACTGTTCTGTTTTCAGCAGCTCCTGGGTGTTTCTTTCAGCTTCTGTAAGAGGAAACTGTGCTTTTGAAGGCCATTAATAAGCCAAAGGGTTTTACTCTGACGGTGGCGCGTTACAGCTGATTTTGATGACTTTGCGCCGCACAACGGGCGCGTGAACGTAACATCATTTTCTGCCTCGACATCGATGCGTCCCCAGCGTTACCCACTGGCTGCTGAGTGACAAATATAGCTTCCCTTGATGGGAAATATCGCATTTTATATTGAGAGGCTCAAGCGTCCAGCCGTGTGAACATACATTTTTACCAGCAGGCGAGGAGAGCGCACAAAATGCATAAAATACGAGTAAATTCGTTACTGCTTGGTCTTTCACTGTTCTGTTTTCAACAGCTCCTGGGTGTGTCTTTCAGCTTCTGCAAGAGGAAACTGTGCTTTTGAAGGCCATTAAAAAGCCGAAGGGTGTTACTCTGACGGTGGCGCGTTACAGCTGATTTTGATGACTTTGCGCCGCACAACGGGCGCGTGTACGTAACATTATTTTCTGGCTCGACATCGATGCGTCCCCAGCGTTACCCACTGGCTGCTGAGTGACCAATATAGGTTCCCTTGATGGGAAATATCGCATTTTGTATTGAGAGGCTCAAGCGTCCAGCCGTGTGAACATACATTTTTACCAGCAGGCGAGGAGAGCATACAAAATGCATAAAAAACGAGTAATTTCGTTACTGCTGGGCCTTTCACTGCTCTGTTTTCAACAGCTCCTGGGTGTTTCTTTCAGCTTCTGCAAGAGGAAACTGTGCTTTTGAAGGCCCTTAAGAAACCGTTGGATTTTACTCTGACGGTGGCGCGTTACAGCTGATTTTGATGACTTGGCGCCGCACACTGGCGCGTGTACGTAACATTATTTTCTGGCTCGACATCGATGCGTCCCCAGCGTTCCCCACTGGCTGCTGAGTGACCGTTATAGGTTCCCTTGACGGAAAATAACGCATTTTATATTGAGGGACACAACCGTCCAGCCGTGTGAGCATACATTGTTACCAGCAGGCGAGGAGAGCACACAAAATGCATAAAAAACGAGTAAATTCGTTACTGCTTGGTCTTTCACTGTTCTGTTTTCAGCAGCTCCTGGGTGTTTCTTTCAGCTTCTATAAGAGGAAACTGTGCTTTTGAAGGCCATTAATAAGCCAAAGGGTTTTACTCTGACGGTGGCGCGTTACAGCTGATTTTGATGACTTTGCGCCGCACAACGGGCGCGTGTACGTAACATTATTTTCTGGCTCGACATCGATGCGTCCCCAGCGTTACCCACTGGCTGCTGAGTGACCAATATAGGTTCCCTTGATGGGAAATATCGCATTTTGTATTGAGGGGCTCAAGCGTCCAGCCGTGTGAACATACACTTTTACCAGCAGGCGAGGAGAGCACACAAAATGCAGAAAAAACGAGTAGATTCGTTACTGCTTGGTCTTTCACTGTTCTGTTTTCAACAGCTCCTGGGTGTGTCTTTCAGCTTCTGCAAAAGGAAACTGTGCTTTTGAAGGCCATTAAAAAGCCAAAGGGTGTTACTCTGACGGTGGCGCGTTACAGCTGATTTTGATGACTTTGCGCCGCACAACGGGCGCGTGTACGTAACATTATTTTCTGGCTCGACATCGATGCGTCCCCAGCGTTACCCACTGGCTGCTGAGTGACCAATATAGGTTCCCTTGATGGGAAATATCGCATTTTATATTGAGAGGCTCAAGCGTCCAGCCGTGTGAACATACATTTTTACCAGCAGGCGAGGAGAGCGCACAAAATGCATAAAATACGAGTAAATTCGTTACTGCTTGGTCTTTCACTGTTCTGTTTTCAACAGCTCCTGGGTGTGTCTTTCAGCTTCTGCAAGAGGAAACTGTGCTTTTGAAGGCCATTAAAAAGCCGAAGGGTGTTACTCTGACGGTGGCGCGTTACAGCTGATTTTGATGACTTTGCGCCGCACAACGGGCGCGTGTACGTAACATTATTTTCTGGCTCGACATCGATGCGTCCCCAGCGTTACCCACTGGCTGCTGAGTGACCAATATAGGTTCCCTTGATGGGAAATATCGCATTTTGTATTGAGAGGCTCAAGCGTCCAGCCGTGTGAACATACATTTTTACCAGCAGGCGAGGAGAGCATACAAAATGCATAAAAAACGAGTAATTTCGTTACTGCTGGGCCTTTCACTGCTCTGTTTTCAACAGCTCCTGGGTGTTTCTTTCAGCTTCTGCAAGAGGAAACTGTGCTTTTGAAGGCCCTTAAGAAACCGTTGGATTTTACTCTGACGGTGGCGCGTTACAGCTGATTTTGATGACTTGGCGCCGCACACTGGCGCGTGTACGTAACATTATTTTCTGGCTCGACATCGATGCGTCCCCAGCGTTCCCCACTGGCTGCTGAGTGACCGTTATAGGTTCCCTTGACGGAAAATAACGCATTTTATATTGAGGGACACAACCGTCCAGCCGTGTGAGCATACATTGTTACCAGCAGGCGAGGAGAGCACACAAAATGCATAAAAAACGAGTAAATTCGTTACTGCTTGGTCTTTCACTGTTCTGTTTTCAGCAGCTCCTGGGTGTTTCTTTCAGCTTCTATAAGAGGAAACTGTGCTTTTGAAGGCCATTAATAAGCCAAAGGGTTTTACTCTGACGGTGGCGCGTTACAGCTGATTTTGATGACTTTGCGCCGCACAACGGGCGCGTGTACGTAACATTATTTTCTGGCTCGACATCGATGCGTCCCCAGCGTTACCCACTGGCTGCTGAGTGACCAATATAGGTTCCCTTGTTGGGAAATATCGCATTTTGTATTGAGGGGCTCAAGCGTCCAGCCGTGTGAACATACACTTTTACCAGCAGGCGAGGAGAGCACACAAAATGCAGAAAAAACGAGTAGATTCGTTACTGCTTGGTCTTTCACTGTTCTGTTTTCAACAGCTCCTGGGTGTGTCTTTCAGCTTCTGCAAAAGGAAACTGTGCTTTTGAAGGCCATTAAAAAGCCAAAGGGTGTTACTCTGACGGTGGCGCGTTACAGCTGATTTTGATGACTTTGCGCCGCACAATGGGCACGTGTACGTAACATTATTTTCTGGCTCGACATCGATGCGTCCCCAGCGTTACCCACTGGCTGCTGAGTGACCAATATAGGTTCCCTTGATGGGAAATATCGCATTTTATATTGAGGGGCTCAAGCGTCCAGCCGTGTGAACATACATTTTTACCAGCAGGCGAGGAGAGCATACAAAATGCATAAAAAACGAGTAATTTCGTTACTGCTGGGCCTTTCACTGCTCTGTTTTCAACAGCTCCTGGGTGTTTCTTTCAGCTTCTGCAAGAGGAAACTGTGCTTTTGAAGGCCCTTAAGAAACCGTTGGATTTTACTCTGACGGTGGCGCGTTACAGCTGATTTTGATGACTTTGCGCCGCACACTGGCGCGTGTACGTAACATTATTTTCTGGCTCGACATCGATGCGTCCCCAGCGTTCCCCACTGGCTGCTGAGTGACCGTTATAGGTTCCCTTGACGGAAAATAACGCATTTTATATTGAGGGACACAACCGTCCAGCCGTGTGTACATAAATTTTTACCAGGAGGCGAGGAGAGCACACAAAATGCATAAAAAACGAGTAAATTCGTCACTGCTTGGTCTTTCACTGTTCTGTTTTCAACAGCTCCTGGGTCTTTCTTTCAGCTTCTGCAAGAGAAAACTGTGCTTTTAAAGGCCTTTAAGAAACCGAAGGGTTTTACTCTGACGGTGGCGCGTTACAGCTGATTTTGATGACTTTGCGCCGCGCACGGGCGCGTGTACGTAACATTATTTTCTGGCTCGACATCGATGCGTCCCCAGCGTTCCCCACTGGCTGCTAAGTGACCATTATAGGTTCCCCTGACGGGAAATAACGCATTTTATATTGAGGGACACAAACGTCCAGCCGTATGAACATACACTTTTACCAGCAGGCGAGGAGAGCACACAAAATGCAGAAAAAACGAGTAAATTCGTTACTGCTTGGTCTTTCACTGATCTGTTTTCAGCAGCTCCTGGGTGTTTCTTTCAGCTTCTGTAAGAGGAAACTGTGCTTTTGAAGGCCATTAATAAGCCAAAGGGTTTTACTCTGACGGTGGCGCGTTACAGCTGATTTTGATGACTTTGCGCCGCACAACGGGCGCGTGTACGTAACATCATTTTCTGGCTCGACATCGATGCGTCCCCAGCGTTACCCACTGGCTGCTGAGTGACAAATATAGCTTCCCTTGATGGGAAATATCGCATTTTATATTGAGAGGCTCAAGCGTCCAGCCGTGGGAACATACATTTTTACCAGCAGGCGAGGAGAGCGCACAAAATGCATAAAATACGAGTAAATTCGTTACTGCTTGGTCTTTCACTGTTCTGTTTTCAACAGCTCCTGGGTGTGTCTTTCAGCTTCTGCAAGAGGAAACTGTGCTTTTGAAGGCCATTAAAAAGCCGAAGGGTGTTACTCTGACGGTGGCGAGTTACAGCTGATTTTGATGACTTTGCGCCGCACAACGGGCGCGTGTACGTAACATTATTTTCTGGCTCGACATCGATGCGTCCCCAGCGTTACCCACTGGCTGCTGAGTGACCAATATAGGTTCCCTTGATGGGAAATATCGCATTTTGTATTGAGGGGCTCAAGCGTCCAGCCGTGTGAACATACACTTTTACCAGCAGGCGAGGAGAGCACACAAAATGCAGAAAAAACGAGTAAATTCGTTACTGCTTGGTCTTTCACTGTTCTGTTTTCAGCAGCTCCTGGGTGTTTCTTTCAGCTTCTGTAAGAGGAAACTGTGCTTTTGAAGGCCATTAATAAGCCAAAGGGTTTTACTCTGACGGTGGCGCGTTACAGCTGATTTTGATGACTTTGCGCCGCACAACGAGCGCGTGAACGTAACATCATTTTCTGCCTCGACATCGATGCGTCCCCAGCGTTACCCACTGGCTGCTGAGTGACAAATATAGCTTCCCTTGATGGGAAATATCGCATTTTATATTGAGAGGCTCAAGCGTCCAGCCGTGTGAACATACATTTTTACCAGCAGGCGAGGAGAGCGCACAAAATGCATAAAATACGAGTAAATTCGTTACTGCTTGGTCTTTCACTGTTCTGTTTTCAACAGCTCCTGGGTGTGTCTTTCAGCTTCTGCAAGAGGAAACTGTGCTTTTGAAGGCCATTAAAAAGCCGAAGGGTGTTACTCTGACGGTGGCGCGTTACAGCTGATTTTGATGACTTTGCGCCGCACAACGGGCGCGTGTACGTAACATTATTTTCTGGCTCGACATCGATGCGTCCCCAGCGTTACCCACTGGCTGCTGAGTGACCAATATAGGTTCCCTTGATGGGAAATATCGCATTTTGTATTGAGAGGCTCAAGCGTCCAGCCGTGTGAACATACATTTTTACCAGCAGGCGAGGAGAGCATACAAAATGCATAAAAAACGAGTAATTTCGTTACTGCTGGGCCTTTCACTGCTCTGTTTTCAACAGCTCCTGGGTGTTTCTTTCAGCTTCTGCAAGAGGAAACTGTGCTTTTGAAGGCCCTTAAGAAACCGTTGGATTTTACTCTGACGGTGGCGCGTTACAGCTGATTTTGATGACTTGGCGCCGCACACTGGCGCGTGTACGTAACATTATTTTCTGGCTCGACATCGATGCGTCCCCAGCGTTCCCCACTGGCTGCTGAGTGACCGTTATAGGTTCCCTTGACGGAAAATAACGCATTTTATATTGAGGGACACAACCGTCCAGCCGTGTGAGCATACATTGTTACCAGCAGGCGAGGAGAGCACACAAAATGCATAAAAAACGAGTAAATTCGTTACTGCTTGGTCTTTCACTGTTCTGTTTTCAGCAGCTCCTGGGTGTTTCTTTCAGCTTCTATAAGAGGAAACTGTGCTTTTGAAGGCCATTAATAAGCCAAAGGGTTTTACTCTGACGGTGGCGCGTTACAGCTGATTTTGATGACTTTGCGCCGCACAACGGGCGCGTGTACGTAACATTATTTTCTGGCTCGACATCGATGCGTCCCCAGCGTTACCCACTGGCTGCTGAGTGACCAATATAGGTTCCCTTGTTGGGAAATATCGCATTTTGTATTGAGGGGCTCAAGCGTCCAGCCGTGTGAACATACACTTTTACCAGCAGGCGAGGAGAGCACACAAAATGCAGAAAAAACGAGTAGATTCGTTACGGCTTGGTCTTTCACTGTTCTGTTTTCAACAGCTCCTGGGTGTGTCTTTCAGCTTCTGCAAAAGGAAACTGTGCTTTTGAAGGCCATTAAAAAGCCAAAGGGTGTTACTCTGACGGTGGCGCGTTACAGCTGATTTTGATGACTTTGCGCCGCACAATGGGCGCGTGTACGTAACATTATTTTCTGGCTCGACATCGATGCGTCCCCAGCGTTACCCACTGGCTGCTGAGTGACCAATATAGGTTCCCTTGATGGAAAATATCGCATTTTATATTGAGGGGCTCAAGCGTCCAGCCGTGTGAACATACATTTTTACCAGCAGGCGAGGAGAGCATACAAAATGCATAAAAAACGAGTAATTTCGTTACTGCTGGGCCTTTCACTGCTCTGTTTTCAACAGCTCCTGGGTGTTTCTTTCAGCTTCTGCAAGAGGAAACTGTGCTTTTGAAGGCCCTTAAGAAACCGTTGGATTTTACTCTGACGGTGGCGCGTTACAGCTGATTTTGATGACTTTGCGCCGCACACTGGCGCGTGTACGTAACATTATTTTCTGGCTCGACATCGATGCGTCCCCAGCGTTCCCCACTGGCTGCTGAGTGACCGTTATAGGTTCCCTTGACGGAAAATAACGCATTTTATATTGAGGGACACAACCGTCCAGCCGTGTGAGCATACATTGTTACCAGCAGGCGAGGAGAGCACACAAAATGCATAAAAAACGAGTAAATTCGTTACTGCTTGGTCTTTCACTGTTCTGTTTTCAGCAGCTCCTGGGTGTTTCTTTCAGCTTCTATAAGAGGAAACTGTGCTTTTGAAGGCCATTAATAAGCCAAAGGGTTTTACTCTGACGGTGGCGCGTTACAGCTGATTTTGATGACTTTGCGCCGCACAACGGGCGCGTGTACGTAACATTATTTTCTGGCTCGACATCGATGCGTCCCCAGCGTTACCCACTGGCTGCTGAGTGACCAATATAGGTTCCCTTGTTGGGAAATATCGCATTTTGTATTGAGGGGCTCAAGCGTCCAGCCGTGTGAACATACACTTTTACCAGCAGGCGAGGAGAGCACACAAAATGCAGAAAAAACGAGTAGATTCGTTACGGCTTGGTCTTTCACTGTTCTGTTTTCAACAGCTCCTGGGTGTGTCTTTCAGCTTCTGCAAAAGGAAACTGTGCTTTTGAAGGCCATTAAAAAGCCAAAGGGTGTTACTCTGACGGTGGCGCGTTACAGCTGATTTTGATGACTTTGCGCCGCACAATGGGCGCGTGTACGTAACATTATTTTCTGGCTCGACATCGATGCGTCCCCAGCGTTACCCACTGGCTGCTGAGTGACCAATATAGGTTCCCTTGATGGGAAATATCGCATTTTATATTGAGGGGCTCAAGCGTCCAGCCGTGTGAACATACATTTTTACCAGCAGGCGAGGAGAGCATACAAAATGCATAAAAAACGAGTAATTTCGTTACTGCTGGGCCTTTCACTGCTCTGTTTTCAACAGCTCCTGGGTGTTTCTTTCAGCTTCTGCAAGAGGAAACTGTGCTTTTGAAGGCCCTTAAGAAACCGTTGGATTTTACTCTGACGGTGGCGCGTTACAGCTGATTTTGATGACTTTGCGCCGCACACTGGCGCGTGTACGTAACATTATTTTCTGGCTCGACATCGATGCGTCCCCAGCGTTCCCCACTGGCTGCTGAGTGACCGTTATAGGTTCCCTTGACGGAAAATAACGCATTTTATATTGAGGGACACAACCGTCCAGCCGTGTGAGCATACATTGTTACCAGCAGGCGAGGAGAGCACACAAAATGCATAAAAAACGAGTAAATTCGCTACTGCTTGGTCTTTCACTGTTCTGTTTTCAGCAGCTCCTGGGTGTTTCTTTCAGCTTCTGCAAGAGGAAACTGTGCTTTTGAAGGCCATTAATAAGCCAAAGGGTTTTACTCTGACGGTGGCGCGTTACAGCTGATTTTGATCACTTTGCGCCGCACACGGGCGCGTGTACGTAACATTATTTTCTGGCTCGACATCGATGCGTCCCCAGCGTTCCCCACTGGCTGCTGAGTGACCATTATAGGTTCCCCTGACGGGAAATAACGCATTTTATATTGAGGGACACAAACGTCCAGCCGTGTGAACATACACTTTTACCAGCAGGCGAGGAGAGCACACAAAATGCAGAAAAAACGAGTAAATTCGTTACTGCTTGGTCTTTCACTGATCTGTTTTCAGCAGCTCCTGGGTGTTTCTTTCAGCTTCTGTAAGAGGAAACTGTGCTTTTGAAGGCCATTAATAAGCCAAAGGGTTTTACTCTGACGGTGGCGCGTTACAGCTGATTTTGATGACTTTGCGCCGCACAACGGGCGCGTGTACGTAACATCATTTTCTGGCTCGACATCGATGCGTCCCCAGCGTTACCCACTGGCTGCTGAGTGACAAATATAGCTTCCCTTGATGGGAAATATCGCATTTTATATTGAGAGGCTCAAGCGTCCAGCCGTGGGAACATACATTTTTACCAGCAGGCGAGGAGAGCGCACAAAATGCATAAAATACGAGTAAATTCGTTACTGCTTGGTCTTTCACTGTTCTGTTTTCAACAGCTCCTGGGTGTGTCTTTCAGCTTCTGCAAGAGGAAACTGTGCTTTTGAAGGCCATTAAAAAGCCGAAGGGTGTTACTCTGACGGTGGCGAGTTACAGCTGATTTTGATGACTTTGCGCCGCACAACGGGCGCGTGTACGTAACATTATTTTCTGGCTCGACATCGATGCGTCCCCAGCGTTACCCACTGGCTGCTGAGTGACCAATATAGGTTCCCTTGATGGGAAATATCGCATTTTGTATTGAGGGGCTCAAGCGTCCAGCCGTGTGAACATACACTTTTACCAGCAGGCGAGGAGAGCACACAAAATGCAGAAAAAACGAGTAAATTCGTTACTGCTTGGTCTTTCACTGTTCTGTTTTCAGCAGCTCCTGGGTGTTTCTTTCAGCTTCTATAAGAGGAAACTGTGCTTTTGAAGGCCATTAATAAGCCAAAGGGTTTTACTCTGACGGTGGCGCGTTACAGCTGATTTTGATGACTTTGCGCCGCACAACGGGCGCGTGTACGTAACATTATTTTCTGGCTCGACATCGATGCGTCCCCAGCGTTACCCACTGGCTGCTGAGTGACCAATATAGGTTCCCTTGATGGGAAATATCGCATTTTGTATTGAGGGGCTCAAGCGTCCAGCCGTGTGAACATACACTTTTACCAGCAGGCGAGGAGAGCACACAAAATGCAGAAAAAACGAGTAAATTCGTTACTGCTTGGTCTTTCACTGTTCTGTTTTCAACAGCTCCTGGGTGTGTCTTTCAGCTTCTGCAAGAGGAAACTGTGCTTTTGAAGGCCATTAAAAAGCCGAAGGGTGTTACTCTGACGGTGGCGCGTTACAGCTGATTTTGATGACTTTGCGCCGCACAACGGGCGCGTGTACGTAACATTATTTTCTGGCTCGACATCGATGCGTCCCCAGCGTTACCCACTGGCTGCTGAGTGACCAATATAGGTTCTCTTGATGGGAAATATCGCATTTTGTATTGAGGGGCTCAAGCGTCCAGCCGTGTGAACATACATTTTTACCAGCAGGCGAGGAGAGCATACAAAATGCATAAAAAACGAGTAATTTCGTTACTGCTGGGCCTTTCACTGCTCTGTTTTCAACAGCTCCTGGGTGTTTCTTTCAGCTTCTGCAAGAGGAAACTGTGCTTTTGAAGGCCCTTAAGAAACCGTTGGATTTTACTCTGACGGTGGCGCGTTACAGCTGATTTTGATGACTTTGCGCCGCACACTGGCGCGTGTACGTAACATTATTTTCTGGCTCGACATCGATGCGTCCCCAGCGTTCCCCACTGGCTGCTGAGTGACCGTTATAGGTTCCCTTGACGGAAAATAACGCATTTTATATTGAGGGACACAACCGTCCAGCCGTGTGAGCATACATTGTTACCAGCAGGCGAGGAGAGCACACAAAATGCATAAAAAACGAGTAAATTCGTCACTGCTTGGTCTTTCACTGTTCTGTTTTCAACAGCTTCTGGGTCTTTCTATCAGCTTCTGCAAGAGAAAACTGTGCTTTTGAAGGCCTTTAAGAAACCGAAGGGTTTTACTCTGACGGTGGCGCGTTACAGCTGATTTTGATGACTTTGCGCCGCACACGGGCGCGTGTACGTAACATTATTTTCTGGCTCGACATCGATGCGTCCCCAGCGTTCCCCACTGGCTGCTGAGTGACCATTATAGGTTCCCCTGACGGGAAATAACGCATTTTATATTGAGGGACACAAGCGTCCAGCCGTGTGAACATACATTTTTACCAGCAGGCGAGGAGAGCACACAAAATGCAGAAAAAACGAGTAAATTCGCTACTGCTTGGTCTTTCACTGTTCTGTTTTCAGCAGCTCCTGGGTGTTTTTTTCAGCTTCTGCAAGAGGAAACTGTGCTTTTGAAGGCCATTAATAAGCCAAAGGGTTTTACTCTGACAGTGGCGCGTTACAGCTGATTTTGATCACTTTGCGCCGCACATGGGCGCGTGTACGTAACATTATTTTCTGGCTCGACATCGATGCGTCCCCAGCGTTCAACACTGGCTGCTGAGTGACCAATATAGGTTCCCTTTACGGGAAATGTCGCATTTTGTATTGAGGGGCTCAAGCGTCCAGCCGTGTGAACATACATTTTCACCAGCAAGCGAGGAGAGCACACAAAATGCATAAAAAACGAGTAAATTCATTACTGCTTGGTCTTTCGCTGTTCTGTTTTCAACAGCTCCTGGGTGTTTCTTTCAGCTTCTGCAAGAGGAAACTGTGCTTTTGAAGGCCATTAAGAAACCGAAGGATTTTGATGACTTTGCACCGCACACGGGCGCGTGTACGTAACATTACTTTCTGGCTCGACATCGATGCATCCCCAGCGTTCCCCACTGGCTGCTGAGTGACCATTACATGTTCCTTTGACGGGAATTAACGCATTTTATATTGAGGGACACAACCGTCCAGCCGTGTGAACATACATTGTTACCAGCAGGCGAGGAGAGCACACAAAATGCATAAAAAACGAGTAAATTCGTCACTGCTTGGTTTTTCACTGTTCTGTTTTCAACAGCTCCTGGGTCTTTCTTTCAGCTTCTGCAAGAGAAAATTGTGCATTTGAAGGCCTTTAAGAAAGCGAAGGGTTTTACTCTGACCGTGGCGCGTTACAGCTGATTTTGATCACTTTGCGCCGCACATGGGCGCGTGTGCGTAACATTATTTTCTGGCTCGACATCGATGCGTCCCCAGCGTTCCCCACTGGCTGCTGAGTGACCAATATAGGTTCCCTTTATGGGAAATGTCGCATTTTGTATTGAGGGGCTCAAGCGTCCAGCCGTGTGAACATACATTTTTACCAGCAAGCGAGGAGAGCACACAAAATGCATAAAAAACGAGTAAATTCGTTACTGCTTGGTCTTTCACTGTTCTGTTTTCAACAGCTCCTGGGTGCTTTCTTTCAGGCCCGGCAAGAGGAACCTTTACTTTTGAAGGCCGTTGAGCAACTGATGCGTTTTACTCTGAGGGTGGCGTGTTACAGCTGATTTTGATGACCTTGCGCCGCACACGGGAGCGTGTACGTAACATTATTTTCTGGCTCGACATCGATGCGTCCCCAGCGTTCCCCACTGGCTGCTGAGTGACCATTATATGTCCCCCTGACGGGAAATAACGCATTTTATATTGAGGGACACAAGCGTCCAGCCGTGTGAACATACATTTTTACCAGCAGGCGAGGAGAGCACACAAAATGCAGAAAAAACGAGTAAATTCGCTACTGCTTGGTCTTTCACTGTTCTGTTTTCAGCAGCTCCTGGATGTTTCTTTCAGCTTCTGCAAGAGGAAACTGTGCTTTTGAAGGCCATTAATAAGCCAAAGGGTTTTACTCTGACGGTGGCGCGTTACAGCTGATTTTGATCACTTTGCGCCGCACATGGGCGCGTGTACGTAACATTATTTTCTGGCTCGACATCGATGCGTCCCCAGCGTTCCCCACTGGCTGCTGAGTGACCAATATAGGTTCCCTTTACGGGAAATGTCGCATTTTGTATTGAGGGGCTCAAGCGTCCAGCCGTGTGAACATACATTTTTACCAGCCAGCGAGGAGAGCACACAAAATGCATAAAAAACGAGTAAATTCGTTACTGCTTGGTCTTTCGCTGTTCTGTTTTCAACAGCTCCTGGGTGTTTCTTTCAGCTTCTGCAAGAGGAAACTGTGCTTTTGAAGGCCATTAATAAGCCAAAGGGTTTTACTCTGACGGTGGCGCGTTACAGCTGATTTTGATGACTTTGCACCGCACACGGGCGCGTGTACGTAACATTATTTTCTGGCTCGACATCGATGCATCCCCAGCGTTCCCCACTGGCTGCTGAGTGACCATTACAGGTTCCTTTGACGGGAATTAACGCATTTTATATTGAGGGACACAACCGTCCAGCCGTGTGAACATACATTGTTACCAGCAGGCGAGGAGAGCACACAAAATGCATAAAAAACGAGTAAATTCTTCACTGCTTGGTCTTTCACTGTTCTGTTTTCAACAGCTCCTGGGTCTTTCTTTCAGCTTCTGCAAGAGAAAATTGTGCTTTTGAAGGCCTTTAAGAAAGCGAAGTTTTTTACTTTGACGGTGGCGCGTTACAGCTGATTTTGATGACTTTGCGCCGCACACGGGCGCGTGTACGTAACATTATTTTCTGGCTCGACATCGATGCGTCCCCAGCGTTCCCCACTGGCTGCTGAGTGACCACTGTAGGTTCCCCTGACGGGAAATAACGCATTTTATATTGAGGGACACAAACGTCCAGCCGTGTGAACATACATTTTTACCAGCAGGCGAGGAGAGCACACAAAATGCAGAAAAAACGAGTAAATTCGTTACTGCTTGGTCTTTCACTGTTCTGTTTTCAGCAGCTCCTGGATGTTTCTTTCAGCTTCTGTAAGAGGAAACTGTGCTTTTGAAGGCCATTAATAAGCCAAAGGGTTTTACTCTGACGGTGGCGCGTTACAGCTGATTTTGATGACTTTGCGCCGCACATGGGCGCGTGTACGTAACATTATTTTCTGGCTCGACATCGATGCGTCCCCAGCGTTTCCCACTGGCTGCTGAGTGACCAATATAGGTTCCCTTTATGGGAAATGTCGCATTTTGTATTGATGGGTTCAAGCGTCCAGCCGTGTGAACATATATTTTTACCAGCAAGCGAGGAGAGCACACAAAATGCATAAAAAACGAGTAAATTCGTTACTGCTTGGTCTTTCACTGTTCTGTTTTCAACAGCTCCTGGGTGCTTTCTTTCAGGCCCGGCAAGAGGAACCTTTGCTTTTGAAGGCCGTTGAGCAACTGATGCGTTTTACTCTGAGGGTGGCGTGTTACAGCTGATTTTGATGACCTTGCGCCGCACACGGGAGCGTGTACGTAACATTATTTTTTGGCTCGACATCGATGCGTCCCCAGCTTTCCCCACTGGCAGCTGAGTGACCATTATAGGTTCCCTTGGTGGCAAATATCGCATTTTATATTGAGAGGCACAAGCGTCCAGCCGTGTGTACATACATTTTTACCAGGAGGCGAGGAGAGCACACAAAATGCATAAAAAACGAGTAAATTCGTTACTGCTTGGTCTTTCACTGTTCTGTTTTCAGCAGCTCCTGGGTGTTTCTTTCAGCTTCTGTAAGAGGAAACTGTGCTCTTGAAGGCCATTAATAAGCCAAAGGGTCTTACTCTGACGGTGGCGCGTTACAGCTGATTTTGATGACTTTGCGCCGCACATGGGCGCGTGTACGTAACATTATTTTCTGGCTCGACATCGATGCGTCCCCAGCGTTTCCCACTGGCTGCTGAGTGACCAATATAGGTTCCCTTTATGGGAAATTTCGCATTTTGTATTGATGGGCTCAAGCGTCCAGCCGTGTGAACATATATTTTTACCAGCAAGCGAGGAGAGCACACAAAATGCATAAAAAACGAGTAAATTCGTTACTGCTTGGTCTTTCACTGTTCTGTTTTCAACAGCTCCTGGGTGCTTTCTTTCAGGCCCGGCAAGAGGAACCTTTGCTTTTGAAGGCCGTTGAGCAACTGATGCGTTTTACTCTGAGGGTGGCGTGTTACAGCTGATTTTGATGACCTTGCGCCGCACACGGGAGCGTGTACGTAACATTATTTTTTGGCTCGACATCGATGCGTCCCCAGCGTTCCCCACTGGCTGCTGAGTGACCATTACAGGTTCCTTTGACGGGAATTAACGCATTTTATATTGAGGGACACAACCGTCCAGCCGTGTGAACATACATTGTTACCAGCAGGCGAGGAGAGCACACAAAATGCATAAAAAACGAGTAAATTCGTCACTGCTTGGTCTTTCACTGTTCAGTTTTCAACAGCTCCTGGGTCTTTCTTTCAGCTTCTGCAAGAGGAAACTGTGCTTTTGAAGGCCATTAATAAGCCAAAGGGTTTTACTCTGACGGTGGCGCGTTACAGCTGATTTTGATGACTTTGCGCCGCACACGGGCGCGTGTACGTAACATTATTTTCTGGCTCGACATCGATGCGTCCCCAGCGTTCCCCACTGGCTGCTGAGTGACCATTATAGGTTCCCTTGATCGGAAATATCGCATTTTATATTGAGAGGCACAAGCGTCCAGCCGTGTGTACATACATTTTTACCAGGAGGCGAGGAGAGCACACAAAATGCATAAAAAACGAGTAATTTTGTTACTACTTGGTCTTTCACTGTTCTGTTTTCAACAGCTCCTGGGTCTTTCTTTCAGCTTCTGCAAGAGGGAACTGTGCTTTTGAAGGCCTTTAAGAAACCGAAGGGTTTTACTCTGACGGTGGCGCGTTACAGCTGATTTTGATGACTTTGCGCCGCACACGGGCGCGTGTACGTAACATTATTTTCTGGCTCGGCATCGATGCGTCCCCAGCGTTCCCCACTGACTGCTGAGTGACCATTATAGGTTCCCTTTACGAGAAATAACGCATTTTATATTGAGGGACACAAGCGTCCAGCCGTGTGAACATACATTTTTACCAGCAGGCGAGGAGAGCACACAAAATGCAGAAAAAACGAGTAAATTCGCTACTGCTTGGTCTTTCACTGTTCTGTTTTCAGCAGCTCCTGGGTGTTTCTTTCAGCTTCTGCAAGAGGAAACTGTGCTTTTGAAGGCCATTAATAAGCCAAAGGGTTTTACTCTGACGGTGGCGCGTTACAGCTGATTTTGATCACTTTGCGCCGCACATGGGCGCGTGTACGTAACATTATTTTCTGGCTCGACATCGATGCAGCCCCAGCGCTCCCCACTGGCTGCTGAGTGACCAATATAGGTTCCCTTTACGGGAAATGTCGCATTTTGTATTGAGGGGCTCAAGCGTCCAGCCGTCTGAACATACATTTTTACCAGCAGGCGAGGAGAGCACACAAAATGCATAAAAAACGAGTAAATTCGTTACTGCTTGGTCTTTCACTGTTCTGTTTTCAACAGCTCCTGGGTGTTTCTTTCAGCTTCTGCAAGAGGAAACTGTGCTTTTGAAGGCCATTAATAAGCCAAAGGTTTTTACTCTGACGGTGGCGCGTTACAGCTGATTTTGATGACTTTGCACCGCACACGGGCGCGTGTACGTAACATTATTTTCTGGCTCGATATCGATGCATCCCCAGCGTTCCCCACTGGCTGCTGAGTGACCATTACAGGTTCCTTTGACGGGAATTAACGCATTTTATATTGAGGGGCACAACCGTCCAGCCGTGTGAACATACATTGTTACCAGCAGGCGAGGAGAGCACACAAAATGCATAAAAAACGAGTAAATTCGTCACTGCTTGGTCTTTCACTGTTCTGTTTTCAACAGCTCCTGGGTCTTTCTTTCAGCTTCTGCAAGAGAAAATTGTGCTTTTAAAGGCCTTTAAGAAAGCGAAGGGTTTTACTCTGACGGTGGCGCGTTACAGCTGATTTTGATGACTTTGCGCCGCACACGGGCGCGTGTACGTAACATTATTTTCTGGCTCGACATCGATGCGTCCCCAGCGTTCCCCACTGGCTGCTGAGTGACCATTATAGGTTCCCCTGACGGGAAATAACGCATTTTATATTGAGGGACACAAACGTCCAGCCGTGTGAACATACATTTTTACCAGCAGGCGAGGAGAGCACACAAAATGCAGAAAAAACGAGTAAATTCGTTACTGCTTGGTCTTTCACTGTTCTGTTTTCAGCAGCTCCTGGGTGTTTCTTTCAGCTTCTGTAAGAGGAAACTGTGCTTATGAAGGCCATTAATAAGCCAAAGGGTTTTACTCTGACGGTGGCGCGTTACAGCTGATTTTGATGACTTTGCGCCGCACATGGGCGCGTGTACGTAACATTATTTTCTGGCTCGACATCGATGCGTCCCCAGCGTTTCCCACTGGCTGCTGAGTGACCAATATAGGTTCCCTTGATGGGAAATGTCGCATTTTGTATTGAGGGGCTCAAGCGTCCAGCCGTGTGAACATACATTTTTACCAGCAAGCGAGGAGAGCACACAAAATGCATAAAAAACGAGTAAATTCGTTACTGCTAGGTCTTTCACTGTTCTGTTTTCAACAGCTCCTGGGTGCTTTCTTTCAGGCCCGGCAAGAGGAACCTTTGCTTTTGAAGGCCGTTGAGCAACTGATGCGTTTTACTCTGAGGGTGGCGTGTTACAGCTGATTTTGATGACCTTGCGCCGCACACGGGAGCGTGTACGTAACATTATTTTCTGGCTCGACATCGATGCGTCCCCAGCGTTCCCCACTGGCTGCTGAGTGACCATTATAGGTTCCCTTGATGGGAAATATCGCATTTTATATTGAGGGGCTCAAGCGTCCAGCCGTGTGAACATACACTTTTACCAGCAGGCGAGGAGAGCACACAAAATGCAGAAAAAACGAGTAAATTCGTTACTGCTTGGTCTTTCACTGTTCTGTTTTCAACAGCTCCTGGGTGCTTTCTTTCAGGCCCGGCAAGAGGAACCTTTGCTTTTGAAGGCCGTTGAGCAACTGATGCGTTTTACTCTGAGGGTGGCGTGTTACAGCTGATTTTGATGACCTTGCGCCGCACACAGGAGCGTGTACGTAACATTATTTTCTGGCTCGACATCGATGCGTCCCCAGCTTTCCCCACTGGCTGCTGAGTGACCATTATTGGTTCCCTTGATGGCAAATATCGCATTTTATATTGAGAGGCACAAGCGTCCAGCCGTGTGTACATACATTTTTACCAGCAGGCGAGGAGAGCACACAAAATGCATAAAAAACGAATAATTTTGTTACTACTTGGTCTTTCACTGTTCTGTTTTCAACAGCACCTGGGTCTTTCTTTCAGCTTCTGCAAGAGAAAATTGTGCTTTTGAAGGCCTTTAAGAAAGCGAAGGGTTTTACTCTGACAGTGGCGCGTTACAGCTGATTTTGATGACTTTGCGCCGCACAACGGGCGCGTGTACGTAACATTATTTTCTGGCTCGACATCGATGCGTCCCCAGCGTTCAACACTGGCTGCTGAGTGACCAATATAGGTTCCCTTTACGGGAAATGTCGCATTTTGTATTGAGGGGCTCAAGCGTCCAGCCGTGTGAACATACATTTTTACCAGCAAGCGAGGAGAGCACACAAAATGCATAAAAAACGAGTAAATTCGTTACTGCTAGGTCTTTCACTGTTCTGTTTTCAACAGCTCCTGGGTGCTTTCTTTCAGGCCCGGCAAGAGGAACCTTTGCTTTTGAAGGCCGTTGAGCAACTGATGCGTTTTACTCTGAGGGTGGCGTGTTACAGCTGATTTTGATGACCTTGCGCCGCACACAGGAGCGTGTACGTAACATTATTTTCTGGCTCGACATCGATGCGTCCCCAGCTTTCCCCACTGGCTGCTGAGTGACCATTATTGGTTCCCTTGATGGCAAATATCGCATTTTATATTGAGAGGCTCAAGCGTCCAGCCGTGTGAACATACATTTTTACCAGCAAGCGAGGAGAGCACACAAAATGCATAAAAAACGAGTAAATTCGTTACTGCTAGGTCTTTCACTGTTCTGTTTTCAACAGCTCCTGGGTGCTTTCTTTCAGGCCCGGCAAGAGGAACCTTTGCTTTTGAAGGCCGTTGAGCAACTGATGCGTTTTACTCTGAGGGTGGCGTGTTACAGCTGATTTTGATGACCTTGCGCCGCACACGGGAGCGTGTACGTAACATTATTTTCTGGCTCGACATCGATGCGTCCCCAGCGTTCAACACTGGCTGCTGAGTGACCAATATAGGTTCCCTTTACGGGAAATGTCGCATTTTGTATTGAGGGGCTCAAGCGTCCAGCCGTGTGAACATACATTTTTACCAGCAAGCGAGGAGAGCACACAAAATGCATAAAAAACGAGTAAATTCGTTACTGCTAGGTCTTTCACTGTTCTGTTTTCAACAGCTCCTGGGTGCTTTCTTTCAGGCCCGGCAAGAGGAACCTTTGCTTTTGAAGGCCGTTGAGCAACTGATGCGTTTTACTCTGAGGGTGGCGTGTTACAGCTGATTTTGATGACCTTGCGCCGCACACGGGAGCGTGTACGTAACATTATTTTCTGGCTCGACATCGATGCGTCCCCAGCGTTCCCCACTGGCTGCTGAGTGACCATTATAGGTTCCCTTGATGGGAAATATCGCATTTTATATTGAGAGGCACAAGCGTCCAGCCGTGTGTACATACATTTTTACCAGGAGGCGAGGAGAGCACACAAAATGCATAAAAAATGAGTAATTTTGTTACTACTTGGTCTTTCACTGTTCTGTTTTCAACAGCACCTGGGTCTTTCTTTCAGCTTCTGCAAGAGGAAACTGTGCTTTTGAAGGCCTTTAAGAAACCGAAGGGTTTTACTCTGACGGTGGCGCGTTACAGCTGATTTTGATGACTTTGCGCCGCACACGGGCGCGTGTACGTAACATTATTTTCTGGCTCGACATCGATGCGTCCCCAGCGTTCCCCACTGGCTGCTGAGTGACCATTATAGGTTCCCCTGACGGGAAATAACGCATTTTATATTGAGGGACACAAACGTCCAGCCGTGCGAACATAGATTTTTACCAGCAGGCGAGGAGAGCACACAAAATGCAGAAAAAACGAGTAAATTCGTTACTGCTTGGTCTTTCACTGTTCTGTTTTCAACAGCTCCTGGGTGCTTTCTTTCAGGCCCGGCAAGAGGAACCTTTGCTTTTGAAGGCCGTTGAGCAACTGATGCGTTTTACTCTGAGGGTGGCGTGTTACAGCTGATTTTGATGACCTTGCGCCGCACACAGGAGCGTGTACGTAACATTATTTTCTGGCTCGACATCGATGCGTCCCCAGCTTTCCCCACTGGCTGCTGAGTGACCATTATTGGTTCCCTTGATGGCAAATATCGCATTTTATATTGAGAGGCACAAGCGTCCAGCCGTGTGTACATACATTTTTACCAGCAGGCGAGGAGAGCACACAAAATGCATAAAAAACGAATAATTTTGTTACTACTTGGTCTTTCACTGTTCTGTTTTCAACAGCTCCTGGGTGTTTCGTTCAGCTTCTGCAAGAGAAAACTGTGCTTTTGAAGGCCATTAAAAAGCCGAAGGGTGTTACTCTGACGGTGGCGAGTTACAGCTGATTTTGATGACTTTGCGCCGCACAACGGGCGCGTGTACGTAACATTATTTTCTGGCTCGACATCGATGCGTCCCCAGCGTTACCCACTGGCTGCTGAGTGACCAATATAGGTTCCCTTGATGGGAAATATCGCATTTTGTATTGAGGGGCTCAAGCGTCCAGCCGTGTGAACATACACTTTTACCAGCAGGCGAGGAGAGCACACAAAATGCAGAAAAAACGAGTAGATTCGTTACTGCTTGGTCTTTCACTGTTCTGTTTTCAACAGCTCCTGGGTGCTTTCTTTCAGGCCCGGCAAGAGGAACCTTTGCTTTTGAAGGCCGTTGAGCAACTGATGCGTTTTACTCTGAGGGTGGCGTGTTACAGCTGATTTTGATGACTTTGCGCCGCACACGGGCGCGTGTACGTAACATTATTTTCTGGCTCGGCATCGATGCGTCCCCAGCGTTCCCCACTGACTGCTGAGTGACCATTATAGGTTCCCTTGACGAGAAATAACGCATTTTATATTGAGGGACACAAGCGTCCAGCCGTGTGAACATACATTTTTACCAGCAGGCGAGGAGAGCACACAAAATGCAGAAAAAACGAGTAAATTCGCTACTGCTTGGTCTTTCACTGTTCTGTTTTCAGCAGCTCCTGGGTGTTTCTTTCAGCTTCTGCAAGAGGAAACTGTGCTTTTGAAGGCCATTAATAAGCCAAAGGGTTTTACTCTGACGGTGGCGCGTTACAGCTGATTTTGATCACTTTGCGCCGCACATGGGCGCGTGTACGTAACATTATTTTCTGGCTCGACATCGATGCAGCCCCAGCGTTCCCCACTGGCTGCTGAGTGACCATTGTAGGTTCCTTTGACGGGAAATAACGCATTTTATATTGAGGGACACAAACGTCCAGCCGTGTGAACATAGATTTTTACCAGCAGGCGAGGAGAGCACACAAAATGCAGAAAAAACGAGTAAATTCGTTACTGCTTGGTCTTTCACTGTTCTGTTTTCAACAGCTCCTGGGTGCTTTCTTTCAGGCCCGGCAAGAGGAACCTTTGCTTTTGAAGGCCGTTGAGCAACTGATGCGTTTTACTCTGAGGGTGGCGTGTTACAGCTGATTTTGATGACCTTGCGCCGCACACAGGAGCGTGTACGTAACATTATTTTCTGGCTCGACATCGATGCGTCCCCAGCTTTCCCCACTGGCTGCTGAGTGACCATTATTGGTTCCCTTGATGGCAAATATCGCATTTTATATTGAGAGGCACAAGCGTCCAGCCGTGTGTACATACATTTTTACCAGCAGGCGAGGAGAGCACACAAAATGCATAAAAAACGAATAATTTTGTTACTACTTGGTCTTTCACTGTTCTGTTTTCAACAGCTCCTGGGTGTTTCTTTCAGCTTCTGCAAGAGAAAACTGTGCTTTTGAAGGCCATTAAAAAGCCGAAGGGTTTTACTCTGACGGTGGCGCGTAACAGCTGATTTTGATGACTTTGCGCCGCACAACGGGCGCGTGTACGTAACATTATTTTCTGGCTCGACATCGATGCGTCCCCAGCGTTACCCACTGGCTGCTGAGTGACCAATATAGGTTCCCTTTGTGGGAAATATCGCATTTTGTATTGAGGGGCTCAAGCGTCCAGCCGTGTGAACATACATTTTTACCAGCAGGCGAGGAGAGCACACAAAATGCATAAAAAACGAATAATTTTGTTACTACTTGGTCTTTCACTGTTCTGTTTTCAACAGCTCCTGGGTCTTTCTTTCAGCTTCTGCAAGAGGGAACTGTGCTTTTAAAGGCCTTTAAGAAACCGAAGGGTTTTACTCTGACGGTGGCGCGTTACAGCTGATTTTGATGACTTTGCGCCGCACACGGGCGCGTGTACGTAACATTATTTTCTGGCTCGACATCGATGCGTCCCCAGCGTTCCCCACTGGCTGCTGAGTGACCACTACAGGTTCCTTTGACGGGAATTAACGCATTTTATATTGAGGGACACAACCGTCCAGCCGTGTGAACATACATTGTTACCAGCAGGCGAGGAGAGCACACAAAATGCATAAAAAACGAGTAAATTCGTCACTGCTTGGTCTTTCACTGTTCAGTTTTCAACAGCTCCTGGGTCTTTCTTTCAGCTTCTGCAAGAGGAAACTGTGCTTTTGAAGGCCATTAATAAGTCAAAGGGTTTTACTCTGACGGTGGCGTGTTACAGCTGATTTTGATGACCTTGCGCCGCACACGGGAGCGTGTACGTAACATTATTTTCTGGCTCGACATCGATGCGTCCCCAGCGTTCCCCACTGGCTGCTGAGTGACCATTACAGGTTCCTTTGACGGGAATTAACGCATTTTATATTGAGGGACCCAACCGTCCAGCCGTGTGAACATACATTGTTACCAGCAGGCGAGGAGAGCACACAAAATGCATAAAAAACGAGTAAATTCGTCACTGCTTGGTCTTTCACTGTTCAGTTTTCAACAGCTCCTGGGTCTTTATTTCAGCTTCTGCAAGAGGAAACTGTGCTTTTGAAGGCCATTAATAAGCCAAAGGGTTTTACTCTGACGGTGGCGCGTTACAGCTGATTTTGATGACTTTGCGCCGCACACGGGCGCGTGTACGTAACATTATTTTCTGGCTCGACATCGATGCGTCCCCAGCGTTCCCCACTGGCTGCTGAGTGACCATTATAGGTTCCCTTGATGGGAAATATCGCATTTTATATTGAGAGGCACAAGCGTCCAGCCGTGTGTACATACATTTTTACCAGGAGGCGAGGAGAGCACACAAAATGCATAAAAAACGAATAATTTTGTTACTACTTGGTCTTTCACTGTTCTGTTTTCAACAGCTCCTGGGTCTTTCTTTCAGCTTCTGCAAGAGGGAACTGTGCTTTTGAAGGCCTTTAAGAAACCGAAGGGTTTTACTCTGACGGTGGCGCGTTACAGCTGATTTTGATGACTTTGCGCCGCACACGGGCGCGTGTACGTAACATTATTTTCTGGCTCGACATCGATGCGTCCCCAGCGTTACCCACTGGCTGCTGAGTGATCAATATAGGTTCCCTTTGTGGGAAATATCGCATTTTGTATTGAGGGGCTCAAGCGTCCAGCCGTGTGAACATACATTTTTACCAGCAGGCGAGGAGAGCACACAAAATGCATAAAAAACGAATAATTTTGTTACTACTTGGTCTTTCACTGTTCTGTTTTCAACAGCTCCTGGGTCTTTCTTTCAGCTTCTGCAAGAGGGAACTGTGCTTTTGAAGGCCTTTAAGAAACCGAAGGGTTTTACTCTGACGGTGGCGCGTTACAGCTGATTTTGATGACTTTGCGCCGCACACGGGCGCGTGTACGTAACATTATTTTCTGGCTCGACATCGATGCGTCCCCAGCGTTCCCCACTGGCTGCTGAGTGACCACTACAGGTTCCTTTGACGGGAATTAACGCATTTTATATTGAGGGACACAACCGTCCAGCCGTGTGAACATACATTGTTACCAGCAGGCGAGGAGAGCACACAAAATGCATAAAAAACGAGTAAATTCGTCACTGCTTGGTCTTTCACTGTTCAGTTTTCAACAGCTCCTGGGTCTTTCTTTCAGCTTCTGCAAGAGGAAACTGTGCTTTTGAAGGCCATTAATAAGTCAAAGGGTTTTACTCTGACGGTGGCGTGTTACAGCTGATTTTGATGACCTTGCGCCGCACACGGGAGCGTGTACGTAACATTATTTTCTGGCTCGACATCGATGCGTCCCCAGCGTTCCCCACTGGCTGCTGAGTGACCATTACAGGTTCCTTTGACGGGAATTAACGCATTTTATATTGAGGGACCCAACCGTCCAGCCGTGTGAACATACATTGTTACCAGCAGGCGAGGAGAGCACACAAAATGCATAAAAAACGAGTAAATTCGTCACTGCTTGGTCTTTCACTGTTCAGTTTTCAACAGCTCCTGGGTCTTTATTTCAGCTTCTGCAAGAGGAAACTGTGCTTTTGAAGGCCATTAATAAGCCAAAGGGTTTTACTCTGACGGTGGCGCGTTACAGCTGATTTTGATGACTTTGCGCCGCACACGGGCGCGTGTACGTAACATTATTTTCTGGCTCGACATCGATGCGTCCCCAGCGTTCCCCACTGGCTGCTGAGTGACCATTATAGGTTCCCTTGATGGGAAATATCGCATTTTATATTGAGAGGCACAAGCGTCCAGCCGTGTGTACATACATTTTTACCAGGAGGCGAGGAGAGCACACAAAATGCATAAAAAACGAGTAATTTTGTTACTACTTGGTCTTTCACTGTTCTGTTTTCAACAGCTCCTGGGTCTTTCTTTCAGCTTCTGCAAGAGGGAACTGTGCTTTTGAAGGCCTTTAAGAAACCGAAGGGTTTTACTCTGACGGTGGCGCGTTATAGCTGATTTTGATGACTTTGCGCCGCACACGGGCGCGTGTACGTAACATTATTTTCTGGCTCGGCATCGATGCGTCCCCAGCGTTCCCCACTGACTGCTGAGTGACCATTATAGGTTCCCTTGACGAGAAATAACGCATTTTATATTGAGGGACACAAGCTTCCAGCCGTGTGAACATACATTTTTACCAGCAGGCGAGGAGAGCACACAAAATGCAGAAAAAACGAGTAAATTCGCTACTGCTTGGTCTTTCACTGTTCTGTTTTCAGCAGCTCCTGGGTGTTTCTTTCAGCTTCTGCAAGAGGAAACTGTGCTTTTGAAGGCCATTAATAAGCCAAAGGGTTTTACTCTGACGGTGGCGCGTTACAGCTGATTTTGATCACTTTGCGCCGCACATGGGCGCGTGTACGTAACATTATTTTCTGGCTCGACATCGATGCAGCCCCAGCGTTCCCCACTGGCTGCTGAGTGACCATTGTAGGTTCCCCTGACGGGAAATAACGCATTTTATATTGAGGGACACAAACGTCCAGCCGTGTGAACATAGATTTTTACCAGCAGGCGAGGAGAGCACACAAAATGCAGAAAAAACGAGTAAATTCGTTACTGCTAAGTCTTTCACTGTTCTGTTTTCAACAGCTCCTGGGTGCTTTCTTTCAGGCCCGGCAAGAGGAACCTTTGCTTTTGAAGGCCGTTGAGCAACTGATGCGTTTTACTCTGAGGGTGGCGTGTTACAGCTGATTTTGATGACCTTGCGCCGCACACAGGAGCGTGTACGTAACATTATTTTCTGGCTCGACATCGATGCGTCCCCAGCTTTCCCCACTGGCTGCTGAGTGACCATTATTGGTTCCCTTGATGGCAAATATCGCATTTTATATTGAGAGGCACAAGCGTCCAGCCGTGTGTACATACATTTTTACCAGCAGGCGAGGAGAGCACACAAAATGCATAAAAAACGAATAATTTTGTTACTACTTGGTCTTTCACTGTTCTGTTTTCAACAGCTCCTGGGTGTTTCTTTCAGCTTCTGCAAGAGAAAACTGTGCTTTTGAAGGCCATTAAAAAGCCGAAGGGTTTTACTCTGACGGTGGCGCGTAACAGCTGATTTTGATGACTTTGCGCCGCACAACGGGCGCGTGTGCGTAACATTATTTTCTGGCTCGACATCGATGCGTCCCCAGCGTTACCCACTGGCTTCTGAGTGACCAATATAGGTTCCCTTTGTGGGAAATATCGCATTTTGTATTGAGGGGCTGAAGCGTCCAGCCGTGTGAACATACATTTTTACCAGCAGGCGAGGAGAGCACACAAAATGCATAAAAAACGAATAATTTTGTTACTACTTGGTCTTTCACTGTTCTGTTTTCAACAGCTCCTGGGTCTTTCTTTCAGCTTCTGCAAGAGGGAACTGTGCTTTTGAAGGCCTTTAAGAAACCGAAGGGTTTTACTCTGACGGTGGCGCGTTACAGCTGATTTTGATGACTTTGCGCCGCACACGGGCGCGTGTACGTAACATTATTTTCTGGCTCGACATCGATGCGTCCCCAGCGTTCCCCACTGGCTGCTGAGTGACCATTGTAGGTTCCCCTGACGGGAAATAACGCATTTTATATTGAGGGACACAAACGTCCAGCCGTGTGAACATACATTTTTACCAGCAGGCGAGGAGAGCACACAAAATGCAGAAAAAACGAGTAAATTCGTTACTGCTTGGTCTTTCACTGTTCTGTTTTCAGCAGCTCCTGGGTGTTTCTTTCAGCTTCTGTAAGAGGAAACTGTGCTTTTGAAGGCCATTAATAAGCCAAAGGGTTTTACTCTGACGGTGGCGCGTTACAGCTGATTTTGATGACTTTGCGCCGCACATGGGCGCGTGTACGTAACATTATTTTCTGGCTCGACATCGATGCGTCCCCAGCGTTTCCCACTGGCTGCTGAGTGACCAATATAGGTTCCCTTTATGGGAAATGTCGCATTTTGTATTGAGGGGCTCAAGCGTCCAGCCGTGTGAACATACATTTTTACCAGCAAGCGAGGAGAGCACACAAAATGCATAAAAAACGAGTAAATTCGTTACTGCTTGGTCTTTCACTGTTCTGTTTTCAACAGCTCCTGGGTGCTTTCTTTCAGGCCCGGCAAGAGGAACCTTTGCTTTTGAAGGCCGTTGAGCAACTGATGCGTTTTACTCTGAGGGTGGCGTGTTACAGCTGATTTTGATGACCTTGCGCCGCACACGGGAGCGTGTACGAAACATTATTTTTTGGCTCGACATCGATGCGTCCCCAGCTTTCCCCACAGGCAGCTGAGTGACCATTATAGGTTCCCTTGATGGCAAATATCGCATTTTATATTGAGAGGCACAAGCGTCCAGCCGTGTGTACATACATTTTTACCAGGAGGCGAGGAGAGCACACAAAATGCATAAAAAACGAGTAAATTCGTTACTGCTTGGTCTTTCGCTGTTCTGTTTTCAACAGCTCCTGGGTGTTTCTTTCAGCTTCTGCAAGAGGAAACTGTGCTTTTGAAGGCCATTAATAAGCCAAAGGGTTTTACTCTGACGGTGGCGCGTTACAGCTGATTTTGATGACTTTGCGCCGCACATGGGCGCGTGTACGTAACATTATTTTCTGGCTCGACATCGATGCGTCCCCAGCGTTTCCCACTGGCTGCTGAGTGACCAATATAGGTTCCCTTTATGGGAAATGTCGCATTTTGTATTGAGGGGCACAAGCGTCCAGCCGTGTGTACATACATTTTTACCAGGAGGCGAGGAGAGCACACAAAATGCATAAAAAACGAGTAATTTTGTTACTACTTGGTCTTTCACTGTTCTGTTTTCAACAGCTCCTGGGTCTTTCTTTCAGCTTCTGCAAGAGGGAACTGTGCTTTTGAAGGCCTTTAAGAAACCGAAGGGTTTTACTCTGACGGTGGCGCGTTACAGCTGATTTTGATGACTTTGCGCCGCACACGGGCGCGTGTACGTAACATTATTTTCTGGCTCGGCATCGATGCGTCCCCAGCGTTCCCCACTGACTGCTGAGTGACCATTATAGGTTCCCTTGACGAGAAATAACGCATTTTATATTGAGGGACACAAGCTTCCAGCCGTGTGAACATACATTTTTACCAGCAGGCGAGGAGAGCACACAAAATGCAGAAAAAACGAGTAAATTCGCTACTGCTTGGTCTTTCACTGTTCTGTTTTCAGCAGCTCCTGGGTGTTTCTTTCAGCTTCTGCAAGAGGAAACTGTGCTTTTGAAGGCCATTAATAAGCCAAAGGGTTTTACTCTGACGGTGGCGCGTTACAGCTGATTTTGATCACTTTGCGCCGCACATGGGCGCGTGTACGTAACATTATTTTCTGGCTCGACATCGATGCAGCCCCAGCGTTCCCCACTGGCTGCTGAGTGACCATTGTAGGTTCCCCTGACGGGAAATAACGCATTTTATATTGAGGGACACAAACGTCCAGCCGTGTGAACATAGATTTTTACCAGCAGGCGAGGAGAGCACACAAAATGCAGAAAAAACGAGTAAATTCGTTACTGCTTGGTCTTTCACTGTTCTGTTTTCAACAGCTCCTGGGTGCTTTCTTTCAGGCCCGGCAAGAGGAACCTTTGCTTTTGAAGGCCGTTGAGCAACTGATGCGTTTTACTCTGAGGGTGGCGTGTTACAGCTGATTTTGATGACCTTGCGCCGCACACAGGAGCGTGTACGTAACATTATTTTCTGGCTCGACATCGATGCGTCCCCAGCTTTCCCCACTGGCTGCTGAGTGACCATTATTGGTTCCCTTGATGGCAAATATCGCATTTTATATTGAGAGGCACAAGCGTCCAGCCGTGTGTACATACATTTTTACCAGCAGGCGAGGAGAGCACACAAAATGCATAAAAAACGAATAATTTTGTTACTACTTGGTCTTTCACTGTTCTGTTTTCAACAGCTCCTGGGTGTTTCTTTCAGCTTCTGCAAGAGAAAACTGTGCTTTTGAAGGCCATTAAAAAGCCGAAGGGTTTTACTCTGACGGTGGCGCGTAACAGCTGATTTTGATGACTTTGCGCCGCACAACGGGCGCGTGTACGTAACATTATTTTCTGGCTCGACATCGATGCGTCCCCAGCGTTACCCACTGGCTTCTGAGTGACCAATATAGGTTCCCTTTGTGGGAAATATCGCATTTTGTATTGAGGGGCTGAAGCGTCCAGCCGTGTGAACATACATTTTTACCAGCAGGCGAGGAGAGCACACAAAATGCATAAAAAACGAATAATTTTGTTACTACTTGGTCTTTCACTGTTCTGTTTTCAACAGCTCCTGGGTCTTTCTTTCAGCTTCTGCAAGAGGGAACTGTGCTTTTGAAGGCCTTTAAGAAACCGAAGGGTTTTACTCTGACGGTGGCGCGTTACAGCTGATTTTGATGACTTTGCGCCGCACACGGGCGCGTGTACGTAACATTATTTTCTGGCTCGACATCGATGCGTCCCCAGCGTTCCCCACTGGCTGCTGAGTGACCATTGTAGGTTCCCCTGACGGGAAATAACGCATTTTATATTGAGGGACACAAACGTCCAGCCGTGTGAACATACATTTTTACCAGCAGGCGAGGAGAGCACACAAAATGCAGAAAAAACGAGTAAATTCGTTACTGCTTGGTCTTTCACTGTTCTGTTTTCAGCAGCTCCTGGGTGTTTCTTTCAGCTTCTGTAAGAGGAAACTGTGCTTTTGAAGGCCATTAATAAGCCAAAGGGTTTTACTCTGACGGTGGCGCGTTACAGCTGATTTTGATGACTTTGCGCCGCACATGGGCGCGTGTACGTAACATTATTTTCTGGCTCGACATCGATGCGTCCCCAGCGTTTCCCACTGGCTGCTGAGTGACCAATATAGGTTCCCTTTATGGGAAATGTCGCATTTTGTATTGAGGGGCTCAAGCGTCCAGCCGTGTGAACATACATTTTTACCAGCAAGCGAGGAGAGCACACAAAATGCATAAAAAACGAGTAAATTCGTTACTGCTTGGTCTTTCACTGTTCTGTTTTCAACAGCTCCTGGGTGCTTTCTTTCAGGCCCGGCAAGAGGAACCTTTGCTTTTGAAGGCCGTTGAGCAACTGATGCGTTTTACTCTGAGGGTGGCGTGTTACAGCTGATTTTGATGACCTTGCGCCGCACACGGGAGCGTGTACGAAACATTATTTTTTGGCTCGACATCGATGCGTCCCCAGCTTTCCCCACAGGCAGCTGAGTGACCATTATAGGTTCCCTTGATGGCAAATATCGCATTTTATATTGAGAGGCACAAGCGTCCAGCCGTGTGTACATACATTTTTACCAGGAGGCGAGGAGAGCACACAAAATGCATAAAAAACGAGTAAATTCGTTACTGCTTGGTCTTTCGCTGTTCTGTTTTCAACAGCTCCTGGGTGTTTCTTTCAGCTTCTGCAAGAGGAAACTGTGCTTTTGAAGGCCATTAAGAAACCGAAGGGTTTTACTCTGACGGTGGCGCGTTACAGCTGATTTTGATGACTTTGCACCGCACACGGGCGCGTGTACGTAACATTATTTTCTGGCTCGACATCGATGCATCCCCAGCGTTCCCCACTGGCTGCTGAGTGACCATTACAGGTTCCTTTGACGGGAATTAACGCATTTTATATTGAGGGACACAACCGTCCAGCCGTGTGAACATACATTGTTACCAGCAGGCGAGGAGAGCACACAAAATGCATAAAAAACGAGTAAATTCGTCACTGCTTGGTCTTTCACTGTTCAGTTTTCAACAGCTCCTGGGTCTTTCTTTCAGCTTCTGCAAGAGGAAACTGTGCTTTTGAAGGCCATTAATAAGCCAAAGGGTTTTACTCTGACGGTGGCGCGTTACAGCTGATTTTGATGACTTTGCGCCGCACACGGGCGCGTGTACGTAACATTATTTTCTGGCTCGACATCGATGCGTCCCCAGCGTTCCCCACTGGCTGCTGAGTGACCATTATAGGTTCCCTTGATGGGAAATATCGCATTTTATATTGAGAGGCACAAGCGTCCAGCCGTGTGTACATACATTTTTACCAGGAGGCGAGGAGAGCACACAAAATGCATAAAAAACGAGTAATTTTGTTACTACTTGGTCTTTCACTGTTCAGTTTTCAACAGCTCCTGGGTCTTTCTTTCAGCTTCTGCAAGAGGAAACTGTGCTTTTGAAGGCCATTAATAAGCCAAAGGGTTTTACTCTGACGGTGGCGCGTTACAGCTGATTTTGATGACTTTGCGCCGCACACGGGCGCGTGTACGTAACATTATTTTCTGGCTCGACATCGATGCGTCCCCAGCGTTCCCCACTGGCTGCTGAGTGACCATTATAGGTTCCCTTGATGGGAAATATCGCATTTTATATTGAGAGGCACAAGCGTCCAGCCGTGTGTACATACATTTTTACCAGGAGGCGAGGAGAGCACACAAAATGCATAAAAAACGAGTAATTTTGTTACTACTTGGTCTTTCACTGTTCTGTTTTCAACAGCTCCTGGGTCTTTCTTTCAGCTTCTGCAAGAGGAAACTGTGCTTTTGAAGGCCTTTAAGAAAAGGAAGGGTTTTACTCTGACGGTGGCGCGTTACAGCTGATTTTGATCACTTTGCGCCGCACATGGGCGCGTGTACGTAACATTATTTTCTGGCTCGACATCGATGCAGCCCCAGCGTTCCCCACTGGCTGCTGAGTGACCATTGTAGGTTCCCCTGACGGGAAATAACGCATTTTATATTGAGGGACACAAACGTCCAGCCGTGTGAACATAGATTTTTACCAGCAGGCGAGGAGAGCACACAAAATGCAGAAAAAACGAGTAAATTCGTTACTGCTTGGTCTTTCACTGTTCTGTTTTCAACAGCTCCTGGGTGCTTTCATTCAGGCCCGGCAAGAATAACCTTTGCTTTTGAAGGCCGTTGAGCAACTGATGCGTTTTACTCTGAGGGTGGCGTGTTACAGCTGATTTTGATGACCTTGCGCCGCACACAGGAGCGTGTACGTAACATTATTTTCTGGCTCGACATCGATGCGTCCCCAGCTTTCCCCACTGGCTGCTGAGTGACCATTATTGGTTCCCTTGATGGCAAATATCGCATTTTATATTGAGAGGCACAAGCGTCCAGCCGTGTGTACATACATTTTTACCAGCAGGCGAGGAGAGCACACAAAATGCATAAAAAACGAATAATTTTGTTACTACTTGGTCTTTCACTGTTCTGTTTTCAACAGCTCCTGGGTGTTTCTTTCAGCTTCTGCAAGAGAAAACTGTGCTTTTGAAGGCCATTAAAAAGCCGAAGGGTTTTACTCTGACGGTGGCGCGTAACAGCTGATTTTGATGACTTTGCGCCGCACAACGGGCGCGTGTACGTAACATTATTTTCTGGCTCGACATCGATGCGTCCCCAGCGTTACCCACTGGCTGCTGAGTGACCAATATAGGTTCCCTTTGTGCGAAATATCGCATTTTGTATTGAGGGGCTCAAGCGTCCAGCCGTGTGAACATACATTTTTACCAGCAGGCGAGGAGAGCACACAAAATGCATAAAAAACGAATAATTTTGTTACTACTTGGTCTTTCACTGTTCTGTTTTCAACAGCTCCTGGGTCTTTCTTTCAGCTTCTGCAAGAGGGAACTGTGCTTTTGAAGGCCTTTAAGAAACCGAAGGGTTTTACTCTGACGGTGGCGCGTTACAGCTGATTTTGATGACTTTGCGCCGCACACGGGCGCGTGTACGTAACATTATTTTCTGGCTCGGCATCGATGCGTCCCCAGCGTTCCCCACTGACTGCTGAGTGACCATTATAGGTTCCCTTGATGAGAAATAACGCATTTTATATTGAGGGACACAAGCGTCCAGCCGTGTGAACATACATTTTTACCAGCAGGGGAGGAGAGCACACAAAATGCAGAAAAAACGAGTAAATTCGCTACTGCTTGGTCTTTCACTGTTCTGTTTTCAGCAGCTCCTGGGTGTTTCTTTCAGCTTCTGCAAGAGGAAACTGTGCTTTTGAAGGCCATTAATAAGCCAAAGGGTTTTACTCTGACGGTGGCGTGTTACAGCTGATTTTGATCACTTTGCGCCGCACATGGGCGCGTATACGTAACATTATTTTCTGGCTCGACATCGATGCAGCCCCAGCGTTCCCCACTGGCTGCTGAGTGACCAATATAGGTTCCCTTTACGGGAAATGTCGCATTTTGTATTGAGGGGCTCAAGCGTCCAGCCGTCTGAACATACATTTTTACCAGCCAGCGAGGAGAGCACACAAAATGCATAAAAAACGAGTAAATTCGTTACTGCTTGGTCTTTCAATGTTCTGTTTTCAACAGCTCCTGGGTGTTTCTTTCAGCTTCTGCAAGAGGAAACTGTGCTTTTGAAGGCCATTAATAAGCCAAAGGTTTTTACTCTGACGGTGGCGCGTTACAGCTGATTTTGATGACTTTGCACCGCACACGGGCGCGTGTACGTAACATTATTTTCTGGCTCGATATCGATGCATCCCCAGCGTTCCCCACTGGCTGCTGAGTGACCATTACAGGTTCCTTTGACGGGAATTAACGCATTTTATATTGAGGGGCACAACCGTCCAGCCGTGTGAACATACATTGTTACCAGCAGGCGAGGAGAGCACACAAAATGCATAAAAAACGAGTAAATTCGTCACTGCTTGGTCTTTCACTGTTCTGTTTTCAACAGCTCCTGGGTCTTTCTTTCAGCTTCTGCAAGAGAAAATTGTGCTTTTGAAGGCCTTTAAGAAAGCGAAGGGTTTTACTCTGACGGTGGCGCGTTACAGCTGATTTTGATGACTTTGCGCCGCACACGGGCGCGTGTACGTAACATTATTTTCTGGCTCGACATCGATGCGTCCCCAGCGTTCCCCACTGGCTGCTGAGTGACCATTACAGGTTCCTTTGACGGGAATTAACGCATTTTATATTGAGGGACACAACCGTCCAGCCGTGTGAACATACATTGTTACCAGCAGGCGAGGAGAGCACACAAAATGCATAAAAAACGAGTAAATTCGTCACTGCTTGGTCTTTCACTGTTCTGTTTTCAACAGCTCCTGGGTCTTTCTTTCAGCTTCTGCAAGAGAAAATTGTGCTTTTGAAGGCCTTTAAGAAAGCGAAGTTTTTTACTATGACGGTGGCGCGTTACAGCTGATTTTGATGACTTTGCGCCGCACACGGGCGCGTGTACGTAACATTATTTTTTGGCTCGACATCGATGCGTCCCCAGCGTTCCCCACTGGCTGCTGAGTGACCATTGTAGGTTCCCCTGACGGGAAATAACGCATTTTATATTGGGGGACACAAACGTCCAGCCGTGTGAACATACATTTTTACCAGCAGGCGAGGAGAGCACACAAAATGCAGAAAAAACGAGTAAATTCGTTACTGCTTGGTCTTTCACTGTTCTGTTTTCAGCAGCTCCTGGGTGTTTCTTTCAGCTTCTGTAAAAGGAAACTGTGCTTTTGAAGGCCATTAATAAGCCAAAGGGTTTTACTCTGACGGTGGCGCGTTACAGCTGATTTTGATGACTTTGCGCCGCACATGGGCGCGTGTACGTAACATTATTTTCTGGCTCGACATCGATGCGTCCCCAGCGTTTCCCACTGGCTGCTGAGTGACCAATATAGGTTCCCTTTATGGGAAATGTCGCATTTTGTATTGAGGGGCTCAAGCGTCCAGCCGTGTGAACATACATTTTTACCAGCAAGCGAGGAGAGCACACAAAATGCATAAAAAACGAGTAAATTCGTTACTGCTTGGTCTTTCACTGTTCTGTTTTCAACAGCTCCTGGGTGCTTTCTTTCAGGCCCGGCAAGAGGAACCTTTGCTTTTGAAGGCCGTTGAGCAACTGATGCGTTTTACTCTGAGGGTGGCGTGTTACAGCTGATTTTGATGACCTTGCGCCGCACACGGGAGCGTGTACGTAACATTATTTTTTGGCTCGACATCGATGCGTCCCCAGCTTTCCCCACTGGCAGCTGAGTGACCATTATAGGTTCCCTTGATGGCAAATATCGCATTTTATATTGAGAGGCACAAGCGTCCAGCCGTGTGTACATACATTTTTACCAGGAGGCGAGGAGAGCACACAAAATGCATAAAAAACGAGTAAATTCGTTACTGCTTGGTCTTTCGCTGTTCTGTTTTCAACAGCTCCTGGGTGTTTCTTTCTGCTTCTGCAAGAGGAAACTGTGCTTTTGAAGGCCATTAAGAAACCGAAGGGTTTTACTCTGACGGTGGCGCGTTACAGCTGATTTAGATGACTTTGCACCGCACACGGGCGCGTGTACGTAACATTATTTTCTGGCTCGACATCGATGCATCCCTAGCGTTCCCCACTGGCTGCTGAGTGACCATTACAGGTTCCTTTGACGGGAATTAACGCATTTTATATTGAGGGACACAACCGTCCAGCCGTGTGAACATACATTGTTACCAGCAGGCGAGGAGAGCACACAAAATGCATAAAAAACGAGTAAATTCGTCACTGCTTGGTCTTTCACTGTTCAGTTTTCAACAGCTCCTGGGTCTTTGTTTCAGCTTCTGCAAGAGGAAACTGTGCTTTTGAAGGCCATTAATAAGCCAAAGGGTTTTACTCTGACGGTGGCGCGTTACAGCTGATTTTGATGACTTTGCGCCGCACACGGGCGCGTGTACGTAACATTATTTTCTGGCTCGACATCGATGCGTCCCCAGCGTTCCCCACTGGCTGCTGAGTGACCATTATAGGTTCCCTTGATGGGAAATATCGCATTTTATATTGAGAGGCACAAGCGTCCAGCCGTGTGTACATACATTTTTACCAGGAGGCGAGGAGAGCACACAAAATGCATAAAAAACGAGTAATTTTGTTACTACTTGGTCTTTCACTTTTCTGTTTTCAACAGCTCCTGGGTCTTTCTTTCAGCTTCTGCAAGAGAGAACTGTGCTTTTGAAGGCCTTTAAGAAACCGAAGGGTTTTACTCTGACGGTGGCGCGTTACAGCTGATTTTGATGACTTTGCGCCGCACACGGGCGCGTGTACGTAACATTATTTTCTGGCTCGGCATCGATGCGTCCCCAGCGTTCCCCACTGACTGCTGAGTGACCATTATAGGTTCCCTTGACGAGAAATAACGCATTTTATATTGGGGGACACAAGCGTCCAGCCGTGTGAACATACATTTTTACCAGCAGGCGAGGAGAGCACACAAAATGCAGAAAAAACGAGTAAATTCGCTACTGCTTGGTCTTTCACTGTTCTGTTTTCAGCAGCTCCTGGGTGTTTCTTTCAGCTTCTGCAAGAGGAAACTGTGCTTTTGAAGGCCATTAATAAGCCAAAGGGTTTTACTCTGACGGTGGCGCGTTACAGCTGATTTTGATCACTTTGCGCCGCACATGGGCGCGTGTACGTAACATTATTTTCTGGCTCGACATCGATGCAGCCCCAGCGTTCCCCACTGGCTGCCGAGTGACCAATATAGGTTCCCTTTACGGGAAATGTCGCATTTTGTATTGAGGGGCTCAAGCGTCCAGCCGTCTGAACATACATTTTTACCAGCAAGCGAGGAGAGCACACAAAATGCATAAAAAACGAGTAAATTCGTTACTGCTTGGTCTTTCACTGTTCTGTTTTCAACAGCTCCTGGGTGTTTCTTTCAGCTTCTGCAAGAGGAAACTGTGCTTTTGAAGGCCATTAATAAGCCAAAGGTTTTTACTCTGACGGTGGCGCGTTACAGCTGATTTTGATGACTTTGCACCGCACACGGGCGCGTGTACGTAACATTATTTTCTGGCTCGATATCGATGCATCCCCAGCGTTCCCCACTGGCTGCTGAGTGACCATTACAGGTTCCTTTGACGGGAATTAACGCATTTTATATTGAGGGGCACAACCGTCCAGCCGTGTGAACATACATTGTTACCAGCAGGCGAGGAGAGCACACAAAATGCATAAAAAACGAGTAAATTCGTTACTGCTTGGTCTTTCACTGTTCTGTTTTCAACAGCTCCTGGGTCTTTCTTTCAGCTTCTGCAAGAGAAAATTGTGCTTTTGAAGGCCTTTAAGAAAGCGAAGGGTTTTACTCTGACGGTGGCGCGTTACAGCTGATTTTGATGACTTTGCGCCGCACACGGGCGCGTGTACGTAACATTATTTTCTGGCTCGACATCGATGCGTCCCCAGCGTTCCCCACTGGCTGCTGAGTGACCATTATAGGTTCTCCTGACGGGAAATAACGCATTTTATATTGAGGGACACAAACGTCCAGCCGTGTGAACATACATTTTTACCAGCAGGCGAGGAGAGCACACAAAATGCAGAAAAAACGAGTAAATTCGTTACTGCTTGGTCTTTCACTGTTCTGTTTTCAACAGCTCCTGGGTGCTTTCTTTCAGGCCCGGCAAGAGGAACCTTTGCTTTTGAAGGCCGTTGAGCAACTGATGCGTTTTACTCTGAGGGTGGCGTGTTACAGCTGATTTTGATGACCTTGCGCCGCACACGGGAGCGTGTACGTAACATTATTTTTTGGCTCGACATCGATGCGTCCCCAGCTTTCCCCACTGGCAGCTGAGTGACCATTATAGGTTCCCTTGATGGCAAATATCGCATTTTATATTGAGAGGCACAAGCGTCCAGCCGTGTGTACATACATTTTTACCAGGAGGCGAGGAGAGCACACAAAATGCATAAAAAACGAGTAAATTCGTTACTGCTTGGTCTTTCGCTGTTCTGTTTTCAACAGCTCCTGGGTGTTTCTTTCAGCTTCTGCAAGAGGAAACTGTGCTTTTGGAGGCCATTAAGAAACCGAAGGGTTTTACTCTGACGGTGGCGCGTTACAGCTGATTTTGATGACTTTGCACCGCACACGGGCGCGTGTACGTAACATTATTTTCTGGCTCGACATCGATGCGTCCCCAGCGTTCCCCACTGGCTGCTGAGTGACCATTGTAGGTTCCCCTGACGGGAAATAACGCATTTTATATTGAGGGACACAAACGTCCAGCCGTGTGAACATACATTTTTACCAGCAGGCGAGGAGAGCACACAAAATGCAGAAAAAACGAGTAAATTCGTTACTGCTTGGTCTTTCACTGTTCTGTTTTCAGCAGCTCCTGGGTGTTTCTTTCAGCTTCTGTAAGAGGAAACTGTGCTTATGAAGGCCATTAATAAGCCAAAGGGTTTTACTCTGACGGTGGCGCGTTACAGCTGATTTTGATGACTTTGCGCCGCACATGGGCGCGTGTACGTAACATTATTTTCTGGCTCGACATCGATGCGTCCCCAGCCTTTCCCACTGGCTGCTGAGTGACCAATATAGGTTCCCTTGATGGGAAATGTCGCATTTTGTATTGAGGGGCTCAAGCGTCCAGCCGTGTGAACATACATTTTTACCAGCAAGCGAGGAGAGCACACAAAATGCATAAAAAACGAGTAAATTCGTTACTGCTAGGTCTTTCACTGTTCTGTTTTCAACAGCTCCTGGGTGCTTTCTTTCAGGCCCGGCAAGAGGAACCTTTGCTTTTGAAGGCCGTTGAGCAACTGATGCGTTTTACTCTGAGGGTGGCGTGTTACAGCTGATTTTGATGACCTTGCGCCGCACACGGGAGCGTGTACGTAACATTATTTTCTGGCTCGACATCGATGCGTCCCCAGCGTTCCCCACTGGCTGCTGAGTGACCATTATAGGTTCCCTTGATGGGAAATATCGCATTTTATATTGAGAGGCACAAGCGTCCAGCCGTGTGTACATACATTTTTACCAGGAGGCGAGGAGAGCACACAAAATGCATAAAAAACGAGTAATTTTGTTACTACTTGGTCTTTCACTGTTCTGTTTTCAACAGCTCCTGGGTCTTTTTTTCAGCTTCTGCAAGAGAAAATTGTGCTTTTGAAGGCCTTTAAGAAAGCGAAGGGTTTTACTCTGACAGTGGCGCGTTACAGCTGATTTTGATGACTTTGCGCCGCACACGGGCGCGTGTACGTAACATTATTTTCTGGCTCGAGATCGATGCGTCCCCAGCGTTCCCCACTGGCTGCTGAGTGACCAATATAGGTTCCCTTTGTGGGAAATATCGCATTTTGTATTGAGGGGCTCAAGCGTCCAGCCGTGTGAACATAGATTTTTACCAGCAGGCGAGGAGAGCACACAAAATGCATAAAAAACGAGTAAATTCGTCACTACTTGGTCTTTCACTGTTCTGTTTTCAACAGCTCCTAGGTCTTTCTTTCCGCTTCTGCAAGAGAAAATTGTGCTTTTGAAGGCCTTTAAGGAAGCGAAGGGTTTTACTCTGACGGTGGCGCGTTACAGCTGATTTTGATGACTTTGCGCCGCACACGGGCGCGTGTACGTAACATTATTTTCTGGCTCGACATCGATGCGTCCCCAGCGTTCCCCACTGGCTGCTGAGTGACCATTATAGGTTCCCCTGACGGGAAATAACGCATTTTATATTGAGGGACACAAACGTCCAGCCGTGTGAACATACGTTTTTACCAGCAGGCGAGGAGAGCACATAAAATGCAGAAAAAACCAGTAAATTCGTTACTGCTTGGTCTTTCACTGTTCTGTTTTCAGCAGCTCCTGGGTGTTTCTTTCAGCTTCTGCAAGAGGAAACTGTGCTTTTGAAGGCCTTTAAGAAACCGAAGGGTTTTACTCTGACGGTGGCGCGTTACAGCTGATTTTGATCACTTTGCGCCGCACACGGGCGCGTGTACGTAACATTATTTTCTGGCTCGACATCGATGCATCCCCAGCGTTCCCCACTGGTTTCTGAGTTACCATTACAGGTTCCTTTGACGGGAATTAACGCATTTTATATTGGGGGTCACAACCGTCCAGCCGTGTGAACATACATTGTTACCAGCAGGCGAGGAGAGCACACAAAATGCATAAAAAACGAGTAAATTCGTCACTGCTTGGTCTTTCACTGTTCTGTTTTCAACAGCTCCTGGGTCTTTCTTTCAGGTTCTGCAAGAGGAAACTGTGCTTTTGAAGGCCATTAATAAGCCAAAGGGTTTTACTCTGACGGTGGCGCGTTACAGCTGATTTTGATCACTTTGCGCCGCACATGGGCGCGTGTACGTAACATTATTTTCTGGCTCGACATCGATGCGTCCCCAGCGTTCCCCACTGGCTGCTGAGTGACCAATATAGGTTCCCTTTATGGGAAATGTCGCATTTTGTATTGGGGGGCTCAAGCGTCCAGCCGTGTGAACATACATTTTTACCAGCAAGCGAAGAGAGCACACAAAATGCATAAAAAACGAGTAAATTCGTCACTGCTTGGTCTTTCACTGTTCTGTTTTCAACAGCTCCTGGGTCTTTCTTTCAGCTTCTGCAAGAGAAAATTGTGCTTTTGAAGGCCTTTAAGAAAGCGAAGGGTTTTACTCTGACGGTGGCGCGTTACAGCTGATTTTGATGACTCTGCGCCGCACACGGGCGCGTGTACGTAACATTATTTTCTGGCTCGACATCGATGCGTCCCCAGCGTTCCCCACTGGCTGCTGAGTGACCATTATAGGTTCCCCTGACGGGAAATAACGCATTTTATATTGAGGGACACAAACGTCCAGCCGTGTGAACATACATTATTACCAGCAGGCGAGGTGAGCACACAAAATGCAGAAAAAACGAGTAAATTCGTTACTGCTTGGTCTTTCACTGTTCTGTTTTCAGCAGCTCCTGGGTGTTTCTTTCAGCTACTGCAAGAGGAAACTGTGCTTTTGAAGGCCATTAATAAGGCAAAGGTTTTTACTCTGACGGTGGCGCGTTACAGCTGATTTTGATCACTTTGCGCCGCACATGGGCGCGTGAACGTAACATTATTTTCTGGCTCGACATCGATGCGTCCCCAGCGTTCCCCCCTGGCTGCTGAGTTACCAATATAGGTTCCCTTTATGGGAAATGTCGCATTTTGTATTGAGGGGCTCAAGCGTCCAGCCGTGTGAACATACATTTTTACCAGCAAGCGAGGAGAGCACACAAAATGCATAAAAAACGAGTAAATTCGTTACTGCTTGGTCTTTCACTGTTCTGTTTTCAACAGCTCCTGGGTGCTTTCTTTCAGGCCCGGCAAGAGGAACCTTTGCTTTTGAAGGCCGTTGAGCAACTGATGCGTTTTACTCTGAGGGTGGCGTGTTACAGCTGATTTTGATGACCTTGCGCCGCACACGGGAGCGTGTACGTAACATTATTTTCTGGCTCGACATCGATGCGTCCCCAGCTTTCCCCACTGGCTGCTGAGTGACCATTATAGGTTCCCTTGATGGGAAATATCGCATTTTATATTGAGAGGCACAAGCGTCCAGCCGTGTGTACATACATTTTTACCAGGAGGCGAGGAGAGCACACAAAATGCATAAAAAACGAGTAATTTTGTTACTGCTAAGCCTTTCGCTGCTCTGTTTTCAACAGCTCCTGGGTGCTTTCTTTCTGGTTTTGCAAGAGGAAACTGTGCTTTTAAAGGCCTTTAAGAAAACGAAGCGTTTTACTCTGACGGTGGCGTGTTACAGCAAATTTTGATGACTTCGCGCCGCACACGGGCGCGTGTACGTAACATTATTTTCTGTCTCGACATCGATGCGTCCCCAACGTTCCCCACTGGCTGCTGAGTGACCATTATAGGTTCTCTTGATGGGAAATAACGCATTTTATATTGAGGGACACAAGCGTCCAGCCGTGTGTACATACATTTTTGTCAGCAGGCGAGGAGAGCACACAAAATGCATAAAAAACGAGTAATTTCGTTGTTGCTTGGTCTTTCACTGTTCTGATTTCAACAGCTTCTGGGTGTTTCTTTCAGCCTCTGCAAGAGGAAACTGTGCTTTTGAAGGCCTTTAAGAAACCGAAGGATTTTACCCTGACGGTGGCGCGTTACATCTGATTTTGATGACTTTGCGCCGCACACTGGCTCGTGTACGTAACATTATTTTCTGGCTCGACATCGATGCGTCCCCAGCGTTCCCCACTGGCTGCTGAGTGACCGTTATAGGTTCCCTTGACGGGAAATAACGCATTTTATATTGAGGGACACAACCGTCCAGCTGTGTGAACATGCATTGTTACCAGCAGGCGAGGAGAGCACACAAAATGCATAAAAAACGAGTAAATTCGTCACTGCGTGGTCTTTCACTGTTCTGTTTTCAACAGCTCCTGGGTCTTTCTTTCAGCTTCTGCAAGAGAAAACTGTGCTTTTGAAGGCCTTTAAGAAACCGAAGGGTTTTATTTTGACGGTGGCGCGTTACAGCTGATTTTGATGACTTTGCGCCGCACACGGCCGCGTGTACGTAACACTATTTTCTGGCTCGTCATCGATGCGTCCCCAGCGTTCCCCACTGGCTGCTGAGTGACCATTATAGGTTCCCCTGAAGGGAAATAACGCATTTTATATTGAGGGACACAAGCGTCCAGCCGTGTGAACATGCATTTTTACCAGCAGGCGAGGGGAGCACACAAAATGCATTAGAAACGAGTAATTTCGTTACTTCTTGGTCTTTCACTGTTCTGTTTTCAGCAGCTCCTATGTGTTTCTTTCAGCTTCTGCAAGAGGAAACTGTGCTTTTGAAGGCCATTAATAAGCCGGAGGGTTTTACTCTGACGGTGGCGCGTTACAGCTGATTTTGATCACTTTGCGCCGCACACGGGCGCGTGTACGTAACATTGTTTTCTGGCTCGACATCGATGCGTCCCCAGCGTTCCCCACTGGCTGCTGAGTGACCAATATAGGTTCCCTTGATGGGAAATGTCGCATTTTGTATTGAGGGGCTCAAGCGTCCAGCCGTGTGAACATACATTTTTACCAGCAGGCGAGGAGAGCATACAAAATGCATAAAAAACGAGTAATTTTGTTACTGCTAGGCCTTTCACTGCTCTGTTTTCAAAAGCTCCTGGGTGCTTTCTTTCTGGTTCTGCAAGAGGAAACTGTGCTTTTAAAGGCCTTTAAGAAACCGAAGGGTTTTACTCTGACGGTGGCGCGTTACAGCTGATTTTGATGACTTTGCGCCGCACACGGGCGCGTGTACGTAACATTATTTTCTGGCTCGACATCGATGCGTCCCCAGCGCTCCGCACTGGCTGCTGAGCGACCATTATAGGTCCCCTTGACGGGAAATAACGCATTTTATATTGAGGGACACAAACGTCCAGCCGTGTGAACATACATTTTTACCAGCAGGCGAGGAGAGCACACAAAATGCATAAAAAACGAGTAATTTTGTTACTTCTTGGTCTTTCACTGTTCTGATTTCAACAGCTCCTGGGGGTTTCTTTCAGCTTCTGCAAGAGGAAACTGTGCTTTTGAAGGCCTTTAAGAAACCGAAGGATTTTACTCTGACGGTGGCGCGTTACAGCTGATTATGATGACTTTGCGCCGCACACTGGCGCGTGTATGTAACATTATTTTCTGGCTCGACATCGATGCGTCCCCAGCGTTCCCCACTGGCTTCTGAGTGACCATTATAGGTTCCCTTGACGGGAAATAACGCATTTTATATTGAGGGACACAACCGTCCAGCCGTGTGAACATACATTGTTACCAGCAGGCGAGGAGAGCACACAAAATGCATAAAAAACGAGTAAATTCGTCACTGCTTGGTCTTTCACTGTTCTGTTTTCAACAGCTCCTGGGTCTTTCTTTCAGCTTCTGCAAGAGAAAACTGTGCTTTTGAAGGCCTTTAAGAAACCGAAGGGTTTTACTCTGACGGTGGCGCGTTACAGCTGATTTTGATGACTTTGCGCCGCACACGGGCGCGTGTACGTAACACTATTTTTTGGCTCGGCATCGATGCGTCCCCAGCGTTCCCCACTGGCTGCTGAGTGACCATTATAGGTTCCCCTGAAGGGAAATAGCGCATTTTATATTGAGGGCCACAAGCGTCGAGCCGTGTGAACATGCATTTTTACCAGCAGGCGAGGGGAGCACACAAAATGCATTAAAAACGAGTAATTTCGCTACTTCTTGGTCTTTCACTGTTCTGTTTTCAACAGCTCCTGGGTATTTCTTTCAGGTTCTGCAAGAGGAAACTGTGCTTTTGAAGGCCTTTAAGAAACTGGAGCGTTTTACTCTGACGGTGGCGTGTTACAGCTGATTTTGATGACTTCACGCCGCACACGGGCGCGTGTACGTAACATTAATTTCTGGATCGACATCGATGCGTCCCCAGCGTTCCCCACTGGCTGCTGAGTGACCACTATAGGTTCCTTTGATGGGAAATATCGCATTTTATATTGAGGGACACAAGTGTCCAGCCGTGTGAACATAAATTTTTACCAGCAGGCGAGGAGAACACACAAAATGCTCGACATCGATGCGTCCCCAGCGTTCCCCACTGGCTGCTGAGTGACCATTATAGGTTCTATTGATGTGAAATAACGCATTTTATATTGAGGGACACAAGCGTCCAGCCGTGTGTACATACATTTTTACCAGCAGGCGAGGAGAGCACACAAAATGCATAAAAAACGAGTAATTTTGTTACTGCTTGGTCTTTCACTGTTCTGTTTTCAACAGCTCCGGGGTGCTTTCTTTCAGGCCCGGCAAGAGGAACCTTTGCTTTTGAAGGCCATTGAGCAACTGAAGCGTTTTACTCTGAGGGTGGCGTGTTACAGCTGATTTTGATGACCTTGCGCCGCACACGGGAGCGTGTACGTAACATTATTTTCTGGCTCGACATCGATGCGTCCCCAGCGTTCCCCACTGGCTGCTGAGTGACCATTATAGGTTCCCTTGATGGGAAATATCGCATTTTATATTGAGAGGCACAAGCGTCCAGCCGTGTGTACATACATTTTTACCAGGAGGCGAGGAGAGCACACAAAATGCATAAAAAACGAGTAATTTTGTTACTTCTTGGTCTTTCACTGTTCTGTTTTCAACAGCTCCTGGGTCTTTCTTTCAGCTTCTGCAAGAGGGAACTCTGCTTTTGAAGGCCTTTAAGAAACCGAAGGGTTTTACTCTGACGGTGGCGCGTTACAGCTGATTTTGATGACTTTGCGCCGCACACGGGCGCGTGTACGTTACATTATTTTCTGGCTCGACATGGATGCGTCCCCAGCGTTCCCCACTGGCTGCTGAGTGACCATTATAGGTTCCCTTGACGGGAAATAACGCATTTTACATTGAGGGACACAAACGTCCAGCCGTGTGAACATACGTTTTTACCAGCAGGCGAGGAGAGCACACAAAATGCATAAAAAACGAGTAAATTCGTTACTGCTTGGTCTTTCACTGTTCTGTTTTCAACAGCTCCTGGGTGTTTCTTTCAGCTTCTGCAAGAGGAAACTGTGCTTTTAAAGGCCTTTAAAAAACCGAAGCGTTTTACTCTGACCGTGGCGTGTTACAGCAAATTTTGATGACTTCGCGCCGCACACGGCCGCGTGTACGTAACACTATTTTCTGGCTCGACATCGATGCGTCCCCAGCGTTCCCACTGGCTGCTGAGTGACCATTATAGGTTCCCCTGACGGAAAATAACGCATTTTATATTGAGGGACACAAACGTCCAGCCGTGTGAACATACATTTTTGCCAGCAGGCGAGGAGAGCACACAAAATGCAGAAAAAACGAATAAATTCGTTACTGCTTGGTCTTTCACTGTTCTGTTTTTAACAGCTCCTGGGTCTTTCTTTCAGCTTCTGCAAGAGGGAACTCTGCTTTTGAAGGCCTTTAAGAAACCGAAGGGTTTTACTCTGACGGTGGCGCGTTACAGCTGATTTTGATGACTTTGCGCCGCACACGGGCGCGTGTACGTAACATTATTTTCTGGCTCGACATCGATGCGTCCCCAGCGTTCCCCACTGGCTGCTGAGTGACCACTATAGGTTCTATTGATGGGAAATAACGCATTTTATATTGAGGGACACAAGCGTCCAGCCGTGTGTACATACATTTTTACCAGCAGGCGAGGAGAGCACACAAAATGCATAAAAAACGGGTAATTTTGTTACTGCTTGGTCTTTCACTGTTCTGTTTTCAACAGCTCCTGGGTGCTTTCTTTAAGGCCCGGCAAGAGGAACCTTTGCTTTTGAAGGCCATTGAGCAACTGAAGCGTTTTACTCTGAGGGTGGCGTGTTACAGCTGATTTTGATGACCTTGCGCCGCACACGGGAGCGTGTACGTAACATTATTTTCTGGCTCGACATCGATGCGTCCCCAGCGTTCCCCACTGGCTGCTGAGTGACCATTATAGGTTCCCTTGATGGGAAATATCGCATTTTATATTGAGAGGCACAAGCGTCCAGCCGTGTGTACATACATACAAAATGCATAAAAAACGAGTAATTTTGTTACTTCTTGGTCTTTCACTGTTCTGTTTTCAACAGCTCCTGGGTCTTTCTCTCAGCTTCTGCAAGAGGGAACTCTGCTTTTGAAGGCCTTTAAGAAACCGAAGGGTTTTACTCTGACGGTGGCGCGTTACAGCTGATTTAGATGACTTTGCGCCGCACACGGGCGCAAGTACGTTACATTATTTTCTGGCTCGACATCGATGCGTCCCCAGCGTTCCCCACTGGCTGCTGAGTGACCATTATAGGTTCCCTTGATGGGAAATATCGCATTTTATATTGAGAGGCACAAGCGTCCAGCCGTGTGTACATACATACAAAATGCATAAAAAACGAGTAATTTTGTTACTTCTTGGTCTTTCACTGTTCTGTTTTCAACAGCTCCTGGGTCTTTCTTTCAGCTTCTGCAAGAGGGAACTCTGCTTTTGAAGGCCTTTAAGAAACCGAAGCGTTTTACTCTGACCGTGGCGTGTTACAGCAAATTTTGATGACTTCGCGCCGCACACGGGCGCGTGTACGTAACACTATTTTCCGGCTCGACATCGATGCGTCCCCAGCGTTCCCCACTGGCTGCTGAGTGACCATTATAGGTTCCCCTGACGGAAAATAACGCATTTTATATTGAGGGACACAAACGTCCAGCCGTGTGAACATACATTTTTACCAGCAGGCGAGGAGAGCACACAAAATGCAGAAAAAACGAATAAATTCGTTACTGCTTGGTCTTTCACTGTTCTGTTTTCAACAGCTCCTGGGTCTTTCTTTCAGCTTCTGCAAGAGGGAACTCTGCTTTTGAAGGCCTTTAAGAAACCGAAGGGTTTTACTCTGACGGTGGCGCGTTACAGCTGATTTTGATGACTTTGCGCCGCACACGGGCGCGTGTACGTAACATTATTTTCTCGCTCGACATCGATGCGTCCCCAGCGTTCCCCACTGGCTGCTGAGTGACCACTGAAGGTTCTATTGATGGGAAATAGCGCATTTTATATTGAGGGACACAAGCATCCAGCCGTGTGTACATACATTTTTACCAGCAGGCGAGGAGAGCACACAAAATGCATAAAAAACGAGTAATTTTGTTGCTGCTTGGTCTTTCACTGTTCTGTTTTCAACAGCTCCTGGGTGCTTTCTTTCAGGCCCGGCAAGAGGAACCTTTGCTTTTGAAGGCCATTGAGCAACTGAAGCGTTTTACTCTGAGGGTGGCGTGTTACAGCAAATTTTGATGACTTCGCGCCGCACACGGGCGCGTGAACGTAACATTATTTTCTATCTCGACATCGATGCGTCCCCAGCGTTCCCCACTGGCTGCTGAGTGACCATTATAGGTTCTCTTGATGTGAAATAACGCATTTTATATTGAGGGGCACAAGCGTCCAGCCGTGTCTACATACATTTTTGTCAGCAGGCGAGGAGAGCACACAAAATGCATAAAAAACGAGTAATTTCGTTGTTGCTTGGTCTTTCACTGTTCTGATTTCAACAGCTCCTGGGTGTTTCTTTCATCTTCTGCAAGAGGAAACTGTGCTTTTGAAGGCCTTTAAGAAACCGAAGGATTTTACTCTGACCGTGGCGTGTTACAGCAAATTTTGATGACTTCGCGCCGCACACGGGCGCGCGTACGAAACACTATTTTCTGGCTCGACATCGATGCTTCCCCAGCGTTCCCCACTGGCTGCTGAGTGACCATTATAGGTTCCCCTGACGGAAAATAACGCATTTTATATTGAGGGACACAAACGTCCAGCCGTGTGAACATACATTTTTACCAGCAGGCGAGGAGAGCACACAAAATGCAGAAAAAACGAATAAATTCGTTACTGCTTGGTCTTTCACTGTTCTGTTTTCAACAGCTCCTGGGTCTTTCTTTCAGCTTCTGCAAGAGGGAACTCTGCTTTTGAAGGCCTTTAAGAAACCGAAGGGTTTTACTCTGACGGTGGCGCGTTACAGCTGATTTTGATGACTTTGCGCCGCACACGGGCGCGTGTACGTAACATTATTTTCTGGCTCGACATCGATGCGTCCCCAGCGTTCCCCTCTGGCTGCTGAGTGACCATTATAGGTTCCCCTGACGGAAAATAACGCATTTTGTATTGAGGGACACAAACGTCCAGCCGTGTGAACATACATTTTTACCAGCAGGCGAGGAGAGCACACAAAATGCAGAAAAAACGAATAAATTCGTTACTGCTTGGTCTTTCACTGTTCTGTTTTCAACAGCTCCTGGGTCTTTCTTTCAGCTTCTGCAAGAGGGAACTCTGCTTTTGAAGGCCTTTAAGAAACCGAAGGGTTTTACTCTGACGGTGGCGCGTTACAGCTGATTTTGATGACTTTGCGCCGCACACGGGCGCGTGTACGTAACATTATTTTCTGGCTCGACATCGATGCGTCCCCAGCGTTCCCCACTGGCTGCTGAGTGACCATTATAGGTTCCCTTGATGGGAAATATCGCATTTTATATTGAGAGGCACAAGCGTCCAGCCGTGTGTACATACATTTTTACCAGCAGGCGAGGAGAGCATACAAAATGCAAAAAAAACTAATAATTTCGTTACTGCTAGGCCTTTCACTGCTCTGTTTCCAACAGCTCCTGGGTGCTTTCTTTCTGGTTCTGCAAGAGGAAACTGTGATTTTAAAGGCCTTTAAGAAACCGAAGCGTTTTACTCTGACGGTGGCGTGTTACAGCAAATTTTGATGACCTCGCGCCGCACACGGGCGCGTGTACGTAACATTATTTTCTATCTCGACATCGATGCGTCCCCAGCGTTCCCCACTGGCTGCTGAGTGACCATTATAGGTTCTCTTGATGTGAAATAACGCTTTTTATATTGAGGGACACAAGCGTCCAGCCGTGTGTACATACATTTTTGTCAGCAGGCGAGGAGAGCACACAAAATGCATAAAAAACGAGTAATTTCGTTGTTGCTTGGTCTTTCACTGTTCTGATTTCAACAGCTCCTGGGTGTTTCTTTCAGCTTCTGCAAGAGGAAACTGTGCTTTTGAAGGCCTTTAAGAAACCGAAGGATTTTACTCTGACGGTGGCGCGTTACAGCTGATTTTGATGACTTTGCGCCGCACACTGGCGCGTGTACGTAACATTATTTTCTGTCTCGACATCGATGCGTCCCCAGCGTTCCCCACTGGCTGCTGAGTGACCATTACAGGTTCTCTTGATGGGAAATAACGCATTTTGTATTGAGGGACACACGCGTCCAGCCGTGTGTACATACATTTTTGTCAGCAGGCGAGGAGAGCACACAAAATGCATAAAATACGAGTAAATTCGTTACTGCTTGGTCTTTCACTGTTCTGTTTTCAACAGCTCCTGGGTGTGTCTTTCAGCTTCTGCACTAGGAAACTGTGCATTTGAAGGCCTTCAAGAAACCGAAGGGTTTTACTCTGACGGTGGCGCGTTACAGCTGATTTTGATGGCTTTGCGCCGCACACGGGCGCGCGTACGAAACACTATTTTCTGGCTCGACATCGATGCTTCCCCAGCGTTCCCCACTGGCTGCTGAGTGACCATTATAGGTTCCCCTGACGGAAAATAACGCATTTTATATTGAGGGACACAAACGTCCAGCCTTGTGAACATACATTTTTACCAGCAGGCGAGGAGAGCAGACAAAATGCAGAAAAAACGAATAAATTCGTTACTGCTTGGTCTTTCACTGTTCTGTTTTCAACAGCTCCTGGGTCTTTCTTTCAGCTTCTGCAAGAGGGAACTCTGCTTTTGAAGGCCTTTAAGAAACCGAAGGGTTTTACTCTGACGGTGGCGCGTTACAGCTGATTTTGATGACTTTGCGCCGCACACGGGCGCGTGTACGTAACATTATTTTCTGGCTCGACATCGATGCGTCCCCAGCGTTCCCCACTGGCTGCTGAGTGACCACTGAAGGTTCTATTGATGGAAAATAACGCATTTTATATTGAGGGACACAAGCGTCCAGCCGTGTGTACATACATTTTTACCAGCAGGCGAGGAGAGCACACAAAATGCATAAAATACGAGTAAATTCGTTACTGCTTGGTCTTTCACTGTTCTGTTTTCAACAGCTCCTGGGTGCTTTCTTTCAGGCCCGGCAAGAGGAACCTTTGCTTTTGAAGGCCATTGAGCAACTGAAGCGTTTTACTCTGAGGGTGGCGTGTTACAGCTGATTTTGATGACCTTGCGCCGCACACGGGAGCGTGTACGTAACATTATTTTCTGGCTCGACATCGATGCGTCCCCAGCGTTCCCCACTGGCTGCTGAGTGACCACTATAGGTTCTATTGATGGGAAATAACGCATTTTATATTGAGGGACACAAGCGTCCAGCCGTGTGTACATACATTTTTACCAGCAGGCGAGGAGAGCACACAAAATGCATAAAAAACGGGTAATTTTGTTACTGCTTGGTCTTTCACTGTTCTGTTTTCAACAGCTCCTGGGTGCTTTCTTTAAGGCCCGGCAAGAGGAACCTTTGCTTTTGAAGGCCATTGAGCAACTGAAGCGTTTTACTCTGAGGGTGGCGTGTTACAGCTGATTTTGATGACCTTGCGCCGCACACGGGAGCGTGTACGTAACATTATTTTCTGGCTCGACATCGATGCGTCCCCAGCGTTCCCCACTGGCTGCTGAGTGACCATTATAGGTTCCCTTGATGGGAAATATCGCATTTTATATTGAGAGGCACAAGCGTCCAGCCGTGTGTACATACATACAAAATGCATAAAAAACGAGTAATTTTGTTACTTCTTGGTCTTTCACTGTTCTGTTTTCAACAGCTCCTGGGTCTTTCTTTCAGCTTCTGCAAGAGTGAACTCTGCTTTTGAAGGCCTTTAAGAAACCGAAGGGTTTTACTCTGACGGTGGCGCGTTACAGCTGATTTAGATGACTTTGCGCCGCACACGGGCGCAAGTACGTTACATTATTTTCTGGCTCGACATCGATGCGTCCCCAGCGTTCCCCACTGGCTGCTGAGTGACCATTATAGGTTCCCTTGATGGGAAATATCGCATTTTATATTGAGAGGCACAAGCGTCCTGCCGTGTGTACATACATACAAAATGCATAAAAAACGAGTAATTTTGTTACTTCTTGGTCTTTCACTGTTCTGTTTTCAACAGCTCCTGGGTCTTTCTTTCAGCTTCTGCAAGAGGGAACTCTGCTTTTGAAGGCCTTTAAGAAACCGAAGCGTTTTACTCTGACCGTGGCGTGTTACAGCAAATTTTGATGACTTCGCGCCGCACACGGGCGCGTGTACGTAACACTATTTTCTGGCTCGACATCGATGCGTCCCCAGCGTTCCCCACTGGCTGCTGAGTGACCATTATAGGTTCCCCTGACGGAAAATAACGCATTTTATATTGAGGGACACAAACGTCCAGCCGTGTGAACATACATTTTTACCAGCAGGCGAGGAGAGCACACAAAATGCATAAAAAACGAGTAAATTCGTTACTGCTTGGTCTTTCACTGTTCTGTTTTCAACAGCTCCTGGGTGTTTCTTTCAGCTTCTGCAAGAGGAAACTGTGCTTTTAAAGGCCTTTAAAAAACCGAAGCGTTTTACTCTGACCGTGGCGTGTTACAGCAAATTTTGATGACTTCGCGCCGCACGCGGCCGCGTGTACGTAACACTATTTTCTGGCTCGACATCGATGCGTCCCCAGCGTTCCCACTGGCCGCTGAGTGACCATTATAGGTTCCCCTGACGGAAAATAACGCATTTTATATTGAGGGACACAAACGTCCAGCCGTGTGAACATACATTTTTGCCAGCAGGCGAGGAGAGCACACAAAATGCAGAAAAAACGAATAAATTCGTTACTGCTTGGTCTTTCACTGTTCTGTTTTTAACAGCTCCTGGGTCTTTCTTTCAGCTTCTGCAAGAGGGAACTCTGCTTTTGAAGGCCTTTAAGAAACCGAAGGGTTTTACTCTAACGGTGGCGCGTTACAGCTGATTTTGATGACTTTGCGCCGCACACGGGCGCGTGTACGTAACATTATTTTCTGGCTCGACATCGATGCGTCCCCAGCGTTCCCCACTGGCTGCTGAGTGACCACTATAGGTTCTATTGATGGGAAATAACGCATTTTATATTGAGGGACACAAGCGTCCAGCCGTGTGTACATACATTTTTACCAGCAGGCGAGGAGAGCACACAAAATGCATAAAAAACGGGTAATTTTGTTACTGCTTGGTCTTTCACTGTTCTGTTTTCAACAGCTCCTGGGTGCTTTCTTTAAGGCCCGGCAAGAGGAACCTTTGCTTTTGAAGGCCATTGAGCAACTGAAGCGTTTTACTCTGAGGGTGGCGTGTTACAGCTGATTTTGATGACCTTGCGCCGCACACGGGAGCGTGTACGTAACATTATTTTCTGGCTCGACATCGATGCGTCCCCAGCGTTCCCCACTGGCTGCTGAGTGACCATTATAGGTTCCCTTGATGGGAAATATCGCATTTTATATTGAGAGGCACAAGCGTCCAGCCGTGTGTACATACATACAAAATGCATAAAAAACGAGTAATTTTGTTACTTCTTGGTCTTTCACTGTTCTGTTTTCAACAGCTCCTGGGTCTTTCTTTCAGCTTCTGCAAGAGGGAACTCTGCTTTTGAAGGCCTTTAAGAAACCGAAGGGTTTTACTCTGACGGTGGCGCGTTACAGCTGATTTTGATGACTTTGCGCCGCACACGGGCGCGTGTACGTAACATTATTTTCTCGCTCGACATCGATGCGTCCCCAGCGTTCCCCACTGGCTGCTGAGTGACCACTGAAGGTTCTATTGATGGGAAATAGCGCATTTTATATTGAGGGACACAAGCATCCAGCCGTGTGTACATACATTTTTACCAGCAGGCGAGGAGAGCACACAAAATGCATAAAAAACGAGTAATTTTGTTGCTGCTTGGTCTTTCACTGTTCTGTTTTCAACAGCTCCTGGGTGCTTTCTTTCAGGCCCGGCAAGAGGAACCTTTGCTTTTGAAGGCCATTGAGCAACTGAAGCGTTTTACTCTGAGGGTGGCGTGTTACAGCAAATTTTGATGACTTCGCGCCGCACACGGGCGCGTGAACGTAACATTATTTTCTATCTCGACATCGATGCGTCCCCAGCGTTCCCCACTGGCTGCTGAGTGACCATTATAGGTTCTCTTGATGTGAAATAACGCATTTTATATTGAGGGACACAAGCGTCCAGCCGTGTCTACATACATTTTTGTCAGCAGGCGAGGAGAGCACACAAAATGCATAAAAAACGAGTAATTTCGTTGTTGCTTGGTCTTTCACTGTTCTGATTTCAACAGCTCCTGGGTGTTTCTTTCATCTTCTGCAAGAGGAAACTGTGCTTTTGAAGGCCTTTAAGAAACCGAAGGATTTTACTCTGACCGTGGCGTGTTACAGCAAATTTTGATGACTTCGCGCCGCACACGGGCGCGCGTACGAAACACTATTTTCTGGCTCGACATCGATGCTTCCCCAGCGTTCCCCACTGGCTGCTGAGTGACCATTATAGGTTCCCCTGACGGAAAATAACGCATTTTATATTGAGGGACACAAACGTCCAGCCGTGTGAACATACATTTTTACCAGCAGGCGAGGAGAGCACACAAAATGCAGAAAAAACGAATAAATTCGTTACTGCTTGGTCTTTCACTGTTCTGTTTTCAACAGCTCCTGGGTCTTTCTTTCAGCTTCTGCAAGAGGGAACTCTGCTTTTGAAGGCCTTTAAGAAACCGAAGGGTTTTACTCTGACGGTGGCGCGTTACAGCTGATTTTGATGACTTTGCGCCGCACACGGGCGCGTGTACGTAACATTATTTTCTGGCTCGACATCGATGCGTCCCCAGCGTTCCCCTCTGGCTGCTGAGTGACCATTATAGATTCCCCTGACGGAAAATAACGCATTTTGTATTGAGGGACACAAACGTCCAGCCGTGTGAACATACATTTTTACCAGCAGGCGAGGAGAGCACACAAAATGCAGAAAAAACGAATAAATTCGTTACTGCTTGGTCTTTCACTGTTCTGTTTTCAACAGCTCCTGGGTCTTTCTTTCAGCTTCTGCAAGAGGGAACTCTGCTTTTGAAGGCCTTTAAGAAACCGAAGGGTTTTACTCTGACGGTGGCGCGTTACAGCTGATTTTGATGACTTTGCGCCGCACACGGGCGCGTGTACGTAACATTATTTTCTGGCTCGACATCGATGCGTCCCCAGCGTTCCCCACTGGCTGCTGAGTGACCATTATAGGTTCCTTTGATGGGAAATATCGCATTTTATATTGAGAGGCACAAGCGTCCAGCCGTGTGTACATACATTTTTACCAGCAGGCGAGGAGAGCATACAAAATGCAAAAAAAACTAATAATTTCGTTACTGCTAGGCCTTTCACTGCTCTGTTTCCAACAGCTCCTGGGTGCTTTCTTTCTGGTTCTGCAAGAGGAAACTGTGATTTTAAAGGCCTTTAAGAAACCGAAGCGTTTTACTCTGACGGTGGCGTGTTACAGCAAATTTTGATGACCTCGCGCCGCACACGGGCGCGTGTACGTAACATTATTTTCTATCTCGACATCGATGCGTCCCCAGCGTTCCCCACTGGCTGCTGAGTGACCATTATAGGTTCTCTTGATGTGAAATAACGCTTTTTATATTGAGGGACACAAGCGTCCAGCCGTGTGTACATACATTTTTGTCAGCAGGCGAGGAGAGCACACAAAATGCATAAAAAACGAGTAATTTCGTTGTTGCTTGGTCTTTCACTGTTCTGATTTCAACAGCTCCTGGGTGTTTCTTTCAGCTTCTGCAAGAGGAAACTGTGCTTTTGAAGGCCTTTAAGAAACCGAAGGATTTTACTCTGACGGTGGCGCGTTACAGCTGATTTTGATGACTTTGCGCCGCACACTGGCGCGTGTACGTAACATTATTTTCTGTCTCGACATCGATGCGTCCCCAGCGTTCCCCACTGGCTGCTGAGTGACCATTACAGGTTCTCTTGATGGGAAATAACACATTTTGTATTGAGGGACACACGCGTCCAGCCGTGTGTACATACATTTTTGTCAGCAGGCGAGGAGAGCACACAAAATGCATAAAATACGAGTAAATTCGTTACTGCTTGGTCTTTCACTGTTCTGTTTTCAACAGCTCCTGGGTGTGTCTTTCAGCTTCTGCACTAGGAAACTGTGCATTTGAAGGCCTTCAAGAAACCGAAGGGTTTTACTCTGACGGTGGCGCGTTACAGCTGATTTTGATGGCTTTGCGCCGCACACGGGCGCGCGTACGAAACACTATTTTCTGGCTCGACATCGATGCTTCCCCAGCGTTCCCCACTGGCTGCTGAGTGACCATTATAGGTTCCCCTGACGGAAAATAACGCATTTTATATTGAGGGACACAAACGTCCAGCCTTGTGAACATACATTTTTACCAGCAGGCGAGGAGAGCAGACAAAATGCAGAAAAAACGAATAAATTCGTTACTGCTTGGTCTTTCACTGTTCTGTTTTCAACAGCTCCTGGGTCTTTCTTTCAGCTTCTGCAAGAGGGAACTCTGCTTTTGAAGGCCTTTAAGAAACCGAAGGGTTTTACTCTGACGGTGGCGCGTTACAGCTGATTTTGATGACTTTGCGCCGCACACGGGCGCGTGTACGTAACATTATTTTCTGTCTCGACATCGATGCGTCCCCAGCGTTCCCCACTGGCTGCTGAGTGACCACTATAGGTTCTATTGATGGGAAATAACGCATTTTATATTGAGGGACACAAGCGTCCAGCCGTGTGTACATACATTTTTACCAGCAGGCGAGGAGAGCACACAAAATGCATAAAAAACGGGTAATTTTGTTACTGCTTGGTCTTTCACTGTTCTGTTTTCAACAGCTCCTGGGTGCTTTCTTTAAGGCCCGGCAAGAGGAACCTTTGCTTTTGAAGGCCATTGAGCAACTGAAGCGTTTTACTCTGAGGGTGGCGTGTTACAGCTGATTTTGATGACCTTGCGCCGCACACGGGAGCGTGTACGTAACATTATTTTCTGGCTCGACATCGATGCGTCCCCAGCGTTCCCCACTGGCTGCTGAGTGACCATTATAGGTTCCCTTGATGGGAAATATCGCATTTTATATTGAGAGGCACAAGCGTCCAGCCGTGTGTACATACATACAAAATGCATAAAAAACGAGTAATTTTGTTACTTCTTGGTCTTTCACTGTTCTGTTTTCAACAGCTCCTGGGTCTTTCTTTCAGCTTCTGCAAGAGGGAACTCTGCTTTTGAAGGCCTTTAAGAAACCGAAGGGTTTTACTCTGACGGTGGCGCGTTACAGCTGATTTTGATGACTTTGCGCCGCACACGGGCGCGTGTACGTAACATTATTTTCTCGCTCGACATCGATGCGTCCCCAGCGTTCCCCACTGGCTGCTGAGTGACCACTGAAGGTTCTATTGATGGGAAATAGCGCATTTTATATTGAGGGACACAAGCATCCAGCCGTGTGTACATACATTTTTACCAGCAGGCGAGGAGAGCACACAAAATGCATAAAAAACGAGTAATTTTGTTGCTGCTTGGTCTTTCACTGTTCTGTTTTCAACAGCTCCTGGGTGCTTTCTTTCAGGCCCGGCAAGAGGAACCTTTGCTTTTGAAGGCCATTGAGCAACTGAAGCGTTTTACTCTGAGGGTGGCGTGTTACAGCAAATTTTGATGACTTCGCGCCGCACACGGGCGCGTGAACGTAACATTATTTTCTATCTCGACATCGATGCGTCCCCAGCGTTCCCCACTGGCTGCTGAGTGACCATTATAGGTTCTCTTGATGTGAAATAACGCATTTTATATTGAGGGACACAAGCGTCCAGCCGTGTCTACATACATTTTTGTCAGCAGGCGAGGAGAGCACACAAAATGCATAAAAAACGAGTAATTTCGTTGTTGCTTGGTCTTTCACTGTTCTGATTTCAACAGCTCCTGGGTGTTTCTTTCATCTTCTGCAAGAGGAAACTGTGCTTTTGAAGGCCTTTAAGAAACCGAAGGATTTTACTCTGACCGTGGCGTGTTACAGCAAATTTTGATGACTTCGCGCCGCACACGGGCGCGCGTACGAAACACTATTTTCTGGCTCGACATCGATGCTTCCCCAGCGTTCCCCACTGGCTGCTGAGTGACCATTATAGGTTCCCCTGACGGAAAATAACGCATTTTATATTGAGGGACACAAACGTCCAGCCGTGTGAACATACATTTTTACCAGCAGGCGAGGAGAGCACACAAAATGCAGAAAAAACGAATAAATTCGTTACTGCTTGGTCTTTCACTGTTCTGTTTTCAACAGCTCCTGGGTCTTTCTTTCAGCTTCTGCAAGAGGGAACTCTGCTTTTGAAGGCCTTTAAGAAACCGAAGGGTTTTACTCTGACGGTGGCGCGTTACAGCTGATTTTGATGACTTTGCGCCGCACACGGGCGCGTGTACGTAACATTATTTTCTGGCTCGACATCGATGCGTCCCCAGCGTTCCCCTCTGGCTGCTGAGTGACCATTATAGATTCCCCTGACGGAAAATAACGCATTTTGTATTGAGGGACACAAACGTCCAGCCGTGTGAACATACATTTTTACCAGCAGGCGAGGAGAGCACACAAAATGCAGAAAAAACGAATAAATTCGTTACTGCTTGGTCTTTCACTGTTCTGTTTTCAACAGCTCCTGGGTCTTTCTTTCAGCTTCTGCAAGAGGGAACTCTGCTTTTGAAGGCCTTTAAGAAACCGAAGGGTTTTACTCTGACGGTGGCGCGTTACAGCTGATTTTGATGACTTTGCGCCGCACACGGGCGCGTGTACGTAACATTATTTTCTGGCTCGACATCGATGCGTCCCCAGCGTTCCCCACTGGCTGCTGAGTGACCATTATAGGTTCCTTTGATGGGAAATATCGCATTTTATATTGAGAGGCACAAGCGTCCAGCCGTGTGTACATACATTTTTACCAGCAGGCGAGGAGAGCATACAAAATGCAAAAAAAACTAATAATTTCGTTACTGCTAGGCCTTTCACTGCTCTGTTTCCAACAGCTCCTGGGTGCTTTCTTTCTGGTTCTGCAAGAGGAAACTGTGATTTTAAAGGCCTTTAAGAAACCGAAGCGTTTTACTCTGACGGTGGCGTGTTACAGCAAATTTTGATGACCTCGCGCCGCACACGGGCGCGTGTACGTAACATTATTTTCTATCTCGACATCGATGCGTCCCCAGCGTTCCCCACTGGCTGCTGAGTGACCATTATAGGTTCTCTTGATGTGAAATAACGCTTTTTATATTGAGGGACACAAGCGTCCAGCCGTGTGTACATACATTTTTGTCAGCAGGCGAGGAGAGCACACAAAATGCATAAAAAACGAGTAATTTCGTTGTTGCTTGGTCTTTCACTGTTCTGATTTCAACAGCTCCTGGGTGTTTCTTTCAGCTTCTGCAAGAGGAAACTGTGCTTTTGAAGGCCTTTAAGAAACCGAAGGATTTTACTCTGACGGTGGCGCGTTACAGCTGATTTTGATGACTTTGCGCCGCACACTGGCGCGTGTACGTAACATTATTTTCTGTCTCGACATCGATGCGTCCCCAGCGTTCCCCACTGGCTGCTGAGTGACCATTACAGGTTCTCTTGATGGGAAATAACACATTTTGTATTGAGGGACACACGCGTCCAGCCGTGTGTACATACATTTTTGTCAGCAGGCGAGGAGAGCACACAAAATGCATAAAATACGAGTAAATTCGTTACTGCTTGGTCTTTCACTGTTCTGTTTTCAACAGCTCCTGGGTGTGTCTTTCAGCTTCTGCACTAGGAAACTGTGCATTTGAAGGCCTTCAAGAAACCGAAGGGTTTTACTCTGACGGTGGCGCGTTACAGCTGATTTTGATGGCTTTGCGCCGCACACGGGCGCGCGTACGAAACACTATTTTCTGGCTCGACATCGATGCTTCCCCAGCGTTCCCCACTGGCTGCTGAGTGACCATTATAGGTTCCCCTGACGGAAAATAACGCATTTTATATTGAGGGACACAAACGTCCAGCCTTGTGAACATACATTTTTACCAGCAGGCGAGGAGAGCAGACAAAATGCAGAAAAAACGAATAAATTCGTTACTGCTTGGTCTTTCACTGTTCTGTTTTCAACAGCTCCTGGGTCTTTCTTTCAGCTTCTGCAAGAGGGAACTCTGCTTTTGAAGGCCTTTAAGAAACCGAAGGGTTTTACTCTGACGGTGGCGCGTTACAGCTGATTTTGATGACTTTGCGCCGCACACGGGCGCGTGTACGTAACATTATTTTCTGGCTCGACATCGATGCGTCCCCAGCGTTCCCCACTGGCTGCTGAGTGACCACTGAAGGTTCTATTGATGGTAAATAACGCATTTTATATTGAGGGACACAAGCGTCCAGCCGTGTGTACATACATTTTTACCAGCAGGCGAGGAGAACACACAAAATGCATAAAATACGAGTAAATTCGTTACTGCTTGGTCTTTCACTGTTCTGTTTTCAACAGCTCCTGGGTGCTTTCTTTCAGGCCCGGCAAGAGGAACCTTTGCTTTTGAAGGCCATTGAGCAACTGAAGCGTTTTACTCTGAGGGTGGCGTGTTACAGCTGATTTTGATGACCTTGCGCCGCACACGGGAGCGTGTACGTAACATTATTTTCTGGCTCGACATCGATGCGTCCCCAGCGTTCCCCACTGGCTGCTGAGTGACCACTATAGGTTCTATTGATGGGAAATAACGCATTTTATATTGAGGGACACAAGCGTCCAGCCGTGTGTACATACATTTTTACCAGCAGGCGAGGAGAGCACACAAAATGCATAAAAAACGGGTAATTTTGTTACTGCTTGGTCTTTCACTGTTCTGTTTTCAACAGCTCCTGGGTGCTTTCTTTAAGGCCCGGCAAGAGGAACCTTTGCTTTTGAAGGCCATTGAGCAACTGAAGCGTTTTACTCTGAGGGTGGCGTGTTACAGCTGATTTTGATGACCTTGCGCCGCACACGGGAGCGTGTACGTAACATTATTTTCTGGCTCGACATCGATGCGTCCCCAGCGTTCCCCACTGGCTGCTGAGTGACCATTATAGGTTCCCTTGATGGGAAATATCGCATTTTATATTGAGAGGCACAAGCGTCCAGCCGTGTGTACATACATACAAAATGCATAAAAAACGAGTAATTTTGTTACTTCTTGGTCTTTCACTGTTCTGTTTTCAACAGCTCCTGGGTCTTTCTTTCAGCTTCTGCAAGAGTGAACTCTGCTTTTGAAGGCCTTTAAGAAACCGAAGGGTTTTACTCTGACGGTGGCGCGTTACAGCTGATTTAGATGACTTTGCGCCGCACACGGGCGCAAGTACGTTACATTATTTTCTGGCTCGACATCGATGCGTCCCCAGCGTTCCCCACTGGCTGCTGAGTGACCATTATAGGTTCCCTTGATGGGAAATATCGCATTTTATATTGAGAGGCACAAGCGTCCTGCCGTGTGTACATACATACAAAATGCATAAAAAACGAGTAATTTTGTTACTTCTTGGTCTTTCACTGTTCTGTTTTCAACAGCTCCTGGGTCTTTCTTTCAGCTTCTGCAAGAGGGAACTCTGCTTTTGAAGGCCTTTAAGAAACCGAAGCGTTTTACTCTGACCGTGGCGTGTTACAGCAAATTTTGATGACTTCGCGCCGCACACGGGCGCGTGTACGTAACACTATTTTCTGGCTCGACATCGATGCGTCCCCAGCGTTCCCCACTGGCTGCTGAGTGACCATTATAGGTTCCCCTGACGGAAAATAACGCATTTTATATTGAGGGACACAAACGTCCAGCCGTGTGAACATACATTTTTACCAGCAGGCGAGGAGAGCACACAAAATGCATAAAAAACGAGTAAATTCGTTACTGCTTGGCCTTTCACTGTTCTGTTTTCAACAGCTCCTGGGTGTTTCTTTCAGCTTCTGCAAGAGGAAACTGTGCTTTTAAAGGCCTTTAAAAAACCGAAGCGTTTTGCTCTGACCGTGGCGTGTTACAGCAAATTTTGATGACTTCGCGCCGCACACGGCCGCGTGTACGTAACACTATTTTCTGGCTCGACATCGATGCGTCCCCAGCGTTCCCACTGGCTGCTGAGTGACCATTATAGGTTCCCCTGACGGAAAATAACGCATTTTATATTGAGGGACACAAACGTCCAGCCGTGTGAACATACATTTTTGCCAGCAGGCGAGGAGAGCACACAAAATGCAGAAAAAACGAATAAATTCGTTACTGCTTGGTCTTTCACTGTTCTGTTTTTAACAGCTCCTGGGTCTTTCTTTCAGCTTCTGCAAGAGGGAACTCTGCTTTTGAAGGCCTTTAAGAAACCGAAGGGTTTTACTCTAACGGTGGCGCGTTACAGCTGATTTTGATGACTTTGCGCCGCACACGGGCGCGTGTACGTAACATTATTTTCTGGCTCGACATCGATGCGTCCCCAGCGTTCCCCACTGGCTGCTGAGTGACCACTATAGGTTCTATTGATGGGAAATAACGCATTTTATATTGAGGGACACAAGCGTCCAGCCGTGTGTACATACATTTTTACCAGCAGGCGAGGAGAGCACACAAAATGCATAAAAAACGGGTAATTTTGTTACTGCTTGGTCTTTCACTGTTCTGTTTTCAACAGCTCCTGGGTGCTTTCTTTAAGGCCCGGCAAGAGGAACCTTTGCTTTTGAAGGCCATTGAGCAACTGAAGCGTTTTACTCTGAGGGTGGCGTGTTACAGCTGATTTTGATGACCTTGCGCCGCACACGGGAGCGTGTACGTAACATTATTTTCTGGCTCGACATCGATGCGTCCCCAGCGTTCCCCACTGGCTGCTGAGTGACCATTATAGGTTCCCTTGATGGGAAATATCGCATTTTATATTGAGAGGCACAAGCGTCCAGCCGTGTGTACATACATACAAAATGCATAAAAAACGAGTAATTTTGTTACTTCTTGGTCTTTCACTGTTCTGTTTTCAACAGCTCCTGGGTCTTTCTTTCAGCTTCTGCAAGAGGGAACTCTGCTTTTGAAGGCCTTTAAGAAACCGAAGGGTTTTACTCTGACGGTGGCGCGTTACAGCTGATTTAGATGACTTTGCGCCGCACACGGGCGCAAGTACGTTACATTATTTTCTGGCTCGACATCGATGCGTCCCCAGCGTTCCCCACTGGCTGCTGAGTGACCATTATAGGTTCCCTTGATGGGAAATATCGCATTTTATATTGAGAGGCACAAGCGTCCAGCCGTGTGTACATACATACAAAATGCATAAAAAACGAGTAATTTTGTTACTTCTTGGTCTTTCACTGTTCTGTTTTCAACAGCTCCTGGGTCTTTCTTTCAGCTTCTGCAAGAGGGAACTCTGCTTTTGAAGGCCTTTAAGAAACCGAAGCGTTTTACTCTGACCGTGGCGTGTTACAGCAAATTTTGATGACTTCGCGCCGCACACGGGCGCGTGTACGTAACACTATTTTCCGGCTCGACATCGATGCGTCCCCAGCGTTCCCCACTGGCTGCTGAGTGACCATTATAGGTTCCCCTGACGGAAAATAACGCATTTTATATTGAGGGACACAAACGTCCAGCCGTGTGAACATACATTTTTACCAGCAGGCGAGGAGAGCACACAAAATGCAGAAAAAACGAATAAATTCGTTACTGCTTGGTCTTTCACTGTTCTGTTTTCAACAGCTCCTGGGTCTTTCTTTCAGCTTCTGCAAGAGGGAACTCTGCTTTTGAAGGCCTTTAAGAAACCGAAGGGTTTTACTCTGACGGTGGCGCGTTACAGCTGATTTTGATGACTTTGCGCCGCACACGGGCGCGTGTACGTAACATTATTTTCTCGCTCGACATCGATGCGTCCCCAGCGTTCCCCACTGGCTGCTGAGTGACCACTGAAGGTTCTCTTGATGTGAAATAACGCTTTTTATATTGAGGGACACAAGCGTCCAGCCGTGTGTACATACATTTTTGTCAGCAGGCGAGGAGAGCACACAAAATGCATAAAAAACGAGTAATTTCGTTGTTGCTTGGTCTTTCACTGTTCTGATTTCAACAGCTCCTGGGTGTTTCTTTCAGCTTCTGCAAGAGGAAACTGTGCTTTTGAAGGCCTTTAAGAAACCGAAGGATTTTACTCTGACGGTGGCGCGTTACAGCTGATTTTGATGACTTTGCGCCGCACACTGGCGCGTGTACGTAACATTATTTTCTGTCTCGACATCGATGCGTCCCCAGCGTTCCCCACTGGCTGCTGAGTGACCATTACAGGTTCTCTTGATGGGAAATAACACATTTTGTATTGAGGGACACACGCGTCCAGCCGTGTGTACATACATTTTTGTCAGCAGGCGAGGAGAGCACACAAAATGCATAAAATACGAGTAAATTCGTTACTGCTTGGTCTTTCACTGTTCTGTTTTCAACAGCTCCTGGGTGTGTCTTTCAGCTTCTGCACTAGGAAACTGTGCATTTGAAGGCCTTCAAGAAACCGAAGGGTTTTACTCTGACGGTGGCGCGTTACAGCTGATTTTGATGGCTTTGCGCCGCACACGGGCGCGCGTACGAAACACTATTTTCTGGCTCGACATCGATGCTTCCCCAGCGTTCCCCACTGGCTGCTGAGTGACCATTATAGGTTCCCCTGACGGAAAATAACGCATTTTATATTGAGGGACACAAACGTCCAGCCTTGTGAACATACATTTTTACCAGCAGGCGAGGAGAGCAGACAAAATGCAGAAAAAACGAATAAATTCGTTACTGCTTGGTCTTTCACTGTTCTGTTTTCAACAGCTCCTGGGTCTTTCTTTCAGCTTCTGCAAGAGGGAACTCTGCTTTTGAAGGCCTTTAAGAAACCGAAGGGTTTTACTCTGACGGTGGCGCGTTACAGCTGATTTTGATGACTTTGCGCCGCACACGGGCGCGTGTACGTAACATTATTTTCTGGCTCGACATCGATGCGTCCCCAGCGTTCCCCACTGGCTGCTGAGTGACCACTGAAGGTTCTATTGATGGTAAATAACGCATTTTATATTGAGGGACACAAGCGTCCAGCCGTGTGTACATACATTTTTACCAGCAGGCGAGGAGAACACACAAAATGCATAAAATACGAGTAAATTCGTTACTGCTTGGTCTTTCACTGTTCTGTTTTCAACAGCTCCTGGGTGCTTTCTTTCAGGCCCGGCAAGAGGAACCTTTGCTTTTGAAGGCCATTGAGCAACTGAAGCGTTTTACTCTGAGGGTGGCGTGTTACAGCTGATTTTGATGACCTTGCGCCGCACACGGGAGCGTGTACGTAACATTATTTTCTGGCTCGACATCGATGCGTCCCCAGCGTTCCCCACTGGCTGCTGAGTGACCACTATAGGTTCTATTGATGGGAAATAACGCATTTTATATTGAGGGACACAAGCGTCCAGCCGTGTGTACATACATTTTTACCAGCAGGCGAGGAGAGCACACAAAATGCATAAAAAACGGGTAATTTTGTTACTGCTTGGTCTTTCACTGTTCTGTTTTCAACAGCTCCTGGGTGCTTTCTTTAAGGCCCGGCAAGAGGAACCTTTGCTTTTGAAGGCCATTGAGCAACTGAAGCGTTTTACTCTGAGGGTGGCGTGTTACAGCTGATTTTGATGACCTTGCGCCGCACACGGGAGCGTGTACGTAACATTATTTTCTGGCTCGACATCGATGCGTCCCCAGCGTTCCCCACTGGCTGCTGAGTGACCATTATAGGTTCCCTTGATGGGAAATATCGCATTTTATATTGAGAGGCACAAGCGTCCAGCCGTGTGTACATACATACAAAATGCATAAAAAACGAGTAATTTTGTTACTTCTTGGTCTTTCACTGTTCTGTTTTCAACAGCTCCTGGGTCTTTCTTTCAGCTTCTGCAAGAGTGAACTCTGCTTTTGAAGGCCTTTAAGAAACCGAAGGGTTTTACTCTGACGGTGGCGCGTTACAGCTGATTTAGATGACTTTGCGCCGCACACGGGCGCAAGTACGTTACATTATTTTCTGGCTCGACATCGATGCGTCCCCAGCGTTCCCCACTGGCTGCTGAGTGACCATTATAGGTTCCCTTGATGGGAAATATCGCATTTTATATTGAGAGGCACAAGCGTCCTGCCGTGTGTACATACATACAAAATGCATAAAAAACGAGTAATTTTGTTACTTCTTGGTCTTTCACTGTTCTGTTTTCAACAGCTCCTGGGTCTTTCTTTCAGCTTCTGCAAGAGGGAACTCTGCTTTTGAAGGCCTTTAAGAAACCGAAGCGTTTTACTCTGACCGTGGCGTGTTACAGCAAATTTTGATGACTTCGCGCCGCACACGGGCGCGTGTACGTAACACTATTTTCTGGCTCGACATCGATGCGTCCCCAGCGTTCCCCACTGGCTGCTGAGTGACCATTATAGGTTCCCCTGACGGAAAATAACGCATTTTATATTGAGGGACACAAACGTCCAGCCGTGTGAACATACATTTTTACCAGCAGGCGAGGAGAGCACACAAAATGCATAAAAAACGAGTAAATTCGTTACTGCTTGGCCTTTCACTGTTCTGTTTTCAACAGCTCCTGGGTGTTTCTTTCAGCTTCTGCAAGAGGAAACTGTGCTTTTAAAGGCCTTTAAAAAACCGAAGCGTTTTACTCTGACCGTGGCGTGTTACAGCAAATTTTGATGACTTCGCGCCGCACACGGCCGCGTGTACGTAACACTATTTTCTGGCTCGACATCGATGCGTCCCCAGCGTTCCCACTGGCTGCTGAGTGACCATTATAGGTTCCCCTGACGGAAAATAACGCATTTTATATTGAGGGACACAAACGTCCAGCCGTGTGAACATACATTTTTGCCAGCAGGCGAGGAGAGCACACAAAATGCAGAAAAAACGAATAAATTCGTTACTGCTTGGTCTTTCACTGTTCTGTTTTTAACAGCTCCTGGGTCTTTCTTTCAGCTTCTGCAAGAGGGAACTCTGCTTTTGAAGGCCTTTAAGAAACCGAAGGGTTTTACTCTAACGGTGGCGCGTTACAGCTGATTTTGATGACTTTGCGCCGCACACGGGCGCGTGTACGTAACATTATTTTCTGGCTCGACATCGATGCGTCCCCAGCGTTCCCCACTGGCTGCTGAGTGACCACTATAGGTTCTATTGATGGGAAATAACGCATTTTATATTGAGGGACACAAGCGTCCAGCCGTGTGTACATACATTTTTACCAGCAGGCGAGGAGAGCACACAAAATACATAAAAAACGAGTAATTTTGTTACTGCTTGGTCTTTCACTGTTCTGTTTTCAACAGCTCCTGGGTGCTTTCTTTAAGGCCCGGCAAGAGGAACCTTTGCTTTTGAAGGCCATTGAGCAACTGAAGCGTTTTACTCTGAGGGTGGCGTGTTACAGCTGATTTTGATGACCTTGCGCCGCACACGGGAGCGTGTACGTAACATTATTTTCTGGCTCGACATCGATGCGTCCCCAGCGTTCCCCACTGGCTGCTGAGTGACCATTATAGGTTCCCTTGATGGGAAATATCGCATTTTATATTGAGAGGCACAAGCGTCCAGCCGTGTGTACATACATACAAAATGCATAAAAAACGAATAATTTTGTTACTTCTTGGTCTTTCACTGTTCTGTTTTCAACAGCTCCTGGGTCTTTCTTTCAGCTTCTGCAAGAGGGAACTCTGCTTTTGAAGGCCTTTAAGAAACCGAAGGGTTTTACTCTGACGGTGGCGCGTTACAGCTGATTTAGATGACTTTGCGCCGCACACGGGCGCAAGTACGTTACATTATTTTCTGGCTCGACATCGATGCGTCCCCAGCGTTCCCCACTGGCTGCTGAGTGACCATTATAGGTTCCCTTGATGGGAAATATCGCATTTTATATTGAGAGGCACAAGCGTCCAGCCGTGTGTACATACATACAAAATGCATAAAAAACGAGTAATTTTGTTACTTCTTGGTCTTTCACTGTTCTGTTTTCAACAGCTCCTGGGTCTTTCTTTCAGCTTCTGCAAGAGGGAACTCTGCTTTTGAAGGCCTTTAAGAAACCGAAGCGTTTTACTCTGACCGTGGCGTGTTACAGCAAATTTTGATGACTTCGCGCCGCACACGGGCGCGTGTACGTAACACTATTTTCCGGCTCGACATCGATGCGTCCCCAGCGTTCCCCACTGGCTGCTGAGTGACCATTATAGGTTCCCCTGACGGAAAATAACGCATTTTATATTGAGGGACACAAACGTCCAGCCGTGTGAACATACATTTTTACCAGCAGGCGAGGAGAGCACACAAAATGCAGAAAAAACGAATAAATTCGTTACTGCTTGGTCTTTCACTGTTCTGTTTTCAACAGCTCCTGGGTCTTTCTTTCAGCTTCTGCAAGAGGGAACTCTGCTTTTGAAGGCCTTTAAGAAACCGAAGGGTTTTACTCTGACGGTGGCGCGTTACAGCTGATTTTGATGACTTTGCGCCGCACACGGGCGCGTGTACGTAACATTATTTTCTGGCTCGACATCGATGCGTCCCCAGCGTTCCCCTCTGGCTGCTGAGTGACCATTATAGGTTCCCCTGACGGAAAATAACGCATTTTGTATTGAGGGACACAAACGTCCAGCCGTGTGAACATACATTTTTACCAGCAGGCGAGGAGAGCACACAAAATGCAGAAAAAACGAATAAATTCGTTACTGCTTGGTCTTTCACTGTTCTGTTTTCAACAGCTCCTGGGTCTTTCTTTCAGCTTCTGCAAGAGGGAACTCTGCTTTTGAAGGCCTTTAAGAAACCGAAGGGTTTTACTCTGACGGTGGCGCGTTACAGCTGATTTTGATGACTTTGCGCCGCACACGGGCGCGTGTACGTAACATTATTTTCTGGCTCGACATCGATGCGTCCCCAGCGTTCCCCACTGGCTGCTGAGTGACCATTATAGGTTCCCTTGATGGGAAATATCGCATTTTATATTGAGAGGCACAAGCGTCCAGCCGTGTGTACATACATTTTTACCAGCAGGCGAGGAGAGCATACAAAATGCAAAAAAAACTAATAATTTCGTTACTGCTAGGCCTTTCACTGCTCTGTTTCCAACAGCTCCTGGGTGCTTTCTTTCTGGTTCTGCAAGAGGAAACTGTGATTTTAAAGGCCTTTAAGAAACCGAAGCGTTTTACTCTGACGGTGGCGTGTTACAGCAAATTTTGATGACCTCGCGCCGCACACGGGCGCGTGTACGTAACATTATTTTCTATCTCGACATCGATGCGTCCCCAGCGTTCCCCACTGGCTGCTGAGTGACCATTATAGGTTCCCTTGATGTGAAATAACGCTTTTTATATTGAGGGACACAAGCGTCCAGCCGTGTGTACATACATTTTTGTCAGCAGGCGAGGAGAGCACACAAAATGCATAAAAAACGAGTAATTTCGTTGTTGCTTGGTCTTTCACTGTTCTGATTTCAACAGCTCCTGGGTGTTTCTTTCAGCTTCTGCAAGAGGAAACTGTGCTTTTGAAGGCCTTTAAGAAACCGAAGGATTTTACTCTGACGGTGGCGCGTTACAGCTGATTTTGATGACTTTGCGCCGCACACTGGCGCGTGTACGTAACATTATTTTCTGTCTCGACATCGATGCGTCCCCAGCGTTCCCCACTGGCTGCTGAGTGACCATTACAGGTTCTCTTGATGGGAAATAACGCATTTTGTATTGAGGGACACACGCGTCCAGCCGTGTGTACATACATTTTTGTCAGCAGGCGAGGAGAGCACACAAAATGCATAAAATACGAGTAAATTCGTTACTGCTTGGTCTTTCACTGTTCTGTTTTCAACAGCTCCTGGGTGTGTCTTTCAGCTTCTGCACTAGGAAACTGTGCATTTGAAGGCCTTCAAGAAACCGAAGGGTTTTACTCTGACGGTGGCGCGTTACAGCTGATTTTGATGGCTTTGCGCCGCACACGGGCGCGCGTACGAAACACTATTTTCTGGCTCGACATCGATGCTTCCCCAGCGTTCCCCACTGGCTGCTGAGTGACCATTATAGGTTCCCCTGACGGAAAATAACGCATTTTATATTGAGGGACACAAACGTCCAGCCGTGTGAACATACATTTTTACCAGCAGGCGAGGAGAACAGACAAAATGCAGAAAAAACGAATAAATTCGTTACTGCTTGGTCTTTCACTGTTCTGTTTTCAACAGCTCCTGGGTCTTTCTTTCAGCTTCTGCAAGAGGGAACTCTGCTTTTGAAGGCCTTTAAGAAACCGAAGGGTTTTACTCTGACGGTGGCGCGTTACAGCTGATTTTGATGACTTTGCGCCGCACACGGGCGCGTGTACGTAACATTATTTTCTGGCTCGACATCGATGCGTCCCCAGCGTTCCCCACTGGCTGCTGAGTGACCACTGAAGGTTCTATTGATGGAAAATAACGCATTTTATATTGAGGGACACAAGCGTCCAGCCGTGTGTACATACATTTTTACCAGCAGGCGAGGAGAGCACACAAAATGCATAAAATACGAGTAAATTCGTTACTGCTTGGTCTTTCACTGTTCTGTTTTCAACAGCTCCTGGGTGCTTTCTTTCAGGCCCGGCAAGAGGAACCTTTGCTTTTGAAGGCCATTGAGCAACTGAAGCGTTTTACTCTGAGGGTGGCGTGTTACAGCTGATTTTGATGACCTTGCGCCGCACACGGGAGCGTGTACGTAACATTATTTTCTGGCTCGACATCGATGCGTCCCCAGCGTTCCCCACTGGCTGCTGAGTGACCACTATAGGTTCTATTGATGGGAAATAACGCATTTTATATTGAGGGACACAAGCGTCCAGCCGTGTGTACATACATTTTTACCAGCAGGCGAGGAGAGCACACAAAATGCATAAAAAACGGGTAATTTTGTTACTGCTTGGTCTTTCACTGTTCTGTTTTCAACAGCTCCTGGGTGCTTTCTTTAAGGCCCGGCAAGAGGAACCTTTGCTTTTGAAGGCCATTGAGCAACTGAAGCGTTTTACTCTGAGGGTGGCGTGTTACAGCTGATTTTGATGACCTTGCGCCGCACACGGGAGCGTGTACGTAACATTATTTTCTGGCTCGACATCGATGCGTCCCCAGCGTTCCCCACTGGCTGCTGAGTGACCATTATAGGTTCCCTTGATGGGAAATATCGCATTTTATATTGAGAGGCACAAGCGTCCAGCCGTGTGTACATACATACAAAATGCATAAAAAACGAGTAATTTTGTTATTTCTTGGTCTTTCACTGTTCTGTTTTCAACAGCTCCTGGGTCTTTCTTTCAGCTTCTGCAAGAGGGAACTCTGCTTTTGAAGGCCTTTAAGAAACCGAAGCGTTTTACTCTGGCCGTGGCGTGTTACAGCAAATTTTGATGACTTCGCGCCGCACACGGGCGCGTGTACGTAACACTATTTTCTGGCTCGACATCGATGCGTCCCCAGCGTTCCCCACTGGCTGCTGAGTGACCATTATAGGTTCCCCTGACGGAAAATAACGCATTTTATATTGAGGGACACAAACGTCCAGCCGTGTGAACATACATTTTTACCAGCAGGCGAGGAGAGCACACAAAATGCAGAAAAAACGAATAAATTCGTTACTGCTTGGTCCTTCACTGTTCTGTTTTCAACAGCTCCTGGGTCTTTCTTTCAGCTTCTGCAAGAGGGAACTCTGCTTTTGAAGGCCTTTAGGAAACCGAAGGGTTTTACTCTGACGGTGGCGCGTTACAGCTGATTTTGATGACTTTGCGCCGCACACGGGCGCGTGTACGTAACATTATTTTCTCGCTCGACATCGATGCGTCCCCAGCGTTCCCCACTGGCTGCTGAGTGACCACTGAAGGTTCTTTTGATGGGAAATAGCGCATTTTATATTGAGGGACACAAGCGTCCAGCCGTGTGTACATACATTTTTACCAGCAGGCGAGGAGAGCACACAAAATGCATAAAAAACGAGTAATTTTGTTGCTGCTTGGTCTTTCACTGTTCTGTTTTCAACAGCTCCTGGGTGCTTTCTTTCAGGCCCGGCAAGAGGAACCTTTGCTTTTGAAGGCCATTGAGCAACTGAAGCGTTTTACTCTGAGGGTGGCGTGTTACAGCAAATTTTGATGACTTCGCGCCGCACACGGGCGCGTGTACGTAACATTATTTTCTATCTCGACATCGATGCGTCCCCAGCGTTCCCCACTGGCTGCTGAGTGACCATTATAGGTTCTCTTGATGTGAAATAACGCATTTTATATTGAGGGACACAAGCGTCCAGCCGTGTCTATATACATTTTTGTCAGCAGGCGAGGAGAGCACACAAAATGCATAAAAAACGAGTAATTTCGTTGTTGCTTGGTCTTTCACTGTTCTGATTTCAACAGCTCCTGGGTGTTTCTTTCAGCTTCTGCAAGAGGAAACTGTGCTTTTGAAGGCCTTTAAGAAACCGAAGGATTTTACTCTGACCGTGGCGTGTTACAGCAAATTTTGATGACTTCGCGCCGCACACGGGCGCGTGTACGTAACACTATTTTCTGGCTCGACATCGATGCGTCCCCAGCGTTCCCCTCTGGCTGCTGAGTGACCATTATAGGTTCCCCTGACGGAAAATAACGCATTTTATATTGAGGGACACAAACGTCCAGCCGTGTGAACATACATTTTTACCAGCAGGCGAGGAGAGCACACAAAATGCAGAAAAAACGAATAAATTCGTTACTGCTTGGTCTTTCACTGTTCTGTTTTCAACAGCTCCTGGGTCTTTCTTTCAGCTTCTGCAAGAGGAAACTGTGCTTTTGAAGGCCTTTAAGAAACCGAAGGATTTTACTCTGACCGTGGCGTGTTATAGCAAATTTTGATGACTTCGCGCCGCACACGGGCGCGTGTACGTAACACTATTTTCTGGCTCGACATCGATGCGTCCCCAGAGTTCCCCTCTGGCTGCTGAGTGACCATTATAGGTTCCCCTGACGGAAAATAACGCATTTTATATTGAGGGACACAAACGTCCAGCCGTGTGAACATAAATTTTTACCAGCAGGCGAGGAGAACACACAAAATGCTCGACATCGATGCGTCCCCAGCGTTCCCCACTGGCTGCTGAGTGACCATTATAGGTTCCCTTGACGGGAAATAACGCATTTTACATTGAGGGACACAAACGTCCAGCCGTGTGAACATACGTTTTTACCAGCAGGCGAGGAGAGCACACAAAATGCATAAAAAACGAGTAAATTCGTTACTGCTTGGTCTTTCACTGTTCTGTTTTCAACAGCTCCTGGGTGTTTCTTTCAGCTTCTGCAAGAGGAAACTGTGCTTTTAAAGGCCTTTAAAAAACCGAAGCGTTTTACTCTGACCGTGGCGTGTTACAGCAAATTTTGATGACTTCGCGCCGCACACGGCCGCGTGTACGTAACACTATTTTCTGGCTCGACATCGATGCGTCCCCAGCGTTCCCACTGGCTGCTGAGTGACCATTATAGGTTCCCCTGACGGAAAATAACGCATTTTATATTGAGGGACACAAACGTCCAGCCGTGTGAACATAAATTTTTACCAGCAGGCGAGGAGAACACACAAAATGCTCGACATCGATGCGTCCCCAGCGTTCCCCACTGGCTGCTGAGTGACCATTATAGGTTCCCTTGACGGGAAATAACGCATTTTACATTGAGGGACACAAACGTCCAGCCGTGTGAACATACGTTTTTACCAGCAGGCGAGGAGAGCACACAAAATGCATAAAAAACGAGTAAATTCGTTACTGCTTGGTCTTTCACTGTTCTGTTTTCAACAGCTCCTGGGTGTTTCTTTCAGCTTCTGCAAGAGGAAACTGTGCTTTTAAAGGCCTTTAAAAAACCGAAGCGTTTTACTCTGACCGTGGCGTGTTACAGCAAATTTTGATGACTTCGCGCCGCACACGGGCGCGTGTATGTAACACTATTTTCTGGCTCGACATCGATGCGTCCCCAGCGTTCCCCTCTGGCTGCTGAGTGACCATTATAGGTTCCCCTGACGGAAAATAACGCATTTTATATTGAGGGACACAAACGTCCAGCCGTGTGAACATAAATTTTTACCAGCAGGCGAGGAGAACACACAAAATGCTCGACATCGATGCGTCCCCAGCGTTCCCCACTGGCTGCTGAGTGACCATTATAGGTTCCCTTGACGGGAAATAACGCATTTTACATTGAGGGACACAAACGTCCAGCCGTGTGAACATACGTTTTTACCAGCAGGCGAGGAGAGCACACAAAATGCAGAAAAAACGAATAAATTCGTTACTGCTTGGTCTTTCACTGTTCTGATTTCAACAGCTCCTGGGTGTTTCTTTCATCTTCTGCAAGAGGAAACTGTGCTTTTGAAGGCCTTTAAGAAACCGAAGGATTTTACTCTGACCGTGGCGTGTTACAGCAAATTTTGATGACTTCGCGCCGCACACGGGCGCGTGTACGTAACACTATTTTCTGGCTCGACATCGATGCGTCCCCAGCGTTCCCCTCTGGCTGCTGAGTGACCATTATAGGTTCCCCTGACGGAAAATAACGTATTTTATATTGAGGGACACAAACGTCCAGCCGTGTGAACATACATTTTTACCAGCAGGCGAGGAGAGCACACAAAATGCAGAAAAAACGAATAAATTCGTTACTGCTTGGTCTTTCACTGTTCTGTTTTCAACAGCTCCTGGGTCTTTCTTTCAGCTTCTGCAAGAGGGAACTCTGCTTTTGAAGGCCTTTAAGAAACCGAAGGGTTTTACTCTGACGGTGGCGCGTTACAGCTGATTTTGATGACTTTGCGCCGCACACGGGCGCGTGTACGTAACATTATTTTCTGGCTCGACATCGATGCGTCCCCAGCGTTCCCCACTGGCTGCTGAGTGACCATTATAGGTTCCCTTGATGGGAAATATCGCATTTTATATTGAGAGGCACAAGCGTCCAGCCGTGTGTACATACATTTTTACCAGCAGGCGAGGAGAGCATACAAAATGCAAAAAAAACTAATAATTTCGTTACTGCTAGGCCTTTCACTGCTCTGTTTCCAACAGCTCCTGGGTGCTTTCTTTCTGGTTCTGCAAGAGGAAACTGTGATTTTAAAGGCCTTTAAGAAACCGAAGCGTTTTACTCTGACGGTGGCGTGTTACAGCAAATTTTGATGACCTCGCGCCGCACACGGGCGCGTGTACGTAACATTATTTTCTATCTCGACATCGATGCGTCCCCAGCGTTCCCCACTGGCTGCTGAGTGACCATTATAGGTTCTCTTGATGTGAAATAACGCTTTTTATATTGAGGGACACAAGCGTCCAGCCGTGTGTACATACATTTTTGTCAGCAGGCGAGGAGAGCACACAAAATGCATAAAAAACGAGTAATTTCGTTGTTGCTTGGTCTTTCACTGTTCTGATTTCAACAGCTCCTGGGTGTTTCTTTCAGCTTCTGCAAGAGGAAACTGTGCTTTTGAAGGCCTTTAAGAAACCGAAGGATTTTACTCTGACGGTGGCGCGTTACAGCTGATTTTGATGACTTTGCGCCGCACACTGGCGCGTGTACGTAACATTATTTTCTGTCTCGACATCGATGCGTCCCCAGCGTTCCCCACTGGCTGCTGAGTGACCATTACAGGTTCTCTTGATGGGAAATAACGCATTTTGTATTGAGGGACACACGCGTCCAGCCGTGTGTACATACATTTTTGTCAGCAGGCGAGGAGAGCACACAAAATGCATAAAATACGAGTAAATTCGTTACTGCTTGGTCTTTCACTGTTCTGTTTTCAACAGCTCCTGGGTGTGTCTTTCAGCTTCTGCAAGAGGAAACTGTGCATTTGAAGGCCTTCAAGAAACCGAAGGGTTTTACTCTGACGGTGGCGCGTTACAGCTGATTTTGATGGCTTTGCGCCGCACACGGGCGCGCGTACGAAACACTATTTTCTGGCTCGACATCGATGCTTCCCCAGCGTTCCCCACTGGCTGCTGAGTGACCATTATAGGTTCCCCTGACGGAAAATAACGCATTTTATATTGAGGGACACAAACGTCCAGCCTTGTGAACATACATTTTTACCAGCAGGCGAGGAGAGCAGACAAAATGCAGAAAAAACGAATAAATTCGTTACTGCTTGGTCTTTCACTGTTCTGTTTTCAACAGCTCCTGGGTCTTTCTTTCAGCTTCTGCAAGAGGGAACTCTGCTTTTGAAGGCCTTTAAGAAACCGAAGGGTTTTACTCTGACGGTGGCGCGTTACAGCTGATTTTGATGACTTTGCGCCGCACACGGGCGCGTGTACGTAACATTATTTTCTGGCTCGACATCGATGCGTCCCCAGCGTTCCCCACTGGCTGCTGAGTGACCACTGAAGGTTCTATTGATGGAAAATAACGCATTTTATATTGAGGGACACAAGCGTCCAGCCGTGTGTACATACATTTTTACCAGCAGGCGAGGAGAGCACACAAAATGCATAAAATACGAGTAAATTCGTTACTGCTTGGTCTTTCACTGTTCTGTTTTCAACAGCTCCTGGGTGCTTTCTTTCAGGCCCGGCAAGAGGAACCTTTGCTTTTGAAGGCCATTGAGCAACTGAAGCGTTTTACTCTGAGGGTGGCGTGTTACAGCTGATTTTGATGACCTTGCGCCGCACACGGGAGCGTGTACGTAACATTATTTTCTGGCTCGACATCGATGCGTCCCCAGCGTTCCCCACTGGCTGCTGAGTGACCACTATAGGTTCTATTGATGGGAAATAACGCATTTTATATTGAGGGACACAAGCGTCCAGCCGTGTGTACATACATTTTTACCAGCAGGCGAGGAGAGCACACAAAATGCATAAAAAACGGGTAAATTCGTTACTGCTTGGTCTTTCACTGTTCTGTTTTCAACAGCTCCTGGGTGCTTTCTTTCAGGCCCGGCAAGAGGAACCTTTGCTTTTGAAGGCCATTGAGCAACTGAAGCGTTTTACTCTGAGGGTGGCGTGTTACAGCTGATTTTGATGACCTTGCGCCGCACACGGGAGCGTGTACGTAACATTATTTTCTGGCTCGACATCGATGCGTCCCCAGCGTTCCCCACTGGCTGCTGAGTGACCATTATAGGTTCCCTTGATGGGAAATATCGCATTTTATATTGAGAGGCACAAGCGTCCAGCCGTGTGTACATACATACAAAATGCATAAAAAACGAGTAATTTTGTTACTTCTTGGTCTTTCACTGTTCTGTTTTCAACAGCTCCTGGGTCTTTCTTTCAGCTTCTGCAAGAGGGAACTCTGCTTTTGAAGGCCTTTAAGAAACCGAAGGGTTTTACTCTGACGGTGGCGCGTTACAGCTGATTTAGATGACTTTGCGCCGCACACGGGCGCAAGTACGTTACATTATTTTCTGGCTCGACATCGATGCGTCCCCAGCGTTCCCCACTGGCTGCTGAGTGACCATTATAGGTTCCCTTGATGGGAAATATCGCATTTTATATTGAGAGGCACAAGCGTCCTGCCGTGTGTACATACATACAAAATGCATAAAAAACGAGTAATTTTGTTACTTCTTGGTCTTTCACTGTTCTGTTTTCAACAGCTCCTGGGTCTTTCTTTCAGCTTCTGCAAGAGGGAACTCTGCTTTTGAAGGCCTTTAAGAAACCGAAGCGTTTTACTCTGACCGTGGCGTGTTACAGCAAATTTTGATGACTTCGCGCCGCACACGGGCGCGTGTACGTAACACTATTTTCTGGCTCGACATCGATGCGTCCCCAGCGTTCCCCACTGGCTGCTGAGTGACCATTATAGGTTCCCCTGACGGAAAATAACGCATTTTATATTGAGGGACACAAACGTCCAGCCGTGTGAACATACATTTTTACCAGCAGGCGAGGAGAGCACACAAAATGCAGAAAAAACGAATAAATTCGTTACTGCTTGGTCTTTCACTGTTCTGTTTTCAACAGCTCCTGGGTCTTTCTTTCAGCTTCTGCAAGAGTGAACTCTGCTTTTGAAGGCCTTTAGGAAACCGAAGGGTTTTACTCTGACGGTGGCGCGTTACAGCTGATTTTGATGACTTTGCGCCGCACACGGGCGCGTGTACGTAACATTATTTTCTCGCTCGACATCGATGCGTCCCCAGCGTTCCCCACTGGCTGCTGAGTGACCACTGAAGGTTCTATTGATGGGAAATAGCGCATTTTATATTGAGGGACACAAGCGTCCAGCCGTGTGTACATACATTTTTACCAGCAGGCGAGGAGAGCACACAAAATGCATAAAAAACGAGTAATTTTGTTGCTGCTTGGTCTTTCACTGTTCTGTTTTCAACAGCTCCTGGGTGCTTTCTTTCAGGCCCGGCAAGAGGAACCTTTGCTTTTGAAGGCCATTGAGCAACTGAAGCGTTTTACTCTGAGGGTGGCGTGTTACAGCAAATTTTGATGACTTCGCGCCGCACACGGGCGCGTGTACGTAACATTATTTTCTATCTCGACATCGATGCGTCCCCAGCGTTCCCCACTGGCTGCTGAGTGACCATTATAGGTTCTCTTGATGTGAAATAACGCATTTTATATTGAGGGACACAAGCGTCCAGCCGTGTCTATATACATTTTTGTCAGCAGGCGAGGAGAGCACACAAAATGCATAAAAAACGAGTAATTTCGTTGTTGCTTGGTCTTTCACTGTTCTGATTTCAACAGCTCCTGGGTGTTTCTTTCAGCTTCTGCAAGAGGAAACTGTGCTTTTGAAGGCCTTTAAGAAACCGAAGGATTTTACTCTGACCGTGGCGTGTTACAGCAAATTTTGATGACTTCGCGCCGCACACGGGCGCGTGTACGTAACACTATTTTCTGGCTCGACATCGATGCGTCCCCAGCGTTCCCCTCTGGCTGCTGAGTGACCATTATAGGTTCCCCTGACGGAAAATAACGCATTTTATATTGAGGGACACAAACGTCCAGCCGTGTGAACATACATTTTTACCAGCAGGCGAGGAGAGCACACAAAATGCAGAAAAAACGAATAAATTCGTTACTGCTTGGTCTTTCACTGTTCTGTTTTCAACAGCTCCTGGGTCTTTCTTTCAGCTTCTGCAAGAGGAAACTGTGCTTTTGAAGGCCTTTAAGAAACCGAAGCGTTTTACTCTGACCGTGGCGTGTTACAGCAAATTTTGATGACTTCGCGCCGCACACGGGCGCGTGTACGTAACACTATTTTCTGGCTCGACATCGATGCGTCCCCAGCGTTCCCCACTGGCTGCTGAGTGACCATTATAGGTTCCCCTGACGGAAAATAACGCATTTTATATTGAGGGACACAAACGTCCAGCCGTGTGAACATACATTTTTACCAGCAGGCGAGGAGAGCACACAAAATGCAGAAAAAACGAATAAATTCGTTACTGCTTGGTCTTTCACTGTTCTGTTTTCAACAGCTCCTGGGTCTTTCTTTCAGCTTCTGCAAGAGGGAACTCTGCTTTTGAAGGCCTTTAAGAAACCGAAGGGTTTTACTCTGACGGTGGCGCGTTACAGCTGATTTTGATGACTTTGCGCCGCACACGGGCGCGTGTACGTAACATTATTTTCTGGCTCGACATCGATGCGTCCCCAGCGTTCCCCACTGGCTGCTGAGTGACCATTATAGGTTCCCTTGATGGGAAATATCGCATTTTATATTGAGAGGCACAAGCGTCCAGCCGTGTGTACATACATTTTTACCAGCAGGCGAGGAGAGCATACAAAATGCAAAAAAAACTAATAATTTCGTTACTGCTAGGCCTTTCACTGCTCTGTTTCCAACAGCTCCTGGGTGCTTTCTTTCTGGTTCTGCAAGAGGAAACTGTGATTTTAAAGGCCTTTAAGAAACCGAAGCGTTTTACTCTGACGGTGGCGTGTTACAGCAAATTTTGATGACCTCGCGCCGCACACGGGCGCGTGTACGTAACATTATTTTCTATCTCGACATCGATGCGTCCCCAGCGTTCCCCACTGGCTGCTGAGTGACCATTATAGGTTCTCTTGATGTGAAATAACGCTTTTTATATTGAGGGACACAAGCGTCCAGCCGTGTGTACATACATTTTTGTCAGCAGGCGAGGAGAGCACACAAAATGCATAAAAAACGAGTAATTTCGTTGTTGCTTGGTCTTTCACTGTTCTGATTTCAACAGCTCCTGGGTGTTTCTTTCAGCTTCTGCAAGAGGAAACTGTGCTTTTGAAGGCCTTTAAGAAACCGAAGGATTTTACTCTGACTTTGCGCCGCACACTGGCGCGTGTACGTAACATTATTTTCTGTCTCGACATCGATGCGTCCCCAGCGTTCCCCACTGGCTGCTGAGTGACCATTACAGGTTCTCTTGATGGGAAATAACGCATTTTGTATTGAGGGACACACGCGTCCAGCCGTGTGTACATACATTTTTGTCAGCAGGCGAGGAGAGCACACAAAATGCATAAAATACGAGTAAATTCGTTACTGCTTGGTCTTTCACTGTTCTGTTTTCAACAGCTCCTGGGTGTGTCTTTCAGCTTCTGCAAGAGGAAACTGTGCATTTGAAGGCCTTCAAGAAACCGAAGGGTTTTACTCTGACGGTGGCGCGTTACAGCTGATTTTGATGGCTTTGCGCCGCACACGGGCGCGCGTACGAAACACTATTTTCTGGCTCGACATCGATGCTTCCCCAGCGTTCCCCACTGGCTGCTGAGTGACCATTATAGGTTCCCCTGACGGAAAATAACGCATTTTATATTGAGGGACACAAACGTCCAGCCGTGTGAACATACATTTTTACCAGCAGGCGAGGAGAGCAGACAAAATGCAGAAAAAACGAATAAATTCGTTACTGCTTGGTCTTTCACTGTTCTGTTTTCAACAGCTCCTGGGTCTTTCTTTCAGCTTCTGCAAGAGGGAACTCTGCTTTTGAAGGCCTTTAAGAAACCGAAGGGTTTTACTCTGACGGTGGCGCGTTACAGCTGATTTTGATGACTTTGCGCCGCACACGGGCGCGTGTACGTAACATTATTTTCTGGCTCGACATCGATGCGTCCCCAGCGTTCCCCACTGGCTGCTGAGTGACCACTGAAGGTTCTATTGATGGAAAATAACGCATTTTATTTTGAGGGACACAAGCGTCCAGCCGTGTGTACATACATTTTTACCAGCAGGCGAGGAGAGCACACAAAATGCATAAAATACGAGTAAATTCGTTACTGCTTGGTCTTTCACTGTTCTGTTTTCAACAGCTCCTGGGTGCTTTCTTTCAGGCCCGGCAAGAGGAACCTTTGCTTTTGAAGGCCATTGAGCAACTGAAGCGTTTTACTCTGAGGGTGGCGTGTTACAGCTGATTTTGATGACCTTGCGCCGCACACGGGAGCGTGTACGTAACATTATTTTCTGGCTCGACATCGATGCGTCCCCAGCGTTCCCCACTGGCTGCTGAGTGACCATTATAGGTTCCCTTGATGGGAAATATCGCATTTTATATTGAGAGGCACAAGCGTCCAGCCGCGTGTACATACATTTTTACCAGGAGGCGAGGAGAGCACACAAAATGCATAAAAAACGAGTAATTTTGTTACTTCTTGGTCTTTCACTGTTCTGTTTTCAACAGCTCCTGGGTCTTTCTTTCAGCTTCTGCAAGAGGGAACTCTGCTTTTGAAGGCCTTTAAGAAACCGAAGGGTTTTACTCTGGCGGTGGCGCGTTACAGCTGATTTAGATGACTTTGCGCCGCACACGGGCGCAAGTACGTTACATTATTTTCTGGCTCGACATCGATGCGTCCCCAGCGTTCCCCACTGGCTGCTGAGTGACCACTATAGGTTCCCTTGACGGGAAATAACGCATTTTACATTGAGGGATACAAACGTCCAGCCGTGTGAACATACGTTTTTACCAGCAGGCGAGGAGAGCACACAAAATGCATAAAAAACGAGTAAATTCGTTACTGCTTGGTCTTTCACTGTTCTGTTTTCAACAGCTCCTGGGTGCTTTCTTTCAGGCCCGGCAAGAGGAACCTTTGCTTTTGAAGGCCATTGAGCAACTGAAGCGTTTTACTCTGAGGGTGGCGTGTTACAGCTGATTTTGATGACCTTGCGCCGCACACGGGAGCGTGTACGTAACACTATTTTCTGGCTCGACATCGATGCGTCCCCAGCGTTCCCCACTGGCTGCTGAGTGACCATTATAGGTTCCCTTGATGGGAAATATCGCATTTTATATTGAGAGGCACAAGCGTCCAGCCGCGTGTACATACATTTTTACCAGGAGGCGAGGAGAGCACACAAAATGCATAAAAAACGAGTAATTTTGTTACTTCTTGGTCTTTCACTGTTCTGTTTTCAACAGCTCCTGGGTCTTTCTTTCAGCTTCTGCAAGAGGGAACTCTGCTTTTGAAGGCCTTTAAGAAACCGAAGGGTTTTACTCTGGCGGTGGCGCGTTACAGCTGATTTAGATGACTTTGCGCCGCACACTGGCGCAAGTACGTTACATTATTTTCTGGCTCGACATCGATGCGTCCCCAGCGTTCCCCACTGGCTGCTGAGTGACCATTATAGGTTCCCTTGACGGGAAATAACGCATTTTACATTGAGGGACACAAACGTCCAGCCGTGTGAACATACGTTTTTACCAGCAGGCGAGGAGAGCACACAAAATGCATAAAAAACGAGTAAATTCGTTACTGCTTGGTCTTTCACTGTTCTGTTTTCAACAGCTCCTGGGTGTTTCTTTCAGCTTCTGCAAGAGGAAACTAAGCTTTTGAAGGCCTTTAAGAAACCGAAGCGTTTTACTCTGACCGTGGCGTGTTACAGCAAATTTTGATGACTTCGCGCCGCACACGGGCGCGTGTACGTAACACTATTTTCTGGCTCGACATCGATGCGTCCTCAGCGTTCCCCACTGGCTGCTGAGTGACCATTATAGGTTCCCCTGACGGAAAATAGCGCATTTTATATTGAGGGACACAAACGTCCAGCCGTGTGAACATACATTTTTACCAGCAGGCGAGGAGAGCACACAAAATGCAGAAAAAACGAATAAATTCGTTACTGCTTGGTCTTTCACTGTTCTGTTTTCAACAGCTCCTGGGTCTTTCTTTCAGCTTCTGCAAGAGGAAACTGTGCTTTTGAAGGCCTTTAAGAAACCGAAGCGTTTTACTCTGACCGTGGCGTGTTACAGCAAATTTTGATGACTTCGCGCCGCACACGGGCGCGTGTACGTAACACTATTTTCTGGCTCGACATCGATGCGTCCCCAGCGTTCCCCACTGGCTGCTGAGTGACCATTATAGGTTCCCCTGACGGAAAATAACGCATTTTATATTGAGGGACACAAACGTCCAGCCGTGTGAACATACATTTTTACCAGCAGGCGAGGAGAGCACACAAAATGCAGAAAAAACGAATAAATTCGTTACTGCTTGGTCTTTCACTGTTCTGTTTTCAACAGCTCCTGGGTCTTTCTTTCAGCTTCTGCAAGAGGGAACTCTGCTTTTGAAGGCCTTTAAGAAACCGAAGGGTTTTACTCTGACGGTGGCGCGTTACAGCTGATTTTGATGACTTTGCGCCGCACACGGGCGCGTGTACGTAACATTATTTTCTGGCTCGACATCGATGCGTCCCCAGCGTTCCCCACTGGCTGCTGAGTGACCATTATAGGTTCCCTTGATGGGAAATATCGCATTTTATATTGAGAGGCACAAGCGTCCAGCCGTGTGTACATACATTTTTACCAGCAGGCGAGGAGAGCATACAAAATGCAAAAAAAACTAATAATTTCGTTACTGCTAGGCCTTTCACTGCTCTGTTTCCAACAGCTCCTGGGTGCTTTCTTTCTGGTTCTGCAAGAGGAAACTGTGATTTTAAAGGCCTTTAAGAAACCGAAGCGTTTTACTCTGACGGTGGCGTGTTACAGCAAATTTTGATGACCTCGCGCCGCACACGGGCGCGTGTACGTAACATTATTTTCTATCTCGACATCGATGCGTCCCCAGCGTTCCCCACTGGCTGCTGAGTGACCATTATAGGTTCTCTTGATGTGAAATAACGCTTTTTATATTGAGGGACACAAGCGTCCAGCCGTGTGTACATACATTTTTGTCAGCAGGCGAGGAGAGCACACAAAATGCATAAAAAACGAGTAATTTCGTTGTTGCTTGGTCTTTCACTGTTCTGATTTCAACAGCTCCTGGGTGTTTCTTTCAGCTTCTGCAAGAGGAAACTGTGCTTTTGAAGGCCTTTAAGAAACCGAAGGATTTTACTCTGACGGTGGCGCGTTACAGCTGATTTTGATGACTTTGCGCCGCACACTGGCGCGTGTACGTAACATTATTTTCTGTCTCGACATCGATGCGTCCCCAGCGTTCCCCACTGGCTGCTGAGTGACCATTACAGGTTCTCTTGATGGGAAATAACGCATTTTGTATTGAGGGACACACGCGTCCAGCCGTGTGTACATACATTTTTGTCAGCAGGCGAGGAGAGCACACAAAATGCATAAAATACGAGTAAATTCGTTACTGCTTGGTCTTTCACTGTTCTGTTTTCAACAGCTCCTGGGTGTGTCTTTCAGCTTCTGCAAGAGGAAACTGTGCATTTGAAGGCCTTCAAGAAACCGAAGGGTTTTACTCTGACGGTGGCGCGTTACAGCTGATTTTGATGGCTTTGCGCCGCACACGGGCGCGCGTACGAAACACTATTTTCTGGCTCGACATCGATGCTTCCCCAGCGTTCCCCACTGGCTGCTGAGTGACCATTATAGGTTCCCCTGACGGAAAATAACGCATTTTATATTGAGGGACACAAACGTCCAGCCGTGTGAACATACATTTTTACCAGCAGGCGAGGAGAGCACACAAAATGCAGAAAAAACGAATAAATTCGTTACTGCTTGGTCTTTCACTGTTCTGTTTTCAACAGCTCCTGGGTCTTTCTTTCAGCTTCTGCAAGAGGGAACTCTGCTTTTGAAGGCCTTTAAGAAACCGAAGGGTTTTACTCTGACGGTGGCGCGTTACAGCTGATTTTGATGACTTTGCGCCGCACACGGGCGCGTGTACGTAACATTATTTTCTGGCTCGACATCGATGCGTCCCCAGCGTTCCCCACTGGCTGCTGAGTGACCACTGAAGGTTCTATTGATGGAAAATAACGCATTTTATATTGAGGGACACAAGCGTCCAGCCGTGTGTACATACATTTTTACCAGCAGGCGAGGAGAGCACACAAAATGCATAAAATACGAGTAAATTCGTTACTGCTTGGTCTTTCACTGTTCTGTTTTCAACAGCTCCTGGGTGCTTTCTTTCAGGCCCGGCAAGAGGAACCTTTGCTTTTGAAGGCCATTGAGCAACTGAAGCGTTTTACTCTGAGGGTGGCGTGTTACAGCTGATTTTGATGACCTTGCGCCGCACACGGGAGCGTGTACGTAACATTATTTTCTGGCTCGACATCGATGCGTCCCCAGCGTTCCCCACTGGCTGCTGAGTGACCATTATAGGTTCCCTTGATGGGAAATATCGCATTTTATATTGAGAGGCACAAGCGTCCAGCCGCGTGTACATACATTTTTACCAGGAGGCGAGGAGAGCACACAAAATGCATAAAAAACGAGTAATTTTGTTACTTCTTGGTCTTTCACTGTTCTGTTTTCAACAGCTCCTGGGTCTTTCTTTCAGCTTCTGCAAGAGGAAACTCTGCTTTTGAAGGCCTTTAAGAAACCGAAGGGTTTTACTCTGGCGGTGGCGCGTTACAGCTGATTTAGATGACTTTGCGCCGCACACGGGCGCAAGTACGTTACATTATTTTCTGGCTCGACATCGATGCGTCCCCAGCGTTCCCCACTGGCTGCTGAGTGACCATTATAGGTTCCCTTGACGGGAAATAACGCATTTTACATTGAGGGACACAAACGTCCAGCCGTGTGAACATACGTTTTTACCAGCAGGCGAGGAGAGCACACAAAATGCATAAAAAACGAGTAAATTCGTTACTGCTTGGTCTTTCACTGTTCTGTTTTCAACAGCTCCTGGGTGTTTCTTTCAGCTTCTGCAAGAGGAAACTGTGCTTTTGAAGGCCTTTAAGAAACCGAAGCGTTTTACTCTGACCGTGGCGTGTTACAGCAAATTTTGATGACTTCGCGCCGCACACGGGCGCGTGTACGTAACACTATTTTCTGGCTCGACATCGATGCGTCCTCAGCGTTCCCCACTGGCTGCTGAGTGACCATTATAGGTTCCCCTGACGGAAAATAATGCATTTTATATTGAGGGACACAAACGTCCAGCCGTGTGAACATACATTTTTACCAGCAGGCGAGGAGAGCACACAAAATGCAGAAAAAACGAATAAATTCGTTACTGCTTGGTCTTTCACTGTTCTGTTTTCAACAGCTCCTGAGTCTTTCTTTCAGCTTCTGCAAGAGGGAACTCTGCTTTTGAAGGCCTTTAAGAAACCGAAGGGTTTTACTCTGACGGTGGCGCGTTACAGCTGATTTTGATGACCTTGCGCCGCACACGGGAGCGTGTACGTAACATTATTTTCTGGCTCGACATCGATGCGTCCCCAGCGTTCCCCACTGGCTGCTGAGTGACCTTTATAGGTTCCCTTGATGGGAAATATCGCATTTTATATTGAGAGGCACAAGCGTCCAGCCGTGTGTACATACATTTTTACCAGCAGGCGAGGAGAGCATACAAAATGCAAAAAAAACTAATAATTTCGTTACTGCTAGGCCTTTCACTGCTCTGTTTCCAACAGCTCCTGGGTGCTTTCTTTCTGGTTCTGCAAGAGGATACTGTGATTTTAAGGGCCTTTAAGAAACCGAAGCGTTTTACTCTGACGGTGGCGTGTTACAGCAAATTTTGATGACTTCGCGCCGCACACGGGCGCGTTTACGTAACATTATTTTCTATCTCGACATCGATGCGTCCCCAGCGTTCCCCACTGGCTGCTGAGTGACCATTATAGGTTCTCTTGATGTGAAATAACGCATTTTATATTGAGGGACACAAGCGTCCAGCCGTGTGTACATACATTTTTGTCAGCAGGCGAGGAGAGCACACAAAATGCATAAAAAACGAGTAATTTCGTTGTTGCTTGGTCTTTCACTGTTCTGATTTCAACAGCTCCTGGGTGTTTCTTTCAGCTTCTGCAAGAGGAAACTGTGCTTTTGAAGGCCTTTAAGAAACCGAAGGATTTTACTCTGAAGGTGGCGCGTTACAGCTGATTTTGATGACTTTGCGCCGCACACTGGCGCGTGTACGTAACATTATTTTCTGCCTCGACATCGATGCGTCCCCAGCGTTCCCCACTGGCTGCTGGGTGACCGTTATAGGTTCCCTTGACGGGAAATAACGTATTTTATATTGAGGGACACAACCGTCCAGCCATGTGAACATACATTGTTACCAGCAGGCGAGGAGAGCACACAAAATGCATAAAAAACGAGTAAATTCGTCACTGCTTGGTCTTTCACTGTTCTGTTTTCAACAGCTCCTGGGTCTTTCTTTCAGCTTCTGCAAGAGGGAACTGTGCTTTTGAAGGCCTTTAAGAAACCGAACGGTTTTACTCTGACGGTGGCGCGTTACAGCTGATTTTGATGACTTTGCGCCGCACACGGGCGCGTGTACGTTACATTATTTTCTGGCTCGACATCGATGCGTCCCCAGCGTTCCCCACTGGCTGCTGAGTGACCATTATAGGTTCCCTTGACGGGAAATAACGCATTTTACATTGAGGGACACAAACGTCCAGCCGTGTGAACATACGTTTTTACCATCAGGCGAGGAGAGCACACAAAATGCATAAAAAAACGAGTAAATTCGTTACTGCTTGGTCTTTCACTGTTCTGTTTTCAACAGCTCCTAGGTGTTTCTTTCAGCTTCTGCAAGAGGAAACTGTGCTTTTGAAGGCCATTAAAAAGCCGAAGGGTTTTACTCTGACGGTGGCGCGTTACAGCTGATTTTGATGACTTTGCGCCGCACAACGGGCGCGTGTACGTAACATTATTTTCTGGCTCGACATCGATGCGTCCCCAGCGTTACCCACTGGCTGCTGAGTGACCAATATAGGTTCCCTTGGTGGGAAATATCGCATTTTGTATTGAGGGGCTCAAGCGTCCAGCCGTGTGAACATACATTATTACCAGCAGGCGAGGAGAGCATAAAAAATGCATAAAAAACTAATAATTTCGTTACTGCTAGGCCTTTCACTGCTCTGTTTCCAACAGCTCCTGGGTGCTTTCTTTCCGGTTCTGCAAGAGGAAACTGTGATTTTAAAGGCCTTTAAGAAACCGAAGGGTTTTACTCTGACGGTGGCGCGTTACAGCTGATTTTGATGGCTTTGCGCCGCACACGGGCGCGCGTACGAAACACTATTTTCTGGCTCGACATCGATGCTTCCCCAGCGTTCCCCACTGGCTGCTGAGTGACCATTATAGGTTCCCCTGACGGAAAATAACGCATTTTATATTGAGGGACACAAACGTCCAGCCGTGTGAACATACATTTTTACCAGCAGGCGAGGAGAGCACACAAAATGCAGAAAAAACGAATAAATTCGTTACTGCTTGGTCTTTCACTGTTCTGTTTTCAACAGCTCCTGGGTCTTTCTTTCAGCTTCTGCAAGAGGGAACTCTGCTTTTGAAGGCCTTTAAGAAACCGAAGGGTTTTACTCTGACGGTGGCGCGTTACAGCTGATTTTGATGACTTTGCGCCGCACACGGGCGCGTGTACGTAACATTATTTTCTGGCTCGACATCGATGCGTCCCCAGCGTTCCCCACTGGCTGCTGAGTGACCACTGAAGGTTCTATTGATGGAAAATAACGCATTTTATATTGAGGGACACAAGCGTCCAGCCGTGTGTACATACATTTTTACCAGCAGGCGAGGAGAGCACACAAAATGCATAAAATACGAGTAAATTCGTTACTGCTTGGTCTTTCACTGTTCTGTTTTCAACAGCTCCTGGGTGCTTTCTTTCAGGCCCGGCAAGAGGAACCTTTGCTTTTGAAGGCCATTGAGCAACTGAAGCGTTTTACTCTGAGGGTGGCGTGTTACAGCTGATTTTGATGACCTTGCGCCGCACACGGGAGCGTGTACGTAACATTATTTTCTGGCTCGACATCGATGCGTCCCCAGCGTTCCCCACTGGCTGCTGAGGGACCATTATAGGTTCCCTTGATGGGAAATATCGCATTTTATATTGAGAGGCACAAGCGTCCAGCCGCGTGTACATACATTTTTACCAGGAGGCGAGGAGAGCACACAAAATGCATAAAAAACGAGTAATTTTGTTACTTCTTGGTCTTTCACTGTTCTGTTTTCAACAGCTCCTGGGTCTTTCTTTCAGCTTCTGCAAGAGGGAACTCTGCTTTTGAAGGCCTTTAAGAAACCGAAGGGTTTTACTCTGGCGGTGGCGCGTTACAGCTGATTTAGATGACTTTGCGCCGCACACGGGCGCAAGTACGTTACATTATTTTCTGGCTCGACATCGATGCGTCCCCAGCGTTCCCCACTGGCTGCTGAGTGACCATTATAGGTTCCCTTGACGGGAAATAACGCATTTTACATTGAGGGACACAAACGTCCAGCCGTGTGAACATACGTTTTTACCAGCAGGCGAGGAGAGCACACAAAATGCATAAAAAACGAGTAAATTCGTTACTGCTTGGTCTTTCACTGTTCTGTTTTCAACAGCTCCTGGGTGTTTCTTTCAGCTTCTGCAAGAGGAAACTGTGCTTTTGAAGGCCTTTAAGAAACCGAAGCGTTTTACTCTGACCGTGGCGTGTTACAGCAAATTTTGATGACTTCGCGCCGCACACGGGCGCGTGTACGTAACACTATTTTCTGGCTCGACATCGATGCGTCCTCAGCGTTCCCCACTGGCTGCTGAGTGACCATTATAGGTTCCCCTGACGGAAAATAATGCATTTTATATTGAGGGACACAAACGTCCAGCCGTGTGAACATACATTTTTACCAGCAGGCGAGGAGAGCACACAAAATGCAGAAAAAACGAATAAATTCGTTACTGCTTGGTCTTTCACTGTTCTGTTTTCAACAGCTCCTGGGTGTTTCTTTCAGCTTCTGCGAGAGGGAACTCTGCTTTTGAAGGCCTTTAAGAAACCGAAGGGTTTTACTCTGACGGTGGCGCGTTACAGCTGATTTTGATGACCTTGCGCCGCACACGGGAGCGTGTACGTAACATTATTTTCTGGCTCGACATCGATGCGTCCCCAGCGTTCCCCACTGGCTGCTGAGTGACCTTTATAGGTTCCCTTGATGGGAAATATCGCATTTTATATTGAGAGGCACAAGCGTCCAGCCGTGTGTACATACATTTTTACCAGCAGGCGAGGAGAGCATACAAAATGCAAAAAAAACTAATAATTTCGTTACTGCTAGGCCTTTCACTGCTCTGTTTCCAACAGCTCCTGGGTGCTTTCTTTCCGGTTCTGCAAGAGGAAACTGTGATTTTAAAGGCCTTTAAGAAACCGAAGCGTTTTACTCTGACGGTGGCGTGTTACAGCAAATTTTGATGACTTCGCGCCGCACACGGGCGCGTGTACGTAACATTATTTTCTGTCTCGACATCGATGCGTCCCCAGCGTTCCCCACTGGCTGCTGAGTGACCATTACAGGTTCTCTTGATGGGAAATAACGCATTTTGTATTGAGGGACACAAGCGTCCAGCCGTGTGTACATACATTTTTGTCAGCAGGCGAGGAGAGCACACAAAATGCATAAAAAACGAGTAATTTCGTTGTTGCTTGGTCTTTCACTGTTCTGATTTCAACAGCTCCTGGGTGTTTCTTTCAGCTTCTGCAAGAGGAAACTGTGCTTTTGAAGGCCTTTAAGAAACCGAAGGATTTTACTCTGAAGGTGGCGCGTTACAGCTGATTTTGATGACTTTGCGCCGCACACTGGCGCGTGTACGTAACATTATTTTCTGCCTCGACATCGATGCGTCCCCAGCGTTCCCCACTGGCTGCTGGGTGACCGTTATAGGTTCCCTTGACGGGAAATAACGTATTTTATATTGAGGGACACAACCGTCCAGCCATGTGAACATACATTGTTACCAGCAGGCGAGGAGAGCACACAAAATGCATAAAAAACGAGTAAATTCGTCACTGCTTGGTCTTTCACTGTTCTGTTTTCAACAGCTCCTGGGTCTTTCTTTCAGCTTCTGCAAGAGGGAACTGTGCTTTTGAAGGCCTTTAAGAAACCGAACGGTTTTACTCTGACGGTGGCGCGTTACAGCTGATTTTGATGACTTTGCGCCGCACACGGGCGCGTGTACGTTACATTATTTTCTGGCTCGACATCGATGCGTCCCCAGCGTTCCCCACTGGCTGCTGAGTGACCATTATAGGTTCCCTTGACGGGAATTAACGCATTTTACATTGAGGGACACAAACGTCCAGCCGTGTGAACATACGTTTTTACCATCAGGCGAGGAGAGCACACAAAATGCATAAAAAAACGAGTAAATTCGTTACTGCTTGGTCTTTCACTGTTCTGTTTTCAACAGCTCCTGGGTGTTTCTTTCAGCTTCTGCAAGAGGAAACTGTGCTTTTGAAGGCCATTAAAAAGCCGAAGGGTTTTACTCTGACGGTGGCGCGTTACAGCTGATTTTGATGACTTTGCGCCGCACAACGGGCGCGTGTACGTAACATTATTTTCTGGCTCGACATCGATGCGTCCCCAGCGTTACCCACTGGCTGCTGAGTGACCAATATAGGTTCCCTTGGTGGGAAATATCGCATTTTGTATTGAGGGGCTCAAGCGTCCAGCCGTGTGAACATACATTATTACCAGCAGGCGAGGAGAGCATAAAAAATGCATAAAAAACTAATACTGCTAGGCCTTTCACTGCTCTGTTTCCAACAGCTCCTGGGTGCTTTCTTTCCGGTTCTGCAAGAGAAAACTGTGATTTTAAAGGCCTTTAAGAAACCGAAGCGTTTTACTCTGACGGTGGCGTGTTACAGCAAATTTTGATGACTTCGCGCCGCACACGTGTGTGTGTACATACATTTTTGTCAGCAGGCGAGGAGAGCACACAAAATGCATAAAATACGAGTAAATTCGTTACTGCTTGGTCTTTCACTGTTCTGTTTTCAACAGCTCCTGGGTGTGTCTTTCAGCTTCTACAAGAGGAAACTGTGCATTTGAAGGCCTTCAAGAAACCGAAGGGTTTTACTCTGACGGTGGCGCGTTACAGCTGATTTTGATGGCTTTGCGCCGCACACGGGCGCGCGTACGAAACACTATTTTCTGGCTCGACATCGATGCGTCCCCAGCGTTCCCCACTGGCTGCTGAGTGACCATTATAGGTTCCCCTGACGGGAAATAACGCATTTTATATTGAGGGACACAAACGTCCAGCCGTGTGAACATACGTTTTTACCAGCAGGCGAGGAGAGCACACAAAATGCAGAAAAAACGAGTAAATTCGTTACTGCTTGGTCTTTCACTGTTCTGTTTTCAACAGCTCCTGGGTCTTTCTTTCAGCTTCTGCAAGAGAAAACCGTGCTTTTGAAGGCCTTTAAGAAACCGAAGCGTTTTACTCTGACCGTGGCGTGTTACAGCAAATTTTGATGACTTCGCGCCGCACACGGGCGCGTGTACGTAACATTATTTTCTGTCTCGACATCGATGCGTCCCCAGCGTTACCCACTGGCTGCTGAGTGACCAATATAGGTTCCCTTGGTGGGAAATATCGCATTTTGTATTAAGGGGTTCAAGCGTCCAGCCGTGTGAACATACATTTTTACCAGCAGGCGAGGAGAGCACACCAAATGCATAAAAAACGAGTAATTTTGTTACTGCTTGGTCTTTCACTGTTCTGTTTTCAAAAGCTCCTGGGTGCTTTCTTTCAGGCCCGGCAAGAGGAACCTTTGCTTTTGAAGGCCATTGAGCAACTGAAGCGTTTTACTCTGAGGGTGGTGTGTTACAGCTGATTTTGATGACCTTGCGCCGCACACGGGAGCGTGTACGTAACATTATTTTCTGGCTCGACATCGATGCGTCCCCAGCGTTCCCCACTGGCTGCTGAGTGACCATTATAGGTTCCCCTGACGGAAAATAACGCATTTTATATTGAGGGACACAAACGTCCAGCCGTGTGAACATACGTTTTTACCAGCAGGCGAGGAGAGCACACAAAATGCATAAAAAACGAGTAATTTTGTTACTTCTTGGTCTTTCACTGTTCTGTTTTCGACAGCTCCTGGGTGCTTTCTTTCAGGCCCGGCAAGAGGAACCTTTGCTTTTGAAGGCCATTGAGCAACTGAAGCGTTTTACTCTGAGGGTGGCGTGTTACAGCTGATTTTGATGACCTTGCGCCGCACACGGGAGCGTGTACGTAACATTATTTTCTGGCTCGACATCGATGCGTCCCCAGCGTTCCCCACTGGCTGCTGAGTGACCATTATAGGTTCCCCTGCCGGAAAATAATGCATTTTATATTGAGGGACACAAACGTCCAGCCGTGTGAACATACATTTTTACCAGCAGGCGAGGAGAGCACACAAAATGCATAAAAAACGAGTAAATTCGTTACTGCTTGGTCTTTCACTGTTCTGTTTTCAACAGCTCCTGGGTGTTTCTTTCAGCTTCTGCAAGAGGAAACTGTGCTTTTGAAGGCCTTTAGGAAACCGAAGCGTTTTACTCTGACCGTGGCGTGTTACAGCAAATTTTGATGACTTCGCGCCGCACACGGGCGCGTGTACGTAACACTATTTTCTGGCTCGACATCGATGCGTCCCCAGCGTTCCCCACTGGCTGCTGAGTGACCATTATAGGTTCATCTGACGGAAAATAACGCATTTTATATTGAGGGACACGAACGTCCAGCCGTGTGAACATACATTTTTACCAGCAGGCGAGGAGAGCACACAAAATGCAGAAAAAACGAATAAATTCGTTACTGCTTGGTCTTTCACTGTTCTGTTTTCAACAGCTCCTGGGTCTTTCTTTCAGCTTCTGCAAGAGGGAACTCTGCTTTTGAAGGCCTTTAAGAAACCGAAGGGTTTTACTCTGACGGTGGCGCGTTACAGCTGATTTTGATGACTTTGCGCCGCACACGGGCGCGTGTACGTAACATTATTTTCTGGCTCGACATCGATGCGTCCCCAGCGTTCCCCACTGGCTGCTGAGTGACCACTGAAGGTTCTATTGATGGGAAATAACGCATTTTATATTGAGGGACACAAGCGTCCAGCCGTGTGTACATACATTTTTACCAGCAGGCGAGGAGAGCACACAAAATGCATAAAAAACGAGTAATTTTGTTACTGCTTGGTCTTTCACTGTTCTGTTTTCAACAGCTCCTGGGTGCTTTCTTTCAGGCCCGGCAAGAGGAACCTTTGCTTTTGAAGGCCATTGAGCAACTGAGGCGTTTTACTCTGAGGGTGGCGTGTTACAGCTGATTTTGATGACCTTGCGCCGCACACGGGAGCGTGTACGTAACATTATTTTCTGGCTCGACATCGATGCGTCCCCAGCGTTCCCCACTGGCGGCTGAGTGACCATTATAGGTTCCCTTGATGGGAAATATCGCATTTTATATTGAGAGGCACAAGCGTCCAGCCGTGTGTACATACATTTTTACCAGCAGGCGAGGAGAGCATACAAAATGCAAAAAAAACTAATAATTTCGTTACTGCTAGGCCTTTCACTGCTCTGTTTCCAACAGCTCCTGGGTGCTTTCTTTCCGGTTCTGCAAGAGGAAACTGTGATTTTAAAGGCCTTTAAGAAACCGAAGCGTTTTACTCTGACGGTGGCGTGTTACAGCAAATTTTGATGACTTCGCGCCGCACACGGGCGCGTGTACGTAACATTATTTTCTGTCTCGACATCGATGCGTCCCCAGCGTTCCCCACTGGCTGCTGAGTGACCATTACAGGTTCTCTTGATGGGAAATAACGCATTTTGTATTGAGGGACACAAGCGTCCAGCCGTGTGTACATACATTTTTGTCAGCAGGCGAGGAGAGCACACAAAATGCATAAAAAACGAGTAATTTCGTTGTTGCTTGGTCTTTCACTGTTCTGATTTCAACAGCTCCTGGGTGTTTCTTTCAGCTTCTGCAAGAGGAAACTGTGCTTTTGAAGGCCTTTAAGAAACCGAAGGATTTTACTCTGAAGGTGGCGCGTTACAGCTGATTTTGATGACTTTGCGCCGCACACTGGCGCGTGTACGTAACATTATTTTCTGCCTCGACATCGATGCGTCCCCAGCGTTCCCCACTGGCTGCTGGGTGACCGTTATAGGTTCCCTTGACGGGAAATAACGTATTTTATATTGAGGGACACAACCGTCCAGCCATGTGAACATACATTGTTACCAGCAGGCGAGGAGAGCACACAAAATGCATAAAAAACGAGTAAATTCGTCACTGCTTGGTCTTTCACTGTTCTGTTTTCAACAGCTCCTGGGTCTTTCTTTCAGCTTCTGCAAGAGGGAACTGTGCTTTTGAAGGCCTTTAAGAAACCGAACGGTTTTACTCTGACGGTGGCGCGTTACAGCTGATTTTGATGACTTTGCGCCGCACACGGGCGCGTGTACGTTACATTATTTTCTGGCTCGACATCGATGCGTCCCCAGCGTTCCCCACTGGCTGCTGAGTGACCATTATAGGTTCCCTTGACGGGAAATAACGCATTTTACATTGAGGGACACAAACGTCCAGCCGTGTGAACATACGTTTTTACCATCAGGCGAGGAGAGCACACAAAATGCATAAAAAAACGAGTAAATTCGTTACTGCTTGGTCTTTCACTGTTCTGTTTTCAACAGCTCCTGGGTGTTTCTTTCAGCTTCTGCAAGAGGAAACTCTGCTTTTGAAGGCCATTAAAAAGCCGAAGGGTTTTACTCTGACGGTGGCGCGTTACAGCTGATTTTGATGACTTTGCGCCGCACAACGGGCGCGTGTACGTAACATTATTTTCTGGCTCGACATCGATGCGTCCCCAGCGTTACCCACTGGCTGCTGAGTGACCAATATAGGTTCCCTTGGTGGGAAATATCGCATTTTGTATTGAGGGGCTCAAGCGTCCAGCCGTGTGAACATACATTATTACCAGCAGGCGAGGAGAGCATAAAAAATGCATAAAAAACTAATACTGCTAGGCCTTTCACTGCTCTGTTTCCAACAGCTCCTGGGTGCTTTCTTTCCGGTTCTGCAAGAGGAAACTGTGATTTTAAAGGCCTTTAAGAAACCGAAGCGTTTTACTCTGACGGTGGCGTGTTACAGCAAATTTTGATGACTTCGCGCCGCACACGTGTGTGTGTACATACATTTTTGTCAGCAGGCGAGGAGAGCACACAAAATGCATAAAATACGAGTAAATTCGTTACTGCTTGGTCTTTCACTGTTCTGTTTTCAACAGCTCCTGGGTGTGTCTTTCAGCTTCTACAAGAGGAAACTGTGCATTTGAAGGCCTTCAAGAAACCGAAGGGTTTTACTCTGACGGTGGCGCGTTACAGCTGATTTTGATGGCTTTGCGCCGCACACGGGCGCGCGTACGAAACACTATTTTCTGGCTCGACATCGATGCGTCCCCAGCGTTCCCCACTGGCTGCTGAGTGACCATTATAGGTTCCCCTGACGGGAAATAACGCATTTTATATTGAGGGACACAAACGTCCAGCCGTGTGAACATACGTTTTTACCAGCAGGCGAGGAGAGCACACAAAATGCAGAAAAAACGAGTAAATTCGTTACTGCTTGGTCTTTCACTGTTCTGTTTTCAACAGCTCCTGGGTCTTTCTTTCAGCTTCTGCAAGAGAAAACCGTGCTTTTGAAGGCCTTTAAGAAACCGAAGCGTTTTACTCTGACCGTGGCGTGTTACAGCAAATTTTGATGACTTCGCGCCGCACACGGGCGCGTGTACGTAACATTATTTTCTGTCTCGACATCGATGCGTCCCCAGCGTTACCCACTGGCTGCTGAGTGACCAATATAGGTTCCCTTGGTGGGAAATATCGCATTTTGTATTAAGGGGTTGAAGCGTCCAGCCGTGTGAACATACATTTTTACCAGCAGGCGAGGAGAGCACACAAAATGCATAAAAAACGAGTAATTTTGTTACTGCTTGGTCTTTCACTGTTCTGTTTTCAAAAGCTCCTGGGTGCTTTCTTTCAGGCCCGGCAAGAGGAACCTTTGCTTTTGAAGGCCATTGAGCAACTGAAGCGTTTTACTCTGAGGGTGGTGTGTTACAGCTGATTTTGATGACCTTGCGCCGCACACGGGAGCGTGTACGTAACATTATTTTCTGGCTCGACATCGATGCGTCCCCAGCGTTCCCCACTGGCTGCTGAGTGACCATTATAGGTTCCCCTGACGGAAAATAACGCATTTTATATTGAGGGACACAAACGTCCAGCCGTGTGAACATACGTTTTTACCAGCAGGCGAGGAGAGCACACAAAATGCATAAAAAACGAGTAATTTTGTTACTTCTTGGTCTTTCACTGTTCTGTTTTCGACAGCTCCTGGGTGCTTTCTTTCAGGCCCGGCAAGAGGAACCTTTGCTTTTGAAGGCCATTGAGCAACTGAAGCGTTTTACTCTGAGGGTGGCGTGTTACAGCTGATTTTGATGACCTTGCGCCGCACACGGGAGCGTGTACGTAACATTATTTTCTGGCTCGACATCGATGCGTCCCCAGCGTTCCCCACTGGCTGCTGAGTGACCATTATAGGTTCCCCTGCCGGAAAATAATGCATTTTATATTGAGGGACACAAACGTCCAGCCGTGTGAACATACATTTTTACCAGCAGGCGAGGAGAGCACACAAAATGCATAAAAAACGAGTAAATTCGTTACTGCTTGGTCTTTCACTGTTCTGTTTTCAACAGCTCCTGGGTGTTTCTTTCAGCTTCTGCAAGAGGAAACTGTGCTTTTGAAGGCCTTTAGGAAACCGAAGCGTTTTACTCTGACCGTGGCGTGTTACAGCAAATTTTGATGACTTCGCGCCGCACACGGGCGCGTGTACGTAACACTATTTTCTGGCTCGACATCGATGCGTCCCCAGCGTTCCCCACTGGCTGCTGAGTGACCATTATAGGTTCCCCTGACGGAAAATAACGCATTTTATATTGAGGGACACGAACGTCCAGCCGTGTGAACATACATTTTTACCAGCAGGCGAGGAGAGCACACAAAATGCAGAAAAAACGAATAAATTCGTTACTGCTTGGTCTTTCACTGTTCTGTTTTCAACAGCTCCTGGGTCTGTCTTTCAGCTTCTGCAGGAGGGAACTCTGCTTGTGAAGGCCTTTAAGAAACCGAAGGGTTTTACTCTGACGGTGGCGCGTTACAGCTGATTTTGATGACTTTGCGCCGCACACGGGCGCGTGTACGTAACATTATTTTCTGGCTCGATATCGATGCGTCCCCAGCGTTCCCCACTGGCTGCTGAGTGACCACTGAAGGTTCTATTGATGGGAAATAACGCATTTTATATTGAGGGACACAAGCGTCCAGCCGTGTGTACATACATTTTTACCAGCAGGCGAGGAGAGCACACAAAATGCATAAAAAACGAGTAATTTTGTTACTGCTTGGTCTTTCACTGTTCTGTTTTCAACAGCTCCTGGGTGCTTTCTTTCAGGCCCGGCAAGAGGAACCTTTGCTTTTGAAGGCCATTGAGCAACTGAGGCGTTTTACTCTGAGGGTGGCGTGTTACAGCTGATTTTGATGACCTTGCGCCGCACACGGGAGCGTGTACGTAACATTATTTTCTGGCTCGACATCGATGCGTCCCCAGCGTTCCCCACTGGCGGCTGAGTGACCATTATAGGTTCCCTTGATGGGAAATATCGCATTTTATATTGAGAGGCACAAGCGTCCAGCCGTGTGTACATACATTTTTACCAGCAGGCGAGGAGAGCATACAAAATGCATAAAAAACTAATAATTTCGTTATTGCTAGGCCTTTCACTGCTCTGTTTCCAACAGCTCCTGGGTGCTTTCTTTCTGGTTCTGCAAGAGGAAACTGTGATTTTAAAGGCCTTTAAGAAACCGAAGCGTTTTACTCTGACGGTGGCGTGTTACAGCAAATTTTGATGACTTCGCGCCGCACACGGGCGCGTGTACGTTACATTATTTTCTGGCTCGACATCGATGCGTCCCCAGCGTTCCCCACTGGCTGCTGAGTGACCTTTATAGGTTCCCTTGACGGGAAATAACGCATTTTACATTGAGGGACACAAACGTCCAGCCGTGTGTACATACATTTTTACCAGCAGGCGAGGAGAGCATACAAAATGCATAAAAAACTAATAATTTCGTTATTGCTAGGCCTTTCACTGCTCTGTTTCCAACAGCTCCTGGGTGCTCTCTTTCTGGTTCTGCAAGAGGAAACTGTGATTTTAAAGGCCTTTAAGAAACCGAAGCGTTTTACTCTGACGGTGGCGTGTTACAGCAAATTTTGATGACTTCGCGCCGCACACGGGAGCGTGTACGTAACATTATTTCCTGGCTCGACATCGATGCGTCCCCAGCGTTCCCCACTGGCTGCTGAGTGACCATTATAGGTTCCCTTGATGGGAAGTATCGCATTTTATATTGAGAGGCACAAGCGTCCAGCCGTGTGTACATACATTTTTACCAGCAGGCGAGGAGAGCACACAAAATGCATAAAAAACGAGTAATTTTGTTACTGCTTGGTCTTTCACTGTTCTGTTTTCAACAGCTCCTGGGTGCTTTCTTTCAGGCCCGGCAAGAGAAACCTTTGCTTTTGAAGGCCATTGAGCAACTGAGGCGTTTTACTCTGAGGGTGGCGTGTTACAGCTGATTTTGATGACCTTGCGCCGCACACGGGAGCGTGTACGTAACATTATTTTCTGGCTCGACATCGATGCGTCCCCAGCGTTCGCCACTGGCTGCTGAGTGACCATTATAGGTTCCCCTGACGGAAAATAACGCATTTTATATTGAGGGACACAAACGTCCAGCCGTGTGAACATACATTTTTACCAGCAGGCGAGGAGAGCACACAAAATGCATAAAAAACGAGTAATTTCGTTGTTACTTGGTCTTTCACTGTTCTGATTTCAACAGCTCCTGGGTGTTTCTTTCAGCTTCTGCAAGAGGAAACTGTGCTTTTGAAGGCCTTTAAGAAACCGAAGGATTTTACTCTGACGGTGGCGTGTTACAGCAAATTTTGATGACTTCGCGCCGCACACGGGCGCGTGTACGTAACATTTTTTTCTGGCTCGACATCGATGCGTCCCCAGCGTTCCCCACTTGCTGCTGAGTGACCATTATAGGTTCCCCTGACGGGAAATAACGCATTTTATATTGAGGGACACAAACGTCCAGCCGTGTGAACATACATTTTTACCAGCAGGCGAGGGGAGCACACAAAATGCAGAAAAAACGAGTAAATTCGTTACTGCTTGGTCTTTCACTGTTCTGTTTTCAACAGCTCCTGGGTCTTTCTTTCAGCTTCTGCAAGAGAAAACTGTGCTTTTGAAGGCCTTTAAGAAACCGAAGCGTTTCACTCTGACCGTGGCGTGTTACAGCAAATTTTGATGACCTCGCGCCGCACACGGGCGCGTGTACGTAACATTATTTTCTGTCTCGACATCGATGCGTCCCCAGCGTTACCCACTGGCTGCTGAGTGACCAATATAGGTTCCCTTGGTGGGAAACATCGAATTTTGTATTAAGGGGCTCAAGCGTCCAGCCGTGTGAACATACATTTTTACCAGCAGGCGAGGAGAGCACACAAAATGCAGAAAAAACGAGTAAATTCGTCTCTGCTTGGTTTTTCTCTGTTCTGTTTTCAACAGCTCCTGGGTCTTTCTTTCAGCTTCTGCAAGAGAAAACTGTGCCTTTGAAGGCCTTTAAGAAACCGAAGCGTTTCACTCTGACCGTGGCGTGTTACAGCAAATTTTGATGACCTCGCGCCGCACACGGGCGCGTGTACGTAACATTATTTTCTGTCTCGACATCGATGCGTCCCCAGCGTTCCCCACTGGCTGCTGAGTGACCACTGAAGGTTCTATTGATGGGAAATAACGCATTTTATATTGAGGGACACAAGCGTCCAGCCGTGTGTACATACATTTTTACCAGCAGGCGAGGAGAGCACACAAAATGCATAAAAAACGAGTAATTTTGTTACTGCTTGGTCTTTCACTGTTCTGTTTTCAACAGCTCCTGGGTGCTTTCTTTCAGGCCCGGCAAGAGGAACCTTTGCTTTTGAAGGCCATTGAGCAACTGAGGCGTTTTACTCTGAGGGTGGCGTGTTACAGCTGATTTTGATGACCTTGCGCCGCACACGGGAGCGTGTACGTAACATTATTTTCTGGCTCGACATCGATGCGTCCCCAGCGTTCCCCACTGGCTGCTGAGTGACCATTATAGGTTCCCTTGATGGGAAATATCGCATTTTATATTGAGAGGCACAAGCGTCCAGCCGTGTGTACATACATTTTTACCAGCAGGCGAGGAGAGCATACAAAATGCATAAAAAAACTAATAATTTCGTTATTGCTAGGCCTTTCACTGCTCTGTTTCCAACAGCTCCTGGGTGCTTTCTTTCTGGTTCTGCAAGAGGAAACTGTGATTTTAAAGGCCTTTAAGAAACCGAAGCGTTTCACTCTGACGGTGGCGTGTTACAGCAAATTTTGATGACTTCGCGCCGCACACGGGCGCGTGTACGTTACATTATTTTCTGGCTCGACATCGATGCGTCCCCAGCGTTCCCCACTGGCTGCTGAGTGACCTTTATAGGTTCCCTTGACGGGAAATAACGCATTTTACATTGAGGGACACAAACGTCCAGCCGTGTGTACATACATTTTTACCAGCAGGCGAGGAGAGCATACAAAATGCATAAAAAACTAATAATTTCGTTATTGCTAGGCCTTTCACTGCTCTGTTTCCAACAGCTCCTGGGTGCTCTCTTTCTGGTTCTGCAAGAGGAAACTGTGATTTTAAAGGCCTTTAAGAAACCGAAGCGTTTTACTCTGACGGTGGCGTGTTACAGCAAATTTTGATGACTTCGCGCCGCACACGGGAGCGTGTACGTAACATTATTTTCTGGCTCGACATCGATGCGTCCCCAGCGTTCCCCACTGGCTGCTGAGTGACCATTATAGGTTCCCTTGATGGGAAATATCGCATTTTATATTGAGAGGCAGAAGCGTCCAGCCGTGTGTACATACATTTTTACCAGCAGGCGAGGAGAGCACACAAAATGCATAAAAAACGAGTAATTTTGTTACTGCTTGGTCTTTCACTGTTCTGTTTTCAACAGCTCCTGGGTGCTTTCTTTCAGGCCCGGCAAGAGGAACCTTTGCTTTTGAAGGCCATTGAGCAGCTGAGGCGTTTTACTCTGAGGGTGGCGTGTTACAGCTGATTTTGATGACCTTGCGCCGCACACGGGAGCGTGTACGTAACATTATTTTCTGGCTCGACATCGATGCGTCCCCAGCGTTCGCCACTGGCTGCTGAGTGACCATTATAGGTTCCCCTGACGGAAAATAACGCATTTTACATTGAGGGACACAAACGTCCAGCCGTGTGAACATACATTTTTACCAGCAGGCGAGGAGAGCACACAAAATGCAGAAAAAACGAATAAATTCGTTACTTCTTGGTCTTTCACTGTTCTGTTTTCAACAGCTCCTGGGTCTTTCTTTCAGCTTCTGCAAGAGGGAACTCTGCTTTTGAAGGCCTTTAAGAAACCGAAGGGTTTTACTCTGACGGTGGCGCGTTACAGCTGATTTTGATGACTTCGCGCCGCACACGGGCGCGTGTACGATACATTATTTTCTGGCTCGACATCGATGCGTCCCCAGCGTTCCCCACTGGCTACTGAGTGACCTTTATAGGTTCCCTTGACGGGAAATAACGCATTTTACATTGAGGGACACAAACGTCCAGCCGTGTGAACATACGTTTTTACCAGCAGGCGAGGAGAGCACACAAAATGCATAAAAAAACGAGTAAATTCGTTACTGCTTGGTCTTTCACTGTTCTGTTTTCAACAGCTCCTGGGTGTTTCTTTCAGCTTCTGCAAGAGGAAACTGTGCTTTTGAAGGCCATTAAAAAGCCGAAGGGTTTTACTCTGACGGTGGCGCGTTACAGCTGATTTTGATGACTTTGCGCCGCACAATGGGCGCGTGTACGTAACATTATTTTCTGGCTCGACATCGATGCGTCCCCAGCGTTACCCACTGGCTGCTGAGTGACCAATATAGGTTCCCTTGGTGGGAAATATCGCATTTTGTATTGAGGGGCTCAAGCGTCCAGCCGTGTGAACATACATTTTTACCAGCAGGCGAGGAGAGCACACAAAATGCATAAAAAAACGAGTAAATTCGTTACTGCTTGGTCTTTCACTGTTCTGTTTTCAGCAGCTCCTGGGTCTTTCTTGCAGCTTCTGCAAGAGGAAACTGTGCTTTTGAAGGCCATTAAAAAGCCGAAGGGTTTTACTCTGGCGGTGGCGCGTTACAGCTGATTTTGATGACTTCGCGCCGCACACGGGCGCGTGTACGATACATTATTTTCTGGCTCGACATCGATGCGTCCCCAGCGTTCCCCACTGGCTGCTGAGTGACCTTTATAGGTTCCCTTGACGGGAAATAACGCATTTTACATTGAGGGACACAAACGTCCAGCCGTGTGAACATACGTTTTTACCAGCAGGCGAGGAGAGCACACAAAATGCATAAAAAAACGAGTAAATTCGTTACTGCTTGGTCTTTCACTGTTCTGTTTTCAACAGCTCCTGGGTCTTTCTTTCAGCTTCTGCAAGAGGGAACTGTGCTTTTGAAGGCCTTTAAGAAACCGAACGGTTTTACTCTGACGGGGGCGCGTTACAGCTGATTTTGATGACTTTGCGCCGCACACGGGCGCGTGTACGTTACATTATTTTCTGGCTCGACATCGATGCGTCCCCAGCGTTCCCCACTGGCTGCTGAGTGACCATTATAGGTTCCCTTGACGGGAAATAACGCATTTTACATTGAGGGACACAAACGTCCAGCCGTGTGAACATACGTTTTTACCAGCAGGCGAGGAGAGCACACAAAATGCATAAAAAAACGAGTAAATTCGTTACTGCTTGGTCTTTCACTGTTCTGTTTTCAGCAGCTCCTGGGTCTTTCTTGCAGCTTCTGCAAGAGGGAACTGTGCTTTTGAAGGCCTTTAAGAAACCGAAGCGTTTTACTCTGACCGTGGCGTGTTACAGCAAATTTTGATGACTTCGCGCCGCACACGGGCGCGTGTACGTAACATTATTTTCTGTCTCGACATCGATGCGTCCCCAGCGTTCCCCACTGGCTGCTGAGTGACCATTATAGGTTCCTCTGACGGGAAATAACGCATTTTATATTGAGGGACACAAGCGTCCAGCCGTGTGAACATACATTGTTACCAGCAGGCGAGGAGAGCACACAAAATGCATAAAAAACGAGTAAATTCGTCTCTGCTTGGTCTTTCACTGTTCTGTTTTCAACAGCTCCTGGGTCTTTCTTTCAGCTTCTGCAAGAGAAAACTGTGCTTTTGAAGGCCTTTAAGAATCCGAAGGGTTTTACTCTGACGGTGGCGCGTTACAGCTGATTTTGATCACTTTGCGCCGCACACGGGCGCGTGTACGTAACATTATTTTCTGGCTCGACATCGATGCGTCCCCAGCGTTCCCCACTGGCTGCTGAGTGACCATTATAGGTTCCCCTGACGGGAAATAACGCATTTTATATTGAGGGACACAAACGTCCAGCCGTGTGAACATGCATTTTTACCAGCAGGCGAGGAGAGCACACAAAATGCAGAAAAAACGAGTAAATTCGTTACTGCTTGGTCTTTCACTGTTCTGTTTTCAGCAGCTCCTGGGTGTTTCTTTCAGCTTCTGCAAGAGGATGCTGTGCTTTTGAAGGCCATTAATAAGGCGAAGGGTTTTACTCTGACGGTGGCGCGTTACAGCTGATTTTGATCACTTTGCGCCGCACAACGGGCGCGTGTACGTAACATTATTTTCTGGCTCGACATCGATGCGTCCCCAGCGTTACTCACTGGCTGCTGAGTGACCAATATAGGTTCCCTTGGTGGGAAATATCGCATTTTGTATTGAGGGGCTCAAGCGTCCAGCCGTGTGAACATACATTTATACCAGCAGGCGAGGAGAGCATACAAAATGCATAAAAAACGAGTAATTTTGTTACTGCTAGGCCTTTCACTGCTCTGTTTTCAACAGCTCCTGGGTGCTTTCTTTCTGGTTCTGAAAGAGGAAACTGTGATTTTAAAGGCCTTTAAGAAACCGAAGCGTTTTACTCTGACGGTGGCGTGTTACAGCAAATTTTGATGACTTCGCGCCGCACACGGGCGCGTGTACGTAACATTATTTTCTGGCTCGACATCGATGCGTCCCCAGTGTTCCCCACTGGCTGCTGAGTGACAAATATAGCTTCCCTTGATGGGAAATATCGCATTTTATATTGAGAGGCTCAAGCGTCCAGCCGTGTGAACATACATTTTTACCAGCAGGCGAGGAGAGCACACAAAATGCAGAAAAAACGAGTAAATTCGTTACTGCTTGGTCTTTCACTGTTCTGTTTTCAACAGCTCCTGGGTCTTTCTTTCAGCTTCTGCAAGAGAAAACTGTGCTTTTGAAGGCCTTTAAGAAACCGAAGCGTTTTACTCTGACCGTGGCGTGTTACAGCAAATTTTGATGACTTCGCGCCGCACACGGGCGCGTGTACGTAACATTATTTTCTGTCTCGACATCGATGCGTCCCCAGCGTTACCCACTGGCTGCTGAGTGACCAATATAGGTTCCCTTGGTGGGAAATATTGCATTTTGTATTAAGGGGCTCAAGCGTCCAGCCGTGTGAACATACATTTTTACCAGCAGGCGAGGAGAGCACACAAAATGCAGAAAAAACGAGTAAATTCGTCTCTGCTTGGTCTTTCACTGTTCTGTTTTCAACAGCTCCTGGGTCTTTCTTTCAGCTTCTGCAAGAGAAAACTGTGCCTTTGAAGGCCTTTAAGAAACCGAAGGGTTTTATTCTGACGGTGGCGCGCTACAGCTGATTTTGATGACTTTGCGCCGCACACGGGCGCGTGTACGTAACACTATTTTCTGGCTCGACATCGATGCGTCCCCAGCGTTCCCCACTGGCTGCTGAGTGACCATTATAGGTTCTATTGATGGGAAATAACGCACTTTATATTGAGGGACACAAGCGTCCAGCCGTGGGTACCTACATTTTTACCAGCAGGCGAGGAGAGCATACAAAATGCATAAAAAACGAGTAATTTTGTTACTGCTAGGCCTTTCACTGCTCCAACAGCTCCTGGGTGCTTTCTTTCTGGTTCTGCCAGAGGAAACTGTGCTTTTAAAGGCCTTTAAGAAACCGAAGCGTTTTACTCTGACCGTGGCGTGTTACAGCAAATTTTGATGACTTCGCGCCGCACACGGGCGCGTGTACGTAACATTATTTTCTGTCTCGACATCGATGCGTCCCCAGCGTTCCCCACCGGCTGCTGAGTGACCATTATAGGTTTCCCTGACGGGAAATAACGCATTTTATATTGAGGGACACAAACGTCCGGCCGTGTGAACATAAATTTTTACCAGCAGGCGAGGAGAGCACACAAAATGCAGAAAAAACGAGTAAATTCGTTACTGCTTGGTCTTTCACTGTTCTGTTTTCAACAGCTCCTGGGTCTTTCTTTCAGCTTCTGCAAGAGAAAACTGTGCTTTTGAAGGCCATTATTAAGCCAAAGCGTTTTACTCTGACGGTGGCGCGTTACAGCTGATTTTGATCACTTTGCGCCGCACACGGGCGCGTGTACGTAACATTATTTTCTGGCTCGACATCGATGCATCCCCAGCGTTCCCCACTGGCTGCTGAGTGACCATTACAGGTTCCTTTGACGGGAATTAACGCATTTTATATTGAGGGACACAACCGTCCAGCCGTGTGAACATACATTGTTACCAGCAGGCGAGGAGTGCACACAAAATGCATAAAAAACGAGTAAATTCGTCACTGCTTGGTCTTTCACTGTTCTGTTTTCAACAGCTCCTGGGTCTTTCTTTTAGCTTCTGCAAAAGAAACCATGCTTTTGAAGGCCATTAATAAGCCAAAGGGTTTTACTATGACGGTGGCGCGTTACAGCTGATTTTGATGACTTTGCGCCGCACAACGGGCGCGTGTACGTAACATTATTTTCTGGCTCGACATCGATGCGTCCCCAGCTTTCCCCCTGGCTGCTGAGTTACCATTATAGGTTCCCTTGATGGGAAATATCGCATTTTGTATTGAGGGGCTCAAGCATCCAGCCGCGTGAACATACATTTTTACCAGCAGGCGAGGAGAGCACACAAAATGCATTAAAAACGAGTAATTTCGTTACTTCTTGGTCTTTCACTGTTCTGTTTTCAGCAGCTCCTATGTGTTTCTTTCAGCTTCTGCAAGAGGAAACTGTGCTTTTGAAGGCCATTAATAAGCCGGAGGGTTTTACTCTGACGGTGGCGCGTTACAGCTGATTTTGATCACTTTGCGCCGCACACGGGCGCGTGTACGTAACATTATTTTCTGGCTCGACATCGATGCGTCCCCAGCGTTCCCCACTGGCTGCTGAGTGACCATTATAGGTTCCCCTGAAGGGAAATAACGCATTTTATATTGAGGGACACAAGCGTCCAGCCGTGTGAACATGCATTTTTACCAGCAGGCGAGGGGAGCACACAAAATGCATTAAAAACGAGTAATTTCGTTACTTCTTGGTCTTTCACTGTTCTGTTTTCAGCAGCTCCTATGTGTTTCTTTCAGCTTCTGCAAGAGGAAACTGTGCTTTTGAAGGCCATTAATAAGCCAGAGGGTTTTACTCTGACGGTGGCGCGTTACAGCTGATTTTGATCACTTTGCGCCGCACACGGGCGCGTGTACGTAACATTATTTTCTGGCTCGACATCGATGCGTCCCCAGCGTTCCCCACTGGCTGCTGAGTGACCAATATAGGTTCCCTTGATGGGAAATGTCGCATTTTGTATTGAGGGGCTCAAGCGTCCAGCCGTGTGAACATACATTTTTACCAGCAGGCGAGGAGAGCACACAAAATGCATTAAAAACGAGTAATTTCGTTACTTCTTGGTCTTTCACTGTTCTGTTTTCAACAGCTCCTGGGTGCTTTCTTTCTGGTTCTGAAAGAGGAAACTGTGATTTTAAAGGCCTTTAAGAAACCGAAGCGTTTTACTCTGACGGTGGCGTGTTACAGCAAATTTTGATGACTTCGCGCCGCACACGGGCGCGTGTACGTAACATTATTTTCTGGCTCGACATCGATGCGTCCCCAGTGTTCCCCACTGGCTGCTGAGTGACAAATATAGCTTCCCTTGATGGGAAATATCGCATTTTATATTGAGAGGCTCAAGCGTCCAGCCGTGTGAACATACATTTTTACCAGCAGGCGAGGAGAGCACACAAAATGCAGAAAAAACGAGTAAATTCGTTACTGCTTGGTCTTTCACTGTTCTGTTTTCAACAGCTCCTGGGTCTTTCTTTCAGCTTCTGCAAGAGAAAACTGTGCTTTTGAAGGCCTTTAAGAAACCGAAGCGTTTTACTCTGACCGTGGCGTGTTACAGCAAATTTTGATGACTTCGCGCCGCACACGGGCGCGTGTACGTAACATTATTTTCTGTCTCGACATCGATGCGTCCCCAGCGTTACCCACTGGCTGCTGAGTGACCAATATAGGTTCCCTTGGTGGGAAATATTGCATTTTGTATTAAGGGGCTCAAGCGTCCAGCCGTGTGAACATACATTTTTACCAGCAGGCGAGGAGAGCACACAAAATGCAGAAAAAACGAGTAAATTCGTCTCTGCTTGGTCTTTCACTGTTCTGTTTTCAACAGCTCCTGGGTCTTTCTTTCAGCTTCTGCAAGAGAAAACTGTGCCTTTGAAGGCCTTTAAGAAACCGAAGGGTTTTATTCTGACGGTGGCGCGTTACAGCTGATTTTGATGACTTTGCGCCGCACACGGGCGCGTGTACGTAACACTATTTTCTGGCTCGACATCGATGCGTCCCCAGCGTTCCCCACTGGCTGCTGAGTGACCATTATAGGTTCTATTGATGGGAAATAACGCACTTTATATTGAGGGACACAAGCGTCCAGCCGTGGGTACCTACATTTTTACCAGCAGGCGAGGAGAGCATACAAAATGCATAAAAAACGAGTAATTTTGTTACTGCTAGGCCTTTCACTGCTCCAACAGCTCCTGGGTGCTTTCTTTCTGGTTCTGCCAGAGGAAACTGTGCTTTTAAAGGCCTTTAAGAAACCGAAGCGTTTTACTCTGACCGTGGCGTGTTACAGCAAATTTTGATGACTTCGCGCCGCACACGGGCGCGTGTACGTAACATTATTTTCTGTCTCGACATCGATGCGTCCCCAGCGTTCCCCACCGGCTGCTGAGTGACCATTATAGGTTTCCCTGACGGGAAATAACGCATTTTATATTGAGGGACACAAACGTCCGGCCGTGTGAACATAAATTTTTACCAGCAGGCGAGGAGAGCACACAAAATGCAGAAAAAACGAGTAAATTCGTTACTGCTTGGTCTTTCACTGTTCTGTTTTCAACAGCTCCTGGGTCTTTCTTTCAGCTTCTGCAAGAGAAAACTGTGCTTTTGAAGGCCATTATTAAGCCAAAGCGTTTTACTCTGACGGTGGCGCGTTACAGCTGATTTTGATCACTTTGCGCCGCACACGGGCGCGTGTACGTAACATTATTTTCTGGCTCGACATCGATGCATCCCCAGCGTTCCCCACTGGCTGCTGAGTGACCATTACAGGTTCCTTTGACGGGAATTAACGCATTTTATATTGAGGGACACAACCGTCCAGCCGTGTGAACATACATTGTTACCAGCAGGCGAGGAGTGCACACAAAATGCATAAAAAACGAGTAAATTCGTCACTGCTTGGTCTTTCACTGTTCTGTTTTCAACAGCTCCTGGGTCTTTCTTTTAGCTTCTGCAAAAGAAACCATGCTTTTGAAGGCCATTAATAAGCCAAAGGGTTTTACTATGACGGTGGCGCGTTACAGCTGATTTTGATGACTTTGCGCCGCACAACGGGCGCGTGTACGTAACATTATTTTCTGGCTCGACATCGATGCGTCCCCAGCTTTCCCCCTGGCTGCTGAGTTACCATTATAGGTTCCCTTGATGGGAAATATCGCATTTTGTATTGAGGGGCTCAAGCATCCAGCCGCGTGAACATACATTTTTACCAGCAGGCGAGGAGAGCACACAAAATGCATTAAAAACGAGTAATTTCGTTACTTCTTGGTCTTTCACTGTTCTGTTTTCAGCAGCTCCTATGTGTTTCTTTCAGCTTCTGCAAGAGGAAACTGTGCTTTTGAAGGCCATTAATAAGCCGGAGGGTTTTACTCTGACGGTGGCGCGTTACAGCTGATTTTGATCACTTTGCGCCGCACACGGGCGCGTGTACGTAACATTATTTTCTGGCTCGACATCGATGCGTCCCCAGCGTTCCCCACTGGCTGCTGAGTGACCATTATAGGTTCCCCTGAAGGGAAATAACGCATTTTATATTGAGGGACACAAGCGTCCAGCCGTGTGAACATGCATTTTTACCAGCAGGCGAGGGGAGCACACAAAATGCATTAAAAACGAGTAATTTCGTTACTTCTTGGTCTTTCACTGTTCTGTTTTCAGCAGCTCCTATGTGTTTCTTTCAGCTTCTGCAAGAGGAAACTGTGCTTTTGAAGGCCATTAATAAGCCAGAGGGTTTTACTCTGACGGTGGCGCGTTACAGCTGATTTTGATCACTTTGCGCCGCACACGGGCGCGTGTACGTAACATTATTTTCTGGCTCGACATCGATGCGTCCCCAGCGTTCCCCACTGGCTGCTGAGTGACCAATATAGGTTCCCTTGATGGGAAATGTCGCATTTTGTATTGAGGGGCTCAAGCGTCCAGCCGTGTGAACATACATTTTTACCAGCAGGCGAGGAGAGCACACAAAATGCATTAAAAACGAGTAATTTCGTTACTTCTTGGTCTTTCACTGTTCTGTTTTCAACAGCTCCTGGGTGCTTTCTTTCTGGTTCTGCAAGAGGAAACTGTGCTTTTAAAGGCGTTTAAGAAACCGAAGCGTTTTACTCTGACCGTGGCGTGTTACAGCAAATTTTGACGACTTCGCGCCGCACACGGGCGCGTGTACGTAACATTATTTTCTGTCTCGACATCGATGCGTCCCCAGCGTTCCCCACTGGCTGCTGAGTGAGCATTATAGGTTCTCTTGATGGGAAATAACGCATTTTATATTGAGGGACACAATCGACCAGCCGTGTGTACAAACATTTTTGTCAGCAGGCGAGGAGAGCACACAAAATGCATAAAAAACGAGTATATTCGTTACTGCTTGGCCTTTCACTGTTCTGTTTTCAACAGCTCCGGGGTGTTTCTTTCAGCTTCTGCAAGAGGAAACTGTGCTTTTGAAGGCCTTTAAGAAACCGAAGGGTTTTACTCTGACGGTGGCGCGTTACAGCTGATTTTGATGACTTTGCGCCGCACACGGGCGCGTGTACGTAACATTATTTTCTGGCTCGACATCGATGCGTCCCCAGCGCTCCGCACTGGCTGCTGAGCGACCATTATAGGTCCCCTTGACGGGAAATAACGCATTTTATATTGAGGGACACAAACGTCCAGCCGTGTGAACATACATTTTTACCAGCAGGCGAGGAGAGCACACAAAATGCATAAAAAACGAGTAAATTCGTTACTGCCTGGTCTTTCACAGTTCTGTTTTCAACAGCTCCTGGGTGTTTCTTTCAGCTTCTGCAAGAGGAAACTGTGCTTTTGAAGGCCGTTAATAAGCCTAAGGGTTTTACAATGACGGTGGCGCGTTACAGCTGATTTTGATGACCTTGCGCCGCACACGGGCGCGTGTACGTAACATTATTTTCTGGCTCGACATCGATGCGTCCCCAGCGTTCCCCACTGGCTGCTGAGTGACCATTATAGGTTCCCTTGACGGGAAATAACGCATTTTATATTGAGGGACACAACCGTCCAGCCGTGTGAACATACATTGTTACCAGCAGGCGAGGAGAGCACACAAAATGCATAAAAAACGAGTAATTTTGTTACTTTTTGGTCTTTCACTGTTCTGATTTCAACAGCTCCTGGGTGTTTCTTTCAGCTTCTGCAAGAGGAAACTGTGCTTTTGAAGGCCTTTAAGAAACCGAAGGATTTTACTCTGACGGTGGCGCGTTACAGCTGATTTTGATGACTTTGCGCCGCACACTGGCGCGTGTATGTAACATTATTTTGTGGCTCGACATCGATGCGTCCCCAGCGTTCCCCACTGGCTACTGAGTGACCATTATAGGTTCCCTTGACGGGAAATAACGCATTTTATATTGAGGGACACAACCGTCCAGCCGTGTGAACATACATTGTTACCAGCAGGCGAGGAGAGCACACAAAATGCATAAAAAACGAGTAAATTCGTCACTGCTTGGTCTTTCACTGTTCTGTTTTCAACAGCTCCTGGGTCTTTCTTTCAGCTTCTGCAAGAGAAAACTGTGCTTTTGAGGGCCTTTAAGAAACCGAAGGGTTTTACTCTGACGGTGGCGCGTCACAGCTGATTTTGATGACTTTGCGCCGCACACGGGCGCGTGTACGTAACACTATTTTCTGGCTCGTCATCGATGCGTCCCCAGCGTTCCCCACTGGCTGCTGAGTGACCATTAAAGGTTCCCCTGAAGGGAAATAACGCATTTTATATTGAGGGCCACAAGCGTCGAGCCGTGTGAACATGCATTTTTACCAGCAGGCGAGGGGAGCACACAAAATGCATTAAAAACGAGTAATTTCGTTACTTCTTGATCTTTCACTCTTCTGTTTTCAACAGCTCCTGGGTATTTCTTTCAGCTTCTGCAAGAGGATGCTGTGCTTTTGAAGGCCATTAATAAGCCGAAGGGTTTTACTCTGACGGTGGCGCGTTACAGCTGATTTTGATGACTTTGCGCCGCACACGGGCGCGTGTACGTAACACTATTTTCTGGCTCGTCATCGATGCGTCCCCAGCGTTCCCCACTGGATGCTGAGTGACCACTATAGGTTCTTTTGATGGGAAATATCGCATTTTATATTGAGAGGCTCAAGCGTCCAGCCGTGTGAACATACATTTTTACCAGCAGGCGAGGAGAGCACACAAAATGCATAAAATACGAGTAAATTCGTTACTGCTTGGTCTTTCACTGTTCTGTTTTCAACAGCTCCTGGGTGTTTCTTTCAGCTTCTGCAAGAGGAAACTGTGCATTTGAAGGCCTTCAAGAAACCGAAGGGTTTTACTCTGACGGTGGCGCGTTACAGCTGATTTTGATGGCTTTGCCCCGCACATGGGCGCGCGTACGAAACACTATTTTCTGGCTCGACATCGATGCTTCCCCAGCGTTCCCCACTGGCTGCTGAGTGACCATTATAGGTTCCCCTGACGGAAAATAACGCATTTTATATTGAGGGACACAAACGTCCAGCCGTGTGAACATACGTTTTTACCAGCAGGCGAGGAGAGCACACAAAATGCATAAAAAACGAGTAATTTTGTTACTGCTTGGTCTTTCACTGTTCTGTTTTCAACAGCTCCTGGGTGCTTTCTTTCAGGCCCGGCAAGAGGAACCTTTGCTTTTGAAGGCCATTGAGCAACTGAAGCGTTTTACTCTGAGGGTGGCGTGTTACAGCTGATTTTGATGACCTTGCGCCGCACACGGGAGCGTGTACGTAACATTATTTTCTGGCTCGACATCGATGCGTCCCCAGCGTTCCCCACTGGCTGCTGAGTGACCAATATAGGTTCCCTTGATGGGAAATATCGCATTTTATATTGAGAGGTACAAGCGTCCAGCCGTGTGTACATACATTTTTACCAGGAGGCGAGGAGAGCACACAAAATGCATAAAAAACGAGTAATTTTGTTACTTCTTGGTCTTTCACTGTTCTGTTTTCAACAGCTCCTGGGTCTTTCTTTCAGCTTCTGCAAGAGGGAACTGTGCTTTTGAAGGCCTTTAAGAAACCGAACGGTTTTACTCTGACGGTGGCGCGTTACAGCTGATTTTGATGACTTTGCGCCGCACACGGGCGCGTGTACGTTACATTATTTTCTGGCTCGACATCGATGCGTCCCCAGCGTTACCCACTGGCTGCTGAGTGACCATTATAGGTTCCCTTGACGGGAAATAACGCATTTTACATTGAGGGACACAAACGTCCAGCCGTGTGAACATACGTTTTTACCAGCAGGCGAGGAGAGCACACAAAATGCAAAAAAAACGAGTAAATTCGTTACTGCTTGGTCTTTCACTGTTCTGTTTTCAGCAGCTCCTGGGTGTTTCTTTCAGCTTCTGCAAGAGGATGCTGTGCTTATGAAGGCCATTAAAAAGCCGAAGGGTTTTACTCTGACGGTGGCGCGTTACAGCTGATTTTGATGACTTTGCGCCGCACAACGGGCGCGTGTACGTAACATTATTTTCTGGCTCGACATCGATGCGTCCCCAGCGTTACCCAATGGCTGCTGAGTGACCATTATAGGTTCCCTTGACGGGAAATAACGCATTTTACATTGAGGGACACAAACGTCCAGCCGTGTGAACATACGTTTTTACCAGCAGGCGAGGAGAGCACACAAAATGCAAAAAAAACGAGTAAATTCGTTACTGCTTGGTCTTTCACTGTTCTGTTTTCAGCAGCTCCTGGGTGTTTCTTTCAGCTTCTGCAAGAGGATGCTGTGCTTTTGAAGGCCATTAATAAGCCGAAGGGTTTTACCCTGACGGTGGCGCGTTACAGCTGATTTTGATCACTTTGCGCCGCACACGGGCGCGTGTACGTAATATTATTTTCTGGCTCGACATCGATGCGTCCCCAGTGTTCCCCACTGGCTGCTGAGTGACAAATATAGCTTCCCTTGATGGGAAATATCGCATTTTATATTGAGAGGCTCAAGCGTCCAGCCGTGTGAACATACATTTTTACCAGCAGGCGAGGAGAGCACACAAAATGCATAAAATACGAGTAAATTCGTTACTGCTTGGTCTTTCACTGTTCTGTTTTCAACAGCTCCTGGGTGTGTCTTTCAGCTTCTGCAAGAGGAAACTGTGCATTTGAAGGCCTTCAAGAAACCGAAGGGTTTTACTCTGACGGTGGCGCGTTACAGCTGATTTTGATGGCTTTGCGCCGCACACGGGCGCGCGTACGAAACACTATTTTCTGGCTCGACATCGATGCTTCCCCAGCGTTCCCCACTGGCTGCTGAGTGACCATTATAGGTTCCCCTGACGGAAAATAACGCATTTTATATTGAGGGACACAAACGTCCAGCCGTGTGAACATGCGTTTTTACCAGCAGGCGAGGAGAGCACACAAAATGCATAAAAAACGAGTAAATTCGTTACTGCTTGGTCTTTCACTGTTCTGTTTTCAACAGCTCCTGGGTGCTTTCTTTCAGGCCCGGCAAGAGGAACCTTTGCCTTTGAAGGCCATTGAGCAACTGAAGCGTTTTACTCTGAGGGTGGTGTGTTACAGCTGATTTTGATGACCTTGCGCCGCACACGGGAGCGTGTACGTAACATTATTTTCTGGCTCGACATCGATGCGTCCCCAGCGTTCCCCACTGGCTGCTGAGTGACCATTATAGGTTCCCCTGACGGAAAATAACGCATTTTATATTGAGGGACACAAACGTCCAGCCGTGTGAACATACATTTTTACCAGGAGGCGAGGAGAGCACACAAAATGCATAAAAAACGAGTAATTTTGTTACTTCTTGGTCTTTCACTGTTCTGTTTTCAACAGCTCGTGGGTCTTTCTTTCAGCTTCTGCAAGAGGGAACTGTGCTTTTGAAGGCCTTTAAGAAACCGAACGGTTTTACTCTGACGGTGGCGCGTTACAGCTGATTTTGATGACTTTGCGCCGCACACGGGCGCGTGTACATTACATTATTTTCTGGCTCGACATCGATGCGTCCCCAGCGTTCCCCACTGGCTGCTGAGTGACCATTATAGGTTCCCTTGACGGGAAATAACGCATTTTACATTGAGGGACACAAACGTCCAGCCGTGTGAACATACGTTTTTACCAGCAGGCGAGGAGAGCACACAAAATGCATAAAAAACGAGTCAATTCGTTACTGCTTGGTCTTTCACTGTTCTGTTTTCAACAGCTCCTGGGTGTTTCTTTCAGCTTCTGCAAGAGGAAACTGTGCTTTTGAAGGCCATTAAAAAGCCGAAGGGTTTTACTCTGACGGTGGCGCGTTACAGCTGATTTTGATGACTTTGCGCCGCACAACGGGCGCGTGTACGTAACATTATTTTCTGGCTCGACATCGATGCGTCCCCAGCGTTACCCACTGGCTGCTGAGTGACCATTATAGGTTCCCTTGGTGGGAAATATCGCATTTTGTATTGAGGGGCTCAAGCGTCTAGCCGCGTGAACATACATTTTTACCAGCAGGCGAGGAGAGCATACAAAATGCATAAAAAACGAGTAATTTCGTTACTGCTAGGCCTTTCACTGCTCTGTTTTCAACAGCTCCTGGGTACTTCTTTCAGGTTCTGCAAGAGGAAACTGTGCTTTTGAAGGCCTTTAAGAAACTGGAGCGTTTTACTCTGACGGTGGCGTGTTACAGCAAATTTTGATGACTTCGCGCCGCACACGGGCGCGTGTACGTAACATTATTTTCTGTCTCGACATCGATGCGTCCCCAGCGTTCCCCACTGGCTGCTGAGTGACCATTACAGGTTCTCTTGATGGGAAATAACGCATTTTGTATTGAGGGACACAAGCGTCCAGCCGTGTGTACATACATTTTTGTCAGCAGGCGAGGAGAGCACACAAAATGCATAAAAAACGAGTATTTTCGTTGTTGCTTGGTCTTTCACTGTTCTGATTTCAACAGCTCCTGGGTGTTTCTTTCAGCTTCTGCAAGAGGAAACTGTGCTTTTGAAGGCCCTTAAGAAACCGAAGGATTTTACTCTGACGGTGGCGCGTTACAGCTGATTTTGGTGACTTTGCGCCGCACACTGGCGCGTGTACGTAACATTATTTTCTGGCTCGACATCGATGCGTCCCCAGCGTTCCCCACTGGCTGCTGAGTGACCGTTATAGGTTCCCTTGACGGGAAATAACGCATTTTATATTGAGGGACACAACCGTCCAGCCGTGTGAACATACATTGTTACCAGCAGGCGAGGAGAGCACACAAAATGCATAAAAAACGAGTAAATTCGTCACTGCTTGGCCTTTCACTTTTCTGTTTTCAACAGCTCCTGGGTCTTTGTTTCAGCTTCTGCAAGAGGAAACTGTGCTTTTGAAGGCCATTAAAAAGCCGTCAGGGTTTTACTCTGACGGTGGCGCGTTACAGCTGATTTTGATGACTTTGCGCCGCACAACGGGCGCGTGTACGTAACATTATTTTCTGGCTCGACATCGATGCGTCCCCAGCGTTCCCCACTGGCTGCTGAGTGACCATTATAGGTTCTATTGATGGGAAATAACGCATTTTATATTGAGGGACACAAGCGTCCAGCCGTGTGTACATACATTTTCACCAGCAGGCGAGGAGAGCACACAAAATGCATAAAAAACGAGTAATTTTGTTACTGCTAGGCCTTTCACTGCTCTGTTTTCAGCAGCTCCTGGGTGTTTCTTTCAGTTTCTGCAAGAGGAAGCTGTGCTTTTGAAGGCCATCAATAAGCCGAAGGGTTTTACTCTGACGGTGGCGCGTTACAGCTGATTTTGATCACTTTGCGCCGCACACGGGCGCGTGTACGTAACATTATTTTCTGGCTCGACATCGATGCGTCCCCAGTGTTCCCCACTGGCTGCTGAGTGACAAATATAGCTTCCCTTGATGGGAAATATCGCATTTTATATTGAGAGGCTCAAGCGTCCAGCCGTGTGAACATACATTTTTACCAGCAGGCGAGGAGAACACACAAAATGCATAAAATACGAGTAAATTCGTTACTGCTTGGTCTTTCACTGTTCTGTTTTCACCAGCTCCTGGGTGTGTCTTTCAGCTTCTGCAAGAGGAAACTGTGCTTTTGAAGGCCATTAAAAAGCCGAAGGGTGTTACTCTGACGGTGGCGCGTTACAGCTGATTTTGATGACTTTGCGCCGCACACTGGCGCGTGTACGTAACATTATTTTCTGGCTCGACATCGATGCGTCCCCAGCGTTCCCCACTGGCTGCTGAGTGACCGTTATAGGTTCCCTTGACGGGAAATAACGTATTTTATATTGAGGGACACAAACGTCCAGCCGTGTGAACATACATTTTTACCAGCAGGCGAGGAGAGCACACAAAATGCATAAAAAACGAGTAATTTCGTTGTTGCTTGGTCTTTCACTGTTCTGATTTCAACAGCTCCTGGGTGCTTTCTTTCAGCTTCTGCAAGAGGAAACTGTGCTTTTGAAGGCCTTTAAGAAACCGAAGGATTTTACTCTGACGGTGGCGCGTTACAGCTGATTTTGATGACTTTGCGCCGCACACTGGCGCGTGTACGTAACATTATTTTCTGGCTCGACATCGATGCGTCCCCAGCGTTCCCCACTGGCTGCTGAGTGACCATTATAGGTTCCCCTGACGGAAAATAACGCATTTTATATTGAGGGACACAAACGTCCAGCCGTGTGAACATACATTTTTACCAGCAGGCGAGGAGAGCACACAAAATGCATAAAAAACGAGTAATTTCGTTGTTGCTTGGTCTTTCACTGTTCTGATTTCAACAGCTCCTGGGTGCTTTCTTTCAGCTTCTGCAAGAGGAAACTGTGCTTTTGAAGGCCTTTAAGAAACCGAAGGATTTTACTCTGACGGTGGCGCGTTACAGCTGATTTTGATGACTTTGCGCCGCACACTGGCGCGTGTACGTAACATTATTTTCTGGCTCGACATCGATGCGTCCCCAGCGTTCCCCACTGGCTGCTGAGTGACCGTTATAGGTTCCCTTGACGGGAAATAACGTATTTTATATTGAGGGACACAACCGTCCAGCCGTGTGAACATACATTTTTACCAGCAGGCGAGGAGAGCACACAAAATGCATAAAAAACGAGTAATTTCGTTGTTGCTTGGTCTTTCACTGTTCTGATTTCAACAGCTCCTGGGTGCTTTCTTTCAGCTTCTGCAAGAGGAAACTGTGCTTTTGAAGGCCTTTAAGAAACCGAAGGATTTTACTCTGACGGTGGCGCGTTACAGCTGATTTTGATGACTTTGCGCCGCACACTGGCGCGTGTACGTAACATTATTTTCTGGCTCGACATCGATGCGTCCCCAGCGTTCCCCACTGGCTGCTGAGTGACCGTTATAGGTTCCCTTGACGGGAAATAACGCATTTTATATTGAGGGACACAACCGTCCAGCCGTGTGAACATACATTGTTACCAGCAGGCGAGGAGAGCACACAAAATGCATAAAAAACGAGTAAATTCGTCACTGCTTGGCCTTTCACTTTTCTGTTTTCAACAGCTCCTGGGTCTTTGTTTCAGCTTCTGCAAGAGGAAACTGTGCTTTTGAAGGCCATTAAAAAGCCGTCAGGGTTTTACTCTGACGGTGGCGCGTTACAGCTGATTTTGATGACTTTGCGCCGCACAACGGGCGCGTGTACGTAACATTATTTTCTGGCTCGACATCGATGCGTCCCCAGCGTTACTCACTGGCTGCTGAGTGACCAATATAGGTTCCCTTGGTGGGAAATATCGCATTTTGTATTGAGGGGCTCAAGCGTCCAGCCGTGTGAACATACATTTATACCAGCAGGCGAGGAGAGCATACAAAATGCATAAAAAACGAGTAATTTTGTTACTGCTAGGCCTTTCACTGCTCTGTTTTCAACAGCTCCTGGGTGCTTTCTTTCTGGTTCTGAAAGAGGAAACTGTGATTTTAAAGGCCTTTAAGAAACCGAAGCGTTTTACTCTGACGGTGGCGTGTTACAGCAAATTTTGATGACTTCGCGCCGCACACGGGCGCGTGTACGTAACATTATTTTCTGGCTCGACATCGATGCGTCCCCAGTGTTCCCCACTGGCTGCTGAGTGACAAATATAGCTTCCCTTGATGGGAAATATCGCATTTTATATTGAGAGGCTCAAGCGTCCAGCCGTGTGAACATACATTTTTACCAGCAGGCGAGGAGAGCACACAAAATGCAGAAAAAACGAGTAAATTCGTTACTGCTTGGTCTTTCACTGTTCTGTTTTCAACAGCTCCTGGGTCTTTCTTTCAGCTTCTGCAAGAGAAAACTGTGCTTTTGAAGGCCTTTAAGAAACCGAAGCGTTTTACTCTGACCGTGGCGTGTTACAGCAAATTTTGATGACTTCGCGCCGCACACGGGCGCGTGTACGTAACATTATTTTCTGTCTCGACATCGATGCGTCCCCAGCGTTACCCACTGGCTGCTGAGTGACCAATATAGGTTCCCTTGGTGGGAAATATTGCATTTTGTATTAAGGGGCTCAAGCGTCCAGCCGTGTGAACATACATTTTTACCAGCAGGCGAGGAGAGCACACAAAATGCAGAAAAAACGAGTAAATTCGTCTCTGCTTGGTCTTTCACTGTTCTGTTTTCAACAGCTCCTGGGTCTTTCTTTCAGCTTCTGCAAGAGAAAACTGTGCCTTTGAAGGCCTTTAAGAAACCGAAGGGTTTTATTCTGACGGTGGCGCGTTACAGCTGATTTTGATGACTTTGCGCCGCACACGGGCGCGTGTACGTAACACTATTTTCTGGCTCGACATCGATGCGTCCCCAGCGTTCCCCACTGGCTGCTGAGTGACCATTATAGGTTCTATTGATGGGAAATAACGCACTTTATATTGAGGGACACAAGCGTCCAGCCGTGGGTACCTACATTTTTACCAGCAGGCGAGGAGAGCATACAAAATGCATAAAAAACGAGTAATTTTGTTACTGCTAGGCCTTTCACTGCTCCAACAGCTCCTGGGTGCTTTCTTTCTGGTTCTGCCAGAGGAAACTGTGCTTTTAAAGGCCTTTAAGAAACCGAAGCGTTTTACTCTGACCGTGGCGTGTTACAGCAAATTTTGATGACTTCGCGCCGCACACGGGCGCGTGTACGTAACATTATTTTCTGTCTCGACATCGATGCGTCCCCAGCGTTCCCCACCGGCTGCTGAGTGACCATTATAGGTTTCCCTGACGGGAAATAACGCATTTTATATTGAGGGACACAAACGTCCGGCCGTGTGAACATAAATTTTTACCAGCAGGCGAGGAGAGCACACAAAATGCAGAAAAAACGAGTAAATTCGTTACTGCTTGGTCTTTCACTGTTCTGTTTTCAACAGCTCCTGGGTCTTTCTTTCAGCTTCTGCAAGAGAAAACTGTGCTTTTGAAGGCCATTATTAAGCCAAAGCGTTTTACTCTGACGGTGGCGCGTTACAGCTGATTTTGATCACTTTGCGCCGCACACGGGCGCGTGTACGTAACATTATTTTCTGGCTCGACATCGATGCATCCCCAGCGTTCCCCACTGGCTGCTGAGTGACCATTACAGGTTCCTTTGACGGGAATTAACGCATTTTATATTGAGGGACACAACCGTCCAGCCGTGTGAACATACATTGTTACCAGCAGGCGAGGAGTGCACACAAAATGCATAAAAAACGAGTAAATTCGTCACTGCTTGGTCTTTCACTGTTCTGTTTTCAACAGCTCCTGGGTCTTTCTTTTAGCTTCTGCAAAAGAAACCATGCTTTTGAAGGCCATTAATAAGCCAAAGGGTTTTACTATGACGGTGGCGCGTTACAGCTGATTTTGATGACTTTGCGCCGCACAACGGGCGCGTGTACGTAACATTATTTTCTGGCTCGACATCGATGCGTCCCCAGCTTTCCCCCTGGCTGCTGAGTTACCATTATAGGTTCCCTTGATGGGAAATATCGCATTTTGTATTGAGGGGCTCAAGCATCCAGCCGCGTGAACATACATTTTTACCAGCAGGCGAGGAGAGCACACAAAATGCATTAAAAACGAGTAATTTCGTTACTTCTTGGTCTTTCACTGTTCTGTTTTCAGCAGCTCCTATGTGTTTCTTTCAGCTTCTGCAAGAGGAAACTGTGCTTTTGAAGGCCATTAATAAGCCGGAGGGTTTTACTCTGACGGTGGCGCGTTACAGCTGATTTTGATCACTTTGCGCCGCACACGGGCGCGTGTACGTAACATTATTTTCTGGCTCGACATCGATGCGTCCCCAGCGTTCCCCACTGGCTGCTGAGTGACCATTATAGGTTCCCCTGAAGGGAAATAACGCATTTTATATTGAGGGACACAAGCGTCCAGCCGTGTGAACATGCATTTTTACCAGCAGGCGAGGGGAGCACACAAAATGCATTAAAAACGAGTAATTTCGTTACTTCTTGGTCTTTCACTGTTCTGTTTTCAGCAGCTCCTATGTGTTTCTTTCAGCTTCTGCAAGAGGAAACTGTGCTTTTGAAGGCCATTAATAAGCCAGAGGGTTTTACTCTGACGGTGGCGCGTTACAGCTGATTTTGATCACTTTGCGCCGCACACGGGCGCGTGTACGTAACATTATTTTCTGGCTCGACATCGATGCGTCCCCAGCGTTCCCCACTGGCTGCTGAGTGACCAATATAGGTTCCCTTGATGGGAAATGTCGCATTTTGTATTGAGGGGCTCAAGCGTCCAGCCGTGTGAACATACATTTTTACCAGCAGGCGAGGAGAGCACACAAAATGCATTAAAAACGAGTAATTTCGTTACTTCTTGGTCTTTCACTGTTCTGTTTTCAACAGCTCCTGGGTGCTTTCTTTCTGGTTCTGAAAGAGGAAACTGTGATTTTAAAGGCCTTTAAGAAACCGAAGCGTTTTACTCTGACGGTGGCGTGTTACAGCAAATTTTGATGACTTCGCGCCGCACACGGGCGCGTGTACGTAACATTATTTTCTGGCTCGACATCGATGCGTCCCCAGTGTTCCCCACTGGCTGCTGAGTGACAAATATAGCTTCCCTTGATGGGAAATATCGCATTTTATATTGAGAGGCTCAAGCGTCCAGCCGTGTGAACATACATTTTTACCAGCAGGCGAGGAGAGCACACAAAATGCAGAAAAAACGAGTAAATTCGTTACTGCTTGGTCTTTCACTGTTCTGTTTTCAACAGCTCCTGGGTCTTTCTTTCAGCTTCTGCAAGAGAAAACTGTGCTTTTGAAGGCCTTTAAGAAACCGAAGCGTTTTACTCTGACCGTGGCGTGTTACAGCAAATTTTGATGACTTCGCGCCGCACACGGGCGCGTGTACGTAACATTATTTTCTGTCTCGACATCGATGCGTCCCCAGCGTTACCCACTGGCTGCTGAGTGACCAATATAGGTTCCCTTGGTGGGAAATATTGCATTTTGTATTAAGGGGCTCAAGCGTCCAGCCGTGTGAACATACATTTTTACCAGCAGGCGAGGAGAGCACACAAAATGCAGAAAAAACGAGTAAATTCGTCTCTGCTTGGTCTTTCACTGTTCTGTTTTCAACAGCTCCTGGGTCTTTCTTTCAGCTTCTGCAAGAGAAAACTGTGCCTTTGAAGGCCTTTAAGAAATCGAAGGGTTTTATTCTGACGGTGGCGCGTTACAGCTGATTTTGATGACTTTGCGCCGCACACGGGCGCGTGTACGTAACACTATTTTCTGGCTCGACATCGATGCGTCCCCAGCGTTCCCCACTGGCTGCTGAGTGACCATTATAGGTTCTATTGATGGGAAATAACGCACTTTATATTGAGGGACACAAGCGTCCAGCCGTGGGTACCTACATTTTTACCAGCAGGCGAGGAGAGCATACAAAATGCATAAAAAACGAGTAATTTTGTTACTGCTAGGCCTTTCACTGCTCCAACAGCTCCTGGGTGCTTTCTTTCTGGTTCTGCCAGAGGAAACTGTGCTTTTAAAGGCCTTTAAGAAACCGAAGCGTTTTACTCTGACCGTGGCGTGTTACAGCAAATTTTGATGACTTCGCGCCGCACACGGGCGCGTGTACGTAACATTATTTTCTGTCTCGACATCGATGCGTCCCCAGCGTTCCCCACCGGCTGCTGAGTGACCATTATAGGTTTCCCTGACGGGAAATAACGCATTTTATATTGAGGGACACAAACGTCCGGCCGTGTGAACATAAATTTTTACCAGCAGGCGAGGAGAGCACACAAAATGCAGAAAAAACGAGTAAATTCGTTACTGCTTGGTCTTTCACTGTTCTGTTTTCAACAGCTCCTGGGTCTTTCTTTCAGCTTCTGCAAGAGAAAACTGTGCTTTTGAAGGCCATTATTAAGCCAAAGCGTTTTACTCTGACGGTGGCGCGTTACAGCTGATTTTGATCACTTTGCGCCGCACACGGGCGCGTGTACGTAACATTATTTTCTGGCTCGACATCGATGCATCCCCAGCGTTCCCCACTGGCTGCTGAGTGACCATTACAGGTTCCTTTGACGGGAATTAACGCATTTTATATTGAGGGACACAACCGTCCAGCCGTGTGAACATACATTGTTACCAGCAGGCGAGGAGTGCACACAAAATGCATAAAAAACGAGTAAATTCGTCACTGCTTGGTCTTTCACTGTTCTGTTTTCAACAGCTCCTGGGTCTTTCTTTTAGCTTCTGCAAAAGAAACCATGCTTTTGAAGGCCATTAATAAGCCAAAGGGTTTTACTATGACGGTGGCGCGTTACAGCTGATTTTGATGACTTTGCGCCGCACAACGGGCGCGTGTACGTAACATTATTTTCTGGCTCGACATCGATGCGTCCCCAGCTTTCCCCCTGGCTGCTGAGTTACCATTATAGGTTCCCTTGATGGGAAATATCGCATTTTGTATTGAGGGGCTCAAGCATCCAGCCGCGTGAACATACATTTTTACCAGCAGGCGAGGAGAGCACACAAAATGCATTAAAAACGAGTAATTTCGTTACTTCTTGGTCTTTCACTGTTCTGTTTTCAGCAGCTCCTATGTGTTTCTTTCAGCTTCTGCAAGAGGAAACTGTGCTTTTGAAGGCCATTAATAAGCCGGAGGGTTTTACTCTGACGGTGGCGCGTTACAGCTGATTTTGATCACTTTGCGCCGCACACGGGCGCGTGTACGTAACATTATTTTCTGGCTCGACATCGATGCGTCCCCAGCGTTCCCCACTGGCTGCTGAGTGACCATTATAGGTTCCCCTGAAGGGAAATAACGCATTTTATATTGAGGGACACAAGCGTCCAGCCGTGTGAACATGCATTTTTACCAGCAGGCGAGGGGAGCACACAAAATGCATTAAAAACGAGTAATTTCGTTACTTCTTGGTCTTTCACTGTTCTGTTTTCAGCAGCTCCTATGTGTTTCTTTCAGCTTCTGCAAGAGGAAACTGTGCTTTTTAAGGCCATTAATAAGCCAGAGGGTTTTACTCTGACGGTGGCGCGTTACAGCTGATTTTGATCACTTTGCGCCGCACACGGGCGCGTGTACGTAACATTATTTTCTGGCTCGACATCGATGCGTCCCCAGCGTTCCCCACTGGCTGCTGAGTGACCAATATAGGTTCCCTTGATGGGAAATGTCGCATTTTGTATTGAGGGGCTCAAGCGTCCAGCCGTGTGAACATACATTTTTACCAGCAGGCGAGGAGAGCACACAAAATGCATTAAAAACGAGTAATTTCGTTACTTCTTGGTCTTTCACTGTTCTGTTTTCAACAGCTCCTGGGTGCTTTCTTTCTGGTTCTGCAAGAGGAAACTGTGCTTTTAAAGGCGTTTAAGAAACCGAAGCGTTTTACTCTGACCGTGGCGTGTTACAGCAAATTTTGACGACTTCGCGCCGCACACGGGCGCGTGTACGTAACATTATTTTCTGTCTCGACATCGATGCGTCCCCAGCGTTCCCCACTGGCTGCTGAGTGAGCATTATAGGTTCTCTTGATGGGAAATAACGCATTTTATATTGAGGGACACAATCGACCAGCCGTGTGTACAAACATTTTTGTCAGCAGGCGAGGAGAGCACACAAAATGCATAAAAAACGAGTATATTCGTTACTGCTTGGCCTTTCACTGTTCTGTTTTCAACAGCTCCGGGGTGTTTCTTTCAGCTTCTGCAAGAGGAAACTGTGCTTTTGAAGGCCTTTAAGAAACCGAAGGGTTTTACTCTGACGGTGGCGCGTTACAGCTGATTTTGATGACTTTGCGCCGCACACGGGCGCGTGTACGTAACATTATTTTCTGGCTCGACATCGATGCGTCCCCAGCGCTCCGCACTGGCTGCTGAGCGACCATTATAGGTCCCCTTGACGGGAAATAACGCATTTTATATTGAGGGACACAAACGTCCAGCCGTGTGAACATACATTTTTACCAGCAGGCGAGGAGAGCACACAAAATGCATAAAAAACGAGTAAATTCGTTACTGCCTGGTCTTTCACAGTTCTGTTTTCAACAGCTCCTGGGTGTTTCTTTCAGCTTCTGCAAGAGGAAACTGTGCTTTTGAAGGCCGTTAATAAGCCTAAGGGTTTTACAATGACGGTGGCGCGTTACAGCTGATTTTGATGACCTTGCGCCGCACACGGGCGCGTGTACGTAACATTATTTTCTGGCTCGACATCGATGCGTCCCCAGCGTTCCCCACTGGCTGCTGAGTGACCATTATAGGTTCCCTTGACGGGAAATAACGCATTTTATATTGAGGGACACAACCGTCCAGCCGTGTGAACATACATTGTTACCAGCAGGCGAGGAGAGCACACAAAATGCATAAAAAACGAGTAATTTTGTTACTTTTTGGTCTTTCACTGTTCTGATTTCAACAGCTCCTGGGTGTTTCTTTCAGCTTCTGCAAGAGGAAACTGTGCTTTTGAAGGCCTTTAAGAAACCGAAGGATTTTACTCTGACGGTGGCGCGTTACAGCTGATTTTGATGACTTTGCGCCGCACACTGGCGCGTGTATGTAACATTATTTTGTGGCTCGACATCGATGCGTCCCCAGCGTTCCCCACTGGCTACTGAGTGACCATTATAGGTTCCCTTGACGGGAAATAACGCATTTTATATTGAGGGACACAACCGTCCAGCCGTGTGAACATACATTGTTACCAGCAGGCGAGGAGAGCACACAAAATGCATAAAAAACGAGTAAATTCGTCACTGCTTGGTCTTTCACTGTTCTGTTTTCAACAGCTCCTGGGTCTTTCTTTCAGCTTCTGCAAGAGAAAACTGTGCTTTTGAGGGCCTTTAAGAAACCGAAGGGTTTTACTCTGACGGTGGCGCGTCACAGCTGATTTTGATGACTTTGCGCCGCACACGGGCGCGTGTACGTAACACTATTTTCTGGCTCGTCATCGATGCGTCCCCAGCGTTCCCCACTGGCTGCTGAGTGACCATTAAAGGTTCCCCTGAAGGGAAATAACGCATTTTATATTGAGGGCCACAAGCGTCGAGCCGTGTGAACATGCATTTTTACCAGCAGGCGAGGGGAGCACACAAAATGCATTAAAAACGAGTAATTTCGTTACTTCTTGATCTTTCACTCTTCTGTTTTCAACAGCTCCTGGGTATTTCTTTCAGCTTCTGCAAGAGGATGCTGTGCTTTTGAAGGCCATTAATAAGCCGAAGGGTTTTACTCTGACGGTGGCGCGTTACAGCTGATTTTGATGACTTTGCGCCGCACACGGGCGCGTGTACGTAACACTATTTTCTGGCTCGTCATCGATGCGTCCCCAGCGTTCCCCACTGGATGCTGAGTGACCACTATAGGTTCTTTTGATGGGAAATATCGCATTTTATATTGAGAGGCTCAAGCGTCCAGCCGTGTGAACATACATTTTTACCAGCAGGCGAGGAGAGCACACAAAATGCATAAAATACGAGTAAATTCGTTACTGCTTGGTCTTTCACTGTTCTGTTTTCAACAGCTCCTGGGTGTTTCTTTCAGCTTCTGCAAGAGGAAACTGTGCATTTGAAGGCCTTCAAGAAACCGAAGGGTTTTACTCTGACGGTGGCGCGTTACAGCTGATTTTGATGGCTTTGCCCCGCACATGGGCGCGCGTACGAAACACTATTTTCTGGCTCGACATCGATGCTTCCCCAGCGTTCCCCACTGGCTGCTGAGTGACCATTATAGGTTCCCCTGACGGAAAATAACGCATTTTATATTGAGGGACACAAACGTCCAGCCGTGTGAACATACGTTTTTACCAGCAGGCGAGGAGAGCACACAAAATGCATAAAAAACGAGTAATTTTGTTACTGCTTGGTCTTTCACTGTTCTGTTTTCAACAGCTCCTGGGTGCTTTCTTTCAGGCCCGGCAAGAGGAACCTTTGCTTTTGAAGGCCATTGAGCAACTGAAGCGTTTTACTCTGAGGGTGGCGTGTTACAGCTGATTTTGATGACCTTGCGCCGCACACGGGAGCGTGTACGTAACATTATTTTCTGGCTCGACATCGATGCGTCCCCAGCGTTCCCCACTGGCTGCTGAGTGACCAATATAGGTTCCCTTGATGGGAAATATCGCATTTTATATTGAGAGGCACAAGCGTCCAGCCGTGTGTACATACATTTTTACCAGGAGGCGAGGAGAGCACACAAAATGCATAAAAAACGAGTAATTTTGTTACTTCTTGGTCTTTCACTGTTCTGTTTTCAACAGCTCCTGGGTCTTTCTTTCAGCTTCTGCAAGAGGGAACTGTGCTTTTGAAGGCCTTTAAGAAACCGAACGGTTTTACTCTGACGGTGGCGCGTTACAGCTGATTTTGATGACTTTGCGCCGCACACGGGCGCGTGTACGTTACATTATTTTCTGGCTCGACATCGATGCGTCCCCAGCGTTACCCACTGGCTGCTGAGTGACCATTATAGGTTCCCTTGACGGGAAATAACGCATTTTACATTGAGGGACACAAACGTCCAGCCGTGTGAACATACGTTTTTACCAGCAGGCGAGGAGAGCACACAAAATGCAAAAAAAACGAGTAAATTCGTTACTGCTTGGTCTTTCACTGTTCTGTTTTCAGCAGCTCCTGGGTGTTTCTTTCAGCTTCTGCAAGAGGATGCTGTGCTTATGAAGGCCATTAAAAAGCCGAAGGGTTTTACTCTGACGGTGGCGCGTTACAGCTGATTTTGATGACTTTGCGCCGCACAACGGGCGCGTGTACGTAACATTATTTTCTGGCTCGACATCGATGCGTCCCCAGCGTTACCCAATGGCTGCTGAGTGACCATTATAGGTTCCCTTGACGGGAAATAACGCATTTTACATTGAGGGACACAAACGTCCAGCCGTGTGAACATACGTTTTTACCAGCAGGCGAGGAGAGCACACAAAATGCAAAAAAAACGAGTAAATTCGTTACTGCTTGGTCTTTCACTGTTCTGTTTTCAGCAGCTCCTGGGTGTTTCTTTCAGCTTCTGCAAGAGGATGCTGTGCTTTTGAAGGCCATTAATAAGCCGAAGGGTTTTACCCTGACGGTGGCGCGTTACAGCTGATTTTGATCACTTTGCGCCGCACACGGGCGCGTGTACGTAATATTATTTTCTGGCTCGACATCGATGCGTCCCCAGTGTTCCCCACTGGCTGCTGAGTGACAAATATAGCTTCCCTTGATGGGAAATATCGCATTTTATATTGAGAGGCTCAAGCGTCCAGCCGTGTGAACATACATTTTTACCAGCAGGCGAGGAGAGCACACAAAATGCATAAAATACGAGTAAATTCGTTACTGCTTGGTCTTTCACTGTTCTGTTTTCAACAGCTCCTGGGTGTGTCTTTCAGCTTCTGCAAGAGGAAACTGTGCATTTGAAGGCCTTCAAGAAACCGAAGGGTTTTACTCTGACGGTGGCGCGTTACAGCTGATTTTGATGGCTTTGCGCCGCACACGGGCGCGCGTACGAAACACTATTTTCTGGCTCGACATCGATGCTTCCCCAGCGTTCCCCACTGGCTGCTGAGTGACCATTATAGGTTCCCCTGACGGAAAATAACGCATTTTATATTGAGGGACACAAACGTCCAGCCGTGTGAACATGCGTTTTTACCAGCAGGCGAGGAGAGCACACAAAATGCATAAAAAACGAGTAAATTCGTTACTGCTTGGTCTTTCACTGTTCTGTTTTCAACAGCTCCTGGGTGCTTTCTTTCAGGCCCGGCAAGAGGAACCTTTGCCTTTGAAGGCCATTGAGCAACTGAAGCGTTTTACTCTGAGGGTGGTGTGTTACAGCTGATTTTGATGACCTTGCGCCGCACACGGGAGCGTGTACGTAACATTATTTTCTGGCTCGACATCGATGCGTCCCCAGCGTTCCCCACTGGCTGCTGAGTGACCATTATAGGTTCCCCTGACGGAAAATAACGCATTTTATATTGAGGGACACAAACGTCCAGCCGTGTGAACATACATTTTTACCAGGAGGCGAGGAGAGCACACAAAATGCATAAAAAACGAGTAATTTTGTTACTTCTTGGTCTTTCACTGTTCTGTTTTCAACAGCTCGTGGGTCTTTCTTTCAGCTTCTGCAAGAGGGAACTGTGCTTTTGAAGGCCTTTAAGAAACCGAACGGTTTTACTCTGACGGTGGCGCGTTACAGCTGATTTTGATGACTTTGCGCCGCACACGGGCGCGTGTACATTACATTATTTTCTGGCTCGACATCGATGCGTCCCCAGCGTTCCCCACTGGCTGCTGAGTGACCATTATAGGTTCCCTTGACGGGAAATAACGCATTTTACATTGAGGGACACAAACGTCCAGCCGTGTGAACATACGTTTTTACCAGCAGGCGAGGAGAGCACACAAAATGCATAAAAAACGAGTCAATTCGTTACTGCTTGGTCTTTCACTGTTCTGTTTTCAACAGCTCCTGGGTGTTTCTTTCAGCTTCTGCAAGAGGAAACTGTGCTTTTGAAGGCCATTAAAAAGCCGAAGGGTTTTACTCTGACGGTGGCGCGTTACAGCTGATTTTGATGACTTTGCGCCGCACAACGGGCGCGTGTACGTAACATTATTTTCTGGCTCGACATCGATGCGTCCCCAGCGTTACCCACTGGCTGCTGAGTGACCATTATAGGTTCCCTTGGTGGGAAATATCGCATTTTGTATTGAGGGGCTCAAGCGTCTAGCCGCGTGAACATACATTTTTACCAGCAGGCGAGGAGAGCATACAAAATGCATAAAAAACGAGTAATTTCGTTACTGCTAGGCCTTTCACTGCTCTGTTTTCAACAGCTCCTGGGTACTTCTTTCAGGTTCTGCAAGAGGAAACTGTGCTTTTGAAGGCCTTTAAGAAACTGGAGCGTTTTACTCTGACGGTGGCGTGTTACAGCAAATTTTGATGACTTCGCGCCGCACACGGGCGCGTGTACGTAACATTATTTTCTGTCTCGACATCGATGCGTCCCCAGCGTTCCCCACTGGCTGCTGAGTGACCATTACAGGTTCTCTTGATGGGAAATAACGCATTTTGTATTGAGGGACACAAGCGTCCAGCCGTGTGTACATACATTTTTGTCAGCAGGCGAGGAGAGCACACAAAATGCATAAAAAACGAGTATTTTCGTTGTTGCTTGGTCTTTCACTGTTCTGATTTCAACAGCTCCTGGGTGTTTCTTTCAGCTTCTGCAAGAGGAAACTGTGCTTTTGAAGGCCCTTAAGAAACCGAAGGATTTTACTCTGACGGTGGCGCGTTACAGCTGATTTTGGTGACTTTGCGCCGCACACTGGCGCGTGTACGTAACATTATTTTCTGGCTCGACATCGATGCGTCCCCAGCGTTCCCCACTGGCTGCTGAGTGACCGTTATAGGTTCCCTTGACGGGAAATAACGCATTTTATATTGAGGGACACAACCGTCCAGCCGTGTGAACATACATTGTTACCAGCAGGCGAGGAGAGCACACAAAATGCATAAAAAACGAGTAAATTCGTCACTGCTTGGCCTTTCACTTTTCTGTTTTCAACAGCTCCTGGGTCTTTGTTTCAGCTTCTGCAAGAGGAAACTGTGCTTTTGAAGGCCATTAAAAAGCCGTCAGGGTTTTACTCTGACGGTGGCGCGTTACAGCTGATTTTGATGACTTTGCGCCGCACAACGGGCGCGTGTACGTAACATTATTTTCTGGCTCGACATCGATGCGTCCCCAGCGTTCCCCACTGGCTGCTGAGTGACCATTATAGGTTCTATTGATGGGAAATAACGCATTTTATATTGAGGGACACAAGCGTCCAGCCGTGTGTACATACATTTTCACCAGCAGGCGAGGAGAGCACACAAAATGCATAAAAAACGAGTAATTTTGTTACTGCTAGGCCTTTCACTGCTCTGTTTTCAGCAGCTCCTGGGTGTTTCTTTCAGTTTCTGCAAGAGGAAGCTGTGCTTTTGAAGGCCATCAATAAGCCGAAGGGTTTTACTCTGACGGTGGCGCGTTACAGCTGATTTTGATCACTTTGCGCCGCACACGGGCGCGTGTACGTAACATTATTTTCTGGCTCGACATCGATGCGTCCCCAGTGTTCCCCACTGGCTGCTGAGTGACAAATATAGCTTCCCTTGATGGGAAATATCGCATTTTATATTGAGAGGCTCAAGCGTCCAGCCGTGTGAACATACATTTTTACCAGCAGGCGAGGAGAACACACAAAATGCATAAAATACGAGTAAATTCGTTACTGCTTGGTCTTTCACTGTTCTGTTTTCACCAGCTCCTGGGTGTGTCTTTCAGCTTCTGCAAGAGGAAACTGTGCTTTTGAAGGCCATTAAAAAGCCGAAGGGTGTTACTCTGACGGTGGCGCGTTACAGCTGATTTTGATGACTTTGCGCCGCACACTGGCGCGTGTACGTAACATTATTTTCTGGCTCGACATCGATGCGTCCCCAGCGTTCCCCACTGGCTGCTGAGTGACCGTTATAGGTTCCCTTGACGGGAAATAACGTATTTTATATTGAGGGACACAAACGTCCAGCCGTGTGAACATACATTTTTACCAGCAGGCGAGGAGAGCACACAAAATGCATAAAAAACGAGTAATTTCGTTGTTGCTTGGTCTTTCACTGTTCTGATTTCAACAGCTCCTGGGTGCTTTCTTTCAGCTTCTGCAAGAGGAAACTGTGCTTTTGAAGGCCTTTAAGAAACCGAAGGATTTTACTCTGACGGTGGCGCGTTACAGCTGATTTTGATGACTTTGCGCCGCACACTGGCGCGTGTACGTAACATTATTTTCTGGCTCGACATCGATGCGTCCCCAGCGTTCCCCACTGGCTGCTGAGTGACCATTATAGGTTCCCCTGACGGAAAATAACGCATTTTATATTGAGGGACACAAACGTCCAGCCGTGTGAACATACATTTTTACCAGCAGGCGAGGAGAGCACACAAAATGCATAAAAAACGAGTAATTTCGTTGTTGCTTGGTCTTTCACTGTTCTGATTTCAACAGCTCCTGGGTGCTTTCTTTCAGCTTCTGCAAGAGGAAACTGTGCTTTTGAAGGCCTTTAAGAAACCGAAGGATTTTACTCTGACGGTGGCGCGTTACAGCTGATTTTGATGACTTTGCGCCGCACACTGGCGCGTGTACGTAACATTATTTTCTGGCTCGACATCGATGCGTCCCCAGCGTTCCCCACTGGCTGCTGAGTGACCGTTATAGGTTCCCTTGACGGGAAATAACGTATTTTATATTGAGGGACACAACCGTCCAGCCGTGTGAACATACATTGTTACCAGCAGGCGAGGAGAGCACACAAAATGCATAAAAAACGAGTAAATTCGATACTGCTTGGTCTTTCACTGTTCTGTTTTCACCAGCTCCTGGGTGTGTCTTTCAGCTTCTGCAAGAGGAAACTGTGCTTTTAAAGGCCTTTAAGAAACCGAAGCGTTTTACTCTGACCGTGGCGTGTTACAGCAAATTTTGATGACTTCGCGCCGCACACGGACGCGTGTACGTAACACTATTTTCTGGCTCGACATCGATGCGTCCCCAGCGTTCCCCACTGGCTGCTGAGTGACCATTATAGGTTCCCCTGACGGAAAATAACGCATTTTATATTGAGGGACACAAACGTCCAGCCGTGTGAACATACATTTTTACCAGCAGGCGAGGAGAGCACACAAAATGCATAAAAAACGAGTAATTTCGTTGTTGCTTGGTCTTTCACTGTTCTGATTTCAACAGCTCCTGGGTGCTTTCTTTCAGCTTCTGCAAGAGGAAACTGTGCTTTTGAAGGCCTTTAAGAAACCGAAGGATTTTACTCTGACGGTGGCGCGTTACAGCTGATTTTGATGACTTTGCGCCGCACACTGGCGCGTGTACGTAACATTATTTTCTGGCTCGACATCGATGCGTCCCCAGCGTTCCCCACTGGCTGCTGAGTGACCGTTATAGGTTCCCTTGACGGGAAATAACGTATTTTATATTGAGGGACACAACCGTCCAGCCGTGTGAACATACATTGTTACCAGCAGGCGAGGAGAGCACACAAAATGCATAAAAAACGAGTAAATTCGTCACTGCTTGGTCTTTCACTGTTCTGTTTTCAACAGCTCCTGGGTCTTTCTTTCAGCTTCTGCAAGAGAAAACTGTGCTTTTGAAGGCCTTTAAGAAACCGAAGGGTTTTACTCTTTCGGTGGCGCGTTACAGCTGATTTTGATGACTTTGCGCCGCACACGGGCGCGTGTACGTAACATTATTTTCTGGCTCGACATCGATGCGTCCCCAGCGTTCCCCACTGGCTGCTGAGTAACCATTATAGGTTCTCTTGATGGGAAATAACGCATTTTATATTGCGGGACACAAGCGTCCAGCCGTGTGTACATACATTTTTGTCAGCAGGCGAGGAGAGCACACAAAATGCATAAAAAACGAGTAATTTTGTTACTGCTTGGTCTTTCACTGTTCTGTTTTCAACAGCTCCTGGGTCTTTCTTTCAGCTTCTGCAAGAGGAAACTGTGCTTTCGTAGGCCATTAATAAGCCTAAGGGTTTTACTCTGACGGTGGCGCGTTACAGCTGATTTTGATGACTTTGCGCCGCACACGGGCGCGTGTACGTAACATTATTTTCTGGCTCGACATCGATGCGTCCCCAGCGTTCCCCACTGGCTGCTGAGTGACCATTATAGGTTCCCCTGACGGGAAATTACGCATTTTATATTGAGGGACACAAACGTCCAGCCGTGTGAACATACATTTTTACCAGCAGGCGAGGAGAACACACAAAATGCAGAAAAAACGAGTAAATTCGTTACTGCTTGGTCTTTCACTGTTCTGTTTTCAGCAGCTCCTGGGTGTTTCTTTCAGTTTCTGCAAGAGGAAGCTGTGCTTTTGAAGGCCATCAATAAGCCGAAGGGTTTTACTCTGACGGTGGCGCGTTACAGCTGATTTTGATCACTTTGCGCCGCACACGGGCGCGTGTACGTAACATTATTTTCTGGCTCGACATCGATGCGTCCCCAGTGTTCCCCACTGGCTGCTGAGTGACAAATATAGCTTCCCTTGATGGGAAATATCGCATTTTATATTGAGAGGCTCAAGCGTCCAGCCGTGTGAACATACATTTTTACCAGCAGGCGAGGAGAACACACAAAATGCATAAAATACGAGTAAATTCGTTACTGCTTGGTCTTTCACTGTTCTGTTTTCACCAGCTCCTGGGTGTGTCTTTCAGCTTCTGCAAGAGGAAACTGTGCTTTTGAAGGCCATTAAAAAGCCGAAGGGTGTTACTCTGACGGTGGCGCGTTACAGCTGATTTTGATGACTTTGCGCCGCACAACGGGCGCGTGTACGTAACATTATTTTCTGGCTCGACATCGATGCGTCCCCAGCGTTACCCACTGACTGCTAAGTGACCAATATAGGTTCCCTTGATGGGAAATATCGCATTTTGTATTGAGGGGCTCAAGCGTCCAGCCGTGTGAACATACATTTTTACCAGCAGGCGAGGAGAGCATACAAAATGCATAAAAAACGAGTAATTTCGTTACTGCTAGGCCTTTCACTGCTCTGTTTTCAACAGCTCCTGGGTGTTTCTTTCAGCTTCTGCAAGAGGAAACTGTGCTTTTGAAGGCCTTTAAGAAACCGTTAGTAAATTCGAGTAAATTCGTCACTGCTTGGTCTTTCACTGTTCTGTTTTCAACAGCTCCTGGGTCTTTCTTTCAGCTTCTGCAAGAGAAAACTGTGCTTTTGAAGGCCTTTAAGAAACCGTTAGATTTTACTCTGACGGTGGCGCGTTACAGCTGATTTTGATGACTTTGCGCCGCACACGGGCGCGTGTACGTAACATTATTTTCTGGCTCGACATCGATGCGTCCCCAGCGTTCCCCACTGGCTGCTGAGTGACCATTATAGGTTCCCCTGACGGGAAATAACGCATTTTATATTGAGGGACACAAGCGTCCAGCCGTGTGAACATACATTTTTACCAGCAGGCGAGGAGAGCACACAAAATGCAGAAAAAACGAGTAAATTCGTTACTGCTTGGTCTTTCACTGTTCTGTTTTCAGCAGCCCCTGGGTGTTTCTTTCAGCTTCTGTAAGAGGAAACTGTGCTTTTGAAGGCCATTAATAAGCCAAAGGGTTTTACTCTGACGGTGGCGCGTTACAGCTGATTTTGATGACTTTGCGCCGCACACGGGCGCGTGTACGTAACATTATTTTCTGGCTCGACATCGATGCGTCCCCAGCGTTCCCCATTGGCTGCTGAGTGACCATTATAGGTTCCCCTGACGGGAAATGACGCATTTTATATTGAGGGACACAAACGTCCAGCCGTGTGAACATACACTTTTACCAGCAGGCGAGGAGAGCACACAAAATGCAGAAAAAACGAGTAAATTCGTTACTGCTTGGTCTTTCACTGTTCTGTTTTCAGCAGCTCCTGGGTGTTTCTTTCAGCTTCTGCAAGAGGAAACTGTGCTTTTGAAGGCCATTAATAAGCCAAAGGGTTTTACTCTGACGGTGGCGCGTTACAGCTAATTTGGTCACTTTGCGCCGCACATGAGCGCGTGTACGTAACATTATTTTCTGGCTCGACATCGATGCGTCCCCAGCGTTCCCCACTGGCTCCTGAGTGACCAATATAGGCTCCCTTTACGGGAAATGTCGCATTTTGTATTGAGGGGCTCAAGCGTCCAGCCGTGTGAACATACATTTTTACCAGCAAGCGAGGAGAGCACACAAAATGCAAAAAAAACGAGTAAATTCGTTACTGCTTGGTCTTTCGCTGTTCTGTTTTCAACAGCTCCTGGGTGTTTCTTTCAGCTTCTGCAAGAGGAAACTGTGCTTTTGAAGGCCATTAAGAAACCGAAGGGTTTTACTCTGACGGTGGCGCGTTACAGCTGATTTTGATGACTTTGCACCGCACACGGGCGCGTGTACGTAACACTATTTTCTGGCTCGACATCGAAGCATCCCCAGCGTTCCCCACTGGCTGCTGAGTGACCATTACAGGTTCCTTTGACGGGAATTAGCGCATTTTATATTGAGGGACACAACCGTCCAGCCGTGTGAACATACATTGTTACCAGCAGGCGAGGAGAGCACACAAAATGCATAAAATACGAGTAAATTCGTTACTGCTTGGTCTTTCACTGTTCTGTTTTCAAGAGCTCCTGGGTGTTTCTTTCAGCTTCTGCAAGAGGAAACTGTGCATTTGAAGGCCTTCAAGAAACCGAAGGGTTTTACTCTGACGGTGGCGCTTTACAGCTGATTTTGATGGCTTTGCGCCGCACACGCGCGCGTGTACGTAACATTATTTTCTGGCTCGACATCGATGCGTCCCCAGCGTTCCCCACTGGCTGCTGAGTGACCGTTATAGGTTCCCTTGACGGAAAATAACGCATTTTATATTGAGGGACACAAGCGTCCAGCCGTGTGAACATACATTGTTACCAGCAGGCGAGGAGAGCACACAAAATGCAGAAAAAACGAGTAAATTCGTTACTTCTTGGTCTATCACTGTTCTGTTTTCAACAGCTCCTGGGTGTGTCTTTCAGCCTCTGCAAGAGGAAACTGTGCTTTTGAAGGCCATTAAAAAGCCGAAGGGTGTTACTCTGACGGTGGCGCGTTACAGCTGATTTTGATGACTTTGCGCCGCACAACGGGCGCGTGTACGTAACATTATTTTCTGGCTCGACATCGATGCGTCCCCAGCGTTACCCACTGGCTGCTGAGTGACCAATATAGGTTCCCTTGATGGGAAATATCGCATTTTGTATTGAGGGGCTCAAGCGTCCAGCCGTGTGAACATACGTTTTTATCAGCAGGCGAGGAGAGCATACAAAATGCATAAAAAACGAGTAATTTCGTTACTGCTGGGCCTTTCACTGCTCTGTTTTCAACAGCTCCTAAGTGTTTCTTTCAGCTTCTGCAAGAGGAAACTGTGCTTTTGAAGGCCCTTAAGAAACCGTTGGATTTTACTCTGACGGTGGCGCGTTACAGCTGATTTTGATGACTTTGCGCCGCACACTGGCGCGTGTACGTAACATTATTTTCTGGCTCGACATCGATGCGTCCCCAGCGTTCCCCACTGGCTGCCGAGTGACCGTTATAGGTTCCCTTGACGGAAAATAACGCATTTTATATTGAGGGACACAAGCGTCCAGCCGTGTGAACATACATTGTTACCAGCAGGTGAGGAGAGCACACAAAATGCATAAAAAAGGAGTAAATTCGTCACTGCTTGGTCCTTCACTGTTCTGTTTTCAACAGCTCCTGGGTCTTTCTTTCAGCTTCTGCAGGAGAAAACTGTGCTTCTGAAGGCCTTTAAGAAACCGAAGGGTTTTACTCTGACGGTGGCGCGTTACAGCTGATTTTGATGACTTTGCGCCGCACACGGGCGCGTGTACGTAACATTATTTTCTGGCTCGACATCGATGCGTCCCCAGCGTTCCCCACTGGCTGCTGAGTGACCATTATAAGTTCCCCTGACGGGAAATAACGCATTTTATATTGAGGGACACAAGCGTCCAGCCGTGTGAACATACATTTTTACCAGCAGGCGAGGAGAGCACACAAAATGCAGAAAAAACGAGTAAATTCGCTACTGCTTGGTCTTTCACTGTTCTGTTTTCAGCAGCTCCTGGGTGTTTCTTTCAGCTTCTGCAAGAGGAAACTGTGCTTTTGAAGGCCATTAATAAGCCAAAGGGTTTTACTCTGACGGTGGCGCGTTACAGCTGATTTTGATCACTTTGCGCCGCACATGAGCGCGTGTACGTAACATTATTTTCTGGCTCGACATCGATGCGTCCCCAGCGTTCCCCACTGGCTCCTGAGTGACCAATATAGGTTCCCTTTACGGGAAATGTCGCATTTTGTATTGAGGGGCTCAAGCGTCCAGCCGTGTGAACATACATTTTTACCAGCAAGCGAGGAGAGCACACGAAATGCATAAAAAACGAGTAAATTCGTTACTGCTTGGTCTTTCGCTGTTCTGTTTTCAACAGCTCCTGGGTGTTTCTTTCAGCTTCTGCAAGAGGAAACTGTGCTTTTGAAGGCCATTAAGAAACCGAAGGGTTTTACTCTGACGGTGGCGCGTTACAGCTGATTTTGATGACTTTGCACCGCACACGGGCGCGTGTACGTAACACTATTTTCTGGCTCGACATCGATGCATCCCCAGCGTTCCCCACTGGCTGCTGAGTGACCATTACAGGTTCCTTTGACGGGAATTAACGCATTTTATATTGAGGGACACAACCGTCCAGCCGTGTGAACATACATTGTTACCAGCAGGCGAGGAGAGCACACAAAATGCATAAAATACGAGTAAATTCGTTACTGCTTGGTCTTTCACTGTTCTGTTTTCAAGAGCTCCTGGGTGTTTCTTTCAGCTTCTGCAAGAGGAAACTGTGCATTTGAAGGCCTTCAAGAAACCGAAGGGTTTTACTCTGACGGTGGCGCTTTACAGCTGATTTTGATGGCTTTGCGCCGCACACGCGCGCGCGTACGAGACATTATTTTCTGGCTCGACATCGATGCTTCCCCAGCGTTCCCCACTGGCTGCTGAGTGACCATTATAGGTTTCCTTGACGGGAAATAACGCATTTTATATTGAGGGACACAAACGTCCAGCCGTCTGAACATACGTTTTTACCAGCAGGCGAGGAGAGCACACAAAATGCATAAAAAACGAGTAATTTTGTTACTGCTTGGTCTTTCACTGTTCTGTTTTCAACAGCTCCTGGGTGTTTCTTTCAGCTTCTGCAATAGGAAACTGTGCTTTTGAAGGCCTTTAAGAAACCGAAGGGCTTTACTCTGACGGTGGCGCGTTACAGCTGATTTTGATGACTTTGCGCCGCACACGGGCGCGTGTACGTTACATTATTTTCTGGCTCGACATCGATGCGTCCCCAGCGTTCCCCACTGGCTGCTGAGTGACCATTATATGTAGGTTCCCTTGACGGGAAATAATGCATTTTACATTGAGGGACACAAACGTCCAGCCGTGTGAACATACGTTTTTACCAGCAGGCGAGGAGAGCACACAAAATGCATAAAAAACGAGTAAATTCGTTACTGCTTGGTCTTTCACTGTTCTGTTTTCAACAGCTCCTGGGTGTTTCTTTCAGCTTCTGCAAGAGGAAGCTGTGCTTTTGAAGGACATCAATAAGCCGAAGGGTTTTACTCTGACGGTGGCGCGTTACAGCTGATTTTGATCACTTTGCGCCGCACAACGGGCGCGTGTACGTAACATTATTTTCTGGCTCGACATCGATGCGTCCCCAGCGTTACCCACTGGCTGCTGAGTGACCAATATAGGTTCCCTTGATGGAAAATATCGCATTTTGTATTGAGGGGCTCAAGCGTCCAGCCGTGTGAACATACATTTTTACCAGCAGGCGAGGAGAGCATACAAAATGCATAAAAAACGAGTAATTTCGTTACTGCTAGGCCTTTCACTGCTCTGTTTTCAACAGCTCCTGGGTGCTTTCTTTCTGGTTCTGCAAGAGGAAACTGTGATTTTAGAGGCCTTTAAGAAACCGAAGCGTTTTACTCTGACGGTGGCGTGTTACAGCAAATTTTGATGACTTCGCGCCGCACACGGGCGCGTGTACGTAACATTATATTCTGGCTCGACATCGATGCGTCCCCAGTGTTCCCCACTGGCTGCTGAGTGACAAATATAGCTTCCCTTGATGGAAAATATCGCATTTTATATTGAGAGGCTCAAGCGTCCAGCCGTGTGAACATACATTTTTACCAGCAGGCGAGGAGAACACACAAAATGCATAAAATACGAGTAAATTCGTTACTGCTTGGTCTTTCACTGTTCTGTTTTCAACAGCTCCTGGGTGTGTCTTTCAGCTTCTGCAAGAGGAAACTGTGCTTTTGAAGGCCATTAAAAAGCCGAAGGGTGTTACTCTGACGGTGGCGCGTTACAGCTGATTTTGATGACTTTGCGCCGCACAACGGGCGCGTGTACGTAACATTATTTTCTGGCTCGACATCGATGCGTCCCCAGCGTTACCCACTGACTGCTGAGTGACCAATATAGGTTCCCTTGATGGGAAATATCGCATTTTGTATTGAGGGTCTCAAGCGTCCAGCCGTGTGAACATACATTTTTACCAGCAGGCGAGGAGAGCATACAAAATGCATAAAAAACGAGTAATTTCGTTACTGCTAGGCCTTTCACTGCTCTGTTTTCAACAGCTCCTGGGTGTTTCTTTCAGCTTCTGCAAGAGGAAACTGTGCTTTTGAAGGCCTTTAAGAAACCGTTAGATTTTACTCTGACGGTGGCGCGTTACAGCTGATTTTGATGACTTTGCGCCGCACACTGGCGCGTGTACGTAACATTATTTTCTGGCTCGACATCGATGCGTCCCCAGCGTTCCCCACTGGTTGCTGAGTGACCATTATAGGTTCTCTTGATGGGAAATAACGCATTTTATATTGAGGGACACAAGCGTCCAGCCGTGTGTACATACATTTTTGTCAGCAGGCGAGGAGAGCACACAAAATGCATAAAAAACGAGTAATTTCTTTGTTGCTTGGTCTTTCACTGTTCTGATTTCAACAGCTCCTGGGTGTTTCTTTCAGCTTCTGCAAGAGGAAACCGTGCTTTTGAAGGCCTTTCAGAAACCGAAGGATTTTACTCTGACGGTGGCGCGTTACAGCTGATTTTGATGACTTTGCGCCGCACACTGGCGCGTGTACGTAACATTATTTTCTGGCTCGACATCGATGCGTCCCCAGCGTTCCCCACTGGCTGCTGAGTGACCGTTATAGGTTCCCTTGACGGGAAATAACGTATTTTATATTGAGGGACACAACCGTCCAGCCGCGTGAACATACATTGTTACCAGCAGGCGAGGAGAGCACACAAAATGCATAAAACACGAGTAAATTCGTCACTGCTTGGTCTTTCACTGTTCTGTTTTCAACAGCTCCTGGGTCTTTCTTTCAGCTTCTGCAAGAGAAAACTGTGCTTTTGAAGGCCTTCAAGAAACCGAAGGGTTTTACTCTGACGGTGGCGCGTTACACCTGATTTTGATGACTTTGCGCGCACACGGGCGCGTGTACGTAACACTATTTTCTGGCTCGACATCGATGCGTCCCCAGAGTTCCCCACTGGCTGCTGAGTGACCATTATAGGTTCCCCTGACGGGAAATAATGCATTTTATATAGAGGGAGACAAACGTCCAGCCGTGTGAACATACATTTTTACCAGCAGGCGAGGAGAGCACACAAAATGCAGAAAAAACGAGTAAATTCGTTACTGCTTGGTCTTTCACTGTTCTGTTTTCAGCAGCTCCTGGGTGTTTCTTTCAGCTTTTGCAAGAGGAAGCTGTGCCTTTGAAGGCCATTAATAAGCCGAAGGGTTTTACTCTGACGGTGGCGCGTTACAGCTGATTTTGATCACTTTGCGCCGCACACGGGCGCGTGTACGTAACATTATTTTCTGGCTCGACATCGATGCGTCCCCAGTGTTCCCCACTGGCTGCTGAGTGACCAATATAGGTTCCCTTTATGGGAAATGTCGCATTTTGTATTGAGGGGCTCAAGCGTCCAGCCGTGTGAACATGCATTTTTACCAGCAAGCGAGGAGAGCACACAAAATGCATAAAAAACGAGTAAATTCGTTATTGCTTGGTCTTTCACTGTTCTGTTTTCAACAGCTCCTGGGTGCTTTCTTTCAGGCCCGGCAAGAGGAACCTTTGCTTTTGAAGGCCGTTGAGCAACTGATGCGTTTTACTCTGAGGGTGGCGTGTTACAGCTGATTTTGATGACCTTGCGCCGCACACGGGAGCGTGTACGTAACATTATTTTCTGGCTCGACATCGATGCGTCCCCAGCGTTCCCCACTGGCTGCTGAGTGACCATTATAGGTTCCCTTGATGGGAAATATCGCATTTTATATTGAGAGGCACAAGCGTCCAGCCGTGTGTACATAAATTTTTACCAGGAGGCGAGGAGAGCACACAAAATGCATAAATAACGAGTAAATTCGTCACTGCTTGGTCTTTCACTGTTCTGTTTTCAACAGCTCCTGGGTCTTTCTTTCAGCTTCTGCAAGAGGAAACTGTGCTTTTGAAGGCCTTTAAGAAACCGAAGGGTTTTACTCTGACGGTGGCGCGTTACAGCTGATTTTGATGACTTTGCGCCGCACACGGGCGCGTGTACGTAACATTATTTTCTGGCTCGACATCGATGCGTCCCCAGCGTTCCCCACTGGCTGCTGAGTGACCATTATAGGTTCTCCTGACGGGAAATAACGCATTTTATATTGAGGGACACAAACGTCCAGCCGTGTGAACATACACTTTTACCAGCAGGCGAGGAGAGCACACAAAATGCAGAAAAAACGAGTAAATTCGTTACTGCTTGGTCTTTCACTGTTCTGTTTTCAGCAGCTCCTGGGTGTTTCTTTCAGATTCTGTAAGAGGAAACTGTGCTTTTGAAGGCCATTAATAAGCCAAAGGGTTTTACTCTGACGGTGGCGCGTTACAGCTGATTTTGATGACTTTGCGCCGCACAACGGGCGCGTGTACGTAACATCATTTTCTGGCTCGACATCGATGCGTCCCCAGCGTTCCCCACTGGCTGCTGAGTGACCATTATAGGTTCTCCTGACGGGAAATAACGCATTTTATATTGAGGGACACAAACGTCCAGCCGTGTGAACATACACTTTTACCAGCAGGCGAGGAGAGCACACAAAATGCAGAAAAAACGAGTAAATTCGTTACTGCTTGGTCTTTCACTGTTCTGTTTTCAGCAGCTCCTGGGTGTTTCTTTCAGATTCTGTAAGAGGAAACTGTGCTTTTGAAGGCCATTAATAAGCCAAAGGGTTTTACTCTGACGGTGGCGCGTTACAGCTGATTTTGATGACTTTGCGCCGCACAACGGGCGCGTGTACGTAACATCATTTTCTGGCTCGACATCGATGCGTCCCCAGCGTTACCCACTGGCTGCTGAGTGACAAATATAGCTTCCCTTGATGGGAAATATCGCATTTTATATTGAGAGGCTCAAGCGTCCAGCCGTGTAAACATACATTTTTACCAGCAAGCGAGGAGAGCACACAAAATGCATAAAAAACGAGTAAATTCGTTACTGCTTGGTCTTTCGCTGTTCTGTTTTCAACAGCTCCTGGGTGTTTCTTTCAGCTTCTGCAAGAGAAAATTGTGCTTTTGAAGGCCTTTAAGAAAGCGAAGGGTTTTACTCTGACGGTGGCGCGTTACAGCTGATTTTGATGACTTTGCGCCGCACACGGGCGCGTGTACGTAACATTATTTTCTGGCTCGACATCGATGCGTCCCCAGCGTTCCCCACTGGCTGCTGAGTGACCATTATAGGTTCCCCTGACGGGAAATAACGCATTTTATATTGAGGGACACAAGCGTCCAGCCGTGTGAACATACATTTTTACCAGCAAGCGAGGAGAGCACACAAAATGCATAAAAAACGAGTAAATTCGTTACTGCTTGGTCTTTCGCTGTTCTGTTTTCAACAGCTCCTGGGTGTTTCTTTCAGCTTCTGCAAGAGAAAATTGTGCTTTTGAAGGCCATTAAGAAACCGAAGGGTTTTACTCTGACGGTGGCGCGTTACAGCTGATTTTGATGACATTGCACCGCACACGGGCGCGTGTACGTAACATTATTTTCTGGCTCGACATCGATGCATCCCCAGCGTTCCCCACTGGCTGCTGAGTGACCATTACAGGTTCCTTTGACGGGAATTAACGCATTTTATATTGAGGGACACAAACGTCCAGCTGTGTGAACATACATTGTTACCAGCAGGCGAGGAGAGCACACAAAATGCATAAAAAACGAGTAAATTCGTCACTGCTTGGTCTTTCACTGTTCTGTTTTCAACAGCTCCTGGGTCTTTCTTTCAGCTTCTGCAAGAGAAAATTGTGCTTTTGAAGGCCTTTAAGAAAGCGAAGGGTTTTACTCTGACGGTGGCGCGTTACAGCTGATTTTGATGACTTTGCGCCGCACACGGGCGCGTGTACGTAACATTATTTTCTGGCTCGACATCGATGCGTCCCCAGCGTTCCCCACTGGCTGCTGAGTGACCATTATAGGTTCCCCTGACGGGAAATAACGCATTTTATATTGAGGGACACAAACGTCCAGCCGTGTGAACATACACTTTTACCAGCAGGCGAGGAGAGCACACAAAATGCAGAAAAAACGAGTAAATTCGTTACTGCTTGGTCTTTCACTGTTCTGTTTTCAGCAGCTCCTGGGTCTTTCTTTCAGCTTCTGCAAGAGAAAACTGTGCTTTTGAAGGCCTTTAAGAAACCGAAGGGTTTTACTCTGACGGTGGCGCGTTACAGCTGATTTTGATGACTTTGTGCCGCACACGGGCGCGTGTACGTAACATTATTTTCTGGCTCGACATCGATGCGTCCCCAGCGTTCCCCACTGGCTGCTGAGTGACCATTATAGGTTCCCCTGACGGGAAATAACGCATTTTATATTGAGGGACACAAGCGTCCAGCCGTGTGAACATACATTTTTACCAGCAGGCGAGGAGAGCACACAAAATGCAGAAAAAACGAGTAAATTCGCTACTGCTTGGTCTTTCACTGTTCTGTTTTCAGCAGCTCCTGGGTGTTTCTTCCAGCTTCTGCAAGAGGAAACTGTGCTTTTGAAGGCCATTAATAAGCCAAAGGGTTTTACTCTGACGGTGGCGCGTTACAGCTGATTTTGATAACTTTGCGCCGCACATGGGCGCGTGTGCGTAACATTATTTTCTGGCTCGACATCGATGCGTCCCCAGCGTTCCCCACTGGCTGCTGAGTGACCAATATAGGTTCCCTTTACGGGAAATGTCGCATTTTGTATTGAGGGGCTCAAGCGTCCAGCCGTGTGAACATACATTTTTACCAGCAAGCGAGGAGAGCACACAAAATGCATAAAAAACGAGTAAATTCGTTACTGCTTGGTCTTTCGCTGTTCTGTTTTCAACAGCTCCTGGGTGTTTCTTTCAGCTTCTGCAAGAGGAAACTGTGCTTTTGAAGGCCATTAATAAGCCAAAGGGTTTTACTCTGACGATGGCGCGTTACAGCTGATTTTGATGACTTTGCGCCGCACACGGGCGCGTGTACGTAACATTATTTTCTGGCTCGACATCGATGCGTCCCCAGCGTTCTCCACTGGCTGCTGAGTGACCATTATAGGTTCCCCTGACGGGAAATAACGCATTTTATATTGAGGGACACAAGCGTCCAGCCGTGTGAACATACGCTTTTACCAGCAGGCGAGGAGAGCACACAAAATGCAGAAAAAACGAGTAAATTCGTTACTGCTTGGTCTTTCACTGTTCTGTTTTCAGCAGTTCCTGGGTCTTTCTTTCAGCTTCTGCAAGAGAAAACTGTGCTTTTGAAGGCCTTTAAGAAACCGAAGGGTTTTACTCTGACGGTGGCGCGTTACAGCTGATTTTGATCACTTTGCGCCGCACATGGGCGCGTGTGCGTAACATTATTTTCTGGCTCGACATCGATGCGTCCCCAGCGTTCCCCACTGGCTGCTGAGTGACCAATATAGGTTCCCTTTACGGGAAATGTCGCATTTTGTATTGAGGGGCTCAAGCGTCCAGCCGTGTGAACATACATTTTTACCAGCAAGCGAGGAGAGCACACAAAATGCATAAAAAACGAGTAATTTCGTTACTGCTAGGCCTTTCACTGCTCTGTTTTCAACAGCTCCTGGGTGTTTCTTTCAGCTTCTGCAAGAGGAAACTGTGCTTTTGAAGGCCTTTAAGAAACCGTTAGATTTTACTCTGACGGTGGCGCGTTACAGCTGATTTTGATGACTTTGCGCCGCACACTGTCGCGTGTACGTAACATTATTTTCTGGCTCGACATCGATGCGTCCCCAGCGTTCCCCACTGGTTGCTGAGTGACCATTATAGGTTCTCTTGATGGGAAATAACGCATTGTATATTGAGGGACAGAAGCGTCCAGCCGTGTGTACATACATTTTTGTCAGCAGGCGAGGAGAGCACACAAAATGCACAAAAAACGAGTAATTTCTTTGTTGCTTGGTCTTTCACTGTTCTGATTTCAACAGCTCCTGGGTGTTTCTTTTAGCTTCTGCAAGAGGAAACTGTGCTTTTGAAGGCCTTTCAGAAACCGAAGGATTTTACTCTGACGGTGGCGCGTTACAGCTGATTTTGATGACTTTGCGCCGCACACTGGCGCGTGTACGTAACATTATTTTCTGGCTCGACATCGATGCGTCCCCAGCGTTCCCCACTGGCTGCTGAGTGACCGTTATAGGTTCCCTTGACGGGAAATAACGTATTTTATATTGAGGGACACAACTGTCCAGCCGCGTGAACACACATTGTTACCAGCAGGCGAGGAGAGCACACAAAATGCATAAAAAACGAGTAAATTCGTCACTGCTTGGTCTTTCACTGTTCTGTTTTCAACAGCTCCTGGGTCTTTCTTTCAGCTTCTGCAAGAGAAAACTGTGCTTTTGAAGGCCTTCAAGAAACCGAAGGGTTTTACTCTGACGGTGGCGCGTTACAGCTGATTTTGATGACTTTGCGCGCACACGGGCGCGTGTACGTAACACTATTTTCTGGCTCGACATCGAAGCGTCCCCAGCGTTCCCCACTGGCTGCTGAGTGACCATTATAGGTTCCCCTGACGGGAAATAACGCATTTTATATAGAGGGACACAAACGTCCAGCCGTGTGAACATACATTTTTACCAACGAGTAAATTCGTTACTGCTTGGTATTTCACTGTTCTGTTTTCAGCAGCTCCTGGGTGTTTCTTTCAGCTTTTGCAGAGGAAGCTGTGCTTTTGAAGGCCATTAATAAGCCGAAGGGTTTTACTCTGACGGTGGCGCGTTACAGCTGATTTTGATCACTTTGCGCCGCACACGGGCGCGTGTACGTAACATTATTTTCTGGCTCGACATGCGTCCCCAGTGTTCCCCACTGGCTGCTGAGTGACCAATATAGGTTCCCTTTATGGGAAATGTCGCATTTTGTATTGAGGGGCTCAAGCGTCCAGCCGTGTGAACATACATTTTTACCAGCAAGCGAGGAGAGCACACAAAATGCATAAAAAACGAGTAAATTCGTTACTGCTTGGTCTTTCACTGTTCTGTTTTCAACAGCTCCTGGGTGCTTTCTTTCAGGCCCGGCAAGAGGAACCTTTGCTTTTGAAGGCCGTTGAGCAACTGATGCGTTTTACTCTGAGGGTGGCGTGTTACAGCTGATTTTGATGACCTTGCGCCGCACACGGGAGCGTGTACGTAACATTAATTTCTGGCTCGACATCGATGCGTCCCCAGCGTTCCCCACTGGCTGCTGAGTGACCATTATAGGTTCCCTTGATGGGAAATATCGCATTTTATATTGAGAGGCACAAGCGTCCAGCCGTGTGTACATAAATTTTTACCAGGAGGCGAGGAGAGCACACAAAATGCATAAATAACGAGTAAATTCGTCACTGCTTGGTCTTTCACTGTTCTGTTTTCAACAGCTCCTGGGTCTTTCTTTCAGCTTCTGCAAGAGAAAACTGTGCTTTTTTAGGCCTTTAAGAAACCGAAGGGTTTTACTCTGACGGTGGCGCGTTACAGCTGATTTTGATGACTTTGCGCCGCACACGGGCGCGTGTACGTAACATTATTTTCTGGCTCGACATCGATGCGTCCCCAGCGTTCCCCACTGGCTGCTGAGTGACCATTATAGGTTCCCCTGACGGGAAAGAACGCATTTTATATTGAGGGACACAAACGTCCAGCCGTGTGAACATACACTTTTACCAGCAGGCGAGGAGAGCACACAAAATGCAGAAAAAACGAGTAAATTCGTTACTTCTTGGTCTTTCACTGTTCTGTTTTCAGCAGCTCCTGGGTGTTTCTTTCAGCTTCTGTAAGAGGAAACTCTGCTTTTGAAGGCCATTAATAAGCCAAAGGGTTTTACTCTGACGGTGGCGCGTTACAGCTGATTTTGATGACTTTGCGCCGCACAACGGGCGCGTGTACGTAACATCATTTTCTGGCTCGACATCGATGCGTCCCCAGCGTTACCCACTGGCTGCTGAGTGACAAATATAGCTTCCCTTGATGGGAAATATCGCATTTTATATTGAGAGGCTCAAGCGTCCAGCCGTGTAAACATACATTTTTACCAGCAAGCGAGGAGAGCACACAAAATGCATAAAAAACGAGTAAATTCGTTACTGCTTGGTCTTTCGCTGTTCTGTTTTCAACAGCTCCTGGGTGTTTCTTTCAGCTTCTGCAAGAGAAAATTGTGCTTTTGAAGGCCTTTAAGAAAGCGAAGGGTTTTACTCTGACGGTGGCGCGTTACAGCTGATTTTGATGACTTTGCGCCGCACACGGGCGCGTGTACGTAACATTATTTTCTGGCTCGACATCGATGCGTCCCCAGCGTTCCCCACTGGCTGCTGAGTGACCATTATAGGTTCCCCTGACGGGAAATAACGCATTTTATATTGAGGGACACAAGCGTCCAGCCGTGTGAACATACATTTTTACCAGCAAGCGAGGAGAGCACACAAAATGCATAAAAAACGAGTAAATTCGTTACTGCTTGGTCTTTCGCTGTTCTGTTTTCAACAGCTCCTGGGTGTTTCTTTCAGCTTCTGCAAGAGAAAATTGTGCTTTTGAAGGCCATTAAGAAACCGAAGGGTTTTACTCTGACGGTGGCGCGTTACAGCTGATTTTGATGACATTGCACCGCACACGGGCGCGTGTACGTAACATTATTTTCTGGCTCGACATCGATGCATCCCCAGCGTTCCCCACTGGCTGCTGAGTGACCATTACAGGTTCCTTTGACGGGAATTAACGCATTTTATATTGAGGGACACAAACGTCCAGCTGTGTGAACATACATTGTTACCAGCAGGCGAGGAGAGCACACAAAATGCATAAAAAACGAGTAAATTCGTCACTGCTTGGTCTTTCACTGTTCTGTTTTCAACAGCTCCTGGGTCTTTCTTTCAGCTTCTGCAAGAGAAAATTGTGCTTTTGAAGGCCTTTAAGAAAGCGAAGGGTTTTACTCTGACGGTGGCGCGTTACAGCTGATTTTGATGACTTTGCGCCGCACACGGGCGCGTGTACGTAACATTATTTTCTGGCTCGACATCGATGCGTCCCCAGCGTTCCCCACTGGCTGCTGAGTGACCATTATAGGTTCCCCTGACGGGAAATAACGCATTTTATATTGAGGGACACAAACGTCCAGCCGTGTGAACATACACTTTTACCAGCAGGCGAGGAGAGCACACAAAATGCAGAAAAAACGAGTAAATTCGCTACTGCTTGGTCTTTCACTGTTCTGTTTTCAGCAGCTCCTGGGTGTTTCTTCCAGCTTCTGCAAGAGGAAACTGTGCTTTTGAAGGCCATTAATAAGCCAAAGGGTTTTACTCTGACGGTGGCGCGTTACAGCTGATTTTGATAACTTTGCGCCGCACATGGGCGCGTGTGCGTAACATTATTTTCTGGCTCGACATCGATGCGTCCCCAGCGTTCCCCACTGGCTGCTGAGTGACCAATATAGGTTCCCTTTACGGGAAATGTCGCATTTTGTATTGAGGGGCTCAAGCGTCCAGCCGTGTGAACATACATTTTTACCAGCAAGCGAGGAGAGCACACAAAATGCATAAAAAACGAGTAAATTCGTTACTGCTTGGTCTTTCGCTGTTCTGTTTTCAACAGCTCCTGGGTGTTTCTTTCAGCTTCTGCAAGAGGAAACTGTGCTTTTGAAGGCCATTAATAAGCCAAAGGGTTTTACTCTGACGATGGCGCGTTACAGCTGATTTTGATGACTTTGCGCCGCACACGGGCGCGTGTACGTAACATTATTTTCTGGCTCGACATCGATGCGTCCCCAGCGTTCTCCACTGGCTGCTGAGTGACCATTATAGGTTCCCCTGACGGGAAATAACGCATTTTATATTGAGGGACACAAGCGTCCAGCCGTGTGAACATACGCTTTTACCAGCAGGCGAGGAGAGCACACAAAATGCAGAAAAAACGAGTAAATTCGTTACTGCTTGGTCTTTCACTGTTCTGTTTTCAGCAGTTCCTGGGTCTTTCTTTCAGCTTCTGCAAGAGAAAACTGTGCTTTTGAAGGCCTTTAAGAAACCGAAGGGTTTTACTCTGACGGTGGCGCGTTACAGCTGATTTTGATGACTTTGTGCCGCACACGGGCGCGTGTACGTAACATTATTTTCTGGCTCGACATCGATGCGTCCCCAGCGTTCCCCACTGGCTGCTGAGTGACCATTATAGGTTCCCCTGACGGGAAATAACGCATTTTATATTGAGGGACACAAGCGTCTAGCCGTGTGAACATACATTTTTACCAGCAGGCGAGGAGAGCACACAAAATGCAGAAAAAACGAGTAAATTAGCTACTGCTTGGTCTTTCACTGTTCTGTTTTCAGCAGCTCCTGGGTGTTTCTTTCTGCTTCTGCAAGAGGAAACTGTGCTTTTGAAGGCCATTAATAAGCCAAAGGGTTTTACTCTGACGGTGGCGCGTTACAGCTGATTTTGATCACTTTGCGCCGCACATGGGCGCGTGTGCGTAACATTATTTTCTGGCTCGACATCGATGCGTCCCCAGCGTTCCCCACTGGCTGCTGAGTGACCAATATAGGTTCCCTTTACGGGAAATGTCGCATTTTGTATTGAGGGGCTCAAGCGTCCAGCCGTGTGAACATACATTTTTACCAGCAAGCGAGGAGAGCACACAAAATGCATAAAAAACGAGTAAATTCGTTACTGCTTGGTCTTTCACTGTTCTGTTTTCAGCAGCTCCTGGGTCTTTCTTTCAGCTTCTGCAAGAGAAAACTGTGCTTTTGAAGGCCTTTAAGAAACCGAAGGGCTTTACTCTGACGGTGGCGCGTTACAGCTGATTTTGATGACTTTGTGCCGCACACGGGCGCGTGTACGTAACATTATTTTCTGGCTCGACATCGATGCGTCCCCAGCGTTCCCCACTGGCTGCTGAGTGACCATTATAGGTTCCCCTTACGGGAAATAACGCAATTTATATTGAGGGACACAAACGTCCAGCCGTGTGAACATACACTTTTACCAGCAGGCGAGGAGAGCACACAAAATGCAGAAAAAACGAGTAAATTCGTTACTGCTTGGTCTTTCACTGTTCTGTTTTCAGCAGCTCCTGGGTGTTTCTTTCAGCTTCTGCAAGAGGAAACTGTGCTTTTGTAGGCCATTAATAAGCCAAAGGGTTTTACTCTGACGGTGGCGCGTTACAGCTGATTTTGATCACTTTGCGCCGCACATGGGCGCGTGTGCGTAACATTATTTTCTGGCTCGACATCGATGCGTCCCCAGCGTTCCCCACTGGCTGCTGAGTGACCGTTACAGGTTCCTTTGACGGGAATTAACGCATTTTATATTGAGGGACACAACCGTCCAGCTGTGTGAACATACATTGTTACCAGCAGGCGAGGAGAGCACACAAAATGCATAAAAAACGAGTAAATTCGTCACTGCTTGGTCTTTCACTGTTCTGTTTTCAACAGCTCCTGTGTCTTTCTTTCAGCTTCTGCAAGAGAAAATTGTGCTTTTGAAGGCCTTTAAGAAAGCGAAAGGTTTTACTCTGACGGTGGCGCGTTACAGCTGATTTTGATGACTTTGCGCCGCACACGGGCGCGTGTACGTAACATTATTTTCTGGCTCGACATCGATGCGTCCCCAGCGTTCCCCACTGGCTGCTGAGTGACCGTTATAGGTTCCCCTGACGGGAAATAACGCATTTTATATTGAGGGACACAAACGTCCAGCCGTGTGAACATACACTTTTACCAGCAGGCGAGGAGAGCACACAAAATGCAGAAAAAACGAGTAAATTCGTTACTGCTTGGTCTTTCACTGTTCTGTTTTCAGCAGCTCCTGGGTCTTTCTTTCAGCTTCTGCAAGAAAAAACTGTGCTTTTGAAGGCCTTTAAGAAACCGAAGGGTTTTACTCTGACGGTGGCGCGTTACAGCTGATTTTGATGACTTTGTGCCGCACACGGGCGCGTGTACGTAACATTATTTTCTGGCTCGACATCGATGCGTCCCCAGCGTTCCCCACTGGCTGCTGAGTGACCATTATAGGTTCCCCTGACGGGAAATAACGCATTTTATATTGAGGGACACAAGCGTCCAGCCGTGTGAACATACATTTTTACCAGCAGGCGAGGAGAGCACACAAAATGCAGAAAAAACGAGTAAATTCGCTACTGCTTGGTCTTTCACTGTTCTGTTTTCAGCAGCTCCTGGGTGTTTCTTTCAGCTTCTGCAAGAGGAAACTGTGCTTTTGAAGGCCATTAATAAGCCAAAGGGTTTTACTCTGACGGTGGCGCGTTACAGCTGATTTTGATCACTTTGCGCCGCACATGGGCGCGTGTGCGTAACATTATTTTCTGGCTCGACATCGATGCGTCCCCAGCGTTCCCCACTGGCTGCTGAGTGACTAATATAGGTTCCCTTTACGGGAAATGTCGCATTTTGTATTGAGGGGCTCAAGCGTCCAGCCGTGTGAACATACATTTTTACCAGCAAGCGAGGAGAGCACACAAAATGCATAAAAAACGAGTAAATTCGTTACTGCTTCGTCTTTCGCTGTTCTGCTTTCAACAGCTCCTGGGTGTTTCTTTCAGCTTCTGCAAGAGGAAACTGTGCTTTTGAAGGCCATTAATAAGCCAAGGGGTTTTACTCTGACGGTGGCGCGTTACAGCTGATTTTGATCACTTTGCGCCGCACATGGGCGCGTGTGCGTAACATTATTTTCTGGCTCGACATCGATGCGTCCCCAGCGTTCCCCACTGGCTGCTGAGTGACCAATATAGGTTCCCTTTATGTGAAATGTCGCATTTTGTATTGAGGGGCTCAAGCGTCCAGCCGTGTGAACATACATTTTTACCAGCAAGCGAGGAGAGCACACAAAATGCATAAAAAACGAGTAAATTCGTTACTGCTTGGTCTTTCACTGTTCTGTTTTCAACAGCTCCTGGGTGCTTTCTTTCAGGCCCGGCAAGAGGAACCTTTGCTTTTGAAGGCCGTTGAGCAGCTGATGCGTTTTACTCTGAGGGTGGCGTGTTACAGCTGATTTTGATGACCTTGCGCCGCACACGGGAGCGTGTACGTAACATTATTTTCTGGCTCGACATCGATGCGTCCCCAGCGTTCCCCACTGGCTTCTGAGTGACCATTATAGGTTCTTTTGATGGGAAATATCGCATTTTGTATTGAGAGGCACAAGCGTCCAGCCGTGTGTACATAAATTTTTACCAGGAGGCGAGGAGAGCACACAAAATGCATAAAAAACGAGTAAATTCGTCACTGCTTGGTCTTTCACTGTTCTGTTTTCAACAGCTCCTGGGTCTTTCTTTCAGCTTCTGCAAGAGAAAACTGTGCTTTTGAAGGCCTTTAAGAAACCGAAGGGTTTTACTCTGACGGTGGCGCGTTACAGCTGATTTTGATGACTTTGCGCCGCGCACGGGCGCGTGTACGTAACATTATTTTCTGGCTCGACATCGATGCGTCCCCAGCGTTCCCCACTGGCTGCTGAGTGACCATTATAGGTTCCCCTGACGGGAAATAACGCATTTTATATTGAGGGACACAAGCGTCCAGCCGTGTGAACATACATTTTTACCAGCAGGCGAGGAGAGCACACAAAGTGCAGAAAAAACGAGTAAAATCGCTACTGCTTGGTCTTTCACTGTTCTGTTTTCAGCAGCTCCTGGGTGTTTCTTTCAGCTTCTGCAAAAGGAAACTGTGCTTTTGAAGGCCATTAATAAGCCAAAGGGTCTTACTCTGACGGTGGCGCGTTACAGCTGATTTTGATCACTTTGCGCCGCACATGGGCGCGTGTGCGTAACATTATTTTCTGGCTCGACATCGATGCGTCCCCAGCGTTCCCCACTGGCTGCTGAGTGACCATTATAGGTTCCCCTGACGGGAAATAACGCATTTTATATTGAGGGACACAAGCGTCCAGCCGTGTGAACATACACTTTTACCAGCAGGCGAGGAGAGCACACAAAATGCAGAAAAAACGAGTAAATTCGTTACTGCTTGGTCTTTCACTGTTCTGTTTTCAACAGCTCCTGGGTCTTTCTTTCAGCTTCTGCAAGAGAAAACTGTGCTTTTGAAGGCCTTTAAGAAACCGAAGGGTTTTACTCTGACGGTGGCGCGTTACAGCTGATTTTGATGACTTTGTGCCGCACACGGGCGCGTGTACGTAACATTATTTTCTGGCTCGACATCGATGCGTCCCCAGCGTTCCCCACTGGCTGCTGAGTGACCATTATAGGTTCCCCTGACGGGAAATAACGCATTTTATATTGAGGGACACAAGCGTCCAGCCGTGTGAACATACATTTTTACCAGCAGGCGAGGAGAGCACACAAAATGCAGAAAAAACGAGTAAATTCGCTACTGCTTGGTCTTTCACTGTTCTGTTTTCAGCAGCTCCTGGGTGTTTCTTCCAGCTTCTGCAAGAGGAAACTGTGCTTTTGAAGGCCATTAATAAGCCAAAGGGTTTTACTCTGACGGTGGCGCGTTACAGCTGATTTTGATAACTTTGCGCCGCACATGGGCGCGTGTGCGTAACATTATTTTCTGGCTCGACATCGATGCGTCCCCAGCGTTCCCCACTGGCTGCTGAGTGACCAATATAGGTTCCCTTTACGGAAAATGTCGCATTTTGTATTGAGGGGCTCAAGCGTCCAGCCGTGTGAACATACATTTTTACCGGCAAGCGAGGAGAGCACACAAAATGCATAAAAAACGAGTAAATTCGTTACTGCTTGGTCTTTCGCTGTTCTGTTTTCAACAGCTCCTGGGTGTTTCTTTCAGCTTCTGCAAGAGGAAACTGTGCTTTTGAAGGCCATTAATAAGCCAAAGGGTTTTACTCTGACGATGGCGCGTTACAGCTGATTTTGATGACTTTGCGCCGCACACGGGCGCGTGTACGTAACATTATTTTCTGGCTCGACATCGATGCGTCCCCAGCGTTCTCCACTGGCTGCTGAGTGACCATTATAGGTTCCCCTGACGGGAAATAACGCATTTTATATTGAGGGACACAAACGTCCAGCCGTGTGAACATACACTTTTACCAGCAGGCGAGGAGAGCACACAAAATGCAGAAAAAACGAGTAAATTCGTTACTGCTTGGTCTTTCACTGTTCTGTTTTCAGCAGTTCCTGGGTCTTTCTTTCAGCTTCTGCAAGAGAAAACTGTGCTTTTGAAGGCCTTTAAGAAACCGAAGGGTTTTACTCTGACGGTGGCGCGTTACAGCTGATTTTGATGACTTTGTGCCGCACACGGGCGCGTGTACGTAACATTATTTTCTGGCTCGACATCGATGCGTCCCCAGCGTTCCCCACTGGCTGCTGAGTGACCATTATAGGTTCCCCTGACGGGAAATAACGCATTTTATATTGAGGGACACAAGCGTCCAGCCGTGTGAACATACATTTTTACCAGCAGGCGAGGAGAGCACACAAAATGCAGAAAAAACGAGTAAATTCGCTACTGCTTGGTCTTTCACTGTTCTGTTTTCAGCAGCTCCTGGGTGTTTCTTTCTGCTTCTGCAAGAGGAAACTGTGCTTTTGAAGGCCATTAATAAGCCAAAGGGTTTTACTCTGACGGTGGCGCGTTACAGCTGATTTTGATCACTTTGCGCCGCACATGGGCGCGTGTGCGTAACATTATTTTCTGGCTCGACATCGATGCGTCCCCAGCGTTCCCCACTGGCTGCTGAGTGACCAAAATAGGTTCCCTTTACGGGAAATGTCGCATTTTGTATTGAGGGGCTCAAGCGTCCAGCCGTGTGAACATACATTTTTACCAGCAAGCGAGGAGAGCACACAAAATGCATAAAAAACGAGTAAATTCGTTACTGCTTGGTCTTTCACTGTTCTGTTTTCAGCAGCTCCTGCGTCTTTCTTTCAGCTTCTGCAAGAGAAAACTGTGCTTTTGAAGGCCTTTAAGAAACCGAAGGGCTTTACTCTGACGGTGGCGCGTTACAGCTGATTTTGATGACTTTGTGCCGCACACGGGCGCGTGTACGTAACATTATTTTCTGGCTCGACATCGATGCGTCCCCAGCGTTCCCCACTGGCTGCTGAGTGACCATTATAGGTTCCCCTTACGGGAAATAACGCATTTTATATTGAGGGACACAAACGTCCAGCCGTGTGAACATACACTTTTACCAGCAGGCGAGGAGAGCACACAAAATGCAGAAAAAACGAGTAAATTCGTTACTGCTTGGTCTTTCACTGTTCTGTTTTCAGCAGCTCCTGGGTGTTTCTTTCAGCTTCTGCAAGAGGAAACTGTGCTTTTGTAGGCCATTAATAAGCCAAAGGGTTTTACTCTGACGGTGGCGCGTTACAGCTGATTTTGATCACTTTGCGCCGCACATGGGCGCGTGTGCGTAACATTATTTTCTGGCTCGACATCGATGCGTCCCCAGCGTTCCCCACTGGCTGCTGAGTGACCATTACAGGTTCCTTTGACGGGAATTAACGCATTTTATATTGAGGGACACAACCGTCCAGCTGTGTGAACATACTTTGTTACCAGCAGGCGAGGAGAGCACACAAAATGCATAAAAAACGAGTAAATTCGTCACTGCTTGGTCTTTCACTGTTCTGTTTTCAACAGCTCCTGGGTCTTTCTTTCAGCTTCTGCAAGAGAAAATTGTGCTTTTGAAGGCCTTTAAGAAAGCGAAAGGTTTTACTCTGACGGTGGCGCGTTACAGCTGATTTTGATGACTTTGCGCCGCACACGGGCGCGTGTACGTAACATTATTTTCTGGCTCGACATCGATGCGTCCCCAGCGTTCCCCACTGGCTGCTGAGTGACCGTTATAGGTTCCCCTGACGGGAAATAACGCATTTTATATTGAGGGACACAAACGTCCAGCCGTGTGAACATACACTTTTACCAGCAGGCGAGGAGAGCACACAAAATGCAGAAAAAACGAGTAAATTCGTTACTGCTTGGTCTTTCACTGTTCTGTTTTCAGCAGCTCCTGGGTCTTTCTTTCAGCTTCTGCAAGAGAAAACTGTGCTTTTGAAGGCCTTTAAGAAACCAAAGGGTTTTACTCTGACGGTGGCGCGTTACAGCTGATTTTGATGACTTTGTGCCGCACACGGGCGCGTGTACGTAACATTATTTTCTGGCTCGACATCGATGCGTCCCCAGCGTTCCCCACTGCCTGCTGAGTGACCATTATAGGTCCCCCTGACGGGAAATAACGCATTTTATATTGAGGGACACAAGCGTCCAGCCGTGTGAACATACATTTTTACCAGCAGGCGAGGAGAGCACACAAAATGCAGAAAAAACGAGTAAATTCGCTACTGCTTGGTCTTTCACTGTTCTGTTTTCAGCAGCTCCTGGGTGTTTCTTTCAGCTTCTGCAAGAGGAAACTGTGCTTTTGAAGGCCATTAATAAGCCAAAGGGTTTTACTCTGACGGTGGCGCGTTACAGCTGATTTTGATCACTTTGCGCCGCACATGGGCGCGTGTGCGTAACATTATTTTCTGGCTCGACATCGATGCGTCCCCAGCGTTCCCCACTGGCTGCTGAGTGACCAATATAGGTTCCCTTTACGGGAAATGTCGCATTTTGTATTGAGGGGCTCAAGCGTCCAGCCGTGTGAACATACATTTTTACCAGCAAGCGAGGAGAGCACACAAAATGCATAAAAAACGAGTAAATTCGTTACTGCTTGGTCTTTCGCTGTTCTGCTTTCAACAGCTCCTGGGTGTTTCTTTCAGCTTCTGCAAGAGGAAACTGTGCTTTTGAAGGCCATTAATAAGCCAAGGGGTTTTACTCTGACGGTGGCGCGTTACAGCTGATTTTGATCACTTTGCGCCGCACATGGGCGCGTGTGTGTAACATTATTTTCTGGCTCGACATCGATGCGTCCCCAGCGTTCCCCACTGGCTGCTGAGTGACCAATATAGGTTCCCTTTATGTGAAATGTCGCATTTTGTATTGAGGGGCTCAAGCGTCCAGCCGTGTGAACATACATTTTTACCAGCAAGCGAGGAGAGCACACAAAATGCATAAAAAACGAGTAAATTCGTTACTGCTTGGTCTTTCACTGTTCTGTTTTCAACAGCTCCTGGGTGCTTTCTTTCAGGCCCGGCAAGAGGAACCTTTGCTTTTGAAGGCCGTTGAGCAGCTGATGCGTTTTACTCTGAGGGTGGCGTGTTACAGCTGATTTTGATGACTTTGCGCCGCGCACGGGCGCGTGTACGTAACATTATTTTCTGGCTCGACATCGATGCGTCCCCAGCGTTCCCCACTGGCTGCTAAGTGACCATTATAGGTTCCCCTGACGGGAAATAACGCATTTTATATTGAGGGACACAAGCGTCCAGCCGTGTGAACATACATTTTTACCAGCAGGCGAGGAGAGCACACAAAATGCAGAAAAAACGAGTAAATTCGTTACTGCTTGGTCTTTCACTGTTCTGTTTTCAGCAGCTCCTGCACGCAGCAGCGCGTGTACGTAACATTATTTTCTGGCTCGACATCGATGCGTCCCCAGCGTTCCCCACTGGCTGCTGAGTGACCATTAAAGGTTCCCCTGACGGGAAATAACGCATTTTATATTGAGGGACACAAACGTCCAGCCGTGTGAACATACACTTTTACCAGCAGGCGAGGAGAGCACACAAAATGCAGAAAAAAACGAGTAAATTCGTTACTGCTTGGTCTTTCACTGTTCTGTTTTCAGCAGCTCCTGGGTGTTTCTTTCAGCTTCTGTAAGAGGAAACTGTGCTTTTGAAGGCCATTAATAAGCCAAAGGGTTTTACTCTGACGGTGGCGCGTTACAGCTGATTTTGATGACTTTGCGCCGCACAACGGGCGCGTGTACGTAACATCATTTTCTGGCTCGACATCGATGCGTCCCCAGCGTTACCCACTGGCTGCTGAGTGACAAATATAGCTTCCCTTGATGGGAAATATCGCATTTTATATTGAGAGGCTCAAGCGTCCAGCCGTGTGAACATACATTTTTACCAGCAGGCGAGGAGAGCGCACAAAATGCATAAAATACGAGTAAATTCTTTACTGCTTGGTCTTTCACTGTTCTGTTTTCAACAGCTCCTGGGTGTGTCTTTCAGCTTCTGCAAGAGGAAACTGTGATTTTGAAGGCCATTAAAAAGCCGAAGGGTGTTACTCTGACGGTGGCGCGTTACAGCTGATTTTGATGACTTTGCGCCGCACAACGGGCGCGTGTACGTAACATTATTTTCTGGCTCGACATCGATGCGTCCCCAGCGTTACCCACTGGCTGCTGAGTGACCAATATAGGTTCCCTTGATGGGAAATATCGCATTTTGTATTGAGGGGCTCAAGCGTCCAGCCGTGTGAACATACATTTTTACCAGCAGGCGAGGAGAGCATACAAAATGCATAAAAAACGAGTAATTTCGTTACTGCTGGGCCTTTCACTGCTCTGTTTTCAACAGCTCCTGGGTGTTTCTTTCAGCTTCTGCAAGAGGAAACTGTGCTTTTGAAGGCCTTTAAGAAACCGTTGGATTTTACTCTGACGGTGGCGCGTTACAGCTGATTTTGATGACTTTGCGCCGCACACTGGCGCGTGTACGTAACATTATTTTCTGGCTCGACATCGATGCGTCCCCAGCGTTCCCCACTGGCTGCTGAGTGACCGTTATAGGTTCCCTTGACGGAAAATAACGCATTTTATATTGAGGGACACAAACGTCCAGCCGTGTGAGCATACATTGTTACCAGCAGGCGAGGAGAGCACACAAAATGCATAAAAAACGAGTAAATTCGTCACTGCTTGGTCTTTCACTGTTCTGTTTTCAACAGCTCCTGGGTCTTTCTTTCAGCTTCTGCAAGAGAAAACTGTGCTTTTGAAGGCCTTTAAGAAACCGAAGGGTTTTACTCTGACGGTGGCCCGTTACAGCTGATTTTGATGACTTTGCGCCGCACACGGGCGCGTGTACGTAACATTATTTTCTGGCTCGACATCGATGCGTCCCCAGCGTTCCCCACTGGCTGCTGAGTGACCATTATAGGTTCCCCTGACGGGAAATAACGCATTTTATATTGAGGGACACAAGCGTCCAGCCGTGTGAACATACATTTTTACCAGCAGGCGAGGAGAGCACACAAAATGCAGAAAAAACGAGTAAATTCGCTACTGCTTGGTCTTTCACTGTTCTGTTTTCAGCAGCTCCTGGGTGTTTCTTTCAGCTTCTGCAAGAGGAAACTGTGCTTTTGAAGGCCATTAATAAGCCAAAGGGTTTTACTCTGACGGTGGCGCGTTACAGCTGATTTTGATCACTTTGCGCCGCACATGGGCGCGTGTACGTAACATTATTTTCTGGCTCGACATCGATGCGTCCCCAGCGTTCCCCACTGGCTGCTGAGTGACCAATATAGGTTCCCTTTACGGGAAATGTCGCATTTTGTATTGAGGGGCTCAAGCGTCCAGCCGTGTGAACATACATTTTTACCAGCAAGCGAGGAGAGCACACAAAATGCATAAAAAACTAGTAAATTCGTTACTGCTTGGTCTTTCGCTGTTCTGTTTTCAACAGCTCCTGGGTGTTTCTTTCAGCTTCTGCAAGAGGAAACTGTGCTTTTGAAGGCCATTAAGAAACCGAAGGGTTTTACTCTGACGGTGGCGCGTTACAGCTGATTTTGATGACTTTGCACCGCACACGGGCGCGTGTACGTAACATTATTTTCTGGCTCGACATCGATGCATCCCCAGCGTTCCCCACTGGCTGCTGAGTGACCATTACAGGTTCCTTTGACGGGAATTAACGCATTTTATATTGAGGGACACAAACGTCCAGCCGTGTGAACACACATTTTTACCAGCAGGCGAGGAGAGCACACAAAATGCAGAAAAAACGCGTAAATTCGTTACTGCTTGGTCTTTCACTGTTCTGTTTTCAGCAGCTCCTGGGTGTTTCTTTCAGCTCCTGTAAGAGGAAACTGTGCTTTTGAAGGCCATTAATAAGCCAAAGGGTTTTACTCTGACGGTGGCGCGTTACAGCTGATTTTGATGACTTTGCGCCGCACACGGGCGCGTGTACGTAACATTATTTTCTGGCTCGACATCGATGCGTCCCTAGCGTTCCCCACTGGCTGCTGAGTGACCATTATAGGTTCCCTTGATGGGAAATATCGCATTTTATATTGAGAGGCACAAGCGTCCAGCCGTATGTACATGAATTTTTACCAGGAGGCGAGGAGAGCACACAAAATGCATAAAAAACGAGTAAATTCGTCACTGCTTGGTCTTTCACTGTTCTGTTTTCAACAGCTCCTGGGTCTCTCTTTCAGCTTCTGCAAGAGAAAACTGTGCTTTTGAAGGCCTTTAAGAAACCGAAGGGTTTTACTCTGACGGTGGCGCGTTACAGCTGATTTTGATGACTTTGCGCCGCACACGGGCGCGTGTACGTAACATTATTTTCTGGCTCGACATCGATGCGTCCCTAGCGTTCCCCACTGGCTGCTGAGTGACCAATATAGGTTCCCTTTACGGGAAATGTCGCATTTTGTATTGAGGGGCTCAAGCATCCAGCCGTGTGAACACACATTTTTACCAGCAAGCGAGGAGAGCACACAAAATGCATAAAAAACGAGTAAATTCGTTACTGCTTGGTCTTTCGCTGTTCTGTTTCAACAGCTCCTCGGTGTTTCTTTCAGCTTCTGCAAGAGGAAACTGTGTTTTTGATGGCCATTAATAAGCCAAAGGGTTTTACTCTGACGGTGGCGCGTTACAGCTGATTTTGATCACTTTGCGCCGCACATGGGCGCGTGTGCGTAACATTATTTTCTGGCTCGACATAGATGCGTCCCCAGCGTTCCCCACTGGCTGCTGAGTGACCAATATAGGTTCCCTTTATGGGAAATGTCGCATTTTGTATTGAGGAGCTCAAGCGTCCAGCCGTGTGAACATACATTTTTACCAGCAAGCGAGGAGAGCACACAAAATGCATAAAAAACGAGTAAATTCGTTACTGCTTGGTCTTTCACTGTTCTGTTTTCAACAGCTCCTGGGTGCTTTCTTTCAGGCCCGGCAAGAGGAATCTTTGCTTTTGAAGGCCGTTGAGCAACTGATGCGTTTTACTCTGAGGGTGGCGTGTTACAGCTGATTTTGATGACCTTGAGCCGCACGTGGGAGCGTGTACGTAACATTATTTTCTGGCTCGACATCGATGCGTCCCTAGCGTTCCCCACTGGCTGCTGAGTGACCATTATAGGTTCCCTTGATGGGAAATATCGCATTTTATATTGAGAGGCACAAGCGTCCAGCCGTGTGTACATAAATTTTTACCAGGAGGCGAGGAGAGCACACAAAATGCATAAAAAACGAGTAAATTCGTTACTGCTTGGTCTTTCACTGTTCTGTTTTCAACAGCTCCTGGGTCTCTCTTTCAGCTTCTGCAAGAGGAAACTGTGCTTTTGAAGGCCTTTAAGAAACCGAAGCGTTTTACTCTGACGGTGGCGCGTTACAGCTGATTTTGATGACTTTGCGCCGCACACGGGCGCGTGTACGTAACATTATTTTCTGGCTCGACATCGATGCGTCCCCAGCGTTCCCCACTGGCTGCTGAGTGACCATTATAGGTTCCCCTGACGGGAAATAACGCATTTTATATTGAGGGACACAAGCGTCCAGCCGTGTGAACCTACATTTTTACCAGCAGGCGAGGAGAGCACACAAAATGCAGAAAAAACGAGTAAATTCGTTACTGCTTGGTCTTTCACTGTTCTGTTTTCAGCAGCTCCTGGGTGTTTCTTTCAGCTTCTGCAAGAGGAAATTGTGCTTTTGAAGGCCATTAATAAGCCAAAGGGTTTTACTCTGACGGTGGCGCGTTACAGCTGATTTTGATGACTTTGCGCCGCACACGGGCGCGTGTACGTAACATTATTTTCTGGCTCGACATCGATGCGTCCCCAGCGTTCCCCACTGGCTGTTGAGTGACCATTATAGGTTCCCCTGACGGGAAATAACGCATTTTATATTGAGGGACACAAACGTCCAGCCGTGTGAACATACACTTTTACCAGCAGGCGAGGAGAGCACACAAAATGCAGAAAAAACGAGTAAATTCGTTACTGCTTGGTCTTTCACTGTTCTGTTTTCAGCAGCTCCTGGGTGTTTCTTTCAGCTTCTGTAAGAGGAAACTGTGCTTTTGAAGGCCATTAATAAGCCAAAGGGTTTTACTCTGACGGTGGCGCGTTACAGCTGATTTTGATGACTTTGCGCCGCACAACGGGCGCGTGTACGTAACATCATTTTCTGCCTCGACATCGATGCGTCCCCAGCGTTACCCACTGGCTGCTGAGTGACAAATATAGCTTCCCTTGATGGGAAATATCGCATTTTATATTGAGAGGCTCAAGCGTCCAGCCGTGTGAACATACATTTTTACCAGCAGGCGAGGAGAGCGCACAAAATGCATAAAATACGAGTAAATTCGTTACTGCTTGGTCTTTCACTGTTCTGTTTTCAACAGCTCCTGGGTGTGTCTTTCAGCTTCTGCAAGAGGAAACTGTGCTTTTGAAGGCCATTAAAAAGCCGAAGGGTGTTACTCTGACGGTGGCGCGTTACAGCTGATTTTGATGACTTTGCGCCGCACAACGGGCGCGTGTACGTAACATTATTTTCTGGCTCGACATCGATGCGTCCCCAGCGTTACCCACTGGCTGCTGAGTGACCAATATAGGTTCCCTTGATGGGAAATATCGCATTTTGTATTGAGGGGCTCAAGCGTCCAGCCGTGTGAACATACATTTTTACCAGCAGGCGAGGAGAGCATACAAAATGCATAAAAAACGAGTAATTTCGTTACTGCTGGGCCTTTCACTGCTCTGTTTTCAACAGCTCCTGGGTGTTTCTTTCAGCTTCTGCAAGAGGAAACTGTGCTTTTGAAGGCCCTTAAGAAACCGTTGGATTTTACTCTGACGGTGGCGCGTTACAGCTGATTTTGATGACTTGGCGCCGCACACTGGCGCGTGTACGTAACATTATTTTCTGGCTCGACATCGATGCGTCCCCAGCGTTCCCCACTGGCTGCTGAGTGACCGTTATAGGTTCCCTTGACGGAAAATAACGCATTTTATATTGAGGGACACAACCGTCCAGCCGTGTGAGCATACATTGTTACCAGCAGGCGAGGAGAGCACACAAAATGCATAAAAAACGAGTAAATTCGTTACTGCTTGGTCTTTCACTGTTCTGTTTTCAGCAGCTCCTGGGTGTTTCTTTCAGCTTCTATAAGAGGAAACTGTGCTTTTGAAGGCCATTAATAAGCCAAAGGGTTTTACTCTGACGGTGGCGCGTTACAGCTGATTTTGATGACTTTGCGCCGCACAACGGGCGCGTGTACGTAACATTATTTTCTGGCTCGACATCGATGCGTCCCCAGCGTTACCCACTGGCTGCTGAGTGACCAATATAGGTTCCCTTGATGGGAAATATCGCATTTTGTATTGAGGGGCTCAAGCGTCCAGCCGTGTGAGCATACACTTTTACCAGCAGGCGAGGAGAGCACACAAAATGCAGAAAAAACGAGTAGATTCGTTACTGCTTGGTCTTTCACTGTTCTGTTTTCAACAGCTCCTGGGTGTGTCTTTCAGCTTCTGCAAAAGGAAACTGTGCTTTTGAAGGCCATTAAAAAGCCGAAGGGTGTTACTCTGACGGTGGCGCGTTACAGCTGATTTTGATGACTTTGCGCCGCACAACGGGCGCGTGTACGTAACATTATTTTCTGGCTCGACATCGATGCGTCCCCAGCGTTACCCACTGGCTGCTGAGTGACCAATATAGGTTCCCTTGATGGGAAATATCGCATTTTATATTGAGAGGCACAAGCGTCCAGCCGTGTGAACATACATTTTTACCAGCAGGCGAGGAGAGCATACAAAATGCATAAAAAACGAGTAATTTCGTTACTGCTGGGCCTTTCACTGCTCTGTTTTCAACAGCTCCTGGGTCTTTCTTTCAGCTTCTGCAAGAGAAAACTGTGCTTTTAAAGGCCCTTAAGAAACCGTTGGATTTTACTCTGGCGGTGGCGCGTTACAGCTGATTTTGATGACTTTGCGCCGCACACTGGCGCGTGTACGTAACATTATTTTCTGGCTCGACATCGATGCGTCCCCAGCGTTCCCCACTGGCTGCTGAGTGACCGTTATAGGTTCCCTTGACGGAAAATAACGCATTTTATATTGAGGGACACAACCGTCCAGCCGTGTGAGCATACATTGTTACCAGCAGGCGAGGAGAGCACACAAAATGCATAAAAAACGAGTAAATTCGCTACTGCTTGGTCTTTCACTGTTCTGTTTTCAGCAGCTCCTGGGTGTTTCTTTCAGCTTCTGCAAGAGGAAACTGTGCTTTTGAAGGCCATTAATAAGCCAAAGGGTTTTACTCTGACGGTGGCGCGTTACAGCTGATTTTGATCACTTTGCGCCGCACACGGGCGCGTGTACGTAACATTATTTTCTGGCTCGACATCGATGCGTCCCCAGCGTTCCCCACTGGCTGCTGAGTGACCATTATAGGTTCCCCTGACGGGAAATAACGCATTTTATATTGAGGGACACAAACGTCCAGCCGTGTGAACATACACTTTTACCAGCAGGCGAGGAGAGCACACAAAATGCAGAAAAAACGAGTAAATTCGTTACTGCTTGGTCTTTCACTGTTCTGTTTTCAGCAGCTCCTGGGTGTTTCTTTCAGCTTCTGTAAGAGGAAACTGTGCTTTTGAAGGCCATTAATAAGCCAAAGGGTTTTACTCTGACGGTGGCGCGTTACAGCTGATTTTGATGACCTTGAGCCGCACGTGGGAGCGTGTACGTAACATTATTTTCTGGCTCGACATCGATGCGTCCCTAGCGTTCCCCACTGGCTGCTGAGTGACCATTATAGGTTCCCTTGATGGGAAATATCGCATTTTATATTGAGAGGCACAAGCGTCCAGCCGTGTGTACATAAATTTTTACCAGGAGGCGAGGAGAGCACACAAAATGCATAAAAAACGAGTAAATTCGTCACTGCTTGGTCTTTCACTGTTCTGTTTTTAACAGCTCCTGGGTCTCTCTTTCAGCTTCTGCAAGACAAAACTGTGCTTTTGAAGGCCTTTAAGAAACCGAAGCGTTTTACTCTGACGGTGGCGCGTTACAGCTGATTTTGATGACTTTGCGCCGCACACGGGCGCGTGTACGTAACATTATTTTCTGGCTCGACATCGATGCGTCCCCAGCGTTCCCCGCTGGCTGCTGAGTGACCATTATAGGTTCCCCTGACGGGAAATAACGCATTTTATATTGAGGGACACAAACGTCCAGCCGTGTGAACATACACTTTTACCAGCAGGCGAGGAGAGCACACAAAATGCAGAAAAAACGAGTAAATTCGTTACTGCTTGGTCTTTCACTGTTCTGTTTTCAGCAGCTCCTGGGTGTTTCTTTCAGCTTCTGTAAGAGGAAACTGTGCTTTTGAAGGCCATTAATAAGCCAAAGGGTTTTACTCTGACGGTGGCGCGTTACAGCTGATTTTGATGACTTTGCGCCGCACAACGGGCGCGTGTACGTAACATCATTTTCTACCTCGACATCGATGCGTCCCCAGCGTTACCCACTGGCTGCTGAGTGACAAATATAGCTTCCCTTGATGGGAAATATCGCATTTTATATTGAGAGGCTCAAGCGTCCAGCCGTGTGAACATACATTTTTACCAGCAGGCGAGGAGAGCGCACAAAATGCATAAAATACGAGTAAATTCGTTACTGCTTGGTCTTTCACTGTTCTGTTTTCAACAGCTCCTGGGTGTGTCTTTCAGCTTCTGCAAGAGGAAACTGTGCTTTTGAAGGCCATTAAAAAGCCGAAGGGTGTTACTCTGACGGTGGCGCGTTACAGCTGATTTTGATGACTTTGCGCCGCACAACGGGCGCGTGTACGTAACATTATTTTCTGGCTCGACATCGATGCGTCCCCAGCGTTACCCACTGGCTGCTGAGTGACCAATATAGGTTCCCTTGATGGGAAATATCGCATTTTGTATTGAGGGGCTCAAGCGTCCAGCCGTGTGAACATACATTTTTACCAGCAGGCGAGGAGAGCATACAAAATGCATAAAAAACGAGTAATTTCGTTACTGCTGGGCCTTTCACTGCTCTGTTTTCAACAGCTCCTGGGTGTTTCTTTCAGCTTCTGCAAGAGGAAACTGTGCTTTTGAAGGCCCTTAAGAAACCGTTGGATTTTACTCTGACGGTGGCGCGTTACAGCTGATTTTGATGACTTGGCGCCGCACACTGGCGCGTGTACGTAACATTATTTTCTGGCTCGACATCGATGCGTCCCCAGCGTTCCCCACTGGCTGCTGAGTGACCGTTATAGGTTCCCTTGACGGAAAATAACGCATTTTATATTGAGGGACACAACCGTCCAGCCGTGTGAGCATACATTGTTACCAGCAGGCGAGGAGAGCACACAAAATGCATAAAAAACGAGTAAATTCGTTACTGCTTGGTCTTTCACTGTTCTGTTTTCAGCAGCTCCTGGGTGTTTCTTTCAGCTTCTATAAGAGGAAACTGTGCTTTTGAAGGCCATTAAAAAGCCGAAGGGTTTTACTCTGACGGTGGCGCGTTACAGCTGATTTTGATGACTTTGCGCCGCACAACGGGCGCGTGTACGTAACATTATTTTCTGGCTCGACATCGATGCGTCCCCAGCGTTACCCACTGGCTGCTGAGTGACCAATATAGGTTCCCTTGATGGGAAATATCGCATTTTGTATTGAGGGGCTCAAGCGTCCAGCCGTGTGAACATACACTTTTACCAGCAGGCGAGGAGAGCACACAAAATGCAGAAAAAACGAGTAGATTCGTTACTGCTTGGTCTTTCACTGTTCTGTTTTCAACAGCTCCTGGGTGTGTCTTTCAGCTTCTGCAAAAGGAAACTGTGCTTTTGAAGGCCATTAAAAAGCCGAAGGGTGTTACTCTGACGGTGGCGCGTTACAGCTGATTTTGATGACTTTGCGCCGCACAACGGGCGCGTGTACGTAACATTATTTTCTGGCTCGACATCGATGCGTCCCCAGCGTTACCCACTGGCTGCTGAGTGACCAATATAGGTTCCCTTGATGGGAAATATCGCATTTTGTATTGAGGGGCTCAAGCGTCCAGCCGTGTGAACATACATTTTTACCAGCAGGCGAGGAGAACATACAAAATGCATAAAAAACGAGTAATTTCGTTACTGCTGGGCCTTTCACTGCTCTGTTTTCAACAGCTCCTGGGTGTTTCTTTCAGCTTCTGCAAGAGGAAACTGTGCTTTTGAAGGCCCTTAAGAAACCGTTGGATTTTACTCTGACGGTGGCGCGTTACAGCTGATTTTGATGACTTTGCGCCGCACACTGGCGCGTGTACGTAACATTATTTTCTGGCTCGACATCGATGCGTCCCCAGCGTTCCCCACTGGCTGCTGAGTGACCGTTATAGGTTCCCTTGACGGAAAATAACGCATTTTATATTGAGGGACACAACCGTCCAGCCGTGTGAACATACACTTTTACCAGCAGGCGAGGAGAGCACACAAAATGCAGAAAAAACGAGTAAATTCGTTACTGCTTGGTCTTTCACTGTTCTGTTTTCAGCAGCTCCTGGGTGTTTCTTTCAGCTTCTGTAAGAGGAAACTGTGCTTTTGAAGGCCATTAATAAGCCAAAGGGTTTTACTCTGACGGTGGCGCGTTACAGCTGATTTTGATGACTTTGCGCCGCACAACGGGCGCGTGTACGTAACATCATTTTCTGGCTCGACATCGATGCGTCCCCAGCGTTACCCACTTGCTGCTGAGTGACAAATATAGCTTCCCTTGATGGGAAATATCGCATTTTATATTGAGAGGCTCAAGCGTCCAGCCGTGTGAACATACATTTTTACCAGCAGGCGAGGAGAGCGCACAAAATGCATAAAATACGAGTAAATTCGTTACTGCTTGGTCTTTCACTGTTCTGTTTTCAACAGCTCCTGGGTGTTTCTTTCAGCTTCTGCAAGAGGAAACTGTGCTTTTGAAGGCCATTAATAAGCCAAAGGGTTTTACTCTGACGGTGGCGCGTTACAGCTGATTTTGATCACTTTGCGCCGCACACGGGCGCGTGTACGTAACATTATTTTCTGGCTCGACATCGATGCGTCCCCAGCGTTCCCCACTGGCTGCTGAGTGACCATTATAGGTTCCCCTGACGGGAAATAACGCATTTTATATTGAGGGACACAAACGTCCAGCCGTGTGAACATACACTTTTACCAGCAGGCGAGGAGAGCACACAAAATGCATAAAAAACGAGTAAATTCGCTACTGCTTGGTCTTTCACTGTTCTGTTTTCAGCAGCTCCTGGGTGTTTCTTTCAGCTTCTGCAAGAGGAAACTGTGCTTTTGAAGGCCATTAATAAGCCAAAGGGTTTTACTCTGACGGTGGCGCGTTACAGCTGATTTTGATCACTTTGCGCCGCACACGGGCGCGTGTACGTAACATTATTTTCTGGCTCGACATCGATGCGTCCCCAGCGTTCCCCACTGGCTGCTGAGTGACCATTATAGGTTCCCCTGACGGAAATAACGCATTTTATATTGAGGGACACAAACGTCCAGCCGTGTGAACATACACTTTTACCAGCAGGCGAGGAGAGCACACAAAATGCAGAAAAAACGAGTAAATTGGTTACTGCTTGGTCTTTCACTGTTCTGTTTTCAGCAGCTCCTGGGTGTTTCTTTCAGCTTCTGTAAGAGGAAACTGTGCTTTTGAAGGCCATTAATAAGCCAAAGGGTTTTACTCTGACGGTGGCGCGTTACAGCTGATTTTGATGACTTTGCGCCGCACAACGGGCGCGTGTACGTAACATCATTTTCTGGCTCGACATCGATGCGTCCCCAGCGTTACCCACTGGCTGCTGAGTGACAAATATAGCTTCCCTTGATGGGAAATATCGCATTTTATATTGAGAGGCTCAAGCGTCCAGCCGTGTGAACATACATTTTTACCAGCAGGCGAGGAGAGCGCACAAAATGCATAAAATACGAGTAAATTCGTTACTGCTTGGTCTTTCACTGTTCTGTTTTCAACAGCTCCTGGGTGTGTCTTTCAGCTTCTGCAAGAGGAAACTGTGCTTTTGAAGGCCATTAAAAAGCCGAAGGGTGTTACTCTGACGGTGGCGAGTTACAGCTGATTTTGATGACTTTGCGCCGCACAACGGGCGCGTGTACGTAACATTATTTTCTGGCTCGACATCGATGCGTCCCCAGCGTTACCCACTGGCTGCTGAGTGACCAATATAGGTTCCCTTGATGGGAAATATCGCATTTTGTATTGAGGGGCTCAAGCGTCCAGCCGTGTGAACATACACTTTTACCAGCAGGCGAGGAGAGCACACAAAATGCAGAAAAAACGAGTAAATTCGTTACTGCTTGGTCTTTCACTGTTCTGTTTTCAGCAGCTCCTGGGTGTTTCTTTCAGCTTCTATAAGAGGAAACTGTGCTTTTGAAGGCCATTAATAAGCCAAAGGGTTTTACTCTGACGGTGGCGCGTTACAGCTGATTTTGATGACTTTGCGCCGCACAACGGGCGCGTGTACGTAACATTATTTTCTGGCTCGACATCGATGCGTCCCCAGCGTTACCCACTGGCTGCTGAGTGACCAATATAGGTTCCCTTGATGGGAAATATCGCATTTTGTATTGAGGGGCTCAAGCGTCCAGCCGTGTGAACATACACTTTTACCAGCAGGCGAGGAGAGCACACAAAATGCAGAAAAAACGAGTAAATTCGTTACTGCTTGGTCTTTCACTGTTCTGTTTTCAACAGCTCCTGGGTGTGTCTTTCAGCTTCTGCAAGAGGAAACTGTGCTTTTGAAGGCCATTAAAAAGCCGAAGGGTGTTACTCTGACGGTGGCGCGTTACAGCTGATTTTGATGACTTTGCGCCGCACAACGGGCGCGTGTACGTAACATTATTTTCTGGCTCGACATCGATGCGTCCCCAGCGTTACCCACTGGCTGCTGAGTGACCAATATAGGTTCCCTTGATGGGAAATATCGCATTTTGTATTGAGGGGCTCAAGCGTCCAGCCGTGTGAACATACATTTTTACCAGCAGGCGAGGAGAGCATACAAAATGCATAAAAAACGAGTAATTTCGTTACTGCTGGGCCTTTCACTGCTCTGTTTTCAACAGCTCCTGGGTGTTTCTTTCAGCTTCTGCAAGAGGAAACTGTGCTTTTGAAGGCCCTTAAGAAACCGTTGGATTTTACTCTGACGGTGGCGCGTTACAGCTGATTTTGATGACTTGGCGCCGCACACTGGCGCGTGTACGTAACATTATTTTCTGGCTCGACATCGATGCGTCCCCAGCGTTCCCCACTGGCTGCTGAGTGACCGTTATAGGTTCCCTTGACGGAAAATAACGCATTTTATATTGAGGGACACAACCGTCCAGCCGTGTGAGCATACATTGTTACCAGCAGGCGAGGAGAGCACACAAAATGCATAAAAAACGAGTAAATTCGTTACTGCTTGGTCTTTCACTGTTCTGTTTTCAACAGCTCCTGGGTGTGTCTTTCAGCTTCTGCAAAAGGAAACTGTGCTTTTGAAGGCCATTAAAAAGCCGAAGGGTGTTACTCTGACGGTGGCGCGTTACAGCTGATTTTGATGACTTTGCGCCGCACAACGGGCGCGTGTACGTAACATTATTTTCTGGCTCGACATCGATGCGTCCCCAGCGTTACCCACTGGCTGCTGAGTGACCAATATAGGTTCCCTTGATGGGAAATATCGCATTTTGTATTGAGGGGCTCAAGCGTCCAGCCGTGTGAACATACACTTTTACCAGCAGGCGAGGAGAGCACACAAAATGCAGAAAAAACGAGTAGATTCGTTACTGCTTGGTCTTTCACTGTTCTGTTTTCAACAGCTCCTGGGTGTGTCTTTCAGCTTCTGCAAAAGGAAACTGTGCTTTTGAAGGCCATTAAAAAGCCGAAGGGTGTTACTCTGACGGTGGCGCGTTACAGCTGATTTTGATGACTTTGCGCCGCACAACGGGCGCGTGTACGTAACATTATTTTCTGGCTCGACATCGATGCGTCCCCAGCGTTACCCACTGGCTGCTGAGTGACCAATATAGGTTCCCTTGATGGGAAATATCGCATTTTATATTGAGAGGCACAAGCGTCCAGCCGTGTGAACATACATTTTTACCAGCAGGCGAGGAGAGCATACAAAATGCATAAAAAACGAGTAATTTCGTTACTGCTGGGCCTTTCACTGCTCTGTTTTCAACAGCTCCTGGGTCTTTCTTTCAGCTTCTGCAAGAGAAAACTGTGCTTTTAAAGGCCCTTAAGAAACCGTTGGATTTTACTCTGACGGTGGCGCGTTACAGCTGATTTTGATGACTTTGCGCCGCACACTGGCGCGTGTACGTAACATTATTTTCTGGCTCGACATCGATGCGTCCCCAGCGTTCCCCACTGGCTGCTGAGTGACCGTTATAGGTTCCCTTGACGGAAAATAACGCATTTTATATTGAGGGACACAACCGTCCAGCCGTGTGAGCATACATTGTTACCAGCAGGCGAGGAGAGCACACAAAATGCATAAAAAACGAGTAAATTCGCTACTGCTTGGTCTTTCACTGTTCTGTTTTCAGCAGCTCCTGGGTGTTTCTTTCAGCTTCTGCAAGAGGAAACTGTGCTTTTGAAGGCCATTAATAAGCCAAAGGGTTTTACTCTGACGGTGGCGCGTTACAGCTGATTTTGATCACTTTGCGCCGCACACGGGCGCGTGTACGTAACATTATTTTCTGGCTCGACATCGATGCGTCCATAGCGTTCCCCACTGGCTGCTGAGTGACCATTATAGGTTCCCCTGACGGGAAATAACGCATTTTATATTGAGGGACACAAACGTCCAGCCGTGTGAACATACACTTTTACCAGCAGGCGAGGAGAGCACACAAAATGCAGAAAAAACGAGTAAATTCGTTACTGCTTGGTCTTTCACTGTTCTGTTTTCAGCAGCTCCTGGGTGTTTCTTTCAGCTTCTGTAAGAGGAAACTGTGCTTTTGAAGGCCATTAATAAGCCAAAGGGTTTTACTCTGACGGTGGCGCGTTACAGCTGATTTTGATGACCTTGAGCCGCACGTGGGAGCGTGTACGTAACATTATTTTCTGGCTCGACATCGATGCGTCCCTAGCGTTCCCCACTGGCTGCTGAGTGACCATTATAGGTTCCCTTGATGGGAAATATCGCATTTTATATTGAGAGGCACAAGCGTCCAGCCGTGTGTACATAAATTTTTACCAGGAGGCGAGGAGAGCACACAAAATGCATAAAAAACGAGTAAATTCGTCACTGCTTGGTCTTTCACTGTTCTGTTTTTAACAGCTCCTGGGTCTCTCTTTCAGCTTCTGCAAGAGAAAACTGTGCTTTTGAAGGCCTTTAAGAAACCGAAGCGTTTTACTCTGACGGTGGCGCGTTACAGCTGATTTTGATGACTTTGCGCCGCACACGGGCGCGTGTACGTAACATTATTTTCTGGCTCGACATCGATGCGTCCCCAGCGTTCCCCACTGGCTGCTGAGTGACCATTATAGGTTCCCCTGACGGGAAATAACGCATTTTATATTGAGGGACACAAACGTCCAGCCGTGTGAACATACACTTTTACCAGCAGGCGAGGAGAGCACACAAAATGCAGAAAAAACGAGTAAATTCGTTACTGCTTGGTCTTTCACTGTTCTGTTTTCAGCAGCTCCTGGGTGTTTCTTTCAGCTTCTGTAAGAGGAAACTGTGCTTTTGAAGGCCATTAATAAGCCAAAGGGTTTTACTCTGACGGTGGCGCGTTACAGCTGATTTTGATGACTTTGCGCCGCACAACGGGCGCGTGAACGTAACATCATTTTCTGCCTCGACATCGATGCGTCCCCAGCGTTACCCACTGGCTGCTGAGTGACAAATATAGCTTCCCTTGATGGGAAATATCGCATTTTATATTGAGAGGCTCAAGCGTCCAGCCGTGTGAACATACATTTTTACCAGCAGGCGAGGAGAGCGCACAAAATGCATAAAATACGAGTAAATTCGTTACTGCTTGGTCTTTCACTGTTCTGTTTTCAACAGCTCCTGGGTGTGTCTTTCAGCTTCTGCAAGAGGAAACTGTGCTTTTGAAGGCCATTAAAAAGCCGAAGGGTGTTACTCTGACGGTGGCGCGTTACAGCTGATTTTGATGACTTTGCGCCGCACAACGGGCGCGTGTACGTAACATTATTTTCTGGCTCGACATCGATGCGTCCCCAGCGTTACCCACTGGCTGCTGAGTGACCAATATAGGTTCCCTTGATGGGAAATATCGCATTTTGTATTGAGGGGCTCAAGCGTCCAGCCGTGTGAACATACATTTTTACCAGCAGGCGAGGAGAGCATACAAAATGCATAAAAAACGAGTAATTTCGTTACTGCTGGGCCTTTCACTGCTCTGTTTTCAACAGCTCCTGGGTGTTTCTTTCAGCTTCTGCAAGAGGAAACTGTGCTTTTGAAGGCCCTTAAGAAACCGTTGGATTTTACTCTGACGGTGGCGCGTTACAGCTGATTTTGATGACTTGGCGCCGCACACTGGCGCGTGTACGTAACATTATTTTCTGGCTCGACATCGATGCGTCCCCAGCGTTCCCCACTGGCTGCTGAGTGACCGTTATAGGTTCCCTTGACGGAAAATAACGCATTTTATATTGAGGGACACAACCGTCCAGCCGTGTGAGCATACATTGTTACCAGCAGGCGAGGAGAGCACACAAAATGCATAAAAAACGAGTAAATTCGTTACTGCTTGGTCTTTCACTGTTCTGTTTTCAGCAGCTCCTGGGTGTTTCTTTCAGCTTCTATAAGAGGAAACTGTGCTTTTGAAGGCCATTAATAAGCCAAAGGGTTTTACTCTGACGGTGGCGCGTTACAGCTGATTTTGATGACTTTGCGCCGCACAACGGGCGCGTGTACGTAACATTATTTTCTGGCTCGACATCGATGCGTCCCCAGCGTTACCCACTGGCTGCTGAGTGACCAATATAGGTTCCCTTGATGGGAAATATCGCATTTTGTATTGAGGGGCTCAAGCGTCCAGCCGTGTGAACATACACTTTTACCAGCAGGCGAGGAGAGCACACAAAATGCAGAAAAAACGAGTAGATTCGTTACTGCTTGGTCTTTCACTGTTCTGTTTTCAACAGCTCCTGGGTGTGTCTTTCAGCTTCTGCAAAAGGAAACTGTGCTTTTGAAGGCCATTAAAAAGCCAAAGGGTGTTACTCTGACGGTGGCGCGTTACAGCTGATTTTGATGACTTTGCGCCGCACAATGGGCGCGTGTACGTAACATTATTTTCTGGCTCGACATCGATGCGTCCCCAGCGTTACCCACTGGCTGCTGAGTGACAAATATAGCTTCCCTTGATGGGAAATATCGCATTTTATATTGAGAGGCTCAAGCGTCCAGCCGTGTAAACATAAATTTTTACCAGCAGGCGAGGAGAGCGCACAAAATGCATAAAATACGAGTAAATTCATTACTGCTTGGTCTTTCACTGTTCTGTTTTCAACAGCTCCTGGGTGTGTCTTTCAGCTTCTGCAAGAGGAAACTGTGCTTTTGAAGGCCATTAAGAAACCGAGGGGTTTTACTCTGACGGTGGCGCGTTACAGCTGATTTTGATGACTTTGCGCCGCACAATGGGCGCGTGTACGTAACATTATTTTCTGGCTCGACATCGATGCGTCCCCAGCGTTACCCACTGGCTGCTGAGTGACAAATATAGCTTCCCTTGATGGGAAATATCGCATTTTATATTGAGAGGCTCAAGCGTCCAGCCGTGTAAACATACATTTTTACCAGCAGGCGAGGAGAGCGCACAAAATGCATAAAATACGAGTAAATTCATTACTGCTTGGTCTTTCACTGTTCTGTTTTCAGCAGCTCCTGGGTGTTTCTTTCAGCTTCTGTAAGAGGAAACTGTGCTTTTGAAGGCCATTAATAAGCCAAAGGGTTTTACTCTGACGGTGGCGCGTTACAGCTGATTTTGATGACTTTGCGCCGCACAACGGGCGCGTGAACGTAACATCATTTTCTGCCTCGACATCGATGCGTCCCCAGCGTTACCCACTGGCTGCTGAGTGACAAATATAGCTTCCCTTGATGGGAAATATCGCATTTTATATTGAGAGGCTCAAGCGTCCAGCCGTGTAAACATACATTTTTACCAGCAGGCGAGGAGAGCGCACAAAATGCATAAAATACGAGTAAATTCATTACTGCTTGGTCTTTCACTGTTCTGTTTTCAGCAGCTCCTGGGTGTTTCTTTCAGCTTCTGTAAGAGGAAACTGTGCTTTTGAAGGCCATTAATAAGCCAAAGGGTTTTACTCTGACGGTGGCGCGTTACAGCTGATTTTGATGACTTTGCGCCGCACAACGGGCGCGTGAACGTAACATCATTTTCTGCCTCGACATCGATGCGTCCCCAGCGTTACCCACTGGCTGCTGAGTGACAAATATAGCTTCCCTTGATGGGAAATATCGCATTTTATATTGAGAGGCTCAAGCGTCCAGCCGTGTGAACATACATTTTTACCAGCAGGCGAGGAGAGCGCACAAAATGCATAAAATACGAGTAAATTCGTTACTGCTTGGTCTTTCACTGTTCTGTTTTCAACAGCTCCTGGGTGTGTCTTTCAGCTTCTGCAAGAGGAAACTGTGCTTTTGAAGGCCATTAAAAAGCCGAAGGGTGTTACTCTGACGGTGGCGCGTTACAGCTGATTTTGATGACTTTGCGCCGCACAACGGGCGCGTGTACGTAACATTATTTTCTGGCTCGACATCGATGCGTCCCCAGCGTTACCCACTGGCTGCTGAGTGACCAATATAGGTTCCCTTGATGGGAAATATCGCATTTTGTATTGAGAGGCTCAAGCGTCCAGCCGTGTGAACATACATTTTTACCAGCAGGCGAGGAGAGCATACAAAATGCATAAAAAACGAGTAATTTCGTTACTGCTGGGCCTTTCACTGCTCTGTTTTCAACAGCTCCTGGGTGTTTCTTTCAGCTTCTGCAAGAGGAAACTGTGCTTTTGAAGGCCCTTAAGAAACCGTTGGATTTTACTCTGACGGTGGCGCGTTACAGCTGATTTTGATGACTTGGCGCCGCACACTGGCGCGTGTACGTAACATTATTTTCTGGCTCGACATCGATGCGTCCCCAGCGTTCCCCACTGGCTGCTGAGTGACCGTTATAGGTTCCCTTGACGGAAAATAACGCATTTTATATTGAGGGACACAACCGTCCAGCCGTGTGAGCATACATTGTTACCAGCAGGCGAGGAGAGCACACAAAATGCATAAAAAACGAGTAAATTCGTTACTGCTTGGTCTTTCACTGTTCTGTTTTCAGCAGCTCCTGGGTGTTTCTTTCAGCTTCTATAAGAGGAAACTGTGCTTTTGAAGGCCATTAATAAGCCAAAGGGTTTTACTCTGACGGTGGCGCGTTACAGCTGATTTTGATGACTTTGCGCCGCACAACGGGCGCGTGTACGTAACATTATTTTCTGGCTCGACATCGATGCGTCCCCAGCGTTACCCACTGGCTGCTGAGTGACCAATATAGGTTCCCTTGTTGGGAAATATCGCATTTTGTATTGAGGGGCTCAAGCGTCCAGCCGTGTGAACATACACTTTTACCAGCAGGCGAGGAGAGCACACAAAATGCAGAAAAAACGAGTAGATTCGTTACTGCTTGGTCTTTCACTGTTCTGTTTTCAACAGCTCCTGGGTGTGTCTTTCAGCTTCTGCAAAAGGAAACTGTGCTTTTGAAGGCCATTAAAAAGCCAAAGGGTGTTACTCTGACGGTGGCGCGTTACAGCTGATTTTGATGACTTTGCGCCGCACAATGGTCGCGTGTACGTAACATTATTTTCTGGCTCGACATCGATGCGTCCCCAGCGTTACCCACTGGCTGCTGAGTGACCAATATAGGTTCCCTTGATGGGAAATATCGCATTTTATATTGAGGGGCTCAAGCGTCCAGCCGTGTGAACATACATTTTTACCAGCAGGCGAGGAGAGCATACAAAATGCATAAAAAACGAGTAATTTCGTTACTGCTGGGCCTTTCACTGCTCTGTTTTCAACAGCTCCTGGGTGTTTCTTTCAGCTTCTGCAAGAGGAAACTGTGCTTTTGAAGGCCCTTAAGAAACCGTTGGATTTTACTCTGACGGGGGCGCGTTACAGCTGATTTTGATGACTTTGCGCCGCACACTGGCGCGTGTACGTAACATTATTTTCTGGCTCGACATCGATGCGTCCCCAGCGTTCCCCACTGGCTGCTGAGTGACCGTTATAGGTTCCCTTGACGGAAAATAACGCATTTTATATTGAGGGACACAACCGTCCAGCCGTGTGAGCATACATTGTTACCAGCAGGCGAGGAGAGCACACAAAATGCATAAAAAACGAGTAAATTCGCTACTGCTTGGTCTTTCACTGTTCTGTTTTCAGCAGCTCCTGGGTGTTTCTTTCAGCTTCTGCAAGAGGAAACTGTGCTTTTGAAGGCCATTAATAAGCCAAAGGGTTTTACTCTGACGGTGGCGCGTTACAGCTGATTTTGATCACTTTGCGCCGCACACGGGCGCGTGTACGTAACATTATTTTCTGGCTCGACATCGATGCGTCCCCAGCGTTCCCCACTGGCTGCTGAGTGACCATTATAGGTTCCCCTGACGGGAAATAACGCATTTTATATTGAGGGACACAAACGTCCAGCCGTGTGAACATACACTTTTACCAGCAGGCGAGGAGAGCACACAAAATGCAGAAAAAACGAGTAAATTCGTTACTGCTTGGTCTTTCACTGATCTGTTTTCAGCAGCTCCTGGGTGTTTCTTTCAGCTTCTGTAAGAGGAAACTGTGCTTTTGAAGGCCATTAATAAGCCAAAGGGTTTTACTCTGACGGTGGCGCGTTACAGCTGATTTTGATGACTTTGCGCCGCACAACGGGCGCGTGTACGTAACATCATTTTCTGGCTCGACATCGATGCGTCCCCAGCGTTACCCACTGGCTGCTGAGTGACAAATATAGCTTCCCTTGATGGGAAATATCGCATTTTATATTGAGAGGCTCAAGCGTCCAGCCGTGGGAACATACATTTTTACCAGCAGGCGAGGAGAGCGCACAAAATGCATAAAATACGAGTAAATTCGTTACTGCTTGGTCTTTCACTGTTCTGTTTTCAACAGCTCCTGGGTGTGTCTTTCAGCTTCTGCAAGAGGAAACTGTGCTTTTGAAGGCCATTAAAAAGCCGAAGGGTGTTACTCTGACGGTGGCGAGTTACAGCTGATTTTGATGACTTTGCGCCGCACAACGGGCGCGTGTACGTAACATTATTTTCTGGCTCGACATCGATGCGTCCCCAGCGTTACCCACTGGCTGCTGAGTGACCAATATAGGTTCCCTTGATGGGAAATATCGCATTTTGTATTGAGGGGCTCAAGCGTCCAGCCGTGTGAACATACACTTTTACCAGCAGGCGAGGAGAGCACACAAAATGCAGAAAAAACGAGTAAATTCGTTACTGCTTGGTCTTTCACTGTTCTGTTTTCAGCAGCTCCTGGGTGTTTCTTTCAGCTTCTATAAGAGGAAACTGTGCTTTTGAAGGCCATTAATAAGCCAAAGGGTTTTACTCTGACGGTGGCGCGTTACAGCTGATTTTGATGACTTTGCGCCGCACAACGGGCGCGTGTACGTAACATTATTTTCTGGCTCGACATCGATGCGTCCCCAGCGTTACCCACTGGCTGCTGAGTGACCAATAGAGGTTCCCTTGATGGGAAATATCGCATTTTGTATTGAGGGGCTCAAGCGTCCAGCCGTGTGAACATACACTTTTACCAGCAGGCGAGGAGAGCACACAAAATGCAGAAAAAACGAGTAAATTCGTTACTGCTTGGTCTTTCACTGTTCTGTTTTCAACAGCTCCTGGGTGTGTCTTTCAGCTTCTGCAAGAGGAAACTGTGCTTTTGAAGGCCATTAAAAAGCCGAAGGGTGTTACTCTGACGGTGGCGCGTTACAGCTGATTTTGATGACTTTGCGCCGCACAACGGGCGCGTGTACGTAACATTATTTTCTGGCTCGACATCGATGCGTCCCCAGCGTTACCCACTGGCTGCTGAGTGACCAATATAGGTTCTCTTGATGGGAAATATCGCATTTTGTATTGAGGGGCTCAAGCGTCCAGCCGTGTGAACATACATTTTTACCAGCAGGCGAGGAGAGCATACAAAATGCATAAAAAACGAGTAATTTCGTTACTGCTGGGCCTTTCACTGCTCTGTTTTCAACAGCTCCTGGGTGTTTCTTTCAGCTTCTGCAAGAGGAAACTGTGCTTTTGAAGGCCCTTAAGAAACCGTTGGATTTTACTCTGACGGTGGCGCGTTACAGCTGATTTTGATGACTTTGCGCCGCACACTGGCGCGTGTACGTAACATTATTTTCTGGCTCGACATCGATGCGTCCCCAGCGTTCCCCACTGGCTGCTGAGTGACCGTTATAGGTTCCCTTGACGGAAAATAACGCATTTTATATTGAGGGACACAACCGTCCAGCCGTGTGAGCATACATTGTTACCAGCAGGCGAGGAGAGCACACAAAATGCATAAAAAACGAGTAAATTCGTCACTGCTTGGTCTTTCACTGTTCTGTTTTCAACAGCTTCTGGGTCTTTCTATCAGCTTCTGCAAGAGAAAACTGTGCTTTTGAAGGCCTTTAAGAAACCGAAGGGTTTTACTCTGACGGTGGCGCGTTACAGCTGATTTTGATGACTTTGCGCCGCACACGGGCGCGTGTACGTAACATTATTTTCTGGCTCGACATCGATGCGTCCCCAGCGTTCCCCACTGGCTGCTGAGTGACCATTATAGGTTCCCCTGACGGGAAATAACGCATTTTATATTGAGGGACACAAGCGTCCAGCCGTGTGAACATACATTTTTACCAGCAGGCGAGGAGAGCACACAAAATGCAGAAAAAACGAGTAAATTCGCTACTGCTTGGTCTTTCACTGTTCTGTTTTCAGCAGCTCCTGGGTGTTTTTTTCAGCTTCTGCAAGAGGAAACTGTGCTTTTGAAGGCCATTAATAAGCCAAAGGGTTTTACTCTGACAGTGGCGCGTTACAGCTGATTTTGATCACTTTGCGCCGCACATGGGCGCGTGTACGTAACATTATTTTCTGGCTCGACATCGATGCGTCCCCAGCGTTCAACACTGGCTGCTGAGTGACCAATATAGGTTCCCTTTACGGGAAATGTCGCATTTTGTATTGAGGGGCTCAAGCGTCCAGCCGTGTGAACATACATTTTTACCAGCAAGCGAGGAGAGCACACAAAATGCATAAAAAACGAGTAAATTCATTACTGCTTGGACTTTCGCTGTTCTGTTTTCAACAGCTCCTGGGTGTTTCTTTCAGCTTCTGCAAGAGGAAACTGTGCTTTTGAAGGCCATTAAGAAACCGAAGGATTTTGATGACTTTGCACCGCACACGGGCGCGTGTACGTAACATTATTTTCTGGCTCGACATCGATGCATCCCCAGCGTTCCCCACTGGCTGCTGAGTGACCATTACATGTTCCTTTGACGGGAATTAACGCATTTTATATTGAGGGACACAACCGTCCAGCCGTGTGAACATACATTGTTACCAGCAGGCGAGGAGAGCACACAAAATGCATAAAAAACGAGTAAATTCGTCACTGCTTGGTTTTTCACTGTTCTGTTTTCAACAGCTCCTGGGTCTTTCTTTCAGCTTCTGCAAGAGAAAATTGTGCATTTGAAGGCCTTTAAGAAAGCGAAGGGTTTTACTCTGACGGTGGCGCGTTACAGCTGATTTTGATCACTTTGCGCCGCACATGGGCGCGTGTGCGTAACATTATTTTCTGGCTCGACATCGATGCGTCCCCAGCGTTCCCCACTGGCTGCTGAGTGACCAATATAGGTTCCCTTTATGGGAAATGTCGCATTTTGTATTGAGGGGCTCAAGCGTCCAGCCGTGTGAACATACATTTTTACCAGCAAGCGAGGAGAGCACACAAAATGCATAAAAAACGAGTAAATTCGTTACTGCTTGGTCTTTCACTGTTCTGTTTTCAACAGCTCCTGGGTGCTTTCTTTCAGGCCCGGCAAGAGGAACCTTTACTTTTGAAGGCCGTTGAGCAACTGATGCGTTTTACTCTGAGGGTGGCGTGTTACAGCTGATTTTGATGACCTTGCGCCGCACACGGGAGCGTGTACGTAACATTATTTTCTGGCTCGACATCGATGCGTCCCCAGCGTTCCCCACTGGCTGCTGAGTGACCATTATAGGTCCCCCTGACGGGAAATAACGCATTTTATATTGAGGGACACAAGCGTCCAGCCGTGTGAACATACATTTTTACCAGCAGGCGAGGAGAGCACACAAAATGCAGAAAAAACGAGTAAATTCGCTACTGCTTGGTCTTTCACTGTTCTGTTTTCAGCAGCTCCTGGGTGTTTCTTTCAGCTTCTGCAAGAGGAAACTGTGCTTTTGAAGGCCATTAATAAGCCAAAGGGTTTTACTCTGACGGTGGCGCGTTACAGCTGATTTTGATCACTTTGCGCCGCACATGGGCGCGTGTACGTAACATTATTTTCTGGCTCGACATCGATGCGTCCCCAGCGTTCCCCACTGGCTGCTGAGTGACCAATATAGGTTCCCTTTACGGGAAATGTCGCATTTTGTATTGAGGGGCTCAAGCGTCCAGCCGTGTGAACATACATTTTTACCAGCCAGCGAGGAGAGCACACAAAATGCATAAAAAACGAGTAAATTCGTTACTGCTTGGTCTTTCGCTGTTCTGTTTTCAACAGCTCCTGGGTGTTTCTTTCAGCTTCTGCAAGAGGAAACTGTGCTTTTGAAGGCCATTAATAAGCCAAAGGGTTTTACTCTGACGGTGGCGCGTTACAGCTGATTTTGATGACTTTGCACCGCACACGGGCGCGTGTACGTAACATTATTTTCTGGCTCGACATCGATGCATCCCCAGCGTTCCCCACTGGCTGCTGAGTGACCATTACAGGTTCCTTTGACGGGAATTAACGCATTTTATATTGAGGGACACAACCGTCCAGCCGTGTGAACATACATTGTTACCAGCAGGCGAGGAGAGCACACAAAATGCATAAAAAACGAGTAAATTCTTCACTGCTTGGTCTTTCACTGTTCTGTTTTCAACAGCTCCTGGGTCTTTCTTTCAGCTTCTGCAAGAGAAAATTGTGCTTTTGAAGGCCTTTAAGAAAGCGAAGTTTTTTACTTTGACGGTGGCGCGTTACAGCTGATTTTGATGACTTTGCGCCGCACACGGGCGCGTGTACGTAACATTATTTTCTGGCTCGACATCGATGCGTCCCCAGCGTTCCCCACTGGCTGCTGAGTGACCACTGTAGGTTCCCCTGACGGGAAATAACGCATTTTATATTGAGGGACACAAACGTCCAGCCGTGTGAACATACATTTTTACCAGCAGGCGAGGAGAGCACACAAAATGCAGAAAAAACGAGTAAATTCGTTACTGCTTGGTCTTTCACTGTTCTGTTTTCAGCAGCTCCTGGATGTTTCTTTCAGCTTCTGTAAGAGGAAACTGTGCTTTTGAAGGCCATTAATAAGCCAAAGGGTTTTACTCTGACGGTGGCGCGTTACAGCTGATTTTGATGACTTTGCGCCGCACATGGGCGCGTGTACGTAACACTATTTTCTGGCTCGACATCGATGCGTCCCCAGCGTTTCCCACTGGCTGCTGAGTGACCAATATAGGTTCCCTTTATGGGAAATGTCGCATTTTGTATTGATGGGTTCAAGCGTCCAGCCGTGTGAACATATATTTTTACCAGCAAGCGAGGAGAGCACACAAAATGCATAAAAAACGAGTAAATTCGTTACTGCTTGGTCTTTCACTGTTCTGTTTTCAACAGCTCCTGGGTGCTTTCTTTCAGGCCCGGCAAGAGGAACCTTTGCTTTTGAAGGCCGTTGAGCAACTGATGCGTTTTACTCTGAGGGTGGCGTGTTACAGCTGATTTTGATGACCTTGCGCCGCACACGGGAGCGTGTACGTAACATTATTTTTTGGCTCGACATCGATGCGTCCCCAGCTTTCCCCACTGGCAGCTGAGTGACCATTATAGGTTCCCTTGGTGGCAAATATCGCATTTTATATTGAGAGGCACAAGCGTCCAGCCGTGTGTACATACATTTTTACCAGGAGGCGAGGAGAGCACACAAAATGCATAAAAAACGAGTAAATTCGTTACTGCTTGGTCTTTCACTGTTCTGTTTTCAGCAGCTCCTGGGTGTTTCTTTCAGCTTCTGTAAGAGGAAGCTGTGCTTTTGAAGGCCATTAATAAGCCAAAGGGTTTTACTCTGACGGTGGCGCGTTACAGCTGATTTTGATGACTTTGCGCCGCACATGGGCGCGTGTACGTAACATTATTTTCTGGCTCGACATCGATGCGTCCCCAGCGTTTCCCACTGGCTGCTGAGTGACCAATATAGGTTCCCTTTATGGGAAATTTCGCATTTTGTATTGATGGGCTCAAGCGTCCAGCCGTGTGAACATATATTTTTACCAGCAAGCGAGGAGAGCACACAAAATGCATAAAAAACGAGTAAATTCGTTACTGCTTGGTCTTTCACTGTTCTGTTTTCAACAGCTCCTGGGTGCTTTCTTTCAGGCCCGGCAAGAGGAACCTTTGCTTTTGAAGGCCGTTGAGCAACTGATGCGTTTTACTCTGAGGGTGGCGTGTTACAGCTGATTTTGATGACCTTGCGCCGCACACGGGAGCGTGTACGTAACATTATTTTTTGGCTCGACATCGATGCGTCCCCAGCGTTCCCCACTGGCTGCTGAGTGACCATTACAGGTTCCTTTGACGGGAATTAACGCATTTTATATTGAGGGACACAACCGTCCAGCCGTGTGAACATACATTGTTACCAGCAGGCGAGGAGAGCACACAAAATGCATAAAAAACGAGTAAATTCGTCACTGCTTGGTCTTTCACTGTTCAGTTTTCAACAGCTCCTGGGTCTTTCTTTCAGCTTCTGCAAGAGGAAACTGTGCTTTTGAAGGCCATTAATAAGCCAAAGGGTTTTACTCTGACGGTGGCGCGTTACAGCTGATTTTGATGACTTTGCGCCGCACACGGGCGCGTGTACGTAACATTATTTTCTGGCTCGACATCGATGCGTCCCCAGCGTTCCCCACTGGCTGCTGAGTGACCATTATAGGTTCCCTTGATCGGAAATATCGCATTTTATATTGAGAGGCACAAGCGTCCAGCCGTGTGTACAAACATTTCTACCAGGAGGCGAGGAGAGCACACAAAATGCATAAAAAACGAGTAATTTTGTTACTACTTGGTCTTTCACTGTTCTGTTTTCAACAGCTCCTGGGTCTTTCTTTCAGCTTCTGCAAGAGGGAACTGTGCTTTTGAAGGCCTTTAAGAAACCGAAGGGTTTTACTCTGACGGTGGCGCGTTACAGCTGATTTTGATGACTTTGCGCCGCACACGGGCGCGTGTACGTAACATTATTTTCTGGCTCGGCATCGATGCGTCCCCAGCGTTCCCCACTGACTGCTGAGTGACCATTATAGGTTCCCTTGACGAGAAATAACGCATTTTATATTGAGGGACACAAGCGTCCAGCCGTGTGAACATACATTTTTACCAGCAGGCGAGGAGAGCACACAAAATGCAGAAAAAACGAGTAAATTCGCTACTGCTTGGTCTTTCACTGTTCTGTTTTCAGCAGCTCCTGGGTGTTTCTTTCAGCTTCTGCAAGAGGAAACTGTGCTTTTGAAGGCCATTAATAAGCCAAAGGGTTTTACTCTGACGGTGGCGCGTTACAGCTGATTTTGATCACTTTGCGCCGCACATGGGCGCGTGTACGTAACATTATTTTCTGGCTCGACATCGATGCAGCCCCAGCGCTCCCCACTGGCTGCTGAGTGACCAATATAGGTTCCCTTTACGGGAAATGTCGCATTTTGTATTGAGGGGCTCAAGCGTCCAGCCGTCTGAACATACATTTTTACCAGCAGGCGAGGAGAGCACACAAAATGCATAAAAAACGAGTAAATTCGTTACTGCTTGGTCTTTCACTGTTCTGTTTTCAACAGCTCCTGGGTGTTTCTTTCAGCTTCTGCAAGAGGAAACTGTGCTTTTGAAGGCCATTAATAAGCCAAAGGTTTTTACTCTGACGGTGGCGCGTTACAGCTGATTTTGATGACTTTGCACCGCACACGGGCGCGTGTACGTAACATTATTTTCTGGCTCGATATCGATGCATCCCCAGCGTTCCCCACTGGCTGCTGAGTGACCATTACAGGTTCCTTTGACGGGAATTAACGCATTTTATATTGAGGGGCACAACCGTCCAGCCGTGTGAACATACATTGTTACCAGCAGGCGAGGAGAGCACACAAAATGCATAAAAAACGAGTAAATTCGTCACTGCTTGGTCTTTCACTGTTCTGTTTTCAACAGCTCCTGGGTCTTTCTTTCAGCTTCTGCAAGAGAAAATTGTGCTTTTAAAGGCCTTTAAGAAAGCGAAGGGTTTTACTCTGACGGTGGCGCGTTACAGCTGATTTTGATGACTTTGCGCCGCACACGGGCGCGTGTACGTAACATTATTTTCTGGCTCGACATCGATGCGTCCCCAGCGTTCCCCACTGGCTGCTGAGTGACCATTATAGGTTCCCCTGACGGGAAATAACGCATTTTATATTGAGGGACACAAACGTCCAGCCGTGTGAACATACATTTTTACCAGCAGGCGAGGAGAGCACACAAAATGCAGAAAAAACGAGTAAATTCGTTACTGCTTGGTCTTTCACTGTTCTGTTTTCAGCAGCTCCTGGGTGTTTCTTTCAGCTTCTGTAAGAGGAAACTGTGCTTATGAAGGCCATTAATAAGCCAAAGGGTTTTACTCTGACGGTGGCGCGTTACAGCTGATTTTGATGACTTTGCGCCGCACATGGGCGCGTGTACGTAACATTATTTTCTGGCTCGACATCGATGCGTCCCCAGCGTTTCCCACTGGCTGCTGAGTGACCAATATAGGTTCCCTTGATGGGAAATGTCGCATTTTGTATTGAGGGGCTCAAGCGTCCAGCCGTGTGAACATACATTTTTACCAGCAAGCGAGGAGAGCACACAAAATGCATAAAAAACGAGTAAATTCGTTACTGCTAGGTCTTTCACTGTTCTGTTTTCAACAGCTCCTGGGTGCTTTCTTTCAGGCCCGGCAAGAGGAACCTTTGCTTTTGAAGGCCGTTGAGCAACTGATGCGTTTTACTCTGAGGGTGGCGTGTTACAGCTGATTTTGATGACCTTGCGCCGCACACGGGAGCGTGTACGTAACATTATTTTCTGGCTCGACATCGATGCGTCCCCAGCGTTCCCCACTGGCTGCTGAGTGACCATTATAGGTTCCCTTGATGGGAAATATCGCATTTTATATTGAGGGGCTCAAGCGTCCAGCCGTGTGAACATACACTTTTACCAGCAGGCGAGGAGAGCACACAAAATGCAGAAAAAACGAGTAAATTCGTTACTGCTTGGTCTTTCACTGTTCTGTTTTCAACAGCTCCTGGGTGCTTTCTTTCAGGCCCGGCAAGAGGAACCTTTGCTTTTGAAGGCCGTTGAGCAACTGATGCGTTTTACTCTGAGGGTGGCGTGTTACAGCTGATTTTGATGACCTTGCGCCGCACACAGGAGCGTGTACGTAACATTATTTTCTGGCTCGACATCGATGCGTCCCCAGCTTTCCCCACTGGCTGCTGAGTGACCATTATTGGTTCCCTTGATGGCAAATATCGCATTTTATATTGAGAGGCACAAGCGTCCAGCCGTGTGTACATACATTTTTACCAGCAGGCGAGGAGAGCACACAAAATGCATAAAAAACGAATAATTTTGTTACTACTTGGTCTTTCACTGTTCTGTTTTCAACAGCACCTGGGTCTTTCTTTCAGCTTCTGCAAGAGAAAATTGTGCTTTTGAAGGCCTTTAAGAAAGCGAAGGGTTTTACTCTGACAGTGGCGCGTTACAGCTGATTTTGATGACTTTGCGCCGCACAACGGGCGCGTGTACGTAACATTATTTTCTGGCTCGACATCGATGCGTCCCCAGCGTTCAACACTGGCTGCTGAGTGACCAATATAGGTTCCCTTTACGGGAAATGTCGCATTTTGTATTGAGGGGCTCAAGCGTCCAGCCGTGTGAACATACATTTTTACCAGCAAGCGAGGAGAGCACACAAAATGCATAAAAAACGAGTAAATTCGTTACTGCTAGGTCTTTCACTGTTCTGTTTTCAACAGCTCCTGGGTGCTTTCTTTCAGGCCCGGCAAGAGGAACCTTTGCTTTTGAAGGCCGTTGAGCAACTGATGCGTTCTACTCTGAGGGTGGCGTGTTACAGCTGATTTTGATGACCTTGCGCCGCACACAGGAGCGTGTACGTAACATTATTTTCTGGCTCGACATCGATGCGTCCCCAGCTTTCCCCACTGGCTGCTGAGTGACCATTATTGGTTCCCTTGATGGCAAATATCGCATTTTATATTGAGAGGCTCAAGCGTCCAGCCGTGTGAACATACATTTTTACCAGCAAGCGAGGAGAGCACACAAAATGCATAAAAAACGAGTAAATTCGTTACTGCTAGGTCTTTCACTGTTCTGTTTTCAACAGCTCCTGGGTGCTTTCTTTCAGGCCCGGCAAGAGGAACCTTTGCTTTTGAAGGCCGTTGAGCAACTGATGCGTTTTACTCTGAGGGTGGCGTGTTACAGCTGATTTTGATGACCTTGCGCCGCACACGGGAGCGTGTACGTAACATTATTTTCTGGCTCGACATCGATGCGTCCCCAGCGTTCAACACTGGCTGCTGAGTGACCAATATAGGTTCCCTTTACGGGAAATGTCGCATTTTGTATTGAGGGGCTCAAGCGTCCAGCCGTGTGAACATACATTTTTACCAGCAAGCGAGGAGAGCACACAAAATGCATAAAAAACGAGTAAATTCGTTACTGCTAGGTCTTTCACTGTTCTGTTTTCAACAGCTCCTGGGTGCTTTCTTTCAGGCCCGGCAAGAGGAACCTTTGCTTTTGAAGGCCGGTGAGCAACTGATGCGTTTTACTCTGAGGGTGGCGTGTTACAGCTGATTTTGATGACCTTGCGCCGCACACGGGAGCGTGTACGTAACATTATTTTCTGGCTCGACATCGATGCGTCCCCAGCGTTCCCCACTGGCTGCTGAGTGACCATTATAGGTTCCCTTGATGGGAAATATCGCATTTTATATTGAGAGGCACAAGCGTCCAGCCGTGTGTACATACATTTTTACCAGGAGGCGAGGAGAGCACACAAAATGCATAAAAAATGAGTAATTTTGTTACTACTTGGTCTTTCACTGTTCTGTTTTCAACAGCACCTGGGTCTTTCTTTCAGCTTCTGCAAGAGGAAACTGTGCTTTTGAAGGCCTTTAAGAAACCGAAGGGTTTTACTCTGACGGTGGCGCGTTACAGCTGATTTTGATGACTTTGCGCCGCACACGGGCGCGTGTACGTAACATTATTTTCTGGCTCGACATCGATGCGTCCCCAGCGTTCCCCACTGGCTGCTGAGTGACCATTATAGGTTCCCCTGACGGGAAATAACGCATTTTATATTGAGGGACACAAACGTCCAGCCGTGCGAACATAGATTTTTACCAGCAGGCGAGGAGAGCACACAAAATGCAGAAAAAACGAGTAAATTCGTTACTGCTTGGTCTTTCACTGTTCTGTTTTCAACAGCTCCTGGGTGCTTTCTTTCAGGCCCGGCAAGAGGAACCTTTGCTTTTGAAGGCCGTTGAGCAACTGATGCGTTTTACTCTGAGGGTGGCGTGTTACAGCTGATTTTGATGACCTTGCGCCGCACACAGGAGCGTGTACGTAACATTATTTTCTGGCTCGACATCGATGCGTCCCCAGCTTTCCCCACTGGCTGCTGAGTGACCATTATTGGTTCCCTTGATGGCAAATATCGCATTTTATATTGAGAGGCACAAGCGTCCAGCCGTGTGTACATACATTTTTACCAGCAGGCGAGGAGAGCACACAAAATGCATAAAAAACGAATAATTTTGTTACTACTTGGTCTTTCACTGTTCTGTTTTCAACAGCTCCTGGGTGTTTCGTTCAGCTTCTGCAAGAGAAAACTGTGCTTTTGAAGGCCATTAAAAAGCCGAAGGGTGTTACTCTGACGGTGGCGAGTTACAGCTGATTTTGATGACTTTGCGCCGCACAACGGGCGCGTGTACGTAACATTATTTTCTGGCTCGACATCGATGCGTCCCCAGCGTTACCCACTGGCTGCTGAGTGACCAATATAGGTTCCCTTGATGGGAAATATCGCATTTTGTATTGAGGGGCTCAAGCGTCCAGCCGTGTGAACATACACTTTTACCAGCAGGCGAGGAGAGCACACAAAATGCAGAAAAAACGAGTAGATTCGTTACTGCTTGGTCTTTCACTGTTCTGTTTTCAACAGCTCCTGGGTGCTTTCTTTCAGGCCCGGCAAGAGGAACCTTTGCTTTTGAAGGCCGTTGAGCAACTGATGCGTTTTACTCTGAGGGTGGCGTGTTACAGCTGATTTTGATGACTTTGCGCCGCACACGGGCGCGTGTACGTAACATTATTTTCTGGCTCGGCATCGATGCGTCCCCAGCGTTCCCCACTGACTGCTGAGTGACCATTATAGGTTCCCTTGACGAGAAATAACGCATTTTATATTGAGGGACACAAGCGTCCAGCCGTGTGAACATACATTTTTACCAGCAGGCGAGGAGAGCACACAAAATGCAGAAAAAACGAGTAAATTCGCTACTGCTTGGTCTTTCACTGTTCTGTTTTCAGCAGCTCCTGGGTGTTTCTTTCAGCTTCTGCAAGAGGAAACTGTGCTTTTGAAGGCCATTAATAAGCCAAAGGGTTTTACTCTGACGGTGGCGCGTTACAGCTGATTTTGATCACTTTGCGCCGCACATGGGCGCGTGTACGTAACATTATTTTCTGGCTCGACATCGATGCGGCCCCAGCGTTCCCCACTGGCTGCTGAGTGACCATTGTAGGTTCCTTTGACGGGAAATAACGCATTTTATATTGAGGGACACAAACGTCCAGCCGTGTGAACATAGATTTTTACCAGCAGGCGAGGAGAGCACACAAAATGCAGAAAAAACGAGTAAATTCGTTACTGCTTGGTCTTTCACTGTTCTGTTTTCAACAGCTCCTGGGTGCTTTCTTTCAGGCCCGGCAAGAGGAACCTTTGCTTTTGAAGGCCGTTGAGCAACTGATGCGTTTTACTCTGAGGGTGGCGTGTTACAGCTGATTTTGATGACCTTGCGCCGCACACAGGAGCGTGTACGTAACATTATTTTCTGGCTCGACATCGATGCGTCCCCAGCTTTCCCCACTGGCTGCTGAGTGACCATTATTGGTTCCCTTGATGGCAAATATCGCATTTTATATTGAGAGGCACAAGCGTCCAGCCGTGTGTACATACATTTTTACCAGCAGGCGAGGAGAGCACACAAAATGCATAAAAAACGAATAATTTTGTTACTACTTGGTCTTTCACTGTTCTGTTTTCAACAGCTCCTGGGTGTTTCTTTCAGCTTCTGCAAGAGAAAACTGTGCTTTTGAAGGCCATTAAAAAGCCGAAGGGTTTTACTCTGACGGTGGCGCGTAACAGCTGATTTTGATGACTTTGCGCCGCACAACGGGCGCGTGTACGTAACATTATTTTCTGGCTCGACATCGATGCGTCCCCAGCGTTACCCACTGGCTGCTGAGTGACCAATATAGGTTCCCTTTGTGGGAAATATCGCATTTTGTATTGAGGGGCTCAAGCGTCCAGCCGTGTGAACATACATTTTTACCAGCAGGCGAGGAGAGCACACAAAATGCATAAAAAACGAATAATTTTGTTACTACTTGGTCTTTCACTGTTCTGTTTTCAACAGCTCCTGGGTCTTTCTTTCAGCTTCTGCAAGAGGGAACTGTGCTTTTGAAGGCCTTTAAGAAACCGAAGGGTTTTACTCTGACGGTGGCGCGTTACAGCTGATTTTGATGACTTTGCGCCGCACACGGGCGCGTGTACGTAACATTATTTTCTGGCTCGACATCGATGCGTCCCCAGCGTTCCCCACTGGCTGCTGAGTGACCATTACAGGTTCCTTTGACGGGAATTAACGCATTTTATATTGAGGGACACAACCGTCCAGCCGTGTGAACATACATTGTTACCAGCAGGCGAGGAGAGCACACAAAATGCATAAAAAACGAGTAAATTCGTCACTTCTTGGTCTTTCACTGTTCAGTTTTCAACAGCTCCTGGGTCTTTCTTTCAGCTTCTGCAAGAGGAAACTGTGCTTTTGAAGGCCATTAATAAGTCAAAGGGTTTTACTCTGACGGTGGCGTGTTACAGCTGATTTTGATGACCTTGCGCCGCACACGGGAGCGTGTACGTAACATTATTTTCTGGCTCGACATCGATGCGTCCCCAGCGTTCCCCACTGGCTGCTGAGTGACCATTACAGGTTCCTTTGACGGGAATTAACGCATTTTATATTGAGGGACCCAACCGTCCAGCCGTGTGAACATACATTGTTACCAGCAGGCGAGGAGAGCACACAAAATGCATAAAAAACGAGTAAATTCGTCACTGCTTGGTCTTTCACTGTTCAGTTTTCAACAGCTCCTGGGTCTTTATTTCAGCTTCTGCAAGAGGAAACTGTGCTTTTGAAGGCCATTAATAAGCCAAAGGGTTTTACTCTGACGGTGGCGCGTTACAGCTGATTTTGATGACTTTGCGCCGCACACGGGCGCGTGTACGTAACATTATTTTCTGGCTCGACATCGATGCGTCCCCAGCGTTCCCCACTGGCTGCTGAGTGACCATTATAGGTTCCCTTGATGGGAAATATCGCATTTTATATTGAGAGGCACAAGCGTCCAGCCGTGTGTACATACATTTTTACCAGGAGGCGAGGAGAGCACACAAAATGCATAAAAAACGAGTAATTTTGTTACTACTTGGTCTTTCACTGTTCTGTTTTCAACAGCTCCTGGGTCTTTCTTTCAGCTTCTGCAAGAGGGAACTGTGCTTTTGAAGGCCTTTAAGAAACCGAAGGGTTTTACTCTGACGGTGGCGCGTTACAGCTGATTTTGATGACTTTGCGCCGCACACGGGCGCGTGTACGTAACATTATTTTCTGGCTCGGCATCGATGCGTCCCCAGCGTTCCCCACTGACTGCTGAGTGACCATTATAGGTTCCCTTGACGAGAAATAACGCATTTTATATTGAGGGACACAAGCGTCCAGCCGTGTGAACATACATTTTTACCAGCAGGCGAGGAGAGCACACAAAATGCAGAAAAAACGAGTAAATTCGCTACTGCTTGGTCTTTCACTGTTCTGTTTTCAGCAGCTCCTGGGTGTTTCTTTCAGCTTCTGCAAGAGGAAACTGTGCTTTTGAAGGCCATTAATAAGCCAAAGGGTTTTACTCTGACGGTGGCGCGTTACAGCTGATTTTGATCACTTTGCGCCGCACATGGGCGCGTGTACGTAACATTATTTTCTGGCTCGACATCGATGCAGCCCCAGCGTTCCCCACTGGCTGCTGAGTGACCATTGTAGGTTCCCCTGACGGGAAATAACGCATTTTATATTGAGGGACACAAACGTCCAGCCGTGTGAACATAGATTTTTACCAGCAGGCGAGGAGAGCACACAAAATGCAGAAAAAACGAGTAAATTCGTTACTGCTTGGTCTTTCACTGTTCTGTTTTCAACAGCTCCTGGGTGCTTTCTTTCAGGCCCGGCAAGAGGAACCTTTGCTTTTGAAGGCCGTTGAGCAACTGATGCGTTTTACTCTGAGGGTGGCGTGTTACAGCTGATTTTGATGACCTTGCGCCGCACACAGGAGCGTGTACGTAACATTATTTTCTGGCTCGACATCGATGCGTCCCCAGCTTTCCCCACTGGCTGCTGAGTGACCATTATTGGTTCCCTTGATGGCAAATATCGCATTTTATATTGAGAGGCACAAGCGTCCAGCCGTGTGTACATACATTTTTACCAGCAGGCGAGGAGAGCACACAAAATGCATAAAAAACGAATAATTTTGTTACTACTTGGTCTTTCACTGTTCTGTTTTCAACAGCTCCTGGGTGTTTCTTTCAGCTTCTGCAAGAGAAAACTGTGCTTTTGAAGGCCATTAAAAAGCCGAAGGGTTTTACTCTGACGGTGGCGCGTAACAGCTGATTTTGATGACTTTGCGCCGCACAACGGGCGCGTGTACGTAACATTATTTTCTGGCTCGACATCGATGCGTCCCCAGCGTTACCCACTGGCTTCTGAGTGACCAATATAGGTTCCCTTTGTGGGAAATATCGCATTTTGTATTGAGGGGCTGAAGCGTCCAGCCGTGTGAACATACATTTTTACCAGCAGGCGAGGAGAGCACACAAAATGCATAAAAAACGAATAATTTTGTTACTACTTGGTCTTTCACTGTTCTGTTTTCAACAGCTCCTGGGTCTTTCTTTCAGCTTCTGCAAGAGGGAACTGTGCTTTTGAAGGCCTTTAAGAAACCGAAGGGTTTTACTCTGACGGTGGCGCGTTACAGCTGATTTTGATGACTTTGCGCCGCACACGGGCGCGTGTACGTAACATTATTTTCTGGCTCGACATCGATGCGTCCCCAGCGTTCCCCACTGGCTGCTGAGTGACCATTGTAGGTTCCCCTGACGGGAAATAACGCATTTTATATTGAGGGACACAAACGTCCAGCCGTGTGAACATACATTTTTACCAGCAGGCGAGGAGAGCACACAAAATGCAGAAAAAACGAGTAAATTCGTTACTGCTTGGTCTTTCACTGTTCTGTTTTCAGCAGCTCCTGGGTGTTTCTTTCAGCTTCTGTAAGAGGAAACTGTGCTTTTGAAGGCCATTAATAAGCCAAAGGGTTTTACTCTGACGGTGGCGCGTTACAGCTGATTTTGATGACTTTGCGCCGCACATGGGCGCGTGTACGTAACATTATTTTCTGGCTCGACATCGATGCGTCCCCAGCGTTTCCCACTGGCTGCTGAGTGACCAATATAGGTTCCCTTTATGGGAAATGTCGCATTTTGTATTGAGGGGCTCAAGCGTCCAGCCGTGTGAACATACATTTTTACCAGCAAGCGAGGAGAGCACACAAAATGCATAAAAAACGAGTAAATTCGTTACTGCTTGGTCTTTCACTGTTCTGTTTTCATCAGCTCCTGGGTGCTTTCTTTCAGGCCCGGCAAGAGGAACCTTTGCTTTTGAAGGCCGTTGAGCAACTGATGCGTTTTACTCTGAGGGTGGCGTGTTACAGCTGATTTTGATGACCTTGCGCCGCACACGGGAGCGTGTACGAAACATTATTTTTTGGCTCGACATCGATGCGTCCCCAGCTTTCCCCACAGGCAGCTGAGTGACCATTATAGGTTCCCTTGATGGCAAATATCGCATTTTATATTGAGAGGCACAAGCGTCCAGCCGTGTGTACATACATTTTTACCAGGAGGCGAGGAGAGCACACAAAATGCATAAAAAACGAGTAAATTCGTTACTGCTTGGTCTTTCGCTGTTCTGTTTTCAACAGCTCCTGGGTGTTTCTTTCAGCTTCTGCAAGAGGAAACTGTGCTTTTGAAGGCCATTAAGAAACCGAAGGGTTTTACTCTGACGGTGGCGCGTTACAGCTGATTTTGATGACTTTGCACCGCACACGGGCGCGTGTACGTAACATTATTTTCTGGCTCGACATCGATGCATCCCCAGCGTTCCCCACTGGCTGCTGAGTGACCATTACAGGTTCCTTTGACGGGAATTAACGCATTTTATATTGAGGGACACAACCGTCCAGCCGTGTGAACATACATTGTTACCAGCAGGCGAGGAGAGCACACAAAATGCATAAAAAACGAGTAAATTCGTCACTGCTTGGTCTTTCACTGTTCAGTTTTCAACAGCTCCTGGGTCTTTCTTTCAACTTCTGCAAGAGGAAACTGTGCTTTTGAAGGCCATTAATAAGCCAAAGGGTTTTACTCTGACGGTGGCGCGTTACAGCTGATTTTGATGACTTTGCGCCGCACACGGGCGCGTGTACGTAACATTATTTTCTGGCTCGACATCGATGCGTCCCCAGCGTTCCCCACTGGCTGCTGAGTGACCATTATAGGTTCCCTTGATGGGAAATATCGCATTTTATATTGAGAGGCACAAGCGTCCAGCCGTGTGTACATACATTTTTACCAGGAGGCGAGGAGAGCACACAAAATGCATAAAAAACGAGTAATTTTGTTACTACTTGGTCTTTCACTGTTCTGTTTTCAACAGCTCCTGGGTCTTTCTTTCAGCTTCTGCAAGAGGAAACTGTGCTTTTGAAGGCCTTTAAGAAAAGGAAGGGTTTTACTCTGACGGTGGCGCGTTACAGCTGATTTTGATGACTTTGCGCCGCACACGGGCGCGTGTACGTAACATTATTTTCTGGCTCGGCATCGATGCGTCCCCAGCGTTCCCCACTGACTGCTGAGTGACCATTATAGGTTCCCTTGACGAGAAATAACGCATTTTATATTGAGGGACACAAGCGTCCAGCCGTGTGAACATAGATTTTTACCAGCAGGCGAGGAGAGCACACAAAATGCAGAAAAAACGAGTAAATTCGCTACTGCTTGGTCTTTCACTGTTCTGTTTTCAGCAGCTCCTGGGTGTTTCTTTCAGCTTCTGCAAGAGGAAACTGTGCTTTTGAAGGCCATTAATAAGCCAAAGGGTTTTACTCTGACGGTGGCGCGTTACAGCTGATTTTGATCACTTTGCGCCGCACATGGGCGCGTGTACGTAACATTATTTTCTGGCTCGACATCGATGCAGCCCCAGCGTTCCCCACTGGCTGCTGAGTGACCATTGTAGGTTCCCCTGACGGGAAATAACGCATTTTATATTGAGGGACACAAACGTCCAGCCGTGTGAACATAGATTTTTACCAGCAGGCGAGGAGAGCACACAAAATGCAGAAAAAACGAGTAAATTCGTTACTGCTTGGTCTTTCACTGTTCTGTTTTCAACAGCTCCTGGGTGCTTTCATTCAGGCCCGGCAAGAATAACCTTTGCTTTTGAAGGCCGTTGAGCAACTGATGCGTTTTACTCTGAGGGTGGCGTGTTACAGCTGATTTTGATGACCTTGCGCCGCACACAGGAGCGTGTACGTAACATTATTTTCTGGCTCGACATCGATGCGTCCCCAGCTTTCCCCACTGGCTGCTGAGTGACCATTATTGGTTCCCTTGATGGCAAATATCGCATTTTATATTGAGAGGCACAAGCGTCCAGCCGTGTGTACATACATTTTTACCAGCAGGCGAGGAGAGCACACAAAATGCATAAAAAACGAATAATTTTGTTACTACTTGGTCTTTCACTGTTCTGTTTTCAACAGCTCCTGGGTGTTTCTTTCAGCTTCTGCAAGAGAAAACTGTGCTTTTGAAGGCCATTAAAAAGCCGAAGGGTTTTACTCTGACGGTGGCGCGTAACAGCTGATTTTGATGACTTTGCGCCGCACAACGGGCGCGTGTACGTAACATTATTTTCTGGCTCGACATCGATGCGTCCCCAGCGTTACCCACTGGCTGCTGAGTGACCAATATAGGTTCCCTTTGTGCGAAATATCGCATTTTGTATTGAGGGGCTCAAGCGTCCAGCCGTGTGAACATACATTTTTACCAGCAGGCGAGGAGAGCACACAAAATGCATAAAAAACGAATAATTTTGTTACTACTTGGTCTTTCACTGTTCTGTTTTCAACAGCTCCTGGGTCTTTCTTTCAGCTTCTGCAAGAGGGAACTGTGCTTTTGAAGGCCTTTAAGAAACCGAAGGGTTTTACTCTGACGGTGGCGCGTTACAGCTGATTTTGATGACTTTGCGCCGCACACGGGCGCGTGTACGTAACATTATTTTCTGGCTCGGCATCGATGCGTCCCCAGCGTTCCCCACTGACTGCTGAGTGACCATTGTAGGTTCCCTTGACGAGAAATAACGCATTTTATATTGAGGGACACAAGCGTCCAGCCGTGTGAACATACATTTTTACCAGCAGGGGAGGAGAGCACACAAAATGCAGAAAAAACGAGTAAATTCGCTACTGCTTGGTCTTTCACTGTTCTGTTTTCAGCAGCTCCTGGGTGTTTCTTTCAGCTTCTGCAAGAGGAAACTGTGCTTTTGAAGGCCATTAATAAGCCAAAGGGTTTTACTCTGACGGTGGCGTGTTACAGCTGATTTTGATCACTTTGCGCCGCACATGGGCGCGTGTACGTAACATTATTTTCTGGCTCGACATCGATGCAGCCCCAGCGTTCCCCACTGGCTGCTGAGTGACCATTACAGGTTCCTTTGACGGGAATTAACGCATTTTATATTGAGGGGCACAACCGTCCAGCCGTGTGAACATACATTGTTACCAGCAGGCGAGGAGAGCACACAAAATGCATAAAAAACGAGTAAATTCGTCACTGCTTGGTCTTTCACTGTTCTGTTTTCAACAGCTCCTGGGTCTTTCTTTCAGCTTCTGCAAGAGAAAATTGTGCTTTTGAAGGCCTTTAAGAAAGCGAAGGGTTTTACTCTGACGGTGGCGCGTTACAGCTGATTTTGATGACTTTGCGCCGCACACGGGCGCGTGTACGTAACATTATTTTCTGGCTCGACATCGATGCGTCCCCAGCGTTCCCCACTGGCTGCTGAGTGACCATTACAGGTTCCTTTGACGGGAATTAACGCATTTTATATTGAGGGACACAACCGTCCAGCCGTGTGAACATACATTGTTACCAGCAGGCGAGGAGAGCACACAAAATGCATAAAAAACGAGTAAATTCGTCACTGCTTGGTCTTTCACTGTTCTGTTTTCAACAGCTCCTGGGTCTTTCTTTCAGCTTCTGCAAGAGAAAATTGTGCTTTTGAAGGCCTTTAAGAAAGCGAAGTTTTTTACTATGACGGTGGCGCGTTACAGCTGATTTTGATGACTATGCGCCGCACACGGGCGCGTGTACGTAACATTATTTTTTGGCTCGACATCGATGCGTCCCCAGCGTTCCCCACTGGCTGCTGAGTGACCATTGTAGGTTCCCCTGACGGGAAATAACGCATTTTATATTGGGGGACACAAACGTCCAGCCGTGTGAACATACATTTTTACCAGCAGGCGAGGAGAGCACACAAAATGCAGAAAAATCGAGTAAATTCGTTACTGCTTGGTCTTTCACTGTTCTGTTTTCAGCAGCTCCTGGGTGTTTCTTTCAGCTTCTGTAAGAGGAAACTGTGCTTTTGAAGGCCATTAATAAGCCAAAGGGTTTTACTCTGACGGTGGCGCGTTACAGCTGATTTTGATGACTTTGCGCCGCACATGGGCGCGTGTACGTAACATTATTTTCTGGCTCGACATCGATGCGTCCCCAGCGTTTCCCACTGGCTGCTGAGTGACCAATATAGGTTCCCTTTATGGGAAATGTCGCATTTTGTATTGAGGGGCTCAAGCGTCCAGCCGTGTGAACATACATTTTTACCAGCAAGCGAGGAGAGCACACAAAATGCATAAAAAACGAGTAAATTCGTTACTGCTTGGTCTTTCGCTGTTCTGTTTTCAACAGCTCCTGGGTGTTTCTTTCTGCTTCTGCAAGAGGAAACTGTGCTTTTGAAGGCCATTAAGAAACCGAAGGGTTTTACTCTGACGGTGGCGCGTTACAGCTGATTTAGATGACTTTGCACCGCACACGGGCGCGTGTACGTAACATTATTTTCTGGCTCGACATCGATGCATCCCTAGCGTTCCCCACTGGCTGCTGAGTGACCATTACAGGTTCCTTTGACGGGAATTAACGCATTTTATATTGAGGGACACAACCGTCCAGCCGTGTGAACATACATTGTTACCAGCAGGCGAGGAGAGCACACAAAATGCATAAAAAACGAGTAAATTCGTCACTGCTTGGTCTTTCACTGTTCAGTTTTCAACAGCTCCTGGGTCTTTGTTTCAGCTTCTGCAAGAGGAAACTGTGCTTTTGAAGGCCATTAATAAGCCAAAGGGTTTTACTCTGACGGTGGCGCGTTACAGCTGATTTTGATGACTTTGCGCCGCACACGGGCGCGTGTACGTAACATTATTTTCTGGCTCGACATCGATGCGTCCCCAGCGTTCCCCACTGGCTGCTGAGTGACCATTATAGGTTCCCTTGATGGGAAATATCGCATTTTATATTGAGAGGCACAAGCGTCCAGCCGTGTGTACATACATTTTTACCAGGAGGCGAGGAGAGCACACAAAATGCATAAAAAACGAGTAATTTTGTTACTACTTGGTCTTTCACTTTTCTGTTTTCAACAGCTCCTGGGTCTTTCTTTCAGCTTCTGCAAGAGAGAACTGTGCTTTTGAAGGCCTTTAAGAAACCGAAGGGTTTTACTCTGACGGTGGCGCGTTACAGCTGATTTTGATGACTTTGCGCCGCACACGGGCGCGTGTACGTAACATTATTTTCTGGCTCGGCATCGATGCGTCCCCAGCGTTCCCCACTGACTGCTGAGTGACCATTATAGGTTCCCTTGACGAGAAATAACGCATTTTATATTGGGGGACACAAGCGTCCAGCCGTGTGAACATACATTTTTACCAGCAGGCGAGGAGAGCACACAAAATGCAGAAAAAACGAGTAAATTCGCTACTGCTTGGTCTTTCACTGTTCTGTTTTCAGCAGCTCCTGGGTGTTTCTTTCAGCTTCTGCAAGAGGAAACTGTGCTTTTGAAGGCCATTAATAAGCCAAAGGGTTTTACTCTGACGGTGGCGCGTTACAGCTGATTTTGATCACTTTGCGCCGCACATGGGCGCGTGTACGTAACATTATTTTCTGGCTCGACATCGATGCAGCCCCAGCGTTCCCCACTGGCTGCCGAGTGACCAATATAGGTTCCCTTTACGGGAAATGTCGCATTTTGTATTGAGGGGCTCAAGCGTCCAGCCGTCTGAACATACATTTTTACCAGCAAGCGAGGAGAGCACACAAAATGCATAAAAAACGAGTAAATTCGTTACTGCTTGGTCTTTCACTGTTCTGTTTTCAACAGCTCCTGGGTGTTTCTTTCAGCTTCTGCAAGAGGAAACTGTGCTTTTGAAGGCCATTAATAAGCCAAAGGTTTTTACTCTGACGGTGGCGCGTTACAGCTGATTTTGATGACTTTGCACCGCACACGGGCGCGTGTACGTAACATTATTTTCTGGCTCGATATCGATGCATCCCCAGCGTTCCCCACTGGCTGCTGAGTGACCATTACAGGTTCCTTTGACGGGAATTAACGCATTTTATATTGAGGGGCACAACCGTCCAGCCGTGTGAACATACATTGTTACCAGCAGGCGAGGAGAGCACACAAAATGCATAAAAAACGAGTAAATTCGTTACTGCTTGGTCTTTCACTGTTCTGTTTTCAACAGCTCCTGGGTCTTTCTTTCAGCTTCTGCAAGAGAAAATTGTGCTTTTGAAGGCCTTTAAGAAAGCGAAGGGTTTTACTCTGACGGTGGCGCGTTACAGCTGATTTTGATGACTTTGCGCCGCACACGGGCGCGTGTACGTAACATTATTTTCTGGCTCGACATCGATGCGTCCCCAGCGTTCCCCACTGGCTGCTGAGTGACCATTATAGGTTCCCCTGACGGGAAATAACGCATTTTATATTGAGGGACACAAACGTCCAGCCGTGTGAACATACATTTTTACCAGCAGGCGAGGAGAGCACACAAAATGCAGAAAAAACGAGTAAATTCGTTACTGCTTGGTCTTTCACTGTTCTGTTTTCAACAGCTCCTGGGTGCTTTCTTTCAGGCCCGGCAAGAGGAACCTTTGCTTTTGAAGGCCGTTGAGCAACTGATGCGTTTTACTCTGAGGGTGGCGTGTTACAGCTGATTTTGATGACCTTGCGCCGCACACGGGAGCGTGTACGTAACATTATTTTTTGGCTCGACATCGATGCGTCCCCAGCTTTCCCCACTGGCAGCTGAGTGACCATTATAGGTTCCCTTGATGGCAAATATCGCATTTTATATTGAGAGGCACAAGCGTCCAGCCGTGTGTACATACATTTTTACCAGGAGGCGAGGAGAGCACACAAAATGCATAAAAAACGAGTAAATTCGTTACTGCTTGGTCTTTCGCTGTTCTGTTTTCAACAGCTCCTGGGTGTTTCTTTCAGCTTCTGCAAGAGGAAACTGTGCTTTTGGAGGCCATTAAGAAACCGAAGGGTTTTACTCTGACGGTGGCGCGTTACAGCTGATTTTGATGACTTTGCACCGCACACGGGCGCGTGTACGTAACATTATTTTCTGGCTCGACATCGATGCGTCCCCAGCGTTCCCCACTGGCTGCTGAGTGACCATTGTAGGTTCCCCTGACGGGAAATAACGCATTTTATATTGAGGGACACAAACGTCCAGCCGTGTGAACATACATTTTTACCAGCAGGCGAGGAGAGCACACAAAATGCAGAAAAAACGAGTAAATTCGTTACTGCTTGGTCTTTCACTGTTCTGTTTTCAGCAGCTCCTGGGTGTTTCTTTCAGCTTCTGTAAGAGGAAACTGTGCTTATGAAGGCCATTAATAAGCCAAAGGGTTTTACTCTGACGGTGGCGCGTTACAGCTGATTTTGTTGACTTTGCGCCGCACATGGGCGCGTGTACGTAACATTATTTTCTGGCTCGACATCGATGCGTCCCCAGCCTTTCCCACTGGCTGCTGAGTGACCAATATAGGTTCCCTTGATGGGAAATGTCGCATTTTGTATTGAGGGGCTCAAGCGTCCAGCCGTGTGAACATACATTTTTACCAGCAAGCGAGGAGAGCACACAAAATGCATAAAAAACGAGTAAATTCGTTACTGCTAGGTCTTTCACTGTTCTGTTTTCAACAGCTCCTGGGTGCTTTCTTTCAGGCCCGGCAAGAGGAACCTTTGCTTTTGAAGGCCGTTGAGCAACTGATGCGTTTTACTCTGAGGGTGGCGTGTTACAGCTGATTTTGATGACCTTGCGCCGCACACGGGAGCGTGTACGTAACATTATTTTCTGGCTCGACATCGATGCGTCCCCAGCGTTCCCCACTGGCTGCTGAGTGACCATTATAGGTTCCCTTGATGGGAAATATCGCATTTTATATTGAGAGGCACAAGCGTCCAGCCGTGTGTACATACATTTTTACCAGGAGGCGAGGAGAGCACACAAAATGCATAAAAAACGAGTAATTTTGTTACTACTTGGTCTTTCACTGTTCTGTTTTCAACAGCTCCTGGGTCTTTTTTTCAGCTTCTGCAAGAGAAAATTGTGCTTTTGAAGGCCTTTAAGAAAGCGAAGGGTTTTACTCTGACAGTGGCGCGTTACAGCTGATTTTGATGACTTTGCGCCGCACACGGGCGCGTGTACGTAACATTATTTTCTGGCTCGAGATCGATGCGTCCCCAGCGTTCCCCACTGGCTGCTGAGTGACCATTATAGGTTCCCCTGACGGGAAATAACGCATTTTATATTGAGGGACACAAACGTCCAGGCGTGTGAACATAGATTTTTACCAGCAGGCGAGGAGAGCACACAAAATGCAGAAAAAACGAGTAAATTCGTTACTGCTTGGTCTTTCACTGTTCTGTTTTCAACAGCTCCTGGGTGCTTTCTTTCAGGCCCGGCAAGAGGAACCTTTGCTTTTGAAGGCCGTTGAGCAACTGATGCGTTTTACTCTGAGGGTGGCGTGTTACAGCTGACTTTGATGACCTTGCGCCGCACACAGGAGCGTGTACGTAACATTATTTTCTGGCTCGACATCGATGCGTCCCCAGCTTTCCCCACTGGCTGCTGAGTGACCATTATTGGTTCCCTTGATGGCAAATATCGCATTTTATATTGAGAGGCACAAGCGTCCAGCCGTGTGTACATACATTTTTACCAGCAGGCGAGGAGAGCACACAAAATGCATAAAAAACGAATAATTTTGTTACTACTTGGTCTTTCACTGTTCTGTTTTCAACAGCTCCTGGGTGTTTCTTTCAGCTTCTGCAAGAGAAAACTGTGCTTTTGAAGGCCATTAAAAAGCCGAAGGGTTTTACTCTGACGGTGGCGCGTAACAGCTGATTTTGATGACTTTGCGCCGCACAACGGGCGCGTGTACGTAACATTATTTTCTGGCTCGACATCGATGCGTCCCCAGCGTTACCCACTGGCTGCTGAGTGACCAATATAGGTTCCCTTTGTGGGAAATATCGCATTTTGTATTGAGGGGCTCAAGCGTCCAGCCGTGTGAACATAGATTTTTACCAGCAGGCGAGGAGAGCACACAAAATGCAGAAAAAACGAGTAAATTCGTTACTGCTTGGTCTTTCACTGTTCTGTTTTCAGCAGCTCCTGGGTGTTTCTTTCAGCTTCTGTAAGAGGAAACTGTGCTTATGAAGGCCATTAATAAGCCAAAGGGTTTTACTCTGACGGTGGCGCGTTACAGCTGATTTTGTTGACTTTGCGCCGCACATGGGCGCGTGTACGTAACATTATTTTCTGGCTCGACATCGATGCGTCCCCAGCCTTTCCCACTGGCTGCTGAGTGACCAATATAGGTTCCCTTGATGGGAAATGTCGCATTTTGTATTGAGGGGCTCAAGCGTCCAGCCGTGTGAACATACATTTTTACCAGCAAGCGAGGAGAGCACACAAAATGCATAAAAAACGAGTAAATTCGTTACTGCTAGGTCTTTCACTGTTCTGTTTTCAACAGCTCCTGGGTGCTTTCTTTCAGGCCCGGCAAGAGGAACCTTTGCTTTTGAAGGCCGTTGAGCAACTGATGCGTTTTACTCTGAGGGTGGCGTGTTACAGCTGATTTTGATGACCTTGCGCCGCACACGGGAGCGTGTACGTAACATTATTTTCTGGCTCGACATCGATGCGTCCCCAGCGTTCCCCACTGGCTGCTGAGTGACCATTATAGGTTCCCTTGATGGGAAATATCGCATTTTATATTGAGAGGCACAAGCGTCCAGCCGTGTGTACATACATTTTTACCAGGAGGCGAGGAGAGCACACAAAATGCATAAAAAACGAGTAATTTTGTTACTACTTGGTCTTTCACTGTTCTGTTTTCAACAGCTCCTGGGTCTTTTTTTCAGCTTCTGCAAGAGAAAATTGTGCTTTTGAAGGCCTTTAAGAAAGCGAAGGGTTTTACTCTGACAGTGGCGCGTTACAGCTGATTTTGATGACTTTGCGCCGCACACGGGCGCGTGTACGTAACATTATTTTCTGGCTCGAGATCGATGCGTCCCCAGCGTTCCCCACTGGCTGCTGAGTGACCATTATAGGTTCCCCTGACGGGAAATAACGCATTTTATATTGAGGGACACAAACGTCCAGGCGTGTGAACATAGATTTTTACCAGCAGGCGAGGAGAGCACACAAAATGCAGAAAAAACGAGTAAATTCGTTACTGCTTGGTCTTTCACTGTTCTGTTTTCAACAGCTCCTGGGTGCTTTCTTTCAGGCCCGGCAAGAGGAACCTTTGCTTTTGAAGGCCGTTGAGCAACTGATGCGTTTTACTCTGAGGGTGGCGTGTTACAGCTGACTTTGATGACCTTGCGCCGCACACAGGAGCGTGTACGTAACATTATTTTCTGGCTCGACATCGATGCGTCCCCAGCTTTCCCCACTGGCTGCTGAGTGACCATTATTGCTTCCCTTGATGGCAAATATCGCATTTTATATTGAGAGGCACAAGCGTCCAGCCGTGTGTACATACATTTTTACCAGCAGGCGAGGAGAGCACACAAAATGCATAAAAAACGAATAATTTTGTTACTACTTGGTCTTTCACTGTTCTGTTTTCAACAGCTCCTGGGTGTTTCTTTCAGCTTCTGCAAGAGAAAACTGTGCTTTTGAAGGCCATTAAAAAGCCGAAGGGTTTTACTCTGACGGTGGCGCGTAACAGCTGATTTTGATGACTTTGCGCCGCACAACGGGCGCGTGTACGTAACATTATTTTCTGGCTCGACATCGATGCGTCCCCAGCGTTACCCACTGGCTGCTGAGTGACCAATATAGGTTCCCTTTGTGGGAAATATCGCATTTTGTATTGAGGGGCTCAAGCGTCCAGCCGTGTGAACATAGATTTTTACCAGCAGGCGAGGAGAGCACACAAAATGCATAAAAAACGAGTAAATTCGTCACTGCTTGGTCTTTCACTGTTCTGTTTTCAACAGCTCCTAGGTCTTTCTTTCCGCTTCTGCAAGAGAAAATTGTGCTTTTGAAGGCCTTTAAGGAAGCGAAGGGTTTTACTCTGACGGTGGCGCGTTACAGCTGATTTTGATGACTTTGCGCCGCACACGGGCGCGTGTACGTAACATTATTTTCTGGCTCGACATCGATGCGTCCCCAGCGTTCCCCACTGGCTGCTGAGTGACCATTATAGGTTCCCCTGACGGGAAATAACGCATTTTATATTGAGGGACACAAACGTCCAGCCGTGTGAACATACGTTTTTACCAGCAGGCGAGGAGAGCACACAAAATGCAGAAAAAACCAGTAAATTCGTTACTGCTTGGTCTTTCACTGTTCTGTTTTCAGCAGCTCCTGGGTGTTTCTTTCAGCTTCTGCAAGAGGAAACTGTGCTTTTGAAGGCCTTTAAGAAACCGAAGGGTTTTACTCTGACGGTGGCGCGTTACAGCTGATTTTGATCACTTTGCGCCGCACACGGGCGCGTGTACGTAACATTATTTTCTGGCTCGACATCGATGCATCCCCAGCGTTCCCCACTGGTTTCTGAGTTACCATTACAGGTTCCTTTGACGGGAATTAACGCATTTTATATTGGGGGTCACAACCGTCCAGCCGTGTGAACATACATTGTTACCAGCAGGCGAGGAGAGCACACAAAATGCATAAAAAACGAGTAAATTCGTCACTGCTTGGTCTTTCACTGTTCTGTTTCTAACAGCTCCTGGGTCTTTCTTTCAGGTTCTGCAAGAGGAAACTGTGCTTTTGAAGGCCATTAATAAGCCAAAGGGTTTTACTCTGACGGTGGCGCGTTACAGCTGATTTTGATCACTTTGCGCCGCACATGGGCGCGTGTACGTAACATTATTTTCTGGCTCGACATCGATGCGTCCCCAGCGTTTCCCACTGGCTGCTGAGTGACCAGTATAGGTTCCCTTTATGGGAAATGTCGCATTTTGTATTGAGGGGCTCAAGCGTCCAGCCGTGTGAACATACATTTTTACCAGCAAGCGAAGAGAGCACACAAAATGCATAAAAAACGAGTAAATTCGTCACTGCTTGGTCTTTCACTGTTCTGTTTTCAACAGCTCCTGGGTCTTTCTTTCAGCTTCTGCAAGAGAAAATTGTGCTTTTGAAGGCCTTTAAGAAAGCGAAGGGTTTTACTCTGACGGTGGCGCGTTACAGCTGATTTTGATGACTCTGCGCCGCACACGGGCGCGTGTACGTAACATTATTTTCTGGCTCGACATCGATGCGTCCCCAGCGTTCCCCACTGGCTGCTGAGTGACCATTATAGGTTCCCCTGACGGGAAATAACGCATTTTATATTGAGGGACACAAACGTCCAGCCGTGTGAACATACATTATTACCAGCAGGCGAGGTGAGCACACAAAATGCAGAAAAAACGAGTAAATTCGTTACTGCTTGGTCTTTCACTGTTCTGTTTTCAGCAGCTCCTGGGTGTTTCTTTCAGCTTCTGCAAGAGGAAACTGTGCTTTTGAAGGCCATTAATAAGCCAAAGGTTTTTACTCTGACGGTGGCGCGTTACAGCTGATTTTGATCACTTTGCGCCGCACATGGGCGCGTGAACGTAACATTATTTTCTGGCTCGACATCGATGCGTCCCCAGCGTTCCCCCCTGGCTGCTGAGTTACCAATATAGGTTCCCTTTATGGGAAATGTCGCATTTTGTATTGAGGGGCTCAAGCGTCCAGCCGTGTGAACATACATTTTTACCAGCAAGCGAGGAGAGCACACAAAATGCATAAAAAACGAGTAAATTCGTTACTGCTTGGTCTTTCACTGTTCTGTTTTCAACAGCTCCTGGGTGCTTTCTTTCAGGCCTGGCAAGAGGAACCTTTGCTTTTGAAGGCCGTTGAGCAACTGATGCGTTTTACTCTGAGGGTGGCGTGTTACAGCTGATTTTGATGACCTTGCGCCGCACACGGGAGCGTGTACGTAACATTATTTTCTGGCTCGACATCGATGCGTCCCCAGCTTTCCCCACTGGCTGCTGAGTGACCATTATAGGTTCCCTTGATGGGAAATATCGCATTTTATATTGAGAGGCACAAGCGTCCAGCCGTGTGTACATACATTTTTACCAGGAGGCGAGGAGAGCACACAAAATGCATAAAAAACGAGTAATTTTGTTACTGCTAAGCCTTTCGCTGCTCTGTTTTCAACAGCTCCTGGGTGCTTTCTTTCTGGTTTTGCAAGAGGAAACTGTGCTTTTAAAGGCCTTTAAGAAAACGAAGCGTTTTACTCTGACGGTGGCGTGTTACAGCAAATTTTGATGACTTCGCGCCGCACACGGGCGCGTGTACGTAACATTATTTTCTGTCTCGACATCGATGCGTCCCCAACGTTCCCCACTGGCTGCTGAGTGACCATTATAGGTTCTCTTGATGGGAAATAACGCATTTTATATAGAGGGACACAAGCGTCCAGCCGTGTGTACATACATTTTTGTCAGCAGGCGAGGAGAGCACACAAAATGCATAAAAAACGAGTAATTTCGTTGTTGCTTGGTCTTTCACTGTTCTGATTTCAACAGCTTCTGGGTGTTTCTTTCAGCCTCTGCAAGAGGAAACTGTGCTTTTGAAGGCCTTTAAGAAACCGAAGGATTTTACCCTGACGGTGGCGCGTTACATCTGATTTTGATGACTTTGCGCCGCACACTGGCTCGTGTACGTAACATTATTTTCTGGCTCGACATCGATGCGTCCCCAGCGTTCCCCACTGGCTGCTGAGTGACCGTTATAGGTTCCCTTGACGGGAAATAACGCATTTTATATTGAGGGACACAACCGTCCAGCTGTGTGAACATGCATTGTTACCAGCAGGCGAGGAGAGCACACAAAATGCATAAAAAACGAGTAAATTCGTCACTGCGTGGTCTTTCACTGTTCTGTTTTCAACAGCTCCTGGGTCTTTCTTTCAGCTTCTGCAAGAGAAAACTGTGCTTTTGAAGGCCTTTAAGAAACCGAAGGGTTTTATTTTGACGGTGGCGCGTTACAGCTGATTTTGATGACTTTGCGCCGCACACGGCCGCGTGTACGTAACACTATTTTCTGGCTCGTCATCGATGCGTCCCCAGCGTTCCCCACTGGCTGCTGAGTGACCATTATAGGTTCCCCTGAAGGGAAATAACGCATTTTATATTGAGGGACACAAGCGTCCAGCCGTGTGAACATGCATTTTTACCAGCAGGCGAGGGGAGCACACAAAATGCATTAGAAACGAGTAATTTCGTTACTTCTTGGTCTTTCACTGTTCTGTTTTCAGCAGCTCCTATGTGTTTCTTTCAGCTTCTGCAAGAGGAAACTGTGCTTTTGAAGGCCATTAATAAGCCGGAGGGTTTTACTCTGACGGTGGCGCGTTACAGCTGATTTTGATCACTTTGCGCCGCACACGGGCGCGTGTACGTAACATTGTTTTCTGGCTCGACATCGATGCGTCCCCAGCGTTCCCCACTGGCTGCTGAGTGACCAATATAGGTTCCCTTGATGGGAAATGTCGCATTTTGTATTGAGGGGCTCAAGCGTCCAGCCGTGTGAACATACATTTTTACCAGCAGGCGAGGAGAGCATACAAAATGCATAAAAAACGAGTAATTTTGTTACTGCTAGGCCTTTCACTGCTCTGTTTTCAAAAGCTCCTGGGTGCTTTCTTTCTGGTTCTGCAAGAGGAAACTGTGCTTTTAAAGGCCTTTAAGAAACCGAAGGGTTTTACTCTGACGGTGGCGCGTTACAGCTGATTTTGATGACTTTGCGCCGCACACGGGCGCGTGTACGTAACATTATTTTCTGGCTCGACATCGATGCGTCCCCAGCGCTCCGCACTGGCTGCTGAGCGACCATTATAGGTCCCCTTGACGGGAAATAACGCATTTTATATTGAGGGACACAAACGTCCAGCCGTGTGAACATACATTTTTACCAGCAGGCGAGGAGAGCACACAAAATGCATAAAAAACGAGTAATTTTGTTACTTCTTGGTCTTTCACTGTTCTGATTTCAACAGCTCCTGGGGGTTTCTTTCAGCTTCTGCAAGAGGAAACTGTGCTTTTGAAGGCCTTTAAGAAACCGAAGGATTTTACTCTGACGGTGGCGCGTTACAGCTGATTATGATGACTTTGCGCCGCACACTGGCGCGTGTATGTAACATTATTTTCTGGCTCGACATCGATGCGTCCCCAGCGTTCCCCACTGGCTTCTGAGTGACCATTATAGGTTCCCTTGACGGGAAATAACGCATTTTATATTGAGGGACACAAGCGTCCAGCCGTGTGTACATACATTTTTACCAGCAGGCGAGGAGAGCACACAAAATGCATAAAAAACGGGTAAATTCGTTACTGCTTGGTCTTTCACTGTTCTGTTTTCAACAGCTCCTGGGTCTTTCTTTCAGCTTCTGCAAGAGGGAACTCTGCTTTTGAAGGCCTTTAAGAAACCGAAGGGTTTTACTCTGACGGTGGCGCGTTACAGCTGATTTTGATGACTTTGCGCCGCACACGGGCGCGTGTACGTTACATTATTTTCTGGCTCGACATGGATGCGTCCCCAGCGTTCCCCACTGGCTGCTGAGTGACCACTATAGGTTCCTTTGATGGGAAATATCGCATTTTATATTGAGGGACACAAGTGTCCAGCCGTGTGAACATAAATTTTTACCAGCAGGCGAGGAGAACACACAAAATGCTCGACATCGATGCGTCCCCAGCGTTCCCCACTGGCTGCTGAGTGACCATTATAGGTTCTATTGATGTGAAATAACGCATTTTATATTGAGGGACACAAGCGTCCAGCCGTGTGTACATACATTTTTACCAGCAGGCGAGGAGAGCACACAAAATGCATAAAAAACGAGTAATTTTGTTACTGCTTGGTCTTTCACTGTTCTGTTTTCAACAGCTCCTGGGTGCTTTCTTTCAGGCCCGGCAAGAGGAACCTTTGCTTTTGAAGGCCATTGAGCAACTGAAGCGTTTTACTCTGAGGGTGGCGTGTTACAGCTGATTTTGATGACCTTGCGCCGCACACGGGAGCGTGTACGTAACATTATTTTCTGGCTCGACATCGATGCGTCCCCAGCGTTCCCCACTGGCTGCTGAGTGACCATTATAGGTTCCCTTGATGGGAAATATCGCATTTTATATTGAGAGGCACAAGCGTCCAGCCGTGTGTACATACATTTTTACCAGGAGGCGAGGAGAGCACACAAAATGCATAAAAAACGAGTAATTTTGTTACTTCTTGGTCTTTCACTGTTCTGTTTTCAACAGCTCCTGGGTCTTTCTTTCAGCTTCTGCAAGAGGGAACTCTGCTTTTGAAGGCCTTTAAGAAACCGAAGGGTTTTACTCTGACGGTGGCGCGTTACAGCTGATTTTGATGACTTTGCGCCGCACACGGGCGCGTGTACGTTACATTATTTTCTGGCTCGACATGGATGCGTCCCCAGCGTTCCCCACTGGCTGCTGAGTGACCATTATAGGTTCCCTTGACGGGAAATAACGCATTTTACATTGAGGGACACAAACGTCCAGCCGTGTGAACATACGTTTTTACCAGCAGGCGAGGAGAGCACACAAAATGCATAAAAAACGAGTAAATTCGTTACTGCTTGGTCTTTCACTGTTCTGTTTTCAACAGCTCCTGGGTGTTTCTTTCAGCTTCTGCAAGAGGAAACTGTGCTTTTAAAGGCCTTTAAAAAACCGAAGCGTTTTACTCTGACCGTGGCGTGTTACAGCAAATTTTGATGACTTCGCGCCGCACACGGCCGCGTGTACGTAACACTATTTTCTGGCTCGACATCGATGCGTCCCCAGCGTTCCCACTGGCTGCTGAGTGACCATTATAGGTTCCCCTGACGGAAAATAACGCATTTTATATTGAGGGACACAAACGTCCAGCCGTGTGAACATACATTTTTGCCAGCAGGCGAGGAGAGCACACAAAATGCAGAAAAAACGAATAAATTCGTTACTGCTTGGTCTTTCACTGTTCTGTTTTTAACAGCTCCTGGGTCTTTCTTTCAGCTTCTGCAAGAGGGAACTCTGCTTTTGAAGGCCTTTAAGAAACCGAAGGGTTTTACTCTAACGGTGGCGCGTTACAGCTGATTTTGATGACTTTGCGCCGCACACGGGCGCGTGTACGTAACATTATTTTCTGGCTCGACATCGATGCGTCCCCAGCGTTCCCCACTGGCTGCTGAGTGACCACTATAGGTTCTATTGATGGGAAATAACGCATTTTATATTGAGGGACACAAGCGTCCAGCCGTGTGTACATACATTTTTACCAGCAGGCGAGGAGAGCACACAAAATGCATAAAAAACGGGTAATTTTGTTACTGCTTGGTCTTTCACTGTTCTGTTTTCAACAGCTCCTGGGTGCTTTCTTTAAGGCCCGGCAAGAGGAACCTTTGCTTTTGAAGGCCATTGAGCAACTGAAGCGTTTTACTCTGAGGGTGGCGTGTTACAGCTGATTTTGATGACCTTGCGCCGCACACGGGAGCGTGTACGTAACATTATTTTCTGGCTCGACATCGATGCGTCCCCAGCGTTCCCCACTGGCTGCTGAGTGACCATTATAGGTTCCCTTGATGGGAAATATCGCATTTTATATTGAGAGGCACAAGCGTCCAGCCGTGTGTACATACATACAAAATGCATAAAAAACGAGTAATTTTGTTACTTCTTGGTCTTTCACTGTTCTGTTTTCAACAGCTCCTGGGTCTTTCTTTCAGCTTCTGCAAGAGGGAACTCTGCTTTTGAAGGCCTTTAAGAAACCGAAGGGTTTTACTCTGACGGTGGCGCGTTACAGCTGATTTAGATGACTTTGCGCCGCACACGGGCGCAAGTACGTTACATTATTTTCTGGCTCGACATCGATGCGTCCCCAGCGTTCCCCACTGGCTGCTGAGTGACCATTATAGGTTCCCTTGATGGGAAATATCGCATTTTATATTGAGAGGCACAAGCGTCCAGCCGTGTGTACATACATACAAAATGCATAAAAAACGAGTAATTTTGTTACTTCTTGGTCTTTCACTGTTCTGTTTTCAACAGCTCCTGGGTCTTTCTTTCAGCTTCTGCAAGAGGGAACTCTGCTTTTGAAGGCCTTTAAGAAACCGAAGCGTTTTACTCTGACCGTGGCGTGTTACAGCAAATTTTGATGACTTCGCGCCGCACACGGGCGCGTGTACGTAACACTATTTTCCGGCTCGACATCGATGCGTCCCCAGCGTTCCCCACTGGCTGCTGAGTGACCATTATAGGTTCCCCTGACGGAAAATAACGCATTTTATATTGAGGGACACAAACGTCCAGCCGTGTGAACATACATTTTTACCAGCAGGCGAGGAGAGCACACAAAATGCAGAAAAAACGAATAAATTCGTTACTGCTTGGTCTTTCACTGTTCTGTTTTCAACAGCTCCTGGGTCTTTCTTTCAGCTTCTGCAAGAGGGAACTCTGCTTTTGAAGGCCTTTAAGAAACCGAAGGGTTTTACTCTGACGGTGGCGCGTTACAGCTGATTTTGATGACTTTGCGCCGCACACGGGCGCGTGTACGTAACATTATTTTCTCGCTCGACATCGATGCGTCCCCAGCGTTCCCCACTGGCTGCTGAGTGACCACTGAAGGTTCTATTGATGGGAAATAGCGCATTTTATATTGAGGGACACAAGCATCCAGCCGTGTGTACATACATTTTTACCAGCAGGCGAGGAGAGCACACAAAATGCATAAAAAACGAGTAATTTTGTTGCTGCTTGGTCTTTCACTGTTCTGTTTTCAACAGCTCCTGGGTGCTTTCTTTCAGGCCCGGCAAGAGGAACCTTTGCTTTTGAAGGCCATTGAGCAACTGAAGCGTTTTACTCTGAGGGTGGCGTGTTACAGCAAATTTTGATGACTTCGCGCCGCACACGGGCGCGTGAACGTAACATTATTTTCTATCTCGACATCGATGCGTCCCCAGCGTTCCCCACTGGCTGCTGAGTGACCATTATAGGTTCTCTTGATGTGAAATAACGCATTTTATATTGAGAGACACAAGCGTCCAGCCGTGTCTACATACATTTTTGTCAGCAGGCGAGGAGAGCACACAAAATGCATAAAAAACGAGTAATTTCGTTGTTGCTTGGTCTTTCACTGTTCTGATTTCAACAGCTCCTGGGTGTTTCTTTCATCTTCTGCAAGAGGAAACTGTGCTTTTGAAGGCCTTTAAGAAACCGAAGGATTTTACTCTGACCGTGGCGTGTTACAGCAAATTTTGATGACTTCGCGCCGCACACGGGCGCGCGTACGAAACACTATTTTCTGGCTCGACATCGATGCTTCCCCAGCGTTCCCCACTGGCTGCTGAGTGACCATTATAGGTTCCCCTGACGGAAAATAACGCATTTTATATTGAGGGACACAAACGTCCAGCCGTGTGAACATACATTTTTACCAGCAGGCGAGGAGAGCACACAAAATGCAGAAAAAACGAATAAATTCGTTACTGCTTGGTCTTTCACTGTTCTGTTTTCAACAGCTCCTGGGTCTTTCTTTCAGCTTCTGCAAGAGGGAACTCTGCTTTTGAAGGCCTTTAAGAAACCGAAGGGTTTTACTCTGACGGTGGCGCGTTACAGCTGATTTTGATGACTTTGCGCCGCACACGGGCGCGTGTACGTAACATTATTTTCTGGCTCGACATCGATGCGTCCCCAGCGTTCCCCTCTGGCTGCTGAGTGACCATTATAGGTTCCCCTGACGGAAAATAACGCATTTTGTATTGAGGGACACAAACGTCCAGCCGTGTGAACATACATTTTTACCAGCAGGCGAGGAGAGCACACAAAATGCAGAAAAAACGAATAAATTCGTTACTGCTTGGTCTTTCACTGTTCTGTTTTCAACAGCTCCTGGGTCTTTCTTTCAGCTTCTGCAAGAGGGAACTCTGCTTTTGAAGGCCTTTAAGAAACCGAAGGGTTTTACTCTGACGGTGGCGCGTTACAGCTGATTTTGATGACTTTGCGCCGCACACGGGCGCGTGTACGTAACATTATTTTCTGGCTCGACATCGATGCGTCCCCAGCGTTCCCCACTGGCTGCTGAGTGACCATTATAGGTTCCCTTGATGGGAAATATCGCATTTTATATTGAGAGGCACAAGCGTCCAGCCGTGTGTACATACATTTTTACCAGCAGGCGAGGAGAGCATACAAAATGCAAAAAAAACTAATAATTTCGTTACTGCTAGGCCTTTCACTGCTCTGTTTCCAACAGCTCCTGGGTGCTTTCTTTCTGGTTCTGCAAGAGGAAACTGTGATTTTAAAGGCCTTTAAGAAACCGAAGCGTTTTACTCTGACGGTGGCGTGTTACAGCAAATTTTGATGACCTCGCGCCGCACACGGGCGCGTGTACGTAACATTATTTTCTATCTCGACATCGATGCGTCCCCAGCGTTCCCCACTGGCTGCTGAGTGACCATTATAGGTTCTCTTGATGTGAAATAACGCTTTTTATATTGAGGGACACAAGCGTCCAGCCGTGTGTACATACATTTTTGTCAGCAGGCGAGGAGAGCACACAAAATGCATAAAAAACGAGTAATTTCGTTGTTGCTTGGTCTTTCACTGTTCTGATTTCAACAGCTCCTGGGTGTTTCTTTCAGCTTCTGCAAGAGGAAACTGTGCTTTTGAAGGCCTTTAAGAAACCGAAGGATTTTACTCTGACGGTGGCGCGTTACAGCTGATTTTGATGACTTTGCGCCGCACACTGGCGCGTGTACGTAACATTATTTTCTGTCTCGACATCGATGCGTCCCCAGCGTTCCCCACTGGCTGCTGAGTGACCATTACAGGTTCTCTTGATGGGAAATAACGCATTTTGTATTGAGGGACACACGCGTCCAGCCGTGTGTACATACATTTTTGTCAGCAGGCGAGGAGAGCACACAAAATGCATAAAATACGAGTAAATTCGTTACTGCTTGGTCTTTCACTGTTCTGTTTTCAACAGCTCCTGGGTGTGTCTTTCAGCTTCTGCACTAGGAAACTGTGCATTTGAAGGCCTTCAAGAAACCGAAGGGTTTTACTCTGACGGTGGCGCGTTACAGCTGATTTTGATGGCTTTGCGCCGCACACGGGCGCGCGTACGAAACACTATTTTCTGGCTCGACATCGATGCTTCCCCAGCGTTCCCCACTGGCTGCTGAGTGACCATTATAGGTTCCCCTGACGGAAAATAACGCATTTTATATTGAGGGACACAAACGTCCAGCCTTGTGAACATACATTTTTACCAGCAGGCGAGGAGAGCAGACAAAATGCAGAAAAAACGAATAAATTCGTTACTGCTTGGTCTTTCGCTGTTCTGTTTTCAACAGCTCCTGGGTCTTTCTTTCAGCTTCTGCAAGAGGGAACTCTGCTTTTGAAGGCCTTTAAGAAACCGAAGGGTTTTACTCTGACGGTGGCGCGTTACAGCTGATTTTGATGACTTTGCGCCGCACACGGGCGCGTGTACGTAACATTATTTTCTGGCTCGACATCGATGCGTCCCCAGCGTTCCCCACTGGCTGCTGAGTGACCACTGAAGGTTCTATTGATGGAAAATAACGCATTTTATATTGAGGGACACAAGCGTCCAGCCGTGTGTACATACATTTTTACCAGCAGGCGAGGAGAGCACACAAAATGCATAAAATACGAGTAAATTCGTTACTGCTTGGTCTTTCACTGTTCTGTTTTCAACAGCTCCTGGGTGCTTTCTTTCAGGCCCGGCAAGAGGAACCTTTGCTTTTGAAGGCCATTGAGCAACTGAAGCGTTTTACTCTGAGGGTGGCGTGTTACAGCTGATTTTGATGACCTTGCGCCGCACACGGGAGCGTGTACGTAACATTATTTTCTGGCTCGACATCGATGCGTCCCCAGCGTTCCCCACTGGCTGCTGAGTGACCACTATAGGTTCTATTGATGGGAAATAACGCATTTTATATTGAGGGACACAAGCGTCCAGCCGTGTGTACATACATTTTTACCAGCAGGCGAGGAGAGCACACAAAATGCATAAAAAACGGGTAATTTTGTTACTGCTTGGTCTTTCACTGTTCTGTTTTCAACAGCTCCTGGGTGCTTTCTTTAAGGCCCGGCAAGAGGAACCTTTGCTTTTGAAGGCCATTGAGCAACTGAAGCGTTTTACTCTGAGGGTGGCGTGTTACAGCTGATTTTGATGACCTTGCGCCGCACACGGGAGCGTGTACGTAACATTATTTTCTGGCTCGACATCGATGCGTCCCCAGCGTTCCCCACTGGCTGCTGAGTGACCATTATAGGTTCCCTTGATGGGAAATATCGCATTTTATATTGAGAGGCACAAGCGTCCAGCCGTGTGTACATACATACAAAATGCATAAAAAACGAGTAATTTTGTTACTTCTTGGTCTTTCACTGTTCTGTTTTCAACAGCTCCTGGGTCTTTCTTTCAGCTTCTGCAAGAGTGAACTCTGCTTTTGAAGGCCTTTAAGAAACCGAAGGGTTTTACTCTGACGGTGGCGCGTTACAGCTGATTTAGATGACTTTGCGCCGCACACGGGCGCAAGTACGTTACATTATTTTCTGGCTCGACATCGATGCGTCCCCAGCGTTCCCCACTGGCTGCTGAGTGACCATTATAGGTTCCCTTGATGGGAAATATCGCATTTTATATTGAGAGGCACAAGCGTCCTGCCGTGTGTACATACATACAAAATGCATAAAAAACGAGTAATTTTGTTACTTCTTGGTCTTTCACTGTTCTGTTTTCAACAGCTCCTGGGTCTTTCTTTCAGCTTCTGCAAGAGGGAACTCTGCTTTTGAAGGCCTTTAAGAAACCGAAGCGTTTTACTCTGACCGTGGCGTGTTACAGCAAATTTTGATGACTTCGCGCCGCACACGGGCGCGTGTACGTAACACTATTTTCTGGCTCGACATCGATGCGTCCCCAGCGTTCCCCACTGGCTGCTGAGTGACCATTATAGGTTCCCCTGACGGAAAATAACGCATTTTATATTGAGGGACACAAACGTCCAGCCGTGTGAACATACATTTTTACCAGCAGGCGAGGAGAGCACACAAAATGCATAAAAAACGAGTAAATTCGTTACTGCTTGGTCTTTCACTGTTCTGTTTTCAACAGCTCCTGGGTGTTTCTTTCAGCTTCTGCAAGAGGAAACTGTGCTTTTAAAGGCCTTTAAAAAACCGAAGCGTTTTACTCTGACCGTGGCGTGTTACAGCAAATTTTGATGACTTCGCGCCGCACACGGCCGCGTGTACGTAACACTATTTTCTGGCTCGACATCGATGCGTCCCCAGCGTTCCCACTGGCTGCTGAGTGACCATTATAGGTTCCCCTGACGGAAAATAACGCATTTTATATTGAGGGACACAAACGTCCAGCCGTGTGAACATACATTTTTGCCAGCAGGCGAGGAGAGCACACAAAATGCAGAAAAAACGAATAAATTCGTTACTGCTTGGTCTTTCACTGTTCTGTTTTTAACAGCTCCTGGGTCTTTCTTTCAGCTTCTGCAAGAGGGAACTCTGCTTTTGAAGGCCTTTAAGAAACCGAAGGGTTTTACTCTAACGGTGGCGCGTTACAGCTGATTTTGATGACTTTGCGCCGCACACGGGCGCGTGTACGTAACATTATTTTCTGGCTCGACATCGATGCGTCCCCAGCGTTCCCCACTGGCTGCTGAGTGACCACTATAGGTTCTATTGATGGGAAATAACGCATTTTATATTGAGGGACACAAGCGTCCAGCCGTGTGTACATACATTTTTACCAGCAGGCGAGGAGAGCACACAAAATGCATAAAAAACGGGTAATTTTGTTACTGCTTGGTCTTTCACTGTTCTGTTTTCAACAGCTCCTGGGTGCTTTCTTTAAGGCCCGGCAAGAGGAACCTTTGCTTTTGAAGGCCATTGAGCAACTGAAGCGTTTTACTCTGAGGGTGGCGTGTTACAGCTGATTTTGATGACCTTGCGCCGCACACGGGAGCGTGTACGTAACATTATTTTCTGGCTCGACATCGATGCGTCCCCAGCGTTCCCCACTGGCTGCTGAGTGACCATTATAGGTTCCCTTGATGGGAAATATCGCATTTTATATTGAGAGGCACAAGCGTCCAGCCGTGTGTACATACATACAAAATGCATAAAAAACGAGTAATTTTGTTACTTCTTGGTCTTTCACTGTTCTGTTTTCAACAGCTCCTGGGTCTTTCTTTCAGCTTCTGCAAGAGGGAACTCTGCTTTTGAAGGCCTTTAAGAAACCGAAGGGTTTTACTCTGACGGTGGCGCGTTACAGCTGATTTAGATGACTTTGCGCCGCACACGGGCGCAAGTACGTTACATTATTTTCTGGCTCGACATCGATGCGTCCCCAGCGTTCCCCACTGGCTGCTGAGTGACCATTATAGGTTCCCTTGATGGGAAATATCGCATTTTATATTGAGAGGCACAAGCGTCCAGCCGTGTGTACATACATACAAAATGCATAAAAAACGAGTAATTTTGTTACTTCTTGGTCTTTCACTGTTCTGTTTTCAACAGCTCCTGGGTCTTTCTTTCAGCTTCTGCAAGAGGGAACTCTGCTTTTGAAGGCCTTTAAGAAACCGAAGCGTTTTACTCTGACCGTGGCGTGTTACAGCAAATTTTGATGACTTCGCGCCGCACACGGGCGCGTGTACGTAACACTATTTTCCGGCTCGACATCGATGCGTCCCCAGCGTTCCCCACTGGCTGCTGAGTGACCATTATAGGTTCCCCTGACGGAAAATAACGCATTTTATATTGAGGGACACAAACGTCCAGCCGTGTGAACATACATTTTTACCAGCAGGCGAGGAGAGCACACAAAATGCAGAAAAAACGAATAAATTCGTTACTGCTTGGTCTTTCACTGTTCTGTTTTCAACAGCTCCTGGGTCTTTCTTTCAGCTTCTGCAAGAGGGAACTCTGCTTTTGAAGGCCTTTAAGAAACCGAAGGGTTTTACTCTGACGGTGGCGCGTTACAGCTGATTTTGATGACTTTGCGCCGCACACGGGCGCGTGTACGTAACATTATTTTCTCGCTCGACATCGATGCGTCCCCAGCGTTCCCCACTGGCTGCTGAGTGACCACTGAAGGTTCTATTGATGGGAAATAGCGCATTTTATATTGAGGGACACAAGCATCCAGCCGTGTGTACATACATTTTTACCAGCAGGCGAGGAGAGCACACAAAATGCATAAAAAACGAGTAATTTTGTTGCTGCTTGGTCTTTCACTGTTCTGTTTTCAACAGCTCCTGGGTGCTTTCTTTCAGGCCCGGCAAGAGGAACCTTTGCTTTTGAAGGCCATTGAGCAACTGAAGCGTTTTACTCTGAGGGTGGCGTGTTACAGCAAATTTTGATGACTTCGCGCCGCACACGGGCGCGTGAACGTAACATTATTTTCTATCTCGACATCGATGCGTCCCCAGCGTTCCCCACTGGCTGCTGAGTGACCATTATAGGTTCTCTTGATGTGAAATAACGCACTTTATATTGAGGGACACAAGCGTCCAGCCGTGTCTACATACATTTTTGTCAGCAGGCGAGGAGAGCACACAAAATGCATAAAAAACGAGTAATTTCGTTGTTGCTTGGTCTTTCACTGTTCTGATTTCAACAGCTCCTGGGTGTTTCTTTCATCTTCTGCAAGAGGAAACTGTGCTTTTGAAGGCCTTTAAGAAACCGAAGGATTTTACTCTGACCGTGGCGTGTTACAGCAAATTTTGATGACTTCGCGCCGCACACGGGCGCGCGTACGAAACACTATTTTCTGGCTCGACATCGATGCTTCCCCAGCGTTCCCCACTGGCTGCTGAGTGACCATTATAGGTTCCCCTGACGGAAAATAACGCATTTTATATTGAGGGACACAAACGTCCAGCCGTGTGAACATACATTTTTACCAGCAGGCGAGGAGAGCACACAAAATGCAGAAAAAACGAATAAATTCGTTACTGCTTGGTCTTTCACTGTTCTGTTTTCAACAGCTCCTGGGTCTTTCTTTCAGCTTCTGCAAGAGGGAACTCTGCTTTTGAAGGCCTTTAAGAAACCGAAGGGTTTTACTCTGACGGTGGCGCGTTACAGCTGATTTTGATGACTTTGCGCCGCACACGGGCGCGTGTACGTAACATTATTTTCTGGCTCGACATCGATGCGTCCCCAGCGTTCCCCTCTGGCTGCTGAGTGACCATTATAGGTTCCCCTGACGGAAAATAACGCATTTTGTATTGAGGGACACAAACGTCCAGCCGTGTGAACATACATTTTTACCAGCAGGCGAGGAGAGCACACAAAATGCAGAAAAAACTAATAAATTCGTTACTGCTTGGTCTTTCACTGTTCTGTTTTCAACAGCTCCTGGGTCTTTCTTTCAGCTTCTGCAAGAGGGAACTCTGCTTTTGAAGGCCTTTAAGAAACCGAAGGGTTTTACTCTGACGGTGGCGCGTTACAGCTGATTTTGATGACTTTGCGCCGCACACGGGCGCGTGTACGTAACATTATTTTCTGGCTCGACATCGATGCGTCCCCAGCGTTCCCCACTGGCTGCTGAGTGACCATTATAGGTTCCTTTGATGGGAAATATCGCATTTTATATTGAGAGGCACAAGCGTCCAGCCGTGTGTACATACATTTTTACCAGCAGGCGAGGAGAGCATACAAAATGCAAAAAAAACTAATAATTTCGTTACTGCTAGGCCTTTCACTGCTCTGTTTCCAACAGCTCCTGGGTGCTTTCTTTCTGGTTCTGCAAGAGGAAACTGTGATTTTAAAGGCCTTTAAGAAACCGAAGCGTTTTACTCTGACGGTGGCGTGTTACAGCAAATTTTGATGACCTCGCGCCGCACACGGGCGCGTGTACGTAACATTATTTTCTATCTCGACATCGATGCGTCCCCAGCGTTCCCCACTGGCTGCTGAGTGACCATTATAGGTTCTCTTGATGTGAAATAACGCTTTTTATATTGAGGGACACAAGCGTCCAGCCGTGTGTACATACATTTTTGTCAGCAGGCGAGGAGAGCACACAAAATGCATAAACAACGAGTAATTTCGTTGTTGCTTGGTCTTTCACTGTTCTGATTTCAACAGCTCCTGGGTGTTTCTTTCAGCTTCTGCAAGAGGAAACTGTGCTTTTGAAGGCCTTTAAGAAACCGAAGGATTTTACTCTGACGGTGGCGCGTTACAGCTGATTTTGATGACTTTGCGCCGCACACTGGCGCGTGTACGTAACATTATTTTCTGTCTCGACATCGATGCGTCCCCAGCGTTCCCCACTGGCTGCTGAGTGACCATTACAGGTTCTCTTGATGGGAAATAACACATTTTGTATTGAGGGACACACGCGTCCAGCCGTGTGTACATACATTTTTGTCAGCAGGCGAGGAGAGCACACAAAATGCATAAAATACGAGTAAATTCGTTACTGCTTGGTCTTTCACTGTTCTGTTTTCAACAGCTCCTGGGTGTGTCTTTCAGCTTCTGCACTAGGAAACTGTGCATTTGAAGGCCTTCAAGAAACCGAAGGGTTTTACTCTGACGGTGGCGCGTTACAGCTGATTTTGATGGCTTTGCGCCGCACACGGGCGCGCGTACGAAACACTATTTTCTGGCTCGACATCGATGCTTCCCCAGCGTTCCCCACTGGCTGCTGAGTGACCATTATAGGTTCCCCTGACGGAAAATAACGCATTTTATATTGAGGGACACAAACGTCCAGCCTTGTGAACATACATTTTTACCAGCAGGCGAGGAGAGCAGACAAAATGCAGAAAAAACGAATAAATTCGTTACTGCTTGGTCTTTCACTGTTCTGTTTTCAACAGCTCCTGGGTCTTTCTTTCAGCTTCTGCAAGAGGGAACTCTGCTTTTGAAGGCCTTTAAGAAACCGAAGGGTTTTACTCTGACGGTGGCGCGTTACAGCTGATTTTGATGACTTTGCGCCGCACACGGGCGCGTGTACGTAACATTATTTTCTGGCTCGACATCGATGCGTCCCCAGCGTTCCCCACTGGCTGCTGAGTGACCACTGAAGGTTCTATTGATGGAAAATAACGCATTTTATATTGAGGGACACAAGCGTCCAGCCGTGTGTACATACATTTTTACCAGCAGGCGAGGAGAGCACACAAAATGCATAAAATACGAGTAAATTCGTTACTGCTTGGTCTTTCACTGTTCTGTTTTCAACAGCTCCTGGGTGCTTTCTTTCAGGCCCGGCAAGAGGAACCTTTGCTTTTGAAGGCCATTGAGCAACTGAAGCGTTTTACTCTGAGGGTGGCGTGTTACAGCTGATTTTGATGACCTTGCGCCGCACACGGGAGCGTGTACGTAACATTATTTTCTGGCTCGACATCGATGCGTCCCCAGCGTTCCCCACTGGCTGCTGAGTGACCACTATAGGTTCTATTGATGGGAAATAACGCATTTTATATTGAGGGACACAAGCGTCCAGCCGTGTGTACATACATTTTTACCAGCAGGCGAGGAGAGCACACAAAATGCATAAAAAACGGGTAATTTTGTTACTGCTTGGTCTTTCACTGTTCTGTTTTCAACAGCTCCTGGGTGCTTTCTTTAAGGCCCGGCAAGAGGAACCTTTGCTTTTGAAGGCCATTGAGCAACTGAAGCGTTTTACTCTGAGGGTGGCGTGTTACAGCTGATTTTGATGACCTTGCGCCGCACACGGGAGCGTGTACGTAACATTATTTTCTGGCTCGACATCGATGCGTCCCCAGCGTTCCCCACTGGCTGCTGAGTGACCATTATAGGTTCCCTTGATGGGAAATATCGCATTTTATATTGAGAGGCACAAGCGTCCAGCCGTGTGTACATACATACAAAATGCATAAAAAACGAGTAATTTTGTTACTTCTTGGTCTTTCACTGTTCTGTTTTCAACAGCTCCTGGGTCTTTCTTTCAGCTTCTGCAAGAGTGAACTCTGCTTTTGAAGGCCTTTAAGAAACCGAAGGGTTTTACTCTGACGGTGGCGCGTTACAGCTGATTTAGATGACTTTGCGCCGCACACGGGCGCAAGTACGTTACATTATTTTCTGGCTCGACATCGATGCGTCCCCAGCGTTCCTCACTGGCTGCTGAGTGACCATTATAGGTTCCCTTGATGGGAAATATCGCATTTTATATTGAGAGGCACAAGCGTCCTGCCGTGTGTACATACATACAAAATGCATAAAAAACGAGTAATTTTGTTACTTCTTGGTCTTTCACTGTTCTGTTTTCAACAGCTCCTGGGTCTTTCTTTCAGCTTCTGCAAGAGGGAACTCTGCTTTTGAAGGCCTTCAAGAAACCGAAGCGTTTTACTCTGACCGTGGCGTGTTACAGCAAATTTTGATGACTTCGCGCCGCACACGGGCGCGTGTACGTAACACTATTTTCTGGCTCGACATCGATGCGTCCCCAGCGTTCCCCACTGGCTGCTGAGTGACCATTATAGGTTCCCCTGACGGAAAATAACGCATTTTATATTGAGGGACACAAACGTCCAGCCGTGTGAACATACATTTTTACCAGCAGGCGAGGAGAGCACACAAAATGCATAAAAAACGAGTAAATTCGTTACTGCTTGGTCTTTCACTGTTCTGTTTTCAACAGCTCCTGGGTGTTTCTTTCAGCTTCTGCAAGAGGAAACTGTGCTTTTAAAGGCCTTTAAAAAACCGAAGCGTTTTACTCTGACCGTGGCGTGTTACAGCAAATTTTGATGACTTCGCGCCGCACACGGCCGCGTGTACGTAACACTATTTTCTGGCTCGACATCGATGCGTCCCCAGCGTTCCCACTGGCTGCTGAGTGACCATTATAGGTTCCCCTGACGGAAAATAACGCATTTTATATTGAGGGACACAAACGTCCAGCCGTGTGAACATACATTTTTGCCAGCAGGCGAGGAGAGCACACAAAATGCAGAAAAAACGAATAAATTCGTTACTGCTTGGTCTTTCACTGTTCTGTTTTTAACAGCTCCTGGGTCTTTCTTTCAGCTTCTGCAAGAGGGAACTCTGCTTTTGAAGGCCTTTAAGAAACCGAAGGGTTTTACTCTAACGGTGGCGCGTTACAGCTGATTTTGATGACTTTGCGCCGCACACGGGCGCGTGTACGTAACATTATTTTCTGGCTCGACATCGATGCGTCCCCAGCGTTCCCCACTGGCTGCTGAGTGACCACTATAGGTTCTATTGATGGGAAATAACGCATTTTATATTGAGGGACACAAGCGTCCAGCCGTGTGTACATACATTTTTACCAGCAGGCGAGGAGAGCACACAAAATGCATAAAAAACGGGTAATTTTGTTACTGCTTGGTCTTTCACTGTTCTGTTTTCAACAGCTCCTGGGTGCTTTCTTTAAGGCCCGGCAAGAGGAACCTTTGCTTTTGAAGGCCATTGAGCAACTGAAGCGTTTTACTCTGAGGGTGGCGTGTTACAGCTGATTTTGATGACCTTGCGCCGCACACGGGAGCGTGTACGTAACATTATTTTCTGGCTCGACATCGATGCGTCCCCAGCGTTCCCCACTGGCTGCTGAGTGACCATTATAGGTTCCCTTGATGGGAAATATCGCATTTTATATTGAGAGGCACAAGCGTCCAGCCGTGTGTACATACATACAAAATGCATAAAAAACGAGTAATTTTGTTACTTCTTGGTCTTTCACTGTTCTGTTTTCAACAGCTCCTGGGTCTTTCTTTCAGCTTCTGCAAGAGGGAACTCTGCTTTTGAAGGCCTTTAAGAAACCGAAGGGTTTTACTCTGACGGTGGCGCGTTACAGCTGATTTAGATGACTTTGCGCCGCACACGGGCGCAAGTACGTTACATTATTTTCTGGCTCGACATCGATGCGTCCCCAGCGTTCCCCACTGGCTGCTGAGTGACCATTATAGGTTCCCTTGATGGGAAATATCGCATTTTATATTGAGAGGCACAAGCGTCCAGCCGTGTGTACATACATACAAAATGCATAAAAAACGAGTAATTTTGTTACTTCTTGGTCTTTCACTGTTCTGTTTTCAACAGCTCCTGGGTCTTTCTTTCAGCTTCTGCAAGAGGGAACTCTGCTTTTGAAGGCCTTTAAGAAACCGAAGCGTTTTACTCTGACCGTGGCGTGTTACAGCAAATTTTGATGACTTCGCGCCGCACACGGGCGCGTGTACGTAACACTATTTTCCGGCTCGACATCGATGCGTCCCCAGCGTTCCCCACTGGCTGCTGAGTGACCATTATAGGTTCCCCTGACGGAAAATAACGCATTTTATATTGAGGGACACAAACGTCCAGCCGTGTGAACATACATTTTTACCAGCAGGCGAGGAGAGCACACAAAATGCAGAAAAAACGAATAAATTCGTTACTGCTTGGTCTTTCACTGTTCTGTTTTCAACAGCTCCTGGGTCTTTCTTTCAGCTTCTGCAAGAGGGAACTCTGCTTTTGAAGGCCTTTAAGAAACCGAAGGGTTTTACTCTGACGGTGGCGCGTTACAGCTGATTTTGATGACTTTGCGCCGCACACGGGCGCGTGTACGTAACATTATTTTCTCGCTCGACATCGATGCGTCCCCAGCGTTCCCCACTGGCTGCTGAGTGACCACTGAAGGTTCTATTGATGGGAAATAGCGCATTTTATATTGAGGGACACAAGCATCCAGCCGTGTGTACATACATTTTTACCAGCAGGCGAGGAGAGCACACAAAATGCATAAAAAACGAGTAATTTTGTTGCTGCTTGGTCTTTCACTGTTCTGTTTTCAACAGCTCCTGGGTGCTTTCTTTCAGGCCCGGCAAGAGGAACCTTTGCTTTTGAAGGCCATTGAGCAACTGAAGCGTTTTACTCTGAGGGTGGCGTGTTACAGCAAATTTTGATGACTTCGCGCCGCACACGGGCGCGTGAACGTAACATTATTTTCTATCTCGACATCGATGCGTCCCCAGCGTTCCCCACTGGCTGCTGAGTGACCATTATAGGTTCTCTTGATGTGAAATAACGCATTTTATATTGAGGGACACAAGCGTCCAGCCGTGTCTACATACATTTTTGTCAGCAGGCGAGGAGAGCACACAAAATGCATAAAAAACGAGTAATTTCGTTGTTGCTTGGTCTTTCACTGTTCTGATTTCAACAGCTCCTGGGTGTTTCTTTCATCTTCTGCAAGAGGAAACTGTGCTTTTGAAGGCCTTTAAGAAACCGAAGGATTTTACTCTGACCGTGGCGTGTTACAGCAAATTTTGATGACTTCGCGCCGCACACGGGCGCGCGTACGAAACACTATTTTCTGGCTCGACATCGATGCTTCCCCAGCGTTCCCCACTGGCTGCTGAGTGACCATTATAGGTTCCCCTGACGGAAAATAACGCATTTTATATTGAGGGACACAAACGTCCAGCCGTGTGAACATACATTTTTACCAGCAGGCGAGGAGAGCACACAAAATGCAGAAAAAACGAATAAATTCGTTACTGCTTGGTCTTTCACTGTTCTGTTTTCAACAGCTCCTGGGTCTTTCTTTCAGCTTCTGCAAGAGGGAACTCTGCTTTTGAAGGCCTTTAAGAAACCGAAGGGTTTTACTCTGACGGTGGCGCGTTACAGCTGATTTTGATGACTTTGCGCCGCACACGGGCGCGTGTACGTAACATTATTTTCTGGCTCGACATCGATGCGTCCCCAGCGTTCCCCTCTGGCTGCTGAGTGACCATTATAGGCTCCCCTGACGGAAAATAACGCATTTTGTATTGAGGGACACAAACGTCCAGCCGTGTGAACATACATTTTTACCAGCAGGCGAGGAGAGCACACAAAATGCAGAAAAAACGAATAAATTCGTTACTGCTTGGTCTTTCACTGTTCTGTTTTCAACAGCTCCTGGGTCTTTCTTTCAGCTTCTGCAAGAGGGAACTCTGCTTTTGAAGGCCTTTAAGAAACCGAAGGGTTTTACTCTGACGGTGGCGCGTTACAGCTGATTTTGATGACTTTGCGCCGCACACGGGCGCGTGTACGTAACATTATTTTCTGGCTCGACATCGATGCGTCCCCAGCGTTCCCCACTGGCTGCTGAGTGACCATTATAGGTTCCCTTGATGGGAAATATCGCATTTTATATTGAGAGGCACAAGCGTCCAGCCGTGTGTACATACATTTTTACCAGCAGGCGAGGAGAGCATACAAAATGCAAAAAAAACTAATAATTTCGTTACTGCTAGGCCTTTCACTGCTCTGTTTCCAACAGCTCCTGGGTGCTTTCTTTCTGGTTCTGCAAGAGGAAACTGTGATTTTAAAGGCCTTTAAGAAACCGAAGCGTTTTACTCTGACGGTGGCGTGTTACAGCAAATTTTGATGACCTCGCGCCGCACACGGGCGCGTGTACGTAACATTATTTTCTATCTCGACATCGATGCGTCCCCAGCGTTCCCCACTGGCTGCTGAGTGACCATTATAGGTTCTCTTGATGTGAAATAACGCTTTTTATATTGAGGGACACAAGCGTCCAGCCGTGTGTACATACATTTTTGTCAGCAGGCGAGGAGAGCACACAAAATGCATAAAAAACGAGTAATTTCGTTGTTGCTTGGTCTTTCACTGTTCTGATTTCAACAGCTCCTGGGTGTTTCTTTCAGCTTCTGCAAGAGGAAACTGTGCTTTTGAAGGCCTTTAAGAAACCGAAGGATTTTACTCTGACGGTGGCGCGTTACAGCTGATTTTGATGACTTTGCGCCGCACACTGGCGCGTGTACGTAACATTATTTTCTGTCTCGACATCGATGCGTCCCCAGCGTTCCCCACTGGCTGCTGAGTGACCATTACAGGTTCTCTTGATGGGAAATAACGCATTTTGTATTGAGGGACACACGCGTCCAGCCGTGTGTACATACATTTTTGTCAGCAGGCGAGGAGAGCACACAAAATGCATAAAATACGAGTAAATTCGTTACTGCTTGGTCTTTCACTGTTCTGTTTTCAACAGCTCCTGGGTGTGTCTTTCAGCTTCTGCACTAGGAAACTGTGCATTTGAAGGCCTTCAAGAAACCGAAGGGTTTTACTCTGACGGTGGCGCGTTACAGCTGATTTTGATGGCTTTGCGCCGCACACGGGCGCGCGTACGAAACACTATTTTCTGGCTCGACATCGATGCTTCCCCAGCGTTCCCCACTGGCTGCTGAGTGACCATTATAGGTTCCCCTGACGGAAAATAACGCATTTTATATTGAGGGACACAAACGTCCAGCCGTGTGAACATACATTTTTACCAGCAGGCGAGGAGAACAGACAAAATGCAGAAAAAACGAATAAATTCGTTACTGCTTGGTCTTTCACTGTTCTGTTTTCAACAGCTCCTGGGTCTTTCTTTCAGCTTCTGCAAGAGGGAACTCTGCTTTTGAAGGCCTTTAAGAAACCGAAGGGTTTTACTCTGACGGTGGCGCGTTACAGCTGATTTTGATGACTTTGCGCCGCACACGGGCGCGTGTACGTAACATTATTTTCTGGCTCGACATCGATGCGTCCCCAGCGTTCCCCACTGGCTGCTGAGTGACCACTGAAGGTTCTATTGATGGAAAATAACGCATTTTATATTGAGGGACACAAGCGTCCAGCCGTGTGTACATACATTTTTACCAGCAGGCGAGGAGAGCACACAAAATGCATAAAATACGAGTAAATTCGTTACTGCTTGGTCTTTCACTGTTCTGTTTTCAACAGCTCCTGGGTGCTTTCTTTCAGGCCCGGCAAGAGGAACCTTTGCTTTTGAAGGCCATTGAGCAACTGAAGCGTTTTACTCTGAGGGTGGCGTGTTACAGCTGATTTTGATGACCTTGCGCCGCACACGGGAGCGTGTACGTAACATTATTTTCTGGCTCGACATCGATGCGTCCCCAGCGTTCCCCACTGGCTGCTGAGTGACCACTATAGGTTCTATTGATGGGAAATAACGCATTTTATATTGAGGGACACAAGCGTCCAGCCGTGTGTACATACATTTTTACCAGCAGGCGAGGAGAGCACACAAAATGCATAAAAAACGGGTAATTTTGTTACTGCTTGGTCTTTCACTGTTCTGTTTTCAACAGCTCCTGGGTGCTTTCTTTAAGGCCCGGCAAGAGGAACCTTTGCTTTTGAAGGCCATTGAGCAACTGAAGCGTTTTACTCTGAGGGTGGCGTGTTACAGCTGATTTTGATGACCTTGCGCCGCACACGGGAGCGTGTACGTAACATTATTTTCTGGCTCGACATCGATGCGTCCCCAGCGTTCCCCACTGGCTGCTGAGTGACCATTATAGGTTCCCTTGATGGGAAATATCGCATTTTATATTGAGAGGCACAAGCGTCCAGCCGTGTGTACATACATACAAAATGCATAAAAAACGAGTAATTTTGTTACTTCTTGGTCTTTCACTGTTCTGTTTTCAACAGCTCCTGGGTCTTTCTTTCAGCTTCTGCAAGAGTGAACTCTGCTTTTGAAGGCCTTTAAGAAACCGAAGGGTTTTACTCTGACGGTGGCGCGTTACAGCTGATTTAGATGACTTTGCGCCGCACACGGGCGCAAGTACGTTACATTATTTTCTGGCTCGACATCGATGCGTCCCCAGCGTTCCCCACTGGCTGCTGAGTGACCATTATAGGTTCCCTTGATGGGAAATATCGCATTTTATATTGAGAGGCACAAGCGTCCTGCCGTGTGTACATACATACAAAATGCATAAAAAACGAGTAATTTTGTTACTTCTTGGTCTTTCACTGTTCTGTTTTCAACAGCTCCTGGGTCTTTCTTTCAGCTTCTGCAAGAGGGAACTCTGCTTTTGAAGGCCTTCAAGAAACCGAAGCGTTTTACTCTGACCGTGGCGTGTTACAGCAAATTTTGATGACTTCGCGCCGCACACGGGCGCGTGTACGTAACACTATTTTCTGGCTCGACATCGATGCGTCCCCAGCGTTCCCCACTGGCTGCTGAGTGACCATTATAGGTTCCCCTGACGGAAAATAACGCATTTTATATTGAGGGACACAAACGTCCAGCCGTGTGAACATACATTTTTACCAGCAGGCGAGGAGAGCACACAAAATGCATAAAAAACGAGTAAATTCGTTACTGCTTGGTCTTTCACTGTTCTGTTTTCAACAGCTCCTGGGTGTTTCTTTCAGCTTCTGCAAGAGGAAACTGTGCTTTTAAAGGCCTTTAAAAAACCGAAGCGTTTTACTCTGACCGTGGCGTGTTACAGCAAATTTTGATGACTTCGCGCCGCACACGGCCGCGTGTACGTAACACTATTTTCTGGCTCGACATCGATGCGTCCCCAGCGTTCCCACTGGCTGCTGAGTGACCATTATAGGTTCCCCTGACGGAAAATAACGCATTTTATATTGAGGGACACAAACGTCCAGCCGTGTGAACATACATTTTTGCCAGCAGGCGAGGAGAGCACACAAAATGCAGAAAAAACGAATAAATTCGTTACTGCTTGGTCTTTCACTGTTCTGTTTTTAACAGCTCCTGGGTCTTTCTTTCAGCTTCTGCAAGAGGGAACTCTGCTTTTGAAGGCCTTTAAGAAACCGAAGGGTTTTACTCTAACGGTGGCGCGTTACAGCTGATTTTGATGACTTTGCGCCGCACACGGGCGCGTGTACGTAACATTATTTTCTGGCTCGACATCGATGCGTCCCCAGCGTTCCCCACTGGCTGCTGAGTGACCACTATAGGTTCTATTGATGGGAAATAACGCATTTTATATTGAGGGACACAAGCGTCCAGCCGTGTGTACATACATTTTTACCAGCAGGCGAGGAGAGCACACAAAATGCATAAAAAACGGGTAATTTTGTTACTGCTTGGTCTTTCACTGTTCTGTTTTCAACAGCTCCTGGGTGCTTTCTTTAAGGCCCGGCAAGAGGAACCTTTGCTTTTGAAGGCCATTGAGCAACTGAAGCGTTTTACTCTGAGGGTGGCGTGTTACAGCTGATTTTGATGACCTTGCGCCGCACACGGGAGCGTGTACGTAACATTATTTTCTGGCTCGACATCGATGCGTCCCCAGCGTTCCCCACTGGCTGCTGAGTGACCATTATAGGTTCCCTTGATGGGAAATATCGCATTTTATATTGAGAGGCACAAGCGTCCAGCCGTGTGTACATACATACAAAATGCATAAAAAACGAGTAATTTTGTTACTTCTTGGTCTTTCACTGTTCTGTTTTCAACAGCTCCTGGGTCTTTCTTTCAGCTTCTGCAAGAGGGAACTCTGCTTTTGAAGGCCTTTAAGAAACCGAAGGGTTTTACTCTGACGGTGGCGCGTTACAGCTGATTTAGATGACTTTGCGCCGCACACGGGCGCAAGTACGTTACATTATTTTCTGGCTCGACATCGATGCGTCCCCAGCGTTCCCCACTGGCTGCTGAGTGACCATTATAGGTTCCCTTGATGGGAAATATCGCATTTTATATTGAGAGGCACAAGCGTCCAGCCGTGTGTACATACATACAAAATGCATAAAAAACGAGTAATTTTGTTACTTCTTGGTCTTTCACTGTTCTGTTTTCAACAGCTCCTGGGTCTTTCTTTCAGCTTCTGCAAGAGGGAACTCTGCTTTTGAAGGCCTTTAAGAAACCGAAGCGTTTTACTCTGACCGTGGCGTGTTACAGCAAATTTTGATGACTTCGCGCCGCACACGGGCGCGTGTACGTAACACTATTTTCCGGCTCGACATCGATGCGTCCCCAGCGTTCCCCACTGGCTGCTGAGTGACCATTATAGGTTCCCCTGACGGAAAATAACGCATTTTATATTGAGGGACACAAACGTCCAGCCGTGTGAACATACATTTTTACCAGCAGGCGAGGAGAGCACACAAAATGCAGAAAAAACGAATAAATTCGTTACTGCTTGGTCTTTCACTGTTCTGTTTTCAACAGCTCCTGGGTCTTTCTTTCAGCTTCTGCAAGAGGGAACTCTGCTTTTGAAGGCCTTTAAGAAACCGAAGGGTTTTACTCTGACGGTGGCGCGTTACAGCTGATTTTGATGACTTTGCGCCGCACACGGGCGCGTGTACGTAACATTATTTTCTCGCTCGACATCGATGCGTCCCCAGCGTTCCCCACTGGCTGCTGAGTGACCACTGAAGGTTCTATTGATGGGAAATAGCGCATTTTATATTGAGGGACACAAGCATCCAGCCGTGTGTACATACATTTTTACCAGCAGGCGAGGAGAGCACACAAAATGCATAAAAAACGAGTAATTTTGTTGCTGCTTGGTCTTTCACTGTTCTGTTTTCAACAGCTCCTGGGTGCTTTCTTTCAGGCCCGGCAAGAGGAACCTTTGCTTTTGAAGGCCATTGAGCAACTGAAGCGTTTTACTCTGAGGGTGGCGTGTTACAGCAAATTTTGATGACTTCGCGCCGCACACGGGCGCGTGAACGTAACATTATTTTCTATCTCGACATCGATGCGTCCCCAGCGTTCCCCACTGGCTGCTGAGTGACCATTATAGGTTCTCTTGATGTGAAATAACGCATTTTATATTGAGGGACACAAGCGTCCAGCCGTGTCTACATACATTTTTGTCAGCAGGCGAGGAGAGCACACAAAATGCATAAAAAACGAGTAATTTCGTTGTTGCTTGGTCTTTCACTGTTCTGATTTCAACAGCTCCTGGGTGTTTCTTTCATCTTCTGCAAGAGGAAACTGTGCTTTTGAAGGCCTTTAAGAAACCGAAGGATTTTACTCTGACCGTGGCGTGTTACAGCAAATTTTGATGACTTCGCGCCGCACACGGGCGCGCGTACGAAACACTATTTTCTGGCTCGACATCGATGCTTCCCCAGCGTTCCCCACTGGCTGCTGAGTGACCATTATAGGTTCCCCTGACGGAAAATAACGCATTTTATATTGAGGGACACAAACGTCCAGCCGTGTGAACATACATTTTTACCAGCAGGCGAGGAGAGCACACAAAATGCAGAAAAAACGAATAAATTCGTTACTGCTTGGTCTTTCACTGTTCTGTTTTCAACAGCTCCTGGGTCTTTCTTTCAGCTTCTGCAAGAGGGAACTCTGCTTTTGAAGGCCTTTAAGAAACCGAAGGGTTTTACTCTGACGGTGGCGCGTTACAGCTGATTTTGATGACTTTGCGCCGCACACGGGCGCGTGTACGTAACATTATTTTCTGGCTCGACATCGATGCGTCCCCAGCGTTCCCCTCTGGCTGCTGAGTGACCATTATAGGCTCCCCTGACGGAAAATAACGCATTTTGTATTGAGGGACACAAACGTCCAGCCGTGTGAACATACATTTTTACCAGCAGGCGAGGAGAGCACACAAAATGCAGAAAAAACGAATAAATTCGTTACTGCTTGGTCTTTCACTGTTCTGTTTTCAACAGCTCCTGGGTCTTTCTTTCAGCTTCTGCAAGAGGGAACTCTGCTTTTGAAGGCCTTTAAGAAACCGAAGGGTTTTACTCTGACGGTGGCGCGTTACAGCTGATTTTGATGACTTTGCGCCGCACACGGGCGCGTGTACGTAACATTATTTTCTGGCTCGACATCGATGCGTCCCCAGCGTTCCCCACTGGCTGCTGAGTGACCATTATAGGTTCCCTTGATGGGAAATATCGCATTTTATATTGAGAGGCACAAGCGTCCAGCCGTGTGTACATACATTTTTACCAGCAGGCGAGGAGAGCATACAAAATGCAAAAAAAACTAATAATTTCGTTACTGCTAGGCCTTTCACTGCTCTGTTTCCAACAGCTCCTGGGTGCTTTCTTTCTGGTTCTGCAAGAGGAAACTGTGATTTTAAAGGCCTTTAAGAAACCGAAGCGTTTTACTCTGACGGTGGCGTGTTACAGCAAATTTTGATGACCTCGCGCCGCACACGGGCGCGTGTACGTAACATTATTTTCTATCTCGACATCGATGCGTCCCCAGCGTTCCCCACTGGCTGCTGAGTGACCATTATAGGTTCTCTTGATGTGAAATAACGCTTTTTATATTGAGGGACACAAGCGTCCAGCCGTGTGTACATACATTTTTGTCAGCAGGCGAGGAGAGCACACAAAATGCATAAAAAACGAGTAATTTCGTTGTTGCTTGGTCTTTCACTGTTCTGATTTCAACAGCTCCTGGGTGTTTCTTTCAGCTTCTGCAAGAGGAAACTGTGCTTTTGAAGGCCTTTAAGAAACCGAAGGATTTTACTCTGACGGTGGCGCGTTACAGCTGATTTTGATGACTTTGCGCCGCACACTGGCGCGTGTACGTAACATTATTTTCTGTCTCGACATCGATGCGTCCCCAGCGTTCCCCACTGGCTGCTGAGTGACCATTACAGGTGCTCTTGATGGGAAATAACGCATTTTGTATTGAGGGACACACGCGTCCAGCCGTGTGTACATACATTTTTGTCAGCAGGCGAGGAGAGCACACAAAATGCATAAAATACGAGTAAATTCGTTACTGCTTGGTCTTTCACTGTTCTGTTTTCAACAGCTCCTGGGTGTGTCTTTCAGCTTCTGCACTAGGAAACTGTGCATTTGAAGGCCTTCAAGAAACCGAAGGGTTTTACTCTGACGGTGGCGCGTTACAGCTGATTTTGATGGCTTTGCGCCGCACACGGGCGCGCGTACGAAACACTATTTTCTGGCTCGACATCGATGCTTCCCCAGCGTTCCCCACTGGCTGCTGAGTGACCATTATAGGTTCCCCTGACGGAAAATAACGCATTTTATATTGAGGGACACAAACGTCCAGCCGTGTGAACATACATTTTTACCAGCAGGCGAGGAGAACAGACAAAATGCAGAAAAAACGAATAAATTCGTTACTGCTTGGTCTTTCACTGTTCTGTTTTCAACAGCTCCTGGGTCTTTCTTTCAGCTTCTGCAAGAGGGAACTCTGCTTTTGAAGGCCTTTAAGAAACCGAAGGGTTTTACTCTGACGGTGGCGCGTTACAGCTGATTTTGATGACTTTGCGCCGCACACGGGCGCGTGTACGTAACATTATTTTCTGGCTCGACATCGATGCGTCCCCAGCGTTCCCCACTGGCTGCTGAGTGACCACTGAAGGTTCTATTGATGGAAAATAACGCATTTTATATTGAGGGACACAAGCGTCCAGCCGTGTGTACATACATTTTTACCAGCAGGCGAGGAGAGCACACAAAATGCATAAAAAACGGGTAATTTTGTTACTGCTTGGTCTTTCACTGTTCTGTTTTCAACAGCTCCTGGGTGCTTTCTTTCAGGCCCGGCAAGAGGAACCTTTGCTTTTGAAGGCCATTGAGCAACTGAAGCGTTTTACTCTGAGGGTGGCGTGTTACAGCTGATTTTGATGACCTTGCGCCGCACACGGGAGCGTGTACGTAACATTATTTTCTGGCTCGACATCGATGCGTCCCCAGCGTTCCCCACTGGCTGCTGAGTGACCACTATAGGTTCTATTGATGGGAAATAACGCATTTTATATTGAGGGACACAAGCGTCCAGCCGTGTGTACATACATTTTTACCAGCAGGCGAGGAGAGCACACAAAATGCATAAAAAACGGGTAATTTTGTTACTGCTTGGTCTTTCACTGTTCTGTTTTCAACAGCTCCTGGGTGCTTTCTTTAAGGCCCGGCAAGAGGAACCTTTGCTTTTGAAGGCCATTGAGCAACTGAAGCGTTTTACTCTGAGGGTGGCGTGTTACAGCTGATTTTGATGACCTTGCGCCGCACACGGGAGCGTGTACGTAACATTATTTTCTGGCTCGACATCGATGCGTCCCCAGCGTTCCCCACTGGCTGCTGAGTGACCATTATAGGTTCCCTTGATGGGAAATATCGCATTTTATATTGAGAGGCACAAGCGTCCAGCCGTGTGTACATACATACAAAATGCATAAAAAACGAGTAATTTTGTTACTTCTTGGTCTTTCACTGTTCTGTTTTCAACAGCTCCTGGGTCTTTCTTTCAGCTTCTGCAAGAGTGAACTCTGCTTTTGAAGGCCTTTAAGAAACCGAAGGGTTTTACTCTGACGGTGGCGCGTTACAGCTGATTTAGATGACTTTGCGCCGCACACGGGCGCAAGTACGTTACATTATTTTCTGGCTCGACATCGATGCGTCCCCAGCGTTCCCCACTGGCTGCTGAGTGACCATTATAGGTTCCCTTGATGGGAAATATCGCATTTTATATTGAGAGGCACAAGCGTCCTGCCGTGTGTACATACATACAAAATGCATAAAAAACGAGTAATTTTGTTACTTCTTGGTCTTTCACTGTTCTGTTTTCAACAGCTCCTGGGTCTTTCTTTCAGCTTCTGCAAGAGGGAACTCTGCTTTTGAAGGCCTTTAAGAAACCGAAGCGTTTTACTCTGACCGTGGCGTGTTACAGCAAATTTTGATGACTTCGCGCCGCACACGGGCGCGTGTACGTAACACTATTTTCTGGCTCGACATCGATGCGTCCCCAGCGTTCCCCACTGGCTGCTGAGTGACCATTATAGGTTCCCCTGACGGAAAATAACGCATTTTATATTGAGGGACACAAACGTCCAGCCGTGTGAACATACATTTTTACCAGCAGGCGAGGAGAGCACACAAAATGCAGAAAAAACGAATAAATTCGTTACTGCTTGGTCCTTCACTGTTCTGTTTTCAACAGCTCCTGGGTCTTTCTTTCAGCTTCTGCAAGAGGGAACTCTGCTTTTGAAGGCCTTTAGGAAACCGAAGGGTTTTACTCTGACGGTGGCGCGTTACAGCTGATTTTGATGACTTTGCGCCGCACACGGGCGCGTGTACGTAACATTATTTTCTCGCTCGACATCGATGCGTCCCCAGCGTTCCCCACTGGCTGCTGAGTGACCACTGAAGGTTCTATTGATGGGAAATAGCGCATTTTATATTGAGGGACACAAGCGTCCAGCCGTGTGTACATACATTTTTACCAGCAGGCGAGGAGAGCACACAAAATGCATAAAAAACGAGTAATTTTGTTGCTGCTTGGTCTTTCACTGTTCTGTTTTCAACAGCTCCTGGGTGCTTTCTTTCAGGCCCGGCAAGAGGAACCTTTGCTTTTGAAGGCCATTGAGCAACTGAAGCGTTTTACTCTGAGGGTGGCGTGTTACAGCAAATTTTGATGACTTCGCGCCGCACACGGGCGCGTGTACGTAACATTATTTTCTATCTCGACATCGATGCGTCCCCAGCGTTCCCCACTGGCTGCTGAGTGACCATTATAGGTTCTCTTGATGTGAAATAACGCATTTTATATTGAGGGACACAAGCGTCCAGCCGTGTCTATATACATTTTTGTCAGCAGGCGAGGAGAGCACACAAAATGCATAAAAAACGAGTAATTTCGTTGTTGCTTGGTCTTTCACTGTTCTGATTTCAACAGCTCCTGGGTGTTTCTTTCAGCTTCTGCAAGAGGAAACTGTGCTTTTGAAGGCCTTTAAGAAACCGAAGGATTTTACTCTGACCGTGGCGTGTTACAGCAAATTTTGATGACTTCGCGCCGCACACGGGCGCGTGTACGTAACACTATTTTCTGGCTCGACATCGATGCGTCCCCAGCGTTCCCCTCTGGCTGCTGAGTGACCATTATAGGTTCCCCTGACGGAAAATAACGCATTTTATATTGAGGGACACAAACGTCCAGCCGTGTGAACATACATTTTTACCAGCAGGCGAGGAGAGCACACAAAATGCAGAAAAAACGAATAAATTCGTTACTGCTTGGTCTTTCACTGTTCTGTTTTCAACAGCTCCTGGGTCTTTCTTTCAGCTTCTGCAAGAGGAAACTGTGCTTTTGAAGGCCTTTAAGAAACCGAAGGATTTTACTCTGACCGTGGCGTGTTACAGCAAATTTTGATGACTTCGCGCCGCACACGGGCGCGTGTACGTAACACTATTTTCTGGCTCGACATCGATGCGTCCCCAGAGTTCCCCTCTGGCTGCTGAGTGACCATTATAGGTTCCCCTGACGGAAAATAACGCATTTTAAATTGAGGGACACAAACGTCCAGCCGTGTGAACATAAATTTTTACCAGCAGGCGAGGAGAACACACAAAATGCTCGACATCGATGCGTCCCCAGCGTTCCCCACTGGCTGCTGAGTGACCATTATAGGTTCCCTTGACGGGAAATAACGCATTTTACATTGAGGGACACAAACGTCCAGCCGTGTGAACATACGTTTTTACCAGCAGGCGAGGAGAGCACACAAAATGCATAAAAAACGAGTAAATTCGTTACTGCTTGGTCTTTCACTGTTCTGTTTTCAACAGCTCCTGGGTGTTTCTTTCAGCTTCTGCAAGAGGAAACTGTGCTTTTAAAGGCCTTTAAAAAACCGAAGCGTTTTACTCTGACCGTGGCGTGTTACAGCAAATTTTGATGACTTCGCGCCGCACACGGCCGCGTGTACGTAACACTATTTTCTGGCTCGACATCGATGCGTCCCCAGCGTTCCCACTGGCTGCTGAGTGACCATTATAGGTTCCCCTGACGGAAAATAACGCATTTTATATTGAGGGACACAAACGTCCAGCCGTGTGAACATAAATTTTTACCAGCAGGCGAGGAGAACACACAAAATGCTCGACATCGATGCGTCCCCAGCGTTCCCCACTGGCTGCTGAGTGACCATTATAGGTTCCCTTGACGGGAAATAACGCATTTTACATTGAGGGACACAAACGTCCAGCCGTGTGAACATACGTTTTTACCAGCAGGCGAGGAGAGCACACAAAATGCATAAAAAACGAGTAAATTCGTTACTGCTTGGTCTTTCACTGTTCTGTTTTCAACAGCTCCTGGGTGTTTCTTTCAGCTTCTGCAAGAGGAAACTGTGCTTTTAAAGGCCTTTAAAAAACCGAAGCGTTTTACTCTGACCGTGGCGTGTTACAGCAAATTTTGATGACTTCGCGCCGCACACGGGCGCGTGTATGTAACACTATTTTCTGGCTCGACATCGATGCGTCCCCAGCGTTCCCCTCTGGCTGCTGAGTGACCATTATAGGTTCCCCTGACGGAAAATAACGCATTTTATATTGAGGGACACAAACGTCCAGCCGTGTGAACATACATTTTTACCAGCAGGCGAGGAGAGCACACAAAATGCAGAAAAAACGAATAAATTCGTTACTGCTTGGTCTTTCACTGTTCTGTTTTCAACAGCTCCTGGGTCTTTCTTTCAGCTTCTGCAAGAGGAAACTGTGCTTTTGAAGGCCTTTAAGAAACCGAAGGATTTTACTCTGACCGTGGCGTGTTACAGCAAATTTTGATGACTTCGCGCCGCACACGGGCGCGTGTACGTAACACTATTTTCTGGCTCGACATCGATGCGTCCCCAGAGTTCCCCTCTGGCTGCTGAGTGACCATTATAGGTTCCCCTGACGGAAAATAACGCATTTTATATTGAGGGACACAAACGTCCAGCCGTGTGAACATACATTTTTACCAGCAGGCGAGGAGAGCACACAAAATGCAGAAAAAACGAATAAATTCGTTACTGCTTGGTCTTTCACTGTTCTGTTTTCAACAGCTCCTGGGTCTTTCTTTCAGCTTCTGCAAGAGGAAACTGTGCTTTTGAAGGCCTTTAAGAAACCGAAGGATTTTACTCTGACCGTGGCGTGTTACAGCAAATTTTGATGACTTCGCGCCGCACACGGGCGCGTGTACGTAACACTATTTTCTGGCTCGACATCGATGCGTCCCCAGAGTTCCCCACTGGCTGCTGAGTGACCATTATAGGTTCCCTTGACGGGAAATAACGCATTTTACATTGAGGGACACAAACGTCCAGCCGTGTGAACATACGTTTTTACCAGCAGGCGAGGAGAGCACACAAAATGCATAAAAAACGAGTAAATTCGTTACTGCTTGGTCTTTCACTGTTCTGTTTTCAACAGCTCCTGGGTGTTTCTTTCAGCTTCTGCAAGAGGAAACTGTGCTTTTAAAGGCCTTTAAAAAACCGAAGCGTTTTACTCTGACCGTGGCGTGTTACAGCAAATTTTGATGACTTCGCGCCGCACACGGGCGCGTGTATGTAGCACTATTTTCTGGCTCGACATCGATGCGTCCCCAGCGTTCCCCTCTGGCTGCTGAGTGACCATTATAGGTTCCCCTGACGGAAAATAACGCATTTTATATTGAGGGACACAAACGTCCAGCCGTGTGAACATACATTTTTACCAGCAGGCGAGGAGAGCACACAAAATGCAGAAAAAACGAATAAATTCGTTACTGCTTGGTCTTTCACTGTTCTGTTTTCAACAGCTCCTGGGTCTTTCTTTCAGCTTCTGCAAGAGGGAACTCTGCTTTTGAAGGCCTTTAAGAAACCGAAGGGTTTTACTCTGACGGTGGCGCGTTACAGCTGATTTTGATGACTTTGCGCCGCACACGGGCGCGTGTACGTAACATTATTTTCTGGCTCGACATCGATGCGTCCCCAGCGTTCCCCACTGGCTGCTGAGTGACCACTGAAGGTTCTATTGATGGAAAATAACGCATTTTATATTGAGGGACACAAGCGTCCAGCCGTGTGTACATACATTTTTACCAGCAGGCGAGGAGAGCACACAAAATGCATAAAATACGAGTAAATTCGTTACTGCTTGGTCTTTCACTGTTCTGTTTTCAACAGCTCCTGGGTGCTTTCTTTCAGGCCCGGCAAGAGGAACCTTTGCTTTTGAAGGCCATTGAGCAACTGAAGCGTTTTACTCTGAGGGTGGCGTGTTACAGCTGATTTTGATGACCTTGCGCCGCACACGGGAGCGTGTACGTAACATTATTTTCTGGCTCGACATCGATGCGTCCCCAGCGTTCCCCACTGGCTGCTGAGTGACCATTATAGGTTCCCTTGATGGGAAATATCGCATTTTATATTGAGAGGCACAAGCGTCCAGCCGCGTGTACATACATTTTTACCAGGAGGCGAGGAGAGCACACAAAATGCATAAAAAACGAGTAATTTTGTTACTTCTTGGTCTTTCACTGTTCTGTTTTCAACAGCTCCTGGGTCTTTCTTTCAGCTTCTGCAAGAGGGAACTCTGCTTTTGAAGGCCTTTAAGAAACCGAAGGGTTTTACTCTGGCGGTGGCGCGTTACAGCTGATTTAGATGACTTTGCGCCGCACACGGGCGCAAGTACGTTACATTATTTTCTGGCTCGACATCGATGCGTCCCCAGCGTTCCCCACTGGCTGCTGAGTGACCATTATAGGTTCCCTTGACGGGAAATAACGCATTTTACATTGAGGGACACAAACGTCCAGCCGTGTGAACATACGTTTTTACCAGCAGGCGAGGAGAGCACACAAAATGCATAAAAAACGAGTAAATTCGTTACTGCTTGGTCTTTCACTGTTCTGTTTTCAACAGCTCCTGGGTGTTTCTTTCAGCTTCTGCAAGAGGAAACTGTGCTTTTGAAGGCCTTTAAGAAACCGAAGCGTTTTACTCTGACCGTGGCGTGTTACAGCAAATTTTGATGACTTCGCGCCGCACACGGGCGCGTGTACGTAACACTATTTTCTGGCTCGACATCGATGCGTCCTCAGCGTTCCCCACTGGCTGCTGAGTGACCATTATAGGTTCCCCTGACGGAAAATAATGCATTTTATATTGAGGGACACAAACGTCCAGCCGTGTGAACATACATTTTTACCAGCAGGCGAGGAGAGCACACAAAATGCAGAAAAAACGAATAAATTCGTTACTGCTTGGTCTTTCACTGTTCTGTTTTCAACAGCTCCTGAGTCTTTCTTTCAGCTTCTGCAAGAGGGAACTCTGCTTTTGAAGGCCTTTAAGAAACCGAAGGGTTTTACTCTGACGGTGGCGCGTTACAGCTGATTTTGATGACCTTGCGCCGCACACGGGAGCGTGTACGTAACATTATTTTCTGGCTCGACATCGATGCGTCCCCAGCGTTCCCCACTGGCTGCTGAGTGACCTTTATAGGTTCCCTTGATGGGAAATATCGCATTTTATATTGAGAGGCACAAGCGTCCAGCCGTGTGTACATACATTTTTACCAGCAGGCGAGGAGAGCATACAAAATGCAAAAAAAACTAATAATTTCGTTACTGCTAGGCCTTTCACTGCTCTGTTTCCAACAGCTCCTGGGTGCTTTCTTTCTGGTTCTGCAAGAGGATACTGTGATTTTAAGGGCCTTTAAGAAACCGAAGCGTTTTACTCTGACGGTGGCGTGTTACAGCAAATTTTGATGACTTCGCGCCGCACACGGGCGCGTTTACGTAACATTATTTTCTATCTCGACATCGATGCGTCCCCAGCGTTCCCCACTGGCTGCTGAGTGACCATTATAGGTTCTCTTGATGTGAAATAACGCATTTTATATTGAGGGACACAAGCGTCCAGCCGTGTGTACATACATTTTTGTCAGCAGGCGAGGAGAGCACACAAAATGCATAAAAAACGAGTAATTTCGTTGTTGCTTGGTCTTTCACTGTTCTGATTTCAACAGCTCCTGGGTGTTTCTTTCAGCTTCTGCAAGAGGAAACTGTGCTTTTGAAGGCCTTTAAGAAACCGAAGGATTTTACTCTGAAGGTGGCGCGTTACAGCTGATTTTGATGACTTTGCGCCGCACACTGGCGCGTGTACGTAACATTATTTTCTGCCTCGACATCGATGCGTCCCCAGCGTTCCCCACTGGCTGCTGGGTGACCGTTATAGGTTCCCTTGACGGGAAATAACGTATTTTATATTGAGGGACACAACCGTCCAGCCATGTGAACATACATTGTTACCAGCAGGCGAGGAGAGCACACAAAATGCATAAAAAACGAGTAAATTCGTCACTGCTTGGTCTTTCACTGTTCTGTTTTCAACAGCTCCTGGGTCTTTCTTTCAGCTTCTGCAAGAGGGAACTGTGCTTTTGAAGGCCTTTAAGAAACCGAACGGTTTTACTCTGACGGTGGCGCGTTACAGCTGATTTTGATGACTTTGCGCCGCACACGGGCGCGTGTACGTTACATTATTTTCTGGCTCGACATCGATGCGTCCCCAGCGTTCCCCACTGGCTGCTGAGTGACCATTATAGGTTCCCTTGACGGGAAATAACGCATTTTACATTGAGGGACACAAACGTCCAGCCGTGTGAACATACGTTTTTACCATCAGGCGAGGAGAGCACACAAAATGCATAAAAAAACGAGTAAATTCGTTACTGCTTGGTCTTTCACTGTTCTGTTTTCAACAGCTCCTGGGTGTTTCTTTCAGCTTCTGCAAGAGGAAACTGTGCTTTTGAAGGCCATTAAAAAGCCGAAGGGTTTTACTCTGACGGTGGCGCGTTACAGCTGATTTTGATGACTTTGCGCCGCACAACGGGCGCGTGTACGTAACATTATTTTCTGGCTCGACATCGATGCGTCCCCAGCGTTACCCACTGGCTGCTGAGTGACCAATATAGGTTCCCTTGGTGGGAAATATCGCATTTTGTATTGAGGGGCTCAAGCGTCCAGCCGTGTGAACATACATTATTACCAGCAGGCGAGGAGAGCATAAAAAATGCATAAAAAACTAATACTGCTAGGCCTTTCACTGCTCTGTTTCCAACAGCTCCTGGGTGCTTTCTTTCCGGTTCTGCAAGAGGAAACTGTGATTTTAAAGGCCTTTAAGAAACCGAAGCGTTTTACTCTGACGGTGGCGTGTTACAGCAAATTTTGATGACTTCGCGCCGCACACGTGTGTGTGTACATACATTTTTGTCAGCAGGCGAGGAGAGCACACAAAATGCATAAAATACGAGTAAATTCGTTACTGCTTGGTCTTTCACTGTTCTGTTTTCAACAGCTCCTGGGTGTGTCTTTCAGCGTCTACAAGAGGAAACTGTGCATTTGAAGGCCTTCAAGAAACCGAAGGGTTTTACTCTGACGGTGGCGCGTTACAGCTGATTTTGATGGCTTTGCGCCGCACACGGGCGCGCGTACGAAACACTATTTTCTGGCTCGACATCGATGCGTCCCCAGCGTTCCCCACTGGCTGCTGAGTGACCATTATAGGTTCCCCTGACGGGAAATAACGCATTTTATATTGAGGGACACAAACGTCCAGCCGTGTGAACATACGTTTTTACCAGCAGGCGAGGAGAGCACACAAAATGCAGAAAAAACGAGTAAATTCGTTACTGCTTGGTCTTTCACTGTTCTGTTTTCAACAGCTCCTGGGTGTTTCTTTCAGCTTCTGCAAGAGGAAACTGTGCTTTTGAAGGCCTTTAGGAAACCGAAGCGTTTTACTCTGACCGTGGCGTGTTACAGCAAATTTTGATGACTTCGCGCCGCACACGGGCGCGTGTACGTAACATTATTTTCTGTCTCGACATCGATGCGTCCCCAGCGTTACCCACTGGCTGCTGAGTGACCAATATAGGTTCCCTTGGTGGGAAATATCGCATTTTGTATTAAGGGGTTCAAGCGTCCAGCCGTGTGAACATACATTTTTACCAGCAGGCGAGGAGAGCACACAAAATGCATAAAAAACGAGTAATTTTGCTACTGCTTGGTCTTTCACTGTTCTGTTTTCAAAAGCTCCTGGGTGCTTTCTTTCAGGCCCGGCAAGAGGAACCTTTGCTTTTGAAGGCCATTGAGCAACTGAAGCGTTTTACTCTGAGGGTGGTGTGTTACAGCTGATTTTGATGACCTTGCGCCGCACACGGGAGCGTGTACGTAACATTATTTTCTGGCTCGACATCGATGCGTCCCCAGCGTTCCCCACTGGCTGCTGAGTGACCATTATAGGTTCCCCTGACGGAAAATAACGCATTTTATATTGAGGGACACAAACGTCCAGCCGTGTGAACATACGTTTTTACCAGCAGGCGAGGAGAGCACACAAAATGCATAAAAAACGAGTAATTTTGTTACTTCTTGGTCTTTCACTGTTCTGTTTTCGACAGCTCCTGGGTGCTTTCTTTCAGGCCCGGCAAGAGGAACCTTTGCTTTTGAAGGCCATTGAGCAACTGAAGCGTTTTACTCTGAGGGTGGCGTGTTACAGCTGATTTTGATGACCTTGCGCCGCACACGGGAGCGTGTACGTAACATTATTTTCTGGCTCGACATCGATGCGTCCCCAGCGTTCCCCACTGGCTGCTGAGTGACCATTATAGGTTCCCCTGCCGGAAAATAATGCATTTTATATTGAGGGACACAAACGTCCAGCCGTGTGAACATACATTTTTACCAGCAGGCGAGGAGAGCACACAAAATGCATAAAAAACGAGTAAATTCGTTACTGCTTGGTCTTTCACTGTTCTGTTTTCAACAGCTCCTGGGTGTTTCTTTCAGCTTCTGCAAGAGGAAACTGTGCTTTTGAAGGCCTTTAGGAAACCGAAGCGTTTTACTCTGACCGTGGCGTGTTACAGCAAATTTTGATGACTTCGCGCCGCACACGGGCGCGTGTACGTAACACTATTTTCTGGCTCGACATCGATGCGTCCCCAGCGTTCCCCACTGGCTGCTGAGTGACCATTATAGGTTCCCCTGACGGAAAATAACGCATTTTATATTGAGGGACACGAACGTCCAGCCGTGTGAACATACATTTTTACCAGCAGGCGAGGAGAGCACACAAAATGCAGAAAAAACGAATAAATTCGTTACTGCTTGGTCTTTCACTGTTCTGTTTTCAACAGCTCCTGGGTCTTTCTTTCAGCTTCTGCAAGAGGGAACTCTGCTTTTGAAGGCCTTTAAGAAACCGAAGGGTTTTACTCTGACGGTGGCGCGTTACAGCTGATTTTGATGACTTTGCGCCGCACACGGGCGCGTGTACGTAACATTATTTTCTGGCTCGACATCGATGCGTCCCCAGCGTTCCCCACTGGCTGCTGAGTGACCACTGAAGGTTCTATTGATGGGAAATAACGCATTTTATATTGAGGGACACAAGCGTCCAGCCGTGTGTACATACATTTTTACCAGCAGGCGAGGAGAGCACACAAAATGCATAAAAAACGAGTAATTTTGTTACTTCTTGGTCTTTCACTGTTCTGTTTTCGACAGCTCCTGGGTGCTTTCTTTCAGGCCCGGCAAGAGGAACCTTTGCTTTTGAAGGCCATTGAGCAACTGAAGCGTTTTACTCTGAGGGTGGCGTGTTACAGCTGATTTTGATGACCTTGCGCCGCACACGGGAGCGTGTACGTAACATTATTTTCTGGCTCGACATCGATGCGTCCCCAGCGTTCCCCACTGGCTGCTGAGTGACCATTATAGGTTCCCCTGCCGGAAAATAATGCATTTTATATTGAGGGACACAAACGTCCAGCCGTGTGAACATACATTTTTACCAGCAGGCGAGGAGAGCACACAAAATGCATAAAAAACGAGTAAATTCGTTACTGCTTGGTCTTTCACTGTTCTGTTTTCAACAGCTCCTGGGTGTTTCTTTCAGCTTCTGCAAGAGGAAACTGTGCTTTTGAAGGCCTTTAGGAAACCGAAGCGTTTTACTCTGACCGTGGCGTGTTACAGCAAATTTTGATGACTTCGCGCCGCACACGGGCGCGTGTACGTAACACTATTTTCTGGCTCGACATCGATGCGTCCCCAGCGTTCCCCACTGGCTGCTGAGTGACCATTATAGGTTCCCCTGACGGAAAATAACGCATTTTATATTGAGGGACACGAACGTCCAGCCGTGTGAACATACATTTTTACCAGCAGGCGAGGAGAGCACACAAAATGCAGAAAAAACGAATAAATTCGTTACTGCTTGGTCTTTCACTGTTCTGTTTTCAACAGCTCCTGGGTCTTTCTTTCAGCTTCTGCAAGAGGGAACTCTGCTTTTGAAGGCCTTTAAGAAACCGAAGGGTTTTACTCTGACGGTGGCGCGTTACAGCTGATTTTGATGACTTTGCGCCGCACACGGGCGCGTGTACGTAACATTATTTTCTGGCTCGACATCGATGCGTCCCCAGCGTTCCCCACTGGCTGCTGAGTGACCACTGAAGGTTCTATTGATGGGAAATAACGCATTTTATATTGAGGGACACAAGCGTCCAGCCGTGTGTACATACATTTTTACCAGCAGGCGAGGAGAGCACACAAAATGCATAAAAAACGAGTAATTTTGTTACTGCTTGGTCTTTCACTGTTCTGTTTTCAACAGCTCCTGGGTGCTTTCTTTCAGGCCCGGCAAGAGGAACCTTTGCTTTTGAAGGCCATTGAGCAACTGAGGCGTTTTACTCTGAGGGTGGCGTGTTACAGCTGATTTTGATGACCTTGCGCCGCACACGGGAGCGTGTACGTAACATTATTTTCTGGCTCGACATCGATGCGTCCCCAGCGTTCCCCACTGGCGGCTGAGTGACCATTATAGGTTCCCTTGATGGGAAATATCGCATTTTATATTGAGAGGCACAAGCGTCCAGCCGTGTGTACATACATTTTTACCAGCAGGCGAGGAGAGCATACAAAATGCAAAAAAAACTAATAATTTCGTTACTGCTAGGCCTTTCACTGCTCTGTTTCCAACAGCTCCTGGGTGCTTTCTTTCCGGTTCTGCAAGAGGAAACTGTGATTTTAAAGGCCTTTAAGAAACCGAAGCGTTTTACTCTGACGGTGGCGTGTTACAGCAAATTTTGATGACTTCGCGCCGCACACGTGTGTGTGTACATACATTTTTGTCAGCAGGCGAGGAGAGCACACAAAATGCATAAAATACGAGTAAATTCGTTACTGCTTGGTCTTTCACTGTTCTGTTTTCAACAGCTCCTGGGTGTGTCTTTCAGCTTCTACAAGAGGAAACTGTGCATTTGAAGGCCTTCAAGAAACCGAAGGGTTTTACTCTGACGGTGGCGCGTTACAGCTGATTTTGATGGCTTTGCGCCGCACACGGGCGCGCGTACGAAACACTATTTTCTGGCTCGACATCGATGCGTCCCCAGCGTTCCCCACTGGCTGCTGAGTGACCATTATAGGTTCCCCTGACGGGAAATAACGCATTTTATATTGAGGGACACAAACGTCCAGCCGTGTGAACATACGTTTTTACCAGCAGGCGAGGAGAGCACACAAAATGCAGAAAAAACGAGTAAATTCGTTACTGCTTGGTCTTTCACTGTTCTGTTTTCAACAGCTCCTGGGTCTTTCTTTCAGCTTCTGCAAGAGAAAACCGTGCTTTTGAAGGCCTTTAAGAAACCGAAGCGTTTTACTCTGACCGTGGCGTGTTACAGCAAATTTTGATGACTTCGCGCCGCACACGGGCGCGTGTACGTAACATTATTTTCTGTCTCGACATCGATGCGTCCCCAGCGTTACCCACTGGCTGCTGAGTGACCAATATAGGTTCCCTTGGTGGGAAATATCGCATTTTGTATTAAGGGGTTCAAGCGTCCAGCCGTGTGAACATACATTTTTACCAGCAGGCGAGGAGAGCACACAAAATGCATAAAAAACGAGTAATTTTGTTACTGCTTGGTCTTTCACTGTTCTGTTTTCAAAAGCTCCTGGGTGCTTTCTTTCAGGCCCGGCAAGAGGAACCTTTGCTTTTGAAGGCCATTGAGCAACTGAAGCGTTTTACTCTGAGGGTGGTGTGTTACAGCTGATTTTGATGACCTTGCGCCGCACACGGGAGCGTGTACGTAACATTATTTTCTGGCTCGACATCGATGCGTCCCCAGCGTTCCCCACTGGCTGCTGAGTGACCATTATAGGTTCCCCTGACGGAAAATAACGCATTTTATATTGAGGGACACAAACGTCCAGCCGTGTGAACATACGTTTTTACCAGCAGGCGAGGAGAGCACACAAAATGCATAAAAAACGAGTAATTTTGTTACTTCTTGGTCTTTCACTGTTCTGTTTTCGACAGCTCCTGGGTGCTTTCTTTCAGGCCCGGCAAGAGGAACCTTTGCTTTTGAAGGCCATTGAGCAACTGAAGCGTTTTACTCTGAGGGTGGCGTGTTACAGCTGATTTTGATGACCTTGCGCCGCACACGGGAGCGTGTACGTAACATTATTTTCTGGCTCGACATCGATGCGTCCCCAGCGTTCCCCACTGGCTGCTGAGTGACCATTATAGGTTCCCCTGCCGGAAAATAATGCATTTTATATTGAGGGACACAAACGTCCAGCCGAGTGAACATACATTTTTACCAGCAGGCGAGGAGAGCACACAAAATGCATAAAAAACGAGTAAATTCGTTACTGCTTGGTCTTTCACTGTTCTGTTTTCAACAGCTCCTGGGTGTTTCTTTCAGCTTCTGCAAGAGGAAACTGTGCTTTTGAAGGCCTTTAGGAAACCGAAGCGTTTTACTCTGACCGTGGCGTGTTACAGCAAATTTTGATGACTTCGCGCCGCACACGGGCGCGTGTACGTAACACTATTTTCTGGCTCGACATCGATGCGTCCCCAGCGTTCCCCACTGGCTGCTGAGTGACCATTATAGGTTCCCCTGACGGAAAATAACGCATTTTATATTGAGGGACACGAACGTCCAGCCGTGTGAACATACATTTTTACCAGCAGGCGAGGAGAGCACACAAAATGCAGAAAAAACGAATAAATTCGTTACTGCTTGGTCTTTCACTGTTCTGTTTTCAACAGCTCCTGGGTCTTTCTTTCAGCTTCTGCAAGAGGGAACTCTGCTTTTGAAGGCCTTTAAGAAACCGAAGGGTTTTACTCTGACGGTGGCGCGTTACAGCTGATTTTGATGACTTTGCGCCGCACACGGGCGCGTGTACGTAACATTATTTTCTGGCTCGACATCGATGCGTCCCCAGCGTTCCCCACTGGCTGCTGAGTGACCACTGAAGGTTCTATTGATGGGAAATAACGCATTTTATATTGAGGGACACAAGCGTCCAGCCGTGTGTACATACATTTTTACCAGCAGGCGAGGAGAGCACACAAAATGCATAAAAAACGAGTAATTTTGTTACTGCTTGGTCTTTCACTGTTCTGTTTTCAACAGCTCCTGGGTGCTTTCTTTCAGGCCCGGCAAGAGGAACCTTTGCTTTTGAAGGCCATTGAGCAACTGAGGTGTTTTACTCTGAGGGTGGCGTGTTACAGCTGATTTTGATGACCTTGCGCCGCACACGGGAGCGTGTACGTAACATTATTTTCTGGCTCGACATCGATGCGTCCCCAGCGTTCCCCACTGGCGGCTGAGTGACCATTATAGGTTCCCTTGATGGGAAATATCGCATTTTATATTGAGAGGCACAAGCGTCCAGCCGTGTGTACATACATTTTTACCAGCAGGCGAGGAGAGCATACAAAATGCATAAAAAACTAATAATTTCGTTATTGCTAGGCCTTTCACTGCTCTGTTTCCAACAGCTCCTGGGTGCTTTCTTTCTGGTTCTGCAAGAGGAAACTGTGATTTTAAAGGCCTTTAAGAAACCGAAGCGTTTTACTCTGACGGTGGCGTGTTACAGCAAATTTTGATGACTTCGCGCCGCACACGGGCGCGTGTACGTTACATTATTTTCTGGCTCGACATCGATGCGTCCCCAGCGTTCCCCACTGGCTGCTGAGTGACCTTTATAGGTTCCCTTGACGGGAAATAACGCATTTTACATTGAGGGACACAAACGTCCAGCCGTGTGTACATACATTTTTACCAGCAGGCGAGGAGAGCATACAAAATGCATAAAAAACTAATAATTTCGTTATTGCTAGGCCTTTCACTGCTCTGTTTCCAACAGCTCCTGGGTGCTCTCTTTCTGGTTCTGCAAGAGGAAACTGTGATTTTAAAGGCCTTTAAGAAACCGAAGCGTTTTACTCTGACGGTGGCGTGTTACAGCAAATTTTGATGACTTCGCGCCGCACACGGGAGCGTGTACGTAACATTATTTTCTGGCTCGACATCGATGCGTCCCCAGCGTTCCCCACTGGCTGCTGAGTGACCATTATAGGTTCCCTTGATGGGAAGTATCGCATTTTATATTGAGAGGCACAAGCGTCCAGCCGTGTGTACATACATTTTTACCAGCAGGCGAGGAGAGCACACAAAATGCATAAAAAACGAGTAATTTTGTTACTGCTTGGTCTTTCACTGTTCTGTTTTCAACAGCTCCTGGGTGCTTTCTTTCAGGCCCGGCAAGAGAAACCTTTGCTTTTGAAGGCCATTGAGCAACTGAGGCGTTTTACTCTGAGGGTGGCGTGTTACAGCTGATTTTGATGACCTTGCGCCGCACACGGGAGCGTGTACGTAACATTATTTTCTGGCTCGACATCGATGCGTCCCCAGCGTTCGCCACTGGCTGCTGAGTGACCATTATAGGTTCCCCTGACGGAAAATAACGCATTTTATATTGAGGGACACAAACGTCCAGCCGTGTGAACATACATTTTTACCAGCAGGCGAGGAGAGCACACAAAATGCATAAAAAACGAGTAATTTCGTTGTTACTTGGTCTTTCACTGTTCTGATTTCAACAGCTCCTGGGTGTTTCTTTCAGCTTCTGCAAGAGGAAACTGTGCTTTTGAAGGCCTTTAAGAAACCGAAGGATTTTACTCTGACGGTGGCGTGTTACAGCAAATTTTGATGACTTCGCGCCGCACACGGGCGCGTGTACGTAACATTATTTTCTGTCTCGACATCGATGCGTCCCCAGCGTTACCCACTGGCTGCTGAGTGACCAATATAGGTTCCCTTGGTGGGAAACATCGAATTTTGTATTAAGGGGCTCAAGCGTCCAGCCGTGTGAACATACATTTTTACCAGCAGGCGAGGAGAGCACACAAAATGCAGAAAAAACGAGTAAATTCGTCTCTGCTTGGTTTTTCTCTGTTCTGTTTTCAACAGCTCCTGGGTCTTTCTTTCAGCTTCTGCAAGAGAAAACTGTGCTTTTGAAGGCCTTTAAGAAACCGAAGCGTTTTACTCTGACCGTGGCGTGTTACAGCAAATTTTGATGACCTCGCGCCGCACACGGGCGCGTGTACGTAACATTATTTTCTGGCTCGACATCGATGCGTCCCCAGCGTTCCCCACTTGCTGCTGAGTGACCATTATAGGTTCCCCTGACGGGAAATAACGCATTTTATATTGAGGGACACAAACGTCCAGCCGTGTGAACATACATTTTTACCAGCAGGCGAGGGGAGCACACAAAATGCAGAAAAAACGAGTAAATTCGTTACTGCTTGGTCTTTCACTGTTCTGTTTTCAACAGCTCCTGGGTCTTTCTTTCAGCTTCTGCAAGAGAAAACTGTGCTTTTGAAGGCCTTTAAGAAACCGAAGCGTTTTACTCTGACCGTGGCGTGTTACAGCAAATTTTGATGACCTCGCGCCGCACACGGGCGCGTGTACGTAACATTATTTTCTGTCTCGACATCGATGCGTCCCCAGCGTTACCCACTGGCTGCTGAGTGACCAATATAGGTTCCCTTGGTGGGAAACATCGAATTTTGTATTAAGGGGCTCAAGCGTCCAGCCGTGTGAACATACATTTTTACCAGCAGGCGAGGAGAGCACACAAAATGCAGAAAAAACGAGTAAATTCGTCTCTGCTTGGTTTTTCTCTGTTCTGTTTTCAACAGCTCCTGGGTCTTTCTTTCAGCTTCTGCAAGAGAAAACTGTGCCTTTGAAGGCCTTTAAGAAACCGAAGGGTTTTATTCTGACGGTGGCGCGTTACAGCTGATTTTGATGACTTTGCGCCGCACACGGGCGCGTGTACGTAACACTATTTTCTGGCTCGACATCGATGCGTCCCCAGCGTTCCCCACTGGCTGCTGAGTGACCATTATAGGTTCTATTGATGGGAAATAACGCATTTTATATTGAGGGACACAAACGTCCAGCCGTGTGTACATACATTTTTGTCAGCAGGCGAGGAGAGCACACAAAATGCATAAAAAACGAGTAATTTCGTTGTTGCTTGGTCTTTCACTGTTCTGATTTCAACAGCTCCTGGGTGTTTCTTTCAGCTTCTGCAAGAGGAAACTGTGCTTTTGAAGGCCTTTAAGAAACCGAAGGATTTTACTCTGACGGTGGCGCGTTACAGCTGATTTTGATGACTTTGCGCCGCACACTGGCGCGTGTACGTAACATTATTTTCTGGCTCGACATCGATGCGTCCCCAGCGTTCCCCACTGGCTGCTGAGTGACCGTTATAGGTTCCCTTGACGGGAAATAACGTATTTTATATTGAGGGACACAACCGTCCAGCCATGTGAACATACATTGTTACCAGCAGGCGAGGAGAGCACACAAAATGCATAAAAAACGAGTAAATTCGTCACTGCTTGGTCTTTCACTGTTCTGTTTTCAACAGCTCCTGGGTCTTTCTTTCAGCTTCTGCAAGAGGGAACTGTGCTTTTGAAGGCCTTTAAGAAACCGAACGGTTTTACTCTGACGGGGGCGCGTTACAGCTGATTTTGATGACTTTGCGCCGCACACGGGCGCGTGTACGTTACATTATTTTCTGGCTCGACATCGATGCGTCCCCAGCGTTCCCCACTGGCTGCTGAGTGACCATTATAGGTTCCCTTGACGGGAAATAACGCATTTTACATTGAGGGACACAAACGTCCAGCCGTGTGAACATACGTTTTTACCAGCAGGCGAGGAGAGCACACAAAATGCATACAAAAACGAGTAAATTCGTTACTGCTTGGTCTTTCACTGTTCTGTTTTCAACAGCTCCTGGGTGTTTCTTTCAGCTTCTGCAAGAGGAAACTGTGCTTTTGAAGGCCATTAAAAAGCCGAAGGGTTTTACTCTGACGGTGGCGCGTTACAGCTGATTTTGATGACTTTGCGCCGCACAACGGGCGCGTGTACGTAACACTATTTTCTGGCTCGACATCGATGCGTCCCCAGCGTTCCCCACTGGCTGCTGAGTGACCATTATAGGTTCCCCTGACGGGAAATAACGCATTTTATATTGAGGGACACAAACGTCCAGCCGCGTGAACATACACTTTTACCAGCAGGCGAGGAGAGCACACAAAATGCAGAAGAAACGAGTAAATTCGTTACTGCTTGGTCTTTCACTGTTCTGTTTTCAGCAGCTCCTGGGTCTTTCTTGCAGCTTCTGCAAGAGGGAACTGTGCTTTTGAAGGCCTTTAAGAAACCGAACGGTTTTACTCTGACGGGGGCGCGTTACAGCTGATTTTGATGACTTCGCGCCGCACACGGGCGCGTGTACGTTACATTATTTTCTGGCTCGACATCGATGCGTCCCCAGCGTTCCCCACTGGCTGCTGAGTGACCATTATAGGTTCCCTTGACGGGAAATAACGCATTTTACATTGAGGGACACAAACGTCCAGCCGTGTGAACATACGTTTTTACCAGCAGGCGAGGAGAGCACACAAAATGCATAAAAAAACGAGTAAATTCGTTACTGCTTGGTCTTTCACTGTTCTGTTTTCAACAGCTCCTGGGTGTTTCTTTCAGCTTCTGCAAGAGGAAACTGTGCTTTTGAAGGCCTTTAAGAAACCGAAGCGTTTTACTCTGACCGTGGCGTGTTACAGCAAATTTTGATGACTTCGCGCCGCACACGGGCGCGTGTACGTAACATTATTTTCTATCTCGACATCGATGCGTCCCCAGCGTTCCCCACTGGATGCTGAGTGACCATTATAGGTTCTCTTGATGTGAAATAACGCTTTTTATATTGAGGGATACAAGCGTCCAGCCGTGTGTACATACATTTTTGTCAGCAGGCGATGAGAGCACACAAAATGCATAAAAAACGAGTAATTTCGTTGTTGCTTGGTCTTTCACTGTTCTGATTTCAACAGCTCCTGGGTGCTTTCTTTCAGGCCCGGCAAGAGGAACCTTTGCTTTTGAAGGCCATTGAGCAACTGAAGCGTTTTACTCCGAGGGTGGTGTGTTACAGCTGATTTTGATGACCTTGCGCCGCACACGGGAGCGTGTACGTAACATTATTTTCTGGCTCGACATCGATGCGTCCCCAGCGTTCCCCACTGGCTGCTGAGTGACCATTATAGGTTCCCCTGACGGAAAATAACGCATTTTATATTGAGGGACACAAACGTCCAGCCGTGTGAACATACGTTTTTACCAGCAGGCGAGGAGAGCACACAAAATGCATAAAAAACGAGTAATTTTGTTACTTCTTGGTCTTTCACTGTTCTGTTTTCGACAGCTCCTGGGTGCTTTCTTTCAGGCCCGGCAAGAGGAACCTTTGCTTTTGAAGGCCATTGAGCAACTGAAGCGTTTTACCCTGAGGGTGGCGTGTTACAGCTGATTTTGATGACCTGCAAGAGGAAACTGTGATTTTAAAGGCCTTTAAGAAACCGAAGCGTTTTACTCTGACGGTGGCGTGTTACAGCAAATTTTGATGACTTCGCGCCGCACACGGGCGCGTGTACGTAACATTATTTTCTGTCTCGACATCGATGCGTCCCCAGCGTTCCCCACTGGCTGCTGAGTGACCATTACAGGTTCTCTTGATGGGAAATAACGCATTTTGTATTGAGGGACACAAGCGTCCAGCCGTGTGTACATACATTTTTGTCAGCAGGCGAGGAGAGCACACAAAATGCATAAAATACGAGTAAATTCGTTACTGCTTGGTCTTTCACTGTTCTGTTTTCAACAGCTCCTGGGTGCTTTCTTTCAGGCCCGGCAAGAGGAACCTTTGCTTTTGAAGGCCATTGAGCAACTGAAGCGTTTTACTCTGAGGGTGGTGTGTTACAGCTGATTTTGATGACCTTGCGCCGCACACGGGAGCGTGTACGTAACATTATTTTCTGGCTCGACATCGATGCGTCCCCAGCGTTCCCCACTGGCTGCTGAGTGACCACTGAAGGTTCTATTGATGGGAAATAACGCATTTTATATTGAGGGACACAAGCGTCCAGCCGTGTGTACATACATTTTTACCAGCAGGCGAGGAGAGCACACAAAATGCATAAAAAACGAGTAATTTTGTTACTGCTTGGTCTTTCACTGTTCTGTTTTCAACAGCTCCTGGGTGCTTTCTTTCAGGCCCGGCAAGAGGAACCTTTGCTTTTGAAGGCCATTGAGCAACTGAGGCGTTTTACTCTGAGGGTGGCGTGTTACAGCTGATTTTGATGACCTTGCGCCGCACACGGGAGCGTGTACGTAACATTATTTTCTGGCTCGACATCGATGCGTCCCCAGCGTTCCCCACTGGCTGCTGAGTGACCATTATAGGTTCCCTTGATGGGAAATATCGCATTTTATATTGAGAGGCACAAGCGTCCAGCCGTGTGTACATACATTTTTACCAGCAGGCGAGGAGAGCATACAAAATGCATAAAAAAACTAATAATTTCGTTATTGCTAGGCCTTTCACTGCTCTGTTTCCAACAGCTCCTGGGTGCTTTCTTTCTGGTTCTGCAAGAGGAAACTGTGATTTTAAAGGCCTTTAAGAAACCGAAGCGTTTCACTCTGACGGTGGCGTGTTACAGCAAATTTTGATGACTTCGCGCCGCACACGGGCGCGTGTACGTTACATTATTTTCTGGCTCGACATCGATGCGTCCCCAGCGTTCCCCACTGGCTGCTGAGTGACCTTTATAGGTTCCCTTGACGGGAAATAACGCATTTTACATTGAGGGACACAAACGTCCAGCCGTGTGTACATACATTTTTACCAGCAGGCGAGGAGAGCATACAAAATGCATAAAAAACTAATAATTTCGTTATTGCTAGGCCTTTCACTGCTCTGTTTCCAACAGCTCCTGGGTGCTCTCTTTCTGGTTCTGCAAGAGGAAACTGTGATTTTAAAGGCCTTTAAGAAACCGAAGCGTTTTACTCTGACGGTGGCGTGTTACAGCAAATTTTGATGACTTCGCGCCGCACACGGGAGCGTGTACGTAACATTATTTTCTGGCTCGACATCGATGCGTCCCCAGCGATCCCCACTGGCTGCTGAGTGACCATTATAGGTTCCCTTGATGGGAAATATCGCATTTTATATTGAGAGGCAGAAGCGTCCAGCCGTGTGTACATACATTTTTACCAGCAGGCGAGGAGAGCACACAAAATGCATAAAAAACGAGTAATTTTGTTACTGCTTGGTCTTTCACTGTTCTGTTTTCAACAGCTCCTGGGTGCTTTCTTTCAGGCCCGGCAAGAGGAACCTTTGCTTTTGAAGGCCATTGAGCAGCTGAGGCGTTTTACTCTGAGGGTGGCGTGTTACAGCTGATTTTGATGACCTTGCGCCGCACACGGGAGCGTGTACGTAACATTATTTTCTGGCTCGACATCGATGCGTCCCCAGCGTTCGCCACTGGCTGCTGAGTGACCATTATAGGTTCCCCTGACGGAAAATAACGCATTTTACATTGAGGGACACAAACGTCCAGCCGTGTGAACATACATTTTTACCAGCAGGCGAGGAGAGCACACAAAATGCAGAAAAAACGAATAAATTCGTTACTGCTTGGTCTTTCACTGTTCTGTTTTCAACAGCTCCTGGGTCTTTCTTTCAGCTTCTGCAAGAGGGAACTCTGCTTTTGAAGGCCTTTAAGAAACCGAAGGGTTTTACTCTGACGGTGGCGCGTTACAGCTGATTTTGATGACTTCGCGCCGCACACGGGCGCGTGTACGATACATTATTTTCTGGCTCGACATCGATGCGTCCCCAGCGTTCCCCACTGGCTGCTGAGTGACCTTTATAGGTTCCCTTGACGGGAAATAACGCATTTTACATTGAGGGACACAAACGTCCAGCCGTGTGAACATACGTTTTTACCAGCAGGCGAGGAGAGCACACAAAATGCATAAAAAAACGAGTAAATTCGTTACTGCTTGGTCTTTCACTGTTCTGTTTTCAACAGCTCCTGGGTCTTTCTTTCAGCTTCTGCAAGAGGGAACTGTGCTTTTGAAGGCCTTTAAGAAACCGAACGGTTTTACTCTGACGGGGGCGCGTTACAGCTGATTTTGATGACTTTGCGCCGCACACGGGCGCGTGTACGTTACATTATTTTCTGGCTCGACATCGATGCGTCCCCAGCGTTCCCCACTGGCTGCTGAGTGACCATTATAGGTTCCCTTGACGGGAAATAACGCATTTTACATTGAGGGACACAAACGTCCAGCCGTGTGAACATACGTTTTTACCAGCAGGCGAGGAGAGCACACAAAATGCATAAAAAACGAGTATTTTCGTTGTTGCTTGGTCTTTCACTGTTCTGTTTTCAACAGCTCCTGGGTGTTTCTTTCAGCTTCTGCAAGAGGAAACTGTGCTTTTGAAGGCCATTAAAAAGCCGAAGGGTTTTACTCTGACGGTGGCGCGTTACAGCTGATTTTGATGACTTTGCGCCGCACAACGGGCGCGTGTACGTAACATTATTTTCTGGCTCGACATCGATGCGTCCCCAGCGTTACCCACTGGCTGCTGAGTGACCAATATAGGTTCCCTTGGTGGGAAATATCGCATTTTGTATTGAGGGGCTCAAGCGTCCAGCCGTGTGAACATACATTTTTACCAGCAGGCGAGGAGAGCACACAAAATGCATAAAAAAACGAGTAAATTCGTTACTGCTTGGTCTTTCACTGTTCTGTTTTCAGCAGCTCCTGGGTCTTTCTTGCAGCTTCTGCAAGAGGAAACTGTGCTTTTGAAGGCCATTAAAAAGCCGAAGGGTTTTACTCTGGCGGTGGCGCGTTACAGCTGATTTTGATGACTTCGCGCCGCACACGGGCGCGTGTACGATACATTATTTTCTGGCTCGACATCGATGCGTCCCCAGCGTTCCCCACTGGCTGCTGAGTGACCTTTATAGGTTCCCTTGACGGGAAATAACGCATTTTACATTGAGGGACACAAACGTCCAGCCGTGTGAACATACGTTTTTACCAGCAGGCGAGGAGAGCACACAAAATGCATAAAAAAACGAGTAAATTCGTTACTGCTTGGTCTTTCACTGTTCTGTTTTCAACAGCTCCTGGGTCTTTCTTTCAGCTTCTGCAAGAGGGAACTGTGCTTTTGAAGGCCTTTAAGAAACCGAACGGTTTTACTCTGACGGGGGCGCGTTACAGCTGATTTTGATGACTTTGCGCCGCACACGGGCGCGTGTACGTTACATTATTTTCTGGCTCGACATCGATGCGTCCCCAGCGTTCCCCACTGGCTGCTGAGTGACCATTATAGGTTCCCTTGACGGGAAATAACGCATTTTACATTGAGGGACACAAACGTCCAGCCGTGTGAACATACGTTTTTACCAGCAGGCGAGGAGAGCACACAAAATGCATAAAAAAACGAGTAAATTCGTTACTGCTTGGTCTTTCACTGTTCTGTTTTCAGCAGCTCCTGGGTCTTTCTTGCAGCTTCTGCAAGAGGGAACTGTGCTTTTGAAGGCCTTTAAGAAACCGAAGCGTTTTACTCTGACCGTGGCGTGTTACAGCAAATTTTGATGACTTCGCGCCGCACACGGGCGCGTGTACGTAACATTATTTTCTGTCTCGACATCGATGCGTCCCCAGCGTTCCCCACTGGCTGCTGAGTGACCATTATAGGTTCCTCTGACGGAAAATAACGCATTTTATATTGAGGGACACAAGCGTCCAGCCGTGTGAACATACATTGTTACCAGCAGGCGAGGAGAGCACACAAAATGCATAAAAAACGAGTAAATTCGTCTCTGCTTGGTCTTTCACTGTTCTGTTTTCAACAGCTCCTGGGTCTTTCTTTCAGCTTCTGCAAGAGAAAACTGTGCTTTTGAAGGCCTTTAAGAAACCGAAGGGTTTTACTCTGACGGTGGCGCGTTACAGCTGATTTTGATCACTTTGCGCCGCACACGGGCGCGTGTACGTAACATTATTTTCTGGCTCGACATCGATGCGTCCCCAGCGTTCCCCACTGGCTGCTGAGTGACCATTATAGGTTCCCCTGACGGGAAATAACGCATTTTATATTGAGGGACACAAACGTCCAGCCGTGTGAACATGCATTTTTACCAGCAGGCGAGGAGAGCACACAAAATGCAGAAAAAACGAGTAAATTCGTTACTGCTTGGTCTTTCACTGTTCTGTTTTCAGCAGCTCCTGGGTGTTTCTTTCAGCTTCTGCAAGAGGATGCTGTGCTTTTGAAGGCCATTAATAAGGCGAAGGGTTTTACTCTGACGGTGGCGCGTTACAGCTGATTTTGATCACTTTGCGCCGCACAACGGGCGCGTGTACGTAACATTATTTTCTGGCTCGACATCGATGCGTCCCCAGCGTTACTCACTGGCTGCTGAGTGACCAATATAGGTTCCCTTGGTGGGAAATATCGCATTTTGTATTGAGGGGCTCAAGCGTCCAGCCGTGTGAACATACATTTATACCAGCAGGCGAGGAGAGCATACAAAATGCATAAAAAACGAGTAATTTTGTTACTGCTAGGCCTTTCACTGCTCTGTTTTCAACAGCTCCTGGGTGCTTTCTTTCTGGTTCTGAAAGAGGAAACTGTGTCTTTAAAGGCCTTTAAGAAACCGAAGCGTTTTACTCTGACGGTGGCGTGTTACAGCAAATTTTGATGACTTCGCGCCGCACACGGGCGCGTGTACGTAACATTATTTTCTGGCTCGACATCGATGCGTCCCCAGTGTTCCCCACTGGCTGCTGAGTGACAAATATAGCTTCCCTTGATGGGAAATATCGCATTTTATATTGAGAGGCTCAAGCGTCCAGCCGTGTGAACATACATTTTTACCAGCAGGCGAGGAGAGCACACAAAATGCAGAAAAAACGAGTAAATTCGTTACTGCTTGGTCTTTCACTGTTCTGTTTTCAACAGCTCCTGGGTCTTTCTTTCAGCTTCTGCAAGAGAAAACTGTGCTTTTGAAGGCCTTTAAGAAACCGAAGCGTTTTACTCTGACCGTGGCGTGTTACAGCAAATTTTGTTGACTTCGCGCCGCACACGGGCGCGTGTACGTAACATTATTTTCTGTCTCGACATCGATGCGTCCCCAGCGTTACCCACTGGCTGCTGAGTGACCAATATAGGTTCCCTTGGTGGGAAATATTGCATTTTGTATTAAGGGGCTCAAGCGTCCAGCCGTGTGAACATACATTTTTACCAGCAGGCGAGGAGAGCACACAAAATGCAGAAAAAACGAGTAAATTCGTCTCTGCTTGGTCTTTCACTGTTCTGTTTTCAACAGCTCCTGGGTCTTTCTTTCAGCTTCTGCAAGAGAAAACTGTGCCTTTGAAGGCCTTTAAGAAACCGAAGGGTTTTATTCTGACGGTGGCGCGTTACAGCTGATTTTGATGACTTTGCGCCGCACACGGGCGCGTGTACGTAACACTATTTTCTGGCTCGACATCGATGCGTCCCCAGCGTTCCCCACTGGCTGCTGAGTGACCATTATAGGTTCTATTGATGGGAAATAACGCACTTTATATTGAGGGACACAAGCGTCCAGCCGTGGGTACCTACATTTTTACCAGCAGGCGAGGAGAGCATACAAAATGCATAAAAAACGAGTAATTTTGTTACTGCTAGGCCTTTCACTGCTCCAACAGCTCCTGGGTGCTTTCTTTCTGGTTCTGCCAGAGGAAACTGTGCTTTTAAAGGCCTTTAAGAAACCGAAGCGTTTTACTCTGACCGTGGCGTGTTACAGCAAATTTTGATGACTTCGCGCCGCACACGGGCGCGTGTACGTAACATTATTTTCTGTCTCGACATCGATGCGTCCCCAGCGTTCCCCACCGGCTGCTGAGTGACCATTATAGGTTTCCCTGACGGGAAATAACGCATTTTATATTGAGGGACACAAACGTCCGGCCGTGTGAACATAAATTTTTACCAGCAGGCGAGGAGAGCACACAAAATGCAGAAAAAACGAGTAAATTCGTTACTGCTTGGTCTTTCACTGTTCTGTTTTCAACAGCTCCTGGGTCTTTCTTTCAGCTTCTGCAAGAGAAAACTGTGCTTTTGAAGGCCATTATTAAGCCAAAGCGTTTTACTCTGACGGTGGCGCGTTACAGCTGATTTTGATCACTTTGCGCCGCACACGGGCGCGTGTACGTAACATTATTTTCTGGCTCGACATCGATGCATCCCCAGCGTTCCCCACTGGCTGCTGAGTGACCATTACAGGTTCCTTTGACGGGAATTAACGCATTTTATATTGAGGGACACAACCGTCCAGCCGTGTGAACATACATTGTTACCAGCAGGCGAGGAGTGCACACAAAATGCATAAAAAACGAGTAAATTCGTCACTGCTTGGTCTTTCACTGTTCTGTTTTCAACAGCTCCTGGGTCTTTCTTTTAGCTTCTGCAAAAGAAACCATGCTTTTGAAGGCCATTAATAAGCCAAAGGGTTTTACTATGACGGTGGCGCGTTACAGCTGATTTTGATGACTTTGCGCCGCACAACGGGCGCGTGTACGTAACATTATTTTCTGGCTCGACATCGATGCGTCCCCAGCTTTCCCCCCTGGCTGCTGAGCTACCATTATAGGTTCCCTTGATGGGAAATATCGCATTTTGTATTGAGGGGCTCAAGCATCCAGCCGCGTGAACATACATTTTTACCAGCAGGCGAGGAGAGCACACAAAATGCATTAAAAACGAGTAATTTCGTTACTTCTTGGTCTTTCACTGTTCTGTTTTCAGCAGCTCCTATGTGTTTCTTTCAGCTTCTGCAAGAGGAAACTGTGCTTTTGAAGGCCATTAATAAGCCGGAGGGTTTTACTCTGACGGTGGCGCGTTACAGCTGATTTTGATCACTTTGCGCCGCACACGGGCGCGTGTACGTAACATTATTTTCTGGCTCGACATCGATGCGTCCCCAGCGTTCCCCACTGGCTGCTGACTGACCATTATAGGTTCCCCTGAAGGGAAATAACGCATTTTATATTGAGGGACACAAGCGTCCAGCCGTGTGAACATGCATTTTTACCAGTAGGCGAGGGGAGCACACAAAATGCATTAAAAACGAGTAATTTCGTTACTTCCTGGTCTTTCACTGTTCTGTTTTCAGCAGCTCCTATGTGTTTCTTTCAGCTTCTGCAAGAGGAAACTGTGCTTTTGAAGGCCATTAATAAGCCAGAGGGTTTTACTCTGACGGTGGCGCGTTACAGCTGATTTTGATCACTTTGCGCCGCACACGGGCGCGTGTACGTAACATTATTTTCTGGCTCGACATCGATGCGTCCCCAGCGTTCCCCACTGGCTGCTGAGTGACCAATATAGGTTCCCTTGATGGGAAATGTCGCATTTTGTATTGAGGGGCTCAAGCGTCCAGCCGTGTGAACATACATTTTTACCAGCAGGCGAGGAGAGCACACAAAATGCATTAAAAACGAGTAATTTCGTTACTTCTTGGTCTTTCTCTGTTCTGTTTTCAACAGCTCCTGGGTGCTTTCTTTCTGGTTCTGCAAGAGGAAACTGTGCTTTTAAAGGCGTTTAAGAAACCGAAGCGTTTTACTCTGACCGTGGCGTGTTACAGCAAATTTTGACGACTTCGCGCCGCACACGGGCGCGTGTACGTAACATTATTTTCTGTCTCGACATCGATGCGTCCCCAGCGTTCCCCACTGGCTGCTGAGTGAGCATTATAGGTTCTCTTGATGGGAAATAACGCATTTTATATTGAGGGACACAATCGACCAGCCGTGTGAACAAACATTTTTGTCAGCAGGCGAGGAGAGCACACAAAATGCATAAAAAACGAGTAATTTCGTTGTTGCTTGGTCTTTCACTGTTCTGATTTCAACAGCTCCTGGGTGTTTCTTTCAGCTTCTGCAAGAGGAAACTGTGCTTTTGAAGGCCTTTAAGAAACAGAAGGATTTTACTCTGACGGTGGCGCGTTACAGCTGATTTTGATGACTTCGCGCCGCACACGGGCGCGTGTACGTAACATTATTTTCTGGCTCGACATCGATGCGTCCCCAGCGTTCCCCACTGGCTGCTGAGTGACCGTTATAGGTTCCCTTGACGGGAAATAACGCATTTTATATTGAGGGACACAAACGTCCAGCCGTGTGAACATACATTTTTACCAGCAGGCGAGGAGAGCACACAAAATGCATAAAAAACGAGTATATTCGTTACTGCTTGGCCTTTCACTGTTCTGTTTTCAACAGCTCCGGGGTGTTTCTTCCAGCTTCTGCAAGAGGAAACTGTGCTTTTGAAGGCCTTTAAGAAACCGAAGGGTTTTACTCTGACGGTGGCGCGTTACAGCTGATTTTGATGACTTTGCGCCGCACACGGGCGCGTGTACGTAACATTATTTTCTGGCTCGACATCGATGCGTCCCCAGCGCTCCGCACTGGCTGCTGAGCGACCATTATAGGTCCCCTTGACGGGAAATAACGCATTTTATATTGAGGGACACAAACGTCCAGCCGTGTGAACATACATTTTTACCAGCAGGCGAGGAGAGCACACAAAATGCATAAAAAACGAGTAAATTCGTTACTGCCTGGTCTTTCACAGTTCTGTTTTCAACAGCTCCTGGGTGTTTCTTTCAGCTTCTGCAAGAGGAAACTGTGCTTTTGAAGGCCGTTAATAAGCCTAAGGGTTTTACAATGACGGTGGCGCGTTACAGCTGATTTTGATGACTTTGCGCCGCACACGGGCGCGTGTACGTAACATTATTTTCTGGCTCGACATCGATGCGTCCCCAGCGTTCCCCACTGGCTGCTGAGTGACCATTATAGGTTCCCTTGACGGGAAATAACGCATTTTATATTGAGGGACACAACCGTCCAGCCGTGTGAACATACATTGTTACCAGCAGGCGAGGAGAGCACACAAAATGCATAAAAAACGAGTAATTTTGTTACTTTTTGGTCTTTCACTGTTCTGATTTCAACAGCTCCTGGGTGTTTCTTTCAGCTTCTGCAAGAGGAAACTGTGCTTTTGAAGGCCTTTAAGAAACCGAAGGATTTTACTCTGACGGTGGCGCGTTACAGCTGATTTTGATGACTTTGCGCCGCACACTGGCGCGTGTATGTAACATTATTTTGTGGCTCGACATCGATGCGTCCCCAGCGTTCCCCACTGGCTACTGAGTGACCATTATAGGTTCCCTTGACGGGAAATAACGCATTTTATATTGAGGGACACAACCGTCCAGCCGTGTGAACATACATTGTTACCAGCAGGCGAGGAGAGCACACAAAATGCATAAAAAACGAGTAAATTCGTCACTGCTTGGTCTTTCACTGTTCTGTTTTCAACAGCTCCTGGGTCTTTCTTTCAGCTTCTGCAAGAGAAAACTGTGCTTTTGAGGGCCTTTAAGAAACCGAAGGGTTTTACTCTGACGGTGGCGCGTCACAGCTGATTTTGATGACTTTGCGCCGCACACGGGCGCGTGTACGTAACACTATTTTCTGGCTCGTCATCGATGCGTCCCCAGCGTTCCCCACTGGCTGCTGAGTGACCATTAAAGGTTCCCCTGAAGGGAAATAACGCATTTTATATTGAGGGCCACAAGCGTCGAGCCGTGTGAACATGCATTTTTACCAGCAGGCGAGGGGAGCACACAAAATGCATTAAAAACGAGTAATTTCGTTACTTCTTGATCTTTCACTCTTCTGTTTTCAACAGCTCCTGGGTATTTCTTTCAGCTTCTGCAAGAGGATGCTGTGCTTTTGAAGGCCATTAATAAGCCGAAGGGTTTTACTCTGACGGTGGCGCGTTACAGCTGATTTTGATGACTTTGCGCCGCACACGGGCGCGTGTACGTAACACTATTTTCTGGCTCGTCATCGATGCGTCCCCAGCGTTCCCCACTGGATGCTGAGTGACCACTATAGGTTCTTTTGATGGGAAATATCGCATTTTATATTGAGAGGCTCAAGCGTCCAGCCGTGTGAACATACATTTTTACCAGCAGGCGAGGAGAGCACACAAAATGCATAAAATACGAGTAAATTCGTTACTGCTTGGTCTTTCACTGTTCTGTTTTCAACAGCTCCTGGGTGTTTCTTTCAGCTTCTGCAAGAGGAAACTGTGCATTTGAAGGCCTTCAAGAAACCGAAGGGTTTTACTCTGACGGTGGCGCGTTACAGCTGATTTTGATGGCTTTGCCCCGCACATGGGCGCGCGTACGAAACACTATTTTCTGGCTCGACATCGATGCTTCCCCAGCGTTCCCCACTGGCTGCTGAGTGACCATTATAGGTTCCCCTGACGGAAAATAACGCATTTTATATTGAGGGACACAAACGTCCAGCCGTGTGAACATACGTTTTTACCAGCAGGCGAGGAGAGCACACAAAATGCATAAAAAACGAGTAATTTTGTTACTGCTTGGTCTTTCACTGTTCTGTTTTCAACAGCTCCTGGGTGCTTTCTTTCAGGCCCGGCAAGAGGAACCTTTGCTTTTGAAGGCCATTGAGCAACTGAAGCGTTTTACTCTGAGGGTGGCGTGTTACAGCTGATTTTGATGACCTTGCGCCGCACACGGGAGCGTGTACGTAACATTATTTTCTGGCTCGACATCGATGCGTCCCCAGCGTTCCCCACTGGCTGCTGAGTGACCAATATAGGTTCCCTTGATGGGAAATATCGCATTTTATATTGAGAGGCACAAGCGTCCAGCCGTGTGTACATACATTTTTACCAGGAGGCGAGGAGAGCACACAAAATGCATAAAAAACGAGTAATTTTGTTACTTCTTGGTCTTTCACTGTTCTGTTTTCAACAGCTCCTGGGTCTTTCTTTCAGCTTCTGCAAGAGGGAACTGTGCTTTTGAAGGCCTTTAAGAAACCGAACGGTTTTACTCTGACGGTGGCGCGTTACAGCTGATTTTGATGACTTTGCGCCGCACACGGGCGCGTGTACGTTACATTATTTTCTGGCTCGACATCGATGCGTCCCCAGCGTTACCCACTGGCTGCTGAGTGACCATTATAGGTTCCCTTGACGGGAAATAACGCATTTTACATTGAGGGACACAAACGTCCAGCCGTGTGAACATACGTTTTTACCAGCAGGCGAGGAGAGCACACAAAATGCAAAAAAAACGAGTAAATTCGTTACTGCTTGGTCTTTCACTGTTCTGTTTTCAGCAGCTCCTGGGTGTTTCTTTCAGCTTCTGCAAGAGGATGCTGTGCTTATGAAGGCCATTAAAAAGCCGAAGGGTTTTACTCTGACGGTGGCGCGTTACAGCTGATTTTGATGACTTTGCGCCGCACAACGGGCGCGTGTACGTAACATTATTTTCTGGCTCGACATCGATGCGTCCCCAGCGTTACCCAATGGCTGCTGAGTGACCATTATAGGTTCCCTTGACGGGAAATAACGCATTTTACATTGAGGGACACAAACGTCCAGCCGTGTGAACATACGTTTTTACCAGCAGGCGAGGAGAGCACACAAAATGCAAAAAAAACGAGTAAATTGGTTACTGCTTGGTCTTTCACTGTTCTGTTTTCAGCAGCTCCTGGGTGTTTCTTTCAGCTTCTGCAAGAGGATGCTGTGCTTTTGAAGGCCATTAATAAGCCGAAGGGTTTTACCCTGACGGTGGCGCGTTACAGCTGATTTTGATCACTTTGCGCCGCACACGGGCGCGTGTACGTAATATTATTTTCTGGCTCGACATCGATGCGTCCCCAGTGTTCCCCACTGGCTGCTGAGTGACAAATATAGCTTCCCTTGATGGGAAATATCGCATTTTATATTGAGAGGCTCAAGCGTCCAGCCGTGTGAACATACATTTTTACCAGCAGGCGAGGAGAGCACACAAAATGCATAAAATACGAGTAAATTCGTTACTGCTTGGTCTTTCACTGTTCTGTTTTCAACAGCTCCTGGGTGTGTCTTTCAGCTTCTGCAAGAGGAAACTGTGCATTTGAAGGCCTTCAAGAAACCGAAGGGTTTTACTCTGACGGTGGCGCGTTACAGCTGATTTTGATGGCTTTGCGCCGCACACGGGCGCGCGTACGAAACACTATTTTCTGGCTCGACATCGATGCTTCCCCAGCGTTCCCCACTGGCTGCTGAGTGACCATTATAGGTTCCCCTGACGGAAAATAACGCATTTTATATTGAGGGACACAAACGTCCAGCCGTGTGAACATGCGTTTTTACCAGCAGGCGAGGAGAGCACACAAAATGCATAAAAAACGAGTAAATTCGTTACTGCTTGGTCTTTCACTGTTCTGTTTTCAACAGCTCCTGGGTGCTTTCTTTCAGGCCCGGCAAGAGGAACCTTTGCCTTTGAAGGCCATTGAGCAACTGAAGCGTTTTACTCTGAGGGTGGTGTGTTACAGCTGATTTTGATGACCTTGCGCCGCACACGGGAGCGTGTACGTAACATTATTTTCTGGCTCGACATCGATGCGTCCCCAGCGTTCCCCACTGGCTGCTGAGTGACCAATATAGGTTCCCTTGATGGGAAATATCGCATTTTATATTGAGAGGCACAAGCGTCCAGCCGTGTGTACATACATTTTTACCAGGAGGCGAGGAGAGCACACAAAATGCATAAAAAACGAGTAATTTTGTTACTTCTTGGTCTTTCACTGTTCTGTTTTCAACAGCTCGTGGGTCTTTCTTTCAGCTTCTGCAAGAGGGAACTGTGCTTTTGAAGGCCTTTAAGAAACCGAACGGTTTTACTCTGACGGTGGCGCGTTACAGCTGATTTTGATGACTTTGCGCCGCACACGGGCGCGTGTACATTACATTATTTTCTGGCTCGACATCGATGCGTCCCCAGCGTTCCCCACTGGCTGCTGAGTGACCATTATAGGTTCCCTTGACGGGAAATAACGCATTTTACATTGAGGGACACAAACGTCCAGCCGTGTGAACATACGTTTTTACCAGCAGGCGAGGAGAGCACACAAAATGCATAAAAAACGAGTCAATTCGTTACTGCTTGGTCTTTCACTGTTCTGTTTTCAACAGCTCCTGGGTGTTTCTTTCAGCTTCTGCAAGAGGAAACTGTGCTTTTGAAGGCCATTAAAAAGCCGAAGGGTTTTACTCTGACGGTGGCGCGTTACAGCTGATTTTGATGACTTTGCGCCGCACAACGGGCGCGTGTACGTAACATTATTTTCTGGCTCGACATCGATGCGTCCCCAGCGTTACCCACTGGCTGCTGAGTGACCATTATAGGTTCCCTTGGTGGGAAATATCGCATTTTGTATTGAGGGGCTCAAGCGTCTAGCCGCGTGAACATACATTTTTACCAGCAGGCGAGGAGAGCATACAAAATGCATAAAAAACGAGTAATTTCGTTACTGCTAGGCCTTTCACTGCTCTGTTTTCAACAGCTCCTGGGTACTTCTTTCAGGTTCTGCAAGAGGAAACTGTGCTTTTGAAGGCCTTTAAGAAACTGGAGCGTTTTACTCTGACGGTGGCGTGTTACAGCAAATTTTGATGACTTCGCGCCGCACACGGGCGCGTGTACGTAACATTATTTTCTGTCTCGACATCGATGCGTCCCCAGCGTTCCCCACTGGCTGCTGAGTGACCATTACAGGTTCTCTTGATGGGAAATAACGCATTTTGTATTGAGGGACACAAGCGTCCAGCCGTGTGTACATACATTTTTGTCAGCAGGCGAGGAGAGCACACAAAATGCATAAAAAACGAGTATTTTCGTTGTTGCTTGGTCTTTCACTGTTCTGATTTCAACAGCTCCTGGGTGTTTCTTTCAGCTTCTGCAAGAGGAAACTGTGCTTTTGAAGGCCCTTAAGAAACCGAAGGATTTTACTCTGACGGTGCCGCGTTACAGCTGATTTTGGTGACTTTGCGCCGCACACTGGCGCGTGTACGTAACATTATTTTCTGGCTCGACATCGATGCGTCCCCAGCGTTCCCCACTGGCTGCTGAGTGACCATTATAGGTTCCCCTGACGGAAAATAACGCATTTTATATTGAGGGACACAAACGTCCAGCCGTGTGAACATACATTTTTACCAGCAGGCGAGGAGAGCACACAAAATGCATAAAAAACGAGTAATTTCGTTGTTGCTTGGTCTTTCACTGTTCTGATTTCAACAGCTCCTGGGTGCTTTCTTTCAGCTTCTGCAAGAGGAAACTGTGCTTTTGAAGGCCTTTAAGAAACCGAAGCGTTTTACTCTGACCGTGGCGTGTTACAGCAAATTTTGATGACTTCGCGCCGCACACGGACGCGTGTACGTAACACTATTTTCTGGCTCGACATCGATGCGTCCCCAGCGTTCCCCACTGGCTGCTGAGTGACCATTATAGGTTCCCCTGACGGAAAATAACGCATTTTATATTGAGGGACACAAACGTCCAGCCGTGTGAACATACATTTTTACCAGCAGGCGAGGAGAGCACACAAAATGCATAAAAAACGAGTAATTTCGTTGTTGCTTGGTCTTTCACTGTTCTGATTTCAACAGCTCCTGGGTGCTTTCTTTCAGCTTCTGCAAGAGGAAACTGTGCTTTTGAAGGCCTTTAAGAAACCGAAGGATTTTACTCTGACGGTGGCGCGTTACAGCTGATTTTGATGACTTTGCGCCGCACACGGGCGCGTGTACGTAACATTATTTTCTGGCTCGACATCGATGCGTCCCCAGCGTTCCCCACTGGCTGCTGAGTGACCGTTATAGGTTCCCTTGACGGGAAATAACGTATTTTATATTGAGGGACACAACCGTCCAGCCGTGTGAACATACATTGTTACCAGCAGGCGAGGAGAGCACACAAAATGCATAAAAAACGAGTAAATTCGTCACTGCTTGGTCTTTCACTGTTCTGTTTTCAACAGCTCCTGGGTCTTTCTTTCAGCTTCTGCAAGAGGAAACTGTGCTTTCGTAGGCCATTAATAAGCCTAAGGGTTTTACTCTGACGGTGGCGCGTTACAGCTGATTTTGATGACTTTGCGCCGCACACGGGCGCGTGTACGTAACATTATTTTCTGGCTCGACATCGATGCGTCCCCAGCGTTCCCCACTGGCTGCTGAGTAACCATTATAGGTTCTCTTGATGGGAAATAGCGCATTTTATATTGAGGGACACAAGCGTCCAGCCGTGTGTACATACATTTTTGTCAGCAGGCGAGGAGAGCACACAAAATGCATAAAAAACGAGTAATTTTGTTACTGCTTGGTCTTTCACTGTTCTGTTTTCAACAGCTCCTGGGTCTTTCTTTCAGCTTCTGCAAGAGGAAACTGTGCTTTCGTAGGCCATTAATAAGCCTAAGGGTTTTACTCTGACGGTGGCGCGTTACAGCTGATTTTGATGACTTTGCGCCGCACACGGGCGCGTGTACGTAACATTATTTTCTGGCTCGACATCGATGCGTCCCCAGCGTTCCCCACTGGCTGCTGAGTAACCATTATAGGTTCTCTTGATGGGAAATAACGCATTTTATATTGAGGGACACAAGCGTCCAGCCGTGTGTACATACATTTTTGTCAGCAGGCGAGGAGAGCACACAAAATGCATAAAAAACGAGTAATTTTGTTACTGCTTGGTCTTTCACTGTTCTGTTTTCAACAGCTCCTGGGTGCTTTCTTTCAGCTTCTGCAAGAGGAAACTGTGCTTTTGAAGGCCTTTAAGAAACCGAAGGATTTTACTCTGACGGTGGCGCGTTACAGCTGATTTTGATGACTTTGCGCCGCACACTGGCGCGTGTACGTAACATTATTTTCTGGCTCGACATCGATGCGTCCCCAGCGTTCCCCACTGGCTGCTGAGTAACCATTATAGGTTCTCTTGATGGGAAATAAGGCATTTTATATTGAGGGACACAAGCGTCCAGCCGTGTGTACATACATTTTTGTCAGCAGGCGAGGAGAGCACACAAAATGCATAAAAAACGAGTAATTTTGTTACTGCTTGGTCTTTCACTGTTCTGTTTTCAACAGCTCCTGGGTCTTTCTTTCAGCTTCTGCAAGAGAAAACTGTGCTTTTGAAGGCCTTTAAGAAACCGAAGGGTTTTACTCTGACGGTGGCGCGTTACAGCTGATTTTGGTGACTTTGCGCCGCACACTGGCGCGTGTACGTAACATTATTTTCTGGCTCGACATCGATGCGTCCCCAGCGTTCCCCACTGGCTGCTGAGTGACTGTTATAGGTTCCCTTGACGGAAAATAACGTATTTTATATTGAGGGACACAACCGTCCAGCCGTGTGAACATACATTGTTACCAGCAGGCGAGGAGAGCACACAAAATGCATAAAAAACGAGTAAAATTCGTCACTGCTTGGTCTTTCACTGTTCTGTTTTCAACAGCTCCTGGGTCTTTCTTTCAGCTTCTGCAAGACGAAACTGTGCTTTCGTAGGCCATTAATAAGCCTAAGGGTTTTACTCTGACGGTGGCGCGTTACAGCTGATTTTGATGACTTTGCGCCGCACACGGGCGCGTGTACGTAACATTATTTTCTGGCTCGACATCGATGCGTCCCCAGCGTTCCCCACTGGCTGCTGAGTAACCATTATAGGTTCTCTTGATGGGAAATAACGCATTTTATATTGAGGGATACAAGCGTCCAGCCGTGTGTACATACATTTTTGTCAGCAGGCGAGGAGAGCACACAAAATGCATAAAAAACGAGTAATTTTGTTACTGCTTGGTCTTTCACTGTTCTGTTTTCAACAGCTCCTGGGTGCTTTCTTTCAGTTTCTGCAAGAGGAAACTGTGCTTTTGAAGGCCTTTAAGAAACCGAAGGATTTTACTCTGACGGTGGCGCGTTACAGCTGATTTTGATGACTTTGCGCCGCACACTGGCGCGTGTACGTAACATTATTTTCTGGCTCGACATCGATGCGTCCCCAGCGTTCCCCACTGGCTGCTGAGTGACCGTTATAGGTTCCCTTGACGGGAAATAACGTATTTTATATTGAGGGACACAACCGTCCAGCCATGTGAACATACATTGTTACCAGCAGGCGAGGAGAGCACACAAAATGCATAAAAAACGAGTAATTTCGTTGTTGCTTGGTCTTTCACTGTTCTGATTTCAACAGCTCCTGGGTGTTTCTTTCAGCTTCTGCAAGAGGAAACTGTGCTTTTGAAGGCCTTTAAGAAACAGAAGGATTTTACTCTGACGGTGGCGCGTTACAGCTGATTTTGATGACTTCGCGCCGCACACGGGCGCGTGTACGTAACATTATTTTCTGGCTCGACATCGATGCGTCCCCAGCGTTCCCCACTGGCTGCTGAGTGACCGTTATAGGTTCCCTTGACGGGAAACGCATTTTATATTGAGGGACACAAACGTCCAGCCGTGTGAACATACATTTTTACCAGCAGGCGAGGAGAGCACACAAAATGCATAAAAAACGAGTATATTCGTTACTGCTTGGCCTTTCACTGTTCTGTTTTCAACAGCTCCGGGGTGTTTCTTTCAGCTTCTGCAAGAGGAAACTGTGCTTTTGAAGGCCTTTAAGAAACCGAAGGGTTTTACTCTGACGGTGGCGCGTTACAGCTGATTTTGATGACTTTGCGCCGCACACGGGCGCGTGTACGTAACATTATTTTCTGGCTCGACATCGATGCGTCCCCAGCGCTCCGCACTGGCTGCTGAGCGACCATTATAGGTCCCCTTGACGGGAAATAACGCATTTTATATTGAGGGACACAAACGTCCAGCCGTGTGAACATACATTTTTACCAGCAGGCGAGGAGAGCACACAAAATGCATAAAAAACGAGTAAATTCGTTACTGCCTGGTCTTTCACAGTTCTGTTTTCAACAGCTCCTGGGTGTTTCTTTCAGCTTCTGCAAGAGGAAACTGTGCTTTTGAAGGCCGTTAATAAGCCTAAGGGTTTTACAATGACGGTGGCGCGTTACAGCTGATTTTGATGACTTTGCGCCGCACACGGGCGCGTGTACGTAACATTATTTTCTGGCTCGACATCGATGCGTCCCCAGCGTTCCCCACTGGCTGCTGAGTGACCATTATAGGTTCCCTTGACGGGAAATAACGCATTTTATATTGAGGGACACAACCGTCCAGCCGTGTGAACATACATTGTTACCAGCAGGCGAGGAGAGCACACAAAATGCATAAAAAACGAGTAATTTTGTTACTTTTTGGTCTTTCACTGTTCTGATTTCAACAGCTCCTGGGTGTTTCTTTCAGCTTCTGCAAGAGGAAACTGTGCTTTTGAAGGCCTTTAAGAAACCGAAGGATTTTACTCTGACGGTGGCGCGTTACAGCTGATTTTGATGACTTTGCGCCGCACACTGGCGCGTGTATGTAACATTATTTTGTGGCTCGACATCGATGCGTCCCCAGCGTTCCCCACTGGCTACTGAGTGACCATTATAGGTTCCCTTGACGGGAAATAACGCATTTTATATTGAGGGACACAACCGTCCAGCCGTGTGAACATACATTGTTACCAGCAGGCGAGGAGAGCACACAAAATGCATAAAAAACGAGTAAATTCGTCACTGCTTGGTCTTTCACTGTTCTGTTTTCAACAGCTCCTGGGTCTTTCTTTCAGCTTCTGCAAGAGAAAACTGTGCTTTTGAGGGCCTTTAAGAAACCGAAGGGTTTTACTCTGACGGTGGCGCGTCACAGCTGATTTTGATGACTTTGCGCCGCACACGGGCGCGTGTACGTAACACTATTTTCTGGCTCGTCATCGATGCGTCCCCAGCGTTCCCCACTGGCTGCTGAGTGACCATTAAAGGTTCCCCTGAAGGGAAATAACGCATTTTATATTGAGGGCCACAAGCGTCGAGCCGTGTGAACATGCATTTTTACCAGCAGGCGAGGGGAGCACACAAAATGCATTAAAAACGAGTAATTTCGTTACTTCTTGATCTTTCACTCTTCTGTTTTCAACAGCTCCTGGGTATTTCTTTCAGCTTCTGCAAGAGGATGCTGTGCTTTTGAAGGCCATTAATAAGCCGAAGGGTTTTACTCTGACGGTGGCGCGTTACAGCTGATTTTGATGACTTTGCGCCGCACACGGGCGCGTGTACGTAACACTATTTTCTGGCTCGTCATCGATGCGTCCCCAGCGTTCCCCACTGGATGCTGAGTGACCACTATAGGTTCTTTTGATGGGAAATATCGCATTTTATATTGAGAGGCTCAAGCGTCCAGCCGTGTGAACATACATTTTTACCAGCAGGCGAGGAGAGCACACAAAATGCATAAAATACGAGTAAATTCGTTACTGCTTGGTCTTTCACTGTTCTGTTTTCAACAGCTCCTGGGTGTTTCTTTCAGCTTCTGCAAGAGGAAACTGTGCATTTGAAGGCCTTCAAGAAACCGAAGGGTTTTACTCTGACGGTGGCGCGTTACAGCTGATTTTGATGGCTTTGCCCCGCACATGGGCGCGCGTACGAAACACTATTTTCTGGCTCGACATCGATGCTTCCCCAGCGTTCCCCACTGGCTGCTGAGTGACCATTATAGGTTCCCCTGACGGAAAATAACGCATTTTATATTGAGGGACACAAACGTCCAGCCGTGTGAACATACGTTTTTACCAGCAGGCGAGGAGAGCACACAAAATGCATAAAAAACGAGTAATTTTGTTACTGCTTGGTCTTTCACTGTTCTGTTTTCAACAGCTCCTGGGTGCTTTCTTTCAGGCCCGGCAAGAGGAACCTTTGCTTTTGAAGGCCATTGAGCAACTGAAGCGTTTTACTCTGAGGGTGGCGTGTTACAGCTGATTTTGATGACCTTGCGCCGCACACGGGAGCGTGTACGTAACATTATTTTCTGGCTCGACATCGATGCGTCCCCAGCGTTCCCCACTGGCTGCTGAGTGACCAATATAGGTTCCCTTGATGGGAAATATCGCATTTTATATTGAGAGGCACAAGCGTCCAGCCGTGTGTACATACATTTTTACCAGGAGGCGAGGAGAGCACACAAAATGCATAAAAAACGAGTAATTTTGTTACTTCTTGGTCTTTCACTGTTCTGTTTTCAACAGCTCCTGGGTCTTTCTTTCAGCTTCTGCAAGAGGGAACTGTGCTTTTGAAGGCCTTTAAGAAACCGAACGGTTTTACTCTGACGGTGGCGCGTTACAGCTGATTTTGATGACTTTGCGCCGCACACGGGCGCGTGTACGTTACATTATTTTCTGGCTCGACATCGATGCGTCCCCAGCGTTACCCACTGGCTGCTGAGTGACCATTATAGGTTCCCTTGACGGGAAATAACGCATTTTACATTGAGGGACACAAACGTCCAGCCGTGTGAACATACGTTTTTACCAGCAGGCGAGGAGAGCACACAAAATGCAAAAAAAACGAGTAAATTCGTTACTGCTTGGTCTTTCACTGTTCTGTTTTCAGCAGCTCCTGGGTGTTTCTTTCAGCTTCTGCAAGAGGATGCTGTGCTTATGAAGGCCATTAAAAAGCCGAAGGGTTTTACTCTGACGGTGGCGCGTTACAGCTGATTTTGATGACTTTGCGCCGCACAACGGGCGCGTGTACGTAACATTATTTTCTGGCTCGACATCGATGCGTCCCCAGCGTTACCCAATGGCTGCTGAGTGACCATTATAGGTTCCCTTGACGGGAAATAACGCATTTTACATTGAGGGACACAAACGTCCAGCCGTGTGAACATACGTTTTTACCAGCAGGCGAGGAGAGCACACAAAATGCAAAAAAAACGAGTAAATTCGTTACTGCTTGGTCTTTCACTGTTCTGTTTTCAGCAGCTCCTGGGTGTTTCTTTCAGCTTCTGCAAGAGGATGCTGTGCTTTTGAAGGCCATTAATAAGCCGAAGGGTTTTACCCTGACGGTGGCGCGTTACAGCTGATTTTGATCACTTTGCGCCGCACACGGGCGCGTGTACGTAATATTATTTTCTGGCTCGACATCGATGCGTCCCCAGTGTTCCCCACTGGCTGCTGAGTGACAAATATAGCTTCCCTTGATGGGAAATATCGCATTTTATATTGAGAGGCTCAAGCGTCCAGCCGTGTGAACATACATTTTTACCAGCAGGCGAGGAGAGCACACAAAATGCATAAAATACGAGTAAATTCGTTACTGCTTGGTCTTTCACTGTTCTGTTTTCAACAGCTCCTGGGTGTGTCTTTCAGCTTCTGCAAGAGGAAACTGTGCATTTGAAGGCCTTCAAGAAACCGAAGGGTTTTACTCTGACGGTGGCGCGTTACATCTGATTTTGATGGCTTTGCGCCGCACACGGGCGCGCGTACGAAACACTATTTTCTGGCTCGACATCGATGCTTCCCCAGCGTTCCCCACTGGCTGCTGAGTGACCATTATAGGTTCCCCTGGGATGCGTCCCCAGCGTTCCCCACTGGCTGCTGAGTGACCGTTATAGGTTCCCTTGACGGGAAATAACGTATTTTATATTGAGGGACACAACCGTCCAGCCGTGTGAACATACATTGTTACCAGCAGGCGAGGAGAGCACACAAAATGCATAAAAAACGAGTAAATTCGTCACTGCTTGGTCTTTCACTGTTCTTTTTTCAACAGCTCCTGGGTCTTTCTTTCAGCTTCTGCAAGAGGAAACTGTGCTTTCGTAGGCCATTAATAAGCCTAACGGTTTTACTCTGACGGTGGCGCGTTACAGCCGATTTTGATGACTTTGCGCCGCACACGGGCGCGTGTACGTAACATTATTTTCTGGCTCGACATCGATGCGTCCCCAGCGTTCCCCACTGGCTGCTGAGTAACCATTATAGGTTCTCTTGATGGGAAATAACGCATTTTATATTGAGGGATACAAGCGTCCAGCCGTGTGTACATACATTTTTGTCAGCAGGCGAGGAGAGCACACAAAATGCATAAACAAACGAGTAATTTTGTTACTGCTTGGTCTTTCACTGTTCTGTTTTCAACAGCTCCTGGGTGCTTTCTTTCAGCTTCTGCAAGAGGAAACTGTGCTTTTGAAGGCCTTTAAGAAACCGAAGGATTTTACTCTGACGGTGGCGCGTTACAGCTGATTTTGATGACTTTGCGCCGCACACTGGCGCGTGTACGTAACATTATTTTCTGGCTCGACATCGATGCGTCCCCAGCGTTCCCCACTGGCTGCTGAGTGACCGTTATAGGTTCCCTTGACGGGAAATAACGTATTTTATATTGAGGGACACAACCGTCCAGCCATGTGAACATACATTGTTACCAGCAGGCGAGGAGAGCACACAAAATGCATAAAAAACGAGTAAATTCGTCACTGCTTGGTCTTTCACTGTTCTGTTTTCAACAGCTGCTGGGTGCTTTCTTTCAGCTTCTGCAAGAGGAAACTGTGCTTTTGAAGGCCTTTAAGAAACCGAAGGATTTTACTCTGACGGTGGCGCGTTACAGCTGATTTTGATGACTTTGCGCCGCACACGGGCGCGTGTACGTAACATTATTTTCTGGCTCGACATCGATGCGTCCCCAGCGTTCCCCACTGGCTGCTGAGTGACCATTATAGGTTCCCCTGACGGGAAATAACGCATTTTATATTGAGGGGCACAAACGTCCAGCCGTGTGAACATACATTTTTACCAGCAGGCGAGGAGAGCACACAAAATGCAGAAAAAACGAGTAATTTCGTTACTCTTGGTCTTTCACTGTTCTGTTTTCAGCAGCTCCTGGGTGTTTCTTTCAGCTTGTGCAAGAGGATGCTGTGCTTTTGAAGGCCATTAATAAGCCGAAGGGTTTTACTCTGACGGTGGCGCGTTACAGCTGATTTTGATGACTTTGCGCCGCACACGGGCGCGTGTACGTTACATTATTTTCTGGCTCGACATCGATGCGTCCCCAGCGTTCCCCACTGGCTGCTGAGTGACCATTATAGGTTCCCTTGACGGGAAATAACGCATTTTATATTGAGGGACACAAACGTCCAGCCGTGTGAACATACGTTTTTACCAGCAGGCGAGAAGAGCACACAAAATGCATAAAAAACGAGTAAATTCGTTACTGCTTGGTCTTTCACTGTTCTGTTTTCAACAGCTCCTGGGTGTTTCTTTCAGCTTCTGCAAGAGGAAACTGTGCTTTTGAAGGCCATTAAAAAGCCGAAGGGTTTTACTCTGACGGTGGCGCGTTACAGCTGATTTTGATGACTTTGCGCCGCACAACGGGCGCGTGTACGTAACATTATTTTCTGGCTCGACATCGATGCGTCCCCAGCGTTACCCACTGGCGGCTGAGTGACCAATATAGGTTCCCTTGATGGGAAATATCGCATTTAGTATTGAGGGTCTCAAGCGTCCAGCCGTGTGAACATACATTTTTACCAGCAGGCGAGGAGAGCATACAAAATGCATAAAAAACAAGTAATTTTGTTACTGCTAGGCCTTTCACTGCTCTGTTTCCAACAGCTCCTGGATGCTTTCTTTCTGGTTCTGCAAGAGGAAACTGTGCTTTTAAAGGCCTTTAAGAAACCGAAGCGTTTTACTCTGACCGTGGCGTGTTACAGCAAATTTTGATGACTTCGCGCCGCACATGGGCGCGTGTACGTAACATTATTTTCTGTCTCGACATCGATGCGTCCCCAGCGTTCCCCACTGGCTGCTGAGTGAGCATTATAGGTTCCCTTGATGGGAAATATCGCATTTTGTATTGAGGGGCTCAAGCGTCCAGCCGTGTGAACATACATTTTTACCAGCAGGCGAGGAGAGCATACAAAATGCATAAAAAACGAGTAATTTTGTTACTGCTAGGCCTTTCACTGCTCTGTTTCCAACAGCTCGTGAGTGCTTTCTTTCTGGTTCTGCAAGAGGAAACTGTGCTTTTAAAGGCCTTTAAGAAACCGAAGCGTTTTACTCTGACGGTGGCGCGTTACAGCTGATTTTGATGACTTTGCGCCGCACACGGGCGCGTGTACGTTACATTATTTTCTGGCTCGACATCGATGCGTCCCCAGCGTTCCCCACTGGCTGCTGAGTGACCAGTATGGGTTCCCTTGACGGGAAATAACGCATTTTATATTGAGGGACACAAGCGTCCAGCCGTGTGTACATACATTTTTGTCAGCAGGCGAGGAGAGCACACACAATGCATAAAAAACGAGTAATTTCGTTGTTGCTTGGTCTTTCACTGTTCTGATTTCAACAGCTCCTGGGTGTTTCTTTCAGCTTCTGCAAGAGGAAACTGTGCTTTTGAAGGCCTTTAAGAAACCGAAGGATTTTACTCTGACGGTGGCGCGTTACAGCTGATTTTGATGACTTTGCGCCGCACACGGGCGCGTGTACGTTACATTATTTTCTGGCTCGACATCGATGCGTCCCCAGCGTTCCCCACTGGCTACTGAGTGACCATTATAGGTTCCCTTGACGGGAAATAACGCATTTTATATTAAGGGACACAACCGTCCAGCCGTATGAACATACATTGTTACCAGCAGGCGAGGAGAGCACACAAAATGCATAAAAAACGAGTAAATTCGTCACTGCTTGGTCTTTCACTGTTCTGTTTTCAACAGCTCCTGGGTCTTTCTTTCAGCTTCTGCAAGAGAAAACTGTGCTTTTGAAGGCCTTTAAGAAACCGAAGGGTTTTACTCTGACGGTGGCGCGTTACAGCTGATTTTGATGACTTTGCGCCGCACACGGGCGCGTGTACGTAACACTATTTTCTGGCTCGTCATCGATGCGTCCCCAGCGTTCCCCACTGGCTGCCGAGTGACCACTATAGGTTCCCCTGAAGGGAAATAACGCATTTTATATTGAGGGCCACAACCGTCGAGCCGTGTGAACATGCATTTTTACCAGCAGGCGAGGGGAGCACACAAAATGCATTAAAAACGAGTAATTTCGTTACTTCTTAATCTTTCACTCTTCTGTTTTCAACAGCTCCTGGGCCTTTCTTTCAGCTTCTGCAAGAGAAAGCTGTGCTTTTGAAGGCCTTTAAGAAACCGAAGGGTTTTATTCTGACGGTGGTGCGTTACAGCTGATTTTGATGACTTTGCGCCGCACACGGACGCGTGTACGTAACACTTTTTTCTGGCTCGTCATCGATGCGTCCCCAGCGTTCCCCACTGGCTGCTGAGTGACCATTATAGGTTCCCCTGAAGAGAAATAACGCATTTTATATTGAGGGACACAAGCGTCCAGCCGTGTGAACATGCATTTTTACCAGCAGGCGAGGGGAGCACACAAAATGCATTAAAAACGAGTAATTTCGTTACTTCTTTGTCTTTCACTGTTCTGTTTTCAGCAGCTCCTGGGTGTTTCTTTCAGCTTCTGCAAGAGGAAACTGTGCTTTTGAAGGCCATTAATAAGCCGAAGGGTTTTACTCTGACGGTGGCGCGTTACAGCTGATTTTGATCACTTTGCGCCGCACACGAGCGCGTGTACGTAACATTATTTTCTGGCTCGACATCGATGCGTCCCCAGCGTTCCCCACTGGCTGCTGAGTGACCAATATAGGTTCCCTTGATGGGAAATGTCGCATTTTGTATTGAGGGGCTCAAGCGTCCAGCCGTGTGAACATACATTTTTACCAGCAAGCGAGGAGAGCACACAAAATGCATAAAAAACGAGTAAATTCGTTACTGCTTGGTCTTTCACTGTTCTGTTTTCAACAGCTCCTGGGTGTTTCTTTCAGCTTCTGCAAGAGGAAACTGTGCTTTTGAAGGCCATTAAGAAACCGAAGGGTTTTACTCTGACGGTGGCGCGTTACAGCTGATTTTGATGACTTTGCACCGCACACGGGCGCGTGTACGAAACATTATTCTCTGGCTCGACATCGATGCATCCCCAGCGTTCCCCACCGGCTGCTGAGTGACCACTACAGGTTCCCTTGACGGAAATTAACGCATTTTATATTGAGGGACACAAACGTCCAGCCGTGTGAACATACGTTCTTACCAGCAGGCGAGGAGAGCACACAAAATTCATAAAAAACGAGTAATTTTGTTATTGCTTGGTCTTTCACTGTTCTGTTTTCAACAGCTCCTGGGTGCTTTTTTTCAGGCCCGGTAAGAGGAACCTTTGCTTTTGAAGGCCATTGAGAAACTGAAGCGTTTTACTCTGAGGGTGGCGTGTTACAGTTGATTTTGATGACCTTGCGCCGCACACGGGAGCGTGTACGTAACATTATTTTCTGGCTCGACATCGATGCATCCCCAGCGTTCCCCACTGGCTGCTGAGTGACCATTATAGGTTCCCTTTATGGGAAATATCACATTTTATATTGAGAGGCACAAGCGTCCAGCCGTGTGAACATACATTTTTACCAGCAAGCGAGGAGAGCACACAAAATGCATAAAAAACGAGTAATTTTGTTACTTCTTGGTTTTTCACTGTTCTGTTTTCAACAGCTCCTGGGTTTTTCTTTCAGCTTCTGCAGGAGGGAACTGTGCTTTTGAAGGCCTTTAAGAAAACGAAGGGTTTTACTCTGACGGTGGCGCGTTACAGCTCATTTTGATGACTTTGCGCCGCACACGGGCGCGTGTACGTTACATTATTTTCTGGCTCGACATCGATGCGTCCCCAGCGTTCCCCACTGGCTGCTGAGTGACCATTATAGGTTCCCTTGACGGGAAATAACGCATTTTACATTGAGGGACACAAACGTCCAGCCGTGTGAACATACGTTTTTACCAGCAGGCGAGGAGAGCACACAAAATGCATAAAAAACGAGTCAATTCGTTACTGCTTGGTCTTTCACTGTTCTGTTTTCAACAGCTCCTGGGTGTTTCTTTCAGCTTCTGCAAGAGGAAACTGTGCTTTTGAAGGCCATTAAAAAGCCGAAGGGTTTTACTCTGACGGTGGCGCGTTACAGCTGATTTTGATGACTTTGCACCGCACACGGGCGCGTGTACGAAACATTATTCTCTGGCTCGACATCGATGCATCCCCAGCGTTCCCCACCGGCTGCTGAGTGACCATTACAGGTTCCCTTGACGGAAATTAACGCATTTTATATTGAGGGACACAAACGTCCAGCCGTGTGAACATACGTTTTTACCAGCAGGCGAGGAGAGCACACAAAATTCATAAAAAACGAGTAATTTTGTTACTGCTTGGTCTTTCACTGTTCTGTTTTCAACAGCTCCTGGGTGCTTTCTTTCAGGCCCGGTAAGAGGAACCTTTGCTTTTGAAGACCATTGAGAAACTGAAGCGTTTTACTCTGAGGGTGGCGTGTTACAGTTGATTTTGATGACCTTGCGCCGCACACGGGAGCGTGTACGTAACATTATTTTCTGGCTCGACATCGATGCATCCCCAGCGTTCCCCACTGGCTGCTGCGTGACCATTATAGGTTCCCTTTATGGGAAATATCACATTTTATATTGAGAGGCACAAGCGTCCAGCCGTGTGAACATACATTTTTACCAGCAAGCGAGGAGAGCACACAAAATGCATAAAAAACGAGTAATTTTGTTACTTCTTGGTTTTTCACTGTTCTGTTTTCAACAGCTCCTGGGTCTTTCTTTCAGCTTCTGCAGGAGGGAACTGTGCTTTTGAAGGCCTTTAAGAAAACGAAGGGTTTTACTCTGACGGTGGCGCGTTACAGCTGATTTTGATGACTTTGCGCCGCACACGGGCGCGTGTACGTTACATTATTTTCTGGCTCGACATCGATGCGTCCCCAGCGTTCCCCACTGGCTGCTGAGTGACCATTATAGGTTCCCTTGACGGGAAATAACGCATTTTACATTGAGGGACACAAACGTCCAGCCGTGTGAACATACGTTTTTACCAGCAGGCGAGGAGAGCACACAAAATGCATAAAAAACGAGTCAATTCGTTACTGCTTGGTCTTTCACTGTTCTGTTTTCAACAGCTCCTGGGTGTTTCTTTCAGCTTCTGCAAGAGGAAACTGTGCTTTTGAAGGTCATTAAAAAGCCGAAGGGTTTTACTCTGACGGTGGCGCGTTACAGCTGATTTTGATGACTTTGCGCCGCACAACGGGCGCGTGTACGTAACATTATTTTCTGGCTCGACATCGATGCGTCCCCAGCGTTACCCACTGGCTGCTGAGTGACCATTATAGGTTCCCTTGGTGGGAAATATCGCATTTTGTATTGAGGGGCTCAAGCGTCCAGCCGTGTGAACATACATTTTTACCAGCAGGCGAGGAGAGCACACAAAATGCATAAAAAACGAGTAAATTCGTCTCTGCTTGGTCTTTCACTGTTCTGTTTTCAACAGCTCCTGGGTCTTTCTTTCAGCTTCTGCAAGAGAAAGCTGTGCTTTTGAAGGCCTTTAAGAAACCGAAGGGTTTTATTCTGACGGTGGCGCGTTACAGCTGATTTTGATGACTTTGCGCCGCACACGGGCGCGTGTACGTAACACTTTTTTCTGGCTCGTCATCGATGCGTCCCCAGCGTTCCCCACTGGCTGCTGAGTGACCATTATAGGTTCCCCTGAAGAGAAATAACGCATTTTATATTGAGGGACACAAGCGTCCAGCCGTGTGAACATGCATTTTTACCAGCAGGCGAGGGGAGCACACAAAATGCATTAAAAACGAGTAATTTCGTTACTTCTTTGTCTTTCACTGTTCTGTTTTCAGCAGCTCCTGGGTGTTTCTTTCAGCTTCTGCAAGAGGAAACTGTGCTTTTGAAGGCCATTAATAAGCCGAAGGGTTTTACTCTGACGGTGGCGCGTTACAGCTGATTTTGATCACTTTGCGCCGCACACGGGCGCGTGTACGTAACATTATTTTCTGGCTCGACATCGATGCGTCCCCAGCGTTCCCCACTGGCTGCTGAGTGACCAATATAGGTTCCCTTGATGGGAAATGTCGCATTTTGTATTGAGGGGCTCAAGCGTCCAGCCGTGTGAACATACATTTTTACCAGCAAGCGAGGAGAGCACACAAAATGCATAAAAAACGAGTAAATTCGTTACTGCTTGGTCTTTCACTGCTCTGTTTTCAACAGCTCCTGGGTGTTTCTTTCAGCTTCTGCAAGAGGAAACTGTGCTTTTGAAGGCCATTAAGAAACCGAAGGGTTTTACTCTGACGGTGGCGCGTTACAGCTGATTTTGATGACTTTGCACCGCACACGGGCGCGTGTACGAAACATTATTCTCTGGCTCGACATCGATGCATCCCCAGCGTTCCCCACCGGCTGCTGAGTGACCATTACAGGTTCCCTTGACGGAAATTAACGCATTTTATATTGAGGGACACAAACGTCCAGCCGTGTGAACATACGTTTTTACCAGCAGGCGAGGAGAGCACACAAAATTCATAAAAACCGGCCAAGTGCGAGACGGACTCGCGCACGAAGGGTTCCGTACTATTATGTATAAAAACGGCAAAAAAAGCATGTCTGTTGTATGGGAGCCCCATTTATACATATATTTATTATATTCTGTCAAAGTATTTGTTGTTAAAGCAGCAACAGAAATACATAATCAGTGACATTTTATTCTCACACCCTTAAATATGGGTGTTCCCCAAGGAGCAGTATTGGGCCCAATCCTTTTTCTAATTTATGTTAATTCGTTTTTCTTACAACCTTTTAAAGGCAAAATAGCTGCCTTTGCTGATGAAACATCTCTTTTCCACTCAAACACTAACTTAATTGATAGTTTTGTTAATAATGACCTAGATATGTTAAGGAGATTAATTATCATAAACTACTAATTAGCAACAAAACGAAGTACATGATATTTAATATCAATGGTACAGTTTTCAGAGACCTTCCCTTATATTATCATGCACCATTGTGTAATCGATTTGTTCTTGAAGATATAGTATTCAACAATCAAGAATGTTTGAAAATTGCTTCTTGATTAAACACGTGGACAGTTTTAAATATTTAGGTGTAATATTGGACCAACAACTTTGTTGGAAAGACCATTCAATATATTTGAAACAGGGGGTGGCCGTGGTGCAGTGGTTAACATCATCGACCGCCGATCGGAAGGTCTATAGTTCAAATTCGCTTCATAGCCAAGTAAAAGTAATTCCTAAACGGATGATAAAAAGTATGCAACGCACTTGTGAATGGAAAGTGACCAGACGTACTGCCTGCAAGCATAACACTCACAGTATATGGTCAGCCGAAATTCATCCTCTGCGTATGCAATACTAAAGTGCTTGAAGGAATTACTACGGACTATAACCAACGCGGACTTTGGTCGGCTCTCGTCCTATCTAGGCCTAGGACAACCACCCCTGAGAGTAGTGAACGAACATCACCGACCCCAATCACTGCACTCCGTTCAGGTTGTGTGTGTCAACACATCATAAGAGAATATAAAAACTCTTGAACCTGCGCGAGTCTCTAAAAAAAAAAAAACAAAAAAAAAAGGTATCTAAATGGGGTTATAAGATAATTATTCCATCTCAGTATGCACTGCAATCTCTACCCGTTTTAAAATACTAAATGTATACTCGCACCGATATGGAACTAGCAAAAACATGTCCATGTCCGGAACTAAATGTATTATCGCACCGATATGGAACTAGCAAACCATGTCCTTGTCCGGACCTGAATGCATACATACACATGTATGACATTCGTTCACGAAATGCGGTGCGGGCATTATATTCTTTCATTTCTTTTCTTCATTTCAGTTCACGTGTGCTGTACAGTGTACAGTACACCAACTGTTCGAGCTTTATCGCCACATCTCCATACTTTTGGGTTTCGTGAAAACTACGGGGTATAACTCATACCGTATGAGAAGCATGTTCGTTGCATTTATGTTTTTTTTTTTTTCGTTTTGTACATATGTGATTGATGAATAAGGGTTGAATGGAACTATGGAACTCATTTCGTTCAATTTGCGGAACGAGAGGACATGTGTCCGAGAGAGGACATAGTTTCGTGAACTATACATGTCCGGAACTACCCAACTCTACTTCGTAATGTACATATGTATGTATGTATGTATACTTATACATAGCGTACAGATGTGTGAGTGTATGCACGTATGTGATGCGTATGGACGTATGTACGTATCGGTTCGTATGTGTGCAAGATCGCTTGCTCCTCTTGCTCACTTGCTCCTCTCCACCTGCCGCGACGTCGTGCGAAAGGGATGCTAGGCCAGCTGCGAGGACTGGTCGTGAGCAATGGCGCCACGCGATTGCCCTCACGCCGACTTACCCGCAGCATGAATCGCGAATTTGCTACGAGACTCGCGAAATATCCCACGCAAAAGAAAAAAAAATCACCGTAATCGTTTCCAATTCAATATGTCACAAATTTAATTTCCTTAACCTAACTTAATCTAGGTTTACAATTAATCCTTAAAACTACCCTACACCGTATGTCAATAAAAAAAGTCGAAATAAATAAAAAAAAACATATGTAAAAAAAAACAAAAAAAAAAAGGAATTCACTGTCCAAAAAAGTAAACAAACCGCAGCTTGAGTATTCGAACAGTCGAGTCGTACCGAAACTCCTCTGACCAACGACTTAGCCCGCATCACCAATCGCGACCAACAAATTTCTGATTTCAATACCTTATACAATGAACGTGATATCCGCGACCAACGTAGGCAATAGGACACACGGTACGGCCGCGTACCGGGAACTGCTTAAAACCGTACCGGAGTTCTTCCCCGAAGATCACTCTCCGAGTACTTCGCCGAAGATTTCTCTCCGAGTTCTTTGCCCACTCTCCCTCATGTGCTACTAGGAACACAAAAAAAAAAGAAAATCCTGACCTTCTGCGGGTTGAACTTCACTCGTTCGCGTGTCAACCGCTGATTGTACCCTCGGGCTATCCGCTTTCTCTGAGTTTGCTTTCCCAAAATGGATGACTACAAGCCGTTCACAAATGGGAACTGACCGAAAGATGACAACGAAAACCTTTCGAAACAATTTATTATTGGTTGTTTGTAATTATGTATATGTATAATTAATTTTGTCCTGTTTTTAGTATTTGTCGTGGTAGCGGCAACAGAATTACATCATTCTGTGAAAATTTCAACTGTCTAACTATCACGGTTCATGAGATACAGCCTGGTGACAGACGGACGGACGGACGGACGGACGGACGGACGGACGGACGGACGGACGGACGGACGGACGGACGGACGGACGGACGGACAGCGAAGTCTTAGTAATAGGGTTCCGTTTTACCTTTGGGTACGGAACCCTAAAAAACGAGTAATTTTGTTACTGCTTGGTCTTTCACTGTTCTGTTTTCAACAGCTCCTGGGTGCTTTCTTTCAGGCCCGGTAAGAGGAACCTTTGCTTTTGAAGGCCATTGAGAAACTGAAGCGTTTTACTCTGAGGGTGGCGTGTTACAGTTGATTTTGATGACCTTGCGCCGCACACGGGAGCGTGTACGTAACATTATTTTCTGGCTCGACATCGATGCATCCCCAGCGTTCCCCACTGGCTGCTGAGTGACCATTATAGGTTCCCTTTATGGGAAATATCACATTTTATATTGAGAGGCACAAGCGTCCAGCCGTGTGAACATACATTTTTACCAGCAAGCGAGGAGAGCACACAAAATGCATAAAAAACGAGTAATTTTGTTACTTCTTGGTTTTTCACTGTTCTGTTTTCAACAGCTCCTGGGTCTTTCTTTCAGCTTCTGCAGGAGGGAACTGTGCTTTTGAAGGCCTTTAAGAAAACGAAGGGTTTTACTCTGACGGTGGCGCGTTACAGCTGATTTTGATGACTTTGCGCCGCACACGGGCGCGTGTACGTTACATTATTTTCTGGCTCGACATCGATGCGTCCCCAGCGTTCCCCACTGGCTGCTGAGTGACCATTATAGGTTCCCTTGACGGGAAATAACGCATTTTACATTGAGGGACACAAACGTCCAGCCGTGTGAACATACGTTTTTACCAGCAGGCGAGGAGAGCACACAAAATGCATAAAAAACGAGTAATTTCGTTGTTGCTTGGTCTTTCACTGTTCTGATTTCAACAGCTCCTGGGTGTTTCTTTCAGCTTCTGCAAGAGGAAACTGTGCTTTTGAAGGCCTTTAAGAAACCGAAGGATTTTACTCTGACGGTGGCGCGTTACAGCTGATTTTGATGACTTTGCGCCGCACACGGGCGCGTGTACGTAACATTATTTTCTGGCTCGACATCGATGCGTCCCCAGCGTTCCCCACTGGCTGCTGAGTGACCAATATAGGTTCCCTTGATGGGAAATGTCGCATTTTGTATTGAGGGGCTCAAGCGTCCAGCCGTGTGAACATACATTTTTACCAGCAAGCGAGGAGAGCACACAAAATGCATAAAAAACGAGTAAATTCGTTACTGCTTGGTCTTTCACTGCTCTGTTTTCAACAGCTCCTGGGTGTTTCTTTCAGCTTCTGCAAGAGGAAACTGTGCTTTTGAAGGCCATTAAGAAACCGAAGGGTTTTACTCTGACGGTGGCGCGTTACAGCTGATTTTGATGACTTTGCACCGCACACGGGCGCGTGTACGAAACATTATTCTCTGGCTCGACATCGATGCATCCCCAGCGTTCCCCACCGGCTGCTGAGTGACCATTACAGGTTCCCTTGACGGAAATTAACGCATTTTATATTGAGGGACACAAACGTCCAGCCGTGTGAACATACGTTTTTACCAGCAGGCGAGGAGAGCACACAAAATTCATAAAAACCGGCCAAGTGCGAGACGGACTCGCGCACGAAGGGTTCCGTACTATTATGTATAAAAACGGCAAAAAAAGCATGTCTGTTGTATGGGAGCCCCATTTATACATATATTTATTATATTCTGTCAAAGTATTTGTTGTTAAAGCAGCAACAGAAATACATAATCAGTGACATTTTATTCTCACACCCTTAAATATGGGTGTTCCCCAAGGAGCAGTATTGGGCCCAATCCTTTTTCTAATTTATGTTAATTCGTTTTTCTTACAACCTTTTAAAGGCAAAATAGCTGCCTTTGCTGATGAAACATCTCTTTTCCACTCAAACACTAACTTAATTGATAGTTTTGTTAATAATGACCTAGATATGTTAAGGAGATTAATTATCATAAACTACTAATTAGCAACAAAACGAAGTACATGATATTTAATATCAATGGTACAGTTTTCAGAGACCTTCCCTTATATTATCATGCACCATTGTGTAATCGATTTGTTCTTGAAGATATAGTATTCAACAATCAAGAATGTTTGAAAATTGCTTCTTGATTAAACACGTGGACAGTTTTAAATATTTAGGTGTAATATTGGACCAACAACTTTGTTGGAAAGACCATTCAATATATTTGGCCGTGGTGCAGTGGTTAACATCATCGACCGCCGATCGGAAGGTCTATAGTTCAAATTCGCTTCATAGCCAAGTAAAAGTAATTCCTAAACGGATGATAAAAAGTATGCAACGCACTTGTGAATGGAAAGTGACCAGACGTACTGCCTGCAAGCATAACACTCACAGTATATGGTCAGCCGAAATTCATCCTCTGCGTATGCAATACTAAAGTGCTTGAAGGAATTACTACGGACTATAACCAACGCGGACTTTGGTCGGCTCTCGTCCTATCTAGGCCTAGGACAACCACCCCTGAGAGTAGTGAACGAACATCACCGACCCCAATCACTGCACTCCGTTCAGGTTGTGTGTGTCAACACATCATAAGAGAATATAAAAACTCTTGAACCTGCGCGAGTCTCTAAAAAAAAAAAAACAAAAAAAAAAGGTATCTAAATGGGGTTATAAGATAATTATTCCATCTCAGTATGCACTGCAATCTCTACCCGTTTTAAAATACTAAATGTATACTCGCACCGATATGGAACTAGCAAAAACATGTCCATGTCCGGAACTAAATGTATTATCGCACCGATATGGAACTAGCAAACCATGTCCTTGTCCGGACCTGAATGCATACATACACATGTATGACATTCGTTCACGAAATGCGGTGCGGGCATTATATTCTTTCATTTCTTTTCTTCATTTCAGTTCACGTGTGCTGTACAGTGTACAGTACACCAACTGTTCGAGCTTTATCGCCACATCTCCATACTTTTGGGTTTCGTGAAAACTACGGGGTATAACTCATACCGTATGAGAAGCATGTTCGTTGCATTTATGTTTTTTTTTTTTTCGTTTTGTACATATGTGATTGATGAATAAGGGTTGAATGGAACTATGGAACTCATTTCGTTCAATTTGCGGAACGAGAGGACATGTGTCCGAGAGAGGACATAGTTTCGTGAACTATACATGTCCGGAACTACCCAACTCTACTTCGTAATGTACATATGTATGTATGTATGTATACTTATACATAGCGTACAGATGTGTGAGTGTATGCACGTATGTGATGCGTATGGACGTATGTACGTATCGGTTCGTATGTGTGCAAGATCGCTTGCTCCTCTTGCTCACTTGCTCCTCTCCACCTGCCGCGACGTCGTGCGAAAGGGATGCTAGGCCAGCTGCGAGGACTGGTCGTGAGCAATGGCGCCACGCGATTGCCCTCACGCCGACTTACCCGCAGCATGAATCGCGAATTTGCTACGAGACTCGCGAAATATCCCACGCAAAAGAAAAAAAAATCACCGTAATCGTTTCCAATTCAATATGTCACAAATTTAATTTCCTTAACCTAACTTAATCTAGGTTTACAATTAATCCTTAAAACTACCCTACACCGTATGTCAATAAAAAAAGTCGAAATAAATAAAAAAAAACATATGTAAAAAAAAACAAAAAAAAAAAGGAATTCACTGTCCAAAAAAGTAAACAAACCGCAGCTTGAGTATTCGAACAGTCGAGTCGTACCGAAACTCCTCTGACCAACGACTTAGCCCGCATCACCAATCGCGACCAACAAATTTCTGATTTCAATACCTTATACAATGAACGTGATATCCGCGACCAACGTAGGCAATAGGACACACGGTACGGCCGCGTACCGGGAACTGCTTAAAACCGTACCGGAGTTCTTCCCCGAAGATCACTCTCCGAGTACTTCGCCGAAGATTTCTCTCCGAGTTCTTTGCCCACTCTCCCTCATGTGCTACTAGGAACACAAAAAAAAAAGAAAATCCTGACCTTCTGCGGGTTGAACTTCACTCGTTCGCGTGTCAACCGCTGATTGTACCCTCGGGCTATCCGCTTTCTCTGAGTTTGCTTTCCCAAAATGGATGACTACAAGCCGTTCACAAATGGGAACTGACCGAAAGATGACAACGAAAACCTTTCGAAACAATTTATTATTGGTTGTTTGTAATTATGTATATGTATAATTAATTTTGTCCTGTTTTTAGTATTTGTCGTGGTAGCGGCAACAGAATTACATCATTCTGTGAAAATTTCAACTGTCTAACTATCACGGTTCATGAGATACAGCCTGGTGACAGACGGACGGACGGACGGACGGACGGACGGACGGACGGACAGCGAAGTCTTAGTAATAGGGTTCCGTTTTACCTTTGGGTACGGAACCCTAAAAAACGAGTAATTTTGTTACTGCTTGGTCTTTCACTGTTCTGTTTTCAACAGCTCCTGGGTGCTTTCTTTCAGGCCCGGTAAGAGGAACCTTTGCTTTTGAAGGCCATTGAGAAACTGAAGCGTTTTACTCTGAGGGTGGCGTGTTACAGTTGATTTTGATGACCTTGCGCCGCACACGGGAGCGTGTACGTAACATTATTTTCTGGCTCGACATCGATGCATCCCCAGCGTTCCCCACTGGCTGCTGAGTGACCATTATAGGTTCCCTTTATGGGAAATATCACATTTTATATTGAGAGGCACAAGCGTCCAGCCGTGTGAACATACATTTTTACCAGCAAGCGAGGAGAGCACACAAAATGCATAAAAAACGAGTAATTTTGTTACTTCTTGGTTTTTCACTGTTCTGTTTTCAACAGCTCCTGGGTCTTTCTTTCAGCTTCTGCAGGAGGGAACTGTGCTTTTGAAGGCCTTTAAGAAAACGAAGGGTTTTACTCTGACGGTGGCGCGTTACAGCTGATTTTGATGACTTTGCGCCGCACACGGGCGCGTGTACGTTACATTATTTTCTGGCTCGACATCGATGCGTCCCCAGCGTTCCCCACTGGCTGCTGAGTGACCATTATAGGTTCCCTTGACGGGAAATAACGCATTTTACATTGAGGGACACAAACGTCCAGCCGTGTGAACATACGTTTTTACCAGCAGGCGAGGAGAGCACACAAAATGCATAAAAAACGAGTAATTTCGTTGTTGCTTGGTCTTTCACTGTTCTGATTTCAACAGCTCCTGGGTGTTTCTTTCAGCTTCTGCAAGAGGAAACTGTGCTTTTGAAGGCCTTTAAGAAACCGAAGGATTTTACTCTGACGGTGGCGCGTTACAGCTGATTTTGATGACTTTGCGCCGCACACTGGTGCGTGTATGTAACATTATTTTCTGGCTCGACATCGATGCGTCCCCAGCGTTCCCCACTGGCTACTGAGTGACCATTATAGGTTCCCTTGACGGGAAATAACGCATTTTATATTGAGGGACACAACCGTCCAGCCGTATGAACATACATTGTTACCAGCAGGCGAGGAGAGCACACAAAATGCATAAAAAACGAGTAAATTCGTCACTGCTTGGTCTTTCACTGTTCTGTTTTCAACAGCTCCTGGGTCTTTCTTTCAGCTTCTGCAAGAGAAAACTGTGCTTTTGAAGGCCTTTAAGAAACCGAAGGGTTTTACTCTGACGGTGGCGCGTTACAGCTGATTTTGATGACTTTGCGCCGCACACGGGCGCGTGTACGTAACACTATTTTCTGGCTCGTCATCGATGCGTCCCCAGCGTTCCCCACTGGCTGCCGAGTGACCACTATAGGTTCCCCTGAAGGGAAATAACGCATTTTATATTGAGGGCCACAACCGTCGAGCCGTGTGAACATGCATTTTTACCAGCAGGCGAGGGGAGCACACAAAATGCATTAAAAACGAGTAATTTCGTTACTTCTTGATCTTTCACTCTTCTGTTTTCAACAGCTCCTGGGCCTTTCTTTCAGCTTCTGCAAGAGAAAGCTGTGCTTTTGAAGGCCTTTAAGAAACCGAAGGGTTTTATTCTGACGGTGGCGCGTTACAGCTGATTTTGATGACTTTGCGCCGCACACGGCCGCGTGTACGTAACACTATTTTCTGGCTCGACATCGATGCGTCCCCAGCGTTCCCCACTGGCTGCTGAGTGACCATTACAGGTTCCCTTGACGGGAATTAACGCATATTATATTGAGGGACACAAACGTCCAGCCGTGTGAACCTACGTTTTTACCAGCAGGCGAGGAGAGCACACAAGATGCATAAAAAAGAGAGTAAATTCGTTACTGCCTAGTCTTTCCCTGTTCTGTTTTCAACAGCACCTGGGTGTTTCTTTCAGCTTCTGCAAAAGGAAACTGTGCTTTTGAAGGCCTTTAAGAAACTGGAGCGTTTTACTCTGACGGTGGCGTGTTACAGCTGGTTTTGATGACTTCACGCCGCACACGGGCGCGTGTACGTAACATCAATTTCTGGATCGACATCGATGCGTCCCCAGCGTTCCCCACTGGCTGCTGAGTGACCATTACAGGTTCCCTTGACGGGAATTAACGCATATTATATTGAGGGACACAAACGTCCAGCCGTGTGAACATACGTTTTTACCAGCAGGCGAGGAGAGCACACAAGATGCATAAAAAAGAGAGTAAATTCGTTACTGCCTAGTCTTTCACTGTTCTGTTTTCAACAGCACCTGGGTGTTTCTTTCAGCTTCTGCAAAAGGAAACTGTGCTTTTGAAGGCCATTAAGAAGCCGAAGGGTTTTACTCTGACGGTGGCGCGTTACAGCTGATTTTGATGACTTTGCGCCGCACACGGGCGCGTGTACGTAACATTAATTTCTGGATCGACATCGATGCGTCCCCAGCGTTCCCCACTGGCTGCTGAGTGACCACTATAGGTTCCTTTGATGGGAAATATCGCATTTTATATTGAGGGACACAAGTGTCCAGCCGTGTGAACATAAATTTTTACCAGCAGGCGAGGAGAACACACAAAATGCATAAAAAACGAGTAAATTCGTCACTGCTTGGTCTTTCACTGTTCTGTTTTCAACAGCTCCTGGGTCTTTCTTTCAGCTTCTGCAAGAGGAAAAGGTGCTTTTGAAGGCCTTTAAGAAACCGAAGGGTTTTACTCTGATGACTTTGCGCCGCACACGGGCGCGTGTACGTAACATTATTTTCTGGCTCGACATCAATGCGTCCCCAGCGTTCCCCACTGGCTGCTGAGTGACCATTATAGGTCCCCTTGTCGGGAAATAAAGCATTTTATATTGAGGGACACAAACGTCCAGCCGTGTGAGCATATATTTTTACCAGCAGGCGAGGAGAGCACACAAAATGCATAAAAAACGAGAAAATTCGTTACTACTTGGTTTTCACTGTTCTGTTTTCAACAGCTCCTGGGTCTTTCTGTCAGCTTCTGCAAGAGGGAACTGTGCTTTTGAAGGCCTTTAAGAAACCGAAGGGTTTTACTCTGACGGTGGCGCGTTACAGCTGATTTTAATGACTTTGCGCCGCACACGGGCGCGTGTATGTAACGTTATTTTCTGGCTCGACATCGATGCGTCCCCAGCGTTCCCCACTGGCTGCTGAGTGACCATTACAGGTTCCCTTGACGGGAATTAACGCATATTATATTGAGGGACACAAACGTCCAGCCGTGTGAACATACGTTTTTACCAGCAGGCGAGGAGAGCACACAAGATGCATAAAAAAGAGAGTAAATTCGTTACTGCCTAGTCTTTCACTGTTCTGTTTTCAACAGCTCCAGGGTGTTTCTTTCAGCTTCTGCATGAGGAAACTGCGCATTTGAAGGCCTTCAAGAAACCGAAGGGTTTTACTCTGACGGTGGCGCGTTACAGCTGATTTTGATGACTTTGCGCCGCACACGGGCGCGTGTACGTAACATTATTTTCTGGCTCGACATCGATGCATCCCCAGCGTTCCCCACTGGCTGCTGAGTGACCATTATAGGTTCCCCTGACGGGAAATAACGCATTTTATATTGAAGGACACAAACGTCCAGCCGTGTGAGCATATATTTTTACCAGCAGGCGAGGAGAGCACACAAAATGCATAAAAAACGAGAAAATTCGTTACTACTTGGTTTTCACTGTTCTGTTTTCAACAGCTCCTGGGTCTTTCTGTCAGCTTCTGCAAGAGGGAACTGTGCTTTTGAAGGCCTTTAAGAAACCGAAGGGTTTTACTCTGAAGGTGGCGCGTTACAGCTGATTTTAATGACTTTGCGCCGCACACGGGCGCGTGTATGTAACGTTATTTTCTGGCTCGACATCGATGCGTCCCCAGCGCTCCGCACTGGCTGCTGAGCGACCATTATAGGTCCCCTTGTCGGGATATAAAGCATTTTATATTGAGGGACACAAACGTCCAGCCGTGTGAACATACATTTTTACCAGCAGGCGAGGAGAGCACACAAAATGCATAAAAATCGAGTAAATTCGTTACTGCCTGGTCTTTCACAGTTCTGTTTTCAACAGCTCCTGGGTGTTTCTTTCAGCTTCTGCAAGAGGAAACTGTGCTTTTGAAGGCCGTTAATAAGCCGAAGGGTTTTACAATGACGGTGGCGCGTTACAGCTGATTTTGATGACTTTGCGCCGCGCACGGGCGCGTGTACGTAACATTATTTTCTGGCTCGACATCGATGCATCCCCAGCGTTCCCCACTGGCTGCTGAGTGACCATTATAGGTTCCCCTGACGGGAAATAACGCATTTTATATTGAAGGACACAAACGTCCAGCCGTGTGAGCATATATTTTTACCAGCAGGCGAGGAGAGCACACAAAATGCATAAAAATCGAGTAAATTCGTTACTGCCTGGTCTTTCACAGTTCTGTTTTCAACAGCTCCTGGGTCTTTCTGTCAGCTTCTGCAAGAGGGAACTGTGCTTTTGAAGGCCTTTAAGAAACCGAAGGGTTTTACTCTGAAGGTGGCGCGTTACAGCTGATTTTAATGACTTTGCGCCGCACACGGGCGCGTGTATGTAACGTTATTTTCTGGCTCGACATCGATGCGTCCCCAGCGTTTCCCACTGGCTGCTGAGTGACCATTATAGGTTCTATTGATGGGAAATAACGCATTTTATATTGAGGGACACAAGCGTCCAGCCGTGTGTACATACATTTTTACCAGCAGGCGAGGAGAGCACACAAAATGCATAAGAACGAGTAAATTCGTTACTGCCTGGTCTTTCACTGTTCTGTTTTCAACAGCTCTTGGGTCTTTCTTTCAGCTTCTGCAAGAAGAAACTGTGCTTTTGAAGGCCTTTAAGAAACCGAAGGGTTTTACTCTGACGGTGGCGCGTTACAGCTGATTTTGATGACTTTGCGTCGCACACGGGCGCGTGTACGTAACATTATTTTCTGGCTCGACATCAATGCGTCCCCAGCGTTCCCCACTGGCTGCTGAGTGACCATTATAGGTTCCCTCGACGGGAAATAACGCATTTTATATTGAGGGACACAAACGTCCAGCCGTGTGAACATACATTTTTACCAGCAGGCGAGGAGAGCACACAAAATGCGGAAAAAACGAGTAAATTCGTTACTGCTTGGTCTTTCACTGTTCTGTTTTCAACAGCTCCTGGGTGTTTCTTTCAGCTTCTGCAAGAGGAAACTGTGCTCTTGAAGGCCATTAGTAAGCCGAAGGGTTTTACTCTGACGGTGGCGCGTTACAGCTGATTTTGATGACTTTGCGCCGCACACGGGCGCGTGTACGTAACACTATTTTCTGGCTCGACATCGATGCGTCCCCAGCGTTCCCCACTGGCTGCTGAGTGACCATTATAGGTTCCCCTGACGGGAAATAACGCATTTTATATTGAGGGACACAAACGTCCAGCCGTGTGAACATACATTTTTACCAGCAGGCGAGGAGAGCACACAAAATGCATAAAAAACGAGTAAATTCGTTACTGCTTGGTCTTTCACTGTTCTGCTTTCAACAGCTCCTGGGTGTTTCTTTCAGCTTCTGCAAGAGAAAAATGTGCTTTTGAAGGCCATTAAGAAGCCGAAGGGTTTTACTCTGACGGTGGCGCGTTACAGCTGATTTTGATGACTTTGCGCCGCACACGGGCGCGTGTACGTAACACTATTTTCTGGCTCGACATCGATGCGTCCCCAGCGTTCCCCACTGGCTGCTGAGTGACCATTACAGGTTCCCCTGACGGGAAATAACGCATTTTATATTGAAGGACACAAACGTCCAGCCGTGTGAACATACATTTTTACCAGCAGGCGAGGAGAGCACACAAAATGCATAAAAAACGAGTAAATTCGTTACTGCTTGGTCTTTCACTGTTCTGTTTTCAACAGCTCCTGGGTCTTTCTTTCAGCTTCTGCAAGAGGAAACTGTGCTTTTGAAGGCCTTTAAGAAACCGAAGTGTTTTACTCTGACGGTGGCGCGTTACAGCTGATTTTGATGACTTTGCGCCGCACACGGGCGCGTGTACGTAACATTATTTTCTGGCTCGACATCGATGCGTCCCCAGCGTTCCCCACTGGCTGCTGAGTGACCATTATAGGTTCCCTTGACGGGAAATAACGCATTTTATATTGAGGGAAACAAACGCCCAGCCGTGTGAACATACATTTTTACCAGCAGGCGAGGAGAGCACACAAAATGCAGAAAAAACGAGTATATTCGTTACTGCTTGGTCTTTCACTGTTCTGTTTTCAACAGCTCCTGGGTATTTCTTTCAGCTTCTGCAAGAGGAAACTGTGCTTTTGAAGGCCATTAATAAGCCGAAGGGTTTTACTCTGACGGTGGCGCGTTACAGCTGATTTTGATGACTTTGCGCCGCACACGGGCGCGTGTAGGTAACATTATTTTCTGGCTCGACATCGATGCGTCCCCAGCGTTCCCCACTGGCTGCTGAGTGACCATTATAGGTTCCCCTGACGGGAAATAACGCATTTTATATTGGGGGACACAAACGTCCAGCCGTGTGAGCATATATTTTTACCAGCAGGCGAGGAGAGCACACAAAATGCATAAAAAACGAGTAAATTCGTTACTGCTTGGTTTTCACTGTTCTGTTTTCACCAGCTCCTGGGTCTTTCTGTCAGCTTCTGCAAGAGGGAACTGTGCTTTTGAAGGCCTTTAAGAAATCGAAGGGTTTTACTCTGACGGTGGCGCGTTACAGCTGTTTTTGATGACTTTGCGCCGCACACGGGCGCGTGTACGTAACACTAATTTCTTGCTCGACATCGATGCGTCCCCAGCGTTCCCCACTGTCTGCTGAGTGACCATTATAGGTTCCCCTGACGGGAAATAACGCATTTTATATTGAGGGACACAAACGTCCAGCCGTGTGAACATACATTTTTACCAGCAGGCGAGGAGAGCACCCAAATGCATAAAAAACGAGTAAATTCGTTACTGCCTGGTCTTTCACTGTTCTGTTTTCAACAGCTCCTGGGTCTTTCTTTCAGCTTCTGCAAGAGGAAACTGTGCTTTTGAAGGCCATTAAGAAACCGAAGGGTTTTACTCTGACGGTGGCGCGTTACAGCTGATTTTGATGACTTTGCACCGCACACGGGCGCGTGTACGTAACATTATTTTCTGGATCGACATCGATGCATCCCCAGCGTTCCCCACTGGATGCTGAGTGACCATTACAGGTTCCCTTGACGGGAAATAACGCATTTTATATTGAGGGACACAAACGTCCAGCCGTGTGAACATACGTTTTTACCAGCAGGCGAGGAGAGCACACAAAATGCATAAAAAACGAGTAAATTCGTTACTGCCTGGTCTTTCACTGTTCTGTTTTCAACAGCTCCTGGGTGTTTCTTTCAGCTTCTGCAAGAGGAGACCGTGCTTTTGAAGGCCATTAAGAAGCCGAAGGGTTTTACTCTGACGGTGGCGCGTTACAGCTGATTTTGATGACTTTGCGCCGCACACGGGCGCGTGTACGTAACATTATTTTCTGGATCGACATCGATGCATCCCCAGCGTTCCCCACTGGCTGCTGAGTGACCAATATAGGTTCCCTTGACGGGAAATAACGCATTTTATATTGAGGGACACAAACGTCCAGCCGTGTGAACATACATTTTTACCAGCAGGCGAGGAGAGCACACAAAATGCATAAAAAACGAGTAAACTCGTTACTGCTTGGCCTTTCACTGTTCTGTTTTCAACAGCTCCTGGGTGTTTCTTTCAGCTTCTGCAAGAGGAAACTGTGCTTTAGAAGGCCATTAAGAAGCCGAAGGGTTTTACTCCGACGGTGGCGCGTTACAGCTGATTTTGATGACTTTGCGCCGCACACGGGCGCGTGTACGTAACATTATTTTCTGGATCGACATCGATGCATCCCCAGCGTTTCCCACTGGCTGCTGAGCGACCGTTATAGGTCCCCTCGACGGAAAATAACGCATTTTATATTGAGGGACACAAACGTTCAGCCGTGTGAACATACATTTTTACCAGCAGGCGAGGAGAGCACACAAAATGCATAAAAAACGAGTAAATTCGTTACTGCTTGGTCTTTCACTGTTCTGTTTTCGACAGCTCCTGGGTGTTTCTTTCAGCTTCTGCAAGAGGAAACTGTGCTTCTGAAGGCCATTAAGAAACCGAAAGGTTTTACTATGGCGGTGGCGCGTTACAGCTGATTTTGATGACTTTGCGCCGCACACGGGCGCGTGTACGTAACATTATTTTCTGGCTCGACATCGATGCGTCCCCAGCGTTCCCCACTGGCTGCTGAGCGACCGTTATAGGTCCCCTTGACGGGAAATAACGCATTTTATATTGAGGGACACAAACGTCCAGCCGTGTGAACATACATTTTTACCAGCAGGCGAGGAGAGCACACAAAATGCATAAAAAACGAGTAAATTCGTTACTGCCTGGTCTTTCACTGTTCTGTTTTCAACAGCTCCTGGGTGTTTCTTTCAGCTTCTGCAAGAGGAAACCGTGCTTTTGAAGGCCATTAAGAAGCCGAAGGGTTTTACTCTGACGGTGGCGCGTTACAGCTGATTTTGATGACTTTGCGCCGCACACGGGCGCGTGTACGTAACATTATTTTCTGGATCGACATCGATGCATCCCCAGCGTTCCCCACTGGATGCTGAGTGACCAATATAGGTTCCCTTGATGGGAAATGTCGCATTTTGTATTGAGGGGCTCAAGCGTCCAGCCGTGTGAACATACATTTTTACCAGCAAGCGAGGAGAGCACACAAAATGCATAAATAACGAGTAAATTCGTTACTGCTTGGTCTTTCACTGTTCTGTTTTCAACAGCTCCTGGGTGTTTCTTTCAGCTTCTGCAAGAGGAAACTGTGCTTTTGAAGGCCATTAAGAAACCGAAGGGTTTTACTCTGGCGGTGGCGCGTTACAGCTGATTTTGATGACTTTGCGCCGCACACGGGCGCGTGTACGTAACATTAATTTCTGGCTCGACATCGATGCGTCCCCAGCGTTCCCCACTGGCTGCTGAGCGACCGTTATAGGTCCCCTTGACGGGAAATAACGCATTTTATATTGAGGGACACAAACGTCCAGCCGTGTTAACACACATTTTTACCAGCAGGCGAGGAGAGCACACAAAATGCATAAAAAACGAGTAAATTCGTTACTGCTTGGCCTTTCACTGTTCTGTTTTCAACAGCTCCTGGGTGTTTCTTTCAGCTTCTGCAAGAGGAAACTGTGCTTTTGAAGGCCATTAATAAGCCGAAGGGTTTTACTCTGACGGTGGCGCGTTACAGCTGATTTTGATGACTTTGCGCCGCACACGGGCGCGTGTACGTAACATTATTTTCTGGCTCGACATCGATGCGTCCCCAGCGTTCCCCACTGGCTGCTGGGTGACCAATATAGGTTCCCTTGATGGGAAATGTCGCATTTTGTATTGAGGGGCTCAAGCGTCCAGCCGTGTGAACATACATTTTTACCAGCAGGCGAGGAGAGCACACAAAATGCATAAAAAACGAGTAAATTCGTTACTGCTTGGCCTTTCACTGTCCTGTTTTCAACAGCTCCTGGGTGTTTCTTTCAGCTTCTGCAGGAGGAAACCGTGCTTTTGAAGGCCATTAAGAAGCCGAAGGGTTTTACTCTGACGGTGGCGCGTTACAGCTGATTTTGATGACTTTGCGCCGCACACGGGCGAGTGTACGTAACATTATTTTCTGGATCGACATCGATGCATCCCCAGCGTTCCCCACTGGATGCTGAGTGACCAATATAGGTTCCCTTGATGGGAAATGTCGCATTTTGTATTGAGGGGCTCAAGCGTCCAGCCGTGTGAAGATACATTTTTACCAGCAAGCGAGGAGAGCACACAAAATGCATAAAAAACGAGTAAATTCGTTACTGCTTGGTCTTTCACTGTTCTGTTTTCAACAGCTCCTGGGTGTTTCTTTCTGGTTCTGCAAGAGGAAACTGTGATTTTAAAGGCCTTTAAGAAACCGAAGCGTTTTACTCTGACGGTGGCGTGTTACAGCAAATTTTGATGACTTTGCGCCGCACACGGGCGCGTGTACGTAACATTATTTTCTGGCTCGACATCGATGCGTCCCCAGCGTTCCCCACTGGCTGCTTGGCGACCATTATAGGTACCCTTGACGGGAAAAAACGCATTTTATATTGAGGGACACAAACGTCCAGCCGTGTGAACATACATTTTTACCAGCAGGCGAGGAGAGCACACAAAATGCATAAAAAACGAGTAAATTCGTTACTGCTTGGCCTTTCACTGTTCTGTTTTCAACAGCTCCTGCGTGTTTCTTTCAGCTTCTGCAAGAGGAAACTGTGCTTTTGAAGGCCTTTAAGAAACCGAAGGGTTTTACTCTGACGGTGGCGCGTTACAGCTGAATTTGATGACTTTGCGCCGCACACGGGCGCGTGTACGTAACATTATCTTCTGGCTCGACATCGATGCGTCCCCAGCGTTCCCCACTGGCTGCTGAGTGACCATTATAGGTTCCCTTGACGGGAAATAACGCATTTTATATTGAGGGACACAAACGTCCAGCAGTGTGAACATACATTTTTACCAGCAGGCGTGGAGAGCACACAAAATGCAGAAAAAACGAGTAAATTCGTTACTGCTTGGTCTTTCACTGTTCTGTTTTCAACAGCTCCTGGGGGTCTCTTTCAGCTTCTGCGAGAGGAAACTGTGCTTTTGTAGGCCATTAATAAGCCGAAGGGTTTTACTCTGACGGTGGCGCATTACAGCTGATTTTGATGACTTTGCACCGCACACGGGCGCGTGTACGTAACATTATTTTCTGGCTCGACATCGATGCGTCTCCAGCGTTCCCCACTGGCTGCTGGGTGACCAATATAGGTTCCCTTGATGGAAAATGTCGCATTTTGTATTGAGGGGCTCAAGCGTCCAGTCGTGTGAACATACATTTTTACCAGCAGGCGAGGAGAGCACACAAAATGCATAAAAAACGAGTAAATTCGTTACTGCTTGGCCTTTCACTGTTCTGTTTTCAACAGCTCCTGGGTGTTTCTTTCAGCCTCTGCAAGAGGAAACTGTGCTTTTGAAGGCCATTAAGAAACCGAAGGGTTTTACTCTGACGGTGGCGCGTTACAGCTGATTTTGATGACTTTGCGCCGCACACGGGCGCGTGTACGTAACATTATTTTCTGGCTCGACATCGATGCGTCCCCAGCGTTCCCCACTGGCTGCTGAGCGACCATTATAGGTCCCCTTGACGGGAAATAACGCATTTTATATTGAGGGACACAAACGTCCAGCCGTGTGAGCATACATTTTTACCAGCAGGCGAGGAGAGCACACAAAATGCATAAAAAACGAGTAAATTCGTTACTGCTTGGTTTTCACTGTTCTGTTTTCAACAGCTCCTGGGTCTTTCTGTCAGCTTCTGCAAGAGAGGACTGTGCTTTTGAAGGCCTTTAAGAAACCGAAGGGATTTGCTCTGACGGTGGCGCGTTACAGCTGATTTTGATGACTTTGCGCCGCACACGGGCGCGGGTACGTTACATTATTTTCTGGCTCGAAATCGATGCGCCTCCAGCGTTCCCCACTGGCTGCTGGGTGACCATTATAGGTTCCCTTGACGGGAAATTACGCATTTTATATTGAGGGACACAAACGTCCAGCCGTGTGAACATACATTTTTACCAGCAGGCGAGGAGAGCACACAAAATGCATAAGAAACGAGTAAATTCGTTACTGCTTGGTTTTCACTGTTCTGTTTTCAACAGCTCCTGGGTCTTTCTGTCAGCTTCTGCAAGAGGGAACTGTGCTTTTGAAGGCCTTTTAGAAACCGAAGGGTTTTACTCTGACGATGGCGCGTTACAGCTGATTTTGATGACTTTGCGCCGCACACGGGCGCATGTACGTAACATTATTTTCTGGCTCGACATCGATGCGTCCCCAGCGTTCCCCACTGGCTGCTGAGTGACCATTATAGGTTCCCTTGACGGGAAATAACGCACTTTATATTGAGGGACACAAACGTCCAGCCGTGTGAACATACATTTTTACCAGCAGGCGAGGAGAGCACACAAAATGCAGAAAAAACGAGTAAATTCGTTACTGCTTGGTCTTTCACTGTTCTGTTTTCAACAGCTCCTGGGTGTTTCTGTCAGCTTCTGCGAGAGAAAACTGTGCTTTTGTAGGCCATTAATAAGCCGAAGGGTTTTACTCTGACGGTGGCGCGTTACAACTGATTTTGATGACTTTGCGCCGCACACGGACGCGTGTACGTAACATTATTTTCTGGCTCGACATCGATGCGTACCCAGCGTTCCCCACTGGCTGCTGAGTGACCAATATAGGTTCCCTTGATGGGAAATGTCGCATTTTGTATTGAGGGGCTCAAGCGTCCAGCCGCGTGAACATACATTTTTACCAGCAAGCGAGGAGAGCACACAAAATGCATAAAAAACGAGTAAATTCGTTACTGCTTGGTCTTTCACTGTTCTGTTTTCAACAGCTCCTGGGTGTTTCTTTCAGCCTCTGCAAGAGGAAACTGTGCTTTTGAAGGCCATTAAGAAACCGAAGGGTTTTACTCTGACGGTGGCGCGTTACAGCTGATTTTGATGACTTTGCACCGCACACGGGCGCGTGTACGTAACATTATTTTCTGGCTCGACATCGATGCATCCCCAGCGTTCCCCCCTGGCTGCTGAGTGATCATTACAGGTTCCCTTGACGGGAATTAACGCATTTTATATTGGGGAACACAAACGTCCAGCCGTGTGAACATACATTTTTACCAGCAGGCGAGGAGAGCACACAAAATGCAGAAAAAACGAGTAAATTCGCTACTGCTTGGTCTTTCACTGTTCTGTTTTCAGCAGCTCCTGGGTGTTTCTTTCAGCTTCTGCAAGAGGAAACTGTGCTTTTGAAGGCCATTAATAAGCCAAAGGGTTTTACTCTGACGGTGGCGCGTTACAGCTGATTTTGATCACTTTGCGCCGCACATGGGCGCGTGTACGTAACACTATTTTCTGGCTCGACATCGATGCGTCCCCAGCGTTCCCCACTGTCTGCTGAGTGACCATTATAGGTTCCCCTGACGGGAAATAACGCATATTATATTGAGGGACACAAACGTCCAGCCGTGTGAACATACGTTTTAACCAGCAGGCGAGGAGAGCACACAAAATGCATAAAAAACGAGTAAATTCGTTACTGCCTGGTCTTTCACTGTTCTGTTTTCAACAGCTCCTGGGCCTTTCTTTCAGCTTCTGCAAGAAGAAACTGTGCTTTTGAAGGCCTTTAAGAAACCGAAGGGTTTTACTCTGACGGTGGCGCGTTACAGCTGATTTTGATGACTTTGCGCCGCACACGGGCGCGTGTACGTAACATTATTTTCTGGCTCGACATCGATGCATCCCCAGCGTTCCCCACTGGCTGCTGAGTGACCATTACAGGTTCCCTTGACGGGAATTAATGCATATTATATTGAGGGACACAAACGTCCAGCCGTGTGAACATACATTTTTCCCAGCAGGCGAGGAGAGCACACAAAATGCATAAAAAACGAGTAAATTCGTTACTGCTTCGTCTTTCACTGTTCTGTTTTCAACAGCTCCTGGGTCTTTCTTTCAGCTTCTGCAAGAGGGAACTGAGCTTTTGAAGGCCTTTAAGAAACCGAAGGGTTTTACTCTGACGGTGGCGCGTTACAGCTGACTTTGATGACTTTGCGCGGCACACGGGCGCGTGTACGTAACATTATTTTCTGGCTCGACATCGATGCGTCCCCAGCGCTCCCCACTGGCTATTGAGCGACTATTATAGGTCCCCTTGACGGGAAATAACGCGTTTTATATTGAGGGACACAAATGTCCAGCCGTGTGAACATACATTTTTACCAGCAGGCGAGGAGAGCACACAAAATGCATAAAATACGAGTAAATTCGTTACTGCCTGGTCTTTCACTGTTCTGTTTTCAACAGCTCCTGGGTGTTTCTTTCAGCTTCTGCAAGAGAAAACTGTGCTTTTGAAGGCCGTTAATAAGCCGAAGGGTTTTACAATGACGGTGGCGCGTTACAGCTGATTTTGATGACTTTGCGCCGCACACGGGCGCGTGTACGTAACATTATTTTCTGGCTAGACATCGATGCGTCCCCAGCGTTCCCCACTGGCTGCTGAGTGACCATTATAGGTTCTATTGATGGGAAATAACGCACTTTATATTGAGGGACACAAGCGTCCAGCCGTGGGTACATACATTTTTACCAGCAGGCGAGGAGAGCACACAAAATGCATAAAAAACGAGTAAATTCGTTACTGCCTGGTCTTTCACTGTTCTGTTTTCAACAGCTCCTGGGTCTTTCTTTCAGCTTCTGCAAGAGGAAACTGCGCTTTTGAAGGCCATTAATAAACCGAAGGGTTTTACTCTGACGGTGACGCGTTACAGCTGATTTTGATGACTTTGCACCGCACACAGGCGCGTGTACGTAACATTATTTTCTGGATCGACATCGATGCATCCCCAGCGTTCCCCACTGGATGCTGAGTGACCATTATAGGTCCCCTTGACGGGAAATAACGCGTTTTATATTGAGGGACACAAACGTCCAGCCGTGTGAACATACATTTTTACCAGCAGGCGAGGAGAGCACACAAAATGCATAAAAAACGAGTAAATTCGTTACTGCCTGGTCTTTCACTGTTCTGTTTTCAACAGCTCCTGGGTGTTTCTTCCAGCTTCTGCAGTAGGAAACTGTGCTTTTGAAGGCCATTAAGAAACCGAAGGGTTTTACTCTGACGGTGACGCGTTACAGCTGATTTTGATGACTTTGCACCGCACACGGGCGCGTGTACGTAACATTATTTTCTGGCTCGACACCGATGCGTCCCCAGCGTTCCCCACTGGCTGGTCAGTGACCATTATAGGTTCCCTTAATGGGAAATATCGCATTTAATATTGAGGGACGTAAGCGTCCTGCCGCGTGAACATACATTCTTACCAGTAGGCGAGGAGAGCACACAAAATGCATAAAAAACGAGTAATTTCGTTACTGCTTGGTCTTTCACTGTTCTGTTTTCAACAGCTCCTGGGTGCTTTCTTTCAGGTTCTGCAAGAGGAAACTAAGCTTTTAAAGGCCTTTAAGAAACCGAAGCGTTTTACTCTGACGGTGGCGTGCTACAGCTGATTTTGATGACTTCACGCCGCACACGGGCGCGTGTACGTAACATTATTTTCTGGCTCGACATCGATGCGTCCCCAGCGTTACACACTGGCTGCTGAGTGACCAATATAGGTTCCCTTGATGGGAAATATCGCATTTTGTATTGAGGGGCTCAAGCGTCCAGCCGTGTGAACATACATTGTTACCAGCAGGCGAGGAGAGCACACAAAATACATAAAAAACGAGTAATTTTGTTATTGCTTGGTCTTTCACTGTTCTGTTTTCAACAGCTCCTGGGTGCTTCTATCAGCTTCTGCAAGAGGAAACTGTGCTTTTGATGGCCTTTAAGAAACCGAAGGGTTTTACTCTGACGGTGGCGCGTTACAGCTGAATTTGCGCCGCACACGGGCGCGTGTACGTAACATTATTTTCTGGCTCGACATCGATGCGTCCCCAGCGTTCCCCACTGGCTGCTGAGTGACCATTATAGGTTCGGTTGACGGGAAATAACGCATTTTATATTGAGGGACACAAGCGTAGAGCTTATGGACATACATTTTTACCAGCAGGCGAGGAGAGCATACAAAATGCATAAAAAACGAGTAATTTTGTTATTGCTTGGTTTTTCACTGTTCTGTTTTCAAGAGCTCCTGCTTGCTTTCTTTCAGGCTCGGCAAGAGGAACCTTTGCTTTTGAAGGCCATTGAGAAACTGAAGCGTTTTACTTTGAGTGTGGCGTGTTACAGCTGATTTTGATGACTTTGCGCCGCACACGGGCGCGTGTACGTAACACTATTTTCTGGCTCGACGTCGGTGCGTCCCCAGCGTTCCCCACTGAATGCTGAGTGACCATTATAGGTTCCCTTGATGGGAAATATCGCATTTTGTATGGAGGGGCTCAAGCGTCCAGCCGTGTGTACATACATTTTTACCAGCAGGCGAGGAGAGCACACAAAATGCATAAAAAACGAGTAAAATTGTTATTGCTTGGTTTTCCACTGTTCTGTTTTCAACAGCTCCCGCTTGCTTTCTTTCAGGCCCGGCAAGAGAAACCTTTGCTTTTGAAGGCCATTGAGAAACTGAAGCGTTTTACTCTGAGTGTGGCGTGTTACAGCTGATTTTGATGACTTTGCGCCGCACACGGGCGCGTGTACGTAACACCATTTTCTGACTCGACATCGATGCGTCCCCAGCGTTCCCCACTGGCTGCTGAGTGACCGTTATAGGTTCCCTTGACGGGAAATAACGCATTTTATATTGAGGGACACAAGCGTCCAGCCGTGTGATCATCCATTTTCACCAGCAGGCGAGGAGAGCACACAAAATGCATAAAAAACGAGTAAATTCGTTACTGCTTGGTCTTTCACTGTTCTGTTTTCAACAGCTCCTGGGTGTTTCTTTCAGCTTCTGCAAGAGGAAACCGTGCTTTTGAAGGCCATTAAGAAGCCGAAGGGTTTTACTCTGATGACTTTGCGCCGCACACGGGCGCGTGTACGTAACACTATTTTCTGGCTCGACATCGATGCGTCCCCAGCGTTCCCCACTGGCTGCTGAGTGACCATTACAGGTTCCCTTGACGGGAATTAACGCATATTATATTGAGGGACACAAACGTCCAGCCGTGTGAACATACGTTTTTACCAGCAGGCGAGGAGAGCCCACAAGATGCATAAAAAAGAGAGTAAATTCGTTACTGCCTAGTCTTTCACTGTTCTGTTTTCAACAGCACCTGGGTGTTTCTTTCAGCTTCTGCAAAAGGAAACTGTGCTTTTGAAGGCCATTAAAAAGCCGAAGGGTTTTACTCTGACGGTGGCGCGTTACAGCTGATTTTGATGACTTTGCACCGCACACGGGCGCGTGTACGAAACATTATTCTCTGGCTCGACATCGATGCATCCCCAGCGTTCCCCACCGGCTGCTGAGTGACCATTACAGGTTCCCTTGACGGGAAATAACGCATTTTATATTGAGGGACACAAACGTCCAGCCGTGTGAACATACATTTTTACCAGCAGGCGAGGAGAGCACACAAAATGCATAAAAAACGAGTAAATTCGTTACTGCTTGGTCTTTCACTGTTCTGTTTTCAACAGCTCCTGGGTGTTTCTTTCAGCTTCTGCAAGAGGAAACCGTGCTTTTGAAGGCCATTAAGAAGCCGAAGGGTTTTACTCTGATGACTTTGCGCCGCACACGGGCGCGTGTACGTAACACTATTTTCTGGCTCGACATCGATGCGTCCCCAGCGTTCCCCACTGGCTGCTGAGTGACCATTACAGGTTCCCTTGACGGGAATTAACGCATATTATATTGAGGGACACAAACGTCCAGCCGTGTGAACATACGTTTTTACCAGCAGGCGAGGAGAGCACACAAGATGCATAAAAAAGAGAGTAAATTCGTTACTGCCTAGTCTTTCACTGTTCTGTTTTCAACAGCACCTGGGTGTTTCTTTCAGCTTCTGCAAAAGGAAACTGTGCTTTTGAAGGCCATTAAAAAGCCGAAGGGTTTTACTCTGACGGTGGCGCGTTACAGCTGATTTTGATGACTTTGCGCCGCACACGGGCGCGTGTACGTAACATTATTTTCTGGATCGACATCGATGCATCCCCAGCGTTCCCCACTGGCTGCTGAGTGACCAATATAGGTTCCCTTGACGGGAAATAACGCATTTTATATTGAGGGACACAACCGTCCAGCCATGTGAACATACATTGTTACCAGCAGGCGAGGAGAGCACACAAAATGCATAAAAAACGAGTAAATTCGTCACTGCTTGGTCTTTCACTGTTCTGTTTTCAACAGCTCCTGGGTGCTTTCTTTCAGCTTCTGCAAGAGGAAACTGTGCTTTTGAAGGCCTTTAAGAAACCGAAGGATTTTACTCTGACGGTGGCGCGTTACAGCTGATTTTGATGACTTTGCGCCGCACACGGGCGCGTGTACGTAACATTATTTTCTGGCTCGACATCGATGCGTCCCCAGCGTTCCCCACTGGCTGCTGAGTGACCATTATAGGTTCCCCTGACGGGAAATAACGCATTTTATATTGAGGGGCACAAACGTCCAGCCGTGTGAACATACATTTTTACCAGCAGGCGAGGAGAGCACACAAAATGCAGAAAAAACGAGTAATTTCGTTACTGCTTGGTCTTTCACTGTTCTGTTTTCAGCAGCTCCTGGGTGTTTCTTTCAGCTTCTGCAAGAGGATGCTGTGCTTTTGAAGGCCATTAATAAGCCGAAGGGTTTTACTCTGACGGTGGCGCGTTACAGCTGATTTTGATGACTTTGCGCCGCACACGGGCGCGTGTACGTTACATTATTTTCTGGCTCGACATCGATGCGTCCCCAGCGTTCCCCACTGGCTGCTGAGTGACCATTATAGGTTCCCTTGACGGGAAATAACGCATTTTATATTGAGGGACACAAACGTCCAGCCGTGTGAACATACGTTTTTACCAGCAGGCGAGAAGAGCACACAAAATGCATAAAAAACGAGTAAATTCGTTACTGCTTGGTCTTTCACTGTTCTGTTTTCAACAGCTCCTGGGTGTTTCTTTCAGCTTCTGCAAGAGGAAACTGTGCTTTTGAAGGCCATTAAAAAGCCGAAGGGTTTTACTCTGACGGTGGCGCGTTACAGCTGATTTTGATGACTTTGCGCCGCACAACGGGCGCGTGTACGTAACATTATTTTCTGGCTCGACATCGATGCGTCCCCAGCGTTACCCACTGGCGGCTGAGTGACCAATATAGGTTCCCTTGATGGGAAATATCGCATTTAGTATTGAGGGTCTCAAGCGTCCAGCCGTGTGAACATACATTTTTACCAGCAGGCGAGGAGAGCATACAAAATGCATAAAAAACAAGTAATTTTGTTACTGCTAGGCCTTTCACTGCTCTGTTTCCAACAGCTCCTGGATGCTTTCTTTCTGGTTCTGCAAGAGGAAACTGTGCTTTTAAAGGCCTTTAAGAAACCGAAGCGTTTTACTCTGACCGTGGCGTGTTACAGCAAATTTTGATGACTTCGCGCCGCACATGGGCGCGTGTACGTAACATTATTTTCTGTCTCGACATCGATGCGTCCCCAGCGTTCCCCACTGGCTGCTGAGTGAGCATTATAGGTTCCCTTGATGGGAAATATCGCATTTTGTATTGAGGGGCTCAAGCGTCCAGCCGTGTGAACATACATTTTTACCAGCAGGCGAGGAGAGCATACAAAATGCATAAAAAACGAGTAATTTTGTTACTGCTAGGCCTTTCACTGCTCTGTTTCCAACAGCTCGTGAGTGCTTTCTTTCTGGTTCTGCAAGAGGAAACTGTGCTTTTAAAGGCCTTAAAGAGACCGAAGCGTTTTACTCTGACGGTGGCGCGTTACAGCTGATTTTGATGACTTTGCGCCGCACACGGGCGCGTGTACGTTACATTATTTTCTGGCTCGACATCGATGCGTCCCCAGCGTTCCCCACTGGCTGCTGAGTGACCAGTATGGGTTCCCTTGACGGGAAATAACGCATTTTATATTGAGGGACACAAGCGTCCAGCCGTGTGTACATACATTTTTGTCAGCAGGCGAGGAGAGCACACACAATGCATAAAAAACGAGTAATTTCGTTGTTGCTTGGTCTTTCACTGTTCTGATTTCAACAGCTCCTGGGTGTTTCTTTCAGCTTCTGCAAGAGGAAACTGTGCTTTTGAAGGCCTTTAAGAAACCGAAGGATTTTACTCTGACGGTGGCGCGTTACAGCTGATTTTGATGACTTTGCGCCGCACACGGGCGCGTGTACGTTACATTATTTTCTGGCTCGACATCGATGCGTCCCCAGCGTTCCCCACTGGCTACTGAGTCACCATTATAGGTTCCCTTGACGGGAAATAACGCATTTTATATTGAGGGACACAACCGTCCAGCCGTATGAACATACATTGTTACCAGCAGGCGAGGAGAGCACACAAAATGCATAAAAAACGAGTAAATTCGTCACTGCTTGGTCTTTCACTGTTCTGTTTTCAACAGCTCCTGGGTCTTTCTTTCAGCTTCTGCAAGAGAAAACTGTGCTTTTGAAGGCCTTTAAGAAACCGAAGGGTTTTACTCTGACGGTGGCGCGTTACAGCTGATTTTGATGACTTTGCGCCGCACACGGGCGCGTGTACGTAACACTATTTTCTGGCTCGTCATCGATGCGTCCCCAGCGTTCCCCACTGGCTGCCGAGTGACCACTATAGGTTCCCCTGAAGGGAAATAACGCATTTTATATTGAGGGCCACAACCGTCGAGCCGTGTGAACATGCATTTTTACCAGCAGGCGAGGGGAGCACACAAAATGCATTAAAAACGAGTAATTTCGTTACTTCTTGATCTTTCAGTCTTCTGTTTTCAACAGCTCCTGGGCCTTTCTTTCAGCTTCTGCAAGAGAAAGCTGTGCTTTTGAAGGCCTTTAAGAAACCGAAGGGTTTTATTCTGACGGTGGCGCGTTACAGCTGATTTTGATGACTTTGCGCCGCACACGGACGCGTGTACGTAACACTTTTTTCTGGCTCGTCATCGATGCGTCCCCAGCGTTCCCCACTGGCTGCTGAGTGACCATTATAGGTTCCCCTGAAGAGAAATAACGCATTTTATATTGAGGGACACAAGCGTCCAGCCGTGTGAACATGCATTTTTACCAGCAGGCGAGGGGAGCACACAAAATGCATTAAAAACGAGTAATTTCGTTACTTCTTTGTCTTTCACTGTTCTGTTTTCAGCAGCTCCTGGGTGTTTCCTTCAGCTTCTGCAAGAGGAAACTGTGCTTTTGAAGGCCATTAATAAGCCGAAGGGTTTTACTCTGACGGTGGCGCGTTACAGCTGATTTTGATCACTTTGCGCCGCACACGAGCGCGTGTACGTAACATTATTTTCTGGCTCGACATCGATGCGTCCCCAGCGTTCCCCACTGGCTGCTGAGTGACCAATATAGGTTCCCTTGATGGGAAATGTCGCATTTTGTATTGAGGGGCTCAAGCGTCCAGCCGTGTGAACATACATTTTTACCAGCAAGCGAGGAGAGCACACAAAATGCATAAAAAACGAGTAAATTCGTTACTGCTTGGTCTTTCACTGTTCTGTTTTCAACAGCTCCTGGGTGTTTCTTTCAGCTTCTGCAAGAGGAAACTGTGCTTTTGAAGGCCATTAAAAAGCCGAAGGGTTTTACTCTGACGGTGGCGCGTTACAGCTGATTTTGATGACTTTGCACCGCACACGGGCGCGTGTACGAAACATTATTCTCTGGCTCGACATCGATGCATCCCCAGCGTTCCCCACCGGCTGCTGAGTGACCATTACAGGTTCCCTTGACGGAAATTAACGCATTTTATATTGAGGGACACAAACGTCCAGCCGTGTGAACATACGTTTTTACCAGCAGGCGAGGAGAGCACACAAAATTCATAAAAAACGAGTAATTTTGTTACTGCTTGGTCTTTCACTGTTCTGTTTTCAACAGCTCCTGGGTGCTTTCTTTCAGGCCCGGTAAGAGGAACCTTTGCTTTTGAAGACCATTGAGAAACTGAAGCGTTTTACTCTGAGGGTGGCGTGTTACAGTTGATTTTGATGACCTTGCGCCGCACACGGGAGCGTGTACGTAACATTATTTTCTGGCTCGACATCGATGCATCCCCAGCGTTCCCCACTGGCTGCTGCGTGACCATTATAGGTTCCCTTTATGGGAAATATCACATTTTATATTGAGAGGCACAAGCGTCCAGCCGTGTGAACATACATTTTTACCAGCAAGCGAGGAGAGCACACAAAATGCATAAAAAACGAGTAATTTTGTTACTTCTTGGTTTTTCACTGTTCTGTTTTCAACAGCTCCTGGGTCTTTCTTTCAGCTTCTGCAGGAGGAAACTGTGCTTTTGAAGGCCTTTAAGAAAACGAAGGGTTTTACTCTGACGGTGGCGCGTTACAGCTGATTTTGATGACTTTGCGCCGCACACGGGCGCGTGTACGTTACATTATTTTCTGGCTCGACATCGATGCGTCCCCAGCGATCCCCACTGGCTGCTGAGTGACCATTATAGGTTCCCTTGACGGGAAATAACGCATTTTACATTGAGGGACACAAACGTCCAGCCGTGTGAACATACGTTTTTACCAGCAGGCGAGGAGAGCACAGAAAATGCATAAAAAACGAGTCAATTCGTTACTGCTTGGTCTTTCACTATTCTGTTTTCAACAGCTCCTGGGTGTTTCTTTCAGCTTCTGCAAGAGGAAACTGTGCTTTTGAAGGTCATTAAAAAGCCGAAGGGTTTTACTCTGACGGTGGCGCGTTACAGCTGATTTTGATGACTTTGCGCCGCACAACGGGCGCGTGTACGTAACATTATTTTCTGGCTCGACATCGATGCGTCCCCAGCGTTACCCACTGGCTGCTGAGTGACCATTATAGGTTCCCTTGGTGGGAAATATCGTATTTTGTATTGAGGGGCTCAAGCGTCCAGCCGTGTGAACATACATTTTTACCAGCAGGCGAGGAGAGCACACAAAATGCATAAAAAACGAGTAAACTCGTTACTTCTTGGCCTTTCACTGTTCTGTTTTCAACAGCTCCTGGGTCTTTCTTTCAGCTTCTGCAGGAGGAAACTGTGCTTTTGAAGGCCTTTAAGAAAACGAAGGGTTTTACTCTGACGGTGGCGCGTTACAGCTGATTTTGATGACTTTGCGCCGCACACGGGCGCGTGTACGTTACATTATTTTCTGGCTCGACATCGATGCGTCCCCAGCGATCCCCACTGGCTGCTGAGTGACCATTATAGGTTCCCTTGACGGGAAATAACGCATTTTATATTGAGGGACACAAACGTTCAGCCGTGTGAACATACATTTTTACCAGCAGGCGAGGAGAGCACACAAAATGCATAAAAAACGAGTAAATTCGTTACTGCTTGGTCTTTCACTGTTCTGTTTTCAACAGCTCCTGGGTCTTTCTTTCAGCTTCTGCAAGAGAAAGCTGTGCTTTTGAAGGCCTTTAAGAAACCGAAGGGTTTTATTCTGACGGTGGCGCGTTACAGCTGATTTTGATGACTTTGCGCCGCACACGGGCGCGTGTACGTAACACTTTTTTCTGGCTCGTCATCGATGCGTCCCCAGCGTTCCCCACTGGCTGCTGAGTGACCATTATAGGTTCCCCTGAAGAGAAATAACGCATTTTATATTGAGGGACACAAGCGTCCAGCCGTGTGAACATGCATTTTTACCAGCAGGCGAGGGGAGCACACAAAATGCATTAAAAACGAGTAATTTCGTTACTTCTTTGTCTTTCACTGTTCTGTTTTCAGCAGCTCCTGGGTGTTTCTTTCAGCTTCTGCAAGAGGAAACTGTGCTTTTGAAGGCCATTAATAAGCCGAAGGGTTTTACTCTGACGGTGGCGCGTTACAGCTGATTTTGATCACTTTGCGCCGCACACGGGCGCGTGTACGTAACATTATTTTCTGGCTCGACATCGATGCGTCCCCAGCGTTCCCCACTGGCTGCTGAGTGACCAATATAGGTTCCCTTGATGGGAAATGTCGCATTTTGTATTGAGGGGCTCAAGCGTCCAGCCGTGTGAACATACATTTTTACCAGCAAGCGAGGAGAGCACACAAAATGCATAAAAAACGAGTAAATTCGTTACTGCTTGGTCTTTCACTGCTCTGTTTTCAACAGCTCCTGGGTGTTTCTTTCAGCTTCTGCAAGAGGAAACTGTGCTTTTGAAGGCCATTAAGAAACCGAAGGGTTTTACTCTGACGGTGGCGCGTTACAGCTGATTTTGATGACTTTGCACCGCACACGGGCGCGTGTACGACACATTATTCTCTGGCTCGACATCGATGCATCCCCAGCGTTCCCCACCGGCTGCTGAGTGACCATTACAGGTTCCCTTGACGGAAATTAACGCATTTTATATTGAGGGACACAAACGTCCAGCCGTGTGAACATACGTTTTTACCAGCAGGCGAGGAGAGCACACAAAATTCATAAAAAACGAGTAATTTTGTTACTGCTTGGTCTTTCACTGTTCTGTTTTCAACAGCTCCTGGGTGCTTTCTTTCAGGCCCGGTAAGAGGAACCTTTGCTTTTGAAGGCCATTGAGAAACTGAAGCGTTTTACTCTGAGGGTGGCGTGTTACAGTTGATTTTGATGACCTTGCGCCGCACACGGGAGCGTGTACGTAACATTATTTTCTGGCTCGACATCGATGCATCCCCAGCGTTCCCCACTGGCTGCTGAGTGACCATTATAGGTTCCCTTTATGGGAAATATCACATTTTATATTGAGAGGCACAAGCGTCCAGCCGTGTGAACATACATTTTTACCAGCAAGCGAGGAGAGCACACAAAATGCATAAAAAACGAGTAATTTTGTTACTTCTTGGTTTTTCACTGTTCTGTTTTCAACAGCTCCTGGGTCTTTCTTTCAGCTTCTGCAGGAGGGAACTGTGCTTTTGAAGGCCTTTAAGAAAACGAAGGGTTTTACTCTGACGGTGGCGCGTTACAGCTGATTTTGATGACTTTGCGCCGCACACGGGCGCGTGTACGTTACATTATTTTCTGGCTCGACATCGATGCGTCCCCAGCGTTCCCCACTGGCTGCTGAGTGACCATTATAGGTTCCCTTGACGGGAAATAACGCATTTTGCATTGAGGGACACAAACGTCCAGCCGTGTGAACATACGTTTTTACCAGCAGGCGAGGAGAGCACACAAAATGCATAAAAAACGAGTAATTTCGTTGTTGCTTGGTCTTTCACTGTTCTGATTTCAACAGCTCCTGGGTGTTTCTTTCAGCTTCTGCAAGAGGAAACTGTGCTTTTGAAGGCCTTTAAGAAACCGAAGGATTTTACTCTGACGGTGGCGCGTTACAGCTGATTTTGATGACTTTGCGCCGCACACTGGTGCGTGTATGTAACATTATTTTCTGGCTCGACATCGATGCGTCCCCAGCGTTCCCCACTGGCTACTGAGTGACCATTATAGGTTCCCTTGACGGGAAATAACGCATTTTATATTGAGGGACACAACCGTCCAGCCGTATGAACATACATTGTTACCAGCAGGCGAGGAGAGCACACAAAATGCATAAAAAACGAGTAAATTCGTCACTGCTTGGTCTTTCACTGTTCTGTTTTCAACAGCTCCTGGGTCTTTCTTTCAGCTTCTGCAAGAGAAAACTGTGCTTTTGAAGGCCTTTAAGAAACCGAAGGGTTTTACTCTGACGGTGGCGCGTTACAGCTGATTTTGATGACTTTGCGCCGCACACGGGCGCGTGTACGTAACACTATTTTCTGGCTCGTCATCGATGCGTCCCCAGCGTTCCCCACTGGCTGCCGAGTGACCACTATAGGTTCCCCTGAAGGGAAATAACGCATTTTATATTGAGGGCCACAACCGTCGAGCCGTGTGAACATGCATTTTTACCAGCAGGCGAGGGGAGCACACAAAATGCATTAAAAACGAGTAATTTCGTTACTTCTTGATCTTTCACTCTTCTGTTTTCAACAGCTCCTGGGCCTTTCTTTCAGCTTCTGCAAGAGAAAGCTGTGCTTTTGAAGGCCTTTAAGAAACCGAAGGGTTTTATTCTGACGGTGGCGCGTTACAGCTGATTTTGATGACTTTGCGCCGCACACGGCCGCGTGTACGTAACACTATTTTCTGGCTCGACATCGATGCGTCCCCAGCGTTCCCCATTGGCTGCTGAGTGACCATTACAGGTTCCCTTGACGGGAATTAACGCATATTATATTGAGGGACACAAACGTCCAGCCGTGTGAACATACGTTTTTACCAGCAGGCGAGGAGAGCACACAAGATGCATAAAAAAGAGAGTAAATTCGTTACTGCCTAGTCTTTCACTGTTCTGTTTTCAACAGCACCTGGGTGTTTCTTTCAGCTTCTGCAAAAGGAAACTGTGCTTTTGAAGGCCTTTAAGAAACTGGAGCGTTTTACTCTGACGGTGGCGTGTTACAGCTGGTTTTGATGACTTCACGCCGCACACGGGCGCGTGTACGTAACATCAATTTCTGGATCGACATCGATGCGTCCCCAGCGTTCCCCACTGGCTGCTGAGTGACCATTACAGGTTCCCTTGACGGGAATTAACGCATATTATATTGAGGGACACAAACGTCCAGCCGTGTGAACATACGTTTTTACCAGCAGGCGAGGAGAGCACACAAGATGCATAAAAAAGAGAGTAAATTCGTTACTGCCTAGTCTTTCACTCTTCTGTTTTCAACAGCTCCTGGGTATTTCTTTCAGGTTCTGCAAGAGGAAACTGTGCTTTTGAAGGCCTTTAAGAAACTGGAGCGTTTTACTCTGACGGTGGCGTGTTACAGCTGGTTTTGATGACTTCACGCCGCACACGGGCGCGTGTACGTACCATTAATTTCTGGATCGACATCGATGCGTCCCCAGCGTTCCCCACTGGCTGCTGAGTGACCACTATAGGTTCCTTTGATGGGAAATATCGCATTTTATATTGAGGGACACAAGTGTCCAGCCGTGTGAACATAAATTTTTACCAGCAGGCGAGGAGAACACACAAAATGCATAAAAAACGAGTAAATTCGTCACTGCTTGGTCTTTCACTGTTCTGTTTTCAACAGCTCCTGGGTCTTTCTTTCAGCTTCTGCAAGAGGAAAAGGTGCTTTTGAAGGCCTTTAAGAAACCGAAGGGTTTTACTCTGATGACTTTGCGCCGCACACGGGCGCGTGTACGTAACACTATTTTCTGGCTCGACATCGATGCGTCCCCAGCGTTCCCCACTGGCTGCTGAGTGACCATTATAGGTTCCCTTGACGGGAATTAACGCATATTATATTGAGGGACACAAACGTCCAGCCGTGTGAACATACGTTTTTACCAGCAGGCGAGGAGAGCACACAAGATGCATAAAAAAGAGAGTAAATTCGTTACTGCCTAGTCTTTCACTGTTCTGTTTTCAACAGCACCTGGGTGTTTCTTTCAGCTTCTGCAAAAGGAAACTGTGCTTTTGAAGGCCATTAAGAAGCCGAAGGGTTTTACTCTGACGGTGGCGCGTTACAGCTGATTTTGATGACTTTGCGCGGCACACGGGCGCGTGTACGTAACATTATTTTCTGGCTCGACAACGATGCGTCCCCAGCGTTCCCCACTGGCTGCTGAGTGACCAATATAGGTTCCCTTGATGGGAAATGTCGCATTTTGTATTGAGGGCCTCAAGCGTCCAGCCGTGTGAACATACATTTTTACCAGCAAGCGAGGAGAGCACACAAAATGCATAACAAACGAGTAAATTCGTTACTGCTTGGTCTTTCACTGTTCTGTTTTCAACAGCTCCAGGGTGTTTCTTTCAGCTTCTGCAAGAGGAAACTGCGCATTTGAAGGCCTTCAAGAAACCGAAGGGTTTTACTCTGACGGTGGCGCGTTACAGCTGATTTTGATGACTTTGCGCCGCACACGGGCGCGTGTACGTAACATTATTTTCTGGCTCGACATCGATGCATCCCCAGCGTTCCCCACTGGCTGCTGAGTGACCATTATAGGTTCCCCTGACGGGAAATAACGCATTTTATATTGAAGGACACAAACGTCCAGCCGTGTGAGCATATATTTTTACCAGCAGGCGAGGAGAGCACACAAAATGCATAAAAAACGAGAAAATTCGTTACTACTTGGTTTTCACTGTTCTGTTTTCAACAGCTCCTGGGTCTTTCTGTCAGCTTCTGCAAGAGGGAACTGTGCTTTTGAAGGCCTTTAAGAAACCGAAGGGTTTTACTCTGACGGTGGCGCGTTACAGCTGATTTTAATGACTTTGCGCCGCACACGGGCGCGTGTATGTAACGTTATTTTCTGGCTCGACATCGATGCGTCCCCAGCGCTCCGCACTGGCTGCTGAGCGACCATTATAGGTCCCCTTGTCGGGAAATAAAGCATTTTATATTGAGGGACACAAACGTCCAGCCGTGTGAACATACATTTTTACCAGCAGGCGAGGAGAGCACACAAAATGCATAAAAATCGAGTAAATTCGTTACTGCCTGGTCTTTCACAGTTCTGTTTTCAACAGCTCCTGGGTGTTTCTTTCAGCTTCTGCAAGAGGAAACTGTGCTTTTGAAGGCCGTTAATAAGCCGAAGGGTTTTACAATGACGGTGGCGCGTTACAGCTGATTTTGATGACTTTGCGCCGCGCACGGGCGCGTGTACGTAACATTATTTTCTGGCTAGACATCGATGCGTCCCCAGCGTTTCCCACTGGCTGCTGAGTGACCATTATAGGTTCTATTGATGGGAAATAACGCATTTTATATTGAGGGACACAAGCGTCCAGCCGTGTGTACATACATTTTTACCAGCAGGCGAGGAGAGCACACAAAATGCATAAGAACGAGTAAATTCGTTACTGCCTGGTCTTTCACTGTTCTGTTTTCAACAGCTCTTGGGTCTTTCTTTCAGCTTCCGCAAGAAGAAACTGTGCTTTTGAAGGCCTTTAAGAAACCGAAGGGTTTTACTCTGACGGTGGCGCGTTACAGCTGATTTTGATGACTTTGCGCCGCACACGGGCGCGTGTACGTAACACTATTTTCTGGCTCGACATCGATGCGTCCCCAGCGCTCCCCACTGGCTGCTGAGTGACCATTATAGGTTCCCCTGACGAGAAATAACGCATCTTATATTGAGGGACACAAATGTCCAGCCGTGTGAACATACATTTTTACCAGCAGGCGAGGAGAGCACACAAAATGCATAAAAAACGAGTAAATTCGTTACTGCTTGGTCTCTCACTGTTCTGTTTTCAACAGCTCCTAGGTCTTTCTTTCAGCTTCTGCAAGAGGGAACTGTGCTTTTGAAGGCCTTTAAGAAACCGAAGGGTTTTACTCTGACGGTGGCGCGTTACAGCTGATTTTGATGACTTTGCGTCGCACACGGGCGCGTGTACGTAACATTATTTTCTGGCTCGACATCAATGCGTCCCCAGCGTTCCCCACTGGCTGCTGAGTGACCATTATAGGTTCCCTCGACGGGAAATAACGCATTTTATATTGAGGGACACAAACGTCCAGCCGTATGAACATACATTTTTACCAGCAGGCGAGGAGAGCACACAAAATGCGGAAAAAACGAGTAAATTCGTTACTGCTTGGTCTTTCACTGTTCTGTTTTCAACAGCTCCTGGGTGTTTCTTTCAGCTTCTGCAAGAGGAAACTGTGCTTTTGAAGGCCATTAGTAAGCCGAAGGGTTTTACTCTGACGGTGGCGCGTTACAGCTGATTTTGATGACTTTGCGCCGCACATGGGCGCGTGTACGTAACACTATTTTCTGGCTCGACATCGATGCGTCCCCAGCGTTCCCCACTGGCTGCTGAGTGACCATTATAGGTTCCCCTGACGGGAAATAACGCATTTTATATTGAGGGACACAAACGTCCAGCCGTGTGAACATACATTTTTACCAGCAGGCGAGGAGAGCACACAAAATGCATAAAAAACGAGTAAATTCGTTACTGCTTGGTCTTTCACTGTTCTGCTTTCAACAGCTCCTGGGTGTTTCTTTCAGCTTCTGCAAGAGAAAAATGTGCTTTTGAAGGCCATTAAGAAGCCGAAGGGTTTTACTCTGACGGTGGCGCGTTACAGCTGATTTTGATGACTTTGCGCCGCACACGGGCGCGTGTACGTAACACTATTTTCTGGCTCGACATCGATGCGTCCCCAGCGTTCCCCACTGGCTGCTGAGTGACCGTTACAGGTTCCCCTGACGGGAAATAACGCATTTTATATTGAAGGACACAAACGTCCAGCCGTGTGAACATACATTTTTACCAGCAGGCGAGGAGAGCACACAAAATGCATAAAAAACGAGTAAATTCGTTACTGCTTGGTCTTTCACTGTTCTGTTTTCAACAGCTCCTGGGTCTTTCTTTCAGCTTCTGCAAGAGGAAACTGTGCTTTTGAAGGCCTTTAAGAAACCGAAGTGTTTTACTCTGACGGTGGCGCGTTACAGCTGATTTTGATGACTTTGCGCCGCACACGGGCGCGTGTACGTAACATTATTTTCTGGCTCGACATCGATGCGTCCCCAGCGTTCCCCACTGGCTGCTGAGTGACCATTATAGGTTCCCTTGACGGGAAATAACGCATTTTATATTGAGGGAAACAAACGTCCAGCCGTGTGAACATACATTTTTACCAGCAGGCGAGGAGAGCACACAAAATGCAGAAAAAACGAGTATATTCGTTACTGCTTGGTCTTTCACTGTTCTGTTTTCAACAGCTCCTGGGTATTTCTTTCAGCTTCTGCAAGAGGAAACTGTGCTTTTGAAGGCCATTAATAAGCCGAAGGGTTTTACTCTGACGGTGGCGCGTTACAGCTGATTTTGATGACTTTGCGCCGCACACGGGCGCGTGTAGGTAACATTATTTTCTGGCTCGACATCGATGCGTCCCCAGCGTTCCCCACTGGCTGCTGAGTGACCATTATAGGTTCCCCTGACGGGAAATAACGCATTTTATATTGGGGGACACAAACGTCCAGCCGTGTGAGCATATATTTTTACCAGCAGGCGAGGAGAGCACACAAAATGCATAAAAAACGAGTAAATTCGTTACTGCCTGGTCTTTCACTGTTCTGTTTTCACCAGCTCCTGGGTCTTTCTGTCAGCTTCTGCAAGAGGGAACTGTGCTTTTGAAGGCCTTTAAGAAATCGAAGGGTTTTACTCTGACGGTGGCGCGTTACAGCTGATTTTGATGACTTTGCGCCGCACACGGGCGCGTGTACGTAACACTAATTTCTTGCTCGACATCGATGCGTCCCCAGCGTTCCCCACTGTCTGCTGAGTGACCATTATAGGTTCCCCTGACGGGAAATAACGCATTTTATATTGAGGGACACAAACGTCCAGCCGTGTGAACATACATTTTTACCAGCAGGCGAGGAGAGCACCCAAATGCATAAAAAACGAGTAAATTCGTTACTGCCTGGTCTTTCACTGTTCTGTTTTCAACAGCTCCTGGGTCTTTCTTTCAGCTTCTGCAAGAGGAAACTGTGCTTTTGAAGGCCATTAAGAAACCGAAGGGTTTTACTCTGACGGTGGCGCGTTACAGCTGATTTTGATGACTTTGCACCGCACACGGGCGCGTGTACGTAACATTATTTTCTGGATCGACATCGATGCATCCCCAGCGTTCCCCACTGGATGCTGAGTGACCATTACAGGTTCCCTTGACGGGAAATAACGCATTTTATATTGAGGGACACAAACGTCCAGCCGTGTGAACATACGTTTTTACCAGCAGGCGAGGAGAGCACACAAAATGCATAAAAAACGAGTAAATTCGTTACTGCCTGGTCTTTCACTGTTCTGTTTTCAACAGCTCCTGGGTGTTTCTTTCAGCTTCTGCAAGAGGAGACCGTGCTTTTGAAGGCCATTAAGAAGCCGAAGGGTTTTACTCTGACGGTGGCGCGTTACAGCTGATTTTGATGACTTTGCGCCGCACACGGGCGCGTGTACGTAACATTATTTTCTGGATCGACATCGATGCATCCCCAGCGTTCCCCACTGGCTGCTGAGTGACCAATATAGGTTCCCTTGACGGGAAATAACGCATTTTATATTGAGGGACACAAACGTCCAGCCGTGTGAACATACATTTTTACCAGCAGGCGAGGAGAGCACACAAAATGCATAAAAAACGAGTAAACTCGTTACTTCTTGGCCTTTCACTGTTCTGTTTTCAACAGCTCCTGGGTGTTTCTTTCAGCTTCTGCAAGAGGAAACTGTGCTTTTGAAGGCCATTAAGAAGCCGAAGGGTTTTACTCCGACGGTGGCGCGTTACAGCTGATTTTGATGACTTTGCGCCGCACACGGGCGCGTGTACGTAACATTATTTTCTGGATCGACATCGATGCATCCCCAGCGTTTCCCACTGGCTGCTGAGCGACCGTTATAGGTCCCCTCGACGGGAAATAACGCATTTTATATTGAGGGACACAAACGTTCAGCCGTGTGAACATACATTTTTACCAGCAGGCGAGGAGAGCACACAAAATGCATAAAAAACGAGTAAATTCGTTACTGCTTGGTCTTTCACTGTTCTGTTTTCGACAGCTCCTGGGTGTTTCTTTCAGCTTCTGCAAGAGGAAACTGTGCTTCTGAAGGCCATTAAGAAACCGAAAGGTTTTACTCTGGCGGTGGCGCGTTACAGCTGATTTTGATGACTTTGCGCCGCACACGGGCGCGTGTACGTAACATTATTTTCTGGCTCGACATCGATGCGTCCCCAGCGTTCCCCACTGGCTGCTGAGCGACCGTTATAGGTCCCCTTGACGGGAAATAACGCATTTTATATTGAGGGACACAAACGTCCAGCCGTGTGAACATACATTTTTACCAGCAGGCGAGGAGAGCACACAAAATGCATAAAAAACGAGTAAATTCGTTACTGCCTGGTCTTTCACTGTTCTGTTTTCAACAGCTCCTGGGTGTTTCTTTCAGCTTCTGCAAGAGGAAACCGTGCTTTTGAAGGCCATTAAGAAGCCGAAGGGTTTTACTCTGACGGTGGCGCGTTACAGCTGATTTTGATGACTTTGCGCCGCACACGGGCGCGTGTACGTAACATTATTTTCTGGATCGACATCGATGCATCCCCAGCGTTCCCCACTGGATGCTGAGTGACCAATATAGGTTCCCTTGATGGGAAATGTCGCATTTTGTATTGAGGGGCTCAAGCGTCCAGCCGTGTGAACATACATTTTTACCAGCAAGCGAGGAGAGCACACAAAATGCATAAATAACGAGTAAATTCGTTACTGCTTGGTCTTTCACTGTTCTGTTTTCAACAGCTCCTGGGTGTTTCTTTCAGCTTCTGCAAGAGGAAACTGTGCTTTTGAAGGCCATTAAGAAACCGAAGGGTTTTACTCTGGCGGTGGCGCGTTACAGCTGATTTTGATGACTTTGCGCCGCACACGGGCGCGTGTACGTAACATTATTTTCTGGCTCGACATCGATGCGTCCCCAGCGTTCCCCACTGGCTGCTGAGCGACCGTTATAGGTCCCCTTGACGGGAAATAACGCATTTTATATTGAGGGACACAAACGTCCAGCCGTGTTAACACACATTTTTACCAGCAGGCGAGGAGAGCACACAAAATGCATAAAAAACGAGTAAATTCGTTACTGCTTGGCCTTTCACTGTTCTGTTTTCAACAGCTCCTGGGTGTTTCTTTCAGCTTCTGCAAGAGGAAACTGTGCTTTTGAAGGCCATTAATAAGCCGAAGGGTTTTACTCTGACGGTGGCGCGTTACAGCTGATTTTGATGACTTTGCGCCGCACACGGGCGCGTGTACGTAACATTATTTTCTGGCTCGACATCGATGCGTCCCCAGCGTTCCCCACTGGCTGCTGGGTGACCAATATAGGTTCCCTTGATGGGAAATGTCGCATTTTGTATTGAGGGGCTCAAGCGTCCAGCCGTGTGAACATACATTTTTACCAGCAGGCGAGGAGAGCACACAAAATGCATAAAAAACGAGTAAATTCGTTACTGCTTGGCCTTTCACTGTCCTGTTTTCAACAGCTCCTGGGTGTTTCTTTCAGCTTCTGCAAGAGGAAACTGTGATTTTAAAGGCCTTTAAGAAACCGAAGCGTTTTACTCTGACGGTGGCGTGTTACAGCAAATTTTGATGACTTCGCGCCGCACACGGGCGCGTGTACGTAACATTATTTTCTGGCTCGACATCGATGCGTCCCCAGCGTTCCCCACTGGCTGCTTGGCGACCATTATAGGTACCCTTGACGGAAAATAACGCATTTTATATTGAGGGACACAAACGTCCAGCCGTGTGAACATACATTTTTACCAGCAGGCGAGGAGAGCACACAAAATGCATAAAAAACGAGTAAATTCGTTACTGCCTGGTCTTTCACTGTTCTGTTTTCAACAGCTCCTGGGCCTTTCTTTCAGCTTCTGCAAGAGGAAACTGCGCTTTTGAAGGCCATTAATAAACCGAAGGGTTTTACTCTGACGGTGACGCGTTACAGCTGATTTTGATGACTTTGCACCGCACACAGGCGCGTGTACGTAACATTATTTTCTGGATCGACATCGATGCATCCCCAGCGTTCCCCACTGGATGCTGAGTGACCAATATAGGTTCCCTTGATGGGAAATGTCGCATTTTGTATTGAGGGGCTCAAGCGTCCAGCCGTGTGAACATACATTTTTACCAGCAAGCGAGGAGAGCACACAAAATGCATAAAAAACGAGTAAATTCGTTACTGCTTGGTCTTTCACTGTTCTGTTTTCAACAGCTCCTGGGTGTTTCTTTCTGGTTCTGCAAGAGGAAACTGTGCTTTTGAAGGCCATTAAGAAACCGAAGGGTTTTACTCTGACGGTGGCGCGTTACAGCTGATTTTGATGACTTTGCGCCGCACACGGGCGCGTGTACGTAACATTATTTTCTGGCTCGACATCGATGCGTCCCCAGCGTTCCCCACTGGCTGCTTGGCGACCATTATAGGTACCCTTGACGGAAAATAACGCATTTTATATTGAGGGACACAAACGTCCAGCCGTGTGAACATACATTTTTACCAGCAGGCGAGGAGAGCACACAAAATGCACAAAAAACGAGTAAATTCGTTACTGCTTGGCCTTTCACTGTTCTGTTTTCAACAGCTCCTGCGTGTTTCTTTCAGCTTCTGCAAGAGGAAACTGTGCTTTTGAAGGCCTTTAAGAAACCGAAGGGTTTTACTCTGACGGTGGCGCGTTACAGCTGATTTTGATGACTTTGCGCCGCACACGGGCGCGTGTACGTAACATTATCTTCTGGCTCGACATCGATGCGTCCCCAGCGTTCCCCACTGGCTGCTGAGTGACCATTATAGGTTCCCTTGACGGGAAATAACGCATTTTATATTGAGGGACACAAACGTCCAGCAGTGTGAACATACATTTTTACCAGCAGGCGTGGAGAGCACACAAAATGCAGAAAAAACGAGTAAATTCGTTACTGCTTGGTCTTTCACTGTTCTGTTTTCAACAGCTCCTGGGGGTCTCTTTCAGCTTCTGCGAGAGGAAACTGTGCTTTTGTAGGCCATTAATAAGCCGAAGGGTTTTACTCTGACGGTGGCGCATTACAGCTGATTTTGATGACTTTGCACCGCACACGGGCGCGTGTACGTAACATTATTTTCTGGCTCGACATCGATGCGTCTCCAGCGTTCCCCACTGGCTGCTGGGTGACCAATATAGGTTCCCTTGATGGAAAATGTCGCATTTTGTATTGAGGGGCTCAAGCGTCCAGTCGTGTGAGCATACATTTTTACCAGCAGGCGAGGAGAGCACACAAAATGCATAAAAAACGAGTAAATTCGTTACTGCTTGGCCTTTCACTGTTCTGTTTTCAACAGCTCCTGGGTGTTTCTTTCAGCCTCTGCAAGAGGAAACTGTGCTTTTGAAGGCCATTAAGAAACCGAAGGGTTTTACTCTGACGGTGGCGCGTTACAGCTGATTTTGATGACTTTGCGCCGCACACGGGCGCGTGTACGTAACATTATTTTCTGGCTCGACATCGATGCGTCCCCAGCGTTCCCCACTGGCTGCTGAGCGACCATTATAGGTCCCCTTGACGGGAAATAACGCATTTTATATTGAGGGACACAAACGTCCAGCCGTGTGAGCATACATTTTTACCAGCAGGCGAGGAGAGCACACAAAATGCATAAAAAACGAGTAAATTCGTTACTGCTTGGTTTTCACTGTTCTGTTTTCAACAGCTCCTGGGTCTTTCTGTCAGCTTCTGCAAGAGAGGACTGTGCTTTTGAAGGCCTTTAAGAAACCGAAGGGTTTTGCTCTGACGGTGGCGCGTTACAGCTGATTTTGATGACTTTGCGCCGCACACGGGCGCGGGTACGTTACATTATTTTCTGGCTCGAAATCGATGCGCCTCCAGCGTTCCCCACTGGCTGCTGGGTGACCATTATAGGTTCCCTTGACGGGAAATTACGCATTTTATATTGAGGGACACAAACGTCCAGCCGTGTGAACATACATTTTTACCAGCAGGCGAGGAGAGCACACAAAATGCATAAAAAATGAGTAAATTCGTTACTGCTTGGTTTTCACTGTTCTGTTTTCAACAGCTCCTGGGTCTTTCTGTCAGCTTCTGCAAGAGGGAACTGTGCTTTTGAAGGCCTTTTAGAAACCGAAGGGTTTTACTCTGACGATGGCGCGTTACAGCTGATTTTGATGACTTTGCGCCGCACACGGGCGCATGTACGTAACATTATTTTCTGGCTCGACATCGATGCGTCCCCAGCGTTCCCCACTGGCTGCTGAGTGACCATTATAGGTTCCCTTGACGGGAAATAACGCACTTTATATTGAGGGACACAAACGTCCAGCCGTGTGAACATACATTTTTACCAGCAGGCGAGGAGAGCACACAAAATGCAGAAAAAACGAGTAAATTCGTTACTGCTTGGTCTTTCACTGTTCTGTTTTCAACAGCTCCTGGGTGTTTCTGTCAGCTTCTGCAAGAGGAAACTGTGCTTTTGTAGGCCATTAATAAGCCGAAGGGTTTTACTCTGACGGTGGCGCGTTACAACTGATTTTGATGACTTTGCGCCGCACACGGACGCGTGTACGTAACATTATTTTCTGGCTCGACATCGATGCGTACCCAGCGTTCCCCACTGGCTGCTGAGTGACCAATATAGGTTCCCTTGATGGGAAATGTCGCATTTTGTATTGAGGGGCTCAAGCGTCCAGCCGCGTGAACATACATTTTTACCAGCAAGCGAGGAGAGCACACAAAATGCATAAAAAACGAGTAAATTCGTTACTGCTTGGTCTTTCACTGTTCTGTTTTCAACAGCTCCTGGGTGTTTCTTTCAGCCTCTGCAAGAGGAAACTGTGCTTTTGAAGGCCATTAAGAAACCGAAGGGTTTTACTCTGACGGTGGCGCGTTACAGCTGATTTTGATGACTTTGCACCGCACACGGGCGCGTGTACGTAACATTATTTTCTGGCTCGACATCGATGCATCCCCAGCGTTCCCCCCTGGCTGCTGAGTGATCATTACAGGTTCCCTTGACGGGAATTAACGCATTTTATATTGGGGAACACAAACGTCCAGCCGTGTGAACATACATTTTTACCAGCAGGCGAGGAGAGCACACAAAATGCAGAAAAAACGAGTAAATTCGCTACTGCTTGGTCTTTCACTGTTCTGTTTTCAGCAGCTCCTGGGTGTTTCTTTCAGCTTCTGCAAGAGGAAACTGTGCTTTTGAAGGCCATTAATAAGCCAAAGGGTTTTACTCTGACGGTGGCGCGTTACAGCTGATTTTGATCACTTTGCGCCGCACATGGGCGCGTGTACGTAACACTATTTTCTGGCTCGACATCGATGCGTCCCCAGCGTTCCCCACTGTCTGCTGAGTGACCATTATAGGTTCCCCTGACGGGAAATAACGCATATTATATTGAGGGACACAAACGTCCAGCCGTGTGAACATACGTTTTAACCAGCAGGCGAGGAGAGCACACAAAATGCATAAAAAACGAGTAAATTCGTTACTGCCTGGTCTTTCACTGTTCTGTTTTCAACAGCTCCTGGGCCTTTCTTTCAGCTTCTGCAAGAAGAAACTGTGCTTTTGAAGGCCTTTAAGAAACCGAAGGGTTTTACTCTGACGGTGGCGCGTTACAGCTGATTTTGATGACTTTGCGCCGCACACGGGCGCGTGTACGTAACATTATTTTCTGGCTCGACATCGATGCATCCCCAGCGTTCCCCACTGGCTGCTGAGTGACCATTACAGGTTCCCTTGACGGGAATTAATGCATATTATATTGAGGGACACAAACGTCCAGCCGTGTGAACATACATTTTTCCCAGCAGGCGAGGAGAGCACACAAAATGCATAAAATACGAGTAAATTCGTTACTGCCTGGTCTTTCACTGTTCTGTTTTCAACAGCTCCTGGGTGTTTCTTTCAGCTTCTGCAAGAGAAAACTGTGCTTTTGAAGGCCGTTAATAAGCCGAAGGGTTTTACAATGACGGTGGCGCGTTACAGCTGATTTTGATGACTTTGCGCCGCACACGGGCGCGTGTACGTAACATTATTTTCTGGCTAGACATCGATGCGTCCCCAGCGTTCCCCACTGGCTGCTGAGTGACCATTATAGGTTCTATTGATGGGAAATAACGCACTTTATATTGAGGGACACAAGCGTCCAGCCGTGGGTACATACATTTTTACCAGCAGGCGAGGAGAGCACACAAAATGCATAAAAAACGAGTAAATTCGTTACTGCCTGGTCTTTCACTGTTCTGTTTTCAACAGCTCCTGGGTCTTTCTTTCAGCTTCTGCAAGAGGAAACTGCGCTTTTGAAGGCCATTAATAAACCGAAGGGTTTTACTCTGACGGTGACGCGTTACAGCTGATTTTGATGACTTTGCACCGCACACAGGCGCGTGTACGTAACATTATTTTCTGGATCGACATCGATGCATCCCCAGCGTTCCCCACTGGATGCTGAGTGACCATTATAGGTCCCCTTGACGGGAAATAACGCGTTTTATATTGAGGGACACAAACGTCCAGCCGTGTGAACATACATTTTTACCAGCAGGCGAGGAGAGCACACAAAATGCATAAAAAACGAGTAAATTCGTTACTGCCTGGTCTTTCACTGTTCTGTTTTCAACAGCTCCTGGGTGTTTCTTCCAGCTTCTGCAGTAGGAAACTGTGCTTTTGAAGGCCGTTAAGAAACCGAAGGGTTTTACTCTGACGGTGACGCGTTACAGCTGATTTTGATGACTTTGCACCGCACACGGGCGCGTGTACGTAACATTATTTTCTGGCTCGACACCGATGCGTCCCCAGCGTTCCCCACTGGCTGGTCAGTGACCATTATAGGTTCCCTTAATGGGAAATATCGCATTTAATATTGAGGGACGTAAGCGTCCAGCCGCGTGAACATACATTCTTACCAGTAGGCGAGGAGAGCACACAAAATGCATAAAAAACGAGTAATTTCGTTACTGCTTGGTCTTTCACTGTTCTGTTTTCAACAGCTCCTGGGTGCTTTCTTTCAGGTTCTGCAAGAGGAAACTAAGCTTTTAAAGGCCTTTAAGAAACCGAAGCGTTTTACTCTGACGGTGGCGTGCTACAGCTGATTTTGATGACTTCACGCCGCACACGGGCGCGTGTACGTAACATTATTTTCTGGCTCGACATCGATGCGTCCCCAGCGTTACACACTGGCTGCTGAGTGACCAATATAGGTTCCCTTGATGGGAAATATCGCATTTTGTATTGAGGGGCTCAAGCGTCCAGCCGTGTGAACATACATTGTTACCAGCAGGCGAGGAGAGCACACAAAATACATAAAAAACGAGTAATTTTGTTATTGCTTGGTCTTTCACTGTTCTGTTTTCAACAGCTCCTGGGTGCTTCTATCAGCTTCTGCAAGAGGAAACTGTGCTTTTGATGGCCTTTAAGAAACCGAAGGGTTTTACTCTGACGGTGGCGCGTTACAGCTGAATTTGCGCCGCACACGGGCGCGTGTACGTAACATTATTTTCTGGCTCGACATCGATGCGTCCCCAGCGTTCCCCACTGGCTGCTGAGTGACCATTATAGGTTCGGTTGACGGGAAATAACGCATTTTATATTGAGGGACACAAGCGTAGAGCTTATGGACATACATTTTTACCAGCAGGCGAGGAGAGCATACAAAATGCATAAAAAACGAGTAATTTTGTTATTGCTTGGTTTTTCACTGTTCTGTTTTCAACAGCTCCTGCTTGCTTTCTTTCAGGCTCGGCAAGAGGAACCTTTGCTTTTGAAGGCCATTGAGAAACTGAAGCGTTTTACTTTGAGTGTGGCGTGTTACAGCTGATTTTGATGACTTTGCGCCGCACACGGGCGCGTGTACGTAACACTATTTTCTGGCTCGACGTCGGTGCGTCCCCAGCGTTCCCCACTGAATGCTGAGTGACCATTATAGGTTCCCTTGATGGGAAATATCGCATTTTGTATGGAGGGGCTCAAGCGTCCAGCCGTGTGTACATACATTTTTACCAGCAGGCGAGGAGAGCACACAAAATGCATAAAAAACGAGTAAAATTGTTATTGCTTGGTTTTCCACTGTTCTGTTTTCAACAGCTCCTGCTTGCTTTCTTTCAGGCCCGGCAAGAGAAACCTTTGCTTTTGAAGGCCATTGAGAAACTGAAGCGTTTTACTCTGAGTGTGGCGTGTTACAGCTGATTTTGATGACTTTGCGCCGCACACGGGCGCGTGTACGTAACACCATTTTCTGACTCGACATCGATGCGTCCCCAGCGTTCCCCACTGGCTGCTGAGTGACCGTTATAGGTTCCCTTGACGGGAAATAACGCATTTTATATTGAGGGACACAAGCGTCCAGCCGTGTGATCATCCATTTTCACCAGCAGGCGAGGAGAGCACACAAAATGCATAAAAAACGAGTAAATTCGTTACTGCTTGGTCTTTCACTGTTCTGTTTTCAACAGCTCCTGGGTGTTTCTTTCAGCTTCTGCAAGAGGAAACTGTGTATTTGAAGGCCTTCAAGAAACCGAAGGGTTTTACTCTGACGGTGGCGCGTTACAGCTGATTTTGATGACTTTGCGCCGCACACGGGCGCGCGTACGAAACATTATTTTCTGGCTCGACATCGATGCTTCCCCAGCGTTTCCCACTGGCTGCTGAGTGACCATTATAAGTTCTCTTGATGGGAAATGACGCATTTCATATTGAGGGGCACAAGCGTCCAGCCGTGTGTACATACATTTTTGTCAGCAGGCGAGGAGAGCACACAAAATGCATAAAAAACGAGTAAATTCGTTACTGCTTGGTCTTTCACTGTTCTGTTTTCAACAGCTCCTGGGTGTTTCTTTCAGCTCCTGCAAGAGGAAACTGTGTGTTTGAAGGCTTTCAAGAAACCGAAGGGTTTTACTCTGACGGTGGCGCGTTACAGCTGATTTTGATGACTTCACGCCGCACACGGGCGCGTGTACGTAACATTATTTTCTGGCTCGACATCGATGCGTCCCCAGTGTTCCCCACTGGCTGCTGAGTGACCAATATAGCTTCCCTTGATGGGAAATATCGCATGTTATATTGAGGGGCTCAAGCGTCCAGCCGTGTGAACACACATTTTTACCAGCAGGCGAGGAGAGCACTCGAAATGCATAAAATACGAGTAAATTCGTTACTGCTTGGTCTTTCACTGTTCTGTGTTCAACAGCTCCTAGGTGTTTCTTTCAGCTTCTGCAAGAGGAAACTGTGTGTTTGAAGGCTTTCAAGAAACCGAAGGGTTTTACTCTGACGGTGGCGCGTTACAGCTGATTTTGATGACTTCACGCCGCACACGGGCGCGTGTACGTAACATTATTTTCTGGCTCGACATCGATGCGTCCCCAGCGTTCCCCACTGGCTGCTGAGTGACCATTAAAAGTTCCCTTGACGGGAAATAACGCATTTTCTGTTGAGGGACACATGCGTCCAGCCGTGTGTACATACATTTTTACCAGCAGGCGAGGAGAGCATACAAAATGCATTAAAAACGAGTAAATTCGTTACTGCTTGGTCTTTCACTGTTCTGTTTTCAACAGCTCCTGGGTGCTTTCTTTCAGGCCCGGCAAGAGGAGCCTTTGCTTTTGAAGGCCATTGAGAAACTGAAGCGTTTTACTCTGACGGTGGCGTGTTACAGCTGATTTTGATGACTTTGCGCCGCACACGGGCGCGTGTACGTTACATTATTTTCTGGCTCGACATCGATGCGTTTCCAGCGTTCTCCACTGGTCGCTGAGTGACCGTTATAAGTTCTCTTGATGGGAAATGACGCATTTTATATTGAGGGGCACAAGCGTCCAGCCGTGTGTACATACATTTTTGTCAGCAGGCGAGGAGAGCACACAAAATGCATAAAAAACGAGTAAATTCGTTACTGCTTGGTCTTTCACTGTTCTGTTTTCAACAGCTCCTGGGTGTTTCTTTCAGTTTCTGCAAGAGGAAACTGTGCTTTTGAAGGCCATTAAGAATCCGAAGGGTTTTACTTTGTATTGAGGGGCTCAAGCGTCCAGCCGTGTGTACACACATTTTTACCAGCAGGCGAGGAGAGCACACAAAATGCATAAAAACCGGCCAAGTGCGAGTCGGACTCGCGCACGAAGGGTTCCGTGCTATTATGTATAAAGACGGCAAAAAAAGCATGTCTGTTGTATGGGAGCCCCATTTATACATATATTTATTATATTCTGTCAAAGTATTTGTTGTTAAAGCAGCAACAGAAATACATAATCAGTGACATTTAATTCTCACACCCTTAAATATGGATGTTCCCCAAGGAGCAGTATTGGGCCCAATCCTTTTTCTAATTTATGTTAATTCGTTTTTCTTACAACCTTTTAAAGGCAAAATAACTGCCTTAGCTGATGAAACATCTCTTTTCCACTCAAACACTAACTTAATTGATAGTTTCGCAGATGTTAACTGTGACCTAGATATGTTAAGGAGATGGTTTAATTATCATAAACTAATAATTAGCAACAAAACGAAGTACATGATATTTAATATCAATGGTAGAGTTTTCAGAGACCTTCCCTTATATTATCATGCACCATTGTGTAATCGATTTGTTCTTGAAGATATAGTATTCAACAATCAAGAATGTTTGAAAATTGCTTCTTGATTGAACACGTGGACAGTTTTAAATATTTAGGTGTTATATTGGACCAACAACATTGTTGGAAAGACCATTCAATATATTTGAAACAGTATCTAAATGGGGTTATAAGATAATTATTCCATCTCAGTATGCACTTTAATCTCTACCCGTTTTAAAATACTAAATGTATACTCGCACCGATATGGAACTAGCAAAAACATGTCCATGTCCGGAACTAAATGTATTATCGCACCGATATGGAACTAGCAAACCATGTCCATGTCCGGACCTGAATACATACATACATGTATGACATTCGTTCACGAACGAAATGCGATGCGGGCATTATATTCTTTCATTTCTTTTCTTCATTTCAGTTCAAGTGTGCTGTACAGTGTACACCAACTGTTCGAGCTTTATCGCCATACCGTATGAGAAGCATGTTCGTTGCATTTATGTTTTTTTTTTTCGTTTTGTACATATGTGATTGATGAATAAGGGTTGAATGGAACTATGGAACTCATTTCGTTCAATTTGCGGAACGAGAGGACATGTGTCCGAGAGAGGACATAGTTCCGTGAACTATACATGTCCGGAACTACCCAACTCTACTTCGTAATGTACATATGTATGTATACTTATACATAGCGTACAGATGTGTGAGTGTATGCACGTATGTGATGCGTATGCACGTATGTACGTATCGGTTCGTATGTGTGCAAGATCGCTTGCTCCTCTTGCTCACTTGCTCCTCTCCACCTGCAGCGACGTCGTGCGAAAGGGATGCTAGGCCAGCTGCGAGGACTGGTCGTGAGCAATGGCGCCACGCGATTGCCCTCACGCCGACTTACCCGCAGCAAGAATCGCGAATTTGCTACGAGACTCGCGAAATATCCCACGCAAAAGAAAAAAAAAAACACCTCATCGTTTCCAATTCAATATGTCACAAATTTAATTTCCTTAACCTAACTTTATCTAGGTTTACAATTAATCCTTAAAACTACCCTACACCGTATGTCAATAAAAAAAGTCGAAATAAATAAAAAAAATATATGTAAAATAAAAAAAAAAGGAATTCACTGTCCAAAAAAGTAAATAAACCGCAGCATGAGTATTCGAACAGTGGTACCGAAACTCCTCTGACCAACTACTTGACCCGCATCACCAATCACAACACGCAAATTTCTGATTTCAATACCTTATATAACGAACGTGATATCCGCGACCAACGTAGGCAATAGGACACACGGTACGGCCGCGTACCGGGAGCTGCTTAAAACCGTACCGGAGTTCTTCCCCGAAGATCACTCTCCGAGTACTTCGCCAAATATTTCTCTCCGAGTTCTTTGCCCACTCTCCCTCATGTGCTACTAGGAACACAAAAAAAAAAAAAAATTCTGACCTTCTGCGGGCTGAACTCCACTCGTTCGCGTGTCAAGTGCTGATCGTACCCTCAGGCTATCCGCCTTCTCCGAGTTTGATTTCCCAAAATGGATGACTACAAGCCGTTCACAAATGGGAACTGACCGAAAGATGACAACGAAAACCTTTCGAAACAATTTATTATTGGTTGTTTGTAATTATGTATATGTATAATTAATTTTGTCCTGTTTTTAGTATTTGTCGTGGTAGCGGCAACAGAATTACATCATTCTGTGAAAATTTCAACTGTCTAACTATCACGGTTCATGAGATACAGCCTGGTGACAGACGGACGGACGGACGGACGGACGGACGGACGGACAGCGAAGTCTTAGTAATAGGGTTCCGTTTTTCCTTTGGGTACGGAACCCTAAAAAACGAGTAATTTTGTTATTGCTTGGTTTTTCACTGTTCTGTTTTCCACAGCTCCTGCTTGCTTTCTTTCAGGCCCGGCAAGAGGAACCTTTGCTTTTGAAGGCCATTGAGAAACTGAAGCGTTTTACTCTCAGTGTGGCGTGTTACAGCTTATTTTGATGACTTTGCGCCGCACACGGGCGCGTGTACGTAACACCATTTTCTGACTCGACATCGATGCGTCCCCAGCGTTCCCCACTGGCTGCTGAGTGACCATTATAGGTTCCCTTGACGGGAAATAACGCATTTTATATTGAGGGACAAAAGCGTCCAGCCGTGTGATCATCCATTTTTACCAGCAGGCGAGGAGAGCACACAAAATGCATAAAAAACGAGTAAATTCGTTACTGCTTGGTCTTTCACTGTTCTGTTTTCAACAGCTCCTGGGTGCTTTCTTTCAGTCCCGGCAAGAGGAACCTTTGCTTTTGAAGGCCATTGAGAAACTGGAGCGTTTTAGTCTGAGGGAGGCGTGTTACAGCTGATTTTGATGACTTTGCGCCGCACACGGGCGCGTGTACGTAACACTATTTTCTGGCTCGACATCGATGCGTCCCCAGCGTTCCCCACTGGCTGCTGAGTGACCATTATAGGTTCCCGTGATGGGAAATATCGCATTTTCTGTTGAGGGACACATGCGTCCAGCCGTGTGTACATACATTTTTACCAGCAGGCGAGGAGAGCATACGAAATGCATAAAAAACTAGTAAATTCGTTACTGCTTGGTCTTTCACTGTTCTGTTTTCAACAGCTCCTGTGTGCTTTCTTTCAGGCCCGGCAAGAGGAGCCTTTGCTTTTGAAGGCCATTGAGAAAGTGAAGCGTTTTACTCTGACGGTGGCGTGTTACAGCTGATTTTGATGACTTTGCGCCGCACACGGGCGCGTGTACGTTACATTATTTTCTGGCTCGACATCGATGCGTTTCCAGCGTTCTCCACTGGTCGCTGAGTGACCATTATAGGTTCTCTTGATGGGAAATAACGCATTTTATATTGAGGGCAACAAGCGTCCAGGCGTGTGTACATACATTTTTACCAGCAGGCGAGGAGAGCAAACAAAATGCCTAACAACCAGTAGTTTTGTTACTATTTGGTGTTTCACTGTTCTGTTTTCAACAGCTCCTGGGTGTTTTCTTTCACATTCTGCAAGAAGAAACTGTGCTTTTGAAGGCCCTTAGAAAACTGAAGCGTTTTGCTCTAAGAGTGGCGTGTTACAGCTGATTTTGTTGACTTTGCGCCGCACACGGGCGCGTGTACGTAACATTTTTTTCTGTCTCGACCCCTCGATATCCTTGAACTGGGAGTCCGCAAAGATTATTTTCTTTAGTCGCAGCAGTTTTTGCTCCTCCATTCTCCTGGCTCGGTACTCCTCTCGCGCTGTCCTATTTTTCGCTTCAGCGCCTTTTGGTACGCCTCGTCGGTTGCTGCCTTTTTCTGCTCACACTCGTCATTATACCACGGGTTTCTTATCGGGGGTGGTAGGTAGCTTAAGATGGTCTCGACTACTTCCTGAATAACTGAGCTGCAATGCAGCCACATATTGTTGACATTTGTGCTCGACGGACGCATACCGCAGAGCCTTTCGCTCAGTTGCTCCCTGTAAACTCCTCTGGTAACCTCCGGTGTGATCAGGCATCCAATGTCGAAGCTCCTTATGGTGGTCTGGTACAGCATTCCGACATTGGACAGTCGAGCTCTTACTGATAAGAGGAAATGGTCAGGGTCGACGTTTGCCCTCCTGAATGTTCGCACATCCGGGACGTTTTACGAGTTTCTTGTGTCAACGAGTACATGGTCGATTTGGTTGGCGGTTCGACCATCCGGAGATCGGCAGGTTGCTGGGAGGATTCGCTTGCGGCGAAATCTTATGCAACTTATCAGCATATTACGAGCTGTCGGAAATTCCGTGATTCGGACGCCGTTATCCGTTGTTGCGTCTTTAATGATTTTGCCATTGAAGTCTCTGAGTACAAATTTAACATCGTACTTTGGATAAGCTTCGTAGGCCTTGTCTAAGAGGTCGTAGAAGTCCTTTTTGATGAGGTCTTGAGCCCTTTTTCGTAGGGGCGTGTGCATATATGAGGCCGATGTATATCGCTTATACATAGGCTTAGGGTCTACGACTTTCGACCTTAACCGCTTTTTCACGACAAATCCGTACTACGACATTGAAAGTGACAGTTGTAATAGATGTCGCAATCTCTTTTCCTCACCACACCTCATCCTATCCAGTGTATTGTCTGGATCGCAGTACTATCCGCCTTGTACTGCGTGAGGATTATTTCCAGCTCCAGCGGTGTAAAGAGTTCTAACATTCCAGAAGCATACTCGCAAATCGCGTTCCTTTTTTCGCGGCAAGAATCCTTCTTCTAGAATCCTTCCGTTTATGCGAGACATTTTGGTCATTCTGTATGTCAACTTGACCCGGGCAGTGAATCGTTGTTAATATACCGCCATCCATCTCTTTTGACCTCACTTTTGGCTTGACTTATAGAAAGAGTTGCTCAGAAGGTTCTGTTATCCAAGATGCTGGAAATCACTTTTTTTTTGTTTGATTGCTAGAACATTCTCAAATTTGAACAACCCTAAGGTCCTGACCGGCTTGTGTTCCAATTGAGTTATAGAAGCCTGTATACGCTATTCACGGAGACATATTTCCATTTTAATTTTTAGACACAGCTGTCGACTCCATTCTGTTTCTCTCAGCTAAGATACGTCCTTCTTTTGATTGCTACCGCTAACCCCGTGAAGGATAGTGAAATCTTCATACATACTCCTATGGTTAGTAGTGCTCGTTGAGTCGTTATATGTATGTGTATGTATGTAGGCGTTACAGTCCATGAAGAACCTGAGCCGAGCTTCTCTCAATCGCCCATGTTGTGTGTGATTTCATTTTCCCATAGGTAAAAGGGACCTACTGTTTATTGCCGGTTCCGAACGGCGATTTTTGAGAAGCTTTTCATGACAATTTTACTACAGGGGGTTTTGTCAGAACCGCGCTGAGGAGAAACACCGTGAAAAACACGTTCGATGACATGGCTGTGTCGGAATTCGATCCCGTATCATCGGCGTCAGAGGCCAACACACTACCCACTGCGCCACGGTGCTCTCGTTGAGTCGTTATAGTACACAGGAAATTTAAAACAAAAATTAAATTCCCAACAGCGAACTTACATCATACAGCTCCATGTTATAAGAGTATCCTATCTATAAATAGAACGACTTTTATGACCATGTTCGCGCAATCAATTGACAGTTTGCATATTTCACGTCATAAACTAAAAACAACTAAACCTTCGATATAGTTTTATTTCTTTGAACTATCTTAAAGGCCATACCATACCCAGTCCTATCAACTGCTCATTTCAATTTTATGCGATTTGTTTTTTGTTTATTGGACTTTTTCATAGTTTGATAAATTTATTGACGCCGGCAATCCTGGAAGAATGATTCGACGACGAGGATGATTTATTTATTTACATCCACTACTCTCAAACCGGAAGGCTCTATGACTCTAACTGAATATAAATGTTTATTATCTCTCGGCACCATTAAGTGATTTTGATAGTTGTGTATGGACACAACTTAAAAAAAATATCGTTGAAATGTTTCATTCCTCTTATGAGAAGGATGGATAGAAAGAAGGTTCATAAATTATATCGCAACTGGTCAGCCATTGCCGTCAGCATCCCTGCCACTCGAAGCATTTCATGTGGGAGCCAATAAATAATCAGGCAGTGTTGGAACGACCACCGGACGTTAGTTATTCAATTTAGCAGAGTGGCGATTTGTCAAAAAGTTTTTTTATCTTTTTTAGTTTTTTGGATACCCGTTTCTAACGTGTTTCCTTGGAATTATTGACACGACAGCTATGGCTAGCACATGGCTTCTACTATATCGGGCTGTGATTTTCAGGTGAATTATGTTGATCATGAGAGAAAAGTAAAAAAACCTTAGTTGAACACTCAGATTAAAAGTGCAGTTTAATGAGTTTTCTGACGTGCGACTATGTGTGAGAGGGCGGATGGCATGTGTACATGCGTTTGGAGAGCTCGTTAACATTAGTTCTTAGTTAGCTTAATTGAAAAACACTTTTTTCCATTGGTGAAATAGTTCAGTTTGGCTACGTTAGTTTTGGAGATTTTTTTTTTTATTTTCGTCAATTTAAAATTGAATTATTTTTGGGAAATAAATTAATTTTGGACTGTCCAAAGTGGGAACTTGAGCGGAGGTAAGTTATTTTAAAGCTATCTCGTATTGATCTTCAACGAAACATGTTGGCCAAATACAAGTTTCTTTTTAAGAATGCAATAGATTGAAGAAAATTATAGTTTTTCCATGTGTTATGGCTTTATTAGTAAGAACCAAATATTCCCATTAATTATGAAATACAACGTCGTTCAAGTGGCTGCCTCGGCTAGCTCCACAGAAGTGCATTTTGTCACCCCAATTTTCCAAGACTTTGTTGATGGTTTCGGGATGTAGCTCCCGGATTGCTTGGATAATATTGGCCCTAAATACTTGAATCGTTTCCAGATTATTGGCATAACATAGGCCCTTTACGATTCTCCACAAAAAAAAAAACAAGTCGAAAGGGGTCAAATTGCAGTTTCGTGGGGGCAAATTGACATCGCCAAGAGGGCTGATAACACGATTAGGGAATTTGGTAAGCAAAAAAAAAAAACTGGCTGTATGGCATGGCTCGCCATTCTGCATGAGCCCGAGGTCGTCCAAATCCATGTCTCCAATTTCAGTAAATCCAAGTCGGTAAACATGGCTCTGTAACGCCCACCATTGACCGAAACGTTGATCCCAGTCTCTTTTTCGAAGACAGATGGTCCAATGATGCCACCACTCCACAATCCGCACAAAACTGTCACTTTTTGTGGATGCACTGGCTTCTCAACAAAAACGTGCGAGTTTTCCGAGTCCCCGATATGTGGCAATTTTGTTTGTTAACGTAGCCGCCGAGATGAAAATGCGCCTCATCAGGAAAAATTATTTTTTCGCCCAAAATCGCTGTCCAATTCAAGCTACTGTAAGGCCAGAGTTGCGAAGCGACAACGAGGGGGATGGTCGCGCGCCTTAAAGTGCTGAGTCAATTGGACCCTGTAAGCGAATAATCCGCGATCCTTGTACAGAATTCTCCTCAGGCTAGTGCGTGAAATGTTGAGCTGTTGAGATCGATGACGAGTTGATGTTCGTGAACTGAGTCTCACACTCTCGGCCACAGTAGCCACATTCTCATCTGTCCACACCGTACGACGACGGGGACCATGAGTGTTGTCCACTATATAGCATACCAGTCTCACGAACTTTTTGCGTACAGCAGACGCGGTGGGTGCTTCATTTTGGCCAAAACCTCTTTTCAAAAAACGCACTGTTTGGGCTAAGTTTTCAATATTTCCCAACCTTCATCAAGCGTAAAGCGACTAATTTCGTTCCATGGAGATATGGCACTGACTTTCTGTCAAGATTTCGAGCGGGAATCAGTTGTCAGTGTCAAAATAACCCAGGATTAAAAAAACAACACTAGATGGCTCACCCCTAATATCAATTAATTTTTACGAGCGTTGTACTTATTCGTTGATGGGAAAGGCCAAGTTTGCAACTTCGCGTATGGGATGGTCACAAGAGCGCGGCGTAGGATCCGAAATGTTCTCGACCTAACTGAAAATCTCAAATTCATTCTATCTCGCCGATCACTCGAGCAAAACACTCAGTGCAGCCTGCCCTATCATTAACTAGAGATAAGGCTCTAGTAAAATATGCGAAATCTGCCGCTGCCACCAAGGGTCCGGAACTGAAACCAGATCGTTCCGTCCAAAAGACCTACTTTAAAGGATCGACATATAAGTCAGGTAGGCTCTATTTCGTGTGTGCTTATCATTTTGGTGATGCCAAAATCATCATAAAAAGCCGCGAAAAAACATCAGCTGCATACATCAGCTGGTTGCTGTAGAAACCAAGCAACCTACAGCCAGCAGTACGGTGGTTGTACCTACTGCTGTAACAGAGACACCAAAATGTGACAACCCAAAATTTACTGCCACATCTGGGTCGACGACCACTAAGGGTCGTCCAAATAAAACAACAAATCGTCCTCCCACTAAACGAGAGGAATCCTCAGGAGGAAGTAGATCCATCAGACCGGTAACTTCAGGCGTGGCAACAATAAGCCATACCGAACGAAGGACCCGGTCTACCGTCGCAAAAAATGAGTGGGCTGTGTGTGCTGCAGGGCAACCTGCATCATGCCAGATGTGCTTCGGACACCTTTAAGGGACCTGGCAGCCGTCATCGTGGAGGGCCCCATTGATAGAGGAGTAAGGGAGATCATGATGCGCCTCCGCCTACTTCCCTGAAGATGGCCATCAAATTCCACCTACTGAGGTACAAGACCTAGTAGGACACTTGCCAGCAGCGCAAACTTCACCTTGTCGTCGGATGCGATGCCAATGCACACAACGTGGAATAGGTCAACAGCAACACCAACAAACGAGGTGAGTCACTTTTCGAGTATTTACTTAGTAGTCGTCTCTTCATTGCCAATAGAGGCAACAAACCTACTTTTATAAACTCAACTAGAGAAGAGGCACTTGACATCACAATCTTTAGCCCTTTTGTTTCAAATATAATTTGCGACTGACACATCCCCAATGACGCCTCACTATCTGATCGCCAACATATCAGATTTAACATCTCTAGTGAGGCTAAGGAAGCTGAGCCAGGATATCAGCCCAAATGAACAAATTGAATTCTTTTCTAAGCTCAACTTGCCGCTTAAGAAGATATGCTTCTAAAGTTGATTGCATCGAATCAGTTGTATGTACAAAAGAAATAAGGTCAAACTCTGGTGGGAACGCCAGGGCACAAGGTATTGTATGAATGTATGTATGTTGGCGTTACAGTCCATGAAGAACCTGAGCCGAGCTTCTCTCAATCACCCATGTTGTGTGTGATTTCATTTTCACATAGGTGAAAGGGACCTACAGTTTTATTGCCGGTTCCGAACGGCGAATTTCGAGAAGCTTTTCATGACAATTTTACTACAGGGGATTTTGTCAGAACCCCGCTGAGGAGAAATACCGTGAAAAACACGTTCGATGACATGGCTGTGTCGGGATTCGATCCCGAGTCATCGGCGTCAGAGGCCAACACACTACCCACTGCGCCACGGTGCTCTCAAGGTACAAGGTATTGAGGGAAATAAAATCGTCGATCATACTTACTTACTTAACGGGCGCTACAGTTCGGGGTGAACCTGGACCTCAACCAACATGCCTCTCCACCTAGCACGATCTTTCGCTAGTCTTTTCCAGTGCCACAGGCCCGGTTGGTTGAGGTCCCTTTCCACCTGTGCGCGCCACCTAAGGTGCGGCCGTCCTCTATTTCTTCGTCCCTCGGGGCTGGATTTAAAGACTCTACGGGCTGGAGCTTTGGTGTCCATTCGCTCTACATGGCCTAGCCATCTTATGCATTGGATCCGTAGACGCCTGACTAGACTCATGTCGCTGTACAACGCGTACAGTTCGTGATTGAATCTTCTCCTCCAACCCTCCTCTGTGTTTATGGGACCGAAAATCGCACGCAGAATCTTTCTCTCGAAACGTCCAAGGATTTCCTCATCCGCTTTACATAAAGTCCATGTTTCTGTGCCGTATAACAGGATCGGGATAATTAAGGTCAACTTGGTCGTACGAGAGAGGGCTCTACTTCTCAGTTGCCTCTTGAGCCCAAAGCAGCAGCGGTTGGCAAGAGTAATTCTGTGCTTGATTTCGAAACTGGGGTTGTTGTTCCAAGTCACTGCGGAGCCGAGGTATATGATGTCCTTAACTACCTCAAACTTATATCTGCCATTATGCACGTTTTGTCCAAGACGTCGGTGGTAAATGTTCCTTTTCGATGACAGCATTTAGTCCATCCAACCACTCCATCTCAATACTCGCAAACGCCTCATTGACATTTCGCTGCGATCTATCTATTATGTCAATGTCGTCGGCGTATGCAAGGAGATTGTGCCTCTTGTATTGGCCTGCTCAGAAACAAGAAATCATCGATCAACTCGCCAGGAAATGTTCCAGCGGCATTCCCAAGTCTAAGATTAACTTCTTCTTAGACAAGTGGGAAAAATCGCAACACAAATCCTTTTGGAACAGCGTTCAAGGACTTTCGCCCATCGAAAAGGTTTATACTTCTCATCCGAAACGGAGTGTCGACTCTGTCTCGAGAACGAAGAAGCTGCAGGGCACATACTATGTGAGTGAGCTGCTCTTTGCCACCTTAAGAAGCGTATCTTCCCCAGTAAATTATGACTCCTGAGGGGATCAACTCAGCTTTTACGAGAGACGTTCTCAACTTCACTAAGAAAGTGAAGAAGCTCTTCGTCTAATCGGCTAGTAGGCACAATAGATGTCTCATGCTTTTTGTTAGCACTAGCCGCTTATTCAAAAGCAATGAACAAAAAACTGAGAACGTCAGGATATCCATGTTGGAGGCCCTTCAGCAACAATTCGTGTTACAACGGCAATGTTCTCGGTAGAGCTTCCACTGTAAAATTTGGCAGACATTTTCCGGCATCCGATAGGGACAGTTTCCTCAATTTTGAAAGATCAGAATATAAAGTGGTAGTAAATGCGTTATTACATGTACATACATATGTATGCCTAAGTCGCCAAGTTTACCTATCCATTAAGCCAGATTCTTTCCCCAAATCATCATTACCTCACATGTTTTTCATATAAACATTTTTTCATTACGCTGAAGTCTGTTGCCGCCATGAAATACAATTTCCAAGGCCTATAACTCCTTGGAAGTATTTGTCCCATGCAACGTACATATTATTTTATGATGGGGCCACCATGCGATCAAACCCTACCTCGAGCAGTCTCTACCAGAACGAACAGAAATACAACAAATGGCGTGCTAATTTAGTTAATTGCCGCAATTATCTAAATGAGTCAGAGAAAAATCAGAGCAAGGCGATTAATTTTTTCGTTCTCGGAATTGTAGTTTTCCTTCCCCTGGACGCTTATTTGTAGATTGGATTTTCTCGCACAAGATATATGGAGTTATAAGTGTTCTTAGTGCTCCTTGCCAACACTAAACGGGGAGGCTATGGAATACACTGAAGCGGAGAACGAATTACATTGTTCTTATTAATTAATGTGCGTATTTAAAAATAAGCAATTAGAGTATGACGACAGCAGGACGACTAGATGGTACTTAAGGAATACCAGACCATGACGATGCGTGCGATTATTAGTTTTGTACATTCATTCGGAGCTCGAACTGGAGCTGGAACTCATTTGGGTCAAGATATATGGAGTTATTCTCTTCAATCTTGTTAATAGGTTCGTTCGTTGACGTCTGTCTATTGACCTCTCATTGAACTTCCAAGCAGTTTCACCTGTGCCCTACTAATTAGCCTAAGCCGCCACAGACCAAAAGCCCAATAAGAATTAGTAATCCAAAGTTGTCCGGAGGATAGCTTAATAAAACACGACGTGAACGTTAAGCTCAATGAATCCGAATCCTTTGCACGTGGTAGTCGAAAACAAAATTATCAGTAAAGTCATTTCATTTCGTGCCAACCAATCCAACCTGTAGGTAAGATTTACCCTTCCTCTCCTGTTAGGTCAATGGAATTTGATAAACCTTCTGGGATTTGCTCTCTTTTTTTCTGGTTTAAAATGTTTGGCCACTTTGGCATGCTGACGGAATACGCAATGAGATGAGCGGGAAAAGTAGGCGATTTATTTCTGGTAACCTGTTCTCGTTTCAGTCATTGAGATGTATCTTGTTTGGTTTTTTTGTTTTTTTTCTTTTGAGGAGTAACAACATGGAATACTAATGGCATTAGTGAGGATGGAAAGAAGGACGTGAAAGTTGAACATGCGGAAAGGATTGATTCGAAGATACTTGTTTCAACGAGGTGTTGATGTCGATGATGGAATTACTTTGTCTTACGGGGTACTCAAGATTCAAGGTAGATGATTATACGACTGGAAGTGGTCAGATAAAGAGGGAGGAATAAATATTGTATGGATTTAAGGACTCTTAGACATTCAGCATACAGGTTATCATGATATTCTTAGAGCTTAAAGTTGAAATTCTCTATCGGAAGGCGGACAGCGTCACAGTTTGCTCACATATTCCTACAATCCAACAATATTTCAAATATAGTGACTACTATCTTTCTCCGTATTTTTAGCAAAGAAATACTTATAATTACATTTGTTGGTAATTCCACCAGCCTTACTTACTTTGGTAGCGCTACAGTCCGGTGTGAACCTGGGCCTCAACCAACAAGCTTCCAGCGCCGCACGCCCAGTTGGTTAAGGTCCCCTTCCACCTGTGTGCGTCACCTTAGATTTGGTCGTCCTCTGCTGTGTCCTCCCTTGGGGTTAGACTCGAATACTCTTGGCCCGTCCAATTCGTCGTTGTATCTTCTCATTCACTCTCCGTTTATATAAACGGGACTATAGTTTGGATGCAGAATTTTCCAAGGGCCTCCTCATCCGCTTTCGGAAAAAGCCCAGCCCTTTGCGCCATAGAAGAGGACCGGGATGTTTAAGACTTTGTATAGCGCAACCTTGGTCTTGCGAGAGAGGGCTCTACTTTTCAATAGCCTCTTGAGATTAAAGAAGCAGTTTAATCTCAGCGTTGGTGCTGTTGTCGCTGGTCACTAGTTAGAAGCAGTTGAATTGAAGTATAGTGCAAATTGAAAAATTATATAGTGGTCGTATGAAATTAAGATCAATTTGTTTGGTACCGATAGCAAGACATTCGTCAAACGACGATTAAACACGGCGGAGCTAGTGTAGTAGCTAGTAGCTAGAACACGATTTCCACATTTCAACATACATGGCGGTCTCCTGATCAATTGTCTGTTAATCAAACCGATCATATTGCGATCGATGCCAGACATTCCTCCAGCATCTTGGATGTCCGAACCTTCGGAGGAGCCAATATTGACTCGGATCGTTGCATTATTCCAGCTAAGGCACATATGCGGAGATCGCAAGCTAGAGTCGAGTAAGACCAGCAAAATTTATCGTCGGGACACTGCAATCGCAAGAGACCGCCAGGACTTTCGCCGATAGTGTATCCCTCAAGCTCTCCCAAGTGCCGCTGCAAACCACACAAATTATAGAACAACAATGGAGACCTTGTCAAAGCGCCATCAGGGATGCTGCCTCTGATGTTTTAGGTTTACAGCCACCACCTAGGAGAAACCCCTGGTTTTATGACCAGTGCAGAAAAACAGAATGCATATATGGCGACGTTACATCGACGGGCACACAATCGAAAGAGCCAAAAAAGCAACAATAGCTCTCTATTCATGCAAGAAAGCCATAGGGAAAAAATGGGGGTTCAATCCCAAGATTACTCTATGGTTCTATACCACGGTCGTTAGACCCACATTAATGTATGGAGCGACTGTCTGGTGGACAGCACTGGACAAGACAACATACCTCAAACAATTCGAGAAGGTACAAAGGCTGGCGTGTTTATGCATTACCGGGGCCCTCAGGTCCACCCCGACGGCTGCACTTAACATGATACTCGACCTTACACCACTCGATATTTTCGGAAAGCAAATTGCCACACAAACGGCCATTAGACTTAAAGCCAACTCGAACTGGAAGAGCTACGTCTTTGGCCACTCCTCGATCCTGATTAACAGGTCAACCATCGCAGAAAACCTAGACCTCACAAAGCCCACCACAGTCTTGGATAAAAACTTCATAACGTTATACCCGGACAGACAGAACTGGACTCGTCAGACTCAACCTCGCAAAGGCTGCATAGATTTCTATACTGACGGGTCTAAAACCAAAGACGGGGTGGGCAGTGGGGTATTCTGCAAACAACTTAAGCTAAACAAAGCGATAAAACTACCTAATCACTGCAGCGTTTTCCAGGCGGAACTGTTGGCAATAAAAGAGGCTCTGTCCTGGCTGAAGTGGAACGTGATATCCACCACGGATATCCGCATTCTCACGGATAGCCAAGCGGCCTTAAAGTCGCTGGAGTCCTATGTGTACACATCAAAAACTAGCCTCGACTGTCGCCTATCTCTTAATGAGATGGCTGAACAGTTCAACATACAACTTATATGGGTACCGGGACACAGCGACATCACCGGAAATGAAAGAGCCGACAGACTCGCCAAAAAAGGAACGACGCTACAAACAACTGTGGTCTGCGAGGGTATACCCTTCGCAACCATCAAATAAAATCTCAATACCCTCGCCAGGGCCGAGACGAACCGGAGATGGACTCAGGGACACACCTGCCTCATCACCAGGCAAATCTGGCCCCGGCTCGATAGTCAACGGACTAGGAGTATTATCTCCCTAAATAGAACTGACATCTATAAAGTCATAGGTGTCATCACAGGACACTGCCTTATTGGCAGTCACGCGCAAAAACTAGGTATCACTCCGAATGATTTTTGTAGGAGCTGTTTAGACGAGGAGGAGGTCGAATCCATTCATCACCTTCTCTGCGCCTGCCCAGCATTCTGCACAGTCAGGAAACGATACCTAGGATCATACCTCCTCAACGATCTGACCGAAGTTCAGCAAGTGGGGATATCTGATCTTCTTAAATTCTTAAGAAGCACAAAATGGTTCCACGAATAGGGGGCTAAACCCCCTCGTAGCTGCACAACGGGCCTCCTTGGCCTATGTGTGTTCTTCCCATCTCTGGGAAGGCTACGGTCTTACCTACCTACCTACATCGACGGGCGAGAGCTGCTCGAGAGGACTATGAGCGGAAAAGAAGGGAGCAGAATGCGCATTTCAGAACAAAAAAGAAGAGCACAAACAGCGCGCGATCAGAGAGATGGAGAGATGTTGTCAGAGAAATGACGTTCGAAAGTTTTACCGAAAAGTAAAAACGGTTATAAAGCCGGCCATCTCATACACGGCCACCTCATAGTTAAATTATAGTCGATGCTGAAAATATGAAAAGACTATTTCTGCGGACTGTATAATGGCGGAAATGGTTAAGATACCGCTATCAGGCAAAACGCACCATTCACACCGGACGAAGATGAGAGGGAATTCCAACCACCTGATTTAAACGAGGTTAAGATAGCTGTATCCAAACTGGAGTCTAATAAAGCTGCTGGCGGAGACGGCTTGCCTGCTGAGATATTTAAAGCAGCTGGAGATGAGTTGGTTGTGAACATGCACCAGCCCATCTATAAGATATGGTTGGAGGAATTCGCAGCATAGTTTGCCCAGTTCATAAGAAAGGAGACTCCTATAACTGCGCCAACTATAGGGGAATAAATCTCCTTAATATCGCGTCTGAGACCTTTTCCGCCGTGCTGAGTGAACGCCTGAAACCAATTTTGGACATTTTGGTAGGTTCCTATCAATGTGGCTTCAGGCCTGGAAATCTCATGATGGACCAAATATTCACACTGCGGATCTTGGAGAAGACCCATGAATTTCAGATCTACGAACACCACCTATTCGTCGGTTTTAAAGCCGCATATGACAGTAGGGACGAGCTATATAGTGCCGTGTTATGTTTTGACATCTCTGCCAAACTCGTCAGGTTGTACTGGATGACAGTGAAGAATTCTCGCTGCTCCATTAAGGTCGGTAAGGAATTAACCGACCGAATTAAGGTCTTCGATGACAAAATAGGATTCAGACAGGGCGACGCACTGTCATGTGATTTGTTCAACATCATCCTGGAAAAGATCGTGCGAGATTCACTGGCCAATACAAGAGGCACGATTTACTTCAAGCTTACACAATTGTGATTGGGAGAACACAACAAGATGTCAATTAAACTTTTGTGATCATTGAAGCAGAAGCGGCAAAATTGGCTCTGAAGGCATACGAGAGCAAAACTGAATATATACTGTCGTCATAGAAAGACGCACAGCACCGACGTCTTGGCAGATATAACTTTGTTGAAGTCAAGGTTTTCGTCTACCTTGGCTCACTGGTAACAAGCGGCAACAACACCAGCGTTGAGATTAGACACAGAATAATTCTTTCCAACCATTTTTTCTTCAGGCTCAAGAGGCAATTGAGTAGTAGGGCCCTCCCTCGGAAAACAATGGCGGCCCTCTATAAAACCTCAATCATCCCGGTCCTCCTCTACGGCGCAGAGGCTTGAACCTTATGAAAAATGGACGAAGAGGTCCTTGGTCGTTTCGAAAAGAAAATTCTGCGTACAATCTTCTCGATTGTGTAGACTGTATGGGCTGTACAGCGACAACGGCATAGTAGGACGTCTACGGATCCAGCGTCTATGATGGCTTGGCCATGTAGATCGAATGCACAGCATAGCTCCGACCCGGGGAGTCTTCGACTCCAACCCCGAGGGACGAGGCTGCAGAGGACGGCCGCATGTAAGGCGGCGCACACAGTTGAAAAGGGACGTCAATACGGTACGCTACAGGTTTGGCGCCTAAACGACGTATTTCTTTACTATATAGTAAGTTCTTCATAACAGTCAGCAAATAGCTGATCAATCAAATGGATTACTGTCTGTTGTTTGGAAAATTTAATTGAATCTCTTTTCTCATCGAAAAAGTTCATATATATCTATATGCGTCCTCAGTGCCTTCTCTCCAGCTACGACTCTAAGACACTAAACATAAATTCCTCAAAATGAAGAAAACTAAATAACAATAAAAATCTCACGATAGCATGTACCATAACAAGACGGATTACTTCAGTTAAATCTAAAAGAACATCCCCACAAAATCCATTGTTCGAATCCTGTACGTGCCGTTTCCTGCTTATTGTTATCCCATTCAAGGAAGCGCAAGCACTTGTTATTTCCCAAAATTACATATTTCCCAAAATATTCAATTCAACTGTGTTGTTTCATATCTCTCCGCACATGTACATGTATTTATGTTCGTCTGGCATACACAAAAGTTCATAGTTTAGTTGTAATGATTGGAATTACTCTAGAAGTGTCCTTATTGAAGTTCCGCTCCAAAGTCAATGCCATTTTGTAGAATGCCAACACTCGACGAGTAGTGTCATTATCCAGAATTACATTCATAGACATTTGCACACGTTTAGGGATTGCTGCGTGTGGATACACGACGGGTTTGGGTGGAGCAATTTGGCTCCCTTCGGAGGTAAGCGCTATAAATTACACCGTTTGTACGATTTTCGACATTTTAAACGACATAAAGTATTCAGATGGTGTTTTAGAGCCTTTGTGATTAGCATTCTAAAATGGGTTTCGGTCGTTGCTTCTTGCATTATTCGAGTCTTTGTCTTTAATAAAAGGGTTTATGATACATGCAATTGCGTAGGTTTGGTTGGGGAGTGCTTCATTGTCTTTGTGGCATGCTGGGGGCGCTTATATTTGCTTTGGAATACCAATTGAATGGACGATAGTCATTTGTTACTACATACATACAAGAGAAAGAATTTGCTGTAATGAAAGGCCTATGATGGAAAACAAAAACAAAAATAACCCAATGCTATTTGCCCTTGAAAAGCCCATAAGTACCTAGTATATGACTTCGTTACATTAGCACACACTGTATGACTTAGCACATGAGAGGCTGATACTAAAAAATGAATGAAATTAGTCGATTAAATAAGCAGGCTTTACAAGATATCAACATATTATTTGGGTCACATGGATACGGACGTTTTGGTGGTAAACACTATTCGGGCGTTAGGGCGTAAAACATAGTCGTACCCTGTGAAGATGATATTTCCCTTCTGACTTACCTATAGTTAAGAAGTCTAATGGGTTTGATTAGAAAAAAGTTTGGAAAAAGCTTCTAAGATTTGACTAACACGTTGTAAATGCCTGTCTAGAAATACTGAAGTTTCCTGCAAAATGGAAACTTGCCAAAGTAATACCCCTGATGCTGTTAGGCTTAGCAAAATCCTGTCTAAATAACACGCCAACCCGCCTCTTATTAAAAGAAATAACGATGTAGGGGCAGATTCCACAGAAGAATCCTTGGAAATCCTCATGGACACCCAGTTGCCTGGATGTAAAAATTGCGGCGCAAAGGTGCAAATCCCACATTAATTTAATCATCACAAATACCTACTAGGCTATTAGCATCTTCTCTCCATACAGGTCACAAGGTTTCGACGGGATAATTTGGCTAAGCTCGCTTAGACTCAGTTATGTACATTCCTCAGACTTGGATAAGAGTTCGGGTCGTTTTCATCCCGAAAGTTGGCAAGCGCGGGCACTACTATCTCCATATCCTTCGTCTTAAAGATTCTTGAACGTATTCTAGAAAGGCACATCCGAGACACTTTAGAAAAAACACATTTTGCAAAGTCTCAACACGCCTACCTCAAAGTTCCCTGAGACCGCTCTGCATGACGTTGTGCAGATGACCGAAAAATGCATTCACTTCAAATAATTCACCCTAGCTACCTTCTTAGACATAGAAGGAGCTTTAATAACGTCCATACGGAATCGATTCAAGAGTCCCTCATCACGGAAAGTGTATGCTCCAAACCAGGATCATTCAGGCCCAGATAGGTAATATGTATTTTAATATTGTATGTATTATAGTGTTACAAGCCACTGTATACAGGGTTTGATAGAACCGAAATGAAGGCTGCCGCTTATGCAGACGATGTGGTAATTCTACTATCGGGGATGTTCCCCTCAGTAATTCGCGAGATCACAAAGAGGGTTTTGATTAAACTAAGCGTCTGGACCGCAGGCAGTGTCCTTAACGTAAATCCAAGTTAAACAGAACTGATGTTGTTTACCACAATGTAGGTATAAGATACCGACTTTCAATCTCCCTAGACTCAACAACCATTCACTCTCTCTGTCTTCCGAGGTTAGATATGTAGAATTTATCCTAGATTCAAAGATCAGTTGGAAGTTAAAAATAGAACATCGGGTACCGAAAGCATGTGTCGCTTTCTTAGCCTGTAGCAGGATGTTTGGTAAAAGTTAGGGAATCCGGCCCGAAAAAATTATATTCCGGATGTACACCAAGTCCATTTCCCATCCAGAATGGTATGGAAAAATGGATTGCACTTCACGAATCAACAGGTAGCGTTTTTTTAATGACGGCTCGAAGATGGAGTGAGAAGTCGGGTATCTTCTCAGCGGAACTGAATATCTCGAAATCATTTCGACTTCCAGACTCCGCTAGTGTGTTCCAAGCGAAAGCACTACCGGTTAAAGAGGTTTGCGAGATCCGACCCGTTGCCCCATTACTAAGAGGGACGTTGCCATTTGTATTGACAGCCAGTCAGCGATCTTCATAACAGTCAGAATAGTCGCACAGTGTAAAGACAAAATCACTTGTGTAGCCAATAATTTCAACATCACTCTCATCTGGCTTCCTGGCCATTGAAACATAGACGGAAACAAAAAAGCTAGCAGAGGCTCCCATAGGACTGGTCAAAGAACAAGTTTTTCAACACTTCCTCTCAAGGGCGAACTACAGACGGAACACCCTGTATGGCCTTCCTACAACACCCAAAAAAAAAGAGAAAAAAAAACTCATCACCTAATTAACACAGTTCGACACGAAATTGTAGCTATCAGTTCAGTACTGGCTATTGGCCTGTCGGCACTCACGCTGTCAAGTCAGGCATCCCATTCAACACACACTGCCCAAGTTGCAAGAACCCGCGGAAAAATGAATCCCTTAGACATAGCTAGAATTAGATAGGGCACACTCGGCAAAGCCTTCTTTGGCGACCTATCAGTAACTAGGTCACTTGAGTGGTGGCATTAAAACGGCGCACACGCGCTAGATGACTATACGTCTGTAGCTGGCCAGCTGTATACAGATACCTAGAAGGACACGGGTGACTGGGAGGCTAAAGTTGGCCAGCGGGCATAGCTGTGCAGGCGGCCGTAGGTGGAAAGGCACTGATAGCTAACCAGGCGGCAGGGACCCACCAGACTGCTGTAAACGAGTAGGCGACTTTAGATGGCCGAAAGTCGGCAGGTGGATAGATAGGTTCCTTCATGATTATCGCTGCTCTTTGTTTCACAGCATTCCACATTGTGCTTGATGTCAACATGCGGTTTAAGATGTTCATGGGAGTTGTTCTCTGCGTATGGGCACTGTAAAAATACGTGCTCTGCCTCTTCTCTGGTCTCTCCACAGTTTGAACAAATAGGAAATTCATGAAGCCCAAACCTTCTTAGATTAGCTTGGAAGCAGCCATGTTCGGTTATGAACTGGGTGAGACAAAAACCCACGTCTCCATGTTGCCGGTTCACCTATTTTCGTATATCCGGTATAAGTCGATGGGTCCATATTTCCTTTGTTGACTGATTCCATCTCTCCTGCCATGTTCTCATGCTTCGCTGCCTTTCTTCCAGCTACAATGTTTTTGAATGAAGCAAGGGGTTTCTGGACTCGACAGCCAAGATATCTACTGGTAGCATTTCCTCAATAACACATATAGTAGTATCTTCTGATACCATCCGAAAAGCGCAGCACACTCTCAGGGTGCACAGTTGATTGACGGAATTAACTCTACTTGAGCAGGACTTAATTTTCACTGCTAATATGGGCAAAATATTGGTGACGCATACATTATTATTGACTACGCCACTCTTGACAAAATTGGTATCCTTTTTTGTCTGGGCCGTCCAATATTTCTCATTATTCTGGATAAGATAACACATAACTTAGCAGCTTTATCGCACTTTATTTCAACGTGTTCCTTGTAAGTGAGCTGCCATAGGTAGCCAGGCAGCTGTAGATTTCCAGGCGGTATTAGATGACCAAGTGACAATAGTTAGCTGGCTGTGTATATGTAGGAGCCAGGCGGCTATAGTCGGCCGGACGGTTGTGGGTCACAGGGCGTCTGTAGTTTGCCAAGCAATGGGCTACCCAGGTGGGTATATGTAGCTGGTCAGGTGGCTTTAGCCGGCCAAACCGCTTTAACTGGCCAAGCGGCTTTAACTGGCCAAGCGGCTTTAACTCGCCAAGCGGCTTAAACTGGCCAAGCGGCTATTGGTGGGGCTAAGCGGTCATAGCAAGCCAGGCGTCTATAGCAGTTCTAGCTAGTCAAGCGGCTATAGAGCGGCTTCTCGTACGTTAAGCATTGTATTTATGTCCCATTACCTATTGAGGTAAAAGCTAAAAAACAAAATTGATCAGAGTTCAGTGTTATAAAAATGCATTTATGTACGTACATACATATGGGCGTATTCAGATCTTTCCTGTATTCGTCTAGACTCAAGTCGACTATTAAGTCTAATCATTTTTGTAATATTGGTGCAGCGTTAGTTTTCAATAACTCACTTACTCACGAGGTGGTTTAGTCCAAAAGATATTTTGCATCATAATATGTTGAAAACGGTTTGTGCCTTATTAGAGGGATTTTGAAAATAGATGTAAAATCACCAACTCTTCAAAATGTTCGTAAGGACATGAGTCATCAATATCCTGAAATTAGTCTTTAAACTTTGTACCATAGACTGCATGTACAAGTATGCATTTACCAAGATCTGATCAAGGATCAGAGTAATCAATAATTATTAAGAAGCTGATATACTCATAGTCTGTCATTTCCGTTTAGACTATAAACGGAAATGTCAATGATTTGGCTTTCATCTCGAAGTTGGCAATTTCCTGCACTTCACGAAACCCGCATCCATCTAATTTTCCAGCTTTGACAAGCTGAAGGAGAAAACCCCATCCGAGCAGAAGACAGAGTAGTGGATAAATACACGCATTCGTATGCAATATTTCAACATGCATATTCAAAGGAGCTCATAAGCAACGTCGAAAACGTTCTCATCTACTGTCGCGTTCTTGCCGTTGCATTAATTCGGTTTTTGCATACATTTCATTCCCGAATAAATCCACTTTTCACTATGTACATAAGTACATACGTACGTATATATGCTCCGTCACCACTGCACTCTTTTGCGCAATATTTTTCCATATAAATATGAGGAGTTTCTGTAGGACTATCCTTCCGAGGATGCATTGCATTTCTCATGTAAACACCGTGCTCCATCCTCCACCTCTTAATTACCTAATTAAAGTTAAATTACATTGCGTGCTTAGACACATTAAAATTTCACAATGTATGAACATGAGCAGCAACGGCAATAAATTATGTTTGCCATACTTCCCAGGAAGCCAGGCAAACAAACAACAAACGGAACAGTAAGCACCGGCAGTACGAGTATTCGGGAGCAGAAGGACTTTTGTGCTCTGTTGTTCCATACTCAAGTGTCTAGTCTGCTCGTCTGTCGGTTAATAACAGTTTTCTTCGATTAAATTAGTGGAAACGAACTGAGAAGGTACACAGGTACATGATGTACCATTATCCCTCCCTTCACGTTTGTGCTTTCTTTAAGGATTGTCTGTCGCACAACGGTGTTTAGCAGGTACTCGTATGATATAGGAGATGGAGTTGGAGACTGCTTTTCGGAAGTCATTGCACTTATCACCTAGGTAGGTGGTGAAGACGATGGAAAGGCTGATGTTGTGCAGTCCTATGTAGTCGTGCTTGTCAACACAAATTACTGTCAGAGGGGAATTTTATTAGACAAATACCAACCGGGTCACATTGTGACAAGGTTTTGTTCCTCGCTTGGTCGGAGTAATAGAGCAGAATCCTGTCGGCAAAAAAAAAGAAAAAAACCAAACATCACCTTGCCGTTGACTTTGTCTCGGGCAATTATTATTACAATTAGCTGGAGGCTGATAATATGTCTTCTTAGCCCGAAACGCTTTATTTCCAAGTCGGTCGTTGCTATGAATTATGATGGTAGAGTTGACACAAAATGAATTTGTGTGGTAATTACTCAAAAAAGAGTTGCTCGCTAGGTGACATTGTTCGGTATACATAAGTAACCTTGCTTTCAAAGACTTATTACGGGTTAAGGTGTGTAATTTTGGTTTTTAATTCGCTACCTTCCATGGAAAGATTAAGATGGTGACGGATAAGTGATTTTAATTGCCCCACAGGGGATAACTCATTCTGTATAGTAATAGAGGGAGTGTAAGGTTACTGATGGCATGGTTGGTACATTTATGGCCACTGCCATTGTAAACATTGACATGATATATAAACGAATGTAGGTGGAAACATGTATATAACAACCAATATTTTAATTTAAATAAAATTAAACATTGACCCATTTGTATGTAACACATCAAAGATAATTGTATCTAAGTGTTCAACATATTATTATAAAACAAATACAAATACATCCTTAGATTGCTTTATTTTTTTGTCCGGCGGTCTACCTCTTAGTTATAACCTTAGTCGATTCTTCTTCTTCTTAACGGGCGCTACAGTTCGGGGTGAACCTGGGCCTTAACCAACATGCCCCTCCAACTAGCACCATCTTTTGCTAGCCTTTTCCATTGCCGCACACCCAGTTGGCTGAGGTCCCCTTCCATCTGTGTGCGCCATCTTAAATGCGGCCGTCCTTTGCTTCTTCGTCTCTCGGGGTTGTGTTCAAAGACTTTCCGGCCTGGAGCTGTGATGTCCATTCGCTCTACATGGCCCAGCCATCTTGGGCGTTGAATCCGTAGGCCGATGTCGCTGTACAGCCCGTACAGTTAAATCTTCTCCTCCAATCTCCGTCAACACAAATAGGACCGAAGACTGGACGTAGAATTTTTCTCTCGAAACGACCAAGTATCGTCTACGCATCTGCGCCGTAGAGGAGTACCGGGATGATTAAGGTTTTATAGAGTCATCTTAGGTTCGCCTTTTGAGCCCGAAGGAACAGCGGTTGGCAAGAGTTGTTCTGCGTCTTATCTCAGCGCTGGTGTCGTTACCGCTTGTTACCAGTGAGCCATGGTAAATAAAATCCTTCACTACATCAAAGTTATAGCTGCCAATAGTGACGTTCTAGCCAAGACGTCAGTGTTGTGCGTCTTATTTGGTTTGGCCCTCGTTTACCTTCAGACCCACTTTAGCCGCTTCTTGTTCAATGCCCATTGTTAAAGCTGTGTCTGTAAAATGTACGACTCTTTATTCAGTCTATTTTGCCAAATCACCTGTATGGACATAGCGGTTAACAACACTTATAAATGATAAAATTGTTTAACCAAAATGCGTGCTTTTACGGTTGTCATAACCATCCCACCGAGAGGACTATTCATAGTGTCGTGGATAAACTTAAGTCCACTGGTTCAGTAAACGATTAACCAACACCCGTATGTCGACGACGCAAGGTCTGCCGAAAACATCGACGCTGTCCGTAAGAGTGTGCGGAAAAATCCCAGGCAGTCGATTTCGCGTCGGTCTCTAGAACTCGGCTTTTCGCAGACCACGATTTGTCGAATTTTGCGTCGTGACCTTGGTTTTACTAAATTCAACTAACCCAGGAGCTCAAGGCAAACGACCATAGACAGCTGGAGCAGTTGGAAACTGACGCCAATTACCATAAAAAAAACATGAAAGAATGGGTACGTCAAGAAACAAATTTGTTGAATTTGGAACGATACCAATCCACATGAGATTCAAGAGCGTCCAATGCATACCGAAAAAGTCATTGTTTGGTGTGGTTTTTAGGCTGGCGGCATCACCAGTCTACATTTCTTTGAGAACGACGTTGGCCAGGCCATCACCGTCAACGGCGAGCCCTATAGGTCGATGATTACCAACTTCTTTGAGCCTAAATTGGATGATACGGACACCAATGATATGTGGTTCAACAGGACGACTCTACATACAATCTCACGTGGAGGTGATTTGAACTGGTCACCGAAATCGTGCGATATGACCCTGCTTGACTTTTTCTTGTGGGGTTTTCTGAAATCGCAGATCTATGCGAATGCCATCGGTCAGATTCGGCCATATGCGACGGAGTAATGGAAAATTGTACACTTCGGGTGCGCACCACCCAGGAAAGTCCCGGTGGACATTTGAAGGATGTTATATTCCATAGATAATGGCATTGATAAGCCTTTCAAATGAATAAAAAACCTATATTTCACACATACTTTGTTTTATTTAAGTTTAAGGGCAGGAAACGCTTAATGAGAGACGCTGTACAAATCAATATAGCATAGTCAACCTATCACATTTGAATTTTATTGCTGATTAAAAGAATTTATACGCAAATTCTTCTGTAATGAAATCATTTACCATTAAGCAAAATGTTCATGTGGTTCTATCACTCATTTTAGAAGTTCTAGCCTTCCAAGTCCTAACGTAATGCAATTGAGCAATCCCGTAGATTAAATCACTTTGTCACTATATTCAAGTTGTATTTTTAAACAAGCTGTCGTCTTCCTTACATGTACAGTACAATTTGCACTTTTCTCGCAGTATGTCATAATTCTATGTCATCTATTGTTTACGACTTCAAAGGTTTATCCTGTATATTCTAGCTTCAATCATGATATGAATATGAACAAAGAAGAATAAGGACTGCGAGTATTCTAGCCAATGCCGACAAGGCTAATCAGTAAATATGTGCTAATACCTTTGATAACTAACAACTCATTTAGAAGATACCTGTCCTTTATGGATTATTGAGTGATAGCCATTCATCCATTTCAATAGAGATTGCTATTGATGATGTCCAGCTATTACAATTCGAAATATGTTCAATAATTTTACCGCAACAGGGCAGACAATATATATATTTGCAAACTAATTAAGATAAATACTCTTCACTCGAACTGGATCCGAAAAATCTCTAGAACCAACTCGGAGTTACAAAAAATGTAACGAAAAAGGAAATTAATTTAGCAATTTGGAAATATTCGGAATATTCATCTTTTACCCTTTAAAACATAAAATGTGTATAAAAAAATGTAGCTATTTAGGAATATGCCTGGATAAAGGGTAAGTGTCTACCTATAAAATAAAGTCAGAAAAAAACGGGGGGTAAGGGAAAAGATTCATTTACCCATCCGTCGCCAGCATCCAGCCACCACATAGAGGTGTGGTGGGCGAAAAGACGCACAAAACCTTATTTTAATTTTTAATATAAAAATCCTTTCTACAAGATAATAAAACTCATTAACGCAAAAGGGTCCGGTCCCCTGGCATTGATTTGCATAGGGGTAAATTAAGAATGCTTCGAAGGATGCGAACATACATCCTTTCATCCACCTATATGTATATATATGTAAACATTTCTTCATATAAATACGTTCCGTTCATGACGACGGTAGTTGAAATAATGAAGAAGAGAATCTATATGTGTGGATACACACATTCATATACTAGGTTTACGAACGTTGATCCTTTCCGAAAATAAATTAAATTTAAAGTGCTCCGGTGAAATTTTAACCCGATGAGCTTTCTTCGGTTTAACGAATAATACACTTCGACTTGAGATAAGGGGCCTGGATAGGCTAACACGTGTAAGGGTGTAGGTGGAAATAAAATGATGCTTTATTAGCACACTACGGGTACGGCTGTGTGCTTCCTGATGTGCTTTTAATTACCATACCTACACGGTTACATTTTTATATTTTCTCCAACCTTTCTGTTGGGTTATATATTTATTTATCAATAAGTTTTAATTCAATTAATTTTGCATCAATTAAACTACTCATACCTTTAAGGAGCACTTAAAAATAAAATCAAATTTGAATATTTTCACTTTGGTTAAGACAGAAGGATTCACAAGGTGTGTGGCAGGAGCTTTTACGAGTATAGCCATCAGGATAGTAAATGTACATTTTTACACTTATGTGTGTACGTCTACTGCCAACTGACTAAAACTGTTTTAAGAGTACATAGGGCTTCCGAAATGCATTGTCAGCGTAGAGAGACGGACTTTTACTTCTACCTTTTTCGGTTTTTTGTTTTGCTTTTTAAAAATTAAATTAAATTAAATGAACAGGTTATTTTATATTCATCAATACCTTCTCGAAATGTCCATAAACCGGCGCTTTCTAGGAAGTATAACTTAATTTCTAAGACGTCGATGTTACAAGTATGTCTTCTTAACGTGCTCCGCAAGGTGCAATAAATTGAGTAACCTGAATGGATATAAAGTTCCTCATGCTAATAGGTTTGGGCATGATGAGGAAAGAAACTCGTAAGGCAAAAGATTAAATATATATTGCCCAACACCTTTCGATACAACTTAAGGCTCGCTATTATAGCACTTTACATGGTACACTCGTCAATTAGGGCTTTCACCATCCCTGCGCCTCTCAAGTGCCACGCTCAGATAGGCCAAAAAGTTTTCAGAACCTTTGACCTGAAACTTGATCTACCAGGACTCTGGTTGCCCGTATGCCCACCGTTGCAACGAAAAAACTCTGAGCTCGAGTTACCTACTGTATATATATATATTTTTTTTGTTGAACGCTGCTACTGTCTTATGAAATATTCAGACGCAGCTACTAGGGCATTCTGCCAGGCATTTGCCTATGAAAAGAATCATGTGCCTTATTTACTTACTTCGGCGGCGTTACACTCCGGGGTGAGTTTGGGCTTCAACCAACATGCCTCCCCAAACGGAACGATCTCCGACCAGCTATTTCTAGTACCACACGCCCAGTTGGAGGATTTCCCTTTTCACCTTCGTGCGAAGACTTTAGAAACACTAAAAGCATTGGACAAGAAATGAACCATCATGTACCGTAACACAGGTGACGAGGTCAAGACCAGTTGTCAGTCCTCTATGCACCCGCATTGTTCTGATCCACATTACTAATGCGTTATCCGCGCCATGCTGCCTAATAGCGTTGCACATGCTATCAAAAGTTGCACTCTTAAAAACACCCTCAATGTAGTGACAATGCAATGCAGAAATGCTTTCCAGCAAGAAGCCACCTACACTTTTAAACAACTTTTTTCAATATAGCAAGAGCTGTTTAGTATCTTTTTGCCGTATAACGAGCCTGTTTCGATATCGGTCCCGAACATGTTGCTTTCAATTAGAGAGTCCAAGTTTCCTGATGTCCGCGATTACTTGGTCTCTGAACCGGAGGTTTGATCTCCCTTGGGTCTCTCGAACCAGGTGACTGGGATTCGATTACCCTCTTTGCTGGAGAGTGGTAGTCCATGAGCTCTATATGGCCGAGTCAATGTAGTTGACAGATTTTTGCCTTCCGGACCACGTCTACATCTTTATACAACTCGTCGAGTTCGCGGTTGTCGTCTGCTCCATTCGCCCTCCTCGCAGACAGGACCATTTTTCTTTCAAAAGAGCCCAGCACTCCACCTTCAGCATTCGGCTCCGTAGAGCAGGAATGGCAAAATCAGTGTCCTGTAGATAATGATTTTGGACTTTGTTGTAAGAAGTTTTGACCCTAGCTGTTTTGAGAAACCGAAGCAGCACCGGTTGCCCAAGGTGATCCTTCGTCGGATCTCTAATAAGTGGTCATTTGTTGCCTATAGATTTGCACCAAGCCAGACAAACTCCTTATTTACCTTAAAATTATATCTGTCGACAGTTACGTTCTGCCCAAGTCTGTGTTCGACGAAGCGTTTCTTAGTCGACAGCATTGTATTTCGTTTTATCCTTATTTACTTTTAAAGCGACGGGGCCTGCCTTCTCACCAGTTGCGGTGAATGCTCCTACTACGGCGCGCTGGGAGCTTGCAATGATGAGAGGGTCATCCACGTATCCCAGCAGTTTAACGCTCTTGAAGAATACAGTGTCTTCCGTGTTGACACTTGCCTGCCTCACTATCGATTTGCCAGGCCAGAAGCCACACTGGTATGTGCCTTAGTGTGATGCAAAACGGCTTAAGGCGTTCACCTCCTACATTGGATAGGATATTTTAGGCGACATTGAGCAGGGTTATGCCTCGGTAATTGCGCACGACATGGAGTTGCCAGTTTTGAATATGGGGCGGATAATGCTGGTAGTTTATGATTCCTATCAGAACGTCACCGCGGGTTTTAAAAGGTTCAGCCTTAGCATCATCTGGGCCAAGAGCTGAACTGACTTCTTTTAAACTAGGTGGGCTGTTCAGTTCTTCCATAGGCGTTGGGTTTTCTTCTGACCCTGTCACCCTCTCTTGTTCACGTCCCCTAAGCAACTGCTGGAATGGCTGCTTAAACGCATTTACGATTTCCTGCGGGTCGGTGACAACATTATCTTCACAATTTCGAAGAGCCTGGGCCCCGTCCTAAAGCCGGATGCAAGGACTTTGGCTTCTTTGTAGACGGTCCTAACCTTCTGTTTGCGAATGCTCTTTCCTTAGAGCTCTGTTACCTCCCTTTTTCTGGCTCAGTACTCTTCTCGCGCTACTCTTGTTTTCCATTGCATCATCGTTTGTTATACATACTTCATCCGTTATTAGCTTCCTTTCCGGACATTCGTCACTAGATTACGAGCTTAGGATCTGGTCTTGGGTGGTTTCAGATACTTCGTGGATGACTGTGCGGCAGGGTAACCACATGTGGTTAGCGCTTGTATGGGCTTGGGACATATGGAAGAGTCGTTCGTGCAACCGCTCTCTGTAGTCTATGGCTATTTCCGGTGCGTGCAGTTCGTTTTCTTGGTCATTGCAGCTTTCTGAAATTGGACAATTGAGCTCTTAGGCGTGCTGCTACCAGGTAATGGTCAGAGTTGACGTTTGCGTCCCTGAATGTTCGCACATGCAGGATGTTTGACGCATGCTCAGTGGTCATCAGCACATGGTCGATTTGGTGGGCGGTTTGACCGCCTCGAGGTAGCCAGGTTGCCGAGTGGATCCTTTTGTGAGGGCATCTTGTGCTACTTACCAGCGTATTACAAGTTGTCGCAAAGTCTGCTAATCGGAAGCGTTATTTGCTGTCGTGTGGTAGAGACTGTGCTTTCCGATCGCGCCCCTAAAGATATTTTCCTTGCCAATTTTTGCATTGAAGTCTCCGAGTACGATTTTGAGGTTGTACTCCGGACAGGCTCACGTAAGCTTGGTCCAACAGGTCATGGAAATCCTCTTTGATGGACAACTTAGCCTCATCGGTGGGAGCGTGTGCACATATTAGGCTTATGTTATAGAACCTTCCTTAGACGCGGATTTGTCGGTTTGAAAAATGATGACCTTCGATCCAAGCCGTATTTCCTACAAAGAATCCTCTTCCTAATACAAACTTTTGTGACAGCTGTAATAGATGTAGCAATGTTTTTTCTTTGTTATTCTATCTCCTATCCAGCGTATTTCCTGGATCGCAGTAATGTCAATCATATACTGTATAAGGATATTTTACAATTTCTGTGCGGCACCGGGAGTGTACAGCTCTTTGACGTTCCAGGCGCACACCCATAAATCCTTGTTCTTTTCCGTTTTGTGCCATCTTCGGTTTTGGAATCCATATACATATGTATGTATATCCAAGGCTAGTCGTTCTTTCATAACTTTACTTTTTTACGTGGTTGTCTTGTTAGCCCTACGCAAAAGGGCCAGACTGGTGAATTAAACAAGACGCAGCAATTGTGTTATTCGACACACCTTAAGATTAAATGTGTCACGTAACACGTTTGATTTTTGAAATTAAGACACTTATTCGTTTTAAAACTAAAACATGTTCTATCGTGTTTCATTGATAAAAATTCGAATGACACCTTATGTGTGTTGCAGCGACACACTTATTAATAATCAACACACTTTAAATCAATCAATCAAACAAAAGGGAAATTTCCCAACTCTGTATACGCAACCTTGCCAGAAAGTAATATGCGAGTCGGATCCATGGCGTAATGGCTAACATTCTGGATTCTCATCCCAGTAAGTTCAAATCTCGATGTCTGCCGCAACCAAATTTGCTGTAATATATTCGATAGCATTAGCCTTTGCCAGCTATGTACGATTATATTCGTCGACTGATTTACCAATTGTTGCAGATACCAACTACTGAGACCGTAATGGGCTGATACCTACCTTTAATACTATAACGGCACTATCTCCAGTTCCTTCAGCCTTGTTGGTAATACAACTTAGCTTTATGAAACGCTATAACTAAAACCTTATAAAGGATAAATTTCTATTTGCCATTAAAGTTGGGAAAGGGAAGTACCCTTGTCCTTGACCTTAACATCATTACTAACAACAAAATAGTGGTTATCAGTATACTCACATGTTACTCTAGGAATTGCGTTGTTTTTAAAAATGGATTTCACCTTCTACACCAGGCATTATCTGTATTTAACGCTTTTCGCTTTGCGGCCTGAAAGAAGAAAGCGACACTTTTCACAACGAATTGTTCATTCGTCAGTTTTTTTCAAATGCATGACAGTGGTGCTTGTACCTCCGCTAGCTTCTCCCGTTTAGTCTTCTTCTAAATTTACCTCACTATATTAATTTTCCATTGGCATGCCTAAAAAAGGCGCCTTGTTAGCTCGTGCAGATTTCGGTTAAACCTTAATTTCAAGTTAAGTTTATCGCAATGCATCATTGCAAAGATGGCAAAACCCCACAAGCTCAGTAATGCATCCCATACACTCCATCCCATGGACTTTTAGTTTCTTTGTCTACCCACTCGCATACAATTTTTTAACTTGATCCACGAAATGCACACAGGCAAGGCAGGATTTCGAAAATATATAAATTTTTCCGCTCAGCTGAAGAAATTTTCACGGCGGCGCCGCCTTACCGCTGCGCAGCAAAGGGCGTCACGGTGGTAGAAATTAATGTTATTACTTCTGCACACCCATGCGACTACACTACATTTAGTACCTGTACATAAATAAGAAGATTACGTTGTGGAAACTAGTAAATACTGCCTACTCGACCTACGACGTAAGCAAATTTCCGTACAGCAGCATATCCTTGGCAATTCTGCAGAAAATCTATATCGAAATGCTGTACGTGCTCATGAGTATAATTGGATGTGTGTTGTTCGGGTTTCCGACGAGTTGTTAGTCGCTCGTATCTCTCGCGTGCATTTGTAGAACAGAAGTAGCATCCGAAAATCCATCCTCTTCATTTTCCGCAAGACGATTCCTTCATCCACCACCGTTGCAGTACCCGTATGCTGTGGCTTATAAAATTCTAAAAAGGATTGGCCCACATTAGCTATCTTATGTTGTCGAGATGGCATAGTATGGTGCTGGTCTAGGTTGAGATGGAATAGTAAAAGAAAGGGTGAATGGATGTCTGGTGCGATGTTTGGGTGTCGATTTTACTTGTAAGACGTCCTGACGGTGCAAAAATTCGTGTAATGAATGTGAATGGATGGTGGGTGATGGAAGGAGGGAGGGTGTTTCGGTATGGTTCGAAAGGATTTTTGGCGATAGCATAGTACGTTTTTCACTTGTGGTGTTTGCATAAAATACATATTTGCATGTCTGCAATATTTTTGCTGCTCATCATCATCATCATTATGAAGTAAGGAAATATTTCCGTGCCTTACAGTCTTTAATATCGCTGTATGGTATAGAAGGCTTTTACAGAATTTTTCTTTAACGACAATGTTGAGTATAGGCATGCAAAAATTGAAATCTTCAGGTAACGACAAACATTAAATAAGGAAACCTAATACTGTAGAGTGGAGGGAATATCTTGTCTACACAATGCCCGTCGAATACACTCTCGTTATGTCTTCTCTTCATACATTTCATTTTTGTTTTTAACTTTTATGTCAAGAAGAAAGAGAAAAGGTTGTCCAATATGTCTTTGGTCTCTTCGTTTGTTCATTGACGAAGCCATCAATGTTCCATAAATAATTGATCGAGGATATTTCGCTCATCGTAATCAGTGGACTTCGTGGATTGTTTCACAAGCATACTGATACAAACCTCTTATTCTTTCGTGGTGAAGGTCTTACCGAAATCTTTAATTCTTTACCCGCCGGTAGTAGACTCTCAGCACTGTTGAATTGGTCCCATATTTCATATTAAAGAAACTATTTAAAAGGGCCAGAGTGCTCATGGGAAGCAAACGACTAACGACTAAACACTGCCTTTCAAGACCTAGCAGCTCTGTTGGTAAGCCCTACTCCCACTTCCTCGCGGGAATCTGTTCGAAGACTACAGACAGGAGAAGACGAGCGGCGAGCCTCCTGCGCCATATGTCAGGACAAGTGTTGGTTGTTCTGGGGCTCAGCGAGCCTTAACCGTAAAAAGAAAGAAAACGAATGCCTCGGAGAGGGACGGATAGCTTGATGGCGACCTTTCGTTATCGAAAACGGACAACGATCGGATTCTGGAACGTTAAGACCATCCTAGCCTCACTCCAGATTCCTCCAAATGGAGCGTGAATTCGTATCGTACGGAATATACATATAAAAGCTAAGCGAGATGAGATGGTTTGATGCGGGGAAATAAGTATATCTTCCAAACAAAAAACGTGATTTACTCTGGTAAACCATCCGAAAGCGCAGGGAGGTCTGGAGTAGGACTGGTGCTAAATGCAGCCGCTCGTAGAAGCCTCGTATCTTGGTTCCAGAGTAAAGTAAGAAAGGTCACCATCATCCAATGTTGTGCTGTAACTGATGACGCGACTGAGGACGAAAAGGACAATTTCTATAGCCAGTTAGGTGCCGTCTTCAACGAAACACCTAATGGAGACATCCTGATGGTGATGGGGGATCCCAATGCCAAGGTAGGTAGCGATAACATTGTGCTTAGACACGTGATGGTAGTTCATGGCCTTGGAGACCGAATCGACAATGGTGAGCGGTTTCTGGACTTCTGCAGTACCAACCGCCTAGTCCTAGAGGAACACTGTAAGCATATCAGCTGCCATAAAATCAACACTGCGATCAGTCGCCGGTTTAGAAATTGTCTCCTGGACGTCAAAAACAGACGTGGAGCTGACATCGGACAAAAACGAGACCACCATATCGTACGAAGAAGAAAAAAGTGCAGAGTAGTGAGAGACGTGACAAACGTCAGTATATGAACTCATTGCCTTATAAGGTGGTAGTAACTCCAAGCAATACCCAAGTAAGAATCTAGACTGTAGATGGAGAGACCATTTTCCTGCAGTGCTAAACCACTAGACGATGGCGAGATAATCTCAAATTCGAATGAGCATTCGGCAACAAAAATCTCCCGAATACACCCGGCATCCCTCAGCAAAGCAGAAATTATAGTAGCAATCAAGCCTTCAAGAAAAATTAAGCGGTGGGTATTGAAGGAATCCCCGCCGAACAATTGTATTTCAAGCGACGACAAACATATCAGCAGATTTGCGGCATCCGCTAATACAGAGAATGGAAAAGGGGAAACTTGATAGAAACGGCAACTTGAGAGGTATGTATATGCGTTCTCGCAACTGTAGCTAAATGAATGGCAAAAATAATTCTGGAACGAATTAAAGAGAATACACATGCTACTGACTGCTCATGATATTGAACAGGTAGGCTTCGCCCTGGATCCTTCTGCATCGACCACATAAACACCTCACCCACAGGAAGCTCAAATGGAGACTGAATGCAGAAGAACGCATCAAAAAACCAACAACTGCGCTATACACCTGCGAAAAGGCCTTTGGTACCAGACGGGGTATCAAACCACCACAACATCAAGCACTGGTTGTATACCGCGGTCGTTAGCGATGCTCAGACTGGTGGACGGCACTGTGCAGATCTAACTATGTCAAACTTCAAAGTAGAGTACAAAGCGTGCATCGCTATAACCGGGGCACTGTGAACAACCCCCACTGCTGCCCTTGAAACGATGCCTATCCTACTCCCCTTAGATTTCCTTGGCAGGGGAAAGGCAAAGACATCGACGTTGCGACTTAAGGAATCAACTCATTGGCCGCGCTATTCAATCGACATCACGGACCACTTAACCCCGATCCTGGATTTCAAGATTCTAGAAAAACAACAATTCCCAACTGTCGACAACGGTGTAGTGTACCCACAAACAAAACATTTCCCACGTACCAAAACAACATACCAAAACAAAACACTAATCACTTCCTACATACCCGAACAAAAACACTTAACATAATGCACACCACACAATAGCGTCACATGACACCAAGAGTTACTGACGGGACGGCACTCGCCAAATACCGACACCGTATGAAGACAGGCAAAAAGGAACGTAAACATAACTACATTCACTGCACTGTGATATTCAATACGATAAAGAATAACCCGCAATGTGTCATCTGGTGAAGCGACCCTTCATGGAGTCAAGTGCACTAAAATCAAATTATGACTCGTGACCTAATATTAGAAATGCTATCGGGAATTAGTATATAAGGAACAAACATTTCATGAATAAATCAGAATTATTTTAGAAGCCAATCACTCGGCATAGGCTATTTTAATTCTCGAGGAGTGCCAGGAAACAGGCACCCTGACTGTCCAGTGGCGTTCCACGCCGGACACCCCGCTAGGTCGACCCCTCCTCCATTGGGAAGCATACTTCTCTGTCACACTCTTGCTAATTCCACAGCCTAGAAGTTCTGACACATACAGCAACCTTGCTGCACTGATCCAGTAACACTACATGGCGACCCTGCCAGGTAACGAAAAACACTACATGGCCGGTAACGAAAAACACTACAACGGGAAGGAACGGCTATTAGTAAACCTGCCGGCTGACTGTCTTTGAGATCATTGAGTAACATTGTCATCTACAGAGATAGCCAAGCAGCAATAACAGTACTTGAATCGCCAATAATAAAAACAGAATTGGTCAGGCATTGGTACCTGGGCATAATGACATAGTGACAGTAACCTGGTATTACTGTGAAGCAGACTGTTAAAAGGGATATCCATCCACAAATCTCGAAACAGGCACTGCAATAGGCCAGTGAGAGATGGCATGACCTAGACTCATGCAGCTACGCGAGACAAGCCTGGCTCAGGTACTGTTAACGTAGAACCACAGGCTTGCTAAAAATACGCAGGCAATACATAAGTAGCCTAATTGGAGTCGCCATGCCGCAGTGGTTAGTGTGTTGGACTCTGGCGCACGATGAGCGAGTTCGGATCCCGATAACACCAACGCAAAACCTGGCAAAACCCCCCGTAGTAAACTTGCCATGAAAAAGCTTCTCCACTCACCCCGTTCGGAATCGGCATTAAGCTGTAGGTCCCTTTCACCTGTGCGAAAAATAAATCACACACAACATGGGTGATTGAGAGAAGCTTAGCTCTGATCCTTCATGGGCTGTAATGCCACCAAAGAAGAAGAATTGGAGTCCTTTAGGGAAACATGCCGCTAGATTAGTACTGCCATATAAAGACTATTGCATTAGGTGTCTAGATGAGGAAGAGAAAGAATGTCCGTCCCATCTCCTATGCAATTCCTCTGCCTTAGCCTCCTCAAGAATACGATTTCTGAGAGAACACTTCTTTAATGAACTGGCGGATCTGTGGTGATTTGGCGAAACAGACTTAATAAATGACAGTCAATTTAACAGATGAACATAGCTTTAACAGTTATTCAGAAGCTGAAGAATAACAAGGCCGCAGGCTCAGATGGCTTGACATCAGAGCTCTTCAAGGCTGTCGGCGATGTCCTGGTAGAGAGCATGCACCAGATCACCTGCAGAATTTGGGAAGATGAAAGCATGTCCGACGACTGGAATACCATCCCTATTTGCCCCATCCACAAAAAAGGCGATCCTACCTCTTGCAAGAGCTATAGAGGTATATCCCTGCTCAGTGTCGCATACAAGATCCTGTCCAGCGTATTATGTGAACGTCTAAAGCCATTTTGCACCGCACTAATCGGCAGCTACCAGTGCGGCTTCCGGCCCGGCAAATCGACTATAGACCAAATTTTCACACTTTGACAAATCCTGGAAAAGACCAACGAGTTTCGAATCGATACACACCATCTTTTCATCGATTTCAAAGCCGCATACGACAGCATTCATCGTGAGGGACTGTTTGGTGCGATGGCCGAATGCGGGATCCCGGAAAAACTGATCCAGTTGTGCCGCGCCACGCTAAAAAATACGCGATGCACCGTGCAACTCGGTTCTAGGACTTCGGAGCCGTTTGAAACCTGCACCGGATTTCGGCAAGGAGATGCGCTGTCATGTGACTTCTTCAACCTGGTGCTGGAGCAGACAGTGCGACGGGCAAGCGTCAACAGGGAAGGCACTATCTTCTACAAGTCCATCCAGTTGCTAGGATACGCGGATGATATCAACATCATCGCGTGTTCTCGCCGTGGCATTGTGGAAGCATTCACGGCGATAGAAGAGCAGGAGAATGGAGATAAAGACACAACCGCGAACTCTACGAACTCTATCTGTACAAAGATGTGGATGTAGTCCGGAAGGTAAAGATCCGTCGACTACACTGGCTCTGTCACATCCAGCGTATGGACACCAACGCTCCAGCTAAGAGGGTCTTCGACTCCGAGCCTCCTGGTTCGTGAAGAAGAGGAAGACCGAACCTCCGGTATACAGACCAAGTAATCGCTGATGTAAGACATCTTGGTCTTGATAACTGGAAGCAGCGTGCCCGGGACCGTCAAGGATGGAAGGCAACTATAGCTCAGGCTCAGATCCTCCACGGATCGCTGGCCTGATAAGTAAGTAAGTAAGTACATAGCTTTAACAATATGGCCATTATTAACTGTCAAAGTTCGGAAGTCCGTACTGGAAGACCCATTATATGCTGGCGTTACAGTTCATGAAGGAGCAAATCCGAACTTGTCTCAGGCACCCATGTCGTGTGTGATTTGATTTTTCCATAGGTGAAAGGGACCTCCAGTTTATTGATGAACTCTGCTGAGGAGAAGTGCCGTGAAAAGCAAACAAGCAATTGGTGTTTATCTATTAGAAAATGGACAGCTGTATGCTTAGAAGTTTCGTTACAGCTACAGTTTTATGTTTAAGCAGATTAACATGCTTTGAAAACTCATTTGTGGAAATTGTCCTTCCGCGATTACTTTAATTAAAGTGTAGAAAAAAATATTGAAGGCGACCTGCCTGGGAAAGGATATGGAAAATTCATATTTAAAACACAAACATTTCTGAGTATCAAGATCAAAACAATTTATAACTTTTCAACTTTACGATATTTTTTTATTAGCAAAATGCCAATCAAAAATAATTTCTTCATTTCCCTATTATGTGCAGCATGGCTGCTGTGGGACACTGATTGTACTTTTTCCCGGAAGGACCTTTTTTCAGCTGTTTTTCTTGTTTTTTCAACTTCCCAACTCCCGCGCTTCGTTTTGAAATATTTGAAATTGTAAACATTTCAAAACCAGGTTCAATCTCAGTCGTACCTTATTTCACATCCGCTCCCATATTTGGTCCAACAGACGGATGGTATGACGGTATGGTAAGGTAAATTCTCAGCAACTAAGTATCCGTACCATTTTCAGGACTCTCATTACATTTTTCCGGTTTTATTTATTTATTTTTCCCTTTCTCCAAGGCGTGGAATGAGCGGGCGCCAACCAAAGGCACATAGTGGATTTCCAGGATGAACGGAAATGCACTGAATGGAAAAAAAGAAAACAGAAAAAAATCTGAAGAAAAGATTCTCTGGTTGGGAAAAAAAATACACAAAAAGTAAAAAAGAATCCACTTTGCTCGAAAGCCCTCGAAATTCATAACAATCCTGAGGAAGTTGTATTCGTGGAATGAGTGTTAAGCATCTGAGCTCATGCCGTTCGGGGGTTGATTCGCGTTGGTTTGCATCGGTTTCGCGGCTGGCCCTTGCAGGATATCTAATAAAAAATTTATAAATGAGCAATTCGAGACTTTGGCCGCAGATTAAAGGTTTCCCCCGCGGACTGCGCTATATTTGCGCGACTTGTAACGACTGCGAGTAGTAGAACGATGGCAGCGCGACAGCGTTGACTAAACTCCTGATTGAAGCTGTATGCGGTAGGCAATAAAAATATAAAGGACTTCTACCTCTAAAAAAAGAGAAGAAAAACCACACAAAAAACGAACATCGCCGGGTTGAACTGAATTCGGTTGAGGATAGGGAAACGACCAATGGAAGAAAATTAAAGGGCTTTAGGGACTCACTGAGTCACAGCATGCTAAAACAATAAAAACAAATCATTGTTGAAGTTATGGTTACAATTTTATTGTTTTTTGGGTGAATGGGCGGGCGATTTAAAGGAGAATGAGTTAAGTGTCCTAGTGGAGGAATAGGTGAAAATGCAATTTTCATATTTTTCCTTGCTGTTAAAGGCCACCCTTCTTTAAAAGGCGAAAATCTACTATTAAGAACGGGATGATGTGGAAGGAGGTCATCTAGGCCTTTGTCGATTATTTGTGCGATAAAAGCGAATCAAAATGTTTTTAGGTAATTATTAGCAAAGTTGTACGATGAAGGTTGCTATCTGGATATGTTGCCTATATCACAATGAAGCCTAGAAAACTAATTTGCTAAGGTTGACCTAAAGAGGTTTGCCATGATCGGAACGAAATACACGTGAGAAAGCTGAATTCGCGAAGTATACTATATTAGGCGGATATTAAACGGACATATTTTGGACCGTTGGACATGGGGCACACGCTTCTGATACTACTGGCACTTTCAAAAGAATTTTAAAGGGGTCACGGTTTACACTGTTTGATAATGCACAATGGACCGTTTAGTCCGAAAACGGTATCCGAACTACAGAGTCTTGAATATTCGTTCTGCAACTCAGAAAGTAAAACAGACTAGAGAATATAAGAGCAGTGTTAAGTTAACCCCTGGCTTTGGGCGAATCCATACCTCAAGCAATATATCTCTCTAGCCCATGAAAGTTTATGCATTTTTCTACACAAATTAGTTGAGGTCCCTACCTACTTGGGAGATCAATAAATGCGCATTTTTACTTCTACCATTTTTTTCCGAATTCAGCTTTGGAGATTTTGATTAGAATTAGAACGTGGTGGCTTAAAATAACCAGCCACCAGCCAGTACCAGCAGCCAAGGTACGGATGCGAATTTCTCGGAACCAACGGAGTCGAGTAAGAACACCAAAATTTAACGTCGGAAAGCTGCAATCGCAGGAGACCGCCAGGACCTTCGCCGATCAAGTCTCCCTCAAGCTCTTTCAGGTCCCGATGCAACCTGCAGAAACCATAGAACAGCAATGGAGTCGTTTTCAAAAGGCCATTAGAGAGGCCGCCTCAGATATACTCGGTTTCAAGCCACCACCGTCGAGAAATCCCTGGTTTGATGATGAGTGCAGACAGGCCCATGTAGAGAAACAGAATGCATACATGGCCACATTGCATCGACGGACGAGAGCTGCCTGCGAGCTCTATGAACAGAAAAGGAGGGAGGAGCATGCGCTTCTAACAAGGAAAAAGAAGGAGCACGAGAAGCGCGAGATCGAGGAGATGGAGAGATGTTACTGCAGGAACGACATTCGAGAATTTTACCAAAAAGTAAAACGAACATGCCAAGGCTATAAAGCCAGAGCAGAAGCCTGCAGGGATGAGCATGGACAACTAGTAGTGGAGTCACAGTCGATGCTGAGATTGTGGAAGGACCACTTCTGCAGACTGTATAACGGCGATGATAGTCAAAATGCCGCCGTCAGGCAGAGCGAACCATTCACAATGGACGAAAACGAAGGATAATCCCGTCCACCCGACCTAGACTATGTTAAGATAGCGATATCGAAACTTAAGTCTTACAAAGCTGCTGGAGCAGACGGACTCCCCGCGGAGCTGTTTAAAGCAGCTGGCGAGCTGTTTAAAGCAGCCAACTCATGTGCAAGATATGGTCGGAAGAACGCATGCCCGATGAATGGAAACTAAGCATCGTTTGCCAGGTCCATAAGAAAGGAGGATAAGCCTCCTGAACATCGCGTACAAGATCCTCTCTGCCGTACCGTGTAAGTACCTGAAACCGTTCGTGGACAAACTGATAGGTTCCTACCAGTGTGGTTTCAGGCCAGGAAAATCCACGATAGACCAAATATTTGCACGGCAGATCTTGAAGAAGACACATGAATTCCAGGTCGATACGCACCATCTTTTCGTCGACTTTAAAGCCGCGTATGACAGTGCTTATAGAGGCGAGCTATACAGAGCCATGTCATGTTTTAACATTCCTGCCAAACTCGTCACATTATGCAGGATGACTATGGAGAACTCTCGCTGCTCCATTAAGGTCGGAGGTGAACTTACCGACCCCTTTGATGTTAAAAAAGGTTTTAGACAGGGTGACGCACTGTCATGTGATTTCTTCAACATTATTCTTTAAAAGATCGTGGGGGACTCTGCGGCCAATACAAGAGGTACGATCTACTTTCAGTCCACACAAATGCTTGCCTACACAGATGACATTGACGTTATTGGACGAACAAAACGAGACGTCAATGAGGCGTCCACAAGCATTGAAGCAGAAGCGGCGAAAGTGGGTCTAATGGTAAATGGGGACAAGACCAAATATATGCTGTCATCCAAGAAAGACGCACAACACTGACGTCTTGGTCAGAACGTCACCTTCGGCAGCTATATTTTTGAAGTAGTCACCAGCGCTGAGATAAAACGCAGAATAACTCTTGCCAATCGCTGCTTCTTCGGGCTCAAGAGGCAATTGGGTAGTAGAGCCCTCTCTCGAAAAACTGAGGTTTCCCTCTACAAAACCTTAATCATCCCGGTCCTCCTCTACGGCGCTGAGGCTTGGACGTTGTCAAAAGCAGATGAAGAGGCTCTTGGACGATTCGAGAGGAAAATTCTGCCTGCAATCTTTGGTCCCGTTTGTGTAAACGGAGAATGGAGGAGGAGATTCAACCAAGAACTGTACGGGCTGTACAGCGACATCGGCCTGGTTAGACGTCTTTGGACCCAACGTCTAAGATGGCTAGGCCATGTAGAGCGAATGGACATCAATGCTCCGGCCCGAAGCGTCTTCGACTCCAACCCCGAGGGACGACGCAGCAGAGGACGACCGCATTTAAGGTGGCGCGCACAGGTGGAAGGGGACCTCAACCAACTGGGCGTGCGGCACTGGTAGGGGCTGGCCGAAGATCGGGCCGGCTGGAGAGGCTTGTTGGTTGAGGCCCTGGTTCACCCCGAACTGTAGCGTCATCAAAGTAAGTAAGTAAGTGGGAAGGTTTTTAGTCCAAGGAATGTCCTGTGAGCCTTTGATTGCCGAACAAGCCCTCGCAGCAACGTATTATAATATCAAATACGCGAAACGGATTGTGTATTCGCCTATTTGTATGCCGTAAAAGAAAAACGACCGTTTTTTACAATATTGCACAACTTTAATGTTCACTCGAGCAAACTCTATTTGTTGTGTTTCAGTGGCGAATAAATAAACCAATCAAAATTTTCCGCTTCGTTGATGAACAACAACCATCGTCTGGTCAATTAGTTCCGACTTCATCAATCACTCTTATTGTTTTTACAGCTTGCCTCAAAGTCATTTAAAGCAGCTAGCATAAACAACAACTTTTTATAAGAATCCTTCGTCCGCCGCAAAAATGCCGGCCGATAAAAACGAACCATCTATTTATCGATTACAAAAAATAAAAATAAAAAACAAAAGGCAAAAACAAGGAATCTATTCTAGGGCAACCCCACAGCAAACTCTCAACACTGCATACAACCACGTTGGGGGAGCGAATTTACGCTATCGGAGCACACAAAACCATAGCGGTTGCCGAAGCATATTCAAAAATCTTCCTGAATGACAGCAGATGAACCAGCTTCGCATTCGTATGGAGAATGGGTACTAAAAATGGGCAACCACCAGTAATTTGCATGCGGTTTTGAGTCTGAACACTGAACACTGAACACCAAGCACCAAAAGCTGAAGGATTTGCGAAAACCCAAAATTGAAAGAAGTCAGCCACTAATTAAATAAATTTAACCAAGCGTTAACTTTTAATGCAAAATATATAGAAAATTGAGGAAACAATATGCTATTCGTTCGAATTATCATCCATTCCTCTGGGTAACAGCCGACAACGGGTGATGGCCGACGAGACGTGGCTGTAAGGGCCTGCGGTGTTGTTCTACTGTTCTGGCGTTCGGGTGCGAAGAGTAAAAATGGCAATTCATTTGGAAACCGCATCAGGATTAACACCAAACCACAATTGTTCCTCCGTCTACATTGTTCGATGGTGGATTGTGAAATGTTGTCAAGGATCCATGGATTATTTAATGCTCGTGGATACAACTCGCATGGAAAATGCGAACAGTTTGTTGTCTAAAATGCATAGAATTGAAAACTAGATTTAGTGGTAATCGTTGGATGCACGTGAGACATTTGTGTGATTCCGAAATTATGTGATATATAATGGATACGGAATGCTGATGCAGTTACGACTACACTACGAGTAGATCTCGGACTTCCTTTGCATTTCCTCATAATATTACGCATTCTGAACATCTGCAAGAACACAGGGGCGGCCAGAGCGCTGAGCATTTGTCATAGATCATTGAGAATGGCAGAGATTGTAGACAGCCTAAATCAGTCTCTTCGTAACAATCTACACTTTTCAATTCAGAACGCGTAAATGCTTTGATATGAGTATATAAAGCTGTCCCTCTGCAAAATTCAATTGGTGGATAAATTGAAAGCAATTGAGTCCTTTTCAATGTTTACCAACTTTCTGTTTTCGGATGAAGTCAATTTTCATTTGATTGGACTATCTATGTGGAGCTGCCAACGACAGCACGAGGAACTATTAGCCCTTACTTTTCGAAGACGAAAGAAAGCTTGCAGTTACGGTACCGTATGGGTAAATGTTAGACGACTTCTAGGCGCCCGAATAGCAATATTTCCTTTCTTTTACCAAACAATATGATACCAATAGGAGGAAGTAACGTACGCTGCTATTGATAGTATGTTAAACAGCCCCCGGAAATGTGTTAAATAACGCATATAAGTGTGTCATTTAACACACAGAAATGTGTAAATGAGATTAAGTGTGTCACTTAACTCGGCTGATCTTTGAAATTAATACACTAATACCAGTTAAATCTATAACACGTTCTATGGTGTGTATACTAACTCTACACTTAAGTATGTTGCAGCAACACTTCTTCTTCTTCTTAATAGGCGCTACAGTTCGGGTGAAGCAGGGCCTCAACCAACATGCCCCTCAAACTAGCACGATCTTTTGCTAGCCTTTTTCGTTGCCGCACACCCAGTTCGCTGAGGTCACCTTCCATCTGTGTGCGCCATCTTAAGTGCGGCCGTCCTCTGCTTCTTCGTCCCTCGGGGTTGGATTCAAAGACTCTCCGGGCTGGAGCTGTGGTGTCCATTCGCTCTACATGGCCCAGCCATCTTAGGCGATGAATTCGTAAACGCCTGACTAGGCTCATGTCGCTGTACAGCCCGTAAAGTTCGTGGTTGAATCTTCTCCTCCATCCCCCGTCTGCGTTTATAGGCCCGAAAACCACCCGCAAAATCTTTCGCTCAAACCGACCAAGGGCCTGCTCATCCACTTTTGATAGTGTCCATGCTTCTGCGCCGTACAACAGGACCGGGATGATAAGGCTCTTATATAGAGTCAACTTCATTTACCTCTATTATTCCTGCAAGAGGTAGGATCGCCTTTTTTGTGGATGGGGCAAATAAAGCTGGTATTCCAGTCGTCGGGCATGCTTTCATCTTCCCAAATTCTGCATATGATCTGGCGCATGCTCCCTATCAGAACATAACCGCCAGCCTTAAAGAGCTCTGATGGCAAGCGATCTGAGCCTGCGGCCTTGATATTCTTCAGCTTCTGAATAGCTGTGCTGACTTCTTCGATGCTGGGTGGGAGGACTGGAGTTGGGATTTCCTCGGTCCCTACCACTCTTTCTTGGTCATGCTCGTTAAGCAGCTGCTGGAAATGCTGCTTAAATACATCCACTATTCCCTGCGGGACGGTGACAAGATTACCCTAGCAGTTTCGAAGAGCCTGGGTGCCCTTTTTGAAGCCTCCTGCAAGGTTTTTGGCTTTCTTGTAAAAGGCTCGTGTTTTATGCTTATCCCTAGACTCCTCGATATCTTTGAGCTGGGAGGCTGCGAAGATTCTTTTCTTTTATCGCAGTAGTTTTTTCTCCTCCCATTTTCTGGCTCGGTACTCTTCTTGCGCTGCCCTGGTTTACCTCTGCAGCGCCTTTTGATACGCCTTGTCGGTTGCTGCCTTTTTCTGCTCACAATCGCCATCATACCACGCGTGTGCACGTGATGTGATAAAATCTGCCTCTGATGCAGATCACAGTCAGGCGACTACTTATAGGTTTAAAGTCGATAGCCTTCGATCTTAACCGCTTTCCCATGACAAATCCGCATCCCAGTAAGTGCAATCTTTTGTGACAGCTGTAATAAATGTCGCAATTTTTCTTCCTCATCATACCGTTTCCTATCCAGCGTATTTCCTGGACCGCAGTAATATTTGCATTGTACTGCGTGCGGTTTTTAGTTTAAGAACAGCTCTGGGAGCATACAGGGTTCTGACATTCCAGGAACATACTCGCAAATCGTGTTTCCTTTTTCGTGCGTGCGTGTCGACGACGAGTAACCACCGCGCCGCGAGGAGGCCGTATGTCAATTTGGCCCGGGCATTTAAACAGGGATCGTTCCTGGCATCTCGCCAGGTTGAGAGCGATCGACAACTTTATCCAGCAGTGAGCAGTGTCATCGTCCTCGCAACATGCAGCACAGGTGGGCGTCCCATTGATGCCAATTACGCAGAGATGCTTAGCAAAGGTGTAATTGTCGTAATGACTCCTAAAAAGCGGATGAAGAGGCCCTTGGTCGGTTCGAGAGAAAGATTTTGCGCGTGATTTTTGGGCCTATAAACGCAGACGGGGGATGGAGGAGAAGATTCAACCACGAGTTTTACGGGCTGTTCAGCGACATGAGCCTAGTCAGGCGTCTACGGATTCAATGCCTAAGATGGCTGGGCCATGTAGAGCAAATGGACACCACAGCTCCAGCCCGGAGAGTCTTTGAATCCAACCCCGAGAGCCGAAGAAGCAGAGGACGGCCACACTAAAGATGGCGCACACAGGTGGAAGGGGACCTCAGCCACCTGGGTGTGCGGCAATGGAAAAGGCTAGCGAAAGATCGTGCTAGATGGAGGGCCATGTTGGTTGAAGCCCAGGTTCACCCCGAACGGTAGCGCCCACTAAAAAGAAGAATTAGGGCATACTCGCTTAGTCATCATGCAACCTGGATAATCCTTCCATCTACGGTTGTGTGTAATACACAGCCAATCGTTAATGTAGGAATAATTTACCGTGGACCTAAGAGGCTCTCCTCTGATCCCATTCTGGCGAGTTCATCAGAGATCTCCTTTCCTGGAATACCAGAGTGGCCTGGAACTAACACGAGCTTTAGTGAATTTAGTCTACCGACTCTGTTCAAGAAAGACTTGAGTTCATGCACTAATTTAGTTAAGGGGTTGCACAAAGCTTTGAGTGCAGCTTGGCTGTCACTGCAAACACATATGCTTTTTCCCCTCCACCTGTGTTTCACAACATAGTTGTATTCCCACTAGTCTTATATGTATGCAAGAGTAACTTTGTTAATATTTTTAATTCCACAAGAAATATCTTTAAGGCCCTTAAGCTTAATTATCCATCCCTCACCTGTATGTCATAAAACCGCTCTTTGTAAAATAACACCACTCTTCCATGATACTTTCACTAAATAATGTATTTCATCCTTCAGTCCACCCGTCACTGTAAACCAAAAAAGCCATTCCATTGTCCGATGAACCTTTGCTAAGGACTCCATGCACTCATCTACTCAGCGGGGCATTAAAAAATCTTTTAAGATGTCTAAAACAACATAAATTCATCCCTCGGTCTTATTATAAAAACATAAAACATACCTAATGCGTTGAAAACCATAAATTTTTTAAAAGTTAATCTCTTCGTGGCCAGGACATGAATTCTAACGCCTTAATAATGAGTTATGATGATACAATGGACCGTGGTGCTAGCCACATTATACTGTTTGCGTTTTTTTTCCTTGTTTTGCACCCGCTTGTTGTGCTCATCTTGGTGTCTAGCTTTTGAAGGTCTGAAAGATCTGTGACTTGTAGCCGTAACCGAAAACAAAGCAATGGAGAGCGTTGGAAGTTTTCAGAATTTGCCCATAAAAATGCTGTGAAAAGGAAATTATACCAAAAAGGAACTAAAGGAGAAGGGTGCGTCATTGAGTTCTGAAGGTCTTTGCGGGGTTCCTAAAATGCTGTCTTGTACGTGACAGTAATCTATTGTATATGTAGGTGCATGCGAAGAGTACTATAATGTCGTTCGAATCGGTTTAGGTGAAGAAATAGTGGGCGTCCGCATACTGACTGAGTACTTCCTTTCAAAGGGCATTCACTGACTTAGTATGTTGAGGAGCTGACTGGTAACCACTCTTTATGGCTCGTTTTACTATAGGTCTAGTCCGTTCCACGTTCAATTTGGCTTTAGTAGAAAACAGCCGTGGTCCTTACTGAAAACGCCCTTTGCCAATGAACATTCTTGAGAAAGAATCAGGGTATTTCTCAGACAAAGTACTGTTCAGATGAATATTGGCATTGAAATTCCCTCAACAAAACTATACTTATGTATAATCCATGTACACCACCCTTTTGTATCATTTCTGCTGGACTTGTCCATCATCAGCTGATTAGTATGCTTCTAATGTCATCAACCGTCCTCCTCATCACAATAATTACCATTACCGGATTTTATTCGGTCTCTGGCTTGTCGATGCGCTCAGAATGCCGTCCATCGTATCTGCCACACTCCTATACTCCCCTTGACGAAAGAGATTCGAAAAATATCGAATTTATCTCATTATCCTGAAAGGCTGCTGCTGTAATATGTTTTCTCATAATTTCTTGGTAAACACCGTGCCAATGTAACCATCACGATACTAACTTTTTCGATATTCGTAAAGCTTCTGGCTCCCATGTCGTCGATGGATTAATCTGTTTGACTAGGATATACAATCATGGACGCAGTAAAAAGCCCTGTCCACTGTCCATTCCGAGTATCATATAATTGTCTTGTTCGAGGTGTGTTCAAGGATTTGTTTTTTTCCTCTCTTAAACTGATGTTTCATGATGTCAAACGGATCTGGTGTCTACCCTGGAACTAGTGGAACCGAAAAACTAAATGGGGCGTATTTTTTACGATGTCTTAATGGAATTTATATTGAAGGAAAACAACTCTTACCTAATCCTTTAAATTCAAAGGAAAATTGCTCACTGGAGACTAATAAAATCAACGACATGGAACTTTCATGATGGCTCAACGACTGCAAAGAGTCAGGTTTCCGGTGCTGGGGTTGGAATCAAAGATTTCGAAATCGGGCGTGGATGAGACGAATGGATTCAAAGAAGAAGACATCGAGTTAAAAGTATTCTATTCGTGGTGGAATGATGATGATGACTGTGATGGGGTTAAGGTAACATTACGAATTAACCAGCTTATTGCTTTATGGAGGAAGGTAGGTGCGTGCATTGAATGGCTGAAGATGTTCTGCGACGTTGATTTGGGACAGATGGAGCTGGGACAAAGTATGTGTTTACTCGAGGGCTAATGTTAACTTTTCCGAGTTAAGTTAATTTGTGCTTCGATTGAGATTTAAGATTAAATGTACGTGCCGTAAAAACGCAGCTTAGTTTTGTTGGGTCCAATACGGCTTAGTTGAAACACTACCCTGTAGCGAGAATCAATTCGATTATACTTTTTGCCTACCATTCAAGTCGATACAGATTGAATGAAATTTAATTAATTTTTTCCATTCACCTCTAAGGCACTATCAATATTTAATGGTAAGCAAATTGCTAGGCATTTAAAAACAAAAATAAACAAGTTGAATTCACTTGCCTTTAAGCACCATAGCTATATTGATAAGCTTATCTTTTTAACGAGTTCGATGATGCTGTCCTGAAGTTAGGTTTCTTCTTTTTTCAGCAGTCTTCAGGGGAAGTTTGTAATCCTAAAAAAAGGTCAACGTTGAGCAACACGATACTTTCAATTGAAAAGTCTCAGTTTAACCATCATGTGAAGCTGAATTATGTTCCTGAGTTGACTGTTCCGTCGCCCGTTTGAGTCATACGAAAACATTGCAGTGGTTGACCATGCCAGAGTCCTTCTTCTTATCGGGCGCTGCAGTTCGGGATAAGCCTGGCGCTCAACCAACATACCCCTCCAACTAGCACGATATTTTGCTAGGTCCCATTCCACCTGTGTGCGGCCGTCCTCTGTTTCTTCGTCCCTCGGGGTTGGATTCAAATATTCCAGGCTGGAGCTGTGGAGTCTATTCACTCTACATGGCCTAGCCATCTTAGGCGTTGAATCCGTAGCCTGACTAGACTCATGTCGCTGTACAGCCTGTACATAAAGCTCGTGGCTGAATCTTTTCCTCCATACCCTGTCTGCATTTATAGGACCGAAAATCACACCCAGAATCTTACTTGAACCGACCAAGGACCTCCTCATCCGCTTTTGATAGTGTCCATGCTTCTGTGCTGTACAGTAGGACCGAAATAATGAGGGAAAGGGCTCTATTACTCAATTGCTTCCTGAGCCCAAAGAAACAGCGATTGGCAAAAGTGATTCTGCTTAACTATCACCAAGTGGTCCGTGATGAGCGTCCTTTTTTGATGACAGCATATATTTAGTTTTGCCCTCGTTTACTGCCAAACCAATTTTCGCCGGCTCTCAATACTCGTAAACGCCTCACTGTTATCTCGTGGTGTTCCTCCGATTATGTCAATGTTATCCGCGTATGTGAGTAGATTGTGCCTCTATTTGAAGTATTTGAAGTAGATTGTGCCTCTTGTGCTGGCCATTGATTTTTGCACAGTCATTTCTAATTCGATGTTGAAGAAATCCCCGCCATGCCTAAATCCTTTTTTGACTTCAAAACTATCGGGCAAGCGTCCACCGATTCGGATAGAACAGCGAGCATTCTCCAAAGGCATCCTGATCTGCATCACGGATCTGCCGTCATGTGAAAATTTGGTAGGTGGTGGACTTCCCTAGCCTGGAGCTGCACTGATAAGAACCTATCATGCTTCAGGCGTACACACAAAACGGTAGAAAAGATTTTGTAAGCGATGTTATGGAGAGTTATTCCTCTGTAGTTGGCGCAATCAAAGGGGTCTTCTTTCTTGTGGATCGGTGGTTTGGGCATGCGATGCAGAGATTCCACTCCTCGAGCATGCTTTTCTCTGATCATATCTTACGGAAGAGCTGCTTTGAAGAGTCCAGCAGACAGTCCGTCTGCACCAGCGGCTTCATTCGGTCTTAACTCGTAGAGCTCACGAGTTACTCTTGAATGTACACCTGCTTCGCTGTGTACATTCTCCTGCACACTCTTGAACCAGTTGTTTCTTCGTGGTGGAGCCTAGAAGCCCAACACTTCAAATGCAGTGCCTTTCAGGGTTTGTTTGCAAAGGTTCCACTGTTGTTCTACTGACTGCGTGGAGGGTTGAGGTGTAAGAGAGATCTTAAGGGCAATGCGATCGGTAAAAGCACGAGCGATTTCTGGCGACAGTAGCTTTCCGACTTCATAAATTTGTATTCTTACTCAATTCCGTTGAGTTCATGATATCCATAGGCGTATTTTGACTACTAAAAGATAGTGGTCCGAGGCTATGTTAGCTCCTCGGAAAGTTCGATCATCAAGAATAGTGGGGGAGTGTCTGTCGTTGATCACGATGTGATACTCGTAAATCTTATTTTTTTTGGGTGGCGTTACAGCCCATGAAGGACCAGATCCAAGCTTCTTTCAATCACCCATGTTGTGTGTGATTAATTTTTCACACAGATGAAGGGGACCTACTGTTTAATGCCGATTTCGAACGGCGTGAGTCGAGAAGCTTTTTCGTCGCAAGCTTACTACGGGGGGTTTTGCCGGTACCCCGCCCAGGAGGAACGTCGCGAAATAAACACTCGATGGCGTTGGTATTATCGGGATCCAAACTCGCTCATCGTGCGCCAGAGTCCAACACACTAACCACTGCACCACGGCTCCCTCGTAAATCTGGTTAGTGATTAAATGATCTGACGACCGCCGAGTGCCTTTGTTTATATCGGGCTAGAAGGATATTTCGTTCCGTAGCAAGGTCAATCAGTGAGTCCGTTTCGGATGTGGTGTCGTGTACGTTGTGTTTGCCGATGATTCGTACAAAGATGCTTTCCTTACCCAGCTTAGCATTGAATTCGCCTCTTACAAATTTGATTTAATAGATGGGACATTGGGCATACGTTCTGTTTTGGAGATCGTATAACTCATGTTTGGTGGAGTCATCCTTATCTTCCGCGGGTACGAGACAGATGTTGGAAAAATTAGCCTTGATACGGATCGTTATGAGACGTTCGCTCACATGCCGAAAGCTTAGGACTTTTTGCCTTAGTCCACTTCGAACAACAAATTCGCACCTGAGCAATCGTTGTCCTCTCTCTGTAGCAGTCGAAGTAGTAGATATCGTAGTTTTTCATCGGCTTTATACCCGGTTCATTCCATCGCATTTCCTCAATTTTCTCATTTCCGCAAATTGTTCAGCTGCACGTGGTCTGTTTAGGGACCTAACATTCCACGTACAGAGCCAAAAGCCATTGTACTTTTTTCGTTTTTTGCAAGGGTCGTCAAAATGAATCCGGTCCATTTTATCCGAGGCTTGTGGTTGTTTCTGAGCAAATTTGGGGTTTTCCGTTTACGGTTTGCCAGATCATAACCAAACCGACATTAATCCTGTTTTGTGGCGCGGGGTACACGCCATTCGTTCTCTTCCATTATTAATTTCCATGGTAAGGAAATTTCCATATTACACCACGAAGAGGTGGAAGTAGGACGCGGCTAACAGAGCTGCTTCTTGTTCGGCTGCAGAGACTCTCACTTGTTTTTTTTTCAGCGGACTAGCACCCCACCAAGCTGCGGCACATCTTTTCATCGATTTCAAGGCCGCTAACGACAGTGCGCAAAGAGACGAACTATACAGCGCCATGTCTAGTTTTGACATCCCTGCCAAACTCGTCAGATTGTGCAGAATGACAATGGAGAACTCTCGCTGCTCCATCAGGGTAGGTAGCGAGTTAAGAGAGACATTTGATGCTAAAAAAGGATTTAGACAAGTTGACGCACTATCGCATGCGTTGACGCGTGCTTGCGCACGCGGATGACATTGACGTAATTGAACGAACCCAGCGGGACGTCAATTAAGCGTTCGAAAGCATTGAAGCAAACGTAAAACGAAATATTTGCTGTCAACCAACAAAGACGCGCAACACCGACATCTCGGCCAGAACGTCACAATGGGCAGCTACAGCTTCGAAGAGGTCAAGGACTTCGTCTACTTTGGCTCACTAGTGACCAGCGACAATAAGACCAGCGGTGAGAACAAATGCAGAATTACTCTTGCCAACCGCTGCTTCGTTGGGTCTCAAGAGACAATTGAGAAGTAGAGCTCTCTCTCGAGAGACCGAAGTTGCGCTGTACAAAACCTTAATCATCTCGGTCCTTCTCTATGGCGCAGAGGCCTGGACTTTAACGAAAGCGGATGAAGGGACCCTTGGTCGTTTTGAGAAAAAATTCTGCGTGCAATCTGTGGTCCCGTTTGTATAAACGGGGAGTGGAGGAGAAGATACAACGACGAACTATACGGGTTGTACAGCGACATCGGCCTAGTACAACGTCTACGTATCCAAAGTCTAAGATGGCTAGGCCATGTAGATCGAATGAATAACACAGCCTCGGCCCGAAGAGTCTTCGAGTGCAACCGCGATGGACGACGCAGCAAAGGACTATCGAATCTGAGGTCGCGCACACAGGTGGAAGGGGACCTTAACCAACAGGTCGATTGTGGCATGGGCTGTGTGGCATGGCGTGCCATCCTGCATGAACCAGAGAGCGTCCATCCAACCCAGCTTAATTTTCGAAGAAAAATTGTCCAATGATGCCACCACTCCACAATCCGCCCCAAGCTGTCTCTCTCTGTGGATGCATTGGCTTCTCGACAATAGCGTGCGGGTTTTCCAAGCCCTAAATGCGACAATTGAGGGCGCAGTGATTAGTGTGTTGGACTCTGGCGCACGGTGAATTAGTACCCCTCACCGGGGTACTAGCAAAACCCCCGTAGTAAACTTGCCATGAAAAAGCTCCTCGACTCACACCGTTCGGAATCAGCATTAAACAATAGGTCCCTTTCACATGTGTGAAAAATAAATCACACACAACATGGGCGATTGAAAGAAGCTTGACTCTGGCCTTCATGGGCTGTAACGTCATCAAAGAAGAAGAAGGTGCGACAATTTTTTTTGTTAACGTAGCCGCCGGGATGAATATGCTCATCAGAAAAGACGATTTTTCGCCCAAAATTATTGTCCAATTCAAGATGCTCTAAGGCCCAAACTGCGAAGCGATAACGAAGCGGATGGTTGCGCGCTTTAAATTGCTGAGTCAATTGGACCTTACCTTGAAAGCGAATCTTTGTACAGAATTCTTCTCAGGCTAGTGCGTGGAATGTTGAGCTGTTGAGATCGATGACGAGTTGATGTTCGTGAATTGAGTCTCACACTCTCGGCTACAGCAGCCACAATCTCATCTGTGCGCACCGTACAACGACGGGGACCATGAGTGTTGTCCACTATGTAACATACCAGTGGGTGCTTCATTTCGAAAAACGCACTGTTTTGGACTACACAGCACTCACTTTGGAAATAAGTTTTCAATGTTTCCCAACCTTGTTCAAGCGTAAAGCTACTCATTTCGTTCTGCGGAGATATGATACTGACCTTCTGTCAACATTTCGAGCGGGAAACAGCTGTCAATGTCAAAATAACCTAGGATTAAAAATAAAAGCCACTAGATGGTCCACCGCTTACATGCAACATAGCCTAAGTAGGTTCCTATTGTATGGATTTTATAATTCCAGGAGGGCTTGTTAGAGAGACAAGTCGGTTTTGATACAATTTTACCTTGTCAGGTCTAATGGTCTACATAGCAAAGTTGCAAGCAAAATAAGTCTAGAGGTCACCCGTCACCTTAATTCAAATTGGGAAAATGTAATTTAAAAAATATTTGTGTATACATAACAGGAGCTTGCTGGCAGCTTGACTTCGATAACTCTTCAATTAGATGTAATCGCGGGACGATTTCACGCTTTAGCGCCTTCTTCTGAGAGTAAGTTCATACACATATAATTGAGTAATTGAGTAACACCTCAAACTAGCGTTCAATACATCATTAACCGCATGTATCTTAATCTGCACACACTACCTCGCACAGGTTCAGGTATCTACGAATGAAAACTACTTTATCAAAGTTATATCAAAGCGAATGGAGTTAGCTATTCCCATGGGGTGTACACAGTTTAACACTTTCGACTGTCGATATGACGAGTATGTATGTGAACAGGTTGTTCGACTTGTTGATTGTAATCTGTATTTTAACTGACGTTTCCAGCCGTTAAAATCTGTTTAATTATTCAGTGATTTAGTCTAATTATTCTAGCGTTAAACCTCAATCGTATGGTGTTATGTGCTGTCGAAGGCTTATTCTAATTGGGGAGGGTGCAATTAAATGAGGTGCTAGAGGTGGAGAGTTATGTAAGTGTATCGTTGATTTTCCGAGTGGTTTAATCAATGATACCTGAGGGGTTTTCTGCGGTAAATAGTTGCGGTTGTTCCCATGCGTTTAGGTATAGAAAGGTGGTAGTGTAAGCTTGATTGCACTTGGCACTAAGTAGTTGCATAGTTAAAAGCGGTAATGCATGAGGACTATTAAGGACTGTTGTCGATGGAAGTTGCTCTCTTTTTATCTTAATCTAAACATTAAGGATTCAAGGTATTGCTTAATGGCAACGGTTGAGGTTTATTTGGGTCTGCATAACCAGTGTGTGAGCGTCACTTCATGTAAAGGTTCGAGGACGAAGACGACCTTAAATATCTAAGCTAAACACAAACTTAGCAAGAGAACTTCTAGTTTTTCCATTTTTAGAGAAGTGTCCCAACAAATTTTCAGCTCCAAAAACAGACTTTAATTCTGAAAGTGAATGCGAACCCTCTACGGATCCACTATGACTATGAGAACAAGTAACAATTTTATTGCCTCTAGTCAAACTTGTATGTAAAGCCTTGTATATCGTCCTATACACAGGACCGAATTACAAAACATAACCTGTCGTCATGCTCATATGTAAAAAACGTAAAAAAAGAAGACAAAACACGAATGTTTTATTGGATAACGTGCTGTCAGTCGTGGCGTAGTCGGCACTTGTTATCATGGGGAGAAGAAATTAAATTGTTTTTCAGCAAACGACGTCCTTCATGTGACTTCCTCTCCACAGGCATAGATGTTTGCTTTGAAAGACTCAGTATTTCTTTCCTGCTTTTTAAAATCATGAAATACCTTCATTGTCGTCATCATCGGCTGTTCACTGGAATCTTTTTAGGCATCATATTCGGACAATTTTTCCTTCGAAAAAATGAATGAACCAAAAAAGGAATCGGCAGAGTGAGAAACAAGAGCGGAAACTTTTCAAAGACATTCTCGATATGTGTGTTCGTGGAACAGGCATGGTGTTATGGCTGAGCAGGACCTGCATACAATGGCACGTCTCGCCGACTCGGAATAAACGGGTTGTCGGAAAACGGGCGATGTATTTCCGCAGGGAATTTTATACTCTGTATAGTCTGTATAGTCCTGTTTAGGACTTGTATAAAAAAAATTAAAACAATACAATGCTTACCGATAAACGGGCGTTCTTTCTATGTTGACGTTCTTTGTTGACTTTGCTGCTTGAAATGTTTAAAACCATCACCGGAAGCATGGTCTGGATAAAGGACCTCCGAAAAAAGGAATTCAGGATGTAAACGCTGTTTCGCTTATTTTCTCTATGTAAAATGTGTAACATGTGGTCTTGTGATCAAGCGAAATAATTGCCCGTATAAACCAAATTTATTAAGTTAAATGTGAGCAGCGAATTAATTCAATTTGTCTTGTACTGTTGTTACAAGAATGCGGCTTTAAATCATTTTAACAGGCGGTGAGAATGAGTCACAGATATATGATTTTGGCATCTCCAAGAATCTTGGCGGTGTCTGAAGTTATAATATTATGTTCATACTAGGGCACACTCCTACGTAAATGATGCTGGTCTTTAAAAAAAAATATTAAAAGGACGAATGGTTAGCCATGGAGTAATGGAATTCTTTAAAGTGTACATTCAAATTTCGTTAGAGATAATTTACTCTAATTAGAGTAAAAACGATATGCACCACGAAATTAAAGGTTTAAAGGTCGTATTCTCGCCCAAACGAACAGGAATTAAGTCTCCAAGAAAGTCTTCTCAGAAATCACAGTATCATACGACAAGAACGTTTAATTCCCAATAAACTGTTTGAGCGTATTCTCATTGTGATCAGAGCACTCAAGAAATCTGAGGCACCTTTAATAAGTCCAAAGCAGATCCCCTCAGTCTACAGTTTCAAATTCACTTTCCGGGAAATGAGATCAACATCGATCCATTTCAGACTCCAAATAAGTAATTGTGACCGAGACGATCAGTGTAACCCGGCGTAGCTGGTATTTTGAGACACACATGGAGAAAAGAATAAGCGGTTTAATATGCTTTTACACCGTTTGGTTTGATGGCTTTAAGTCACCATGCACTGCTGGAGCATGTACTTATATGCTGTAGAAAGGTTTCGGGCAGCGGAAAAAATCTTGTAAGGCTGCTCTTCGAAGTCTTGTAAGGCCTTGATTAAGACAACATTTGACAAGATGTGGGTAATGCTGCATTGGCTGAGTGCAGATGACGATCTTGATCAGTGACGAATAACCGCAAGGTAGTTACTTGCGCGATATACTTATGTATATGGAATGCTTGGGAGCCTTTCCCAGCATCAGACTCTGCTTTAGATGTTATGCTGAACCTCCCGCTTTTTGACATATTTATTATGGGGGGTATACTGGAAGCCAATCTCGTCATAAATAGCTGATTTTCGGTACAATTATCAAAGGAATGCTGGCGAACCTGTTTGAGAATTACCTGCCGTCTGACGCAATAGTGCATCCATAAGTATACAATACACTTTCTGGCGGCGCTAGGATTGGTTTTGGCCGAATAACGAGCCTGAAAGAATGTTTTCGTATCTTCGCGGTTGACTCAGAGTCTGAGCAGTGGTCTAAGGTTGAGTTTTTAAGGAACAGGGGTGGAAGACTTGTTAGTCAGCGACTCGTCTAGTTCACTGATCACAAATGGGTTTCTAGAAATACTTTACAGAACTTGAAGTCACTTGTCTGCATTCACGGTCGATTTCTCGATAAACGTCTGTATATCCGAGGTGTATCGTTGCAGATGATACTATCTGGATAGTGATAAAGTGTCCATGACCTAATTTCTCGAACAGATCAGATTTTTTCTTATTCCTATGGAGAATTGATTGCAGAAAATGTACAGGCATAGTTATGGATCAGTTATGAGGGCGCCGTGGCGCGGTGGTTAGTGTGTTGGACTCTGACGCACGATGAGCGAGTTCGGATCCCTACGCTTTTGTCAGGTACATACATATATCAACATATTCTATCTAGGGAACGTTTCCATTGTAATTATCCTGCTTAGTCATCCGATGGCTAATGTGGTGTTCGCTGAATCCATTAGCTCTACATCACTGAGGTTCTTCTTAAAGAAATGTCTTAAAAAAAAAAAAAACGAAAAAACCCAATAAACTTAAATATACTAGACGGCTTCAACACTTACATATGTACAAGCTACCAGAACAACCGTAGAACGCTTAAGTTTGCAATCCGGAAAAGCAAACCTAGCTGCCCTAAAGGGCTTTATAAGGAAGTCAAAGGAATCAAAGGAATTCACTTTGTAAATGCTGGTGTTCCTCAGGGCTCCGTTTGGTCTCCGACACTTTTTATCATTTTTATAAATGACATCTTGTCTGTTACTTCTAATCCAATTCACCTCTTCGCCGACGAGAGAACCCTCAGCTTCTCATATTCGTTCATTACTTTACGACCCTGCACTTCGGTTGTAGATAGTGAGCGGCAGCGTCGTCCAATGTGGTAAAGATAATACAGTGGAATTTAATCCATCCAAAATACAATGCTGCCTCTTGTCGTTAAAGCGTATAACTAACCCGCAGTTATTATCCATGAATTGCACTTGCATCTCAGAAACCGAAAGGCTGTCCTTCCTAGGTATGTGTGTTGCTCATAATCTTAATTGGAGCGACTACATATTAAGTGTCGCCAAGTATGCTGCGAAATGCATAGGCTTCTTATACAGATGTAAGAAATATTTCTCACCCTTAGATCTGGCTACAATCTTAAAGGCTTTCATTTGCCCCAAATTGAGTTTAACGCTCATGTCTGGTCCGGTGCTTCCAAGACCTCATTTCACCTACTAGACAGAGTACAAAAACGCGCGATAAAACTGATAGGTGACTCCAGCATTACCAAAACATTAGACCCGCTGAAACATCGCAGGAATGTTTCCTGCCTCTCCCTGTTTTATCGTTACTTTCACCAAAAATGCTCTGATGAAATAGCCATTTGCATTTTGCCCCTTCAACATTTCTCCCGCAACACACGTCTGTCTAGGATCGCTCACCAATATACCCTGAAGCCCACTTTCGGACGTACCTTCAAATCTGGAACTCTGGAAACTCCTGGAACTCCCTGTGGGATCCCTCTTCCTGTCTACCTTCTGCCCGCAATGTGTCGCCGACATATTAAAGTTACAGATACAGCTTGTAGGATCGTCGAAGAAAAACTGAACTGCATTCGGGCAACCTAAAAATCATATCCGCTGCTTATGCAAAAGGCAGCATAGAGCGCCACGATGTGAATGGAATTCTACCTGTCATACAGAGCGAACACAGCTTACAAGGATTTGATGACATCCCAAACGAAACATTAAAACTGGCCATTATAAGCAACCAATTGTGAACCTGCGCCTAAGTGAGTGATACCAGTCCATGTGCATATTAGACACAATGGGGTGGATAGTATGCAACCAACTGGAGGCTGCGATTGAGAAGGCTGAAGGGCTCTCATGCCAGCAGTATGAATTACGGTAATCTGCCTCAATAATTTATGCCATGCATAACGGACAGGAAAAGGAGCGGATGTTCAAAAGAATACAGATCCGATATAAATGTTGACATCAAAAATGTCTTCCACTCTAAAAACTGGGAAACCATGGCAGTTGTCTTATGGCGACTGATACCTACTTATATGAGTTCAGTAGCCCTAGAAAAAGGGAAGTAATCTCTCTCAGGGTAGGTGACCAACATCTTTTGAAAATTGACAGTAAAATATCTAGGGGTAATGAATGAGCATACTAAGTTGCGACAAGGTTTCGCGATTCCCTATGAAGAGCGGATTAGTAGACCTTAACGGGTGCCGCGGCGATTTGGCACCAATGTTGACGGTTAAGTCATATGCCAAGTGAGTTATTCCAGTCAGTCCTTAGTGTGCATTAAGAGTGTATTGTGATATCAAATGTCGTGACCAACAAACTACAGAGGCCCTAAGATGCCAAAATTCAGGATTCCACGTTGTGACAATTGAGAGAGTATCCATGTGTATCAGCTTCCGACCCTATATGTCTTCTAATCCATGAGTGCCAACTTCTTCTTTACTCCGATGCAGATAGTATATGGGCGAATCTAAGAGTTTGTGCAGATTTTTCAGAAAGCTAGTTGATTTATAAAATTTTCTCAAGTTTGAACGTGTGACTAGCAAAAGCAACCGCTCCATAGAAAATAAACCCTTTAAAGGTTTTGCGTGGTGAAGGAATGCAAATAAAAGTACGATTAATTTAGAGTATATTAGTACTTCCGCGATTGTGTACCATTTCCTTGATAACTCTCACTTATGGTACTGCCGCCGTCAATCCGATTTACTGAACAGCAGTCTGTATGAGTATCGTGCTTCCAGATTCAAATAAAGAAAAAGCCAAACAAATGCAAATGGAAATCTTACAAGATTATGCGAAATCTCGTGGCCATCCACGACTTTATTTCCAAAAAAACAAATTTTATCATCTCCCCGTCAAAAACACACTTGTCCCCTGCCGCATGAAGGAAGACAACAACAATATTTTTATCCACCGCACGAAAATCTCTCATTTCCATATTGTCTAGAAATGCTAATGGAAATTAAGACACCTTCTCGTCTCTTCCACCCATCCTATCGCCCAGACAATGGAATGCTCTTTCTGAGCACATCTGCCTCAGGCTTGAGAGCAAGATGTGCCACCGTGCACACCACACATCCGTACAACTCGCCGCCATATTTTTCCGCGAAAGAATATGAAATCATTTGCTTGGCGGCTTCACCTTATTAAGTCGCCCGGAAGACTGTTCCATGTTTTCTTTATGCTAATGAAGAAGAAATATAAGAAGACATTAAAACCATATGACGCCCTAATAATTTTCTACTCCTTGGCCTTAAAAATGTGGCTGGTAGAGTCCTTTCCTTCCATGTGGTTTCGTGTAGGATTCGTTTCATTGTCTTTTTGCTCGTTGATTGCTTTCCTATAACTTTTTTGGCGACTTCTTTCCACTAGGGGAGTTGTGGTTTCGTTGCTTAAGTCCCGTCCATCTTGGGAAGTGTCGCCCTGATTCGCAATAAGCTTTGTAATACTTATGCAAAACATCGCAACTGTGTTTGGGAGATGATACAAATATTCATTTCATATTCAAGACCGTTTTACATACAGATTGTCCATCACTCGCCTACATTTAAAGCCTGTCCATTTCGTCTAAAAGTGCTCCTTCCCCATGTGCTTTCTTGGGACAATCCTGACCCTCTTAACCACTTCAACGTGCCGAGTACTCATTATATTCTTTTATAATTCACAAGCTCAGTCAATTTTAAATATAACAAAAAAAACCAAAATATTTGCGAGAACATCCTTAAGTCAATTGTTGTGTAAGCCGCTAAATGTGAAAGAGAAATCCCCTTAAGCATTTGGCATCCTTTTGTATGAGCGTCATCCAGGAAGAACTTATTTTTTATCGGATTTTCTATTTTTTTTTCTCTTCAGCTGGTTTTGTCCTCTACAGGATCCCAATTTATATATATTTATTTTTCATTTTTTTGGGGTGCTCTAGGGGATTTTTTCTTTTCATCTTTTCAAGCGGATATAATTCCAACCACTTAAAAGGTGATGAATCATGTTTTATGATAATATTATTTCAAGAGGAAGAACACCTTTTGCGTCCTTCCTGATCCTTTTATTTCTTTGTTGTTGGGATTTTTTTTTAGTTTAATGGGTTTCTATGAATGGACATGGTAACATATGGGAGTAAGCAATTTCCTCGCCTCTAATGAACTACGTACTCGGCCGTATTTGCATACATATAGAAATGCACTCAAACAAAACGGACAAAGGGATATATGGACGTGAAGCTTAGTTTTTATATCATATACCAGTTTAGCTGCGCTGTTAATGCAGAATTTAGCTTATGACTGAGAATATGGTGATTAAAGTAATAACCTGTTGCTCCAACATTGACAACAATTCACCGAATTCATAAGAAGCAAGTATGATGCATATACTTCCTTGCACACAACACCCTAAGGAATGTATGTTAAGTTATTCGCTTAAATCAACTAGCTTAGTTTCTGAGTAAGCGATCACGTATTTTTGATATTGCAAGTCCTACCGCCAACACACTAGAGCTAGTCCTTACCTCCCAGTCTACGCCAGTGATATATTATCGGCTCTAGGCTTATCCAAAACCAGAGAAAGTATACGTATACTAGTGAAAAGACCTCAATAGTCAGATTTGATGAGTCACATCCTAAGCCAACCAAACGCCGGGGCGAATAGTTCTTCAGTGCCCCAAAGCTAAAAAAAAAACTCGTCCTCATAATCTGAATCAACAAATTGAGTTTGCCCTTGACAGTAACATCGTTTACCAACTTTACAACAATATAGCCATTTATTCTCCACGGAATTGAATGTCATATGGCTCAAACTCACACTTTGTAAGCACTCCGTTTACTACTGTTTCCTTTATAGAAGGAATGCAACACTTGATGCATTCGACGCACTGTTTGATTCCATCCAAAGAATTGTTTCCCTGTTCCCTCACTATACACAATTCTCGGTGAATTCGATATTTTGAATAGACAACACCCGAAGGAAGATATGTGGACATTTTTACTGAGTTAAACCGATGTTGCTTGTCATACCCACCAACGCACTGGACTTTTTTTTACCTCCCAGCCTAACGAACACACTATCGACTTATTGTCGCCTCTAGGCTCGTTCGACCACTGCGAGGTATCAGCTAAATCTCGAACTCCCAGCACCCAGCTAAAGAAAAGTCTCCTAAGAGAACATTATGGCTATACGAGAAAGCCAACAGGTGCGGCCTTAACAACTTGTTACAGTTGTCTAACTGGTCGATGTGCTTCCTCGACAACGACATGGACTCAGCAACTGATATTATCGCAAATATTATCCGAATCGGCATGGCATTCTTAGTAAGATTAAAAGCACCCAGACAAAGGGTAAAACGTGGTTTGACTTGAACTGCAAAGAGGTTATTAGGCTCAGGGAGCTAAGCTTTCGGGCCTATAAGGCAAACAGTTCTGAGGAAAACCGAAAAAAATACATACGAGCCAGAAATTGCTGCAACACCCACATTCGACGAGTTAAATTCCAATCTGGCCAAATCCCTCAATGTCCCAAAGGCAAAAAAAGTTTCTGGTCGTTTGAAAAAAACCTAAAAAGCTAAGCTACGTTCTCTATACCAACGCTCATCCACAATGACATTTCAGCTTCGCCCTCTAAGACCAAACTAACCTACTTGCTCTCGACTAACCTGTTCCTTGTATCCGCCTGTACTACAGTGCGTCAATTAGACCATGGGACTAATCCACTTCCGACATACGCTATTGTCTTCGGTCGTCAGAGCCATCATAGCCATAGCCATCATCCGTGAATGGCTATTACTAGAGCTTAACGTGCATGTTTGGTCCGATGCATCTAAGACTACACTGCACCGACTAAACAGAATTCAAAATCTCGCGATAAAACTGATAGGAGACCCCGGAATCATCAAATCATTAGATTCGTAGGATCACCGCAGGATTGTCTCTTTTGCTTTATGAAACAATGCTCCGAAGAAATAACCAGTTGCATTTCGCCCCTTCAACATTTTACCCGCAAAGTCACGTCTCTAAAAAATGCTCACCAATGTACCATAAAGTTCATTTACGGCGTACCGTCGAGCATAGAGGATACTTCTTTAACCACACCACCGTACCTGGACTTCCTTGCTGGAATAAGTTTTTTTTGTTCAGTACAACATAATGGCATTTAAGCTCTAACTGATCTCTATCTGAAACCACCCTGCTCCACATCGCGACGTGGCTAATCTATCATTGATCAAAATAGCGGAAGACATCCGTGGGACAGAAACGTTGAACGCAGCTTTCTGTGATACATGTTATTTGAGTAGTAAGTCCCAGAGACCAGGTTATTGACTTTTATTGCGTGACTCTGGTGTCCTGTTTAATCCGAGACAAGTCTTAATACATTGTCTTTCCAACCAGCTAGTAATGCAAACGCGACATCTGTAAGCAATCATAGATCTGATTAAAGCCATATAGCAGATTACCTTTATTACCTTTACTCTGAAATCATGTTGGTTGCTATGAAATAGCCATTTTGTCAGAGTAACAGCACTCCCAAACCGTACCAGAAACCTAACTACCTAATTACGCCTGTCCATTACAAAGAATTAAAGTCTTAACCTAGTGGCTAGTGTCTCTACAGGAGCTAGACAAAGACGTCCTGAATAAAAGAGTCTGATTTCTGGAAGTTGTAAACCAACATCAGAGTGCTCCTTAATTTTATCAAAGTAACTGCAATGTGATGAGGGTAACAATAACGTCGATTGTTGGACCCGACATATACGCGTTTAGGTTATCTACGTACGCCATTGAATGATGAAGAGAAGCTATCAAATCGCTGAAAAGGATCGGCTAGTTCACCATGCTCTGTTGCGATCCATATTGAATGTCGAATAATTGAGCAGAGATCAGGTTGGACATTTTCACAACGAACTTTCTACTAGTACCAGTCAACTTGTCACAGACCATACATATGTATATGGCAATGGCTTACTTATGGCTCACTATAATATTTGAGTTCATAGTAAAGCTCTTTCTAACATACTTTGCCGAAGCGCTTTTTCCAGGTCAATCAGATAGGCACTCGTACACTGGTTCTCGTATTTATTTTATTTGACGTCTGAAACGAGTTTCGACGGGGCATGTTTAGTAGCATGCCTTACCTTGAAACCGATTTGGTTATCTGGGTTATGTTTTTGTCTTCAACCCATTTAGATAGAGCTCTGTTGGACTACCTTCTCGAAGACCACATTGAGGATACTGATTTATCGGATATTTATCGGATTAGAAATTTGTCCCTCTAAGGGATTCGATGAACCACCACGGTTTTATAGTTCACCGAATAATATGCCGCCGTCTCGGAGTGTTAGTGTGTTGGATTCTGACGCACGATGAGCAAGTTCGGATCCCGATAACACCAACGCCATCAAATGTTTATTTCGCGGCGGCCATCCTCGGGGGGTACTGAAAAACCCCCGTAGTATAACTTGCCATGACACTTCTTTTCACCTGTGTGAAAAATAAATCACACTTGGGTTTGGTCCTTCATGGGCTTTAACGTCACCAAAGAAGAATAAAAATATGCATTACTCAATGCATTGTTAGTAGGATGGTGTACCGCTCTAAAGCCTCTGGTGGAGTGGAAGATAGTTAAGCACAACATTAGATACTCTGCCTGTACATGTGACTTAACCTGCCTATACAAGAGTTTGAGCCTTGACAGGAGCCTACTTTTCCGTCTGTACAATGAGTCGAGTTTAACGTTTCTATACCTGTTTGTAGTATCACTGTACCCTTGGTGTAGTATTGTTCTGTTCGCTGTTTGCTAAACTAGCTCGTCAAAGTGCTTTAAATTACTGTGCATCTCTCAGTTTGATAGGTTCTTGTTATAGCCGGTGAGAAAAAAAGGAAAAAAGGAAGCATGCCAATGTGACCTACCTGTAAATTCTGCAAACTCTTTTGTTATTAGAATTTCGACATCATGTCCGCAATGGTAACTGTCATATTCGACGGCCCCTGAACAGGTCGTAGACCATTCGTTCGTGTCAGCTGGTCCCAGCCTTGAGTCAAGCAGCATAAGATTTAAATAGGAGTTGCAATCACGGACGGACTATCCGATGCGAGCAACTTCATTATATGCGCTAGGCACGCCAATAGCTTAGCAGGCTCCATCTAGTGTTGGGTACTTTATTGCCCCAATCCCTATGCTTGGCATAAAGACGTCCGGCCTAAACATGAAAATACATAAAAAGAGGAGGGAAGAAGGACAAAATACCAATTTTTATCGTATCCATTTTGATATCGAGTAAAAATTGTGAAATTTTTTCTAGACTGTGAGAACATTCATTGTAGTGCCACCCTCCTGAATTCTTGAAATACGACATGTGGCGCTATATACGCGAGCAACTCTCATTTTTATTCGTTGGGTTACTTATATAAATCGGACTCTATCTCATACCTACATACTATTATACATTACTGAAGGAAACATCCGAAATATTTTGTTTGCTGCTATCAGATCGATGATACCCGAGGGACATATTCATCTACAAATCTGTCAATGGTACCGAAGTGCATTTCACGTACTTGTACGTGCGAAGATTTATTGTCCTCACATAAGTGTTTTTTAGTCATGGTACGTGTGATTTTTTATTTGTACGTCGAAATGAAAAACTGAAAGGACCAACCTGATTTTAAGGTCAATTGTAAACATATTTGGCTGCTTAGTCTAGAGCATGTGCTCTATTCGTTTTGTATGACTTTCTTATGCCAGAAATGTGTCTTCCAATTCTTTTTCGAATCCTAATAAGCGCATAACACGAACACCGCGGAGTAGAGTTAGAACACCAAGCTATGACGTCGGAAAGCTACTATCGCCGGAGATCGCCAGTGCTTTTGCCAACCGCGTCTCCCTTAAGCTCTCCGATACACCTCAATCCTCCACTCAGTCAGTAGAGCAACAATGGAGCCTGTGCAAACAAGCCCTGAAGAGCACAGCAACGGAAGTGCTGGGCCTTAAAGCTCCACCACGACGAAACACCTGGTTCGATGACGACTGTAGAAGGATTCATGCGGAAAAGCAGGAGGCATACAAAGCCTCACTACACAAAAAAACAAGAGCGGCTCGTGAGCTCTACGAGCTTAAGAGAAGGGAGGAACATAAGCTTCTCAAGAGAAAAAAGAAAGAGCACGAGAAGCGGGCGATTGAAAACTTGGAGAGGTGCTATTGCAGGCACGACGTTCGAAGATTTTATCAGCGGATAAAACGAATGTCTCAAGGCAATAAAGCCCGAACGGAGGCCTGTAAGGATGAGAACGGACACCTAGTAGTAGAATCGCAGTCGATGCTGAGAATTTGGAAAAACCACTTCTGCAGACTGTATAACGGCGATGACAACCAACATACCGCCGTCAGGCAGAATGATCCATTTTTTAATGACGAAGATCGCAGAGAATTCCGTCTCCCTGACCTCGACGAAGTTGAGATTGCCACGTCGAAACTCAAGTCGAATAAAGCTGCTGGCGCAGATGGACTGTCTGCTGAGCTCTTCAAAGCGGCTGGGGGTGAGCTGGTTAGGAGCATGCACCGGCTCATCTGTAAGATATGGTCAGAGGAAAGCATGCCCGAGGAATGGAGTCTCAGCATTGTTTGCCCGATCCACAAAAAAGGAGATCCCTTTGACTGCGCCAACTATAGAGGAATAAGTCTCCTTAATGTCGCATACAAGATTTTCGCTGCCGTTTTGTGTGAACGCCTGAAGCCATTCGTAAAAAAGCTGATATGTCCTTATCAGTGCGGCTTCAGGCCAGGGAAGTCCACCATCGATCAAATCTTCACACTACGGCAGATCCTGGAGAAAACCAATGACTTTAACGACTTCAAGGCCGCATACGACAGCGTAATTAGAGACGAGCTATATAACGCCATGTTTACTTTTGACATCCCTGCGAAGCTCGTCAGACTATGCAGGATGACCTTGGAAAATGCTCGCTGCTCCATCCGAATCGGTGAGCACCTCACCGATAGTTTTGATGTCAAAAAAGGATTTAGGCAGGGCGATGCGCTGTCGTGTGACTTCTTCAACATCGTATTGGAAATGATTGTGCAAAAATCACAGGCCAATACAAGAGGCACAATCTACTTCAAATCCTCGCAACTCCTTGCATACGCCGACGACATTGACATAATAGGTAGATCGCAGCGAGATCTCAGTGAGGCGTTTGTGAGTATTGAGATGGAGGCGGCAAAAATTGGTTTGGCAGTTAATGAGGGCAAGACTAAATATCTGCTGTCATCGAAAAAGGACATTTACCACCGACGTCTTGGACAGAACGTGCATATTGGCAGATATAAGTTCGAGGTAGTTAAGGACTTCATATACCTCGGCTCCGCGGTGACTTGGAACAACGACACCAGTTTCGAAATCAAGCGCAGAATTACTCTTGCCAACCGCTGCTTCTTTGGGCTCAAGAGGCAACTGAGAAGTAGAGCCCTCTCTCGTACGACCAAGTTGACCTTATATAAGACCTTAATTATCCCGATCCTGTTATACGGCGCAGAAACATGGACTTTATCTAAAGCGGATGAGGAAATCCTTGGTCGTTTCGAGAGAAAGATTCTGCGTTCGATTTTCGGTCCCATAAACACAGAGGAGGGTTGGAGGAGAAGATTCAATCACGAACTGTACGGGTTGTACAGCGACATGAGTCTGGTCAGGCGTCTACGGATCCAAAGCCTAAGATGGCTAGGCCATGTAGAGCGAATGGACACCACAGCTCCAGCCCGTAGAGTCTTTGAATCCAACCCCGAGGGACGAAGAAATAGAGGACGGCCGCACCTAAGGTGGCGCGCACAGGTGGAAGGGGACCTCAACCAACTGGGCGTGCGGCATTGGAAAAGACTAGCGAAAGATCGTGCTAGGTGGAGAGGCATGTTGGTTGAGGCCCAGGTTCACCCCGAACTGTAGCGCCCGTTAAGTAAGTAAGTAAGTAAGTAATAAGCTCTTACCCGAATCGGTCTTTTAATATGTTATTACAAACGTCATAAATATCAATTACCGCAGCTCATCCTAACAATATTACAACGCTCCATCCATAACCGAACGAATATATTCCTTTCGCTCTAAATGGCAAAAAGCTCTTAAAACCGCGCCATTCCTTAACGCACCATCTACGCTCCACTAACATACGCTACACTTGTTTTCCACGTCATTCCATTTGAAATTCATTGTTTCTTGTTCCTTCGACGACAAAAAAAAAAAAACGAGAAATACAGCCGTCAAAAAAATGAAACAGAAAACGAAGCGCACAAGTCAATCCCATAAATTAGGGTGCGATTTTCGACATTATCTCCCACCCACTCGGCCGCCATGGCGAACGCGGCAGATTCCTTTTAAGTTATGTACATCCTGCCAAATTTAATATGCATCGCCGCAAATAACCGCAAAACAGCCAACGCGTTCCCTCTTTAATAATGCATGCAAAATCACTCGCACATCCAGTTCGAAAAGCGGCAGACGATATGACAAATGAACACTTTCACGGCGCGCGAGAGCCGCGGAGCATCGGCGCTGCAAGATAAACTACTATGCCGCCAGGACGCTGAACAGATTTCCATAATGTTGTGAAAAATATTATAGCAGAAAACACTTTGTCCTCTTTTTCCCCGCCCCCTTACAGTAGCTTTTTTTCTAACGAGCATCTAGATCCATAAATAACATGTGAACTGCTAAGGCAAACGCACCGAGCGACCGAAGCGGCAGGTGCTTAAGGAAGGCAAGGCCCGACTGACTTTTGGCGTTAAGGAATGGCAATAAAGTAAAACATTAAATGGGATGTCATTTCGGTTGGGGTTAAGTGATTTCGAGCAGGTGCAAGCGTAACACGGGGGTGTGGTATTAGCAGAATGTGCGTTAAAAAGGGTTCGTTGCGGTGATGGGCAAGGTGAAGGGGGGTGACTGTTAGGAGCGGTAAATTTCTTTTTGATGTTAACAAGTACGAAACGAATTGGTACATCATGTCTGTCCAGTGATTCGAAAGGTTTCGTGTTCGTATTCGTTTAAGGCAATAGTGTATTCGGGAGTGTACTAACAAAAAGTTAAGGGTTCCATTCTCCAGCACCTAGAACTGGTACACCTTCCGTGGACTCAGTACCAACTTTGACGATCAAACTCAGCAGTTGGTCCAGTGTCCCTTAAGTTCTTTGCTTTAAAGTCCGAAACAATCTCCAGAAATTAAAGCACAGCAATGGAGATAATGTCAGAGTCATAAAACTTGAGACATTGGCGAAGGACGAGATTACCGTACTTTCTGACCACGAAGTCATGAGTAATGTTATTTATCGAGAATGAAGCGATCGACGAAAAAAAAGGAGGGCTTGTTAAGGGCCAGCGATCGATCTTCTATGGTGCCAAATACTAGTGATACCAACAAGATCTATGATCAGCCGTGCTGGCCTGCCTCTATAGGCAGCCATGCTGGCCTGCTGTATAGGCAGCCGGGCTGGCCTGTATAACTAGGTGTATTGGCCTGCGTAGCCAGTCGTACTGGCTCGCATAGCCAGCCGGGCTAGCATGGGAAGCCAGACCTAATGACCTATGAATGAGCCAGCTATTTTCGTCTGTATAGTTAGTCGTGCTGCTCTGCCTGTATAGCCAGCTGTGCTGGCCTATGTAGCCAGCCGTGCTGTCCCATATAGCCAGCCGTGATGGCCTGAATAAGCAGCCGTACTGGCCTCTAAACCCAGCTTTTTGGCTAGTTTAGCCAGCCATGCTGTCCTGTGTACCCAGATGTGCTGGCCTAGTTACGAGCTGTACTGGCCTGTGTAGCCAGCCATACTAGCCTGTTTATAGCCAGCCATGCTGTCCTGTCTGAGTAGTCAGCTGCGCTGGCTTGTATAGCCAGTCGTGCTGGCCTGTATAGCCAAATGTGGTGGCCTATATAGAATGCCGTGCTGGCCTCTATAGCCAGCCTTGCTGGCTTGTATAGCCAGCCTTCCTGGCCTGAATAGCCAGCCTTGCTGGCCTGTATAGCCTGTCTTCCTGGCCTTAATAGCCAGCCTTGCTGGCCTGTATAGACAGCCCTACTGGTCTGTATAGCCAACCGTGCTGGCCTGCCTGCATAACCAGTCATGCTGACCTGTATAGCCAGCCATACTAGCCTGTATAGCTAGCCGTACTGGCCTGTGTAGTTGGCTGTGCTGGGATATATAGCCACCTAAGCTAGTCTGTATAACCATTCGTACTGGCCTGTGTAGCTAAGCGTACTGGCCCGTGAAGCTAATCATACTGGTCTGTATAGCCAAACATGGCAGGCCAGATGAGTAGGTACTTGGTCGTGCTGCCCTGCGTGAACAGGCAGCCGTGCTGGACCGCAAAGCCAGCTGTGTTGGTCTGTATAGCCAGCCGTGCTAGTTTGTATAGCCAGCCGTGCTAGTCTGTATAGCCAGCCGTGCTGCCTTCCTGAGTAGTCAGCCGTGCTGCCCTGCCTGTATAGCCGGAGTTACTAATCTGCATAGCCAGTCCTACTGGCCTCCGGTAGGGTCAGCCATGCTAGCTTGTGTAGCTAGCTGTGCTGACGTATATAGTTAGCCATGCCAACCTCTATAGACAGACATGTTTATTGTGCTTCTGTCTTAATCGCAGCATTAGCCCGTCAATGTACATATACGTATACATATAAGTGAGCTTATCTGAACTTATCATGAAGCCAGCAATTTCTTGTGAAGGATGACCACTATTTGCAGTATTCCGTCTCCTTTACATATTAGTAGTCAAACACTTTGTGAAAAATGTCCAGCGACGAACGAAATGTACTCGGTTTGTTTTGCTGATCAGTAAATTTTCAGCAGCCATTCCTGGCGTGTGTAGTACGGCGTACGCTATAATTCCTTATTACTCTAGCTATTTCAATGAGTGCACGTTTTATCTTAGAGATCATAAGAGTCATCATTGAATCGCTTGTCTTTGATTTTCGCGAAGGCTTAAAATCTAACTTGGTTTCCACCAGTCTAAATGGCTTTGCTGAAGTCCGCCTTGAATTACAAGGTACAACCTATGGTCCTGCGGCAAGAAAAGGTATCTTACCTGTTTTTATCTAGTCCCACTTCTACGTATAAACAGTTTCGTTTTTTAACAGGTTAATTTTCCACGAAAGAAGTGCTGTCCCTCGACCTGGCTTTGTAGTTGACTTATGTAGCCAAAAATATGATTTTATATCTTACAGATAAAAGTGGAAAATTAACGTAAATTGCCAACACCACTGTGGCTAACTACATGTGTACATTTAAATTTGCTTTTAATTCCTGCTTCGTTGCCAAAAACCCTGGCCACTCTTAAACCAAATTACCTTGGCTTCCATCATGATATAGTCTATATGTACTCGTATGTTTATGAAAATTCGCCCACAAGACAATCACCGCCTTCAGATATACAAGTATTCTCCACATGCCCACGAGACCTGAAAGAATATGAGCAGAACGGCGAAATTATTAACCCTTTGTCTGTACCAATTCACTGCTTGGCTTCGTCATAAGACCTTCTCGGTGTCCTTTTCAAATATCTCTTTCTTCGTGGTATACAGAAGCAATAATTCCTCGCACTAATGACGTTGGTTTGGTGGTTGCACCAAGCGCTACACCCTCACATCCGAGCGGCCAACAGCGAAAGGCACCAACAGCTAACTAACTGAGATTAGATTTATATATTGCCGGCACTGGCACTGGGGATTCACTGTCTGATCCTTGTATTTATCTACGGGTTTCGTTTCGGGCGAAAACTATTTTATGATTTTGAATATCGTTCCGGGCACACAGCTTTTGCAGAGGTGAACGGGTTTTGGAACTAACGTGTGTGTACATACGACCGCCGCGTCTACCTTTGGGTGAATCGTCGTTCGAAGAGGTAATAGTTTTAATTTTGGCAAGGGATTGGTGCTAGATGTTATACTTTGTCGCCATTAAAGGTGAACACCTTATTGGCATTTTGCGAGCCTTTATACTACTTTAAGGCGCGGTTGAAGGTTTCGGTTATTTTACTGAATCGACTGAACATTTAGATTTTAGATTAATCTAAACGGTCTGCTTGGCGCTCATTTCCAAATAGCATTTCACCATATCCACCTCGCGAAAGACAGAGGGCCCCGAAACCTGTGCACGAAAAATATCAAGTAAATTAATCTGGTTCTAAGCACGCTACTGAAAGGATACGGTACCAGTTGAGAGCCTGACACAAACACGGTTCCGACTAAATTGGCGGAAAAAGTGCTAGGAACCCTAATTTGTGTTGTATTATTCCCTATTTGGAGTAAGTAATAAACAACTGTGAGCCAATTAAGGCGCTTGCTGTGTGCAGTGTACCTTCGACTGACGCCCGGGAATTCGGTATCCTGCAAGGCCATGCAACCGCGTCGCAAAGGAATGAGTTTTCACAAAATTGCTGGTGATTTGTCTATTGGTTTTTTTCGTATTGTATCTTTTTGTTTTTTGGTTTCGTATCGCTTTTCGTGTTGTTATTTGGGGTTTGAAGTTTGGTAGATCCGCAAATTGGGAGCTACGTGATGTTGGCCTGAACAGTAATCAGATAGAGTTTGATTGCATATCGACACGTTATGAGAAATGCTGACGTGTGGATTGGGCATATGACGAGGTAAGACTGCCACAATCAATAGACGAATGTCTGGTATATATTTTTGAGGTTAGCCGTTTATCGATACCGTACCTGTTGGTTCTAAAAGCCGAAAGACATGGTGTGTTGATGACAGGCTAGCACAAATCACATTGGATTCTACTTTCTCGTTGAACACTTTAAATATGCATTTGAAAATGTTCAATAATAATACTAGGAAGCTTGAATTGAATTTGGTTTGAACATATACAAAATACTATCAAGCAAAACGGCTCCAAATCAATCAACAGTACTGTAAAGCCCGTAATCAATTGCCAAGTGCCCATTTTAAACATAGGTATGTATATTCTCATAAATGGAAAATGCCATGTTAATGTTCTTTTTATACATTCGGAAGCTGTAGGATAATGCTCATTTATTAATTGGCTCTTAAAAGCCAAGTGCACGTAAGAAGGAAACAAATAAAAAAAAAAAAAAACAGAAGAGTACACGTTGAATGGTGTCTTTGTTGGATATCCCCCCGTTTTATTGCCAGTCTCAAGGACACTTGAGTACGGTTTGTTACACGCCAATTTGTGAGATACTCCTTACCTTTTTTTTCTGTTCTGTTTACAAGTTAGCAAAATTGTGGCTTGGGATGGGAACTGCTTGCCACAAAGAAGCATGAAATAGATTTGGTTGGCGGCTAAGTCTTCGCGTTTTGCAGTAGATGGTGTTGATGCCCATATTATTGGTTGCATTAATCTGATTCTCTCAAAGAAACGCATAGTTGACATGCAAAAATATGCCAAAAAATTTGTGAAGTGTATGGTGAGAAACTTGGGAGTGAACGCCGGACCCATAAGTCATTCGCTCGATTCACATGTCGATAAAATTTTGCACCTGGCGGAGCAGGATTTGAACGCAAGGAGATAGCGGAGGCACTAACCATCAACCCCAAATATCAGCTTGGGATCATCTTAAGGGAGCAGGGTTCTCAAAGCAGCTTGAAAATACAAAAATCTCTATTGCAAGAGATTATGGTCAAAGAAGGGAGGAGAAAAAACTGCGCGACTAAAGAAAATATCTTCACGGCCTCCCAGCTCAAGCATATCGAAGAATTTAGGAACAAACATAAAATAGGCTATTTTATAAGAAAACTAAAAGCCTTGCAGGAGGCTTCAAGAAAGGCACCTAGGCTCTTAGAAATTTCGAAGGTAATCCTGTCAAAGACCTGTAAGGAATATGTAGTTGATGTATTTAAGCAATCCCAACTCCAGCCACTAAAGTAGTCCTCCTACCCAGCATTTAAGAAATCGGCACAACTATTCAAAAGCTGAAGAACAACAAGGCCCCAGGCTCAGGTGGCTTGCCATCAGAGCTCTTTAAAGCTGGCGGCGATGTTCTGGTAGGGAGAATACTTCGGATCATCTGAAGAATTTGGAAAGATGAAAGTATGCCCGACGACCAAATATTAGGTCTATTTGCCCCATCAACAAAAAAGGCGAGCCTACGTCTTGTATGAACTATAGGGGTATATCCCTACTCAATGTTGCATACAAGAACCTTTCTAGCGTACTCTGTGAACGTTTAAAACCCTTTTGCACCGCACTAATCGGCAGCAAAGCATCGTGGCGCAGTAGTTAGTGTGTTGAACTCTGGCGCACGATGAACGAGTTCGTGTCCCGATAACACCAACGCCATCGAATATTTATTTCGTGGCGTCCCTCCTCGGCGGGGTACTGGCAAAACCTCCAGTAGTATACTTGCCAAGGAAAAGCTTCTCGACTCAAGCCGTTCAGAATCGGCATTAAACTGTAGGTACCTTTCACTTGTGTAAAAAAAAATAAATCACACACAACATAGGTGATTGAGAGATGCTTGGGTCTGGCTCTTCATGGGCTGTAACGCTACCAAGGCAAGCAAGCAACCGGCAGCTACCAGTGCGGCTTCCGGCGCACTGAACCGTTTGAAACATGCACCGGATTTCGGCAAGGAGATGCGCTGTCGTGGGACTTATTAAATTTGGTGCTGGAGCAGATAGTGCGATGGGCAGCGTCAACAAGGAAGGCACTATCTTTTACAAGCCTGTCCAGCTGCTAGGATACGCGGATGATATTGGCATCATTGCGCGGTCTTAGCGTGACTTTGTAGAAATTTTCACGGCGATGGAAGAACAGGCGGAACGAGTTATTCTTAAAGTCAGCGAGGATAAGATAGTCGCTCATCACCGGGGACAAAATATAATGGTTGGCAGTTATAATTTCGAGGTGGTTAAGGAATTTGTCTACGTAAACGTAAACCTAAACTCCACCACGACACCACAGTAGAGATCCGGCATAGAATCGTCCTTGGCCGGTTTTCAAAAATGCGTGCTTTCGACATAGACTCATTTCCATATACCACCTGTAAATGTTGATGTTTTTCGATGGTTTTTCACCAGCTTGTTATATGAGTCAATCATTTCACGATGCCACTAAAAAGGTTTTTTTCCCCCGAAAAATGCGCACAACACACAAACAAAATCTGCGGTCGACTTGCTGGCTTGTATAGACAGCCTTGTTGACCTGTATAGCCAGCCTTGTTGGCCTTTATAGACAACCGTGCTGGCCTGCCTGCATAACCAGTCGTGTTGACCTGTATAGCCGCCGTGCTAGCCTGCATAACCAGCCATACTGGCCTGTGTAGCTGGCTGTGCTGGGCTATATAGCCATCTAAGCTGGTCTGTATAACCAGTCGTACTGGCCTGTGTAGCTAATAGTACTAGCCTGTATAGCCAACCATGGCAGGCCTGATGAGTTAGTCGTGCTGCCCTGCGTGAACAAGCAGCCGTGCCTGCAAAGCCAGCTGTGTGGGTTTGAATCACAACACGTTGCTTGTAATATGAATCACTCATTTCAAGATGCCACTAAAAAAGTTTTTTCCCCGGAAGATACGCACAACACAACAACAAAGAAAACATGCTGTCGACTTCAGCCTTGGATGTAAACTGAAGGAAAGGGCAGTATTGCTAGTTCCCAAGTCGTAACTAAAAGAAAATGGTGTCAAAAACTACTTTACTGACAATTTGGCTATTTAAAGCTGCTGACTCAGCTCATCAGTTTCGCGCTTGCGCGAGAAATATCCTAACGTCCTTGTCTTTGGATATGCCTTCTGACGCAATGACACTGGTCATCCTGTTGTGTTATACTTTCATAGTCGGATTTCCTGGCGTCAGATGCTCTGGCTGGAGATGCCGAAACTGGAGAGAACTGTCTTCGAATTTTTACTGAGGCCTCCAGGACGTGATCCGGCGCTCGGGTTATACGGACAATCTATACAGAGCTACATATGTAAGTTATGATACGAATTTTGGTTACTTCATTAACGCGGGCAATATGTTAACTGGGAGTTTCGATTGTAAAAGGATGTTAGGCAGCAACAACAGCTCTAAGAAGAGACGCTAAAGATTCTTGACAGTTGCCCTATTTTTTTTCTTCATAATTTGACCGTGCACAAGGGGCTATGGACTTAAGGAGGAAAAAGAAGAGAAACCGATGAACATTGGTTTTACATTTCTGGGGGTTGTAATTTATGGAAACACAGATCTTGGTAGAGCATTTCACATTCATGTTGTGCTGCTAAGAAAGACCCTCTAGACTCTGATGTGCATTACAGCTGGGCGAATCAACCAGATGGCATAGAATGCAACTGGTTGATTCGCTAGATCACTTATTGTAGAAAATAAATTGACACAAAGAGAGGCCGGAGACATATCTAGGGTGCTCAAGTGATAGCGACATTATCAGCGATTACTTAGGTCGCACGATCATGGGTAACGCCTTGAATGTGCAGAGACACGGGAATTGTACTCTTGCTTGGAGCGAATAAGTGCCCGATCAGAGTCGAAGAAGAGTTGTTTGCAATTCTTGAGGAATCCTAAATATTGAATATGTGCTCATTCAAACGAAGGCGCCCATTGACGCACACACCAAGGAGGTCAAGTTTTCCGGTTCCGGCGATGCATGAACCATTCATAGATAGCGGCTGGGTTATAGAGTTTCGCTTTAAAGACAGAAGACAGCATTTTGTTTTAGAAATATTCAATTTCGCACCGTTAAGATTTCCCCATATAACTATGCTGTCGTGGTTGACATTTTGTTGAGCTTAACATACGCATCGGTCGAAGAACAGGCCGTCAACATGAAAAGCTAACAGTACTGCCATCGAAGAAGTAATAGACAGGAGATCATTGATAAATATCAAGAAAAGAGTCGGAGACAAAACAAAGCCTTGGGGTACACCGGCATTATTCCTATGGGAACTAGGCTTGAAACCGTCCAAACCAACTTGAGATGATCGACTTAAAAGGTAGTTTTTAATCCATTGAAGAAGGATTAAACACGTATTTTGGACAAAAGAGTCTGATGCCTTCTGCCGGTCATTAAAGAATTTCCATGTTTCAACATAATTCATGAGCTAGCGATTTATTACCGTTTCCGTGACCTTGGAAATAATGACACTACTCTTCTAGGGTTAAGCGACATGAAACTCATGAAAAACTAAAGAGGCCATTACCTAGGTTGAGAGAAAACCGAAGGTGTGCTCACAAGCTATACAAAATGACACTCGGCCGAAGACACCTAACGTTTAAGCGGAATCAGACGTTAAAATTGAAACATCTGATAAACGTGAAAACCTATCTCTCAAAGTGGACTGAAAGTAATTAAGGTACATGAAAAGCTGCCAAGTAGTTTTGATGTCCGTGTTTCACAGTAAGAAAAGGGTACGGCTGGTAATATTGAAAAAAAAAAATTGCACAATAACAGGCACTAGAGATTCAAATGTCTGTAAAAAAGAAACACAAAAACGGCTTTACACTCTTACATCATTTATTACGTTTTAAGGATGTACCAAATCCATACTCAACCCGAGAAGCCATTAAACTGCAGAGAATTACTTTCAGCAGGATTCTTATATACCCTTCATGCGCGACCGAGAGCTTATAAATATATTAAGCAAGACCAAGTCCTTTGTATCCGTAGGGCTACTCCGTCTCAAAAGTGCCGACAAGAATTCAAAACAACGGAATCCAATAAAAGCATAAAAGAAGCTGAACTCTCGTTGATTAGTTAAGTCACCCTTACGCCAGGGTTACTGCCGGCAATGATGACCGAAACCATTATCATATAATACCATTGGATGTGTGGTGGATTTATGTACTGACACGTGAGCAGACTATATGGTTGTAACGCTCACGAGTGTGGGAACAATTGTATGAAAACTAATCAGACAGTGGAATAATCTACTCGTCAACCCGTTCGAGAATCTCCACAAAAGACACCAGAATGAACCAAATCTCCATGATAACATCCACCATCTCCCATGAACATCTGCCACTTTATAGTTTGTCATAAAACAGAATCGTAAAATTGCACTACGCTACTCGTCTCTGGTGTGGACAACTATAGCTCCAGTTCCAGTATGTAAATGCAGGGCATAGAGTTTACATTGTACCTCTGCTTGTAATTAGCATTTCCGTAGCACAAAAGGACAAAAGGCTAAAACACTTAATGTCTTGGTTGTAGGTTGCTACGGTTCGGTTTGGTTTGGTTTGCTTCGACATTCAGTAGACGTGAAGTGAGAAACCATGTTTTGGGCTGTCCCTAATTAGGATCCAATTCATTTCTGCCGCACATGAATAAGGGCAAGCAACCATAATGGGTTTCGGCTTCGTTTCGGATATTGTTCTTCTTGAGCGTTGAACTTAAGGTGATTGTGTTTGGTTGTTCGAAGTGTTGTTATTCTGCACTTTGGTTTTTTGAATGTTACGTTATGGCCTTGTTGAAAAGGATTCGTTTGTTTGGGCTGCTGTTTGTATTGTTTACTGTTATTTGGGCAATTAGTTAATATGTCATGGTGGGAGTAAGCGCTTTGGTCAGGAAGTCATGAGCTCGTTGTTGAAAAGTATTTAGAGTTTTTCAAATATCACTGCGGTTCACTTGATTGCAGCTACAACGTATTTAATGGAAAATTTAACATTTGTCTCTTGTTTGTGAAAGAAAAAATACAGAAAATACCGATATGAAGATAAATTAGTTGTTTGTTCAAAAGCACACATATACACATACACAGCATACACAGATCGTACGACGAAATTAACCTCACTTTCTGTTACCTTTATGAAAATGAGTACAAATCTACTTACAAATCTACCGTGGTGAACCTGGGCCTCAACTAACAAGCGTCTCCAGCTGGCACGGTCTTTGGCCAGCTGTTTCCAGCGCCGCACGCCCAGTTGGTTAAGGTCCCCATCCACCTGCGTGCGCCACCGTTAATGCGGCCGTTCTCTGCCGCGCCTTCCTTCCGGGGTGGATTCGAAGACTCTTCGAACAAACGTGACCGTAGATAGTGTGCAGAATTTTTCTCTCGAAACGACCAAGGGCACCTTCATTTGCTTTTGTTAAGGTCCAAGCCTCTGCGCCGTAAAGGAGGACCTTGATTTTCCGAGAGATGGCTCGACTTCTCCATTGCCTCTTGAGCCCAAAGAAACAGCGGTTGGCAAGAGTAATTCTGCGTTTTATCTCAGCGCTCTGGTGTCATTTCTGCCTGTCATTATCGAGCCAAGGTAGACGTAGTCTTTGACTACTTCAAAAATATAGCTGCCGAATGTGACGTTCTGACCAAGACGTCGGTGTTGCGCGTCTTTCTTTGATGACAGCATATATTTGGTTTTGTTCCCATTTACCCTTAGACGCATTTTAGCCGCTTCTGCTTCAATACTTGCGAAAGCCTCACTGACGTCTCGCTTTGTCCGTCCAATAACATCAATGTCATCAGCACAGGCAAGCAATTGTGTAGACTTGAAGTAGATCGTACCTCTTATATTGGCCGCAAAGTCCCGCACGATATTTTCAAGAATGATGTTAAAGAAATCACATGACAGTGCGTCAACCTGTCTAAAACCTTTTTTAACATCGAAGGGATCGGTTAGTTCACCTCCGACCTAAATGGAGCAGCGAGAGTTCTCCATAGTCATCCTGCACAGTCTGACGAGTTTGGCAGGAATGTTAAAACAAGACATGGTTCTGTATAGCTCGTCTTTGTAAACGCTGTCATATGCGGCTCTAAAGTCGACAAAAAGATGGTGTGTGTCGACCTGGAATTCATGGGTCTTCTCCAAGATCTGCCGTAATGTAAATATTTGGTCTATCGTCTGAATCCACACTGGTAGCAACCTATCAGATTGTCCACGAACGGTTTCAGGCGCCTATACAATACGGCAGAGAGGATCTTGTACGCAATGTTTAGGAGACTTATCCCTCTGTAATTGGCACAGTCATAGGGGTCTCCTTTCTTATGGACCGGGCAAACGATACTGAGATTCCATTCATCGGGTAGCGTTCTTCCGACCATATCTTGCAGATGAGTTGGTGCACGTTCCTAACCAGCTCATCGCCAGCTGCTTTAAACAGCTCCGCGGGGAGTCCGTCTGCTCCAGCAGCTTTATAAGACTTAAGTTTCGATATCGCTATCTTAACATCATCTAGGTCGGGTGGACGGGATTCTCCTTCGTCTTCGTCCATTGTGAATGGTTCGCTCTGCCTGACGGCGACATTTTGACTATCATCGCCGTTATACAGTCTGCAGAAGTGGTCCTTCCACAATCTCAGCATCGACTGTGATTCCACTACTAGTTGTCCGTGCTCATCCCTGTAGGCTTCTGCTCTGGCTTTATAGCCTTGGCATGTTCATTTTACTTTTTGGTAAAATTTTCGAACGTCGTTCCTGCAATAACATCTCTCCATTTCCTCGATCTCGCGCTTCTCGTGCTCCTTCTTTTTTCTTCTCAGAAGCGCATGCTCCTCTCTCCTTTTCTGTTCATAGAGCTTGCGGGCAGCTCTCGTCCGTCGATGCTGTGTAGCCATGTATGCATTCTGTTTCCCTACATGGGCTTGACTACATTCGTCATCAATCCAGGGGTTTCTCGAAGGTAGTGGCTTGAAACCGAGTACATCTGAGGTGACCTCTTTGATGGCGTTCTGACAATGACTGCATTGCTGTTCTATGGTTTCTATAGATTGCATCGGGACTTGAGAGAGCTTGAGGGAGACTTAATCGGCGAAGGTCCTGGCGGTCTCCTGCGATTGCAACTTTCCGACGTTAAATGTTGGTGTTCTTACTCGACTCCGTTGATTTCGAGGAAATTCGCATCCGTATCTTGGCCGCAACAAGGTAATGATCCGAGTCGATGTTGGCTACTCTAAAGGTCCGCGGGAGGAGTGTCTACCTACGATCGCAATGTGATCAATTTGATTGATTGTCGATTGATCGAAAGACCGCCAGGTCCCTTATGGGTGTTGAGATGTGGGAATCTTGTACTTGCTACCACGAGATTATGTCCCGCCTAAAGTTCACTAGCCTTATTTCGTTTTCTGACGTGGTGTTGCGTGGGCTATGCTTTCCTATGACTCGTTCAAAGATTCCTTACCCAGCTTCGCATTTACATCTCCTAGAACGATGTTGGTGTCATAGCTGGGACATTGGGCATGTGTTCTGCCTAGGAGATCATAGAAGTCGTCGGTCGTCTTTCTCCTCTGTGGGGGCGTGGACACATATTAAACTTATATTGCCGAGATTGGCCTTGATGCGGATAGGTATGAGGCGTTCGCTTACATGTTGGAAGCTGAGGACGTCTTTCCTGAGTCTGCCTCCGAATAAGCGTTGTTTATTTTCTCTGTAGCAGTTTCCGTAGTATATATCACAGTTTTTCATCCGCTTTTTGCCTGGCCCATAGTATATGGTTGCTTTAAATGTATACTGTGTGTGTGCAATTCTAATATAAAACCGTATGTAAGTGCATGGAACAGTTGCTGAGAACTACAACCAACGTAAAAATTCGGTAGGTTTTTCTTCTCCCATCTGGGACAGCTACCCCTCTAGAGTATTGAACAAAGAATTACGCCCCAAACCATCTGCACTCTGTCCAGGTTGTGCGACAAATTATAAAAATAAAAAATGCACCTTCTTAACCATTGAAAACCGCATACTGTTGGGACTTACAAAACCTTTACGTGAAAAAATTTGGTTATTTAAAACTTGCTGCATAGTTCCAGGAAAAACTATGAAACAAATCAAATTTGTATTTTGTATGGGAAATTCAAAACATATGTATGTATGTCTTTGAAACTAGGAAAGTCCGACCTAAAATGTAGGTACATGTATAGCAAAATTGCCAGGACAAAGTCTATTTTAACATTTCGAACTTCATCAAAATCGGTGATTAGGACCTTTCTCCCAAATAATTCTTACCTAGTTGATGAATGGTATTCATGAGGTACCTCCAAATTGATGGTTTCTTGACAACTTGAAGAAAATTTCCATATTCATCAAATATTGTAGTAATTGTGCTCGGGAATGAGCTTCATTAGACCTTTCCGTATGTGTAAAAATCTTGATTATTTGAAAACAGTACTTCGAAATTCATCGACATAAACATACGACTAGTCGTAGTCGTGTGGGCCTTGCGGGCCCCACCTAGGCCACCTTTTTCTTTTTTAGTGAGTTGCCTGAATTCTCAGAACTAAATTGCCACACCTCGTATGCTGGTTGATTAGACTTCTTGATTGAGGCTCTGGTTCACGTTGAACATTAGTGGCCGCCTTAAATAAAAACCTACAGCTGACAAGGGTTTTGCGCTTGTTGATAACATAATTTTAGATTATTCGGATTTGAACGTTCCTCTTTGCTTATTTTCTTTGATCAAAGCATAATGATTCTTTAAAACGCAAAAACCAATCGATTTTTTTAACCAACTGGTTGCGTAGTAACCCCTGTTCCTGTACGTGTTCGGAATCTTGCCCATTAATAAATCTCATCTGCATGGACCAGTGGAACAGGAATACGAGTACCTTAAGAAGTCCTTTGCCTTCCTTCAGCGAACGATAGAAAAATCATATTAAAAAAAAAAACCGAGAAGCAAAAGGACAATTTACGGCCGGATGATTCTAATTAAAATATAATTATCTTCTAGCGCCTTAAAAATCTTCATTCCCTTTCACTGGTTGCATCCATTACACGTCCTGCTTCCTTATTGTAAAAACCCATAGACCATGGTCCTTCCAGTACCTTTCTTTTTTGTCGTTTCTTTCGCGCTTCTTCGCGCAAATCAGATATCCATAAAATTAAGAACACTGGTGATAAAGAATTTTAATTATTGCAGACGTTTCCCTTACAGACGACAGACGATTTAGAAAAGACACAGTAGGAAGCGAACGGACGAAGGATCGTGATTATATCCATTACACCAACGGTCCTCCTTAGTTACTTCATTAATATATCAAGTGATTGGAAATTTATTTAGAGATTTGTCATTACCGATAAAAAAGAATAAAGAACTTGTTACTGTTAAAAAAAAGGGTATAGGAGAGCGGGCGTGATTGTGACCATCATAGGTAGAACTATGCTAAACCCAAAAAAGGCACATTGTGAGGTCTTAATTAGAGTCGATGTCGAACAACGGAACGATCCAAACCGACCATTTATTGGCCATTCAGCCTGAAATAAAAATAAACTCAATGTGTTCAATGATCCCTTTTGTCATCCATTCCTCAGAATATATGGCCCATATCATGTCCTGCCGACGGACTCAATGAAGCCATTTAGACGTGTGTCCCATTCCGGATATGAAGCTCCGAACATGTTTGATTCCAGCTCACGTGGAAACAATTTGTCTTGTAAACAATTGAAAATATTCCACAAGGGATTAACTTATAATTTTTTAATAGATTTTTATTTCAGAGCTCTCTGGCCCTTTTGGGACGGCATGGCGAGGTCTTCAAACAGACGAAACCAGTTTGATGGCAACTTAAGGGTAACAATGATTCGTATCACGTACGATTTAAAAGCAAATATGTTGCAAGTCTACTCCTTGGAATCTGTTTCTTTTTCTTCGTTTCGTCTTTGTCTACTTTCTTTTGGTTCATTGAATTTGGGTACTTTTGAAAGGAGGCTGTTGTCTATTGGACGGCAGTATACATAGGGCTGCCATGCACATGTGTGTTCTAAATTCAACAGGCATACAAGTTACGAGAAGCCTGGATGGGTACTTGAAAGAATTTATTGATCATTTTAATTCTTGCAATGAAAATAAATTCTGATTTATTTGGTAATAAGTTCAGGTTGAAGGGTGACAACTGACAGTTCAGTGTATTAGGGTGATGGCTAGGAATAGAAATGAGGCGGTTGATGGTACTTGAGGATTGGAATTGGTTTTTTGGGTTCGAATTGGGTTTGCGTAGGTATCTGGATATGCAGTTTGAGCAAAGGGTCGATTCGATGAAAATATGAGTTGATCAAGAATGAGTTGCTGGGTAAATGGTTTGCTCTTTTGACATTATTAAAATTTTGGATACTTGACTTTGAAAATATCAACCATAGCATCTTTGAGGCCTATGCTGGTGGCGTACGATATTGCTTGCAAAATACTCATGCTCTTGTTTCAACGCGCTACACTTATACACTTAGGCCAGAGAGGCCCGTTATGTTGCTACGAGGGAGGAGAGGGGGTTGACCCCATATTCAATGAACCGGTTAGTGCTTCTTAAATAATTAAGAAGGTCAGTTATCCGATCCTAGGTAGCGGTTCCTGATTGAACAGAGGGCCGGATAGGCGCAGAGTAGGTGATGGATGGATTCAACCGCCTCTTCAACACCTTTTCGTCAAGCAAAGGCCAGATTTGCCTGGTGATGGGGCAGGTGCGCCCCGAGCCTATCTCAGGTTCATCTCAGCCATTGCGAGGTTTGTAAGTTTAAATTTTATGACTGCTAAGGGTATATCTGCGCATGCCATGTTTGATTGTTGCGTAGTTCCTTGTCTTGGCTCATTCATTTCCTGAGATATCGCTGTTTCCTGAGATAGGCGGCGGTCAAGGCTTACTTTTGAAGTATATACATATGACTCCAGCGATTTCAAGGCTGCTTGACTGTCTGTGAGAACTCGAATACCCGTAGTAGATATTACGTTCCACTTCAGCCAAGACAAAGCCTCCTATATTGCCGACAGCTCCGCCTGATCGCTTGTATCAGATCAGCTTGAATTTCTTCTCAAAGCCTGTGGCCCAATGTGGTCAGAGTTTTCCGCTAAGGTTATCCTGTTGTTCAGGATGAAGGAGTGGCCAGTGATGTAGCTCATCCATTTTGAGCCGGCCTTTAATCTGGTTGCCGTGTATGTGGCTATTTGCTTGCCAAGTATGTATATCGAGTCGTGTAAGGTATAATATCATGTTGAGCGTTGCCGTTGGGGTGGTGGGCGGTGATGCACATGCATGTCAGCCTTTGTACCTTCTCGAATTGCTTATGGTATGTTGCTTTGTCCATTGCAGTTCACCAGACTACCACTTCATACATTAGAATAGCTCTAACAACTGTAATATATAGCCATAGGGCAAGCTTAGGGTTGAATGCCCATTTTTTCCCTAAGGCTTTCTTACAGGTGTAGAGAGCTTTGGTTGCTTTTTTTGCACGCTCGATTGTGTTGTCCTTCCAAATTTATTTCCTTTCTAGAACTATGCCAAGGTATTTGGCACTAGAAAGGTAGGTTAACTTGGTGCCAAGTAGAGTAATTGGGCATGTTTCCGGGAACAGCACAAGCTCCGTCTTCTGGGGGTTTACCTCGAGCCAATTGTATTGTGCCCATTTGCACAATATGGAGAATGCCGTACACATACGATCATTCATTGTGAATAGATACTTGCCCGAGATGACAGGATCAAACAGGCAATCGGTTCATTCAAACCCTACAAAGCCCCAGGCCAAGACGGTGTTTTTCCTGCGACCTTACAGAAAGGCTTGAATACAATTCTACCACCACTGATAGTTCTTTTTAGGTCCTGCTTCAACCTAAACATACCCCAAATTTGGAGAGAGGTCAATCTTGTCTTCATCTCCAAGATTGGGAAACCAAGTAAGCAAACTAAATCCTATCGCCCTATCAGTTTGACTTCGTTCTTTCTAAGAAACTGATAGAGCTCCATACTAGAGGTATCCTGGTAAATCGGAAACCTCTGCATCCCAGCCAGTATGCATATCGCAAAGAGCGATCTACCGAGAATGCACTACACCACTTGGTGTCGCGCATCGAAAATAGTTTCACACAAAAGGAGATCGCAATCTGCGCCTTCCTCGATATAGAGAAAGCTTCGATAATACTGGCTATGATTCGATCACCACTGCACTATCCTGCAGGGGTGTGGACCATCCTACTAATCAGTGGATTAGGGCGATGCTAAATAGCCGTATCATATCAGCCACATGCGGAGAGATCTCAGTGACAGTATCGGCGGTTAGAGGATGCCCACAAGGGGGAGTCCTCTCACCACTGCTTTGGTCGATAGTCATCGACGATCTACTATGCAAGCTAACCACTTGGGGCTACGAGATCATCGGACATGCTGATGACCTAGTAGTCATTGTTACGGGCAAGAGATCACTGCCTGTGAGCGCATGCAGCTTGCGCTCCAACTTATCTCTGACTGGTGTGGGAGAGAGGCTTCATCTATTAACCCAAATAAGACAATCTTAGTCACATTTACAAAGAGGACAAAGGTACAACCCTGCTCAATCTTACAAAATGGCACACGCATAGGATTTTCAGAGGAAGTAAAGTATCTAGGTATTGACCTAGACCGTAGACTCAACTGGAACTCCAATATGAGAAATAAACTCATGAAAGCGACTAAGGCCATGTGGGCCTGTCGACTTAATCCTAAGGTAATCCACTGGCTATATACCGCGATAGTAAGACCTATCGTCACCTACGGGTCCACCGTATGGTGGACAAAAGTTGAGCAAAAAACTACAATTGTTAAGCTTCAACGCCTTCAGAGACTAGCGTGTCTCGGCATCACAGGCGCTATGCCAACCTGCCCCACGGCAGCCCAAGAAGCACTCACTCACTCCACTGCACCTTTTTATCAAAAAGGTGGCATTACGCAGTGCAATCAGAATTCTCTGCTCGGAAACAAATATGTCATGTAGACCCGCAGACCACATGTCCATATTACAACACCTTCCCGAGCTAGATATGATTACTACAGTCTCGGACGCATTGCCACACAATTTCACCTTTGACTAGAGGTTTGAGATACTGATCCCAAACCGCTCAGCATGGGAAAACAGTGATCCCCTTCTAAATGTCAAAGGCCTTAGGTGGTACACGTATGGCTCCAAGATGTCTTCCGGCGTTGGCGCCGGCATCTTTGGACCAAAACGCAAGATCTCGAAGGCCCTGGGAATAAGCCCCAGCTTCCTCCAAGCAGGGCTGCATGCCATCCTAACATGCGTCAATCTAAATCTCGAGACTGGCATTAGAGGAGTAACCATCAACATACTCTCTGATAGCCAAGCAGCGCTTAAAGCGTTGGGTTCGTACAGCACGAACTCAAAAACCGTCAAGGAATGCCATGACGCCCTACAAAACCTCGCCAAAGGAAACAATGTTAAACTTTGGTGGGTGCCAGACCATAAAGGTATCAAGGGCAATGAAATTGCCGACCAAATTCCCAGGAAGGGTTCCAGTGACAAATATATAGGTCCGGAACCATTCTGCGGCATTCCCGGGTCTAAGATAGATTACTTCTTAGACAAGTGGGGAAAATTGCAACACCTGTCCTTTTGAACAGCGTTCGGGGACTCCGTCAATCCAAACGACTTATACGACCCCTGAACAAGCACCCTATTGATATACTCAAACTCAATGGGATGGATATCAGAAGACAAGACAGCTATCTAACGGGACACTGCGGTCTGAGATATAATCTAAACAAAATTAGCCTCTCGTCTGAAACTGAGTGTCGGCTCTGTCTTGAGGACGAGGAGATGGCAGAACACATATGCTGCTCTCTGCCATCTTAGGAAGCGTATCCTTCTCAGAGAAGTTATGACTCCTGAGGGGATCACCCTGGCTCCTACGAGAAGCATTCCCAACTTCATTATAGAAGTGGAGAGGTTACTCGGCTAATCGGCTAGCAGGCACAATAGATCTGCAAAGGTCGCAGTGCCGTATTGCTAATGGTACCACTAGCCCCATATATAAAAAAAAAAAAAGGTGTCACTGGCCAACACAAGAGGTACGATTTATTTCAAGTCTACGCATTTGCTTGCGTACGCCGACGACATTGACGTAATTGGACGGACACAGCGAGACGTCAATGAGGACTTTGTAAACACTGAGGTAGAAGCGGCTAAGATGGGTCTCAAGGTTAAGAAAGGTAAAACCAAATATCTGCTTTCATCTAAAAGAGACGGTCAACACCGGCGTATTGGCCAGAACGTCACCATGGGCGGATATAACTTTGAAGTGGTCAAGGAATTCATCTACCTTGGCTCATTGATGACCGGCGACAACAACACCGGCGCTGAGATAAAACGCAGAATCACTCTTGCCAACCGCTGTTGCCTAGGGCTCAAGAGGCAATTGAGAAGTAGAGCCCTCTCTCGGAAAACCAAGGGACGCTATATAAGACCTTGATCATCCCAGTCCTCCTTTCGGCGCAGAGGCTTGGACCTTAACAAAAGCGGATGAAGATGTCCTTTGTCGTTTCGAGAGGAAAATTCTGCGTACTGTCTACGGTTCCGTTTGTTCAAACGGTGTATGGAGGAAAAGATTTAACGAAGAACTGTACGGGTTGTACCGTGACATCGGCTTGGTACGATGTCTACGGATACTGCGTTTAAGGTGGCTCCGACAGCTCCGACCCGAAGAGTCTTCGAATCCACCCCGGAAGGAAGGCGCGGCAGAGGACGGCCGCCTCAGCGGTGGCGCACGCAGGTGGAAAGGGACCTCAACCAGCTGGGCGTGCGGCGCTGAAAACAGCTGGCCAAAGACCGTGCCAGCTGGAGACGCATTTAGGTTGATGCCGAGGTTCACCACGGACTATAGCGCCACCTAAGTAGGTATGTAAGTAATTATTACATCGTCTGCTTAGATTGATAAGTTGGAGTCTTTTATAATGAATTCGATCGTGCTTAACTACATTGTAACCTGTCAACGTAGTTATGAAGCACCCACCCATGTGAAAGACCCACAAATCGAAATCCTAGTTAATAAACGATCACTGGCTGTTTTCTCGATGAGGTCCCATAACTGGAGAAAGGGTCGCATAGCTTGCCTCGAATATGCTTATGCTAGTCATACCGTTTGTTAACTCTTAAATAGCTCACAATCCTGCCGTAGCTATTGCTATCTCCCCACGGTTGTAGCTTGCTATCTCCCCACGGTTGTAGAGACTCACACGGCTGTAGAGACTCACAGGACTGTAGACGGGATATTCCTAGTCTTTTAACTTGAAAACGGCTGATTGCTAAATGTGAAATTCAGAGTTTGGCAGCTTAATGCTGCTGCATTTCATGTTTGAATTTTGTTCAAAGACATCTAACTAAGCCTCGAAATTTATCCTGCAGACGGCACTATTGATCAGGGATGCAGTAGGGGAAAGGCTAACCTGAGTACTCATAACAGTACCTAAAGCAATTGCCACTGGGGCAGCGATTCACGACACTAAGGTTATTATTCATTCGGAATGAGTTGTAGCCAAGATTCAATGGGGTATTGTCAGCGTTAACCCAGTGTGTCACTCAACAATAATGTTATCGTACTAGTGCCCGAGCAAAACCATTTTCAACTAAGATAATTGGAAAAAGTTTTGTTTTAAATACCTGCTCCCCGTGACCAAAATCAGTGAGAATTAAAACTATTCTAACAACGTTGGTCGTTGCCACCGACAGACGGTGATTAAAAGCTAAATCCAAATTTTAATCAGATTTCGACGCAGGATATTGTCCTCTACTCCTGCCCAACACCACAACTCCAGCGGCCACATCTCATTCAAAATTAAATAGAAAATAACCCGAAGTTAAGGTCCTGGCAGAAAGTGAACGATGTACTACTGCTTCCTTTTTGCCTACAGCAAAAAACCCTTTTCACTTAGCACATCAGAAAAAGTGAGCGGGGCCAGCGGGCGAGTTAAACACTCCATGTCCGGGCGATGGTCACATCTGTGCGACTCCCAGAAAATCCATTTGCTACTTGTCACCATATGATTAAGAAAAGGGTTTTTATTTGCTGACAACCTCACATTATGATGTATTAGTGTGTGACACTGCGTAAAGGATAAATTTGAAAATCCGTTCGACGAAGGCAACTCCCATACCGCTCGTACCAGCTGATCCGGTCTGTCTACGACTGCCAAGGACAATATAATCTGTGAAACATTAAAAAGCAATACGGTCGCCTATGGCCGGATAACACTTGTCCAATGAAAAGGGTAGTGCGACTGAATCTTACGCAAAAAGGACATTTTGTCATTTTTGACTCTTGCCAACTTGGCAGCATAATGCAAAACCGGGCCTTTGTTTCGTTGCCCACTCACAGGAGCTGGTAATTGGGTACGGAAACCACCAAGAGGACGGATACTCGGACCGAAGCCAAAAGAATTTAATTTTGATTTTCTTTACAGAACACACTCGAAATTAAGTTCAATCGAATTTGCTGGAGTCTAATGAAATGTCATAATGTTATCCTTTGAGGTGGCTAAAGGTGTGGCCGGGCAACATACACGCCTTGAGCTTTAAGTGCTCTTCAAGTAGTGTTCTGTGCTAAGAGGACTACAAGTTGACTCTTGTAAGAGAATGAGTTTCAAGTTCAAGCAAGATGCAAGGAGGCAATGGTGGTGGTGGTGATAGAGCTGAGGACCCTTGTCAAGTTTCATTTGGTTGTGACACCTTCGACTGAGAAAAGATAACATAGTCAATTTGGTTGCCATTGCTGCTGAGATGTACACCAGTAATTCCAAGAAGACAAGTATTTTCAATCAAGTATGTGTTTCCCTGAGTTGATGGACACAATTCTCGATTAGGGCAAAATTAAAATATCTGTGGTGTGCTGTGTCTTTTGTATACCAGTCGGTTGAATATATTTTTGAACGTGAAGCATGATAAGGCAGAACCAAACTTCGTGGCTTCATGTAGTTTGTTGAATTACTTTATTAGCAGAGAAAAAAAGACAACACTAGCTGTTCGGATACACCGAAAAAGTAACACTAATAGAGGAATATGGTGCAAAGCATCTTTCTTTGCACTATGTACACTACTCATTACAGCAGTGCACCACTTTAAATAGTCTCAGAAGTTGGTAACACTTCTGTTTTGTTTAAGTATGGCTCTTCTTCTTTGGCTGGGAAATCTAGAAAGTAAATTGACCTCTCAATCGAATCCCCGGGACTGTGTTGCCAAGGGAAGGATAATTAAAAAGTGAATTCGTGGAATCATAAGTGCAAAACGGGTTCCTCCCAACTGGTACTCAACGATATCATTTTTTTTAAATGGGGCTAGTGCTACCATTAGCAATACGGCACTGCGACCTTTGCAGATCTATTGTGCCTGCAAGTCGATTAGCCGAGTAACCTCTCCACTTCTATAATGAAGTTGAGAATGCTTCTCGTAGGAGCCAGGGTGATCCCCTCAGCAGTCATAACTTCACTGAGAAGGATACGCTTCCTAAGATGGCAGAGAGCAGCATACACACACAGTATGTGTTCTGCCATCTCCTCGTCCTCAAGACAGAGCCGACACTCAGTTTCAGACGAGAGGCTAATATTGTTTAGACGATATCTCAGACCGCAGTGTCCCGTTAGATAGCTGCCTTGTCTTCTGATATCCATCCTATTGAGTTTGAGTATATCAATAGGGTGCTTGTTCAGGGGTCGTATAAGTCGTTTGGATTGACGGAGTCCCCGAACGCTGTTCCAAAAGGACAGGTGTTGCAATTTTTCCCACTTGTCTAAGAAGTAATTTATCTTAGACCCGGGAATTCCGCAGACTGGTTCCGGACCTATATATTTGTCACTAGAACGCTTCCTGGCAAGTTGGTCGGCAATTTCATTGCCCTTGATGCCTTTATGGCCTGGCACCCACCAAAGTTTAACATTGTTTCTTTTGGCGAGGTATTGTAGGGCGTCATGGCATTCCTTGACGGTTTTTGAGTTCGTGCTGTACGAACCCAGCGCTTTAAGCGCTGCTTGGCTATCAGAGAGTATGTTGATGGTTACTCCTCTAATGCCAGTCTCGAGATTTAGATTGACGCATGTTAGGATGGCATGAAGCTCTGCTTGGAAGATGCTGGGACTTATTCCCAGGGCCTTCGAGATCTTGTGTTTTGGCCCAAAGATGCTGGCGCCAACGCCTCAAGCCATCTTCGAGCCATCCGTGTACCACCTAAGGCGTTTGTTATTTAGCAGGGTATCACTGTTTTCCCACGTTGAGCGATTTGGGATCAGTACCTCAAATCTCTGGTCAAAGGTGAAGGTGTGTGGCAATGCGTCCGAGACCGTAGTAATCATATCCAGCTCGGGAAAGTGTTGTAATATGGACATGTGGCCTACGTGTCTACATGGCATATTTGTTGCCGAGCAAAGAATTCTTATTGCACTGCGTAATGCAATGCATATCACGATCCACTCCAACCGAGATGCCCCGATTCCTTCAAATTGAACAACAAAATGTATTAACCTAGGTGTGTGCCATTTAGAAAGATTGAGCAGGGTTGTATCTATCTTCTCTTTGTAATTGGGACTGAGACTGTCTTATTTGGGTTGATACATAAACCCTCTCTGCCACACCAGTCAGAGATAAGTTGGAGCGCTAGCTGCATGCGCTCACAGGCAGTGATTTCGCACTTGACCGTAACAATGACTACTAGGTCATCAGCATATCCGATGACCTCGTAGCCCCGAGTGGTTAGCTTGCGTAGTAGATCGTCGATGACTATCGACCAAAGCAGTGGTATGAGGACTCCCCCTTGTGGGCATCCTCTAACCGCCGATACTGTCACGGCTATTTAGCATCGCCCTAATCCAGTGATTAGTGGGACTGTCCACACCCCTGCAGGATAGTGCAGTGGTGATCGAATCATAGCCAGTATAATCGAAGGCTCCCTCTATATCGAGGAAGGCGCAGATTGCGATTTCCTTTTGTGTGAAACTATTTTCAATGCGCGACACCAAGTGGTGTAGCGCATTCTAAGTAGATCGCTCTTTGCGACATGCATACTGGTTAGGATGCAGAGGTGTCAGATTCTCCAAGATACCTCTAATATGGAACTCTCCCAGTTTCTCCATTGTTTTTAGAAAGTACGAGGTCAAACTGATAGGGCGATAGCATTTAGGTTGCTCACTTGGTTTCCTAATCTTGGGGATGAAGACAAGATTGACCTCTCTCCGAATTTGGGGTATGTATCCCAGGTTGAAGCAAGACCTAAAAAGAACTATCAGTGATGGTAGACTTTCTGTAAGATCGCAGGGACACCGTCTTTGCCTGGAGCCTTGTAGGGTTTGAATGAACCAATTGCCCATTTGACCCTGTCAGGGTTGAAGAGTCTTCCAGAGAGACTATTTGTTCTACTGTCGATGTTATGTATGACGTTAATTTGACCGTCAGAGGACATCGAGTAAGGAGTAGAACCAGGGAAGTGCACCTCAAGCAAAGTCTCCTTTTTTAACATCAAAGGTCTCGGTGTGCTCCTTACCGACCTTAATGGAGCAGTGAGAATTCTCCATTGTCATCGTGCACAGTCGAACGAGTTTGGCAGGGATGTTAAAACTAGAAATGGCTTTGTATAGCTCATCTCTATGCACGCTGTCATGTGCAGCCTTGAAATCGACGAAAAGGTGGTGATTGTCGATTTGGTATTCCTGGGTCTTCTCCAAGATCTGCCGTAGGGTATTGTGGATTTAACTGAAACGAAACCACACTGATAAGAGCCGATCAGGTTATCCACAAACGGTTTCAGACGTTCACACAATACGGCAGAGAAGATCTTAAATGCGATGTTAAGGAGACTTATTCCGTTATAGTTGGTGCAGTTTTAGGGGTCTCCTTTCTTATGGACCGGGCAAACGATGCTGAGATTCCATTCGTCGGGCATGCTTTCCTCCGACCATACCTTGCAAATGCTTATCTCCAGCCGCCTTAAAAAGCTCAGCAGATAGGCCGTCTGCGGCCTCGGCTTTATTAGACTTAAGTCTCGATATCGCTATTTTGACTTCGTCTAGGTCGGGTGGACGGAATTCTCTTACATCATCGTCCATTACGAACGGAAAAGGTCTTTCCAAATCCTCAGCGTCGACTGTGACTCTACTACCAGTTCTACATTTTCATCCCTGCAGGCCGGCGCTCTGGCTTTGTAGCCGTGGCATGTTCGTTTTATCTTTTTGTAAAACTTCGGGGCGTTATTCCGGCGAAAGCATCTCTCCATCTCCTCGATCTCACGTTTTCCGCTTCTTCTGAGAAGCGTGTTTTCCTCTTCTGCTCATAGATTTCGCGGGTAGCTCTCGTCCGTCGTTGCAGCATGGCTTTATATGCCTCTTGTTTTGTTGCGGTTTGAAACCCAGCACCTCTGAGGAAGCGACTCTGATGGCGCTCTGGCAATTCGCCCATTCCTGCTCTATTGCTTGTGCTGCTGTGGGCGGATTTTGAGATAATTTGGAGGAGACACGACGGGCAAAGATTCTGGCAGTCTATTGCGATTGTAGTTTTCCGACGTCAAACTTACGTAGTCTTACTCGACTCTTAAGCATTCTTGATATCCTCATTCATACCTTGGCTAAACAAGGTAGTGGTCCGAGTCGATGTTGGCTCCTCGGAAGGTTCGTACGACGCGAATACAGGAGGGGTGTCTGGTGTCGATTGCAATGTGATCAATCTGGTTGGTGGTCGATTGATCAAAAGACCACCAGGTAACTTTGTGGATGTTACGCCCCGTTAGGAAATCGATTAACCTAAGTTCGTTGTCGAATGTGGTGATGCTTTCCTATGGTCGACTCAATTATGTCCTCTTTGCCCAGTTTTGCATTAAAGTCTCTTAGGACTATGTTTGTGTCGTAGCTGGGGCATTGGGCATATGTTCTGTCTAGGAGATCGTAGAATTCTTTTTTGAGTAGATCGTCCTTTTCTTCCGTTGGGGCTTGAGCACATATTAAGCTAATGTTTCCAAATTTAGCTTTGATGCGCATTGTTATGAGGCGTTAGCTTACATATGTCTCGGAAGCTTAAGACTTCTTGTCGGAGTCTTCCTCGAATAACGAATCCGCACCCGAATAGGCGCTGTTTGTTCTGCTTGTAGCAGTCCCCGTAGTATATATCACAGTTTTTCATCCGTCTTTTGTCTGATCCATCCCATCGCACTTCCTGAAGCGCAGTTATATCTGCTTTATAGCAGTTAAGAGTTTGCTCCAATTGATCGCCTGCACCAGGTGTTTGGGGGCCTCACATTCCAGGTGCAGACTCTCAAGTCCGTTAGTCGCTTGTATCCGTCCGTATCCAAGGCTTGTTGTTGTTTCGGAACAAGTGGGTTTTTACGTGATAGGGATGTTACCCCTAAGCACAACCCCCAACCTGGAGGGCCAGGTTCCTCTTTCCCCAGGAACAAGGGGATGGGTCGCTGCACACATTGGTTGACAACCTGCCGGGTGCCAGGGTAGCTATTCAGAAGGGGCCACGCGGAGGCTGTGTGTCAACTTAGATTGAGCAGGGACAGAGATCGAAGCTGGCGTTTGCCATGTTAAACGCGATTAACTTCTTTGCTCTGTTTGTTCGCTCCCTCCTCCGCAATGTAATAATTAGCAAGACAAAATCAACCCCGGCTGACTCGCTCCCACTTCAAAACAATCTTGATTCCTTCAATACCTGGTGTGATGATAACTTCCTGGAGTTCATCGTCGGTAAATGCCAGTCCGTTATCTTTTCCCGAAAACTATTCCCCATAGCTCCCAGAAGTTATACTGCAAATGGTAAGTCTTTTATTGTAAAACACCAAAAGGTGTGTTTTCATTGTAATCAGTTTTAATGCAATTTAAAGTGTGCTATTATGGAAGCACACAAAAATTACTTCCAACCCAGTTCTGTGTCCAAGCCTCAAATTTCCCGTGAATGCTTTTCGCAGCGCACAAAAAAATAAGGCTGTCCGAGTATTTGTCGCTTCGAGGCTCATCAAGGCCCAAACATTGTAATTGGTTTTCTGTTCTGTTTTCTTCACGTGAAACAACATCATGATGCCATTCGGCTCGAAGGACCAATGTAAAATGGGAAAGAGAGCGGTTGAGTGTCTTTGCCATTTGGTGGTTGCGGTCATTGAGACTTGAACATGGTTGAGAGTCCAGGGTGTTAATCATTACGCCATGGATCCGACTCGCAAATTACTTTCTGGCAATGTTGCATATAGATGGAAAATTTCGTTTTTGTTTGATTGATTGATCCAGCGTGTTAACTATAAATAAGTGTGTTGCTGTAACACACTTAAAGTGTTATTAGAATAGAGTTTTTTATTCACGACACGCGGTAGAACGTGTTACAGTTGTAACACAAATAAGTGTCTCAATTTCAAAAATCAGATATGTTAAGTGACAAAATTAACCTTTAAATGTGTTGAAAGGCACACTTGCTGCGTGTTGTTTAACACACTAGCATTTGCAGTGTACTACTTTAAGAACAAGTACTAAAACCAATCTGCACCTATGGTCCACAGCTATGGGGATGTGGTATGGTATGGTATGTTCGTGTCGCTGATTTACACAGATATCTTAAAATTTACTTACTAAACAACAGTAACTTAATCAGAAGATTGAGAAGGATAAACTCTCTTGAATTAGTAAGTTAACAACTACGTAATCAAAGGACCAAACGAAATAAGATTATGATGAGGACAAAACAGAAGCTAACCAATTCAAAGGGGTTAATTAATTAAATTATATCAAGTAGGCCAAAGACAAAAGTGGCTGCTTGATATGTACTCGTATGTAGATGACCTATTAACTTAAGGTGTTCTTAAATAGGTGTCAATGTCCCCTAAACTTGAAGCCAGCTCACTCAGCTGACTTTAGACAATAAATCTAGCTTAGTGGTAGAGTTACCCAATATTTGTCTAAAGCCCAAAAAGCGCTATTTTTCCACATTTCATTCTATGCCATAAGACATATCTAGGCTGTGCAAACAATTTTGTGCGTTAATCACTATCGTTGATGGCAAAACCTGCTTTCTGGGCGTATCTTTCTCTTCAAATACTTAAATCGACTTCCTCAAGTAAACGTATTTCGGAAGCTATATCAAAATCACTTTATTTTCAATAAAATTCCCGCGCCAAACAGAACAAAAAGGAAACGAAAATCATTAAGAGGACAACTCCCTCCAATTTCGTTTTTAATAAACCACCAAGTAGCCCGGGGTCGGGTCTTTAATGCAAAACCACATTATCCTATTGAAGGAAAAACCACTGTTGCGTTGACAACGATAATAAATGGCCGTGCTTAAATTTAAATTCAGCGAGCTTAAAATATTCCCATCTTAAAGTAGCATAATCAAGAAGAGATTATGTAATTAGTCTGGAGCTGATTGATGAGCCAGTCAGTAAACCAGTAAACCACCATTGCCTGTCGAAAAACCATCCCCTAAGAACTCTGAGGGAAATTAAGAGCATGCTTTACACGCACACTATAGACCTATTGTTTGACAGGTGGAGGACGAATGTCAACAAATATGCAAATTGACCCTAATTTCAAAATGATTTTTAATACAATCAAATGGTAGCACAAGCCTGGGAAGTAGTAAATGAATTTCAATGGGAAGATGAGAAAAAGAAAAACATCTTTAAATTTAAAATCAACTTCTGACTGTATACGAGAGCCTTGAGAGCGGGCAGTTCGAAAATCACGTTCGTTGTAAGACATCCTCGTTTTGACATGGGCTAATGTAATCGCCATTAGCACGGTACGAGTAGTACAAATGTTAAGATATCTGTCTGAAAGTTTGTGTCCAACATTCGCACGCACATCTCTATAGACCATTGGACTGGTTTGCTTCCCTTTCGACAGTATCCCTTGTTGAAAGGCCTTAAGCTGAATATTTTATTAGAGTGTATGAGTGCAACCTTATCGCCTGGGTCTGGGATTCTCTCTATTTTGTAGCTTTTTCATTAACAATAAAATCAATAGAATCCTTTTGTGTGTTGCGGGCGAGTTGGGCTCAAGTAAACCCCCTGGTTTACCCATCGACAATTACAGCAAACAACGGAGTTCCTTAGAAGTCGTAGTAGTAGTCGTCATCGTCGCACCCGATATCACACTCCCACATTGCAAACCACCACCGACATGAGGTTTTAATTTACCCCAAATTAATCAAAATACCTCGAATCGCAACGTTTGCGAATGGGAACGAACCGTCATCTATAAAATGTTTGGCTAAGTACGTACTTTTTGGGATCGAGTAGTACCAGAACATGTACATACGTACGTATATACATGTGTACGTATATAGTATGTGTGCACAATTCCATGTTAAGTTCATTATTTGAGGGAATGTGCGTTTGATAGTACGTGCCTTGCCCACAGGATTTAAGGGAATAATGAACAAATGGGGATGATTGAAACTTCATTAAGACGACATAATAATAAGTAAGCTCGGCACCATCACCCGCATCATTCTACCCTCGCTCCACTGCCCGTCAGTCGAACTACGATGTGACGGCGAAGCGCCCTCGATTTCAAAAAGTAGCAGCCGAAAGTATGGAGCACGAAATATCCGGCTGCCAAGTTCAATTATTCTGATTAAGAATAAAATTAATTTTATTACCAAAAAAAGAAAAGAATAAAAGTAAATTGGGAGCGACTTCGAACATATAGTCGACTTAGTTCAGTGGAGGTCTGTATGCTGTACGTGTGGAAAAGCAGGTACTTCCATTCGACATCTAATTAATCTTGGCGTCATTAGATAGACAACATGAAGGTTCTAACAATATTTTAGACCATTCTTACTTGATTTACTTATAAAAAGTAACCTCATTTGATAACTCTACTCGCACACCTTAGAGAATTGAGTTCCGACCATTCTCTTTCTTTAGGTCGACTTCTCCAATCCGCCTCTATAAAGGAGATTTACATATATACTTGATTTTAACAAAGCTAGTTGGAAGCAAACTTAGGAATTTTCCATCTACACAAGAAGGGATAGTGACTGAGATTAGGCCACTCTGTGGGTGTCAGCAGATGGCGGATTACCGAAGGGTCTGTGGTACACAGGTTAGCTGCGAATAACAAACAAGCAGTTCCCGAACAAAAACAGCGAGAATGAGGGCTAGACTCAGAAACCAGTGTTGGCCCAAAGTTAATCTGATTAACGATTAAAAATTAATGATTAAAATCGTAATCAAAAATGTTGATTAAGATTAATTAATCAAAATCAATTTTAAAATGATTAAGATTATTAATCATAATCATTAATCGTTAATTTGATTATTAGATTAATTATGTCCAAATTAAATGTAAGTTTAAATTTGATTGATTTAAAAGGCTGATCGATTCATCGTGAAGAACTGTTTGGGGCGATGGCCGAATTCGGGATCCCGGTAAAACTGATCCAGTTGTGTCGCGCCACGCTAAAAACACGCGATGCACCGTGCAACTCGGTTCTAGGACCTCGGAACCATTCGAAACATGCACCGGACTTCGACAAGGAGATGCGCTGTCATGTGACTTCTTCAACCTGGTGCTGGAGCAGATAGTGCAACGGGCAGGCGTCAACAGGGAAGGCACTATCTTTTACAAGTCCATCTAGCTGCTAGGATACGCGGATGATATCGACATCATCGCGTGTTCTCGCCGTGGCATTGTGGAAGCATTCACGGCGATTGAAGAACAGGCGAAACGAGTTGGTCTTAAGATCAATGAGGATAAAACGAAATAGATGCTGTCAAAGCAAAAACCAATCCGTCGCTCACCGCCTGGGACAAAACTTAACAATTGACAGCTACAATTTCGAGGTAGTTAAGGAGTTTGTCTACCTCGGGGCAAACGTAAATTCCATAAATGACACCACAGGGCATGGAATCGCCCTTGGCAACCGCTGCTACTTCGGCTTGTCCAAACAACTGGGGTCAAAACTCCTCACTCGAAAGACCAAAGTCATGCTTTACGAAACGCTCATTCTGCCAGTCTTGCTGTACTGAGCCAAAATCTGGACGATAAGCAGAACAGCGGAGCTGATTTTGGGTTCTTTCGAAAGAAAAATTCTGCGCCGGATATTTGGTCCTGTCTGTGAGGAAGGTGAATGGAGAAGAAGACACAACCGCGAACTCTACGAGCTGTACCAGGATGTGGATGTAGTCCGGAAGGCAACGATCCGTCGACTACACTGGCTCGGCCACATCGAGCGCATGGACATCAACGCTCCAGCTAAGAAGGTCTTCGACTCCGAGCCTCCTGGTTCGAGAAGAAGAGGAAGACTGGGCCTCCGGTATAAAGACCAAGTAGTCGCGGATGTAAGACGTCTTGGTCTTGACAACTGGAAGCAGCGTGCCCGGGACCGTCAAGGATGGAAGGCAGCTATAGCTCAGGCTCAGATCCTCCATGGAGCGCAGGCCTGATAAGTAAGAAAGTAAGTACATATGTTTCAAGAAATAATCATAATCAAGTTAATCAATTAATGAATATTGATTAATGATTAACTCCAATAATCATGATTAAGACTACTTTTTTAATCACGATTATTTCAATCATGATTAATTTAATCCGATTAAAATTAATCAAATTAAGTAGTTGATTAAAAAACTAATCGATTAATGCCAACACTGTCAGAAACCATATGAACTCTCTGTGGCAGGACCAGTCGGTACCGTCCACAAATAAGTGCCCCCCACTTCGAGGAGTGGAAACGAGGGAACTCATGAAGTCAAAACAACGAGTGATGCAAGCGAAGCCTATAAACTAGGCATAAAGACGTATCCCGGACGATCTTTGCGGGCTGACGGTTGTAGTATTCTGTAACCCTGGTAAGCTAGAGTGAAATTTGGTTGAGACGGTTCTCAGGCTAATGCTGCTACCAGCCCCGTCTCGTTAAAACCTTGTCAGGCCTTAAAATACGTTCCCCGTTACGTACGTCGCCGGTAAGTTGGTGGTGTATGTTCAGATGTAACATTCCTGATTGGCACTGATCTGGCTCTGGTGCAGGCACCCATATGTTCCTATGCCAACCCTTACATGGCCTTTCTGTTTGCATAGAGAACAACGGGATCACAAAGGTGAATACTTACATGGAGGGAGATAACGGTTTTGAGTCGGGACCCATGAGAATTGAATACACCAAGAAAACCAAGAAAATACAAGTGCTTCCAAAACACTGCATGCGGTGTGGTAAAAGTGAGCATATAGCTCACTTTTCCAATGAGCATTGAGAGAGCTGTTGCTGAAAGAATGAAATTACTACAGCTGAACGTAAACCATTCTGAGGCGGCCCAAGCCCCCTTAACGCAAACGATCCGCGAACCAGAGGTAGATGCCGCAATCTTTAGCGAACCGTATCCTAACTGTATACTGTATGATAATACTGTATATGCGGCGGATTCAACTGTCAGAACCATAGTATAGACTTGCGGTAAACGACCGAGCTCTTAAACAGTGAACAACAATGAACACAAATTTAACAGAAATGGGGTGGGCTCGATAATCAATCGATCTTAGCAACAGCTTTGCCCGAAGAACAACATGGAAGGTCAGCCCCACCAAGCTACATATATTGGTGGTAAGTTCGTCAAGGATAATAGTCAACAAATTAGGGTGGAAGACAAATACGTACATTCGACGAAGATGCTTTCGCTCTTATGATCGCGGATGCTACGTTGACGTGTACTCTCGAAATATGAAAGTACCAACTTGCATCAGCGGAATGCAAGTGAAGGATGGTGTGAAGGAATACGCAGTAATAGGAGGAGTCACCCAGGGCTCAGTTCTGGGGCTAATACTGTGGAACCTCAAATACGATGGCGTCTTTCGTCTTGAAATAAAAGCCGAGGCTAAAATTGTCGGATTCGCGGACGACATAGTAATAGTTGTAACCGCAGGATTACTGGAAGAAGTTGTTCAAATTATCAACGAAGTTCGATAGTGGCTAATACCAGTCAGTATCCCGCTAGCTGAACAAAAAACCGAAGCAGTCCTCATCACCAGTAGAAAGAGACGAGAAAAAATCACGCTCACGGTAGGTGTGAATGATATAGCATCCAAACTAGCAATTAAACGCATTGACGTTATGCTCCACTCAAGGCTTAGAACATTTGAAGAACACCTAGAGTACGTAAGCAACAAATCCTCTTTTGTTTCTACCTCCGTTGCGCGGATTGTCCCGAATTTAGGAGGACCAAGATACAGTCTTAGATTACTTTTAGATAAGGTAGTCACAACCGTAGTGCTTTATGCATCGCCAATTTGGGCCAGAGCTATCAAGGTGACTTCATACAGAAAGAAGATCAGAGCAGTAAATCGACACGTAGCCTGCGTCATGGCAGGTATGTTTCCCATTGATATACTGGCGAAAGACCTACAGAAAGAGTTCAAAGAGGGCAGGCAGAAAGGACGGCTAACACACAGTGAGGCGGGCTTAGGAGAAAGAAGCAGAAAAGCTCTCACCCATGACGAAATGTTTACGGCGGTACTGTGGAGGTCTAGGCACCAAAAGTAGGAGGTGGTTTAAGTGGGTTAAAGTCCCACACAAACTTTCGAGGTTTTGCATCTCTCTGACAAAAGAAAAAACCTACTCAAGAATTTATTCAAAGCAGGAGTGATATTGACACCTTTTCATGCCACATTATTCCTAAGTATGTACGCATCAGAGATTTCCTGAAAACGCTGTAGCTGCAACATCGCTGCCCATTTATCCGAAAAAATCGGGACAAATTGTGGAACAGAAAGCTAAGTAAAATCGATAATGGCCCAAGACCCTTTTGAAACATCGTCAGTACTTCCCTACAGCTTGGAAAATCACGAAGGTCATTGCCATTTTGATAGCCAAACGTAGGGAGTTGCCCAATAGTTATAGACCTGTCAGCCTTCTTAATAATTGAAGTAAAGTATTTGAAAATATTATAAGAGAGAGTATGATTGACCATATGAATTCAAATAGTGTCAGACCAAACAAATGGTTTAGTTTTAGAAACCGCAATAGTTTTTTTTTTTTTGCATTTTAAATTCATTTTATTTCGGAAAAATCTTATAATTATCTTACATGCTAGACAAAATGAGTAAAACTAGCTTAGGTTATAACTAACATTAATGTCTTACTGACCCTAAGCGGGCACTCTAAAACAAACAATATACAACTTATACTATGTCTTTCGACAACTTAATATTAACAGAAAAATTATGAACTTTTATTAATTGTATGCTAAGAAAATTAAGAAAAAATTTAGCGTAATATCGGGTTTTGAGGGGTTAATAAATAAAACTTAAATCTAACTAAAAATCTAACTAATTCTATCTTAATCTACCTTAACTAAAATGTATATACAAAAATTATATACTTAATATATAACATGTATATACATCTTTTTTTCTATTTCCATTTTTACGATTTTTTTTTTTTTTTTTTTTTATAAAATTGCCCAACACTTATATTACCTTATGCCCTACCTTAACCTACCCTAGCCTATCCTAGCCTACCCTACCCTATCGGAGTCCGCCAATGGCGTTCGGCGAACCTGCCTTGAAGAGGCTGTATTAATTGATTCCACGACGGAGTCCGTTAGCCACCAAAAGCGTTGATGCTGTCGGACAACGTCTTCTCTATCTCGGCGAGAAACCGCTCTACTGAACCTGAGGCGCTCGGGCTCACAGAGCACGACGTCAGGTTCGTAAAGGAGCCGCCGCTCCACAGAATTACGGGCCACATGGAAGATTAGCGGCACCGCCAATCCATCCTGGATCAGCCCACAATTATCAAAGTAAAGAAATGCTTCCGGAGGCACAAAGCCATTCAGACGCACTTTTTCATAATACATAACATTGGGGTAGTAAGCCCCTGTTCGAGAATAAATAAATTCACTTGTTTGAATCCACTTGTGATAATTGCATCTCTAAATTTGTAAAGTTACCTTTGAACTAATGTCAAACTTTATTGTAAAAGAATTATATTCGTTCATTTTCATTCTCGTTCTGGACAGCAAAAAATAACATTCGGTTTTTTACTTTTCTCCATTCGTCATTATTCAAATTCCTAAATATTGGTCCTTCTGAGTCGGATAAGTAAATTTGAACCGTATAGAAAATTGAGTTGTAGGTATTAAACAAAAAGTACACGCGCCTGGTATGTGTAATATACATATATGTATATATATTCTTTCGTTTGCATGAACCATTGACTACAACAAAAAAAATAATAAAAACCTCGTGTGTGAACTATAAGTGATGAATTCGTGTAATTTTTGAGCTAACTAGGACCACCCCGCGCGTCAGTTTCCCTTATAATTAAAGCGCGCTCGGTTTATAATTAATAAAGGCGTTTCTGTGCGTTCAAGGCAGCACTTCACTTATCTCTCTTTTTTTGCAACCTCGCTGTCGATATGCATGCAATAAAGCAAAAGCGTGGAAATGCGAAAGCCTGTTTAACACGTGCGGTAGAATTTCTAACATCGCTCGATCAGTCTACATCGATTGAGATGTTAGAGATTCGGTTAAAAAGAGTAGAGGATGCTTGGTCTGAATTTACATCACTTCATTACGAGTGTTTGCAACACGTGGAAGAGTTCGAGGTCGTAGAGTTTCAGAACGATTTCGGTGCGTACGAAACGAAATATTTCGAAGCATATGCGGGACTAAAAAAGGCCATTCGTGATCGGGAAAATGTGCAGAAAAACGATGTCGATGATTCGGTTTTTCAGCGGCTCGCTTCTCAACAAAATACGTTGTTAACTCAATTAAATAATTCGGCGAGCACGTGTTCGACAACCAATTTTCCTCCAATTACGGTGCCTCCATTTTCCGGAAATTATAAAGACTGGCCGTCATTTAGGGACCTTTTTACTGGTGCTGTTGATTGCAAAACAAGCTTAACCGCGACTCAAAAATTTCGGTATTTAAAATCATTTTTGACTGATGCCGCAGCCAACGTGATCAAACATATTCCCATTTCGGACGCGAACTATATCGAAGCTTGGGATAAACTCGAAAAACGCTTTGACCGGGCAAATTTAATTGTGCGATCGTATGTCGAGGCATTTCTTGCGCTACCCTCTATAAGTGGATCGAACGTGCAAACACTTCGCAAAATCACAGACGGTGCAGACGAAGTCATCCGCGGACTTCACGCGATGGAAAAAAATAATCGGGATCCGTGGTTGATTTACCTGCTATTAAATAAAGTCGACAACGAGACAACGCATGCTTGGGCAGAACAAATCGGTTCTCGCGATGACAACACCATCACCGATTTTATTGAATTTCTCGAACTCAGGTGTGACGCATTGGAATCGTGTCAGTCACTTAATCGTTCGGCCATATCGCGTGTAAAACAACCCGCTCAGATTCGGTCTCATTTGGCAAAGGCGCCGGAAAACAATCCGCGTTGTCCGATGTGTAAGAGCAACCACATCTTACCCCAGTGTTCGCAATTTCTTTCATTAGACACTAATCAGCGTAGAGACTTTGTAAAAACTCATTCGGTCTGTTTCAATTGCCTGCATTCAGGTCATTCGTCTATCAAATGTCGCTCGTCGTATCGGTGTCGTGTGTGTAAGGCTCGTCATCATTCGCTAGTTCATCAAGATAATAGCCATAAGTCTTCTCCCTCGGTACCCACACCTGCCAATAATGGCTCTTCCTTATCATCGGCATCAACCTGTATGCAAAACTCCCACTTCTCAGAGATCCCTTCCACTTCTGTTGATGCTCTCCAATTGGTCAATAACCATTCGCTTGAGCTTAGCATTCGAACGCAAACAATATTGCCCACCATTGTAGCTAAACTTCAAGATATTCGGGGAGAGTTCATCGAGTGTCGTGTGCTGCTGGATACGGGATCTCAGTCGTCGTTCATAACAGAATCCTTTGCCCAAAGACTGGGGCTTCCACGAACTCACTCTCGCGTTCCTGTAGTGGGGTTATCGTCAACAGATGCCGGCTATACTAAGGGTTGTATGTCCATCAAACTTCATTCTCGATACAACTCAACTTGTACAACAGTTGATGCATTTGTGCTCGGTAAATTGACATCAAATCTGCCAACAAATCCTTTCGATATATCGGCTTGGGAGCATATTCGGAAGTTGGATTTGGCAGATCCATACTTCAACATATCACGTCCAATAAACGTGCTCTTAGGTGCTGATAAAGTCTGGAATATTCTCAACCAAGAGCAAATACGTGGACCTCAGGGAAAGCCTATAGCTCAAAATACGTCATTTAGTTGGGTCATTTCAGGGGAGCTGCTAGGTGAAAGCAGTCGTCGCGGAGAACTTTCTTCTTTTTATTCAACTGTCGACGTGGATTCTCTTCTGCAGCGGTTTTGGGAAGTGGAGGAAATCTCCACTCCAACAGGCCAAGGTGTGTTCAATGATCCAGCTGAGGACCACTTCCGGAGAACATTTTCTCGCTCGTTTGATAAGAAATATGTCGTTGCTCTCCCATTTAAAACTCCCTCCCCGAAGTTCGGAGATACCCTGCAATCGGCGGTTTCGCGTTTATATTCGATGGAACGTCGGTTTCGTAATCGCCCCGACTTGCACCGACCTTACTCAAAATTCATGCAGGAGTATCTCGAACTCGGTCACATGGAGCCAATACCTAGCGATGAACTAAAAGCAAACATTTCGTGCCAATTTTACCTCCCTCATCACGCGGTACTTAAGCCAGAAAGTTCGTCAACTAAACTTCGGGTCGTGTTTGACGGGTCTGCAAAGGATTCGAATGGACAATCTTTAAATAGCCAACTCTTGATCGGTCCGCCAATACAACGCGATTTAATAGGTGTATGCTTACGTTTCCGCCAACATCGGTATGTCTTCACTGCGGATATTGTTAAAATGTTCCGGCAGATATGGATTAGTGAAAAGGACTTAGACTTTCAGCGCATTGTTTGGCGGCAAAATCCACAGGACGAAATTCAGCATTATCGTTTACGAACCGTTACGTACGGTACCGCATCTGCTCCGTTTCTATCGGTTCGTGTACTGCAGCAGATTGCAGATGATTACCAAACAAGGTATCCAACCGCAGCTGCAGTCTTGCTTAAAGACGTCTACGTTGATGATATTATGACAGGTGCTCAAACGGTCGAGCTTTTGTTGCAACTGCAGGCCGAGTTGATTGCATTACTAGCGGAAGCTAGTTTACAGCTTAGAAAATGGAGCTCAAATTGTTGGGCTCTTCTGTCGAAACAACAGCCTGAAGATTGCGAGTACTCCATCGTCGAACCGGAACGCTCGCAGTCTCTCATTAAAATCTTAGGTATGTTCTGGAATCCTGCGAAAGATGTGTTCTCGTACCGGTTAAATCTACCCGCTGCATGTCCGTCGTTAACAAGAAGAACTTTGCTCTCCGAAATAGCCCGCATTTTCGATCCGCTAGGGTTTTTATCTCCTTCGGTAATCTTGTTTAAGATTATGTTTCAACAGCTTTGGTCCTCTGATTTGCAATTGAGCTGGGACGATCCCTTACCTTCAGAACTCTCAGAAAAGTGGATGAGCTATCGGGAGCAACTACCATGCTTTGAAAAAATTCAGGTTCCGCGGAATGTGTTTTCGTCCGAAGAAGCGATTGAACTTCATGGTTTCTCGGATGCTTCGTCGCTAGCTTACGCCGCCGTCGTTTATGCCCGCTCCAAAACAGATTCCGGTGATCCGCAAATAATCATCGTCGCGGCAAAAACCAAAGTGGCCCCAATAAGACCAATCTCCATTCCTCGACTTGAATTGTGTGGCGCGCTGTTGTTAGCTCGGTTATTGACTCTAGTGAAATCATCCATAAATACCAAAATCGCAAAGACATTCGCGTGGTGCGATTCAGAGATTGTACTACATTGGCTTTCGTCACCCCCTCGTCGCTGGACAACATTTGTCGCCAATCGAACTGCCACCATCCTTGAGGCGATACCCAGATACTCTTGGCGTTATGTTCCGTCAGCATTTAACCCTGCGGATTGCGCATCGCGTGGTGTCCTCCCTTCCGATCTCGTCAGTCACAGTCTTTGGTGGACCGGTCCGTCGTGGTTCTCCTTATCCGAAAAACATTGGCCTGAGTCTCATCTTTCTCCCAACTTATCTGATAGCGAATTCGTGAGAAAGGAAGAGAAATCGGTGGCAAAACGTGCGCTTGTTGCAACACATGGATCGCATGTTTTTCGGGACCTTATCAACAAGATTTCATCGTGGTACCGACTGCAAAGAATCGTGGCATTCTGTTTCCGGTTTGTCTCCAATTGTCGACTTACCGCCTCCGAACGTGAACCTTACGGGTTGAGATACGCAGAAATCCGAGCTTCCAGAATCGCAATCCTCAAATATGTGCAGCTCATCACCTTCAAAGATGACATCCAGCATCTGCGTACCAAACACCAATTACCGTCCAAATCTAAACTCTTGCGGTACTCAGCATTCCTGGACAGCGATGGATTAATCCGAGTCGGTGGGCGTATTAAAAATGCGAGTGTATCGTTCAATATTAAGCATCCTATCATCATTTCCAATACTAATCCTATTTCTTCCTTGATAATTAAGGACATTCATCAACGGTATCTGCATGCGGGCGTGTCTGAAACTTTTGCTTTCGTTCGACAGGAGTTTTGGATTTTGGGCTGCCGAAACCTCATTAGGAAGATTATCCATAGCTGTAAACCATGCTTCATGCAGCGCAAACGGACAAGCGAGCAGATTATGGGTGATCTGCCGTCGCACCGCATCCAACAAAGTCGTCCGTTTGCAAATACTGGGTGTGATTACGCTGGCCCACTGACTATCAAATCATCCCATATTCGAAGGCCAAAGTTATCTAAGGCCTACATCGCTCTTTTCGTGTGCACCTCCACGAAAGCTATTCACCTGGAAGTGGTGAGCGATCTCACCACAGATGCCTTTATCGCAGCATTTCGGAGATTTGTTTCCCGTCGTGGCAAGTGCACAAACATCTACAGCGACAACGGAACGAATTTTCAAGGAGCTCGCCGGTGCCTAACTGAAATGCACAAATTAGTTATGAAACAAACTCATAATGACGTTATCGCCACTGAACTCGCTAAGGATGGAATAACATGGCATTTCATCCCCCCTTCCGCACCACATTTCGGTGATCTGTGGGAGGCCGGCGTCAAATCAGTTAAATTTCATTTGCGGCGTGTCATCGGCAACGCAGTATTAACGTTTGAGGAACTGTCCACTGTCCTTTGCCAAATAGAGGCTATTCTCAACTCTCGTCCTCTTTGTGCCATATCTGACTGTGATCTAAACCCGTTAACTCCAGCTCATTTTCTTGTAGGTGAACCACTTACAGCTCTTCCTGAACCCGATCATCTCAGCATTCAACCAAACCGCCTATCTCGTTGGAAGCATCTACAGAGTATGACCCAAGGCTTCTGGAAGAGATGGCATACAGAATACCTCACAACACTACAAGAACGCACTAAATGGCAGAAACCGCATGCTGACCTCAAGCCTGGAGATCTAGTAGTCCTCAAGGAACCTAATCTCCCGCCCACCAAATGGTTGTTGGGACGTATCCAAAGCGTCAACGTTGGATCTGATGGACACGTACGAGTTGCCACCATAAGAACAGCAGCAGGAACATCAATTCGCCCAGTCACCAAATTGGCTCTGTTACCAACGTCCTGAAACTCGTTCCAGGGGGGCCGGGATGTTCGAGAATAAATAAATTCACTTGTTTGAATCCACTTGTGATAATTGCATCTCTAAATTTGTAAAGTTACCTTTGAACTAATGTCAAACTTTATTGTAAAAGAATTATATTCGTTCATTTTCATTCTCGTTCTGGACAGCAAAAAATAACATTCGGTTTTTTACTTTTCTCCATTCGTCATTATTCAAATTCCTAAATAGCCCCAGAGATCAAGTTATTGGTCGAAGTCATTGCCCTTGCAACGTGACCTCGAATCAGTTTAATCAGAAAGTTATCTATCCGTAAAATCCTTGCCCTATCGTATAGGACCCCGTTGGGATAGAACTTTCTGTACTCAGACTCTGGTGTTCTGTGTAATCCAAGACAAGTCCTCAGACATTGTCTCTCAAACACCCGAATCCTTTCCATTAAGCTTGCGCTCACATTAAACCAGACGGGACACCCATAGGCAATCATAGGCCTGATTAAGGCCATGTAGCAGATTACCTTCACCCTAGAATCAAGTTGGCTGCAGTGAAACAGCCATCTTGTCAGGGCGAAAGCGCCCCGGGCTCTTTCCAGAGCAGCATCTACATTTTTGTTAAAATACAGATACTGATCCAGCCAGATCCCGAGGTATCTGACTACACTTTTACTCGCCAGTGGACGCCCGTCCGGTCCGATGATTGCGAATTTTCGCCAATGTTTTCTAGTGTCCCTAGAGGCCCTAGACAGAGGCGATCTGAATAAAATAGTCTCTGATTTCTGGAAGTTGATTTTCAACTTCCAGTCATCACAGAACTGCTGAATTTTATCGAAGTCACGTTGCAATAAAATGCCAATGACCTCGATCGTTGGACCTGATCTGTACGCAACCAAGTCATCTGCATACGCTATTGAATGGTGAAGAGAAACTATCAGATCACTGATATAAATGCTGAAAAGGATCGGCGAATTTACCGTACCCTGTTGCAATCCGTTTTTAATTTCAAATGTTTGAGCAGAAGTTACGTTGGCAATTTTCACAACGAACTTTCTACTCGTTAACATATCATGAATTATATATAGCAATGGTTTACTTATGCCCAACCGTTTGAGCTTGTAATAGAGTCCTTCTAACCATACGGTGTCGAAGGCTTTTTCCAAGTCAACCAGGCAAGCACCCGTGCATTGGTTCTTGCATTTATTCCATTGGATATCCGAGACGAGTTTCGACGCGGCATGTATGGTATCATGCCCCGCCCTGAAACCGAATTGGTTATCCGGAATGATATTTTTGTCCTCAGCCCATTTGGACAGGGCTCTATGGATTACCTTCTCGAAGACCTTGCTGATACCCGGAAGGAGACTTATCGACCGGAGATTTGCCGGATTAGAGGAGTCTTTGCCTCTCTTAGGGATTGGCTGGACCACCGCCGTTTTCCAATGCACCGGATAATATGCATTATTCAGTGCATTGTTGAACAGGATGGTGTACCTCTCTATAGCCAATGGTGGAAGATGCCTGAGCACAACATTGGATATACCATCAGTGCCCGCGGATTTTTTATTTTTTAATGACATGAAGATCAACTGGAGATCCTCCGTCGAAATGAACAGTGTTTCAGCACCTTCATTGGCGATGGCATTGTCTGCCGTAGAGTCGTCATTGAACCTGGTGAAACCATGGTTCTCGATTCGCCAATGTTCTATATCATTTCGAAGGTATAAGTGGTGAAGCAGGGCTCTATTTTCCAGGTCGTGGTTCGGGCGAATGCTTTCATTCACCTTATACACATCCTGGAAGACAGCCCCCACTGTCGCCACTTTCTCCTGAGGATCCTCAATCACAAAAAAATCGTCATCTAGGACGGCGCTCTCTGGATTGATGTTGACTGTACGTAGTAAACGTTCGTTATCTGACGTTCTCGGAAGCTTTAGATCCCGAATGTCATTCTGATCTTTTCTCCGGAATATTTTATTTATCTGCGGGAACATATTCGCGCTGTTGGATTTTACAGCGCGAATTTTGTTGCTCCAGTGCAGACTTATGGCTATTTTATAATTCTCTTTAATTAACTGTCGGAGATTTTTAATCAGTGACTTCAGGGTCCTGACCTCCGAGTTTTGTCTGTCGGTAAACCGCCTGTACAAGAGTTTAAGTCTTGACAGGAGTCTACTTTTCTGTCTGTGAAGTGCGTCTATGGTCGCGTTTCGGTACACGTTCGTGGTATCGTAATGCCGTTGGCGTGGTATCGTTCTGTCCATCGTTTGTTTGATAGTTTCGTCCATATGTTTTAGGTGCCTATCGATTTCGTCATTTGATAGGTTCCTATTATTCGGTGGGGATGAGGCACTCGAAGTGAGTGCTCTCGTCAGGCAGTTGGCAAAGCGTGGCCAGCGTGCCCTACTATAATCGTAGGGGTACGTGTGGACATACTCTGCCATTTCTGCGAATTCGTCCGGTATTTTAATTACGGCACTAAGTCCGCAGTGGTCACTGTCATACTCAACGGTACGTAAACAGTTAGTAGACCATTCGTTAGTGTCTGCCAGTCTCAGTCGTGAGTCAAGCAACATTAGATCCAGATAGGCGCCGCTTCTAGGAAACGACGGACTATCCGTTGCGAGTAACTTGAGTTTATACTCAATATTATGCAGGGCCCACCAATGGCTTAGTAGGCTCCCTCTAGTATTGGGTACATTATTGCCCCAATCACTATGTTTGGCATTTAAATCTCCGGCCAAGACATAAAAGTTTTCTGCCGAGTCTAGGCGCAGAAATCGAAAAAGTATTTCGAGCTCTGCAATGAAGATATTGGGCTGAGGTGCTTCAGGTGCATAGGCCGATACTATGTATATCCTCCTTCCGTTCCGAACACATGCCTCTAGCACTTGGAATCTCCGCACTTCACTGCTATATATAATTTTATATTTAATACTATTTTTAATGAAGATCGCGACACCTCCGCCTTGAGTGGCATTGGGTCGGTCTCTTCGTATTATATTATAGGAATTGTGCCGGATTTTGTGCCTCTGGTTTAGCTTAGTTTCGCTAGCCAGAAACACATCAGGGCTTTTTTCCTGCAACAGGTTAAAAAGAACGGTGCGTCGCTCGATCCTAATCAATGAATTTACATTCACAGCCAGGATCTTCAGGAAACTCTCTACTGGTGTATCCATTAGGACTCTAAATGCGTTAAGCGCAGAAACGAGTAGAGCCTGTCCACTCGTTCCGTCTGCTTAATGATCTGCTGCTGGATCTGGCCGATCTGCCCTTGAATGGCGAGCAGAATCGGTAGCAGTTCCACCTCGGCCCCCGGTGCCTTAGGAACGGGCACTGGGGCTTTGGCAGCAGCCTTTGGTATTTGTGCCGCTTTTCCCTGACCTGCCGCCATTTGGGCGTAGGTCAATTGGGGTGTGACGGCTGAAGAATGAATACCCCTCGCGGGAGGTATCTTCTCGACGTTCTGTCGAGCTTCTCTTATTTGCTTAATGTACTGGAACTTAGGACAGCCCCGATAATTTGCAGGGTGCCCGTTGTTCTCACATAGTGCGCATAAAAGTTGATCTCTTTCGAGACCTGTGCCCCGGTCGCACTCGTCGTACCTGTGGTCCTGTGCGCACTTGACGCATCGATGCTGCATTTCGCAGTTCGACGCGGCGTGCCCGAACCTCTGGCAGCGGATACATTGTATCATGTTTCCGCGCCTATCTAATTTCTCCCATCGCACTCTCTGGGTGTCTAAGACTTTTATTTTCTTTAGACACTCCAGACGGCTGTCGGGTGTCAGCTGGACCAAGAAGAAGTGCAGTTGCCGCTTCTCCCGTTTGGCCGCAACTGTGGTAAACGGCTTAGCCCCCACGAACTTGAGGTCATCGCTCTCGAACTTTTTGAGCTCAGAGAGCAATTCCTCGGGGTCTGTGATCGATTCCAGGCCTTTGAGGAGCATTGTCTGCAACCTCTCGGCTTTCGGAGTAAACGTATAGTACTCCGTCGTGGAATTTTTTAATAGCGAACGCATTTTCTTATAATATTTCCAGTGTTTTACACTGGAAAACATAGCGTCCTCCAATACAATCTAAGATATAATTATTCTCACCTATCTGACTTTTGCACAAATCCACTGTCTGCCTGACAGCTAGAGTATGTGCATAGATGGGCGGCACCTTCTCCTTCTTCTTGGAGCGGCGGCTTCGCTTCCTCTTCTGTTTTTGCTGTTGTTGTTGCTGCTGCTGATCTTGCTGCTGCATTTGTTGTTGTTGCTGCTGGCTCGTTGGCTGCGGCTGTTGCTGGCTCGTTGGCTGTCTCTGCTGCTGGGGCTGCTGTTGTTGCTGCTCTCTCTGCAATTGTTGTTGTTGCTGCTGCTTCATTGGCTGCGGCTGATTTTGTTGTTGTCTCTGCTGCTGGGGTTGCTGTTGCTGCTCCCGCTGCGGTTGTTGTTGTCGCTGCTGCTTCTTCGGCTGCGGCTTTTTTTGTTGTTGTTTCTGCTGCTGGGGCTGCTGTTGCTGCTCCCGCTGCGATTCTTGTTTTTGCAGCTGCTTTGACTGCGGCTGCTTATGTTGTTGTTGCTGTTGCAGCTTACGCTGCTTCTCAGCCTCCTTTTGCTGCCGGATTTCGGACAGTTTGTCCCTCACGGCTTGGAGCTTCTCCTGGAGGATTTTCTCCTCGGTCTGAAGCTCGTCTTCTTGTTTTTCTTCCTCCGTCTCCGAGGCAGATAGGAGAGCGAAGGAATTATTTTCCCCCGTGTAGCGACCCTCCCTACCTTCAGAGAGGTAGGCAAAGTCCGCCTCCTCGGGGACATTCAATTGTTGTTGTAGCTGCTGCAGAGCGGCTTTAGAAGTTGATGGCGCCCCTTCCCTCGCTTCGGCCCGCAGCTTCTCTGCCGAAGTGGAAAGGGAGGGGCGCTTCACCAGGTTAAGAGTAGGATTTAACCTCCTCCTGCGCTTAACTACCGCGCTCGGTGTAGCGAAATCGGATGATTTGGTGGAATCATCCGATTCTGATGCCGTACGATATACGGGTTTCTGCCCGTCGCCTGACATTTCCTCTGTTACTTCCAATTATTTTGGAAGCAACAGAAGGAAAAAAAAGCGAAAAATTTATTTTCCCAACCGGGAATCGAACTGCCGGTCTTTGGGTTTCGGACCGTGCACTCTACCGTCGTGCTACTAACGATTTCACGATTCACTCCCCAAACCGCGCACTTATACTATTTATTCACTACTAAACACTGCACTAAGTCGAAACACGTCTGACTTGCACAGCTATCAGTGATCGACTGAACCGCAATAGTCCCCGCACCCATGTGGCACGATATGCTTTTACTCATATCCGTTGCAGGATGCCCTCAAGCTCTGTACTAGGTACATTTATTTCTTTCAATTGGATCAATATTGGATGAAATTAATTAGTTCATAAGAAATTAACCTTTGGGGAACTCGTGTCCGTACTGTAGAGAGATCAGAGATCAGAATCGTACATTCGAATAGGATGAACGAAATCGCTCAACAAACTGGAAATGTAATTGATGATATCCATAGAAACTTCTTGAGCAAAATGAAGGAAATAATACTGTGCCCACAAAGTCAGTTGACATAACATTTATTTTGAAAATCTAGGTGGCACTACGGCCCGGGTGCGACTGGGCCACAGCCAACATGCCACGCATCCAGTTGGTTCAGGTTCCTTTCCACCTGCATGCGCCACCTTAGGTGCGGCCATCGTCTGTTGCGATCGTGTCTCCCTCAAGCTCTCTCAAGAGCCGATGTAAACTGCCCAAATCATAGAACAGCAATGGAGACATTGTCAAAGCGCCATCAGGGAGGCTACCTCTGATTTATTAGGTTTCCAGCCACTACCTAAGGGAACCCCTCGGTTTAATGACGAGTGCCGACAGTTACATGAAGAAAAACAGAATTGATACATGGCCACATTACACCGAAGAAAGCTGTTCGTGGGCTCTATGAGCGGAAAGGAACGAAAAGCAAAGAGCGAGAAAAGCGTGATCGAGAAGATAGAGCTATGTCGCAAGAACCACGTTCTAAAGTTTTAGCAAAAAGTAGAGCGAACACGCCAAGGTTATAAAGCCAGGGACGAAGCCTGCAGGGATGAGCACGGATACCTCCTTATTGAATCACAATTGATGCTGATAATATGGAAAGACTATTTCTGCAGACTGTTTGACGGCGAAGAACGCACCATTCACACTGGACGAAGATGAGAGAGAGTTCAGTACACCCGACTTAAACCAGCTTAAGATAGCGATATCTAAACTAAAGTCTAATAAAGCTGCTGGTGCAGATGCACCGATTGCTGAGCTATATAAAGCAGCTGCAGATGAGTTGTTTGAGAACATGCATGAGCTCATCTGTAAGATATGGTCAGAGGAATGCAGGACAGATGAATGGAATCTTAGTATTGTTTGCCAATGACAGAGGTATAGATCTTCTGAACCTCGCGTCGTTAATAAAGTGATTGGTCCATACCACACTCTTTTTTTTTTTTTTTTGTGCCTGTCGGCGATGCTTTTTTGAATGAGTTCGTAAGGTTCTTCATGCATAGTATGGTATTCATTACATCTATTTTTACAAGTTCTGCAATAAGGTTTTTTTTTTGTATGGTTCTTGAAAACTGTCTCTCCAAACTAAGCAATTTATTGACATATAGCGGTTTTGATATGCTTGGAAATACAAATGAACAAACAATTCGAGAAAAAGAGTTTGCCTTTCTTTCCAGAAGAAACATATGATTTTTGCATTTTAACTACAATCACCATAGAATCAAATCCATAAATCAGTTAGTGTTGAAATTTCGGCGAAGGCCATAAATAACCTTTTAATACAGCGACTCGACGCAATGCTTAGCAGAGTACTTTCCAGCGCAAGCTGGCGACATATTTTCCTAATGAGACTACCGAAGCCCATAACATTTTCCACTTTTTTTTTTTTTTGCATAAATTAAAGACACGCCAAGGAAAAGGAAGCCAACGTATCCAGTCCTATTTCGACAAACGAAATCGCAATAAATTTCCCCTTAACGCGAACAACAACAACATTGTCGTGTAAGAGTATGAAAAGCATTTTAACGACATTTTAAGATATCGTTTCTTCAACGCAACGTATAGGGGAGCTTACACACTTGTTCCACGAGTACTCCTTGAAGGTGCACTACAGATTACAGCCAATAAAATATGAAATATGATAGTGGAGTACACATATTTCCGTCGCATTTGAATAAACGGTATTCGATTTTAACGATCCATCCGGAGTATCTATGTGTGTAAGCCCGGCAGTTCATCGTGCCAAAAGTGACTTTCGTTGGATAGACTTTGATGGTTTCGCAAACATTGTTCGTCTGTCATTAAACGCGGAGACGCTCGGAGAAGGAGAGAAATTTTTCTTTTTATTTATGAGGAAATTATCCGTCAACCACATCAAACGGATCTACGAATCCACCTAAGACATTGGTAAGACGAGTATATGTAGCGTGAGTGTGAGGCTAACTCAGATCCTTATGCTTACCGTCTGGCGATATAAACTTAATTAGCATTAGGTTCACTTCGCTGATTTTGATTTTGATGTGGTTCATCAACAACAAAAAGATGGAATGGTTCTCTGAAAAGGCACAACGAAAGCGAAAAAACAAAATGGTACACAGAGGATATGCTTGGTAGACCAGTCGGGGATACGGGTACAAAGTATCCTGATTTGTTTTTTCTTCGCCTCTCAAGAATTTATTCCAGCTGCCTAGTCACAAGTACTTATTTAAATCTATTTGTATTAGCGGTCGGGGCTGTGGTCTGACTGGGCTTTTTGAGAAGTGATTTATGGTTAGACATTGGGAAGCCACTTTAGATGTAACGGTCAACTGAGCTAAGGGCGATTTTTGTTTTGCTCCAAGTCAATTAGAAAGTTTACTTAATGCAGGTTTTCAAGTTGGCAATACATAGTGTAGGGAGTGGGAGTTTTATAGAAATCATTCACTTGTGGGATGTTAATTAGCCTTGAAGACGTCGTCTCGTAGATCGGCATCGAAAATAAGAAATTCAGCTAGGGGTGTGGGTCTGGAAAATACGATTAATTATGATGATTGGAAAGTTTGTTTGGACTGATTTTGGGGTACCTTGAGTGATGATTTGACATTGGTAGTGGCTTGGACCTGTTTAGCGTTTTAAGGATTTCCACCCTTTCGCCGAAATTGTTTATATCGTTAGCCCTGATTCTTATATATTCAATTCCATTTTTTTTTTAATATCCTGTGGTAGAATGTTTAAGCAGAAGAATGTTTGATGCCATTGCCCAGGCAACGGCTTTTAAGCTAATAGCCAAGTAACACATCCCGGTTAACTCCATACGTTGGTTGACCTCATGTGCCATGAGTTGATCGACCCGAATTTCTCTTAATTGCTTTCTTGTTTTGTCTTCTTCATAAGCAGAGAAACTGTCCTGTTCGAACCTAATTCTTTACCAATGTAGTTCGTTAGTTGGCCCAATATTAAATCAAGTTACGTGGGTTGTTGATTGTCAGGCCTCTTGAACACAGATTTTCTGCCTTTCATACCCACGCACACAGATCAAAACTTGTGTGATGCGAGACTTTTTAAGTTTAGTCTCATATCTAGCCTCCCTAAAATGGACCCTATGGCTACTGTTTGGGATGTCCTCTCCGCAGAATATATTTTCAAAAACTCTAATTACTTGGAAGGTTTCTTTTTTTTTATCTGCTATCTGATATAGCACTCAGACGCAAATACTAGTCCATTGTACTGCCAGACAAACAACTACTTTACTGTATTTTCCCCCGTTTTCCGGAGCATGCAGAGATGCTTGGCAGAAGTTGAATGGCCCGTAATGACGCCCGCAAGTCTTCTGCAGTCAAAGATATGGAGAATGCTGCAGATTTCTTGCAGTCAACAGGGCGTACGCGCTTAGTAATCCTGCATGCTGGATATTAACTCCATCTACGATTGTGTACATTGAAGACCCTACGTACCCTTCCACCTATGCTTCACATGGCCATACACTATGGCAATTATGATTGCGTATACTTTGACTAAAAAATTGACGCATATTTTCCTAACGAAAAATTAAGTCGGACGTTTTCGGATTCAAAGAAAGCCCAAGCGCCGTACCCCAGCCCAGACTTGGAGTTCTTCATAGCATCTAGAGCAGCGCTCGGCATGATAGGGAATGCCCCCATATAGCCGAGACAAACCGTTCTTTGCAGTTTGGTGACCTATGCATATGAGATTATCAGTCTTATCATTGCCGGCGATAAACCCTATGTTTTGCCAAAGGCAAAGGCACCTTTGCATTGCCGGAATGCTGACAGTGCTTTGGTGGTTTTTGACTCAACATAGGTTGACCAAAAAAGCTTGATGTCTAAGGCAACTCCCAGGTACTTAGCTTCCTTGGATATCAAAATGGGAATGGCTCTTAGCACCATCTGAGTCAAGCCAGTATGTTTCCCCGTTCTCATAAGGAGAACGAGGCCGAAGCGCCGCCTGTGCTTTGCGACAGACAGTCGCTAAACATGAGTCGACAGAGAGAACGGCGACATCATCCGCATAGGCCTAGGTTGAGATTCCAGAGGCATTGAGGGCGTCGAGCAGAGAGTCCACCACCATGGACTATAATAGCGGTAACAGGACGCCACCTTGCGGGCAGCCCGTGTTTACGCCAGGTTTAACATAATGTCCAGGACTAGAACCCGCGGTCGTAGTCCTGTTAACGAAGATTGCTTTGATCCACAAAACCAGTGCTTCACTTACGCCATGTTGTCTAGCAGCATTACACATGCTGTCAAAAGTGAAGTTATCAAAAGGTCCCTTAGTGGCGACGAAAATGCCGTGCTCTATCCCTTCGACTGCGCATTCTATCCTCCGGACTATGTTTTGAAGCGCTGGCTCGCAGGTTTTTCCGCGCTGATAAGTATGTTGCATCTCCGAAAGAGGATGCATTCGAAGGGAAACTTTGCGCACGCAGCGCAGTGGTTAGTGGGTTGGACTCTGAAGTTCGATGAGTGAGTTAGAATCCCGATAACACCAACGCCATCGACCTCCCTCTTTGGCGGGATACGAACAATATCCCCCGTAGTGTACTTGCCCGTTGCTGAAGCTAGCTCCATGGACGATGCCCGCAGTGCCTACAATCTTCATCGGTTATTCTAATGTCACTGCCAACTTTCCCTATCTTGGCCTTTTCAGAGGAGGCAGCCGCCTCTCAATAACAGGGCTGCTTTTTTTGACTCCTTAGGGCCCTTAGGATCTCCTCCTTGGAGGAAGCAGTTTTGCTGTATGATGTGTTTGCGTCCGAGGAGCAGTTTTTGGCTTTCTTCACCTTCTGTCCTATGCTTTGATCATTGTGGGTCGCCACATCTGCCTTTGGACTCCGACTTTTCAACGCCCCGCCGGAGAAGGAGACATCCCACACTCTCTCCCTAGCGAGACGGTCCTTGGCGTCCGTCTTCCGTTTGCGGGCGCTTTCGGTTGGAGCTTTTGCTTCCTTGAAACGTTGCTTTGGGAAAGCCCTGCCGGTTTAAGAGTCGCTAGGACCCGTAACAAATTTGCTTTCCATGTTCGGGGTCTGCTTGTCAGCACTGCCACCCTTCTCGGCAGCAGTGCCGGCCGTAGCAGGATCCTGAACGGTTCCGGCACCGTCAGCTAATCATACTGATCATACTCTTATTGGGCAGTTGAACCTTCCCAGTAAGAGGAAGAGAGTTAGGGGCGCATGCCGAAAGTGCTGGCATGCTCGTGCCTTCTGCAGCAGCCTTCCCTAACCGCCGATACTTTCTGCGCTGCGCACCTCCGAGGGCGGAGGGGACCTCACCCTCTTAGGTGGTTCACCCAATGGCTTAGCCTCCACTATTGTGCCTTCAGCTTTGTCAGCCTCTTTGCGCAAACTTCGGGCATGTCTCTTCCCGTTCTTTTTTGGTACATAGCAGTTCCAATCCTAGGGCGCGTTCAACACTTGCGGTTTCCCATCCTGGTTGTCGCCTTCGCTGGATGCACCGCTCATGCTCAGTCGGACCAAATAGTCAGACAGTAAACTGCAGGTGTCGCTCTAGGCTACCATATTAGACGTTGAATCTGAAGACGTCTAACTAGGCCGATGTCGCTGTACAGCACGTATAGTTCTTGGTTGAATCTCCTCCTCCACTTTCCGTTTACACAAATGGGACCATAGATTGCACGCTGATTTTTCCTCTCGAAACGCCCAAGAGCCTCTTCATCCACTTTTGATAACGTCTAAACCTCAGCACCGTAGAGGACCGGAATGATTAAGGTTATGTAGAGGGATACCTTAGTTTTTCGAGAGAGGGCTCTGCTACTCAATTGCCTCTTGAGCCCAACGAAGCAGCGGTTGGCAAGAGTTATTCTGCGTTTTATCTCAGCGCTGGTGTCGTTGCTGCTTGTCACTATCGAGCCAAGGTAGACGGAGTTCTTGACTACTGACAAAGACGTCGGTGTTGTGTCTTTCTTTGATGACAGCATATATTTGGTCTTGTCCCCATTTACCCTTAGACCCACTTAAGCCGATTTTTGCTTCAATGCTTGCGAACGCCTCATTCACGTCTCGCTTTGTCCATCCAATAACTTCAATGTCATCTGCGTAGGAAAGCAATTGTGTGGACTTGAAGTAGATCGTACCTCTTGTATTGGCCGCAGAGTCCCGCACAATCTTTTCAAGAATAATGTTAAAGAAATCACATGACAGTGCGTCATCCCGTCTAAAACCTTTTTTAGCATCAAAGGGGTCGGTTAGTTCACCTCCGACCTTAATGGAGCAGCGAGAGTTCTCCATAGTCATCCTGCACAGTCTGACGAGTTTGGTAGGAATGTTAAAACATGACGTGGCTCTGTATAGCTCGTCTCTATAAACACAGTCATACGCGGAAACCAGGGGTTTCTCGACGGTGGTGGCTCGAAACCGAGTACATCTGAGATGGCCCCTCTGATGGCTTTCTGACAACGAGTCTATTGCTGTTCTATGGTTTCTGCAGATTGAATCCGGACTTGAGAGAGCTTGAGGGTGACTTGATCGGCGAAGGTCCTGGCGGTCTCCTGCGATTGCAACTTTCCGACGTTAAATGTTGGTGTTCTTACTCGACTCCGTTGATTTCGAGGAAATTCGCATCCGTATCTTGGCCGCAACAAGGTAATGATCCGAGTCGATGTTGGCTACTCGAAAGGTCCGCTGGATGAGTGTCTACCATCGATCGCAATGTGATCAATTTGATTGATTGTCGATTGATCGAAAGACTGCCAGGTCCCCTTATGGGTGTTGAGATGTGGGAATCTTGTACTTGCTACCACGAGATTATGTCCCGCCTAAAGTCCACTAGCCTTATTTCGTTTTCTGACGTGGTGTTGTGTGGGCTATGCTTTCCTATGACTCGTTCAAAGATTGCTTCCTTACCCAGCTTCGCATTTACATCTCCTAGAACGATGTTGTGGTCATAGCTGGGACATTGGGCATGTGTTCTGCCTAGGAGATCATAGAAGTCGTCGGTCATCTTTCTCCTCTGTGGGGGCGTGGACACATATTAAACTTATATCGCCGAGATTGGCCTTGATGCGGATAGGTATGAGGCGTTCGCTTACATACTGGAAGCTTAAGACTTTTTCCTGAGTCTCCTTCGAATAACAAATCCGCATCCGAATAAGCGTTGTTTTGTTTTCTTTGTAGCAGTTTCCGTAGTATATATCACAGTTTTTCATCCGCTTTTTGCCCTACCGATCCCATCTTGGAGTGCGGTAATGTCTGCCTTATGGCAGCCCAAAGAGTTGACCAGTTGTCCGGCTGTACCTGGTCTGTTGAGGGACCTAACGTTCCAGGTGCAGATCCGGAATTCGTTCCCTTTTTGACGTTTGCGGGGGTCGTCAACATGTAATCCGTCCGTGTCCGAGGCTGTTAGTCATCTCTGAAAAAGTGTTTGTTTTATGCGATAGAGATGTTAACCCTAAGCGCAACCCCCAACCTGGACGACCAGGTTCCTCTTTCCCCAGGAACAAGGGGTCTGGTCCAGTACAGCTATCCAGGGAAGGCCACGTGGAGGCTGGGTATCAACTTGGATTGAACAGGGACAGAGATCGAAGCTGGCGTTTGCCAAGTTAAACGCGATCAACTTCTTTGCTCTGTTTGCTCGCTCCCTTCTCCTCTGTACTAAGGTATCTGCCTTTAGTTATTTTCCTATATACCTATTACCTGTTATTGTATTGGCAAGCCTTCCTAAAATTAAGCAAAATACTTAATCCAAAACCGGATGAGTAATTAAATTATCAACACCAGTAGTCGTCTGCCACCCCTAAATTCACGAGCACTTCAACAGCAGCATATTCAAATATATTAGCCGCTTCACGAAAATCAACCCTCTTCTTCCCGACAAATCAAATTATTGGATAACAGACATTTTTCCAGTATAAATAAATAGTGTTTTGCAACCACTACTAATGCTTCCCTTTGCAGTGGAAAACATACCCTCGCCACAAAAAGATATGGCTCACTGCTTCACGAATAAAAGACTAAATCAAAGCCAATAAACCAAAGGAGTTTGCTGAGTGCGTTGTTGTCCTCCTTTTGCGATATCAATGTCATCGTAAATATGAGCAGGATATAAAAATTTATTTCATGTGTGTTAGATAACACTGCTGCCCTTCCTGCTATCCAGTTGAATCCAGGGCACGACCATTATCATTACAAAAGGATAACCCTAAAAGAATTCAAGTAAGCACTCGTGCTTTAGCTTTTATTACTACACCAAGACGACGAAGGATAATATATCCCTGCAATAATCATAATATTTATTCATTATCGGATACAAGATACGCGTACTAAGCTTTGGAGGAGTGCAGGCATTTGTCGACACTTTGTATGGCACATCAACCTACTATGTAATACCATAAGGGTATGTATGATATGATGAGAACGTCTTAAAGGGGATGAATATATTTTGTATCGATTTCAATCGAAAAGATATTATGTACACTTTTCGGCAAGTGGACCAGCCCTAAAAAAAGAGGAATAAGAAAAAGCAAAAACAACAAGTTCTTATCGTTCTATCTGTATAGCGAGGGTCACTTTTGCCGATCAAGGCGACCGACGCGACGTTACATCGTGTTGATTTATGTCCTCAACCAGATAAGATACAATTCACTTCTTTTCTCCTTTAAGTCTAATCAACCATTCATCTGTGAATCATAATAAAAATCATACTCACGAGTTCGGGTGCTCGAGGAGTTATTTTTGACAAATTGCTCTCCTCTCTCGGACGACTGACTTACAAGTGGATACTTAGACCACCCTCGAGTGGCTTCGGTTTGTGCATCATATCAGCGGATATGATTCCACTTTATTGTACACAGCTATTACCTAATTCGAAACTGTAGAGGGCTGGTTGACCATACAAATTAGTTGACTTCCTAATGGGTGGGTAATATGGTGGAATTTATCATTTTTCTCGGGAAAGCGCGAAGGGGAATATGATGTATTGTGCTCATTTGTTTGATTTCCTTCCTTGTGCTCTTTTCGGTTTTTTTGTCGTTTTTTTATAGGTTTATCTGTGATTGTAAGAAGTATAAACGGTGGGGGAGCTGGAGCTCCCATGTTTCTACTTCCCTAGTGTTGGCTTTAATGTCATTCACTCTGAGGTAAGGGATTGTTTGAACTGTTATGACGAAAAACATTGGTTTTGCCTATCTAAATGAAAAGATCCCAAAATGAAGTAGAACAAACGGAGAACACCCTATTAACATTGAACTGCAGTGAAAGCCACCAAGGCAGTAAGTTTCTCGGTTGTGAATAGCGTAAGGACGCCGTGGCGCAGTCGTTAGTTTGTTGGACTCTGACGGACGATGAGCTAGTATGGATCCCGATAACACCAACGCCACTGAATGTTTATTTTGTGACGACCCTCCTCGGCGTGGTACTGGCAAAAGACCCCGTAGTACAACTTGCTTCTTGACCCACGCCGCCGTTCGGAATCGGCAATACTCTATAGGTACCTTTCACCTTATGAAAAATAAATCACACACGACATGGGTGATTGAGAGAATCTTGCCTTGGTCCTTCATGGGCTTGAACGCCACCAAAGCAAAGAATAGGATATTAATTTTGTTATTAGCTTACCAATAAACTTGAGTCTGTTGAAATTTTTCGAGCAATTTGGATTGAAAGTTCGTCATATAACATTTTAACCAAAACGTACTCCTTCAATGATAAGTCTAGTACCAAAGCACTAATCATTAGCTAAGCTTTTCTGGTTAAATAGTCAACCATTTAGATTAGAGAAAATCCGTCATACATAGGTTGCTTAAGCGTTGAGTAATTACAAGTTCATATATGTCAATTCTGATGCTGTCAGTGTACAGTTTTGGCACTTCTAATTATAATCTATTCAAAACACTCAATCTAGCCCGTCACGCCATTGCCCAAGCTCCTTTTAGGAACCACAAAAAAACTGACTGGCACAAAAACAGGACAGAATAGGATGATTGGCACCTAAGTGGGGCCCATCGGCGTAACTCTGCTGAATTAGGCAACTTAGTTAATGAACTCTCGACAGAGCACTCTCCAAATCATGTGCGATCAGCACCCCCAGAGGAAAGCCCAAACCCTCCTGGTGAAGTAAATGGATAGTCTCCCTTGGGAAAGAGAGCAGAAAGCTCTTTAATAAAGCAACATTTACACGCTTGCAGGAGGACTGGGACTTCTATAAGGAAGCGCTCAGATCCTTTAAAGCAGAAACCAGAAAGGAAAAAAGGCAATCATGGAGGAACAACTACGAGAATAACAAAGTGAAATGTTTTAACTACAGCTCCTTATAATCCAAGCCGCTTAATGCGAAATGACGGTTCCTGGGCGTCCCTGGAGCTCCTCCTGGATCCACACATTCCGGACAGTAATATATTCGCTATGACGCTTCCCCAGGATATCCAACCGAGAGTGTCCTTATACGAGCTAATTCGCAATCTAGTCACAAATAATATTGTCCCTTGGGCTCTAATAAGCTTTGAACCATACAAGTCTCCAATGAGACTTAATGAGATCATACCAGTGGAGCTCTAGCGGGTGGCAGATCGCATCTATTCTGCATCGCAAGCAACTGGAAGGAAAGCAAAGTCATTTTCATACCTAAGGGAGGAAAAAGTTCCTACACGTATGAAAGGAAAGGACGTGACACCTACTAGCCTTACATCTTTCCTTCTAAAAGATTATAGAAGCACACATTAGAGGTAGCTACCACTAAGGAAGGCTGCCGGAGGACGAGTCTTCCTACATTAAGGACAGATCGGTGAAAACAGCACTCCTAAGCACTTGGAACACAATAAATAAACCCTAGTGGCCTTTCTCGATATTGAGGGCGTCGTTAACAACATTAAACCATGGTTCATTACCAAAGCGTTGTCCGATCTAGGTGTCATGGGATCAGTGATAGAACTAGTATGACAACTGCTAATACAAAGGATCATCAATGCCAACTTCGCTGAGGCCGTTTCATCAAGAATGGTCAGCAGAGGTACAGCACAGGGTGGCGTACTTTCCCTTCTTCTCTGGAACATGGTAGTCAATAAACTACTAGTTTTGTTAAAACAGGACGGGTACGCGGTGACCGCCTATGTGGACGATATTGCTATAGTCGTCTCGGGAAGTTTCCCAGCACACTAGGTGATCTAATGCAGGGAGCCTTACAAACAGTAATAAACTAGTAAATACAAAACTCGGCCTTTCACCCTACCGAGCCTGGAAAGAACCCAAATAGTAATCAAAGATCAGGTCAAATATCTTGGCTCCGTGGCTCAGTAGTTAGTGTATTGGACTCTGACGCACGATGAGGGAGTTTGGATCCCGATAACACCAACGCCATCGAATGTTTATTTCGCGTCCCTCCTCGGCGGGGTGCTGGCAAAGCCCCCCGTAGTATAACTTGCCTTGAGAAAGTTTCTCGATTCACGCTGCTCGGAATCGGCATTAAACTGTAGGTCCTTTTCAGCTGTGTGAAAAATAAATCACACACAACATAGGTGATTGAAGAGAAGCTTGGCTTTGGCCCTTCACGGACTGTAACGCCAGCAAAGAAAGAATCCTTGACAGGAAACTAAATTGGAAACCCATTCTTGGTCATATCTAGAAACCAACCACTGCTCTCTAGTGTCGTAAGAAAGTGGTGGCCAAAAAGTGGTGTCTCCGACTTTGCATTATGCCTTGGCTCTATACGCAGTCATAAGACCTATCATACTATACGGCGTCGTAGTTTGGTTCATTGCTCTTGACAGGGCAGTCAATCGCAGCCTTTTGAGGAAAGTGCAAAGATCGGCCAGCATTTGCATTAGTGGTGCGATTAGATCGACCCCCACGGAAGCCCTAAACACTCAATTACATTTCCCAGCGTTCTTTTGAAAAGAGGTTGTTGCCCGCGCGGCCCTATGAAACAGGAGTATATATAAGTTGTCCACACCACACAAAGGCGATACCAACATTTTCAACCATTTCGAAGTACCTAGCGAACTACACCGTCCCGCTACATGTATTCCCCTAGAACTTCGAAGTTATCTTTCCATCCTGGGAGGAATGGGTTGAAGAAAAAGCCATACCGAAGGAATCTATATCTTTCTCTACCGACGGCTCGTAAGATGGAGACGGGGGTGGGTAGTGGAGTTCAATACAAGAAACTTAACCTCAACTTACCGTATAGACTCCCAAATCACTGCAGTGTGTACTAAGCAGAAATAACAGCGATAACGGAGGCCCTTGCAAGGCTTAGAATCAATGTAATATCCGTAAAGAATAATGTCATTTGCACGGATAGCCAATATGCGATAAAGCAGCAGTAACCCACAAGTCAAAGGTATGAACTGCCATCTATCTCTAGACGACATGACTGAACAGTTCATTGTAAAACTAATGTGAGTTCCTGGGCATAGAGATGTTCTAGGATACTGCGCGGCCGATGAACTCCCAAGGTTAGGGTCAAGCACATTCAGTCTTCCAATCCTTAGGGATCTAATTGCACAACCAGCTTGGTAAGGAACATGATAAAACTTCGAGCCGTGGAAGCTAGCAACCGTCAATGGAACGAAAGTGGTATCGGCTTCATAACTAAACAAATCTGGCCTAAGCTTGACTAAGGATGGACCATTGACCTTGTGCCAACCAAAAGGGGAACCTTAAGCACTCTAACAGGTGTCATTACAGGTCACTGCAATTGATAAAATAGGGCTACCTGCCAATGACTTCCGCCGCGGCTGCATGGACGACGAAGAAGAAGAACAAATTCACCACCTCCTCCTGGTTTTTTCCAGGATCTGCCGCAGTGTGAATATTTGATCGAGTGGACCTCCCGGGCCAGAAACCATACTGACATGGACCAATCTGTTTATTAACGAACGGTTTCAGGCGCCCATACAGTGCAGCAGAGAAAATCTTTTAAGCGATGTTCTGGAGATCCTTTCTTGTGGATAGTTTCTCTGACTATATCTTACAGATGAGCTGGTGCCTACTCTCAGTCACGTCTTCTCCAACTGCCTCAAAGAGCTGGTTTCAGCAGCTTTATTGGACTTAAACTTAGAAAAAGCGTTATCATCCGTTGTGAATGAGTCTTTTTGCCTGGCAGCGGAATCTGTTTCGTTATCGCCGTTATGAAGTCTGCAGAAGTACAGGGTGTGCCATGCCCTTTCGACATTCGATATTTCAACATTTAACAACTCTGACATTTTTCAGATGATTTTGACAAGTGAGAAAGATTTATTTAGGATATTCCCTACCATTTATTTCAAATTGGTTTTTGAACACAATGCCGGTTAAATGACCACCTCCATTCAATACGCATAAAGCAGCTCTTTTTAGGGCATGGCCAGCATTTCGGGCATTATAGCAGCCATTGAGTTCGTCGATGGTCTTCGGCTTTTACTTTACTTTTTAAATAACCCCCAAGAAAAAAGTCAAGTATAGTTAAATCCGGAGAATGAGGAGGCCGCTCCAAATCATAATTTTTCGGCACAGCGTGTCCCGTTAACTTGCGCTGCAAGAACTTTATCGTAACGCCTGCGGTGTGACAAGAAGCGCCGCCCGTGTTGTTGAAAATAGACGTTCGTCAGGCGTTTTCATGCATTTGCGGACACCAAGTGCGCAACATCCAACGATAACGTGCGCCGTCGACGGTTTCTCCAACTTTAAAGAAAAATGGGTTCTATTATGGTTTTTGAGCACACTCCGGCCCAAACAGTGACTTTCTCGTCATGCCGTGGTGTTTCGTGAATGACGTGTGGGCTTATCGTGTTTTGTTTATTGACTCCACCAGAGAGGCCGTGGCGCAGTGGTTAGTGTGTTGGACTCTGACGCACGATGAGCGAGTTCGGATCCCTATAAAACCGACGCCATCGAATGTTTTTTTTCGCGGCGTTTCTCCTCAGCGGGGTACTGGCAAAACCCCCCCGTAGTATACTTACCGTGAAAAAGCTTCTCCACTCACGCCGTTCGGAATCGGCATTAAACTGTAGGTCCCTTCCACCTGTGTGAAAAATAAATCACACACAACATGGGTGATTGAGAAAAGCTTGGCTCTGGTCCTTCGTGGGCTGTAACGCCATCAAAGAAGAAGAAGAAGAGAGGGTAATATGATCTTGGTCCAACATCAAAATGTTGTTCCAAAAATCAGGCTCTGCCACGCTCGATCTTGCGACAGTATTTCCATATTGCAAGCGACGCGTTGACGACAATGTTTGAGTCAGTTGCGCTTTGTATGGGAAGAGATGAAGATCTTGTATCATAATCCTCCTTAGGGTCGTTCCACTCACATTTAACTCCTGAGATCTGCGGTGATACGACACATCAGCAACACTCTCTCTTACCGCTTCAAGAACTTGATTGGAACGTCGTGGACGCAGTCGAATGGGACACTGGCGAGTCACTACAGACCCGTACTTTCTTGACTAAAGTACGAGTCGTGTTGTCTGAAGGTGCCGAACATCTCCTATATTTTTCACGATAAGCACGCACAGTTCTTACATTTGAAGGATTGATTTCAATGTAAAGCGCGGTCTTTGACAGTGAGTTTCTCATGCTCTTCATAGGGCTCCGTACCCAAAGGGTAAAACGGGACCCTGTTACTAAGAGTCCGCTGCCCGTCTGTCACCAGGCTATATCTTATGAACCTGAATAGTTAGACAGTTGAAATTTTCAGAATTACTAAAAACAGAATAAAATAAATATTTAAGTGGGGCTCCCATACAACGCGACACGATTTTTTTTTCCGTTTTTATAGATAATGGTACGGAACCCTTCGTGCGCGAACCCCGACTCGCACTTGGCCGGTTTTTCGTTTTGAGAATCTTGTGATCCTCCCTCCTATTCTGCTGATAATGCTCATGAGCAGCACTCGTCTTTCTACGCAGCGCCGCTTGATAGGCTTGCTACTTTGCTGCTTAGCTACATGTGCCCTCTTACACTCGTCGTCAAACTATGGGTTTCTTGCTGGTGGCTTTTGAAACCCAGAAGCAGCCCTCTCTAAGGCTTTTTGCAACGGTTCCATTGGTGTTGTACGGTGTCGATCCCAGCATATTCGTAGTCGGAATCCTGGCTGCCACAAGATAATGGTCCGAGTTGATGTTGGCTCCTCGAAAAGTTCGCACATCCAGAATATCGGATTCGTGCCTGCCATTAATCGCAATGTGGTCAGTCTAGTTGATTGATCCGGAGACCACCAAGTCCCCTTGTGGATGTTGAGATGTGGGAAACGCATGATAGCAACTAGAAGATTACGCCCTGTTGCAAAGTCCATCAGCCTAAATCCATTTTCGGATGTGGTGTTTTGTAGGCTGCGCATGCCAATGATACTATTAAAAGCGACCTCCTTGCCCAGTACGATTTTGATGCCGTAATCGGGACATTGGGCACATGTTCTACTTAGGAGATCGTACTTTCCGGAAGCTCAAGACTTCTTGCTTAAGTCTGCCTTTAATAACAAATAGAAGCTCCAGTGGCTTCTACTCGCTTCGGATACGCTACCCCTACGAGACCTTTGTTAGTCATTTACCACCTAACTAATGAATCCAGTTACAATTGCTGTATCGTGTATTTCGTACTTAAAAATTAACATTCTTACTGGCACCAGCACTTGATTCAAGAAGAGCAAGGATAGGACTTTGTTGGACATAGTGACATCATAACGAAACGTCAGAGCACATATTCTTTGAAAGTGTGGCACTGTGCTGGTTTGGAGCACGTAGGTACACTCCCTAAGGAAATTGTGTATCTCGAGGAGTTTGTCACTACGCGGTGGCCGAATATGATACTGATATTGTCGCAAGTTCCCAGCGCACCATTGTGGAAGAATTCAGAGCGATTGAAGATCAGTCGAAACGAACTGGTCTTCATATCCATGAGGAAAAGACAACCTATAATCTAGGACAAAACATAACGATCGGCAGCTATAATTTCGATGTGGTGAAGGAGTTCACATACCCCGGGGCAGACATAAACTCCACTAATGACATCATAGTGAAGATGGGGATCCGGCGGAGAATAACCCTCGCCAACCGCTGCTACTTCGGCTTGTCAAAATAGCCAGGGTCCAAACTACTATCCCGAAGAACTAAGCTTACGCTCTACTAGACTCTTATCCTGCAAGTCCTGCTATTTTGAGTCGAAACCTGGAGCTGAAGCAGAGTTGGTACTTGGCTCCTTCGAAAGAAGAATTCTGTGGCGCATATTCGGTCCTGTCTACGAGAAAGGCGAATGGATGAGAAGACATAGCCGCGAACTTTATGAGCTGTACAAAGATGTGGGTACGGTTTGGATGGTCAAAATCTGTCTACTACAATGGCTCGGCCACATTCTTCGAATCCGAGCCTCCCGGTTCAAGAAGAAGGGGGACCGAACCGCCGGTTTAAAGACCAACTGATCGCGGACATAAGACAGCTTGGATGGAAGGCGATGGAAGGCTGAATTAATTCATGCCCAGACTCTCCGTGGGATGCTGGCCCGAAAAGTAAGTAAGTAAGTCGTCAGCTAAACTTGGCTATGGGTTATGGAGGATACCTTACGGCATTCAAGAAACCACTAAACCACTCTGTATAGTTAATACTCTAATTCATAGACTCGCAAGTATGACAATCTAAGAAAGCCTCTTGTTTTTGCTTGTATTAATACTTCGTTAGGATTATATACTTTCGGTCAATAAACTCGAAATGAATCGTAGTCATTCGACTCTTTCCAGTCAATTCCTCTACTAGATTGAAATATTTTTTTTAAACTTCAAAGCTGCATCGCTACAAAAAAAGAAAAACTTTGTTTCGCGAAAGTTTTGTGTTCAAACGGTAGTCGAAATCTTTAAGTTCTACTTAAGAGCATCACTTGTAAAAATGGCTTTTTTCACGGTAAGAATCGATGATGAACTAGCCAAGTCGTCAAAAACGCGTGAATTTAAATCGTCTCTTAACAACACTCAACAATCGAACAATGGCAACATTGTTGTGAGGTAAGTCCTCGTATTTAATATCGAGATAGATGAGGTACATATACCAATGCTTTTGATAGATATATAAATCCGGCAGCGTTTATCGAGAAAAGCCAAGAGGCTGATACCAGCGATGAGAGTTTTAGCGAAATAGTTCCTCCTCTAGATCTCAACTCGTCGGGCGATACGTTGAACTCGGAGAATGGCGGTGACGGAAACTATAATATCGAGAAAGCTTGGGAGGTTAGTAAAATAACCACCAAATCGGATGCTTTCTCCAATTGGCTTTCTGCGAAAAAGTAAGTCAAAAATACCACATACACACACAAAACGCATCATTTTCGGACTTTTTTCTTGTGGGCTAGGAAGCTCAAGTCGTACGAAGCCGCAAAGAAGAAAGAAATTCAAGAACAACAGCAACGCTTGATGGAAGAGAAGAAGCGATTGGCGGAAAAGAAATACCAAGAATGGCTGAACAAAAAAGCGCTGACAAAGTCCAAAAACACTGACAATCATACTTACAATCACAAGCAAGTAGAAGAAGAGTACCAGGTTTATCAACCGCAATGCAACGATAGCGAAAGCAATCGGCGTGCCTGGGAGCAAAGCAAGCGTGAAGAGCTTCGTCGAAGAAAAGAGGAAATGATACGTGCTAGTCAACGGAAAAAAATTATCGAGGAGGAAAAGAAGAAACGTGCCGCTAAGGCTTGGGAAATGTGGTTGGCTGAGGCCCCGCTCAAGCCGAAACCGGTTCCACTAAACAGAGGTTTTCTCACGTTGAAGGGAACCATATCGGATATCTATGTCAATCCGAATCCGTGGCAGTCTTCGTTTGAAGGTGCCAACGAGTGTGATTAAGATAAATATATTTTATATTGTTTTTTTATATATCTTTTGTTTCCATATCGTTGGGGGCACGACAGGTTTTGCTTCACACCCTTTACGGGTACAATACCCAACGAGGTGTACTAAAAACCTATTACGCTAAATTACACGGTTCAAGAGAGCTTGAGTGTTTAGCTGCGCTACGTCCACATAGCGTTGTTGCAGTTCTTTTATTTCTCCATTTCGTTTGGTTTCTTTTATGTCATTGCGCCTGACCCCATCTACATGGACGCTGGACACAGCAACTACATGTTCGTGACGTGTACGGCCTCTGGGGATAAAGTTACCCTAAATTACACAACATGCCGGTCAGTACACCGGCAGGAGTTGATTATCAACTGGCCAACGGTAAATCACTGCATTAGTGGTTTGCCTTTTCGCCTTTCGGGTTTGCGACCACGGGCCCATTCAGATTAAGCCACCGTCATTAAATCGGAGTTTATTCTTTCATTAAAGCCTGTTGCTTCCCCCTAAGTTAGGCGTTGGTGTTGACTGCACTTTCTACACCCCAGTTCGCTCGTAGGCGAGTCGTGGAGTGTACGATTATAAGGCTGCTTATGCTAACAGGTGTAAATGGGAATTAATTAACCAAAAATACTATAAACATCGAGTTAAGTAATCTGTGCTTGTGAAAATTGTGTGTGGTAATAGGGGTTTGGTTAATGGGAAGTTGGAAGGCGATGGCTGTGATGACGATAAATAAATGTAGTCGCCGAAGGTGATTTCTTGAATCAGATGCCAATGTCAGAGCAGGTATTGAAGTGTATTCGCATTTAGGTCAAATTATTGGATTTTGAATAGTTGACACGATGTTAGGTATATCCCGGCTTATTTCGTATGACTTGCATCGAGGCCAGGGAAACTTTCTACAGAACTCGGTTCCCTCGATGTCAACCGTTAAAAAGTGGGCAGCTGTATTTAAACGTGGTCGTACATAAGAAGTTTGCCGACGTCCGTTCTGGTGATCCCACCAACTATTTTGTTCGGTGCTCTCTAAGAGGGTGCCCCATCCTACTTGAACCAATAAGGCTCATGACCCAATCTAGCAACTTGCGGCATGAATGTCGTTAACCATCTGTATCGCTCACTAGTTATAGTTATTGTGGTGTCGTTGGCATCTTCAAAAACAGCCACTTTGAAGAGTTACGATTGCCCTTCATGCATTTAATACTAGTCCATTGTACTGCCAGACAGACACCTACCTGTATTGTATTTTTTCCGTCTTCCGAAGAAAAATGTGAAGGAGCTTCAGTGATATGAAGTTAAAAGATTCGACATCCACCACGTCGGCCCCAAGGGTGTGCCAGCGTGCCCGAGCAAAGGCGGGACATTTACAGAGAAAGTGTTCTACTGTGTCATCATCTTCGCAACATACAGCACAGATAGGCGTATCACTAATGCCAATCATGCAGACATGCTTGACAAAAGTGTAGTGGCCCGTAATGACACCCGTAAGTCTGCAGTAAATTCTTAAGGATAAGAAGAATGCTGCGTATTTCTTGCAGGCATCAGGGCGTATGCGCTTAGTCATACTGCATTCTGGATATTCCCTCCATCTACGATTGTGCGCGTTAAAGATCCAATCGTTGATGTGGGTATTGACCGTCGAGGCGGGTAAACTCAAGGCGGGTTCAGGTCCGAGAAAATCTCTTCTGAGCCCATTTTGGCGAGTTCATCAGATATCTCATTTCTTGTCCAGGAAGGCCCTAAGTTCATATACTAGCTTGAAGCTGGTTATAGGGTTGAACGTAGCTTTGAGTGCGGCTAGGCTATCATAACATAGAGAAACAGACGTATATTTTCCTAATGAAAAGTGCAATTGGACGCATTCGCATTCAAAGAAAACCCCAGCGCCGGACCCCAGCCTAGATTTGGAGATATCTGTGAAAATACGAAGACAATCCTTTCAAGGTTCACTATGTGAACAAAGCCAATCTTGAGGCATGGATATTCGATTGTGATATTCTAGCGCTATGACATGTATCATTGCGCCAGGAGGCATATCCATGACACACGGGTCGGAGGATATTTCCCTCGCAAGCGCACTGTCATTCCAATGCGAGTTGTACTAAAAACAATTTCTCTTGAGACGAGGCACGGCTTTCAGTGCATACCATCTGATAAATATGTCAAGGGGTGGAAGGTTCATCATAGCATCTAGAGCAGCGCCCGGCGTGCTGAGGAAACCCCCCATACAGCTGAGACACACAGTTCTTTGGAGTTTAGTGAAAGAGGCTGGGATGTGTTTGCGAGTTAGCATCACCAGATAGCCCATGCATGCGAGATTACCTTTGCCGGCGATTAGTCCCATATTTTGCTAAAGGTACCTGTGCATTGCCAGAACGCTGACAGGGCTTTAGTGGTTTTTGGGTCAACATGTTTTAACCAAGGAAGCTTGCTGTCTAAGATAACGCCCAGGTACTTTTTTCTTTAGATATCGGGATGGTAATGCCTTTTAGCACCAGGTGAGTCATGAAAGTCATTTTCCTTCTTCTCGTGAAAAAGAACGACATCGGTCTTGAGAAGATTAACTGACGGCCCATTTCTCGTTTACTCAGACAACTCATATAAGCACATAAGTAGAAATGAACTACCCTGCTCCCAGAGCATAGGAGTAGGTTCATCTCACTCGACAGTCAGCAGGCAACAATTGGTGAAAAGCTTGCACTTTTAATTCTTTCTCCAAAAATCAACATAACGACTGTCTGTTGATTGCGAGCCGTCTGCATCCTTGTCTCATCGATGTTTGTGGGCTCTCTCGGCACCCTCAGCCACAGCAGTAGATTCATCTTTTTTACTGTAAATGTTGGGTTGGTGACATACGACCAACCAAATTCATGGCTTCATACCACTGCTTTTGTGTGTATGTAATTCAACACACTTAACACGTTCGATCTTTGAAATTGAGACACTTACTTGTGTTAAAACTATAACACGTTATATTGCGTATCATGAATAAAAACTCTAACGACATCTTAAGTGTGTTGCAGCAACACACTTATTAATAAGTAACACTCTTATCATTTGCAGCGTAGTTCCGGGTGCATATTTAAAGATTCATTATTTAGCGCCTGTCACAATTATATATACTCTTTTGAAGCACCGCGGTCCGCGGTTGATTTTTTTGGATTTTTTTATGGAGTATCCAACGCGAATAAACCCGATTGAAGGCAAAACGTTCGGGCAATATTAAATTTTTACGTATAGAACTGATGCTCAGCATGCTTCAATATCACGATACAAGGTGTGGCAATTAGGTGCCGGAATTTTATTTATAACTAGGGAACTGGCAGCACCGTGTCATTCGTCAATATCTGTCCGGAAAGGGCGCCCCTTCTTTCAGTTTTCGTGTAACGCTGAGGTCGACGTTTTGTTTTTGCATTGTACGTATTTTTCGAAAAAAATACTTTTTTAGTGGCGTCGTAAATATGAGCGATGCACACTACAATTTTGATTTAATTTTTAGTGGAATCTGGTCAGAAACCTCGGACGAATTAATGTATGTCGAAAATATGGCGGATCAGGAAGGGCCGTGGATCAGTAGAAGACGGTCCACATAAAGAAGCTCTTGTCCCCTCTCATACCGAGGGAAATGTCTAACTTCTGTGCGCGCTAATCACATCTGACTGGGACCGATCTGGCCAAGAAGGACAGGATCTTGCACTATGATGATGCGCCGTCTCATTCCTAATTCATTGTGTAAGATTTTTTAGCGAACACCTCTCAGTTGTCTTTCAGACTGTCGAAAGAAACCGATATGAAAGCACAGATCGACAAGTACGAGTTCCCGCAGCGCTCAGTCGAATTTCTTGCTTTTTTGTAAGTCATAAAGGCACATCAGAACCAATCATATGAAGGTAAGAGCTATTGTTGTTTTTCCGTCTCCAAACGGTGAAAGTGTATTACATGGCCCACATTTTCTGAGGTTTTTGTGGTTTGGCTTTTTTTTTTTTTGTGCAGCTTCAGTTGTAGCCTCTCTTAGATGTAGATTCCCAAGGTTTTTTCGTCGCCATTGCCGCAATAATTTTAGTCCTTAGTGAATTAAATTCATAAAACTCTCGTACTCTCGTTCTAAATGTACATCCAAATCCAGTAAAACAAGTTGATGGAGAATTTCCCCAATACCATCGCATTCGCCATCACCATTATCATCATCATCACCACACTTGATGATGATTAATACAAGATCCGTAAGGGCTCTCGACTAAATTCAAGAAATTTAAATGTACACAGACCAAGGATAATGTCAAGCCCAAGGCGTCCTTCAATGTTCAACATCAAAATCCAATCTTGATTTTTTTTTTTTTTAAGAAGGAACTCCCCTGCCACTTAACATAGAAGAACTGGCACCCCAAGACAATACTTAATTTCCGATCCCCTGCTCCTCACCACCAACCACATCTATGTGTACATCGAATGAACATGCTGTTCCTTGTATTGATGGGGTTGATCCGAGGACCATTGTCTTAGGTAGTTTTAATGATAAAACCTTGAGTTTTGACTGAGAGAAAAGCGAATGACTGGAGAAGAGATGGGTATGCGGGTTCCGCAATACCCCCGCAAACATTCAACCCCCAAAGTGAAATGATGAATCTTTGAAATGCGTTCATTAATGCGTGTGGCATGAGCATGGACGAGTATTGCTCCGTCGACGTACTCAAATTTTATCTTATCGAAATTAAATCCCTTTTCAGTTGTCTGTTCCGTCTACGGGAAATAATAAATTGTCTGCTTTACTTCGATGCATGGGCCCTTATTTTTCAATAAACCCTTTTTGTTTACTTGGCTGTTTCGGAAAGCAGAAAAAAACAAAATCGAGTTGAGATTATGTATTGTTGATTCAATATATGGGGGCAAGTATCACAGGATTTGATTTTTGATGACATAGGACTTAATCAGATTTTTTTGTCTGTGATTTGCGCGAAACTCATTCGAATATTTCTGTGTACTTTCTACATTAAAGGTCACATCCTTACAGATGTTGCTTCAGAATTGGGTCACTTGTACAACATCTCGGGAATCATAGCACATAAATCACTCATAACGAATCAGTACCAATCCATGCTTACAGGCACAGGTGTCACCCTAACGCACCCCATCACACCTAACGCTCACATATTGCAAATGTCAATATGATGGTGGTGGTGGTGGTATGGCAAGAGCTCCGTAGAAAATGTGATGCGAAATATTTCACTGTCAAATTCCCAGGAGCAACCCTTCTGGAGTGGCACAGTATATTTATACCCATCAACATGTGCTTGGTTCCTGCCCATGTTGTTGTGTTACTGTTGTGAAGGCAAGGCATGCCTTTAGCGGCGGCCGGCTAATCGATTTTTGATTGAATATAGGCATTACATGGTATCAATAACGCAACATTGATATGGGCTGTTGGCTGGCTAACGGAGTTGGAACAAAGTGGTTTGCTTCAGTTATTCAATGCCCATGTAACCGTATGCGAGAATACTACGTACGTCAGTTCGTGTGTGTCATAGGGTTATTTAACGACCTCACAATGGGGGGTTGGATAAACAGCAAACACAGGTTTTATGCGGTAAAAATCCAAATATGATCACTTCATAATATGACATTGATAGATTATGCCTTGGCGAATGAAAGGGGTGGCAGAGGATTTAGTCGACAGAAGGGTTTGGTTTTGATGCTTTGGGATGGTGCTTTACAGGTGATTTAGTGGATGGATTATCCAGCCACGGGTTAGTATTTAAGAACGCTTACTTTCGATATTTATTCCATTGTTTGAAGATAAAGAAAGTACATCTTAAGCGTGCATGTGCAGTATGTTAAGATTTGTGGTGCTGGCAACCCAGTTTGGAATTTGTGAAGGTAGCTTGCTTTGTGGAAGGGACTTCACTGTTTTTGGTGAATTCATTTCAATTGTTTCTCATAGATGTACAAACATATGTATGTGTTACTACTTTCTCAGTGTCCCAAACTTCTAATCCCCGCTCCAGACATTGACTCTCGGGTTCGTAGTACCTAATTTGCAATATTATTGGGTGTTACTTTTTAAAGTTATGACAACAGCCGTTCATCAGGAACATTCGGATTACAATGTACGATATTTGTTCAAAAAATAAAGCGACGTTTTATTTTTCGTGGGATATACATACATATACATGTACATATTATACATATTCCCGAATGCCTATTTGCTCCCCTTCAAGGTAACCTCACTGCAAAGGTTAGTGTGCTAAACAACAAGCAGCAAATCTTTAAGATTAAGCGTGTCACTTAACACGTTTGACATTTGGAACTGAGACACATATGTACGTATTCGTGTTAAAAGTATGTATAACACTGTCTATTGCGTGTGATGAATGAAAACTCTAATGATACCTTAAGTGTGTTGCAGCGACACACTTATCAATAAGTAACACATGTCGGATCAATCAATCATAAAAAGGGACATTTCCCAACTATAAGCAATTTTGCCAGAAAGTAATTTACGAGTCGGACCCATTGGGTAATGGTTAACACACTAGACTTTCAACCTAGGGATTCATGTTCAAATCTCAATGTTCGCAGCCGATAAAAAGCAAATACATTCAACTTGTCCTTTCCCATTCGAAATCGGTCCTTCAAGCCGGATGGCATGATCCCAACAAAAAGAAACATTCAATTAAATCAAACAAAGAACAAAGAACAATGTTTCGGGCTTGATGAGCTCCAAAGTGACAAATATTCGGAGAGTGTGGACTAGATTGGTCTTCTTTCTTTTTGAAAGGTCTTTTTTGTTGGCTGCGAAAAGTGTTTTCTGGAATCTTGGGAATCCGATATTGAGATTGGACTATCTGGAATGAGATTCCAGTGTGTTAACCATTACATCATGGGTCAGGGTCACAATTTTCTTTCTGGCATGGTTGCGTACAGTTGAGAAGTTCAGTTTTGTGTGTACAGTTGGGAAATGTTCTTTCTTGTGTGCTTTCATAATAACACATTTTAAATTGCACTAAAAATGTCTACAATGAAAAACATATTTTGGTATTTTGCAGTAAAACATTCACCATTTGCAATGAACACTAGAAATGCATTAAAATTTACTACAATGAAAACACACCATATGGTGTGTTACAGAAGCACACTTATCATTTGCAGTGATATGTGCCGTACATACTTTATCAGCTGCAGTTATAGCCAAACTTCTGTCCTGGGTTGCATGTGTAGCCCATTTTTGGTGGAGTAAGTCTCACTACCGAAAGTGCATAACACCTGCGGTTGCAAAACCGGCGTTGGAATTTCATTTCGCGGCTTGACTTAGTCGGTGTTGCATATTAGATGTGTTGTGTGTTGTACTGATGAGTGATTTCATTACTCAATTCTGCAATAATCGTGAGATTAGGAAAAATTTCTTTGCCGGATTTCGATCGTCTTGGATATACATACATATGTATGTAGCTTAATGCCATTATTCACATCCCATCGCGGTCTCGTCGTTTTGACATTGCTTAATAACTTCTCCCAGAATATAGTCAACCACGGAATTCAACTTTACATGGCGGAAATTCATGTTCCGTCGGCCCTCACTCACTGCTGTTTTCTTTACAGTAGCCTAAATCTAGACACGAACACAACATTTTATGCGTTCGATACATCATCTGACTCAATCTGACTGCATCATATCAGCCAACTTCTTGTACTCCCACCGCGCAAGTAGGATTAAAAGCAGCAGGCCAAATGATAATAAGTGGTTTAACATAAGCTGAATAGAGGCCATTAGGCTAAGAGAAGTAGGTTTTCGGGCTTATTAGGCAAGCAATTTTAAGGAGACACGGAAATCGTATATACAAGCCAAAAATGACTGGAATACCACATCCGACGATGGCAAACGTTTCTAGCCAATTGTTACTGTGAATTATAACCAACTCGAAATTTGGTCGGCTCTCGTCCACTGCACTCCGTTCAGGTTGTGTGTGAACCTGCGTGAAGCTCTCCCTCTCCCTGTTACCGCCACTCGCACAACGTTTACGTTATAAGGCGTTAGCTTGAGTGCGGGTGTAACTATAAAAACACAAAAATTCGAAAACTCGACCTCATCATCTACATATACATAACGATATTGCAGCTGTCACCCACTTAGACGTAGCTAACCTGCTTGCTGCCCACTTCGAAACCAGCTCACAGCTTCCAGTTTGCTCTTGTTCTTCACCTGTACTGTACGTATGTATGTATGTTGGCGTTATAGTCCATGAAGGGCCAAAACCGAGCTTCTCTCAATCACGCATGTTGTGTGTGGTTTTGTTTTTCCATAGGTGAAAGGGACCACAGTTTATTGCCGATTCTGAACGGCGAATTTCGAGAAGCTTTTCATGACAATTACACTACAGGGGTTTTTGTCAGAAACTCGCTTAGGAGAAGCAAATTAGAAACACGTTCGATGATATGGCTGTTGCCGGGATTCGATCCCGTGTTTCCGCATGTACTAGTACGCGTCATCCACAATGGCATATATCTGCTTTCGTACGCGACCAGTTGCAAAGGTTCTCAAACATTTCGACATACACAAATCTGCTGTTCCAGATGGCACTTGCCCTATAGTTTTAAGGAGGTGTTCTTGTACGCTGACAAAACCATTGCGCAAGCTTTTTCATCTTTCCAACGCTTTTGGGCTCTTTACGAATAAGTGAAAAACAGCATTTATAAAACCCATGCCCAAAAACGGCGGTTCCTCTTCGCCCTCCAAATGCCGACACATTGCACTAACGTCACTTCTCTCTAAAGTCGGTTATTAAATATCTTGAATAGTTGAAACCCCTCAGTGGGCGATATTATAGTTTCCGCTGCAACTGATGATTCCATGCCATATCTCGCTTAAAATGGAATCGCTCGCTTCACAATATTTCAAAAGCATTTGACAGGTTTTGGTACCATGCCGTTTTGTCGAAAATGCGAGATTTTGAGATCGATGAATCTCTTCTTCCATAGATTAGAATCTCTGTCGACAATCTTCCAAAACTGTATTTTAGGTACGTGTATTATAGAATAGCACACAAAACCAACAGCCTTGGCTATGTTCCGGTGTCAATTCTAACTCATCACAAGCGATGCCTAAATGGTATCAGAAGAGTTGTCGGAGCAGCAACCCGTCTTCCTACTGTCCTTATGGAATGTGAATATTCCTTATGCATTGTCACCAACCCTTCTTGAATTTGTTATGATCATTGTTGACTTTTAACAATTGTAAATATTCGAAAAAGTTGAAAGGTCCACAGGAAACTTCCCAGAGTATTCAATCCTCAACCCTGGCTTCTTACCAGTTTCCGGAAGCCTTGTAAAGAAAGCGACCACAGCGCTGCGGATTTAGACTAATTAACCCACGGCTGTTTGTGACCGAAGCAAGTTTCAATTTTCAATTATACATATTGCTATTACTCGAGGCTACTTCTTAGTTTTTTCCGACTTCCTGCCCTTTATCTTACCCACATTTTACAACGATCATAAATTGCCTTTAAAGCCCACTTGAAATCTGTTCTTTCACCTAAGTCGTCTCCTCAGCGGCCATAAAACCTCCTGTTATCGAAACTAGCTAACCCTTGTTTCCCATTAAAGCAAAAGAGGACGAACACTTTCTCCCATTTTAATAAGATCTCAAAAATGTAAATTTAAATAACGACGCAATACACTGTCATACATTTTCTCGTCCGCGCTACGAAACAACTCAGTATCGCACTACACATTTGAAAAACTTTCGTTCTTCACACACTCATACCAAGAGGCAATAAAAAAGATATCAACGTTCTTAACGCACATATGCTCGTAGATTTTAATTTCCTCTTTTAATGCATGGCTAAGTCCTTTTTTGAAAACTTGCCAATATACATAAGTGTTAACAGTATCTACGCGTCTTAATTAGGATCTATATCGCAGTGAAGGATATCGCCATTCCAACGAGAGTTCTCGACTGGAATGATATAACCAGGATGTGTTTGAATGTATGACGCTTTCTTGTTGTTGTTTTGGTTTAGTCTTCATATTGAAAAGAATGAAGAACAGGACGAAATGAATTTTCGGGTTTTTGGCTGCCGGCAATGCGTCTTACATCGTCCTATGATAGCAGTCTGATGGATACAATGTATAGTGCTCTCGGTTTGCCTCGAAAATGATGATAATTTCATCCTTTAGGTCTGTGCGTTCGACCGTATGCATGGTACCTTATTTGAGCATAGTTTTTGGGGACTAGAAACCAAGCTATTTCCTGTACACGTAGAATGGGTATGTAGAGGGTTGTAAGGATGAATCAGGTTGGGGCAATTTTTAAACATCGCCGTAGACAATTAGTTTTCATATGTACTAGTGATGTGGTGTGGGAAATGGATGGAAAGGGCTGTTTTGAATTATGAAATCAGCATGTGATACTTTTCTCGTTGTCCGGTAAAGTGCAAATTGACTTTTGGTGCAGAGGTTGAAATCAGGTTTGGGATAAGGCTAGCAATAAGCGTTTTTTTTTTTTTTTTTTTTGATATGCGCACACAAACATACAATCGATTCTTATTGTGATATAAAGATTGAGGGAGTCTAGCTTTAAGAAAGAGTTGGGGTCATTGCTAGTAGAGCTCTCGATTTCAAGCGTTTATTTATTTACACGTGTACACGTGTCACGTTTACACGTGTATTAAAAAATTATTAAGACGTGTACACGTCTACACTCTTAATACACGTTTAAATAAAAATGCACGTATAAATTGAGACAGTGGGATATGACAGGGTCATTGGTTTACATGCATTTTTAATACTGAAGAAAGTTTCTAACGATAACAGGTAGTAAAATGATTCTGTTGCTTCCTGAATACCTCATATTAGGTACAAAAACTTTTCGTTTTCTGCCTTGTTTCCGAGTATTTAATGAGGTTGTCATGGGCTTTAATTTCAGTACTATGTGTTCTTCTTCTTCATAAAAACCCAGAATCCAGAGGAGAAAAGCCCAGGAAACTGACAACATATGACTTTACGCATCAGATGGAAGAAATCCATCAGGCACTGGCCAAAATAATCGCATTAAACCAAATGCCTCTTTCATTCTATTCTAGCAAAGGTTTCTTGAATTTATGGCTGTGGTGGAACTACACATATTTTACTAAATACACGTATATATATACATACATACGTTTTCAGTGGCCCGCATGTTTCACTAAAAGGGTCGCGGGGGTAATGCGCGCACGCGTGTTCTCCAGGCCACTCGATCCTCCGCCATCGTCTCTAACTCATCAGGAGCTATGCCCAAGTGCACCCAGGCGAGTTTTTGGACTTGGTCCAACCACCTCGTCCTGGGTCTGCTTAGCGGTCGCCTGCCTGATGGAATTGCATCCAAGGCACGCTTCGAAAGTCGTGATGATGGCGACATTCGTCTCACGTGACCAAACCATCGAAGCATAGCCCTTTCCGTTCGGAGAAGCAGCTGCTCAACACTGAGCTCACCGCGCTGCCGTTTCTCCCACCCTATCCCGGCGAGTAACTCCCATAACAGCACGAAGAAATCTTATTTCGGCAGCTTGTGTTCACGATCTAATTCTTTCGGTCAATAGCCAAATTTCATGACCATAGGTGAGAGTTGGAACAAATACTGAGTTAAAAACCGCTAACTTGGCTTTGACACCAAGCTCGGTCTTTCTGAGTACAGATCTTCCAAGCTGTTTCAAAATTGATCCAGCTTCGCAAATCCTGCAGGAAAGCTCAGTATTACTCCTCCCATCACTCGTGAAGAAGAGCCCGAGATACTTAAACTTCTCCACCTGCTTCAATGGGACTCCACTAACATGTAGACTGCATTGGGCATGCGTTCTGGAAATAACCTCGGATTTGTCCACGTTAACCCTTATCCCAGCATAAGCATATGCGGCCACAAACCTATCCAGCGCGCGCTGAAGCTCCGTCTGGGAGGGTGTGAGAACAACAAAGTCATCTGCAGAAAGAAGATGGCTTATCCTCAATTCTCCCAATGTGAAACACTTCTCGCCTTGACTGTGCTGCAACATCCAGTCCATATATATAATGAAAAGAAGAGGTGACAAGACGCACCCTTGGCAAAGTCCAACGCCCACTGTGAAAGGTGTTGATTTACTACCATTAACCCGAACGCAGCTGCTACAGTTTGTGTATTGAGACTGAATGGCCCTCAGCAGAGGACCACCAATCCCATATTCCTGCAGAACACTCCAGAGTTTACCTCGAGGAACTCGGTCATACGCCTTTCCGAATCTATAAAGCAGCTGTAGATCGGTTTGGCGTACTCCCAAGCCTTCTCGAGTACCATTCTTAGAGTGAAAAGCTGGTCGGTTGTACTTCTGCCGTGACGAAACCCGCACTGTTCTTCCCCTATCCTGGATTCGACCATAGCTTTAGAACGCGCCTCCAACACCTTAGCGTCGACTTTACCGGGGACACTTAAAAGAGATATGCCCCTATAGTTGGAGCAATCCTTTTTATCTCCCTTTTTGAAAAGAGGGACAATCACCCCAGTCTGCCATTCACTGGATGTCTCACCGCATTCCCGAGCCACCTTAATGACACGAGAGAGCCATAATACTCCCTCTTTACCCATTGCCTTAAGCATTTCTGACCGAACTTCATCCATACCGGCGGATTTGCCAATTTTTGGCGACATAATCGCTAAAATGACTTCCTCCACCGTTGGACTATTCACCGCCCCACTCAAGGCTATAGGTCTGTCAGCCTCAGTGCCTTACTCCGGATTGAGCAAATCCGAAAAGTGCTCGCTCCATCTGCGTAAGATGTCCAGCTCATTGGAAAACAACACACCATCTTTAGATTTAACTCCTTCGATTATGTTGAATTTCCTTCCTCTGAGCCGGCGATAGATTTGCCGGAACACCTTTTTCGCAGATCTATGGACGCCTTCCAACTTCTCGTCGAACTCCTTCCAGGACTGTTCTTTAGCTGCTCGCACAGCCAATTCGCAAGTTCTACGCGCCACAGTGTACCGCCCATGGGAAGCAGAGTGCCCAAGAGAATCCAGTCCCTGTAGACCTTCTTCACTAAATACACGTAGAAAACTACATACACGTGTAGAACGAAATACACGTGTTCCTATACGGACAATTCAATTACACGTGTGGAACGTGTACACGATTACACGTGCAATGTACGTATGTATATATGTTGGCGTTACAGTCCATGAAGAACCTGAGCCGAACTTCTCTCAATCACCCATGTTGTGTGTGATTTCATTTTCCCATAGGTGAAAGGAGCCTATAGTTTTCTGCCGGTTCCGAATGGCAAATTTCGAGAAGCTTTTCATGACAATTTTACTACAGGGGGTTTTGTCAGAACCCCGCTGAAGAGAAATACCGAGAAAAACACGTTCGATGACATGGCTGTGTCGGGATTCGATCCCTAGTCATCGGCGTCAGAGGCCAACACACTACCCACTGCGCCACGGTGCTCTAGAGAGCAATAGAGAGCTCTAATTGCTAGTAAAACAAACAAATGCGCCCGTAACAAAATGGCGTGTACAAAACAAGTATCTCAGCATATTAATCCGAAACTAAACACCAATTGACTGTAAGCCTGTCTCAAGACACAGTCGATGCATTCGAATTATATTGATTCAAGGTACTTCAATTAGAGTGGAAAATATTCTACGCATGCAAAAGTACTAATACATTGATCTTCGTGGGGACCATAAAGCCGTTTTCGGATGGCGAAGGAGACCTCGAAAAAAAAATCACTGCAGACGAACACCTTGCGGCACGGTTAGCAAGTCTTATCACTGTCGCCTTTTGGTGCCATCTGGAGATGTATTCAAATACATAGCCAACCAAAAGCCTCCGTTTTAACGGACGGACTATATGTTGACGGACCCTGGAAAAGAATATCAGTTTTCCACTTGGAATGTCAGATCCCTTAACAGACCGGATGCAGCCGAACAGAAATGAATAACGGCTTAACGTGAACACCTGCCTGTACGACTTAATTCCACGGTGGGCCTACCCACGCTATCGGGACCAAGAAAAGCGTTGGTCAACGCCCCAGGGCGGTACAAGTACCTCCCCGATACAATTTAGTGAATATGTTGAGGCATATTCACAACCCTTGCTTAGGGGCGAGGTCTATCTAACACCTCTTGCATCGAGGCGTCCAAGATGGAGTTTGGACGCCCAGGTGCCATTTGTTCCCGCGTTTTTGGGTAACCGCAGCCACCACGATACTCTCACTAGGGGGCCTACCTCATAGACAGGCCGGGGCAGACAGTGAAGTCGGCTCCGGGGGCTCCTATCTCCCATGGTACCAGAATATAGCTTCCGGTGAAGCTTCGCGACTAATGTCACTGCCAGATGAGCCCCGCAAAGCTCGAGGTCTGGTACCTCATCAACCTTAATCAAAGGGTGCAGCCGAACAGATCATGGATACGCTTAACGTGCACACCTGCCATTACGGCCTAATTGCACGGTGGGCCTACCCACAATCGGGACCAAGACAAGCATTGGTCGTTGCCCCAAATGCAGTAAACTGCAGATGGTTCAATTAGTGAACATGTTGTGGCATGAACACCGCCCTTGATGAGGACCGAGGCCTATCACCACCTCTTGTATCTGACGTAGAAAGAAAAACAGACGTCTGACACCTACACCACTTGCATCTGACGCAAAATTAAACCTGCACGCCAGATACCAGTTGTTCCCGCATTTGGGATAACCACAGCCCCCACGAATCCTTCCTCATCCGATAGGGCCGGAACATCCGGCGAACGACTTACTACTAAACAGTAACCGTATGTTCCGGGGGCACCCATATCCCCGTGGTACCAAAAGAGCTTTAAGTACTTTGGTATTTCACTTCGCAACCGAGGTCACTAACAGATAAGTTTCCACAAAAACTCGAGCCTGTTCGCTCACCTCCTTTCAATTTTGAGTGTGCTAGGATTTCAGAACACTCCGACCGGAATATTGTCTACTTTTTATAACTTATCGGCGTTCCAAGAGTATGGGGACAGAGGAGATTGGTACCTCTCCATCTGATCCATCCTCCCTTCCCGCCTTCGTTATTGTAGACTTATTTCTTTTCCGGCGACGGATTTTAGTCGCCTTTTACGACAGGCATACCTTACCTCGGGACTATTCTAACCCCGTACCCGCAGGGGGAGGTGCAGCCGAACAATTAGAAAAAGCATTAAGCGCCGTGCGCAGTGGTTAGTGTGTTGGCCTCTGACGCCGATGACATATGATCGAATCGCGGACAACAGCCATGTCACCGAACGTGTTTTTCACGGTGCTTCTCCTCAGCGGGGTACTGACAAAACCCCCTGTAGTATAATTGTCAAGAAATATAAAAATATGAAAATAAAAAATCACACACAACATGGGTGATTGAGAGAAGCTCGACTTTGGTCTTTCATGGACTGTAACAAGGGGAACAAACAACGCCTATGACCTCCTTTTATGTTCCGTTCGCTTTAGACCTAATAGGGTCGTACGAACGCAAAGTCTACACGACACCACGTCCGAAAACGGAATCAGACTAGCAGATTTTGTGACGCGGTGTAATCTCCTAGTAGCTAGCACACGATTCACATATCTCAATATCGGTAAGGGAACCTGACGGTCTCCTGATCAATTATCCGTTAACCAAATCGATCATATTGCAATCGACACTCTTCCAGCAACCTGGATGTCCGAACGTTCCGAAGAGCCAGTGTTGAGTCGGATCACTACCTCGTTGCAGCCAAGGTACGAATGCGGATATCGCGAATACTGCGGAGTTGAGTAGGATCAGCAAAATTTGACGTGGGGAAGCTGAGATCCAAAGAGACCCCCAGGACCTTCGCCGATTCTATCTCCTGCCACCATCTAGGGAAAACCCTGGGCTTAATGAGGTTTTTATCGATTTTAGAGCCGCATATGACACTATCTATACGGACGAGCTATATAAAACCACGTCGCGTTCTGACACTCTACCAAACTCGTCAGGTTTTCCAGGATGACAATGGAGAATTCTTGCTGCTCCATGAAAGTACCGTGCAAAGCGAGACCTCCGATTTCAAAAACGGACAGGGGTCTGTCATGTGACTCTTTCGACATCATGATTGGAAACATTGTGCGAAGCTCATTGACCAGTACAAGAGACACGATTTTTTTTTTAATCTGCACAACTGCTCCTATACGCTGATGATATTGATTGATTAATTGGGAGAGAACAGCGAGACGTCAGTGAAGTTCCTGTGAGCATTGAAGCAGAAGCGGCCGAAGTGGGTCTGAAGGTAAATGAGGGCAAAACCAAATATTGGCTGTCATTAAAGAAAGACGCACAAAACCGACGTCTTGGCCAGAACGAGGGTTTTTTTACTAGTTTACTAGCTTTAAGGACAAGCGTCGAGGTTTGAAGAGGTGGGGAAAGGATGACTTTCTGTCTTGTTTTGCTGTTTGTTTCGAAACGGGGAGAGCATCCCCGGTGGCTTGTTTGCATGTCGATTTTGATATCAAATTGATTGAATCAATAAGGGGAGACGGCTTCGACGATGATGGCTGTGATGACAGGGAATTGGAATCGACCTCGCGCGGAAAAAAAGTTTTTTATTTGACATTCCTATTACCGGGGGCGGAGATGAATGCGAGAAAAAAAATAGAGGAATGCCTGCCAGACATATTTATTGGTCTTGTGTATACAAGGTGTGTTGCCGGTATTCGTATTTTTTTGTTTGCTTAATAAAAATGCTTTAAGGAACTTAAAGCAAAAGCTAATTGCGAATTTATTTTCACGAATCCTGCTGCCGAAATTAATTAAAATGGCAATGGACTGACTTTGCTCACAGTCGACCTGTGTCAGACGCTTAAGGAAGTAGATTTGAAGAACACGATAGAAAAACATGCTTCACGTGGAACTTTCTTAAATTTATATAGGTTTGCTTATTCCATCCATCTCAACATTGCGATTGGCGAAAGGCGCTCGCTGGCAAATGAACCCATGTACGCGGCGCACGTTCTATGCAACCGAGCGCCAACCAATCCGACCAGTCTGGCGTAAAAAAATCAAGTTATGAAAGGACGACTAGCCAAAACCAAAACCAACGATGACGCGCCACGAAAAAGGCGAAGAATTTACCTGGAGTGTCAGGACTCCTGTACACTCCTAGTGCCGCACAGAAATTGGAAAATTTCCTCCTGCAGTATTACTACGTTCCAGGAATTACGCTGCATAGGAAATGGAGTAATAATGAAAAAACACTGCGACATCATATTAGGATGCGGATTCCTTGTAGGAAATCAGCTTAGATCGAAGGTCATCGATTTCAAGCCGATAACGTACCGTTTGGCTGTAATCCGCATCCGGGGAAGGTTCTATAACATAAGAACCTAATATGTGCATACGTTTCCACCGATGGCACTGAGGAGCCCATTACAGAGGATTTCTATTAATTCTTGGAGCCTACGGAGCCTCTCCGGAATACGACATCAAAATCTTTGGCGGGGCGATCGGAGAACACAGTCTCCACGACACTACAACAGATAACGGTAAGTACCACAAGATTTCCTCAAAAAAAGATTCATTCAGGAGCTTTTGGTTGCCAAAATGTCCCTGGTCCGTAGTAAGTTTAGCTTAGGCCAGATTTGTTTAGTGATAAAACCGATGTTACTTTAGTTCCATTGGATGTTGGTAGCCTCTTTGGTTCGAAGTTTTATGACGTGCTTTACCGTACTTATTGTTGTTTTTAGATTCTCGAGGGCTGGAAGACTGAGTGTGCTTGACGACCCTAACCTTGCGAGTTTGCCGGCCGCGCAATTTCTTGAAATATCCCTATGCCCGAAAACCCCTGTAGAGGCAGTGGTTGCTTTCTTGACACGATCAAGAATGTTGGGTTTCCAATTCAGCCTCCTGTCAAGGATTAGGACAAGGTATTTAGCCTGATGTTTGATTGTTAAATGGGTACTCCCCAACTTCGGTGGATTGAAGGGCAAACTTTGTATTTTTTTGTAAACAGTCAGATCAGTCTTTTTGGGGTGCACCCCTAGTCCGTAGTACTGCGTCCAGGTTACTGTTGTCTGTAGTGCTCCCTGCATTAAATCACATATAGTGCTGGGAAATTTTCCTCAGACAGATATAGGAATGTCATCCGCATTGGCGGTCAGAGCGCAGCGTACCCTTCCTGCTCTAGCAACAGTAGTAGTTCGCTGACTACCACGTTCCAGAGGAGAGGGGAAGGTACTCCAGCTTGTGGTGTACATCTGCTGACCATTATAGTTGAAAAGGCACCAGCGGAGTTGGCTTTGACGATTCTTTGTGTTAGCAGTTGTCATACCTGTTCTATCACTGATCCCATTACACCCAGATCAGTCAACGCTTTGGTGACGGCTCATGGTTCAACATTATTAGAGGCGCCCTCAACATCGAGAAAAGCCATTAGGGTGTATTCCTTGTGTTCCCTTTCTATGCTACTAACTAGTGAGTAGAGTGCTGTTTCCACCGATTTGCCTTTGATGTAGGCATGTTGGCTCTCCGACAGCCTTCCTAAGCTATAGCTGTGTCGAATGTGTGCGTCTACAATACTCTCTAGAGTTTTTAGTAGAAAAGAAGTAAAAATGATAGGCGGCAAGTCATTTACATGCGCGTGGGAGCAATTTCTTGCCTTGGGTATGAAAATCACTTTGGTTGTCTTCCACTTGCTAGGGATATATATAGGATAAGGGGAAGCAGCTTTTAAAAATTACTACAATCGAGGGAAAAATTAAATTTGCTACCTGCTGGAGCTCCGCTGGTATGGCCCCGTCCGATCCTGGAGACTTGTATGGTTCAAAGCTCTCTAGGGCCCAGAGGGCAATATTACCAGTTACTAGGTTTCGAGTACGCTCGAAGGAGGATGCTCTTGGTTGGACGACTTCAGAGAGTATCATAGCCGAGTCACCACTGCCCCGGAAATGTGTGTTCAGAAGAAGATCCCGGGCTTCCATGCAGGAGGTCGTCCAGGAACCGTCATTCCGCAATTAGATGACTTGGGTTATAAGGGGCCGAAGCCAGAATCTTCCTTATTCTTGAAGGTTTGGAGGTCGTCTTGATGCCCTGGTCGCTGCTTTGAAGTGTTTCCTTATAGGAGTCCCAATACTCTTGCAAGCGGGTAGATTTTGCTTAGTTGAAGAGCTTTCTGCTCTCTCTCCTAAGGGAGCTCTCTTTCCTTTTACTCCACCAGGGAGGTTTGGGTTTATCTCCGGGGATGCTTATAGAGCAAGATTTGGATAGTGCTCTGTTGAGAGTTTCTGTCAGTTCATTAACAAGTTGGCTAATTCCGCAGAGTTACGCGGATAGGTACGGTGTTGTTTCGTTTTGTGCCACCAAACGGGCGCAGCGTATGTGAGAATTGGCCTGGTGATGGCTATATATAGCCAGTGTGATATTTTGGGTAAGTGCTCCCATTTTTGCTAGTGAGACGTTTGCTGGTCCATAGAAAGATCCTGGCTCTGTATGGAAGGGAAGCTATCATGATCAGGAGATATAATGGCTTGCATAAGGAATTCGACAGAGTAATAGTACTTATGTGTAATCCTAATGTTTTACTATAAAGTAGGGATTAGTGCATATCCCGATTTGTGGATTAGGGTGATCTGTAACTTTAGTAGGGACTCTACCTGAAGACCCATATTTAGCCTGAATTTAATATGATTGTAGTCTGAAAAGGAAGCTTCATTTAAGACGTGGCATTCTTTAATGGTGTGAGACACTTTGTTAGTAACTAGTGTGAGGTTCAGAACATCCGTTCTTATAAAATTTTAGAAGGTATGTTTTTGCCTTTAATTACCATTTCTTGGTTAGTGTCCCACCTCTTGCATTGATATCGCTGCGACACCAAAAAACTATGACATGACAACAATGGAAGCATAGAAAACGTTAATTATCAAATTCGTTGTGTCGTCCCTGTCCTTATTCTCTTTATATAGTGTTAGTTGTAGAAAGACCATAGGTTTGTTGAAGGCATGTGAAGAAAACAAAAGTAGATTCCCTCTCCCAGGCCAAGGGCTTTTCTTGGACTTAAACACATTTTAATGCTCCGATCAGTCTACAAAAACGGAGAAGCATAAATCTGTTTTTCTTTTCTTTCAGGTTCATTCACTACCCAACGTGTCGTCTTAATCCAATTATGAATGTTATCACGGTATGAAATCTCATTAGGGCCTTGTTTTTTTTTTTTTTTTTTATTCCCTTCTTTTCTGCTAGCTCTATAATACTCTGTCTACTTCCCAAAGTCAACCCTCACCCTCGCGATAAATTAGAAAGTCCAAGGAAAAAATAAATATCTTCTTAAAAGTACAAAAAAAAAATGACTTAACCACCCTTACAGTTGAGCAATTCTTGGCATCTCAAGGGACAGTTCGTTTTTTTGGGGTTTTTAAGCTTGTCGTCTCGATTCTAGCGCGGTACTTAAACGGACCGAAGGCGGGAGGTGAAAACAGGAACAATTGCTTCTTTAAAACGGATATTCCCAATTTCGTTTGGTTCGCTTCAATTTTTTCACCTTATTCAGAATGAAATCTGAAGTATTGTAATAAGATTTATAATGACATTTAAGCTGATGATGGGATCTATATGGCGCGGGCGGGTCGATGGTTTAAAACTGAGACATAAGCGCCAATAATTGTTTTTGCTTTGTTTTCTCTTGTTTTGCTTCTGTTAAATAAAGTTTTGAATATTGTATTTCTCTTCTTTCAGACAAAGGAAGTCTTAAGAGGCTTAGAAGGACGTAGTATCGTACTTGAACGGTATAGGTACGTCACAGACTGATTGAGTTAAGATCCCGTGAGCATCACAAATATTTTGCTTTAAAATTAAGTTTCTTACACTGACCAGTATGTACATCCGAACTTAACCCTTTAAAATATCCTTAGAACAGTTCAAAGAGCTCTCAATTCCACATAACAATACCGACGACCTTTCTCCCACCCAGCTTCCATTTTCATCTTCAAGAAACCATTGAAGAATTACTTAATCCCACCCGATGCGGGACCATAACTCATAATTTTCTCTTTTGGTCATGTCCAATAGCATCCGGTGATGCTGCTGCTGTTCAGGGACTCCATTCTAACCTCGGCGCTACCTGAAACATGACTTCTTCCCGAAATTGATTTACGAGTGTGCACAATTGGTGGTTAAAATTGTTCGACTACGAAATTTGTAAGCAATAAATCTTCGGTCGACCTTTTTGGCCACAACAAGTCGGGCATGTTTCCTTCTTCCAACTGAGCCTGAGATATTGATTATGGTCTGTCAGTTCTGTTTTTTTTTTTTTTTTTTCGTTCTGGTTATTTAAATAAATCTGAAAACATGTCTTCCGCAAGTGAAACAGCAAATCCACGACTGACATTTAATTCGGTTCCGGTATCCAACAATCCGACACTCGTTCGCCAGATTGTGCGCGGATAGCAGTTCAAATAACTTTCAATGTTTCACAACAATATGGTGTAGGAGTGAGTTCTAACAGCCCGAACAAGACAAGATGCTAACCGAACGGGGAAATCTCACGTAATGGCCGAAATAATCGCAGTTAATTAGTCGACTATAGCGGCAGTCGTTACCTCCACAATTCGCTACAATTCACTACAAGTCGGTACAACTCTATTCGTTGTCTTACTCGTATTCCGGAATAGTACCATATTTTCGTTGGCTCGGTTGTTACCGTTTTATAGAACAGGGAATTGTTATCTTTAGCGGTGAAAAAGCCATTTAAAGGGGTAAGGTATACTTAAGGGCCGTGTACCAATGAGTGGATGCGGCTGTGTGTTGTACAATTTTGTGGAAAATATCTTTTAGTTGTGCATAGAACAAACGTCAACTAATTACCTTCGTTACCCACAGAGTTTAATGCCCCGAGGAGGATAGGCTAGCGTATTGAAGGGGTTGGTTTTGTGGCAAATACTTAAATGCGTCGTTATAGTTTAGGAAATATTCTCAAAAGTGTTATGGTGAACTATAAAAATTTGTCTTTACTGATAAGCCGCAATGGTAATTGTTAGACAAGGAATTAGTCTGATAATATTGGCAGTGTAGCGTTGTAGCTTATGGATGAAACAGATGTATGAAAATGGACGTCCGGGAGAGGGGTAGGTAGGCTTTTTTGCCTAGGAGAGGTCGATATTCATACGCGACGCTGTGGTCATGCTGCGAGACAGCAGTATATGCTATGTATGTGAATATATACAACCAGGCGTTTTTGTTTTTTTTGTTCAAGTTTTTTAAGAAGACAACCAGAGGCTGATGCTTTGAAAACTTCTGTCACGGACAAAAGTGTTATTACTGAGGAGGTACAGCAGCCCCATAAGTCTCTAGAAGATATCACCAGCTTCAATTAGAAACTTTTTTTTTTTTTTATTAAGGGGCTAGTGCTTACAAATAGCATGAGGCACCGTGACCTTTATAGATCTATTATGTCTACTAGCCGATTAGACGAGGAGCTCCTCCATTACCTTAATGAAGGTGAAAATATCTCTCGTAGCAGCTGGGATGATCCCCTCAGGTGTCATCATTTCACTAAGAAAGATACTTTTCCTAAGATGGCAGAGAGCCGCACACTCACATAGTATGCGCCATGCAGTTTCTTCGTCCTCAAGACAGGGTCGACACTCAGTTTCCGATGAGAGATTAATTTTATTAAGATGATATTTCAGACCACAGTGTCCCGTAAGGGGGCTGGCCAGTCTTTGGATATTTACTCTGTTAAATTTGGGTATATCAATAGAGTGTTGGTTTAAGAAGAAGTTAATCTTAGACTTGGGAGTGCCGCAGAAAGGTTCAGGACCTATGTATGTACCTTTGGCTGAAACCTTATCTGGCGAGTTGATCGACGATTTCATTGCCCTTAATACCTATGTGCCCTGGAACCCACCCACGAACTCAGCACTTTAAGTGCTGCTTGGCTAGCAGAGAGTAGAGTATATTGATGGTTATTCCTCTTATGCCAGTTTCTAAGCTTAGATTGACGTATGTTAGGATGGCAAATAATTCCGCTCGGAAGATACTAGGACTCATTCCTAGGGCCTTCGAAATTCTCCAATTCGGTCCAAAGATGAGGGCGCCAATGCCAGAAGCCATCACTGTACCACCTACGGCCCTTAACGTTGAGCAAGGAATCCCTGCTCCCCAGGCTGTGCGGTTTGGATCAATATCTCAAATCTCTTGCAAAAGTGAAGGTGTGTGGTGATGCGTTCGAGACCGTGGTAATCATATCCAGCTCAGGAAGATATTGCAGGATGGACAAGTAACCTATGGGTGTATATGGCACGCCTGTTCCCGAGCGAAGAATTCTGGTTGCTCTACGAAATCTTCTTTGGTGGCGTTACAGCCCATGAAGGACCAGAGCCAAGCTTCTCTCAATCACCCATGTTGTGTGTGTGATTTATTTTTCGCGCAGGTGAAAGGGACCTACAGTTTAATGCCGATTCCGAACGGCGTGAGTCGAGAAGCTTTTTCATGGCAAGTTTACTACGGGGGGTTTTGCCAGTACCCCGCCGAGGAGGAACGTCGCGAAATAAACATTCGATGGCGTTGGTGTTATCGGGATCCGAACTCGCTCATCATGCGCCAGAGTCCAATACACTAACCACTGCGCCACGGCGCCCTAATGCAACGCTACGAAATGCAACCTTTTTAATATAAAGGTGCAGTGGAGTGATTCCAATCAGTGCTACTTGAGCTGCTGTAGGGCAGAATGCGCCTGTAATACCGAGACACGCTAGTCTCTGGGGGCGTTGAAGATTAACAATTACCGTTTTTTGCTGAACTTTTTTGTCCACCATACGGTGAACGGTCTTACCACCGCGGTGTATAGCCACTGGATTTCCTTGGGTTTCAAGCCCCTGGTTTTGATATAAGTGCGTCGACAGAAGGACCCATTCACAACGGATGATGATACCAGGGAATTCCAGCCTGACCTGGACGAAGTTAGGATTGCTTCCTTTTTCTAAGCTTAAGTTCAACAAAGGTGCTGGAGCAGATAGATTATCTTCGGAACTCTTTAAGACAGTTGTAGATGACCTCATCTGTAAGATATGGTAACAGGTGTGCCCGACGAATGGAGTCTTAGTATCGCTTGTAAGATCTTCTCAGCTACACAGTGGGAACGCCTGTAACCGTTTGTTAATAAACTGACTGGTCCATATCAGTGTCGCTTCAGGCCCGGGAAGTCCACTAACAATCAAGTATTCATACTGCGGCAGATTCTGGAAAAAACAATGAGTTCCAGAGTTCCATTTTGTCGACTTTAAGGCCGCATATGATGGCGTACACACAGACGAGCTATACATCACCATGTCTAGATTTGATATACCTGCCAAACTGGCGAGTCATGCAAACTGACATGGGAAAATTCTCCCTTCACGGAGGGGCACGTTCTTTTTCAAGTCCGTATAACTGTTTACATATGTGGATGACATTGACATAATTTGACTAGCTCAACGATGTCATTAAGGCCTTTACGAGTATTGAGGCGGAAGCAACTAAAAAGAACACGAACCACCGGCGAAAAACGACACGAACCTTCGGCGTCTTGGCCAGGGCGCACATATTGGCAGATATCATTTCGGCTTAGTCAAAGACTTCGTCTACTTTAGCTTGGCACTGACATGCAGCAATGACATCAGTGCCGAAATCAAACGCAGAATAACTCTTGCCAACCGCTCTTTCGATTCCGGAAGCAATAGAGAAGCAGAGCCCTCTTTCGGAAAACCAAGGTGATCATATAAAAGATCTTTATCATTCCGGTCCTGCTTTATGGCGCAGAGATATGAGGCATGGCCCTAATCGAAAGCGGACGAGGAGGCCCTTGGTCGTTTTGAGAGAAAAATTCTGCGTACAATTTTCGGTTCCGTTTGTGTTAACAGGTAGTGGAGGAGAAGGTTCAACCAGGAGCTCTACGGGCTGTACAGCGACATCGGCCTAGTATGATGTCTACGGATCTAACGTTTAAGATGGCTAGGCCATGTAGAGGGAATGAACAGCACAACTTCGGCCCGGAGAGTATTCGACTTCAACCCAAAGGGATGACATTGCAGATAACAGCCGCATCTAAGTTGGCGCATACAGGTGAAAAGTGACCTCAACCAACTGGGCGTGTGACACTGGAAACAGCTAGCAAAAGATTATGCTAGCTGGAAAGGCTTGTTAACTTAGGCCCAGGTTCACCCCAGACTGTAGCGCCACCTACGTAGGTAAGTAATTATGTAAGCAACCCAATCGAAGTCCTAACAGAGCATTGCGTTTTAGGAAAGCATCCCGCAAGATTAAGACTGTTCTATAACAACTATTGCAGTAGGTGTCATGATAAGGAAGTGGAAGAATCTTCAGACCATGTCCTATGCAATAACCCTGCCCGAGCCTCCTCATGAAGTCGATTGCGGGATCGGCATTAAACTGTAGGTCCCTTGCATCTGTGTAAAAAATAAATCACACATGGGTGATTGAGAGAAGCTTGGCTCTGGCCTTTCATAGCCTGTAACCCCATCAAACAATAATAAAGAAAAGTCGTGCTACTTTGATTATCGGTCTTCCTTGTAGCTATAGTAAATATATTAAGAACTGATTTCTCCATGCTCTTATATCCTTTCTTCCCTCTCTTTGGCAAGAGACTGAATAGAAGAATTGGAATATTCTTCGGAATTTGTTTAAAAACAAAACAAAATATTACAAACTCTGGTAGCAATTCAATTTATCCTATTTTCGGCACGCCATTAAAACCAAAATGTCCATAAGGACCCGCATTAATGTATGCCGCGGCACTCCACTTCATTCCAGAGAATCCATCAACAAATCTAAACCCACACGTTTCCCATTCGTGTGAAGTTTTTCTGTATTTTTTTCTCCTTCTTCTTTTTATTATATCCTTTATCCTTCGAATGAGGAACACATTAAGAATAAACAAAAAAGAAAAACCTTGAAGTATGGTGGAAGTTGACATCGAGGACTTAACAGACACTTGAATCTAAAGGCCGTGAAAATTATGTAGATTAAACAAGGCTAATAGGAGAGAACGACTTCATCCACACGACCGTAAGACCAAAAACCACTGGTGTCCTTCTAGGCGTAACAAGTCAGTGAATATGGGGTGTTTGGTGCTGCTCTTCCGTGTTTGTATCGCTGACTGCTGCTGTTACGTTTGACGCCTTGTATACACTCTTTATTTTTTCGGTATGCATTCACACTTGGCTTGATGTGCGTTCAAAAACATATTCAAGAGGGTAAGCAACGGCAAGCTGGTGTCATTCTGGGCGGTGAAATGTGTGTGTTTTTTTTATTGTCGACTATCCACCTCACTTTTTTATGGTTTGCTTATAGTCTTATTTGATGATGAGTTTCGAGTGTATGACCTTCGGGAGGTTTTATTTATTTCGCGGAATGATGTGTTAATACAAGAGATAAGGACCTGATGGCTGTGATGACAGAAACACTTGTAGCTAAATTGACAATGAATAATGACTATGCTTTCTATCACCAGGGCTTCATGGCCCCTGATTAGTATTTGGCTAAGATGCAGCTAATCCGCACTAGAAATCATTTCACAATGTACATAGGCTGCTTCATAAGTTTCAAATAAAGGCAAATAAAAATTTAAAATCGAAAAAGGCTTCACTTTGTCGCCTTTAATTAAGATACGTCCAAAAGGCGCTAGAAAGGGACCTACAGTTGAATGCCTCATGAGTTTCTTTAGAAATACCAATGGGTTTTTAAAGTATGGGGTATGGAAACTGAATTGGTACGGCAGCACAATGGAGCTAGTATAGTCTAAGTGGGGCATATGGCCAGCCACCTGACCTACCCCAACCAAAAATATTGACACGTGACGTCAGCTGCCACACCTATTTGAAGAAAAAGGATTGATGAAAAAAAATTGCATCGAAAAGTCGCTTAGCGTCTTAGCAATGAATGGAATAAAGAGTCTCGCTGGTTTTCCCCGTTTAGATGAGGATAAACTTTTAATTGAAAAAGCAGTTCTCAATGGAAATTCACCGGGCACCTTATTACCATCTTCTAGATGAGCTACATTATCGAAATTATATATCAGAGCCAAAGGTTAAGAGTCTAGCACGAAGTTATTTTCCACTCACGAAATCATAATTTCACTAATTTCATACCACTACCTCAAGGATATATATTTAACCCTTGCTCAGCTAGGTACATCGTCCTGACCCGTCAATTTCGACGCATGAGTTCTATCACCACTACGCCATAATCACACCCTCAACCTACGTTTTTCCTACTATCGATTTTATTAGTCCTGGATTGGACAGCGTGTCATATTAGCTATAATTAAGGGACAAAAGTAGAATAATTCCTGTTCACTGGAAAGTGTTGTCAATAGATAGACACGAATGTTGCACCCTTTGCGTCCGCTTATAACTTATGCACATAGCACTGGGTCGGATACCTTCCATCATGTGGCCGCCTGAGCCGCTTAATGTGTTATTTATGCTGCCTCTAAAAAGCCATACATGAATTTTATCTGAAATTTTAATGCAATGTCGTTGCTCTTTAGCTAATCTTCCTGGGCATTTTGGGGGTTGTGGTGGCAGATGGCCATCGATAAACCCTTTTTGCTTTAATGTACATATATTTGCTATGCGAGCCTGGTAGCATGAGCTGTGTGGTGGTGATGGAAATTTCCCATGTCCACCGGTAGTTGGATACAAAATGTAGGAAATTCATTTCAATTATTATCACATGACATTGGAGCAGCATTAATGAAGGCAAATGTAAATAAATTCTACTCTTGGGTCATATTTACTTGGGCCAAGTTTGTAAATATTTACGAATCTCAGACCAAAGAACCGGTTCTTCATGGATGAGTTGTTGCTCGTGCTCGTGCGTTTCTGTGAACGATGGCAGCGAATGGTGGTTAATAAGTGCCATGTGTGCTTTGTATGTTTGGTCAACCTACGGGCAGTAATGGGGTTTGAATGAGATGTAAAATCGCTAGTAGCTTCATTTTAGGCTCAAATGAATTGATGAATTTATCTATTGTATCATGGTCTATACTTAAAACTGCTTTAAGACACTTGCTTTAAAGCACTTGGTTCTGTTATGCTTATACCTTATGCTTACGATCGATTATGTCAGGGTCTAACGTGCGTATATTTGTATATTTCCACATCCTCAAGATGAGGATAGCCTTCATAGTTTCGTTCTCATTCAAACATAGCAAGAAAACTCTCCCACCGTGGTGGAATGAAGATCTCTGTGATCTAAGGAAAATGCCCAGAGACTGATCGCAGTCTCTCCACTAGGTTGGCTTTGCTACCCACTGTGGATTGGTCCCGAGCATCTAGTTCTCTTTTCACCTGTTTAATAGTTAGTTTCTCTAATTTCTCCATTTTCTTGTGCTCTCGTATGCACTTTTAGTAAACTACTCCACAATCTGAATAAACTTTTCACTCGTTTACTCGCAATCCCACTTCTGACACGAAATGTTACGAAATTTAAATCGAGTCCGAATAGGGTTCGATCACTGGATTGCGATAAACTACAACTATTTGTTTGTTTATTCAATACATACACACACTTTTGTACACACTTTTGTTATTTTACCTCAGATCAATAATCTGAGCACTTCACCTTTATTTATTACTACAACTTTTTACACACTTTGTTTCTACACCTCACTAGATGGCTTGATTACTTTCACACTGGTTTACCGACTGATCACACGTTATTCCGAAAACTGAATGCTTCCGAGGGCGAGCGTTCGTGCTTATATTGCCCTCGATCCCCTTTCTTGAACGTTCGCCGTCAGACTTACCCTTCAGTAATCTCTAGAGTGCTCTGACATTCAGCAGTATGGCGCTGAAAGTTACCACCGTTTTCATTTGAGCTTCACCAGAGCATTCCAAACTTCGACAGGGAAATTCGTGTCCGTAACAATATGTGGAACTCTGCACCAGCATTCTATTTCTCAACTTCACCAGATGGATTTGAAATACAAATCGACACTCTGCTCATGGTCACTTAAGTGGTGGCATCAAAATGACGCATACGCGCCAAATGAGTCGTCATCACTCTGAGATCAAGCGGCCACTCCTACCTACCTACATACCACTCTTGACCTAAAGGCTTCACTTTAAGAAAAATCAATACGGATCAGTAATAAAAATTACATCAATTTTTATTTACAAAAGCAATTGATCCTTGGGGATTTAAGTAAACTTCTTCTTTCGAAGGGGATGGATAAGTACACAAAAAAAGTCATTGACAGTTGCAATTAGCCTTTAATTCTTTAATCTCCTATGAAAGACTAAAAGAAAAAAAAAAAAACAAAAAACAAAAACGGTAACGACATCGGGTTACTTCCTCCTCGGTCCAACTCTACCCGAGGCTATAAAAAACCAACGCAAAAAAAAAAACAAAAAAAAAACACATAAATGGTAAAAAGGATCCATTGTCATTAACTTAGAATCCACTGCTGATATAAAGTAGGCTAAGTAACATCGCTTAAATGCAAAGCGGGTAGCAGCCACCCTCCATCAAATCATGATACCCGCCCTTCCGTATTTCCCAAACAATCATAAAAAGCGGGAAACAGAAATAAGGATGTACTCATATTTTTTTCCTTCTTATTATTGCTGTAGAAGAATAACTGGGAAAAGAAAAACATCATTTTCATTTTAATTTTCCTGCGAATGACACAAATAGCATTATTCCACTCGACAAGTGCCCTTTGGCAGCGACCAACACCACCCCTTCTGGAATAATCCCCAACTCCTACGGGTATATGTATGTACATATGTAGTCCAATTGTGTCTTGTTGATAAATCTCAGTTGCAAGGACAAATGTAGGCATGTATTCCTATACATACGACTGACCATCACTGGAATGAATAACGAACTGAATATCATATTCAATCCATTCATTCGTTACGGTCCTGCCTCTTACGAAAGTTGCATGTAATTTCTTCCAATTACCGTAAGTAAGCGGTCTAAGGATAACATGCAAATTTTACAATCGACTTTTCCTTAGTACTCGCAGAAAGGTTCAAATAGATTTCTCACCACCATCGTGTTGCACGGAAACTCAAACTTATCTATACGAGTACCTATTAGAGGATTAACACACATCAACCCTAGGCACTTGACCTTCTTCCACTTCTCTGCATTGCAAGGAATTTCGTTAAGAAATGCCAAGTCAATGGATGGTGGTGATTTGAGGGCGGGATTACAATGTACCCTTGGATCTGCCTACAACATCATCATCAACATCAACATCTTCAACCCATATGCTGATGATTACTGCCCAAGACGTTTCGTCCGTCTAGCTTTTGGGGTGTATCCTTGTCTTAAGACGATTTTTCAATCGGGTGAACACACTTTTCGACTACTTGTCCTAACTGCTATATGTACGGATTTGTGTATTTTGTGTTTTCTTACAAGTTGCAATTTCCTTATGATGTGGTCAGTGACCATTAGGGAATATGTCTTGTCCATTGCGGATTTACTTACGTCTTGGGTGGTACGTTTGATAGCATGTGATAAAATTTTACATTTAAATCGACTGTATGGTGTTGTGGAGAATTTGCATTCAAAAGGACATATGGCAAGAGTGGTAATCCTTTCTTTATAGACGAACGTCTGCAGATGTTACCAAGGAGCAAAGGAATCAATTTGTCTGTGGATGTGATATCTAAGATGAGTTCACATTCGCTTTAAGTCCGAAATGCAAGAACGATGACTTTTTAAATAACTAACGAAAAGACTTTGCTGCCAAAGTGAACGAACATCTGTGGGCTTCTGATCAATACTCTTAAGGAACCCTGTTTTTTAACGACCTCATTTGGCTGGCGAATAGAATGGTACTATTCAACAACACATATCCAATCCCTAATCAATTCAATTTTCAATATAATCGCCTTTTAACAGGTTCAGTTTTCAATCTGTTGGCGAACGCTGACTAGTGTACGTTTTAGGTTTTCAACGGTTTCGCACTCTTTGTTGCTAATGTTGGTCTTTAAAATTGTCCATAAGGCGATGTCCATTGAGAAGATTTCCGAAGAGGACCAAGGCCAATCTGCCGTGAGTCAGACACTTTTTAGCGAAGCCAAGACTGAATTGTCCTGACTTTATGTTTGGCTGCCCACGAATGTTACCAAATTTTTGAATTTTTTACTCCCGCCAGAACAAAAACCAGCGGAGTGCGTCCCGTCCCGGTTACTTCAGCCAAAGCCATTAGGAACAGTACAAATTCGTAGAAAGCGTTCAGACAACCAAATCCCCGCTACGTCCAACTTTATTAAGATCTATGTATCTACCATATCCAAATACGAACCTGTCAACAAACTGCTACAAGGAGAGAAGGCAATGCTTATTCGGATGCGGATTCGTTATGAGAGGTAGACTTAGGCAAAAAGTATTGAGCTTCCCGCATGTAAACGAACGCCTCATAACAATTCGCATCACGCCCCCGAGGACAAGGATGACACTACAAAAGACGACTTCTACGATCTCCTAGACAGAACATATGGCCAATGTCCCATTTACGGTATTAAAATCGTACTGGGAGACATTGACGCGAAACTGGGCAAGGAGGTCGCTTTTGATAGGGTCATTGGCATGGAGGATTAAGGCTGATTGACTTCGCAACGGGGCGAAATCTTCTAGTTTCTACCACGCGTTTCCCACATCCCAAAATCCACAAGGGGGCCTGGCGGTCTCCGGATCAATCAACCGTCAACCAGATTCGATATTCTGGATGTACGATTTTTCCGAGGAGCCAACATCGACTCGGACCACTATCCTTTGGCAACCAGGCTACGACTACGAATATGCATGGCCCAGTAAACTCGAGTAAGGCCAGAGTTCGGGTCCTACACCGAAAACACGTGATTGCAACTTCTTGCAAGCACCTGCCTGGTCGGTAGGAACATATTCACGATGAACTATGCCCGAATATCAAAGAAAACCGATAAAAGCTTTTGTTGACCGCTGTCCACCGCTTTGCTAATTCAAACCCAAGTGTTTTTGATATAGTATATACACTCGTCCCCATACACCACCTGCAATTTTCGCATGATTTCTTCCATCAGCTTTCACTAAAAATGAACCATTCGTCGATGTTTGTGCATCCCTCATAATCAGCATGGCGTAGACAAAATACTAGTATTGAGGATCAAAGCACTGGTGGTGTAAAGGACATCGGTTGCGGAGACGTGCCTACACCAAAGCGTCAGGTCTGGCACTTATATGGCCTGCCCACAAAGCGGTAATTTGGTCTTTATACTTTTGAAGTTGGTACGTAAGCTTTGTCAGTTTATGCATATCGAATGTCAGTGATTGGTGCGCAAGAAATGGGCTCTCGATTAAACCTCTTAAGATTGAAGTCGTCTTCTTTACGAGAACGGTTGCTTTTATTAGGACAGGCTGTCGTGTAAACATTTGATATCCTTCTTCAGCAAACTCCATAGAACGGCATGTGTCAGATACGTGGTAACTTTTCCCAGCACACTTGGCTTTGCTCCAGATGCTTTGGTGGTCCCCAGACCGTTGGTATATTTTTCATGGAATATACGCTTAATGCCATATCTCACCTTATAGATTTACCTTCTGTATAACTCACAGGGAACCCTAGCGAGCTTACAAAAAGTCCCTTGTCTTAATGACACTCCATCTGAGGCAATGACAGTAGCCATCCTATTGCAATTCATGCATAGCTATGCACTGTAACTTAAAGCTTAAGGAATATTTGCGCTTATACTGATCGCCTACCTGCGCTCAACAATATGTTTTAGCTTTTCGACTCCTCGAAAATAGTGCGAAAACCTGGAACAATATCCGATCTCCAATGTGATCGGTAGATCTAAATCAGAGGAGAAATTCTCAGGACCTGAGCCTTAGCTTGATCTACATCCGCGGTCGATTCCATTGCCCGCGGCTGGCCCTCCGAAACCGATCGCCGCAGATGAAGCGACTTTTTTCTTATCATTAAGAAGAACTGCTTGCAGAAGACCTTCAGGTATTATTATGGGTCAGCACACATTTGTCAGTTACCTTAACGCGCTCGACAAAACAAGGCCATCAACCTGTATTACCTGTGGCGAGGAGATGGAGACTGCGGTATAGTTTTCTGTGTTTGTCCTACATATGCCCGCCTTATGTGGCGTACACTAAAACTCTTTGCTCTACATTACTTAAATACCCGCATATTTTTTTCCCGGAAGACGGCGAGAATGTAATAAAAAAAAATGTTCTATGTGCGAACCGCAGGCCCACACGACTAACTTTCCAGTGGGAAAAATGAAAACAACCATTTTATTTCATAAGAGGGGTGTTAAAAGTTTGAGGTGGCTGGGTGTCTGTCTGTGGCATCGTAACTCCTGAACGAATGGACCGCTCATGATGTCTTTTCTTAGGGTTCCGTACGTGAAGGGTAAAATGGGACCCGATTACTAAGACTTCGCTGTCCGTCCGTCTGTCACTAGGCTATATCTCATGAACCGTGACAGTTGTCTGTTGCCGCTATAACAACAAAAACTCCCATACAACAAACATGATTTTCATCCAAAACATCCCATTGGTCACATACTGACCTAAGGCTAGTCGACAATATCCCCCAACCAGTAACAAACTGCGGAGCTTTGATCCCTATTGTGTGTTTGTTGTGTTAATCTTAGCTGCAAACCTTTTTTCCATAATTTTTTTTTTTAAAGGGTAGTGGGTTTCCTTACCCAAGCAAAACGCTGTCCGAGCAATCTCATATACATGTATCGGTTCTCGTCCGATCACCGCAATCAACCAGCGTCGGGGGCGATTAGTACTGAGATGGAGGACCGCTTGGGAACACCGCGTGTTGTTAATTTTTTTTTGCCTATTTTTTAGTTATTTAATTTCTAACAAAAACCGCATGAACCGATTTTACTGAAAAATTAATCAGTTCTAAGCTGCATAATTACCCGTGGAATGAACCCGATCTCATGTCAGTATCATCTTTCGTTCTTGAGATAATCGAGGCGAAAAATCATATACGCACACACATACATCTCTACAAAAACCTTGGATTTGGATTCTGGTGACCTTGAAACGAGGAGATATGTCAAAGTTTGGAATTCGCAAAATCAGCCCCAGTACTATAACTTTCCACTGTTTAGTTGATATGAGTAGCTACAGATCCTAACAAAAAAAAATGGGGGTTTTGATTCTACATATTTAAATATGTAGGTCTGGGTATCAAAGTCAACTACAATTGTATTGTAGTAAATAAATAGAGACAATTTTTCCCAAATTGTTAAGTTTTCTTTCTTGAACTGGTTTCCTGGTTTTCAGCAATTTTAACAAGTGACATAATCAAATAACGTCGTGAGACATTTAAAATCAAATGAAGTACACCGCAATACTAGCGACAATTTAGTCAGACTACAATGATTGCTTAAAGCACTTCCCTTATCTAGGAAAACAAGTCGTTTATCCATCCGAGACCAATTGAATGTATAAACACCCTATTGCTAACGATCATAAAACATTTTGATATTTAGCAAGAGATACAAAAAAAATCGGAGTCTGCCCCAAAACATGTCCAAGAAGATAAGAGTGCTTCAAAAACTCCACAGTGACATCAAGAGAAGCTAATGTCACAGGTCCCATTACATCTAAAAAGGCGTGAAATTAATTTACATAATTTTCCGCTTCTTGAACTTTACTCCCATTGCATACTCTGTTGCGAGGGTGTTCATTGATCCCTGTACAATAAAGGTTCAAGCTTTAAGGTAGATACGGAAAAAAAAAAAAAAACAAAATGTAGAAACTCAGACCCAATGGTACTTAAGGGCGCTTTGTAGTAACCTCTTAATATGTTAATTCAAGATCTCTGGTATGATTTTAGCTTATTGCCGCGATAATTTGAGACGGCAATTCTCACAAACTCAGAGACTTATACGAGTACATCGTGAGTATATACTAAAGGTTCAAACCAAAGTTTATAAATCCAAACAATGTCCATACGTCATTCAAATATCCCTTGTAAGCAATTTTCCAACAACCTTTTGGGTGGTAAATCACATTATATTACAATCAACCATTTCATAGTGACTTTGTGAAATTTGTAATTGAATCTTAGGCGGAAAACTTGTAAGTTAGTGCTCCTTAATTGCCATCGACCACAGATGGGTGGAAGGGTTTAACAATACACGTTGCATGATATGCTTGACTGCATGGATACGGAACGAGTTTGTTTACTTTAACATATGGGGATACAAATTCATTAGAAGTGTTTTGAAATTATGGTTTAAAGAGTTTTAGGCAGGGAGGATGTATACAGGTAGGCTTTGACGTTATGTGCTATTGTTCAAAGCAATTGTGCTTGTCTGACAACACTCAACCCCTAGATGGGACGTTTGGGAAACAACAGATACGACACTATCTTGACTATCTTGTGCCATTGAACATGAGGAAATAAAATCCAATTAAATTACAAATTGAATCGATTATAAAGCAATAATCCCCAAAGACACTCTAGATTGTGTACGAACAGCACACAAGCGACGTTTCCGATCAAGGTCCGCCGCAGGAGTTGACTTTCTCGACAGTTTAAGGATGAATTTCTCAAATTTCTTTTCGATTACCCCCTGGGGTGGAATTATTTTCTTTCTTTTTGCTGTCAAAGGATTGCTAACAACAACAGTTTACTGTAGGATGGTGTTACAAGATTTCGTCATCAACAGAATAGCAATAAAATCCCATCGGTGATAAAGGAGAGCATGTGAAGGATTTCGTGTTAGCAATAAAATAAAAAGAGCAACAAACCAGATCCTCCTTTACTTAAAGTGAAGGGAATACTCGTACCACCATCAGCCTTTAATCTCACTCCAACATTTCCAATCGCCCTTTTTTTATTTATTTTTTTTTTTCTTCACTCACCACCACGCAAGGATGTGAAGGAATGAACCGAGAATAAAAAAAATCAACTTTCCCTCTCAAAAAAAAAAAAAAAAAAAAAAAAAACAAAATATAACCACCCGCCAACTGGAAGTATACTTAAGCCACCAGGTACCTGATAGTACCAGTAATTAAAACATCCTTAGAAGTCCTTACGGCAAAAGTTGTTTCTTTCCACCCACCCCTTAAATAAGTGTTTGCTTATTTCTTTACCTCGTCCTTTGGCTTATAATTAAAAGAGAACACTTTAAAGAAAAATGTAATAAAAAACGAAAAACTTGAAGAAAAAATTAGGGTTGACTTGTTAAACAGCGTGTAAGCAAGTGCCGCTTAATTACCGGTGTAAGTGAACCAGTGAATTCACGGCAAAAGGATGTTGAAGTGAAACGCGTTGCCATAAAATCAATCCGAGATCATTTGAGTAATCTATCTATTCCATAACGATTGAAAACGAGTGGACTTCTTTCGCGTTCCATTTCGGTACTGTACGGGCGAACAAAGTCGATTTAATTACTCTAATAGGCATCCTCTTGGATATCAAAGGATTTTCGCAGTCTTATGAAAGCAAATACCCCGTCAGGTGAGGTAACTTTACGTTTAGAGCGAAATTGACTCTCTTTCAGGCGACGTTGATGGACAACGAAGAAATGGGTGTTGCCGGCTATACCTTGTGCCTTTATTAAAGAACAAGGATAAGGTGTACATTTCATTAAGACGTTTAAGAAGTCTTGAGTACACATTAAGATAATTGTGAAAAGACTGTCGGTTTTATTACACTTGCCGATGCCGAGTCGTGTGCTCATAAAGGCGGCATTGAAGGTGTTTGTTTCTGCGTTTTGCTTCCGTTTTTGTCCAATGGCAAGTAGTTGGTTGTAAGACAAGAAATGTCTTTGCGAGAAGGTAAATAAAAGGAATAGGACGATAGTTAGTGATGAGTGTAGGGAGCCGTAATCAGCCACTTAATTAATTGATCAGGAAGTTTGTCGGTAAACCTGAGGAACATTGACTAAATTTGGTAGAAATTTAAAGGCTTTAGGTTATTTATGGTAAGTACTAAGGGGGAGGGAAAACTGTAAGACTTGCACATAATGAAACTGACATTTGTTAACGCTATTCACGTTGAGTGAAATGGCCAAGAAGCCAGAAGCAATCACCGAAAATTACAATTCCAGCGTATACAGCATCGGTTAAGGCCAACTGGAAACATTTTTACTAACGACTGACAATGAGTGACCAGGTGTTTCATGAAGTTACGCCTTGTCCAACGTGTTTGCGACGATTTCTATGTGATCAGTAACTGAATTAAGCCTTTACGATCAAACTCCTTCATAATGTAAAAACAATTCCTATATTTTTTCCAGGATCTGCTGCAGTGTGAATAATTGATCTATGGTGGACTTCCCGAGCCTGAAACCACACTCACTGACCATATCTTCCAGATGAGCTGGTGCATACTCCCAACCAGGTCATCCCCAGCTGCCTTAAAGAGCTCGGCAGGTAGTCCGTCTACTCCAGCAGCTTTGATTCACTTAAGCTTAGAAAAAGCATTCCTAACTTCGTCCAGGTCAGGGGGACGAAATTCTCTGCTATCATCGTCCGCTATACAGTCTGCAGAAGTAGTCTTTCCAGATTCTTAGTACCGATACCGACTCTGAATCCACTACTAGGTTTCCATTTTTGTCCCTGCAGGCTTCCGTTCTGCTCTTTTATCCCTGGCATGTTTGTTTTATTCGTTGATAAAACCTCCGAACGTCATCCCTGTGATAGCATCTCATACTCCTATTCTTTTGTTTTGACAAACACATCCAGAATGTCGGATGCGTGCCTGCCATCAATCGCAATGTGGTCAATCTGGTTGACGGTTGATTGATCCGAAGATCGCCAAGTCCCTTTGTGGATATTGAGATGTCGGAAATGCGTGCTAGCAACGAGAAGATTTCGCACCGTTGCGAGGTCTATCAGCCTAAATCCATTTTCGGATGTGGTGTTGTGTAGGCTGTGCTTGGGAATAACACTATCAAAGACGACTTCCTTGCCCAGTTTTGCGTTAAAGTCTCCCAGTACGATTGTCACATCGTAACTGGGACATTGCGCATATGTCCTATCTAAGAGGTCGTAGAAGTCGTCTTTTGTAGTGTTATCCTTGTCCTTGGTAGGAGCGTGAGCGCAAATTAGGCTGATGTTTGCAAATTTAGCCTTGATGCGGATTGTCATGAGGCCTGCAGATCAAGACTTTTTGCCTATCATTATAACAGTCTAGGGCCTCTGCTGCACGTGGTCTGTTGAGGGACCTTACATTCCACGTACAAAGCCGAATATCACTCTTCCTTTTCCTTTGGTTGTTTCCTGGGTCGTAATCCGTTAATCCGTCCGTTTTTTTTTTTTGTATCCGAGGCTTTTATCGGGTTTTTTGGCTTGTTGGTTTTTTTCGGGTATGGCTAGCCAGGCCATAGCCCAACCGACACTTATCCTGTTTTGTGGCGCAGGAAACTCGTCATTCGCCCTTTTCCGCTCGCAATTTCAAATAGAAATCCCCAGGTGGCACCACGAGGCGGTGGAAATAGGGCTTACTAATAGAGCTGCTAGATGTTCGGCTGCAGTGGCTTCTGCTCGCTATTTTACGGGCCATCGCATGTCGGATACGCTACCCCTACGAGACCTTTGTTAGTCGTTTACCACCAAACAAAAGATTAGCTTAATAAAATAAATAAATAAATTAAATAATAAACAAGAAAGAAACAATTAAATCAATTAATGAACCATTTAATTAATTGACAGTCAAATTATTTTCTATCAGACATAAGTTACATAATATATGCAAAAAAGCTTCCTGACTCAAGCCGTTCGGAATCGGCATTGAGTGATTGAGGAGAAGCTTGGATCTGGCCCTCCGTGGGCTGTAACGCCACCAAACCAAACTTTTACCGTAATTGTTCTACCTGTTAGGTAGTTTTTCCATTAATTTCTCTTATTGTTTTATACTTAGAAGTTGTTCGTGATCCAAAGTATCTAACGCCGTACTACACACAAAATGAACACGTGTTGTCGCGTACTTCTTTCATTATTTGAACGGCTTTTAAATCCAAGACCTGATTACATTTTATAAATGCCACCACTCTCATTAAGGTGATATATGTATGTAACTCTAACCTGGAATGACCTTGGCTAGATTTAAACGAAATCGCAACATATTGGATTAAGGCGGTTACATTGCTCCTGCAAAATGTCCCTTATGGCATTAACTCTGTGATACGTAATGCTGCCCTGTTGGATATCATCCAAATTTAGCCAAAGAAATTGGTAGTCATCAATTGACGGTGAAGTCAATGTTGTTGTCATATTCGCAAAATCACGGCCCGAAAAGCCGCATGCCAAAAATCATCACCGCATAGTGAATTTCTGGGGATGTACAGCCACTTAGCAGGAATCGGCTTGTCACATATCTGGCTATGTCTCTTATTGACATTTAAAAATGGCCATCGTCGCGAATACGATCTTTTTGTTAATATCGGAGCCCGCTATCAACTACTATACATCCCGGCACATAGTACCCCAAATTCATACATTGATCTCTGCGAATGCAATTGACCGCATCAGGTTATCCTGCACACGGACGGAGCTGGTTATCCGCTCCTACACCAAAATATTGAGGCGAAGCGTACAAGGAACCTCTCTAACTACTCGACATTTCTCTAAATCGTTTATGAAACTCACTCACGCGGCCCTTTCAAATGTTGGAAAGTTTTTTACTTTTTCTGACCAACCTGAACGCAATCGTGCCGTAATTCATACCTATTTAGGTGCTCTGTGTTGTGCTCTATCGTTACGGTTACCACGGACGTGGGACGGCGTTAAAAAATCTCAAAATATAGGGGGCGTGCAAAAAGTAAATTTTTTGGACTCAATGAAAAATCGGCGCGCGCTCGAAAGTTTGGACATTTGTGACCATAGTGACCGACGCAAAATTTAGTCTTATCCACAATCAATGTATCTGCGCAATGCTAAGATATGTCAGTGTGCAAAATTTCACTACAATCGGACATCACGTTTTCGAACAGTTCGCGGACGAACGCTTTTTCCTTGGAGTCTATGTAGTAGAGAGAGGCTTCGCTTACGCTTCGCCGCAAGTCAACTGCAATTACTCATCACATTGAGCCCATTAGAAGTATCACATACACACTACATACAAACGTCCTGTCAGGACGTTTCTATTTACTATAAAACAAATTAATCTTCTGAAATATCAAACATTTATACAGAAATCCGTCGAAGGCATGCAATGTATGTATGTTTACAATTCTCTCTCAAGAAAACCATAACCACATCACAGGACAACCATAAAACTTTCCTGAAACATTTTTTCTTGTATTTTAAGCAAATGAAATAGGTCTTCCCAGAAATTCCATCTGCAAATGAAAGGAATCGCAAATATGCAAAGCACATGGGATGGGAACGACTTGAATTTTATTGAAATTAGAACCATCTCCTGACCGAGACGATGGTAATGGTGGTCTTGGTGACTTGGATAGATGCATAACCTCTGAAACATTTAAACCAACGTCCTGTAAGAATGTCCAGATATACGAATGGGTGTCGTGCTGGTGAATGGCGTCAAAGAAACTTTCTTGACCATAAACATTTTAAAAGACTTCGCTTCGAATGGGGTTCTGAGGAATTCTGAGTATTTTGTCGTGAATGTTAAAATATATGTATACGGATACGTGGATGAATATGGACGTCCAGGAAACTTATGTGCGAATGGAAAAGTTTTATTTCATATCTTGAACTGGCCACTAAGGAAGTTTATGTGGCAACTGAATTCCATGTGAACAGTGTGCAAATAGACAAAAAAGTCTCTTTCTGTTCACTGAGATTTTTAAATTTGAATGGTGGATGTTATCTTGGAAGCCGATATCTTCGAAATGGAGGACGAGGGAAGGGTTTACCGCCTTATTATGTCCACGACACAGTGCGGGCCGAAAATATAGAGGAAGAAGAATAGAGAAGCTAACGATAGACGTCTCTCTTAAAGGCTTGAAGACCGATTTCGGCATCGAATTCCAGATTCGTGTGGTTCGGCTAAAGAAAGGTTCTTTATTTCTTATGGAACACCCGAAAGTGGGTTTCAGAGTATATTGGTGAACATTCCTCGGGAAGCGTGTGTTTCGAGAAAATTGTTGAAGGGCCGAATGCAACTGAGAACGTTTTGAGAGCATTTTCTGTAGAAGTATCGATAAAACAGGAAGAGGCAAAAGACATTCCGAAGATAAAAAAGGCGCATGCTGGCGTAATTACTGCTCAAAAATATAAGGAAATACTGAGGCCAGTAGAATGAGCAAGATACTGCCCAAGGCTCTCACTATACCCGCCCTAATTAACAAACCATGTGGCACCGCAACGGTGACCAGTAAAAATTCGCTAGACCCCTTGCTTAATACGGATTTTCCTGATAACGCAGAGGCTTTGCTTTGTTGGCATTACAGCCCATTAAGGGGTAGAGCCAAGCTTCTCTCAATCACCCGTATTATGTTTGATATATTTTTCACACATGTGAAAGGGATCTACAGTTTAACGCTGATTCCGGACGGCGTGAGTCCAGAAGATTTTTCATGGCAAGTATACTTTTGTCAGTACCCCGCCGAGGAGGGACGTCGCGAAATAAACATTTGCCGGGGTAAGTGTTAACAGGATTCGTACTCACTCATCGTGCGTCAGAGACCATCACACTTACCACGGCGCAAAGGCTAATAACTATAATTTAAAATAACTCATACCGAGTCCTCCGTCCATTTTTAAGGAAGTAGTAAGTTTGCACCAATGCATTAATGGCATTATTGTTTAATCCAAAGTATTATAGTATTCGTACAATTAACTTGCATTAAATTAGAAACATTTATAAACTTTTTTAAACAAGTGCTCTCAAGCAGGTTGAGTCATTCGAAGTCCGCCTGCTATCACATACAAAGGGCAGTAAAACGTGGCACGCCACAGGAAAGAGTACTATCGCCGCAATTATGGATGTTAGCTGGTCTCCTATCCCTGGAGACCAGCGGGTGTAAGGTACTTTTTTTATACAGATATTGCACAAGCAATTAGCGGGAAATACCTTCCAACAATCCGAGATTTGATGGAAGCAGGCCTAGGCAAAACTGCCACAGGGGCAGAGAACTGCTTGGAATAAATCCCTCCAAAACGGAGTCAGTTTTATTCAAAGGAAAACGGCAGAAACCTCAAATCTCTGCTACGAAACTCAATGGGGCTTACCTTAGATCCGCAGATCACACCAAATACCTTGGCAAGGAAAACGCAAAGAAGTCGGCCTTGCGACCTAAGGAATCAGTTTGGTAGTTCTGCGAAATAAGGCACGCTGATATTTTACGCCAAAAGAGTTGTTTAAATGAAGGCACGGCCTACCTAATCCCGATCTTGGACTTCAAGATTCATTACAAAACAACAATTCCCAACCGACGACAATGGGAAGTGAATGAATTCCCAAGCAAAGTCACTGGACAGGGAGGAGACATTCCGGCGATGTTCCAGCGGATCTAATGATTTGGTGATGCTGTGGTCTCCTATCGGTTTTATGACACAATTTTAAATTCTGTTAAGCAGATGCGATGAGGTCTAAGATACCCCAAACCAGACATGTCCGTTCAACTCTAATTTGGAGCAAATGAATGCCTTATACATTGTGGCCAGTTTCAGGGGTAAGAAACATCTTCCAAATGTCTTTATTCACTCAAAATGACTAGATACAAGTACAATTAGTGAAAGGTCATCGAGCGTTCCACATTAGCATACTGCCACTAAATGGAAAGCAGCAAATAGCCAGATAGTCACCATCGAACAATTGTGTCCGGACACGACGCAACTCCTGACGACGTTGCAAGCCATTTGGCTATTTCAACAGCATTCGGGTTTGCCAGAAATTATATCACGGTCCGACGGTGTCGTCTTGTCAGAAAGTTTCTTTAATAACCGGAAGTATTCCGAACTTAACTTGCTGCAAAACTTAGGTTTATCCGGACCCAAATCGATACCACCTAGGACACAGGTGCCATGCTATAACATATTATATGGCGTCGGATTCCAAGGGAGTCTTATTCCAATTTAGGACCCTGACCATTCTACGATCTATGTATTCCCTGGGGACGGCGAAAACATGTTGATTTCGAACCAACGAATCAACGTCGAAACTGAATGCCTTCATGGATGTGGTGGACGACGCTGCGCCATTGTTTAACGTGTCATTATTCCCTTGCTGACGATCATGATTATTGATTGGCACATTACCAATGGACGAATTGTCACCGATGGGTCGCATCGATCGAGCATGATTGTAGGCATTGCATCGTACCATGACCCGACGGGAGCTTTTCAGTTGCCTTTTACGATTTTCCATTAAAGTGTTGTTGTTGTGTGGGTTTACCTTTTCGAATAGATGACCTCTCTTCGGTGGGAAGAGAAATATATATACATGTATATACTAGAAAATAGCAGCCTTCGAAATAGACTTCAAAGCAAAATGATTCTTTGGTTGTTGATAGGGAATATTCCACAAAGGAAACATCGATTTTCCAGTTGAACCATTCTTCTTGAATTCGTATAAGAAGCCTACGGGTTTCACAGCATTCTTGGCGACCTCAAATATGTTTCTAGGATGTATGTAAGTGCATGGATAATGGCTGAGAGTCCGAAGAAGACAGAAGACAGCAGTGTGTTTTGAAAAGATTCAATTCCATTTAATTCTGAACGGATGAACGAATACATATATGACGTTGTCAGCTTCGTGCTTAACCTTGTCAAATCTTGGTCCATAAAGGACCAGAGCTAAGCTACTTTCAATCACCCATGTTGTGTGTGATTTATTTCTCACACCGGTGAAAGGGACCTACAGTTTAATGCCGACTCTAAACGGCGTGAATCAAGAAGCTTTTTGAAGGCAAGTTTACTACGGGGGGTCTTGCTAGTACCCCGCCGAGGAGGAACGTCGCGAAATAAACTTTCGATGGCGTTGGTGTTATCGGGATCCGAACTCGCTCATCGTGCGCCAGAGTTAAGCACGCTAATCACTGTGCCACGGCACCCACTTTGTCAAATGCTTTCGAAATATCTAGCTATTTTGCTTCCACTTGTTTGGTGAAGGTAGCCGTTTGACTTTCCGGTAAAATATGCAATCCAATCACCAGAGGATCTATTTTTGCGGAAACCATATAGTCGAGCGTTGGGTAGTTTCCGCGATTCTTTGGGGATAGGCTGTACAAATGCTGTTTTCCACCTACTCGGAAATACTCGTAGCGCAGAAGAATAGGAAAGGTGAAAAGGCGTAGTGGTTTTGGCAGTGTAAAAGATGGCCTCTTCAGAACTATTGAGGAAATGAAAAAGTCTACTTTCAAGAAATACACTCGACCATAGTAGCTTATGGTCGGGTGCTTTTCCGATCACATCGGCTGTTTAATAAATATGTTTTTTTTTAGAGACTCGCGCAAGTTCAAGAGTTTTTATATTCTCTTATGATGTGTTGTTACACACACAACCTGAACGGAGTGCAGTGGTTTGGATCGTTGATGTTCGTTCACTACTCTCAGGGGTGGTGATCCTAGATAGGACGAGAGCCGAACAAATCCCGCTTTTGGTAATAGTCCGTAATAATTCGTTCAAGCACTTTAATATTGCATACGCAGAGGATGAATTTCAGTTGACCATATACTGTGAGTGTTATGCCTGCAGCAGTACGTCTGGTCACTTTCCATTCACAACTGCTTTGCATACTTTTTGTCGGTATAGGAATTACTTTTTAGTTTAGGTATAAACTCGCAAGGGTCCGTAGTATAATTTGTTTACGAAATAAATAATTTTGGCTGAGGGTCTTCTAGGTGCATTAGATCGGGCAAGATCTGCCGTCATGGTGGTGTATATGAGTTGTACGTGGTGACGATAGAATCCATTCCTATCAGATTTTCTGCTTCTGAAACCAAAACCGATGGTCCGGCAAATAGGTTTTTCTGAGACCATCGGCTTTAATCGATTTATCATAATATTTTCGAATACTTTCGAAATTATCGGCAACAGTGATAATGGGCAGCAAGATTCTTTATCCGTTGGGGGCTTTCCGAGCTTTAGAATTAGAATTGCACACACAGAGTATACATTTAAAGTGACCATATACTATGTGAGTTAACCAGAGGTTTTTAGTTGTCGGTTGTTTGAAACCCAGCACGTCAGAGGCAGCGTCTCTGATGGCACGCTGGCAGTGCCCCCACTGTTGATCTGAGGATTATTCTGGTGTCATTGAAATTTGCGAGAAGTTGAGTGAAACTTGATCGGGAAAAGTCCCGACTGTAACTTTACGACTTTAAACTTTCGTTGTCCAGCTCGACTCCGTGGCATCCTCGATATCTTCATTCGTACCTCGGTTAAAACGAGGTAGTGATCCGAGTCGATGTTTGGTCTTCGGAAGGTTCCAGGGTTGCTGGAGGAGTGACTGGCGTCGATCGCAGCGTGATCAATCTGATTGATGGTAGACTGATGAGGTGATCACCAGGTTCCCTTGTGAATGTTGAGATGCGGGAATCGTGTGCTAGCCAGAAGAAGATTAGGCCCCGCCAGGTAGTCTAAGTCTAACTAATAACAATGCCGAACTTAAAACAATCGTCCAATAGGTAGTGGGAAGAAAAAAGCCCAGAAGTTATTCAAAAACTTATTGCTTTTGAGCAGGGATCAAAAGTAAGCGCAGAAATTAAGACAAAAGGATATCTAACAATATGTGAACAAACTTCTCCACTTATCGTTTAAAATAAATGTCGTATTAGTTGTTAAGCATGTCTTATCAAAAGAAAAAAACGAGCAAGTCCTAAAATCCTTTATTTCAAAATAGTCTTTTAAGACCATCAACTCCACGTATTCTTTCAAATTAACTAACTAACACCTCTTCACCTTATCAACAAATATGCACAGCCTTCTTTAGCATTCGAGAACAGTTGGAAAAACTGAATCGATAGAATTCATCACCTTTGTTGAATTTTCTCTTGAACTTTTGCAAATTTGTCTTCATTTGCATACTTTAGATTGCACACCATGCTTAGCATTCATGACATTCATACGTACTCGTATATGATGAAAGTTTACACCTAAACCGGGCGATGAATGGTGAAACCTTTTACTAATAAAATTTACGAACAACCTCTGGTCCTAATGAGGGATCGTATGCACGCATGAAAACTCAATTTGCCTTCGTACGGAAAGGCAAAAAATATTGTATAACCTTCTTCGAGTTTGTTTTTAGTATTCTAGTGTAAAATAGGACTTGTGTCCTTGTAGAATCGGTTCGTTTGATTGATTTTGTTCTTTTTTTTTTTTTTTCTATTTTTGGTGAAATTTTATATGCAAATCATTCTGTCCCGTGGACTTCCTTTGAATCGTTGATGAGTTTTCATCTTTTGATAATCTTGGATGTTGGTCATGCCTGTCTATGACAATCAGCAATTAAGTTCTCATTTGAACTATTTGGCAACACTTTACGGTTAGGTACCCTGTTTCTTGTTTGTGGTTTTGTTTTGTCACATGAATGTCCTTAATGCTCACTTAAAAGGCACTCAACACAAAAACAGGAAGGAATGTTACTGGCAACCAGCCGACGACGACGTCTTACTAGACTTCCACATTCTCATACCATCGTGCATCTTCTAAGGAGCGGAAATACAAATCGACTTCCTTAATTTGCGTACCGTCTAGTAAGGAGCCCCCTTCATGACAAACTCAATTATAAAATCATCGGATTATTTTCACCGTTTTTGCTGTTAAACAGTGGCGTTTTCGAGACCGCAACAGCTACCGCCATGATAATTGAAAATTTAAATTTCGCTATCTGCGCGCTCAAATGCAAATGATGTACCACCTCGAAGGACAACAAGGATTTGCAAGGGTTCGAAATGCTTGCTTTTTGCGCCAATGAGCGTTTTTCTTCGCGAGATAAGAAGAATCGTCGTTCGAATCCTGTCTGGTCTTCATGGATGCGAATGAACATCGAAAACGCGTACTCTATATACTCACTGCTGTATGTCGATTAAGGCGGCAGACAAAGTCTTATGAATAAATTGTTATGGAAATCGAATTAATGAACGTAATACCTGAGCTTATTTGTTTAACCCTTTCGTTCATGCGAAATTTCATTAGAATCGTTCGGAGATGCTATCTGTGTGCATCGGGAGAATGGGTTGATGGATATGTATGTGTGAATTGTTCAGGTGGATGTTGTGACCCAGACATGTGCTAGGGACGAGTTTCTGACATCGTCGCTTTATCTTTTGTACTTCTGAGCGGATCTTTGGCAAAGGTGTGGATTTAGCTCAATTGTATCTCTGTTAGTTAATTCAATTTCCTTGGGTAATTTGCTCTTCTAAAAAAGGATGATTGTACGGGGGGCTTGGTACGAGTTTATCGAACTTAAATTGAATGTAATGCGATTCAATGAATTTCTAATCCGTGTAATGTATAGCGGATATCATAAGAAAAAAAAACACGAAATTATATATGGCATGCAAAATTAAATATAATTCGCACCATTAACCCCTTTGAGTGTTGATCTGGAGCGGCTTTTCAACTTTGTATGACTAGTTAATTCGCTGCGATCCTCACAACATGCTCGATATGAAAGGAAATATAATACATCCAAGGAATTCCCCGTTTACCTGATTCTTTTCACGCGCGAGAATGTTTACCGCATCTGTTATTTTGAAACCTTTTTGCAATAGGGGTGCAGACCCCTAGCTCACTACACGGATTGGTCGGTCAAACTTATTTTCGTACGTTCACCATTGCACTTCCTTTGCGTTAAGCATTTGGGACACGAGATGATAGCTATCCGGCTCATTGACTTTAATGGTCCACCTGTCATTATTTCGCGACATTATTCGATAATCACTGGATGGTATGTATGTATGTATGTATGGTTGGCGTTACAGCCCATGAAGGACCAGAGCCGAGCTTCTCTCAATCACCCATGTTGTGTGTGATTTAATTTTCCCATAGGTGAAAGGGACCTACAGTTTTATTGCCGGTTCCGAACGGCGAATTTCGAGAAGCTTTTCATGACAATTTTACTACAGGGGGTTTTGTCAGAACCCCGCTGAGGAGAAACACCGTGAAAACACGTTCGATGACATGGCTGTGTCGGGATTCGATCCCGTGTCATTGGCGTCAGAGGCCAACTCACTACCCACTGCGCCACGGTGCTCTCACTGGATGGTAGTGATTGCAAAATTGCGCGCAATTTATAATAATACGCGATTCCAAAAACATTTATCGGTGGCGGTGAGGGTTGCTTCGATTTTATTTGCTTCGAAATTTGATCGCTGCACGTACCAGGTGCTAACTTAGGTCTTACTTTTTCGTCGTTTGAGACTGCTATTGAATAGCGTTCTTCGGTGCGTATAACTTCGGTCGATGACTCCGCCTTCCGTCTTTTGCCCGCTCGTTTTTCTCGTAATATCCGCTCCGTTTCACGATTCAGTTCTTCTTCGTCTGTGTGATAACTTGTGTTATCCGGACGGGTAGGAGGCAAAACTGACATGGTCGCAATCCGCGATTTAAGCATATCTAGCTCCTTCTTTAGTTCGGCGCAAAGTAGCTCCGTGTTATGTAATCTAGCACGTAGGTTGAGTTTTCTTCTTCGAGGCTTTGTAATTTGGTCGAAGTTTGTTCGTTGACCGGAACTGCCGGTTCTGAAGATTTAGCGTCACACGCTTTTATCGTTGATCCCGTCGGTGTGGATCTTGGTTTCTTTTTACTTTTTTGAAAAGGGTCTAAGATATTAAATTTATTGGAATCCATAATGTTCCCACGAGTAGCGGAGAAATGGTGGTCCGTCTGTCCAGAGATCCGCAGTAGACAGATAAGGCTCGCGGATCCGGAGGTCGCCAGGTATCCGGATGCTCCGTTAGAGATTGAGCTATTTTTTAGACTGGGCCCCCAACCAAGTTGATTCTCAGCACGGGTCGTATTACACCTTAATCCAGCCCAGTTATTAGCAATACTAACGATGGATTTTAGTCGCCTCTTACGACAGGCATGCCTTACCTCGGGTATATTCTAACCCCTACCCGAAGGGGTGTTGTCCGCATATGCTACTATTTTTATTCCCTTGCTGTCCAGCTCAACTAGGATACCGTTGATGACTTACAGCCATAGTCCTCAAAGTTTCCTTAAAATTGGTTGAGAGACATCCACTTTATCTATAAAAAACTCAAAAATTTGAAAATTATCCAGTTTTGCTCAGTACTTATACTTAAAAAAAAAAAATTAAACAAAAGGTAATGGATACCAACCAAAAATCATTTAATTGGACCTGCACGTCAGAATGCTTCTTAAGTATTTAGACATACTTCCATGTTACTGTTTCCTTATTTAGAGTCGACTGATGCTTATGCCATACCTTTTTCCAGGCTTGTGAGTGCCGCTATCGTTGCCGCATCTGCATTCATTTACATACAAGTATTCGCGATAATGTCGCTAAAACCACTACATCACAGCACATTTGTCTTGTAGATACTTTATCTACATATGTATCTTTATATGCAAATATGCAGCTCCCATGTGGGTAGTTAAAACTCGCATCTCATAAATTTCCCATTTTCCATCTCATCGCAATTCGTTTTCTGTTCCTTGTGAACCGTTTCGTCCCAATCTCGCTAACTGAAAGCGTACAATGCATCCTGAGAAGAAACAGAGGGAATGGGCAAACAACACACAACTTTTCAAATCCCATTCAATCAAAGAAAATCCCCAGAATTGAACTGAATTGCTTCGTAAGTGTATCGGATGACGAACAAATGCCCCGAGAGCAGTCGACATTTGCCGCCGTTTTATGTCTCGTGAATGCCGATCAAATCATTTGGAAATCATTCAATGAATAAAATACCAACCAACCCCCTACGAACAATTGACTGAGTAACAATTTTACGGAGCTTAGAATTAGCCGAACAGGTAGGTACATAGATAGGTAGTAGGCATACAACTCACATACTCGTATGCGTCCTTTCTCTGAACCTTGAATTGTTGCTGTCAATAGAAAACAATTTCACGATTGGATTCAGATCAATGACATTTTTTTTTTTGTGAGTGGATATCAAGATTTGACGGAAATGACACACACATAATCGCCATTTTTCTACGTGGCTTTGGAGGAATTGCGTCGAATCATTAAATACAACTTGAAACGTAATTTTGGATGATTCGGTTTTTATAGATAAGGTTAAGGTTAAGGTAGAAAGCAATCTTTGGTGTTCGGAATTAGAAGCGTAATAGGGCAATATAGTCGGCTTGATGAGCTCTTTTATTTTGTGTTATTGCTCAGTTAATCTTTCAATTACGTTACATACACCTTTTAAAACTTCCCTGGATTCAAATATGTATAAGCATTGAGCCAAGGTATTTTGGTGCCCAAATACGTTGCATAGGTTATCCCGATAACACAAGGTCCTGTCTCTTTCTAGTTCTAGTTTTTTCAGGATTGGATAAATTATTTGCAATATTTTCACTCGAAACTTAGCTACTAGTATGCGAACTTCGGATACCGCGCGACCTCCGACATCAGTATAGCCTCCCTGCAGTATCTCGGGCTCCGCTGTACTTTCCCGTGTAATCGTGGAAATAGAATTTCTGCAAAATATATTTCTGAAGAGGGTGATGACTCTCAAACGTCATCGCCTGCTAGGGCCTGTGAGCCCTCAGCGGCTCAATAAATAGAAGCGGTGCCGGTATCCTTTTCCGACATTTTGGCCGGACGGAAAGCAGAATGTGTGTCTGCTCGGCGGGGATTCTGTGAGTATGATGTTAGATGAACTTCCGGATGCGACAGGAAACGAAACCACCAAACCTGTGGGGAACAAGTCTCTACCATCTGCTGATTTGATTAAACTAAAGCCGTTCTAGCAGCGACGTTTAAAGGCTGCCATCAAGCAGTGCAAAACTAGAGTTGAGGCTCTAGTTAATGCAAAATCTCCCCCAGCTGCCAAGGATCCGGAACTGAAACGAAATCGTTCCGCCGACAATACCCAACCGAATTTGGTTGCCAAACGCAGCAAGACCGGCAACCCCCAGGTCGACAGAAAGAGCTACAGCAGTGTAGCTGGGAAAATTCTACTCGGCTTTATACCATAGCTTAGATGGCAGCCGTTCACGAGGCTGTGATTGACACCTCCATCGAACTGCTGGACAACGCCCCCAAATTCTACTTTAAGGGATCGAAATACCAGTCAAGTTGGCTCTACTTTGCCTGGGCCGACGACACCACGGCCGATTGGATGAAGACCAATTTCGTCATATTGATGGAAGAAGACGCCTTCCCGAAGCCACACATCGTTCGGGGCTACTTCCCATAGAGTATCGACTTACACATCCCCAAGGTTTTGGCGATGCCGGACTCAAAGCACGCCAGATAAAGAGAAAGGTCTCCTGGATCTGGTTCTGGCAATTGGTTACAGGTCTTTTTCCCGACCTCGTCTTCTTCTTTGGTGGCGTCACAGCCCATGAAGGACCAGAGCCAAGCTTCTCTCAATCACCCATATTGCATACATATTTATTTTGCATACAGGTGAAAGGGACTTGGAGTTTGATGCCGTTTCCGAACGGCGTGAGCCGAGAAGCTTTTTCATAGCAAGTAAAGCACGGGGGTTTTGCCAGTAACCCCGCCGAGGAGGGACGCCGCGAAATAAACGTTCGATGGTGTTGGTGTTATCGGGAACCGAACTCGCTCATCGTGCGTCAGAGTCCAACACACTAACCACAGCGTCACGGCGCCCGACCGACTGCTAAAACTTAAATGCAAAGTGGCTTACCGTTTTGGTGATGTCAAGATTATCGTTAAAAGCCTCGAAAAAACATCAGCTGACGTACTACCGGTTAATGCAGAAACCGTCCTACAAAAAACAGTACGGTGTTTTCACATACTGTTGAAATAGCGTCACAAAAATATGGCACCCGTGGCCACACTTGGGTCGACGACTACTAAGGGGATCACTAAACTTGGGCAATCCGCGACAGGAAATGATCAGTGATCAGTGGAGATGACCTCCATCGGACCAATAGCTTCCGGCGTGGCAATAATAAGTCATACCGGACGAAGAAACCGGCCAATCAGGGAAAAAAGCGCAGTAGAAAGTTAGTTCAGTTTGGAATAAAATAATGGAGTGCGAATGCAATTAAACTGCTTTTAGAGTTTCTTGCATTTAAATTCTAGATATGGATTTAGACAGTATGCAGTGTTCAAACCTCAAGCTTCTTGTGAGCAGTTTTTGCAGCGAACAAAAAAAAAAGAAGAAGACGGCACTTCGAGGCTCATTAAAGCTCAGAGAGCCTAGTGTGTTAAATATTACCCCATGGATCCGATTCGCAGATGACTTTCTGGCAAGGTTGCATATAGTTGGGAAATTTTCCTTTTGCTTGATTGATTGATCCAAATTGTGTTGATATTTAATAAGTGTATCACTGCAACTCACTTGAGATGTCTTTAGAATTGTTGTTCATGACACCATGACACGTTATTTATCAATGACATTTGTAAGAGCATAGAGCAGTGCGATCATCATATTTATGCGGATGATGTGCAACTCTACAAGACTTATCCAACATCCGAAGAGTCAGCTGCACTAATTGATTTGAACAAAGACCTCAACTCTTTGTATATATGGTCAAAAAAGAATCATTTGGATCTCAATCCATCAAAAACGAAAGATCTTAAGATAAACAGGGGTAATGTAGATACAAGATCCATATTACTGCAAATGAATAATTGTGACATTGAGTATGTATCTAAAATAAAAAATCTCGGAGTTTATTTCAATCAGTCCCTTAATTGGAATAACCACATTAATTATACTGTTGGCAAGATATATTGCATACTTCGGGGACTAAGTCCTACGACACATTTTCTTCCAACGGATGCTAAACTTAAGCTTATTAAGGCATATGTCTTATCACTTATTATATCCCTTTCAGACCTGACGCTAAGCTACTGAACATTTTTTTTTTGACTTTTGAAATATGTAGCCTTTACATGGAACAAAACTATTCGCAATGTCTAGGTTTTGCATTTTGCATGTCCTTCAAGGTTTTTCAGGACTCGCACAATTGATGCATGCCGGTCTCATTTCAAATCAAAATAACTAAAACTCATTCGATAACTTTTTTTAATTATTTTTATTTTTCAGTGTGATACAGCCGGAAACAATTATTTTTTTATTGAAACATAGAAATACGTCGCATTTAGTGCATCGTGTTCGTGTACGCGACTTGCAGTCTTTGCGACGGCACATACGGGCTGATTTTAAGTCAACTTCTTCCGGCCAATGTTTAAAACCATCCAGTCGTTTTTCGGGACACGGCTGGTCAGCTGGGCGGTACCGCTTTGGTTGTGGAGCAGTTTCACCCTCGTCCGTTTGCGGTTCAGAGCTCCATTCCAAATTGTTACTTTTCGAAATTGCAACCAATGCAAGTCGAAAACTAAGTAAGTCGTGAATATCCTTCCGTGGTTCTCCGACTGCTCTGCAATCCTTTCGGTATTCCATCCAAGCATTGCAGCATGCTAAGTCTATAAGGTGTATCGCAACTTTCAATAGCCATTTTCGGGTTTTGAAAAAACACCGATACGCTTCCATTTGTTGGTCGCAAATATCCACACCTCCCATTGATTCATTGTACTGCTGCATTATGCTTGGACGTGTTACTTCAATGAATTTTTTTTCTTTTTTGCACCAACGACGAACATCACTGACAGGACTGCATCCAAAAGCGGATGATGCCAATAAGACCGATCTCGACTCTTTCCATTGAACAATCACAACTTTATCCTCAGGACAACAAAACTCCTCCATATCTCCCCTTTTCAACTTTTTTTCCTCGGTCAGGTGAACAACTTTTACACGATTTTTCATTATCGTTCCAGTTCCGAAAATTCCTTTTTCCAAAAGCTTATCCAATAATGGCAATGTGGTAAAGTATCTGTCAAAAAATACTTTCGAACCTTTTGGTAACGTTCGTACAAGGCGCAGAACGAACGCAGGACCGAGTCCAATATTATCCTGAGGAAGAGGTGTTGTCTTGCCTTGATATATCTCGAAGTCGAGAACAAGTCCGTCAGATGTCGTCATAACCTCGTTTTTTAAACCAACACCCCTAGGTTTGTTGGGTAAACTTTGGCATACTGGACAATGCCCATTTGTTCATTAATTGAATATCGTCCATTTTCTTGTCTAGGAATTTTTAAGCAAGCATTCCTTACTACATCAATAATGGGCTGAACTTTCCAAAAAACGTTTGCTTTTTTTTTCTGCCTCAGATACATCACTTTGGACAACAACATGGAATGCATCCCGTAGCTTAAAAAATCTGTCACGACTCATTGTTTCTGCCACAATTGGAATAGAGTACTTCTTTTGCCAGTAAATTCGTATTCTTGGGAAACGAATGCAGCCCATAGCGATATGCATTCCAAAAAAAATGTTTTATTTCCGCAGAGGATGCCTTCAAATGTTCTCCATTTTGGAGAAATTTATACCGATTTGTGCAATCGGCTGCACATTCAAAAAATGCGTCATCAAAATATTTTTTGAAATAATCCAAAGGCGTCGTTAAAAACATATGTTCAAATCGATCCTCAATTAGTTAACTTACAATATCCTTAGCAACAGGGACATTCAAAACTTGTTGGCAAAATGGTTTTCTCTTCCAAACCTTTCGACGAATAGGACTATAATATGATTTATCATCAATTTATTTTTTGTATTTATAACGACCATAGAAACTTTATCTATCCTACCTGTTCTAAATTTTTAATCACACTTGGTTCAGTAAGCTTGTCTATGGCTTGATCAGAATATTGCTCCTCGCTTTCACTATCAGTGCTCTCCTCCACCACATAATTTTTATCTACCTCTTCATCCTCGCTACTAAAATCGAATGCATCCGAATCTTCCAACGTAGCCAAAACGGCATCATCGGTAAGCACTTCTACGATGAAGAAGAAAAAAACACATTTGTTTAGCTACATAAGACCCACCACGCACAATTGATGCAGTCGTTTAAAACTTGAGCTTAACAGCATTTTTTTTGCACCAATTAATTACAATCCATATAAGACACTACAATCTACTATTTTTTCAATTAAAATGCGTTAACTTCAATAGTTTATTATTATTCATAATTTCTGTAATTAACAACACAACTTACTTCTGCGGCTCATTTTGCGAAAAGTGAAATGTTTCTCGACGAATCGACGCTTGCTCGAGTAACGGTAAAGTGAAGAGCGAAACAATGTGAGAAACATATGTGACAAGTAACAAGCACAATCGTTTCATGCCGGTCTGATATATGGTTGTGAACTATTTTCAGATGTCAACTACGAACAATCTCGAAAATTAAACGTTGCCTTTAATAATTGTGCCAGGTATATATTTAAGATGGATCGGTATGTCCACATTTCAGACTATACTAAAAGAATTATTGGTTGTTCACTCAACAGTTTTTTGAAATATCGAACAGTCCTCACATTACATAAAATAATACACACTAAATCACCAGAATACCTGTATTCGAAGTTAAATATTGCGCACTCACAAACTCACCTTAACTTTAGTACCTCCCACACATAGGTTTTTAATAACCAGTCGTCAATTTTTTGTGAATGCAATTCGCCTTTGGAACACACTCCCTCTCACCATCAGAAGAGTGACCATGGCTCATCGTTTCAAAAAATCACTTTTTGAGTTCTTTAGGCAAATAGAGGCTTAGATAAATATTATTATTATTTTTCAATTCTTTCTTATCTTATTTTCTTTCTATCTCCCCCCTCTTTCTCCATCTCTCTTCCAAGCTTTTTATATCTATATGTTTGCTGTGTACCTTTATACCTTTACACCTGCTACTTTCTTCTTCTATTTTCCTCTTACTTTTTGATTCCTTGTAACTAGTTAGAAGAACATTATTGTAAATTAAATTTTTGAACATATGTATGAACATTACCTATGCAAATCAGAAAAGTGAAAACTTAATTGTATAGAGATATTTAAAAGCAATAAACGAATAAACGAATACCAATAGAACGTGTTATAGTTTTAATACGAATAAGTGTCTCAATTTCAAAGCTTACACTTATACGCGTCATTTAACACACGTCTGCGTGTTGTTTAACAGACTTGTACTTGCAGTGAACACACTTGCGATCCGAACCGATGGAGAATGTCGAGCAATTTCAACACCAGCTGAGAAAGTTAAGAAAATGAGAAGCAAATTGTAACGAAACCCACGTCGCAGCGGGAATGTATTTGCAAAAGAGTTAGGTGTGTCTACCAGAAGCATGCATCGCGTTTTACAGAATTAACTGATGGCCAAGCCTTTCAAAATGCAAAAGGTTTAAGACCTTACAGTTGCTGAGAAATCAATGAGACTCCAAAGATCGAAGTGGTTAAGGCAGCACTGTCTAGAAAAATTGTTTAGGAGGTGTTCGCCGTGCAGCAATTCGTAAACAAAGAAAACGATCGAGTCTACTTGTCTGAATTTTGTGCAATGAATCCGGCGTTTCGTCATCAATAATCAGCTTCCGTAATGGTTTAGGCCGTAGTTAACAAGACTGGATGCACTCCACATGTTTTTGTGTTGGCAGTAATGCGAGCCCAGACAGCATAAAATATGGCCGGAGGAAAACATGCCCGACCAATGGAAAATCGGCATCGTTTGCCCCATCCCAAAGAAAGGAGGCCCCTAAAACTGGGCCAATTAGACCATTCTCTTCCGCTTCAAACTCCTTGCGGATAACCTGATAGGTTCTCGGGTTTAAGGCCCGATAAATCCACAATGGACCAAATATTCACACTGCGCCAGATCTTTGAGAAAACCCACATTGACACCCATTACCTTTTCGTCGAAGCTATGTATAGTTTTAACATCTCTGCCAAACTCGTCAGATTATGCAGGATGACAATGGAGAATTGTCGCTGCTCCATTAAGGTCGGTAGCGTAGATATTAACCGGATCATTTGATGTTAAAAAAGGATTTAGCCGCGCTGTCATGTTTGAAAACGCCCATACAAGACTCACCCGCCAAAACAATAGGTACGACCTATTTCAACTCTGTGCGACTGCTTGCGTAAGCTGATTTTGGCGAACACAGCGGGACGCCAATGAAGCGTTGGAAAGCATTTAAGCAGAAACGACTAAAATAGGTCCTTCCGTTAGCCAAGGCAAAACGAAATATATGCTGTCAACCAAAAAAGACGCACAACACTAACACTTTGGCCGGAATGTCACAATTGGCAGTTACAAATTCAAAGTGGTCAAGCACTTCGTCTACCTTGGCTCACTAGTGGCCAATGACAACAACACCAGCGCTGAGATCAAACACAAATTGACTCTTGCCAACCACTGCTTCTTTCGGCTCAAGAGGCCGAAATTCTTCGACTCCAACCCCGGGGAACGAGGTTGCAGAGGATGGCTGCATCTAAGTTGGCGCACTCAGGTGGAAGGGGACCTTAATCGACTGGGAGTGCGTCGCTGGAAACAGCTGGCAAATGACAGTGCCAGCTGGAGAAGCTTGTTGGTTGAGGCCCAGGTTCACGCCGGACAGAAGCGCCACCTAAGTTAGTAAGTAAAGAAGTAAAAATTAACGCCGGAGGTTGTCAAGAAGTTATGTTAGAAGGTTGTGTCAAACCGGATCAGCCAAAAGCCTTTCAATTTTCCAGAAGCTAGGGATGGTCGCATTTTAAATCAAATTTAATAAAAATTGAAGAGAAAGTTAAAGGATTCCCTGAAGGGGATCCTAAAAAAAATCGCGAACGGGAAGCAGAACTTCCCCCCAACTGTTCGGCTTACACTTTTCGATACCGAAAGTAAAAACGTCACGCCAATGAATTGCAGGCAAATCTTTATTCTACAAAGTCCCTCTTAGGACTAACTTATCCACTAACCTGCTATTCGCAGCTAAGCCCATCGCTCACGCCGAAACTGCAACGTAAACTTGTTCGTGGTAACAAACGCAACCGCTCGGCGCATGTTTCCCAGGCTGGCCGCAACGCGTGAATCCGATTTCATCAGCCAAGGGGAACAAGTGGAGTAATGGAAACCGCGCAAAATGAGGACACAGCGAATCCCATTCGCTATGCTGTTTCGACCTTTGCATTTGGCTTGGAACGATGGTGTTAACTAGAATTTTGTGTCGACTTTTAAAAACAAAAATACAAAGTGTGCGAATTAAGTTCCTGGAATTTGAGAAATGGTACGCGTTAACTTCGTAGTAGTATAGAGTTAGAGGGGGCTATTACGAAGGTCGATAGTAACATTTTGTGAAAAAATTATTTCACGGAATTTGTTGCCGCACCTCGTAGACGGTTTTGATAATTTAATGGTCGGAAACGCTTGGACATGAGATCAAAATGGTCTTCGTACTAGAATGGCTAGCTAATTTTCATCCAATTACATTCCTGACCACTCGACATATTAATTTGTACTTCGTCCATACTTCGCCCATATACTTTAAAATATCTTTAAAATCAAAACCACCTCTGTTTCGCCTCCTTTATTAGTAATTCTAATTCAATTTCACGCCCATCCTTACATCGTATGCACGCCCTTATCACTTTCACATCCTCTCACTTCGTTATCCAATTATCGGTGTTTCCAAGAAACAATATGCCACCAGAACCAAATGACAAAAAAAATCGAAAATAATATCGTTACTGATCTAATTTGAATACCGTCAGATTTACAATTACCAACGCTCATGGTTCACTGATTTCACCCCATACTTCATCGCCGTTCCAGGCACGTCTTTTACCCGGTAACAACGCCATTTAAAACCGTCAAACCCACATGACAGGGTGCTATAACAATATCGCCAAAGACAAATTAAATAAAATTTCCGCAATGACATAACCTGTTTATTTTGCCAGATATAAGGACGCAAGGATATTTTTCGAATAAATATCGCGTTCGTACCTCCGGCACTCAATTGGATGCTGTTGACGTAGCCTATGAGCAATGGTATGATAGGCAAAAAATTAGTGAAAGGTGGAGGAATCAATTGGATCAGGTGTGCGTGAAATTAGGGTACGTTGGTTGGATTTTTCTGTTCATATCTATTGTGTGCGGTGATGAGGATTTTTAATTTTTAAATCACTTCCACATATGATTACATACAATTGTACCAATCTAAATCCCAAAGGACACTCTTTTCAGGTTCTTGTTTTGCCTACAACAACGTCGAATGAATGTACTAAAGCAGCTGTCTGCGAAAAGCTAAGCAAAGCATTTCCTTTCGGAATCCCTCGAAAGCATATGAATGTGAACTTTGCCAGATGAAATTTATGGAGTCTATGATGAAATTTTAAACAGTGAGTAGCCGGGCCTGGGGTCTTAACTTATCCTCGTCAAGTGAGCATATCCGAAACGGCGACGATAAGGCACAACTGCCAGATAAGCAGTTGGAGTGGATGAAAATCTTTTTCTTCTCGTCCTTGTTTGTTTTTTTTTTTTTTTTCTTCCTTCATGGCACACCGTATATGTACGTATAACGAGCAGTGTCAAAGACTGATTTATGCGCAACAAATCCGCTTACATGCTTGCAGGAATAATTTATGTCGGAAAGTTGGACTTTTTTCTTCCAGGTCCATGGACGAGAACATGAAATCCGATGCAGTGGGTTTTTTATCATCTCCATCACAACGAATAGAAAGTTCATGTGCATGGATACAATTTATTTTAATCGAAACTGCAATCAAATTGACTTCTGCTTTAAAGTAAGTCCTCACTAAGGACACAACTCTAAGGGAGATTTAAAAGAGAAAAAAAAAAGAAAATGTTAAGCATTTTATTGAGCTGGTATACAATTACCACTGCCGATTGACCCTTATAAGCTCCATTGTTGTACGACATTTATCCAGTGTTTACATTTCCATCCAGGCGAGCAAGACAAACAAGGAAAAAAAGATGTCACAGGCACTTCGGAAGTAAAGATAGCCAAAAGGGTTGTGTCGGATTCTTTTACAATCACCGGGTGAATTTGAGAATTTACATATTATTATCAGTTATCGGGCCAAGACAATTTTCCATCAACTGAGGGTATGAATGGATGACAAATCTCTAGGGTTAAGGTGAATTTGCATAAAGGTTACCAAATCCGATCAGGAATTGCCTTGCATTGTCTGTATTCCGTCTTTTCGGTTTCTGTTTTCTTTTCTTGTGTAAACAATATTCTGTCTTAAAGACTTAAGGCCTCAAGTTCTTCAAGTCCTTGCCGGATTTCAATAAAATTTTGTTCCCAGATCTAATTGAAAGCCAAGTGGGAATAGTAATTATTATTACATATTGCTTCCAACCCATATGGAGAAATATTGTGCAAATAAACGTCTACGTAACCACCATACGAGTACAAAAGTGATGGAAGTCATTAGAAGGCACCCATGGTTTCGGTCGTCCTTATCATGATTGATTAATAGAACTTCGATTGTTCATTGAGCACGTCTTTGGCATTTCATTGGCAGACATAATTTTGTTGAAGAATATATACATACAATACAATATAATAATTCAATCAGTTAATGTTGTGCTCGAGTGAGGTTTTATTTCGGAGTTGCACCTTTTCGACGAGTATGGTATGGAACGATGGTTTGGGGTGCTGTTTGCATTTGACACGCACCGGAGAGTTGCAAAAAAATATATATTAATTGTGATGTGGATTAATGTATAGTAACTTGGCTGGGGAGGAGTCGTTGAACCATGAGGAGTTCATTTCGTAGACCTACGAATGTAAGTAGAAAAGTTACTTTTGTAGATAATTAGATACAATTCAAAAAGTTGTAATTACGCCTGATTACGTTTTTCTAAGCTGTTATGTACCTGTATACATAATATATGTATTTACCTAAACAATTACTTGTATGAACAATTATTTAATAATTATATTGATACAACACACCTATATGTAGATAGGTAGGGCTTCATTCTGCATTATGTCAGTATACATGATATTTCAATTGAAATGTATCATAGAAAAATGCCCCCTCTTTGCGTAGGGGTCAATTATACCCGCGGTAAAGCATTTCTGTCGTAAGGTGCAGTGCGACCTGTACCGAGAATCAACTTAGTTGGGAGCTCAGTTTAAAAAAGCAGCTCAATATCTGGCGACCTTCGGATTAGCGAGCTTTATCCGTCTTATCATCTGGGCAGACAGACCACCCTTTCTCCAATCGTGAGAACACATGGAAACAAATTCAAATAAATTGGTAAGGTTAGACCCTTTTAAGAAAGGCTCAAGAGAATCAGGATCTCGGCAATCGTGATCTACGAAGGAAGGCGTAAGGCAAAACACGTTGAAAACTCTGTCACCGTAACGTGCTCTTCTCCAAAACTGCAGAATCTACAGAGCGAAAATTCTGACCTTCGCGCACGACCATGACCATGACATGGAGCTTCTTTGCGCGGAGTTGAGATATGAAGTTAATGATCGAAAATCATGGCAGAAAACTGAAACCGAACATCAACATAACCGTCGTATTACGAGCATAGGTTACTATACGGACTAAGAAGATCTGAGTCGAGAAACTGATTGGGTTTCAACACGCCCGGAAAAGAAGCGTAAAGCTATTTCGTCGCCCGTAGTTTAATTCGAAAGTGCAAAAAAGGTAGATAGTACATCGCCTGCAGTTTGAAATAAAGGAAAACTGCAACAGGACAAGCAGTTCCCGTCAATAGAAAAACCGGAAACGAAGCAACGTCTAACGCCAGCGATTACCACAAAACGCGCATAAAATAAAAACCCGGAAAAGTAAAACACGGTCATACAAGTGTCGGAGGCTGGAAGCTATAGTTTGGTGTCACAAAAGCTAACCACTGAATGGTGGTATACTTACGAAAACAAGACGGAGAGATCTATTCACGTGGTAGCTAGACGTCTGCACCCGTCTTGTCCAAAGGAAAAAGTGATCGCTGACCTCAAGAATAAGGATTTAAAAATCACGGACTCTGTCAATATTCTGATGCTGAAGCGACGCAAATACTGTTTCTGGGATTCAATCATACACAGGCTTACTGCAAGAAAGTGCATCCCCCTGCATTTTGCGCAATTTGTAAGGGAAAGCACCCGGCATACTACCAAGGCTGTGAACTAGGTAAAACGCTACAAAAACGGCTATTTATTGGAGATTGTATCGAACTTCCTTTTTCTTTTGTGGCGTTACAGCTCATGAAGGACCAGAGCCTATGTACATATTAGCCGACTGATCTCGAAAAAATACCTGATCTTATCGATTTCTACATAAAAGTCGAAGAAAACTACCAAAAAAGAGTGGCGCCTAACCTCGCGGTAAATTATTTGTCTGAAATTAGAGATCTAATTAAGAAGAAGAGGAAAGCATGTAAACTTTGGCAACAAAGTCGAACGCCAAAGCATAAAAAGCAGCAATATGCTTAAAAATCGATCGCTCATATTTAGAAAATTTGAGGGCGGGAAACGAATCAAATTGCTCTCTATGGAAAGCTGTCTAAAGTCTCGAAAAGCCCTAAATTCAGGCACTGCAAATAAGAAAAAAATTCTAAAAGAATGGGCAAAGGGTGATAAAGAAAAGCCAGAAGTTTTCGCTGAATATCTTGAGAAAACTTTAAGCTATTCACTGGCCAACCACTCACAGAATTTGTCTATCCGATACACCTTAATATACAATAACAAGATCCACGTTCGCAGAATCAAAAGCCACTGTTGAATCGCTTAAAGCAAACAACGCTCCTGGCAATGATGTAATTACAAAAGAAGTTCTCAAGGCTCTACCAAGAAAGGCTTTACAAACACTCATGTACCTTGTTGATGTCGCAATTAGATAAGAATAAGTGCCGAGCCAGTGGAAAATCGCAGAATTTGTAATGGTTCCAAACTCGTGTGAAGCATTAACCGACAAGAAATCGTATCGTCCGATTTAACTGTTGTCGATCATTGAAGAAAAAGCGTCTCTTACCAGATCACCAGTTGGGTTTAAGAACAATCATTCCACTTTAGACCAAGTGCATCGGATAACTTCGAATAGATTAGTTCGCGTTAAATACCGGATTGTGTACTCCGAATTTAAAGTGATTTCGGCTGGCATTCCTCAGGGAAGTGTTTTCGGCCCAATCTGTATATACTTTATACTCAAGATGTACCGCAAACGCAAGATTCAATTCTAGCTAGGTTCACCGATGACACAGCTACATATTCTTGCAACAAGATAGTCGGTCGAGGAATCAACAATGAAACTGCAACATGGCCTTTACGGTGTAAACGACTGGACAAAAACTTGGACAGAAGATCTTAATGACACCAAACCTGTCCACGTTAATTTAACATACAGAAAAGCGGATAAGTTTTCAGTTTTTGTTAACGAAGCGAGAATTCCGTTCGCGTATGAGGCTAAATATCTCGGGACGACTCTCGACGCGAAATTAAAATATGTAGAAGGCTCAGATGGTAAAGGCCTCTTAGGGGTAGCATCTGCCGACGGGTCCTAGTCCGACCAAAAACAAGTAAGAAGCTCTGCAGCAGAACACTTTGCAGCTCTGCTAGTCCTACTTCCAGCTGCTCGTGGTGCCATCATCTTACAAGGGAAATTACTGACGGAAGAGGCCGAATGGCCTGCGTGACCAAACAGGATTAGTGTCTGTTGGGCTATGGTCTAAGCATTAAGTCCTAAGCTTTCAGAATGTGAGTGAGCGCCTCATAACGTTCCACATCAAGGCAAAATTCTGTGACATCAACCTCTTATGTGTCCATGACCCCACGGAATACAAGGATGAATCCATCAAAGATGGCACCAAATTTTTATTAGGAGATTTTAACGCTAAGCTGGGAAACAAAGCATTTTTGAACAGGTCACCGGCAAACACAGCCTTCATGACACCACAGCCCATAACGCATACAAGCTGATCGACCTTGCCACGGGGCGAAGTCTTCTTCTAGCTAGCACACGCTTTCCGCACCTCAATATACACTAAGGCACCCGGGCCTTAAAGCTCCACCACGATGAAACACCTGGTTTTATGACGTGTGTAAAAGGATTCATGCAGAAAAGCAGGAGGCATACAAAGCCTTACTACACAAAAAAACAAGGCTCGTGAGCTCTACGAGCTTAATATAAGGGAAGAACTTAAGCTTCTCAGGAGAAAAAAGAAAGAACACAGGAAGCGGGCGGTTGAAAACTTGGAGAAGTGCTACTGCAGGCACGACTTTCGAAGATTTTATCAACGGATAAAACGAATGTCTCAAGGCTATAAAGTCCGAACGGAGGCCTGTAAGGATGAGAACGGACATCTAGTAGTAGAATCGCAGTCGATGCTGAGAATTTCGTAAAACCACTTCTGCAGACTGTAAAACGGCGATGACAGCCCACATACCGCCGTCAGGCTGAATTATCCATTTCTTAATGACGAAGATCTCAGAAAATTCCATCCCGGTGACCTCGACGAAGCTAAGACTGCCATGTCGAAACTCAAGTGAAATAAAGCTGCTGGCGCAGATGGATTGTCTGCTGAGGTCTTCAAAGCGGCCGGGAGTGAGCTGGTTAGGAGCATGCACCAGCTCATCTGTATGATGTGGTCAGGGGAAAGCATTCCCGAGGAATGGAGTCTCAGTATCGTTTGCCCGCTCCACAAAAAAGGGGACCCCTATGACTGTGCCAATTACAGAGGAATAGGTCGCAAGGATTACAGCGAGATGACAATGAGGCGTTTGCGAATATTGAGATGGAGGGGCAAAAATTGGTTTGGCAGTTAATGAGGGCAAGACGAAATATCTACTGTCGTCGAAGAAAAAATTTACCACGGACGTCTTAGCCAGAACGTGCAGATTGGCAGATATAAGTTTGAGGTAGGTATACCTCGGCTCTGCAGTGACCTGGCACAACGAAACCCGTTTCGAAATAAAGCGCAGAATTACTCTTGCCAACTGCTGTTATTTTGGGCTTAGAAGGCAATTGTGCAATAGGGTCCTCTCTTGTGCGACCAAGTTGACCTTATGTAGGACCTTAATCATCCCCTTCCTGCTATACGGCGCAGAACCATGGACTTTATCTAAAGCGGATGAAGAAGTACTTGGTCGTTTCGAGGAAAAGATTCGTGCGATTTTCGTCCCAATAAACACAAATGGGGGTTGGAGGAGAAGGTTCAATCACGAACTGTATGAGCTGTACAGCGACATGAGTCTAGCTAGGCGTCTACGGATCCAACGCTTAGATGGCTAGGCCATGTAGAGCGAACGAAAACCACAGCTCCAGCCCAGAGAGTCTTTGAATCCAACCCCGAGGGACGAAGAAATAGAGGACGGCACTGGTGAAAGGGACCTCAACCAACTGGCCGTGCGGAACTGGAAAAGGCTAGCGAAAGATCGTGCTCGGTGGAGAGGCATGTTGGTTGAGGTCCAGGTTCACCCCAAACTGTAGCGCCCGCTAAGTAAGTAAGTAAGTAGAAGGCTCACCTTAACGTAACGTAACGAGCTTGAATGTAAACACAAAGAAATGAACTGTTTACTAGGTTTACTAGGAAAGTATTCTAATCTCAGTATTGAAAACAAACTGCTTCTGTACAAGCAAGTGTTGAGAAACCAGTTTGGTCTTATGGTATACAACTCTGGGGTTGCACCAGGGAAAGCAGTTTCAACGTCTGGGAGACGTTTCAAAATAAGGTACTTGTCAACGCACACACTGTGGTATATAAGAAAGGGGGTATCTACCCAAGTCTGAGTATCGTAGTCCTCCGAAATTAAAACGTTCAGTGCCATGGTTACATACTCTTTTTTTATATAGTTCGCACAGGTTCAAGAGTCATACTCTTATGGTGGTTGTCCTAGATAGGATTCACGATGAACTGGACTGAATTTTCACGTTGGTTGTAGTTCTCAGCAAATATTCCATTCCATTATAGTGTTATATTAGAACGGCACGCTCAGAGTATTAAGTTGAAGTGACCATATATTGTAAGTGTTATGCCTTTATCATTACTCTTGATCACTTTCAATTCACAGTAGCTATATTGCACAATTTTTTCGTATAAAATTTGCATTTCTTTGGCTATGGCCATTCTTAGAACTACATACCTTCCGCTCGACAGTCCGTGATGTTTACCATTGCACCACGGCCACCCATCTTTGACCTTTCGACACTGTCATGATGAGTTTTCTTCAGGTGTGACTTTATGACTTGTGGTATAGAAAAAGTCGCAGGGGGCTATAGGTAGGATGCAACAATTATCGAGGAATGGGTGGGCGCATCATTGTGGTGCTCTTTTTGGCCAATTCGGGTCGCATACGGAAAATACGTGTTCTCAACCTCTTCTTTCCACCCCATATCGACTTTGTCTACGGGTCTCGGGATTTCAGATATCCATCGGCAATTTTCGCAGGATTTCCGAACGTTTTCACCTAGATTTAAGTAAAAATAAACACACAACGCATTACTTGTAATATGAATCGATCTTTCACGATGCCACTGAACAATTAATTTTTCGAAAAAATACGCACAGGTAAAAGAGCTGTCAGCATCAGTCTTGTTTGGGAACTGAAAGGAAGGGCTCCCCTTTCCAGACATATTTAGACGAACGACGCAGTGTTGCCAGTTCCCGAATTATGACTAAGTTCCCGGAACTTAGTTACCTACCTCGTAAGTGTAGCCATAACCGCAAATTATAAGATAAAATTAGAGATATGGAAGTTGTAGGTATCGCTTAGTGAGCTCAGCTGACAATTTCGATGCATTATCGACACTTTTATCACCATACACCAGAAACCACGGGTCCTCTAAAATACCATGTTTCTTTATGTAGGTAAAGATGCTCTATATTTTTTGGTACGCAAAAGGATGAGGAAAGGTGTAAGGAATACTGAATTTAATGACTTGCTTCTACACATCTCGTATTTCCGTGATAACGGCGCGTGACTTGTTTCCACTTTCAAGTATGAAAAATGGAATCAATATCAGTACCAAGAAGGCTACTGGTCTTAGACATAGTCCACAGTCCCACAAATCCTTAGTTAAACTTGGAATTGAAATCAATTTCGAAAAATTCTCACTGGATCATTGACAAACTTTAACAAAAACGCCATCAGAATGACCCTTTTTTTTAAAGAGTCTTCAAAATTTAAGTAAAACTCAATCGATTTTTATAGATATCAAGTTCAATTGAACTTATCAAGTTATAAAAGTCTGCAAAGTTCGTAGCTCGTTTTACATCAATTTCATGGTTCAATGGCAAAGTCGCGATATAACCCCAACAGTGGGAAAGAAAGTACATTGACCTCGTAAAAAGCCAGCAACAAGTGGACAAACTTTTTGTTTACAAAAACAAAACAAAAAAAAAAATCGTTTTCCCCCTAATTTTAGAACCCGAATCAAACGACTCTGTTCGAAGAAGTATTCCCGAGCTTCATACAGTTTCATAACGCCAAAAAACCAAAACCAAAACTTTCATTGCCGAATAAACTTTTCGTTAATCTCCCAAGGTACGTAGACGGTTCATCAACCCTTTCGACAAAGCTACCAAAAAACAAATTGCAGTCTTGCTTAAAGTTTTCGACCCAAACTAGAAACTGGTGATATAAACCAAAATATTGTAATTAAAAACAGGAAGAACAAAAAGACTCACATTATCTACATTTATTAATCGAAAAGTTTAGAGTTTGGTTTTGTTTTGAATGACGGGCGACAACAAGATGAGCCTGCCATGTGCTCCGAGTAACTTTTCGAGAGTAAAACTCGTGACTTGGATCTTCTAAAAAAGGATAGCGAAAAAGAACATTCAACTAGAAAGGAGGAAGCCCCGATACTTCAAAAAGCAAGAAACAGGAATGAAAAAAAAAAAAAAAAAAAAAACAGTCAATGGGCCGGCACTTCGGAGCAACAATATACTAGACTAAAGCATACTCCTTAAATAACGACCGGGGTGAAATTCAAATCGGGAAAACTTTTTGAAGGTTAATGAAAAACTTTTCTTTTGAGTTGTTGGTTTAGTTTCGGTACAGTTTGGCTGGTTTGGCGGCAGCAAAGTCTCTTTCAACTTCGTTACTAACATTTTTTTTTTGTTTTTGTTCTTAGCATTTTTTTTTCATTTGTCCAACAAGAAAGTCTGCAAAGTTTAAAGCAAAAAAATGTCTAATCTACAGATGTGTGTACTTTGTTGCCAGTTTTGCGTTTGTTTTATGATTTTTTTTTAGTCCGTTGTGATTGTTTTTTGTTCTTACTTTTTAAAACAAATTTTTGAAAAAGGATGAGGGAAAAGAAAAGTTTTGGAAAAGTTTGTTATGCGCGCGCGCATTAGGACTCGCATTTATTGTTTATACGCATAATTCATAGTCTGTGCTAAGGACCGCTCTTTTCAGAGGCAACCTTTTTAACCAGTTAGCAGTTAGTGTTTAATCGGTCGTGAGGACTTGAAGAGCACCCGGTCTTTTTCAATGATTGTCGTAAGCGTGGCCTGAAAAATCAGTGCATCAGAATGAAGACAAAGTGAAATAAAACATAACCAAAAAAATTAAGGAGAACGACTAAGGAAGAGCAGAAAAGTGACAAAAAAATGACGTGTGCATGTGCTTAAGATCGAGGGTGGTGATGGCGGTGGTGGGCTGATGGGTGCTCTATGGATTTTTATGCGTGTGTCGCATGCTTTAACACATCGAGGGGATGATCCTTTACGTCGCTGCCGCATATAAAGTCATAAAGTGGTGTTTAATGGCATTTACTTTGTGTTATTATGGTAATGAAGTTCATATAATTTTTCCTTTTTTTTTTGTTGGCCTCTTTTGGGATTTAGAGACGAGTCCTTCATGAAGTGTGAGCTTTTCTTTTTTTTTCTTTCGTACACTTTCTTCCTGTGTGTTGGCTGTGGGTGGTTTTGGCGGTGGTAGTAACGCGTGCGAATTTCTAATATGCTCTTTTGGGGAGATTATCGCTTTGCGGTTTTTTCTGCACTTACTATGCCATTATGGGAAAATTTAGCAATTGTCTAAGTGGATGTTTTCGCATTGAGATTTTATCATAACAAGTGGATTTAATTTTCATTTTCCTCTTGTTGGAATAATAAAATAATAACAATGGGAAAATTAGGGGTAGAAACTGGTAGTAAAAAGCGGTTAGGTTATGGCGGTGAACAATGTATGCAGGTGGCGTGACGGCCGGATTACTTTTAACGTGTCGGTAATCTGGTTGAGGTGTTTTGAGAAATCGGAATTGGTAATGACACATTTCTATGCATTGTAGTTACTAGGCGCACAAAAGCGATAGCATTAACTTTAAAGCCAATTGGAAACTCCTTATGATATGATACGGATTTGGTAATGAACATTTCAAGTAAACCAAACCATGATCAACTACCAGTTGCTTACTGCTACCATGGTGACGTATGCAAGTCCTTCGACTTTTCCTTCGCCCTTGCCATCACAGATTTATGAGGGCTTTTAAGTTTTTAAGATATTTAAGCAATTTTGCGCTCATTTTGAAAGGGCCAAATAACTTAGATTTAAGGACTTGTTCTTTTTTTTTATGGTGACAAAATTAAAATGTTGAAGCTAACGCAATATCGGTTCTCTTTTTATCTTGTCAATAAATTTCTTATAAGAATAAAAATATATGCAACTAAAATTGAACAATAAATGTATGCGTTAAAAATAATTATTATTTTTTTTTTATTATTTATTTATATCCATTTAAATTCAAAATGGCAAACATTATAAAATTATACGTTTTTGCCCGGACAAAAGTTTCCACACAGTGTATAATATCGTGTTAATTACAATTCATTTTTTAAATTTAGAATTTCGTCTAAAGTCCTTTCTGGTTAATGACCTCTTTTTGTATATTCTGCTGTTATTTGTTGCCATTCTAATTGGAGCGCTTTCTTTAGATGTGTTTTGTTTGAAATACTATGTTTCCGCAAACGTCGTTCCAATTCTTCCCACACATGCTCAATTGGATTGTAGTCCGATGACTGTGGGGGGAGTCGGTAAAGTATGAGCAACATTATTGGCGATCCACATTTTAACGTTATGAGCCGTATGTTTCGGATCGTTGTCCTTCTGGAAATAAAATTGGTCATCCAGGCCCAAATTTCTGGCACTCGGTTTTAAATTTTCCTTCGGAATATTTTAATAAAGTTAGTGATCCATATTTTACTTAATGAAGACAAGCTCGCCAATACCTGAAGCAGCCATACAGCCCCAAACCATAACTCCCCCACCCCCATGTTTAACTGTGCTTGTAATGTTCTCTGCTTTTAGCTTTGTGTTGGCTTTTCTCCATACCATGATTCTACCGTCAGATGAAAGTATATTATATTTACTTTCGTCGAAGAATAATATATTATACCAAAAGTCTTCAGGCTTATTTCTAAAGTCTTTGACGAATTGCAACTTCTTTTTTCTATTAATTTTATTAAGAGAGGTTTTTGTCTCGGAGTTCGTGCATTAATTCCATCGCGACGAAGGACTCTGCGAATGGTTTTCGGGTGAACGTCTTTTTTAAAATCGACTTTAACTAGAGCCGCAACCTCTGATAATGTTGTCATGAGTTTTTTTTTGTAAATGTAATTAATTAATAGGATCTATAAGCCCAAATAAGGTGTTTTCAGCTAACCTGCGCTACCCCCCTTGTAGTTAGCTTTGGTGAGCGTCCATTTCGTGGTGAACTTTCAAGTTCTTTGCCGTTTTTGTAACATTTTACAATACTGCATATTGTAAAATGGCTTCTGCCACTATACTTCCAATATCTGCATAAGATTTATTTTGATTGAATAAGTTCAAAATAATCTTGCGTTCTTCTTGAGTAGTTTCCTCTGCCTGGGAGCCATTATCTACACTTTAAACAACTTACAATTATACCATGAACGCAAATACGCTTTACCTCCTGTCAAATATTTGACGGGACTTCTCCAATTATATTACTAAAATCGGTCTTGCCAGTTTTACAACTTACTTAATGTAGGAGATCTCTTAAAAACTAGTGTGTGAAAACTTTTGTCCGAACAAAAACGTGCAATTTTAAACATTTTGTTATTTTCCAGAATAGGGTGTTATCAGACACCTGCAAATTTTAAAGCAGGTAATTGGCGTTTTCGTCCTATTCAATTTACTGACACAATTTAGAAAAAAGTCGTAAAAATAAACCAAAATTATCCAAAAGCATGTCTGTCGAGAGTAATCTACACTTATTCTGGAGTCCCTCAGGGCAGTCATATTGGTCCCTAATTATATCTTCTCTTCATAAATGATCTCCCTTCGTGTATCACTAACTCTAAGTGTCGCTTGTATGCCGATGATTTAAAGATTATTTCATTCTATTGGTTCCATGTCTGATGCACTCCATTTGCAGGATGACTTAAATTGTGTTACCGATTGGTGCTCTGTCAATAGGTTGCACTTTAATATAAGCAAATGCTCGGTTCTTACCTTCTGTAGGAGGGCTTGCCCCGTGGGTTTTAATTATTCCATTCAGGAATCTGTACTGTATAGGGTTTTTGATCAGAAAGATTTCGGGGTAATTTTTGATCCGGAGCTCAAATTTTCGCTCCATCTTGACTATGTTATTAGTAAAGCAAACTCCATGTTTGGGTTTTTGCGTCGTAACTGCAAAGATTTACACGATCTTTACACGCTAGTATCTTTGTACAATTCTTCAATTCGCTCCATTCTGGAATATGGGTGCATCGTTTGGAATCCCTTATATAGGAAGGCCGAACTATGCATTGAGAAAATAATTAAATTTAGCCATGGGCCGTTCTAAAGTCTATTATTCTTGGGAAACATTAGCTAACTCAACTAACAGTTCCCGAATTCTTATTCGTTTTAAAAATATACGTTCTTACTTCCCATACCTTTTGTATTTGTTGGCTGTGTGGCGGTATAAAAGACACTTTCTTAAAACTGTCCATTACTCTTACACCAATTTGCACTTGCCCACCGACATAAAACGCCAAAAGCTCATACGATTTATTTATTTATTTCCAAATGTCAAGTGTCCGAAACACCCGATCCTATAAGGACCTTCGACACACCTTCGAAGCACTAACAAAGCCAATCAACCTTTCGTTTACGCAACAAGATTTATGTCGACCATTAAAAATGCGATGTTCAATTGAATTGGGGTAATTTCTTTGGCAAGTCGATAAAAGCCAGATTGGAAGAGCCCATCGACTTTAACACTTCCTTATAGTGTTCATTCATATTTTTTTATTTTGAAGTGTGTTTTTTCGAGAATGTTTTGCATCTCTCTGGAGAGAGCCTAAAATAATTTCCTTAAATCGCAAGACAAGAAGTTGCCAACAATGGTTTTACGTGCTGCTTCTTGTTCCCATCCCCACTACGTTACGACTTATGTACGACACTGAGGCAACATCTCCATTGAGTGTTATTTAACTCAAAGGACTTTTAAATACGACACAGATGTAGGATAAAGAAAGCGTGATAAAATGTAAGCTGCTGCGGGCTAAACGAAGACATCGCCACGACTCGTCGAGGGTGTAAAAGGAAAGTCATATAATTAAGTCGCCGCCAACACAGCTCTTTGGGAGCATAGTAGCTCCCAAATAAAGGACTTAACCACATACATACACTTGTACAAGGATACATGCTCATAGTATACGGCTATGTGGAGAAAATTTAATCCTGACAAACTGGGCGCTTGTGGAATGCCTTTTGCGTCTGAGAATCGTCTCTCCATTCTGTCTGTATTCCGTATTCCTTGGGAATACGAGCGCGTACAAGGACGATCACGAGTACGAGTAATAACAGCGTGTTGTCGTCATTGCGCGATGTTTACGTTTTTAATACAAAAATCTTATCCGGTCGCTCTGTTCACCTCTCAGTAGTTCAACCCCCCTCCGCCGAGAGCTAAACCGCAAAACTGTCTGTACGTCCTGCATCTTCTGTACATACCAACCGATTTTATATACATGTATACAAATAGATGTAAGAATATTTGGTAGTTGAAGAAAGAGCATACGGTCTGCAAGGTAGTATGAGTATCGTGGGATAAGATTACACCCAAATGCACAGTAAAGTTGAGGGTGATGTCGGGCCGAGCTTCTTTATGCCATGTTCTCGATAAGATAAAGTCTTATGCTTGGCGGTAATCACTGGATTTATAGGTCCTTTGAGATAATCGACTTGGCAGGCAATTCGAAATGGAATGATGTTAATAATGCATGCCGTTGACTGTCCCAGCTTCTAATTAGCTACTTCTTCCCATCGATCCTTGCTCGGTATACTAGCACTTCGTACTCGTTGGATTTCACCGAGTAACCAGGAAATGTCCCTTTAATATTCATTATAAACGCACAAGGATCAATTCTCATCATCTATCCCCTTATTGATTTTCATTTTGAAGCAACTCGTACTAACCGGCGGTGGTGAGGGTGTTGTCCAAAATTTGGACACAACCAAATAAGAGAGAGGAAGAAAACAGTCTTTAGATATGAAGCAGCCACTCAGTGGCTGGTTGGATGGAGGGACAGGATTTTTAATTAGATATTGCTTAATGGGGAGGGAGTTCCATTCTTGCATTAATTTCTATTGAAAAAAGTCCTGATTTGATTTTTTTCTGTGTGTTATTTTGTCCTTGATTTTAAATTAGGGTCGAGATTGATGCTTTTTGTGTATTTTTTTTTTGTTTTCCTTTATTTCAGGGAAAGAAAAATGTGTGTCGATACGTTGGGAAAATGAATAAATCTTCATAGCAAACCTGTCGACTCGGGGGAATGGAATCCAGATGGTACTGACTTACAAGTATTTCTAATTTAAATGATTTATATGTATGTTACTCAGTGAAATATAAAAATTAAGAAAACAGATGTTGAGTGATTTTATTGGAATATCGCACGATATGCGTTTTCCCGACGGTTTTCCCCTCCTTGAGAACCAATTCTAACGAAAAGGACACGAAGTAGGTACATTCTAGTTTTGATTGAACATTGAAAAAGCCGTTGAACAGGTTGGTAGTGTCGAATAGTAATAATCAAGTATTTCGGAAAATTAAAAATAATTCAGAAAGGCCATCGTTGCGAACAGGTAGTCGAAGGATAATATATTGATTCCTTATAATACCAGTACCTAATAGTGCAGAGTGTCGAGATCTTACACGTTATGTTTATTTACTCTAATTCAATGGAGGTTTGTACCATACTGAGGACTATATAAAAACTTTGACGAGATTCGTCGAAGACGATCTTAAGATTAAAATCAATCCACGGCAGCAGATGTAAGCGTATCCACTATCTTTGAGGTCGCTAGTGGAGGAAAAGCGGCATTGATCGATTGCTTTGAATATATTCCTATTTTCGTGTTTCTTTTAGTACCTTGTTCTTTTTGGATGATTATAAGCTGACATGTGGGGTTGATGTTGCAACCCGCTATTGCCTCGACAGCTGCAAAATTTGAATTGATATGTATGTGCGGTGCATCTTTGACACCGATTGGATCCTGATAGGAATCGAGCAAACCACTTCTGGGTCCAGCGTTCACTCGCAGCTTTCTCAATGTATGTATACTTCCCATATTTTTCGGCATTTTTTTTGAAGCGTTTTTGTTTATAATAAAAATGGGCCCCATAGGCTATTTAACGCATGGTCAAATCATTATAACATTTTATGCAGACGAATTGCAAAACTGTGTTCACAAAAAAAGCAGCCTGAGATGTCAAACGCACGTTCCTTTGAGGGAACTAGATTAATGCAGCCTAATATATGGGAATCGACAAGCTGCGCAGACTTAAACGCTGGCCCAATAGTTTCTCTAGAACTTCTATTCTGACCTTTGTTGTTAGGCCGGGGATTCAGAATTTTGTTCGTAATAGAAAAAATTCTCGAATATTCGCTTACATCTGCAATACCTCCATATGAAAAGCCATGAAAAAAGCTTCAGAGTCTCAGGTTTCAACGTTCTATATTATCCTAAATTGCCCTGTCGAATTTAAATTAGTGAATTGATTCATTATCCTATGATTTTAAGTGAAAAAAAAAAAACAAATACTGTTAATACTATCTTTTCCGAAACTTCTTCTTATGGCACATAGCTCTAAAAGGTCATCGCTTTGTAATCCTAAACGATTCCAGACCTGGAATTTGACTTGGAAATAAAATGAAGGCAACAGTAAAATAAATCAAATGTTTGCATAAAAAGGAATTGAATGTTTGGATGTGTCTTAAGGACAAAGTAGCGTGTGAATTATAAGACGGTTTTGTAGTTAGAGACGAAAACATGGTTATATTTAGCCGGACAGCTTGGCGATCGATTTTTTCTGCTAGCAAAAATGAATGTATGTATCCAGGTGGATACGAGCATATACTGCCATGGGTAATACATAGAAAATGTTTAGATTCATGGAGGACCAGAGCCGATTTTCGTTCATATACTCAAGGAGTGTGATATTTACTCTCCCATAGATGCAAGGAACCTACTATTTTTTGGTACCCCCGTAAAAGGACGTGTTTTTCTGAATTGTCATTCGTCATTTGTCAATAACTGCTCACTTCGATAATCGATGAGTAAGCGATGGACGGGACCAACTTAGCTAGTTAACCAAGCATCACCCAGAACTATCAGTCGTAATAGCGACTCCAGAACATATGGGGTAGTTTCGATACTTCGATACGTACTTATAAATCGCGTACGTTGAAAATAACGGGATCAAAGAACTCATTGCATATTATTTTGAGATAGAAACTGGTTTTGCCCACAAAAGATGCAATTCACGCAGTTTCTAAACAAGAACCATTATTACAAGCTTTGGCAAGAACGACGCGTGCTTGTTTTTTGTTTACAAATCCCGGAACTGAGTTGTCATACCTCGCATATTTTTAAAAGATTTACGAGTTATTGGTACTGTAACTGCAACTTATTCTTGTTTTATCAAAAGAACACAATTCCAGCAAGACGTTGCCACTCAACACACAGCTAGCATTGCAATGGATAAGCCCAAAGTAAATGTACCCAATAAAGTGATGATCAAATACGGAAGCATACCATGGACACCTCGGACACCAACTCTAACACCGCGCGGCTTTTTTATTAGGATACCTTTAGGCCCTGCGAAAAAATGTTCGCCTTGAAATTGCTGTCATAAATAAAGCATCTTGCTCTTGCTTGTCCAAGCATTTAAGATTGTAAAAGTTGTTAGGTGAGAATGGACGGCACTTAAATGATATTGTTTTCAAAATATAGAATTCAAAATCTCACGCTAAATTTTATGTAAATGACAATGCTTTCCTTACTTTTTTATTTAAGCTTAAATTTTAAACGGTCATAGAAAATGAAAAGTTGTAGCCCTAATGGAGACGAATCTACACACAATAATTTTAGGACTTCTAGCAAACTAAGCGTCTAAATTTTGAGACTGATATAAGTAATAATTTGTACAATATCGCGAGCTTCACACAATCCAGACAGAGAGTAGAATGCTGATATAGAGGCTCTTTCTGGGTCAATGAAGAACTCGCGAATATGTCGTTATGCGTCCTCTCTTTACCAAGCGCGATGATGTTTCTCTGCTATTTAGCACACATAAATACGAGTCAGTTTTAATGAAGTGCCGAATGAAGCTCTCAGACTGTCCCGAATGAGCTTTATATTTTCTAAGCCGGTTTACTTCCAGTTGACAAAAGTGTTTTTCTTAGTTCGATTGACTTATCTTTAGATATACATATGCTTTTAATGTAATGATAATTCCAGGTGGTAACATAAAATTCATAATACGGATTGAATTCACGCTAAAGAATTGTTAAATAAAACCATTTCCTTACAGCTAACCAAATTTTCCAATTGAAAATTGTCCTCACTGTACGTATAACTGTCAAAATTTGGCGTTCGGAATGGGCAATCAATTGTAGGTCCCTATCACCTATAGGAAAATAAAATCACACAAAATATGGGTGATTGAGAGAAGCTTGGCTTTGGCCCTTCATAGACTGTAACGTCAACATATGTACATACATTTTTCTTGACATTTATTCTCTCCTCTTCTTCACTTTGTTATCGGGCGCTATAGTTCGGTGTGAACCTGGGCCTCAACCAACATGCCTCTCCAACTAGCACGATCTTTTGCTAGCCTTTTCCAATGCCGCACACCTAGTGTTTGAGCCATTTTAGGTGAACCCTCTGTTTCTTCGTTCCTCGGGGTTGGATTCAAAGTCTCCCCGTAGACGCCTGACTAAACTCATGTCTCTGTACAGCCCGTAAAACTCGTGGTTAAAATTTCTCCTCCATCCCCCGTGTGCCTCTATAGGCCCGCAAATCACACGCAAATTTTTTCTCTCGAAACGGCCAAGGACTCCCTCTTCCGCTTTTAATAGTATCCATGCTTCTGCGCCGTACAGCAGGACCCGGATGATAAGGGCGTTTTATAGAGTCAACTTTTTAGTTCGGGAGAGGACTCTATTACTCGATTGCCTCCTGAGCCTGAGGTTAAGTTAAGTTAGGTTCAAGTTTTTGGAATAAGCCACACGTAGACCGAAGTCGGCCCATTGTGTTACCACAAGGATCATTACCCTGATCCGCTACCTGAGAACAAACCGATGCTTCTTATGAAGCGATGAAGTTGAGCTATTTTTAGTTTTGCTAGCTCACTTAGATTTTAATAGAAGGGCGTGCCGAGGTAGATCCTCCTGCGGTTCGCAAAAGAGGGGCATGGGCAGAGAAGGTGATGGATTGATTCTTCTTCCTCCTCGTCCATGCAGCCGCAGCAGAAGTCATTGGAGGGCAACCCTAGTCTGGCGGCGTATTTTCCAATTATGCAATGACCTGTAATGATACCCACTAGAGTGCTCAAAGTAGCCCCTTTAGTGGCTACTAGGTCCTTTGTTCGTCCTAGGTTTAGCTTAGGCCAGATTTGTTTAGTGATAAACCCGATATTGCTTTCATTCCATTGGAGGTTGGTCGCCTCTATGGCTCGAAGTCTTATCATGTGCTTTACCGTACTTATTGGTGTTTCAAGGTACCCGAGGGTAGATAGACTAAGCGTGCTTGACCGTAACTTTGCGAGTCCGTCGGCCGCGCAGTTTCCTGGAATATCCCTATGCCCGGGAATCCACAATACTTTAATGTTGAACTGTTCAGCCACCTCGTCTAGAGATAGGCGACAGTTTAAGGATGTCTTTGATTTGTGCGTTACCGCGGCCAGGGATTTTATCGCAGATTGGCTATCCGTGCAAATGATAATATCCTTAGCGGATATTAGATTGATCCTGAGCCATGCAAGGGCCTCCGTTATCGCTGTTAATTCTGCATGATACACACTGCAGTGATCCTGAGCCTACTTTTGATTTCGAAACTGATGTTGTTGTTCCAGGTCACTACGGAGCAAGGGTGGACGAGGTCGTGACTACCTCAAACTTATATTTGCGAATGCAAACGTTCTGACCAAGACGTCGGTGGTGAGCGTCATTTATTGATGATAGCATATATTTAGTTTTGCCCTCATTTACTGCAAAACCAATTTTCGCCGCCTTCGTCTCAATACTCGTAAACGACATCTTACTGTGTTCTTTTCATTATGTCAATAAAATCCGCGTATGCGAGGAGTTGTGAGGATTTGATATAAATTGTGCCTCTTGTGTTGGCCAGTGATTTATGCACAATAATTTCTAAAACGATGTTGAGGAAATTACACAATAGCGCATCGCCCTGTGTAAATCCTTTTTTGACATCAAAACCACCGGCCAGGTCTTCACCGATTCGGATGGTGCAGAGAGCATTCTCCAAAGTCCTCCTGCATAGTCCGACGGGTTTAGCAGGGATGTCAAAGGTAGGTCAAAAGTAGACATGGCGTATAGCTCATCTCTAATTGGTGTCTTGTGCGGCTTTGAAGTCGACAAATTGGTGGTGTGTGTCGACTTGAAATTAATTGTTTTTTTCCAGGATCTGCCGTAGCGTGAAGATTTGGTCGATAGTGGACTTTCCTAGCCTGAAGCCACACTGGTAAAAACCTATCAGCTTATTTACATAAGGCTTAAGGCGCTCCAGAAGTGGCAGAGTAGAATTTGTAGGCGAAGTTAAGGAGGCTTGATCCTCTGTGGTTGGCGCAGTCAATAATATTATTTTATTTCTATAAAATAATCGATAAAAATTCTACTGAATAGTTTTAAATCACATCCACTTTTACACTATGTCGAAGAAAAATCCAGGCAATAAAATCGTTTAAACAACAAAAACTAACGAAAAACGTACGTACATGCATTCCCTTCTAAGAATGGCAAAAAACAAAAATCCTTCCTATCTCAAGCTAGCATATATAGAAGGAGTGCCCATTGAATGGCTAGTCATGACCGACGGGTGGAAACAATGGCGAATTAGTCAAAGGTCCGACCGAATACTTATGTTCTTCTAAAATTGTAGGACAAAGCGGTAGTAAAAAACCAACTGCAGATCCTTCCATGTTCTGTTGTTGCTATTATTGCAGCTGGCTACTTGATATTTGTACGTGTAGTAGCTTCTCCTTGGATCTTTGACCAGCCATTTTAACTACAAAAACAACTTTTCTTTGTTGTTTTGTTGTATTTTCCATATTGATTTGTTATTAGACGATGTTTTCCCCCATTTTCCTATCGCTATAATGCGCGCCATTCCTCTGTTCTCCAAGGCGGAATGCTTCTGTTTATTAATTAGACGAAAGGAACAAGAAAACCAACAAAACGTATCGGTGTGATAAATGTATGCCGGTATGTAGTACCTAGTGGCAGAGAAGAAAAATCTAGGAGGTGGCCCTAGCGCTTATGTACTCCTACGATTAAATTGCATTTCTCTCGTTATTGTTGTGGGTTGATGTCCCGTGAAAAAGAGAGGCGGCTCCGAATCTTAAGTGCTCTTTCAGCTTGATACCCGGTCGAGTATATATGGGAAGTGTTTTGGAATGGAAACATGCGCGTTGGAGAATTCGGAGAAGCTGTCCGTTGTCGTGCAGTAGAGATAGAAAAAGAAATATTTTCGGAGTAAATTTAACAGAACCTTAACAGGATGTTGTTCACAGCAAAATAGCAACGAAAATAAGGATATTAAGGCCGCCAGAATGTTAATATAATTAATACAAAAATCAATAAAAATCAGTAAAAAAAAAAACAACACATCATCTGAGAAATGAAAAAAAAAATGCATTCACAATTAAGTTTAGTTAGCTTAAGCTTTTCAGTCCTTTTAAACATCTTTAAAGACTATATCATTTGGTGCTTTCAAGTCGACAAAAGGTATTATGCATTGTTTTGTAATTTATGAATTTTCTGGGAAATCGTAGTGCGAAATCGCATACACGGAAACCTATTACAATAGATTGATCACATAGTACGGCAGAGAAGATATGGTAAGCCAATTTCACGAGTTGCGTTCTTTTATAAATATTACAAGAAATCCCTCTACCTGCCTTATGATCCACGTCCAGATTCTTCTCACTATTCTCGGATCATTTTTATATTTTACCTTGTGTGAGTTCCTAAATCACTTATGTATCTCCATTGGCTTACCAGGCCAATCGAATTCTATCTACACCTTCCCTTCTTTTCTACTCCTTATGCTAACGAGCCATAGCTATTTAAATGAGATATTACTTGGTGGCTTAGTGTCTACTATTTTCCAATTGTGCCTCTTCTGAAGAAAGATAAAGATACAGTGGCAAATATCTGAAGTCAATACAATATGACCGATTTGGTTGACCATTGATGGATCAACAACCGCCGAGTCCCTAGATATGAATCTCGTATGCAGATCATTGAGTTTTCAAATGTAGTACTTTCCGTTGATGCATTGTAGCCATAACTGGGGGCGTCCAGTTCAGGTGGACTTAGAACTTATTTTTAAGTCGGGCTTCGTTCCGGTCAAAATATAACTGAGTCATCCCAATTGAGTACCTCTAAAATTTCCTTTAGTAACATTTGGCGGAACATTGTCGTGCTTAAAGATTACTCTGTCATCTTTTTTGGCATATTTGGAGCGTTTAAGCTTGAATGCTCAGCTTAATTGCATCAATTGTTGTTGGTAACGATCCGCAGTGATGGTTTCGTTGAAATGGAGTACTTGTACTGGTACCAAATCACTCCGAGCTGATCCCACCCGATGTACATTTAGAAGCTTGCCGTGAATATTCATTTTGGCCAATGAAGTTGGCGCATGGTAGCGCTTACCCTACGATTTTCTGGGCTTTGGATTATCGTAGGAATTCATTTTCCATCCTCTGTCACTATTCAATGCAAAAAATCCATCCGATTTTGTCTTTTGCAGCAGTTGTTCGCCCCTGAAATAGCATCACTTGGCTTGAGTTTATGAGAAGCCATACCCATGGCCTTGAGACGGTTTGAAATCGCTTGTTTAGTCACTCCCAAAATTTGAGCGAGCTCCTGCAATTCAGCCTCCCTTCGCATTCTTTATCCCTGGTCTCAAAATCGCTGCAAATTCTGCCAAGTCAGAACCAATACTCATAAGTTTTTATTGATGGAGCAAGTGACCCATAAGCCTCACATAGCATTCGATGTCCTTCAGCTACTCTTTTCTTCAATAGTATGGTTACAAATTAGTCCGATGCGATTTAATACTAGTTCCGTATTTTTTTTAAATTCATAAAAACCTATTTGTGCACCTAATATAAAGGGTGCTTTTTTTCAGAACGTGATTTTTTGTAAGTACGTTTTGCCATTTTACGATGAATATATCGGGTTTTCCAATAAGGACTTGACAACTTTTATTTTTAAATAAAACGTAAATCATTTGAGATATTTCAAAATCTATACTATCGGCTTAAAGTACAATCAAAACATTTATGAATGGAACTCAACTTCGTTTATTTGACCACCTCGGGCACGTTTGCAGCGGTCGATTCGTTGGACCCAATTTTCGATGACTCGGCCACACATATCGGCCGAAACGGCGTCTATTTCACGTTCAATGTTGGCTCTGAGCTCTTCCAACGTCATCGGCTTATTGGCATAATTAAATGACTTATCGTAACCCAAAAGAAAATAGCCTAGAGGCTTTAAATCGCAGGAACGAGGCGGCCAATCGACTGGTTCATTTCTTAAGATAACACTTTCATCAAACTTACTCTTCAATAAATCGATTGTAACGTGTGCTATGTGGCTTATGGCACCATCCTGTTGAAACCACATGCTGTCCATGTCCATATCTTCTGATTTGGGTGAATTTTCACCCGACCACTAACGCATATTTTGCTTATTGACGAACCCATCGAGCCAAAAATGAGCTTCGTCACTGAAGATGATTTTCCGATGAAGTTCATCATCTAGGTGCATCTTCTCCAGAGCCCAATCGGAGAACGTACATAGCTTCAAATGGTCCATCGGCTTCAATTCTTGAGTAAGCTTGATCTTGTATGGGTGTTAAACAAGATCTTTACGCAAAATACGCCATAATGGAGTCTGAGCGATGCCCAATTCTTGAGAGCGCCGTGGAATTTACTGATTTAGATGGCTTGCTACCGACGCTCGAACGGCAGCGATATTTTCGACACTTTGACCAACCCGTTGTTTAACTGAGACAGCGAAATCACACAACGAAAAGGTAGGCTCTATCTTTTTGAATTTTTGCACTAGACTTGTTACTGCCTGTCTACTAGGGCGAGAATTACGACCGAAAATTGGAGTTAACGCTCTTAAAGTTACGGTTACCGACACCGAATTCCGGTAGAAAATTTTTATAATTTGCAGACGTTGCTCGTTCGTGTACTTAACCATGATGGAAATGTTGAGTTTACTGAATAAATTGAGAGTGACGGTTGTTGAATTCAAATTGAGTTCAAAGCTGTCAATTTTCTTATTGGAAAACCCTTTACTTACGTTGGGACAACGTGCCCAAATTGTGAAATTTTACTTCGAAAACCGTGGTTTGGTTCGCCAAACTTATCGTGCGCTACGACCCTGTGATCTCACACGTTTGTGAAGTCACTAGTCTAAGCCGATAAAATAGAGATGTTGGACGATTTGAAAGTAGACATTCGCGCCGTGTTATTGCTGATATACGGCCCCATTGGCTCGATAAAGTTGTCGAACATTGGACTTCACTATTGCACTTCATTCGAGCAAGCTGTGACAAGCATACACCCGAAGTCATACTCAAGCACTAATTTAATAAAATTGAGGGCGCCGTGGCGCAGTGGTTAGTGTGTTAAACTCTGACGCACGGTCAGCGAGTTCGGATCCCGAAATCACCAACGCCATCGAATGCTTATTTCGCGGCGTCTTTCCTCGACGGGGTACCGGAAAACCCCCCGTAGTATACTTGCCATGAAAAAGCTCCTCGACTCACGCCGTTCGGAATCGGCATTAAACTGTAGGTCCCTTCCACCTATGTGAAAAATAAATCACACACAACATGGGTGATTGAGAGAAGCTTGGCTCTGGTCTTTCATGGGCTGTAACGCCACCAAAGAAGAAAAAGGATTTCGTAAAATTATCTATTAAATAAAGCGTATATTATAGACATTAGCATTAGTTTAAAATGTTTTGTTTCATATTAAGTTTGTTTACCTCTGAAGAACCCACCCATTATGGAAAAATTAATTTAAAGGGTCATCCACAAGGGTGTTATTCGCTTAAATAAGCACCAATGAACCCCTTATGAATATACTTTTCGCTGTTATGAATAACAGCAGTAAGCTCGATCTTAATCTACCAATGAAAATACCACTTACAAGCGTAGCTACAATACTTTCTATTACTGTATGGAGCTAAAAACATACCACATACTGCGGACAGTTTATAAATAGTTGCATCCATTTATCCTGAGTGTCTCGACCAGCAACACTATTTGACATGTTGATGAGTGCGAATTGTTATTGCCAGGAAATAAGAAACACCGCATTAATGCGTGCTTCATCCTACATATTTCAGGCAGCAATATAAATTAAAGTGAAATTGTAAATACATGTTACAATGCTTATACAATAGAAATCCCGATACAAGAATAGGCCGAGAATTGCTTTACAACAGAACAATCTAAAAAAATGTTTAAATTTCGGAAAATCTTAGATAACAAACCCTTAGTCATATTTTCAACCACCATTGGATAGAAATCCTAATTTCAATAAATTTCAGCTAAAAAGGGAATAACTAGATTAGAAATTCCAGAGGCAGCTTGGGAAAGTACTCCTCCAGTAAAAAATAAAGTGTCCGAAGAAAAAACTTAACCTAGTAACTGATAAGAAAAAAGAAAGGAGAAAATGCCAAGAATCATGCTGTAGTACGACCCCTTTTACCAAGGGGGCAAGGGGTTAGCGGAGTTTTTTTTTTTTGCAGACAATTAAAACTGGATCAGGCCTTAAAGCTACCAGACCATTGCAGCGTCTTCCAGGCCGAGTTGCCAGCAATAAAGGAAGTCCTGTCGTGGCTAAGGTGGAACGTGATATCTGTCACAGATATTCGAATCATCACTGAAAGCCAATTTGATCTGAAATCGTTGGAGTATTATGCCTACACATCCAAGGAGCTTCAACTATCGCCTATCCCTTAACGAGATGGCTGAATAGCTAACATTCACCTCTCGTGGTTACCAGGACAAAACAACATTTCAGAAAATGAGAGAGCTAACATGCTCGTCCAAAAAAGAACGAAGCAATGAACTAACCTGGCATACGCTGGTACACCACAAACAGCAATAAACTAGAGCTAACGAATCAAGCCATGGCTGAGGCGGAGCTGTGATGGACCCAAGGGCGTACCTACCTAACCACCAGGCAAACCTGGCAACGACTTGACCGACAGCGAACCACTGAACTGATCTCCCTAAAACGAAGCGACGTCAGCATAATCGTTGGTGTCATCACTGGTCATTTACTTATTGGCAGTGATGCACATAGAATAGACTAGGGAAAGTTTCGAACGACTACTGCAGGAACCTTGAAGACGAAGAGGGGGATGAATCTATCTAACACCTGCTCTGCGCCTGTCCGGTCCTCTGTCGTAGTAGGAAAGAATACCTAGGATCCTTCTTCCTTAACGACCTGACTGACGTTCAGCGGATTGGATTTTCTTAATTTTGTACAAAGTACAAATTGGTTCCTTGAATAGGTTGTCGTCCCCCTCGTAGCAAAACAAAGGGCTTATTTGTCTTAGCTGTGTACTCCATACCTCGTGGAGGCAAGGTGTTATCTACCTACCTATGGCCCCTTTCACTGGAAAGTTCCAAATTTTGTAATTATCCAGAACCATGTAAAATCTTGTATGAGCACCCTACAGATAAATATTTTTATTTCCTCTACTGTACTGGTGCTGTAAAAACACTTAAGCTCAGAACGTGATTTAATGTGTTTCTGTCTCACCAATATGGCTTTAGGGCTTATATTCTACTGTCGGGCATGTATGTTAGTAAGGGCATGCAAGGGCATGGGGGATGGCCGTGGTGTAGTGGTTAACCTCCTCGACCGTCGAGCGGAAGGTCTATAGTTCAAAGTCGTTTCATAGCCAATAATAAGCAATTCCTATACGGAAAAAATTATGCAACATGGTTGTGAATGGGAAGTGATCAAACGAACTGCTGCAGGCATACCACGGGGTGACCGTGGTGCAGTGGTTAACATCATCGACCGCCGATCGGAAGGTCTATAGTTCAAATTCGCTTCCTAGCCAAGTAAAAGCAATTCCTATACGGACAAAAAGTATGCAACGCAGTTGTGAATGGAAAGTGACCAGACGTACTGCCTGCAGGCATAACATTCACAGTATATGGTCAACTGAAATTCATCCTCTGCGTATGCAATATTAAAAGTGCTCGAACGAATTATTACGGACTATAACCAAAAAGCGGAATTTGGTCGGCTCTCGTCCTATCTAGGACAACCACCCTGAGAGTAGTGGACGAACATCAACGACCCAAACCACTGCACTCCATTCAGTTTGTGTGTGTAACAACACATCATAAGAGAATATAAAAATCTTGAACCTGCGCGTGTCTCTAAAAAAAAAATATATATATATCACTCACAGTATATGGTCAATTCAAATTCATCCTCTGCATATGCACTATAACACCAAAAACGCCTGAAACAATTGCTGAGAATTATAACCAACGCGAAATTCGTACGGCTTTCGTCCTATCTAGGACAACCACCCCTGAGAGTAGTGAAAGATCATTTACGACCCAAACCACTGTACTCCGTTCAGGTTGTATGTATGACAAACATCAAAAACAACATAAGAGTATATAACGATCTCGGCGGCCAGTTTACATCACCTCCATGTAAGAGGACCATACCCTCGAATCGCTTGTGCAGAATTTCCATTGTGATGTGAGCTATGTGGCACGTAGCGACTTTCTGTTGAAACTACATGTGGTTGGTGTTCATAGAAAAAGAAGTTGGTAATCATCGACCTGCAGTGCTCGAATTACAAACTCGCTCCAAAACCGAAATCAGACAAGAGATCATTTATAAAAATGAGAAAGAGTGTCGCAGACAAAATGGAGCTCTGGGGAACACCATTTACATTTACAGAGTATCAGACTTGAATCCGTCCAAGACAACTTGAATTGAACGATTCGAAAGGTAGCTTCTAATGCATAGAAGAAGGGAGTCAAAAGAGCTTCATACCAAACTCTGTCAAATGCTTTTGAAATATCAAGTGCAACTGTTTTGCTCTCAGCCGCCTGGTGGAGCGAACAATTGCACTTCTCGGTCAGATATGCACTGAAAATATTAGTGGATTTGTTGCTGCGGAAACCATACTGCCGGTCATTCTGCGACTCGAGATTTTTCGTTAGCTGACCATTTAGCAGCTTTGCCATGACCTCGGAAAGAAGGGACATTAGTGCAATGGGTCGTTAATTGAAGAGAGGGGAAGATTCACCTTTTTTGGTGATGGGCTGGACAAATGCTATTTTCCACCTACTCCGATAGAGCCCAGAAGGGTAGGAAAGGTGAAAAAGCTTACGCAGTGGTTTTGCCAGCGGAGGATAACACCTCTTCAGAATTGTTGGGGAAATACCATCTGAACCAGCGTATTTGTATATGTCAAGTTCGTTGAGACCCCTTGCAACTGCATGAGTACGATAGTAAATTTGTGCCATGGTGGAACTAACGTACTTACTCCAGAACAGGCGGTGACAAAGGTGATTTTGGGAAATGCAAGCTTGTGGCGAAGTGGGCAGCAAGCAGATAGACTTTTTCTGAGGACTTGACAGCTGTAATGTCATTGTGACATTACATTATACGCGAGTATAAGCCACGAGACGGATTTTTTGATGTTTTCGACGAGAGACCAAAAACTTCTGCTACTTTTGGGACATTGTAGCAATTTACGCCTCAGTTTTTGGTCGTGTAAAACTTTGGCTCCCGACACAGCCATGTCATCGAACGTGTTTTTCACGGTGTTTCTCCTCAGCGGGGTTCTGACAAAGCCCCCTGTAGTAAAAATGTCATGAAAAAGCTTCTCGAATTTCACCTATCGGAAAATGAAATCACACACAACATGGGTGATTGAGAGAAGTTCGGCTCAGGTCCTCATTGGACTGTAACGCCAACATACATACATACAAAACTTTGGCTCATCGAATGTGGGAGTTGCTGTCATTTCTGCCTTGTATATATCTTCTGGTGTTTGCCTCAAGTCAAACCACGCATTATTAATTATTTATACTTAATACTTAATACTTTTTATCCTATTGGGGATAAAAGTGGTTATACCAGTATGGATAATGCTTGTGATCATGTCAGCTGCGGCGTCCACGTCGTTGTCGACGAAGCACAACGATCAGTTAAATCTCAGCGGTAATTTCGACATACCCGACGTCTCTGTCCAGATTTGGGCTTCTATAAAAAAAACCGTAGTGAATTGTGTGCTTACAAATGGTGAATTTAAGCTATAAGAAATTAAGTTACGAGGTGGATGTTTGGCTATACTGCAAAAGCAGCAAACATAAATGGGGAGACTGTGGCGAGAAACGAATAATGGGACTGAGCTGTATCCAGACTTCTCGTCAATCTGTGTTTCGAAAAGAGCCAAAACAGCCGGGTGGGAAGAGAGACATCGGCATAAGTGGCAAAGAAATTCCTTCTTAACCCACGAATGTTGCAGAACTGTTTACAGAATCCCCCGATCAGTACAGTATGCAAAACATTGACGAACGAAACATCAACTAAGCAGAGCCGTGAAGTGAAGAGCCGTCGTCGGCAATGCAAAAACAAACTATCGTAGGTGTAATACCCGTACAGTAGTAAGTTTTACTTCACCAACAAGAATCAACTCTTACGACCCGCTATGTGTCAGTAGTATTAGCACTTATTCAGTACGGCGTAATGAGTGCCAACACCCGCCAAATTTAAAATGCATATATGTACATATGATAATTGTACATAATGAAACAAAACGAAGACTTCTCAGTTACGAAATATGTCTAGCCAAGAAGTATGAATCCAAAAGCGGCAAAGAATAGATATTTCAAAATATATGTCAAGGACACATGCATTCGAAATAACTCAGCACTAGGGTCTTAACAAAATCATAAAAAAGGCCAAAACAACCCATAAATAATGTCTTCCTTCCCCAGTCCTTCGGCCTCAGATAAGCACATGATTATCCTCTTATACTGGCTCGATATGAAAAACAAGAAAAGAACTAGAAACAACCCAAAGGAATAAAGCGAAATATCAATAAATAATTTTTTGTTGAACGTGTTTTCAAAGCCATCAGTTCAATCTAAATCGAATTAATCGATTATTACTCGTATTCGTACAAGCCTATGTGTTTTTTTTTCTATTCAAGTCTATAAGAAAGGGTTCTCGTGACAAGGGTCTGCACTTCGACAAGAAATCATAGTCGGGCGGAAATCCTCTTTATTGCTTTATAAGGGTAACGAAGACTTCCGCAAGATATATTACCAACAGTAGACGCCAAGGAATAACGTGATAACATGCAACCCTTTAACCTAAACGAATGAGGGTAAAACCTACGAAAAGAATAACCCCTTTAACCCTGAATTGGAGCCACTGAGAAATTTTGTCAGTCGCAACAGTGCATTGTTTGGTGGAATGAGATGGATTGTGGGTAAGTAGGGGTAGCTCTAACATTGCCCGTGGCCGGGGTAAATGTTCTCTCAAACCTAGGTCAGCTCAACCCCCCCGATGTACGAGTAATTTTACCCTTGCCAGTTTGTTCATCACCATTATCATCACAGTTGTTGTCGTCGTAATTATCGTCGACGTCAGCTATGTCGCAGGAATGACTAAGGCTTGGATTTTGGTTGGTAGCTACATAAGCATGAACGGGGACGGTAGTAGTGAGATTCATTGTGAAATTGTAGTTAATTTTTTAATACACTCTATCGGGAATGAATCTTTTCTGTACCGGTCGCAAGCTAGCGCCGATAATTCGTGCTAATTTCCACTGTCACGACATCGAAAAGGGAACGCAAAAATGCATCGTGGCAGAACGCAATGAGATATGGAAACTAAACAACGAAATAAATAATGAAATCACCGACAGCCTGATGACAAATTCGTTTAACCAATAAGTCGTGGCTTTTGAAATAGACGGATGGAAAGAAATTTGATTTTTCAGACTACGTATGAGAGAAACACCAAAAGATATGATCTGGGGTACTTAAAAAGGTTTGATTATGAATGCATTTTGTCGCGTTAACTAACGACTAATGATCTAAAATGAAGGGACCGAAGTCTCTGCTTTGAGGCAGACAAAAAAAAAAAACAACAACTGATCGAAAACGTTTTTGGCAGAGGAGGTTCTTCTTCGTTTTCGCTACAGCTTACAGCTTGTGGCGAGCCTGGGCCCTATTTCAAATTGACCGTCCTTGAACGCCTCGCCCCTCAGGGTTGGGCTCAAAGACCTTCCGGGCCAAAACTGTGGTGTGCATACGTTCTACCTAGCCATCTTAGGCATTTCGTCATGTTCATGTTGCTGTACAGTCAATACAATTGACTGTTAAGTCTTCTCCTCCATTCCCCATTCTGGAACTCGTTGGTCTGTAATTGGGTCTCATTTCTTGTGGATCGGGCAAACATTCCTCTGACCATATCTTACAAATCATTCCCAGCTGCCTAAAAGTTCTGAATGGGTCATTCTACCTGACAGCGGAATCTATTTCGTCATCGCCTTTATTCAGTCTGCAGGTGTAGTCTTTCTGGATTCTTAGTACCGACTGTTCATCCACTAGGTTTCCGTTTTCGTCCCTGTAGATTTCCGTTCTGGTTTGATATCCCTGGCATGTCTGTTTTATTCATTGATAAAACTTAAGAATGTCGTTCCTGCGATAGCATTTCTCCATCTCTTCGATCGCAAGCTTCTCATTTTCTCTTTGTTTTGTTTTGGGAAGCTTACGCTCTTCCCTTCTCTTCTTGTTCTGGGCAGAGCCGCTTAGCTGCGTGTGCCCTCCTACACCCGCTGTCAAACCATGGATTTTTTGTTGGCGGCATTTTGGAACCCTGTACCTAAAAGGCAGCGCTCTCTTAGGCTTGTTGACAACAGGTACATTTTTGTTGTATAGACTGAGCAGGTATTGGAGGGTTTTTCGAGGGCTTGAGTGAGACACAATTGGCGTAGGCTCTGGTGGTCTCTTCCGTTTGTAGTATTGCGACCTTATATGCTGCTGGCCTTTCTCGATTCTTCTGGGCCAGATACATATATTCGCAGACGTAATCTGGCTGCCATAAGATAGTGATCCGAGTCGAAGGAGGCTACTCGGAGAGTTCGTACATCCAGAATATCGGATGCGTGTCTGCCATTAATCGCAATGTGATCAATCTGGTTTGACGGTTGATTGATCCAGAGAAGTTCCCTCCTGGACATTGAGTGGCGATTTCCTTGCCCAGTTTTCTAGCACGATTTGATCGTCGTAGTCGCGACATGGGCATATAATCTATCTAGAGGATCGTTGGGTTCTTGAGCGCAATTAAGGCCTGATATTGGCGAATTAGGGCTTCATTGCAAATGCTAGTGTGTTAAGGTTAAGTATGTCACTTATTACGTTTGATCCTTCAAATTGAGACACTTATATGTGCTAAAACAATAACTCTTTCTATTGCGGGTCATGAAAAAAGAACCCTAATGACATATTAGGTGTGTTGCAGAGACTCGCTTATTAATAATTAACATATTATGGACAAATCAATAAAACAAAAGGGAAGTTTCCCAACTGTATGCAACCATGCCAGAAAGTAATTTGCGAGTCGGATTCGTGGCGTAATGGTTAACACATTGGACTCTCAATCCACTGATCCGGGTTCAAATCTCACTGTCAGCAGCCACCAAAAACAAAGACCATCAACCTCTCCTTCCCTATTCTACGTTGGCCATTCGAGCCGAACGATCATGATGATGTTGCTTTATAACAAAAGGAAACAACCAATTCAATTAAACAAAAAACAAAGAACAATGTTTCAAGTTTGATGATCCGCGACGCCACAAATGTACGGAGAGCGAGGACTCGATGAGTGTGTTTTTTGTTCGCTGTGAAAAACGTTCACAGGAACTTTAGAATTTCAACACAAGTTTGGAAGTCCAGTGTGTTAACCATTACACCAAGGGTCCGGGTCGTAATTTGCTTTATTTCAAGGCTGGATATAGTTGGAAAATTTCCCTTTTGTGTGGTTTAAAATAAAAAAATACTACAATGAAAACACACACTTGGGTGTATTACGGCAACACACTTATCATTTGCAGTGTTAATGCGGGTTGTTAAGAGGCGTTCGTTTACATGTCGGAAGCTCAAGAATTTTTGTCCAACTCTGCCTCTAATAACAAACCCGAATCCAAATAAGCGTTGTCTTCTGTTCTTGTAGCAGTCGTCGTAGTAGATGACGCAGTTTTTCATCCGTTTTTTTGCTTGACTTATTCCATCTCACTTCCCGGATTGCTATAAAATCTACCTTATAGTAGTCTAGGGCCTCCACAAATTGTTTGGCTGCACGATGTTCTGTTGAGGGACCTAACATTTCACGCAAAAAGCCGAAAATTTATTTTATTTTTTCGTTTTATTAATCATGTTTACTTCCTGTGTCGTCATTTGTGAATCCGTCCGTTTTTAGGGTGCCGTACCCAAAGGTAAAACGGAACCCTATTACTAAGACTTCGCTGTCCATCCGTCCGTCTGTCACCAGGCTGTATCTTATGAACCGAACAAAATGAATATTTAAGAGGGCCCCCATACAACAGACATGATTTTCATCCAAAAAATCCCCTTGGTCACATACTGAACTAAGGTTAGTCGACAATATCCCACAACCAGTAGCAAACTTCCCAGTTTTGATCTCTTTTGTGTCTTTGATGAATTAATCCTAGCTGCGAACCTTTTTCCCATATTTCCCATTATTGTTATTCACCTTTTCACATCGTTGCTGTCAAGTAAGATAATTGATTTGAATTCAATTGACACTTTGATGATCAACTATATCTCATCATGAAGATTTTTGAATATCAAAGTCAAAGTCAAACCAAAGTCAATCAAACCAAGATCTGTCATCATACAAAAAATGTGATTTAATGTGACTAATGAGGTAACATACATAGTCTCTTTCATATTTATATACACAGATAGACGGAACCCTTTGTGGGCGAGTCGGACTCGCACTTGGCGGGTTTTTTTTTTATATTCGAGTTTTTTTTTTTTTGGTTTTTTGGTTATGGCTTGCCGAGCCATGGTCAATCCGACCATGTTAACATGCTTGGTTGCAATGGCTTCTACTCGCTATTTGGCGGGCCAAAGCGCCTCGGATATGTTACCCCTACAAGGTCCTTGTAAGCCATTTACCAAAAAAAGGAGGTGACCGAGATAAAAGAGGATGAAAGTGGACATTTCTAAGGACATTAAAGGATTTGAATTTTAAGGTTCTTTATATATCAACTATATATGTATATGTTTATTTCGCGGCGTTCCTCCTCGGCGGGGTATTGGCAAACCCTGCGTAGTATACTTGCCGTGGAAAAGCTTCTCGACTCACGCCGTTTGGAATCGGCATTAAACTGTAGGTCCCTTCCACCTATGTGAAAAATAAATCACACACAACATGGGTGATTGAGAGAAGGTTGGCTCTGGTCCTTCACGGGCTGTAACGCCATCAAAGAAGAAGAAGATATATATCAACTGAACAAGAAATCTTACATGTTTCTCCACGCACTTATAGTTACCAATATTGTATTATTCCTTATTGTTCATTTTATTCAAAGTGTCCATAACCCCTATGGAACCCCTCTATAGAAGTCCAAAAATCCCAAATTTTAAAATCACCAAAACTCACAAACGCACTTTAAGTTTGGGGAAAATATGTATTACTGCGCGCGCACTCGGTCGATGGACCCAATAAATTAAATAAACTCGCTCAAGGTAACAACTTTCTTCGAACAAAGTGTAAATTATATACTTGAAAAAAAAAAAAAAACCAAAATTACAAAAACCGAGGCGAGTATGAAACAAAAACAACAAGGCCGAAACTTACGCAACTTTTAATTTTTTATCGAGTTCAGGGTAAGGCATTCACCCCTAAAACTCAGCGCGACACAATGTCCGCCTCCAAAAACTTAACTAGGTTCACAAATGAAAGTTGTGAAAATTATTCAAACTTTCCCGACTTTGGCGAAACTTTTTAAAACATTTCCGGTTTTAATACATACCCCCTTGGATGCACAGATATATGTACGTACCCGTAGAGATAGACAGCTACCGAACACACGTACTATACTCGTATGCTAGGCATACTTTGGCATTACACAAAACTTTCGCTTGTCCTTTAACTTTTCCGCCTATTTTCCAGTTTCAGGTTTGGATGAAATCATTTTCTAACACCAAAGCTGAATGGAAGGATACTGCTTCAATCAGTGTGTTTTGTTTTTTCTTTGTATCTCCTGTTGCTAGCCGCACGCGTTTTGACAAAACTCCAACTTCATACATATGCATACAAAAGCAAATTAAACACACAAAAAAAAAAAACAAGAAACAGAACGTCCTAGGAACAATTAAACTTCGGTTGAGGTAAAACAGATACTTTGGAAGGTAGGCATTTCGACGACTTAACGGCCTCAGTCTGCTTAGAAGTCATTAATCTGCTAATAAGCAAACATTGAACAACTTTTGCCGGCAAATATAAAATAGGGAACATTTCCGAAAGTTTTGATTCCTTCCAACCCTACGTTGCTTGTTACTGTAACTTCCGGCTTTTGTGTCGGTAAAGTTTGACTGAAGGGTATGAGACGATAACCTTGAGCTTGAGGGGGTCCATGTCGTGGTACTTTATCGCCCATCATGCCACAAACTCCCGCTTAAATTCATACTACTAGGGACTGATTTTAAAATGAACGCTTTTTTTAATTTCATCCTAACCGTGGATATCTTTGGAACTCTTGAATTCCAAAAACAAAAATAAAAGAAGAAAAAATTGATTTTTAATGTGAAAAGTGTGTGCAAAGTTTTTACCCGAAAAGTTTCATTCTAAGTTTGGCAATTATATACTTTTTCATCTCGTATTGTTGGTAGCTTAGTCCTTGCTTGACGATGTGCTCTTTGGGGGCCGTATTTTGGATTTGTAGGCTGGTGCAAGCGAGACATCATCATCGTCGCGACTATGTGGTGTCTGGCGAAACGTTTTCATGGCTGCCAAGTTATAGTCGATGAAGAACAACAAGGAAATTAGAACACGGGAAGTTTGTTCGGCAAGCCTTAGACTGTTGTTCAGAAATAAGTTTTTGACCCAGTTTTTGGCGGAGTTTCTGGAACGAAGGGTTTGTTGACAAAGTGTGGTATCGCGCGAAAATCGATGCTGAGTTTTTACTGTCTGCTTCCAGCTTTAATATTTTTAATAACTGATTAAAGTGTGCGAGGTTTTCCTTGGCATTGAGTATGTCGCAGCAGAACTAGGTATGTTTCTAGGTTTTTCGAGAGGGTTGGTGACCCTCCATCTCATCACATTCATGATCAAAACGATTCATTCATTTTCAACGAATCCATGTTAGTTTGAACAAACTCTTTTGACCCTGACTTACACCTTTCACTACTTCCCGGACTTTTGTCGATAAGTCGGTTCAAGTAATGAGTCAAGAGCCGGTGGATTAAGGACGTACAGCCTAATACTTAAAGAGGGTGATGCCCTAAGGAGCACATACATACATACATATGTATGAATGGTTATGATAAAATTTCGTAAAGATTATGAAGGACGTATTGGTTTCCCATAATGAGGAGCTTTGCCAATGGCTGCTTTATAGGAGGGAATGGTTGCAAATACCAAACTGGATCATCTAGAGTCAATCACAACTAGCCAAAGTGGATAAAAGACATGGTTTGGTAACACGGGTGGAGTACTTTATCAAGTGGTCGTACATCATTCTGGAAGTCACAAGGATGGTAAAGCAATATCCGACCAAGTCAGAGTATATTTTTGGTACGCTTGGGCCGTCAATAGTTAAAACCCTTGGTGATACGCTACGCCATTTCTACTGTCCTACTGTGAAAAATACAAAATAGATTTTCAAGAAAAAAATGCTGCTTCTTCCAACTGGCAGTTGGTGCTGGGTTACACTCTTTGTCTCCCTGTCATTGCTATTCCTATTCCTTATAATGTTGAGCTCAAAGTGGGCCTTTTTGGTGGGATTTATTGGGGAGATAAATAGTAGATAAATAGTTTTCGCTATTCGCTGACGATTTAACTGGATAAATCGTAAGAGCTGTAGAGCTGTGGAGAAACTTACAAATTGGATCTGTTTACTTCGCCAAGAAGTCGCTACAGTGCGATGTGAACCTGGGCCTCAACCAATAGTTTTTCCAGCTGGCACGATCTTTTGCCAGCTACTTCCAGCGCCGCACGCCCAGTTGGTTAAGGTCCCCTTCCAACTATGTGCGCCACTTTAGATTTGGTCGTTCTCTGCTGCGTCGTCCCGCGGGGTTAGACTGAAAGACTCTTTGGGTCAGACTGGTGTTGTCCACATTAAACATTGGATCCGAAGACGTCGTCCTAATCCGATATTGCTGTACATCCCGTATAATTCGTCGTTGTGTCTTCTCTTCCACTCTTCGTCCATACAACATAGATTGACCATCGATTTGCTGCAGAAACGACCAAGGGCCTCCTTATCCACCTTCGTTAAGGTCCAGGCCTCTGCGCCATAGGAGAGAACCGGGCTGACTTAGGCTTTGTATAGCGCAACCTTGGTCTTTCGAGAGAGGAATCTATTTCTCAGTTGCCTTTTGACACCAAAGTGGCAATGGTTGGCTAGAGTGATTCCGCGTTTGATCTCGGCACTGGTGTTGCTGTCGCTGCTCACTAGTGAGCCAAGGCAGACGTAGTTCTTGACCACTTTGAAATAGTAGCATTTTAGCCGCATTTGCTTCAATGCTTTCGAACGCCACATTGACGTCTCGGTGTGTCCGTCCAATTACGTCAAGGTCATCCGCGTACGCGAGCAATTGTGCAGACTTGAAATAAACCGTACCTCTACGTGAGTCTCGTATGATATTTTCAAGTACGATGTTGAAAAAATTACATGACAGTGCGTTGTTTTGTCTAATTCTTTTTTAACATCAAAGGTCTCGGCTAATTCGCTACCGACCTTAGTGAAGCAGCGATAATTCTCCAATGTCATCCTGCACAATCTGACGAGTTTGACAGGGATGTTAAAACTAGACATGGCTCCGTAAAGCTAGTCTCTATGCACACAGTCATACCCAGCTTTGAAATCGACGAAAAGGTGATGGGTGTCGATTTGGCTCTTTTCCAAGATCTGCCGTAGTGTGAATATATTTGGTCTATTGTGGATTTACCTAGCCTGAAACCACACTGATGAGAACCTATCAGATTATCCATAAAGGGTTTCAGGCGTTCACATAATACGGTTAAAAAATAAGCGATGTTAAGGAGTCTTATTCCTCTTCAGTTGGCGCAGTTAGAGGGCACTCCCTTCTTGTGGACCCGGCAAACTGCTGAGTTTCCACTGGTCGGGCATGCTTCCCTCCGACCATATTTTACAGATGAGCTAGTACTAACCTCCTTGCTTTGGTGCCGTTATAGTTCGTAAAGGGCCAGAGAGAAGCTTCTCCCAATCACCTATTCTGTGTGTGATTTATTTTTTGCACAGGTGAAAGGGACCTATATTTTAATGCCGATCCCGAACGGCGTTAATCGATACGCTTTTTCATGGGAAGTATACTAGGGGGTTTTGGTAGTACCCCACCGAGGAGGGACGTCGCGAAATAAGCATTCGATTGCGTTGGTGTTATCGGCATCCGAACTCGCTCATCGTGCGTCAGGGTCCAACACACTAACCATGCGATGTTAAGGAGACTTATTCCCCTCTAGGTGACGCATTTATAGGGGTCCCCTTTCTTGTGGACCAGACAAACGGTGCTGAGATTTCACTCATCGGGCATGCTTTCTTCCGACCATATTTTACAGATGAGCTGGTATATGTTCCCAACCAACTCATCTCCAGCCGCTTTAAATAGCTCGGCAGACAGGCAGTCGGCACCCACAGCTTTATTAGTTTTAAGCTTCGAAATAACCAGTTTAGTTTCATCTAGATCGCGTTTGCGGAATTCTCTTGCATCTCCGTCTTGTCCGTTGTCCGTCTTCGTCCCTACAGGCTTCTGCTCTGGCTTTATAGAACTGGCATATTCGTTTTACTTTTTCGTATAAGCGAGCGTCATGCCTGTGGTAGCATCTCCCTATCACCTCGGTCTCGTTCTTTCCATGCCCTCATTTGTTCTTCCTTAAAGGCGTGCGTTCCTTCCTCGTTTTCTGCTTTTAGAGTTCAGGTGCGGCCTTCTTCAGTCTATGAAGAATGGCTTTGTAGGTGGTTTGCTTTGCTAGATGGACTTGATCGCATTACTCATCAAACCAGGGCTTTCTAGCTAGCGGCGGTTTAAAATCGAATACATTTGAGGCAGCGTCTCTGACGGCACCCAGGCAATGCTCCCGCTGTTGTTCTGTAAATTGTGCCAGTGTCATCGGATTTTTCGAGAGGCTGATAGAAACTCGATCGGCAAAGCTTCTAGCGGTCTCCTGCAATCGGAGCTTTCCGACGTCAAACTTTCGGTTTCCAGCTCGATTCCGTGGCATCAACAAATTTGTTCGCATATCTATGATGCTGGGGGATTGTCTGGCGTCGTGTGTGGGAATCGTGTGCGAACTAGAAGGAGATTACGCCCCGCCAGGTAGTCAAGTAACCCGTGTAGGCTATATTTCCCCTTGATCGACTCAAATATGACCTCTTATGCCCAGTTTTGCATTAAAATCTCCTAGGACTATTTTTGTGTCGTAGCTGGGACATTGGGCACATGTTCTGTCTAGGAAGTCGTAGAATTCTTCTTTGAGTCGGTCGTCCTTTTCTTCCGTTGGGACGTGAGCGCATATTAAGCGAATGTTTCCAAATTTAGCTTTGATGCGGATTGTTATGAGGCGTTCGCTTATGTCTCGGAAACTTAAGCCTTTTTGTCGGAGTCCTCCTTGAATAACGAATCCACACCCGAATAGGCGCTGGTTTTTCTCCTTGTAGCAGTTCCCGTAGTAGATGTCGCAGCTTTTCATCCGTTTTATGCCTGGTCCATCCCATCGCACTTCTTGGAGTGCGGTTATATCTGCTTTATAGCAGTTGAGGGTTTGCTCCAATTGATCGCCTGCATCCGGTTTGTTAAGGGACCTAACATTTCAGGTGCAGACTCTCAAGTCCGTTAGTCGTTTGCAAGGTCGTCAGCTTTGTATCCGTCCGTATCTGAGGCTTGTTGTTGTTTCGGAACAAGTAGGTTTTTACGTGATAGGGATGTTACCCCTAAGCACAACCCCCAACCTAGAGGGACAGGTTCCTCTTTCCCCCAGGAACAAGGGGTTGGCTCGCTGCACACATTGGTTCACTACCTGGCGGGTGCCAGGGTAGTTATCCAGGGAGGGGGCACGCGGAAGCTGTGTGTCAACTTGGATTGAGCAGGGACAGAGATCGAAGCTGGCGTTTGCCATGTTAAACACGATCAACTTCTTTGCTCTGTTTGCTCGTTCCCTCCCCCTTGGCATCTGTATTATAAAAAAAAAAAGATGGGTATTTCCTAAAGTTGCTCATTATCGAATCGAATCAGCTGTCCGTGTCGCTAACATAGAAGCATAGCAACTAACTAAAATTATTTCTAGTAGTTTCCTCAAGAAAAATTTGCTATCGGAGTGGTCTATAAGCTATAAGTTGTTTACTCTTTTTATTGGCAACCACATTTGGCTTCTTAAGTAGTACTGTACACCATTGCTAAACGTCACTTATAAAATTCCATTTCACAACTTCGAGTATGTTTTTTTCCCATTCATTATATGCCCTTCCTTCGAGGACTTAATTTAAAAATTGCATTTTTATTATATTCTTTAATAAGTGAAAAATTTACGAAAATCGCTAGACTCGCAAGGTGTGAACAAAATGCTTTTCATTACCTTCCATGGACAATAGTCTCATTACAATCCCCGTTCTCCAGTGACACCTTGCCATTTTCGTCCTTCAATTTATGCCTTATTCTCCACGGCGCTCAACGAAAGGGTAAACGAAATGCAAACAAACAAGGGAAATCATAGAAAATATCAACCGTCATTTTTCTTCCCCCCATCCAATCACAACAGAACTCAACCCACCCCGTCCTATTATTTATTTTTTTCTCAATCCTGCAGCGCCTTTTCTGTGGTCAAAGGATTTTTCTTCGTCTCCACGTAGCTCTATTTGAATTTTTTCTTAACAGCGCTATTTGGTTTCTTTTGAATAATTTCAACCCCAATAAAAAATGATGTGAATCCTTAATTAAGGATAAGGAAGAGAAAAGACGACACGGAATAAAAATGCGCGGGCGAATATTTCATGTTGCCATACTGTAATTTTTTTTGTTCTCAACATTTTTTTCGTCCTGTCACGTGGGAATTGCATTTTGGGACTCCTTAGAACCGGCAGCGCATCATTTATCCTGCTGCGCTGGGATTCATTGCTTCTTACGAGGACAGCGATCATCCATACGAAGACCAGTGGTAACAAATTGTGTGACTTTTTTGCTGACACTTTTTTTTTTTTTTTGTCTAAATATTCAAATTGACGAATTGATATTTGCATTTAAATTGAAAATTACATTTGCTTAGTGGTCACAATGGACTGGTTTACCTTGAGGATGAAGGAAAAAAAACAAGAAATGTTTCAACATACTAGAATCCCCCCACTGTCAGGCGCCTATTTATCTTTGAACTGAATGAATGATTTAGGTAGTGTGCGAGTATCTTAGTATCTTGCCTTTTGTCAATTTTGCATTCTTCAGTTGTGTCATCATTGCCTTTTGTAATTTATCCCATTTTCATAATTCTCTGACAGGACATTGATGTCGTAACTAAAGGGTGGACATAAGGATGGCATTTGTGATATCTTCCGCTGGGATATACAGAAAACATTGGACGTCTCGGGAAGGACTGTCAAAAGGCATTCCAGTGGAATTAGGGAATTAGTCATAATGTTATCATGGACGGGATAATGGGACGATTTCGGTGGGTAGTATTGGGGGACGTAGTGTCAGGATGACATTGTTTTGTTATCCAACTGTAAATTGCTGCTAATTTAGTTTATTGCCACGCAATTATCCAAACGAACAAACTGACAAATGAGTCGTGATTTGACGGCGATGGTAGTGTAGGCCGAGGACGAAAGTCATTTGAATTGTCAAAGACCACATGTCGCTTAATATCCTCAGAGACGGGTGGGAGGAGATAAGCCAACGGGCACCAATTAAGGGTAGATGTGTTGTCTGTATGTGTCACTGACTTCTGTTTGTTGTGAGTGTGAAATATGTTGAGGAGTAGACAAATGCGATTAACTAGGAATAGAGGAATGGGGAAAGTGGTGAATGTAGTATGGTGTTGTAATGCTGCTCAAGTGTTTCCGAAAGGATGTGTGGCGAGAAGAAATTCATGAGATATTATTCTTCTCCTTATTCAGATGGACGTGCTGTAAGGTTACATCCATACATTAATGAGTTTTGTCATCCCATGGATTTGATGCTAACGGCAGGGAGTAATTTATAAAGCTGGATTAAGAGACGTTTGGATTGGCGTTAGCATTTGTGATGAAGCTAGAATTTCGATGGTTAAATACTGCAAGAAGACAAAATCATCGATTGAGTGGTATTGGGAAAGCAATCTAGGACGAAATGGAAGTAAAGCTACATAAAGTATACTTATCATCAACTAGTACTAGTCCGTTTAAGAGAAAGAAATGGAAGAGAACAAGACGACATGGTAATGTGGGAATTAGTGTACCTGTCCGATACAGTCGGATAATCAGCAAAGTCACAACATAGAAAAATAGAATTACGGAGCGCCAGAGTACATATTTTTGTAGATACTTCAAATCATGTCAATAGTGTTATTTTTTAGAACAGTCATCCCAAATCCTAATGTGGATAATATGGAGACAGACACTGAATCAATATAAGAATTTTTGAAAAACCTCATCTCCACCTTAATATATATATTCAGATTCTAAATGTATGACAATTTACGACCACGAAACCTGACCGTTGCTTGGTAACCTTACCGCGATAGGCTACTTCATGCACGTTTCCTACGTTTCCGTACTTGGATGAATGTGGAAAAATTAAACTAACACGAAACATAGAGTACGGCCGCACCTATGGTGACGCGCACAGGTGGAAAGGGACCTCAACCAACTGCGCATGCGGCACTGGAAAAGACTAGCGAAAGATCGTGTTAGGTGGAGAGATTAACCCCGAACTGTAGCGTCCGTTAAGTAAATAAGTAAGTCAACAAATGAAGATTCCTTATAAGGACTGACTAAGTTTACATCAAATTTTCAAATTTTTCAAATCGTTTTCTGGGAATTTTATTCAGCAGTAATTATGTTCGAAAGTGTAGGGCCTGGGCATGCAAGCCGAAATCGCTGATTCCACTGAACATGGCAAGACGCATGCAACGATTTCTGTTAATGTCCAGGTCAAGTTAACATACAGCCTCCTCGCGACACCATCTGAAAAGCCTCCTCAACACCCGTTAAGAGGAGAACCGATATATGCAGATACCGCCATAGGAAAGAGGGAAGGGCCAAGAACCTGCTCATGTGAAAAACAAACTTGTGATAAATGAGAATATAGCCTCGGATACAAGGACGGATACCCAACCACGACACAGAAATAAAAAGGACCACGATTTGCGAGTATGCTCCTGGATTATGCGAGCTATCTACCTATACACTCCTGGAGCTATTCAGCAAATAGAAAATAACCTCAAGCAGTATAAGACGGATATTACCGCGATCAAGGAAGTACGCTGGCTAGGACAAGGAATGGTAAAGAAAAAGGAGTGCGGCATTTATTACAGTTGTCACAAAAGGCTGTACTTCTTGGGATGCGGACTCGTCGTGGGAAAAAGGCTAAGAAAGAAAGTCATCGATTTCAAGACTATAAGCGATCGCCTGTCATTGATCCGCACCTCAGGCAGATTTTTCAACATTAGCCTTATTTGTGAACACGCCCCTTTCCGACGAGGCTGAAGAACCCATCAAAGAAGATTTCTATGACCTCTTGGACGAAGCTTCGGAGATTGTCCGGAGAACAACAGCCTCCACTATACGACAATAGACAGAGGCTTTCGACTTATCAACTTTGTGGCAACTCATAACACGGTGATAAGTAGCATAAGATTTTTTCACACAGCAACCTCGGGGTCTCCAGGTGGTCGAACGGCCTACCAAATTTACCATGTGCTCCCACATGTAGGACATGCGTCAAACATAATGGATGTTAGAACGTTCAGAGGGGCAAAACACGGATCTGATTATTTCCTAGTGGCATCCTAGCTACATCAGCCCACCAAGAGGAGGTTCAACATTGAAAGCCCGAGCTCCCATGAGATCGCCAGAGACTACAGAGTGCAACTGAGAAGACGGATCGCAAGTATGCCCACAAGAAACCCGTAGTATGATGGCGAGTGTGAGCAGAAAATTGCAGCGACACCGAGCTAGTTGGGAGGAGAAAAAACTGCTACGACTAAGGAAAATAATCTTCACGGCCTTCCAGCTCAAGGATATAAAGGGGTCTAGGCACAAACATAAATATAAGGAAGCTAAAAGCCTTGCTGGAGGATTTCAAGCAACATTACTAGCGGCTGCTTAACGAGCATGGAGAAGAGAGAGTGGTAGTGGACAAAGAGACCCCGGCCGCCAGTCGACTAAGATGTCCCCCTCACAGCATTGAAGAAGTAGGCTTACCTATTAGAAAGCTGAAGAGCAACAAGGCCGCTAGCTCGGATCGATTACCATCTTCTTCTTCTTCTTAACGTGCGCTACAGTTCGGGGTGAACCTGTGCCTCAACCAACATGCCGCTCCAACTAGCACGATCTTTTGCTAGCTTTTTGCTGGCTGAGGTCCCTTTCCACCTGTGTGCGCCACCTTAAATGCGGCCGTCCTCTGCTTCTTCGTCGCTCGGGGTTGGATTCAAAGACTCTCCGGGCTGGAGCTGTGGTGTCCATTCGCTCTACATGACCCAGCTATCTTAGGCCTTGAATCCGTAAACGCCTGACTAGACTCATGTCGCTGTACAGCCCGTTAAGTTCGTGGTTGAATCTCCATCCCCCGTCTGCGTTTATAGGTCCGAATATCACGCGCAATATCTTTCTCTCGAACCGACCAAGGACCTCCGCATCCACTTTTGATAGTGTCCATGCTTCTGCGCCGTACAATAGGACCGGGATGATAAGGGTCTTATATAGAGTCAACTTTGTTCGGGAGAGGGCTCTATAACTCAATTGCCTCCTGAGCCCAAAGAAACAGCGATTGGCAAGAGTGATTCTGCGTTTGATTTCGGAACCGATGTCGATGTTACAGGTCACTGCGGAGCCAAGGTAGACGAAGTCCTTAACTACCTCGAACTTATATCTACCAATACAAAATTTCTGGCCAAGACGTCGGTGGTGAGCGTCCTTTTTTGATGACAGCATGTATTTAATTTTGCCCTCGTTTACCGCCAAACCAATTTTCGCCGCCCCCATCTCAATACTCGCAAACGCCTCATTGACATCTCGCTGTGATCTATCTATTATGTCAATATCGTCGGCGTATGCAAGGAGTTGCGAGGATTTGAAATAGATTGTGCCTCTTGTATTGGCCAGTGATTTTTGCACAATCATTTCCAATATGAAGTTGAAGAAATCAACGACAGCGCATCGCCCTGCCTAAATCCTGTATGATGTATTTCAAGTCTGCGCATTTGCTAGCGTACGCGGATGACGTTGACGTAATTGGACGAACACAGCGAGACGTCAACAAGGTTAAAATTGGTATTTTGATACATAAGGGTAAAGCCAAACATATGCTGTCATCCGCAAGGACGCGCAACTAAGACGTATTTGCCGGAATGTTACAATTGGCAGGTACAATATCGAAGTGGTCAAGGACTTCGTTTACCTGGGCTCACAACTGAGTCATGACAGTATTTTCCCTCTTTCTCGTGAAGAGAACGACATCAGTCTTGGTATGATTAACCGACAGCCCATATCCCGGTCACCAACCATCGACCGACAGTCGCTAAACATGAGTCGACAAAGAGAATAGCGACATCATCTGGATAGGTCTGGGTATAGATTCCAGAGGCATTGAGAGCATCGAGTCGAAAGCTCCCTCAATGTAGACGAAATTTCCCAGCACGTACTCTTTCCTTTCGAGTGCGCTTTCGATTCTCCCAACTAGGCTTTGAAGAGCAGTTTCGCGGAGTTTTCCGCGCTGATAAGTATGTTGCATCTCTGAAAAACGATGCATTCTAAGGGCCACTTTGCGCAAGTGCAGCTCTACTCTACTATTCTCTCCATGCTTAACAAGATGGATGTTAGACTCATTGGTCTAAAACTCTTGGCGGGTGTGTATGTACCTAATTCTCTTTCCCTTTTTTGGGAATCAAGTTTACTTTCACCGTGCACCATGGAATAGGTATGTAGGCAAGCTCCAGGCTAGAAGTAAAAATTATTTTCAAGGCAGGAAGCAACTGCCTTATACCTTTTTGCAGCATAACAAGAACAAGGTATATATGTATATCCCGTCGGTGCCTGGCGATTTAAAAGATTCAAAGGATGCCATGTCACATTCAATGGCCTCAGTTAATATACCAGCTACGCCGAGTTGTTTTCTGAGTGCATCCAGTTTTGTCGATTTTCCCCATTGGAGGACTTTAACCAGCTTGCTAGCCGCACTCAGAGATTGTATCTCTTCGCGGAAGGTCTTATAAGAATCGTTTTTCGATTTACGAATAAGCTTCTTATATTCTTTCTGCTTCGACTTATTCCAGTCATTTTCATCTATTTGAGTGATCTATTCAGGAGACTTCTGCCTCTGTCACCATTCTTCTTTGAAACAAATTCGAAAACATTCTGAGAGCAATGTAATTAAAAATGTATTAGCAAATAGGTCACCCAGCTAGAAACGGACAAGCTGAAACGACAAGCGTAGAAACGACTTTAGAATGGAGTAAAAAACTGGACAAACCCAATAACACATAATAAGCATCGAAATAGATATTGCCTTTTGCTCGATTATATAAAAGTCTGGAGCCCTTCGAGCTGTTAAGGATCGCATATTTACATTTCTCTTTCAAAGCTGAAGATCATAATTCTCATTTGTATAGGTCGTTAGCCCTGTCGCTATGACGTAATGTTTCCTTTTTTTTTCGATTAAACTTCTGTTTTAGGGGTGTCAAATAGAAGTGTTTGACGGCTATCTATAATATTAAACGACAAAAAGAATTCAGCCAAATTCATATGGTATGATCCACAAATGCTTAACAATATTGTGGAGCTAAACATTTCTCATACCTCCATCTTCCATTAAGTACGCCTTTACGCGTCCGAATAACATGTACGTTGGTTCTAAGGAAATTTCAACAATTCCCACCATCTTCCGTAAATGGTGTAGCCAACGGCGACAGCAATTCACCCAACCTTCACCAGGTAAATCTCAACTCAACCGTCGGTGTGTTCAGCAACCTGTCAGAAAGTTTTGCGAAACTCCTTAATTGTTTCGGCTAACCGCAACACATAAATTCAAACTACTAGTACATCGCCTGCCTGCACAGAATGAACGATATGGAACCAACCAGAGAAATACAAATCAGATTTGGTGCAATCGTAAAAAGCATTACCATATCTAGCACGAGCAACCACACCTAGTTACCGCATTCAACATCTCCCCGAACAGTTAGGGTGTCGCTCATTCTCGTAAAGTCACAATCCACGTACAATCTATCTGGACTTGCCGTTCCTTCACTGCATCGAGAATAGTCGTACTTATCGGGCGGGCGCAAAAGGACCGAATGAATGACGCTTTAAAATGAAATCTAGTTTGCGTCCAACAACGTCGCCTTACCCAAAAAACCATCACCACTGCCAGTTTACCTTCATCTTCTGAATGCTACACATTCAGACAGGTTTCTAAATACCTGGACGAGAATGAATTTATGCATAGTTGCTGGTTGCTGGTTGGAAAGAGCCACCTTCAACAATGACGCTGCTGCTATTACCGCCAACGATGTCAAGACGACTTACGTCAGAGACGTTGAACATAGTTCCCAGTCTCTAAACATGTCATTAGTTTCTAGTCGGTTGCAAGCTATTGAAGGTATGTACAATATAGTAGATGTGAATGGGCCACTCTCTCTTGTTGCGTGACAGCTTCAGTGCTAGCTGTCGAAATTCGAGATGAGAATCCCAAATTGCTTGTGACACTATAGGATTCAATAAGTTGGACGGCGGGTTTTCATTTTTGTCAACTGTCACTGGTCTGACGCACGCTAATAACACGCCATTCGGTAAATCATAAATTGAAATCATTCGGGACATCTATGTATTCTGAATGAATAATTGATGGAATGTAACAACTTTTCAGTTCCCACACTTCAACCGAATACACGACGAATATCATGACCTCGTAAAAAACAAAAAAACTGTGTCAACTTTGGTATTCAAAATCACTTAACAAGTTTGAATTACAAACGATATTGTACGTAAACTCCGTCAATCGGAATCAATTAAAAAACAATTTGACGGATAGCGAGCAACCCGCAAGGTTGAAATGTATCCATTACCGATGTCGAGATAAGGCAACAATTACGAAACGACACCGACCACGAAAACGAGAACAGGACATTTGGAGTATTTCATACCTTCTGTCGTTGACTTTTTATTTCCTACTTAAAATGACACGCGATAAGCAAATTGGTCACAACCCCTCGAGTTTTTGTTCTTTTTCTTATTTTTGGGTGGACACAACGTGGCGACTGGCAGTCAGCCGGTTCCGGTTTTGTTAACCTGTTGAGGGATGGAATATGGTTAATGCTAATTACAGGTTGCGACATGGGGACACAGCACCCTATACTGCTAGATCTTGTCAACCTACAACGTTCAATTGGCAGGCGACTTTTTTAATTTTGTGATAATTAAAATAAAATTAAATGTGACGTTAAATCCGATTATAAGGCTCTTTTTTCCTTGATTCCACGTGGCATTTGGTGAATGTTGTTAATTGTTTCATTTGGTTAGAAGGACGAGTTTTATGCGAATATGGAAATCGTAATTATGAATGTAAAATTCATGGGTTTTTGCGGAACGCGCATTCATTACTGAGTTCGGTGTTAATAAGGATAAAATCTCCTAAAGTATATTAAGTCAATGTACCCGCCTTACCTTAATTGTTTTGTACTGTATCTACTAGGTCATATACACTGAAATTGGCTTGATGACCTTGGTTCTATGCGGAAAGGAATTATCTAGCGCATTGAAGCGGTCATCGTAGATATGAACTTAAATTTAAATTCATTCATTCATTAGTATCTTTTTATAACTATCTCTTGCTAGATATTTAAAACTAGTTTATATATCACAAATGCTCAATGTATTATGTGGTATTGCTAAGAAAATGTTTAGGAAGAAAACATAGCGCCAGATCGTGTTTTTTCCTATATGAAAGCTAAATCCAACTAAACCTCACTAAATCTACTTTGGCCTATCTTAGACGGTTTGGTTTTTATATTGGCGACACAGTTAAAAGTTGCTTTGTGGTTAGTACATCTTGCTATTTTACGGTGAATATATTAACGCCAGGTCAACGCGGGAGAATCGTGAACTTATTTTGAAAAACATGGTTCGGTTCGCCAAACTTATACTGCGCTACATCCATTTTAGGTTAGGTATATGGGTGCCCTATTGACGGAAAGTCAAGGCTCACGTAGACTACGTTGCGTCCATTGTGTCCACTTGCTTTGTTTAACCCGTTGATACCTAGACATTTACCGTTGACCTGAACCAACCAGACGATGATAAAAATCCAGTATTCTGTTCAGCCCAATATTACCTACCTCCTCTAGTCCCGAAAGGAAGCATCTTCCTAGGAATATACTCCCTTCTTGGGCTAGCGCCGGCCATTCGCACAGCAGTCGACGAATGGATTCAACTTCCTCTTCGTCCCTGCAGCTTCTGCAGAAGCCATTGTAGGGCTGGCCTAGTCGAGCTGCATGGTAGGATAGCATGCAGTGCCCGGTGAGGGCACCGACTGCCAGTCGAATATTCCCACTATTGAACTTCGGCAGATTTTCCGTTCTTTTCTTATCATAGACGGGCCAAGTCGATCTCGCCGTTGCGTATGTATCTAAGCGACACCATCGCTTATTGGGTTTCACTAATAGCTCCGTCTCTATCTCCCTGTAGAGCGCACTGAGTGGTGCTTTGGCCTCAGCTGAGATCTGCGCAATGTTAGCACTTGATCCCACCTTAGCCAGCTCGTCCACCCTCTCGTTTCCAGAAATATTCATATGACCAGGTACCCAGCAAAGGGTCATCTCATTTACATTGGATATCTCTTCTAAATTCTCCTTGCAGAGTTTGACGAGTTTGGATCTTATCCATGCTGCCTGCAGAGCCTTAATGGCTGCCTGGCTGTCAACATAGATGCATGCTGATCCTTTTTCCTGAGATATTCTCTTTGCTGATCAGGTCCGCCGCCTGCTTGATAGCGAAGGCCTCAGCTTGGAAAACACTGCATCCATTATCGAGCCTGTAGGAGCGATGCATATCCCGAGACTTAAAGTAGACTTCCGGCACCTGTGCCAACATCCATTTTGGATCCGTCGGTGTAGAATGCCAGTTCACTTTCTGTGCGTACCAAATCACCGGTCCATTCCTCCATGCAGGGAATTCTAATAGAGAATCTCCTCTCCCAGGAAGGAAGTCGGGTGACATAGTCCGTTACGGTTCTGAATCTCGAGACGGCCCATCGATCCAAGACTGATGCATGTCCGTGAGGACTCACTTTCCAGAGACCGGATTCCTGTAGTCTTAGCGCAGTCCTGTTTGCGGCGCTCTCGCAGTAAATGTCCAGGGGTGGGAGGCTCAGCATGACTTCAAAAGCCGCCGTTGGTGTGGACTTCATAGATCCCGTCACCGCCAGACAGTCTGCCCTTTGAACCTTTGACACACTCTGAAGAAGACACTTTTTCTCAAGCGCCTTCCACCAGACAACCGGGCCATAGACTAGGATAGGTCTTACCACCACAGTGTACAACCAATGTACTAACCTCGGTTTGAGGCCCCATGTCTTTCCAAAGGCTACATTGCACGAATATAGTGCCACGTAGGTCTTTTTGATTCTTTCCTCAATATTTTCTCTCCAACTAAGTTTGGAGTCCAGGATTACGCCAAGACATTTGGCAGATTTTCCGGGGATCAGATCTTTACGATTCATACGGGGATAGGTGTATCTTATCTTGGTACAGATCTTTTCCTTGTAAAGGGTACTACCTCTGTTTTCGCCGGATTAACTCCCAGACCTCGCCCCTTGAAACAGTTATCCACTAACATCAGAGCATAGCTTAATCTATCGCTGAAGACCTGGCAAAATCCATTTTACTGTCGATATAATCGTCCATCTGAGTAAGTTATTCAGAATACGATGAATTGTTTTCGCACCACGTATGCTTTAGTGAATACACATCCCCAAAGATGACAAATAGTGCGAACGGATTGTCTTATCAAAATGCGTGTTCTGTTCGGGCAACGTTCCGCACCCTTCGCGCATTTTACGGTCGTTATAATCGTTCTACTGAGAGGACTATTCGTAGTGTGGTATACATTTAAGTCCACTGGTTCAGTAAACAATAAACCAAAGTGGCAAGATGTGCCGAAAACATCGCTGCTGTCCGTGAGAGTGTCCAGGAGAATCCGAGGCTGTCGATTTTGCGTCGGTCCCAAGAACTTGGCATTTCGCAGACCAAAGCTTGAAGAATTTTGTATAGTGACTTAGGCCCGCACCCGTACAAAATTCAACTGACCCAGCAGCTGAAGTTAAACCGCCATAGACAACGAAGTGTGTTCGCTGAATGAGCTCTGGAGCAGTTGGAACTGACCCTAATTTTCATCGAAAAATCATTTTCAGCGATGAGGTCCATTTGTGGATGAATGGGCACGTCAACAAAGAGCGTCTAACGCATCCCGAAAAAGTAATTGTTTGTTGTGGATTTTGGGCTGGCGACGTCATCGGTCCACACTCCTTTGAGAACGACGTTGGCCAGGCCATCACCGTTAACGGCGAGCAATATAGGTCAGTAATTTCCAACTTCTTTTGGCCTGAATTGGTTTCAACAGGACGACGCTACGTGCCACATAGCTCACGCCACATTGGAAATTCTCAAATGGTCATCTCCCGTGGTGGTGATGTGAAATGGACATTGAGGTCGTGCGACCTGACCCCGTTAGACTTTTTCCCTCAAAGCGAACATAACCAACGCCATCCCCCATGTTGTGTGTGATTCTATCTTTCACACAGGTGAAAGGGACCTACAGTTTAATGCCGATTCCGAACGGCGTGAGTCGATAAGCTTTTTCTAGGCAAGTTATACACGGGGGGTTTCGCCAGACCCCGCCGAGAAGGAACGCCACGAAATAAACATTCGATGGCGTTAGTGTTATCGGGATCCGAACTCGCTCATCGTGCGTCAGAGTCCAACACACTAACTACTGCGCCACGGCGCCCTCCAAGGATAACTCCATCCAAGGTAATTTCTATGATCTCCTAGATATATGCCAAATGCCCCAACTATGATACCGAAATCGATAACATCCGATAACGGACACAGGCTGATGGACCTTGCCACGGGAAGAAATCTTCTTTTAGCTAGCACTCGCTTTCCGCACCTCGATATACAGAAAGGCACCTGGCGGTCGCCAGCCAGATTTATCACATCGCGATCGACGTCAGACACTCCTTCACTATCCTTGATATTTGTGCTTTGCGAGGAGGGAACATCGACTCAGACCACTATCTTGTAGTAGCCAAGATACGTTAACGGATAACACGAACACCGCGGAGTAGAGTTAGAACACCACGCTATGACGTCAGAAAGCTGCTATTGTTGGAGATCGCCAGTGCCTTTGCAAAGCAGTCTCCCTCAAGCTCTCCGATACACCTCAATCCTCCACTCAATCAGTAGAGCAACAAGAGCACGGAAACGGAAGTGCTGGGCCTTAAAGCCCCACCACGACGAAACACCTGGTTCGATGACGAGTGTAGAAGAATTCATACAGAAAAGCAGGAGGCATACAAAGCCTCACTACACAAAAAAAAAAACAAGAGCCGCTCGTGAGCTCTAGGAGCTTAGAAGAAGGGAGGAACATACGCTTCTTAAGAAAAAAAAAGAAGGAGTACGACAAGCGTGCGATTGAAAACTTGGAGAGGTGCTACTGCAGGCACGACGCTCGAAGATGTTATCAACAGATAAAACGAATATCTCAAGGCTATAAGACCCGAACGGAGACCTGTAAGGATGAGAACGGACACCTAGTAGTAGAATCGCAGTCGATGCTGAAAATTGGGAAATTTCTGCAGACTGTATAACGGCGACATACTGCCGTCAGGTGGAATGACCCATTTCTTAATGACGAAGATCGCCGAAAATTCCGATCCCCTAATCTCGATGAAGTTGAGAATGCCATGTCGAAACTCAAATCGAATAAAGCTGCTGGCGCAAATGGATTGTCTGCTGAACTCTTCAAAACAGATGTATATCTGCTGTCATCGAAAAAGGACATTTACCACCGACGTCTTGGCCAGAACGTGTATTTTGGCTCCGCAGTGACCTGGAACAACGACAGCAGTTTCGAAATCAAGCGCAGAATCGCTCCAGCCAACCGCTGCTTCTTTGGGTTCAAGAGGCAATTGAGAAGTTAGAGCCCTCTCACGTACGAGCAAGTTGACCTCATATAAGAGTTTAATTATCCCGGTCGTGTTATACGGCGCAGAAGTATGGACTTTATCTAAAGCGGATGAAGAAATCCTTGGTCATTTCGAGAGAAAGATTCTGTGTGCGATTTTCGGCCCTATAAATACAGACGGGGATTGGAGGAGAAGATTCAATCAGGAGCTGTACGGGTTGTACAGCGACATGAGTCTAGTCCGGCGTCTACGGATCCAACGCCTAAGAGGGCTAGGCCATGTAGAGCGAATGGACACCAAAGCTCCAGCCCGTAGAGTCATTGAATCCAACCCCAAGGGACGAAGAAATAGAGGACGGCCGCACCTAAGGTGGCGAGCAAAGGTGGAAAGTGCCTCGGCGTGCGGCACTGGAAAAGACTAGTGGCAGATCATGCTAGGTGGAGAGGCATGTTGGTTGAGGCCCAGGTTCACCCCGAACTGTAGCGCCCGTTAAGTAGGTAAGTAAGTTATCATCTCAAATAGATATCACTTATTAAGAAATCGTAGTAGTTAGATAGGAGTAAAATGTTCGGTATCTAAAATGGTTAAAGAGAGAAAGATATCAAAATTAGTTTCTATGGACCACTCGACAACATCCCCGATCGTTAGCTCGACTATTCTTTAAATCTGGTTTCAATGAAGGCGCGAAAAAAGATTTCGACAGCATCATAGAATCAAGAAAAGTAAGTAACAGGTATGAGAAACATTAGCTTCTCCAGGGTATGAAGATCGATGGTACCACGACGTGATACCCATTCTCCTCACTTTGATTGTCAATATGAACCTATCTGGAAACAAAGCCAGGATACAAGGTTATAACAATTATACACTATATACATACATATACATTTTCTGAAGTTGGTAGCTTAGTTATTGTACCGTTCTTCAGGTCTTCCTCTATTCATTTTCCATTTTGAAATGTCAAAAATCCAAAAAGGTCATCACTTCTTGGATTAATTTTGGCAAACAGCTTGGGAGTCAAACTCTCATACTAATCTCACGCAACGAAAGGAATACTAATTTCGGATACATCAGCACTGGCAGATTACATCGGGAAATATTAAATGTTACTTTACACCGTGTTAATCGTAACATGACATCTGGTGGCTTTAACGATTACGTGACCAGACTTTCATATTTCACCAAGAACGTGTTCCGACGCTAGCTGATTTACGAATCCAACAAAAATGGCACAAGAGCACTATCCGCTCAAACGCATACACGTTCTTGTATAAAAATTTCATTGAGAACAGATTTTTTTTTTGAGTTTTAATGGCAACCGTTCCTGTTGTCTTTGGCACTGATATTTGGAGGGTGATGCAATGTGTGTCCTCGCACTCTGCACCTGTTTACTTCAGAGTCGAGCTAATGCATATTTCATTTTAAAAAATCAACATTTAATTTGAAGTAGTTCGTTAAATAGTTGGATATGTACTCGTAAGATGTGTCCAATATGTTTCGACCCTCCTTTCGTGTTGTTTGGTTTTTGATTTTGTTCTACTTGTCATGTAGTCATGTCACGAAATATTGTTTTTTTTTTTTTTTTTCTAGATACTCTTGTCGAGATTCATTACGGCGATGGGTGCGCTCTTAACGATGACCGACAGGACAAATATTATCAATATCAACTTGAAAGATAGCAGGGTAGTGTGATGGCACACTGTGTGGCGACTAATAACAATTCGAAGCACACCCTTCGTGGATGTCGTTTTAAGTAAGAATTAGACAGAGCCCCCAAACCACTAAGTTCTTTTTGGAAGGCGTTACAGAATTTTTGGGATTAGCTGATGTGCATATTTTGTCGTAAGATAGGGAACATTTTTAAGTTACCTATAATCCTCGAATATGTATGAGAAAAAAGTTGAAAGTTCAAAGGATAGGCCAGATTAATAACAGCTCGTCTATTAATAGAATCACAGTGAAAGGGTTATGTTCCAAGAAGGGCAATAAAAAAAGACGCACCAGGAAAACGTCGGCTTAAAAATTGGATTCAAAAGCTAAAGAAAGAAACGTAGATCTAATTTTGTCGTCTTCCGGCTTGCTGCGGGTGAATTCGTGATTAGAAATTAATCAAAACGATAGCGAACGAGAACAGCTCTCGATCTGCTATTTCTCGGTGCGCGGTACTCTCGGCACTGTCAAAACGTCTGCTATGATGCTGCTGTTGGATAGGGGTCCGTTCTTGATATTTTGATCGCTGCTGTTGCTGAAGCCCCGGTTTTGTTGCTCCTATCGCTGCTGCTGGTTAGGCTTCCAGTCTTATTGAACTCAGGCTATTGGTGTTGAGGCATACCGTGATATTTGGTGATATTGGGGCCGGGCTTTTTTTTTTTTTTTTTTTTTCTCCCGGACACCCCGTGTTTTTGCTCGTACTTATCTCATTGAAGTCTTGCCATCATGACTTGTACCGCGCACGCTCCCATTCCGGTCCACACATATCATTTCAATCATCTTAGTTTTGAATGTATCCGCCTTACCAAAAGTCATACCTATCAATATTAAAATGTTGGCACTGTCCGAAAATTACCGTAAAATGTCTTCCTTTGGATTAGAATCCCTAATCATGAAACCAAGGCATAAAAAAAATAAAACGCACACTTGTATTGACCACATTTTTACTATGTCAGATTCTCAAATACAACATGTCAAAATTTACAAAAGTTTCGATCACTGTATGATCAACCAATATATAGAAACTAGTCAGTCAAGCAATCCAAATCATATTCCTCTTAAGACCAAAACAAAATTAGTTATAAAAAACCAATAAAAGTGCTTAAGGTATGAGTTCTAGAAGTCTGTCTACCTTGAAAGAATCGCTCTATAGCTAGCGATATTTTTATAAAAATACTCCAAAACTACATTTATAGAACGGTGCACTATTACTCACAATCTAGGAAAATCATATTTTAAACATCGTAGGCTATTTATGAAGCGTGAGATCAAGGAGATGGAGAGATGCTTCAGCAGGAATGACGCCCGGAAGTTTCACAATAAGGTAAAATGCAAATACCATGGCTACAAAACCAGAGCGGTGGCCTGCAGGGATGAAAATGGAGAACTGGTAGTGGAATCACGGTCGATGCTGAGGATTTAGTAAGACCACTTCTGCAGACTGTATAACGGCTATGACAGACAAGATACCGCTGTCAGGCAGAACGATCCATTCGTAATGGACGACGAGAATTCCGTCCACCCCACCTAGACGAAGTCAAAATAGCGATATCAAGATTTAGGTCTAATAAAGCCGCGGGCGCAGACGGCCTGTCTGCTGAGCTTTTTAAGGCGGCTGGAGATGGGCTGGTAAGGTGCATGCACCACCTGATTTGCAAGGTATAGTCGGAGGAAAGCATGCCCGACGAATGGAATCTCAGCATCGTTTGCCCGATCCATAAGGAAGGAGACCCCTATAACTGCGCAAACTATAGGGGAATAAGTGTCCATAATATCGCATATAAGATCTTTCCTGCCGTATAGTGTGAATGCCTGAAACCGTTTGTGGATAATCTGATCGTCTCTTATCAGTGTGGTTTCCGGCCAGGTAAATCCACAATAGACCAACTATTTACGCTACGGTAGATCTTGGAAAAGACCCAGGAATATCAAATCGACACTCGCCACCTCTTCGTCGACTTTAAGGCTGCATATGACAGCGTGTATAGAGATGAGCTATACAAAGCCATGTTTAATTTTAACATCCCTGACAAACTCGTCCGACTCCATTAAGGTCGGTAATGAGCAAACCGAGACGTTTGATGTTAAAAAAGGATTTAGGCAGGGTGACGCGCTGTCATGCAAATTTTTAAACATCGTGCTTGAAAAGATCGTGCAAGAGTCACTGGCCAACACAAGAGCTACGATTTATTTCAAGTCTACGCAATTGCTTGCATACGCCAACGACATTGACGTGATTGGACAAACACAGCGAGACGTCAATTAGGCTGTTGTAAGCATTGAGGTAGAAGCGGCTAAGATGGGTCTCAAAGTTAATGAGAATAAAACCAAATATCTGCTCTCATCTAAAAGAGACGGTCAACACCGACGTATTGGACAGGACGTCACTATGGGCGGATAAAACTTTGAAGTGGTCAACAAAACCAGCGCTGAGGTAAAACGCAGAATCACTCTAGCTGTTGCTTTGGGCTCAAGAGGCAATTGAGAAGTAGAGCACTCTTTCGGAAAACCAAGGCCACACTATATAAGACCTTGATCATCCCCGTCCTCCTTTACGGCGCAAAGGCTTGGACCTTAACAAAAGCGAATGAAGGTGCCCTTGGTCGTTTCGAGAGGAAAATTGTGCGCACTATCCACGGTCCCATTTGTTCAAACGGTGTTTGGAGGGAAGATTTAACGAAGAACTCTACGGGTTTTACAGCGACATCGGCCTGGTACAACGTCTACGGATACAGCGTCTAAGGTGGCTAGGCCATGTAGAGCGCATGGAAATTACAGCTCCACCCCGAGGAGTTTTCAAATCCATCCCGGGGGGAAGGTACGACAGAGGACGGCCGCATCTACGGTGGCGCACGCAGGTGGAAGGGGACCTTAACCAACTGGGCGTGCGGCGCTGGAAACCGTTGACCAAAAACCCATGCCAGTTGGAGACCACCTAAGTAAGTAAGTAAGGAAGGATATTTATAAATGTAAATTTGCTCAACAAAATACTATTAAAAAATAAATTGCATGGTGGGGGTAGAGATGTATGAGAGAGCTCCAACATCATAGCTCTGTATTCTTACTCTACTCCGCTGAGTTCATGATATCCATAGGAGCATCTTGGCAACTATGTATAAGATAGTGGTCCGAGACGATGTGAACTCCTCGGAAATTTCGAACATCAAAAATATTGGAGAAGTGTATGACGACGATTGCGATGTGAACAATCTGGTTAGTCTATGATAGATCTGGCGACTGCCAGGTGTCTTTGTGTATATCGAGGTGCAGGAAGCGCGTACTGGCCCTGTGACAAGATCAATCAGCCTGTGTCTGTTATTGGATGTTGTTTCGTGTAAGCTGTGATTGCCGATGACAGGTTCAAAGATGCGTTCCTTTCCCAGCTTAGCATTGAAGTCTCCTAATACAATTTTGATGCCATAGCTATCTAGGAAATCGTAAAACTCATCTTTGGTGGGGTGATCCCTATCTTCCGTGAGGGCGTGGACGCAGGTCAGGCTGATATTTGAAAATGTAAATAACAAATAACAAATCCACATCCGCACAATCGTTGTCCTCTCCCCCTATATCAGTCGCCGTAGTAGATGTCGCAGTTTTCATCCACTTAATATGCGGTCTTTTTAATCGCATTTCCTCGATGGTGATTAAGTCCACTTCCAATTTCCGTCAGTAATTTCCCTGGTAAGGAAATTTCCAGATAGTACGATGAGGAGGTGGAAGTAGGAAGTAGGAAGTAGTTGCAGGGTATTCGGCTGCAGAGGCTCTTACTCGCCGTTTTAGCGGACAAACACCCTTGGCAGATGCTACTCCTATGAGCCAGCTTGACGTTTGCCTTGTTTTCAACGGTTGGCATGCATCCCATTCGTTATGTATTTGTAACGAGCAACCCACCTTAAGGTATAATACATATCAGACATAGAATGCATTACGAATAAGTGATCCCCCAAAAAAATCAAGCAGCAACTTCTTACCTACTTACTTACTTACTTATCAGGCCAGCGTTCCGTGGAGGTTCTGAGCCTGAGCTAAAGCTGCCTTCCATCCTTGACGGTCCCCCGAGCACGCTGCTTCCAGTTTCAAGACCAAGATGTCTTACATCCGCGATTACTTGGTCTTTATACCGGAGGTTCGGTTTTCCTCTTCTTCTCGAACCAGGAGGCTCGGAGTCGATGACCCTCTTAGCTGGAGCGTTGATGTCCATGCGCTCGATGTGGCCGAGCCAGTGTAGTCGACGGATCCTTGCCTTGAGCGTTTTGTAAAGCATGACTTTTCGAATGAGGAGTTTTGACCCCAGTTGTTTGGACAAGCCGAAGTAGCAGCGGTTGCCAAGGGCGATTCTATGCCGGATCTCCACTGTGGTGTCATTTGTGAAATTTACGTTTGCTCCGAGGTAGACAAACTCCTTAACTACCTCGAAATTGTAGCTGTCAATTGTTATATTTTGTCCCAGGTGGTGAGCGACGGATTGGTTTTTGCTTGAAAGCATGTATTTCGTTTTGTCCTCATTGATCTTAAGACCAACACGTTTCGCCTGTTCTTAAATCGCCGTGAATGCTTCCACAATGCCACGGCGAGAACACGCGATGATGTCAATATCATCCGCGTATCCTAGCAGCTGGATGGACTTGTAAAAGATAGTGCCTTCCCTGTTGACGCCTGCCCGTCGTACTATCTGCTCCAGCACCAGGTTGAAGAAGTCACATCACAGCTCATCTCCTTGCCGAAACCCGGTGCTTGTTTCGAATGGTTCCGAGGACCTAGAACCGAATTGCACGGTGCATCGCGTGTTTTTTAGCGTAGCGCGACACAACTGGATCAGTTTTACCGGGATCCCGAATTCGCCCATCGCACCAAACAGTCCTTCACGATGAATGCTGTCGTATGCGGCTTTGAAATCGATGAAAAGATGGTGTGTATCGATTCGAAACTCGTTGGTCTTTTCCAGGATTTGTCGAAGTGTGAAAATTTGGTCTATAGTTGATTTGCCGGGCCGGAAGCCGCACTGGTAGCTGCCGATTAGTGCCGTGCAAAATGGTTTTAGACGTTCACACAATACGCTGGACAGGATCTTGTATGCGACATTGAGCAGGGATATACCTCTATAGTTCTTACAAGAGGTAGGATCGCCTTTTTTGTGGATGGGGCATATAGAGCTGGTATTCCAGTCGTCGGGCATGCTCTCATCTTCCCAAATTCTGCAGATGATCTGGTGCATGCTCCCTACCAGAACATCGCCGCCAGCCTTGAAGAGCTCTGATGGCAAGCCATCCTCCTGTAAGGCCTTTGGCTTTCTTGTAAAAGGCTCGTGTTTTATGTTTATCCCTAGACTCCTCGATACCCTTGAGCTGGGAGGCTGCGAAGATTCTTTTCTTTGGTGCCAGCAGTTTTTTCTTCTCCCTTCTTCTGGCTCGGTACTCTTCTTGCGCTGCCCTGGTTTTGCTCTGAAGCGCCTTTTGGTACGCCTCGTCGGTTGCTGCCTTTTTCTGTTCACACTCGCCATCATACCACGGGTTTCTTGTCGGGGTGGTAGGTATCCTAAGGTGGTTTCGGCTACTTCCTGAATGGCTGAGCGGCAATGCACCCACATATTATTGGCATTTGTGTTCGACGTAGGCATACCGTAGAGTCTTTCGCTCAGCTGCTCCCTGTAGACCCTGGCAATCTCCGGTGTGCTCAGGCGCCCAATGTCGAACCTCCTCCTTATAGGCTGGTGCAGCTTTCTGACATTGGACAGTCGAGCTCTGAATTTTGCTGCTACGAGGAAATGGTCAGAGTCGACATTTGCCCCTCTGAATGTTCGCATATTCAGGATGTTTGACGAGTGCCTTGCGTCAATGAGCACATGGTCGATTTGGTTGGCGGTTCGACCGTCCGGAGATCGCCAGGTTGCTGTGTGGATTCGCTTGCGAGGGAGTCTTGTGCTACTTATCACCGCATTACGAGCTGTCGCAAAGTCAGCGAGTCGGAAGCCGTTATCTGTTGTTGTATCGTGGAGGCTGTGCTTTCCGATCACTCCGCCAAGTGTGTTCTCCTTACCGATTTTGGCGTTGAAGTCCCCGAGCACGATTTTTACATCATACTACGGACAAGCTCCGTAGGCGTTGTTCAGGAGGTCATAGAAGTCCTCCTTGATAGGGTCTTCAGCCTCGTCGGTAGGGGCGTGTGCACATATAAGGCTGATGTTATAAAATCTGCCTCTGATGCGGATCACAGCCAGGCGATCACTTATAGGTTTAAAGTCGATGACCTTCGACCTTAACCGCTTTTCCACGACAAATCCGCATCCCCGTAAGTGCAACCTTTTGTGACAGCTGTAATAAATGTCACAATTTTTCTTCCTAATCATACCGTTTTCTATCCAGCGTATTTCCTAGACCGCAGTAATATCCGCCTTGTACTGCGTGAGGATTCCTTCTAGTTTATGAGCAGCTCCGGAAGTGTACAAGGTTCTGACATTCCAGGAGCATACTCGCAAATCGTGTTCCTTTTTCGTGCGTTGTCGTCGTCGAGTATCCGTCCGTGTATCCGAGGCATCTTGCTCATTCATAACTTTGTTTTTTTTTACGTGGGCGGATTGTTAGCCCGCCGCACAACCGCCATTCTGGTCGGGGTTTTGTCGCTGCATACGTTTGTTCACCTCCCAACGGTTGTTGAAAAGGCTATCCAGTGGGCGCCGCGAGGAGGCCGTATGTCACCTTGACCCGGGCATTCAAACAGGGATCGTTGCTGGCATCTCGCCAGTGTGAGTGCGATCAACAACTTTACCCTGTATGTCCGAGCTTATGCCCTCTTACCTAGCATCAACAAAAGTTACGACGTTTTGAATCAACCTGAAGCAACGCCCGTCCGAATATCTTTTCTCAGTCATAATTTCGTAATTAACCACAGCTATTTGCGTACGTACACCCTAAAATCACAGTCGAAAATCCACATCCCCACCATTTGGATCGAAAACAAAAACAAAACAAAAACAAAAAACAACAATAGAGTTAGAGGAAAGATGTATTATAATATTTCCCAATATAAGGTATCCTTTGCGCAGAGTAAACAAAACAATTTGAAATCACGAATTTATAAGGAGTAAATATCGGAAATTTCGGGTCTCCACAGGAGTGAGAAGTCGGCCCCCATAGCCCTGCTAAAATGACTGTTACTACTGCCGCCAGTGTAATGCCAATGATGTTGATGATGATGACGGTTGAGTATAGATTCTCACACATATCTATATATGTGGGCGCCCACAAAAGAAGGACCTTCGACATAGCAAAGGCTCGCCCGCGGCGAGAGCTCAATAAATTTTTAAAGCCATCCCCTTTTGTCAGCATATGACTACCATATTATTGAATGCGACAACCCTTCTATACCATACACCCTCTCACATATGTAGGAATATTCAGTGCCAAAAGGGAAGAAAATGGGACGAGAGACATGATGCTGGTACTGATGCTGTGGAAATTTGCTGAAAATTTGGAAAAACTGCCACTGGTTAGGCACATAAATACAAATGGATTCACTGATTGATTCTCATGGAGATATTTATGGCCATTTTATGTGCGTTACAACTTTTTTCTCTTGTTTTGTACATGCAGGATAGGTCTCCTTAGGATCTCTCAAGTCAAGTCCCAGCTCAACTTCTTGGTTTCATATCGATGCGGTCATGTGGAACGGAAAGAAAATATAGAAATTAAATTTGCATAGATTTCCAGTTGGCCGAGAAGAATAGTAACATGTACAATGAGTTGGTGATGAGGTTATCCTGGCTGGCGGTGGCCAGCGCGTCGGTATTCGTCATGTGTGAAGAAAGTTGTGGGTGATTCTTCGTCTCCTCCTATATATTCTTTTCCCATCTGTATTGTTTATTTATTCCATTATTTGTGAGGAACATAAAATTCTATCGAAAAAACTTTTCCAGAGGCAACACGGAAAAGAACTGCCTTCGCGTATCCACTTGGAGCGTTCGATTTGAATAAAATTCAATTTTAAATGAAAAGAAAAACCCGGGGAACTGTCTGTACACTCGGACACGGTCCATTGAATTTATGTATGCTGGCGAATGTTATTGGTTATTGGCATTTTGATTTCGGTTTTTATTATATCCACAGGCATTTGCTAGAAGTTGAATGTATTGTTGGCGATTCAATGATTTATAAGGCGAACAATTGAAAAGGAAACAGGAAACAGCAGTAAGGAAGGCAAACATTTTTTTGTCTTGCTCTTGTTTATGTTGCCCGAGAAGAAGAAGGAATGTATAATTCAGTAGGTGGTTTTAGATATATGTATGTACGTATGTATAATACATGTTTATGACCAAAATAAGTTTATTAACATACCAAAGTTAGTTATACTTTCCAGAAAATTGACATTATTTTTTAAATCTTCTGCTTATATAATGTTTTATAAAATTCGACCACCAGGTCCCTTTCTCTCAGTTTAGTTTTTTTTTTTAAATAAGCAATTTTTTTTTTTTTTTTTTTTGTTGAAGGCTTCGGTTATCCCCTGGAGCACTCAGACGCAGTCACTGGTCCATTGTACTCCAGACAGATACCTTACATTACTGTATTTTCCCCGTTTCCCGGAGAAAAATTTGAAGGAGCTTCAGTGATGTAGAGCTAAGGGATTCGGCACACACCATATCGGCTCCAAGGGTGCGCCACCGTGCGCGAGCAAAGGCGGGACAATCACAGAGGAAATGCTCTGCAGTGTCATCCTCCTCCTCGCAACATGCAGCACAGGTAGGCGTCTCACCGATGCCAAGCACGTAGAGTGGCAAAAGTGTAATGTCCCGTGATAAGTCCCACAAGCCTTCTGCAGTCGATTCTCTTTAAAGACAGGAGGAATACTGCAGATTTTCTGCAGACATCAGGGCATACGCGCTTAGTCATCCTGCAACCCGGTCTAGCCCTCCATCTACGGTTGTGTGTATTAAACACACAATCGTTAATGTAGGAATTTACCGTGGACGCAGGTAGACCTAGAGCGGGCTCAGGTCCTAAGAAGCTCTCCTCTGAACCCATTCTAGCTGCTTTATGTGCAGCTTGGCTGTCATTACAGACGCATATGCTTTCCCCCTTCCACCTGTGCTGCACAACATAGTGCATGGCCATTAAGATTGCATATATCTCTGATTGGATGACTGACGCATACTTTTCTAACGAGATATGCAGTCGGATGTTTTCGCGCTCAAAGAAGACTCCAGCACCGGACCCCCGCCCAGACCTTTAGCCATCCGTGAAAATGCGAAGACTATCCTTTCCAGGTTCAGTATCCAGCCATAGCCAATCCTGACGCCATGGAAACTCGACTGTGAAATTAGGACGCAATAGGATAATGGGTGTCAGTGCGTCAGAAGGAATGTCGATGAGACAGGGGTCGCAGGACAATTCTTGCGCAAGCATACCCTTATTCCTATGCGGGTTGTACCAAAAGCCATTTCTCTTCAGACGAGACATGGCTTTCAGAGCACACCCTCTGATAAATATATCAAGAGGTGGAGGGTTCATCATAACATCTAGAGCAGCGCCCGGCGTGCTGGGGAAAGCCCACCGTTCTTTGGAGTTTGTTGAAGGAGACTGCGACGTGTTTGCGTTTTAGTCTGTTCCACCAGACAACCGATGCATATGAGATTATAGGTCCTATAATTGCCGTGTAGATCCAGAGGACCTTTGCCAGCGATATACCCCATGTTTTGCCAAAAGCTCCTTTGCATTGCCAGAAAGCTGACAGCGTTTTGGTGGTTTTTGACTCAACATGCTTTGACCAGAGAAGCTTACTATCTAAGATGACTCCTAGATACTAAGCCTCCTTAGATATCGGGATGAAAATGCCTATTAGTACCAGCTAAATCATGTTAGTATTTTTCCTCCTTCTTGTAAAGAAAACGACATCGGTCTTAAGACGATTGACTGACAGCCCATTTCTGGTACACAAATCATCGATCACATTTAGCGCCGCCTGTGCTTTGCGACGGACAGTCGCTAAACATGAGTCGACAGAAAGAATGGCGACGTCATCCGCATAGTCCTGGGCATAGATTCCAGAGGCATTGAGAGCATCAAGCAGAAAATCGACCACCATGCACCATAACAGCGGAGACAGGACGCCACATTGAGGGCAGCCCCTGTTTACGCCGAATTTGACACACTGGTCGAGGCCTGCATAAGCTGTCAATGTCATGACCATGACCATTGCTTTGATCCAAAAGACCAGTGCTTCATCTACGCCATGATGTCTGACAGCGTTGTACATGCTGTCAAAAGTTGCGTTAACAAAAGCTCCCTCAATGTCGATTAAAATGCCTAGCGCGTACTCTTTCCTTTCGAGCGCGCATTCAATTTGCCCAACTAGGTTCTGAAGTGCAGTCTCGCGAGATTTTCCGCGCTAGTAAGCATGTTGCATATCCGAAAGAGGGTGCATTCGAAGGGCAACTTTTCGCACGTGGAACTCTACCAGTCTCTCCGTGCTTTTCAGCAGGAAGGATGTTAGACTAATTGGTCTGAAGCTTTTGGCAAGTGAGTAGTCCTCTTTTCCTATTTTGGGAATGAAGACCACTTTCACTGTGCGCCAAGGAATGGGTATGTGAGCAAGTGCTAGACTAGTAGTGAAAATTCTTTTCAGAATAGGAAGCAGCTGCCTTATACCCTTTTGCAGCATAACAGGATATATCCCGTCGGTGCCCGACGATTTGAAGTCCATTACTATTTCGGTCTATATTCAAAAGTTGCCATATTATTCAATCAAGAAATGATAACAAGGGATCGTATGTAGGCAACTCCTTACAATCGTTTTTTGTTACGATGTCCGGAACCAAGACTCCACCCTGACAAATGCTTCCACTATACCCGCACTAATTAACAAACTAGATGGCACCGGAACGGTGACCAGTGAAGAGTCGCTGGATCTCTTGCACACTTTCCTGATAATGCAGAGGCTAGTAACTATAATTTCAAACGACTCATACCGAATACTCCGTCAATTTCTAAGCAAACAGAAGCTCAAATGGGTGTTAAATAGCTTCCTTCCATACAAATCTGCAGGTCGGCATAGAATTTACCCGGTACAAATGCAATGTGCAGTCTCTCATCCTTTCTTCTTAAGGCGCTGGAGAGACTGGTGAACCTGTACATTCGCGAAACCTTACAAAAAGTATGCTTTCGAAATCGCAGCATGTCTACTGTAAGGAGAAATCAGTAGATACAGCTCTTTAACATTGAATTGGCTTTCAACATTAAACCACTAGCTATCACCAATGTATCAAGCAAGCTAAAGGTTATTGGTAATATAATACTTGGGACCAAACAAATGCTCTCAAGCAGGTTAATTCATACGAAATTCGGCCGCTACCACACAAAAAGGGCAGTAAAAGGTGACACACCACAGGGAGGAACAGTATGGCCGCAATTATGGATGTTAGTTGTAAACGAGGTACTTCTATTCCTGGAGGCAGAGGATATTACACTAGCAATTAGCGGAAAACGCCTCCCACCAGTCCGAGATTTGATGGAAACAGGCAAGCTTGCCAAATAGGCAGGGAGTTGTGGGCTTGGAATAAATTCCTCCAAAACGGAAGAAAACGGCAGATATCTCAAATCCCTCCTCCAAAACTTACAGGCTTATCTTAGATTCGCATATCACGCGAAATAATCATCTGGAGATTGAATGCGGAAGATCGCATCAAAAAAGCAACAAATGCGCAATACACCTACAAGAAAGCCTTGGGCACCAGATCGGTTATCAAACCCCATATCACGCACTGGTTGTATAGCGCGGTTGTTGGGCCTATACTAACGTACGGCTGCTTAGTCTGGTGGACGGCATTGTGCAGATCTAATTATGTCAAACTTCTAAATAGAGTATAAAGGATGGCATGCAACGCTATAACCGGGGCACTGCGTACAACCCCCAATGCAGCCCTCGATCTCTTTGGTAAGGAAAATCAAAGAAATTGGCGATGCGACCTAAGGAATTAATAAGGTTCATGTCTCAGCGTCATAATGTAGGACCAGAATAATAAGGGTCTTGCTTCTCAATTGCCTCCCGAGCCCAAATAAACAAGAGTTATTTATTCTGCGTTTGATTTCGGCACTGATGTCATTGTTGCATGTCACTGCGGACCCAGGGTAGACGAAATTCCGTAGTACATCGAAATTATACCTGTCAGTATGTGCGCCCTGGCCAAGACGCCGGCGGTTCGTGTCCTTTTTTCAAGACTGCATATATTTGATTTGCCAACGTTTACAGCCAGTCCCATGTTAGCTGCTTCCACCTCAATGCTCGTAAAGATCCCACTGACATCCCATTGAGTTCGTTCAATTATATCAATATTATCGGCATATGTGAGCAGCTCTGCGTCATTTTCGACCCTGGTGGAGCAGCGGGAACTCTCCAATGTCATTCTGCACAATCTGACAAGTTTGGCAAGTATGTCAAAACTAGACGTGACCTCAAAAAGCTTGTCTTTATGCACACTATAGTATGTATGTATGTATGTATGTATGTTGGCGTTACAGTCCATGAAGAACCTGAGCCGAGCTTCTCTCAATCACCCATGTTGTGTGTGATTTCATTTTCCCATAGGTGAAAGGGACCTACAGTTTATTGCCGGTTCCGAACGGCGAATTTCGAGAAGCTTTTCATGACAATTTTACTACAGGGGGTTTTGTCAGAACCCCGCTGAGGAGAAACACCGTAAAAAACACGTTCGATGACATGGCTGTTTCGGGATTCGATCCCGTGTCATCGGCGTCAGAGGCCAACACACTACCCACGGTGCTCTCTGCACTCTCACACTATAGTATGCTACCTTAAACTACCTTGAACTCGTCACTTTTTACCAGGATCTACCGTAGGGTGTATATTTAATCGATAGTGGACTTCCCGGTGCTGAAAACACACTGGAACGAACTGGTGATAAACGACTAAAAAAGGTCTCGTAAGGGTAGAGTCGTCTCGCAAAAAAACCAGTAGAAGCCACTGCAGCCCAACACCTAGCAACTATGTTAGTAAGCCCTATCTTCGCCTCCTCATGGGGATTTCTATTTAAAATTGCGAACGGAAAAGGACGAATGATATGTTTCTGGCACCAAAAAATAGGATTAATGTCGGTATTGCTATGGTCCGGTAAGCCATAACTAGAAAAGGACCCAATGCCAAAAAAAGCGAAAAAAACTCGTATATAAAAGAACAACATAAGACATGCCACCGACATAGGATCATAGTGGTTGGATCCTATCTCTGCTCACGAAAATACTGATACAGAAAATATTATATACCATCCTGACGGTAGTGAAAAAAGGCTGTATCATCCGGCCTTGCTGAATGTCGATTATTTAGAACGAAAATTCTGCCAACTGATAAGGGAAACAATTTCCGTTTGAACGAGCAACGTCCTTAATTACCACCTCGATGTGTAAGTAGAACAGTTTTCAAAGAATCCACATGCAATCTATGTAATTCCACTTGAAAAGCCCAAAGATAAATATCCATCACCACTCATCCATCCCACAAGCAATCAATGACTGTGCTCTTTTGCAGTCGAAATTAAAATCCATCAAATGACTTTATCCACCAACGTCACCATGCTTGTATCCCGCCCGTCCATACGTACGCTCTTGTATCGTTGAAACACATCTTAAAAGTAGTAATCCGAGGGTAATTTGCGTAAATTCCTTGTAAAGTGCCAGCAAAATGATAAATGATGAAAAATGCCAGGATTTACAATTGACGAAAGTTCATGTCACGTTTCCATCTGAGACCGCCTCTTCAAAAAATACAAAACAAAAACAACACAAAAAATTATCGCACTCTAAAGGCGCTCCCATCCAGTTTTCAATGAATGTTGTTCCATCGCTTTGCGTACTCCCACGATGAGGGATGGAAGGTTGGATTTCCTCATTAGCTTCTCGAGTCACAAAAGAAAGTCATAGTACTCGTATCTCATTTATTGCAAAACGACGAGGCGTTGATTTTTACGCTTCTTTGAGAAAAGGTTCTGCGACTATGATACTGACAATCTTTGCTCAGTGACTCTGCTGATTTCATATTAATTACACTTCCGGATTGATGAAATTCCAATCAGAGGGACTCATTGCACTCACGCAGAAGTGAATCCTGACAAAAGGCCACCGGTTGTATTCGTATCCTTAAATGTTTCGTTAGATACGCACTTGGTACAAAGCAATCCGGTGATGGGCGGAGAGCTCGATAAAAAGGGGCAGAGCCGGGTAAAGGACTATCTAGTTCGCCTGTTATCCCTTAATATTAACATTCAACATTAAATCATTACCAAAGTCATACTAGTAAAATGGCAGAGAGGATAAGAGAAAATGATGGGGATGGAAAAAATATATTTCAGGACCAAAAGGCGTTCATGTTGATGACGCGATAACGAAACGAAGAAGCAGAAAAAAAAAAAAAATAAAAAATTAAAGCTGCATGAGTAAAATACATTCGACCGACCCTATTGTTGTAAGCTGGCGCTACGGTGCTTGAGACAAAGCACAAATCGCCTTTGGAGACGATACGGACGGTACGGCAGTAAGTTCCTCGGAAAAGGGTTAGAGGTTAAGAAAATGGATAATCTTAATAAAAGCGGGTTCCGTTCCAGCGCGCGTTCCGAACAAAGGAGCAATCTAAATGAATTTGGCCAAAGGGCGAAAATATACTAACGGACGGACTAGGGAAACGGTTTGGGTGGTGACGCTGATGTTGATGCTACTGCTGCCGGTCTGGTGTTGTGGCCAGCACATCAAATTAAAGTCTTGAGAGAAGTTGGTGTCATGTATTTAAGGCTGCTCGAGGAGAAACTAATTAAAGGAGGTAAATACATTTTTAATGCGGTTTTCTGCCTTCTGTGAAGCACCGCCTCGTTTTTGCTGTTCGAGCAGAGTGACTTGGACTACAGAGTTCTTGTTAATTTGTCGGGTTAAAGAAATAATTTCAATTAGTTTCGCAGTTGGGATTTCTTTTAAGTAACAAACACCAATCTCGGGCAAATAAAAAGGCGACTTATGAATAATAGAATCAAAAGGATTGTAATTTGGGTTTCTTCGTTATGCAGCATATGAAATTAAATGCAGAATTGGGGTTTTGTTTCGAATAATACTATTTAATAATCCATTATGTGGGGGACATGGCTTTTTGTGGAATGAGGCCTAGCAACTTTCGTTTCACAAAGCCGTTCATACATTCGGGTATGAGTAAGTTACGATTCTGACATCTCCTTCCGTCGTCTGCGAATTGGTACTTCTAGCCATGTCCCATTAAATCAATTCATTTGTATAGTATTATACTTCTCAGCAGTCTTACGTACATGTTTATTGCCTTGCCGATTATAGAGGTCTTGACAGTTGTAGTAGGAGACATCGCGGTTGGTAGAGCATCAACCGGAAGTTGACGTCGCCAATAAGGCAAAAGTTCGTTGTTGTTTCCCATGGACAATCAATCCGGAAACTGAGAAGTACGATTTTAGACATGATAAAATCAGCGCTCAATACATATAAGACCTGGGCAAACAAATTGAAAGTTAAAAGCTGGAAAGGACAGTTGGTAAAAGGCTGGCAAAAGCTTCGCAGGAGTAGCACCTGCCGACGAGTGCTGGTCAGCTAAAAAAAAGCGAGCGAGAAAGAGATCAAACAGCCGAACACCTTGCAGCTCTGTTAGGCAAGTCCTACTTCTACATCTACATCTACATATTTCCTGACCATGAAGATTACTAACGGAAGAGGACGAATGGCGAGTATCCTGAGCCAAAAACAGTATTAATGTCGGCTGACCTATGGTCCAGCACACCGTAACCGGAAACCCCCACAATTGCTTAGGCCCTTGGAAAAAACGCGAAGAGGATAATGATCTTCGGGTCTGCAGTGGAATTTTAGGACACTAGACAGACCACATGCAGCTGAACATTTTAACAATTTGGAATAGACCGGGTATAAAGCAGATGAAAAACTGCCAAATCTACTACGGCAACTGCTATAGGGAGAGAGGACAAGTTTAAGTTGTCAGTAAATCACACCGATGCATTTCAAGCCTAAATTTTCTAGCATAAGCCTGGTCTGCGTCCACGCCCCCACGGAAGACAAAGACTACTCCACCAAGGATGAGTTCTCCGATCTTCTAGAAAAATACGTATGTCCAATGTCCAAACTATGACATCAAAATTGTACTAGGACACTTTAATGTTAAGCCGGATAAGGAAAGCATCTTTGAACGAGTCATCGGCAAACACAGCCTACACGACACCATCTGAGAACGGACACAGGCTGATTGACCTTGTTACGGGGCGAAATCTTTTCTTGGTCAGTACGCGCTTCCCGCACCACAACATATACAAAGGCACCTGGCGGTCACCAGATCAATCAATCACCAACCAGATTCATCACATCGCGATCGAGGTCAGACACTCCTCCACTGTTCTTGATGTTTGAATTTTCCGGAGCACTAACAACGACTCCAAGATGCGCCTATGGATATCACGAACGCAGCGGAGTAGGGTAAGAATACAAAGTTATGACATCGGAAGATACTGTAGCCAGAAACCGCACGTGCTTTTACCGATCGCGTCTCCCTTAAGCTCTCTTATACACCTCAACTCTCCATGCAGTCAATAAAACAACAGTGGAACCTTTGTAAATAAGCCCTGAAAAGCACTGCATCCGAAGTTTTGGTCTTCAAGACTCCACCACGAGTGCAGGAGGATTTACACAGCGAAGCAGGAGGCATATAAAGCTCAAGGAACAAGAGCAACACGTGGGCTCTACGAGTTAAGATGAAAGGAGGAACATACGCTTCTCAGGAGAAAGAAGAAAGAACACGAGAAACGCGCGATTCCGGACTTGGAGAGTTGTTACTGCAGGCGTGACGTTCGAAAGTGTTATCAACAGAACGGAAACTTATTGAAATGAGAACGGACACCTAGTAATAGAATTGCAGTCCATGCTGAGAATATGGAATAACCACTTGTGCAGACTGCCTAACGGCGGTGTTGGTCAATATACCGCTGTTAGGCAAAATTATCCATTTCTTAACGACGAAGACCGCAAAGAATTCCGTTCTCCTGACCTCGACGAAGTTAAGATCGCCATATAAAAACTCAAGTCGAATAAAGTGGCTGGCGTATACGGACTGTCTCCTGAATTCTTTAAGGCAGCTGGAGAAGACCTGGTTAGGAGCGTGCGCCAGCTCATCTATAAGATATGGCTACAGCAAAACATGCCCGAAGAATGGAGTCTCAGCATCTTTTGTCCGATCCACAAGAAAGCGGACCCGTTTGACTGCGCCGACTACTGAGGAATAGGTCTCCTTAACATCGCCTACAAAATCTTCTCTGCCGCTTTATATGAACTCCTGAAGCTTTTTGTAAATTAGCTGATAGGTGCTTATCAGTGGGACTTCACGCCAGGGAAGTCCACCATCGACGGGTAATAAGGCAATCGCCAACCTCAAAAGGAAACCTCGTTTTCGGGCTAGCAGATTTTTGATACCCATGAGGGAATTTGGTAGATGCGGCCATCCTATGCAACGTCGTAATACCGTGTTAGAGTCGAAGACTCTTCTGGCCGGAGCTGTGCTGCCCATTCGCTCTAGATGGCGATCCGTAGACGTCGTACTAACTAACTACAGTCGTAGTTGAATCTTCTGCTCCACTCTCCGTCATCACAAACGAGACCGAAGATTGTGCGCAGAATTTTCCTCTCGAAACGACAAGGGCCTCTTCACGTCAATGTCATCAGCGTATGTGACAAATTGTGCAGAATTGAAGTAGACCGTGCGTCTTGTATTGGCCAGTGAATCCCGCACGATATTTTCGAGGATTATGCGCCAGCACCGTTATTACACTTCAGTTTTGATATCGCTGCCCTAACCTCGTCTTAGTCGGGCGGAGGGAGGTCTTCATTACTGTTATTTGATCTTTGATTTGTGCAGTTTGCATCGGCTGGTTCCCCGGCTGTCTCTTGCGATTGCAGCTTCCCGACGTTAAATTTTGATGGTCCTGCTAAACTCCGTAGTGTCTGCGATATCCGCATCAGCCCTCCGGAAAGTTCGGACATCCCAAATACTGAAGGAATGGCATCGATCGCAATATGATCGATTTGATAAGCAGATAATTAATTAGGGACCGCCAGGTCCCCTTATGGATATTAAGCTGCGGTAATCGTTTGCCAGCTACTAGGAGATTACGCCTTAGCTTGAATCCGTTTTCGGACGTGGTGTCGGCTGTACTTTCCTACGACTTGATAAAAGTTATCCTCCTTACCCAGCTTTGCTTTGAAATCTCATAGAACAATCTTGGTGTATATTCTGTCTAGGAGGTCATAAAGTCATCTTTGTCTCTGTCGTCTTTTTCTTCTGTGGGGACGGGAACACATGTCAAGCTGCTGTTCCCGAAGACAGCTTTGATGCGGATTATTATGAGGCGTTCGCTCATAAGCTGGAAATTTAGGACTTTTTGCCTACGTCCACCTCGAACAACAAATCTGCACCCAATTAGGCGTTGTTTGTTCTCCTTGTAATATTTTTCGTAGTATATGTCACGGTTCTTCATCCTCTTTTTACCCGGTCCATCCCGTCGCACTTCGTGGAGTGGAGTAATGATTGCTTTAAAGCAGTTTAGGGCGATTTCTAACTGTTCGGCCGCATCCGGTCTGTTAAGGCACCTAACATTCCAGGTGCAGAACCGATACTCTTGTCCTTTTATAAGTTTGCGGGGGTCGTCAACATGTATTCCGTCCGTAAAATCCAAGGCTTATGGTTGTCTCTGAGTTTCTTTTTTTTTTAACTCTATTACGGTCACAACTTATTAGGCCGTAGCCCAACCGACTGAACCTGTTTTTTGGCGCGGGAAACTCGCCATTTGCCCTTCCAGAGGAAAACTGGCACCACGAGGAGGTCGGGATGAGACTTTCTAACTATCAGGCCCAGAACTACTCTCAGAAAAGTCTCTACGTTTGGGCTTGGATAGCAGGTTCCACTCCAAGTGATACCTTAAGATACCTTTTTGTTCCCTTATGTGTTCATTGTCTTGAAAGGTACATATTTTTTTAGGTAAACTGCACAACTACACGAAGGCTGTGTCATACATTTGCTACTTTGCTACTTTAATTTGCAACTTCATATTTGCAACTTTATTTGCAAATTTGTTTTGACACATATGTGTCACACGTGATATTAGCATCGTTTTCCTAGGTGTATGGTGACGTGTACACCCAGGCCCATCAAAATCATAAAATCTTTAAAAACCTGTTAGTAAAACTCAAGGAATTCTATTAAATTTTTGGGGACTCCTTGGGTCGCTTGTTTTATTAAGAAAATTCAAAGAATTCTATTAAATATCTGGGGACCTTTGGCCCCTTGTTTTAGCTAAGAAAATTTAAGGAATTCTTTTAAATATCTGGGGACCTTTTGCCCCTTGCCACCCTACCCTGGATCAAGGCTGCTACCCTCCAGCCTCCGCCTTGGTGGCGTTACAGTCCATGAAGGACCAGAGCCAAGCTTCTCTCAATCACCCATGTTGTGTCTGATTTCTTTTTCACACAGGTGAAAGGGACCTACAGTTTAATGCCGATTCCGAACGGCGTGAGTCGAGAAGCTTTTTTATGGCAAGTTTACTAAGGGGGGTTTTGCCAGAACCCGGCTGAGGAGGAACGTCGCGAAATAAACATTCGATGGCTTTGGTGTTATCGGGATCCGAACTCGCTCATCGTGCGCCAGAGTCCAACACACTAACCACTGCGCCACGGCACCCCCCTTAGATGCTAACATCAGGTATGAGGTATGGCAATTAAGTTCCGGGAATTTGTAAACAAAAAAATAAAATAATTTACTTTACTGCAAAATTGTATCACCGACCTTCGCAATAGCCACCTCTAACTCTACGTAAAAATTCCAACGTGGCTTCCACGATTCGATTCACGCTTGATAATCCTCTGAAGCCAACTCGTTTAGAAGCATGGTTACAGACTCTTTGACCTTCTCTACTTCGTCATGAGATGTGACTTAATTGAAACTATAGGGTGGATGCGGCAATGTTGGAAATCTTCTTTTTGCCAAGATCTCTTGCATAATCAACTAGGATTGGGCCGGCGCATTTGCGTGGTACAAAGTTCAGCCCTTCTGGGCAAGTTCGGGTCGCACACTGAAAATACGTGCTCGCAGCTTCTTCAGGACGCCAACATGGAACTATTCAGTCAGTATCTGATCGGAAGGAACATATTCACGATTAATGATGCCGCGGTACGAGAGGTGGCGGAAGCTCCTTCACTGCCACTCTGAAACCGATTTGCCCATTCAAACATTCATGTTATTACTTATTTTCATACACCACCTGCAATTTTCAGAGGATTTCAAAGGGTTTATATCAGATTTCACCAAAAAATTTATTGTGATGTAAGTCAGTCAGTTTTATAACGAAACTAAAAGAGAGCACGCCATATTCGATGTCAACCTTGGATGAAAACTGAAAGAAAATGCCCCCATTTCTAGGCAGATGTTGATGAACGATGGAGTATTGCCAATTCCCGAGTTATGACCCAGACCTTAGGTGCCACAAAACGTATACATTGCATCTCAGCTTTATATTATGTTTTTGGGAAGTGATTTTAAAGGCTTCAAAATACTATTCCTCTTTGATTTATCCATTTAATACTCCTCGGTTTAGAGTTCAGTCTACAGGAAAGGACATAACATACATACGTATGTATGTATGTACATATGTATGTGTCCATCATTTCAATGGAAGTGTCAGCATTTTGTAAAGATTCTGTCTTATATGTTCAGCATTGACTAATCTGAGGGATTCATGAATTGTTCCCGTCAGTCTGCGTGGCAGCAAAAAAGGAGCCTGAAGCCATCTTACAAATGACAGGTTATGAATCAAGGATTTTTATGACCTAACATTGCAGTTACAATTCTTATGGGGGGTAATCTTGTAATTATTTTCTTGTGATGAAACCACTTCTATCTCCAAACAGTAATTACAACATGTGTAACACACTACTAAGTATCTGGTTTCAAGTGCCTCTGATGTATACAATACTGATTATGATACTACAGCTAAGAGGTAAAAAATAAGTGTTGCATAGAAGTTGCAATCCTTAACGAAAAAGTACTAAACAAATGGCATCCGTGCCACAACTTTTAATTTATCAATGCTACCGAAAGGACCAACAAAAACCCAATGCCATCCCATCGCACAATATTTATATGTAGATTGCAGAGACTACATGACCAAAGGCTATACATATACATAGATTTCAGTAGTTTCATTTGCATCACCTCATGCGGAAGGCATATGTGACACTGAATCATAGGACGACCTATCACATGGCACTAGAAAAATATTAGAAGCAAAAAAGCTACTTCTATCTCGAAAATGGTCCGATAGATGTATTTGCTCATACAAGTGCACATCCTGCTGCATCGACTACAAATTTCATTCGTCTCTTACGATAACGATATCGCTATCGTGCATATATCCTCGCCACTCGTCTGCGTCCATACAAATACATAAGTAAATCGTATCTCGTCGTGTGTAATGCAGCAAATGTGAACAAATGTCGTCGCGAGTTTACAAAAATTGAAATTCCCACAGACCTACAAAACGACAGAACAACTTGCACGACAAGAAGAAGCACGAAGAGAAGTGAAACAAGAACCGAAAGCAAGAAAAGAAGAGAAATGAGGAACAATCCAAAGTACCTCCATAGCCTTTCCAGGATCAACCAGCGATAGAAATGCAGTAAACATTGAAGCTTTTTTCCCATTTTTTTTTCAGTTACCCCTCTGCATGGCATGTCCATGTTTCGTCAAGCGAGAAATACAAAGGCACAAAGAGAGTGAGAGAGAGGCAGCTTTGTATGTATTATCCTTTGCCGAGAATTTCCCAATGGAAATGGGAAAAATATGTAATTTTCCTCCTTTTTTCCGACTGCTGGTGCTGGTCTATTCTCCCAAGAGTTATGTACAGTTTTTTTCTCCCGTACTTGGCTTTTTTTCTTTTCGTTTTGGTTTCGGTTTTCTTGTTATATTCCTTGATTCCAATGAGATCGGAGTTGGAGACGACAGGACCCGCCTCTGCTTTACGTTCACCTATCGCGTCGACTCAATTTTTTCTTCTTTTTTTCTTGACTTTCTTGTTTTTTTCTGTGTATCGTATTTCTAGCATTTTGTTATTTTCTTTTTAGCAAAAGGATACCCCGTATATATACATTCATATGTATATGTAGGACTATCGGTGTGCAGCAACTCGGGATTGAAGTGCACAGTGCAATAACTGCCCCATGCCCTTTGCTAGGTCCAGTGTCCTGCATACTGGCGTGCTTTATAATATACTCTGTGTGCTCGGCCCCGTGTTGGGTATTCATCAGGACGAATTTACATTCGCAGTGTATTTCGTCTAATTTGCAGGCACTCGGTAGGTCCAGTTAAAATAATTGCTTCTCTGTAGAAGTGGTCAGAGTACTAGAAACACGAAAATCATAGGAAAAAAAAACATGGAAAAGAGCAAAAACTATAAAAATTCTTGACCAAATGCCGAGTCGACTGATTAAGGATAGGATTCTGTTTTTTGTATTCGTACGTATGTATGTGTCTTTAAAGGCAATCAGTTCAGTTGAGCGTTGTTTTTGAAGATTCGGTCTTACTTTTTACACGGTGACAGAGTTAAGCTGCGGTTGGTGTTTTTCGCGTTCGTTTGAGAGATTATTTCTGTTTTTTTTTTTGCTTTTTGCATTCCATGCTCGGGAGTCTTTAAAGAAAGTACCCAACTGCTTGGGAGTATTGGTATGCTTCGCTGAATTCGTTGCAATATTTCCCTTTGGTATTCTTCTTTATGAATTATACTCACACTACTTGCTATTGAGAGCACTGTGGCGCAGTGGGTAGTGTGTTGGCCTCTAACGCCGATGAAACGGGATCGGATCCCGACGCAGCCATGTCATCGAACGTGTTTTCACGATGTTTCTCCTCAGCGGGGTTCTGACAAAACCCCCTGTAGTAAAATTGTCACGAAAAGCTTCTCGAAATTCGCCGTTCGGAACCGGCAAATAAAAACTGTGGACCCTTTCACCTATCGGAAAATTAAATCACACGCAACATGGGTGATTGAGAGAAGCTCGGCTCTGGTCCTTCATGGACGGTAACGCCAACATATGTACATTCTACTTGCTATTAAATATTCAAACATTTTTTCTTACATAACCACTATCGACTACGCTGCAAGTTGCTTACTTACTTACTTAGATGGCGCTACAGTTCGGGGTGAACCTGGGCCTCAAACAACAAGCCTCTCCAGCCGGCACGATCTTTGACCAGCCACTTCCAGTGCCGCACGACCAGTTGGTTGAGGATCCTTTTCACCAGTGCGCGCCACTTTAGATGCGGTCGTCCTCTGCTGCTTCGTCCCTCGGGGTTGCTGTCGAAAAATCTTCGGGCCGGAGCGGTGGTGTCAATTCGCTCTACATAGCCCAGCCTTCTTAGACGTTGGATCCGAAGGCGCCTAACTAGGCTGATGTCGCTGTACAGCCCGTACAGTTCTCGGTTGAATTTCCTCCTCCACTCTCCGTTTACACAAACGGGACCAAAGATTGCAAGCAGAATTTTCCTCTCGAAACGCCCAAGAGCCTCTTCATCCGTTTTGATAACGTCCAAGCCTCAGCGCCGTAGATGAGGACCGGGATGGCTAAGGTTTTGTAGAGGAATACCTTAGTTTTTCGAGAGAGGGCTCTACTACTCAGCTGCCTCTTGAGCCCAAAGAAGCAGCGGTTGGCTAGAGTTATCCTGCGCATTATCTCAGCGCTGGTGTCGTTGCTGCTTGTTACTACACTATCGAGTCAAGGTAGACGAAGTCCTTGTCTACTTCAAAAATATAGCTGCCGAAGGTGACGTTCTGACCAAAACGTCGGTGTTGCGCTTCTTTCTTTGATTACAGCATATATTTGGTCTTGTCCCCATTTACCCTTAGACGCACTTTAGCCGCTTCTGCTTCAATGCTTGCGAAAGCCTCATTGACCTCAATGTCATCTGCGTAGGCAAGCAATTGTGTATATTTGAAGAAAATCGTACCTCTTGTATTGGCCGCAGAGTCCCGCACGATCTTTTCAAGTATGATGTTAAAGAAATCACATGACAGTGCGTCACCCTGTCTAAAACCTTTTTTAACATCGCAGGTCTCGGTTAGTTAATGGAGCAGCGGGAATTCTCCATAGTCATCCTGCAACGTCTGACGAGTTTGCCAGGAATGTTAAAACATGACATGGCTCTGTATAGCTCGTCCCTTTAAACACTGTCATATGCGGCTTTAAAGTCGACAAAAAGATGGCTGTCCTTTGGCAACAGTAAGCATTTTTACTTGAATTTTGTACATACATATGTAGGTATACACCTTTTCGTTATATTTACGAAATTGTTAAAAGAATCATCGTAGGGAGGCATCCTTTTGAACGCAAACCTTAAGTTAAGTTGAGGAGAAGGTCTTTTAAGACTACTACTAGCAATTCGAGTTAAAAAAATTGATTAAAATCAATCATCTCGGCGGTCGTTTCTTTATAATTTCTGTTCATTTGATGTTAATCGGTTTAATTGTTTGACCTGTCATCAAAAGCAAGTTTCACTGGATAGAAATGTGTTGATCGGTATTCTAGTTCATGTGCTGCAGAATTTTTTGATGACCTGTTTAGTCCACTTTTTGTTGACTTATCCTGAAATCTGATACACTAAGTAGCAGATCCGATTGTATGATTGGCGCCGAGCTTTTTTGTCACAATCGTATTGCTATTGATTATATTTTCTCTTAAATCTGTCTTTTTTGTCCAAAAAATCAAAACTTGAACTTATTTGCGGGCAGTTCACCACTTATCTTACGCTTGTTAGCCAGTCCACCAGTTTAACTGAGGTTACATTGGTTCTTGTGATGTTGTTTGTTAAGATGAAGCTCTTAGTCATCAATGTTTGCAGGCACCTATTAAGGTCATGATTTTCTGGTTTCCACTTCTCCAATTCTATTTTGTACAAAATACTTCTTTAAGGTTAGAGTTGATTCTATCGGCTCCTTCGACGTCTCCCTTCGATTTAGACTAGGAATGCAATGCAGGTGGGCGATTGCAAGAAATGAGATGAGCGAGTTAATCTGTCAATTTGTTTATTGATTTGGTTTACGGGATGACATAGATTTTATCGAATCATGAAGACATCGGATGACATCATCGGCGGCACATGTAGATAAGGGCCGTTTTCAAGATCCAAATAACATTTCTTAGAGTGTGTGACGTTATACATATCATTTTCTCATTTCTTCTCGTTGTTGACTAACATGAATACCTATATTTGTTCTTTTTCTTATGGATGACAGTTTCCATCACAGGTGGCAATGTTTTAAAGTTTGGATCGGCGTGTTTTTCTCTGAACTTGACGAGATTTTCTTTGTAGTAATCAGCCGATAAGTCGTTGAGAATTTTCGTTACTTTCATCTTCTCCATTATTGGCTTCTGTTCTTTACTCAGTTCGCTTTCGATTCGTTGGCTCTTATCCTGATTGTTTTCACTTGCGGAGGTCCACCCAAAGCTGCATTAAAGTCGAATTTGCAAAAAAATGTTCGACGAAATTCGAGTTCTAAGAATGTGATTTATGCCGGAAGAAAAGGTCAGAGCCTCCGGCCACATAGAACACCTTTAAGAAGTTTTTTTCCGACAAAGCCATTGTTGTTTTATTTGAGAAGTAGCAATATTCTCTTAAAGCACGCGTGCTTAATAATTTCTATCGAAATAAGTTTTTTGGCGATTATTCCTCGATGGTAAGTTCGATTGGAACAGTCGACCCCTCACGACACTCGGCAGCACCTATGCTATCACCGTGGCAAGTTTAGTCAAGCAGTAGCGGTTCCAGAGGACTATAATAACAAAGAAGTTGCAATCCCGGGTAAAAGCGAAGTGCAGCTGTATGAATTCAAAAACATTATGTTGAAGAGATCTTCGCATCCACCACGCAGTTTCCATGAAATCTTAATTCGATGGCGTCACTACCAATGCAGTGACAATCGTCGAACACCTTGCGTCGCGCAATATTGCCATAACCGTCTCTTGAAGAATTTGAAATCACTAAACGACTTTACGCAATGTGGTTTGTACAAACTTCCGCACTCAAAATTTAAGATGAGCCTCCAAAAAAACAAAACAAAAAAAAAAAATACTCTGCCGTAGTATAATTGTCTGGAAAAGATTCTCGTAAATCACCGTTGGGAGTTGGCAATAAAATGCAGATCTGCCTTCACCTATGAAACACAAAACATTGGCGGCGTACAAAGAAATATTCTATAAATCTGGCTTAATCTGAACTAAGAGTTACAGGAGACTACAAAATGCCTAATATAGAACAAACGAGCTCATAACAGGTCATGATAAATTTGGTAAGCATGCTGAAAATCACAGGCTATCTGCCAACGAATTCTACTAGAATTCCTCCCGTGTTTCTGTCCACGTCGGTGGATACAATAAAACCGTCAATAGTAATAACTCCAGATAACCTCAAGAGGCTGAGTTTGGCGACCAGAATTTATTCGCAGTACAGCGAATCTTCACTGGTCTGGATAAGGTGCATATATACAGGAGTGCATAGCTTTAGTTAGAAATAAGTATCTCTAGCAATGTCAAAAGGGAAATGAACCAATAAAATCTATTTGTCATATTGCTTGTCATTTAGACTTGCTATGCTTAATTACGCAAGCTCTATTTAGAAAGACAAAAGTGCTATTCTACATATAAGGCCTCGATCATTCCAGTCCTCTATTACGGCGCAGAGGCTTGCCCCTTAACAAAAGCGGATTAAGATGCCCTTGGTCGTTTCGAGAGGTAAATTTTGCGCACTATCTACGGTCCCGTTTATTCAAACGGTGTGTGGAGGAGAAGATTTAACGAAGAACTGTACGGTACGACGTCTACGGATACAGCGTCTAAGGTGGCTAGGTCATGTAGACCGCATGGAAAATGCAGCTCCGACCCGAAGAGTCTTGGAATCCACCCCGGAAGGAAGGAGCGGCAGGGGACGGCCGCATCTACGGTGTCGCACACAGTTGAAAGAGAACCTTAACCAACTGGGCGTGCGGCACTGGAAACAGCTGGCCAAAGACCGTGCCAGCTTTAGACGCTTGTTGGTTGAGGCCCAGGTTCACCACGGACTGTAGCACCACCTAAGTAAGTAAGTAAGTATCGCTACTCTTTTCTACTCTTTCTGTTTTGGTCAGGTAAATGCGTAAATGGAATATACTCTTAAGCCTTATAAAATACAAGATTCTCAATATCTTACAGTTGCTTAAAAATCATACCGCACCAGAGGTCGAAGGCATTGAGACAGCGGCTCATTTGCATCGACTTCGTGCAACCGACCGGAACAAACCGGTCGAGCTTGGTGGCCTTTACGCTCTGTTAAAAATTTAGTTGAATTGCGGACATTCCATCCTCAAAATACAACGTGCGTGATGGTTTGGGTCGGAGTAACGAATACTGGACGCACTCCGTTTGTTTTGTTATGTTAAGAGCTTGTGTGAAAACGTACTCGATAGCCCGCGAATAGAACAAAATTCCGCAAAGTGTCATTCGAGTTACATGCAATACATTCGCTGACAGGTTGGACAGGCAGACACTGGAAAAGTGGCACTTAAATATACTGCCCTATTTAAACCCTAGATGTTAAAAACGCGTTTAACTCGACTAACTGGGACCGCATTATGAGAAGCTTCTATCAGATCGACACACTGGACTATGTATGAAAAATACTAAAGAGCTACTTTGCAAATAGACTCCTTCTCTATGGCTCTAATGAGGAAACTAAGGCCTACGTAGTAACCGGTGGCTACCCACAAGGCTCGGTCCCAGGTCCCCTATTGTATAACGCTATGTTCGACATTATTCTACGCCTTTCGATTCCCAGAGAAGCGTCAATCAACGGCTTTCTCTAGAAGAAGTTTTACTCCACTGTAGCGACACAATTGAAATGGTCAGTCGTAGGCTAACGGACGTTGGCCAGCGCCTTGCCGAATATAAAACTGAAGTGGTACTTTTTACAGGTAGAAGCGATATCATTTACAGCCGGGTGACACGAAGTAGTCTCACAATTATTTAGTAAGGAATTGGGAGTAATTATCGACGCGCGGCAAAATTTTAAACACCACCTTGAAAACATAGGCAAAAAATCGACAAAAGCCGCCAGTGCACTTTCAAGGCTACTGAGCAATATAGGTGGCCTGAAAGAGACCAAAAGACTTCTTATACAGCAAAAAATGGGCAAGAACCGCAAAAGTTAAGTCCTACGTGCGACATACCCGGTATGGAAGCATTCATACATATATTTGAAACTCGGGAGAGAGAGAGAGCGACATAAACTTGAGGTTTCTTAAACGAAGTAGTCTCGTGGGGCCAAAGGGGCCAAATCCAGACAATAGCCATGTCAACGAACGTATTTTTGGCGGTGCCTCTATTTAGTGGAGCATTGATAAAACTCCCTGCTTTGATCCAGGGAATCGTTTGTCTGCGAATCGTTTTTTTTTTTTTTCAGTATTTAAAATCGCTAACCACAGATATTTATTTAAATGGCTGACAATGCCAATATATGTTAGGGACATGTGTACCAACATAAAATCGAAAATCGGATATATGTATGTTCTTAGCTTAACAGTCCACGTACGTGTATGCATAATACCAGTGCCTTTGTTCTTGCGTTATCTTGACTATTAAACTTTCTTCAATGGAAAGTGGAAAGCAAGGTCCATTGTTTACTTTTAAATAATTTTTAGGTCAAACGGAAACTTTACGTGGGTAGAATTTTAAATTGAAAAATAATAACTCAATTCCAAATATGATGTCGATTATTTGCGTAAAAAAAAAGTTGTAAACACACTTTTTATTAAGCTATCATCGTGCTTAAAGACGTTTCTTCATCTTTAATTCATAACTTGGATTTACGTGGCTTTTTCTTAGGTGGCACTACAGTCCGGTGTGAACCTGGGCCTTAACCAACACGCTTCTCCAGTTAGCACGGTCTTTTGCCAGCTGTTTCCAGCGACGCATTCCCAGTGTGCGAGTCAGGGTTGGACTCGAAAACTCCTCGGGCCGAAGCTGTGATATCCATCTTAGACGTTGGATCCGAAGATCTCGTACTATGCCGAAGTCGTACTAGGCCAATGTCGCTGCACAGCCCGTAAAGTTCGTCGTTGTGTCTTCTCCTCCAATCCGGAGCATCGGTTGAACGCAGAATTTTTCTATCGAATCGACCGAGGGCTTCCTCATCCGCTTTCGTTAAAGTCGTGGTCTCTCGGGATGATTATGGTCTTGTATAGCGCAGCTTAGATTTCGAGGAAGGGCTCTACTTTCAATTGCCGCTGGAGCCCAAAGAAACAGCGGTTGGCAAGAATAATTCTGGGTTTGTCCTCAGCGCTGGTGTCGTTGTCCCTGGTCACTAGTGAGCCAAGGCAGATGAAGTTCTTAATCACTTCGAGTTTGTAGGTGTCAATTGTGATGTTTGGGCCGAGACTTGGTTGTTGTGCGTCTTTTGTGGTCGACAACATACATTTCGTTTTATCTTCCTTAACCACAAGACCCATTTCAGCCGCTTCTGCCTTCATGCTTTCGAACGCTTCACTGACGTCCCGCTGTGTTCGTCCAATTACGCCAATGTGATTTGAGTACGCAAGCAGTGGCGCAGACTTAATCGCGCGGAATAAATTGCACCTCTTGTGTTGGCCAGTGAGTCTCATATGATCTTTTTAAGAACAATGTTGAAAGTTACATGAGTGCATCACCTTGTCTGAATCCTTTTTAAACATCAAAGGTCTCGGTTAATCCGCTACCTGCCAACAAGTTTGGCAGGGATGTTGAAACTAGACATGGTTCCATATACATAGCTCGTCTCTATGCACCCTGTCATACGCGGTTTTGAAACCGACGAAAAGGTGATAGCTATCGATGTGGTAATCTTGGGTCTTCTCCAAGATCTGCCGCAGTGTAAATATCTGGTCTATCAAGGATTTTCCTGGCCTGAAACCACACTGATAAGAACCTACAGGATTATCTAAGGGTTTTAGGCGTTCACACAGCAACAGCAGAGAAGATCTTCTATGCGATGATTAGGAGACTTATTCCCCTTTAGTTGGCGCAGTCATAGTGGTCTCCTTTCTTGTGGATTGGGCAAACGATGCTGCGATTCCATTCTTCGTGCATGCTTTCCTGCGACTATATTATTCACAGATAAGCTGCTGCATGCGGCCTACCAGCTCATCTCCAGCCGCTTTAAATAGCAAGCAGACAGACCGACTGCGCAGGCGGTTTTATTAGTGTTAAGCTTCGAAATTACCAGCTTAGTTACATCTAAGTCGGGTGGACAGAATTCGCTTGCATTTTTTTCTGTTGTGAATGGATCATTCTACGTGATAGCGGTATTAGATCTATTACCGCCGTTAACAGGCTACAGCAGTATTCTTTCCATATTCTGAGCGCGACTGTGACTCTACTACAAGTTATCCGTCTTAATCCTTACAGGCTTACACTGGATTTATAACACTGAAATGCACTGTGGTAGCATCTCTCCATCTCCTCAATATCACACTTTTCATGCTGTCTTTTTTCTTCCATAAAATCATGAGTTTCTCTCTACTCTTCTTCGCGTAATATTCACGAGCAGCTCTCGTGCGTCTATGTAGCATGGCTTTGTAGACGTTTTGCTTTGCTACATGGGCTTGCCCACATTGCTCAGCAAACCAGGGGTTTTGTAGCTGGCGGTGACATGAAACCCAACACATCAGAGTGAGCCTCTCTGATGGCGCGCCTGTAAGGCTCCCACTGTTATATCTGGGGTGTATCCCGGTGACATCGGAAATTGCAAGAGGTTAAGGCAAACTCGATCCGCAAATATTAGCGGTCTCCTGAGACTGTAGCCTTCCGACGTCAATCTTTCGTTGTCCAGCTCCACTCCTTGGCATCTTTGATATCCTCATTCGAACCTTTGCTACAACAAGGTAGTGATCCGAGTCCATGTTGGCTCCGCGGAAGGTTAGTACATCTAGGATGCTGAAGGAGTGTCTGGCGTCGATCGCAACGTAATCAATCTAATTGGCGGTCGACTGATCAGGTGATCGCCAGGTTCCTTTGTGGCTATTGAGATGCGGGAATCATGTGCTAACTAGAAGGAGATGACGCCCCGCCAGGAAGTCAATTAGTCGTTGTCCGTTTTCGGACGTGGTGTCGCGTAGGCTATATTTCCCCTTGATCGACTCGAATACATAAATACATATGTCCTCTTTTCCCCATGTCCCAGAAGCTGGGGATCTATCTAAAACATCGTAGATATTTTCTTTGGATCGTGAGCGCATGTCAAACTAATGTTTCCAAATTTAGCTTTGATGCGGATTGTTATGAGCAGTTGGCTTACATCCCAAAAGCTTAAGACTTTTTGTTGGAGTCTTACTCGTATAACGATTTCACATCCGAATAAGCGTTGTTTGTTCTCATTATAGCAATTTCCGTAGTATATAGACGTCACAGTTTTCCATCCGATTTTGCCTGGTCCATCTCATCGCACTTTTTAGAGTGCGGTTATATCTGCTTTATAGCAGTTGAGGGTTTGCTCCAATTGATTGCCAGCACCCGGTCTGTAAAGGGACCTCACATTCCAGGTGCATACTCGCAAGCCATTTAGTCGTTTGCGGGGGTAGTCAGCTTTGTATTCCCCTGTATCCGAGGCCTGTAGTTGCTTCGAAATAATTTTTTTTTTTTTCGTGATAGGGATGTTACCCCTAAGCACAACTCCTAACCTGGAGAGCCAAGTTCCTCTTTCCCCAATTACAAGGGGACCGGGTCGCTGCACGCTGTGGATTCCAGGGCAGCTATCCAAGGGAGGCCACGCGGAGGCTACGTGTCAACTTGAGCTGAGCAGGGACAGAGAACGAGGCTGGCGATTGTCACGTTAAGCGCGATCAACTTCTTAGCTCTGTTTGTTCCTCTCTTTCTCCCGGATTTACGTGTATGCTTTAGTTAAATATTACCCATTAAATGGTCAAATGCTATATTGAATTATGTGTCAATACTCTTTGAAATTAAATGATTTATAAAAATTCTAGCAGCCACCCAAACCGCGAAAAGGTGAATTTACGTACGAAAATTAGTTTCTCAGTTAAATAAATGTCCACAGTTTGTGTGCTTTTTAGGGTTCCGTACCCAAAGGGTAAAACGGGACCCTATTACTAAGACTTTGCTGTCCATCCGTCTGTCACCAGGCTATATCTCATGAACCGTGAAAGTTAGACAGTTGATGTAGTTCTGTTGCCGCCATAACAACAAGTACTAAAAACAGAATAAAATAAATTTAATACAACAGACATGATTTTCATCCAAAAAATCACTTGGCTACTAGCCTAAGGTTAGTCAACAATATTCCTTAACCAGTAGCAAACTTCTATGGTTTGATCCCTATTGTGTCTTTGTTGTATTAATCTTAGCTACAAACCTTTTTCTAAAATTATTATTGTTATTCACCTCTTCACCTCCTTGCTGTCAAGTAAGATAATTGATAGGTATGGAATTGTTATTCCGCTCCTTTTCCTTTCTGATAAGTTAAGGTATCAAATGTTGCAACAAATTCAATTATTGGAAACAAAAATAATCTGTTTTCACTAAACATACTTGGTCACCTATTGACCAAAAGAATTTAGTCAAACTAACTTTCAACAATTTCTCACCACCAATAACACACCTCCGAGCTTTACTCCATATTGCGTCCTTCACATATTAATTCTAGCTGCAAACATTTTCCCTATAATTATTGTTATTCACCATTTCACCTCCTTGCTGTCAAGTAAGATAATTGATTTGATTTCAATGGACACTTCCATGATCAATTATCTCGCCATGAAGATTTCTGATCTTTAAAATAATATGTAAAGTATGGTCTGAACCAGCATACCTACTTATGTATAGGAAGAATTGCCTGCTTGCACACAGGCCTTTGTATTAATCAAACTTTAGTTATTGAGATACAAAATAATTACGGCAGATTTCGCTACAATAAGCTAACGCTAAAAGACCAAAAATGCTAGTTCTGCGACTCGGACCCATCATGTAATGGTAACACAATGGACTCTTCGCCAATAGATAGTGTACGCGGATGACTTAATTACGTCCAGGTTAGGTCCAACGATCGATGCCATTGCTATTTTATTGCAGCGTGACTTCGACAAAATCCAGCAGTTCTGTGATGACTGGAAGTTGAAAATCAAGATGGCTGTTTCATAGCAGCCAACTTGATTCCAGAGTGAAGGTATTCTGCTACGTGGCCTCAATCAGGTCCACGATTGCATATGGATGTCCCGTTTGGTTCAATGTGAGTGCCAGCTTGATGGAAGGGATTTGTATGTTTGAGAGACAATGTCTATGGGCTTGTCTCGCATTGCAAGGAACACCAGAATCCGAGTACACAAAGTTCTATCCCAACAAGGTGTTATACGATGGGGCAAGGATTGTGCGCGTAGACAATTATCTGATAAAGTTGAATCGGGATCACGTTGCGAGGGCAATTACTTCGATCAATAACTTGATCTCTGGGGCTTACTACCCCAACAAGATGTACCATGCGCGTGTGCGATTTAGCGGCTTTGTCCTTCCGGAAGCATTCCTCTATTGAGATCGGTTTGGGCTGATCCGGGATAGATCGGCGATACCGCTGATCTTCCATGTGGCCCGTAATTACGTGGAACGGGGATTTCTGTACGGGGCTGATGTCGCGCTCTGTGGGCTAGAGCGCCTCAGGTTCAGCAGGGCGGTGGAGTGGACTCCGCGGATGTCTTGAAGTTTTCAAGCAAGCCTCTTTCAGGCAAGAAATGCCAGCACCATGGGTAGGGCAGGGTAGGGTAGGTTAGGTTAGGCTAGGTACACGGGTGCCCTATTGAAAAGTCAAGGCTCACGTAGACTACGTTGGGTCCATTGTGCCCCCTTGTTTTATTTAACCCGTTGATACCTAGACATTTACCGTTGAGCTGAACCAAACAGACGAGGATAGAAATCTCAGTATTCTGTTCAGCCCAATATTACCTACCTCTTCTATTTCCGAAAGGAAGTATCATCCTAGGAATATATTCCTGTTTCGCACAGCAGGTGACGAATGGATTCAGTTTCTTCTTCGTCCCTGCAGCTTCTGCTGGCTTAGTCGAGCTGCATAGTAGGATGGCATGCAGTGCCCGGTGATGCCACCGACTGCCAGTCGAATATTCCCACGATTGAACTTCAGCAGATTTTCCGTTCTTTTATTATCATAGACGGCCCAAGTCGATCTCGCCGTTGCGCATGTATCTAAGTGGCACCATTAGTTTCACTAATAGCTCCGTCTCTATCTCCCTGTAGAGCGCACTGAGTGGTGCTTTGGCCTCAGCTGAGATCTGCGCAATGTTAGCACTTGATCCCACCCTAGCTAGCTCGTCGGCCCTCTCGTTTCCAGAAATATTCATAGGACCAGGTACCCAGCACAAGGTCACCTCATTTACATTGGATATCTCTTCTAACTTCTCCTTGTAGAGTTTGACGAGTTTGGATCTTATCCATGCTGCCTGCAGATCCTTAATGGCTGCCTGGCTGTCAACATAGATGCTGATCCTTTCTCCTGAGATATTCTTATTGCTGATCAGGTCCGCCGCTTGCTTGAAAGCGAAGACCTCAGCTTGGAAGACACTGCATCCATCATCGTGCCTATAGGAGCGATGCATATACCGAAACTCAAAGTAGACTCCGGCACCTGTGCCAGCATCCATTTTGGATCCGTCGGTGTAGTATGCCAGTTCACTTTCCGTGCGTACCAAATCACCGGTCCATTCCTCCATGGAGGGAATTCTAATAGAGAATCTCCTCTCCCAGAAGGAGACACGGCCCATCGATCCAAGACTGATGCATGTCCGTGAGGATTCTTTTTCCAGAGACCGGATTCCTGTAGTCTTAGCACAGTTCTGGTTGCGACGCTCTCGCAGTATACGTCCAGGGGTGGGAGGTTCAGCATGACTTCAAGAGCCGCCGTTGGTGTGGACTTCATAGATCCCGTCACCGCCAGGCAGCCTGCCCTTTGAACCTTTGACACACTCTGAAGATGACATTTTTTCTCGAGCGCTTTCCACCAGACAACCGAGCCATGGACTAGAATAGGTCTTACCACCGCAATGTACAACCAATGTACTAACCTCGGTTTGAGGCCCCATGTTCTTCCAAAGGCTACCTTACACGAATATAGTGCCACGTAGGCCTCTTTGATTCTTTCCTCCATATTTTCTCTCCAACTAAGTTTGGAGTCCAGAATTACGCGAAGATATTGGGCAGATTTTCCAGGGGTCAGATCTATACCATTCATACGGGGGTAGGTGTATCTTGATACAGATCTTTTCCTTGTAAAGAGTACTACCTCTGTTTTCGCCGGATTTACTCCCAGGCCTCGCCCCTTGACCCAGTTATCCACTAACATCAGTGCTTAACTTAGTCTATCGCTGAGGACCTGCGGAAATTTTCCAGAGACTGAAATGGCTATGTCATCGGCGTAGGCCATGACATGAAAACCCTCCGTCTTCAGAATCTTGACCATTCCGTCGACCACAAGGAGCCATAGGAGGGGTGACAAAACGCCACCTTGTGGTGTACCTTTATTCACTCTCACCCTTCCGTTTGCTCACCCCATCACCGTATTTACTATACGAGTACCCAGCATTTGCCCAATCCAACTGTATACACCCGGGTTTATTTGGGCCATATGAAGGCTGGTCACTATTGCCTCGGTACTGACGTTATTAAAAGCACCCTCAATGTCTAGGAACGCACCTAGAGTTAATTCGTTGATATTGAGCGATTTTTCTATAGTATAGACTACGAGCAGAGCAGTATCCACCGATTTTCCCAATATGTACGCGTTGTGTGATTGTGACAGATAACCGTTACCAATCTCTTCCCTTACGTACAAGTCTATTATTCGTTCCAGCGTTTCCATCAGGAAGGACGAAAGACTGATAGGCCAAAAGTCCTTTTCAGTAGCATGGTTAACTTACCCCACTTGGGTTAATATATGTATTTAAAGTTTAAGAAAAAAATGATATATGTAAGTCGAAAGACATTTTTAAGAATAAAATATCTCAGAGTGTCCGCATGGGACCAGTAAGGTATTTATAATATAATGTAATTAAGTTAATCTAGCTAGTTTAAGTCACTTTGTCTAGCGTAAGATAGTTATAAATTCCTGTGAATACTTTTCGCAGCGAACAAAAAAAGAAGACGACACTGTGAGGTTGAGTGGCTTTGTTTTTTTGGTTGAGAGTCCAGTGTGTTAAGTATTACGAGATGGATCCGACTCGCAAATTACTTTCTGGCAAGGTTGCATATAGTTGGAAATTGTCCCTTTTGTTTGATTAATTGATTCAAGTGTGTTAATGATTAATAAGTGTGTCGCTGCAACACATTTAAGGTGTCATTCGAGTTTTTATTAATGACACGTTATAGAGCGTGTTATAGCTTTAACACGAGCAAGTGCCTCAATTTTAAAATTCAAACACTTTATCGTGCTGTGTGTTGATTAACACATTAGCATTTGCAGTAGAGTGTGTTGGCCTCTGGGGCTAACGACACGGGATCGAATCCCCACAACCACAATGACATCGAACCTGTTTTTCACGGGGCTTCTCCTCAGTGGTGTTCTGACAAGACCCTGTATTATAATTGTCATGAAACGCTTTCCAAAATTCGTAGTTCGGAATCGGCAAAATACTGTGAATAAAATCACACACAATTGGGGTGATTGAGAGAAGCTCGACTTCGGTTCTCCGTAAGGTGTAACTCCACATACTGCCATAGGTTGTATTGTATTGAGCATACAATATGCAGAAACCAAAAATACATGCAACCTGTTTCATGAAGTTTGTGTAGTTTGCATTTTTGGTCAATTTATAGCTTCAGCTAATGTCGTATACTTACTTTTGTGAGTGCGTGCATACCAAAGTTATCTTAAATCTTACTTATCTTATCTGACTCCAAGATAACTGAAGTGCACGTTTTTGATATCTTATATACGGTCGAGATCAGTCTTTGACATCGTAGGCAGGTTGCTGCTTGAGTCCTGGGGGTTGACAATACCAGTATATTAAGTTGAACATTTTTTATTGTAGTCGTACATAGAACATTTTATCGTAGGAGTGCTATTTGTATTGCTGGTACTTGAAACCGTAATTTTAACCAAAAAGAAAAAGTTATTGCCGTTTGTCGATTGCGACAGACAACGAATCATGGACATTCAACAACGATCGATCGTGTGGGTCTTTCTAAACTCGACCGATGCGTTTAAGTTTTGGATGTGCCTTAGTGGGAGCAGAAAAGTATGACGAAGACCAGTTGAAACGCATGCACGGCAATATTTTAAAAAGACAATAAATCCATTTTTGAGTAAAAATATTTATTTTTACTTGTATATCTTAAAACTTAGCTAACAACCCTCCAATGGTATGTATGAAGAAATGATTTTTGAATTTTGCCGTAAAGAATTCTCGAACCTCTAAAGTAACTTATGGCATTCATTGGGTTATGTTACCTATCTTCATCCAAATTGTGTATGATGCTTCATGATCATCTGATATCTCATCTCAAGCGAACCTAGAAATAATGCAGTTTCTCGGATGCTCAAACTTTTTCCTAAACGAAATGTTATAACGGTCATTTTTATCCAAGACCCAGTTTAAATATAAATATCCAAGAAGTGGACATTTCATACAATTGGCCTTGAATTCTATATTCTTTTAACAAGTCGTTTTCTTATTATCATTTAATGAGAGTGCACATTCGATTTTTAAGTTTTTGGAGTACAAACATAAGGTCTGTGAATTGTTATAGTTCAGGCCTTCTGACCTAACATTTAATTAAACGCCTTGAGGAATTGCTCCTTTTTTGTTTGAGAAACTTCAAAAAACAATTATCCAGAATATGGAAAACGTCGAACTAGGTTCGAGAGCGTAAACACCTTGCCAATACTATTGCCCAAAGTATACAAAATAACATGCAGACTTTAATGAGTTATACGCCTTTCGGCTTTAAATCTGAGGCCACTTGCGTGAGACTTTGAATTATTTTTCATGTCTCTATTTACAATTAAAAACAAACAGCCAGTAACCCCATCTCCTCTAGCTCAAGACCAATTCCAATTCCACGATAAATAACTCTGCTTACGATTTTTACGATCTTCCGACGTTACAGCGCGTCGCCAGCCGTTGTCAAACGTACCCCCCCACTTACGAGTATTGTCGTCGAGTGCCAATCGAAAAATTTTAATTATCAAAAACGTCGCCGAATTAAAATTGACACATTTTCTTAATAGTTCTCGGAGTCATAAAGTGTTTGTTTGCTCACCATGACCAACGTGGCGCAGTAAAATCCTGTCGTTTGTTCACGCTATCACACCATCATCACTCCCAACGCCTCTCTCGTTCTTTCTTGGCTTTTTTACTTAATCTATCCCAACAACACCCTGGTGACAGCTAGTACGTTCTTAAAGCACGGAGGCAGTAAGCAAACAACTGCGACTGGGTATCGGGTAGCTAACGCTGGTGAGCATGGTGGTTGAAGCAAGGAGCAGCATAATCAACTCATTAAGAATCCCGTCAAAATATTATAAGAAAAGAAATAATTGCGGATGCGAATTAGCGAACGGATTTTTGTGTCTTCGCCAGTGGCAGTCGATTCGCGGGCGGGCACATTTGTCCTTGCCAGTTATTTTGCTCGAATATCCGCGGATGAGATGGTGGAATTTGGAACATTCAAATGCTTTTAATGTGCGACGCTTAAACACTGAGCTTGTGATGTCGCATGTCCTGGTTGGTTGGTGGGTGCTGGCAGGCACGACCTTGCCTTGTGTATAGGAAAGCAATGAAGAAATTGGTTTTCGTGTATCGGTATCGGTGTTGGTGTTGTTCGCCAGACTCAGCTTGTGATAAGCTCTTTTCGTAGCATTCAGGAAGAGTTAACCACAGATCCGACCGCAGCACTTACCCTTCCAGTTCGTCGAGATATAGGAATGGAGAAGGGGGAACAAACGAATGAGCGGCTGCTGCGGTATAAACTTTCTTTTCATATCTTTTCATTCTGCTCGTTTTAAGAAATCAAAAACCTTATCTTTAAAAGGGTTAAGACAGTGACAGGGTTGGAGGAGAGGGTCGTGCGATTGTCATGCCGGAGTGCACGAAAGACACTTAACACCAGAATTTTGGTTTTAAATTAATCCAAGTCCTTGGGTTTGCGGAGGAGCTTATTCCTTCGAGGTTTTTGTTCTCCTCCGTCTTTGTTTCGTCGAATCTATTCCATTCTCGTGCAAGGATGTGTACTTACTTGTATTTTATGCGTCTTGGCGTCCTGATGATGAAGTAAAGTATTGTATTTACTTTTTTTTTTCTTCTGGTTCTTTTTTGTCATTTCCATGGAGATTCACCAGGCACAGGATGTGAAGAAGGTATGAAGAGTATGGGTGGATGTGGTATGGAACACCTAACTTATTATGGAAATGCCAAAAACCACGAAGAAAACTACCCGCAAAATTGGGAAGAGGGGTCGCAGAAGCCTTTGAAATGAAGTGCCGTTTTTCATTTTCATTCAATTTAGTGCTGATATATCTTTTTTTTTGTCGGTTGCGTTTTGCTTTTTTGGGTCTTGTATGCCTAGCAGTTGCCACAACCGCCACTACCATCGTCACCGCTGTTGTTTTGTAACCCGGAAGCGGTTGGAGTTTTTCATTATCCATGAAAAGCACCATCACTTTAACCCGTCCTAATGGTGGCGGGGACACATGGCATTAGCAGGAACAGCAGCATCTGCAAGAATGAGTTAAGATTTTCGTGTCTGTATAAGGATTACTCAATTAATTTAATTATGCGCTGTCAATCATTTTGTATGCTAAATGCGATTTTCGGTTGATGGCATTCCTTCGTTGTCGTATACCCTGCCCTTATTTTTTGGGTGTTCCTTTTTTTTTTATTCGTTTCGCATTGGCTTCCATTCGGGTTCGTAATGGATATCGTGGGTGAGAACCTGATGGCAACGTCAAGTCGTTGATTAATTTTGTGGATTTTTAATTATATTCTGACTTTGCTTTGTGCAAGGCATCAGCTGAAGAGCAACAACCAAAAATGATATCTCAAGAAATAGTAACTAAATGAAGGGTGCAATTAGCTTAAGGCAGTAACGAAAAAACGGTTTTTGGTTTTCTCTTCGTATTTATTCAATGTGTTTATGTTTAAATTAACATAGAATTTAAGATATTAGATAATTCCCAGTTCGCACTTTTATACAATAACTAAATATTAAATAATGAAAATGAAATTATAAAAGAACAATATGCTCGTTCTTCAATTATTTATTTTATGATCGCTTCTAAAAGGAAAACAAATACAATTTATGCCGCAAAAGGAGTATTAAGACTTTTCCTTGATTTTCTTTTGCTCATACTTAAAAATTAAAAATCATCTGAGATATTTAACAAATACCATTTAAAACACTTTTCTTGATTTGAGCAAAATGTTTATGTTAAACGTTTATTTTAGAATGTACATACTTGTATTAATACTATACTTATGGGGTATAAACAGGCAAGAATTTGACTATCGCTGAATACAAAGATTCTACAATACTTATTTACGTTCAGGCTTTAGTTGCTGATTTATTACATATTATAACATTACTGTTTTTTGAAAAAGTCTGTTTGAAAAATATCGGTTATAAGTTAAATAAATATTATCGGTCCACAAATGTTGATGTAGACATAAGCGTGTGGAAAAGTGAGATCGAAATGAAGTGAGCAAGATTAATTATTTTTCATAAGTACTAGTGGTCCTAGAGGTGTTTGTCAATTTGACAGTTGAACATTGATTTGTGGTTAGTTCATTTAGCCATTTTATGATGAATATGTTAACTAAAACCAGAGCAGCGTATAAAAATAGTAAACACTTATTTTGAAAACCATCGTTGATTCCCCAAACTTGTACGCTACGTTCATTTTACGTTCGACATAATCGTCCATCTGGGCAAGTTATTCGGAACACGATGAATCGTTTTCGCACCACGTACATTCTAGTGGATAATACGCATTCCCATGGACGACAGACAGTGCGAACAGAAGAAGTTATTGCGTTTGTGGGGCGCAGTGTTGAGGAGAATCCTGAATGGGTCGATTCGCCATCGTGCATAACAATTGGAACTTGTCCATCCGCTTTGTGGAAAATATTACATAAAGATCTTGGCTTAGAAACTTATAAAATACAGCTTGCGCAAGAGTTGAAACAGGATTCAGCTTAATGCCCATTCTCAAAGCAAAATTTGGTTTTCAGATGAGGCCCACTTTGGTTAAATTGCGTTTTTTATATTATATATAATTTTCCGGAAATATGCATTGAATGGTGAAGGTTATTTAAAATATATGGTAAAGGAAAGATCTTGACATGTTTCGTTAGCGCTTAGCCACCCATGGATTAAGCTAAAATAAACTAATGAGACCCACTTTGGTTAAACTGCCGAATTTGGAGTGGAGAAAGCCTTGAAGTCATTTGTCGAGCTGCCCTTACAACCATTAAAGCTCACTGTTTGGTGCGCGGGACCATCGGCCCATATTACTTTAAAGACTTTGCTGGCCAAAATGTTACCGTCGATTGAGAGCGATTCAGAAACATAATTAGTGACATCTTCGTTCCTCAGTTGAATGTGACAGAGTTTTGGTTTTAACAGGATGGCGCAACATGCCACACAGCGCGCGTTACCATCAATTTATTGCGGGAAACATTTGCTGAGTGCATAATTTCGCAAAGTGGCCTTGTGCGCTGGCCTCCACGATCCTGTGATCTCACACCTTTAGACTACACCCTTTAGAGGTATATCATGTCACTAAACTTTGCCGGTAAACCAAGGACGTTGGACGATTTGGAAGTCAACAATTGTTGTGTAATTGCTGATATACGGCCCCAGTCTCTTGATAAAGTTGTTGAAAATTGGATTTCACAATTGCGCTTCATTCGAGCTAGCCATGACGCGCGTATGTCCGAACTCCAAGTGTTTTATTTCATATTGAATTCGTATGCCTATAAAAAAACATCCTTTATAAATACATACATATGTGCATGTTATCCACAAGATGTTTCCTATAACGTGTGTTTTTATGAAACTCAAGTTATTCGATGTAAAAAAACAAAAAACAGGAACCTTTGACCGCTCAAATTCAAAGTTAAGCCTCTCCTTTTTGTGTTTGTACGAGACTTAAGAATTCTAGGGAAGTCAGTCGCAAAGGTGTTGTCATAATAATAAAAAAAATGAATTTATATCAATTGTTTTGTGAATGAAACGTGGCACTTTTTCTAAAATAGCTAAATATTCTCTAACTGGATTATCATAAAGGAATTGAATTCTAGTGATATTCTAGAATGTATCCATCCGGACCCAACACTCGTGGAACGCATTGTTACAAATACTGAAATTGAAATAACGACATTTAAGTGATTAATGATTCGCTCAAAAATCAAAGTTTTGCGGTAATGTTGACTCAGAATCCTTGTGAGTTACTTTCTTTTCCAAAATTATACTTATATTACAAAGTCAGTTACAGTGTTTACTTCAGATATTGCTATTCGAATTTTAAGTTAACATCTCATGAAACTTATGCGGCATGGCAAGCTCGAAAATTACTATGAAAAATGCATAGTTGGTTTGATTGTTTGTCGAAAAATACGTTCTTATCAGAGGAGTTTGGTACATGCATCCACTAGGTGTATTTCACAAATGGCGTGATTTTTATGTTATACATATGTATATCATTTTCTGAAAATTAGCTTTGAATGGCGAATGCAATTTAAAATATATGGAAAAGAAAATGATCTTGACATGCTTCGTCAACGCTTAGCCACCCTACCATGGATTAAGTTAAAATATACTAATCATGCTTTAGTAGATATACGTAATAAAGGCGTTAGAGTTTAAAGAACCTATGTTTCAATCACAAATCCTTATACTCAGTAATAGTTTGCCCTACAGAAAATTTTACGAGAGTTTGTTATGGTCGCTATCTCTTTGGGAATACAAAATCTGTCTATTGTCACCTTCTGAGCAAAGGGCTTAAGCTTGTTCAAAAAACATCAACCACCATTCGATGCACATGAATACGAAACAAGAGGAAATAAAAGTAATTTTGTGGAATATTTTACTAAGTAGTTCCAGTTGAAAAGCCAAGAAAGTAAATGCCGCATTATTACCGTCTATATCCGAGGAGTAAGTAAAGAGCCGAGCGCGCAACTTATCTGGTCGTAGATCCAAAGACTTAGACAAGAAAGGATAATGGTTAACCAAGATCATCCGGGAACATCAACTTCAGCGACGCCCTGAAATATAAGGCTCAAGTTTGGTGTGAAATCATGCGTCTTCCGGGTTAGCCGATACAGCCTGTCAGGGAATAAAAAATCTGAAATTATTTGGGAAAGAAGCTAAATCTCCATTCATACAATAAACAAATGATACAGTTTATAAATGAAAATAATTATTCCTCGCCGATAGCTTTGGCGCGTTTTCGAAAAGTTCGGGCATTTGAAAATATACGACAAAGTATATGTTCATCCTATTTAATTAAATAAAGTATCAAAAACGACTAGGTGGAAAGCAATTTCAGTTCTGGGATTCCTTTTCCCGTTTTTTTTTTAACCAACTAGAGACAGTCAGTTCGCGTAAACGTATATTGTCAAATTATTGACGGAAAGTTTTTAGGTGCAATAACAACAACAACAATTGTTTGTCGGGTTCGAAAACCGGATTCAATATCAGAAAGATTTAATTTTCAATGGAGAAGCTAAGAATAATTTTTCCCAAAAAATTAATCAGAATATTTGGGCACCTTGGGTTTACACTGCACGACTTTTTTCTATGGCAGTACCCTAAGCCGACGGTTTAAAGAACAATTGAGGCCCTACGAAATATTTTCCGCACTTAGTATAGCCTACTCTCGTACTTAAGACGTCAATTACAAGAGTGTATTGAAAGGAACGGGTTGCATTTAGACGATAGTGTTCTCAAAACGTAAGATCCAAATTTCTTTTTATATATGTAGAATATGATTTTTTATAATTAGTACTGTTCTAGAAAATGTTAGGCTACAAATCCCATGGATCATTTTGGACTAATTCGAAATATTGAGTTTAAAAAATGATTTATTAGAGAGGCAAATAAATAAATGAATGTATCTGTATACGTTTTAATGTAGATTTAAATGAAGAATTACATATGTACATACATTTCTAAAATAAAATATATGTACACATGATCCTTTTAATAAACTTAAAATACATTAAGGACTTTCATAAAAGCGTTGAAAGGGTATTTATTATTTAACTGAAAAACGCATCGTTCGAGTTTACTCGATCAACGTTATAGCCACATATAAATGTTAATTTGAACCGAGTGTTATTTTTGACAAGAGTTGGCCAGGGATTCACATTCACAAAACTTTCGACAACACCTTGCGACGGAGATCAGCTGATTTGGTTTAGAAAGAAAATATTTGCTTATACGAGTATACAAGTACACCCCAGACCGTAGAGACACGCGCTAAAAGAAAATTAGAGTCGAGTACTCCTTTAATGAATGATAAACAATCAGTCTCCTCCTCCTCTTAATATGTAGCTCCACTTAAAAGTTCTGTTTTTGTTTTATTTTTGAACAAAGAAAGAAAAACAACAGAAGCAGTAGTTAAGAAATCAACGAAACGCATTTTATCCGTCGCCAGTCTATACACATGAGTCTCACTCATGCTTTTTGGTTGAACATACCGACAATAAAGCAGTCATTGTTCAGTGTTTATCTTCAATAAACCATAGCGTGTAGTTTCTTTCCCGCACCGAAACATCTACAGGCAGTCCATAACACTCGCCCAAAACAACAAGACAGGACATCATTCCACCACTGAATAGCAGCCAAAATGAATCACTTGTTCATGTTCAAACAGTTGCCGTCACGAGACAACAACAGACGAGGAAAATTAATTTTCCGAGCTTTTCGCACAATTAACAGCAACAACCGTCTTAAGCAAGCACATCACCGTCAGAATAGTAACGGAGAACTGAGTGTTCCGAAAAGGAAATAAGAACCAAAAGAAATACATCGACTAGTTACTAGGGAAAGGACATGGATACTAGCACTTGGTCGGAGTGGAGCTTCTGCGCAGGCACCCCTACGATCTCTCTGTCTCACTACTGGACCAAGTATATGTTTGAATGTGTGTGTGTGCGAGAGCTCTTTACCACCCATTAACCACTTCTTGTTTTGCTTTTCCTTTTTCTCTGTTTTGGTTTCTTTCTCAGTTCCTTGGGACCTTTTTCCCGATGTTCGGTGGCTTTGTCTCTCGTGGATATTTTTCTCCATTGATTTTGGCATTTCTTTTCTCTTTACCTGAATAACAAAAACACACCGCACACACAACATATGACGACCGGATCAACACACAACACACATACTCGTACGTACGTCCTCATTACGCACATATATTCATAGTAAAAAAAAAAACAAAAAACACTACACAAAAAGGAAGAAAGTTCCATGTAGAGGGGTGACCGCCCCTTTCTCTTTCTAACCAGCCAGCCAGCCATCAACATGGGGCAGAGCAACCAACAACAAAAAAGCAATTTTGGCTGCAGTTCCATCGTAAAGTTCGACAACTTTGGAAAACTCCGGGTAGTTTGGTGCCAGTTAGCTACGAACTAAGTGCAGGTAGAGACGAGTTTTCTAAATTTTTGTCTCGCCAGCCAGCCAGTCCCCGATAACCATTCTGTTCTCTGTGCAACATTAAAATGGATAACCTACTGCAATATACATATAATTGCATACATACACACCAACTTCTAAACAACTTGTGACTTTCTAACTACCAACTAACCGATCTGAATGAAAATCATAAAAACAAAAAAAAAGTTTAAGAAAAAAAAAAACCAGAAATCTAAGGAACAGTGAAAGAAAGTTTATCAAGTGTAAGACGCAGGATAACAAACCACCAAGACGAAGACGAAGACTGCGACTATGATGACGACGAAAGAATTGAGTGCAAAGTTTAGCAGTTGCACACGTTTATCATAGCGGTAATTACACGCATAACGCAAACAATAATTCAAAACTACATAAAAAACTTTGAAGAAAGTGGTTTAACATAAAAATCAGTTATGCAACAAAAAAACATAAAAGTTTACAAGTGCTAAGGTGTTGAAGTGAATCAATGTTTAAAAAAAAAAATTATTCTGCAATACTGCGCGACGAATTGATCCTTCGACTGAAGCTGCACGCGGTCCAGGTGAACATGTGATTTTGATAATTTCGTTTTTCATCTTAGTGCGATAAGAAAGTGAATAACATACTAACAGTGGTGTGAAATATCACTGGAAAAGAACATTGTGTTAAAAAAAACCGCAAAAAAAAAATTAAAAAATGAGATAAAGTGAACACAATATTTAAAGATAAACTAAAAAACAAATGCAGATTAGCTTGCAGACTAACATACTGTGTAGGTACACTTCATATTTTTATTGCTTAAAAATACTGCCTGCGACTCCCATTACCTTGCAACAAATTAGCAGATTAGTTATTAATGGTCGGTAGAAAGGAGTAGTCTGTTTTTTATTTCGGAGGTTTTCAAATACAATTGTAGAGGGTTAGTGAGATTTTCTAAAAGAAAAGGAGCTAAGTGTATTTTTATAGATAGCACTTTCGGGAAAATAAGATTTTAATATCAAAGCAAAGGATTTGGAACATTGAGAAAATCTTTAGAAAATATTTACAAATTTGTCTGATCACTAAGCCAATTTGTTCTACAATAGCATTCTTTAAAAATGTTGGAAAGTTAAAACCGTCGTAACAGAATTCACAAACAGAATAAAAAAAAGTCAACAAATATGACAAGATTGCCAACCAAATTAAGATTTTGCTTCCTTTTTTTTTTCGTGACACATGTGCCATTATAATTTATGTTTCGAGATTAAGCCGTCCTTAAGCCGTTTATTGTCCAAATGAAAAAAAAGAACGCTCACAGAAGGCCCTCAAATCTGATGTTTTTCGAGTAAAGGAGAGCATGGTCATACAAATTTTATTTTTATTCTCAAATCTGTAATGCAAAATATCTTAATCTAGGCCGGATCTATAACATGCCCAAATACCCCTGTTGTATTGTGTTATATTTACACAGATCATAGGTGCTAGCGTAGGTGACCAAAAGTCTTTGGTATAACGAATTCAGATATTCACTCAAAGATATGCCTGTCAAGTTTTGATTTTTATTTTTGGTTCTGTTTATTTGAAACCTAAAATATTGATTAGGATTTTTCATCCATTGAATCCTTTTAGTAAAAAAGCCGGAACTCTCAGTGTAGGCTTCAACCGTCTTATGTTTGACTGTTCCATGGGTAATTGGCACACAGTTATCTAGCTGTAGGTGAGAAAGTTATTAAATTCACTTATTTTTGTTTAAGATTAAAAAAAAAAACAAAAAAAAACATAGAAACGACAAAAAAATCATTTTATATTCCCTAAAAAGTTAACTTCCGAAATGATGGCGTTATCAAAGCGACCCTTATCTAAGGATACGATGCCCGAGTCCAATTACAAATGTGACGACGACGAGACAGCAGTTAAGCGGAAAAAACGCTCAAGCCGCGATGATGATACGCAGCAATCAAAACAGGATACCACATATGATAAAAGCAGTACATTGCCACAAAAGAAACGATCCGTAACAACAACGGCCGTCAACGGACGAAGCAATACTCCATCATCCGGACAGCATAACGGTAAGCTTACATGTGACGATCAGGACGATGAAACGCTGATCCGTGAAACACAAGCCGCTCTAAAAAGCCTCTCCGGCAGTTGGCCCGATGCCCGCAACAACCTTTATCGCCTGAACGATCAGGATGAGAATCCACCGTTTCAGAATTTATTCGAAGAGCATAATAAGCACAATGGATCGTCGCCATTGCAAAAATGTGCGAAGTATGATCTCAAGAGTACAAGTATCCGACGTGAGTTCGATAATTTCTTATATTTTCCCAGACAAAAAGAGAACGACCAGACACGATTCAATTCGCAGTATAAAACAATGACACTGTCCACGTCTGTATCGTCACCGTTCTTGTCGTCTGTCGATTCTGAAGTGAAATCCGATTTAGTCGGCGCTGACATGGATTCAAGGAAAAAGAACCCTTTCTCGCAGGCATCCGCATTTAAGCCGCCTGCCGACATCAAACGCAACGGTTTAATAACATCGTCTTACGGCATACCATCGATGACTTCCACATACGGTAGCGAGACAACATCGGCCTTTCTTAGCTATCAGCCACATCCGGCTACCGATACAACTATGCATCATCATTCAGATAACCCACATCAATTGCCACCATCCGCAACGTTGCTCACCGGTGTGACGAGTGACGATGTCAGGAATAAGGTAATCAACACAGAATCTCTTAAGAACGACAACGATGACGTTCCGAACTCAAAACATCATCTCCTCCATCACCAACACAATTCCCAACAGCTGCAGCAGCAACACCATCATCATCATCATCATCATCAGCAACAGCAACATCCACAGACAATAGAAACACCTGACTCAAAGCACTACACAATCCTTCAGCCGGCTGGAGTTGGTAGCCGGGCAGCATCCGTTATGCAGGATATTGCTCGTGAGGGTGTCGTTACCGTACCGGCAGTAAGCAGTAGCAGTACCAACAGCAACACAACCGGCAGCAATAGTAGTGGTGGTAGCGGTAACTGCAACAATACAACTAACGCTACCAATACCACCAACAACAAATTCGCAAACACGGCTGTAGGAAATCTCGTATCGTCGACGACATCAAATGACAAAATTGCCTTTGATCAGGGTGCCGCAACACAACCATCATTTTCACCTGGAAGCCTGAGCAGAGGTAAGCGTGTTTATTCGTATGTTTTGCAGGCTTTTTATTTTCTTTTTCTTTATTTTCCTTTATATCCACCCATTGTTGAGCCATATCCTGGTTTTTTATGCGCATACATCAGTATGTGAAATGATTCCTGACACGAGAAAACCTCATTTTTGAATAAATTGATTTAAGTCCTTGATGAATAAAGAAGGAATAAAGGAAAATTGCACAGTTCTTATAGTTAAGTCATTTTCGACTGAAAGGATATTTTGTAAAGTTCCGAGTAAAGTAAAGCACAAACATTATCAGGTCTGCCTCTAAGCGATTTGAATGTTTCTATCCTTAGCTACAATTGATTTAAAAAAGAAGGAGAAGAAAAATCCATCCAAAATATATATTTTTTAACGTCGCGGATTAAAACAGTTAATTACAAGTAAAATAAAGGGGAGCAGCGCCTTCCTTCCGAACCTTTGCTTAAAGTTTAAAACCCTTGACGGTACCGATCTGCTATATTTTTTGTACTTCTAATATAAATTTGAGTTATTATTCCCAAAACAGTATTTAATTTATATTTTAAATTATACATTCTAAGACTGAAATTAAATATATTAAATATATTAGATTGGCTAAAAATTCTCAAGGTGTATTTTTATGTACATATATCGAGGATAGTTTGCCACAAGTCACTACGTAGGCTCGTACTTCTTATTCATTTTTTTTTTTTTTTTCTGATTACCCCACTATTTCAAATTGTAATATCCATGCCTTATCCAGTTTCTTACTCTCTAAAAAGCATAATTAGACAGTTATTCTTCTAGAAATCGTAGTTAAATAAATCATGTACTTTTGCCTTAAAAACATGAAACTTGGGTTCGATTTCTACAGTGTATCTTTTCCATTATTCTAAAAAAATCCCTTATCATATAGGTGGTTTTATTTAGGTTTGATTTAAATTTAGATAGGGGAAGTTAAGAGTATTTTCACGGAAAGGCAATATACATCCGCCATTTGGGTTCCAATACACATATATATATATATTTTTTAATTCAGTATTCTTAGACTACTACATACAAGCAAAACTAGAGTTTACAAATTAAAAACACAACAAGTCGACAATCAAAAAGCATGGACAGTATGTGCTAAGAATACGTAGTGGCATTCTTATTTAAAATACAAATAGTGTTGAATGCCACATCAAAATGATTTTAAATGCATATGTGAAATAAAAAGTTTTTATTTATACATAGTAAAAGCAAAGAACAAACCAAAAGACAAAAAAAAAAAAAAAAAAATATTAAGATACGTAGCACAGCAAAACTTCAATTTGATTGTGATTGAAATCAAGAAGCCAATCTTTGACTTTGTTTAGGAAAGAGGTTCGTGTTCTAATTGCGCGAATCGAGATAGGTAGACGATTAAATAGTTTACGACTAACGATGGAATAAAAGTCTCTAAAATGGGTGGTTCGGAATGAAAGTAGGTTCACCAGGAACTCGAGGTTGCTGCGTAGGCTGCGGATGTCAGAGATTGGACTTTGCTGAATAACCGCCTCTCATAAAAAAAAATGTTTTCTAAAAAGCTCCATCGCTAAGACGAGGACAGCGCATTTTTGCAATACAAGCCCGTGGCGCCGTGGCGCAGTGGTTAGTGTGTTGGACTCTGGCGCACGATGCGCGAGTTCGGATCCCGATAACACCAACGCCATCGAATGTTTATTTCGCGACGTTCCTCCTCGGCGGTGTACTGGCAAAACCCCCCGTAGTAAACGTGCCATGAAAAAGCTTCTCGACCCACGCCGTTCGGAATCGGCATTAAACTGTAGGTCCCTTTCATCTGTGTGAAAAATAAATCACACACAACATGGGTGATTGAGAGAAGCTTGGCTCTGGTCTTTCATGGGCTGTAACGCCACCAATGAAGAAGAAGGCACCGCCCCAGCATCCCAGTCCATATTGCAGATTAGAGTGAACTAACCCGAAGTAAACAGTTCTTAAGCTATCATTTGAGCAGTATTAACGAAGATGGAACAATCCACGTATTGATGAACGAAGATACTATTTGAGGTTTGAGGTATGATCGGACCAATTCATGTTTTAATAAACGATAACTCCTAGATATTTTAAATTTCTAACGATGTTAACTCTAAAAAAGTTAGTCTGACATGCTGCATCCTTGCTAAACACAGATCTGGGTGAGGCGTCGTAACAAATGCAAGCCGATAATTTAAAGCGATTACAATCGGCAGCATGGAAAATGAAATCAAGATCCGGAACATCTTACAAGGCTGAAAAACATTAGTTTAGTCTTGTTACTGGCGATAAGTTTATGATGGGCGAATCATGATCTCAGTAGGTGCATGTCATAGTTAATATCAGCAACTAACTGAAGGTGGCTAGCGGAGTTGTGATGGCAAGATCGTCGGCAAATGCGGTAACTTTTCCAGCGAATGGTTGCAGGAACAAGGAGTTAATGTAAACAAGGAAGAGAGTAGAGCCCAAGACAGACTCCTGGGTAAAACCTAGTTCAATAATTCTATTATCACTGACCCACTCTCCAATTTTAACTTTTTGTTTTCTATCTTTGAGATACGATACCAGAAAATGAAACCTCGAAAACCAGCCCGATGCAATTTATTCAAGAGGATGGTATGGTTTACCATATCAAAAGCCTTTGTTATGTCAACAAACAGACTGGCACAGCTTTTTTTCGATTCTATGCCTTTGTTTCTGAGCGAGCAGAAGTCCACAAGTGCATCTTCAGTAGATAGTCTTGCCCTAAAGCCATATTGCAGCGGGCTGAGAAAGTTAATTCTCTTCAAGAACGCCAGAATTCTACGCTTCATCGCTTTTTCAAAAACTTTTGATATAGCGGAAAGTAAAGTATAAGCTCGTACTGGTATGTACTAATACTCAGATTTTCTAGAATGTTTCCGGAACCCTTTTATTTTAATTCAAAAATAGCGTGCATTACTTTTAGTTAGAATTTAATTTAGAATATTTTAATGAACAATTTTAACGTTGAAAACTAAATGGAGACAGTGGGAGATTACAATATTTTAATTAATAAAACTGTTGGCATCATTTTGGACTGGGTAAGCCTTGAGATCTCATTAATTAGTGAAACATGTATACCTTAATGGGCTTAAATTGTACGCTACATATCCACTACCTCCGTTTAGCATTCCTTCAGTTTATTAAAACAAAAGTCTTACGCTTAAATGGGAATTTTTAGTTACAAAGCACGTGGTGCAGTGGTAAATGTCAGTAGCTGTTTAGCAGGATATTTGAGTTCGTACCATTCAAAATCACAATTCAAAGAGAAATGGCCCCCACTCAATTAGATAATTTTTGTTGAGAAAAGTGTAGAAAATCAGGTAAATAAAAATCGAATAATTGTCAATTTTCAGTAGATTATTAAACGAGGGTAATTCAATTAGAAATACAACAAAATAATGTCAAAGAACCGAAAAGAAAAATCCACTTCTCGAACAATTTGGAACTGATTCCATAAGGTTTTTGGTGTAGTTGGGACGGCTTCTAGTCCATTTAATCACTGGGTTCTTTTTAGATATTTGTTCTTTCTAATTCTTGACATGGACTTCTTTCTACATTTGATATTATTAATATTTGTCACAAGATCGACACCGTATTTGAGTATAGCAGTCAAATGGATTGGTTTCACTTCTTTACTCTATTTTCTCTTAACATTATAGGTTTCGTCTAACCCGAGAGTATTATATGTAGTTACTTTAATCTGTGAGAAATAAGTTCTTCCAGGACACAATTAGACTTTTATTTTTATTTTTTGTGGCTAACAAATGCGGTTTTCCTAACCTTTTAAGTCAGTTCAGCATACAATTTTCAGACAGTTTTAGCATTAAGCCCATTTTGAACTGATACTTTTACATTCCCTTAGATTTAGTGTTCGCAATCTTAAATTTACCTAAAATTTATTAACAACATTAGTTCGCACAGAAAACATTTTCTTAGACTTTACTTTGGGCTTATTTATTATATTCTTTATTGTTGCATTATACTTAGGGCTATCTGAGCAGCGGTCGAGCACGGACGTAAGAGTCCGATAGGAAAAGAAAAATTATAAAAAAAATAAATATTTTATAAATATAATTAAATAAAAACATTAAGAAAAATAATAGATAAGGATAGGTTGTAGTGGTCTATTGTGATACTACATGGATCATATTACCTAGATCCGCCACCTGAAAACCAATCAGTACGTCTAATGAAACGATGGATTTGAGCTTTTTTTATATCTGCTAGCTCACTTAAGTTAGACAAAGACAAAGTTTGATACAACCAGACCTCTTTTCGCTTAAATCATTTATTACCTCATTAGAACAAGAGAAAAAGTATTTCGAAATACCTCATCTTTATCAATAACACTTAAAGTATTATACTAGGTTCAAGTTGCACACAGAACAAAACATCATATTATAGTCGCACGAGTAAACCTACAATAGAGCTTCTAAACGTGTTTACGCCTCAAGGCCTTTTAATTCCTATTTGCATAAGAAGTCATTATATTCCATAAGTGTCTAACAAAGATGTCGTAGTCCTCATCGTCGTTGTCGCTTTATGTTTCCCAAAGATTATAATTATTTTCCCATTTGCTCAATACTTTAGATACACACCCTACCTTTACTTCATATAGTTCGTCATTTTGCTCTTGTTTCAATGCCATCCTTCCTGTACGAGGCGATTACTAGTACACCACCAACATTGAGTAAATTTATGAGGGAAAAACGACATTTAAAATAGACGCATGATGGGTATTTGTTTTGTCATTATGATAACGTTACCTACGCGCTTCATACAAAGCGAATGACTTTTCAATAGTATCTTGAATCCTTCTATTTTCATTATAACCCCTATGCCCTTCCGGATGTCCTATTTAAGTAATGCCTATATGTGTAGATTTGACAGGAGACAAGTTGAAATATTTAATTTTGATTTTAGCTCTCTAATCACACTAATTTCAATTACATCCCCAAAAGAAGGTTACATATGTATCTACTTGCCATGGAGGGTTATGAAGCGAATGGAAATTTGTTATGCTTTTCTAAAATGCTTATTTATTAGACTTTGCCGAAATTTTAATTAATCTCATGCCAGAGACTCAGGCAATGATACCAACGCTTTGTAAATATTTTACTGTTTTTTTTTAAACCCAAAACTCAACTTTAGATACGCACATATGACATTTGAAGAGTCCTGACATAAAATTTTAAGCAAGTTAAGTGTTTTGAAGTCTTTGAATTTTTAACATCCATTACGAGCCGCATCGTTAAGAATATATTTTTCTCCTGTCGTATTTAACGGTGTTTGTTGCGTATGCAAATGTCTCGTTTCATGTGTGACAGGCGAAATAGACATTCCACAAGGCAAGTGTCTTCGAAATAAATTCTAATGTGAGTATTTGGTGTTTTTAAATTACCACTCGAGTAGGAGGTTTTATTCAAATTTGAAAGAAAAATTAGCTCCGGAGAATGGCAGCAGTTAACAATGGAAGTGAGAATTCAGAGAATTATTCCGGGGACACAGCTGGTGACGTTTTTTTCGTCGCATCCTTATTTTAATTTTGTTCTTTTCATTTGCATAGTAAGAAAACAAGTTGAAAGTTGAAGAGGAACTCAAGTAGTAATAGTGGTAGAGCAGGGGAAAGAGGAATTTTTAAAGCCTGCAGTTTTATGATAACAGTATTTAGTATATTAAAAAAAATATTGCGTGGCTTTATAAATAAATATATATATAATCTCAATTGTTTTTTTTTTTTACAGATGGAGCGAAATGCCCGACGCCTACATGTAATGGTCAAGGACACTCTACCGGACTGTACTCACATCACAGAAGGTTGGTGCAACTTCATTACAATTAGTATTTTATGATCATTAGAAATGGGTGTGGTTTAGATATTTAAGAGAGCCGACAAAGACAACTTTTAGTACTTGCACCAATAGAGCGTTTTATAACCTTCACCAAAAAAAAAAACAAACAAAAAAAGCCAACCAATGTCCTTATAGCGTTGGAATTGCCAGTGGATATTCGGGATTTTCTTTTTAATGTTAGATACCTATATCGGATATAATTTAACGCTTTAATTAGAATTAGAAGAATATAATTTTTCTTATGAGATGTGGTTCAGTTTTTTTTCAACAAAGTTAAAGCCATAGTAAAATAATTTTCACAAGATATAAATTCTTCAACTTCCTATGTATGAATCGGCACCTATCTTCCATTGTATTGGTATAAATACAATGAAAGACGAGACTGAAGGCATCTAAAACAAGTGCGAGGTACGGCAATAAAATTCCGAGAATTTAGTCATATCTCAGGGGCTGGCAACTGTGTCGTTCGTCAACATCTGTTTAGAAAGGGGGGCCTTCTTCTTTCAGTTCACGTCTAAGGCCAAAGTCGACAATACGTTCTGTTTGTGTGTGATACGTATTTTTCGAAAAAAAGGTATTTTTTAGTGGTGTCGTAAAAATTAGTGACTTACATTATAAACAACGTATTGAGATCCAGTCTTTAGTGAAATCATGTGAAAAAAAAACCTCGGAAATCCTTCGAAAATTGCCGAGACCCGTAGATAAAGTCAGCAGTGGGTTGATAAACGTGGGGAGCTGTCAATGACAGCGAGAATGTCAAAGGCGCGACTGAAGGAAATTTTAACACAGAGAGTGACTGGACAGTTCTATGTGGGCGTCCTGAAGAGTCTGAGAGCATGTGTTTTTCATGTGCGATCCGAACTTGGGAAGAAGTGCTGGATCTTGCACCTCGCTGATTGTGCAAAAGTTGTTGGCGAAAAAACATTCCAACGTTGTCACATCCAAACTATAATTGCCTCTGCGAGTTGAATCACACCTCAAAGGAACTCATCGTATCGATATAGAGGGGGTCAAACAGGCTGTAACCATGGTTCTTAACGAATTAACTGCGAAGTTAGGGGGAGACTATCGTAAACGTCTCCTTAATAAAGCTGTTGTATTCAACATTGCTTATTTTATTAGGACTCGTATCATAATTTTTATTTAAAAAAGGAAGTAACATAAGAGTAATTGGCGATTTTTTGATGTCTGTTTAACGTTAATTAGTTTGCACCAAAGGTAATGTTGTGCTCGTCTTCAGTTAAGTAATTGGTGGCGACGATCATGGTTATCGCAATTAACCCATTTCTTAACTCCGATGAAGACCAAGGTTAAATAACGGTTCTTTGATTTTTTGCTAAAGACGTTTTTAGGTTACATCTTCTTCTTCTTCTTTGGCGCTACAGTTCATGGCGAACCTGGGCCTCCTTCAAAAAACCTCTCCAAATGGCACGGTATTTCGTCAGCAGTCTTCAGTGCCGCACGCCTAGTTGGTTAAGGTCCTCTTCCAATTGGTTGCGCCAGCTTAAGTTTAGCCGTCCTCGACCGCGTCGCCCCTCGGGGTTGGATTCATAGACCTTCCGGGCAGGAGCTGTGTTTTCCATACGCTCAACATGACCTAGCCATCTTAGACGTTAGATCCGAAGTCACCGTGCTATGTTCATGTCGCTGTACAGCCCGTACAGTTCACTGTTAAGTCTTCTCCTCCACTCCCCATTTATGCATGTCGGGCCGAAAATCGCACGCAAAATTTTTCTCTCAAAACGATCAAGGGCCTCCTCATCCGCTTTCAATAAGGTCCATGTCTCTGCGCCATAGAGCAGGGCCGGGATGATAAGGGTCTTGTATATGCTCACCTTTGTTTTTCGAGAGAGGGCTCTGCTTTTCAATTGTCTCCCGAGCCCAAAGAAACAGCAGTTGGCAAGAGTTATTCTGCGTTTGATTTCGGCACTAATGTCGTTTCTGCATGTCACTGTGGAGCCTAGGTAGACGAAGTCCTTGACTACCTCGAAATTATACCTGCCAATATGTGCACCCTAGCCAAGACGCCGGTGGTTCGTGTCCTTTTTCGACGACAGCATATATTTCGTTTTGCCCTCATTTACCGCCAGTCCCATTTTAGCCGCATCTGTCTCAATGCTCGTAAAGGTCTCAATGACATCTCGCTGACTTCGACCAATTATGTCAATGTCATCGGCATATGCGAGCAGTTGTACGGACTTGAAAAAGATGATGCCCCTCGTATTGACCAGTGAGTTTTGCACTATCCTTTCAAGGGCGATGTCGAAAAAGTCACACGATAACGTGTCGCCCTGTCTAAAACCTTTTTTGACATAAAAGGTATCGGTTAGGTCGCTTCCGACCGTGATGGAGCAGCGAGAGTTCTCCAAAGTCATCCTGCACAATCTGATGAGTTCGGCAGGGATGTCAAAACTAGACATGGCGTTGTATAGCTCGTCGCTATTGATACTATAGTGCCAGGGACATAAAGCTGGAACGGAGGCCTGCAGGGACGAAAATGGAGACCTAGTAGTAGTTTCACAGTCGATAATAAGAATCTGGAAAGAATACTTTGCAGACGGCGATGACGAAACAGATTACTCTGTCAGACAGAATAACCCATTCACAACAGTTCCCCTGACCTGGATGAATTTAAGAATGCTTTTTCAACAAAGCTGCAGGAGCAGACAGACTCCTGCCAAACTTTTTAATGCAGCTTGAGATGACCTGTTTGGGAGTATGCTCCAGCTCATCTGTAAGATATGGTCGGAGGAATGCATACCCGAAGAATGGAATCTTAGTATCGTTTGCCCGTTCCACAAGAAAGGAGACCTCTTTATCGACCCCAATTACAGAGGTATAAGTCTCCTGAATATCGCTTACAATATCTTCTCTGCTGCACTGTGTGAACGCCTGAAACCATTCGTTAATAAACTGATTGGTTCATATTAGTGTCATTTCAGGCCCGGGAGTTCCACTATAGATCAGGTATTCACAATGAATTCCAGGTCGACAACCGCCATCTCTTTGTCAGCGAGCTACACAGCGTTATCTTTTTACTTCCCTGTCAAACTCGTCAGATCGTGCAGGATGACATTGCTGCATCGGTGTCGAAAGCGACATGACCGAGACCGTTAATATCAAAAAATGTTTTAGACAGGGCGGCACGCTATCGTGTGACTTTTTTGACATTGTCCTTGAAAGGTTCGTACAAAACTCACTGGTCAATTGAAGGGGCAATATTGTTTTTAAATCCGTACAACTGCTCGCATATAACATTGACATAACTTGGGGTGGCCGTGGTGCAGTGGTTAACATCATCAACTGCCGAGCGGTAGGTTTATGGTTCAAATTCGCTTAGTAGCCAAGAAAAAGTAATTCCTATACGGACAAAAAGTATCCAATACAGTTGTGAATGGGAAGTGACCAGACGTACTGCTGCAGGCATAACTTTTTTCTTTTTTTTTTGAGGCTTCTGCTATCCGCTGGAGCACTCAGACGCAAACACTGGTCCATTGTGGTCCAGACAGACACCTTACATTACTGTATTTTCCCCGTTTCCCGGAGAAAAATTTGAAGGAGCTTCAGTGATGTAGAGCTAAGGGATTCGGCACACACCACGTCGGCTTCAAGGGTGCGCCACCGTATGCGAGCAAAGGCGGGACAATCACAGAGGAAATGCTCTGCAGTGTCATCCTCCTCTTCGCCACATGCAGCACAGGTAGGCGTCTCACTGATGCCGAGCACGTAGATATGCTTGGCAAAAGTGTAATGGCCCGTGATAACTCCCACAAGCCTTCTGCAGTCGACTCTCCTTAAAGACAGGAGGAATGCTGCAGATTTTTTGCAGACATCAGGGCATATGCGCTTAGTCATCCTGCAACGGTTGTGTGTATTAAATACACAATCGTTAATGTAGGAATTTACCGTGGACGCAGGTAGACCTAGAGCGGGTTCAGGTCCTGAGAAGCTCTCCTCTGAACCCATTCTGGCGAGTTCATCAGAGGTCTCATTTCCTGGAATCCCAGAGTGACCTGGAACCCATACAAGCCTTAATGAATTTAGCCTGCCGACTCTGTTCAAGAAGGACTTGAGTTCAAGCACTAAATTTGGAGCTAGTAAAGGGGTTACACACAGCTTTTAGTGCAGCTTGGCTGTCACTACAGACGCATATGGTTTCCCCCTTCCACCTGTGCTTCATAACATAGTGCATGGCCATCAGGATTGCGTATATCTCTGATTGGAAGACAGACGCATACTTTCCTAACGAGAAGTGCAGTCGGATGTTAGCGCGTTCAAAGAAGACTCCAGCACCGGACCCCCGCCCAGACCTACAGGCATAACACTCACAGTATATGGTCAACCGAAATTCATCCTCTGCGTATGCAATATTAAAGTGCTTGAACGAATTACTACGGACTATAACCAATACGGAATTTTGTCGGCTCTCGTCCTATCTAGGTCTAGGACAACCATCACTGAGAGTAGTGAACGAACATCAAGGACCCCAACCACTGCACTCCGTTCAGGTTGTGGGTGTCAACACATCATAAGAGAATATAAAAACTCTTGAACCTGCGCGAGTCTCTAAATAAAAAAATAAAAAAAAACTAGACGAACACAGAGGGAGGTCATTGAAGCTATTACGAGTATTGAGGCGGAAGTGGCTAAAATGTGACTGGCGGAAGAGGAGGGCAAGACGAAATATGTGCTGTCGTCGAAAAAGGACACGAATCACAGGCGTCTTAGCCAGGGCGCACATATTGGCGGGTACAATTTCTAGGTAGTCAAGGACTTCATCTATCTAGGCTCAGTGCCGATATCAGTACCGAAAACAAACTCAGAATAGCTCTTACCAACCGCTGTTGGGAAGCAGAATCCTGGGGAAAAAGGAAAACACGAGAAAATAATTGTAGCTTTATTTATTTAAACCGCTTGCTGTGACTGCCGAACAAAGAGTGCGTCCACTTCCATTTTAAAGATCTAGCTCTCCACTTTCGTCTTCTCAGAAGACGAGAGTAGGAGAGTGCTTTATGGAAAAGACAGTTACGATCGTGGTTTTCTCAAAACCACAAGCGTGACTGTGTACAGTATGTGTACTAATATTAATATTAGTACTAACTACTAATAGGGTGTGCATGAGTTTATATAACAATATACATACAAGACCCCATCCCGCTCCTGCTTTATGGAGACATGGACCGTATGGAAAGCAGATGAGGAGGCCCTTAGTCGTTTTGAGAGAAAAATTCTGCGCATGATTTTCGGCTGTACAGCGATACGTACGTAGCACGGCGTCTGCACCTAAGATGGCTAGATCATGTAGAGCGCATGGGAACCACAGCTCCGGCCCGGTAGGAACCCTGGAAGACGACGCAGTCGAACACGGCCAAATTGAAGGTGGGGCAAGCAAGTTGAAGAGGACCTCCAGGAACTAGGCGTGCGGCGCTGGAGACTGCTGGCGAAAGACTGTGCCAGTTGGAGAGGTTTTCTAAAGCAGGCCCAGGTTCGCCATGAACTGTAGCGCCGAAGAAGAAGAAGATTATGTCGAGCCTCCGTTGCATCTTTTGTTGGCTTTTGCTGGTAGCGACCTTAAGATGAATTACTGAAGATGTTGATCACTTTGGATGTCAACAACACGTTTACTACGCACATTCATAAGAAAGCTACGCCACTTACGGCTTATATCTACTTATGTACATATGTGATCAATTTGTTAAGGTTAGGAGACGTCCACCAACCTGGTTCGGTGAACATCTCGCCATTCTGCAAAAGCAAAAGAGTACACGACTGCATATCTTTTCCCAACCACGAGTGTCTAACGAACTTTTCGCGTATATTACAACAAACATAAAAATAAAAACCATTTTTTTCGCCTCAAACATATTCTTTCTTTTATGCAGCGTTACCGTTCTTACCTTTTATCTAAAGACTTATCTTCCATTTTATTAAATTTATTTCTAGCCTATCTGGTTGCCCGAAGCGGGATAAAGTGACTCCTGAACGTAAGTTGACTAATTTCATGGTAGAATATCGTTGTTCCCGATTAATATTTTGTTTCTGCCTTTTTGCATCTATCCTATTTTTGTTTCACTTTTTTTTTTCTTAACGCATGTTAAGTGTATTTAGATTTAGATTAATTGTATATGTTTCCTAAATGCTCTTCAGCGGGGTGGATACTTTGTTTAATTTTTGTTCTTGGTATTTCATGTTTATGTGATTTGAAAGTGTTAAGTATTAAAAATGTAAATAATTTTTGTGAGTTCATTAAGAGCTGGTGAATACAGAGTTAAATGTACATTTACATAGACGTGAGTCATGAGCAGCATCCAAACTATTGTTGTACCTTCTAAATGATCTACTACTGTCTATCTGAGATATTATTTTCCTATCTAATGCATTGCGCCCCCCCGCAATTATTCTATTTCCTGTATTTCCTTATTGTATCTCTACAAGTGCTCGTACATATTGTGTCATTGAGCAAATGTAAACGTAAAATGGACTAAGTGAAAAGTACAACTGATTTGGATGTGATTGCTTCTGCCTTTGCCTCAATATTTGCCAAAAACTTAGTGAAACCTAATCAAAAATTATTAACACATTTTCGTTTTTTATTGTATATTATCCGCATACATCACACAAAATTCCAAATTTTTATAAAATAAAATGCGTAAAAATAAAAGTATTGGCCATGCATGAACAAATTTTGAAATGCCCAACGCCAGGCTGCAATGGCCGCGGTCATGTCAATTCGAATCGTAGTGTGCACCGAAGTCTGTCGGGTTGTCCAAGGGCAGCTGCCAAAAAGGCAGCAGCTCGCGAAGCCAGATATAAAAATGGACTAATTGCGTTGCAGCCGACAAATGTAACCAAAGGTTTGTAAATACATCTGTAGAATATCTCGTTTTTCAATTGTTTATTTCCTTTTTACATTACTTGTTTCGATTTTCTATATCCAATCCGCTGAGGAGAATTTCCTCTGTCCTTTGTCAGCCAAAGACCCTCTAATAGACTGTTTCAAAAATTTAACAACCGTTCCAGCTAATCAGAATTCCCCCTCAATTAAGAACGAAATGAAGTCGCTGTATCCATTGAATCCGAACAGCTCAAACGACGACATGGACAAGGATCACCAGACAGGTGACAAAGTCAAAATCACTTCGAATGTTTATTTGAATAATAACAATTCAAACTGCGTGAACAACAACAATCCGGTTAAATCGAATAACAATCTTTTGATGGAACATACGCCCATGAACCCGGTCAACGAGATGCCAATAATCAAATCAGAATTCAGCCCGTCAACTGTTCACATAAAATCCGAGACGGGCGTGAGCATGGGTGTCTATTCGAAAAGCCCCAACGCTCATGGTCATAGTCATTCGGTGATGCAGCACAACACCTTTCTCGGTGGTAGTGATTCGAATCCAACGCCCGGGTACACCCTTGACAACCAAGCGAAATCATCGATAACAGGGGCTGTTAACGGCAGTGGGGTGGGCGCGTCACAACAACCCCAATCAGAAATCAACCAAAACAATGACAGCATGCATTCATCACACTTAAGCAACGGCAACAGTAGTAGCGGCGGCAACAACAACAACGTCAATTCATCTGGTGGCAACAACAGCCAGAGGACAAATGATGTCCTTCGTAATGCCGGCAGTCAATTGTCATCCGGCAGAACAGCACTTCACTCCGAAGAGATGAATAGCTTTGTTGGCTTGCAACAACAGCAACAGCAGATGAATGAACAAAACTCTCAAGAGAGTTCTCAGCAACGAGGCACTTTCGAGAATTCCGGAAATCTCATAGGCAACACCAGCAGTAATGAGACATCATCAATACAAGCACCCTCTCAGCAGCAAGGCTCCCACAATAATGGTTCAATGGGCTCAATGGATGACCCCTACGGCAGAGATGCTGTTTCGATAATGCGTTATTCCCACATGTCCGATATGGTGAATAACGTGCCCATTAGCAAACCATCAGCTTCCTATCCCGGCAATGATATGCTTAATGGTCAAGGCAGTAATTCGATTACAGTTGCCTCAAGGACACCGGCTTACGAGACATCGAATCGTTCGTCATACGAGCCCAATGTCATGTCAATTTCGTCAACTGCCTTTGAGCGATATGATCCCAATTGCCTGCCGCAACGGAACCCAACCAACATGTATCACTATCTGCCCACATCAACAGCGGCCATCGAAGATCTCAATCAGCAGCAGCAGAAGTATTTGCAAGATCAGCAAATGGTGCATGCAAGCATGCTGAAGGCCGAGCAAGATGAGAACAACGGACCAATATACCCTCGACCGATGTATCACTATGATCCCAGCATGGGTCCCTTGCCTCCGGGCTTCTCTGCCATCAATCTGTCCGTGAAAGTTGCCGCTGCTCAAGCGGCAGCTGCAGCTGCTGCTTACAATAAAAGCGGAGCCGCATCCCCCTCCCCTAATGGACCGGTAATCGACTTATCCACCTCCAGTGTAACATCGCCGAGTCCTCAAGGTTTCAACTCGCCACACTACAATCAGCGTATCGGCGCAAGCCCGCAACCCGGATCGAGTCCACATCTAGCCAGCCCACAAGTGCCAAGTCCTCAGGGACAAACATTGGACTTGAGCGTCACCCGATTGCCCCACAGGTAGTCTGTTCACAACTGATTTTGTTGGTTTTTAAGCGTGTGTATTTAATTCCATGTCATGTGTGCAGCATTATCACAAGTCCTCAGTACGGAACTCATACGGATGCACTAAGCCATTCGCATGGCTTTGGCAGTGCCCCCCGATCACCACAAACTGAACCGGTCGATTTTAGTGGTCCACCACGACCGCTCGGATTCGGTTTGGTCGGACATATTGGCGGACCCGGTCCGTACAGTCGAGAGTCGACTCCCGATAGTGGTGGCTCACACTACATCGACAGCTACCGGGATCCAAGTGGTAAGCATCATTCCTCATTACAATCGTTGAATATTTAATTACAACATATCCCTACATCCGTTCATATGGCTTGTATGTTTGATGTTTGTTTTATAGGTTATAGTCCGCATCCTAGTTACGGAATGGTCGTGCAATCGGATTATCCTCCAGCTGGTTATCATGGTTACGGACCGGCCGCATATCAATGTAGTAATCCGTATGCGACTGCTGTTGGTCCCGGCGGATATCCGACACCAGTTTCAGGTGGTTACTCACCGAGTCCAGCGTCTTGTTATTCCATGCCACCTCCGCAGCATATACCACAACATGATAAGACAAAAGACGGGTAAGTAAACTTGTGTGATTATGTGGCAATTGTGTGTGATTGTATTGTGAGTGATTTTTGTGTGTGGTAATTAGTTAGGTGGATGCATTGGACAGAAGCGTAACAGTGGCTTCCCTTTGTCCTGTTGATGTTCGAAAATTGGTCATGCATGGCTTAGAGTTTCCTTCTAATGTTTTGTGATCAAAGACTAGGCACTACGCAATAATCGCTGGAAGTTAGTGAATGGTTAAGTGATTTATGCGAATACTGTAAAGCAGGCACGTGATATAGTAAGGACATGAAGCCATCCACAATGCCGTTTTCGTTTTTTTATTTTTTGTGATGGACACAAATGCAAAGGGTGGCTAAAGATGAGCCCATATCTCACCGCTTCTCCGAAGTGTTGTTTAAAGTGAAAGTGTTTTGCTTCAAAACTTCGGCGGAATGACAGGAAAACTTTCGATTAGGCTTCAGAAATCGACGTCTTCTGTTTTTGAATCTTACTATGAGGGTGAATGCAAGACCTTGGGCAATCTAACTTTACGGTGGAAAAGAATGGATGGACAGCACGTTTTGAAAGTGGCTAAGAACAAGGTATCTTGCTTTCATCAACACAATGGCCCCCGCAGTCATCAAGATTTGCTCCACTTCTCCATATTTAGAATTTCGGAGGCCAACAAACCATTCAGATCTACGTTCTGTCAGCAGTGTTTCAATAAAAATCAATTAAAAGGGAAAATTGAGCGCGATGGGTCTGTCACATCTGTCACATCTTTGCTACCAAAATATTCGGCACGATAAAAACGTCGATCAACGTGAACGTACAAACGTACACACATATACGTTTACATACAAAATCATCTCACTAATACAGGTCTAGGTACTTCAAAAAGTAATGTTTTTAATTTTCCGGCCAGTGTCCCAAAGGTAGTTTCTGACCATTTGTTATAAACGTTTAAAACCCATCCTCGTTTTCTCTACCAACGTTTATCCACAACAACATTCCAGCTGTCACACCTTTAGAGAAAGTTAGCTTTCCTGTTGCCCACTTTGCAGAAAACTCGCAGCTTTCGTACGATTTACTATTAAGTCTTCTCCTCCACTCCCCATTATGCAGATCATATGCAGATTTTTTTCTTAAAACTACCAATTGCCTCCCGAGCCCAAGGAAACAGCGATTGGCAAGAGTTATTCTGCGTTTGATTTGGGCACTGCGGAGCCAAAGTAGATGAAGTCCTTGGCTACCGTAATTATACCTGTCAATATGTGCGCCCTGGCCAAGACACCGGTGGTTCGTGTCCCTTTACATTTACCACCAGTCCCATTTTAGCCGCTTCCACCCCAATGCTCGTAAAGGGCTCAATGACATTTCGCTGAGTTCGTCCAATTATGTTAATGTCATCGGCATATGCGAACAGGTATGTGCCCCTCGTATTGACCAGTTAGTCTTGCACGACCCTTTCCAGGATGATGCTGAAAAAGTCACACAGTCCTATAGTCCTGAGTAAAACCTTTTTTGACATGAAAGGTCTTGGTTAAGTCGCTTCCGACCATGGTGGAGCAGCAAGAGTTCTCCAATGTCATCCTGCACAATTTGACGGGTTTGGCAGGGATGTTTAAACTAGACGTGGTGCCGTATAGCTCATCTACGCTATAGTATGAGCGGATGCATACTCCCAACCAGGTTATCTCCAGCTGCTTTGAAGAGTTCGGCAGGTAGTCTGTGTGCATTCCTAACTCCGTCCAAGTCAGGCCGGTATTCTCTGCTATCATCGTTCGTTCTGAATGGGCCATTCTATCTGATAGCGTAATATGTCTCATCATCGCCGTTATACAGTCTTTCCAGATTTTTAGTACTGACTGTTTTCGTCCCTGCAGGCTTCCTTTCTCACTTTACGTAACTGATATGTTTGTTTTATTCGTTGATAAAACCTCCTAACTTCATTCCCGCGATGGCATATTTCCATCTCTTCGACCGCGAGCTTCTCATGGATTGATAAACTTATGCTCCTCCCTCCCCTTCTGCTCATAATGCTTACGAGCAGCTCCCGTCCTTCTGTGCAGTGCCGTTTGATGCTGCTTGGCTGTGTGTGCCCTCTAACACTCGTCGTCAAACGATGGGTTTCTTTTTCGTGGCGTTTGGAAATACAGTACTTCAGAAGCAGCACTCTCTAAGCAATGGGTCCCATGATGTGCGGTCTGAGCAGGTGTTGAAGAGTTTTTAAAGAGCTTGACGCGATTGGCGCATGCGATTGTAGCATTCTGACGTTTTATGCCGCTGGCCTTACTCAATTTTTCTGGGCCAGGCATATTCGTAGTCGTAACCTGGCTGCCACGAGATAGTGATCCGAGTGGATGTTGACTCCTCGGAAAATTCGTGCATCCAGAATATCGGATGCGAACCTACCGCCAAGTCCCCTTGTGAATGTTGAGATGTAGGAAACGCATGCTAGCAACTAGAAAATTTCGTTCCGAAGTCCATCACCCTAAATCCATTTTTGGTTGTGGTGTTGTGTAGATTATGGTTGCTAATGACCCTATCAAAAGCGACTTTCTTACCCAGGTTCGCGTTCAAATATCCCAATATATCTAAGCCTGTTCTATAAGGATAAAACAACGCGGGAAGGTATTTTGCCCCATGCCTGTTTTATCGATGCTTTCACAGAAACTACTCTGAAAAAATAGCCCGTTACATTCCGGCTCTCCAACAATTTTCTCCGCAACACACGTCTCCCTAGGAATGTATGTATGTATGTTGGCGATACAGCCCATGAAGGACCAGAGCCGAGCTTCTCTCAATCACCCATGTTGTGTGAGATTTTATTTTTCACACAGGTGAAAGGGACCTACAGTTTATTACCGGTTCCGAACGGCGAATTTTGAGAAGCTTTTTATGACAATTTTACTACAGGTTTTGTCAGAATCCCGCTGAGGAGAAACACCGTGAAACACGTTCGATGACATGGCTGTGTCGGGATTCGATCCCGCGTCATCAGCGTCAGAGGCCAACACACTACCCACTGCGCCACGGTGCTCTCGTGGGAATACTCACCAATATAACCTGAAGCTCACTTTCGGATGTATCGTCACACTGCAAATGCCGGTGTGTTAAACAACACGCAGCAAGTGAGTCATTCGATACACTTTAAGTGTGATTAAGTGTGTCACTTAACACGTTTGATCTTTGAAGTCGAGACAATTACTCATCTTAAAACTATAACACGTTTATTACGTGTTATTAATAAAAACCCTAATGACACCTCAAGTGTGTTACAGCGATGCAAAATTAACAATTTACGCACTTTGAATCAATCAATCAAACAAAAGGGGAATTTTCCAACCATGCCACAAAATAATTTGCGAGTCGGATCTCTGGCGTAATGGTTAACATATTGGACTCTCAACCCAGTGGTCGGAGTTAAAACCTCAATGTCCGCCGCCACCAAAAAGCAAAGACACTCAACTTTTACTTTCCCATTCTACATTGATCCTTCGAGCCAGATGGGATAATAATCGTGATGTTGCTTCTCAATAAGAAGAAACAATCAATTCGATCAGACAGAAAACAAAGAACAATGTTTCAGGTTTGAAGAGCCTCGAAACGACAAACGTTCAGAGAGCGAACGTTCGGTGTGAAAAACGTTCACAGGAACCTTAAGATTTGAACACTGGATCACTGGGTTGGGAGTCCAGTGTGTTAACCATTATACCATGGGTCCAGGTCGGAATTTGCTTTCTGGCAAGGTCGCATATAGTTGGGAACTTACCTTTTGTCTGTTTTCATAATAATACACTTTAAATTGCGTAAAAAAATTACAACAATGAAAACACACACTTTGGTGTGTTACGGCACAACACAACTTACCATCTGGGTTTGACCTTCCCCCCTCAGTACAACATACGAGCATTAAGTAGTATCACTCATAGTTATTTCCTCTATAACTGGTACAATTTGCATATTTTATTACAAATGAAACCACAAAAAAAAAAAAAAAACAAAAACACCAACTCCCACGGAGGGTAGAAGATGAATCCACGCCTAAAAACCCGGAGCAATGACGAAAACAAAATAAAATCTGCACCCGTCCACTAAGCAGCTCAATAAGAAAATCTCCCAATAATCGGAAATCATCTCTCGGTTATTGTGTCCAGTATCTTGAAAAACACTATAATCCGTTGAATGCAAAATGTTAACAAACAGCATCAAATCAATTTAAAAGGGATTAGTATGAAAGCAGAGAATAAGGCAAACGACCAAAACAAAAGCAAAAATAATCACAAAACAGTGATGAAGGACGATAAAAGGGGAGTGAAGACATCTCGTAACGATGGGAAAATAAATTTCATTGAAACTTATCAGAAGAGCAGAATTAAAAGTTTGTTTTCGAGCAGGATTACTTAAGGAGAAGAAACGACAAGTCACCATCGAGAAAGTGAGTGCTCGATTGCCTAAAGTCGTCGAATACTCAAAAGTCTTGTTGAGATCGTTTAGCTCTCTTATCTCTTCTCCTTGATTGGAGCCAAAGGGATTTTTTTAATTGAAAATCCTTAGCCAATCCATCTTCCCAAGAGCTTGTCTGCTCATACTGCCATATCCTACATGGAAGCATTAGACCTTTCACTAGAGTTGGATGTTTGGATTAAATGTGCTAAATTACCACCTTCACTTATCTGCATAAAGCAGATTCATCCTCATATTTGAGGTATCCTCTTATCCCTATTCACATTCACATTTTTCGTTTGTTATTCATTGGACCAGTATCGTTGCAACGGCAAAAGGTATAGATAAAGTTCTAATGCGGGCATTAAAAAAACCCCCAGGTGCAAGTTTAGCCAAGTCTACTTGTCTGCTCTTAAACTACTCAAGGAGCGAAAAGGGAAAGAAGCTAAATATCATTATCTATCTACCTCACAAACACGTTTGTACGTACGTATATGCCCTACGTATGAACCAAAGTCATATATCATTTAATTTTCTTTGAAATTCAACCACCGCTGCACATGCACCACCCCGTAGATACACATGTGCCATCCACAAGCACTACCGACAGACTCATAAAGGCACCTAATTATTTTAATAACTGCAAAAGGGTAATCTCAAGACTCTTATCTCTTGGGGATTCTTCCATTCACATATGGATGCTTCCTCTTATGGGAAATTTTATGCTGTGGCTCCATCCTCTTCGCAGTCTGACCGAAATCGGTTATGCACGTGGAATGCTTAAAAGAGTTTTCATTAGTGATGGAAAAGGGTTAGATTTTGGAGAAATCTTAACGAAGGTTACTCGTTGTCTACCCTTGGAGTTAAATAGCGAGCTATTAATATGGTTTTGCATATACATTTTCGATACAGAACGACGTGTGCCTGGGGGCGTATTGGTGGCAGAAGTAGCATGAGGTCGAGAGTCCAGACTGTGTCTTCAGTTATGGTAAGGTCGCCGTTGTTGGAAAATGAGTCCATAGTGTGTCTTCGAAATAAGAACGAATGCGGTTGATTGACTTAAAGGTACTTTTGCTATCTTACTTTTAGTTGAAATGACGACGACTTAATTTTGCAACAGACATATAGTAGATCATAAGGACCATAGAGCACTCTACTCATTTTAAGTCGGCTATCTCTTGTCTGTTTTCCTCCCATATCTAGCATTATTCTAAATTAATCAATCTACGATAAGTCCTACCCGAATTCATTAAGACTCTTAAGAAAATTATACGGAATCTACTGTATCTATTTTGCCGTCCCTCGATTAGGAAAATTTGCGATTTTATCTCCGCTGTCAAGGGACTAATGGCAAACTTTTCTAACCTTGTAGGTGACTTTGGACCGTCTAGGAAACAATAATCACTACGCCTTTATGTAACAGAAACTTGACTGTTTTATGGAACGTTCTAGGAAGTGTTTCACTGAACAATCTAAGCATTGGCAAGATAACCTTAGCTGTTGTCTTATTCAGAGTCCGCACTTTGTTCTCTGTATGTTACTGTTGTTGATGTTCCAAAAGTCACACATTTTCACAGTGAGGCGATAGGTCTTCTTCTTCTTCTCATCAGGCGCTACAGTTCGGGGTGAACCTGGACCTCAACCAACATGCCCTCCATCTAGAACGATATTTTGCTAGCTTCGGGCTGATGCTGTGGTGTCCATTCGCTCTATATGGCCTAGCCATCTTAGCCGTTGAATCCGTAGACGCCTGACTACACTCATGTCGCTATACAGCGCGAAAAACTCGTGGTTGAATCTTTTCCTCCATCCCCCGTCTGTGTTTACAGCACTAAAAATCAAACGAAAAATCTTTCTCTCGAACCGATCAAGGATCTCCTCATCTGCATTTGATAGGTGTCCATATATCTGCGGCATACAGTAGGATCGGGATAATAAGGGTCTTGTATAGCGTCAACTTTGTCGTTCGGGGGAGGGTTCTATTACTCACTTGCCTCCTGAGCCCTGTCCCGTAGAGCAGGACCGGGATAATAAGGGTCTTGTATAGAGCCAACTATAACAACTCAAACCTATAACTGCCAATACAAACGTTCTGGCCAAGACCTCAGTGGTGAGTGTCCTTTTTTGATGACAGCATACTCGTATATTTAGTTTCGCCCTCGTTTACTACCAAACCAATTTTCGCCGCCTCCGCCTCAATACTCGTAGACGCCTCATTGACATCTCGCTGTATTCCTCCGATTATGTCAATGTCATCCGCGTATGCGAGAAGTTGTGAGGATTTGAAAGATATTGTGCCTCTTGTGTTGGTCAGTGATTTTTGCACAATTGGTTTTTTCCAGAATCTGCCACAGCGCGAAGATTTGGTCGAGGGTGGACTTCCATGGCCTGAAGCCACACAGATAAGGACCTATCAGCTTATATAAAAAAGGCTTCACGCGTTCACACAAAACAGCAGAGAAGATTTTGTAAGCGATGTTAAGGAGATTAATTCCACTGTAGATGGCGCAGTCAGTGGGGTCTCCTTCCCTGTGGATGGGGCAAACGATGTTAAGACTCCATTTCTCGGATTATGTCTTACGGATGAGCTGGTGCATGCTCCAAACCAGGTCATCTCCAGGCTGCTTTGAAGAGCTTAGCAGACAGTCCGACTGCGCCAGCAGCTTTATTCGATTTGAGTTTCAATATGGCAATCTTCATTTTCTGAGATTCTACTACTAGCTGTCCGTTCTCATCCCTAGAAGCCTCCATTCTGGCTTTATAACCTTGGCATGTTCGCCTTATCTGTTGATAACACTTCCGAACGTCATGCTTATAGTAACACCTCTCCAAATCCTTAATCGTGCGCTTTTCATGCTCTTTCTTCTTTCTCTTGATAAACTTAGTCTCCTCCCTTCTTTTTAACTCGTAGAGCTCACGAGCTGCAAGAGCAGCGAGGCTTTATATGGCTCCTGCTTTGCTGTGTGAATCCTTCTGCATCATCGAACTAGGTGCTTCTTCGTGGTGGAGCCTTGAAGCCCAAAACTTCAGAAGCAGTGCTTTTTAGAGTTTGTTTGCAAAGGTTCCACTGTTGTTTAATTGACTGCGTGGAGGGTTAAGTTGTGTGGGAGGACTCACGGGAGGCGCGATCGGTAAGAGCACGAACGGTTCCTGGTGATAGTAGCTTTCCAACGTCATAAATTTGTATTCTGACTCTAATCTGCGCTCGTGATATCCCTCGGCGTATCTTGGCTGCCGTGGCGCAGTGGTTAGTGTGTTGGACTCTGACGCACGATGAGCTAGTTCGGATCCCGATAATACCAACGTCATCGAATGTTTATTTCGCGGCGTTCCTTCTCGGTGGGGTACTGGCAAAACCCCCGTAGTATAGTTGCCATGAAAAAGCTTCTCAAATCACGCCGCTCGGAATCGGCATTAAACTGTAGGTCCCTTTCACCTATGTGGAAAATAAATCAAATACAACATGGGTGATTGAGAGAAGCTTGGCTCTAGTCCTTCATGAGCTGTAACGCCACCAAAAGAAAGAAAGAAAAGAATCTTGGCTACTACAAGATAGTGGTCCACTTAATGGAGAAGAGTCTGACATCGATCGCGATGTAATCAATCTGGTTAGTGATTGATTGGTTTGGCGACCGACATATGTCTTTGTGTATATCGAGTTGCGGAAAGCGCATACTGTCTAGAAGGTAATTTCGCCCCGTAGCAAAATCAATCAGCCCGTGTCCGTTATCGAATATGGTGCCGTGTAGACTGTGTTTGCTGATGGCCCCTCAAAGATGCTTTCCTAACGCAGCTTAGCAGAAGTCTCTTAATACAACTTTGATGTCATACCTGGGACATTGGGCATATGTTTTGTCAAGGAGATCGTAGAATTCATCTTTGGTGGAGTCATCCTTGTCTGCAGGCTGATGTTAGGGTGTTCGATCACATGCCGAAAGCATGGGTCTTTTTGCCTTAGTCCACCTCGAACAACAAACTCGCATCTGAACAATCGTTGTCCTCTCTCCTTATTGCAGTCGCCCCTTTTTACCCGCATTCTAGCGGTCTAGGGCGTCTGCAAGTTGTTCAGCTGCACGTGGTCGTTGAGGAGCCTAATATTCCGCGTGCAGAACCAACATCGTAGTCCTCTTTTGTCCTCTTGCAAGGGTCGTCAACATTAATCCGGTCAGTTTTATCCAAGGCTTACCGCTGTCTCTGAGCATTGTGAGGTTTTACGGTTACGGTTGTCTAGGCCGTACCCCAACCGACATTAATTTTCATGGTCAGGAAATATACATAGGGTACCACGAGGGGCAGAAAGAAGAACAGAGCTGCAAGGTGTTCGACAGAAGAGGCTCGCTCATACTCACTTTTTTTAGCGGACCAACTCCTATCAGCAGATACAACTACTACGAGGCCTTTGTTAGTCTTTTTCCACCTATTTTGAAACAATACCAATAAAACAGTATTGAAAAATAGACCAATCAAAGAACATCGAACATCGAGTATATCCATTTCTGTTCGTTTCTTTTCTCTATAAAAAGGTCGATATGTACGATTTGTTCACGTATTCTTAAAGAGCTTTTTTGCAAGTAACGAGATTTAATTTTCTAGATCTATTTGTTAGCACACTTGATGATATCCCTGTTACCACTCTAAACATACTTAATATATGTATTTAATCTCTCATAAGGCATTAAAGGACATGAAATTAAACAATTTTAGTAAAAGCCCTACAAATTAAAATGTTTTCCAAAAACCTTCAGTTGCACGACTCGTTGTCAATCACTTTTCCGTACCATCATATACCAAAAATTTGACTTTACTTTCAAATTCCTTTCCTGCCCCATTGTATGGCTTCATTATACTGAAATCTACCAACCACCACCCCATTCCACTGTCGTCATGCACGCCATTACCAAATAATGAAGATACAAAGAAATTAGCCCCCAAGGATGTACACGTCCGTTCATTTGCATACATAAATAAAACCTTAAAGATATTTGAGCATGAGATTGGTGTAGTACGTACGTATGCACATGCGATACAAGTAGTACTACCTCATAAAATGCTGCTTATCTTGTCTGTTATTACAGTAATTTGTTGTTTTTTTCATTCGGGTTTTATCTTACTATAAAATGAAACAAAAATCAAAGTCCCACTCGGTTCCTGGCGACCTCGGCAGAAATCAAAAATGTCCTTTACCCAATGTGGAGTGCTCTTTTTATAGTGACTTCTTAGCTATTCGAATGGGGGGTTTTTCTAAGCCTTTTCTACCTCCGGCCATACCATGAGTGTCTGCAAAGTTTCAAATCTCAATGCTTAAAATTTATTTTCGAAAAATGATTCCATTAAACGTATGTGCACCTGTGTAACATGTACGACTCGGATTTGTAATAAAATTGGTTTGATGGGACGATTAGCATAATAAGCATGTACACTATGTACCGCACGGTTGGCAAGGGCAAGGAGTCAATGCCAAATTATAGCCATTGGGTATCATTGCCCGAGAAGCTAAAATTGAATGTATAATTGATTTTTCTTTTTCTTTTCCGGAAACATATGCATCTATCGCTACCTTTTAAATAGATACATTAACATTTTGTTACGTTTATCTGCAAACACATTGTTTAATTACAGTTTAACGGGTTGTCCACGTACCGATAGAAATCTACAGTCCCATTCACAGGAGTTGAAGTGCCCAACGCCGGGTTGTGACGGTTCTGGTCACGTAACTGGTAACTACTCATCACATCGCAGTCTATCGGGATGTCCTCGTGCGAATAAACCAAAGAGCAAACCACGTGACGGTCAGGATTCCGAACCCCTAAGGTACGGAACTCTTTGTTTTGGTTCTTTTTACCTTTGTTTCGACAGATGTATTGTTTGAATTTCAAAGTAACATTTGTTACTCAAATGATGACTTTTTTCCCCTTTTATTTTTGGATATACACGGCTTGTCTTTTTCTGGTTTCAGATGCCCCATACCGGGATGTGATGGTTCAGGACATTCAACAGGAAAATTCCTCTCTCACAGAAGGTACGCAAAGAAGCACAATCATGTCGTGTTGAATGTATGTTTTAATTAATTAAATCGTATCTGTATTCCATGTATTTAGTGCATCCGGTTGTCCGATAGCGAATCGTAACAAAATGAGAGTACTGGAGAATGGTGGAACGGTGGAGCAACACAAGGCAGCAGTTGCGGCAGCAACTGCAATGAAATTTGATGGTGCGAATTACCCCATGCCGGGCTATGATGGCACAACATTTCTAACGCATCGGTCACTTTCAGGTTGTTCGACAGGAGCCCAAGGTATCAAGAAGCCCAAGTTCGATGAGGTCACCATGGTCTACCCGAAGGGATACTCAGGTTAGTTAAACTTATCGTAATCTCCTGTACTTGTATTTGTTGTTTGCTTTATTTTCGAACTTTCGAGCTCATTATTTAATGTGTGCGTGTGCTAATAACATTAAAAAAAATACAAATAGTAAACCAAACTAAGATACATGATAATGTTCGTTTGCAAATTTAAGAAAACAAAACTATGTTGTCCTTACTTAGTCTTCTTATTTGTTTTCCTCTGTTTTATTTTTTTATTTAGATTACGCGACGTTTTGTATCGGCGCTGAATATCTTCTCTAAAATTATACAAACTAAAAATCTACCCGATTTTTACGCAGGTAAGATAATCGCTTTTTTTATTTTCTTTCTTTTCTATAAAAACAAAAGAAAAAATTTAAAATAAAAATAATTCAAAAGTGAATTTAGTGCTAACTTTGGTGTTTTGTTTTAATTTATTTTTGTTTAATTCACTGTTGGTTTGGAACCATTGTTAATGTTATTGGCACACACACAGGACAAGTATAGTTGCTGCTGCGTTCCTTAATGAGTTGTCTTTAGTTTAATTTGTATACTTAGACGCATGCACATAAAAGCTTATTGATTATCTTTTCATTTACATGTTGCATCGTTGAAGAACGTTTATTCTCTAACGGAGTAGGGGATAATACCGGGTTTTCCAATAAGGACTTGACAAATTTCTTTTAAATAAAATGTTTACCACGATGAAAATGTTGGGTTTACTGAATAAACTGACAATGACAGAAAGGGTACGTTCACAAATTGGATTCAAAGTTGTCAATTACCTATTGGAAAACCCTGTAGTATGGGTGTTGTTAATAACTCAATACTCAGCTATCAAGGTTTTTGATCAGATTGGGTGGCCCTTAATTGTTGGCCAAATATTGTAGCACTTGTTATGGTCGAAAAATTATAGATAGCAATTAAAAATGTAGATTGACATAATTTAAAGGGTGTATTTTATATAAGCTAAACTAAATTATACTGACAAAATCGACAGAACAACATTGCCAGCGCGCCAACAGGGACGCTGCCTCTATTATGTTGGGTTTGAAGACACCGCTAACTAGAAACCTCGGGTTTGATGAGCAATGCGGGCAAATATAGCAAAGCGAACCGCCTACAAACCCATGCTATATAGACGGACGAGAGCCACTCGTGAACATCTTTTAAGGAAGAAAAAACGAGAGAGAGTGAAGAGCATGAGATCGAGGAGATGGAGGGATGCTACCGCAGGAATAATGTTTGCAAATTTTACGAACAAGGAAAAGGAATATGCCAGGACTACAAAACCTGCAGGGATGAAGACTGACAACTAGTAGTAAAGTCTCAGTCGATGCTGAGAATATGGAAGGAGAATTTTCGTGGACTATTCGACGGCGATGAAAGAACTAATACCACCGTCAGGCAGAATGATCCATTCGCAATGGAGGAAGATGCAAGAGAATCCGGTCCACCCGACCTAGCTGATATTAAGCTGAAAATGTATAAACTTAAGACTTATAAAGCCGCGGACACAGACGGCCTGTCTGCTGAGGATTGGAGATGAGCGGCTGAAGATAAGCTGGTAGGGCACAAGCACCAGCCCATTTGTAAGATATGGTTGGAGGAAAGCATGGCCGATGAATGGAATTTCAGCATATTTTGCCATGTCCACAAGAAAGGAGACCCCTATAACTGCGCCAACTACAGGGAATAAGTCTCCTTAGGATCGCTTATAGGATCTTCTCTGCCGTACTGTGTGAACGCTTGAAACCCTTTGAGGATAATGTGATAGGTTCTTATCAGTGTGGTTTCAAGCCAGGTAACTCCGTAATAGACCAAATATTCACATTGTGGCAGATTTTGAAGAAGACCCAAGAATATCAAATCGACACCCATCACCTTTTCGTCGGCTTCAAAGCCGTGTATGACAGTGTGCACAGAGACGAGCTATATGGAGCCATGTCTAGTTTTAATACCCCTGCCAAACTCGTCAGATTGTGCTAGATGACAGTGGAAAATGCTCGCTGCTCTATTAGGGTAGGTAGCGACCGGTACCTTTGACATTAAAAAGAATTTAGACAAGGGGACGCGCTATCAAGTAATCTTTTCAACAGCGTGCCTGTAAAGATCATACGGGACTCACTCGCCAATACAAGAGGTACGATCTATTTCAAGTGTGCGCAGCCGCTTGCGTATGCGGATGACATTGACGTAATTTGACGAACACAACGGGACATCAATGAAGCGTTTGAAAGCATTGAAGCAGAAGCGAGGGTAAAACGAAATATACGTTGTCACCCAAAAACGACGCACAACACCGCCGTCTTGGCCAGAACATCACAATTGGCTACAAATTCGAAGTGTTCATGGACTTCGTCTACTTTGTCTCATCAGTGACCAGCGACAACAAGCCCAGCGCTGAGATCAAAACTATACTTACTTTTGCCAACCGCTACTTCTTTGGGCTCAAGAGGCAATTGAGAAGCAGAGCCCTCTCTCGAAAGACCAAGGTTGCGCTATACGAAACCTTAATCTTCTCGGTCCTCTTCTTTGGCGCAGAGGACTGGACTTTAACGAAGGCCCATGGGGAGGCCCTTGGTCGTTTCTAGATGGAAATTATAGCTTATACAAAGCGTAAGCAGGGAGTTGCGAGCTGACAGCGAATTATGCAGCAAGAATATTAGTATTGTCTAAGGGTGTGGCAGCTGAAATGTGGACAAGGGTTGGCTTAGACGACGAGGATGACTTTTTAATTTTTTTGACAAATGACCACAGACTTGTACTACTTTTTCTACGGTTAGGCTTCTATTGTGCCATTAGCGTATAAAACATTGTATAGAGTTTTTTTTTATAAAGGATTTCTTAACTTTTAAATAATATAACGCCTGCTGTATGGCACGATACTCCGTCTTGTTGGAACCATGCGTAGTTTAGATCCATGTCATCCAATTGAGACCACAAATAGTTAGTTTTCATAATCTTACCTTTCGAGGTCTTCTCCGTCATTCGTCTTTTGGTTTAAGACAGTGCGTGGCCCAATGACCTCGTCTTGGTCAATAACTTAACGGCTCTTCCCGATTTTATTTTAACATCTTGGACAGCTTGTTAAACGATATAGGAGTCCATGGTAAATTCGTCGTCACTCCAATAGAAGACAAACATCAATTAATGAACGTTTTGTCGCCTAAAACTTCAGAGGAGAAAACTGTCAGTATTGAGGCATAGTTCTTGAGCAAAATTTTTGTTTTTTGAATGTCATTTCATTACGCAGTTTAAGTGGAAAAATAGTAAACTCTCCTATTGTGTTGGCTAAAGATATGTATCCATCAGAAAAGACTAACCTGTCAAAATCCGGACTTCGACATCAATCCGAACTTGATATTTACGTCGATTCCCATAAAGGACTCATTGACTTAGATACAATGGATTTCACTCCTTTTTTTCCATTTGGATATATTCTTGTTTCGCGCATAAATCAATCAACGAACCGAAAAGAAAATAAGCCTCCCTAGGCCAATTGCACACGAGCATAGTAATGCCAGTATGCCGCCGATGGACAATCAATATACCATACCCTTTGCGAAATTCCTAAGAAAGTCTTGCAAACATCGGCAGACATCCACCACCCCTTTTACTCATTTTCAGCCTAGAAAATCGATTAAATCCAATCCTCTTTTGTTTACACCCACATCGACGATCTGTGCTCCAACAGCCTTCGACCGAACAAAGATTCCAAGAAGAAAACATCTCATAATCAAATTATAAGCCCAAACCAAATCCGTTCAATATCCTTTTTGTCTTACAACGGCTATCGGCAAGGACCAACCCTCCCCCATTCTGCTGTTTCGTCATTTTCGAATCGCCTCAGGTGGCTTCCCAAATGGCTATTTGAAGATGTTTTAAGTTAAATGTAAAATTCATTGTCACATCCTGCAAGTAATATCTTGAAACTAACATCTGCTACCCCCACGCATCCCACTACCACAACGCCGCCCCAAAAAGAGTCGAGAAATTAGATTTGAAAATCATTTGTGCTCCAGTCGAGCGCGCACTTAACGAATATCCGTCACTGTTCCATTTAAAATCACCAGCAACTCGTATTTGTATTCGAGTATCTACGATACTCGCACTTTGTAGTATACGATTGAAAAATGAAAACTCATCCATCGTACTATTTGCGATTTGCCGATGTCGCATCGAATGCCAGGCCAATTGCCGTTGGCCAAATAATTTATTAATCAATGTTTCTGAAGGAAGTTTTAATGGATTATTTACGTTTTGTCAGATGGTAGCCACTCTTCATAGCTTCATGGTTTATTTCAAGGGATGCAATATACATAGCTTACTGTCTATATGTATGTGGGGTTCACAGCGAAATTGATTAATCAGGTGCTTTAGTCAGTGGTTTACCTTTAAACCATTGATTTTTAAATATATACATATTGTTGTACCTGTCGAGCTTGTGGATATTTCGGATATTCTACGGGACGTCCTACATATTTGTGATTAATATCACCTCGAGTACTGCCATCAATCGGTATCGGTTGCATTTCGGGGGATGATAGACGAAGGAAGCAACTTCAGATTGATTGATGAGTTTTATAGGAAAGTTTTGCGGGAAAGCATTCTTCGTGGGAAGTAAGCTTTATTCCATTTTTCAACATTTTGATTAATTCAATATTGATGTTTCTGCATTTTTCAAATATTATTTTATTGCCCTGATGGTAAGATTTACAAGATGATTTTATAGGAGATTCGATTGAGATGCATGCATCGAAATTATATTTGAGTGAAAATGGTGAAAATAAAATAAGAAAAAATGTTTGGTAACGAGTAGCCGTAAGTTCAAACCGGACACAATCAGCTGGAGTGTGGGCCCAGTGACTTTGTGTTTTGTAATAGCCCGTACACCATGTCCCTATTTGACATGGCCGCAAACTTTACAAGCATTTACACAGCAATCGTTTGAAGATGTTCGTGTCGTTCTTCTATGCAGCTTAATGATCATGACTAAAAACAAAGTTAATGGAGTCCGGAAGGCTCGTGAGAGAACTAAGACTGTCAATGAAAGCGTCGTCACGTTCTTTAATACATTTCAAGTTGCTTTTTGACGAAATATTCGAACGTTGTCGGTATAAAAATCACTTTAGTCATATGTGAGACATCATCAAGGTTTTCTATTCGTTTGAAAAGCTTACCGATACAATTATGTACGGAATATAAGATCGTTACAACGTCTGTCGCGGCTTCTCTGCCTGGCGCGCATCCGAAATGTCCAATTTATCATGACTTTGGCGCATAAATCAGGCTGAATTGGACCGATGGCATGGGTTATGTTGGCTTGGGCCTCTGTGGTTTGTGACTTATTCGCATAGACCTGCGACTTCAAAAAAACCCACAAGAAGAAGTTTAACGGCGTCAAATCGCTGAATTTCGGTAGCCAGTTCACATCACCTCCACATGAGGTTACCATGCCCTCGAAACGCTCGTGCAGAATTTCTAATGTGGCGTGAGCTGTGTGGCACATAGCGCCATCTTATTTAAACCACATGTCGTTGGTGCCCATATCCTCCAAATCAGGCCAAAATGGGATGGCAATAATTGACCTACAGCATTCGCCGCTGACCGATGACGCCGCTGACCGATGTCGCCGCCAGCCCAAAATCCAAACCAAAGAGTGACCTTGGGTCTCATGTGGATTGGTATCGTCTCAAGTTCGACAGTTTTGTTGGTTGACGTATCCATTCATCCCGAAATAGGCCTCACCATTGAAAACAATTTTCCGATAAAAATTAGGGTCAGTTTCCAGCTGCTCCAGAAACCATTCAGCGAACATACATCGTTGTCTATGGACTTTTACCTTGAGCTTCTGGGTCAGTAGTACGGGTCCAGGCCTAAGTTGTGGTATGCGAAAAGCCGAGTTCTTGTGAGCGACGAGAAATCTACTGCCTCGGATTATGCTGCACACTCTCATGGACAGCGGCGACGTTAACTTTTGTCTACATTGGGGGCCGTTTCTTTCCGGTTTCATTTAAGGCTGCAGTCAATAGCGCATTTCGTTTATGTATTGTGCGTATTTTTCGAAAGAAAAAGCAAACATTTTTTTAGTAGCATCGTAAAAATGAGTGACTCACATTACAGGCAACGTGTTGGGATTCAATTTTTAGTGAAGTCTGGTGGAAACCCCTAGGGAATAATCCGAAAATTGCAAATGGTGTATGGAGACGAGTGTAGGTCGAAAACGCGTGTGCTTGAATGCGCGAAGTGGTTTAAGAAGGGCCATGAATCAGTAGAAGACGATCAATGTCACTTCTCGTACTAACGCAGATTTTTTTTTTATTTTTTTGTTTTTTTAGAGACTCGCGTAGGTTCAAGAGTTTTTATATTCTCTTATGATGTGTTTTTACACACACAACCTGAACGGAGTGCAGTGGTTTGGGTCGTTGGTGTTCACTACTCTCAGGGGTGGTTGTCCTAGATAGGACGAGAGCCGACCAAATTCCGCTTTGGTTATAGTCCGTAATAATTCGCTCGAGCACTTTTAATATTGCATACGCAGAGGATGAATTTCAGTTGTCCACATACTGTGAGTGTTATTCCTGCAGCAGTACGTCTGATCACTTTCCACTCACAACTGCGTTGCATACTTTCTGTCCGTATAGGGATTACTTTTTCTTGGCTATGAAGCGAATTTGAACTAAAGACCTTCCGCTCGGCGGTCGATGATGTTAACCACTGCACCACGGGCACCCCATATGCGAACATATGCGCGCGCTGACCATACCTTACCGGCATCCCAGCATTCGTGCGTTGTCTGATAAACATCAAAGGTCTCGGTTAATTTGCTAGCGATCTTAATGGAGCAGCGAGAATTCCCCATTGTCGTCCTGCATAATCTGACAAACTTGGGAGGGATGTTAAAACTATACAGGGCTCGTCTCTATGCAACTCTAATACGCGGCTGTGATGTCGACGACAAGGCGATGGGTGTCGACTACGCCCATAAGAACCTTTCAGATAATCCACAAAAGTGTTTCTAGGCATTCATACCGTATGGCAGAGAAGTTCTTATAGGCAATGCTAAGGAGACTTATTCCCCTGTAGTTAGCGCAGTTATGGGGATAACCTTTCTTGTAGACTTTCCTCCGACTTTATTTTACAGAAGAGCTGGTGCATGAGCCCCACTAACCAATAGCTCAGAAGATAGGCCATCTGCGCCCGCGTATTTATTAGTCTTAAGCTTTGAAATTACCAATTTAATTCCGTCTAGGTCGGCTGGACGGAATTCTCTTGCATCTTGGTCCGTTGCGAATGGATCAATCTGCCTGACGGCGGTCATTAATCTTTCATCGCGCGTTGACCAGCCTACAGGAGTGTTCCTTTCATATTCTTAGCGTCGAATGTAGCTCTACTACTAGTTGTCCCTCTTCATCACTTTATAACCCTGGCATGTTCGTTTTACTTTATCGTAAAGCTTGCGCGCATCATTCCTGTGATGACATCTCTCTATTTCCTCGATCTCATGCTTTTCATGCTTTTTTTCTTCCTTGAAAGCGTGTGCTTCTCTCTCCCTTTCTGCTGCTGGTAATGTTCACAAGCGGGTCTCTTCCGTCTATGAAGCAAGGCCATGTAGGCGGTTTTCTTTGCTACATGGGCTTGCTCGCATTACAGATGTTTCTAATTGGCGGTAGTTTGAAACCCGACACATCAGAGGCAATGCTTCCACTACTGTTCTGTGGATTGGGTCGGTATCATCGGAAAATGCGAGAGGTTAAGATAAACTCGATCGGCAAAGATCCTAGCTATATCCCGCGATTGTAGCTTTCTGACGTCAAATTTTCGTTGTCCAGTTCGACTCCGTAGCATCCTTGATATCTTCATTCATACCTTGGCTACAAGGTAGTGATCCGAGTCGGTGCTGGCTTCTCGAAAGTTTCGTACATCTAGGATGCTGAAGCTATCGATCGCAACGTGATCAATCTGATTGGTGGTTGATTGATAATTTGTCGATGTTGAGATGCGAACATTGTGTGCTAGCTAGAAAGGGAATGCGCCCCGCCAGGAAATCAAGTAGCAGATGTCCGTTTTCGGTCATAATGCCGTATATGCTAAATTTCCTCGTGATCGTCTTAAATACGACATTGGTCATAGGTTCTGTTTAGGAGATCGTAAAAGTCGTCTTTAAGTCGATCGTCCCTTTCCCCGGTTAGGGCGTAAGCGCAAATCAAGCTAATGTTAGCGAAATTAGCTTTGATTGCGGATTATGAGACATTCGCTTACATCCTGAAATAAGGGTTGGATTGCGCAAGAGTTTTTCGCAAAAAAAAAAAAGCATTCCAACGTTGGCGCATTTATCTTATAACCCTTATATTCCCCCTTATTTCCAAATGTAAACTCACACCTCAAGGGAGCTCATCATAGCGGTGTAGAAAATGTAAACGAAGCTGAGCTGTAGACATGGTTCTGAACGAGTTAGCTTCAGAGCATTATCAAAAATGCTTCGAATCACAGGAACAACATTGTAATCGTTCTGTAGAGTTAAACTATTGTAGAGGCCGATAATAATAATTTCCGACAAACTTGCTTTGCTTGTTTTTGTTTACAAATTTCTTAATTGCCACACCTCGTTTTTTAGATTTCTTTTATTCCAGTGTCAAAAAACTATTACTTTCTTTTTTATTTCGTCATGTTCTTTAACTAGACTATCTTTTTCTTAATCATTAATCAATTGTTACATAAATAATCTGCGTATCCTTAGATCTTATAACATCAATAAAACTTACGAAAAATTGCCCTTGAAGCTATCTGTTTGTCATCTTAGTCACCTTAAAACCATATTTTTCTAACCAACATCTGAAGTAATATTTAACCCAGGAAACAAGCGCATGTGTATACATTTTCTCCTGAAGTTTACTTCAATTTTAAATATCCCGATTGCCTAGTATGTCAAGATTTAAAGTCATCTACACGTACATCTCAAATTGTACGTGTGTTCCATTGAGTAAATAGCAAGTAGTGCTTCGGGTTACTCTTTTTGCTTTTAAGAAAAAGTCAAACAACAAGGGGTTGACGAAGATTGCAATATCACCGAACGAAGACGTCGTCTTCGAAGTTGGGTTGGAAATTAAAAATTCACACTTTATTTTCGAGATGGCGCACGACAATTCGGTGTAGCTGATGCCTGCAAGGCAAACCATCTCCTTCCGGTAGCAAGTGTTTTTTACTTATCAATATATCGTGTACGCGAAACCAAGATACACTAATGTAAATGGTAGCAGTGGTTCATTACTGAACGTGTAATTAACATTTTATCATTTTAAAAGCATTCAGCAATTGAGTGGCATCATCTCGGTGGTGAAGGAGGGGTTTAAATTTTAAATCATGTTTTGATGTCTTTATGGGAAAAAGTTTTCTGAAAAACGTTTTTTTTTTTTCGGTTTTTTTTTACTTTCAGGCGTAGACATGATAATGAATTCAGTAAGCGGCAGCACATCGACTACATCAACCAGCACCACATCATCTCTACCACCACCAGCAGGACTGTCGTCAAATATTGGCTCAAATGCACCAGTAAGTAATACGTCATCTAGCAATCATATGCCACAGAATAATGTGACCGCCAATGGCACCGAAGACCTGACTACCCTGGAAGCTGAAATATCCGAATTACAACGGGAAAACGCTCGTGTGGAATCACAAATGCTACGCTTAAAATCGGATATAAATGCCATGGAATCACAGCTCAATACCAGCGAACGGGTACGTAGGCTAAGGTTGGTTGAAGCAAAGGCAAATACCAGAACTAGCATTTTATGTTTATACTATGTAGTACGTATCATATTTCTATTTAATTCATTTAGCCGCATCTCATTTCCTGTCGTTCCACTCCATTTATCTGACCAAATGGGGTTGTGTGTCTCTGAAATTCTTTTCTCAGAATTATGATATATGACGGTGTCAACAACTGGGTATGATGTTAATATATTTTTTATGGAAAACAGATTGTCCAGATAATGGACTTTTTATTCATTTGGTTCCTTTAGATTGCTTGAGTGTATTTAAAGGATTAAAGGTCGAGAACTTAGTCGATGAACTTGAAACAAAAGGGGGACAAAAAAGAATGCTCCTCACTTTATTAACCACGGCCTTGAGAACGGAAGGCGAATGGTTTATAAATTCCATGCAAACTTTAGCATTGATCGTCTGGGCTGACTTTCAGACTGACTTATACGGCAACCGAAACTGGGACAGTTAAGGAACTCTTGTCGAAGTTTCCAAAAAGTAGAGAAATGCGAGAAAAAAACTTTTCTTTAGCCTTATTTCCCGTGGAAGTTGTGGTTCTTTTCTTTTTCTTTTCTTTATTTTTTGTGCTTAGAATTTTCCTGCGACTTTCGGAAAGCAGTTTTAGAGTTTGTTTTGTTTTCAAGAAATCTCAGAATTTGACATCGCGGATTAGGAGCTTATTGTATTGTATTTCCGGAGCCACTCAAATATTTTGACTTTCTATGGTTTTTTAAACTAATTTTATTACGTAACCTATGTGACCTAATAAAACATCTCAAATTAATTTCCATACAAAGCTATGTACATATATTGAATCGATACTAAGCAGGCTACTATGTATATACGCATTTGTGGGTGTCACCCATAGGAAACTCTCCCTACAATCAAATATTACTAATACCTCTATACGAATAGAAGCACTTGTATCAACCAATCTTCGATTGACGGCATTCTAATATGTGTCAAACGAATCAAATCCATACATGGAGTAAATACTACTTTCCCTATATGAAGCTTGTTCAGCTTCTATCTCCCATAAACGCATCCACATACAGACATGCTCCATCCGGACTCCGGTCCTATACCAAAATCATTCAAAGTTATATATCCACAAAGCTTTAGCGAGCATTTGTGCCTCTGACGTAATTCCCATTTTTTTCACATAATTCATGCGCGGATCTGCGAGTGAAAGAATTTATTTTTTTTCTATTCCATCCTAGGTTCCCTTTAGTGCTCACAAACGCCTTATATCCCCTTCATCATTCACCTGCTCACAACAGGATTTTCTTTTTTCATTCTTCGTTATGTGTACAATATCCTTTGGGAATGTACTATTATATTTCCTTTTTTTTTCTTAGTTGTGTTTTTTTTTTCTTTGTGTTGAATATCATTCTGATTGGGCATGAGCATTGAAATTTACGTTGTGGCCATTGGGAAGCATTAGCAACGCCCACCCCTAGCTCCAAATGTCGTTTTCGCTCTCATGTGCTCCACATAAAATCTGGTTGGCTAGACATCCAGCATGCTCCATCGTATCGTTCGTATAATGTATACGCATACATATAAACAAGATGCGATTACGGCAACACGGGCGAAGGTAGCCCCATGAGGAGAACGAAGATAAGAGAAAGAGAGAGAGAGAGAGAGAAAAAGAGGAACCGACAAAGGGTGTACCATGAATTGGGAATGAGGACTACCGGCTGGTTGGTATTCGATTGCATGCAACTTGCGCCGTGATGACTCGTGGAGCTTTATTCAAATTAAAAATAGAAAAAGTATGAAGAAAAAAGTTAGAAAAGAGAATCCAAAACTCTCTCTCTTCATCGATGCCTTATTCATAGTATGTATGTATTTATTAGGATACACAGCCCCATATGTAGTGCACTGCATCCTGGGACTAGAAACACTTCCACTTGGAAAGTGCATTATTCAATTTAGTCCCAATAAAAAAATATGAACTCACATTCCAATCTAGTGCGAGAGAGAAGGATATCCTTCTAGTGGAACGACACAGGATTTTATTGGTACATCCTCTTCGGTATATGGAAACATTGTGCTTGGCCTTTCATGCAGGCGATTGCACTCGGAAAGTTAATCGCCTGGAAATAGAGGTTGTTTTATTGTATTAAAAACGACGACACGACAGTTGGACTTAGACATGGACATGATGGTCGGTTTGGGGCGGATCAGCATGCTGTAGACGACGAGGTGTGACCATTACTTTTGTATATGTACATGTACCTTTGACGAAGAAATGCAATTTGCTGAGAATTTAATTAAATACCTTTTGTCAGATGACTAATGTTGTTTTGACAAGTTTTTAGTTCAACTACGAATTGTCTTTCTCTGGATTTGGTAAAGATACGATTTTCCATTACCAGTTGAGGGGGTTTATAAGTCTCGCATTTCGCTGATAAATTTGTCGGGAGAATTGTAAAATTAAATTACCTTTTGTTAAGTTCTTATCTACTAATCTTCTTTTCATAAACAAATTCAAGAGTTAGAAATGAGATTATTATTCCAGTTCTAGAAAAGAAGCGTATGTCCTTTGACTTCATCTCACTGGAGATTTTTAGTCGTTCATTTTGGTCTGTGTCTCATTGAACTCTATTTAGACATTCGATAACATGGCTGTTGTCGGGAATCCATCTTGTGTCATCGGCCTCAGGCTCCAACATACTACCGAATGCGACGCGGTGCTTTTCGTCAACTTCAGTATCCTGATAGAAATTTATTGATCTATAATAGCAAGTGCCCCTTCACTTGTACAGGATATTTTTGTTTGGCCAAAAAGTTTATTCAAAACTTATTCAATTTGCAATGTAACAGACACCAACAGGGAGGATTTATTGGCGAAGGCATTGCATGAGTCTCGAATGACACTCTGCGGAATTTTGTACCATTCGCGGACTAGTGTCCGTTTTAAGCCTTTAAGGTGTCAACGCTTTCGTTTTTTGTGTTTCGTATCGTATATAATGGAAGAGAAAAAGAGCATGGAAAGCGTGAGAACGAGGAGGTAGAGAGATGCTACCACAAAATGATGCTCGCAAGTTTTACAAAAAAGTAATACGAACATGCCAGGGCTTTAAAGCCAGAGAAGAAGCCTATAGAGTTAAAGACGGACAACTAGTGGTACAGTCACAGTCGATGCTGAGAATATGGAAAGAACACTTCTGTAGAATGTTTAACGGCTATGGTAGATCCGATACCACTGTCAGGCAGAATGATCCATTTGCAACGGACGAAGATGTAAGAGAATTCCGCCCATCCGACCTAGATAAAACTAAGCTAGTAATTTCGAAGCTTAAAACAAATAAAGCTGCGGGCGCGGACGGCCTGTATTCCGAGCCATTCGAAGCAGCTGGAGATTAGCTGGTGAGAAACATGTACCAGCTCATCTGTAAAATATGGTCGGAGGAAAGCATACCCGACGAATGGAATTCAGCATCGGTTACCTGGTCCACAAGAAAGGAGAGCCCTGCGCCAACTACAGGTGTGAACGCTTGAAACCCTTTGTGAGTAATTTTTTAGGTTCTTATCAGTCTGGTTTCAGGCGAGGTAAACCCACAATAGACCAAACATCTACACTGCGGCAGATCCTGAAGAAGATCCAAGAATACCAAATCGACACCCATCACAAGTCGCCATGTCTAGTTTTGACATCCCTGCCACACTCGCCGGATTGTGTAGGTTGACAATGAATGGAAAACTCTCGCTGCTCCAATAATATCGGTTAGAAAAGGATTTAGACATAGATCATACGAGACTCACTGGCCAATACAAGAGGTACGATCTTTTCCACGTATGCGCATTTGCGTAATTGGACGAAGACAGCGAGACGACAATAAGGTCAAATGCAGAATTACTCTTGCCAACCGTTGCTTCTTTGGGCTCAAGGTTGCACTATACAAAACCTTAATTATCCCGGCCATCCTCTATGAAAAATTTTGCGTCTAATCTATGGTCACGGAGAGTGGAAGAAAAGACACAACGACGAACTGTATGGGCTGTACAGCGACATCGGCCTAGTATAACGTCTTCGGATCCAACATCTAAGATGTCTAGGCCATGTGGGGCGAATGGACAACACAGCTCCGGCCCGAAGAGTTTTCGAGTCCAACCCCGAGGGACGACCGAATCTAAGGTGAGACACACACATGAAAAAAGACCTTGACTTAAGGGGCTTGCGGCGCTGGAAGCAGCTGGCAAAAGGTCGTGCCAGCTGGAGGATCTTGTTGGTTAAAGCACAGGTTCACACTGGACTGTAGCGCCACCAAAGTAAGTAAGTAAGTATCCTATGTAATGGCGTATCCTCTCGGGTGAGAACAAAGACGAATATGACGTCGAAATGAATCGAGGAATGTTTTTTTTTTTTTAAACCAACCCTGAATTGTCCTGATTTTGTGACCGTCGTATGTGCGTATGTACATACATATGTGCGTACGTGCGTTCGGAATTTCGGTCTCTGTTATCTCGAGAACCCAAGATGGTATTGATATGGGACGTAACTTATAACTGATGAAGTTATGGGTCCAGCCGTTTTTTGTTAGAAATTAAATAATTAAAAAACGTCAAAAAAATTAGTAACATGCGGTGTTCCCAAGCGGTTCTCCATCTAAATACTGATCGCGCCCGACGCTGGTTGGTTGCGGTGATGGGACGAGAACCGATTCTTATGAAATTGCTCGGATTGGGTTGCCATTGCATGAAGCGACAGCAAAAAGGCAGCTTGATGCCCATAACACGCGGTGTTCCCAAGCGGTCCCCATCTATGTAAGTACCGACCGCGCCCAACGCTGAATGATTGTGATGATCGGACGAGAACTGACACATATGAGATTGCTCGGACAGTATTGTGGTTACATGGAGCGACAATAAAAAGGTGACTTGATGCCAACAACATGTGGTGTTCTCCAAGCGACCCTCCATCTAAGTACTGACCGCGCCCCACGCTGGTTGATTGAGGTGGTCGGACGAGAGCCGATATATTACCCATTATTTGTTGACCTTGAAATACTTGAACAGATCTTCATAAATTGTAGCTAAGAACCATCTCGATCACATTAGCTTTAAAAAAAAAAAAAAAAAAAAAAAAAAACACAAGCATCATCGGTCCATTCGTCGGGGGTTAAAAATGAAGTTAGTCGAGTGGGCCCTGCAAGTCGAACCTAGACCACATTTGTTTTTTAATATTTGGCTGTTCGTAATTTGACAACTCCTGCTGGAACAAAAACGAGCAGAGTGCGTTCAGTTTAGTTATTACTCCGACCCTAACCATCCCAGGTGTTTGCTTTTCACACCAAATAATTATCCGCAATTGAACCAAATTCATAGCAGAGCTTTCAGGCCACCAGGTTGGAACGTTTTGTTTTTTTACAAATTGTTGCAAAGTGATATCCTGCTTATCGTTTAACAATTTCTCAAGTCGCCACAAACGAGCCGCGACTTCAACGTCTTCCATGATTAGAGCCGTAGTGCTTTCTGAGTAACTGTTAGGTCGTGAGCCTTTTGTGAAATGTGACTCACGGTTACGAAAGACACAACTTACACTTTTGCCTTTGAGCTTCGCTTCTCGCTTCGGTGGCCGGCGTCTACCACCGTAATTTTATTTTGTGTACCACTATAGCAATATACATATGTAGATCACGAACTAACGCCAAATCACTTAATCACGCTTCATTTGCAAGTCCGAAACGTCGGTATTGCTAATATATTGCAAGAGATTACTTGCATTTGACAGACAACTGAATGGCAAGTGAATGAGTCTCTCAGTTGCTATTCATGACCATGTGATCCTTTATTACGATAGGCGGCGATTTCAATGAGCGACAATTAGAAATGATGATGAAATCTCTTAGATAATTGTACGCTACGTGTTTATTCCAAAAGTTAGTAACGAATAACAAAGGACAATGTGAAAGCTGACAAATTGACAAATCCCTTGAACAGAGAACATCAGTGTTCGTCAGAGTGCTGCTTACCGTCTAGGAAGGTGGTCAAGAATTTTACATTTTTGGAGCATACTATCAGGAAGGATTTAAATTTTTTGCTGACAAATTTCCCTTTACTCAAGAACGGACCACGTACAGTGAAAGTGCGAAGGAGTCACAGAAAATAAACGATTGATTGTTAAGAAATTGAGGGCATCAAGGGGCCATTCTGCGTATGGTCAAGCAATAAGAGTTGATGTAGGCTTTACTGTATCCAATGGAACAGACATGGCCGTCTGATATCAAATATTGGTGAACTCTCTGGACTGTCTCTAAATTATGCAATGGCAAGCATTGTATAATTCCTTAGAACAGTAGACTAATAAAGACTAATAATAATAATAACAAATGAGAGCGCCGTGGCGCAGTGGGTGGGTAGTGTGTTGGCCTCTGACGCCGATGACACAGGATCGAATCCTTAAAATGTCATTCGAAAGTTACATCAAGTTTCGTACTATGAAATTACTTTACACAATACTCCACACAAAACAACCTGCATATTTGTACGAAATCCTTCAATTCCCAGCGTCAAATAGAACAAACAACTTGACACTTCCTCGTTTCTCATGCCTCACATCCGAAAGACAATTTTTCATTGCTGCAATCCGCTTGTGGAATTCACTCCCCGCTCGCCTACGTGAGTCAAACAGCATGCAACAATTCCAAAATAAACTTAAAATCTTTTTTGATAATGTTTAATCAAAGCAACGAACTTCAACTTCAATTTCCTCTCGTTATTAACTTCTATTTACTTTTAAATCTGTATCTTATTTGTAATTAAAACCAATATTTGTATATTACTTACTTGAAATTCATTGTAAAACGTATATAACTGTACTCATTAGCTATCACTAGTTTAAATAAACTAAACTAAAACTAAATTTCGTCGTTTGGAACCGGCAATAAACTGTAGGTCCCTTTCACCTATGGGAAAATAAAAAATCACACAACATGGGTGATTGAGAGAAGCTCGCCTTTGGTCCTTCATGGACTGTAACGCCATCAAAGAAGAAGAATAAGAAAAGCTAGAAATTGGAACAATATCGTCGGAACTCAGCCCAATTGATGCAACAGTCATTGGAAGTTTTAACATAAAGATGCAAATGTATCAGCAGAGTCTCATGGGCTGTTTACTTTATATGTATACTACCATGCTGAGTTGTCATCGCTTTATTACCATCATATGTAGAAGATTAGCGACACCGTCAATGTACTCAGGAATATCCCACATTGATTCAAACAGACGAGTGCTTCTGGGATGACAAAGTCGTTAAGGCACACCTCAAATTATAAGCCCATAGAGCTAGATTCAGCTTTACCAGAAAGTTCTATATTGTTTATATATACAATACCTCGTTTGAACAGAATTTTTGTACTTGCCCTATGATGTTATGCGCAATCCAAGACTGGTCCTTAAACATTGTTTCTCTCTCTCTCTCTCTCTCTATGTTATAGTGCATGGTTGATCCTCTGCTTGATGATCGCAGTGCCTCTAGCCCAGGTCTATGCCAACGATGTCGCCGTTCCTTCTGTCGGTTAGGCGACTCTCCGCCTAAAACACAGGTGGCGCTAAATGTGATCGATGATTGGTGTACAAGAAATGAGCTGTCGGTTAATCCTCTTAATACCGATGTCGTTCTTCTCACGAGAAGGAGGAAAAATACTGACATGACTCAGCTGGTTCTAAAAGTCACTCCCATTCCGGTGTCCAAGGAAGCTAGAGTCATCTTAGATAGCAAGCTTCTTTGGTCAAAGCGTGTTGAGCCAAAAACCACCTAAGCGACGTCAGCTTTTTGGTAATGCAAAGGAGCTTTTGGCAAAATATGGGGCTTATCGCCGGCAAAGGTCCACTGGATCTACATGACAATGATAAGACCTATAATTTCATATACATTGGTTGTCTGGTGGAACAGGCTAACACGCAAACATGTCACAGCTGTACAGGGGCTTTCCCCAGCACGCTGGGCGCTGCCTTAGATGCTATGATGAACGTTCCAACCCGTGATATATTTATCAAAGGGCGTACTCTGAAAGCCGTGTCTGGTCTCAGGAGAAATGGCTTTTGGTACAACTCGCACAGGAATAACAGTGTGTTTTCGCAAGAAATATCTTGCGACCCCTTTCTCATAGACATTCCTTCTGAGGCATTAACATCCGTCATCCTACTAGTCTGCAATTTCACAGTCAGGACTGTCTCTGGCTGGATACTAAATCTGGAAAGGATGTATGTACGTACGTATGTTGGCGTTACAGTCCATGGAGGACCAAAGCCGAGCTTCTCTCAATCACCCATGTTGTGTGAGATTTTATTTTTCCCCATAGGTGAAAGGGACAGTTTATTGCCGGTTCCAAACGGCGGGATTCGAGAAGCTTTTCTTGACAATTATACTACAGGGCGTTTTGTCAATACCTCGCTGAGGAGAAGCACCGTGAAAAAACACCTTCGATGTGTCATCGGCATCAGAGGCCAACACACTACCTACTGCGCCACGGCGCTCTCGGGAAAGGATAATCTTCGCATTTTCACAGATGGCTCGAGGTCTGGGCGGGGTCCGGAGCTGCGGTCTAATGAGCGTGAAAATATCCGACTGCTCTTTCCATTAGGAAAATATGCGTCTGTCTTTCAATCAGAAATATACGCAATCCTTATTGCCATTCACTTTGTTGTGAAGCACAGGTGGATAGGAAAAAGCACGTGCGTCTACAGTAACAGACGAGCTGCACTAAGGCTTGTATTGGTTCCAGGTCACTCTGACATCCCAAGAAATGAGATCTCTGATGAACTTGCCAGAATGGGTTCAGAAGAGAGTTTCTTAGGACCTGAGCCCACTCTAGGTCTACCTGCATCAACGGTAAATTGCTACATTAACGATTGGGTATTTAGTACATGCTAAAACACTTAGTACATGACAAAGACACTGTCTCTCAGATATCCAAATATTTTCTATTAACTGGCATTCACATTGAACCAAACGTGACATTTGATTTTAATCAGGTAGATTACCTTTACTCTGGAGTTAAATTGGCTGCTATCAAACAGCCATCTTTACAGAGCGAAACCACACCGGTTTTTTTCCAGAGCAGCATCCATGTTTTCATCAATGTAATTTATTCTATTGGGTATCCGAAACGAGTGCACCGGATAAAATACGTTGTTCGGATTGTAGTCGTAGCCGTGGACTTTTCCTTTTAAATGATCAACAGTAAATCGTCATTCGTGCATAGAGCCCACGAATGGATTAGTAGACCTAACCTATTGTTGCGTATGTGTATGCTCTGAGATCTTTTTCTAGAATGCCCCATTATCAGATAGGGCAGCTATGTTGGTAGGAAACATACTACTGCAGATGTTCCCGAAATAGAAAAAGACAAAGAAGTGATGATAGGTCGCGAAACCTTTGTTAGATGCAGGAAAGTTTGAAGTAAATTCGGTCAAAACTTGACTATAAGTTCTTCACCTTTACCAGTAGGTGGTTTTCCGTCACTGTAAGTCTGTTGATTCAGTTTATTAGCTGTGGGCTAATACACATTTCACACATTCCTGCTCACCGGTATGACGCACTTCGTCGACACAAACTAGTATAACAATGTTATACAAATCATGCATGGAGATTCGCATTTCCTTCAGAAGTATAGTGCATTGGTTTCCTGCAAAACCATACAATTGCCTATAGGAAGGATTTGTCTCTCAAAGTATAGGTGAATGGTCGAATTTCCTAAGCAATCAGTCACCTCAAAGTCCAGCTTTTTTCCACATCCTAATGTCTTGCATTTTTCATTTTCCTTAAAATAACAAAGCAAATATTTGTGGTACAATCAATTCCACATTCGTTCGAAACAGCCTCTTTGAATGTGAAGTACGGTCAGCAGAATGCTTTGAAGTAGAATTTAACCATCCTTGCACCGTATAGTTATAAAAAAGCCGTAACTTGAAAGTTAAACAGAAAAAAGAACATAAAACACAAACCTCCATCGCACAGAACTGTGTCCATAAAGAGCATTCTCAATAAAATTTCGGGTCTGATTATAAAACTACTTTGAAACCCCACACGTCCTCTATCTATTACATGCCTTAGCAAATACCCTCCGCAAACATTTATTCCCCTTTTCTAATGACCACTTTGTCCCATGCCAATCCACTATACACATACAGGCTTGTTAAACAGGACAATTGTAAACAGAACTAAAGTGGATTGATCTGTTGGTTCTCCACCCATCTGCAACCACCTAATGGTAGACATACGACTATGCGAACAAAGAGAATAATTGACTGGTACAACAGATGTTTGCATTTTTGAGTAAAATCCTGAAAAGATCCAATCGTCTCCACAAACGGATCCAAATCTGGGTTGAGATTTTTAAAATAGTTCAACCTTCTGCCTCTATACATCCCGCAGATGGAATTTGTCCTTTTTTTCGTGAATTTTTTTCTGTTTGCGCTTGTACAACTAATTCAAGTAAAGTTTAGTTTAAATGAATTTTGGTTTTCAGAACCAGGAAAAGCGGAAATTCTTTTGAAATGTAGTTTTACATTTTTGTTTTTTGTGGAATTGAGGTGAAGGGCTGTTTTCTTTTGGTATACGCTAATTATGTAAGTCCTCGTGTAGCACCACGGATTAGGAGCAGTCGATGTTAAAAGTTTTACGATTGAACTATCAAAAGCATACTAATTAAAAACTATCCTTGTGAAGAAGAACCCGTCCAATTTGTAGTCGTTTTTTTAATTTAGAAAAAAAAAATTAAAAAATTAAAAAGATACTGGTTTATGGAAAACCACCCAGTTCTATAGCTATAAAGCGTAGTGTAAGCGAGGATTGTACAGAATAATTAGCGAATGTCGTGAGAAGGGGCATGGAGAAATTTGTCTGCTTTGACTTCTTGAACTTTTTCCACACTTTGGTAAACGTTAAATGGAAACGGCAAAATGTAAGCGGTCTAGTGCTTAATCCTACCAAAAATCAGTTGCTTTTGCTGAATTACGACATTTGTAGGAATCACTTTTTTAAGGCTTATGCATGCTGAAAGTATGCAACTACGGTCTCAGGTATTACATTTCCTCATCACGATATTTTCGTTGTCCTTCCAGGAGACTTCTCCACTAAATACATCACAACGCAATGCCACCAATCCGAGTTCTTTAAATAACTACTATGAAAGTTTACGCAACAACGTAATCACCCTACTGGAACATGTTCGTATCCCTGCAAGTGGTGTGGCTCCGCCACCTTTAGGCCCCAGTAGCTTGTCGACAACATCATCAATGTCTACGAATCTAAACCATCATCATCCCTACAGCCACACATCATTGATACCACCCGGACCATTGACTACGGCCAATATTTCACAGGCCCAATCGGCAAGCAGTATTTATGGTCCACCACCAGCACCTCTACCACCAAGCCCCGACAAAATCATACACAATCCATCGCACTATCATCAGCCACACCATGAACATTTCGACAGCTACATCTCCAAACTGCAGTCGCTGTGCGTTCCACCCGATGTCTATGCACTGCCGGACGACAACCGCCCCATATACGATGCTGTCAAATCGTCTATTCAACAGGACTACACGGTTCTACCCACGCCCATCTAAACATCAACGTGTATTTGAATAACCTGTACATGTGTAACTTAGCTTGTAAATATTTGCTATTATACATAGACTAGTTTTAGATTGTAATTAATTGAATGTCGGATATCTACTGCAATGCCATTACGGAAGTAAATTAGAAGTAGATCTGTATATAAATATTAAACAATGTATGACACCTAACACAGCTATTTGTAAGTAGATACTACAGGTATAAATGTAAGAAATACACAATTACAAGTAAACACACTTTCGTTATAAGCTTAAGATTAAATTTAAAACACAAACATTCTCTTAAAACCACAAATCGTAATTGCAGACATATTCATATGTGATGTCAATTAGGGTCAATACATTAGATTGACATCTACATTGACTAGTAATTGTAAAGTTTAACCATAAAATATAAAAATCAGAAGAAAACCCCAGAGATGTGTAAGTTTTTTTATTTGTAGACCCGTTTATTCGAATTTAATGAAGAGGCACCGGATATCTAGGCAACTAATAACAATTTACTAGCTACTAAGCTAAAAATAATTTTAAGTAAACTAAATTAATAAATATAAAAATAGTACACATGTGATTATTAAAAAAAGAAAACAACAGGCATTTGTAATAAAATTGTTAGAGATTTTCTTTTAGTTATAACCCTTCTTCCTTCAGTTATTATTATTAGCAATGCATAAATCAAACCACATTAAAACGGTGCGATCAATCGACACGCGTACGATTACGTATACAATGAAAATGGTGCAATATGTAATTAACTATTAAGTTTTCGTTGATTTATTTATTTGTTTTCTTTTTATTTAATTTGTAAATTAGTCTTTGTATGGAAAAACAAAAATACATATGAAATTTATTACTTGTATCCAAAATAAAACCAAAAATAATAAAAAATATAAATATAACCTGCTTTAAATACGCAAACAGGATGTGGATAAAAATAAATGTTATGTTAAATATTAAACTTAAAACAAAAATTCGAAATGCAATGTGTTTTATTTGGTTTTAATATTTTATTTTTATTATGGTGGATTGGTGGAAATTTTCGAAAGACACTATTAGGACCGACAGCGCTTTGCTCATAGTAGTGTAAGATTTGACTCACTGAAAACAACACCCTTTGAGTTAGTTATTTTTTTTACTACAGTTAAGTGAATCTAGTTATCTAGAGTTATCTAGCAGTTTTCCGTTCTTGAGGTAATCACATTCAGCAGGCAACTTTCTAGTAAGAGTTCCTACAATTCGCAGAGTGTGTGCGGTTTAGATTCGTCGCGGTAAATCGAGCGGCCTTGTCCTTTGAAAACGGTGCAACAGGCTTCGTTCCTCTATAATTTCAAGAGCTGCATTATTGATAGGACCTTCCAGTGGCTCTAGAGGCGAAAGGAGCAAACAAACAGAGCAAAGAAGTTGATCGCGTTTAACTTGGCAAACGCCAGCTTCGATCTCTGTCCCTGCTCAATCCTAGTTGACACACAGCCTCCGCGTGGCCTACCCTGGATAGCTATACTGGCACCCGCCAGGTAGTGAACCAATGTGTGCAACGACCCGACCCTAGTTCCTGGGGAAAGAGGAACCTGGCCCTCCAAGTTGGGGGTTGCGCTTGGGGTTAACATCCCTATCGCGTAAAACTAAAACTTGTTCAGAATCAACCAATAGCCTCGGATACGAACGGATTACATGTTGATGACTCCCGCAAACGTCAAAAAGGAAACGAATTTTGGATCTGCACCTGGAACTTTAGGTCCCTCAACAGACTAGGTGCAGCCGAACAACTGGTCAACTCTTTAGACTGCTATAAGGCAGACATTACTGCGCTCCAAAAAGTGCGATGGGATGGGCCAGGCAAAAAGCGGATAAAAAACTGTGATATATAGGTACTACGGAAACCGCTACAGAGAAAATAAACAACCCTTATTCGGATGCGGATTTGTTGTTCGAGGCAGACTCAGGAAAAAAGTCTTAAGCTTACAGTATGTAAGCGAACGTCTCATAACTATCCGCATCAAGACCAGTCTCGGCAATATAAGTTTTATATGTGTCCACGCTCCCACAGAGGAGAAAGATTACCGACATAAAGACGAGTTCTATGATCTCCTAGGCAGAACGTGCCGCAATGCCCCAGCTATGACACCAAATTCGTTCTAGGAGATTTCAATGCGAAGCTGGGTAATTAAGCTATCTTTGAACGGGTTACTGGAAAGCCTACACAACACCACGTCAGAAAACGGACTAAGGCTAGTGCACTTTATGGCGGGATATAATCTGGTAGTAGCAAGTACACGATTCCCACACCTCAACATCCATAAGGGGACCTGGCGGTCTTTCGATCAATGGACAATCAACCAAATTGGTCATATTGCGATCGACGGCAGACACTCCTCTAGCATCCTGGATGTCCGAACCTTTCTAGGAGCTAACATCGACTCGGATGATTACCTTTTTGCAGCCAAGATATGGATGCGAATTTCTCAGAATCAACGCAGTCAAGTAAGAACACCAAAATATAACGTCGGAAAGCTGCAATCGCAGAAGACCGCCAGGAACTTCGCCGATCAAGTCTCCCTCAAGCTCTCTCAAGTCCCGATGCAATCCGCAGAAACCATAAAACAGCAATGGGGAGTCGTTGTCAAAACGCTATTAGAGAGCCCGCCTCAGATGTACTTGGTTTCGAGCCACCACCGTCAAGAAACCCCTGGTTTGATGATGAGTGCAGAGAGGCAAATGTAGAGAAACAGAATGCATACATGGCCACATTGTATCGACGGACGAGGGCTGCCCGCGAGCTCTATGAACAGAAAAGGAGGGAGGATAATGCGCTTCTCAGAAGGAAAAGGGAGAAGCACGATAAGCGCGAGATCGAGGACATGAAGAGATGTTAAGGCAGGGACGACGTTCGAAAATTTTACCAGAAAGTAAAACGAACATGCCACGGCTATAAAGCCAGAGCAGAAGCCTGCAGGGATGAGCACGGACAACTAGTAGTGGAGTCACAATCGATGCTGAGATTGTGGAGGACCACTTCTGCGGACTGTATAACGGCGATGATAGTGGAAATGCCGCCGTCAGGCAGAGCGAACCATTCACAATGGACGAAGACGAATCTGGACAATCTGCTTCCTATCAGTGTGGTTTCAGGCCAGGAAAATCCACGATAGACCAACTATTTACACTACGGCAGATCTTGGAGAAGACCCACGAATTCCAGGTCGACATGCACCATTTTTTTGTCGACTTTAAAGCCGCGTATGACAGTGTTTATACATAGAGACGAGCTATACAGAGCCATGTCATGTTTTAACATTTCTGCCAAACTCGTCATACTGTGCAGAATGACTATGGAAAACTCTCACTACTTCTGTAAGGTCGGAGGAGAACTAACCGACCCCTTTGATGTTAAAAAAGGTTTTAGACAGGGTGACGCACTGTCATGTGATTTCTTTAACATCATACTTGAAAAGATCGTGCGGGACTCTGCGGCCAATACAGGAGGTACGATCTACTTAATGTGCACACAATTGCTTGCCTACGCAGATGAGATTGACGTTATTGGACGGACAAAACGAGACGTCGATGAGGCGTTCGCAAGCATTAAAGCAGAAGCGGATAAAGTGGGTCTAATGGTAAATGGGGACAAGACCAAATATATGCTGTCATCCAAGAAAGACGTGCAACACCGACGTCTTGGTCAGAACGTCACCTTCGCCAACTATATTTTTGAAGTAGTCAAGGACTTCGTCTACCTTGGCTCGATAGTGACAAGCAGCAACGACACCAGCGCTGATATAAAACGCAGAATAACTCTTGCCAACCGCTGCTTCTTCGGGCCCAAGAGGCAATTGAGTAGTACAACCCCAGAGTTGTATACCGTAAGCCCAAATAGGTTTAAGCACTTGCTCGCTTGTTTTCAGTATTAAGCTGAGCATGTTTTCCTAGCACCCGTTACATATCTCTATATTTCAATTCAAGCTCTTCACGTTTTTTCTTTACATGCGCTTTCCACTTGTTTTTTCCTGTGGCTAAAATTGCATTATCATCGGCAAATGTGGCCAGCAGAGTGCCATACATTTGCAGAATGCCACCCATAATTGCTGTTAAATTTGAGTATTCGCTCTCGTATTATACACAAAATTGTCTATTAGGTAAGTAGAACATTTGATAGTTGTTCGGGTAAACCTTGTCCCAGTTTATATTGTTGCGGATACGAACAGACGGTTATGTTAGAATTTCGCTGTCAAAGTTTGGAATGATCTGATGCAGCTGAAAAGGAAATGATGGTAATTTTCAACGGCATACTGCTGAATGTCAATGTTAGAGCATTCTAGAGACTTCTGAAGGTGAACGTCTGGCGGGGAACATTCGAGAGGGTGGACCGAAAGCTATATAAGCGGGAACACTCGCCCTCAGGGGCATTCAGTATTCATTCAGTGTATTCAGTATCAGTGACTCATTGATCAGTCGTTAATCCAGTGTGAAAGTAATCAACCCGTCGATTGAGTTAGTGGATAATAACCTGACAGAAGTAGAGACAAAGGTTGTGAAAAAGTGAGGCCCCCAGATAATTGATCTGATGTAGAATAATCAAGTGTGTATTGGGTAAACAAGGGAGCAGTTGTAGTTTATCGCAATCCAGTGGTTGAACCCTATTCTGGACATATATTTTTCGCAACAATATGTATCCCAAGCTTTCGTACCACACTTTGTCAAAGGCTGTTGTAGCTTATCGCAATCCAATGGTCGAACCCTATTCTGAACAAGTCATTTTCGTAACAATAAGTATCCCGAACTTTAGTGCCACACTTTGTCAAAACTTGGGAGACGTCAGCAAATTGTATATTTTTTTATTGTGGCAGAAATTGTAGAGTTTTAAGATATGACATTTACATTACAGAGATTTGACGTGTTGGCCTTCCCACTAAAATAATTGTAGACATTTTTAGATAATAAATCACTGAGTTATTTATAAGTTGAAGAAAAGCCACTAAAGAAAACCTTTAAAAGCAAAAGAAATGAGAGAAAAGAGAAGAGGTTTTGAACTGTATTTCAAATTTCATAGGATTTAGGACAGTGGCAATAAATAAGTAATTAATGAAATGTATAAAAATGGTAGATATAACCAACGGAAGAAGAAATAGATAAATAAATTAACATATTATTTAATATAAGTAAAATCTAAAAAAAATAACAAATACACTTAATTCTGTTTTTATACGACAGATACGTTTCTGAAGAATTCGTGTAAATGAAAAATCGTGTAAAGAAAAATCGGGAGTTTGTATGCATGTACGTACATATACATATATTTCCATGTATGAGAAATAAAAGTTTGGGTCCAGACTAGCACAAGTAATACGATAACCAAATGAGTATTCCCCGCAATTTTTTCTTACTCACACTTATTATCTCATCAATTGTACAGGACGGTATAATAAACTGAATTATTGTTGAAAGCAAAAAGGATAATAATTCAAAGGTACAAACATTACGTAGTTATTATATGAACGTTTTATTCGTTATCGCCGTCTGACAAAAGAAGTGCAAGAGCATTGCTAACACCAGAAATATCATGTTCATTGTCTTCTTGGTCCATTTGTTCAATCTGGGTGCTAGAATTAGCAGTCCCAACGTAAGCTTCAGTGGTTTTATGAACAAAATCGGTTATCAATCGCTGTGTTCCTGTTTTAACTAATCCCTCAAATAATTCTCTGTAAGGTGCCAATAATAACATTCGATGTAAATTAGGGGAAACCCCGAATTTAGTATTATTTGCCGTTACATTCGTGTTATTTAAAAAAAGAGATCGCGTAAAAAGAGAATTTAATTCTTTTGCTGATTCGTGTAAAAGCAAATTCGTGTAAAAATAACTCGTGTAAAAACAGAACTGGGGTATTAGAAAACCAATGACTAAGTGTATGATATATAAATAAAATATGATAAATAAGAGCGAACAAAAAAGAAAACAAACACATATTGTAAGTATTTAAAGCACTCATTATGATGCAAAATTGGAAATCCAGTCATTGTCGGATGATACGCAGGAGACATTTTACTGATGGTTAAATTTTTAATTTCTAGTTTAAACCATTTCTATATTGACTATTTGATGTGGGTTGTTGTGAAAAAAGGGTAAATTAAGGATATTTTTTAACAATTTATTTTGGATTATTTGGAGTCTGCGCAGATGTGTTTTAGCACATTTACCCCAGACAGGTGACCCATAGAATATAATGGCTTGAAAGATGACCGTCAAAATTAATAGCTTGTTGGTGATGGCCAATTGTGATTTCCAGCATATGAATGGGTATAGTATCCTTATTGTATCCAACCTCCAAGATCCCGGGGCCATGTAGAACGAACAGACAGAACAGTTACGGCCCATAGAGTCTTCGACTCCAACCACGAAGAACGACGTCGCAGAGAACGGCCCCATCTAAGTTGGCGTACACCTGGCAAGGGACCTCAACCAACTGGGCGTGCGACACTCGAATCAACCAGCAAAAGATTATGCTAGTTGAAAAGGCTTGTTGGTCGAGGTCCAGGTTCACCCACCCCGAATTGCATCGCCACATAAATAAGTAAGTAAATATCCTTATGGTGACATTCACTTTTATTTTACGTACATGTTGGTTGAAAGTTAAATAGATGCCAAGGTACTTCGCACACGATTTCCACTCAATCTGAATACCGAGGAGGCTGTTGCTTGGAATTAAACAGGCTTTCCTTTTACGTGTGAAAAAATAAGCTTGAGTATTGGAAGCATTCATTTTAATTTCCCAATTATTACAATAGGCTTCGATAGTAATTAAAGAAAATGGCAGATTAGTTTCGATATTGGAATCAATTGAATCCGATGAAAATATACATGTGTCGTTAGTAAATAAGGCAATATCACAGCTAATCAAGCTGAGCAAATCGGACACGTAAAAATTAAATGATGGAACGACCTCAGTAATCATCTTGTTCTTCGACAGGATCTGATTTATACATGCCCTGAAGCTTCGGAAAAACAGAAAGGCTGTATGCTTTTCATAAGGTACAGTGACATATTGACACTCAGTAGCTTGTGTACTAAACCATCATGCCATATGGTATCAAATGCTTTTTCTATGTCTAAAATTACCATACCAGTACCTTTGTGTACCTCCTGAATGATTGTTTATTTTTATGTAATGCAGTGCACTTGGTGGGAAGTGCTACGAAAAGCTCCAAATCCAAATTGTTCGGGAGGCAGAATTTCATTTGCTGTCAACGAAGAATACAACTCTGTTCTTAATAACCCTTTCGAGGCACTTGCTAAGATAGTCAAGAAGACAATTGGCCTATAACTACAATGAGGTCAAGAAATATACCAGAATATATTAGCTTATGTTCGAGTGCTTTTTCGACCACATCGGTTATTCGATGCACTTGGTCTAAAGTGGAATGCTTGCTTCTGAAATCAAATTGACGATTCGGCAAAAAACGCTTTCCTTCGAGAATCAATTTTTAGCGATTGATTATAATTCTTTCGAGGACTTTCGAAACTATCGGCAATAATGATAATGGGCGGTAAGATTTTTTATCAGTCGGGGGCTTTCCGAGCCTTAGAATCATACTAATGTCGGCGATCTTCCATTGGCTCGGTACGTGTTCTAACCTAAGCACTGCGCTAATAAGACATAAACGTTTGCGTAGAGCACTTCTCAGCAAATTTTTGACATCTCCTGTAATTAAGTCGTAGCCTGGTGCTCTATTTGACGTGAGGGATTATGATATTTATGATATTTTCCAGTTCGGGACGTGTCATTCTCTATTCCCCGGTCATTTCCAGAGTATTGCTATCTTCAGGTAGCGGCCATCTTCTGAATGGCTTAAACGTTTCAGCGAGATATTCAGCAAACATTGCAGCCTTTTCTTCATCGTCTTTTGCCCATTGATTTTTTAGTTTTCTTTATTGATAGTGCTTCTAGTTTAGGCTTTGTAATGCCCTGTCGAATGTGTTTTATTTCTTGTACCAGGGTGTAGACCTACGAGACTCACTACAGCAGGTTTTGAAAAAACTTAAGTAAAAATAAGTAATCGAAAATGTGTTAATTGTTCATTAAAATATTTTACTCACGCGGGTAAATCAATTTTCGAAGCACTTGTTTTCAATCCGATTGAAGCACTTCTAAACCATGTGATTTGAACGCATCTGACGCTTCTGCAGACTCCTAACCTATTCAGTCGACTTTTGTTTAGTTTAGCATTTTGTAAAGACCTTCGCAAGGTGTGTCCACGATTAAATGAGGAAAATAGGCGAAACACACTTAAAATTGTGCTATGAGGTCTTGGATGCTCCAACCAGACATAAGCGTTAAACTTTGGTTTGCGGCGAATAAAGGCCTTATAGCCAGTGCCTATGCACTTTGCATCGTCAGATATACTGTCGACGAGCCCAGCGAACGAAAAAAGGACAATGAATTTCGGATCTGCGCGTGGAATGTGAGGTCCCTTTACAGACTACGTGCAGCCGATGTACTTGCGGAAGCCCTGGACTGCTACAAAGCCGACAATACCGCAATACAGGAGGTACGCTGGGATAGGCCGAGCAAAGTGAGGATGAGAGACTGCGATCTCTATTACGGCGATTGCCATAGGGAGGAAGGGCAGCGGTTGTTTGGATGTGGATGTGTTGTTTTAGGCAGATTAGTGCGAAGGGTCCTTAGTTTTAAGTAGAGAAGCGTGCGCCTCATAACAATTCGCATTAAGGCCAAATTCAGCAACATTAGCTTGGTTTGCGCTGACGCCCCGACAGATGTGAAGGATGACAATAACAGAGATGACTTCTATGAATTTCTGGAAGGAGACTTCAATGCACAGTTGAGAAAGAAATAACTCCTTGCCAGAGTCATCGGAAAACACAGCCCACAAGACATAGCATAGGCGATTTTCCTATGCTCCTGTGGGAGATATAGTAGAATGTTTAGGGCCTCCATAGGGGTCTAATGGTTCAAGAGTTTTTTATATTCTCTTATAATGTGTTTTATATACACACAACCTGAACGGAGTGCAGTGGTTTGGGTCGTTGATGTTCGTCAACTCTCAGGGGTGGTTGTCCTAGATAGGACGAGAGCCGACCAAATTCCGCATTGGTTATAGTCTGTAGTAATTCGTTCAAGCACATTAATATTGCATACGCAGAGAATGAATGTCAGTTGACCATATACTGTGAGTGTTATGCCTGCATCAGTACGTCTGGTCGCCTACCATTCACAACTGCGTTGCTTACTTTTTTCCGTATAGGAATTACTTTTTCTTGGCTATGAAGCGAATTTGAACTATAGACCTTCCACTCGGCGATAGATGTTGTTGACCACTGCACCACGGCCACCCCAGGTTGCTGCCCCACTTTTTGTCCACCACTTTCTTGCAACAGTAGAAGGTAGTGATTGCTTTCCTAATACGATCAAAAATGTTGAGTTTCTAATTTAGTTGCCTAACAAGATTAAGGCATAGATATTTGACCTGATCTTTGGTTACTATTCGAGTTCCTGCCAGCTTGGGTGGGTTAAAGGGCGGAGTTTTATATTTATTAGTAAACAGTACTCGATCTGTCTATTTGGGGTTCACCTCAAGTGCGCAGCTCTTAGTCCAGTTTATTACTGTTTGTAAGGCTCCCTGCATCAGGTACTTAGCGTTTTAGGAAACTTCCCGAGAGGGCTATATTAATATCGTCCGCAGAGACGGTCACAGCTTACTCGTTTGCTTCTAGCAAAAGTAGACTATCACGTTCCAGAGAAGAGGGATGTTCCTTTGCTGAATATTATAGTTGACACGGCACCAGCGAAGTTGGCTTTAATGACTTTTAATATTAGCACTTGTCGCGAGAGCACCGTGGCGCAGTGGGTAGTGTGTTGGCCTCTGACGCCGATGACACGGGATCGGGTCCCGACACAGCCATGTCATCGAACGTGTTTTTCACGGTGTTTCTCTTCAGCGGGATTCTGACAAAACCCCCTGTAGTAAAATTGTCATGAAAAGCTTCTCGAAATTCGCCGTTCGGAACCAGCAATAAGCTATAGGTCCCTTTCACTTTTGGGAAAAATGAAATCACACACAACATGGGTGATTGAGAGAAGCTCGGCTCATGTTCCTCATGGACTGTAACGCCAACATACATACATACAGTTGTCGTACCTGATCTATCACTGATCCCGTTGCACTTTGGTGACGGGCCATTTGTTCAACACAAGAAAGGCCTTGTGTTCCAATGAACTTTCTATGATGCTGACTAGTGAGTGGACTAGTGGACTAGTGACTTTGATTTCCTTTCACTTGCTTGGGATGCAGGATAATGAGAGGCAACTTTTAAAAACGACTACAAGCCAGGGAAGGATTAGATCTGCCATCTGCCATCCGGGTCTGAAGACTTGTATGGTTCAAAGCATTTTAGACCGCAAAGGATAATATTATTTGTGACCAGATTGCGAGTCAGCTCGTAGGAGCACAGTTCTGCTTGAATATCTTGAGGAAATGTCGTGGCCGATACACTACTGCCCCGAAAGTGTGTGTTCGGGAGGAGCTTCAGGACTTCCGCACAGGAAGTCGTTCAGGAACCGTCATTCCACATTAAGTGGCTTGGCTCATAAGGGGCCGTAGCTAGAACTTTACTTATTCTTGAGGCCTCAGAAGCCACTTTGATATTATCGCAGTAGTTGGTCCAAGAATGCTATTTGGCCTTTCTGGTCGCTGCTTTGAAGGATTTGAGCGCTTCCTTATAGAAGTCACAGTCCCCTTCCACGTAATATTATTTGAAACCCTTTCAAATAAAATAAAGGAATCATTGACTTTTTGGATTTAGGTTGCCTGCGAAAAACTTCGTGACTATAGGATGGAAAAAAGTTTCGCGTATAGATAAGGGCCATGTCATCCAAGGAGTAATTCCACTGGTAGAGGCAAATGAATCCTGCACAACATACAACCTGCCATATTTGACATCTAAATTGCATTCCGCCAGTCTGCCGACTGAAAAATATTCTGGAGAACTCCTTTCCACAAATATCGTCCACAAAATGCCCACAGCTGAAAAGAGCAACTATGCACTTGTTTCCCTGCTCTTACGAACATGTTCAATTGCCACGCACTTGAATGTTCGTACATTTTTTATGACCAGACAAAGAGACAGACAGCAGTTTCACATTAGACAACACACAAACTGGCGACGACACTTCAAGTCGGATCAACATTTTAATTCTTCAACACATTTCACACAAAAAGAGAAAACGAAAAAAACTCAACATCTATCTGCTCATACACATCTTGATATTGGACATTTCTGCAGCTTGACACGAACAACTGGACGTAACGTCCAGCAAAAAGCACCACTCGACGGAAATAACAAAAATAAATTGTCACATCATTAAGTGGTGACAAAAAAACTAGAAAAGACACACACAGAAACCCTTCTTATGAGACAAAGTTTTGTCAACCCCCACAGGACAACGAGTCTGTCAGCTCGTCCATTCTCTCCAACATGCCGACATGGCCGTCGAACAGTTTCACTTAACGCTCGCACACACCCCTTCCCAACGGGAGGTAGGAGTTGGATTCAATGTAACAATGTCAGCATCGAATGAATGCTCTAATTACTACATGCACCAAATGTGAGCCACAATTCCCCTGGGGACTACGCCCGGAGAACCAAGAGAATTCTGCAGTCGACTCAAGGAATGTTTTCAAGCGGCTTGTTAGTCGAAAAGGCGATGGAATCGCTTCCATTAATAGTGGTCATTAGGCGAGATGCTTCGCTGTAAATGATCTCCCATTATTTGGTAATAACTCATTGGGCGTGTGACTTATGCGGTGCAATTAGTGGAACTATTTAAGCAAGCCACCGCCACGTCTCTTGAAATCATATTAACGTTCCACCATCCCCTCGTTCAGATCGAAAAGCAGGTCAAAAAGCCAACCGTGTACTCAAGGAGAGCCAGATGAAGGAGCAGCAAAAGTTCTTTGGTCAAATTTGTTTATTTATCCATGGGTATTGATGGATAAAATGACCGTAATCAATGGATGAATGGAATTCCTTGCGACGGAATGACATTCGGTCCCATGTGGCTGAATTTCGTTTACGAAACCATTCATACAAGAGCGTCGCATGTGGCTTGGACGGCCGCACATATGAATGCGTTCGACTGTCTTGGATGGGATTTCAAACGCTCGGGGCGCTCAACAACAAATAAGAACTAATGGAATAGAAATTCAGATTGACAGAGGTGGACAAAAGGGATGAAGGATATTGTCCATGGGATGAGGTATGATTCAATTTCGATACTCGCGTGTGAATCGAATAGTGGGAATAAATAAAATATGAATGGTCAAGTTGAGTGGTTGGGACATGTGGGAGCGGGTATTACAGATTTAAATATTTCATATCAATTCCGTTAGTGCAACTGAGGAGCCTTCCACATCCACCCGACTGTGGCATTTATGCTAATACCAGTTTTGACAGTTGATATATCGACTAAGGAGAGAGAATAAATTATTTTTTTTTTTTATTCTTCTTCCTCGAATCCATTTTAAATTAAACCACATACTCTGGGACGCCAGTCAGGAAGATATGAAAAAAAAAAAACAGAAATGTTTTGTAAAAGGACTTGTTCAGTGCAGAAGCAATTAGTAGAGAAATTCCCATTAAGCGGAGGTTTTTATGTGTGTTGACCACTCTGCTCGACCGCCTGAATGGTTGCCGCCAATTATTCACGGATAATCTAACCCGAAATGGGACGTTAATTACCACACGTCATTACCACGAACACCATGCCGGGACAGTTTTATCGTCTCTCTTGTGTTGGGTGTTTCGAGTGGAATGTAAATAATCAAAAAAAGTGTGCCAAAAACATTTTGATTAATTGATAAGAGAGTATCTGCGGAGGAGTGGAGGAATGCCTTAGAATATCCAAACCATTCGATCTTGAGAGTAAACTTTAGATTAGTCCTTTTGTCACAGGTGTATACCTTGCTTTTGGTTCGCGGAATAGTTGAATATTGTGTTCAATATTTTCTTATATAAGACGGGGTTGCGTTAAATTAAAACAACACAGAAACCCCGAGTTATATTGAATAGTATAGATCATTACCTTCTTGCAGCCAAGGCTCGTATACGGATATCGCGAACACTGTCGAGTAGGACCAGAAAATTTGACGTTGGCAAGCTGCAATCGCAAGAGACCACCAGGACCTTCGCCGAGCGTGTCTTCCTCAAGCTCTCTCAAAAGACCATGCAAACTGCACAAACCATATATGTAACAGCAATGGAGACGCTGTCAAGGCGCCATCAGGTATGCTACCTCTGATGTACTAGGTTTCCAGCCACCACCTAGAAGAAACCATTGATTTGATAACGAACGCAGACAGGTACATGCAGCTCTTCGAGCGGAAAAGAAGGGAGGAGCATGCGCTATTCAGAAGGAAAAAGAAAGACCACGAGAAGCACGCGATCGAGAAGATGAAGAGATGTTATCGCAGGAACAACATTCGAAGGTTTTACCAAAGAGTAAAACGAACATGCCAAGGCTATAAAGCCAGAGCGGAAGCCAGCAGGGGTGAACACGGACACCTCGTAGTTGAATCACGGTCGATGCTGAGAATATGGATAGACTATTTGTCCGGGCTCTATAACGGCAAGTATGGTCAATTCACCATTCATACTGGACGAAGATAAGAGAGAATTCCATCCACCCAACTTAGACCAGGTTAAGATGGCAATATCAAAATTAACAAAGCTGGTGGCGCAGACGGCCTACGTTCTAAGCTATCTTAAGCCAGCTTATCTGTAAAATATGGTCGAAAGAAAGCGTGCCCGATGAATGGAGTCTCACCATCGTTAGCCCGGTTCATAAAAAGGGAGACTAATATAACTGAGGGCGAACGTGGCGCAGAAGTAAGTGTGTTGGACTCTGACGCACGATGAGTGAGTTCGGATCCCGATAACACCAACGTCATCGGTATTTATTTCGCGGTATCCCGCCTCGGCGGGGTACTGGCAAAACCCCCCGTAGGGGAAATCCAGGAAAATCCACGATAGACCAAATACTCACACTACGGTAGACCTTGGAGAAGACCCTCGAATTTCAGGCCGACACACGCAGTATCACAGTGTCTGTATGAGCTGAATTCCTCATGGCCATCCCTGCGGGGTCTCCCTCTGGATGTCAACCATAAAACCAATATAAAAGTGGTTGTCTAAAAGGAGGGAAGGCGGACACTCTTTCATCGCACCTCTGTTCTTAAACACGTCATTTTGTCATTCTACTAAAGAAAAAATAATAAAGAAAAGAATTAACGAAGACCTTGTCTATCTTTTAGTTTATACAAACACGGCCGTGCCGTTCCAACGGTTTCCGCCTTGAAGTGATGCAGACACTTCAATATCCATTGGAAGTTTTCTTATTTTACAAGTAGCTCGTTGAATGGCACCGTTGCTAGTTTTCAAAGTCACCACGCGAGTAACGCCGTCTTTTCCCGGATGCAGGTTGGTGACTCGTCCAGTGTCTATAGGGACGAGCTGTACATTTTTTTTTTTTTACATTTTAAAAGCATTTTATTAATATTTTTCCAAACAACCTGTTCTAGGTAAAACGCTTTAACCTATCTTAAATATCTTATCTATTTAACGTAGCATACTGGACCTGAACGGGCACTCTAAGCTATACAATATATTTTTAATTTTGTCTTTCGACGTCTATTCTATTTGTTGTGGAATTCGTTTATTAGTTTATTAGTATTAAGGCTGTATAGAGGCATTAGTGCAGAGTCGTCAGGTTATGCAGGATGACAATGGAGAATTCTCGCTGCTCCATTAATATCGGTAAGGAGTTAACCGAGACCGTCGATGTCGAACATACACTGTTATGTGATTTTTTCAATATCATGCTTGGAAAGAATATACGGGATTCCCTGGCCAATACAAGAGGCACAATCTCAAATCCGCACAATTGCTCGCATACGCTGATGACATTGACGTGATTGGGAGAACGTAGCGCGACGTCAATAAAGCTTTTGTGAGCATTGAAGCAGAATAAGCTAAAGTGAGTCTGAGGGTGTACGAGGGCAAACCAAATATATGCTGTCGTCAAAGAAAGACGTACGAACTATTGGCGGCTATAACTTCGATGTAGTTAAGGGTTTCTTCTACCTTATCTCACTGGTAACAAGCCAACCGCTGTTTCTTTGGGATCAAGAGGCATCATCTCGGTCCTCCTCTACGGGCCAGAGACTTGCACCATAACAAAAATAGATGAAGAGGCCCTTGGTCATTTCGAGAGGAAAATTATGAATACAATCTTCGGTCCCATATGTGTTGGCGGGGAATGGAGGAAAAAACTGAACCAAGAACTGAACGGGACGTACAGTGACATAGGCCAAGTATGTTGTTCACAGATTCAACGCTAGGCCATGCAGAGCACAGCTCCGGCCCGAAGAATCTTCGACTCCAACCTCGAGGGACGAGACGTTTCAGAGGACATGGACCTCAACCAACTGGCCGTGTCAGTTAGTAAAAGATCGTGCTCGCTGCAATGGCTTGTTGGTTGAGGCCCAGGTTCATCCCGATATTTAGCGTCACCTAAGTCAGCAAGTACTCGTAAGGCACTAAAAAACGCCTTCAAGTTGCTTGTGGTATTGTTCCCTGTATTTCTCATTAATTTGGAAAAAATAACTTCGCTAATTAATTATCGCTCATACGAAAGTGCCTTAAAAATACCTTAACTTTATTTTTATTTTACATTTTTTAAGGAGGAACTCTGCAGATGAAGGAGTTTCAAAATCAACCGCCGTACACGTAGATGTTGAGAACCAACTACAATGGGTCGGATACTGTTTACAGAAACGCACAATTTATCCTTGGAAGATAAGGGTTGAGTTTTAAACGGGTTTGGTATCGGATAATTTGCTGCTCGATTCGTCAGAAGATCCCTTTTGTCTTCCGGAAGTGGGTCATATTTTCAGAAAAGCTACACAACAATCAAGAATGGTAATTAGTGGTCAACAGAAGATTACAAGAATTAATCCATTCAGAGTAGAACCACTACTAAGTTCACGACGACCAGCCGAGCATTATTGGTTGCATACTGCAATTAGTAGAGCGTGGAGACAAAACTCCCTCTCTTCTTTTAGGATACTTTCGTGTAATTTCGCTAGGCTCCGATAATAATATCATTGAATTCCATAGTCCTTAAAAAGCTTAAGGATTCCACTAAAGTTTTCCAAATCTTTCTGCCCCTAGTCATGTGTCTTGTTTCGATAAACGATTTTCTAGTTTCATTGCATATTTTCCTTTGCTAAGTCGTTCATTGTCTTCACCTTCTTCTCGATCCTTGCGGGTTCCATGTCAAAGCAGAGTGTACTATATCATCGTAAGGCTTTTTAAGTGTGTGGCCGGCTTCTATTGATAAAGCCGGGGTGGCAGTGGTAAACATCACCGACCATCGAACGGAAGGTCTGTAGTTCAATGGATTCTGGAGCTGTTTGAGAGTTACGCTAGTTTTCATCGAAAATTCATCTTCAGCGATAAGGCCCATTTCTAGATAAATGGGTACGTTAACAAACAAAATTGCCGAATTCGGGACGACAACAATCTACATGAGATCTAAGAGCATCCAGTGCATTTCTTTGAAAACGAAGGTGGCCAGGCCATCACCGTCAACGGCGAGCGCTATGTGTTGATGATTACCAACTTCTTTTGGGCTGATTTGGATGATATGGACACCAGCTATATGTGGTTTCAACAGGACGACCCTATGTGCCATACAGTTCCCGCCACATTGAACATTATGCAAATTAATTTTTTTTACGCGACACGGGTAGTTTTTAAAAAGATATAACTAGCTATGCTTTTATTATTCCAATTCACTTTCAATACACTACTTTACTTAGCTAATTTCACTTTATTTAAACACCCAAGCCGCGGAGTCCACTCGATCTCAGTGCTGCTGTCGAACTTTGTTGCGTTCTCTGATGTTGAACTCAACCTGTGTCCTCTGATGTTGATGAACTGCTAAGTCCTCTGATGTTGATGATGAACTGAAGTTAGGCTGAACTTAGATTAATTTATATACTAAGCGTTATGCTGCTCTACGGCAGCGTCCCTTTGCTGGACTTTGGACTTAGACCATAAATCACGCACGAATCTGCCGACGCAGCTGCAAGCACTTGACTTCCACTAAAAGCATTTTGCCATTAAGCCGCAGCTGTGTCAACAAAAAGCGATCGCACTTCCTGGTCTCCCTAATATGTGGCATGTGATTTGACCGCAGATTGTTTACATTACTTACGGATCAAATCAATGGTTTATGTTATTGACTATATGCTGCATGTGATTTGACCGCAGCTTGTTTACATCGCTTACGGATCAAATCAATGCTCTATGATATTAACTTGCATGAGCGATATGGGATATGGTCATTTCACATGGAGGTGATGTGGACTGTCCACGATCTCGGTGATTTAACCCAGTTAGACTTTTCCGTATGGAATTTTCTGAAGTCGCAGGTCTATGCGAATAAGGCGCAAATTACAGCGGCTCTCAAAGCCAACATAACCCATGCCATTGGTCCAATTCAGCCACATTTATGCGCCAGAGTCATGGAAAACTGGACATTTCGGATGCGCGCCACCCAGAGAAGCCACGGCGAACATTTGAACGATGTTATTTAAATTTAACGATAAGAAGCACCTAACGAAAAACCCTGCATTATAAAGATGTTTGAAGTTGGATATAGGGAGTTTCAGTGCCACTCACTTGTGTTCTAAGAGGCCCTAAACAGAGGCGTTCTGAAGTCTATTTTCAACTTCCAGTCATCACAGTACTGCTCACCATCGCGGAAGTCACGATGCAGTAAGATAAAGATAACGTCGACCGTTCGACCTAACTTGTGTGCGTTTACATCGTCTGCGTACGTCATCGATTGGCTTAGAGAGACTATCAGATCGCTTATGTAAATGCTGGAAAGGATCGGTTAGTTCACTGTGCCCTATTGAAGGCCATTTTTATATCAAACGCCAATTTTCATAACGAATTTTTCAGCAATGGTTTATTTATGCCCAACTGTCTAAGATTGTATAAGAGTCCTTCTAACCATATGGTGTCGATGGCTTTTTCCAATTTAATCAGGCAGGCATGATACCTGCCCTGAAACTGGACTAGTTTTCGGGAATGATGTTCTTTTTCTCAGTTCATTTAGACAGGACTCTGTCATCATCTTCTCGAACATCTTGCTGATACCTATCGCAAGAACGGAGATTTGTCCCCCTTTGGGATTGGCTGCACCACTGCCGATTGTACCTCTTCATAAATGAACATGACTTATATGTATGTGCACACAAGTGATCAGTGCACATAAAGGGCAAACAGAAAAAGGAAAATAAATATACAGTCCACAATCCCAATCACAAACACTACCTAAACAAATAAAAAAAGTTAAAATAGATAAGGCCAACGGACCGCACATTTGGGCTGCACATACTCTTAGATAAGAATATGATTAGTTTAAGCAATTTTGTATATAATGACCAGTAGAAGGTTTTACAAACCAGGTTGAAACAAGAATCTCACCCGAGTGCATTTATTTAAATTTCGCTGCAGGTAAAATAATTGTAAATGCCCAAGTATAACCTTGAATTTCTTCTTTTTAAATATTCGAAGATGAACTGGTGGCCTTCCATTGAATCGAATGTCGTAAGGTCGTCATTCAACCTGGTGAAACCAAGGTTCGCAGATAGCTAATGTTCGATGTCATTTCGGAGGTCATGGTTTGGGCGAACCGCCTTGTACACTACCTCGAAGACACTGTAAGCTTCAGATCCTGAATGTCGTTTGGCCAGTTCGTAAAACAGTTCAAATAGTACGTTTGCGAGAAACAGATTCAGGAGTGTTTTTTTCTGGTAGATAGGTAGGTAGGTAGGTAGAGTCGTAGCCTTCCCAGAATTGAGAAGAACGCTCTTAGGCCAAGGAGGCCCGTTGTGCAGCTACGAGGGGGTTTTATCCCCCTATTCGTGGAACCATCTAGTGCTTCTTAAGAAGTTAAGAAGATTAAGTATCCCTACTTTCTGAACATCTGTCAGATCGTTAAGGAAGTAAGAGCCTAGGTAACGCTTCCTTATATTGCAAAAAGCTGGACAGGCGCATAGAAGGTGGTGAATGGATTCGACCTCCTCCTCGTCCTGACAGCTTCTGCAGAAGTCATTTGGAACTATACCTAGTCTTTGTGCGTGACTGCCAATGAGGCAGTGACCTGTGATGACACCGATGACTTTGTAGATGTCAGTTCTTTTTAGGGAGATTATACTCCTTGTGCGCTGACTGTCAAGCCGAGGCCAGATTTGCCTGGTGATGACGCAGGTATGTCCCTGTGTCCATCTCAGGTTCGTCTCGGCCCTGGCGAGATTGGTCAGATTATGTTTAATGGTTGTAAGGGGTACTCCCTCACAAGCCACGATTGATTGTAGCGCCGTTCCTTGTTTGGCGAGTGTGTCGGCTCTTTCATTTCCAGTGATGTCGCTGTGTCCCGGTACCCATATAAGTTGTATGTTGAACTGTTCAGTCATCTCATTAAGAGATAGGCGACAGTCGAGGCTAGTTTTCGATGTGTACACATAGGACTCCAGCGACTTTAAGGCTGCTTGGCTATCCGTGAGAATGCGGATATCCGTGGTGGATATCGCGTTCCACTTCAGCCAGGACAGAGCCTCTTTTATTGCCAACAGTTCCGCCTGGAAAACGCTGCAGTGATTAGATAATTTTAGAGCTTTGTTCAGCTTAAGTTGTTTGCAGAATACTCCACTACCCACCCCGTCTTTGGTTTTAGACCCGTCAGTTTAAAAGTCTACGCAATTTCTGCGAGGTTGAGTCTGGCGAGTCCAGTTTTGTCTGTCCGGGTAGAACGTTGTAAAGTTTTTTTCCAAGACTGTAGTGGGTTCTGTGAGGTCTAGGTTTTCTGCCATGGTTGACTTGTTAATCAGGATCGAGGAGTGGCCAATGACATAGCTCTTCCAGTTTGAGTTGGCTTTAAGTCTAATGGCCGTTTGTGTGGCAATTTGCTTGCCGAAAATATCGAGTGGTGTTAGGTCGAGTATCATGTTAAGTGCTGCCGTTGGGGTGGACCTGAGGGCCCCGGTAATGCATAAACACGCCAGCTTTTGTACCTTCTCGAATTGTTTGAGGTATCTGGTCTCGTCCAGTGCTGTCCACCAGACAGTCGCTCCATACATTAATATGGGTCTAACGACCGTGGTGTAGAGCCATAAGGTAATCTTGGGATTGAACCCCAATTTTTTTCCTATGGCTTTCTTGCATGTATAGAGAGCTATTGCTGCTTTTTAAGCTCTTTCGATTGTGTTGCTTTTCCAGGTTAATTTCCTGTCCAGTATGATGCCAAGGAATTTGGCACTGGAGGAGTAGTTAAAGCTGGTACCAAGCAAAGTGATAGGGCAGTAATCCGGTAATTTATGCTTTTTGGTGAATAGCACGAGCTCAGTTTTCTGGGGATTAACCCTGAGCCCTTTGCTATGCGCCCAATTGCAAAGAATTGAGAATGCCGTTTGCATTCGGTCATTCAGGGTCGATAGGACAGTGTCGATTCCTATAGCGTCTAGGCCTTCTTCCTCCAGTTTGATTAGTAGTTCATTTATAACTTCATTCCAGAGAAGAGGTGAGAGAACCCCTCCTTGCGGGGTTCCCCGGGTAACCACTCTGGTGATTGCCTGGCTTCCCCATACCGAGTGAATCTTGCGTGTTGATAGTAGCTCGCTGATTCACTCTATGAGAGTCTTCTCCACCTTTAGCTTTTCTAACCCTTCTGTTATTGCTTTCGGAGTGACGTTGTTAAAGGCGCCCTCTATGTCTAGGAAGGCTGTTATAGTATATTCTTTAAGATGGATTGATCTTTCGATTTTCCTCACTAGGGTAGATAGCTGAGATAGCCTTTGAGATGCCTTTGCCGATAACAAAGATAGCTTCCCAACTTGGCATAATAGTGACCGCTATAGATGAGATAAGAAAGAATCTTGTTTCATTCACTAATAAATAATAACTTTCATTTGGATATTTATTTCCGCATACCGATTATTGTTAGTGAAATGGTCAAATAAAAGACCAGACAGAAGAACCAAAACGGAAAACCCTATACATGGCTTTGCTACTATATGTATTGTGGAATGTTTAACTCAGCAATTTCCATTCATACAGAAAATATATTTCAGACGTCTCTAAAGGATAAATGGGCGTGAGTATTCGGAAAATGTAGCTTTTTTCTCAGAGTTTTTTCCTTTGCAAATGACGGTGCACAGTGTTTCTTCTTCGGCGTTCATCTGTATTCGGCGAAAATCGCAAAAAAGTGCAAATAAGGATTAGCCCGAGAAAAAACAAATCTGTGGGAAATAATCTGAATAAAGTCATTCTAAGTAACTCGTCCGTGTAACAATAAAGATTTAAGTTACCCTCCAGCGTGGAATATCCTTCAACACTTCTAACGATTACCATCTCGACTGCACTGCTGAGTGAAAAGTTTGCAGAAGACGCACTGGCAAATTTCTCATTTCAATTTCGATGACTTAATGGAAATGGATTTCACTTTATCCACACATGCGAGCACGCAGTAAATTATTCCAACAAATAGCAAATAGAGACCTGCCCTCCTCCCAGCCAACGGTTTGCACACGTGAAAGAAATCAAACATCCTGTTAATTTAGAAAAGTAAACCCCCGAGTCCCCCGAGCTTAAGCTTGTACTGCTAAATCGAGCTACCATCCTACACGGCTACCCCGGACTCCGTAACGCGCAACGATATGAGGGGAGGCAACAAAAAAAATCCTTTTTCATTTGCGCCCCGAGAAATGTTTTAATTTCTTTCGGATTCTTCGGGCTCGTGATCCTGGCGCCTAATAAATTTCATTTCATTTTTATCCCAAAAACGAACATCCAGAGGCGAACCAAGTTACCATGTAGTACCGTGGGTGGTGTACGATGACGACGAGTACGTGGAATTGTGGAGGAAGTGTGTAATCAATTCCTTTCGTATTGGCGGGGGAGTTGGACTTTCTTTTAAAAGGGTTGAATTCTTTGCGGATGGATTGAAGATTAACCAGAGCTCCACAACGCAATTAATGTGTGCCTGACGAAAATCAATAATGTGCGAGGCGTATAGCCAGGCAGGATTAAAAGTAAAACCTTTTTCGATTTTTGCACGTAAGTAGGCAAGGCTGTTAATTGTTAACTGTTTCATTAACCCTTTGTAGCGGGTGGATTGCTATAGTTGATGGGGAACAATGCTGGGATTTAATGAACGTGATGCCCTCATACCGGAGACGATACATTCGTTCATCAATTCTTCAATGGTTTTGCCCTGTACCTTGGCACTGGCTATTGTAATTTTAATCCAGGAACAAGTCGATATTTTTTTACAAACCTGTCATAGAATGACGATGTGAAAAGTATGGCAAGGAGCGACAGTAGAAATGACGATAAGGCGCTAAAGCAATAGATTTAATACTCAATTCAAGAATATTTAATAATCATAGCTCGCGTGTGCAAAATACTCGTACACTAGGATCCTTATTGCAGACTACTTCTTACCTGGAGAGTTTTGAGATCGGACTTAGTGTTGGCGATGGAGGGTGGAAAAAAGCGACCATGTCCTGGTATACCTGGTTGGTACACGGACAGCTCAACGATATCAAAGAAAATACGTTCTGGACGCTTACCTTTGTTTCCCAGTACAATTAAACTGCTAGATTCAAAGCTCTGACTCTGACGCACGATGAGCGAGTTCGGATCCCGATAACACCGACGCCATCGAATGTTTATTTCGCGGCGTTCCTCCTCGGCGGGGTGCTGGCAAGACCCCCCGTGGTATACCTGCCGTGAAAAAGCTTCTCGATTCACGCCGTTCGGAATCGGCATTAAACTGCAGGTCACTTTCACCTATGTGAAAAAAAGAATCACACACAACATGGGTGATTGAGAGAAGCTTGGCTCTGGTCCTTCATGGGCTGTAACGCCATCAAAGAAGCTCGACAGTCCAATATCAGAAATCTGCACCAGCCGACCATGAGGAGGTTCGACAGTGAACGCCTGAGCACATCGGAGGTTACCAGAGTCTACAGGGAACAACTGAGCGAAAGGCTCCCCGGTATGCCTAACGTCGAGCACAAACGTCAACAATATATGATTGCATTACTGCTCAGCCATTCAGGAAATAGGAGAGACAGCTTTGGCTACCTACCACTCCCGATAAAAAACCCGTGGTATGATGTCGAGTGTGAGCAGAAAAAGGCAGCAACCGACGAGGCTTATCAGAAGGCGCCGCATTGAAAAACCAGGGCAGCGTAAGAGTAATACCGAGCCAGAAGAAGGGAGGTGAAAATACTGTTGCCACTAAAGAAAGTAATCTTCGCAGCTTCCTCACTCGACGATATCGATATAAAATACGGACATTTATAAGAAAGTTAAATGCCTTGCAGGAGGCTTTAAGAAATGAATAATGGATGTTTTTAAGCAGCATTTCCAGCAGGTGCTTAACGAGCACGACCAAGAGAGAGTGGTAGGGACTGGGACTGGCATCCAAGAAGTCGGCACAGCTATTCAAAAGCTGAAGAACAAGGCTGCACGTTCAGATGGCTTGCCATGAGAGCTCTTTACGGCTGGCGGCGATGTTCTTGTAGGGAACATGCACCAGATCGTCTGTAGAATGTGGGAAGATGAAAGCATGCCCGGAATATCAGCTATATTTGCCCTATCCACAAAAATTGCGATCCTACCCCTTCCAAGAACTATAGAGGTATTCCCCTGCTCAATGTCGCATACAATATCCTATCGAGCGTATTGTGTGAACGACTGAATCCTTTTGCACCGCATTAATCGGCAGCTACCAGTGCGGCTTCTGACACGGAAAATATACTATAGACCAAATATTCACACTTCGATAAATCCTGGATAAAACCAGTGAGTTTCAAATCGATACACATCATCTCTTTATCGAGTTGGTTGATGCGATGCCAAAATTCGGGATCCCAGGAAAACTGATCCAGTTGTTACGGGCTACGCTAAAAAATACGCGATGCAGAGTGCAGTTCGGCTCTAGGACCTCTAAACCGTTTGAAGTACGCAACGGATTTCGGCAAGATGATGCGCTGTCGTGTGACTTCTTCAATTTGGTCCTGGAGCAGATAGTGCGACGGGCAGATGTCCAAAGGGAAGGCACTACCTTCTTCAAGAAAATGCTGTAAAGCGAAAACTGATCCGTTGCTCATAGCAGCTAGGACAATTATAATTTCGAGGTGGTGGAGGGGCAAACGTAAACTCCACAAATAACACCACAGTGGAGATCCGGCATAGAATCGCTATTGGCAACCGCTGCCACTTCGGTTTGTCCAAACCGTTTATGTAGATCAAAACTCCTCCGTTGAAGAACCAAAGTCATGCTTTATAAAACGCTTATACTGCTAGTCTTGCAGTGGATTGATTTTGGATTGTTTCGAAATCATAATTCTGCGCCGGATATTTGGTCCTGTCTGTGGGGAAGGTGAATGGAGGAGAAGACATAACCACGAAACCTACGGTCTGTACAAGGATGATGATATAGCCCGGAAGGCAAAGATCCGTCGACTATATTAGCTCGGCCATATCGAGCGTATGAGCACCAACAATCCAGCTAAGAGGGTCTTCGATACCGAACCGCCTGGTTCAAGAAGAAGGGGAAACCGAACCTACGGTATAAAAACCAAGAAATCGCGGATGTAAGACAGCTTGGTCTTGATAACTGGACAGTCAAGTATGGAAGGCAGCTATAACTTAGGCTCAGATCCTCCATCGGTTGCCGGCCTGATAAGTAAGTGAGTAATTATATAATGACTATCGTAGTAGACGTCATGATAAGGAAGAGAAACAATCTCCACCCAACTCCTATGTAATTGTCCCGCCCAAGCCTTTTCGAGAAGACGATTTCATGGAGAATACTTCTTTGATGAACTAACTGATCTATCCGAAACCGAGATCATCAAACTACCGAATTTTGTTCAAAACACAATATGGTTCTAGGAGTAATGGTGGCCAAGAGAATTTGAATCTTATAAGGGTCTTATATAGAGTCAACTTCGTCGTTCAGGAAAGGGCTCTATTACTCAATTGCCTCCTGAGCCCAAAGAAACAGCGATTAGCAATATTCTGCATTTGATTTCGGAACTGATGGCGTTGTTCCAGGTCACTGCGGAGCCAAGGTAGACGAAGTCCTTAACTACCTCGAACTTATATCTGCCAATACAAACGTTCTGGCCAATACGTCGGTGGTGAGCGTCCTTTTTTGATGACAGCATGTATTTAATTTTGCCCTCGTTTACCGCCAGACCAACTTTCGCCGCCTCGAACTCAATACTCGCGACGTATGCAAGGAGTTGCGAGGATTTGAAACAGATTGTGCCTCTTGTATTGGCCAGTGATTTCTGCACAATCATTTCCAATATGATGTTAAAGAAATCACACGACAGCGCATCGCCTTGCCTAAACCTTTTATGACATCAAAACTATCGGTCAGGTGTTCACCGATTCGGATGGAGCAGCGAGCATTCTCCAAAGTCATCCTGTATGGTCTGATGAGTTTAGCAGGTATGGCAAAAATAGACATAGCGTTGTATAGCTCGTCTCTAATTACGCTGTCGTATGCGGCTTTGAAGTCGACAAATAGGTGGTGAGTGTCGACTTGAAATTCATTGGTTTTTTCCAGGATCTGCCGCAGTGTGAAGATTTGGTCGATGGTGGACTTCTCTGGCCTGAATTCGCACTGATAAGGACCTATCAGCTTATTTACAAAAGGCTTCACGTGTTCACACAAAACGGCAGAGAAGATTTTGTAGGCGATGTTAAGGAGACTTATTCCTCTCTAGTGCGCCAACTAGGGGGGTCAGAGGGGTCTCCTTTCTTGTGGATCGGGCATACGATGCTGAGACTCCATTCCTCGGGCATGCTTTCCTCTGACTATATCTTACAGATGAGCTGGTACATGCTGCTAACCAGGTCATCCCCAGCTGCCTTGAAGAGCTCAGCAGACAGTCCGTCTGCGCCAGCAGCTTTATTAGACTTGAGTTTCGATATGGCAATCTTAACTTCGTCGAGGTTGCAATACCTGTACCCAAAAGAATGGCGAAAGGTCATAGGTAATAGTAGGCAAAATGTTCTTAGTAAAACTGGTTTTCAATAAAAAGAAATGTTTGTTTAAAAATGTACAAAAAACTGCAGAGACTTTATGTGGACGCTTGTTTGTTAACTCTGAACAATTTAGCAAAGTACATCGTTCATAAGACCTTTACAAAATTGAATACCAGCTATGTAGCATTTATAATACATTTGTGGTAATTACATTTTCTATAATTATTCCATATATTTTGCATGGTCCCCTTTGAGTGCCCCATTTCACGTTTTTGTATTTATTTTATATTTTGAGTCATTTTTGTGCAATTTTAGTTACTTATTCAACCATAAATTATCTCCTTCTTTAAGCTTTTAGAAGAGAGATACGTAGTCGCTTTTACATGTTATGTTGGTTAAAAAGTCATGAAATTTTCATCGCATGAGTGTAAAAGGAATGTACCACAAGTATATAGACAAGCATGAAAAAGTGGTTGGAAATTGAATTACTGCAAAACGGAAGTTATGGAAAGAACGGAAGATGGTAGACGTGAAATACAGGCAGTAATGTGTGTCGGTGGAAATACATATAGGTAGTACTAAGCGCTGTGTCAAATGCTCTTCAGTCAAGATGCCTGTGACATTTTGGCGAAATGTTAAATGGTGTGAAGGTATTGTAGACACTTATTACCTACAATTCCCCAAGTTCTCAGGGGCAGCAGTTGAAGTTTGGAGTTAAAACAAATATGGAAATTGGTCTCATTTATTCACGCCTACTCTCGTCTCAAAGTCAACGCAGATTGTTGAAGGCAGATTACTTATATCGTGCATATAGGGTATTTCAACTGAATTGTAACCAGCATCTATTTGCCATTCGACTGTCTGTCAAACTAAAATAACCCCTTGATACATAAGCAACACCAGGCACTGTAGGCTTACAAATGAACCGTGATTCAGGGACTTTAGTCGACAAAAAAAAAAATCGGCTCCGGCGATAGTTCTTAGTTCGCAGCATTATAAGGTGGATCGTATCTCTGTCTTCTTCTTCTTCTTTGGTGGCATTACAGCCCATGGAGGACCAAAGTCAACCACATGGGCGAAAGGGACCTACATTTTAATGTCGAATCGAGAAGCTTTTTCAAGGCAAGTAATACTACGGGGGGTTTTGCCAGTACCCCTCCGAGGCGGGATGCCGCAAAAGAAACATTCGATGGCGTTGATGTTATCGGGATCCGATATCTCTGTCTACCGGACAATAAAACGATATTGTCGACTCCAGTTGAGAACGTGAAAAAGGACAGAAGCAGATTATAACGAAATCCACACCGCAGCGGAAATACAATGGCAAAAGTATTAGGTGTACCTGCCACAAGAATTCATCGCATTTTACAGACTAACCTAATTGTCAAGCATTTCAAAATATAAAAAGTTGGAGACCTTACAGTTGCTGAGAAATTAATTAATTAAAAGGCGTTGGAATGGCGCACCATGAGCGAGTTCGGATCCCTATAACACCAACGCCATCGAATATTTATTTCGCGACGTTCCTCTTCGGCGGGGTACTGGCAAATTCCCCCCGTAGTAAACTTGCCATGAAAAAGCTTCTCGACTCACGCCGTTCGGAATCGGTTTAAAACTGTAAGTCCCTTTCACTTGTGAGAAAAATAAATCACACACAACATGGGTGATTGAGAGAAGTGTGGCTCTGGTCCTTCATGGGCTGTAACGCCACCAAAGAAGAAGAAGAAACGCACTCCTCTCGTTTTTGTGCCAGCGCGCTGCAGCGGGAGTAAAAATGAATTCCGGGCTTATCAAAAAATATTTTTGAAAAATCGTGTGGGCAACCAAATATTTTAAAAAGAAAGGTGATAGATTTTCCAGCAGTACTTCAAGTGAAGACATAAAACCAGAACAGCTTAAGCTTCTAGAAAACGTTTTTACCTCCTCTTGATGGCATTGGCCTTCGTCCTCGTCCGATCTCAATCTGATGGACCTTGTCACAAGGGCCATTTTAGGAAGTAATCTTGCAATAAAAAGTGAAATAACGCAAAAGCTTTAAAGCGTGCCCAATCCATGAATGGAACAAAACTCCTAAGAGCGTCATAAGAGATTTATGCATTTGTAAACAAAAAAACAAGCAAATTAAGTTTGTCGCAACATTTTAGTATCAACTCTCATAAAAGTCTCCCTCCAACTCTATATAACGATTCCAACGTGGCTCCCACGATTCGAGCCACCCTTAAAAAGTCTCCGATCCTTTCAACGCTACAGTGATGAGTTCCCTTGAGGCGTGATTTCACATTGGGAAATAAAAAAAGGTCACACACAATCAAAACGGAATGAGCCGGCGTATTGACGTGGTGTAAGATCCAGCCCTTCTTGGCTGAACTGAAACTGAAACCGAACTGTGCACTGAAAGCCATACCTCATCCTAAGGGAAATGGTTTTTGGTATAACTCGCATTGGAACAACAGTGCACTTGAGAGGGAAATATCCTACGACCTGTGTCTCATGGATATGCTCTCTGACGCAATGACACCTGTCATCCTATTGCGCCGTAATTTCACTGTCGAGTTTTCGTGGCCTCAGGATTGGTCCTGGCCACATACCAAACCTGAAAAGGACTTGTCTTCGCATTTTCACAGATGGCTCCAAGTCTGGGCTGGGGTCCGACGCTCGGGGTCTTATTTAAATGCGAAAACATCTGCCAGCACTTTTCGTTAGGAAAATACATATGTATGTGTCTGTCTTTCAGTCAGAGATAAACGCAATCCTGATGGCCACGCACTATGTTGTGAAGCATAGGTGCAAGGGTAAAACCATATACGTTTGCTTTTAATGAAGGTTTTTTCTGTAGCTTTTTCTTAAATTATATTCAAAAATAAATAGTGATATATTTTCCCACAGTTTATAATAGTTTTCAGTAGCAAGGTAGTCCATACCACATCTCTGTAAATTGTGCAATGTAGTTTTTAAGGAAAATCTGACATTTTGGCTACAATAAGAGAAATCAGAATATACGTTTGCTGTGACCGCCAAGCTGCACTTAAAGCTGTGTCCACCCTTTTAATGAGCTCCAAGTTAGTGTATGAACTTAAGGCCTTCCTAACTCGGTAGATTAAACTCACCAGCCAGAGTTATATTGTTGACTCTAAGATTATAGTGAGTGAGTGACTTTCACGCATGATCAGCGAGTTCAGATCCCGATAACACCAACGCCATCGAATGTTTATTTCGGCGTCCCTCCTCGGCGGGGTATTGGAAAAACCCCCCGTATTACCACTTGCCATGAAAAAGCTTCTCGGCTCACACTGCTCGGCGTTAAGCTATAGGTCCCTTTCACCTGTGTGAAAAATAAATCACACACAACATGGGTGATTGAGAGAAGCTTGGGTCTAGTACTTCATGGGCTGTAATGCCACCAAAGAAGAACAAGAGGATTATAGTAGGCAGACCTTCGATTCAATTCATTTATTATTAGTACTGTTGATATCTGAATTCCAATGTTACCAATCACGAAGACCATATGCATATGTGTATAGTGGAGAGCAAACTTTAATAAGTTTAATCTTTTAAGGATAAAATGAATGTCCGTCAAAATTTAATTTTGCACCGCGGCGCAGTAGTTAGTGTGTTGGACCCTGACGCACGATGAGCGAGTTCGGATCCCGATAACACCAACGCCATCGAAGGTTTATTTCGCGGCATCCCTCCTCGGCGGGGTACTCGCAAAATCTCCCGTAGTAACCTTGCCAGGAAGAGGCTTCTCGACTAACGCCGTTCGGAATCGGCATTAATCTGTAGGTCCCTATCACCTATGTGAAAAATAAATCACACACAACATGGGGGATTGAGAGAAGCTTGGCTCTGGCCCTTCATGGGCTGTAACGCCACCAAAGAAGAAGAAGAATAATTTAATTCTCAATTTTTTTCATAAAATCCGTTGGAGGACCTTCATTTTGCTCTCAAAAGAACTGCTATAGAAAACTTGTAATTATGTATCCAGTTTTGTCGAAACTGTACATCTCCCCGATCGTTTACACATCAATTGAAGCCCAAACACGTATTATAGTCTGAATCGTGCCAACCTTCTATATTTATCACCAACGTGCCCTTGCTAATGATATCATAAAAACTCAACTATCCATCCGGCAAGCACTAAAAAGAAAATTTAAGTAAAGGCAGATCGGAAAAGTAACTACTCCAACTATTTTATATCATATTAGCACTGTACAAGTACTATAACTCATTTGAATATTAACAAAAAAGGGACACCCTTTTGCAGTCCTTTCTGCTTTTTGTACATGATAAATATTTTTCACCCTTTACGGGGACAGTGTTCACTCGATGGTCAGTTTTTAATACAAATCCGCATCAGGTTCTTATACACCTACATATCTAGGTATGTACAAACGTACGCATTGCTTACATAAAAGTCCGAGATATTTGTTGCAGAAGGACAATTTATTTCCAGTGGAATCCTTATAAATTTCAATTAAATGCTTTTTAAAATTAATCCATTACGGAAGACAAATGATATTTTGATCTCTTTATGGTTACTAGACTTTCTAGTTTTGTCGACATGGATACATATTTTAATATGTTCATCTTTCTTCTTTTCACGAATTCTTCCTTTATGATTTTTTGAAGTATAAAAAGTGAATTACGGGACAAAGCGTATCAAAAATCATATGGGATTGGGTTCCAATCGTTGGTCTCGAATATGGTATTTGCGTCTGGAGGTATTTATAGTGACGAGGACATTTTATGCCTTTTTTGTGCTTTTTGAAATAGTAACGGACAGAAGGATACCATTTTAGAAGTGTGTGATGTGGAAGGGTTTAGGGTTTTCAGTGTAAGATAGTATGAAATGAATTTACTAATTAGATGTGAACTCGTATGTGTATATCACTGTCGTTTTCATTAAATGTTTAATTACCGCAATTTAAGTATATAGAAAAAGTCAGACGATTAACGAAATTGAAAAATCAGGTTGTGAACTATTTGTCATATCTAGAGCCAATATGCAAAAAAAGCGAAATGAGCCCCGAGTCAATATAAAGGGTTTTCCAATAGGGAATTAACAACTTTGAATTCAATTTGTGAACGCACCAATTTATTCAGTAAACTCAACATTTTCATCACGGTAAAGTACACGAACGAGCAGCGTCTGCAAATTACAAAAATTTTATTTAAAAAAAAAAGTTGTTTGTTTGTTTGTTTGTTATCTGTTCTTGAGTTTTTTGAGTTTAAGAACGTTTATTCCTAAAAAGGAAACACCGAATGATTTTCTAGTTCCTTACAAAATTATGCTTACATACATACATACAATATACATAGGAGTTTACGATTTCGTTAACGAAAATAGATGACACAAGACAGTCATCCTCCCACAAATGTTGAAATCAAAGGCTTGGTACTACGAAACGTGAAAAAGTCACACTTTTCACTCAGAGAATTGAATCGATTACAATGATTTATTGTATTTTATGAGTATTCGAAGAACGTTGGTATATGAAACTATACTGCATTACATTGTAGATCTTGTCCTCTAAGCATTATTTCATATCCATACTTCAAAGCAACGATGTTTGACCAAAAATATCATTGTTCAATGGCTGTTTAGCTCGAGAGCCGTGAATATCGTGACTCCTCTGAGAATCTGCGAACGTTATAGCTTCCCTCTCTTTTCTCCCGGCTAAGTGATTTTGAATGGCTCCGGGGACAAAAATGACAACTGGAAATTGATTCAGTGCACTTCCTGAGGAGCCACCCGCGGAGCTTCGGGTCAAAAAATCATAGATATGCTACTATTGGTTTAACGAGATATTCCGAAACACTAGAAAAAAGCAACCCACGATTCAATGTAATCTCTCCGAAACCACCTGACAATTCATTGGCATCTTTAAGCGTCTTTGTCTTAAAAAAAAGAAAACAATTTATGCAATCAGCACCGAATGCGATCAAGCCACCCAGCTGGTGATGGTAACATATTGCTGAGGTTCTTAACAAGTTAAGTCTCTATCCAATTTCTACCCAGTAACCATTATACGAAACGCTCAACGATTCAAAAGGTATGGTGTATGCCCCATGTTTAATTAATGTCAGTGTAACTGGCTGAAATGAAATCGCAAGGAGTTATGGGGGTATACAAATTTACAAAGAAATACGAAGGCAAGAATCGTCAATCAAGCCTTCTGATATTTACATTCAAGCATTACCAAGCTCCTGATACCTTGGAAATATATATTGGCGTTACAGTCCATGAAGGACCCAAGCAGAGCTTCTCTCATTCACCCACGTTTGTGTGTGATTTTATTTTCTCATAGGTGAAAGAGACCTGCAGTTTATTGCCACTTCCGAATGGCGAAACTCGGGAAGCTTTTTTTGACAATTTGTCAGTATCCCGCTGAGCAGAAGCACCGTGAAAACCATGTTCGCTGACATAACTGTTGTCGGGATTCGATCCCGTGTCATCGGCGTCAGAGGCCAACACACTACCCACTGCTCCACGGCGCTCTCGTATCTTGGCAATAGGCTGGTAAAAAGCTAAGAATATGTATGTTGTTGGGCCATACCCAACGGTCTGCGCCGTACAACAGGACCGGGATGATAAGGGTCTTATATAGAGTCAACTTTGTCGTTCGGAAGAGGGCTCTATTACTCAGTTGCCTCATGAGTCCAAAGAAACAGCGATTGGCAAGAGTGACTCTGCGTTTGATTTCGGAACTGATGATGTTGTTCCAGGTCACTGCGGAGCCGAGGTATATGAAGTTCTTAACTACCTCAAATACGGTACGGTGGTCAATGTCCTATTTCGATGATAGCAGATATTTAGTTTTGCCCTCGTTTACTGCCAAACCAATTTTCGCCGCCTCCATCTCAATACTCGCAAACGCCTCATTGACATCTTGCTGTGATCTACCTATCTATTATGTTAATATCGTCGGCGTGTGCAAGGAGTTGCGAGGATTTGTATTGGCCAGTGATTTTTACGTAATCATTTCTAATATGATGTTGAAGAAATCCCACGACAGCGCATCGCCCTGCCTAAATCCTTTTTTCACATCAAAACTATCGGTAAGGTGTTCACCGATTCGGATGGAGCAGCGAGCATTCTCCAAAGTCATACTGCTAGTCTGACGTGTTTAGCAGTTATGTCGAATGTAAACATAGCGTTGTACAACTCGTCTCTAATGGCGGAGTCGTATGCGGCTTTGAAGTCGACAAATAGACGGTGAGTGTCGACTCGGAATTTATCGGTTTTCTCCAGGATCTGCCGTAGTGTGAGATTTGATCGATTGTGGACTTCCCTGGTCTGAAGCCACACTGATAAGGACCTATCGGCTTATTTACGAACTGCTTCAGGCGTTCACATAAAACGGCAGCGAAGATCTTGTATGCGACATTAAGGAGACATATTCTTCTGTAGTTGGCGCAGTCAAAGTGGTCTCCTTTTTTGTGGATCGGGCAAACAATGCTGAGACTCCATTCCTCGGGCAGGCTTTCCTCTGACAATATCTTACAGATGAGCCGGTGCATGCTCCTAACCAGCTCACTCCCAGACGCTTTGAAGAGCTCAGCAAGCAATCCATCTGCGCCAGCAGCTTTATTCGACTTGAGTTTCGACATGGCAATCTCAACTTCATCGAGGTCAGGGGGACGGCATTCTCTATTCTCTGCGATCTTCGTCGTTAAGAAATGGGTCATTCTGCCTGACGGCGGTATGTTTGCTGTCATCGCCGTTATACAGTCTGCAGCAGTGTTTTTCCAAATTCTAAGCATCGACTGCGATTCTACTATTAGGTGTCCGTTCTCATCCTTACGGGCTTCCGTTCGGGCTTTTTATCCGTTGATAAAATCTTCAAACGTCGTGCCTGCAATAGTACCTCTCCAAGCATTCAATCGCCCGCTTCTCGTGTTCGTCTTTTTTCCCTTGAGAAACTTATGTTCCTCCCTTATTTTAGGCTCGTAGAGCTCATGAGCCACTCTTATTTTTTTGTGTAGCGAGGCTTTGTATGCCTCCTGATTTTCTGCACGAATCCTTCTAAACTCGTCATCGAACCAGGTGTTTCGTCGTGGTGGAGCTATAAGGCCCAGCACTTCCGTTGCTGTGCTCTTCAGGGCTTGTTTGCACAGGCTCTATTGTTGCTCTACTGACTGAGTGAAGGATTGAGGAGTATCGGAGAGCTTAAGGGAGACGCGGTTGGCAAAGGCACGACGACGTCATAGCTTCGCGTTCTAACACACAACCTGAACGGAGTGCAGTGGTTTCGGGTCATAAATATCCTTTCACTACTTTCAGTGTTGGTTTGTCCAAGATAGGACGAGAGCCGACCAAATTTCGCGTTGGTTATAATTCTCAGTAATTCGTTCAAGCGCTCTTGGTGTTAATATTGCATACGCAGAGGATGAATTTCAATTGACCACGTATTGTGAGTGTTATGCCTGCAGCAGTATGTTTGGACAGTTCCATTCACAACTGTGTTGCATACTTTTTCCGTATAGGAGTTGCTTTTTCCTGGCTATGAAACGAATTTGAACTATAGACCTTCCGCTCGACGGTCGATGATGTTAACCACTGCACCACGTTCGCCCCAAGTGCCTTCGTGTATATCGAGGTGCGGGAAGCGCGTACTGGTTAGAAGGAGATTTCGCCCCGTAGCAAGATCGATTCGCCTGTGTCCGTTATCGGATGTGGTATCATGTAGGCTGTGTTTGCCGATGACCCGTTCAAAGATGCTTTCTTTACCCAGCTGAGCGTTAAAATCTCCTAGTATGATTTTGGTATCATAGCTGGGGCATATGTTTTGACTAGGAGATCAAAGAAATCATCTTTGGTGGAGTCATCTTTGTATTCCGTGGGGGCATGGACGCATATGAGGCTGATGTTACAGAAGTTTGCCTTGATGCGGATCGTTATGAGGCGTTCACTCATCCTGAAAACTTAGGACTTTGTGTCTTAGTCCACCTCTAACAACAAGCCCGCATCCAAATGGTCTCTACCCTCTTTCCCTATAGCAGTCGCCGTAGTAAATATCGCAGTTTTTCATCCGCTTTTTGCCCGGTCCATTCCATCGCATTTCCTGGATGGCGGTAATGTCCGCTTTATAACGGTCCAGGGTATCCGCAAGTTGTTAGGCCGCACGTGGTCTGTTTAGGGACCTAACATTTCACGTACAGAACCGAAGGTTCTTGTTTGTTTTTTGTTTTATTATAGGGTCGTCAACATAGGTCCGTTCTGTTGTCGGGGTTCAATATCTAGGAACACATGGGCCTCAGAAAAGTCTGTTCACGGTTGATACCAGTAAGTAGAACTCAAAGTAAAAAAAAAAAATGTATGCAATATTGTGAATGGTGACAAGATGTAAAAATATGCGTTTTTTTTCTTTTCTTTTGGTGGCGTTACAGCCCATGAAGGACCAGAGCCAAGCTTCTCTCAATCACACAACCATGTTGTGTGTGATTTATTTTCACATATGTGAAAGGGACCTACAGTTTTAATGCCGATTCCGAATGGCGTGATTTGAGAAGCTTTTTCATGACAACTGTTCTAGGGGGGGTTTTGCCGGTAACCCGCCGCAGACGGATGCCGCGAGTTAAACGTTCGATGGCTTTGGTGTTATCGGGATCCGAAATCGCTCATCGTGCATCAGAGTCCAACACACTAACTACTACGCCACGGCGCGTTCAACATATGCGTTTGTATGTATGTATGTTGGCTTTACAGCCCATGAAGGACCAGAGCCAAGCTTCTCTCAATCACCCATGTTGTGTGTGATTTATTTTTTCACACAGGTGAAAGGGACCTACACGCACGTGGAGACCATTTAGACGGCTGGGACCCATCTCCAGGCGGGCTTGAATACGCTATCCTGGCTTTCAGCTTCACATACCTGAATACACTGTGTTCGATTTGTTCTCTGAAACAAAAAAAAATGTACATCAAACCAAAAAGCCACATTAGTGACGAGCAGCTGTCACTAAGATGCAGATTGCATTGCCGTACTTTAAGAAACCCATTCAAGAGAGTGAATATTTCCTAACACGGAGGTAGATCCACCTTCTACGGCGGCAATACTGTTTTTCTTAATAAGAGGGTTGTTTGGTACTATTACGTACTCTGTACTAAAGTTTAAAAAAGTGTTTCGATATAGACATACTTCAGTGTTCAACATATCCTTGACATTTACCAACATCCCAATGGTAAGGATAAAAGCACTGGAAGCTTTGATTGTTTAGAATTACTTAACGTGACCTCTGTCGGAACATAGTCGAATTATTCAATTTCGGAAAGGAAATACCGTGGGTTTCGTTATTTCATTCCTTCATTTTCGGAGGTGTATTTTTCTGAAACTGGAATTGGTTTCGCTACTTGCTACTAGGGTAAGGAAATATAGTACACATATTCGTTATACCTGTATAAATTCGTGAAAAACCCTCGGAAATCCTCCGAAAATTACTGGTGGGGTATGGACACGAGAACTCTTGTCCCCTATCGTACCACGGCATCATTCATCGTGAATATGTTCCACGATGTGTCTAGAAAGGTCTGTGTTGGCGTCCTGCAGAGACTCTGAGACTGACGAAATCGCCAAAAAGGGCTCGTTGTTGCACAATGTCAATACGCCGGCCCATTCATTTTAAATTGTGCAAGAGCTTTTGGAACAAGGAAAACATTTCGAGTCCGGAGCCAGTTTTCTAATCTTCCACCGCAGAACCTGTCAGGAGACTATACTGCAGCATCTTATCCAGTCGATATATTGAGTAAGCCAATTAAGAAGGCCAAGTTTAGCTCTTTTCAACAGGAGAAGTAATCAAGCTTAATTTCTTGGTATACCGCCCTGACCTAGCTGTTCGAGTTTTCGTATTATTTTGGAAGTTATTAAAATATCAACATAGCTACGGGTGCATTTTGCCTCTTAACACAAACACAAATGCTCGTGTGCACTAGCACATCCATAAAGAATGTCAATATCTCTGCTTGGAAGGCAGACACATATTTACCTGATAAAAAGCGCAGTCGAACGTTATCACCCCCAAGCCTCATACCTGTGAAAATACGGATTCATCATCTGGCCAAAGCGAATTCTTCCTTGTGGCACCGTATGATTACGGTACAAAAGAATGAATGGTGTCATTGCGCCAGTTGGCATACCCATAAGACAGGGGTCGTAACATAATCCTCGTGCAAGGCCATAGGCATTTTAATTCGATTTTTACCAAGTAAAGTCCGTTGTGCTGGGAAGAGATCCCGTGCATCCAAAATTGACAGTCCTCCGGAGTTGGTTACCTACTTACTTATTAGGCCAGCGATCCATGGAGGATCTGAGCCTGAGCTATAGCTGCTTTCCATCCTTGACGGTCCCGGGCACGCTGCTTCCAGTTATCAAGACCAAGATGTCTTACATCCGCGATTACTTGGTCTTTATACCGGAGGTTCGGTCTTCCTCTTCTTCTCCAACCAGGAGGCTCGAAGTCGAAGACCCTCTTAGCTGGAGCGTTGATGTCCTCGCGCCCGATGTGGCCGAGCAAGTGTAGACGACAGATCTTTGCCTTCCGGGCTATATCATCACTCTTGTACAGCCCGTAGGTTTCGAGGTTATGTCTTCTCCTCCATTCACCTTCCTCACAGACAGGACCAAATATCCGGTGCAGAATTATGATTTCGAAACAATCCAAAATCAGCTCCGCTGTCCTGCTTATCGTCCAGCTTTCGGCTCCGTACAGCAAGACTGGCAGTATGAGCGTTTTGTAGAGCATGACTTTGGTCTTTTGAGTGAGGAGTTTTGACCCAAGTTGTTTGGTAAGCCGAAGTAGTAGCGTTTGCCAAGAGCGATTCTATGCCGGATCTCCACTGTGGTAACATTTGTGGAATTTACGTTTGCTCCGAGGTAGACAAACTAATTAACTACCACGAAATTGTAGCTGTCAATTGTTATATTTTGTCCCACGTGGTGAGCGACGGATTGGTTTTTGCTTGACAGCATGTACTTCGTCTTGTCCTCATTGACCCTAAGACCAACTCGTTTCGCCTGTTCTTCAATCGCCGTGAATGCTTCCACAATGCCACGGCGAGAGCACGCGATGATATCGATATCACCCGCGTAACCTAGCAGCTGGAAGGACTTGTAAAAGATAGTGCCTTCCTCTGACGCCTTGTCTCTGACGCCTGCCCGTCGCACTATCTGCTCCAGCACCAGGTTGAAGAAGTCACATGACAGCGCATCTCCTTGCCGAAATCCGGTGCATGTTTCAAACGGTTCCGAAGTCCTGGAACCGAGTTGCACGGTGTATCGCGTATTTTTTAGCGTGGCGCGACACAACTGGATCAGCTTTACCGGGATCCCGAATTCGGCCATCGCACCAAACAGTCTTTCATGATGAATGCTGTCGTATGCGGCTTTGAAATCGATGAAAAGATGGTGTATATCGATTCGAAACTCGTTGGTCTTTTCCAGGATTTGTCGAAGTGTGAAAATTTGGTCTATGGTCGATTTGCCGGACCGGAAACCGCACTGGTAGCTGGCGATTAGCGCGGTGCAAGATGGCTTTAGACATTCACACAATACGCTGGACAGGATCTTGTATGCCACATTGAGCAGAGATATACCTCTATAGTTCTTGCAAGAGCTAGGATCGCCTTTTTTGTGCCTTTTAGAGCTGGTATTCCAGTCGTCGGGCATGCCTTCATCTTCCCAAATTCTACAGATGATCTGGTGCATGCTCCCTACCAGAACATCGCCGCCAGCCTTGAAAAGCTCTGATGGCAAGCCATCTGAGCCTGCGGCCTTGTTATTTGTCAGCTTCTGAATAGCTGTGCCGACTTCTTCGATGCTGGGTGGAAGGACTACTTCAGCGGCTGGAGTTGGGATTTCCTCGGTCCCTACCACTCTCCCTTGGAAAAGCTGCTTAAATACATCCACTATTCATTTCATTTCATTTCATTTATTAAATGCTTGGGATGTACAATAAGATTAACATCTTAGTTAGTACTTAGATACACATTAAGTGGTACTGGTTTAACATTTATAAGTTAAAGCCTTAAACGAAGATGTAAGGATACAATTATATATACAAGTTGAGAGTTAGCGATAATGGGGGGGGGGGGGGGGGGGCAAAGGTTGGATTACGGATGGGTCGTTAAGGAAGAGAAATGAGAAAGGACAGCACTTTTGAAGATTGCGCGGTTAGAAATTTGTTTTATTTGCGGTGGTAGTGAATTCCATAGTTTGATAGCATGAATGAAAAATAAACGGCTTGAATTCAAATATTGGTGACGGAAAGGAACGATACTTAAATTTCTCAGAGAACGATTAAAGATGAGTTTGTTAAATAAGTAGAACGGACATTTATTGTTAATGATTTTACGAAGGAAAATACAATTTCTTGCATTGATGTATTGGTTCAGCAGGCAGCCTAACAGCTTTTTCGAGTGTTCAGAAATGTGGCCATATTTTCGAATGCCGTATACGTAGCGCACGGCACCCTTGAATGCTACTTGTAACTTATGCTGGGACAGCGAATCAAGGGCACTGTAGACTACATCAGCGTACATAATTATTGGGACTATTAATGCTAGTACCAACTTGCGTCTGGTTTCTACCGGAGTAAAATAAGACGATAGCCATCATTTTCGTAAACATCCGTAAATCCGACCAATGACTGTTTGAGTATGACTGTAGCCTGATAGAGTACGGTCAATAACAATACCAAGGCTAATGCAGTGTTCAACCACAGTGATTTTGTTATTGCTTAGACATATATCAGGTAGGATATTCAAGTCAAATTTTCTTTTAGAAATTGGTATTACTTGTGTTTTATGTGGATTCAGAAGCAGCCCATTAGCGACGGACGTCAGCATAAAGATGCACAGATGTTTGCGTGCAGACAGATGGGAGATCGTTGATAAACATGCAGAATAATAATGGCCCAAGAATTGATCCTTGAGGAACTCCTTGAAATAAGGCTTTTAGAGAAGAGGATTTATCGCCAGAGGTAATTCTCTGAAATCTTCCTGACAAATAGCCAATAAGCTAGCTAGCTAGCTAGCTAGCTAGGCCAATAAGCAATAACCGAACAAGATGTTCTGATTTACCCTTTCGAAAGCTTTGGAAAAGTCGAGCAGACAAACAGACTTACATAGCCCTTATCATAATCCTGTCTTATTTCATCAAGTAGGTTTATCAAAGCAGTAGAGCAGCTGTGATTGACTCTAAACCCTGCTCGGGTAGAGCAAGTTGTTAGTAGCTACATGGTTCAGGATTTGCTTCTCTTAGACTTTTTCAAATTTTTTTGATAATCAGGTAATATGCTTATTGGCCGTCGGTCAAAAGGAGAATTAGCTTTAGTATTTTTAGCGATCGGAATTATCCTTGCAATTTTCCAGGACATAGGAAAAGTTGATGTTGTAATGCAAAAGTTAATAACGTGAGTGAGATGACTAACAATCTGAGGTAAAATAAGTTTAATAAATCGTATTGATAGACCATTCTCTGCGGATCGGTGACAAGATTACCCTCGCAGTTTCGAAGAGCCTGGGTGCCCTTTTTGAAGCCTACTGCAGGGCCTTTGGCTTTATTGTAAAAGGCTCGCGTTTTATGCTTATCCCTAGACTAATCGATATCCTTGAGCTGGGACGCTGCGAAGATTCTTTTCTTTTGTCGCAGTAGTTTTTTTTTTTCCTCCCTTCTTCTGGCTCGGTACTCTTCTTGCGCTGCCCTAGTTTTCCTCTGCAACGCCTTTTGGTACGCCTCGTCGGTTGCTTTTCCTTCTGCTTACACTCTCCATCATACCACGGGTTTCTTGCCGGAGGTGGTAGACACCCTAAGGTGGTTTCGGCTACTTCCTGAATGGCTGAGCGGCAATGCAGCCACATATTATTGGCATTTGTGTTCAACGTAGGCATACCGTAGAGTCTTTCGCTCAGCTGCTCCCTGTAGACTCTGTCAACCTCCGGTGTGCTCAGGCGCCCAATGTCGAATCTCCTCCTGATGGGCTGGAGCAGCTTTCTGATATTGGACAGTCTGAATCTTGCTGCTATGAGGAAGTGGTCAGAGTCGACATTTGCCCCTCTGAATGTCCACACATCCAGGATGTTTGACGAGTGCCTTGCGTCAATAAGCACATGGTCGATTTGGTTGGCGGCTCGACCGTCCGGAGATCGCCAGGTTGCTGTGCGGATTCGCTTACGGAGTTGGTTAGAAGAAGATATTATGTGTTTACGTGATATCACGTGTGTATCCAGAGCACCTTTCTCGGAAATAGATCTGACGTTTTGTTAAATATGTTTTTATACTACCAGAACGCCTATAATGCCTTGGTTGTTTTTGATTCAATATATTTTGACCAGAAGAGATTGCTATATCAAGGCTGAAGTCAAACAAAGCTGGTGGAGCCGACGGACTGTCCGCGGAACTGTTTAAAGCCGCTAGCATCTGTAAGATATGGTCGGTGCAAAGCATGCCCGACTAGTAGAATCTCAGTGCCGTTTGCCCGATCCACAAGAAGGGAGATCCTTTTTGACTGCGCCAATTACAGAGGCATCAGTCTTCCCTTAACATCGCATACAAAATCTCCCTGCTGTTTTGTGTAAACACCTGAAACTGTTCCTCAATGCCTTATCAGTGTAGTTTCAGGCCAGGGAGGTCCACACAATGGCCCAAATCCTCACACTGCGGCAGATCCTGGAAAAGACACAATAGATGCAGATCAACGCTCACCACCTGTTGATTTCAAGGCCGCATGTGATAGTGTGCATAGTAACGATCTATACAGAGCCACATTTAGTTCTGGCATCCTTACTAAATGCTTCAGATTGTGTAAGATGATGATGAAAACTCTGGTTCGGAAAGGATTTACCGATACATTCAATGTCAAAAAAAGTTTTAGGCAAGACGGCGGCGCCATGTGACAATACTTGAGAAGATAGTTGCAAGATCACAAGTCAACACTAGGTGCATGATCTTCCAAAAGTCCGTTCAATTGCTAGCTTACATGGATGATATTAACGAGGCGCTTACTAGCATTGAAGCGAAGGCGGCTAAGATGAGTCTGGCGGTAAATGAGGCCAAAACGAAGTATATACTGTCATCAAGAAACAACGCACAACATCACCACCTCGGACAGAGCGTCACAATGGTCAGCAAGGTCTTTCCGGATTCGCGGTTACTAGCACATCAGTACCGAGAATAAATGCAGAATAACTCTTGTCAATCGCTGTTTTTTGGGCTCAAAAAGCAATTGAGTAAACATCTCTCGAAAAACCAAGTTGGCTTTATATGAACCCTGATTATCCCCGTCCTGCTTTAGGGTGCAGAGACATGAACATGAATGAAAGTAGATGAGGAAGCTCTTGGCCTTTTAGAGGGAAAAGTTCGCATGCGATCTTTGGTCCTGTTTGCATTGGTGGCATCCGAAGGAGAAGATTCAACCAGGAACTACACGGACTGTGCCTGGTTAAGGATAGGCTAGCGCAACATAGCTTCGGACCGAAGAATCTTCAAACCTGAGCCATTGGGACAACGCAACAGAGGAAACCTTTGACTAAAATGGCGCACAAAAGTGGAGAACGTTCTCAACCAAGCTGGTGTGCGTGACTGGAAACGGCTGGCAAGAAATCGTGCTGACCGGAGTCGCTTGTTGATTGAGGCCCAAGACCACAACGGTCTGTAGTGCCAAGAAAAAGAAGAAGAGATTGCTATCTAGCATAAGTCATAGATATTTTGCTACTTTGAATATTGGAATGACGAGTGAACCCCGTTGATTTGTTCCTTCTCCTAAAAACAAATCTTAAGGAGGCTAACCGAGAGCCCGTTTCTCATGCATTAGTCATCCATCAAGTCTGCGATAGCTATTTGTTAGGGAATACCATAACAGCGGGGCTAGAAAGCCGCCTTGTGTGTGGCTCTTTTTTACGCTAGACTTAATGCATTGATCTAGACTCGAGGCTGGAGTCCATTTCTTGTACCCCAGCACATGCTGTCAAATTTTGTATTATCAACAATTAAGCGCGTACTCTTTATATACCAGATCTGAGGTAGGATTTTCCTCGCCTATAAGAATGTCTCATCTCGGAAAGAGGATTCTTTCGCAGGGCAGCGTTCCAAGATCTTCAGCAAGAAGGAGATTAGGTAGATAAGCCTGATATCCTCGATCTTCTTTACTTGATTTGGGGGAAGAATATTTTTACTATTAGCCAAAACTAATATCATTGTTGTCATGAGATGGAATAATCGCTTGCTTTCTTGCTTTGGTGGCGTTACAGCCCATGAAGGGCCGGAGCCTAGCTTCTTTCACTCAGACATGTTGTGTGGGATTTGCCTTTTGCCCAGGTGAAAGGGGCCTTCAAGGGAATGGCAGTGTGAGTCGAGAAGCTCTTTCATGGCAAGTATACTATGGAGAGTTTTGCCAAGTTTTGCCGCCGAGGAGGAACGCCGCGAAATAAACATTTGATGGCGTTGGAGTTATCGGAAACTGAGCTCGCTTATCGTGAATCAGAGTTCAACACACTTATAATTGCTAAAGATCGCTAAATACTGATATAACGAATTTCGACACGTTAGCCAACTTGTTTTCCCTATGTTTAAGGGGCCATAAGTGATCAATGGATAGTTTAAGCAGTTAGTCAAGCTTACGTTTCTAGCTAACCATACGAGCGTATGTGATTGATATGCTTGGCATATCAAATTGAAACATTCCAAGTGTGTTAAACTATCACTACATCATTGACGTTTAATGCTCTCATAAAGTGCATAAGGCAGCCTTGCCTCATACGCCTGTTTTATTCAGCTTTAAACTAATTAAGTGCCACATCGCTGAAACATCATCACCATCATATCATCCTTGTCATTGTCATTATGCATCAATATCACTTTAATAATCTCGTTTCCGATTCCTAAAGGACTCACCACAAGCAGATACCTAGATACATACATTCATACCACCCTTGTGCTTCACATCGCCCACGTAGAAGTGCTTTATTCATATGTATGTCCCCAATCTGTTTGCTTCACCTTTGTATGTGTTCACATATCTTTCCGCGATGACTTCGAAATTTCCAATCGATACATTTCGCTGCCCCAATGAGCAATATTTATACACTCCAATTATTCACCCCCCCTCGTACTTGACAAGTACTTATTAGCAGCTCTGTCACTTTCGACATGCTCTCTCAAAAAATTATTAATCTGAATCCGTGTTTTTTGTTTGTTTTTTTTTTTGCTACCAACTTTTTATGGTTTGGTTTTAATCAGTGCTCTTCGTACCCCTCGTGGTTTTCTAATGATCTTTCTTGCACTTTTTCCCGTTAATATGAGAGAGTTGTGCAATTTCTGGAGGAAAGGCTTCACGAAGCAAGGAACATACATACATATGTATGTATGTAAGTTGGCAAAAAAGGGAAATACTGTGGAAACTGCTGAAGGATATGTTGATGTAATGGATATTGCTATGGAAGTTAAAGGGGTGTATGAGTATAGATATTTTAAGGGGTGTTGGAGAATTTGGATAACAATTTATTATTCGTTTTAATGTGTTCATTGTCACAATTGAAATTTTGTACCAATTTCGTTGAATTGCAACCGTTTTGTCGCAGTCCAAGGGCGTCTTGACAGGCAACTCATTTCGGTTACAGTGTGATATTCTTGATGTCGTTTTAAGTGTTCATAATTTCGTGACACAGACCACATAAAGCAACAGAATAACCAAGTAACAAGCTTTTATAGCCACGATGGATAGAGTTGACATGGCGTTGCACACCAAAGTCTTTAAAGTAATTTCATTTGGGGAGATTTAACGACAAGGGCGGCAATAAAGTGGTCAACTGATGTACGTGTGCACATACAAATATGTGCCTGATGAGTATCTAGGAGCAATATTGCCTCCGTATGCTGTGGCATCATCCGTAAATGTGTTATCTTTCGGCCTGGACGGGATTTATATAATTCTGTTTTCTGTAAATTTTCCCGTGCAGATTGATTTCACTCTTCGAACATGTTATTATTGGAGAGGCTGAAAAAATTCCGATAATGGCGTCATACTTCTAACCTGCTTTCTTACTCATGATTAAACCATAAGGGTATAGTCCTGTAGCCACCAATATCGAAGGTAAAATTTAGATCGCTCAAAAGTAACAAGCATTTTCGAACTTCGAGTTTTGGCAGGCTTCATACAGCCTTGATTTCATGTTTTTAACTGTAGACTAGGTTAGGTTAGGTTATTCGAAACCTCTTCAGGGAGTATACACTAAGGCCTGAGAGGCTTTTTCTGTTGCTACGAGGGGGGTCGACCCCGTCCTCATGGAACCACTTTGCGTTTCCTACCTAGTTAAGAAGGCCAGTTATCCTTATACGTTGAAACTCAGTCAGGGCGTTAAGGAAGTGGGATCCTAGGTATCCTAGGATCCTAGTGGCAGAGGGCCGGACAGGCACAGAGAATAAAAGAACGAGCAGAAGTCGTTCAGAACTCGCCCTCGTCTTTCTGCATGACTGCCAATAAAATGAAGACACCAACGATTTTGCTGATGCTAGTCCGTTTCAGGGAGGTTAGTCCCTTGGTTAGCTGACGATCAAGTCAAGGCCAGATTTGCCTGATGGTTGGACAGGTATGCCCGTGGTTCCATATCAGGTTCTTCTCGGACGGGGTTTGATTGGTTAGTTTTATTTTAATGCCTGCCTGTGGTATACCTGCGCGTGCCATGCTTGTTTGTTGCGTTGTTCCTTATCTGGCGAGCATGCCTATAAGACGGGTATGTTAAACTGTTCAACCATCTCGTTAAGAAATAGGCGGTAGTCAAGGCTTGCTTTAAAAGTGTAGAAATAAGATTCCAGCAATTTCAGGCAGCTTGGCTGTCAGTGAGAATTCGAATATCGAATATTTATTTCCAAAGGATCCGCTTGAAAGACGCTGCAATGGTCCGGTAGTTCCAGGGCCTGAGTTAATTTTAATTGGTTACAAAATACTCCGCTGCCCCCACGTCCTAGCTTTTTGATTCATCTGTGTGAAACTGTGAAACTTCACGCCACCTTGCGAGGTTGAACTTGTTGGGCTCAATGTGGTCGGAGTTTTCTCCCAAAGTTATCCTGTTGTTTAGGATAGAGCAATGGCCAGCAATATAGCTCGTCCATTCTGAGTTAGCCAATAATCTGGCTGCTCACCATGGATATCGAGACACCTTAGGGCCTCGGATTATACACATAAATGCTAACGTTTGTACCTTCTCGATACATTACCATACATAAGAATAGGGCTAATGACTGTGATGTAAAACCATAGTTTAACTTAGTTTGGGGCTGAAGCCCCATTTTTTCCCTAAGGCTCTCTTGCAAGTAAAGAAAGCTATGGTTGCCTTCCTTGCTCGTTCGGAGGTATTTTCTTTCCAGGTTAATTTCCTGCCCAGTATAACGCCAATATATTTGGCACTAGAAGAACAGGTTAGACTGGTACCGAGTAGAGTGATTGGACATGTGTCCGGGATCTTGTGCTTTCTAGTAAAGAGTACAAGTTCCGTTTCCTGGGGGTTTATCTCGAGTCCATTATTTTGTGCTCACTTGCGCCATATGAAAAATGCCTTAAAGGGCCCACAGACCTCACACTTGTGTGCACACATGTGTCGGTGTGCGAGCAAGTGTGCTGTGTGTGGGCTAGTGCACACACCAGACACGGAGCGATTAAAAATCAAAAGTCTTTGATTTTTGGTGTCGGTGTCTTTATCGGTGTGACGTGTGTGGCGGAATCACACACCGGTGTCGGTACACATGTGTACACACAAGTGTGAGGTCTGTGGGCCCTTTTACGCATACGGACATTCAGTGTAGGCAGGTATTTGACTGAGATGACAATTGCAACATCATCGAAAATATTCAAAAAAACTTTGCTTTTAGAGATTAGAACTCCTCTTTGTGGAAATAATTATTTGAAAAAAAAAAAAAAAACAGATTCAATCCTTTGGCAGCTGTAGAAAAAATAGGAGGTACTTATTAAAAAAATGTTTCAATACTTGGTCGTTATGCTATTTTAGTTTTGACAGCAGTTCCACATCTTTGTTCCATCAAATTACCTAACTTTGTTCAAGTCTCGACAGGTATGGAGTGCCATGCATTTTGGACTTTTGCCCAAAACTTTTCCCTATTTCTGGACCGGATTCCCCTCATTTTATTTCTTTAAAGTACCACAAAGGTGTTCTATGAGGTTCAGATCGGGAGACTGCTATGGCCACTCTATAACATTGATCTTATATTGCCGAAACCATTCTTTAGTCAATATTGAAGAGTGCTCGAGATCGTAATTATCCATGAACTACAGTGTTCAAGGATCTTTGCCAATCGAGTTTTCTCAATCCCTCGCAAGATCCGATGATACCGGCACATTCCATAGAACAACAGTAGGAGCCAGTGCCAGCGTGTTATCTGGGAAACTGCTGCTGATGTACTGGGTTTCAAACCACCGCAATCTAAAAGCCCCTCGTTTGATGAGCAATGCGAACAAGCCCATGTAGCAAGGCAAACCGCCTACAAAGCCATCCTACATAGACGGACGAGAGCCGCTCATGAGCACTACGAGCAGAAAAGGAGAGAGGAACACACGCTTTTAAAGAAGACACAAGAGAGCATGGAAGGCATGATATCGAAGAGATGGAAAGCTGCTAACACAGGTATGACGCTCGCAAGTTTTACGAGGAGTTTTACAAGGCGAGAGGAAAAGCGATGAAGACGGACAACTAGTAGTAGAGTCACAGTCGATTCTGAGAAAAGGGAAGGTACACTTCTGTAGACTGGTCAACGACGATGATAATTCAGATACCGCTGTCAGGCAAAATGATCCATTCGCGATTGACGAAAATGCAAGGGAATTCCATCCACCCGACCTAGATGAAACTAAGCTAGAAGTTTCTAAGCTTGAAATTAATAAAGCCGCGGGCGTGGACAGCCTGTCTGCTGGGCTACTTAAAGCGGCTGATAATGAGTTGATAAGGCGCATACACCAGCCTATCTCAGCATCGTTCGCCCGATCCAACCAAACTGAGACCCCTATAAGTGCGTCAACTACGGGGGAAAAGTCTACTTAACATTTTGTACAAGACCTTCTTCGCCGCAATGTGTGAACGCCTGAGACCATTTGTGGATAATCTAATAGGTTCTTATCAGTGTGGTTTCAGACCAGGTAGATCCACAGTAGACCAAATATTCACACTGCGGCAGATTTTGGAGAAGACCCAAGAATACCAAATCAACACCCATCACTTTTTAGTCGATTTCGAAGCAGCGTATGATAGTGTGCATAAAGATGAGAAAACTCGTCAAATTGTGCAGGATGAATATGGAGAATTCTCGTTGTTCAATTTAGGTGAGTAGCGAATTAACCAAGACTTTTGATGTTAAAAAAGGATCCAGACAAGATGACGCACTGTCACGTAATTTTTTCAACATAGTGCTTGAAAAGATCATACGATATTCATTGGGCAACACAAGAGGTGCGATCTATTTCAAGTCTGTGCAAGCGTAGGCGGACGATATTGACGATATTGGACGGCCCAGCGATACGTTAAAGAGGCACTCAAATGCATCGAAGCAGAAGCGGCTGAAGTGGGTCTTTTGCTGTCAATCAAAAAAGACGCACAGCACCGACGTCTCAAGCAGAACGTCACAATTGGCAGCTACAAATTCAAAGTGGACGAGGACTTTGGCTACCTTGACTCCCTAGTGACCAGCAACAATAACACCTGCGCTGAGATCAAACGCAGATTTACTCTTGCCAGCCGTTGCTTCTTTTGGCTCAAGAGGCAATTGCGAAGTAGAACCCTTTCTCGAAACACAAAAGTTGTGCTGTACAAAACCTTAATCGTCCTGAACTTTAACGAAAGCGGATGAGGAAGCCTTTGGTCGTTTCGAGAGGAAAATTCTGCGGTCCTACTTGTATAAACGAAGAGTGGAGGAGAAGACACAACGACAAAATGTACGGGCTATAGAGTGACATCGGCCTAGTACGACGTCTTCGGATAAAGCAATTAAGATGGCTAGGCCATATAGAGCGAATGGATAACAAAGCTCCGGCCCGAAGAGTCTTTGAGTCCGACCTCGACGGACGACGCAGCAGAGGACGACAGAATCTAAAGTGGCGCACATAGGTGGAGGGGGACCTTAACCAACTTTGCGGGCGTGCGGCGCTGGAAGAAAATGACGAAAGATCGTCCCGAAAAGCTTGTTGGTTGCGGCCCAGTTTCACACCAGACTGCAGCGGCACCTAAGAAGGAGAAAAAAAAGTTGTTTTTGCAAAGTATTGTTCGGTGAGCGGTTTTCCCTTTTCGAAAATATTCAATTAAGATTACCCTGCGGGAATCCGAGGAATAAGTTGTAGCCCCTTTTTAAAGTACCTACGTATTTGGTGGATTCATCAGCTGTTATGAATCGTTCATCCGAATCGGGTTTTGGTTCACTGTCAGCAAATGCAAAATCTATAATGCGGGTCATTTTTTCATATAGAAAGGATCATACAAGATTCAAATGCCGATGAACTTTTGACTGTTTTACCACGCAAAAATTGTGTTTTATTAAGAATCAAAACACAAATCAATTTTGGTCAATTCTCACAAAACGAAGCCAGAAAAATGTCAGCGGTGACTTATTCTTCAAGAGATGATTGGTAATTTTGAGCGATTTTTCAACAGTCACAAAACAGATTTCATTAACCACTAAAGATCGATACCGCTAATGATTGTGTTTTAGATGAAAGCCACCATACTGTCCGTTGTTCCAGCCCTTATGCATAAATTCATAACGTACTCGTAGAAAGAAGCACAGTATTTTGAAGTATATCATCTACCGGGAAAAATGTATATTGAGTCATCAATTGTACAAATATCTGCAAATCTAGTATTGTTTTTACATTTGCCCTCACCGGTCACACGGATATAAGTAATAGCAGGTCCTAAGGGCATGAGAACAGTAGAGCGTCATGATATCTAGTGCACTCAGGCACAATTACTCCAGTTCCCTTCGCCATAATAAGCACTCATTTGTAAGCAACACAGCCATTGCCGCGGCCCCTTTTACATTGCAATTAGTACGTTGTAACAGCTTGGACCGTATCGAACATAGTACATACATATATAAGTGAATATATACAACAACTGCACGGCTTCGGGGGGCAGACTGCATTGTTAGTTAACATTTGTGAAAGCAACCAAACTTCTCAGCCCAAGACCGCCGGCCACACACTGATGACACTTTCCTTTTGTTTCTTCCAACGTGTTGGCCTTTTCGCTTTTTAGCTGTGTCCCTTTCAGTTCCTTGATGTTTATTTTTTGTTTTTTGTTTTTTGCATGGCACAGTTCGCCACACTTCCCGGATTTATATATACAAATCCCCAAGCTGTTACGACCGATGAGCGGAATTGCTGCAGGTGTTGGTCATAATGGCTTCAACTGGATTCGACGATGATTTTCTAAAGAGCACGAAACGAGGATGAACCGGAAAAGCATAAAACAAAACAAACCCAAGTCACGCTGTACGACGTTTCGGTAGAAGCTGTTCTAAATTAGGTGGTCCTTTCAACGAATAGCGTCGGCAATAGCTGCAATACCACAGTATGACCAACTGCAGCGGCAATATGTCATCGCTTGCAAGCTATTGTGTTTGAATTCTGTCGAAAATTGCTCAACGGAAGAGATATTCTGCATTCTGTAGCATCACAGTTTCAGGATACTATGAAACAATGAACGTAATTGGACGAAATCAGGCGAGTTTTATTTCATTGCATTAAACAGATTGATGTCACTGGTGAAACGAATTGAAGCTGTACCATTGATGGGGGGCATTTAATGACCATAAAATGATCTAGTAGTTCGAATAGAATCAGAAGAGATAAATGGGTTCTTGAGACATTTTTTTGAATTGAATATCAAAAATTCGTGAAAATACCAAAGCAGTCATTATCTACCATCAGTTAACAAAAATCGGTATCAAAACGGCACCAACAATGACAGTGGCTAATAGATGTTATTAAAATTGAGGAAAAGAAAAACGACAACATAAAATCACAAAAAAAAAAACACAATATAGAGGAGAGCACTGTGCAGGTTATCTAAAGTAAGTAGCAAGGACAGCGATGAGTGCATAACTTCATTACGAAGTTTAATATCTAGTTTGATATTAAACCCCTTTGTGGATTACGACCATATCAGCTACGTTCACAAGCACCCAAACCAATACAACCGATCCACACTTACTTCCTTTCTATCCCAGTTGAAGGACAAAGGACAGGTTATAATGAAGATTCTTAAAGTGGGAAAAACACTTACATAAATCATGTCATAAAAGTTTTTCGACCAACCGGCACAAGGCGAATATAAAAAAAAAAGATAAAAAGCAGCAGAAAAAAGGAAAATTAGGAAAGCATTTGCGCAGTAAAAGTTTTAGCCTAGCTTTTGTAGATGACTACCCACGACATTTGAAATATAATGACATAAATAATTTTTTCTTGGTTAACTTGAGATGCACTCTGAGTAGTGGTTGAAGTTCAAATTGTTCATAAGTTTAAGCTTTGATGATGTGATATGAAAGGGGCAAGAAGCGTTGACTTCTGAGATAATCCTGCAGGAGTTTTAGGCGATTAACTCCAAAAAATACATTTGGAAATGACAGTTAAAAACACAAAAGCCACAAACGGTGTTACTGAGAAACAGAGATACTTTGATGGACTTTACCTGTCTTGCCAATTTCTTGCCTTTATGAGAGAGACATGATTAAAAAGTTGCTACATCAGCTGCAAGGGAATTTACCTGAAGTTAAGTAATGTCTTAGACAGTGCAACTTTTTTGTACGAGCAATTGTGACCCGGGGAGGGCTCCTCAATACGACTGAGCTGATTATACGAGGTGTGGCAATTAAGTTCCCGGAATTTAGTCATTACTCAGGAACACTGTGTCATCCTTCAACAACTTCTTTAGTGGCGTCGTAAGAATTAGTGGTTTACACTACAAGCAACTTGTTGTGATTCAATTTTTAGTATCATTTCGCGAATAATCCTTGGAAATCCTCCATGTGTGTTTGATTGGGCAAAGCAGTTCAAGAAGGGCCAGAAATCAGTAAGAAATCGAGGAGGTTCCATTACCTCTTGTCTTATATCTGTCTAATATTACGGCTGGAAGCATTTTTTTTTTTTTGTATTTGCGTCGCTAAAAAAACTACACATATATTACTCATATAAGTCTTATGTTTATGTCGATGAACTTCGAAATACTGTTTTCAAATAATCAGGATCTTTACACATACGGAAAACTTGAATGAAGCTCAATAAACAATTGCTTCTAAAATTACTACATTATTTGATGAATAATGAACATTTTTCTTCAAGTTGTCCAGAAACCATCAATTTGCTTATTAGCAGTTACATTCCTTCTTAGCACTGACCTTGACTGCTTATTAGCAGTAAACTTGCTTGCTTTTTAGCAGTGACCCTGGGTGCTTATTAGCAGTAACTTGGCAGACTAGCCAGACTCGCTGAACTAGCCAGACTACGAGGAGCTATCCAGAGTTAACCGGAGCTAGCCGGAACTAGCCGGAGCAAGATGGAGCTAGCCGAAGTTAGCCGAAGCTAGCCTAAACTAACCGGATCTAGCCGGAGCTAACCGCATCTAGCCGGAGCTAGCCTTATCTAGCCGGTACCAGCCGAAGCTAGCAACATCTAGTCGGAGCAAGCCGGAACTAGCCGGAGCTTGCCGGCTATAGCCGGAGTAAGATGGAGATAGCCGAGGCAAGATTGAGATAGCCGGAGCAAGATAGAGATAGCCGGAGCAAGATGGAGATAGCCAGAGCAAGATGGAGATAGCCGGAGCAAGATTGAGATAGCCGAGGCAAGACGGAGTTCGCCCGAGCTAGCCGAAGCTAGACGGAGCTGGCCGGAGCTAGCCGCAGAAAGCCGAAGCTAGCCGCACAAAGCCCGAGCTAGCCGAATCTATGGGCGGCTAGCCGGGACTAGCCGGAGCAAGATGAAGCTAGCTGGATCTAGCCTAAGCAAGCCGGAACCAGCCGGAGCTAGCAAAATCCAGACGGGACTAGCCGGATATAGACGAAGTTAGCCGGAGCAAGATGGAGACAGCCGTAGCAAGATGGAGCAAGCCGGAACTAGCTGAAGCAGGCTGGAGCTATCCGTAGCTAGCCGGGACTAGCCGGAGCTAGCCGGAACTAACCGCAGCTATCCCGATCTAGCCGGAACTAGCCGAAAACTGTCGAGCTGCTAGCCACCTATGTGGTATGGAAGGCTGTCGAGCTGCTAACCACCTAGGCAGCCTAGTCACCTAAGACGGCGTGGAAGGCTGTCAAGCGGCCGGCCACAAATGTTTCATTCAAAGTACTGCCCATCGTGTGCTACGACTTTTTTCCACCTTTCTGGTAGAGCTCGAATACCCTTCAGTCTGTAAAAGTGTTCATCTTTTGAGGCTATCCACGAATCAAGTCATTTTTTCCATTTGTTTAGATATGAACGGAACTGCTGATCAGCCAGACCATGTGACATCAGAAGGAGCAAGTAATAATCGGACGTCGCAATATCTTGGAAATATAGTGGGTAGTGGAGGACTTCCCATTTGAGCGTTTCTAGGTAGGTTTTAGTGAGTTAGGCAACGTTAGCCTCGTTCACAATATATAACAGCGACCTGGTCCTGGCGGCTCAGCAGTTAATATACGAATCCGAATACCACTGGGTCGCGTCGCCTTCGGTATGCTGAAAATGTTCGAATCAAACGTGAAATCAGCTCTTCTGTACAGATGAAAGACGCGAAACCCGGCACTATGCGAAACACAAGCGCTGCAGGTATTCATCAATCGTAGGTTCTGTAAGACCTTGTGCGTGTTCTGGCCCAACACCATCATTAGTGCCGACCTCTGGGATTCGACAGGGGACATACCTATTTACCTGAAAATTGACTTTCGCACAAGAGGAGCCCTGGACTGGAAACCACAGGAACGCCACAGGCACGGCAATCCATCCAAGCGTCGAATCCATCATTCGAAGCAGAAGTGTTAGAAGCAGGGGATTAATGGTGACAAATAGAATTCCTAGCTTTCTTCTTCTTCTTCTTAAAGCGCGCTACAGTTCAGGGTGAACCTGGGTCTCAACCAACATGCCCCTAAAACTAGCACGATCTTTTGCTAACCTTGTCCACTGCCGCACACACAGTTGGCTGAGGTCCCCTTCCACCTGTGTGCGCCATCTTAAGTGCGGCCGTCCTCTGCTTCTTCGTCCCTCGGGGTTGGATTCCAGGCTGGAGCTGTGGTGTCAATTCACTCTACATGGCCCAGCCATCTTTGGCGTTGAATCCATAGACGCCTGACTAGGCTCATTTCGGTGTATAGCTCATAAAGTTCGTGGTTGAATCTTCTCCACCATCCCCGTCTGCGTTTATGGGCCCGAAGATCACGCGCAAAATCTTACTCTCGAACCGACCAAGGGCCTCCTCATCCGCTTTTGATAGTGCCCATGCTTCTGCCCCGTACAACAGGACCGGGATGATAAGGGTCTTATATAGAGTCAACTTTGTCGTTCGGGAGAGGGCTCTATTACTCAGTTGCGTCCTGAGCCCAAGAAAACAGCGATTGGCAAGAGTGATTCTGCGGTTGATTTCAGAACTGATGTCGTTGTTCCAGGTCACTGTGGAGCCAAGGTAGACGAAGTCCTAAACTACCTCGAACTTATATCTGCCAATACACACGTTCTGGCCAAGATGTCGTCGGTGGTGAGCGTCCTTTTTTGATGACAGCATATATTTAGTTTTGCCCTCGTTTACCGCCAAATTCAATACTCGCAAACGCCTCATTGACATCTCGCTGTGATTTACATATTATGTCAATATCGTCGGCGTATGCAAGGAGTTGCGAGGATTTCAAATAGATTGTGCCTTTCGTATTGGCCAGTGATTTTTGCACAATCATTTCCTATACGATGTTGAAGAAATTGCATCGCCCTGCCTAAATCTTTTTTTTGACATCAAAACTATCGGTAAGGTGTTCACTGATTCGGATGGAGCAGCGAGCATTCTCCAAAGTCATCGTGCATAGTCTGACGAGTTTAGCAGGTATGTCAAAGCTAGACATAGCGGTGTATAGTTCGTCTCTAATAACGCTGTCGTATGCGGCTTTGAAGTCGACAAATAGGTGGTGAATGTCGACTTGAAATTCATTGGTTTTTTCCAGGATCTGCTTATCAGCTTATTTACGGCAGAGAAGATTTTGTAAGCGATGTTAAGGAGACTTATTCCTCTATTACTGGCGCAATCAGAGGGGTCTCCTTTCTTGTGGATCGGGCATAAGATGTTGAGACTCCATTCCTCGGGCGTGCTTTCCTCTGACCATATCTTACAGATGAGCTGGTGCATGCTCCTAACCAGGTCATCCCCAGCTGCCTTGAAGAGCTCGCTAGAGAGTCCGTCTGCGCCAGCAGCTTTATTCGACCTGAATTCCTAGCTTTAAGTAAATCAAATTTTAACTTGTTTATTGAGATCCTGTGTTTCACCCTCTGACGCCAATGATACAGGATCGAATCCCGACAACAGCCATGTGTTTTCACGGTGCTTTTCCCCAACGCGGTTCCGACAAAACCCGAAAAGCTTCTCGAAATTCGCCGTTCGGAATCGGCATTAAATTGTAGGTCCGTCCCACCTATGGGAAAATGAAATCACACACAACATGGGTGATTGAGAGAAGCTCAGCTTTGGTCCTTCAGGGACTGCAACGCCAACATATGTACATATATATATATCATGCTATGACGGACTTTGAAACGTGGCGATGTTTCCAAAGTTTTATTTTGTTTTTGAAAACACACGGGTACGTACTTAATCTTATTCAAGATAGCATTGTAAGTGAATCACCTTGAGGAAAAAAGTAAGTAACAAATAAATAACTATGCCCTTTCCACACATTTGGCATTACGTTTTCATTCACTTCCTTAGCCTATTGCTGTCCTGAATGCTGTTCTTAAATTAAGGCAAAATACAACTATCAATTCCCCGAATGAGATTCGTAAACTTCTTGTAAAAAAATTCATGTGTGGATAAAGGTATACAATATTTATTAATATACAATATTTATTTGATCAGGCCAAGGCTTTAAGTTTGTTTGTATTAAAAATTAAGAACGGGTATGTTGCACGAATAATAATGACTTCAAGGACCATAGCAACCTCTTGAAAAAATATACTCGTACTCACATGCATAATGGTATGTAGGTATGTATGTATGAGTATAGTTTGAAACGTGTGTTCCATTTCAATCCATTCAACATCTACGGTAGGTGATTGTACATTTGGCAAACAGGACATACTGTGAAATACCATAATTTTGTAAATTTACAACACTACATGGCGATGAAAAATGTCATAAGAAGAGCCGCCAGGGCAAGGTTATTGTAAACTTCTATGGCTTAAACCATTGCACGAATAACCCGCTGGATTGTTCGATATTACAAAAGTTAGTAGCCTCTATTGTCCATTTCAGATTCCGTATAAGAAATAAGAATGATAGGCAAATTGGAATACATAATTAAGTAAAACCAGTCAAAGGAAGTTTTCGCTTTTGCATCTTTGACTAGAATGTCATTAACTGATTTGTTTGAGTTTGAACGAAAAGATTTAATTCAAACGGATGGTATGGACCCACATGGTCTGTTGAAAACCCATCTGGTCTCGTTTTTAGTGATCATCACCCTTTTGTTCAAGTCTAGTTGGTTTCACGTTCAAAGTAGAGCAACGGCAAGACTTAGGGATGTAGCAGTATAATCTTTCCTGCTGAAAGGCATACATGCAATGTTGTCGTATGAATACATATACCCTCTTCTTGTGAGATGCAACATGCTTATTAGCTACGCTTCAGTATTCAGATGAATTAAAGTGTAATCGTCAGGAAAGAGTACGCGTTATGGATTTTCGTCGAAATGGGGAAGTTCTTTAGATCTTTATAAAATACGGTTGTATAGAGAAACATTGGCGAACAGGTGGACTTTGATCATAAGGTGGCATTCTATCCCCATCGATTGGTGCCCAGAGAGGACTTCCAGTTAATCCTCTGAGACTAATACTCTCCTGACGAGGAGAAGGGCACTAAGTGGGGCTGGTGATTAAATGTTTTATGACGCCCAATCAAAGCATAAAAATTAAGTAAAACACGGTTAAGGTGTTGTTGACTTTCTAACTAATTCTTGCGTGAAAGACATGAAACTCGTCACCTGAAAATATTAATTTAGTTTATATGGTCACAATACCCCTAAAATCAAATGCATACAGTGCCTGGGGAAATGATCTGCCAAGCAAATCATGTTGGGTTGCTACGAGGAATTGTTTCACATTCCTCAATATTTGTCATATCTCGTATGAATTAAAGATTTTTAAAGGATTTTCTGCTATGAGATTAAGTTGTACATGTGTTTGACGTGTACAGTGCTTTGGTTTGTGGTTTATTGCAATTACATCCCCTTTTTTAGGAATTGTTTATCGTGCTGTCGACGATTGTGTCTGCCTCAAACTTTTCCAGAGCCGATAGAACAGCAATGTAGGCGTTGTCAAGGCGCCATCAGGGATGCGGGCTTTTAATGTATTAGGTTTCCAGCCACTATCTGGGAGAAATTCTTGGTTGGACAGACAGGTACATGCAGAAAAACAGAATGCATGCATGGCCACGTTACATCGACGAACGAGAGCTGCTCGTGAGCTGTATGAGCGGAAAAGTATGGAATCAGCATGCGCTTTTCGGAAGGAAAATGAAAGAGCAGGAGAAGCGCGCGATCGAGGAAATAGAGAGATGTTATCGCAGGAACAACATTTAAACATTTTACCAAGGAATAAAACGAACATGCCAAGGTTATAAAGCAAGAGTGAAAACCAACAGGGATGAACACGAACAGCAGCTGGAGATGACCTAGTTTTGAGTATGCACCAGCTATAGGCTGTGGTCAGAGGAATGCATGCCCGATAAATGGAATATTAGTATCGTTTGCCCGATCCACAAGAAAGGAGACCCCTTTGTCTGCGCCAATTACAGAGCTATGAGTCTCCTGAACATCGCCTATAAAATCTTCTCTGCTGCACTATGTGAACGCCCGAAACCCTTTGTTAAATAAGCTGATTGGTTTACATATATCAGCGTGGTTTCAGGCCCGGGAATTCACCTATCGAGTATTCGCACTGCGGTAGATCCTGGAAAAAACTAACCGGTTCCAGATCGACACTCACCACCTGTTCATCGACTTTAAGGCAGCATACGATAGCATACATAGAGACGAGCTATACAACGCCATGTCCAGTTTTGACTTCCCTGCCAAACTCGTCAGATTGTGCAGGATGTCATTGCTCCATCATGGTCGAAAGCGACTTAACCGAGACCTGTAATATCAAAAAAGGTTTTAGACACGGCGACACGCTATGGTGGGACTTTTTCAACATTGCCCTTGAAAAGGATCGTGCAAAACTCTTTTTCAAGTCCGTACAACTGCTCGCATATGCCGATGACATTGACATAATCAGCGAGATGTCCTTGAGGCCATACAAAACCCATATCAATCCGGTCCTGCTTTATGCTTTGGTGGCATTACAGCCTATAAAGGGCCAGAGCCAAGCTTCTCTCAATCACCCTTGTAGTGTGTTATTTATTTATTTTTTTACAGGTGAAAGGGACCTACAGTTTAATGACGATTTCGATCGGCTTGAGTCGGGAAGCTTTTTCTTAGCAAGTATACTACGGGTGGTTTTGCCAGTAACCCCGCCGAGGAGGGACGCCGCGAAATAAACATTCGATGGCGTTATCGGGATCCGAACTCGCTCATCGTGCGCCAGAGTCCAACACACTAACCACTGCGCCCTGCTTTATACAACAGAGAATTAGCCGAAACCTTTAATGCTAGCAAAATATTTACACAAGTTGACGCACTGTCATGTAACGTTTTCAACATCGTATGTGCTTGAAAGGATTATACAAAATACAAGAGGTAGGATGTACTTTGATTCTGCTCAATTGCTTGCGTACGCAGATGACATTGGCGTAATTGGACGAAAACAGTGAGACACCAATGAGGCGTTCAAAAGCATTGTAGCAGAAGCGTTTTAAATGGGTCTTTCGGTTAGCGAGGGTAAAACGGAACATATGCTGTCATGCAAAAGAGATGCACAACACCGACGTCTCGACCAAAACGTCGCAATTGACAGCTACAATTTCAAAGTGGTCAAGGACGTCTTCTACCTTGGCCCACAACCAGCAACAATAATACCAGCGCTGAGATAAAAGCCAGAATTACTCTTGCCACCGCTGTTTATTTGGCTTATGAGATTGAAAAGTAGAGAGGCCAAGGTTGCGCTATACAAAACATTAATCATCCCTGTCTTTCTCTATAGTGCAGAGGCCTGAACTTCAACTTCTACGTCCAATCTACAGTCCTGTTTCTATAAACGGAGAGTGGAGGAGAAAATACAATGGCGAACTGTACGGGCTGTACACCGACATCGGCCTGGTACGACATATTCGAATCCAGCGTCTAAAATGGCTAGGCCACGTAGAACGAATGGACAACACAGCTTCGACCTAAAGAGTCTTTGAGTCCAACCCCGAGGGACGACGGAGCAGAGGACGACCGTATCTAAGGTGGCACATACAGGTGGAAGGGGACCTTTAATAACTGGGCGTGCGGCATCGAAAGCAGCTGGCAAAAGATCGTGCCATCTGGAGAAACTTGTTGGTTGAGACCCAGGTTCCCACCGGACTGTAGCGCCGCCAACGTAAGTAAGTAAGCATGCAAGCATGCGCAAAGGACGTGCGAAGGCCAAAATGGCTGGGGAATGGCCTTTTATTAAAATGGCAAATCAAAAGAGGAGATTAGATTGTGCAAAAAAGGGTTTATAGATTTCTGGACCAATGTAGTGCAATTATATCTGAGACTGGAGAAAGTTGTGGTAGGAGTGGTGGTGGGAGTTGTGATATTGGGCTAATAGCGACACATGAGCTGGGAAACTTAGTATTTATTGACAAAGCAATGTACTACTAGCTCAATATTTGCAAAGATAACCTCTGCCACAGTCTGTGAAATTTACACATTCATCATTTGCCCCATATTTTTCAAACTCAGCCTCCAATCACTGGATATGAATCCGATATTCCACATATGTATGTATATGATGAGCTTGAAAGGCAGATAGGGAAGATATGCATTGAAATTGAAACCACGCAAAAACTGGTCCATTCATTGCGAAATACGATAAACAAAATTCTACAGAAAAACGCCTGACCACTGAGCTTCAAAAAATTGGTAATACAATAGTTTCCCTTTTTATGATCGGACTGAATTATATATTCCATTTTTTCTTTTGTAATGTATGTACATAGTTTGAAAAGGTTTTTCATGAATAAATGTTTTTATTAAACATTTGAAGCTGTAATTAGTATCGAAAGCTTTGTAATTAGTGAGTAATTTTACTTACCAACACTTTTGAAATACGTAAAAGCCAACCGTTGTCTCAAATCCGATGACCGCAACCAATACTGCAACCACATATTTTCACAATTCCACCTTTTTACCATATTAGCCTTACACACCACTACCTTTTCGCTTCTGCACTTTTTTCTTACACTTATCACTTTCACCACACAAAATTAGAATTTAAATAATTGACAGCAATAAAAAACAATAAGAAAAAAGTTAAAAAGACGAACGCGAAGACTTTATTAACAACGAGCGAAGATTACGTGATAAATGCAACGAACGAAACGATCCCGAAGGATTTAACCGACCAGCAAATTCCATGACGAAATAAATACTGCACTGCCGATTGAGTTATTTTTTCGGCGATCATGTATACACATGTATGGTGGAATCAGAATCTACTGTGCTCTCAGAGTTTTGCAGAACTTCACCTCTTTCACTCATTCTCTTACTGACCGATGGGAAACTCATGTTTCCCCACACGAGTATGTACACCTTGCTCTAGATCTCGCTTTATAAAAATTAAAAGAGTGAGTCGAAGTGAGTGAGAGACGATCAGGGAATTAGCGTAAGCTTGTACTCCAGCATGGTTTGCAGAACTTTCAATGAGTGGGTGTACACTCACCCCTTATACTCAATGTCAGTTCGCAGCAATGACAATTGTGTTCTCTGATTGATTCACCACACGAATTGTTTCAGACCTTGCTTTTTAAAAAAATCTCAACTGTGGGTCTCGGAAGAAATCGGAGAAGATGCATAAACATGTACTCCGGCATGGAATTTGTTTTCGTCTTTGGCTAGCCGCTGCCAGTGCCGCACGCCCAGTTGGTTGAGGTGCGCGCCATCTTAGATGCGGTCGTTCTCTGCTGCGTCATCCCTCGAGGTTGGAGTCGAAGACTCTTCGGGCCGGAGCGGTCATTTTCATTCGCTCTTCATGGCCCAGCCATCTTAGACGTTGGATTCGAAGACGTCTAACTAGGCCGATGTCGCTGTACAGCCCGTACAGTTCTTGGTTGAATCTCCTCCTCCACTTTCCGTTTACACAAACGGGACCAAAGATTGCGCGCAGAATTTTTCTCTCGAAACGACTAAGAGCATTTTCTTCCGCTTTTGATAAGGTCCAAGTCTCAGCGCCGTAGAGGAAGACCGGGATGATTAAGGTTTTGTAGAGGGATACCTTCGTTTTTCCGAGAGAGGGTTCTACTACACAATTGCCTTTTAAGCCCAAAGAAGCAGCGGTTGGCAAGAGTTATTCTGCGTTTTATCTCAGCGCTGGTGTCGTTGCTGCTTGTCACTATCGAGCCAAGGTAGACGAAGTCCTTGACTTCGCCTCATTGACGTCTCGCTTTGTCCGTCCAATAACGTCAATGTCATCTGCGTAGGAAAGCAATTGTGTTGACTTGAAGTAGGTCGTACCTCTTGTATTGGCCGCAGAGTTCCGGATGAACTTTTCAGGAATAATGTTAAAGATATTATATGACGGGGCCTCACCCTGTTAAAAAGCCTTTTTTAAGATCACATCAAGGGGGTCGGTTAGTTCACCCCCGATCTTAATAGAGCAGCGAGATTTCTCTATAGTCATCCTGCACAGTCTGACGAGTTTGGCAGGAATGTTAAAACATGACAGGGCTGTGAAAAGCTCGTCTCTTTAAACGCTGTCATATGCGGCTTTAAGGTCGACAAAAATAATAAGGAGACCTGGCGGTCTTTCGCTCAATCGACAATCAATCAAAATTATCACATTGCGATCGACGGCAGACACTCCTTCAGCATCCTAGATGTCCAAACCTTTCAAAGAGTCAACATCAACTCGGATCACTACCTTGTTGCAGCCACGGTACGGATGTACGGATTTCTCGGAATCAACGGAGTCGAGTAAGAAAACCAACATTGAACGTCGGAAATCTGCAATCGCCTGAGACCGCCAGGACCTTCGCCGGTCAAGTCTCCCTCAAGCTCTTTCAAGTCCCGATGCAATCTGCAGAAACCATAGAACAACAATGGAGTCGTTGTCAGAACGCCATCAGAGAGGCCGCCTCAGATATACTTGGTTTCGAGCCACCGCCGTCGAGAGACCCCTGGTTTGATGATGAGTGCATACAGGCCCATGTAGAGAAACAGAATGCATACATGGCTACATTAGAGTTGGGTAGTTCCGGACATGTATAGTTCACGGAACTATGTCCTCTCTCGGACACATGTCCTCTCGTTCCGCAAATTGAACGAAAATAGTTCCATAGTTCCTTTCAACCCTTATTCATCAATCACATATGTACAAGACGAACAAAAAAAACATAATAGAATTGATGATGGGGAATTCAAATAGGATGTAAGAGTTTTCAAATATAAATTAACGGATGAGTTAATTTGTATGTAAGTTGACAGATTGGTAAATAAAAGACACAAAGATATGTATTTTTACACTAGTGGATCAATTTGATGTTCAATATTATTACAGTTAAAAGATAAAAGCCATAGCTGAACTTGTTTAGAAAAAATTGATATGTTCTTCTCGCATCTGAGTCTCTCAGGAAGCTTGTTAAATAAACGGCAAGCAGTAATTAGATAAAATTTAGAGAAGATTGCAACATTGACTGAGGGTACATTTACAAAATTTAGATTATTGACTCGTAGATTGTAGCTGCCATACAACCTGGCAGCAGCGTAACCTGATCTCAGAAAGAATATTTTAAGAACCTTGTAAAAATATAGATGACGTAATGGAAGTATTTTAAGATTTCTGAATAGCTCAAAGGTAGATGTCCTCCGATTTACTTTGTATATAATACGAATTGCATGTTTCTGTTTTAAAAGTAATGGTTGAATTTGAACAAAGTGTGTACCGCCCCAACACGAAATTCCATACTGAAGCTTGGATTTAAATAAGTTAGTATTTTAGTAAGTTTAGTATTTTAGAGTTATAGTAGAGGCCAATATGATACATCTGCCTGACGACCGCATTAAGATACTGTTTCAGATAGGATGTGTGGTACAGCCCACTCAGTTTGTGGTCCAAAATTACACCTAAATACTCAAAACATATTACACGTTCAACAGTGAAACAATTATCAGAACAACGTTCAAGATTATTGAAGGTGACAAGACACGGATCATGGTTGTGAACATTGTTGAGAGGAAATTTTAAGCAGCAAGGTGAATGGTACTGCAAGTCCATATCTACGAAATTTTTACCGGTAACGTTAAATAACATAAACTTTGTCTTGTCACTAATAGACAATTTGTGTGAACTGAACCATCTACGAATAATTTCAAGGTCAGAATTAATATCTGCATACATATCGAGGAAGTTGTTACTAGAATAAAATAGTGCAGTATCATCAGCAAATGCTGTAATTTTGCCTTTTAAGGGTTGAGTAAACGGAGAATTGACATATATTAAAAATAATATAGGGCCTAGAACGGATCCTTGGGGGACGCCTATATTTGTGAAGCACGTTGAGCTCAAAATAGAACCAATTTTAACTTTTATCAACGATTGCTTAAATAAGATGCAAGCCAAGAATATGCGGAACCTCTAAATCCTATATTATATAACTTATTGAGCAGAAGTTCATGGTCGACCATATCGAAGGCTTTAGTAATGTCAATAAATAGAGCGGCAGGAATTTTATATTCATTAACACTAGTATAGATTTCACTACGAAATTTAAGCAGTGCATCTTCCGTAGACTTACCGCGTCTGAAGCCAAATTGAAATGTGCTGAAATAATTGGATTTATCTAAAAACGATAACATTCTACCTTTAAAGCCTCGTTCGAAAATTTTTAAAAAAACTGATAACAATGAAATAGGTCGGTAATTATTTACAGCAGTAGTCTCACCTTTTTTGTGTAATGGAATTACTATTGCTGTCTTGAGCGAATCAGGGAAAATACCTTCTTGATAACTAATGTTGAAAATGTAGCATAGTATATCGTAAACAAGGAAGGATATATTTTTTAGGGTTCTACTTGAAATACAATCATACATCGAATACATCGAATACTCTTTGGGCCGGAGGTGTGTTGTCCACTCGATATACATGGAATAGCCATCATAGACGTTAGATTCGAAGATGTCGTACTAGGCCGATGTCGCTGTATAGCCCGTACAATTCGTCGTTTTATGTTCCCCTCCGCTCTCCGTTTATACAAACGGGACCGTAGATTGGACGCAGGATTTTCCTCTCGCAACTACCAAGGACCTCTTCAGCCGCTTTCGGTAAAAGTCGAGGCCTCTGCACGATAGTGGAGGTTTTTGCATAGCGCAACCTTGGTCTTTCGAGAGAGGGCTTTACTTTTCAATTGGCTCTTGAGGCCAAAGATGCGGTGGTTGGCAAGAGTAGCGCTGGGTGTGACCTCAGCGATGGTCTGTTTTCGAAATTGTAGCTGCCATTTATGACGTACTGGCTAAGACATCGGTGTCATGCGTCTTTTTTGGATGGCAGCATATGTGTAATTCCTTTGGGCCCCATTTACCGAAAGACCTATCTTCAATGTTTTCATACGCTTCATTGACGTTTTGCTGTGTTCCTCTAATTTCGTTAGTGTCATCCGCATCCTTAAGCAATTGCGGAGACTTGAAATAGATCGTACCTCTTGGGTGGGCCAGTGAGTCACGTATGATATTTTCAAGACGGGTGTTGAAAAAACGACACGACAGCGTGTTACCTTGTCTATATACTTTTTTAACATCTAGGGTCAGAGTTAATTCAATAGCGTTAATGGAATAGCGAGGGTTTTCCGTTGTAATGGTGCACAATCTGATGGGTCTGACAGAGGTGAAACGGCTTTCCATAGCTCGTTTCTATGCACATTGTCATACGCGGCCTTGAAATCGACAAAAAGGTGATGGGCGTCGACTTGAAATGCACGGGCCTTCTCCAGAATCTGATGCAGTGTGAATGTTTGGTCGATATAAACCTGGCCTGAAACCACACTGATAAGTACCTATCAGATTACCCACAATGGCTTTCTAGCGTTCACACAGTATTGTAGAGAAGATCTTATATGCAATGTTATGGAGACTTATTCCCCTGTAGTTGACTTAGTTTTTTTTTTTTTTCAAGGCAAGTTATACAACGGGGAGTTCTGCCAATACCCCACCGAGGAGGGATGCCGCGAAATAAACAATCGATGGCGTTATCGGGATCAGAACTCGCTCATCACGCGTCAGAGTATAACACACTAACCACTGCGCCATGACGCCCTCGATTAAAGGTTTTACCAACATATAAAACGAACACACCTAGGCTAAAAAGCCAGTGCACAAGCCTGCCGGAATGAAAGCGGGCATTTATTAGTTGACTCACAGTTGATGCCGAGAATATGGGAATAGCACTTTTACAGTAATGATAATCGCTCTGGACGAATGAATAAGGGAACTCCTTCCACCCGACCAAGACGAAGTTAAGATAGCGACACCTAACCTAGTCTCATAAAGCTGCTGAAGCAGATGGACTGTTTGCTGAGCTAATAAAAATCGGTGGAGGCAGCATGCACCAACTCATCCTTAGAATATGGTAAGAAGAAAACATGCCCTGACACTAAAATTATCAAAAATGTTCTAGTAAATATTTTATTTCGCTCTCCTTGAAGCGCTTCCAGCAGCACAGTCATTCCAAGACCTGTCTGTCCCAAATTACCAGAACTTACATCCAAATGTCTCCGTCTTTTAACCACATTTTGAGTAAAAATGATCGCCTACAATTATATCCAGTCCTTTATCCAGCTAATACCAAAGCGTTTAATGACTAATGCTATCCCACTGGGTTAGAACTTTTTTTGATCTCCCCTGTCGACCCTTGCGACAAGGTGTCGCGACGTACCTTCGTCAAGTGTTACACCCGAATTCCTTAATTACAGCAACCGATGAAACGCAAAATGAGCTAGACATCTGAAATTCCTTAACGCCAATGGTAACCGCATTCCAGGTCATGAATATTAAATTAATGACGACAAGTTCAACGGCAGGACACTTGTCACTAGCTTGTTCACAGACTGTTGCCAATTATTAAATTACCCGCCAGTAGGATCTTTCCACCACCCCTAGTCGTAGTAAATCCTATCCGTAGCTGCTTCCAAAGACCTGTCCGCACGTACGCACAGAGAGTAAAGGAGTAGTAGGGTAATGAAGCCATTAAGCGACTATTTCTTGTCCATGTCGTAACTAGCAGAACGGCCGGTAATAACTCGGTCGAGGTGGAGTGAGCGTTTAAACAAATCCAACCGTCATGCAATCAATGACGTTACCATAGACCTAGTCATAGCTAACACGTTTGATGCTTTGGTTTTTCTTTTACAATCGTTTTGTGAATGCATGACAGAAGTGGAGCAGAAAATTTATACGCGAAACTGGTTCGTTCAGTGGCAAAAAATGTCCGATGAAATGCAATAAATCCCTGTGAGAGTCATTGTTTTTTTAGGTTCTTTGGCACTTGGCTGAAGTTATGGTTTATCGCGATGAAGAGGCCTTAACACTTGTCATCGGTTTGGTTCTGTTCGATGTCATGGCATTGCAGTATGGTTTTTGGCACGTTCTCTGCTAGTGGATAAAATTGAAAATTTAATTTCAATTTAATTCGAATCGCGTCAGTTATTGACAGTCCGGTAAGCCAAGGAGTTTGAAAATATGCGAGAACAAATTGTCATCTCTATTGAGGTGCTTGCGAAGCATGTAATTTGAGATCTTTCTTTAAAACTGCCACTAGATACCTGAGAGACATAAGGTGCGGTGATACCCTTTACTAATTTGCGATAATCTTAACCTAGTCAATAACGATGTTTCGTTTTCAATAGCATTTTGAGCATCTCGTTGATGGATAATTCCACTGCCGTTTTACTAAATCCTGCTGAAAAATACCACTTTGCTCGATACCCATTCGAGATGAATATTGATTTGTTTTGGTTATCGTGTTAAAGGGTAAGTCGAAATAATGAAATCTTCTTGAATTGAAGGTGATTGATTCCATTGGATTATCCTGCCAGTTTTCAAACAAAATCGATTAATCCGCCTTCACTTATACCGTAGACAAGTAAAGCAAAGCTTTTGTAGGAAGACGTGCAAGGGTTGCGAGTTGCCTTCGTTTGATTCTACAACACCCTACATAGAAAATTTACATGGTTTTACATGTGGTGACTATGGAGGCCACTAAATCGCCTAAATGAAGCAATGGACGTTGTCTTTTTGCGCTGGCACACACACAATGCTCCTTTCTGTACTCTTAAGGTTGAGTTATAATACAATCCTCAAATTAAAGGTATTGGAAAAATAACTAAATGATCGTTAAACCTATCAAGGCGATCTTGGATCTGCTTTATAAAAAGGGAAAAATCCTATGTTTATGTTTTTCTGAAGGAGTTGGATATCTGAATGTTGACTTTGACAAATAACACAGCTCGAGCGATAAACTAAACAACAACCAAGGAACTCTGCGGTAAACTAAAAGTAGTTTTATATATTTGTACTGCGAAAACCATTACTTCCTAAGTAAAGCGGTAAAACAAAATAAAGGAACGCTACCGTTAAGCTAAGGAGACATCACTGCATCTCAAGAGGCATTTGGAAGACTTATTTCACTTCACATGTTCGTCAAAACATAGCGTTACACAGTGCAGTAAGAACACAATAATCCAGCATGCAAAACAACATTGACGGCATTGATATTCTTGTAAGCTCGCAGCGCGTCGGAATAGAAGCATCCACGCCAATTGAAGAAAAGGCAGACCTCGTTGGTTTATTATTAAATGGAGATAAAACGAAATATATGCAATCGACTAGGTACCGCTCCGTTGAACACCGCCTTGGACAGATCGTAACTATCGATAGAAATAATTTTTAGATAGTTAGGGAGTTTATCTACCTTTGTCTACCTGGTCCATTGTGCTGCCAGACAGACACCTTACATTAATGGGTTTTCTCCGATTTCCGGAGAAAAATGAGAAGGAGCTACAGTGATGTAAAGTTAAGAGATTCGGCACACACCACGCCGGCCCCAAGGGTGAGCCACCGTGCGCGAGCAAAGGCGGGACAGTCGCAGAGAAAATGCTCTGCCGTGTCATCCTCCTCGCAACATGCATGCAGAGATGCTTAGCAAAAATGTAATGATTCCCACAAGTCTTCTGCAGTCAATTGTCCTTAAGGACAGGAGAAATACTGCGAATTTCTTGCATCAAGACATACGCATTTTGTCATCCTGGATAATCCATCCATTTACGGTTGTGTGTATTAAACACCCAACCGTTAAGGTAGAAATTTACCGTGGACGCAGGTAGACCTAGAGCGGGTTCAGGTCCTAAGTATCTCTTATCTAAACCCATTCTGGCGAGTTTATCAGATATCTTATTTCCTGAGAACCCAGAGTGATTTAAAACCCATATAAGCGTTAATGAATTTAATCTTCCTACTCTGTTCAAGAAGGTCTTTAGTTCATGCATTAAAAACACCAGCGCCGGACCACAGCCCAGACTTGGAGCCATCTTTGAAAATGTGAATACAATCCATTCCAAGTTCAGTATATGGCCAGAAGCAGTCCTGACACCATTGATATTTGACAGTGAAATGATAGCGCAGTAGGATGACAGGTGTCATTGCGTCACAGGGCATATTCATAAGGCAGCAGTAGTAGGATACCAAGAACTATTTCTCTTGAGACGAGACATGGCTTTCAGAGCGGACCCTCCGATGAATATATCAAGGGGTAGAATGTTCATCATAGCATATAGAGCAGAGCATGCTGGGGAAAGCCGCCGTACAGCTGGACAAACAGTTTTTTGGAGTTTGGTGAAAGAGGCTACGACGTGTTTGCGTGTTAGCCTGTTTCACCAGACAACCGATGCATATGAGATGATAGGCCATATTATTGCCGTGTCTATCCAGAGAACCTTTCCGGTGATATACCCCATGTTTTGCCAAGGCACCTTTGAATTGCCAAAACGCTGACAGCGCTTTGGTGGTTTTTGACTCAACATGCTTTGACCAAAAAGCTTGTTGTCTAAGGTAACTCCCAGATACTTTGCTTCTCTGGAAGGTATTTGCCGGTATTTTTACTCCTCATGAGAGGATTAATTGACAGTCCATTTCTCGTGCACCACTCATTGATCACATTTAGCGCCGCCTGCATTTTGAGATAGACAATTGCTAAACATGAGTCGACAGAGAGAATAGCGACATCATCTGCATAGGCCTGGGCATAGATTGAGAGCACCGAGCAGAAAGTCGACCACCATATACCATAAAGGCGGAGACATGACGCCACCTTGCGGACAGCCTATGTTACGCCAGATTTGACACAATGTCCGAGACCTGTGTCAGCGATGAATGTCCTGTGCACGAGCATTGCGTCGATTCACAAAACCAGTATTTCATCCACACCATGTCGTCTAGCAGCATTCCACATCCTGTCAAAAGTTGCGTTATCAAAAGCTCCCTCCATGTCGACGATGATGCCTAGCGCGTGCGCTTTCCTTTCAATTGCGCATTCAATTCTTCCAACTAGATTTTGAAGCGCAGTCTCGTAGGATTTTCCGCGCTGATAAGCATGTTGCATCTCCGACATAGGATGCATTCGAAGGGTAACTTTTCACACACACGAACTTCATTTACAAAAAGAGGTGGTGCATTTACTTTTCTATGAGTAAAATTTACATGGAAAGATTTGGTTTCGTTAAGCTCGATCCGACAAGTCTTTGTTCAGTAGGTTATACGGTTCACGGCATATTGCAATTTATTCATTGATCCTTTGACTTTCCTGCGGCCAAAGTTGCAGTATCATCGGCGAATGTGGCCAGCACAGTGTCATCCGTTTGTGGTATGTCTCTGGTATCTTCTTCTTCTTAACGGGCGCTACAGTTCGGGGTGAATCTGAGCCTCAACCATAATGCCCTTCCATCTAGCACGATCTTTTGCTAGCCTTTTCCATTGCCGCACACCCAGTTGGCTGAGGTCCCCTTCCACCTGTGTGCGCCATCTTAAGTGCGGCCGTCGTCTGCTTCTTCGTCCCTCGCGGTTGGATTCAAAGACTCTCTGGGCTGGAGCTGTGGTGTCCTTTCGCTCTACATGGCCCAGCCATCATGTGCGTTGAATCCATAGACGCCTGACTAGGCTCATGTCGCTGTATAGCCCGTAAAGTTCGTGGTGGAATCTTCTCCTCCATCCCCGTCTGCGTTTATACACCCGATGATCACGCGCAAAATCTTTCTCTCGAACCGACCAAGGGCCTCCTCATCCGCTTTTGATAGTGTCCATGCTTCTGCCCCGTACAACAGGACCGGGATGATAAGGGTCTTATATAGGGTCAACTTTGTCGTTCGGGAGAGGGCTCTATTACTCAGTTGCCTCCTGAGCCAAAAGAAACAGCGATTGGTAAGAGTGATTCTGCGTTTGTTTTCGGAACTGATGTCGTTGTTCCAGGTCACTGCGGAACTAAGATAGACGAAGTCCTTAACCCTCCGTGTACCAGGTGGGGTATGACATACCCCAGGCTTTTAAAAATCGCAATAATTCGAAAACTGAGTATGCGTTGAAGTTCGCGTTCTCAGTAGCTGGAATTGCGACGTTGTAGCTCCGATCAGTGTTGCTAGGTCAGTGCAACGACGACCGCCAAGTGAGCTACGCGTTCTTAAAGTGTTTACGGGTATCGCACACCCCACCTCGTACGGCGCGTTGATAAAAAGGTTAGATATTTTTTGTAGTATTTTATTTTAATTTATGTATGTTTAGCGTTTAAAATAGAATAAAATTCATTGCAGATAATATTTTACGTGAAAAATGACTCACCTCAAAGAAGCTGAAATATTACAAGCACTTTTAGATGAAGGAGACGACCTTGAATTAGGATTGGGAGGTTCAGGACCGGGATCTGAAAATGAATCTGAACATTTGAGCGTTCAGAGTGACACAAACAGCGAAGTTGATGCGGAATTGCTTTCTTCCGATTTCGACAGTGACGACGATGTACCCCTTTCAGACCTACCGTCAAGAAAAAAATATCATACTGGCAAAGATGGGACAACGAAATGGCAAAAAGAATCCTACAGAAGCAATGTTCGCTGTAGAGCAGAACATTTTATTACTCACTTGCCTGGTGTAAAAAGATTTGCGAAAGAAAAGATGTCACCTCTTCAATGTTTTCAACATTTTATTTCTGATGATATGACAGAAGATATTGTGAATTGTACTAATGACAAAATACACTCACGACTAACAAGTGACCCTCAACAATCTCAAACTACAAAGGAAGAAATCGAAGCACTTTACGGTTTACTTTTTCTATCAGGTTTAGCTCGTTCTGGTCGCCAAAGTACTATCGATTTATGGGCTACTGATGGGACAGGAATGGATATTTTTCGAGACACGATGACTAGAAATGGATTTGTTTTCCTATTGAACAACCTGAGACTTGACAGCGCGACTACAAGAACCGAGAGATTGAAGGCTGATAAATTAACTCCAATTAGAAATGTTTTTGAAAATTTTATTCAAAACTGTCAAGATGCTTACATTCCGTTCGAAAACCTAACTTTGGACGAAGAATTGGTAGCTTTTCGAGGACGATGTGCATTCCGCCAGTATATTCATTCAAAACCGGCCAAATATGGAATGAAAATTTATTCATTATTTGACAATAAAACTTATTATACTTTGAATATGGAAACATATTGCGGAAGACAGCCTGAAAACAGCCCCTTTGCCGTGAGCAACAAACCATACGATGTGGTTGATCGTCTAGTCCAATGTGTATCTCAGTCTTCCCGAAATATCACTATGGATAATTTCTTTACTAGCTACGAAAGTACAGCAAATTTATTACATAACCATAAGCTCACAGTTGTCAGAACTTTACGCGCTAATAAGACGTGCATTCCTCTAGCTTTCAAGAAACATCGGGAAGTAAATACATCATTATTTGGATTTCAAAAGGACATTACTATTTTATCTTACGTTCCAAAACCGCGTAAAATGGTATATTTGATGTCTTCACTACACCATGATAGAGAAATAGATTCTGCTACCGGAAGTCAACAAAAACCCTCAGTGATAACATTTTATAATCAGACCAAAAGTGGCGTTGATGTGGTGGATAAGTTATCTCGTACTTATGATGTTTCCAGAAATTCAAAACGTTGGCCGCTAACAATATTTTTTGCGTTACTAAATCATGCTGGTATAAATGGAATGATTATTCACATGCTCAATAATGGCATTGAAAAGAGCAAAAATAATTTAAGAAGTAAACTTATTCGAGAAGGCAGAACCAAAAACTTCCAAGAGACCTACGCAACAGACTTACTAAATATTTTGACGATTCAGCTGAAAAATTAACAGAACCTCCAGCAAAAAGGTGTAATGTTATGAAAAGGTGCTCAAGTTGCCCTAGAAACAAAGATCGTAAGACTAAACACACATGTAAAAAATGTTACGCTCCGATATGTATGGAGCATACTGATTTTTTTTTGTAAGGACTGTGGTAAATTGAACACCGATGACCTCAATTAATATTTATCTTTTCTGTGCTTAATTTATGTTAAATTATAAGAAAATATATTGAAGTTTATTAAATTAAAACAATTGGGATAATTAAAAGTGTCATTTTAAATTAGCACATAAGAAACTGATTGTTAAATTACAAAGATTACAGAAGTTGTGTTTTTTTGTTCTTCGATAATAAAAATGTTTCAATACGTTCATTCTACTAAGTGTTTTACTTAAACCTTGTTACTACTATGTATTTATAAATAACAAATGTTGAATTTCGCAAAAAAAATAAGATATGATTCTTTTAGCACATTTATATTTTTGGGGTTTGTCACACCCCACCTAGTATGGGACGAGATTTTTAGTCACATGGTACACGGAGGGTTAACTACCTCGAACTTATATCTGCCAATACACACGTTCTGGCCAAGATGTCGGTGGTGAGCGTCCGTTTTTGATGACAGCATATATTTAGTTTTGTCCTCGTTTACCGCCAAACCCATTTTCGCCGCCTCGAACTCAATACTCGCAAACGCCTCATTGACATCTCGCTGTGATCTACATATTATGTCAATATCGTCGGCGTATGCAAGGAGTTGCGAGGATTTCAAATAGATTGTGCCTCTTGTATTGGCCAGTGATTTTTGCACAATCATTTCCAATACGATGTTGAAGAAACCACACCATAGCGCATCGCCCTGCCTAAATCCTTTTTTGACATCAAAACTCTAGTAAGGTGTTCACCGATTCGGATGGAGCAGCGAGCATTCTCCAAAGTCATCCTGCATAGTCTGACGAGTTTAGCAGGTATGTCAAAGCTAGACATAGCGTTGTATAGCTCGTCTCTAATAACGCTGTCGTATGCGGCTTTGAAGTCGACAAATAGGTGGTGATTGTCGATTTGAAATTCATTGATTTTTTCCAGGATCTGCTTATCAGCTTATTTACGGCAGAAAAGATTTTGTAGGCGATGCTAAGGAGACTTATTCCTCTATAGCTGGCGCAATCAGAGGGGTCCCCTTTCTTGTGGATCGGGCATACGATGCTGGAATCCATTCCTCGGACATGCTTTCCTCTGACCATATCTTACAGATGAGCTGGTGCATGCTCCTAACCAGGTCATCCCCAGCTGCCTTGAAGAGCTCAGCAGGCAGTCCGTCTGCGCCAGCAGCTTTATTCGACTTGCATTCCTAGCTTTATGTAAACCAAATTTTAACTTGTTTATTGAGATCCTGTGTTTCACCCTCTGACGCCAATGATACAGGATCGAATCCCGACAACAGCCATGTGTTTTCACGGTGCTTTTCCTCAGCGCGGTTCCGACAAAACCCGATGTAGTATAATTCTCATGAAAAGCTTCTCGAAATTCGCCGTTCGGAATCGGCATTGAATTGTAGGTCCGTCCCACCTATGGGAAAATGAAATCACACACAACATGGGTGATTGAGAGAAGCTCAGCTTTGGTCCTTCAGGGACTGCAACGCCAACATATGTACATACATATATATCATGTTATGACGGACTTTGAAACGTGGCGATGTTTCCAAAGTTTTATTTTGTTTTTGAAAACACACGGGTACGTACTTAATCTTATTCAAGATAGCATTGTAAGTGAATCACCTTGAGGAAAAAAGTAAGTAACAATTAAATAACTATGCCCTTTCCACACATTTGGCATTACGTTTTCATTCACTTCCTTGGCCTATTGCTGTCCTGAATGCTGTTCTTAAATTAAGGCAAAATACAACTATCAATTCCCCGAATGAGATTCGTAAACTTCTTGTAAAAAAATTCATGTGTGGATAAAGGTATACAATATTTATTAATATACAATATTTATTTGATCAATTGCCAGGCCAAGGCTTTAAGTTTGTTTGTATTAAAAATTAAGAACGGGTATGTTGCACGAATAATAATGACTTCAAGGACCATAGCAACCTCTTGAAAAAATATACTCGTACTCACATGCATAATGGTATGTAGGTATGTATGTATGAGTATAGATTGAAACGTGTGTTCCATTTCAATCCATTCAACATCTACGGTAGGTGATTGTACATTTGGCAAACAGGACATACCGTAAAATACCATAATTTTGTAAATTTACAACACTACATGGCGATGAAAAATGTCATAAGAAGAGCCGCCAGGGCAAGGTTATTGTAAACTTCTATTGCTTAAACCATTGCACGAATAACCCGCTGGATTGTTCGATATTACAAAAGTTAGTAGCCTCTATTGTCCATTTCAGATTCCGTATAAGAAATAAGAATGATAGGCAAATTGGAATACATAATTAAGTAAAACCAGTCAAAGGAAGTTTTCGCTTTTGCACCTTTGACTAGAATGTCATTAACTGATTTGTTTGAGTTTGAACGAAAAGATTTAATTCAAAACGGATGGTATGGACCCACATGGTCTGTTGAAAACCCATCTGGTCTCGTTTTTAGTGATCATCACCCTTTTGTTCAAGTCTGGTTGGTTTCACGTTCAAAGTAGAGCAACGGCAAGACTTAGGGATGTAGCAGTATAATCTTTCCTGCTGAAAGGCATACATGCAATGTTGTCGTATGAATACATATATCCTCTTCTTGTGAGATGCAACATGCTTATGAGCTACGCTTCAGTATTCAGATGAATTAAAGTGTAATCGTCAGGAAAGAGTACGCGTTATGGATTTTCGTCGAAATGGGGAAGTTCTTTAGATCTTTATAAAATACGGTTGTATAGAGAAACATTGGCGAACAGGTGGACTTTGATCATAAGGTGGCATTCTATCCCCATCGATTGGTGCCCAGAGAGGACTTCCAGTTAATCCTCTGAGACTAATACTCTCCTGACGAGGAGAAGGGCACTAAGTGGGGCTGGTGATTAAATGTTTTATGACGCCCAATCAAAGCATAAAAATTAAATAAAACACGGTTAAGGTGTTGTTGACTTTCTAACTAATTCTTGCGTGAAAGACATGAAACTCGTCACCTGAAAATATTAATTTAGTTTATATGGTCACAATACCCCTAAAATCAAATGCATACAGTGCCTGGGGAAATGATCTGCCAAGCAAATCATGTTGGGTTGCTACGAGGAATTGTTTCACATTCCTCAATATTTGTCATATCTCGTATGAATTAAAGATTTTTAAAGGATTTTCTGCTATGAGATTAAGTTGTACATGTGTTTGACGTGTACAGTGCTTTGGTTTGTGGTTTATTGCAATTACATCCCCTTTTTTAGGAATTGTTTATCGTGCTGTCGACGATTGTGTCTGCCTCAAACTTTTCCAGAGCCGATAGAACAGCAATGTAGGCGTTGTCAAGGCGCCATCAGGGATGCGGGCTTTTAATGTATTAGGTTTCCAGCCACTATCTGGGAGAAATTCTTGGTTGGACAGACAGGTACATGCAGAAAAACAGAATGCATGCATGGCCACGTTACATCGACGAACGAGAGCTGCTCGTGCGCTGTATGAGCGGAAAAGTATGGAATCAGCATGCGCTTTTCGGAAGGAAAATGAAAGAGCAGGAGAAGCGCGCGATCGAGGAAATAGAGAGATGTTATCGCAGGAACAACGTTTAAAAATGTTACCAAAGAATAAAACGACCATGCCAAGGTTATAAAGCAAGAGTGAAAACCTACAGGGATGAACACGAACAGCAGCTGGAGATGAACTAGTTTTGAGTATGCGCCAGCTGTAGGCTGTGGTCAGAGGAATGCATGCCCGATAAATGGAATATTAGTATCGTTTGCCCTATCCACAAGAAAGGAGACCCCTTTGTCTGCGCCAATTACAGAGCTATGAGTCTCCTGAACATCGCCTATAAAACCTTCTCTGCTGCACTATGTGAACGCCTGAAACCTTTTGTTAAATAAGCTGATTGGTTTACATATATCAGTGTGGTTTCGAGTATTCACACTACGGTAGATCCTGGAAAAAACTAACGGGTTCCAGATCGACACCCACCACCTTTTCACCGACTTTAAGGCAGCATACGATAGCATACATAGAGACGAGCTATACAACGCCATGTCCAGTTTTGACTTCCTTGCCAAACTCGTCAGATTGTGCAGGATGCCATAGCTCCATCATGGTCGAAAGCGACTTGACCGAGACCTGTAATATCAAAAAAGGTTTTAGACACGGCGACACGATATCGTGGGACTTTTTCAACATTGCTCTTGAAAAGAATCGTGCAAAACTCACTGGTCAATACGAGGGGCACCATCTTTTTCAAGTTCGTACAACTGCTCGCATATGCCGATGACATTGACATAATCAGCGAGATGTCCTTGAGGCCATACAAGACCCATATCAATCCGGTCCTGCTTAATGCTTTGGTGGCATTACAGCCTATAAAGGGCCAGAGCCAAGCTTCTCTCAATCACCCTTGTTGTGTGTTATTTATTTATTTTTTACAGGTGAAAGGGACCTACAGTTTAATGACAATTTCGAACGGCTTGAGTCGGAAAGCTTTTTCTTCGCAAGTATGCTACGGGGGGTTTTGCCAGTAACCCCGCCGAGGAGGGACGCCGCGAAATAAACATTCGATGGCGTTGGTGTTATCGAGATCCGAACTCGCTCATCCAACACACTAACCACTGCGCCCTGCTTTATACAACAGAGAATTAGCCAAAACCTTTAATGTTAGCAAAATATTTAGACAAGTTGACTCACTGTCATGTAACGTTTTCAACATCGTATGTGCTTGAAAGGATTATACAAAATACAAGAGGTAGGATCTATTTTGATACTGCTAAATTGCTTGCGTACGTAGATGACATTGGCGTAATTGGACGAAAACAGTGAGACGCCAATGAGGCGTTCAAAAGCATTGTAGCAGAAGCGTTTTGAATGGGTCTTTCGGTTAGCGAGGGTAAAACGGAACATATGCTGTCATGCAAAAGAGATGCACAACACCGACGTCTCGACCAGAACGTCACAATTGACAGCTACAATTTCAAAGTGGTCAAGGACGTCTTCTACCTTGGCCCACAACCAGCAACAATAATACCAGCGCTGAGATAAAAGCCAGAATTACTCTTGCCACCGCTGTTTTTTTGGCTTATGAGATTGAGAAGTAGAGAGGCCAAGGTTGCGCTATACAAAACATTAATCATCCCTGTCTTTCTCTATAGTGCAGAGGCCTGAACTTCAACTTCTACGTCCAATCTACAGTCCCGTTTCTATAAACGGAGAGTGGAGGAGAAAATACAATGGCAAACTGTACGGGCTGTACACCGACATCGGTCTGGTACGACATATTCGGATCCAGAGTCTAAAATGGCTAGGCCACGTAGAACGAATGGACAACACAGCTTCGACCTAAAGAGTCTTTGAGTCCAACCCCGAGGGACGACGGAGCAGAGGACGACCGTATCTAAGGTGGCACATACAGGTGGAAGGGGACCTTTAATAACTGGGCGTGCGGCATCGAAAGCAGCTGGCAAAAGATCGTGCCATCTGGAGAAACTTGTTGGTTGAGACCCAGGTTCCCACCGGACTGTAGCGCCGCCAACGTAAGTAAGTAAGCATGCAAGCATGCGCAAAGGACGTGCGAAGGCCAAAATGGCTGGGGAATGGCCTTTTATTAAAATGGCAAATCAAAAGAGGAGATTAGATTGTGCAAAAAAGGGTTTATAGATTTCTGGACCAATGTAGTGCAATTATATGTGAGACTGGAGAAAGTTGTGGTAGGGGTGGTGGTGGGAGTTGTGATATTGGGTGGGAAACTTAGTATTTATTGACAAAGCAATGTACTACTAGCTCAATATTTGCAAAGATAACCTCTGCCACAGTCTGTGAAATTTACACATTCATCATTTGCCCCATATTTTTCAAACTCAGCCTCCAATCACTGGACATGAATCCGATATTCCACATATGTATGTATATGATGAGCTTGAAAGGCAGTTAGGGAAGATATGCATTGAAATTGAAACCACGCAAAAACTGGTCCATTCAATGCGAAATACGATAAACAAAATTCTACAGAAAAACGCCTGACCACTGAGCTTCAAAAAATTGATAATACAATAGTTTCCCTTTTTATAATCGGACTGAATTATATATTCCATTTTTTCTTTTGTAATGTATGTACATAGTTTGAAAAGGTTTTTCATGAATAAATGTTTTTATTAAACATTTGAAGCTGTAATTAGTATCGAAAGCTTTGTAATTAGTTAGTAATTTTACTTACCAACACTTTTGAAATACGTAAAAACCAACCGTTGTCTCAAATCCGATGACCGCGACCAATACTGCAACCACATATTTTCACAATTCCACCTTTTAACGATATTAGCTTTACACACCACTACCTTTTTGCTTTTGCACTTTTTTCTTACACTTATCACTTTCACCACACAAAATTAGAATTTAAATAGTTGACAGCAATAAAAAACAATAAGAAAAAAGTTAAAAAGACGAACGCGAAGACTTTACTAACAACGAGTGAAGATTACGTGACAAATGCAACGAACGAAACGATCCCGAAGGATTTAACCGACCAGCAAATTCCATGACGAAATTAATACTGCACTGCCGATTGAGTTATTTTTTCGGCGATCATGTATACACATGTATGGTGGAATCAGAATCTACTGTGCTCTCAGAGTTTTGCAGAACTTCACCTCTTTCACTCATTCTCTTACTGACCGATGGGAAACTCATGTTTCCCCACACGATTATGTACACCTTGCTCTAGATCTCGTTTTATAAAAATTAAAAGAGTGAGTGGGAGAGAAGATCAGGGAATTGGCGTAAGCTTGTACTCCAGCATGGTTTGCAGAACTTTCAATGAGTGGGTGTACACTCACCCCTTATACTCAATGTCAGTTCGCAGCAATGACAATTGTGTTCTCTGATTGGTTCACCACACGAATTGTTTCAGACCTTGCTTTTTAAAAAAATCTCAACTGTGGGTCTCGGAAGAAATCGGAGAAGATGCATAAACATGTACTCCGGCATGCAATTTGTTTTCGTCTTTGGCTAGCCGCTGCCAGTGCCGCACGCCCAGTTGGTTGATGTGTGCGCCATCTTAGATGCGGTCGTTCTCTGCTGCGTTATCCCTCGAGGTTGGAGCCGAAGACTCTTCGGGCTGGAGCGGTAATTTTCATTCGCTCTTCATGGCCCAGCCATCTTAGACGTTGGATTCGAAGACGTCTAACTAGGCCGATGTCGCTGTACAGCCCGTACAGTTCTTGGTTGAATCTCCTCCTCCACTTCCCGTTTACACAAACGGGACCAAAGATTGCGCGCAGAATTTTTCTCTCGAAACGCCCAAGAGCATTTTCATCCGCTTTTGTTAAGATCCAAGTCTCAGCGCCGTAGAGGAAGACCGGGGTGATTAAGGTTTTGTAGAGGGATACCTTCGTTTTTTCGAGAGAGGGCTCTACTACACGATTACCTCTTGAGCCCAAAGAAGCAGCGGTTGGCAAAAGTTATTCTGCGTTTTATCTCAGCGCTGGTGTCGTCGCTGCCTTTTACTATCGAGCCAAGGTAGACGAAGTCCTTGACTGCATAACAAGACAAATATATGCAAATACAATGGTTTCAGTCATTGCCACACGCTATGCAATACACCAGCTACGCCGAGTTGTTTTCGTCATTTCAGTTGCAGTTACCTATGAAGGTGTATGCAACGAGCCTATGAAAGTCTGATTTCCGAGGAAATTGGTCCGAATCAGTAAACTGAGAGTTTCCACTTTAAACTCAGTAAGAGTACCACAAGTGACTGAGTGCATCCAGCTTTGTCGATTTTCCCCGTTTGATGACTTTAACCAACTCTCAAGTCGCGCTCAGAGATCCGACCTTCGCAGAAGGTATTATAAGAACCATTCCGATACTTATTCTAGTCATCTTTCGAATTCGATTTGAGCAATCTATTCAGGAGAGTTCTGGCTTCCCTGCAAAGACTCGGCATTTCACCAGGGAACCAATTTTCTGCAGGGAGGTTTGCTCACAAGACATGCGAGTTCAAAACAATTGGTGATGACGCTACTCAGGTTGTGAATAGCAATCTTTACCAGTTGTTTCCTTCTGAGTTTAGGTAGGGTTTAAGTGGATTTCTCAAGTTCCTCTTTATATCGTACCGTCATTCTCTAATTCCTCTTGGGTTGCGAGAGGGAAATCCTACAACTCAATCCCCTCGTCTCGTTGGTTGAGAGCCAGCATTGTTGATGGTAAGGTCAGACGAAAGAGTGAAGTATAATCTAAGGTCCATTCTGAGATTTCATTTGTTCCTGCCCCACACAGTCAATGGCATCGCAACATAGTCTTTCTGACTTCGGGGTACTCTACGAGTTTAGAAACTGCTTTCGGTGGTGGAGGTAGTACCGAATTCTATGGGAAGTATACAGACTAATTGACAACTTAGTGGACATTTGACGAAGAATCACCCTAGGCAACCGATGCTACTTCGGCTTGTCAAAGCATTTAGGGTCAAAACTCCTGACAAGGACACTGGTCGTGCCAGTCCTACTTTACGGAGCCGAATGCTGAACGATAGGCACGAAAACGGAGATGATTCTGGAATATTTTCAAAGAAAAATTCTGCATCGGATATATGGTCCTATCTCCGAGAAAGGCGAATGAAGGAGAAGACACAAACACGAACTCTACGAGATGTATAATGATGTGGACGTATTTCAGACGGCAAACATCCGTCGACTACATTGGCTCGGACACATTGAGTGCATGCACGATCGCGCTCCAGCAAAGAGGGTCTTCGAATGCTAGCCACCCGGCTCGAGAAGGTAAGGGAGACCGGGCCTCCGGTTCAGAGACTAGGTGATCGAAGACATCAATAAGCTCGGACTCTTCAATCGGGAGCAGCGTGCGCGGGACAGAATGAATGGAAGCAAGCTCTCGCTTTGTCTCAAACTCTCCAAGAGTAGTTCCTCTATTATTTCAAGAACCGCAATATTGATATGACCTTCCAGTCGATCTTTGTGTTTTCGGGCGAAAACTTTAGGTTCATTTTCGAGGCTTTCAGTGTTTAAATCAGGATGAATGTCGCGGTTTCGAATATACCACCGCGCGTTAACAACGGCTCGCAATACTATATTTTGAAACGTGTGTATAATAGAACAATTACTCTTCTTGGTACAACCCCAGAGTTGTATACCGTAAACCCAAATAGGTTTAAGCACTTGCTTGTATGTAGAGAAGCAGCTTGTTTTCAGTACTAAGCTGGGAATGTTTTCCTAGCAGCCAGTACATATCCCTATATGTATTTCAATTCAAGCTCTTCACGTTTTTTCTTAACATGTACTTTCCACTTGAGTTTCGCGTCGAAAGTCATGCCTAGGTATTTTGCCTCGTTTGCGAATGGAATCTGAACTTCATTTACAAAAAGAGGTGGTGCACTTACTTTTCTATGAGTGAAATTTACATGGAAAGTTTGGTTTCGTTAAGCTCGATCCGACAAGTCGTTGTTCATTAGCTTATACAGTTCACGGCATATTGCAATTTATTCATTGATGCTTTGACTTTCCTGCGGCCAAAATTGCAGTATCATCGGCGAATGTGGCCAGCACAGTGCCATCCGTTCGTGGTATGTCTCTGGTATCTTCTTCTTTTTAACGGGCGCTACAGTTCGGGGTGAATCTGAGCCTCAACCAACATGTCCCTCCATCTAGCACGATCTTTTGCTAGCCTTTTCCATTGCCGCACACCCAGTTGGCTGAGGTCCCCTTCCACCTGTGTGCGCCATCTTAAGTTCGGCCGTGCTCTGTTTCTTCGTCCCTTGGGGTTGGATTCAAAGACTCTCCGGGCTGGAGAGGTGGTGTCCATTCGCTCTTCATGGCCCAGCCATCTTAGGCGTTGAATCCGTAGACGCCTGACTAAGCTATTGTCGGTGTACAGCCAGTAAAATTCGTGGTTGAATCTTTTCCTCCATCCCCCGTCTGCGTTTATAGGCCCAAAAATCACACGCAAAATCTTTCTCTCGAACCGACCAAGGGCCTCCTCATCCGCTTTTAATAGTGTTCATGCTTCTGTGCCGTACAACAGAACCGGGATGATAAGGGTCTTGTATAGAGCCAACCTTTTTCGTTCGGGAGTGGGCTCTTTTACTCAATTGCCTCCTGAGCCCAAAGAAACAGCGATTGGCAAGAGTTATTCTGCGTTTGATTTCGGAACTGATGTCTTTGTTCCAGGTCACTGCGGAGCCAAGATAGACGGAGTCTTTAACTACCTCGAACTTATATATGTCAATACAAACGTTCTGGCCAAGACGACGGTGGTGGCGTCCTATTTTGATGCACGACAGCGCATCGCCCTGCCTAAATCCTTTTTTGAAATCAAAACTATTGGTAGGGTGTTCACCGATTCGGATGGAGCAGCGAGCATTCTCCAAAGTCATCCTGCATAGTCTGATGAGTTTAGGTTGTATAGCTCGTCTCTAATTACGCTGTCGTATGCGGCTTTGAAGTCGACAAATAGGTGGTGAGTGTCGACTTGAAATTCATTGTTTTTTTCCAGGACCTACCGTATTGTAAAGATTTGGTCGATGGTGGACTCCCTGGCCTGAATCCGCACTGATAAGGATCTATCAGCTTATTTCCAAAAGGCTTCAGGTGTTCACACAAAACGGCAGAGAAGATTTTGTAGGCAATGTAAGGGAGGCTCATTCCTCTGTAGTTGGCGCAATCAGAGGGGTCTCCTTTCTTGTGGATGGGGCATACGATGCTGAGACTCCATTCCTCGGGCATGCTTTCCTCTGACCATATCTTACAGAAGAGCTGGAACATGCTCCTAACCAGGTAATCCCCAGCTGCCATGAAGAGCTCAGCAGACAGCCCGTCTGCGCCAGCAGCTTTATTCGACTTGAGTTTCGCTATGGCAATCTTAACTTCGTCGAGGTCAGAGTGACAGAGTTCTCTGCGGTCTTCGTCGATTAGAAATGTCTCTAGTATACAGCAGCTAAAACAGCGGACCAAGTACGCTTCCCTGAGGAACACCACCCCTTTGTTTTTTTTTGTTTGTTTAGAGACTCGGGCAGGTTCAAGAGTTTTTATTCTCTTATGATGTGATAGACACACAACCTGAACAGAGTGCAGTGGTTTTGGGTCTAAGGCTTGTGAATTCGCTCCCGTGTTTAACATGAAAGAGTCCATTAGATATGTAATTTTAAAGAACGTTCGATAATTGTTCGGCGAAAACTTGTCTCAGTTTATATTTCAAGCCTTCGTGCCACAGTTTGTCAAAGGCTTGGGATACATCAAGGAATATACTCGAACATATTGGCTTATGTTCGAGTGCTTTTATGACCACATCTGTTATTCGATGCACTTGTTCTACTTGTTCTATAGTGAAAAATCTTGCTTCTGAAGCCAAACTGATGATCCGGCAAACGACGCTTTTCTTCGACAATCGGCTTTAAGATTGATTATAATTCTTTCCAAGACTTTCGAAATTATTGTCAACAATGATATTGAGCGATAAGATTTTTGAACCGTCGCGTCGGTGGTTTTCCGAGTTTTAGAACCATAACAACTTCGGCGACCTTCCATCTACTCGGTACGTGTTCCTAATCTAAGCCTGTGCTAAAAAGATATGAAAGATTAAGTAGAGCATTTCTCGGTAAATTATTTCAGCTCGGTAAAATCATATTTACGATGAATGATGGCGCGGTAGTAGAAGGCACGGAAGCTCACCTCACGTGGATCATTTTCTACTGAGTCACGGCCGCCTTGCCCAATCAAATACACTTGTTTAAGAAGTACACTTGTCCCCATACACCACCTGCAGTTTTCGGAGGATTTTTGTTTTTTTTTTTTTACCAGATTTCAGTGAAACTTGAATCATAACACGTGAAAAATTGTGCTCTGCTCGACGCTTTTGGTTGCTTTTGTTGATCCTTATAAAGCAAGTAATGTTTGTAATGAGTTTTATTTTTTTTCCATTTATTTCAAAAATAATGTAGAAGCTTGAGTTAAATATAGTCAAAACCCATTGAAAATAGATTAGTTAAACTATCCATCCGAAAAGGCTGTCAGTTCCAGCACGTTACAAGTATGAAATCTCTACGTATGTAAGTGCGCAACGAAAGAAGCAGCATCAAAGAGCTCCTTTGTGAGGATACCGTTTGCCATTTCCGGTATCCCAACGTCCATTCATTCTAGTTTTTCTTCCCACAACACCCGCTTTGTTAATTAGTTTTCATAAATTCGTTTAACTCCCTTGAATGCACCATTAAAAGTCGGTGCTTTTTACAAAGCTGCAATTACTCAAGACTACCGTCTACTACGATAGTTTAATTTCGAATACAATACAACTTCATTCCGGATGAAATGCAGCGGATGTAATAATAACGCTATTAGTAAAATTGACTTCTTAACGTTTTAAGCTTAACCTTTACGTGTACTTTCACCTAAGATTTGGGTAAGCATTTTCTGGTTCATATGAACAGAACAACAAAGTTAACAAGAACTGACGGTGTGCGTCGCTCTTCGAAAGGCGGTGCGACATCAAACTACATCTTATGCCGGACAAAAGTCATCTTAGTTATCGACCGCAGACTACCTTTATAGGGATTGTTCTCTTATTCAGATGGGCAAGGGATAAAACAAACAAGAAGGGAGTGAAATCATAAATTTGCCGTCGTCATTAAGGAGTTGATTGAATTTGTCCACGAACAGGACAAACGTATTGCACTGCAGGACAACAAAGGGAAGCTGGAAAATATGTCCTATATACGTACAAAAAGGTCTTAATGAAAAACTGGGGAAAAAACGAAGCAACATCAAATCGAAAGACAAACTTAATTAATATCCGGAATATTTATGAGCAGTGCAGTTAGAAATACTCTGTTGCTCGGTTCTACCCCACCCGATAGAATGGAATAATTTCTCAACCTTAGCTCGGATGCCTTCATTCTAGATGGAGTTCAAACTAGAGTCTCTATTACGATATTTGCAGCGCATACACACGAATACATATGTATTCGTTCTTGTTATTATTGGAGGAAATAATATTATATCTAGCCTTAGGCTATATTAATTAGGTGGCCTCTTAAAAGGTTAATCCGTGTGCGAGCTGACTGCTTCGTCAAGGATATTTATTGCAGAGATTATTTAGAGGCTTGGGCGTCAATTACTCAGAAGTTAGGTATATAGTTTCATTTTTCACAAGATTTAAAAACCTCGAAACGGGGGCAAATTTGTGTTGAAGGCTGTGCTGGTGTCATGAAAATTGATAGGTCCCTGTGGATAGCTCTTGCACAGTGGTAATCCAATTGTGAAATTATTATGTTTCCGTTCCGATCCTTCTTAAAGGATCTTTTTGAAATTGAAGTATTTTTGAGGTAAAACATCTATTGACGCACCTTGGCAGCATCGACACGAATACCATGACGGAAAATGGCTTGACGCTATCGTGCCGTATGAGCGCGTGTATACTATCCGCTGCTGCTTATCTGTGTGTTATTTCGTTTTTTAATGCTTGTGCGTAAAGTTCCTGTTGGTATTCCATGACAGATCGAAACATATGGTGTAGGTGCGACCCGCAAGGCCCACACTACTAGTACCCTAATGTGGAAAATGAAAATACCCATTTAATTTCATATTTTTCCATTCTTAATCCCCGACGCAGAAAGGGGGTGTTATATGTAAGTTTTAGATCTCCTTGAGTCTATGTGTCTATCTGTGGCATCGTAGCTCCTTAACAAATGGACCGATTATGATGGTGTTTTTTTTTTTTTTGTTTTTTAAGGCTATCGTGATCGAAATGATTCTTAGCTACAATTTGTGAAGATCTGTTCAGGTGTTCAAGGTCATCATCTCTTTTTGTTAGCTGCGGTAAGGTTCTTAGACGAATAATGAATAATGCATCGGTTCTCGTCCGATTACCGCAATTAATCACCGTCGGGCGCGGTCAGTACTATGATGGAGGACCGCGTATTGTTGGCATCAAGCCACCTTTTTGCTGTCGCTCCATGTAACTATGACACAGTCCGAGCAATCTCATATGTATCGGTTCTCGTCCGATCGCCACAATCAACCAGCGTCGGGCGCGGTCAGTACTTAGATGGTGAACCGCTTGGGAGCACCGCGTGTTGTTGGCATCAAGCCGCCTTTTTGCTGTCGTTCCATGTAACCACAACACTGTCCGAGCAATCTCATATGTATCGGTTCTCGCCCGATCACCACAATCTCCCAGAGTCGGGCGCGGTCAGTACTTAGATTGGGGACCGCTTGAGAACACCGCGTGTTGCTAGTATTTTTGCCTTTCTTTCAGTTATTTGAAAACTTGGAATGAACCCGGTCAAATGTCAGAATCATCTTTGGTTCTCGAGATAATCGAGGCGACCATTCCCAACGCACATATGCACTTGCGCACATACGTACCATGGATTTGGATCCTGTATATATGTAGATAGAAGATTACATGTCCCGTGACCAGTTAGAGCTTCACATAGCACCCTTATGTTGGATATTGCTCTCATGTCATCTTGGTTCTCGAGATAATCGAGGCGAAAACTACAAACGCACATGCGCACATACACACATGCACACATACGTACATACATACACGCCATAGACGCAATTCAAGTGCACATTTAGACGACCAATCAGTTAAACTTTCAGTTAAACTGATGTCTAAATGCAAAAACTGAAGCGTTTAACTGAAACTGAAATTGATGGAATTCCCATAAGTTGTCAGTTCAGTTATCAGTTAAACTGATGTGAAAATTCGTTCCAGTTCAGTTGTCAATTCAGTCGTCATTTCAATTGCAGTTGGCGGTGAATCAACATTTTCGAGTTCCTGTGATAATATGGTCGATATCATTGAAATTTAACGCTCGTGCCCATGTTTGTGGAAGAAAAGTGACCCTTTTTATCACTATTCAGTGAAAAGAGAAGCAGCATACAATACGTTGAACTGAACTGATAACTGAACTGACAAGTGATCTTCTAAAAGGGGCTTAAAAGTATAAAAGCTGTGCCAATTTCACTACGGACAGTCTTTCTTTGTGCCGGTTGTTTTGCTTATCATTTTGAATCTTTCTTGGGCAAGGCTTGCTTTGCCTGTCCACATCGCCTACAGATTTCGTAACTGTTAAGTCCCAATTTATAAAGGTGGTAACTAGCGGCCCGCCCTGGCTTCGCACGGGTACAACACTGATATTGAATATACTACAGAATGTCTTTATGTATAACGTTTACAGCTTTATTGTAATTAGGTAGTAGAAACATGTTTTGTTAAGAGATTACTCTTGAAAGAGCGACATATAATTCGCCATGTGAAAAACACTCACCGTTCAAGCCTGCAACGTTGAAAGTTTGACCCTGCAATTTATTAATACTTACTTACTTACTTTTATCAGGCAAGCGGCCATAGGGAATCTGAGCCCGAGCTATAGCTGCCTTCTATCCTTGAAGGTCCCGGGCACACTACTTCCAGTTATCAAGATTAAGATTTCTTACATCCGCGATTACTTGGTCTTTATACCGGAGGTTCGGTCTTCCTCTTCTTCTCGAACTAGGAGGCTCGTAATCAAAGACCCTCTTAGCTGGAGCGTTGATGTCCATGCGCTCGATGTGGCCGAGCCAGTGTAGTCGACGGATCTTCGCCATCCGGACTACATCCAAATCTTTGTACAGCTCGCAGAGTTCGCGGTTGTGTCTTCTTCTCCATTCACCTTCCTCACAGACAGGACCAAATATCCGGCGCACTGTTTTCCTTTCGAAAGAACCCAAAATCAGCTCCGCTGTCCTGCTTATCGTCCAGTTTTCGGCTCCGTACATCAAGACTAGCAGTATGAGCGTTTTGTATAGCATAACTTTGGTCTTTCGAGTGAGGAGTTTTGACCCAAGTTGTTTGGACAAGCCGAAGTAGCAGCAGTTGCCAAGGGCAACTTGCCGGATCTCCACTGTGGTGTCAATTGTGGAAATTACGTTTGCCCCGAGGTAGACGAACTCCTTAACTACCTCGAAATTGTAGTTATCAATTGTAACATTTTTTGTCCCACTTGGTGAGCGACGGACTGGTTCTTGAATCGCCGTGAATGCTTCAACAATGTCACGACGAGAACACGCGATCATGTCGATATCATCCGCGTATCCTAGCAGCTGGATGGACTTGTCGAAGATAGTGCCTTCTCTGTTGACATCTGCCCGTCGCACTATCTGCTGCAGCACCAGGTTGAAGAAGACACATGACAGCGCATCTCCTTGGCGAAATCCGGTGCATGTATCAAACGGTTCCGAAGTTCTAGAACCGAGTTGCACGGCGCATCGCGTACTTTTTAGCGTGGCGCGACACAACTGATCAGTTTTCCTGAGATCCCGAATTCGGCCATGGCACCAAACAGTTCTTCACGATGAATACTGTCGTATACGGCTTTGAATTCGATGAAAAGATGGTGTGTCTCCATTCGAAACTCGTTGGTCTTTTCCAGGATTTGTCGAAGTGTGAAAATTTAGTCTATAGTCAATTTGCCGGGCCGGAAGCCGCACTGGCAGCTGATGATTAGTGCGGTGCAAAATGGCTTTAGACGTCCACACAATACGCTGGTCAGGATCTTGTTTACGACATTGAGCAGGGATATACCTCTATAGTTCCTGCAAGAGGTAGGATCGCCTTTTTTGTGGATGGGGCAAATAGAGCTGGTATTCCAGTCGTGGGGCATGCTTACGTCTTCCCGAATTCTGCAGATGATCTGCCGCATGCTCCCTACCAGAACATCGCCGCCAGCCTTGAAGAGTTCTGATGGCAAGCCATCTGAGCCTGCGGCCTTGTTGTTCTTCAGCTTCTAAATAGCTGTTTCGACTTCTTCGATGCTGAGTGGGAGGACTACTTTAGCTGCTGCAGTTGGGATTTCCTCGGTCGCTACCACTCTCTCTTGGTCATGCTCGTTAAGCAGCTGCTGGAAATGCTGCTTAAATACATCCACTATTCCTTCCGGGTCGGCGACAAGATTACCCTCGCAGTTTCGAAGAGCCTGGGTGCCCTTTTTGAAGTCTCCTGCAAGGTCCTTGGCTTATCCCTAGACTCGAAGATTTTCCAGTCTTAATTAATGCTCGTTACTCGTCTGATGCTGAGGCTCGTAATGCTCTTTTCTTCCGTGCTTGAGGTGTAAATCGGCCAATTGCTTGTCGCTTTGGAGGCATAACTGTACGGGAACGACGTGAAAAATGCGTTTGAATTTATTAGATCTCACAATGTATCCAATCCAATTGAACGTCATCAGCATGAACTGTCAGGGCAATATATGAAATTCATTGGAATGGTGGTGGCGCCATCTGTCGAAAATTGGTGGTACCAACTCAGAAACCTCCATGGGTCCATGCACAACAACTTTGCTAAAGATCATCACATGATCAAATGCATAGTTTACGATTCTATAAAGGACATACAGACAAACACTCATTTTTATATATGTATATAGATAGAAGATTACATGCCTTGTGACCTGTTAGAGCTACACATAGCACTCTTATGTTGGCTTTATTAAGGTCTATAGCGTCTTTGGCTCGTTTGGGATTGTTGTTCCCTTCTTGCTGTTCCAAACTGGCTTTGTTTAATGATCTATTTGTGTAGATGTATGTAGGGCTGTGTCTGAGCTGTTGAAACCATAGAGGGAGGATGGCCGCCTTTTCATTACCTTTATGCTTATCAAGGCCTGACACCCAAATCAGCTTTAGTCTGTTATTTTCTGCCAATTTGATTAGTATATTGTGACATTCCCAGACAGCCTTGAAGCTGAAAGTGTACCTCTTTAGCGCCTTAATAACCGCTTGACTATCAGAGTAAATAGATATCTTAGTATTAGTGGATCTTCTATCGCAAATGCGGTGTGTTGTTTCATTGATTTCGAACAGCTCAGCTTGAAATATTGTTGACTCATTGCAGAGAGGAATATGTAGGCTGCGTCTTGGTCATGTCACTCTAGCCCCTACGTTGTTTCCAGATTTCGATTTATCTGTATACCGTTTCTAGGCTCCATCATTTCTCCACAAGGGGTGGCTGTTCCATTCTTCTCCGCCTGGTATGAGTACTACGTAGTTTGTTTTAAAAGTCAACTCAGGGGACATCAGATCACTCATTCGGGTCAACTCGAAAATGTTGTCCACTCTTCTAAGAATCTCTAGATGTCCAACAATGTCTCCTTTGTATTTGTAGGTTCTCGGTAAAGCAAAGGCTTGTTTTGCAGCTTCAGCCTATATGGCAGTGTGTAATTGTAGAATGTTCAGTATTGCCTCCACCCTGCTGTCGGAGTTTTTCTCATTGACCTAGTAGCCTTTGCATTTTAATGAGTGTGTTCATTTCACTTTGTTCACATTTATTTACCATATAATAGCGCCACAAAGTATGGTTGGTAGATCCACAGACTCGTTTTCGGGTTTAGTCCCCACGTTTTGTCTATCAGTTGTTTTAGGGTCCAGAGAGCTTTGATGGGCTTTGAGTATATTTTGTTTATGTGTGTACTCCAAGAGAGTTCTCGGTCCAATGTTATACTCAGAAACTTTACCCTTCCTTTAATGCAATGCAGATTTCTTTGATTTTGGGAGTTTGAAATTAGTTTGTTCTTCCTTTTGCTGGGATTGATGGAGAGTCCTTCTTCGTCGCACCAATTCCAAATCATTTTTAGAGCTCTTTGCATGAGATTTCCTACAATGTCTTCATGTTTTTCTTTAATGACGGTTATATCGTCAGTATATCCGATGGCTATGAAACCATTATTATTAAATACATAGGGAAGTTCGTCTACCGGAATTGACCATAGAAGTTGAGATAAGACACCCTTGAGGGCAACCTCTAATAGTTGGCTTTTATATGCTGTTATATTCTTTTAGCTTGACGTTTATCTATTTAGTAGTTAAAGGGTCGACCCTTTTTGCAAGGCGTATTTGTTAACGGTAAGTAACTTGCATTATCAAATGCTCTTTCTATGTCCATAAAGGCGCAAATCGCGACGGGATTTTTGTACAATGTCTCTGACCTTATGAAGGGCGGTTACTGTAAACTTACCTTACCTTAACTTACAGTGTTGTTCTTATGACCAGTTCTATCAGTTTTTCCACATTTTAGTAAAAATGAGGAGAGACTGAATGGTCGGTGGGACTTGGGGTTATCAGGTGGTTTGTTGCCTCCTTCGGGAATAAATACTACCCTAGTCATTCTCCATTTAAGGGAATATAATAAGTTATGAGGCTATTGCCAATGATTTTAACTAAAATCGTACTAAAAGTGCCGGAAAATTCTGTCCAGCCTAGGAGCTTCGAATGGTTTGAAGCTATTGATAACCCAGTCGACTTTTTCATACGTTACGTACTTAGTTACGTTGATGTTTCTACCTTTGTTGAAGATAACGTGTTTGCTTCAAAGTAATCTGTAGTGGGAAAATTGGTCTTTCGAGCTACCTTTAGGGTGTCTGCAAAGTTATGCAGACCAAGTTAAGTAAACCAAGTGGGTCTAGTTGCCTTTGAAGAGGGCCTTAAAAACTCTTGTCGTTTCAGGTATGTCCTTTAAGTTCTGACAATAGTTTTTGCACGATTTTCTCTTGGTTGATGTGCGAAAGACAAAATAGCACGGGTTTTTTTTTGCATTGGTTTGTAATTCACGGTATAATTTAGTTTCATTGTGAATAAATTACAAGTGAAGGTTTTCTCTGACCCCTGGCACAACCCACTGAGTAGTAATATGATTGAGTTTAGGGCATTTCAAAACTAAACTCCCAGCAGTACAAAATTTATTTTTAATTCATCATCACGTCCCTGTGGACACCTTTTCGTAATGACAGGGAAAATAAGCTCAAGTAGCCCTTTTTCCCAATAATATGACTTCGACGCTCGGTAAGCCCGAAACAGTTTCTCTCCGACTACGATATACTTGACACTCTTAACCCTCGTATACTCTCTGTGTGTTTTTCTTTTGAATATGCGTGCCAGTGACGGTCAAAACAAAAACATAGCCCAAGTAACTACGAATAATATAGAAGTTATAATACGAATTACACGTGAGATTAGTGTTACCCAAGCAGCTCGTGGTGATTATGTGCTTCTCAAATTAAAATGGATATTGGGAGAGAATTTCTAATGGATCCCATACTATATATCACGTTATCCTTTTCTACAAACTCTAATAGAGTAGAGTTTGTTATACTATCATGGAAATAGTTTTTGATCACACGTACACGGTGACCGAAGCAAGCTTACGGCTATAGTCATTCACAGCTTAAGACATAACTTTACGATGTGCTCTTTCCAAAGGAGCTATAAGCCGTTGAATCTTCGGCACAAAGCGGAAAATATGCTTAAAACGTGCGGTTTGAAGGCATACGTTCCCAACTGCCATCACTTGGAAACCCAGCGATGAAGGGAAAAGAAATTTGCTTCAGGAATATATAAAAGTATGCTTCAAAGGAATATTGAAATGCATACGAGTAGATTAGAATAAATATCTACTTCAATGCATACATGATTCCTTGCTCCGCTCGACATTGTATGATGTTTGTTCATACATACACTGCCCTATGTTCAATATCAGCCGGACTAAAGATGGTCCTAAAAACTATCAAATACGAAGGACTACCATAAAACGTGCCGAGTGCCATACATACCATCCCTAAAAGCATGTTCATGAATTTATAAACCTTAATCGTTCAAAGTCCTTGCAAAATGTCGTGCCATGTGATAAAACAACCTCTACAATATTATCCCTAGATACAGATATCTCACTCAAACACACACACTATCCAACGAAAAGGATAACAGAAAATAAACTGAAACATTGTGCAATAATATTTGATCGCCATTACTTTCTCTAGAAGCACACCAATCGCAGTAGCAAGTACACGCGAAGACGAATGAAGATTGAGCAGGACCAGCTCACAAGCTCACTGCAAGGACGAATAAGCCATAAAACACTATTCGCATAATGTCGTCACCAATTTTTACGAGAGCTCACAAGATGCAAAAGTCAATTCGATGGAGTGAATTTAATATCTCATCAAAATCTACTGTAAAGAAAAAATCGTACATACGAGTACATGTACACTGCGAGAGTAATTTTTTTCGTTGTCGTACTTGTTGTACGGGGTGAAGGGAATTTTACGAGGAACACATGAATGTTTAACGACTTCTTGCCACTCTTGCCAATTGCATCGTTAAATCGTATGACTTTTTCTTCTTCTTTATGTTGTACGAAATAAATTCACACTACAAATTCAAAATGATGCTATAAATCTATGCTTTTAATTGTCAGCGAAGCTCGACGGTAGATAAGTTTTGCACACATGCTGGTAGTGGGACATTGCGAGTTATGTGAAAGGTATCGTAAAGCTGCAAGTGAGCCTGTAAGTCTTTCTGTGTGAAGTAAACTATTTTGAATATGATTCAATTTGGGCTAGATAATATACACACTTAGATACTTCATGTAGGGCAGCGGGAACGGGCATGGAGAGCAAAGAAGTTAATATTGTTCCTGCTCAATTCAAGTTGGCACACGGCCCCTGTGTGGCCTCCCCTGGATAGCTGCCCATCCGCCAGGTCGTGAACTAACACGTGCAGCGACCTGACCCACTTGTTTCTGGGAAAAAGTAACCTGGCCCTCCAGGTCCTCCAACCACAAGGCTAGATTACTGCCGGATTCACATTGGATAATTCTTGAGAACGACTATGTAAATGACTTGCGAGTCTGCACCTGGTAGATGACGTTCCTTTACAGACCGGGTGCAGGCAATCAATTCGAAAAAACCCTCAACTGCTATAAAGCAGATATAATCGCACTCCAAAAAGTGCGATGGGATGGACCGCGCAAAACACGGATAAAAATCTGCGACATCTGCAACGGGAATTGCTACAAGCAGAACAAATAACGCTTATTCGGATGCGGATTCATTATTCGAGGAAGACTTCGACAAAATATCTTAAGCTTTTGGCATGTAAGCAAGCAAACACCTAATAACAATCTACATGAAATCTGAATTCGGGAAAATTGGCTTAATATGCAGTCACGCCCCAACTTGTACTAGGAGACCTCAATGCTATTGGAGTCGATCACGGGGCGGGCGTAGTCTCCTTCCACCTAGCACACGAATCCCGCACCCCAACATCCACAAAGGAACCTGGTGACCACCTGATCAGTCGACCATCAATCAGATTGATCACGTTGCGATCGATGCCAGACACACCCCCAGCAACCTAGATGTACGAATCTTCCAATGAGCTATTATCGACTTGGATCACATCCTTGTTGTAGCCACGGTATGAATGAAGAAACGGAAGTTTGACGTCGTAATGTTACAATCGCAGGAGACCGCTAGGATCTCTGCCGATTGAGTTTCCCTCAACCTTTCGAAAACTCTGATTACACCGACACAATCCACAGAACAACAGAGGGAGCATTGCCAGTGCGCCATCAGAGACGCTGCCTCTGATGTGTCGGATTCCAAACAACCACCAATTAGAAACCACTGGTTTGATGAGCAATACGGGCACGCCCATGTAGCAAAACAAACCGCCTACAAAGCCAGATTATATAGACAGACGAGAGCCGCTCGTGGGGGACACACCCTTTTAAAGAAGAAAAAAAGAAAGCATGAAAAGCGTGAGAACATCCGGACATCCCAGGGCAAGAGCGGAAGCCTGTAGGAATGAAGACGGCCAACTAGTAATAAAATCACAGTTGATGCTGAGAATATGGAGGGAACACTTCTGTAGACTATTTAATGGCGGTGAGAAATCTAATACCGCTGTCAGGCAGAAAGATCCATTTACAACGGACGAAGATGCAAGAGAATTCCGTCCACCCGACCTGGATGAAGTTAAGCTGGTAATGTCGAAGTTTAAGACCAATAAAGCCGTGGTGGCTGGAGATGAGCTGATATGGCGCAAGCACCAGCTCATCTGTAAAATATGGTACGAGGAAAGTATGCCCGACGAATGGGATTTCAGCATCGATTGCCCAGCCCACAAGAAAGGAGACCATATAATTGCGTCAACCACAGGGGAACAGTCCTGCTTAACATCGCATATAAGGCCTTCCCTTCTGTACTCTGTGAACGCCTGAAACCCTCTGTGGATAATCCGATAGGTTCTTATCAGTGTGGTTTCAGACCAGGTGGAGCCAAGTATTCACACTGCTGCAGATCTGGGAGAAGACTTAAGAATACCAAAACGACACCATCATATTTCCGTCGACTTCAAAGCCTTGTATGATAGTGTGCATAGAGACGAGCAAGCTTGTCAGATTGTGCAGGATGACTATGCATAATTCTCTCTGCTCCATTTAGGTCAGTAGCGAATTAACTGAGACTTTTGATGTTAAAAAAGGATTTAGACAATGTGACGCGCTGTCGTGCAATTTTTTTCAAAATCGTGCTTGCCTGCGCAACTGCTTGCTTACGCGAATGACATTGACGTAATAGGACGAACACAGCGAGACCTTAATGAAACTTTCAAAAGCATTGAAGCGGAGGCGGCTAAAATGGGTCTCTTGGCAAAACGAAATATGTGCTGTCAACCAAAAAAGAAGCGCAACACCGACCTCGCGTCCAGAACGTTACAATGAGCAGCTACAAATTCGAAGTGGTAAAAGACTTAATTTACTGTGGCTCACTAATGAGCAGCGATAGCAACACCAGCGCTGAGATCAAATGGAGAATTACTTTTGCCAAACGCTATTTCTTTGGTCGCAAAAGAGAAGTAGGTTATACAAAACTCAATCACCCCGATCCTCCTCTATGGCACAAGGGCCTGGACTTAAGCGAATGCGGATAAGGAGGCCCTTGGTCGTTTCGAGAGGAAAATTTCACGTTCAATCCATGGTCCCGTTTATATTAACAGAGATATCGTCCTAGTTCCGCGTCTACGGATCCAAAGTCTAAGATGGTTAGGCCATGTAGAGCAAGGGGGACGAGGGACGACGCAGCAGAAGATGACCGAATTTAAGGTAGCGCACACAGATGGAAGGGGACCGTAACCAGCTGGGAGTGCGTCGCTGGAAACACCTGTGCCAGCTGGAGAAGCTTGTTGGTTGGCGCCAAGGCTCATAGCGGACTGTAGCGACACCTAGGTAAGTAAATAGATATGTACATCATGTTAAGTGAATTGCACTTTTTAAAGGTTTCGCTTAGGTTTTATAATAGCTGAAAACTGCCTTAGTCGTTTTTCACAAGCTTGGACTATATGATGCATGTATAAGAACATCATGCAACATTATAATATTAGAACACAATGGACAATTTTTTTTTGTTATTTGCCCAAACCGGCAACTTCCGAGCAATTACGTACATCAGGCGGCCCGATAACTTGCCCGAGCTCCAGCATTAAAACCAGCTCACAAGGGCGACTAAGGCACTGTGGGCCTGTCGACGAACTGACGGTAAAACATGTGGTTAAAACGTAAGGTTATCCACTGGCTTTATGAAGCGATAGCAATATTTTTCATCACTTAAGCGTCTGAAGTATTGTAGAGAAAATTTGAACAAAAAAAGATAATCGTTAAATATCAACGCCTTAAGAGACTAGCGTGTCTTGGCATTACATGCGCTATGCTAACCTGCCCCACGGTAGTACAAGAAGCACTGATTGGACCTAAATTCACCTTCATAGTTAACTTGTAGTAGTTTATAATTTTTTGTCTTTAATACCGCAGTCCGATCATTGCTAGTCCATAGCACTTGGGTAAGGACCTTGTCGTCTCCACTCTCTGCAAGTTGGAGGATGAGATTGGCAGAAGTAACCTTACTATAATGGATGTTTGTCTGGGTTACATGCTGCATTGACTTATCGCTTAACCCAATTGCCTCTGCAACAGTGGCGTCCAAATCCTCTGAAACAGAGGATAGGGTACCGGATTTCTGCCGGGCTCTGAAGGAGGCTGAGATGGTGGGAATGGTGGCCATTATCTACCTCTCGTCTTGTTCATACAAGTTTAGCTTGATTGCTTTAATGCCGTATCGGACTTTATCTTGCTTCGTTTTTAGTGGTGGCAGTGAATGTCTGTTCAGCAACAGGGTAATTGTCCTTGCAGAGTATAAGAGCGGCTTGTGGGCTCTACGAGCCGTGGGTGGCCGTGGTCAGTGGTTAACATCATCGACCGCCGAGCGAAAGGTCTATAGTTCAAATTCGCTTAAAGCCAAGAAAAAGTAATTCCCATACGGACAAAAAGTATGCAACGCAGTTGTGAATGGAAAGTGACCAGACATACTGCTGCAGGCATAACACTCAGAGTATGTGGTCAACTGAAATTCATCCTCTGCGTACGCAATATTAAAGTGCTCGAACGAATTAGTACGGACTATAACCAACTCGGAGAGCACCGTGGCGCAGTGGGTAGTGTGTTGGCCTCTGATGCCGATGACGCGGGATCGAACCCCGACACAGCCATGTCATCGAACGTGTTTTCATGGTGTTTCTCCTCAGCGGGGTTCTGACAAAACCCCCTGTAGTAAAATTGTCATGAAGAGCTTCTCGAAATTCGCCGTTCGGAACCGGCAATAAGTGTCCCTTTCACCTATGGGAAAATGAAATCACACACAACATGGGTGATTGAGAGAAGCTCGGCTCAGGTCCTTCATGGACTGTAACGCCAACATACGTACATACATACATACATAACCAACTCGGAATTTGGTCGACTCTCGTCGTATCTGGGACAACCACCCCTGGCAGTAGTGAACGAACATCAATGACCCAAACCACTGCACTCCGTTCAGGTTGTGTGTCTGTAGGCACATCATAAGAGAAAATATAAATAAAAACTCTTAAACCTGCGCGAGTTTCTAAAAAATAAAAAAAACGAGCTGAGGAACATAAGCTTCTAAAGAGGAAAAAGAAGCGGGCGATTGAAAACTTGAAGAGGTGCTATTGCAGGCACGACGTTAGAAAATTTTATCAACGGATAAAATGAATGTCTCAAGGCTATAAAGCCCGAACGGAGGCCTGTAAGGATGAGAACGGACACCTAGTAGTAGAACCTAGCAGTCGATGCAGACTGTATAACGGCGATGACAGCCAACATACTGCCGTCAGGCAGAATGATCCATTCCTTAACGACGAAGATAGCAGAGAATTCCGTCTCCCTGACCTCGACGAAGCTGAAATTGCCATGTCGAAACTCAAGTCGAATAAAGCTGCAGGCGCAGATGGACTGTCTGCTGAGCTCTTCAAAGCGTCTGGGAGTGAGCTGGTTAGGAGCATGCACCGGCTTATCTGTAAGATATGGTCAGAGGAAAGCATGGCCGAGGAATGGAGTATCAGCATTGTTTACCCGATCCACAAAAAAGGAGACCCCTTGGACTACGCCAACTGTAGAGGAATAAATCTCCTTAATGTCGCATACAAGATCTTCGCTTCCGTTTTGTGTGAACGCCTGAAGCCATTCGTAAATAAGCTGATAGGTCCTTATCAGTGTGGCTTTAGGCCAGGGAAGTACACCATCGATCAAATCTTCACACTACGGCAGATCCTGGAGAAATCCAATGAATTTCAAGTCGATACGTACCATCTATTCGTCGGCTTCAAGGCCGCATACGACAGCGTAATTAGGATTGAGCTACTTATATAACGCCATGTTTATTTTTGACATCCCTGCTAAGCTCGTCAGACTATGCAGGATGACCCTGGAAAATGCTCGCTGCTCCATCCGAATCGGTGCAGAACTGATCGATAGTTTCGAAGTCAAGAATGGATTTAGACAGGGCGATGCGTTGTCGTGTGATTTTTTAAACATCATATTAGAAATGATTGTGCAAAAATCACAGGCCAATACAAGAGGCACAATATATTTCCAATCCTCGCAACTACTTGCATACGCGGACGACATTGACATAATAGGTAGATCGCAGCGAGATGTCAATGAGGCGTTTGCGAGTATTGAGATGGAGGCGGCAAAAATTGGTTTGGCAGTTAATGAGGGCAAGACTAAATAACTGCTGTCATCGAAAAAGGACACTTACCACCGATGACGTCTTAGACAGAACGTGCATATTGGCAGATATAAGTTTGAGGTAGTTAAGGACTTGATATACCTCGGCTCCGCAGTGACTTGGAAGAACCGCACCAGTTTCGAAATCATGCGCAGTAGAGCCCTCTCTCGTACGACCAAGTTGACCTTATATAAGACCTTAATTATCCCGGTCCTGTTATACAGCGCAGAGACATGGACTTTATCTAAAGCGTTTCGAGAGAAAAATTCTGCTTGCACACAGACGGGGGTAGGAGGAGAAGATTCAATCACGAACTGTACGGGTTGTACAGCGACATGAGTCTAGTCTGGCGTCTACGGATCCAACGCCTAAGATGGCTAGGCCATGTAGAGCGAATGGATACCACAGCTCCAGCCCGTAGAGTTTTTGAATCCAGCCCCAAGGGACGAAGAAATAGTGGACGGCCGCACTTAAGGTGTCTCGCACAGGTGGAAAGGGACCTCAACCAACTGGGCGTGCGGCATTGGAAAAGACTAGCGAAAGATCGTGCTAGGTGGAGAGGCATTTCGGTTGAGGCCCAGGTTCTTCCCCGAACTGTAGCGCCCGTTAAGTAAGTAAGTAAGTAAGAGTACTTTTCAACCTCCGTCTTGATGACCTTCCAATTAGCAGTCGGAAGATCGGATTTGAATACTTACTTCAGTTATCTAATGTTTTCTTTTCACTATTTAATAGCGCACGGGGACGACAGATCTTGTAGAAACGTGACTTTGATTAAACTCATCTTCCAGAAATCAAAGACGCTTATTTGGAACGCTTTTGGGCCTAAGGACCTTTAGGAACACTTGAAAACACTGGCGTAAGTTCGCAATCATTATTGCGGACGGGCATCCATTAGCAATCAAAAGTGTAGTCAGATCATTGGGATCTGGCTGGATCAGTGTCTATATTTTAATAAAGAGCCCGGGGCGCTTTCGCTCTGACAAGATGGCTGTTTTCTTGACTCAACTTGACTGTAAGGATGAAGATAATCTGTTACATGACCTTATTCAGGCCCATGATTGCCGGGCAATATCTAAGGACAATATCTAAGAGACAATATCTAAAGACTTGTCGCGGATTACACAGAACACAAGAGCCCAAGTACATGAAATTCAATCCCAACGAGGGATGAGTTCCGTAATTCCATGGAATAGTGACTCCTTTACGAACCTAACGTCGTGGTCTGTAAGCCGAAGCGCCTCAGGTTCAGCAGAATGGTAAAGGCATTCTTATTGAAAAATCCGTTTTTTCTTTCGAATTTATTTAGTACATGTGCTCAACACTGGCTGCAGAACAAATCCTTTCGAATAATATTCTAAGAAACCACCGGAACTGTACTGCGGTCTCCTGAAAATAGTCACTTGTGTCCATCCCCTTCCATGCACTTAAATTAATTATCAAGTATATGTATGAAACAGTTCCGTGTGGTATTGTTTTAATAACTAAATTCAATTGAAATCAAAGTCACACGAAATCCATTAGTTCCTCCGTTTAAGTTCATTCGCTCTGAGCATGAACTCAAATCCGATTAAACAAAACATGAAGCAAAACCAACTGAAGTAACAAGAGAACTTAATTTCATCATCCTTAAACATAAACTCGTCGACAGAGGGAAGGAATTTTGAATTCGAAATTCAAGCGACTTCAGTTAGACTTTTAAAACTTATGACTTCTTGCTGAGGTAGGAACACTTACGGTCACGTATGTGCGGCGGGAAAACTTTATCCGCAATATACGAGCATCTCATCCACATATGTACTTATGGTACGGGAAAGGACAATGACAAGAATGTACCATTAAGGGTCGGAAGTAGTTGGTTGAAAAGCTCGAAGGTGGGTGGCTCACCAATACTTAAGCTACAACTGAAGATCGTGAAAACATTAAGCCGTCATCAGCATCAAGTGTGAATCCGATAACTACCCAGATACGAGTGAATATGCATGCAAGTATGTATATGGATTCATTTGTACGCTATTGGGTGTAAAATGTACGGAGCTAAGCAAATTGCCGAGTCTTTCTCTAAGCACATGGCAACTTGTGCGCTGCGGTCGACTTAGTCGACCCAAGTCGATGGAATCACCCAAATACTAACTTTGTTAAATTAATATTTACATAACGTCAAAGAACCTCAAGAGGCTGCCTTTGAACATTTTGATTGCTAAATACCTGTTTGCCGTCCTGGTGAACGTGAATCGATTTAGCAAAAAAAAGATTTTGTGTTGGCCGCCACGCGGATGACAGCCTCGCTGAATAGTAGACCACAGTACTTACGTACATATATACTCACACCTATAAACATACATATGTATAGCCAGCATGAGTGCGTTGAAACGTTTTCCCTTATATGCTCGACTGGGCATGATGACTCCCATTTTACTGCCACAAAGGAAAGTCCTCTCCTGCTATTCCTAGACAGTTGACTGAGTTTCGCTAAGGTTTCTCGCGATGTCTTGACGTCGCTTCTGCACTTGAACACGGATATAGATAGACATACTCGTATGTTGGGATGCAGAAACCTCAGCATGTGAATAGCTATGTATGCGGATCCGTTGGTTGGCTAAGAATTTCCACGATGGTTCTATTCTGCTTAGAAACGAAGTTTTCTTGTTTCCGGTACGATGGTTACGTGATGGATAGGAATGCTTGAACGGCGAGCATTTTTTTTTTTTAATTTTTCCTCTCGCACGGTTTCGCCCTGTTTACGTTCGTCCGCTTGTTCAAGTGGCGCTGGATCTGTAGTTGACTTCATCGTGCTACTCTTAATCCCCATTGAAATAGTTCGGCGCTTGCGAGTGAGAATATGTGGCTGCGAGATGTTGGTTTTTGGCTAGCGCCCCGAATCGACTAAATCAATTGCCTTCAGTGCAGCAATTTTGGTTATTAAGTAATTGTGAGTATTCAATATACCCGAGGGAGCAATTAGGAGATATTATTAGGACGTAACTGGTGCTGTCAGGAAATGGAGTTCTCCTAAGGTTTTGTAAAAGGTTCTGGTTATGGTACGTAAGAGGTTGTGCATTGCATGGCATGCATTCAATATGAATTTCTGCCTGCTTTATTTAGAAGGTGACTCTGGCAGTTCTATACATATGTATGTATATGGGATTCAAGTACTGGATTCCTAAAGGGAATGTCTTGGTAGATTACGAATGATGAAATGTTGCAAAGTTCACATTAATACTGAACTGTGGCTTAAATGTGAAAGGCGGTTAGGGTCGAATGTTCTACAAATAGTATGGACACGACTCTTTATGGCGGAATAACCCTTTCCCTACAAAATAACTTTGAAATGATTAGTGGCGTATTTAGCTGCCATTAGTATAATCTACATAATAATTAAGTTTAGTGTAATCATTTGTTTTTTTTTTTTATATCAAATTAAGTACCCTGCTTGGTCCAGTTTGCTTACTTAAATCAACAAGCATCGCCTTTCTTTCGAACAGCTCTAACTTTGGTCTTCTTCACGAGCAAACATGCGCCTATGTTTCCAGCAGTAATATATACATACAATTCTTACATACTTAATTTCTTAATTAGGTGGCGCTACAGTCCGTGGTGAACCTGGGTCTCAACCAACAAGCGTCTCCAGCTGGCACGGTCTTTTGCCAGCTGTTTCCAGCGCCGCACGTCCAATTAGTTAAGGTGCCCTTCCACATGTGTGCGCCACCGTATATGCGGCCCTCCTCTGCCGCGCCTACTTTCCAGGGTTGATTCGCAGACTCTTCGGGTCGGAGCTGTATTTTCAATGCGCTCTACATGGCCTAGCCACCTTAGACGATGTCGAAAAAGTTGCATGACAGCGCGTCACCTTGCCTAAATCCTTTTTTAACATCAAAGGTCTTGGTTTGCTCATTACCGACTTTAATGGAGCGGCGAGAATTCTCCATTGTCATCCTGCACAGTCGGATGAGTTTGTCAGAGATGTTAAAACTAGACATGGCTTTATATAGCTCATCTCTACACACGCTGTCATATGCAGCCTTCAAATCGACGAAGAGGTGGTGAGTGTCGATTTGGTATTCCTGGGTCTTCTCCAAGATCTGCCGTAGCGTATATATTGTGGATTTATCTGGCCTGAAACCATACTGATAAGAGCCGATCAGGGTATCCACAATTCAGGCATTCACACAATACGACATCTTATATGTTAAGGAGACCTATTCCCCTATAGTTGGCGCAGTTATAGGGTCTCCTTTCTTATGGACCGGTCAAACGATGCTGAGATTTAATTTGTCGGGCATGCATTCCTCCGACCATACCTGGCAAATGAGATGGTGCGTGCACCTTACCAGCCCATTTCCAGCCGCCTCAAGAAGCTCAGCAGACAGGCCGTCTGCGCCCGGGGCTTTATTAGACTTAAGTCGCGATATCACTATTTTGACTTCGTCTAGGTCGGGTGGACGGATTTCTCTTACATCGTAGTCCATTACGAACGGATCGTTCTGTCTGACAGCGGTAACTTGTCTGTCATCGCCGTTATATAGTCTGCAGAAGTGGTCTTTCCAAATCCTCAGCATCGATTGTGATTCTACTACCAGTTTTTCATTTTCATCCCTGCAGGCCGCCGCTTTGGCTGTGTAGTCTTGGCATGTTCGTTTTACCTTATTGTAAAACTTCCGGGCGTTATTCCTGCGGGAGCATCTCTCCATCTCCTCGATCTCACGCTTTCCGTGTTCTCTCTTCTTTCTTCTGAGAAGAGTGTGTTCCTCTCTTCTGTTCTACTCAAAGATTTCGCGAGTAGCTCTCATCGTTGAAGCATTGCTTTATATGTCTCTTGTTTAGCTGCATGGGCTTGTTTGCATTGTTTACCAAACCAAGGGTTTCTAGGTGGTGGCGGTTTGAAACCCAGTACCTCAGAAGCAGCACTCTCTAAGGATTGCTGACAACGGATCGATTGCTATTGTACGGTCTGAGCAGGTGTTGGATGGTTTTCTAAGAGCTTGAGGGAGACGCGATTGGCGCAGACTTTGGCCAATCCCATTTCCCCCATTATTGAGAGAAATCTTGCCAATGTGATCGAAATCTTCTTCTTCTTTGATTGCGTTATAGCCCATGAAGGACCAGAGCCAAGCTTCTCTTCAATCACCCATATTGTATGTGATTTATTTTTCACACAGGTGAAAGGGACCTACAGTTTAATACCGATCCCGAACGGCGTTTGTCGAGAAGCTTTTCCAAGGCAACTTATACTACGGGGGATTTCGCCAGTACCCCACCGAGGAGGGACGCCGCGAAATAAACATTCAGTGACGTTGGTGTTATCGGGATCCGAACTCGCTCATCGTGCGTCAGAGTCCAACACACTAACTACTGCGCCACGGCGCCATAATAGTCCATCGAAATGGTCCAAAAATATTTCAGCAAATGGAAAACCAAACTTAATGAAGAAACAACTCAGATAACCTATCTACTCAAAAACTACTGCTTTGTTACCAGTGGATATATGCAGCTATAGAATAGCTTTAAATTAAGTGTCCTCAGTCCGGTATTTAGGGACATATCTAGATACAAAATTAACTTTCAATGCGATGTTGTGCAGGTCCCGATAAACCAACCACATCGAATGTTTATTTCGCTCCAATAAAAAAGGCACAATTCCTCGCATATGTTGGTGACATTGACGTGATTGGGAGAACGCAGCAAGACGACAATGAAGCTTTTGTGAGCATTGAAGCAGAAGTTGCTAAAGTGGCCCTGAAGGTAAAAGAGGGCAAAAGCAAATAAAACGCGCACAACACCGACGCCCTGGCCAGAACGTCACTATTGGCAGCTATAACTTTGACGTGGTTAAGGATTTCGTATACCTACAGACAGAGCTATTAACAATAAAAGAGACCTTGTCTTGGCCTTGTCTTGAAGTAGAACAAAACCTACCACGAATATTCGCATCCTCACAGACAGTCAAGTAGCCTTGAAATCGCTGGAGTCCTTTGTGTACATTTCAAAAGTAAGCCTTGATTGCCGCCTGTCTCTTAACGAGATGGCCGATCAGTTTAATATACATACATCTTCTATGGGTACCAGGACACAGCGATATCTCAGGAAATGAATGATCCGACACATTCGCCAGACAAGGAACGGCACAACAATCAAACATGGCATGCCCAGGTAAAACTATAGCAGCCATTAAACTTAAACTTACAAACCTTGCCATGGCTAAGATGAACCTGAGATGGCCCCAGGGGCATACCTGCCTCATCACCAGGCAAATTCTGCCTCGACTTGACAACGTATTAAGAGACTTCCTAAAACGAACTGACATCTACAAAATTATTGGTGCCATCACCGATCACTCTCTCATTGGCAGTCACGCACAAAAACTAGGGCAAGTTTCAAATTACTTCTGCAGAAGCTGCTTAGAAGAAGAGGAGGTCGAATCCATTCATCACCTATTCTGCTCCTGTCCGGCCCTCTGCTCATTCAGGAAACGCTACCTAGGATTCTACTTCCTTAATGACTTGACCGATGTTCAGCGGGTAAACTGACCTTCTTAATTATTTAAGAAACACAAAGAATATTTGCCTCATCCACAAAAAATCCTACTCTTGCAAGAACTATAGAGGTATATCCCTGCTCTATGTCGCATACAAGATCCTGTCCAGCGTATTGTGTGAACGTCTAAAGCCATTTTGCACCGCACTAATCGGCAGCTAGCAGTGCGGCTTCCGGTCCGGAAAATCGACTATAGACCAAATTTTCACAATTCGACAAATCCTGGAATATACCAACGAGTTTCGAATCGATACACACCATCTTTTCATCGATTTCAAAGCCGCATACGACAGCATTCATCGTGAAGGACTGTTTGGTAGGATGGCCGAATTCGATCCCAGGAAAACTGATCCAGTTGTGTCGCGTCACGCTAAAAAATACGCGATGCACCGTGCAACTCGGTTCCAGGACTTCGGAATCGTTTGAAACATGCACCGAATTTCGGCAAGGAGATGCGCTGTCATGTGACTTCTTCAACCTAGTACTGGAGCAGATAGTGCGACGGGCAGGCGTCAACAGGGAAGGCACTATCTGCTACAAGTCCGTCCAGCTGCTAGGATACGCGGATGATATCGATATCATCGCGTGTTCTCGCCGTGGCATTGTGGAAGCATTCATGGCGATTGAAGAACAGGTGAAACGAGTTGGTCTTAAGGTCAATGTGGACAAAATGAAATATATGCTGTCAAGCAAAAACCAATCCGTCGCTCACCACCTTGAAAAGAATATAACGATTGACAGCTACAATTTCGAGGTAGTTAAGGAGTTTGTCTACCTCGGGTCAAACGTAAATTCCAAAAATGACACCACAGTGGAGATCCGGCATAGAATCGCCCTTGGCAACCGCTGCTGCTTCGGCTTGTCCAAACAATTGGGGTGAAAACTCCTCACTCGAAAGACCAAAATCATGCTTTACAAAACGCTCATACTGCCAGTCTTGCTGTACGGAGCCGAGAGCTGGACGATAAGCAGGACAGCGGAGCTGATTTTGGGTTCTTTCGAAAGGAAAATTCTGCGTCGGCTATTTGGTCCTGTCTGTGAGGAAGGTGAATGGAGAAGAAGACACAACCGCGAACTCTACGAGCTGTACAAAGATGTGAATGTAGTCCGGAAGGCAAAGATCCGTCGACTGCACTGGCTCGGCCACATCGAGCGCATGGACATCAACGCTCCAGCTAAGAGGGTCTTCGACTCCGAGCCTCCTGGTTCGAGAAGAAGAGGAAGACCGAACCTCCGGTATAAAGACCAAGTAATCGCGGATGTAAGACATCTTGGCCTTGACAACTGGAAGCAGCGTGCCCGGGACCGTCAAGGATGGAAGGAAGCTATAGCTCAGGCTCAAATCCTCCATGGATCGCTGGCCTAATAAGTAAGTATGAATAGGGGATAAGCCCCCCTCGTAGCAACACAACGGGTCTCTCTGGCCTAAGTGTATACTCCCCAACCTGGAGAGGCTACGGGCTGCCTAACCTAACCTAACATATGTTGACGTCACGAAGAGACTGCGAGCATGTGTTTTCCGCTGGCTGGATATTGCACCACAACAACTACATATATACACGACAACTACATCTTGCTGTCTTCCTTCTTTTTGTCCACGATATTGACCTCTCAGGAACATTGAAGGAACATACTGTTTCTCCTAAGTGGGCTTTGGGTTCAGTACCACGGTCCCCTTCCATCTCAAAATTTGAAAAAAAGAAAATCATATTGAGGGTACAGCGCTCAGTCAATCTCCATGATAAATGTAGAATAGTTCACCTAATTGTAATTAAGACATCCCTCTATTCTTCTACCTAAATGGCTTCAGAAAAAGGAAATAATTATTGTGAAATCTATAAGTAATGTTGTAAAAGTCACCATCTAGGTGTTGGAAAAAGGCTAATGATTGCTAATTATCTTGTATAACTTTCTTCTTAAAAAAAATAAAATGAGCAACCAAGAAAACTTTTTCAGCCCAAAAAGCCCCTAAACTTCGTATCCCATTTATTGCCAAAATCCTGTCTCAACTTAACAACTTTTCTTGTAATTAGTTATTAAAATTCATCGCCATATTGCAGACGGTAGTTGATTAACAAATAAATGCATAAAAAGCAGAAAAAAAAAGGAAAACAAGCTAAAACGAAGGTTAAAGCCGATTTAAGCCACCATTGTCGCGATTGCCAATAGGCAATCAAAAGGAAAAAGAAAAAATAGAAAAGGAAAAAGTTCCAGCATCCCAATCATTATTACGAATTCATACCCGCAGGCGCTATAATCTCGATAATTTAATAGCAAATCGAAGTTTATGTAATCATTCGGAGCGTAATAGACAGACGACATCTGGCAAGCGAATCTACAGCAAAAACGAGTCTAATACAAAAGGAATGGATGGCTCTTATGGTGGGCCTACAATAGCAGCGAACGTCGACCATCTGCCAATGATAAAAAACCGCCAGACAGCATTCTTCTCCTGGTGCTTCCATGAAGGTACAGCGAACAACCGCGGGGTACTTCACAGTAAAATCATTTCGAAAAACGAAAAGGAAAATGAGATGTACTCATGGCCGACGGCACTAGTCCATCCGCTGGCTCATTCATTCAATCAGATAATCGACTCGCTTGCATCGCATAAGGACGCGAGTATACATATCCTTTGTATTCCTGCGCACCTTTTCTTTGGTGTTAACTTTTTTTCTTTGCAGTATTCCGGTAGCGCTTTATTTTTATTCCTTTTGGGTTTGGTTTTCATTAGCCCACCTGACGCTAATGAGTGATGCTATGATGAGAACACGAAGGACGACTGAAGATTGTAATTAAGAAAGAGGTTATAGGGAACGCAGGAACAAAAGCAAAAATATGTCAAGTTCCAAAAGCAGAATATTTTGCTTTGTGCCTGTGCCACTTCCTTGTTTGTTTTTTTTACTTGTTTGTTTTGTTTTCGTTTTTTTAACGCTTACTTTAACAACCTGTCTTCGGTGAGCCTTGCATCACAAAGTAGGTAGCAGTGCGGAAAACTTTGCTTTCAAGGGTTGTGTTTTTTATTTTTATTATTGGTTTTGTTGTATTTCGGCCGTTCAGGAAAAGTTACCCGTAAATTAAAAACCACAGATTCACAATTGGACCAGGTGACCGAAATTAATAAAACAAAAAGGGTGCGAAAATGAAGGGTAAAAATCCTTCTCCTAGAGTGGAAGATGTCTAAGAGTCCTTAGTCGAGGACCGTAATTAAATTTGTAGTCTAGGTAGTACAATTAAAAATTAGGCGGATTTGGTTAGAGAGGGAACTGGGAACGTAAGTTTTAACGAAGATTTGTTTAGGACAGTGTGCTCTTGATGTTGGATATATGTATATTTTTTTTGAGTAAGAAGAGGGAGAACAAATAATCTGGTGATGAAGAGTTGGTGTTTTTAAGTGTAAAAATTATCAATAATTTGTTTACTGAAATTAGCAATACTGGAATGATGTGGGGCAAAATGAAATGAAGGAATAATTCCAGTTAATTCAGACAGAGGATAGACGATTTTTTGAATTTTTGATCTTGTGTCTCTTAGACGTACAGGACTAGCAAAGGCCTCCTAGGGGTAACATCTGCCGACGGATGCTGGCCCGAAAAAAAGCGAGTAACAGCCTCTGCAGCCGAACACCTTGCAGCTCTGCTATTCAGGTCCTACTTCCACCTCTTCGTGGTACCATCTGGAAATTTCCTTACAAGGGAAGTTACTGACGGAAGAAGCCGAATGGCGAGTATCCTTCGCCACCAAACAGGACTGCTGTCGGTTGGGCTACGGTCTAGCAAACCATAACCGAAAAACCACATACTGCTCAGAAACAAAAAACGGCCTCAGATAATCAAATGAAACGGATATACATATGATGACGACCCTTTAAGAAAACAAAAAACAAACAAGGACCTTCGGTTCTGTACGTGGAATGTTAGGTTCCTAAACAGACCACGTGGGACCGATGAAGTTGCGGACGCCCTGGAACGCTATAAAGCGGACATAACCGCCATCCAGGAAATGCGATGGAATGGCCCAGGCAAAAAGCGGATGAAAAACTGCGACATCTACTAGGGTGACTGCTATAGGGAGAGAGGACAGAGACTATTTGGATTCGGATTTGTTGTTAGAGGTGGACTAAGGCATAAAGTCCTAAGCTTCCAGTATGTGTGTGAACGCCTCATAACGATCCGCATCAAGGCAACATTTTGTAACATCAGCCTCGTATGTGTCCATGTCCCCACGGAAGACAAAGATGACTCCATCAAAATGATATCTATGATCTCCTGGAAAGATTGATCACATCGCAATTGACGTCAGACACTCCTCCACTATTCTTGATATTCGTACTTTTCGAGGAGCGAACATCGACTCAGACCACTATCTTGTGGTAGCCAAGATACGTCAATGGATAACACGAACACCGCGCAGTAGAGTTAGAACACCAAGCTATGACGTCGGAAAGCTACTGTAGCCGGAGATCGCCAGTGCCTTTGCCAACCGCGTCTCCTTCAAGCTCTCCGATACACCTCAATCCTCTACTCAGTCAGTAGAGCAACAATGTGGCCAGTGCGAACAAGCCCTGCCTGCAGAGCACAGCAACGGAAGTGTTGGGCCTTAAAGCTCCACCATGACGAAACACCTGGTTCGATGACGATTGTAGAAGGATTCATGTGGAAAAGCAGGAGGCATACAAAGCCTCAGTACACAAAAAAATAAGAGCGGCTCGTGAGCTCTACGAGCTTAAAAGAAGGGAAGAACATAAGCTTCTCAAAAAAAAAAAAAAGAAGGAGCACGAGAAGCGTGCGATTGAAAAGTTGGAGAGGTGCTACTGCAGGCATGACAGATAAAGCGAACGTTTCAAGGCTATATAAAGCTCGAACGGACACGTAGTAGTATAATCGCAGTCGAAGCTGAGAATTTGGAAAAGGTACTTCTGCAGACTGTATAACGGCGATGATAGTTAACATACCGCCGTCAGGCAGAATAACCCATTTTTTAATGACGAAAATCGCAGAGAACACCGTCCCCTGACATCGACGAAGTGATGATTGCCATGTCGAAACTCAAGTCGAATAAAGCTACTGTCGCAGATGGATTGACTGCTGAGCTCTTCAAAGCAGCTGGGGGTGAGCTGGTTAGGAGCATGCACCGGCTCATCTGTAAGATATGGTCAAAGGAAAGCATGTCCAAGGAATGGAGTCTCAGCATTGCTTGCCCGATCCACAAAAAATAGACCCCTTTTGACTGCGCCAACTACAGAGGAATAAGTCTCCATAATGTCGCATACAAGATCTTCGCTGCCGTTTTGTGTGAACGTCTGAAGCCGTTCGTAAATAAGCTGATGGATCCTTATCAGTGTGGCTTCAAGCCAGGGAAGTTCACAGTCGACCAGATCTTCACACTACGGCAGATCCTGGAGAAAACCAATGAATTTCAAGTCGACACCCACCATCTATTCGTCGACTTCAAAGCCGCATACGCAGCGTAATTAGAGACAAGCTATATAACGCCATGTTTGCTTTTGACATTCCTGCTAACCTCTTCAGACTTTTCAGGATGACTCTGGAGAACGTTCGCTGCTCCGTACGAATCGGTGCCGAACTGACCGATAGTTTCGAAGTCAAAAAAGGATTTAGGCAGGGCGATTCGCTGTCGTGTGATTTCTTCAAAATCATATTGGAAATGAATGTGCAAAAATCACTGGCCAATACAAGAGGCACAATCTATTTCAAATCCTCGCAACTCCTTGCATACGCCGACGATATTGACATAATAGGTAGACCACAGCGAGATGTCAATGAGGCGTTTGCGAGTATTGGGATGGAGGCGGCGAAAATTGGTTTGGCGGTAAATGAGGGCAAAACTAAATATGTGCTGTCATCAAAAAAGGACGCTCAACACCGACGTCACAGCCAGGACGTTTGTATAGGCAGATATAAGTTCGAGGCAGTTAACGACTTCGTCTGCCTTGGCTCCGCAGTGACCTGGAACAACGACATCAGTTCCGAAATCAAACGCAGAATCACTCTTGCCGATCGCTGTTTCTTTGGGCTCAGGAGGCACCTGAGTAATAGAGCCCTCTCCCGAACGACAAAGTTGACTCTATATAAGACCCTTATCATCCCGGTCCTGTTGTACGGGCGCAGAAGCATGGACGCTATCAAAAGCGGATGAGGAGGCCCTGGGTCGGTTTTCGAGTAAGATTTTGCGCGTGATTTTTGGGCCTATAAACGCAGAGGAGAAAATTCAACCACGAACTTTACGGGCTGTACAGCGACATGAGCCTAGTCAGGCGTCTACAGATTCAACGCCTAAGATGGCTGGGCCATGTAGAGCGAATGGACACCACCGCTCCAGCCCGGAGAGAGTCGTCCCCGAGGGACGAAGAAGCTGAGGACGGCCGCACTTAAGATGGCGCACACAGGTGGAAGGGGACCTCAGCCAACTGGGTGTGCGGCAATGGAAAAGGCTAGCGAAAGATCGTGTTAGATGGAGGGTCATGTTGGTTGAGGCCCAGGTTGACCCCGAACTGTAGCGCCCGCTAAGTAAGTAAGTCTCTAAGGCGTCTATGAACAAATTAAATGTAGGAGGGCTAAAATAAGATCAAAGAATTCATTTGGGTCATTAAGCTGTTTGGTTTGCGAATGATTAGTGTTGAGTCATGTATTAAACTATGATCAAATTGATCTTATCACTTTGTGCAAGAGGCGCGTACTCGCTAGAATGAGAATTCCCCCCTTAGCAAGATCAATCCACCTATGTCTGTTATTGGATGTGGTGTCGTGTAGGCTCTGTTTGCCGATGACTCGTTCAAAGATGTTTTACCAAATAGGGTATGAAAATAAGTGAAGAGTGGTTAATACAACAGGGAGAGTTGTCAGCTCTCTCCCTATAAAAAATAATTGCAAAAGTATAAAAACTAGTGATTATGATGAATACCTAAGTATGGTAACTGAAAATAAATTATAGAGGCAACGTAACTTAGAAAAGAGAAAAGTAAAAATTAATTTCGAAAATGCAAGTGGATGCTCAGCAAAAACCTGGGACTCTCAATAGACATCAAGCTATTTATGCTTCTATGTACAAAACTAGTATAAGGCAGGCCTATCTGTACATATAGCTACAACTATACAACTATGCAGAAGTCTAATAAGACTGCTGGCGCAGATGATCTCTCTGCCTCTGCTAAGCCATTTAAAGTAGCTGGAGATGAGTTGATAAGAAGCATGCACTTATTCATTTGTAGAATATGTTCGGAACCTCAGCATCGTTTTCCCGATCCATAAGAAAGGAGATCCGTGTAATTTCGCCAATTATAGTAGAGTCCTCCCTCGAGAAACCAAGTTGACGCTCTACAAAACGTTAATCATCCCGGCCTTTCTTTATGGCGCAGAGGCTTGGACCCTATCAAAAACGAATGAGGACGTACTTGTATTCTTCGGTGCAGTTCGTTTTAATGGAGAATGGAGGAGAAGATTCAATCATGAACTCTACGGGCTGTAGGTACAGCGACATCAGCCTGGTCAGATTAGTACGGATACAACGTCTAAGATTGCTCAACCATGTAGAATGAATGGTCACCAAAGTGCAAGCCCAAAAGTCTTTGAACCCAAACCCGATGGACGACGCAACTGAGGACGGCCGTATCTAAGGTGGCGGATGAAAGGGAGCTCAACCAATCGTCCCGGTTGGAGAGGCTTATTGGCTAATGCTCGAGCTTAACGCGGGCTATAGCGCCACCGCTAGGCCAAAACACAACTACTCGCATTCCAAGTTCGAGATCGATTTCTTGGATTCTCTCTCTTAATGTGGATTTTCTGAATGCCGATTAAGGCAACACTTACTATCCGAAAATGAATAGACGAGCTAATCATAACATTGGACAAGATCAGCAACAAACTATGAGTAAGCGTTAGCATGCACACGCTAGATAGATAGATAGATAGGGCTTGGGGGGTGGGACAGAGTCGCCTGATCACTGCGGCCACGATTGGGCCTATTGTGATGTCCCCCACTTACAGTTCACTCAGAAAACCTGAGTTCGTAATAAAGCTTAGTATGCTTTTGAGTGAACTGGCAGCAATTTCTTCTGCTTCAAGATAATGCTTGCCTAGGTGACGAAGACGTGTACTGACCAGGCAGTTACAGTGGCATAGTATGTGCTCTGCTGTTTCTTCGTCTTCATTACACATACGGCAAGTGTCATCTTGTATGATGCCCATTGTTTTGAGGTGTTTATTAACTGGGCAGTGTCCAGTAAGGAAACCTGTGATTAAACGAATCTGACTCCTCGAAAGCATGAGAAGTTGTTTCGTTCTTTTGAGGGATGTAGTTGGGAGGAACAGCTTGGCTTGTCTGCTACCTTTCGTTTGTGGTGGTGCTAGTAGGTATGCCGCAGAAAGTCCGTGGCATCATAAATGGTGATGCAGAGCCTTTCCTTGCTAGTAGGTCCGCCTTTTCGTTGCCTGTATGGCCGCTGTGTCCAGGTATCCAAATGAGATGAACTCTGTTTGTACTGGCCAGCTGATGAAGTAGCTGTAGGCAGTCCCATACCAGCTTGGAGGTTATTTCAAAGCTCTTTAGGGCTTGAAGTGCAGCTTTGCTGTCAGAGAGAATATAAATGTTTTTGTTAAGTATATTTCTGTTTATATTTTCTCTGAGGCAGAGTTCTATGGCAAATATCTCTGCTTGAAAAACGGAGTTATAACTGTCCATGCTGACGTAAATGCATGTGCCTGTATTTGATCCATATACTCCAGCCCCAACGCCTTCGTCCGTTTTGGAGCCATCTGTGTACCACACGTAGGATCCACGGTTGAAGGAGGGTCTATCCTGTTCCCAGTTTTGTCGGTTAGGGAATGGGACCTTGTAGTTTTGGCTGAAGTTATATCTGGGGAGACAGTTGTCTGCAAGAGATATCTTTAGGATTTCATGCCTGTTTATTTCTGTAAGGATGTCAGGGTGAAAGAGCCTACGGTTAGAGTCATCCTCCATGATCATCCTGTGGGCGAAGACCATTGCTTCTTTCTTCGGTTGGAGATGAAGAGGTGGCAGGTCTGTGATGACTTCTAGTGCTGCTGTGGGGGTTGTTCTCATGGCCCCAGTGATACAGATGCAAGCTAGTCTTTGCAATTTGTTGAGCTTGGCTTGCACTGATACCTGTTTTGTTTTGTGCCACCAGACGGGCGCAGCATATGTAAGGATTGGTCTGGTGATTGCTGTATATAGCCAGAGGGACATTTTGGGGTTTGTGCCCCAGTATTTGCCAGTGAGACTTTTGCTGGTCCATAAGGAGATCCTGGCTTTCTCAATGGTCTTTGTAATGTGAGAGTTCCAAGTTAGAGTTATCCCTAGATATTTGACTTCTTTTGAGAACTCTATCTCTTCACCAAAGAGGGTAGGCTTAGTAAGTTTGTGCCTGTTCCTTCTTTTGGTGAAGGCGACTATGGTGCTTTTTCTAGGATTTACATTTAGTGCAACCTTTATGCACCAGTTAGCAACAAGGTTTAGTGCCCGTTGGAGGAGTTCCGAGACTGTGTCTTCGAATTTGCCTCTGATCAGGATCACTATGTCGTCAGCGTAGCCTTGGACATAGAAGCCATTGTTGCTGAGTATGCTTATCAGTTCGTTGACCACGATGGACCACAGGAGTGATGAGAGAACCCCGCCTTGAGGGCATCCTTTCGCGGCGTTAACGCTGATTTTGTCATTGCCTAGCGAGGTGTTTATTTTCCTGTTGCTAAGCATATGTTGGATCCAATTGCATGTGGTGCTGTCCACCCCTGTGCTGAGGATGCAACGTTTTATTTGGGTGTATTCGGTGTCATCGAAGGCACCCTCAATATCGAGAAAGCAACCTATCGCAATTTCTTTGTCGCTCAGGGATTTATTAATCCGGGCCGTTAGTTCCTGAAGAGCATGCGTGGTCGATTTCCCAGGCTGGTAGGCATATTGGTTTCTGTGAAGTGGTGATCTTCTCAGTGCACCGTCCCTGATATGCCTATCCAAGATTTTTTCCATTGTTTTTAGGAAGAAAGAGGTAAGGCTTATCGGTCTGTAGGACTTAGGCAGGTCTGTGGGTCTACGGTGTAAAAAGCTGTTCGAACATGTTTGCCTCATACACATACAAAGTTGAAAAGTAAAAATCGATGCACACGCTAACACGAAATAGAATTAAGTCGTCAAACAAAATTGCTAAAAATGTTGTTTCCTATGCTTACAAATATGAAAAGTTTAATTAGAGATAACAAGCGCATTTCCACCATTAGAGAGCGTCGCATCCAAGCATATTTTTTTATTTATGCTAATTGCAACTTATAACGTTGCACATATGTGCACCATTCATATGTTCTTTTTCGAGGATTATAAGTACAACAGCTGCACAACGTTAACGAAAGATTCCATAGCTAATCCGCACTTAATCAGATGTATACGGTCGTAAGGTGTAAGAACAAACAGACATACCACTTCCTCTCTTTCTGTCAAGATAAACTCATTTAAATGACGGTAATTATATCATGGAAGTGAAATTTCATAATTAATTGAACTGTCTGCTCTATACCGGGACGAACAACTGCTCCAAGCCCATCATACCATCTCGTGAACTGATATGTATCCGGCGTGGAAATGTAGACGATGAAATTCCTTTGTACAAACATCTCGAATAAGTTTTCTAACGTAAGTTCGTCTTGTTAAACATCCTTTGCTTTATCTTTGGAACAATTGTGGCTTCACTTCGTGCTGTTAGTCAAGTGCAAGGAGGAATAAACGAATAACTTGTCGGCTAGAGTGCGAGTATGTTAATAATGTTAGAGATGTGGCTAGGTGTATCTGAGTTTGAGGTGAATCGAGGTATGTTTGAGGATTAGCATTTTACACTAATTACATATTCTTCGTAGTAATCCATAGTAATTCGACTTGGTTTAGTGTAATATACCTTGGTTACTGGCAAAGCTGCAGATGGGGAGAAAGGAATACCAACTTTTCTAATGGTAATTCATTCTACTAGGAATTTGTCGCTAATCACCCATGACGAGTTCTCAAAAGAGAGGTGGGATGTACTCGTATGACTCTTTCTCGTTTGCACACAAGGTCATATTGTGTGTATATGAAGGTATACGACTCTATTTCTTCGTATTGTGTTTGAGACTACAATTCGGCCATTCACTGGGTATACATGAGTCTACTTGCCCTATTCCTTCCATATCTGACACATTTTTCCATTTACATACAATCAAGGTAGCTGCAACAATGGCTCGATTTAAATCTTTCCCTATCATTTATGGAACAGATTGCTACTATATAAGGTTTATCGTGCTCCAACCCAACAATGGAGATAGAACTTTTTGTCGATTTTCATTTGGATACTATCGAATTGGAATATCAGTTCAATAGAACGATACAACGAATGCATTCCGTTGAACTTTTATAACTTAATGAAATTAATTCAACTTCGTTTTAACAAGTTTGTCGATTTCAAAGAAAATTTTTTTTTTGTTCGCCACTCCATGTAGTTTGTACATTCGCTTCCATTTGTCATCGTTTGTTGTAGGGAAGTAAGTGGAAATAATAAGTTTAATGGCTTTTGTCCGCAACGATTGAGAAGGAAGCTAAAGGTAATGAAAAAGTATGAATTCAATTTGTGCGTAATCCGTAGCTACGATATTGAACATATTACCTCCAATGCCACCAAATTTGGCAGAGATACCGTCAACCGTGTTGTAGATTTCAATTACATTACCTAAATGATATGATCTCTAAACAAATGTTAGAGCTTCGCAATACAAAAAAAACCGGCCAAGTACGAGTCGGACTCGCCCACAAAGGGTTCCGTACCATCTGTATATATAAATATGAATGATACTATGTATGTTACCTCATCAGTCATCACATTAAATCACATTTTTTGTATGATGATGATGACAGATCTTGGTTGCAGGCAGGTTATCGGCATATTACTTTGATAATCAAAAATCTTCATGATGAGATATAGTTGATCATCAAAGTGTCCATTGAATTCAAATCAATTATCTTACTTGACAGCAACGATTTGAAAAGGTGAATAACAATAATGGGAAATATGGGAAAAAGGTTTGCAGGTAGGATTAATTCATCAAAGACACAAAAGAGATCAAAACTGGGAAGTTTGCTACTGGTTGTGGGATATCGTCGACTAACCTTAGTTCAGTATGTGACCAAGGGGATTTTTTGGATGAAAATCATGTCTGTTGTATGAGAGCCCCCCTTAAATATTAATTATGTTCTGTTTTTAGTATTTGTCGCGGTAGCGGAAACTGTCTAACTATCACGGTTCATGAGATACAGCCTGGTGACAGACGGACGGACAGCGAAGTCTTAGTAATAGGTTTCCGTTTTACCTGTGGGTACGGAACCCTAAAAATGGAACAGCAAACTTAAAAGCTTCGAGAAAAATCCCAAATGTTTTTGTAACATTACTAAAGCCATAAAGGACAAAAACAGACGTTTGCCATTGCTCCAAAATTCTTCGAGCATGTTCTTTAGGCACTCGGAGAAAGCAAATGCGCTTGTAGGTGCTGAGGTTATGTTATCTTATTAAACCTACTCTGGCGATAGGGAGATCAACAGGAATGTTCGAAAAAGCCCCTAACACTGTATGGCAGGATAGCCTTGTTTACGAGTTATTATCAGGTTTTCCAATAAGGACTTGACAACTTTTTTTTTTTTTAAAAATAAACGCAAACCATCTGGGATATTTCAAAAACTTTATTATCGACTTGAAGTACAATCAAAACATTTATGAATTCTTGAGTAGGCTTGATCTTGTGTGGGTGTAAACCAAGATCCTTACGCAAAATACGCCATAATGTGGTCTGAGCGATGCCCAATTCTTGAGAATGCCGTGGAATTGACTGATTTGTATCTTTTGCTACGGATGCCCGAACAACAGCGATATGGTCGACACTTCGATCAACCCGTTGTCTCACTGACACGGCAGCATCACACAACGAATACGTAGACTCTAATTTTTGCACTAGACTTGTTATTGCCTATCTACTATCTATCTAAAGCTCTTAAAGTTGCGGTCACCGACTCTAAATTTCGGTAGAGAATTTTTATAATTTGCAGACGTTGCTCGTTCGTGAACTTTACCATGATGAAAAGGTGTTTACTGAATAAACTGACAATGACAGTTCGATGATTAGTGAAAGGGTGCGTTCACAAATTGAATTCAAAGTTCTCAACTCCCTGTCGGAAAGCCCAATTTCGTTTTCCGGCGTACATGTATTTGTAAGATTGTCCGAAATTACTTATATCATCGCCATTTGATTGTTAATATTGCTGTCTCTGAACGAACTCATTCCAGTTCTTGCACCTATTTCGTGCAATATTTATATGTATCTGAATTCGCGAATTCGCCCGACTCTCATACCGCGATATTTGCTAAGGACACAGCCATATTTTCTTCCCATGAATCTTCTTCCATTATTGATAGAAATCTTGTCAATGTGATCGAAATAGTCGTAAAATATCTCAGCAAATGAAAAATCAAACTTGATGAGGAAACAGATTAGGCTACCTTTTCCACGTAGCGTTTACTATACCAAGTTCCTTCTCTGTGTGTTGATTCGTTTTTTTATGGTTTTGTGCGTAATGTTTCTGGTAGAAACTGATATGATCCCCTCAGGAGTCATAATTTCACTGAGCAGGCTACGCTTCCTTAGATGGCAAAGGGAAGCGCACTCACATAGTATGTGCCGTGCAGTTTCTTCGTCCTCAAGACAGAGTCGGCGATCGGTATCAGGCGAGAGGCTAATTTTATTGGGATGGTATCTCAGACAACAGTGTCCCTTAACGTAGGTTAGGTTAGGTTAACGTGGCTGGTATAAGCCACACGTAGGCCGAAGTCCGCCCATCGTAATAACACATGAATCATATTACCCTGATCCGCTACCTGTGAACCAACCGGTGCTTCTGATGAAGTGATGGAGTTGAGCTACTTTTTGGTCTGATAGCTCACTTAGATTATCAAAGAATGGCGCGCCGGGGTAGATCCTCTTGCGATTCGCAAATGGGAGCCATTAGCAGAGGAGGTGATATATTTATTCCTCTTCCTCCTCGTCCATGCAGCCGCGACAGAGGTCATTGGAGGGTAGCCCTAGTCTGGCAGCGTGTTTTCCAATGATGCAGTGACTTGTAGTGACACCCAATAGTGTACTTAAAGTGTCCCTTTTGGTTGCCACTAGGTCCCTGGTTTGTCATAGGTTTAACTTAAGCCAAATTAGTTTAGTGATAAAGCCGACATTTCTCTCATTCCATTGGAGGCTGGTCGCCTCTATGGTTTGAAGTTTTATCATGTGCTTTACCGTACTTATTGGTGTTTCTAGGTACCCGAGGGTTGAGTGTGCTCGACCCTAACTTTGCGAGTTCGTCGGCCGCGCATTTTCTCGGAATCTCCCTATGCCCGGGAACTCACAGTACTTTAATGTTGAACTGTTCAGCCATCTCATCTAGAGATAGGCGACAGGGATATCTTTGATTTGTGAGTTACCGCGGGCAAGGATTTTATGGCAGATTGACTGTCCGTGCAAATGATAATATCCTTAGCGGATATTACATTGATCCTGAGCCATGCAAGGGCCTCCGTTATTGCTGTTATTTCTGCCTGATACACACTGCAGTAATTTGGGAGTCTGAAAGATAGGATGAGGTTAAGATCCTTGGAGAAGACTCCACTACCCACACCCGACTCCATCTTAGAGCCGTCGGTATAGAGGGAACCTACACCCGACTCCATCTTAGAGCCATAGAGGGAAATCGAGTCCTTTAGTATGACTTTTCCTTAAGCCTATTCCTCCCTGGATGGAAAGACAACTTCGAAGTTCCTAGTGAACACATTCTGCGGGATGATGTAGTCTGTGTCCATGGGTACTTTGAAGTGTTTTAGAATGGTGGTATGGCCTTTTTGTGATGTGGGCCATTTTCGCATGCTCCTCATCCTAAGGGCCGCGCGGGCAGCAACTTGCTTGCTGAAAAGGTCCGATTGGTAGAAGATGTAATATAATACTTAGGGCCTCCGTGAGGGTTGATCTGATCGCTTCGCTTATGTACAAGCTGGCCGATCTTTGTACTTTCCGCAGAAGATTTCGATTGACTGACTTGTCCAGACTACGACGCCATACAGGAGGATGGGCCTTATGGCCGCTGTGTAGAGCCAGTGCATAATGCTTGGTTGGAGACCCATTTCTTGCCCACTTTCTTGCAGCTGTAGAGGCCAACAGTTGCTTTCTTGACGCGATGAAGAATGTTGGGTTTCCGATTCAGCCTCCTGTCAAAGACTAGGCCTAGATATTTAGCCTGCTCTTTGATTACTAGTTGGGTTCCACCCAGCCTTGGTGGGTTGAGGGGCGGAATTTTATATTTGTTAGTAAACAGTACTAGTACCCCAAGTCCACAGTACTGCGTCCAGGTTTCTACTGTATGTAATGCACTCTGCATAAGGTCGCATAGAGTGCTGGGAAGCTTTCCTGTGGCGGCAATAGCAATGCCATCTGCATAGGCGGTCAGAGCGTACCCTTCCTGTTCAAGCAACAGCAGTAGTTCGCTGACTACCACGTTCCAGAGGAGAGGGGAGAATACTCCACCCTGTGGTGTACCTCTGCTGACCATTCTAGTTGAGACGGCACCAGCGAAGTTGGCTTTGACGACTCTTTGTGTTAGCAGCTGTCGTACCAGTTCTATCGCTGATCCCGTAACACCCAGATCAGACAACGCTTTGGTGATGGCCCATGGTTCGACATTGTTAAAGGCGCCCTCAATGTCGAGAAAGGCGACTAGGGTATATTCCTTACGGTTCCAGTGATCTTTCTATTTTGCCGACCAGTGAGTGGAATGCTGTTTCCACCGATTTGCTTTTGTTGTAGGCATGTTGGTTATTCGACAGCCCCCCCTGAAATACAGCTGTAACGAATGTATGCGTCTAAAATCTTCTCTAGAGTTTTTAATAGAAAAGAAGTGAGACTGATTAGCCTCAAGCCATTTGCATACGTGTGGGAGTTTTTGCCTGTCTTTTGTATGAAAATGGCTTTAATTACCTTCCACTTGCTGAAGATGTAGGATGGGGAGAGGCAACCCTTGTACATGACCACAAGCCAGGGGAGGATGATGTCTGCTACCCGTTGAAGCTCGGTTGGTTTGATCCCATCGGTCCTGGGGACTTGTCGGGTTCAAAGCTTTTTATAGCCCATAGGACATTGTTATTGTTAACCCTTATCGTAGCTGACCAGTCTTCTAATATCTACCCAACAAGTTTAACGATATTAATAAGGTGTTTGTTCAGGGACCGTATGAATCTTCTCGTTTGGCGGAGTCCTTGAACGCTTTTCAATTTTTGCCACTTGCCTAAGAAGAAGTTAATCTTAGACTTGGGAGCACCGCAGAAAGGTTCGGCATCTATCTAACTTTGGCTGGAACCTTTTCTAGCGAGTTGATGGGCGATTACATTGCCGTTAATGTTTCTGTGCACTGGAGCCCATCAGAGTTGGACCTTACTTCTTTTGGCTTTCTTCTCTAGCGCATTTTGACATTCCTTAACAGATTTTGAGTTCGTGCTATACGAGCTCAGCGATTTGAGCGCTGCTTCAGAAAATATATTGATGGTTACTCCTCTTATGCCAGTCTTGGCTTGGAATATACTAGGACTCATTCCCAGAGCCTTCGAGATTTTTCGATTTGGTTCAAAGATGCCGGCGCTAACGCTAGAAACTATATCTGAGCCATTAGTCTACCACTTAAGGCCTTTGAGTTTGACCCAGAAACCGCCGATTTCCCAAGCTGTGCGGTTTGGGATCAATATCTCACATCTTTTGTCAAAAAAAAAACGTGCGTGCGTCCGAGACCGTGGTAATCATGTGTTACGCTCAGGCACCGTGCTTTCTCTTTATACTGAAGGAAGAGTGCCGAACGGATAGAGTAAAAACAAGGCAAATAGATTTATATATATTATATTTATTTGGTCTTACTTCTTGTTCCGTCCTTCTAGGTTCCGCCTATGCTGCTCTGCTGCTCTCTGCAGCTACTACTATCTACTGCTGCTCTCTGAATTCCTACCAAAATTACCGTCCCTTTTATAGGAGGATTTTGGTTGGATCGCAAGCCCCTCCAACACACAAAGTTCCAAAAGGCATTTCTTATCTCGGTTAAGAAAACACTCACTCAGCATCATCGTCATGTCGCAACCTATTCACACCCCATACCATTAGCATAGCGCTCATAGCACTTGCCTGCATACGCATTTCTGATCAATTAGCTTTGCGCACTATTAATTGGTCGTGGATGTCACTCACACTTCGTTAATTGGTTTGCCTTTACTCCAATTGCGTGAAATGCCTTCTCAGCACTTTACGGACGACACCTGTTCATAGGTTGTTCACACCTCAACCGTGAAATGCATTCTTACATTGTGTGGAATGCAATGGAATGCGAATTGTGGAGAATGCAGTGCAATTGTAGTGCAATCACTACACATGTCCAGCTCAGGAAGATGTTGCAGTATGAATATGTAACCTATTGGTCTACATGGTAACCTGTTTTCGAACGAAAAATTCTGATTGCAATCTTTTTAACGCAATCTTTTTAGTAAAAAGGTGCAACGGGGTAAGTCTAATCACTGCTTCTTCGGCTGCCGGAGGGCAGGTTGGCATAGAGCCTGTAATGCCGAGACACGCTAGTCTCTGAAGGCGTTGTAGTTTAACGACGATAATTTTTTTGTTCAACTTTTGCTCCCCACAATGTAATTTTGAAGCGTTGAAACTGAACTTGTATGTATGTACATATGTTGAAGTTACAGTCCATTAAGGGCCAAAGCCGAGCTTCTCTCAATCACCCATGTTGTGTGCGAATTTATTTTTCCATAGGTGGAAGGGACCTACAATTTATTGCGGTTCCGAGCGGCGGATTTCGAGAAGTTTTTCTTGATAATTATACTATAGAGGGTTTTGTCAGTATTCCGCTGAGGAGAAGCGCCGTGAAAAACACATTCAATGACATGACTGTTGTCGGGATTCGATTTCGTGTCAATGGCGTCAGAGGCCAACACACTACTCAGTGCGCCACGGAGCTGGTCTGAAACTGAACTTATTAAAATTTAATAAATGTAATGTATAATAAATTATAAAACTTACTCGTAAACTCAAAAACGTATCTATATCAGGTCGTTAAATATTAACTAACTTTCCACACTGTTATAGTTATTATATCGAAGGAAACAACCGCTTATCTGCTAACTTAAGCTCAACAGGTAGCAGCCATCATTTGTAATTTACATTTTTCTAATAATGAAAAAAAAAAGTAAAAATAAAAATACTGCAGGCGCATAGGTGATGATAGGTCTAACGCGGTATATAACCAATGTATAAACCTTAGGTTTTAATGCCCTGGTTTTGCCGGAAGTCGCCTTTGTGAGTTTGTTTCTGATGTCGGAGTTCTTGTTAAGTTTGCGATCAAGGTCAATACCTAAATACTTGACTTCTCTTGAAAATCCTACGTTTGTACCGTTTAGAGAGACGGAGCGAGGCTGTATCCTTCTCCTCTTTGTAAACGGGACTAGAATTTTCTTATTTCGGTTAATCCATAAGCCCTCTCTGCCACACCAGTCAGAGATGGACTGAAGCGCAAGCTGTCTGCGTTCACAGGTAGAAAAGCCGAAAATGGACAAAAAAAAAAATTGGAAAGACTACGGCGTCCATATGGAAGAAGGTGACCTCATGAACAGATTTTTAGGTAGACATGGGATCAGAAAATCGCAAATTTGATTATTTCATCACGTGATTGATATGGTAGTGATCAATTCGTTGGTATTGCATAAAGAAGAATGTAGTCTAGGTGCGACCCGCAAGGCCCAAAGGACTAACTTCCCAATGGGAAAAATGAAAACACGCATTTCATATTATTAATATTTTTTAATTTATAACCCCCGACGCAAAAAGAGGGGTGTTATAAGTTTGAGATGTCTGTGTGTCTGTCTGTGGCATCGTAACTCCTGAACTAATGGACCGATTATGATGCCTTTTTTTTTTGAAAGCTAACGTGATCAAAATGGTTCTTTGCTACAATTTGTGACGATCTGTTCACGTGTTTCAAGGTCATCAGCCCTTTTTGTTATCTGCGGTAGGGCTTTTAGACGAATAATATGTAATGTATCGGTTCCTCTCCGATCACCACAATCAACCAACATCGGGAAACACCGCGTGTTGTTGACATCAAGCCACCTATTGGCTGTCGCTCCATGTAACCTAGGGTTAGGAAACGCACACTCATGTGCGCACGTTAAGCAAGCTATTCAGCAAACGTATGCAATCTCGATTGCTGAAATTTTCTAATTTAGAAAATAAAGCCATCTTAGACTAAAATATTATAAAAATGCAAAAAAAAAATATATATTCAAGTGAAATGTTTCCATGTTTTATCATTCTGTTAGCAACTTCCGAGCAGTAAATCAAATCAATTTACCTCACGAACGGGAGTGTGTGTATGGAAACTCGCCCCATGGGCGTAAAACAGAACCCACACTACAGGGTGCGCACAAGTGTGCATTCTCCTCAACGAACATATGAAGTGCGCACAGGGATGAGTTTCCATAAATGAACACACGTCCGTGTTTGTGAGCGTAAATAAAACTGCTCACAGCCAATTACTCACGAGCGCGTGCGTTTAATAATTGCTCGTTGGGCTGTGCACACTCACGAGCAGCTCATGAGTGTGCGTTTCCTTACCCAACCACTACACAGTCCGAGATATCTCATATGTATCGGTTCTCGTCCGATCACGAAAATCAACCAGCGTCGGGCGCGGTTAGCACTTGGATGGTGGTATTCTTAATTGATTCTTCCTATTTTCCAGTTGTTTAATTTGTAACAAAAAACGGCCAGACTTACTCAGTTCTAAGTTCTGTAATTATACGTGGAATGAACCCAATCTCATGTCAATGTCATCTTTGGTTCTCGAGATATTTGAGGCGAAAATGGCGATACGCACATACGTCCATATGCACATACGTACATATGCACATGCGTACATACGCACATTTGAAAATCGCAAAATTGGCCCCGATACAATAATTTCCCACTGGGAAGTTAAAAAACAACCTAAACCTTTCATTAGGTAATTATTGAACACAACTTGCAGAGACATTATGCAGGAAGACCCTCAAGCAGCAATGTACAAAGCGAGAAAAAAACCGGCCAAGTGCGAGTCGGACCCGCGCACGAAGGGTTCCGTACCATTTGTATATAAAAATATGAAGGAGACGTTGTATGTTACCTCATCAGGGATCACATTAAAACGGCTAATCCGTTTGAAATGATTTTTTGCATGATGACGGATCTTAGTTGCAGGCAGGTTATAGGCATACTACTTTGATGATCAAATATCTCCATAATGAGATACATAGTTGATCATCAAAGTGTCCATTGAATTCAAATCAATTATCTTACTTGACAGCAAGTAGGCGGAAAAGTGAATGACAATAATTATTTGAAAAAGGTTTGCAGTTAGGACTAATATATCAAAGACACAAAAGGGATCAAAGCTGGGAAGTTTGCTACTGGTTGTGGGATATCGTCGACTAACCTTAGGTCAGTATATGATCAAGGGGATTTTTTGGATGAAAATCATGTCTGTTGTATGGGGGCCCCACTTATTTGTTGCTATAGCGGCAACAGAAATACATCATCTGTGAAAAATTCAACTGTCTAACTATCACGGTTCACGAGTTACAGCCTGGTGACAGATGGACGAACGGACATCGAAGTCTTAGTAATAGGGTCCTGTTTTACCTTTGGGATGCCTGTTTCGCCAAAAGGTACATATACGGACTTATTCTATCAGTCCATGACCATGATGAAAAAAGGTGCAGTTTTAAAAATAGATGAAAACTTGCAGGTTGGAAAGGATTTTTATGGACGGAATGCATCAAATGCAAGGTTGCTTTATGTCACAACAAAAATCGCAAGTGCTTTGCTATGTTTCATTCATTCATGAAATATACATATAAATATAAGGCCAATTTTCCTCGTAGTTTATTTTCAAATTACTCAAGTTACTCTAATTTGGTTTCTGTTTTTCTATCTTATGTATAATAAACAAAGTTTAAGAAGATAAATGGATATTGTAATATCTCATCTCTAAATTGTAATGTGCGATAGTAATTACCTTTACATATACATATGTATGTTACATTATAAAGAATAAAATCATATATCTTTCTACTCTCAATTAACCAGACAATATATAAAATAAGCGAAGAAAAAAATACGCCCTTTATTCCAAAGCTTCTGGATGTCAAATTGTATGCCAAAGACGATCGGAAAAAAAGTATTTACATATATCGATTCGCACCCAATCCAAATTGACCGAATACCACCTTTAATCGGGAACTAAATTCTATATGTATACTTTAACAAGAAAATGCTCAACTCAAACCCCCGGCATCTTCTCAATCCCCGGCAAATTCCACTCGACCACCAAATAAGCGTTTTTACCTCTGATTTAATCATTTCCGATGGCGCGGGTACGTGTGCCTGGGCACTAAATCATCAAACTACAACGACCACTATACCATGACCATCCGAGATGTATATATGTACATGACTTCACAGGAATTCTTCTAGGCTTTTGCTGCTCCGACGACCATATCCAGGACCTGGCATAGCAGATTGTTATATTGTGACGATAGTGCCTCACCAAAAAAACACACACACACACAAAAAGGACAAGCAACGAAGGAAGGAAAAAAATCAATTTTTCCCATTTCGGACTGTCTCCCTACGCGCTCCCACTAGCAAGGATTCATTTCTTTTCTACTTTCTTCCGAGAATTCTTTTCGCCGTGTGCACCGTTTGCTAGTGGGGTAGCAACCTGAACAATAGTTGAAGCACAGACACCCACCACCCAAACACATAAGTAAGAAGTCTGGGAAATTGGCTATTCAATAGAATTGCCTTCACCTTCGTTATGGCCCCTTCAATCCGGAGTCGTTTTGTGTACACTTATTTTATGTCAATTGAGGGATCAATCTTTATAGCACCGTTGATTCTTATTTTGTTGCCGTTTCTCGTTGTTGCTCCTGTTGTCGGTTGCTATTTTGGTTTGCTTGGCACACAGGTCTGCACTGGTTGTTATGTTCTTCATCTTCTTCTTCTTGTTCGTCGGTCATAATTCGTTCGTCCAGTCTATATTATGCACCACTGAAAGGGACGTATAATTTTCTTCATTTCACTCCTCTGAATTATACAATCTCGATCGAGATGGAACACAGAGAACGGATACGACAGACGAGACTCAGCATAAAAACATCCACAGATGCCTATCGCACACGGGCACAAGGTACTCAAGTGCCACGATATTGTATTGGATTGTAAGGTTGATCCTGAATCTGGACGTAGACGAATTACGGTTCGGTGTTATTTCTACGCGTAGGAATGTGTGAAAGGTCCAGCTGTTAATTAGATAAATTTTCGATTTTATTTCCCATGGTCAAGTGCTCCTACAGTGGCGGTAAATGAAGCGATGGCCATGGAATGGTTTGTGGCCTTAAGGGGAAAACAGTCGAAAGGAGTAAAGTAAAAAGCAAATGTGTATGTGTATGCTATTGAGTATGGTGGTTCTTATTTGCCTTTAATTTTCCTTCCTTCCTTCCAATCGCCTGGACTGTGGCGGGGACATTTAAATTAATTGCGGAAATTGATTTTAAAACACTCGGAGATAAGAGAGAGGAGACAGTTTTTAACAAGCGAGTACTTTCGGCTGATTTATTAAATTGCAATCACATCTATTTCTTTTGTCTGCGCTGCTGTCGGGCGTTGCGGTGCTTTACCAAAAAAGCGAAGATGACGTTACTCTTATCGCATCCACATATATGTACATACATATGTATGTACCTATGTATACTATGCTAGTGGATATTGTTACATACATACACACATTTTCAGTGGCTCGCATGTTCCACTAAAAGAGTCGCGTGGGTAATGTGCGCACGCGGGATCGTAATGTGCACACGCGGGATCTCCAGGCCACTCGATCCTCCGTCATCGACTCTAACTCATCAGGAGCTATGTCCCCAGGCGAGTTTTTGGACTTGGTCCAACCATCTCGTCATGGGTCTGCCAAGCGGTCGCCTGCCTGATGGTATTGCATCCAAAGCACGCTTCGGAAGTCGTGATGATGGCGACATTCCTCTCACGTGACTGAACCATCGAAGCATAGCCCTTTCCGTTCGGAGAAGCAGCTGCTCAACATTGAGCTCCCCGCGTGTTTTTCACTCCATCCCGGCGAGTAACTCCCACAACAGCAGCTTGTATTCGCGATCTTATTCTTTCGATTAATACCCAAATTTCATGACCATAGGTGAGATTTGGAACACCAAGCTCGGTTATCTTCTGCCCTATAACATCTGCCATATAACATTCAACAAAGGTGATGGTCGTGGTGCAGTGGTTAACATAATCGACCGTCGAGCGGAAGGTCTATAGTTCAAATTCGTTTTATAGCCAAGAAAAAGCAATTCCTATACGAAAAAAAGTAAGCAACACCGTTGTGAATGGAAAGTGACCAAACGTACTGCTGTAGGCATAACACTCACAGTATATGGTGAACTGAAATTCATCCTCTGCGTATGCAATATTAACACCAAAAGTGCATGAACGAATTACTACGAATTATAACCAACGCGAAATTTGTTCGGCTGTCGTTCTATCATGGACAAACCACCCCTGAGAGTAGTAAACGAACATTTTCTACCCAAAACCACTGCACTCCGTTCAGGTTGTGTGTGAACCTGTTACCTTCGCTCGCACAACCTTCGGCCTTACACTTGGGGGCGGGTGTAACTATATTAAAAACCAGCATATGTTTTCTGTGTTTATTGAATGAAAAATGTTCGAATATTTGTGGAAAAGCCCGCTCTTAGTAATAAAGCTGAAGACATTAGCATGAGAATGGTTCATAAGTAAGGAAACCTGGTGCTTTATGCGCTAAATCAGAGAGACAATTTTGCACTCGCGGGCTGCTGATTGAAAGACAACCGCGAAGGGCTTTTATTCTTACATCGTATTGTGACTCCAAAACCCCACAAAAAAGAACACTAAACATACATATCTATATTCTTATTTACTACTTGCCACAGTTCGGGGTGATCCTGGGGCTCAACTAACAAGCACTTCTAGCTAGCACGATCTTTTACTAGCTGTTTTCATTGTCGCACGTCCAGTTCGTTGATGTCCCTTTCAACCTATAGATGTGTGCCAATTTATATGCGACCGTCCTCTGCAACGTCGTCCCTCGGGGTTGGAGTCGAAGACTCTACGGGCCGGAGCTGTGCTGTCTATTCGCTCTATATGGCCTAGCCATCTTAGGCCGATGTCGCTGTACAGCCCGTACAGTTCTTGGTTGAATCTTCCCCTCCACTTTCTGTCACTACACACGGCACCGAAGATTGTGGGCGAATTTTTCCTTTCTATACGACCAAGGGTCTCTTCATCCATCTTTGATGAAGTTCAAGCCTCTGCACCATAAAGAAGACAGGGATGGTTAAGGTTTTGTAGACGGTCACTTTGGTTGTTTCGAGAGAGGACTCAACTTCTCAATTGCCTTTTGAGTCTAAGGAAACAGCAGTTGGCGAGAGTTATTCTACGTCTTATCTCGGCGCTGTTGTTGTGGGCGAAAGTAGGCAAAGTGACGTTCTGACCAAGGCGTGCGTCTTTCTTTGACGACAGCATATATTTGCGTTTGCTCTCGTTTACTCTTGGCTATTCTCCAAGATCGGCCGCAGTGGGAATACTTGATCTACCGTGGATTTTTATGGTCCGAAGCCACATTGATAGGAACCTATCAAATTGTCCATGAGTGGTTTCAGGCGTTCACACAACATGGCAGAGAAGATCTTATACGAAATATTAAGCAGACTTAATCCCCTATAGTTGGCGCAGTTATAGGAGTCCCCTCTCCTACATGTTCCCCATCAACTCATCTCCAGCTGCTTTAAAAAGCTCTAGAGGCAGGCCATCTGCGCCAGCAGCTTTATTAGACTTTATTTTTGAAATCGCTCCTCTAAGTCGGGTGGTCGGAATTCTCTTTTATCTTCGTCCAGTGTGAATGGTGCATTCTGCTTGACAGCGGTGTCGTGACCATACTCACTGTTACATAGTACGTAGAAACAGTCCTTCCACATTCTCAGCATCGACTGCGGTTCAACTCGGAGTGTCTGTGTTCATCCCCGCCGGCTTTCGATCTTTTGTGCCTATCTCGATAAGGCTCAACTAGAGGCTGCGCAAAACCACTATCATCCAATGATATGCTCCGACAGAACAAAACGAGGACGAAAACAAAGACATTTTCTACGACAAACTTGAGGAGTGTCGGATATCCTCCCCCAAGAACGACATAAAAATCGTGAAAAATCTTGATTACTATGCCAAGATAGGCAAAAACGATGACCTACGGGCCAAAATAGACTGCATGATAAAAGCAAGGGCAAAGGGGACCGCCTCACCTACCTTTGCTCTGCGCGGCACTCATCTGTCGGCGGAATCAGATTCCCTCATAAGGACAGTCAATGATATATGTATTTACATATCTATCACCCCTGACGAATAGTGAACGAATATCTACGACCCAAACCATCTGCACTCCGCCCAGGTTGTGTGATGCCCAACCAGGTCATCCCCAGCTGCCTTGAAGAGCTCAGCAGACAGTCCGTCTGCGCCAGCAGCTTTATTCGACTTGAGCTTCGATATGGCAATCTTAACTTTGTCGAGGCCTGGGGGATAGAATTCTCTGCGGTCTCCGTCGATTAGAAATGGATCATTCTGGCTGACAGCGGCATATTGACTAACATCGCCGTTATACAGTCTACAGAAGTGGTTTTTCTATATTCTCAGCATCGACTGCGGTTCTACTACTGGGTGTCCGTTCTCATCCCTGCAGGCTTCCGTTCTGGCTTTATAACCTTGGCATGTTCGCTTTATCTGCTGATAAAACTTTCGAATGTCACGCCTGCAGTAACACCTCTCCAAATCCTCGATCGCCCGCTCCTCGTGCTCTTTCTTCTTTCCTCTAAGAAGCTTATGCTCCTCCCTTCTTTTTAACTCGTAGAGCTCACGAGCTGCTCTTGTTCTTTTATGCAGCGAGGCCTAATATGCATCCTGCTTCGCTGTATGAATCCTCCTGCACTCGTCATCGAACCAGGTGTTTCTTCGTGGTGGAGCCTTGAAACCCAAAACTTCGGATGCAGAGCATTTCAGGGCTTGTTTGCAAAGGCTCCACTGCTGTTCTATTGATAGCGTGGAGGATTCAGGTGTATTGGAGAGCTTAAGGGAGACGCGATCGGTAAAAGCACGAGCGGTTTCTGGCGATAGTAGTTTTCCGACGTCATAACTTTGTATTCTTACTCTACTCCGTTGCGTTCGTGATATCCGTAAGCGCATCTTGGCTGCTACAAGATAGTGGTCCGAGTCGATGTTAGCCCCTCGGAAAGTTCGAACATCAAGAATAGTGGAGGAGTATCTGACTTCGATCGCAATGTGATCAATCTGGTTGGTAGTCGATTGATCAAAAGACCGCCAGGTGCCTTTGTGTATATCGAAGTGCGGGAAGCGCGTACTGGCTAGAAGGAAATTTCGCTCCGTAGCAAGATCAATCAGCCTGTGTCCGTTATCGAAGGGGGTGTCGTGTAGGCTATGTTTGCCGATGACTCGTTCAAAGATGCTTTCCTTACCCAGCTTAGCTTTGAAGTCTCCTAGTACAATTTTGATATCATAGCTGGGACATTGGGCATCCGTTCTGTCTAGGAGATCGTAGAACTCATCTTTGGCGGAGTCATCCTTGTGTTCCGTGGGGCCGGTCCATTCCATCGCATTTCCTGGATGGCGGTTATGTCCTTTTTTCGTTTTTTGCAAGGGTCGTCAACATGAATCCGGTCCGTTTTATCCGGGGTTGTGGTTGTTTCGGAGTTTGTGGTTTTTTTTCGGTTACGTCTTACTAGGCCGTAGCCCAACCGATGAGGATATATGGTCACTTTGTGTGTGCAGTTCTAATATAACTCCATAATGACATTTGCTGGGGACTATAACCAACGTGAAAATTCAGTCGAGTTCCTCTCGAATCCTATCCAGGACAACCACCTCTGGAGAGTAGTGAAAGAACATCTACGAGCCAAGCCATCTGCACTCTGCCCAGGTTGTGTGAGAAATACAATAAGAGTATGCCTCTTGAACCTGTGCGAGTTATAAAAAAAAAATATGCTATCCACCTCTCTGATCCTGCAACGGATTTCTTCAACTGTTGGGAAATATTTGCTCTGTAAGCAAGCCGGTTTTCACGGCAACATGATTCTTATGGTGATCGAAAAATCGGTCCATCTTTCTGCTATTCGTCATCCAACATCGCGCTTATTCACGGGCCCTACTGAGAGGCGTCTTGCAAGGTGGGCTTCAAGTGGAAATACAGACCTCCTTCACTAACGCCAGAGGAGTAAGACAAGGGTATTTATTATCACCCCTTCTCTTCATCATTGTCCTAGATCGCACCAGCAACACCGCCTCCAAAGGAATCCAATGGTCCCTGATAGAGAAACTCCACGACCTCGAATGTACGGACGACATCTACTACTATCTAACATTAAAGGTGACGTTCAGGAAAAACTACACGCGTCTCCACGGCAGAAAAAGTAGACTTAAAATCAACACCGCTGATATAAAGCTAATGAGAATTGTTTCAAGATGCGAGGCTCATATTCTGCTAAACGGGAAGTCAATCGAGGATGTCAACAAATTCGGCTATCTCAGCAACACCTTGTGCAAAGATGGAGGTGCAAGAACTGATGTCTTGTCCCGTAAAGACAGTGCCTGCAAAGCTTACTACTCACTTGGCAACGTCTGTAGATTCATCCAGCTCTCCACGTCTCTCAAATTTTGGATATTCAATTCCAATGTGAAATCCGCACTGCTCTACGGATGCGGGGCTTGGAAATCAACCACTATCACTGTTCGTAAACTTCAAGTCTCAATTGCCTAGGACGAATTCTGAAGGTCCTCTGGCCGGAATAGATCACGAACGATGAACTGTTGCGCATAGGTTCACTGAAACCCATCGTAGCAGAGATCCAAAGCAGGTTAGGCCATAGCCTGTTTAAACCGGTAACGGATATTACAAAGATGGCTCTTACCTGGACTCTGCAAGCAAGGTTTTACTTCTCAGTATCCTTCAGAATCATTCTATAAGACGTTGACAAGGATTTAAGGAATATTTTCAATTACGAAAACAACAGTAACGGAGCAGAAACTTAATATTTCATCCAACCCAACTCGCAAGGGGAATTGAAGTACGAGTAAAGTGCTGCCTAATATTAAAGAGCAACCATCTAAAAGGGGAATCCATACTCTTCGTGCATATTCCATCCGACACCCGCTGATGTTATTTGCAACCTGTTGTCAAGTGCAGGCAATCTGTCAAGTTATTCGCACAAACAACAGCTCCCAGCGTACATTTGTCACCCGTTTTAAATGGTTTCGCATGCCGTCTAACCAACTGTAGCAAATAATTTTTTCAACTTTTGTGTACAAAAACATAAAAAATAAAAAATTTCAATAAAACAAAATCAAACCACCGACCGTAGAGATGTGGGCGAACAAATTCATTGTTTGGGTAGCAAATCGAGGGTCATTCATGTTAATCTACACCAGACGATCGGACCATAGTATGCAATGTAGGTACTGATTGTCACGCCCTTCGTGGTAAAACACATTGCTTTGGCACTTTATTAATTGTATAGCCTGTGCGGTAAAGGATTAGGGTTCTCATTTTGAAAATTGAAATGATCGCCTAATAAACAAGGATGCGGATGGCGAAAAGGACGAGCGCGCATATATCTTATGGTAGTGGCGTATTGTGGATATGCAAATTCAAACCGCATATGTGGCTACTATGCAAACGTATAGCATGACTGTGTTTCAGTAAACGACTGAAAGTGGAATCGGATTTAATATAATTCATACAGACTTTCCTTTAACAATAGAATTCTACCTCGAGAGAGTAGTCGAATTGTGGAATGTTCACTCATGCTCATACGTAATGACAAAGTGAATGTAAAGCTGGAGGATAACGATATCTCTTTTAGTCGTCGACGTCATCGTCGTCGACATCCCCATCTAATTCGAAATCAATTTCCATTTTGATTGTAATTTTTTACTTCCATCGAGTTGCGAGAGGGTTTAATTTAAATTAAATTTTCAAGTGGGAAGATGTTTGCGACTTGTTTTTCCTTTCATTCGCGTTTTGGTTTTTGTTCCTTACACTAACGTCCTCCACCGAGTCGTCCTAGTCCTCGTGTTAGCTCTTTCATTATGTGCAAAAAGCATTTACTCGTTACAGCTCCTGGACTCTGCTGGTGACAATTTGACAAGGTCAACCACAAACTCAAATTCACTTCGACAACTACATCGACGACCGACGACGGCTTATGGAGGACAGAAGGACTTGAGTCGTGGAAGAAAGGTAATAATAATTATACAGAAAAATAACACACCGAGGAGCTGTGTGTCGACAGAGGATGTACCATGGCACATATACATACAAACACACCAGAAGAGCTTACAAATATTCGTTAAAGTTAAGCACGAAAGGCTGTAGAAAAGCCTGTGCTACACCTTTCCTTCTATCAATGCCAGTTGTTTTTAATTTTGATGAATTGCCCCCGAATCGCATAGTTGGTCAGGGGGAGGGAATCGTAAGTGGTAAACGGCAAATCGGATGAATGAACATGACGGTGGCAGATACGGTAGAATGAACTTGGCTAGCTTCAAGTATAACACTCAACTGCCTGGCCACCTGCCTCAGTCTAAATGGCGTATCTTTTGTTTATTTTAATGAGAGCATCCCTCCAGGTTAATTTCGTTTAATTTGTTCTATTTTCTTAGAGCGGTCCTGTGTACCGACTGTGAACCGTACCCGTACCGTGCAATAAGGAAATAATGGTGCTATTTATCTGTGGTGGTGATGGTGGCGGGCTGCTGTCGGCTGGCGGAAGTTTCGAGCAGGAATTTGGCATCCAACTAGGGTGATTTTGAATCTATTTGGATTTTGATTCACTTTTTTTCGTTGTTTGGCTGTAGTTTATTTGTTTTCTTTTTCTTGCTTTGTGCTGCGAGATTTTTAATGAATTAGTTTGCCGCCATGCAGAGGTGCTTTTATTACTCGAAATTAACCTGGACTTTCGGTAGTGGCCTCCAACCGGAAACAATTATTACTTAAGTTAGTAATTATTTTAAGCAGAGCCTTTGGAACTACTTTTTCACATTATCCTTTCGTTAATGATTAGACTAGGGGACTGGAGGGTTTAAGTTTAATTTTATCTACATCTCTATGGTGAAGTTGGAGAGCATGAATGTTGACTTTTATTTTGGCATAAAATATATTTCGAATAGAAAGTTGTAAATTGTTTGATGAAACGAAGAGAGGAGCATATGATGACAGCATATTCTAGTGGCGTTATCTATTGACGGCCACTCTAGGGGAGGTACACCTTTCATTGATCTACTGTCAAACTCTTCGAAACTGCGAGAGTAATCTTGTCACCGACCCGCAGGGAATAGTGGATGTATTTAAGCAGCACTTCCAGCAGCTGCCTAACGAGCATGACCAAGAGAGAGTGGTAGGGACTGAGGAAATCCCAACTCCAGCCGCTGAAGTAGTCCTCCCACCCAGCATAGAAGAAGTCGGCACAGCTATTCAGAAGCTGAAGAACAACAAGGCCGCAGGCTCAGATGGCTTGCCATCAGAGCTCTTCAAGGCTGGCGGCGATGTTCTGGTAGGGAGCATGCACCAGATCATCTGCAGAATTTGGGAAGATGAGAGCATGCCCGACGACTGGAATACCAGCTCTATATGCCCCATCCACAAAAAAGGCGATCCTACCTCTTGTAAGAACTATAGAGGTATATCCCTGCTCAATGTCGCATACAAGATCCTGTCCAGCGTATTGTGTGAACGTCTAAAACCTGATCTGATTATGTTAGAAAATTTAGTCTTGATACGGATCGTTATGAGGCGTTCGCTCACATGCTGAAAGCTTAGGACTTTTTGCTTAACCCACATCGAACAACAAATGCGCATCCGAGGAATCGGTGTCCTCTCTCCCTATAGCGGTCGCCGTAGTAGATGTAGCAGTTTTTCATATGCTTTATACACGGTCCATTCCATCGGATTTCCTGGATGGAGCTTAAGTCTGCACGTTGTCTGTTTAGGGACCTAACATTCCACGTATAGAGCCGAAGATCATAATCCATTTTCCGATTTCGCAAAGGTCGTCAACATTAATCCGTTCCATTTTATCCGAGGCTTTCTGTTTCTTCTGAGCAGTGGTGGGGTTTTCCGGTTACGGTTTTCTAGACCATGGCCCGACCGACGTTAATCCTGTTTTGCGGCGCAGGCTGCTCGCTATTCGTCCTCTTCTGTTAGTAATATCCATGGTCAGGAAATTTCCCGGTGGTACCATGAGGAAGTGGAAGTAGGACTTGGCTAACAGAGCAACAAGGTTTTCGGCTGCAGAGGCTCCTACTCATTTTTTTTTTAGCGGACCAGCACCCGTCGGCAGATGCTCCTACAAGGCCTTTTTGAGTCGCTTACCATCCAATATATTGGCCGATCCGGCTTCATTAGCCGAAGGAAACGCAAAAAATGAGGGAGATGAGCCTCGTTTAGTGCGGAAAGCCGAACGGACACCCCGATAAAAAACCTGTCAGCCTGAGGCCACAGGTGTCAACCCCATCAACTTCTTACTGAAACTGCAACACATGAAAAAACCGGACGGATTCAACGGCACAGACTTTTGGCATGAAAACAAGGACAATAATTGGAATTTGGAATGTGAGAATGATGATGGATTGTGGTATCTTGAGTGTTATTACTAAAAAACTACAAAATAGACATATTCGGTCTTGTGGCTTTGGAGAATTCAGCACTCAAGATGGAAATATACCTAAACGGGAAACCTAAACGAAAATGCCCTTAGACTTAGACAAGCTGAAGTAACAACATCAATGACTAAAAAGGCAAAACTAGCACTAACTGATTGAAAACATATCGCAGGTGAGATCATCATGGCTAGATTCAAGGCCAAGGTGAGACACGTTTCATGGTATGTTATCACCCCATGGATGTGACCGTGGTGCAATAGTAAGCATCACCGACTGTCTGGCGAAAGGTCTGTGGTTCAAAGTTTGTCCATAGCCAAGAAATACAATTCTTATACAAAAAATTTGCTGTGAACTACAACTGTTCAGGAGCGTTTTCCTGAATTAAAGTACCAAGCGCATAAACTTGATATTTTATATTACCATGTGAAGCAAGCACTTGAACTTGTTCACGTCGGAGATGATATTAGCGTTTTCTTGTATTATAGTATCAAGCACATAAACTTGATATATTATATTATTAAGTGAAGCAAGCACTTGAACTTGTTCACGTCGGAGTTTTTATGGGTAAAGGAATGAAACGATCAGTGTCTATTACTTCAGATTAACTGAATAACTGATATATTTTTGTAATTGGCTTACATCTTTTATACTTAAATTTAGCTTACTCTAACAATGATAAAAAACTAAATTACTGTCAGCATAATGGTAACAATTACATATATTGATTGCTTAAAACTAAATTGCTGCCGGCAATGCACCGTCAGCATAATGGGTCATTGGCACCCAATTCAGAATCACGCATCGGCATATACACATTTGTTTTGGAATACGTGCTGCGTCAGCGCAAGGGTTGGTGTTGACGTCGTGCGGTGAATTACCTTGACACACAATTGTTGTATGCGCTGCGTCATAAGTAATTCAACTGAACAACAACCAACATGAAAATTCGGTCGGTTCCTCTTGAATTCTATCCAACCACCCCTGGAGCGTAGTGAACGAACACCTACGACCCAAATCATCTGCACTTCGCCCAGGTCTTGGGATAAAAATAATAAGAGTATGACTCACGAATTACAGTAAAACAAAAAAAAAAACCGAAGAAGCGACCATCTGTGAGGTAGAGTCTGCCATAAATGAAGCGTCGTCAGGATCAAAAATTGACTAGAGTCTACGAATCATAAGACGGAGGCTGTCTTATTGACCAGTCGAAAGACCGTGCAATACGCAAGCATCCAAGTTGGGAGACAACCAGTCAAGTCTAAAGAGGGCTGAAAATGCTTAGGGGTAATGCTAGACAAGCGACTTAATTTTAAAGTCCATGTCGAATACTGCAGTAAAAATTCGTCACAAATGCAGGCACCGCTTTCCAGGATCCTGCCGAACATCGGTGAACCAGGATACGCGAGGAGTATTCTACTTTCCAGAGTGGTAAGCTCAATAGTCCTATACGCTGCGCTGGTCTGAACGGGAGCCCTTGTAATGTAGGAGACCAGCGGAAGGCTCTTGCTGCATACAGGCTCTGCGCAAAGAGGATGAAGCAGCCTGTGTCATAGCGGGTATGGTCCCTATCAACATCCTCGCCAATGAGGTGCACAGGGTATACCATAGGCGAACCACAGACCGTCAAGAGTACAGTGTTATTCGGAGGTATGGGAAAGGGCAACATCCATACCATTATGGTTAGCCAGGTGGGACAACACGACAAAAGGCCGGTGGACCTACAAGCTGATCCCTACGATCGCCGGTAAAGTCACGGCGGTTATCGAAAAAATCTTCAGATTTGGCCACGTTAGCTCGCCCTTCTGCCCAGAATGTCCAGGGGAAGAAGAAGACGCGGAGCCATGTTCCACTGCTGATGCTTTGCAGAGGTAAGAATTGACCTACCGACCTCAGAGCTTCTAGTAAACCGTATGATATATTTAGAGGACTACTGGCTGGAGGTCTGCTCATATATAACGAACTTGCAAAATGAGCTAAGAAGACTGAAAGAATTAGAAGACCAGAAACGGCCAAATGGCCGATTTGGAGCACATAGCATAAGTTGCTAACCAGCCCCACGAAGTTATACCTAACGGCAGTCCCGCGAGGAGAGTGGTTGATGAGTGCAGGGTCTGGTTTAGTACGTAGGCGCCTCGAGTATTCGGGTTTTTGCGAATCGTACATGTCAGTAGCCTGGGCTATAGACATTTTTTGAAGATTACACATCCTTTGGCGCAACCAAAAAAACAGAAAAGATGTGCATTGTGCTATCACTTGAGTCGTCTCCTGTTACCGTTACTCCTGGAATCATTTAATGCTTTTAGTAAAATTAGCATTTCGCAGTTCATCAAAGAGTATTCTCCCGAAAATCGAAATCTTAAGGAGGCTAGGACAGGGCAATTGCATAGGAGATGGGATGGAGATTCTTCCTTATCCTTATCAAGGTCACGCCATCTCTCATTGGCCTGTTGAAGTTCCTTTTTCGAGATTTTATATTTTAAGGCTCAGCTTCTCAGTTACCTGTTGTATCAGTATACCCAAGTACCCAACACAACGTACGTAACAGTGCAGCTGCTCGTTAAATCGTTTTGAGATTTTCGGCAGTGCCTGAACATTGGTTCGGTTGTCTAAAGAATTGGCCGATTTTCAGGGTCGGTGCATAGACACCGGCTTCCACACCGTTACCTGTCCTGGACCCATCCGTGTATATCCCCAGTGCAGTGCCCTTGCTTGGGAGTTGATTCCCTTCCCATTAACGTTGGCTGGGAATCGTTATTTAATATAGAATCTTGAAGTCCAGGATTAGTCCATGACTTTAATTAAATCACTGTTTTGGCATAGAATACCAGCGTACCCTATTTCGGAGAACCTATAACGAGCAACATAAGTCGCCACGCCGATTTCTTTCCTTTTCCTTGCCAAAGAGAAGGTGGTGCACCGTGTCGACGACTGCAGTGGGAGTTGTTCGCAATGCTCCGGTTATAGCAAGACACGTCAACCTTTGTACTCTACTCATAAGTTTGACATATGTAGTTAGATCGGAATAGTGCCATCCACTAGTCTAAACTGCGGTATGTCAGTATAGGCCTGATAACCGCGGAATATAACCAGTACGTGATATGGAGATATGATACCCCATCTGGCGCCCAAGGCCTTCTTGCAGGTGTATAGCGCAGTTGTTGCTTTTTTGATGCGTTCTTCCGCATTCAGTTTTCAGTTGAGCTACCTATCGGGTATCACGCCAAGGTATTTGGCGTGATCTGCGAATCCAAGTAAAGAGTTTGGGAGGAGAGACTTGAGGTATCTCCCGTTTTCTTGTGAGTAAAACTATCTTCGTTTTGGAGGGATTTATTCCAAGTCCACAGTTTTCTGCCCACTTAGCAGGTTTGCCTAGGCCTGCTTCCATCAAATTTCGGATTAGAATTACCTGGCGCCAGCTGTCCTCTAGGGATAGGAGTACTTCATTTACAGCTAACACCCATAATTGCGGTGGTAGTACGCCTCCCTGTGGTGTACCACATAATTGCGGCGGTAGTACTCCTCCCTGTGGTGTACCACATTTCATTGCCCTTTTTGTGTGGTGGTCCTTGAATTTCGAATGAACCGACCTGCATGTGTTTAATCCAAAGTATTATATAGGTATTACCATTAACCTCTAGCTTGCTTAATGCATTGGTGATATCTATTGGTTGAATAATGTTGGAAGCCCCTTCAGTGTCAAGGAAAGCATTCATTGTGAATTCATTGTCATATAGCATACTTTTGTGTAGGGCTTCCCGAATGTACAGGTCCACCAATCTCACCAGCGCCTTAAGAAGAAAGGAAGAGAGACCGATAGGTCTGTAGTCGTTGGCAGTTGTGTGGGAGACTTTTCCCGCTTTTGGTATGAATGTTATCTTTACCCCTCTCCAGAGCAGTGGTATGTAGCCCCAGTCTAGGCTAGAAGAGAGCAGTACCAAAAGCCACGGTTCGAGAATGCCATAAGCACACTGCATCTCTACCGGGTAGATTCCATCCGGGCTCGGTTTAGTTTGATAATGTTGTATGCTTTGCTTAAAGGCCACCAGACAAATGATCCGTAGGTGACGATGGGGCGTACAATGGCTGTGGACATCCGCAGCGAAAAAAGCGAACATACTTTCCATGCCCGATGTTCTATGTTTAACTTCCAACTGACCTTGGACCTAGCGTAACTCCTAGATAGCTAACCTTGGAAGATAGTTTAGCTAGGACTTCTTGAGTAGAGGTAGATTAAGAGTCGGTGTCTTACACTTAGCGGTAAGCAGTATCTTCAGCAGCAGTTCTTTTTTGCTCATATTTACACTAAGTCGACATCCTGTGGCCCAGGCGCTTAGCTTAATGAGACCCCTCTCTGTGATTTCGCTAATTATCGAGGGGTGCATCCCCGATACCAGAATAACCACGTCGACGGCATAAGCGACTGCTCTAATGTCGATTCTCTCAAACTCTTTCAACCATTTTTTTATCAGTCAATTACGCTAAGGATCGTGTCAATTGATGCGCACGTAGTGTCCTTTGTTGCGTTTGTTTGAAATGTACTTTGGTTATACACAAGGATACATATGTTTGCAAAGAGAAACTTTTTTTATTCCACATTCCATGGTGCTTTTGATTTTTCGTCCCTTTTTTTTTTTCATTACGAAATCCATTTAACTCTAAAGGCTAGTCTATTACCGTCTCAATTCACTATGCCTGTATCTAAAAGCTAATTTAATATTAAATGGTATCGGGCACAAAGGAGGGAGTGAACGTCTGTTTGAAAAACCTCACAGGGTGCGAAAAATGGAAAATGTTCGGATAGTGAAACTTTATTGAAATTTCAACGGGAAATTGATTTTGTGAACTTTGTCGAGACGCGCAGTATGAACCGTATCTACGTATGGAATTTAGATGATTGAGTTGTGTAGGTAGGGAACTTAATTATTGCTTTGAAGTAAGGATGTTTGAATGGCAGCGATTAATTGGAGACAAGCTTTGGACAGCGATAACTTCATTAAACTTGTATGTTATGTATATATATATGTATGTATTATACGTATGTACATATACTACATATATTACGGATGGCAAAGGACTAACAAAGGCCTCGTAGGGGTAGCGAGAAGAGCCACCGCAGTCGAACATCTTGCGGCACTGTTAGTAAGTCCCATCCCCACCTCCTTGTGGTGCCATCTGGGGATTTTCTATCTAAATTGCAGACGGGAAAGGGCGAATGGCGAGCCTCCTGCGCCAAAAAACGAGATTAGTCAGTTGGGCTACGGCCTAGTAAGCCGTATCCGTAAAAAAGCAACAAACTCTGAAATAACCACAAGCCTCAGATATGACGGACCCGATTTATGTTGACGACCCCTGCAAAAAACGAAAAAAAGGACAATGATCATCGGTTTTGTACGTGGAATGTTAGGTCCCTAAACAGGCCACGTGCAGCCGAACAACTTGCGGACGCCCTATACCGCTATAAAGCGGACATAACCGCCATCCAGGAAATGAGATGGAATGGACCGGGTATAAAGTGGATGAAAAACTACGATGTTTACTACGGCTACTGCTATAGGGAGAGAGGACAACGATCGTTTGGATGCGGATTTGTTGTTCGAGGTGGACTAAGGCAAAAAGTCCTAAGCTTCCGGCATGTGAGCGAACGCCTCATAACAATCCGTATCAAGGCTAATTTTCTTAATATCAGCCTGATCTGCGTCCTCGCCCCCACGGAAGACAAGGATGACTCCACCAAAGAGGAGTTCTACGAACTCCTAGACAGAACGGATGCCCAATGTCCCAGCTATGACATCAAAATTGTACTAGGAGACTTCAATGCTAAGCTGGGTAAAGAAAGCATCTTTGAACGAGTCATCGACAAACATAGCCTACACCTCCGATAACGGACACAGGCTGATTGATCTTGCTACGGGGCGAAATCGCCTCTAGCCAGCATGTGCTTCCCGCACCTCGATATACACAAAGGCACCAGCAGTCTCTTGATCAATCGACTACCAACCAGATTGATCACATCGCGATTGACGTCAGACACTCCTCCACTATTCTTGATGTTCGAATTTTCCGAGGGGCTAACATCGACTCGGACCACTATCTTGTAGTAGCCAAGATGCGCTTACGGATATCACGAACGCAGCGGAGTAGAGTAAGAATACAAAATTATGACGTCGGAAAGCTACTATCGCCAGAAACCGCTCGTGTTTTTACCGATCGCGTCTCCCTTAAGCTCTCCAATACACCTTAATCCTTCACGCTGTCAATAGAACAGCAGTGGAGTTTTTGCAAATAAGCCCTGAAAAGCTCTGCATCCGAAGTTTTGGGTTTCAAGGCTCCACAACGAAGAAACACCTGGTTCGATGACGAGTGCAGGAGGATTCATACAGTGAAGCAGGGTGCATATAAAGCCTCGCTGCAGAAAAGAACAAGAGCAGCTCGTGAACTCTACGAGTTAAAAAGAAGGGAGGAGCATAAGCTTCTTAGAAGAAAGACGAAAGAGCACGAGAAGCGCGCGATTGAGGATTTGGAGAGGTGTTACTGCAGGCGTGACGTTCGAAAGTTTTATCAACAGATAAAGGGAACATGCCAAGGTCATAAAGCCAGAACGGAAGACTGCAGGGATGGGAACGGACACCTAGTAGTAGAATCGTAGTCGATGCTGAGGATATGGAAAAACCACTTCTGCAGACTGTATAACGGCGATGTTAGCCAATATACTGCTGTCAGGCAGAATGATCCATTTCTACTCGACGGAGACCGCAGGGAATCCTGTCCCCATGACCTCGACGAAGTTAAGATTGCCATATCGAAGCTCAAGTCGAATAAAGCTGCTGGCGCAGACCAGTATGCACAAGCTCATCTGTAAGATATGGTCAGAGGAAATCATGCCCGAGGAGTGGAGTCTCAGCATCGTATGCCCCATCCACAAGAAAGGAGACCCCTCTGATTGCGCCAACTACACAGAAATAAGTCTCATTAACATCGCCTACAAAATCTTCTCTGTCGTTTTGTGTGAACGCCTGAAGCTTTTTGTAAATAAGCTGATAGGTCCTTATCAGTGCGGATTCAGGCCAGGGAAGTCCACCTACGGCAGATCCTGGGAAAAACCAATGAACTTCAAGTCGACACTCACCACCTGTTTGTCGACTTCAAAGCCGCATACGACAGCGTAATTAGAGACGAGCTATACAACGCTATGTCTACTTTTGACATACCCGCTAAACTCGTCAGACTATGCAGGATGACTTTGGAGAATGCTCGCTGCTCCATCCGAATCGCTGAACATCTTACCTATAGTTTTAATGTCAGAAAAGGATTTAGGCAGGGCGACGCGCTGTCGTGTGATTTCTTCAACATCATATTGGAAATGATTGTGCCAAAATCACTGGCCAATACAAGAGGCACAATCTATTTCAAATCCTCTCAACTCTGGCAACTGAGTAAAAGAGCCCTCTCCCGAACGACGAAGTTGACTCTACATAAGACCCTTATCATCCCGGTCCTGTTGTACGGCGCAGAAGCATGGACACTATCAGAAGCGGATGAGAAGGTCCTTGGTCGGTTCGAGAGAAAGATTTTGCGCGTTATTTTCGGGCCTAAAAAAGCAACAGGGGGATGGAGGGAAAGATTCAACCACGAACTTTACGGGCTGTCAGGCGTCTGCGGATTTAACGCCTAAGATGGCTGGGCCATGTAGAGCGAATGGACACCACAACTCCGGCTCGGAGAGTCTTTGAATCCAACCCCGAGGGACGAAGAAGCAGAGGATGGCCGCACTTATGATGGCGCACACAGTTGGAAGGGGACCTCAGCCAACTGAGCGTGCGGCAATGGAAAAGGCTAGCAAAATATCGTGCTAGTTAGAGGGGCATATTGGCTGAGGCCCAGGTTCACCCCGAATTGTAGCGCCCATTAAGAAGTAGAAGATTACATATATTACAGCAGGCAAACGGGTAAATTAGTTTATATACGAATATGTATTTATTAAAATTCTCACACGATATTTTAAATATCCTCGTTTGCCAGTTCCACTAAGATTTTTGGCCTGAAAAGTCCCATTAAACGTGTTAAGAATGACATCCCAACTTATTGCCATGTCTCGCCTTCATCATGCCGATTTTAAATCATTATGTCGGTTTCCCACCTTTGGTCTACATCGTTTCAATTTTCTTTTTTTTCTCAAAACAAAAAGATAAATTCCATGGGCTCAAAGCCTGTTCAACAACAGAAGTCGTCGCAAACTCCAAACCGGCTTTTCCCCATCACCAAATTCCACTCAAAAATCAAATAATTTGCGGCTGACCATTCTGTAGAAAAGTTTTTAGACACGATAGAAGCAGCTACATATCAACTTGATACAATAGCGCGTAAATAAATAAATCATGGCGGCCAGTCTCTGGATGTGAAGCAGCCGTTTTATTTTGTTTTTTTTTTTTCCTTCCTTTTCTGAACCAGATGATTCCCCTCCTTCAGGGTAGTGGCTGCAAGCAAATTAGATTTAAGATTTATTACATTGCGCATAGATTTCGTGTTAAAGAGATATGCTGCCTAACCGTTAACTCGGATACTTTAAATTACTTTTGCTTGCTGAACTGTGATTGCTTTATTTACTTCGGTCTTGAGTTTTCAAATAGAATGGATTTGCGCCTTTATTCGGAGGGATGTACGTATAAATCACTTGTTTATAGCCGACTGCTGAAAAGCTGCAACGGCCCGAGTGAAATTTTGTAAGATTTGTAAATATTTAGTTGCCTGAAAGGCGCTCACTTAAGCTTGTTCGTATGATTAATGGGAAGAATGAGTCGGGGGGAAGTAATCTAATTTTTTAAGGAAATTGATAGCATGTAATTGAGAGTTTGTTGAGATTTGTTCAATGCTGTACTGGAAATGGTTTCGGTGATCAATTGTTAACGATTTTTCGTCGAAATAAAACGGGTTTAAATCACAGCTTCCTACGAACAAGTGGATTTTGTTTTTCTTTTCTTTTGGTACCAAATGATGTGAAATATAACTGCGTGTTAAACAACATGCAGAAGTGTGTTAGATGACACATAGTGTGTCATTTGATACACTTCAAAATAAGATGTGTCATTCAACACGATGGATCTTTGAAATTGAGACACTTATTCGCGTTAAGACTATAGACTAATGCGTGTCATGAATTAGAACTCTACACGACACGTTAAGTGTGTTGCAGCGACACACTTGTTAATAACCAGCATACTGTGCAAACTTGCCAAAAATAAATTGCGGGTCGGATCCAAAGCATTATAGTTGACATGATGAACTCTCAACCCAGTGACCCGAGTTCAAATCTCAAGATCCGCAGCCATCAAAATAACAAAGCCATTCAACTTCTTATATATTATACATTATACATTGTTCCTTCGATTCGGATTGCATAATCATAATGATGTTGCTTCACGACAAAAAGAGACATCAGTTCAATCAAACAAAAAACAAGGACCAATTTTCGGACTTGATGAGCCTCGAAGTGAAGGTTGAGAGACCAGCGCGTTAACCATGGGTCCGAGTCCCAGTTTGCTTCCTGCCAATGTTACATACTTACTTACTTATCAGGCCAGCGATCCATGGAGAATCTAAGCCTGAGCTATAGCTGCCTTCCATCCTTGACGGTCGGGCACGCTGCTTCCAGTTGTCAAGACCAAGATGTCTTACATCCGCGATTACTTGGTCTTTATACCGGAGGTTCGGCCTTCCACTTCTTCTCGAACCAGGAGACTCGGAGTCGAAGACCCTCTTAGCTGGAGCGTTGATATCCATGCGCTCGATGTAGCAGTGCCAGTGTAGTCGACGGATCCTTGTCTTTCGGACTACATCCACATCTTGGTACAGCTCGTAGAGTTAGCGGTTGTGTTTTCTTCTCCATTCACCTTCCACACAGACAGGACCAAATATCCGGCGCAGAATTTTTCTTTCGAAAGAACCCAAAATCAGCTCCGCTGTCCTGCTTATCGTCCAGCTTTCGGCTCCGTACAGCAAGATTGGCATTATGAGCGTTTTGTAATGCATGACTTTGGTCTTTCGAGTGAGGGGTTTTGACCTCAGTTGTTTGGACAAGCCGAAGTAGAAGCGGTTGCCAAGGGCGATTCTATGCCGGATCTCCACTGTGGTGCCATTTATTGAATTTACGTGTGCCCCGAGGTAGACAAACTCCTTAACTACCTCGAAATTGTAGCTGTCAATCGTTATATTCTTTTTAAGGTGGTGAGCGACGGATTGGTTTTTGCTTGACAGCATATATTTAATTTTGTCCACATTGACCTCAACTCGTTTCACCTGTTCTTCAATCGCCATGAATGCTTCCACAATGCCACGGCGAGAACACGCGATGATATCGATATCATCCGCGTATCCTAGCAGCTGGACGGACTTGTAGAAGATAGTGCCTTCCCTGTTGACGCCTGCCTGTCGCACTATCTGCTCCAGCACCAGGTTGAAGAAGTCACATGACAGCGCATCTCCTTGCCGAAATCCGGTGCAGTTTTACCGGGATCCCGATTTCGGCCATCGCCTCAAACAGTTCTTCACGACGAATGCTGTCGTGTGCGGCTTTGAAATCGATGAAAAGATGGTGTGTATCGATCCGAAACTCGTTGGTCTTTTCCAGGATTTGTCGAAGTGTGAAAATTTGGTCTATAGTTGATTTGCCGGGCCGGAAGCCGCACTGGTAGCTGCCGATTAGTGCCGTGCAAAATGGTTTTAGACGTTCACACAATACGCCTGACAGGATCTTGTATGCGACATTGAGTAGGGATATACCCCTATAGTTCTTGCAAGGGGTAGGAACGCCTTTGGCTGGTGCAACTTCGTAGGCGTTGTCCAATAGGTCATAGAAGTCCTCCTTGATAGGGTCTTCAGCCTCGTGGGTGGGTGCGTGTGCACATATAAGGTTGATGTTATAAAATTTGCCTCTGACGCGGATCACAGCCAAGCGATCACTTATAGGTTTAAAGTCGGTGACCTTCGACCTTAGCCGCTTTCCCACGACAAATCTGCATCCTAGTAAGTGCAACCTTTTGTGACAGCTGTAATAAATGTCGCAATTTTTCTTCCTAATCAAACCGTTTCCTAACCAGCGTATTTCCTGGACCGCAGTAATGTCCGCCTTGTACTGCGTGAGGATTCCTTCTAGTTTATGAGCAGCTCCGGGAGTGTACAGGGTTCTGACATTCCAGGAGCATACTCGCAAATCGTGTTCCTTTTTCGAGCGTTGTCGTCGTCGAATATCTGTCCGTGTATCCGACGCATCTTGCTCATTCATAACTTGTGTTTTTTTTACGTGGGCGGATTGTTAGCCCGCCGCACAACCGCCATTCTGGTCGGGGTCTTGTCGCTGCATACGGTTGTTCAGCTCTCAACGGTTGTTGAAGAGGCTATCCAGAGGGCGTCGCGAGGAGGCTGTATGTCAACTTGACCCGGGCATTTAAACAGGGATCGTTGCGGGCATCTCGCCAGGTTGAGAGCGATCAACAACTTTACCCTGTATGTCCGAGCCCATGCCCTCCGCCAAGGTTACACATAGTTGGTAAATTAGCTTTGTGTTGGCCAGCGATTCTTGCACGATCTTTTCGAGCACAATGTTGAAAAAGTTGCACGACAGCGCGTCACTTTGTCTAAATTCTTTTTTAACATCAAAGGCCTCGGTTTGCTCCTTCCGTATTCTCCTTTCTTTCTTCTGAGAAGCGTGTGTTCCTCTTTTCTCTTCTGCTTATCAATTTCGCGAGCAGCTCTCGTCCGTCGTTGCAGCGTGGCTTTATATGCCTCTTGTTTTGCTGCATGGGCTTGTTCGCATTGTTCATCGAACCAAGGGTTTCTAGGTGGTGGCGGTTTGAAACCCAGCATCTCTGATGCAGCGTCTCTGACGGCGCTCTGGCAATGCGCCCATTCCTGCTCTATAGCTTGCGCGGCTGTGGGCGGATTTTGAGACAGCTTGAGGGAGACACGATCGGCAAAGATATTGGCAGTCTCTTGCAATTGTAGCTTTCCGACGTCAAACTTACGTTGTCCTACTCGTCTCCTAAGCGTTCTTGATATCCTCATTCGTACTTTGGCTACAATAAGGTAGTGGTCCGAGTCGATGTTGGCTCCTCGGAAGGTTCGTACGTCGAGAATACTGGAAGAGTGTCTGGCGTCGATCGTAGTGTGATAAATCTGGTTGGTGGTCGATTGATCAGGAGACCGCCAGGTACCCATGTGGATGTTGAGATGGGGGAATCGTGTGCTTGCTACAAGGAGGTTACGCCTCGTTAGGAAATCGATTTGCCTAAATCCGTTGTCGGATGTGGTGTTATGGAGGCTATGATCGACCTATCTTCTAGTACGATTTTGGTGTCATAACTATGAGATTGGGGGTATGTTCAGTATAAGAGATCATAAAAGTCAATCATCTTTTTCTTCCGTAGGGGAGTGCATGTATATTAGGGTGTACCCTTGATGCGGATTGTTATGAGGCGTTCGCTTACATGACGAAAGCTTAAGACCTTTTTTCTAAGTCTACCTCGAATAACAAATCCTCGCCCAAATAAGCGTTGCTTGTTTTCCTTATAGCAATTACCGTATTAGATATCATAATCTTTCATTCGTTTTTGCCTGGTCTATCCCGTCGAACATCTTGGAGCGCGGTAATGTCTGCATTGTACCAGTCCAGGGTTTTTTCCAATTGATTGCCCACACCTGGCCTGTTGAGGAACATCACTTTCCAGGTGCAGGCTCGGTCACCAACGTTGGAATCGTCCTGGACCTCGACTAACAAGCCCTTACAGGTAGCACGATATTTTGCTAGCTGTTTCCAGTGTCGCACGCCCAGTTGACTGAGGTCCCTTTCAACCTTTAGATCTGTGCCAACTTAGATGAGGCCGTCCTCTGCAACGTCGTCCTTGAGGTATCTCGTGGAAGACTCTTCGAGCCGGATCTGTGCTGGCCATTCGCACCATGTACGTGGCCTTGCCATCTTAAATGTTGGATCCGTAAATGTCGTACCAGGCCAATGTCGCTGTAAAGCTCATGCAGTTCTTGGTTGAATCTTTTCCTCCATTCTCCGTCAACCCAAAGAGGACCGAAGTTTGTACGCAGAATTTTCCTCTCGAAACGACCAATGGCCTGGTCCAAGCTGCTGCGTCGTAGTGGAGGACCGGGATGATTAAAGTTTTATAGAAGGTTTGCAAGAGAGGGGTCTACTACTCAATTGCCTCTTGAGCCCGAAGTATCAGCGGTTGGCAAGCGTTATTCTGCGTCCAATCTCAGTGCTTGAGTCGCTGACGCTTGTTACCAGTGTTCCAAGGTAAACGAAATCCTTGACTATATCAAAGTTTTAGCTGCCAGTAGTGACGTCAGTGTTGTGCCTTTCTGTGATGACAGCATAAACTTGGTTTTGCCCTCATTTACTTTCAGACCCACTTTAGCCGCTTCTGCTTTAATGCTCCCAAAAGCTTCATTGAAGTTTCGCTGCGTTCTTCCAATTACGTCAATATCATCAGCGTATGCGAGCAATTGTACAGACTTGAAGTAGATCGTGCCTCTTGTATTGGCGAGGATCACGATCTTCTCAAGGATGATAATGAAAAAATCACATAACAGTGAATCGCCCTGTCTGAATCCTTTTTTGACATCGAAGGTCTCGGCTAACTCCATACCGACCTTAATGCAACAGTGAACGTTCTCCAGGGTCATCCTGCATAACCTAATGAGTTTGGCAGGGATGTCAAAACATAGCATGGGTCACTACTGCCGTACAGCAGGAACGGGATGGTAATTGTCTTGTATAGAGTGGATTTCGTGGGCGATGTTAAGGAGACTTATTCCTCTGTAGTTGGCGCAGTCAGAGGAGTCTCCTTCCTTGTTGATCGGGCAAACGATGCTGAGACCCCATTCCTCAGGCATGCTTCCCTCTGGTCATATCCTACAGATGAGCTGGTGCATGCTTCTTACCAGGTTTAATCGACTGGAGTGGAATGACTGAGTTGCAGCGTGCTCTCAAGGGGGTGTTTTGTAGCGAGTAGAAATTATACACTACTTACTGTGAGCACGCGTATTCCACCTGCCCCCGTAAAAAAAAGAAATAAAAAAAAGTTTGCTATTATGATAGTTTTGCTTGTTAGTCTAATGGGTTAGTGTTATATGTATGTCTCATATTAATGGAAATTCCTTCCGTCACTCATCTTATAGCAATATTACCTAAGTTGCTGTAATCGACAAAGACTTTGGTACGTTTCTTACGACTTTTTCGGCCTCATCTTGATGTCTTAAACTGTTTTTGCCTGCTGCTTTTCTTCTTATTCAATGAAGACAAAAAGGCAATTTCCCATGGGCAAGTTAAATCGGGACCTAAACTATTAATTTCACGTCAGGCCTTCATACTGTAATAGATTGCTCGCATTTATTAATAACTTCGTGTCCGGCTTGATTTGCATTTTTTGTTTCCTTTTGTGTAGTTTTCCACTTCCAACCGAAAAAACAAATCTCGAAGAATATCTGAACTAGGGAGACAAAATTATTTGCATATTCTTCTTCTTTGGTGGCGTTACAGCCCATGAAGGACCAGACCCAAGCTTCTCTCAATCACCCATGTTGTGTATGACTTATTTTTCGCACAGGTGAAAGGGACCTACAGTTTAATGCCGATTCCGAACGGCGTGAGTCGAGAAGCTTTTTCATAGCAAGTATACTACGGGGGGTTTTGCCAGTACCCCGCCGAGGAGAAACGTCGCGAAATAAACATTCGATGGCGTTGGTGTTATATGGATCCGAACTCGTTCATCATGCGCCAGAGTCCAACACACTAACCACTGCCGCACGGCGCCGTGGTTATTACGATTATTTACATATTAAAGTAATATAATTTACATTCAACAGTCTGTTGACTTCTTTGACTACAGTGACCACAGTTTTTTTTTTTTTTTTTTAGAGACTCGCTCAGGTTCAAGAGTTTTTATATTCTCTTTTGATGTGTTGTTACACACGCAACCTGAGTGCAGTGGTTTGGGTCTTTGATGTTCATTCACTACTCTCAGGGGTGGTTGTCCTAGATAGGACGAGAGCCGACCAAATCGCGCTTTGGTTTAAGTCCGCAATATTTCGTTCGAGCACTTTTAATATTGCATACGCAAAGGATGAATTTGAGTTGATCATATTCTGTGAGTGTTATGCCTGCAGCAGTACGTCTGGTCACTTTCCATTCACAACTGCTTTGCATACTTTTGGTCCGTATAGGAATTACTTTTTCTTGGCAATGAAGCGAATTTGAACTATAGACCTTCCGCTCGGCGGTCGATGATGTTAACCACTGCACCACGGCCACCCACCCACATCTTTCCGAATTCATATGTATTTGCTCGGTCGCCTAAACAGCCAAATCATATGTATATTGTTCTTCATCAGCCTGACCCAGGGGCCTAACATCCACTCACCGCATTTGTTAAAATAAATTGAAAACTACATAAAACATGTTGGGGGAGAACTGAATAAATATGTAGTAACATCTCGGTAATAGCCCGAAACAACCACACTTGATGTCCAAAAGCTACTTTGCGTCACTCCATATTTGTGCATATAGTGCAGGTGTTCGAGCACGTCAACATCATTACACTCTTTCGTGCCTACTTTTTGTTCCCGCATTCAAGTGCAAATTTGGACGTATATCCTCGCATATGGATATAAAAAATTAAACTGAAAATTAGTTTAGGTTTTTTGCTGCTCTAAAAACTTTATTTTAAATTACGAAATGAGGTGAGAGTGAAAAAAAATGTTATTAGCATAGTGGTGAAATGCCTATCCTGGGTTCAGGATAAGGCTTCATTTGTCCATTTATTTTACAATAGCATAGGGAAGTGCCTCGGATGAATGTGATGAAATTCCAAAGTATTTAACACATTTGCTGAGTGTCCTCGTTCCCAGAGGATTATACCTATTTGCTATACACTTGTTTTATAATCACAAAGTTGACTTACCCAGTAAGGTCCTCATAAGGACTATCTATCTCAAAGCACAGGCGGCGCTAAGTGTGGTCATTAGAAGGAGTGAGATATTGGCATGATTCAGCTGGTTCTTAAAGGCGTTCCCATCCTGATATTCGAGCTAAGTACCTTTAAGTCATCTTAGATAGCAAGCTTCTTTGGTCAAAGCGCTTTCAGCTTTTTTACAATGCAAACGTGCTTTTGGCAAAACGTGGGGCTCATCGCCGATGAAGGTCCTCCGTATCTTCACCGGGCAACGACAAGACCGATAATCTCATATGAATCCTTTGTCTGGTGGAGAAGGCTAACACCCAAACACGTCGTAGCCTCTTTTACCAAACTCTAAAAAACGGTTTGTCTCAGCTGTACGGGGGCTTTCCCAAGCACGCCGGGCTCTACTCCAGATGCTACGATAAGCTTTCTATTCGCTTAAGGAAACCTACATATTTCACAGTATTTTTAGTGACGTTGAATATGTGGCCGTTATATCGAAGGCTGTCATTAACAGACATAAGGAGGGAATGTTTTTCGGGTTCGAATATGCAAGTGTCATTGATGGATAGCAGCTGAGTCTTTTTTACAGGGCGTTTTTTTAGAGGTGTACAAATTCAATATAAAATAAAATACTTAAAGCTAATGTTAGTGCTTACGACGTTAGCTTTGACCACTGCGCACCTTTGGTTTAGGTCCGAATAATGAATTTTACTGTAGGTAAACAGTTCATAGTTTTCATGCCAATCCCACCAAGCACACAGCGAATTAGCTCACCGCCGATTTGACATTTCGCTTGGGTATATAAAAATTAAGCATGCATGGCATCAAGGAAAGGCAAAGGCCTAACTAAGGCCTCGTAGGCGTAGCATCTATCCGACAAATGCTGGCCTGCTAAAGAGCTAGAAGAGCCACCGCAGACGAACACCTCGCGAAACTGTTAATAAGTCCCATCCTGACCTCTTTCTAGTGCCATCCGGAGATTTCCTCTGGAAATTACAGACAGAGAAGGGCGAAGGGCGAAGGGCGAGTTTCCTGCGCCAAAAAATAGGTTCAGTCTAGAAAGCCGTAGCCGTAAACATTTTTTAAAAACTCAGTGACAACCACAACAAGTAAAAACGGGTGTGGCCGAACACTTAGAAAACACCCTAAACTGCTACAAGCAGACATCACTGCACTTCAAGAACGGCGATGGGATGGACTGGGTAAAAAGAGGACGAAGACCCGTGACATATACTACGGCAAATGTTACAAGGAGGTGGACTTAGACAAAAAGTCCTAAACTTCCTCCATATGCGCGAACGCCTCATAATAATCTGCATCAAAGCTATCTTCGGGAACAGTCAAAGATGACTTCTATGACCTCATAGAGGGAACATACGCTCGATCTCCCAGCTACGACATCTTGGATGTCCGAACTTTCCGAGGAGCCAATGTGGACTCGGATCATTACCTTGTTATGTATGCGGATACAGTGAACACTGCGGAGATGAGTAGAGCCATCAAAATTTTACATCGGGAAGCGGCAATCGCAAGAGACCGCCGGGAACTTCGCCGATAATGTCTCCCTCCAGCTCCCTCAAAAGCCGATGCAAACTGCATGAATCGTAGAACAGCAATGGAAACGTTGTCAAAGCGCCATCAGGGATGCTGCCTCTGATTTATTAGTTTTCCAGCCACTAGGCTGGAGAAATCCTCGGCTTGATGACGAGTGCAGACAGGTACATACAGAAAAACAGAATGCATACATGGCCACGTTGCATCGCCGTACGAGAGTTGCTCGTGTGGTCCGAACGGAAAAGAAGGAGGGAGCATGCGCCTTTCAGAATAAAAAAAAGAAAGAGCACGAGAAGCACACGATCGAGGACAAGGAGAGACGTTATCGCAGGAACGACTTGTCAAGGTTATAAAACCTGATAGGAAGCTTTTAGTGATAAACATGGACACCTCGTAGTTGAATCCCAGTCGATGCTGACAATGTTGAAAGACTGTCTCTGCGGACTGCGTAACGGCGAAAATGGTTAAGATGCAGACGGCCTGCCTGTTGAGCTGTTTAAAGGAGCTGGAGATGAGTTGGTAGGGAACACGCACCAGCTCATCTGTAAGATAGGATCAGGTGAAAGCATACCCAATAATTATCCAGTTCATAAAAAAGGAGGTCCCAAATACTGCGCCAACTATAGGGGAATAAGTCTCCTTAACGTCGCGTATAAGATCTATTCTGTCGTGCTGTGTGAACGCCTGAAACCGTGAAACCCGAAAATTTGATGGGTTCCTATCAATGTGGCTTCAGGCTAGGAAAATTCACGAGAAACCAAATATTCACACAACGCCAAATCTTGAGGAAGACCCCTGAATTTCAGTTCGACACACACCGCCTTTTAATCGATCAAGGCCGTATATGACAGTGTCTATAGGGACGAGCTATATAGAGCCGTTTTGATATCCCTGCCAAACCCATCAGGTTGTGCAGGATGATAATGGAGACTTCTCTCTGCTCAACTAAGGTCGGTAAGGAGGGCGCCGTGGCGCAGTGGTTAGTGTGTTGGACTCTGACGCACGATGAGCGAGTTCGGATCCCGATAACATCAACGCCATCGAATGTTTATTTCGCGGCGTCGCTCCTCGGCGGTATACTGGCAAAACCCCCCGTAGTATACTTGCCATGAAAAAGCTTCTCGACTCACGCCGTTCGGAATCGGCTTTAAACTGTAGGTCCCTTTCACCTGTGTGAAAAATAAATCACACACAACACGGGTGATTGAGAGAAGCTTGCACGGGTGATTGAGAGAGGCTTGGCTCTGGTCCTTCATGGGCTGTAACGCCACCAAAGAAGAAGAAGGAGTTCACCTAAACCTTGGATGTCAAAAGGGATTCAGACAGGTCGGCACCCTGTCATGTGATTTCTTCAACATCCTCCAAAAGTACGTGCGGGATTCACCGGCAAATGAAAGAGGCACGATCTACTTCAAGTCTGCATACGATGATGACATTGACGTGATTGGGAGAACGCAGCGAGACGTCAATGGAGCTTTTGTGAACATTGAAACAGGAGCGGCTAAATTGGGTCTGAAGGGAAACGAGGGCAAAATCATATATATGCTGTCATCAAAGACGCCTTGGCCAGAAAATCACTATCCCAGCTATAACTTTGATGTAGTCAAAGATTTCGTCTGCCTTGGCTCACTGGTAACATTCTGCAGCGACACCAGCGCTGAGATTAAACGCAGAATAATTTTTGCCAACTGCTGTTTCTTCGGGCTCAAGAGGCAATGGAGTAGTAAAGCCCTCTCTCGGAATTATGAAAAATAAGTGATAAGGGCCTTCGTCGTTTCGAGAGGAAAATTATGCGTACAATCTTCGGTCCTGTTTGCGTTGATGGAGAGTGGAGGAGAAGATTCAACAACGAACTGTATGGGCAGTAATGCGACACTGGCCTAGTATGACGTCTGCGGAACCAACGTCTGAAATGGCTAGGCCTTGTATAGCAAATAGACAGCACAGCCCGAAAAGTTTTCGACTCCCACCCGGAAAGGCGACGTTGCAGACGACGGCTGCATTTAAGGTGGCGCACGCAGGTGGAAAGGGGCCTTAACCAACTATGCGTGCGACACTGGAAGCAGCTAGAAGAAGATCGTGCTAGCTGGAAAGGCTTGTTGGTTGCGGTCGATGTTCACTAAGTTCACGAACTGTAGCGGATATGCGAACAACAACTCTTGTATCAAATTTTATTATACACCGAAAATGATTAGGTTAGGACCACAACAAATGAATAAATGTATACTTCGACGGTGGTAACAATTCCGTGAGATAAGGCCACTTAACTACTCCTGGAATATTTAAAGTGCGCGGGGTAATATCATCAGAAAATGTCCCACAAAAAGTATTCAAAATCACTTAAATACAAATTATCTTTGCATCCACAGGCACAATAAACTGAAAGTAGCCCTTAGCACACAATCTACTCGAAGGGACGGCACAAAGAGTATCAGGCAACGCGTAATTTGACTTTTATTCTTAAACCCAACTCCCAAGTGCAGATACATGGAAGAGCGATGGACAGCTTTGAATGTTATTCACTCAAGGCAGTGCTTTGTGCACCCACAGCATCAATTGCGATCCTTCACATTGTCTCTTACCTTTCGATACAATAGCGACCCGAAAGAAACTCGACAAAAGGAATAAGAGACACTGAAACACGAATGCCTTCGAAGAAAAGCAAGTCTAAAAGGACTAACAATCCCTGAGTCAAGTAGACCTACTCGTACCCTATGTACTCGTGTACTTGTACCACAAGGATAGCGTACATAGTCAGCGGGAAAATTGGGAGAGGATGTTTAAATGACAAAGACCTACATTCACAGGTGCCGAGTTTAATCCTTAACACGAGCTGCTTTTGTTCCTTAAATAGAGCACGCCTGTTAAAGGTGTCCTTTTTTCTCCTTTTCTTTCTCGTCCTTCTTCTTGTTTTGTTCTATGCAATATGTAGTGGCTCTTGTCTCTTGTTGATTGTGTTGGGTAATAATAGTTTTTACGATGCATATAGTTCATATGTACGACAGTCACGGCAACTTTACAGATGCAGATTTTATGCAATTCGAATTGAAATTTATTCTATAAATTGTGCTCGTAGGTATCCTTTTATGTTTGATAGCAAATATAAAATCTCTGCTTGCATACGGCATCGGAAGACAGTTCGACATCAACTTTGGGTTTTTATTTCTAAACTGCTATCCTGTCAATTGAATTGTAGAAATCTCTTGAGGCAATCATTTCAAAGCTGATGTTTCTATTATTATGGCACTAGTTAGGAGGGAATGTTATACATGTGCTCTCGCCGTTATATAGGCAAAAAGTCCTTCCTCATCAAAAGGCAAGGCGGAAAATATATGAGGCGAAACTTAATGAGACTTCCTTAGAATGCAGATTTAGATCGGCGATGGCATTCCCTGGGAGGACTATGTAAAAGTAATTTTGACCTGCTAAAGTGCCTCGTTAAACTTATTTTTTTTTTTTTTTTTTTAGAGACTCGCGCAGGTTCAAGAGTTTTTCATATTCTCTTATGATGTGTTGACACACACAACCTGAACGGAGTGCAGTGGTTGGGGTCGTTGATGTTCGTTCACTACTCTCAGGGGTGGTTGTCCTAGGCCTAGATAGGACGAGAGCCGACCAAATTCCGCGTTGGTTATAGTCCGTAGTAATTCGTTCAAGCACTTTGGTATTGCATACGCAGAGGATGGATTTCGGTTGACCATATACTGTGAGTGTTATGCCTGCAGCAGTACGTCTGGTCACTTTCCGTTCACAACTGCGTTGCATACTTTTTATCATCCGTTTAGGAATTACTTTTACTTACTTAAGCGGATCGGTCTATAAAACTTCAACCATTTCGAGACCAACTTTTGAAACAGAACTTCTTGTTCTTGTCGGGCGCTGCAGAGCATGAACCTGGGCCTCAAACAACATGACCCCCAACCAGCCCGATGTTTTTCATTGCCGCACACCCAATTGGCTGAGATCCCCTTCCACCTGTGTGCGCCAAATTAGATGCGGGGTGTCCACTGTTTCTTCGTCCCTCGGGGATCGCTTCGGAAAGTTAGAACATCAAGAACAGTGAAGGTGTGTCTGACCTTGGTCGCGATGTAATGAATCTGGTTAGTGATTGATTGATCTAGCGACCGCCAGGCCAGGCCAGGAGAAGATTTCGCCCCGTAGCAAGATCAATCAGCCTGTGTCCGTTCTCAGATGTGGAGTCGTGTAGGCTGTGTTTGCCGATGACTCGTTAAAAGATGCTTTCCTAACCGAGCTTAGCATTGAAGTCTCCTAGTACAATTTTGAGGGCGCCATGGCGCAGGGGTTAGTGTGTTGGACTCTGACGCACGATGAGCGAGTTTGGATCCCGTTATCACCAACGCCATCGAATGTTTATTTCGCGGTGTCCCTCCTCGGCGGGGTACTGGCAAAACCCCCCGCAGTATACTTGCGTTGAAAAAGCTTCTCGACTCACGCCGTTCTGAATCGGCATTTAACTGTAGGTCCCTTTCACCTCTTTGAAAAATAAATCACACACAACATGGGTGATCGAGAGAAGCTTGGCCCTGGTCCTTCATGGACTTGTAACGCCACCAAAAGAAGAAAAAAAGAAGAAGTACACTTTTGATGTCATACCTGGGACATGGGCATGCGTTTTGTCTAGAAAATCGTAGAACTCATCTTTGGTGGAGTCATCCTTGTCCTCCGTGGGGGCGTGCACGCAGATCAGGCTGATGTTAGAACACTTAACCTTGTTACGAATTGTTATGAGGCGTTCGCTCACATGCCGAAAGCTTATGACTTTTGCCTTAGTCCGCTTCGAACAACAAATCCGCATCCGAACAATCGTTGTCCTCTCTCCCTATTGCAGTCGCCGTAGTAGACCTCGCAGTTTTTCATCCGCTTTATACCCGGTCCATTCCATCGCATTTCTTAGATGGCGCCTAAGTCTGCTTTATAGCGGTCAAAGGCGTCTGCAAGTTGATCGGCCGCACGTGATCTGTTTAGGGACCTAACATTCCACGTACCGAACCAAAGGTCCTTATTTGTTTTTTGTTTTATTATAGGGTCGTCAACATAGGTCCGTTCCGTTTTTCTATCCGAGGCTGTTTTTTGCTTCTGAGCAATCAGTGGTTTTACGGTTATGGTTTGCTAGACCATAGCACAACCGACACTAATCCTGTTTGGTGGCGTAGGATACTCGTCATTCGACCTCTTCCGTCAGTAGTTTCCCTTGTAAGGAGATTTCCAGATGTCACCACGAGGAGGTGGAAGTGGCAGAGCTACAAGATGTTCGGCTGCAGAGGCTCTTACTCGCTTTCTGTTGGGCCAGCATCCGTCGTAAGGAGATTTCCAGATAGTACCACGAGGAGGTGGAAGTAGGACCTGTCTAGCAGAGCTACAAGATGTTCGGCAGCAGAGGCTCTTACTCGCTTTTTGTCGGACCAGCACAATGGTGGTTAATCCATATAATTTCGGAGATATTCCGGCTTCAAATCTGAGACACATGTGAATGGTCAGTTCGAATGAATAATGCGCCACTTACAAAGGTACGTCCGAAAGCCAACCATCACAATGCAAACAAGTTTATTAAAAAAAAGCAAGAACCAAAAAAAACGCTTCTCTGAACTTAGTGCTCCAGTGTACGATGCCATTAACTCCTTATTGCTTTTCCATACCTTCTACAACATTTGAGCGCTTAAAGTCGTATGAAGTCGATTAGTCAAACAATACTGCAATTTCGAACCGTGGGCTTGCTACTATTTTTCTTCAAACGGTCTCATTCGAATATCCGATAATGAATGATAAGTTTGCAGAATCAGAGAACAAATAGTCCTCTACTGCTGCATGACTGATGCAGTCTGTGTACTCTCATATGTACGTAGGCGAGTCGTTAGTCTTTTTATTATTTCATACTTGGCACAGAACGTTGCACTGGCAAAATGGCAATAAATCTCTCATTCTTCCTCCACTCGGTAGCTAAAGACATTATTTTCCAGCAGTCAGTTTCGAAATTGAAAGGACAAAGGCCGTTGGCCACATTACCATTATCACCCTAGGCCAACATATGACATCCGTGTCATGGCCACTGGCGGGAGCTATGATGGTATATTACTACCATGCTCAGCATGCATGCATCTACTCTACGCGTATTCCATACTCATACACTACGACTAAGAGATTGCTTGCAACTTGTTATTCATCTTTCACCCCCTCAACCCCCGCCGACAGTAGTCAACTGAGCTACTGTTTTCGCATGTAGCGAGAGCATTCTTTCTACGAGAGATTATTACTAGCGTATTTTGTGTGTTGCAAAACGTTGGCAAATGCATTTATCATTGGGTATTGGCTAACAGCAAAAACTGGAGACAGTGGCAGTGGCAGCAACCGTGGTAACACAACTGCGATACAGGATAGTTTGATACAACGAGTTCTAGAGGCAGAGGCAGTTTTATGATTTATAAAGTCTTCGGACATTCCTTGTGGTCGTAAATTATTTTTGATTTTACCAGGCAGTCGGCAGCATACACATACCATTCGTGCAAGCTAAAGAGGGCTCTCGACGAATATTGCATCACTAATTGGTTTTGTTTGTTTCGAAAGATTTGAGGAAATAAGTTACGAGCTGTTATTGTACGAATTGCTATCAAGAGATTGATTTTGATACAAGCAAGTGTGTAAGGAAAGGGTATAACCTGGTGATTGATGGTTCGATTATCATGCCTGGTTCTATTAAGCTTTGACAGGCCCACTATGCCCTTGTGGTATGAAGATGGACTTCTAGTCATACGTTTGAAACGGACGCAGATCCATTAAATGGTGATCTTAAAAAAACTTGTAACTTATGAATCATTTCCTGTCCAATCGACTCTAACCGACTTTACATAAAGTTTGTGCCATAAAGTATTGCTACACTATATTGCAACACTTTACTGCTTACAAACGCCAGTTGTCTCGACAACTGTTAGGTAATTGTCCACTAGATGGCTTGATTACTTTCACGCTGGACTACCGACTAATCACGGAGTCACTGATACTGAACACTGAATGAATACTGAATACTGAATGACTCCGAGGGCGAGTGTTCCCGCTTATGTAGCATTCGGTTCAATCTCTCGAATGTTTGGCGTCAGACGTTCCCCTTCAGAAGTCTCTACAATGCTCTGGCATTCTGCATCTGGCAAAAGGTGACGCCCTCGACTCAAATGGCGCACATAAGTGGAGAAGGACCTCAACCAACTAGGTGTGCGTCGCTTGTTAGTTGAGGCCCAAGACCACACTGGTCTGTAGCGCCACGAAGAAGATAAACAGTACTACAGCTATCTTCTTGGGGTTTACTGCTTGTAAGGCTCCCTGCATTAGGCCACTTAGTGTGTTGGGAAATTTTGCCGTGACGGCTATAGGAATATTGTTCGCATAGGCGATCACAGCGTGCGCATCCTGTTCTAGCAACAGTGGTAATTCATTGACTACCACGTTCCACAGAAGAAGGGAAAGTACGCCATCCTGTTGTGTAACTCTGCTGACCATTCTAGTTGAAACGGCACCAGCGAAATTGGCTTTGATGACTCCTTGTATTAGCAGTTGTCGTACCAGTTCTATCACTGGTCCCATTACACCCAGATCAGTCAGCGCTTTGGTGTCGGCCCATGGTTCAACGTTGTTAAGGATGCCCTTAATATCGGGAAAGGCCACTGGGGTATATTCCCTGTGTTCCAATAACCTGTCTATGATGCTGACTAGTGATTGGAGTGCTGTTTCCACTGATCAGCCTTTATTGAAGGTATGTTGGTTCTCCGACAGCCTTTCAAAGCTGTAACTGTGTCTGAGAAAAAATGTAAGGCTAATAGGTCTCAAGTCCTCTGCATACGTGTGGGAGCTTTTGTCTGCATAAATGAAAATGACTTTGGTTCCCTTCCACTTGCTTGGAAAGTAGAAGTCAGAGATGGGTGAGATTTGTCACTGGAGCTCCGCTGGTATGATCCCATCCAGGCCTGGAGACTTGTATGGTTCGAAGCTTTTTAGAGGCCAAAGCAAAATATTATTTGTGATTAGATTGCAAGTTAGCTCGTAAGAGGGCACTCTAGGATGGATATTAAGAGGAAGTGTCGTAGCCGATGCAATACTGCCCGGAAAGTGTGTGTCCACGAAAAGCTCCATGACTTCGGCACAGGAGATCGTCCAAGAACCGTCATTCCGCAATAAGTGGAGAGCCAAAACTTTCCTTTCATATTCCCCCAGTTGTTCCTCCAAGATTGCCGTTTGGCCTTTCTGGTTGCTGCTTTGAAGGATATGAGCGCTTCCTTAGAGGAGTCTCAGTCCACTTGAAAGCGAGTAAAATTTGCTTTGTTAAAGAGCTTTCTGCTCTCTTTCCTAAGGCAGACTATCTCTTTGCTCCACCAGGGAGTTTGTGTTTTCTTCTGGGGGTGCTGATCGCACATGATTTAAATAGTGCTGTCTAGGGGTATGGATTGATTTACTTACCTACTTTGATGGCGCTACAGTTCGGGGTGAACCAGGGCCTCAACCAACAAGCCTCTCCAGCTGGCCCGATATTTGGCCAGCCGCTTCCAGTGCCGCACGCCCAGTTGGTTGAGGTCCCTTTCCACCTGTGCGCGCCACCTTAAATGCGGTCGTCCTCTGCTGCGTCGTCCCTCGGGGTTGGAGTCGAAGACTCTTCGGGCCGGAGCGTTGATGTTCATTCGCTCTACATGGCCTAGCCATCTTAGACGTTGGATCCGAAGACGTCTAACCAGGCCGGCCGATGTCGCTATACAGCCCGTAGAGTTCTTGGTTGAATCTCCTCCTCCACTCTCCGTTTACACAAACGGGACCAAAGATTGCATGCAGAAGTTTCCTCTCGAAACTCCCAGTAGCCTTTTCCGAAGGTGACGTTATGACCAAGACGTCGGTGTTGCGCGTCTTTCTTGGATGACAGCATATATTTGGTCTTGTCCCCATTTACCCTTAGACCCACTTTAGCCGCTTCTGCTTCAATGCGTGCGAACGCCTCATTGACGTCTCGCTTTGTCCGTCCAATAACGTCAATGTCATCTGCGTAGGCAAGCAATTGTGTGGACTTGAAGTAGATCGTACCTCTTGTATTGGCCGCAGAGTCCCGCACGATCTTTTCACAAGTAATGTGAAAGAAATCACATGACAGTGCGTCACCCTGTCTAAAACCTTTTTTATCATCAAAGGGGTCGGTTAGTTCACCTCCCGGCGGTCTCCTGCGATTGCAGCTTTCCGACGTCAAATGTTGGCGTTCTTACTCGACTCCGTTGATTCCGAGAAATTCGTATCCGTGCCTTGGCTGCAACAAGGTAATGATCCGAGTCGATGTTGGCTCCTCGAAAGGTTCGGACATCTAGGATGCTGGAAGAGTGTCTGCCGTCGATCGCAATATGATCAATTTGGTTGGTTGTCGATTGATCGAAAGACCGCCAGGTCCCCTTATGGATGTTGAGGTGTGGGAATCGAGTGTTTGCTACTATGCTGCTACCAGATTATGTCCCGCCATAAACTCCACTAACCTTAGTCCATTTTCTGACGTGGTGTTGTGTAGGCTGTGCTTTACAATGACCCGTTCATAGATAGCTTCCTTACCCAGTTTCGCATTGAAATTCCCTAGAACGATATTGGTGTCATAGCTGGGACATCGCGCATACGTTCTGTTCGTCATCTCTTTCTCCTCTGTGGGGGCGTGGACACATACTAAACATATATTGCCGGGATTGGTCTTGATGCGGATAGTTATAAGGCGTTCGCTTACATACTGGAAGACTAAGACTTTTGTTCTGAGCCTGCCTCGAACAACAAATCCGCATCCGAATAAGCGTTGTTTATTTTCTCTGTAGCAGTTTCCGTAGTATATATCAAAGTTTTTCATCCGCTTTTTGCCTAGCCCATCCCATCGCAACATTTGGAGCGCGGTAATGTCTGCCTTATAGCAGTCCAAAGAGTTGACCAGTTGTTCGGCTGCACCTGGTCTGTTGAGAGACCTATGAATTGATTTAATTTGAAGAAATCGGGATGTGTCACATGAAGAAACAGAAGGGGGTCTGTTATACCCCCTTCTTTAGTCTGGGATGTAAGTGCTGTCTTAAAAAATTAGACAACTTCTCTAGATGGGTTCTCTTGAAAATCTTTTCCTTTCACTCCTGCGCTGTTTTTCATTTTGTAAGCGTGTATTCCAAGGTTTCCATAGCATGGCCACATCACCTTCAAATATCTGTGCTGTCGAGACGCAATTTGAAAAGGTGATAATTGCATGCTCCGAGTCCTGTTAATGCCTCACATAGCACTAATAGGTTGGCTTTATTAAGTTCTAGACCTCATTTTGCTCGTTTTGGATAGTAGGTTTGTTTCAGCTGGAATATCGTAGTGGATATCTTTGACAATAAGCCCGTGTTAATTAGAGCATTGGAAATTATTTACAGGCTCGGAAAAGCGGCTCAAAAATAGATTTGCTGTATCATTCCCTTATTGACCACTTATCATACCATTTGACAGAAAAACCGATACACCTGAGAGAATTGTTTCCATCGATTCTATTTCAGATTCGTTCCTACAATTTCTTTCCCCAAGATAAAGGTCTTTCAAAACAGGTTGTATCAAAATCTCTCAACAATTTTTCGTATTTCGTCAAATTCGCAACAACTTGTATCTGCACTGTTTGTTTCGCTGACATTGATTCAATTCTCTCTCTCCGTCTGATTATTATTAACTATAAATGCCATATCTACAAATTTCTTGACTATGTCTAAAAATAAATGCAAAATGCGATGGTACAATGGAAAGATGTAAATGTGATTTTTAGGTGCAATGCATCTAGCATTCGGTGTTTTCGCCATTGGCCGTGCCACACGTTTTCGAGAAAGCGAGTTTGTTTGTTTGTTTCCGGCGTGTTTCGAAATTTCGTGATTGTTTAGATTAGATGCACTTTTCTTTGAAACATAGTCAAACGTACTCATACCAGTTGTTAATTTTTTTACCTATACGTATATAGTGTGTCAATCAAATATCTATATCGTGTTTTTCTGTTTACTGAAATACGTGTTTAATTACATGGAATTATCGTACGTACGGAAACAATACCATTGAAATGAGTAAGTTTCGTTTTACGCAAAATCAATTAATTTTCGACGTTTTTTGAATACCAATAATGAAAAATTAATGAATAGAAAAATGGTCTGTTCAAAAACGTAATTGGCGAAATAAATTCTCAAATTCTGGCTGTTGGTGGATTACGTGTGGTAATTTAATCGAAAGGGATATATCATAAAAATATATAATCATTTTGGTTCAATTGATTTTTGGTTCGCATTTCCGACATATGGCATTGCTTTCGGAAATAATTTCACATGGTTGCCTCTTTAATAATAAACTGTTGGTACACTATTATAAAGGTGGCCTTTTGCTTTCATTATGGGAGCGACAATGTCCAAAACATAACCTATGTTATCTATGCAGTTCATTTCCTATGCAATGTTTAGATTTGGCGTACCGGAAAGTAGCCATGGTGAAGTTTGATTGAGTTAATTGATAGCGTTGGCAATACGTTCTTCTGGATAGCACAAATTCTATTATGTATCTGCTAGTTAAATTGTACCTTTTACTGCGGGAAGGGACAACATTCCTAATTTTCTTATCTAATATTAGCCTAATGTTTATTCAGCAAGGTGTTTCCACTATAAGTATAGTTGTGATCAACTGGCGTTTTAACGGACTACAGTCGTTAGCTATTAAGGGTAGGGTGGGTGTAAAGGTAACTTTTATACCTCAAGCGGGAAAAACCTTCAACACAACTGCCAAACATATTTATTTATTTATTTATAATCTGTTAATTTCTTTATTTTATTATATTTCCATTTATTTATACATTTGCATATTTATTTTTGTTTTTATTGTTAATTTATTTATTTAGAATCTGATTATTTTTTTATTTACATATTTGTATTTATTTATTTATAAATTTATTTACCTATTTATATATTTATTTATTTATTATTATATTAATGACTTTATAAAATATTTCTCAGTAGTAAGATTTCTCATGTAAATCATATCTCTGAACAAATTATGTAAATTGTGCGAGAACCAATGTAACTTTTAAATGATTCGCAATAAAAATTCCAATTCTAAAACAACTGCCAAACACCGACCCATCAGTCCCTCTTCCTTTTTTCCTAAGACACTGGAAGTACTGGTGCGCCTGTATATTCGCGAAACCATACAAAAACGTTTTCTTTTGACATCGCAGCATGCTTATTTTAATGGGAAATACATAAGCAGACAAGTAATCACTTTCCAACAAAGAATTCACAATGATTGCCTTCCTTGACATTGAAAGGAGCTTTCAACAACATTAGGCTAAGCGCAAATTGAGACACGTATAGCGCGCGTGAGGTGACATGACACGAGTGCCGTGACGCGTACGTGCCACTCGCGTAGCGTGGTAATCCGCAAATTGAGACGTAAGTACTCGCAGATTTTTATTTTTTTTTTTTATAGTTCGCGCAGGTTCAAGAGTTATACTCTTATGATGTTTGACACACAACCTGGATGGAGTGCAGCGGTTTGGGTCATTGATGTTCGTTCACTACTCTCAGGGGTGGTTGTCCTAGATAGGACGACAGCCGACCAAATTCCGCGTTTGGTTATGGTCCGTAGTAATTCGTTCGAGCACTTTAATATTGCATACGAGGAGGATGTGAGTGTTATGCCTGCAGCAGTACGTCTGGTCACTTTCCATTCACAACTGCGTTGCATACTTTTTGTCCGTATAGGAATTATTTTGTTCTTGGCTATGAAGCAAATTTGAACTATAGACCTTCCGCTCGGCGGTCGATGATGTTAACCCGTGCAGTGGTTAACCACCACCCCTGCATAAGATCGAACGCATAAGAATGGTCAATTTATAATTTTGTCTTCATATAGTTGGCACATTGGGTATCATATAGTTCTTTATGAGCCCCAACTGCCTCTATTAATTTTTCTTTTGCCATTTCTCCAAAACCAAGAACCACACGCGAGAGAATGGCACGTTAAACTGTGTCTCGACTACTGCGCCGCGCGTCGGTCCCTATTGATTTCCCCTTACAATAGGCTCGCTGAGATTTCGAGCGCATACTTTTTGTAGTATTTGTGCAAATGTACATGCCCATCAAACTCTCCAGCCTCTTAAGAAGAAGAGAAGAGAGACTGAGAAGTCTGTAGTCCTTGGCAGTTGTGTGGGAGCCATTTCCTACATTTGGTATGAATTTTGCTTTTACCTCTCTCCAGGATAGTGCTATGTAACCCCATTCTAAGCTGGAAAAGAACAGTACCAAAAGCCACGGTTCGAGAATGCCATAAGCAAGTTGTATGGAAGGAAGCTATTTAACGCCAATTTGACCTCCTGTTTGCTTACTACTTCCTGCTTCCGACTCATCGGTATGAGTCGTTCGAAATTTTAATTACTACTCCCTGTATTACCAAAAAAGTGTGTGTTAAGCAAGGGATCAAGTGACTCCTTACTGGTCACCGTTGCGATGCCACCTGTTTTGTTAATTAGGGCGGGTATAGTTACAGCCTTTCAAAGTATCTTCCTCACACTACTAATCTCACTATTTTCTTCTATTTCTGAGCAGAAAGTACTCCAGGATGTCTGTATAGTGTGACTTGTAGCGGTTTTAGTCCTCATTTCCATTTTGACTTTTTGCTTTATTAAAGCTCCGTCTGCTTTCCTTTCTGAGGGTACCAAGGTCTGCAAACCATCGTGGGGGTTTGGTTTCCTTTGCTGTTCATTGTTCATTGTTCCTGTAACCTTATCGCTAGACGTTCAGTTTCCACATGCGACTTAGGATTACTTTGCCGAGCGGGGTTGGGCGCGTCTTTAGGGTTAGCCTCACATTTGTCCCAGCTGATCCGCTTAGGATTCCCAAACGGCTCCTTGGATGGGATCTCAAAGACTCAATTCATTGGCATTATATTTGTTTAGCACAGTTGATATAAGAGCCGTCTGTTCTCTCGAAACAGGTCATCTACTCGTATGTGCATCTGCTTTAACAGTACTCGCAGGCTGTCCAACTTCAACGAAAGTGTAGTCAGTTAAAGTTTAGATATTAATAACTACAACGAGAGTGAGTCGGTATCACCATGATCACTGCTTCTCCATACCTTATCATCAACTGAGGCTCTACTACATGTTGCCTATTTCCTTTCTGCTCGTCTCTGTTCTTGGACAAATCCTTAAAATGTAAATTTTCCGGTATTCCCCCATTCCTTAGAGGAAAACAGGCATACATACAAACAAATGTGGAATAGTTTCATCATCCATAATTGTGAAGCTTCTCCCTCTATTATAAACTAATTCCCAGTAGAACTGATGTATACATTTACAACGGATTGTACTAGCAATTTTGCATCTAAATCATAACCTTGGTTGTACAATTCAACCTTGGTATACACCAATACATCCAAATATCACTTACCTCTATTTTGAATGCTTCATGTCACATACAATTTGAGAAATTACCTCTGAGATCTTCCGCTATCAATTAAACCAATTGGGAAATAAATTATCGATTCATCCATCCCAAAACGAAATGGTTTAACCTCACACGTCAAGAGCTATACAAATGCCACTTGGGCAAGGGCAGCAAAAAAATTGATACTCAAGTACCTCAAAACAAATAGCCCAATCTCACTAAATCCACTCGCAGTACATTACCTTCTACTGCCTATGGAGAAAAACAAAAAGAAAAAACCCAGAAATAGAAAATTAATAAAACCAAACAAGAAATCCTTTGTACAGTATCTGCCTGCCATAAATTGTCAACCAAATCCGGGCCATGAACACCAATTGACGTTTTTATTTGTCATCACTTGGATAAGCAGAGTAATTTAAGAACACTTAAGCAGCTTTACTTAGCCCCGAATATTGTCCCATTTTAGTGGCGGGTAATTGAAATCCGATACTCGAATTGAATGAGAGTAATTTAATTTAAAAGATTGTTGAAGGCAAGTTTAACGAGACAGGACATTGCACTTTTCATCATCTTGTTCATCCTATTTCTTTTCTATTCTCAGTTTATGTTCGTTTTGTCTTGTCTTGCCAATACTCTTGGGTTGCATCGACCTCCTTTCAATATTTTGACAGAATGATGAAGATTAAAAGAGAAAAATCAGGAATAAGAGGGGGAAAATCAATGCCAATATCTCATGTCATGTCATGCTTCAATCAACGAAATAAGACCCAAGAATGTACATACATACATTCGTATATGAATGTTAAGGGAACCATGGAATATCCGCTTGCATACGAATATACAGATAGATAGTTTGTATACAATATAGTGTACTCGGGACTATTTGCAAAGTTCCTCTATCCTATTTGGAGTGATGTAGGCTGTTTGTTTGTTTCTTGCTCAAATTAGGATTCATCTCATCTCTAACTGACTGACTGACTGATAGTTTCATGCTGTCACAGTGAAATAGGGAAAAACATTCTTATGGATTTCCCTGGAGAACTTTATTCGTAAACCAGAATCTCTTCGCTCTTACTGGTCTTCATTTTATTTCTTCTTTTTCTTACTTTTGCTCTATATCTTTAGCCTGGTCGGTCGACCATTGATTGAGCTCTAGCGGACGTCTTACTCGCTTCACTTGTGACCAACCTAAATGACCCAGTTTTAAAGAATAAATTCGAAAGGATACAATGACAGGGATGACGGCGACCAGCACATGTATTCCATATAGTTCATATACAAGAATTCTTTGTGAACATGTATCACGAGGATGGGGGTATATTTTAATATTTTATGTTATCTCTGCGATCTGTGGTAATTTGGGAAAAGGTTTTTGTGTCCATCCAGAGACTTCAAAATGAAGTCACAAAAGGACATACATATGCAGACGAGAAGTGAACAAACAGAAATAGGACTCCCTGACTTTTCGACTCGCTTCAACAATTTGACATGCTTCCTAAGAGAACGAACATATTCGTACACGCGCTTATGTATATTTACTTACTTGGGTACACTTGGCTTTTTGTAAGCATAATTTTAATTTTGACTTTGAAATGGAAGTCCTATTGCTAATTGCAGTATACTAGGAATAAAATCATATAAGTGGCCGGTTGTTTACACGCTCCAAAATCAAATTTAAGCAAGCCAGTAGGATTGTGAGATTCTATAGTCGACGTGCATGAAAGCTTGTCAACAAGCAAACGTACTTTCAAGTGTCTCGACAGCTTCCTAATTACCCATGCCATTCATGTTAATTTTCGAATACATACTCGTAACTAATTTAGTGATTTTGTGTACATGGTATGTATATCATATTTATTGGGTCTTACTGATTTTCGAATGTAGGTCAACTTTGCTGCTAGTTTATCCCTACCTTAGGTCACAGGCACCTACTGTGCACTAGTGACTGTGAACGACCTGTTTCGAAAAGTTTCGCTGACGGGTGAACAGTTTTCGATTTTGTCTATTCAACACAGGAAAGGTATAGGGGAATACATAATGATTGGCATTGTTATTGTCGAGATTAACGATGTTTTAAGCTCTCTAAACATTTTGGTGGTTTTTCGTGGAGGCCTATTTTAACTTAACGGTGTCAGTATGACCTAAGGTAGAATGAATGCCAATCACTAGTCGTTTCCGGGTTATGATTCAGGCGTTACTTTTTATTCTACTTTTTCGAAGAGCTATTAAGGACATTAAAAAGCATAGACTGCAGGCACCACCATTAAGCAATAATCAAGGCGCTGACATTTTTGCTGAATATCTTACTGAAATATTCAAGACATTCAGAGGACAACCGCTATCTAACCCTGGAAATTACCGTTTAATATAAAATGAAGGAAACTGGAAAATATCATAAAAAACCTCAAGCCAAGGCTAAAATACCTAAGGCATCAGCCTATGATTTAATTACAGGAGATGTCCCTAAAAATTTACCGATAAATGCTCTGCTCAAACTTTTACGTCTTGTTAACGCAGCGCTTAGGTTAGCACACGTACCGAGCCAATGGAAGGTTACCGAAGTTATTATGCTTCCAAAGCCCGGAAAGCCACCGGCGGATAAAAAATCTTACCGCCCAATATCATTGCCGCCGATAATTTCGAAAGTCTTCGAAAGAATTATAATCAATCGCTTAAAACCGATTGTTGGAGAAAAGCATATTTTGCCGGCTCATCAATTTGGTTTTAGAAGCAAACACTCCACTTCAGACGAAGTGAAAGAGCACTCAAGCATAAGCTCGCAAGCCTATGAAAAAGTGCGGCACGAAGATTTGGGATATAAGCTTAGACAAGTTTTCCCCGAACAACTATCGAACGTTCTAGAAATCTAATCTTCTTATAGAATCGTTAAATACTAGAGCAGATACGACTGGCGTTCCACAGGGAGGCGTACTTGGTCGCTGCCTTACCTGCTATATATCAGAGACATACCACAAACGGATGGCACTGTACTTTTGGTCACAGGAAAATCAGACTAAGAATCATCGACTAAATATGCTCTGAACCGCGTAAGCGACTGGAGGAAGACTTGGCGGATTGCGCTTAACGAAACCAAATCTGCCCAAGTAAATTTTACTAATAGAAAAGTAAGTGCACTATCTCTCTTTGTACCTCTTTGTAAGTGTAGTTCGGATTCCATTCGCAAACGAGCCAAAAATGGCATGACTCTCAACGCGAAAGTCAAATGGAAAGCGCATGTAAAGAAAAACGTGAAGAACTTGATTCAAAATATAGGGAAATGTACTGGCTGCTAGGAAAACATTCCCAGTTTAGTACTGAAAACAAGCTGCTTCTTTACGAGCATGCGCTAAAACCTACTTGGGCTTACGGTATACAACTCTGGGGTTGTGCCAAGAAGTGTAATTTTTCGATTATACAAACATAGAGTCCAACTGGAAGGTCTCATGCGGCTCTAATAATAGAGGAATGAAACCTGTTTGCCCGCCTTCGAAGGGCAAAGCCATTTGATTTAGCGCGACGAACCTAAACCGCATGCACCCTGCGGATTGCAGGACTCTCACTGGAGTCCTGCATGCAGCTGGCCTGCTAAGTGTGATTTCCTCGAAACGGAAAACTCCTAGATAAGTCATTGTTTGTCCATGGCCAAGATATACAATTCTCATACGAAAATTATAGGAGGGAGGGAGCGAGCAAACATAGCAAAGAAATTGATAGCGTTTAACATGGCAAACGCCAACTTCGATCTCTGTCCCTGATCAATCCAAGTTGACACACAGACTCCGCGTGGCCCCAACGTGGCAACGCAGTTGTGAATGGAAAGTGACCAGACGTACTGCCTGCAGGCATAACACTCACAGCATATGGTCAACTGAAATTCATCCTCGGCGTATGCAATATTAAAAGTGCTCGAACGGATTATTACGGACTATAACCAAAAGCGGAATTTGGTCGGCTCTTGCCTATCTAGGACAACCACCTCTGAGAGTAGTGAACGAACATCAACGACCCAAACCACTGCACTCCATTCAGGTTGTGTGGGTAACAACACATCATAAGAGAATATAAAACTCTTGAACCTGCGCGTGTCTCTGAAACAAAAAAAGAAACATTGCGATCGACGGCAGACACTCCTCCAGCATCCTAGATGTCCGAACCTTTCAAGGAGCCAACATCGACTCGGATCATTACCTTGTTGCAGCCAAGGTACGGATGCTAATTTCTCGGAATCAACGGAGTCGAATAAGAACACCAACATTTAACGTCGGAAAGTTGCAATCGTAGGAGACCGCCAGGACCTTGGGCGATCAAGTCTCCCTCAAGCTCTCCCAAATCCCGATGCAATCTATACAAACCATAGAACAGCAATGGAGTCGTTGTCAGAACGCCATCAGAGAGGCCGCCTGAGAAGAAAAAAGAAGGAGCGCGAGAAGCGCGAGGTCTGGGAAATGGAGGAATGTTATTGCAGGAACGATGTTCAAAAATTTTACCAAAAAGTACAACGAACATGCCAAGGCTATAAAGCTAGAGCAGAAGCGTGCAGGGATGAGCACGGACAACTAGTAGTTGAGTCACAGTCGATGCTGAGATTGTGAAAGGACCATTTCTGCAGACTGTATAATGGCGATGATAGTCAAAATGCCGCCGTCAGGTAGAAGGAACTATTCACAATGGACGAAGACGAAAGAGAATCCCGTCCACCCGACCTAGACAATGTTAAGATAGCGACATCGTAATTTAAGTCTTATAAAGCTGCTGGAGCAGACAGGCTCTCCGCGGAACTGTTTAAAGCAGCTGGCGATGAGCTGGTCAGGAACATGCAGACAGACTCCCCGCGAAACTGTTTAAAGCAGCTGGCGATGAGCTGGTCAGGAACATGCATCATATCATCTGCAAGATATAGTCGGAAGAATGCATGCTCGATGAATGGAATTTCAGCATAGTGTGTCCGGTAAATAAGAAAGGGGACCCCTATGACTGCGCCAATTACAGACGGATAAGTCTCCTGAATATTGCGTACAAGATCCTCTCTGACGTACTGTGTAAGCGCCTGAAACTGCTCGTGGACAATTTGATATGTTCCTACCAGTGGGGATTCAGGCCAGGAAAATCCACGATAGACAAATGTTTACACTATGGCAGATCTTGGAGTAGACCCATGAATTCCATCTTTTTGACGACTTTTAAGCCGCATATGATAGCGTTTATAGAGACGAGCTATACAGAGCCATGTCATGTTTTAACATTCCTGCCTATGGAGAACTCTTGCTGCTCCATTAAGGTCGGAGGTGAACTAAACGGCCCCTTCGATGTTAAAAAAGGTTTTAGACAGGGTGAAGCACTGTCATGTGATTTGTTTAACATAATTCTTGAATAGATCGTGCGGGACTCTACGCCCAATACAAAAGGTACGATCTATCTCAAGTCTTCACAATTGCTTGCCTACGCAGATGACATTGACGTTATAAGGCGGACAAAGCGAGACGTCAATGGATTTCGCAGGCATTGAAGCAGAAGCGACTAAAGGGTAAATGGGGACAAGACCAAATATATGCTGTCATCAAAGAAAGACGCGCAACACAAGCAGCAATGACACCGGCGCTGAGATAAAACGCCCACCGCTGCTTCTTTGGGCTCAAGAGGCAACTGAGTAGTAGAGCCCTGTCTCGAAAAACTGGGGTATCCCTCTACAGAACATTAATCATCCCGGTCCTCCTCTACGGCTCTGAGGCTTGGACGTTATCAAAAGCGGATGAAGAGGCTCTTGGGCGTTTCGAGTGGAAAATTCAGCTTGCAATCTTTGGTCCCGTGTTTGTGTAAACGGCGAGTAGAGGAGGAGATTAAACCGAGAACTGTACGGGCTGTACAGCGACATCGGCCTAGTTAGACGTCTTCGTATCAAAAGTCTAAGATGGCTGGGCCATGTAGAGCGAATGGACATCATCGCTCCGGCCCGACAATTCTTCGACACCAACCCCGAGGGACGACACAGCAGAGGACGACCGTATCTAAGGTGGCGCACACAGGTGGAAAGGGACCACAACCAACTGGGCGTCGTGTTTATTCCACATTGACCTTGTGGCTTCCTTAGAACAAAAACAATTACGCACGTTAGCTCTTATACAATTGTTTGTATGGAAGAGAATTTCCAAATCAAGGGACTCTTGCATATTTAAACTGAAGTGGATCAATTTAGTCTTATTGCTAACGACTAGTTTATGTTCTGCAAACCACAATCTCAGAAGGTGAATATCACGATTTATTTCCGCATTTAAGTTAAGAGGACTATCTGAGCGATATGAGATACCAAAATCATCTGCGAAAAGTGTAACTTTTATTGGAGATGGTTGGCTAAAAAGGGAATTGATGTAAGTTAGGAAAAATATAGCGCCAAGAAATGATCCCTAAGGCACTTCTAAGTTCATAGCTTTAGATTAACTAACGGAATTGCCTACTATCATTTCCTGAGTTCTAATTTTTTTAAGTAGGACTCAAACCAGTTGTTAATAAAATCACGAAATCCTACATAGCGTAATTTGTCTAGAAGAACCCTGTGATACACAATGTTGAAAGCTTCAGTAATGTCTACAGAAAGGTGGGCGCAACATTTTATATTATCCAGAGTTTTGTAAGTAAAGGAGCAAAGCGCATCTTCTGTAGCAAGGCCTTGCCTAAAGCCAAATTGCATAGGACTAAAAAAATTACCTTTTGACAGGCACCTCAGTATTTTGCTGTTCATAGCTTTTTCAAGAACATTTGAAACTGGTGACAATAGAGATTTTGGTCTGTAGTTGTTTTCGACATTTTTGCTACCTTTTTTGTGAAGAGGAATAAATGGTATTTGTCACTCTACTTCTTGTAAGCAGCGGGGTGTTAGGTGAGCCCTTTCCCCACAAATATGGGGATCGAGAACCACAGTACCAAACAAGTCAATTCTATCATACATCGAAGAAATATAATATAAGATTAATATCTGCCTTGGAAAAATTCTTATCCAAGTTGCGAATTGAAATATCTGAGTACAAGGCTTATACCGAGCACAATGTCATTCTCCCCATGATGCATACATTTTTTTTTTTAATTAAACTGGACTTCTGGAAACGTACAGTGCGAGAGTGTGAAAACAATAAAGTTAGTTGACGCAATGATACTTAAGTTGTGCTCTCTGCTATGCTAATCAGTTTATTGTTATGCAAGGAACCTTACGTATCTGATTACAACCATAGTTTTCTTTGGCAATCGCACCTGTGTTGTCAATTCAATTCGGGTGGTCCTGAGTGTCCTTAACAGCAGCTCTTCACATAATATGGTCACGATCAAACAAAATGTATTCTGCACATTCTACACATTTATAGATAAAGTAGATCATCATCTCGACTTAACAAAACAGATGCTCTCGACTCACACTATGCGTAAATGAATGCATATACATATCTACATATGCCATAGAGTATGGTAAAGAATTAAATGAAACGACGGCAATCCACTTGGCATAAATTACCCGATAAACCATTTTTACACATGTCTTTGGTGATAATATTTCAAAGTCCTTAGAGTCGCATGTTTGTGTTTTCCAAAGTGCCGAATACGAGTCGCATTCATTTGATGGGGAAGAAGGAATAACTTATCAAATTCCATTCCCTCCTCGATTACGTCATCGACTTTGACTGGCGGCTATTACTCATTTTTAAGTTATTCCTCGTACTTTCGAATGGAAATGTCGTTGAAATACCTTTTCCGTATGTCCCGTACACATTTGCCAATTGCTCACTCGGAAAATTGAATGTTTAGATACTTGTTCATGCTTCGTATACACGAGTGTACATACATGCATGTACATAAGTATATTTATTTATTTAGTTTGAAGTTGCATTTAGATGGGAGGTATCATCGAGAACGTCTTTGCACAGTACACGCTAAAGTTTACTTTCTTCTTTCGTTTTCTGTTTTTTTTTTTTTGTCATGGCAATATCGTCAACGCTGCCATTTTCCTCGTGATGAGGAGTAAACAAACCTACGACAACGCTGTGATTCTTGGCAAGGAGACAAAAGTTACATCTTTCAGAAAGCCTTGAGAACAAAAGAAAAAACAACGACGACAGCGTGAACTTTGCTCTTGTAATATTTATATTCCAGGCGCGTTTCGAACTAATCAGGAATTTGGTTTTGTACGATGACGTTTCTCTTTCGGATAAGTGCCAGTTGAGGTAAACTGGGACTTAAAGGGGATTTGATAAGGAATCTGATTTGATTTCGCCCTTGAAATGAAAAAAATCTTAAGTTGGAGCTACTGTTACGGTTCTGAGCGAGGGTTATTATACATGAAAACAGAAGTTCACTTTTTCAAATTCAGCTTTTGAGCACTAAATAACAACCGCACTATTGGTTGGCTAACCCATGAGTTTTAATAATCAAGTTCATTTTTGAAACGAACTATTTTTGATTATCCGGTGAGCTGCGGTGAAGCACTGGAGAGTTGTGCAGAACAAACTTCCCCATCTCTCATCTAGACCCTCTTTTTGATATCGAACATTTCGGTTACCTCATTCTGGATAGCCGAACCAATTTGACGCAGATATCATAACTGAACATGCAGGACGTTATGTGAGTTGCATTTCTAGACACGTACATACATATGTATGTATGACGATTCAATTAACAAATAGGCGGTGGATGTTGGTCAAAAGTGCATAGGACTAACAGTGGCCTCGTGGCATCCATCGGATAGATGCTGGCCTGCTAAAAAGCGAAAACAGCCACTGCAGATGAACACCTTGCGGCACTGTTAGTAAATCCCATCCCCACATCCTCGTGGTGCCATCTGGAGATTTCGTCTGAAAATTACCGACGGGGAAGGGCGAAAGGCGAGCTTCCTGCGCCAAAAAAAAAAAACAGTTTTTGTCGGTCGGGCTACGGCCTAGTAAGCCGTAACCGTAAAAAAAAGTTAAGCCCAGAGACAACCACCAGTCTCAAGTTTAAGAAACGGGCTACATATTGTCCATCCTGGCAAACGTACAAAAGGACAGGAGTATCGATCCTTCTTCTGGAATTCTAGATCCCTTAACAGACCGGGTGCAGCCGAACAGTTAGAAAAAAAAAACCTAAGCTGCTATAAGCCAGACATTATCGCATTTCAAGAAGTGCGATGGGATGCATCGGGTAAAAATAAGGATGAAGAACCGTGACATATACATACTACGGAAATTGCTACAAGTAGAACAAACAACGCCTATTTGGATGCGGATTTGTTGTTCGAGGTGGACTTAGACAAAAAATCTTAACCATGTGAGGGAATGCCTCATAACATCAGTTTGATATGCGTTTACGCCTCTACATAAGAAAAAGACGACAGACTCAAAGACGACTTCTACGGCCTTCTGATAGAACATAGCTATGACCCCAAGATTATTCTAGGACATTTCAAGGCGAAGCTGAGTAAGGAGCATATCTTTGAACGAGTCGTAGAAAAGCACAGCCTACACGACACCATGTCCGAAAACAGATTCTGGCTAATAAACTTTGTGACGGGGTGTACTCTCCTAGTACCTAGCATACGATTCCCACATCTCAATGTCCATAAGAGGACTTGGCGGCCTCCTGACCAATCATCCGTTAATCAAATCGATTATATTGCGATCAACGCCAGCATCCTGGATGTTCCAACTTTCCGAGGAGCCAATGCTGACTCGAGACTGCGGAGACGAGTAGGACCATCCACATTTGACGTCAGGAAGCTGCAATCGCAAGAGGCCGCGTGACAGGACCATCGCCGATGGTGTCTTCGACAAGCTCTCTCAAGAGCCGATGCAAACTGCACAAACTATATAATAGTAAAGGAGACTTTTTCTAAGCGCCATCAGGGATAATGCCTCTGATGTATTGGGTTCCCAGCCACCACATAGGAGAAACTCTTGGTTTTATGACGAGTGCAGACATGTATATGAAGAAAAACAGAATGCATACATGGACATGTTGCATCGACGTACGAGAGTAGCTCGTGAGGTCTATGAGCCGAAAAGAAGGGAGGAGCATACGCTTTTCAGAAGGAAAAAGAAAGAGCATGAGAAGCGCGCGATCGGGGTAATTGATCAAGGTTATAGCAGGAACGACGTTCGAAAATTTTACCAAAGAGTAAAACGAACATGCCACGGCTATAAAGCCAGATTGGAAGCCTGCAGGGATGAACACCGACACCTCGTAATTGAAAACAGTCGATGCTGAGAATGTGCCGCATCTATGGTGGCGGTGGAAGAGGTGGAAAGAGAGCTTAACCAACTGGCGTGCGACACTGGAAACAGCTAGCAAAACTTCTTGCCAGCTGGAAAGGTTTGTTGATTGAGGGCCAGTTTCATTCCGAACTGTAGCGCCACCTAAGTAAATAAGAAGTCCATGGGTACAAGCTTTTATTCTCATTTTATGTACTATATGTATGAGGTGTGAGGTGAGGTGCCATTAAGTTCCGGGAATTTATAAACAGAAAAGAAGCAAATTAAGTTTGGGCACAATTTTTTATTATCGACCTTGACAATAATCCCCCTCTTACTCCACATGACGACGACGATGTTGCTCCCACGATTCAAAGCACCCTTGATTATCCTCCGAAGAAATTTCGTTCAGGACTTTGGTTACAGCCTCTTTGACTTTCTCTACACTGACACAATGAGTTCCCTTGGGAACTGGCTTCATCTTGGGGAGTAAAAAAAAGTCGAGGGCAACGTTGGAATGCGGCAAAGTTGGATTGCTTTTCTTCGCTTAAAACTTTTGCACAACCTTGAATTGTCGTGGTGCACACGGAAAACACGATTTCGCAACCTCTTCAAGATGGTAACTGTGATGGAACTGTCCAATAGCTGTTTAATCGGTAGGAACATATTCACCATGAACGATGATGCGGTACGAGAGGTCTTCTACTGTAATTGTAAGATTGTAAGGTGCTTGTAATGTGAGTCACTAATTTTTACATCGACGGTCGAAGATGTTAACTACTGCACAAGAGACGCAAAAGTGACAACTTGTTCAGTAACACCGTAGGTGTTATGCCCTTACGATAACGTAATTTGCTCCACCAAAAAAGAGCAGCATCCACGAGCCGCTATGTGCCTGTTATGTTTGCATTCACCCAGTACGACACTTGTTCAACACAGACCGCAAGAATTTCCTTTTTAATCTTTTTATGTATGGGACAGACCATACATAATCTATATTTTGATGACCTAAAATGACCACGACATCACACCGAACTTATTACTTCCTAGTTTCTCAGAACTTGGTCCCTTGGGATATGTAATGGTAATGACGGTATAGGATGGTCAATATGAATAAGGAGTTTTGAACCAGGCATGCAATTGTTTCTTGTTCAGGATAGAGTAGGCTATTGCTCTAACGGAAATTTTATTGAATAATTTCACTGACAAATATTTACTCATCGCTGTGTAAACATTTCATCAAATTATAATATATTTTATGAAAAATATGAGCAATTGTCCACTTAGTGTATGAAACGGATAGTATTCTGGATTAGAAATGATAGACAAGAGTTCATTCACAAGAAATATGAAAGAGTCTCGGAGACAAAACAGAGCCCTGGGGAACACCAACATTTAAAAAATGAATCTCATATTTGCATCCGTCCAAAACAACTTGAGTTTAACGATTCGAAAGGTAGCTTGTAATTCATAGAAGAAGGGAGGCATCGATTTCGAATGCAAGCATTTTCGACAAAAGAGCTTCATGCCAAACTCTATCAAATGCTTTCGAAATATTAAGTGCAACTATTTTACTCTCACCCGCCTGGTGGAGCAAACGATTCCCCTTCTCGCTGAGATATGCCATCAAATCAACAGTGGATTTGTTGCTGCGGAAACTATACTGCTCGTCATTGAGGAGTTCTTGCGACTCAAAATATTTCATTAGCTGACGATGTATCAGAGTTTCCATGACCTTGGAAAGAAGGGACGTTAGTGCAATGGGTCGGTATTTGGAGGCAGAAGAAGATTCGCCTTTTTTGTTAATGGGGTGTACAAAAGCTATTTTCTACCTACTCGGATAGAGCCCAGAAGAGTAGGAAAGGTGAAAAAGCTAAGCAGTCAGCGTAGAACACCTATTCAGAATTATGGGGGACCATCTGGACCAGCTGATTTGGGTACGTCAAATTCTTTAAGGACCCTTGTGATTGTACGAGTACGGAAGTAAATTAGTCCCAAGGTGGAATTAACGTACCTACTCCAGAAAACTGACGGTGACAAAGATGAGTTTGGGAGCTGCAAGTTTGCTGCGAAGTGGGCAGCAAGCGGATTGGCTTTGCCTGGGGATCTAAAAGCTGTAATGTCATGGTAAATGAGCGTGGGTATAGACGGCGAAATTAAGTTCTTGATGGTTTTAACGAAAGACTAAAAACTTCTGCTACATTTAGATCATTGTAGGATTTTACGCCTCAGTTTTTGGGCGTGTAAAAATTTGGCTCGTCGGATGTGTAAGTTGCAATCATTTCTGGCTTGTATATGAATATCTTTTCCGGTGTTCCTCAGTGGTGTTAGCATTATAATTCCGAAAGCCTATCTCTCTCGACCAGCTAACTTCTTTGCCGCTCAAGTCAATTAGAGATAAAATTGGTTATATAGGTATGGATAATGTTTGTGATCAATTAGTTGCGGCGTTCACGTCATTGTCGAGGAAGCACACGATCCGAAAGAGGTGTTAAGGCTGCACCAATGGAAATGAAATCGAATGTCCCCAAAACAACAATTTAGAGCTTCTGAAAAGCCTTGACCATTCACCCTATTCGCCTGATCTAGCATGGTATGATTTGTACCTTCTCGGACAAGTACAATGCCGATGAGATGCCGCTCAAAAGCATTGCATCGAAATTCTCAAGAACATCTCCACAGATGATAAAAACCACTGGTTCGACTATGCATAATTGCTGTACAGAGTTTCGAGGCATTAATTTGGAATTAAATAAAGGAATTTTGTTAAATTAAGAAGTCGATGTCCTTATTTAAAAATCCTGTTTACTTTTAACCCAACTTGTACGTGTTTAAATATATTAGATTCGTCCACCTTCTAGACACCCCAGAGCGCCTTTGTTTCTGTTAACAACATTTCATCACAGAATTTATAATGCAAACATGTGCTTTGTGGGTTACATAGTTTTTGTTTCACTCCACAAAATTTGCTGGCTTGCACTTCTGCTAAATCTTTTTGAAAGCCCTTGCCACACAAGAAGGACCAATGTCCCTAACCAGACTTTTGTTATGCCCCGAAACTAAACAATGGTGAAATCGTGTCGTACATTCTGCAATTGCCTTATCACTTACATAAAGTAAATGTTTAGGAAGCTCCTTTTGATGCCCTTTGATATGGTAGATTGCATACATACACCTCTGAGTTAGATTTCAATTATTTTCACTAATGTAATAAACTTGCTTATCAAAAACTAATATAGGGGTTCGTCGAACTATTAGATCGAATACGTGCGGCGTCCAGAACGATGTACTACCCTGGGCAAAATAATATCACATGAGTCAACGCCATCCCATACGCGTGCTCAAATAAATCTTGAAATCTCATGCTCACTTGCTTGCCTTTTTTTTGGATTTCATCCCTAAGATGTAATACACGAATGTATACGAGTACTAATAAAATATTCCACAATCATCAGAAATGATAAACTTGAGGTGCTACGTACATACCACACCATGGCATGGTAGATGAAAAGCAAACCAACCGACCAACCAACCGACAGACGTGACTCCCCTATTTATATTCAATATGACAGGTGATGGCAAATGGGACGAGAGTTGGTGACTGTAAATGGACGCGCCTCAATTGAAAATGAATGCTTTTTCATCAATCAAGCGAAATTGAAGTAATACTTTTGCTAAATGTTTCAACTTGTATATTGAAACAGATGCGGCAGGGTTCAATGTCGCAGTTAGAAATCTGTCAGAGCAACGGAGTGATGATTTCGTCATATGTTACATCGAAAGGGGGGTTCTTTTAAATATATTTATAGACCCATCTCATGTGCTTGAATGAGGATATTATAATATCCTAGGATACCTGAGCTAACTTAAAAACACATTATTGACCATTGTAGCATACTAGCGCTAAACTACTACTCTACTTTGTACAAAGCAATCGAACTTCACCGTCTTCTTATATAATTATAATCTATTCCAAGCCGTTCACAATTGCATGCTTAAAGCCGATAGCGCATTCCTCAATCGCTTCGCTTCTTCCCAAGTCACTCTAGTATTGAACAAAATCAAGGGCGGGAACAGCCGCCCCAAGAGTCACAAACACAAAAAGGCTGTAGGAGCCCTGATACCTCCGCTGAAGAAACTACTAACAAAGATAAAGTAGAGAAATTCAATGTCCAGGATAAGCAGAAAAGTTGCTAAGCCGCCTCCGAAAAGACAAAGGTCAGAGAGGAAGACGCCCTCAGTATATCCCAATGAAAATGTCAACAAGGGCACATCTGCCATTCTGGTCCTATCAGTGAACCACACCGTCGTTAAGGTACTAAAGGCGTTAAGCATCAAAATATGCGTCAGGTTTGGACAAATTAACCTCCGCAGGAAGATGCAAACGATAAGTCCTATGAGGTCTTAGCAACCCTTGACGTGTCTGAAACGTTCAAAAGTGCTGAAGAGGATAACAAAACGTCCTCAAAAACAGCATAACGATAAAAATCCTCCAAGCCAACCCCCAGCATGCAAGGTCTTCATCAGCGGAAATATGCAAAAGACACGCTGAAGGGACGTTTAATCCGGGACTATTCCAAGAACCAAGATAGAGACCCTAGTGAGCTACAGATCACCTAAATCCACAAATTGCAAGTGGTGCAAGTACCCACTTGATGCTAAACTCTCACGATTACACATAAATACTAATACTCCTGAGGAACTTGACAACTCTGTCGAATTCCTTACGGATGGCATCATATCTTCCTATCATGAGTACCGCAAAGGATGCGTCCTGGTGGAACTCTAAATTCAGCGGACTAAGAAGGTCAACAAGGCGAGAGTTCAGTAGGGTTAAAAAGATGGGTAACTGGCAGCGTTATAAGGAGGCTCTTGCTAACTACAATAATAAAAATTATTGTGAGAACCTAAAAGACTCACCGGAAACGACAAGAGTTTTCAAGGCGCTCTCCGAAGGTAGCCACGAGTCACTTGGTCTACTTAAGGACCAAAATAAAAGTCTGTTACACAATTTTACTTGCACCTTAGAGTTGCTTCTAGTGAAAATCACTTGCACCAGCCTCATAAACAATTACATTCCACATAAATGGAGAATGGATAGGGTAACATTTATACACAAAGGAGGCAACAAACTACCTATAAACGCTTAATCCTACCGACTAATCAGTTTCTCCTCATTTTTATTAAAAATTACAGAAAAGCTGATGGAACTGGTTATGACATCAACATTGAAGAAAGCACCACTCCCCAAATTACAATGTGCATGTCAAAAAGGCAAATCAACAGTAACCATCCTTCATAAGTCACGAACATTGTAAAGAAATCCCTGAAAACAGGAGGTCGCCTTTATGGACATAGAACGAGCCTTTAATAACGCAAGTCATTCACTAATGCACCTTGCACAAAAAAGTTCGACCCCTCAGTTACCATAATGAATGAATGAATAAACGTCACGCTAAAAGAAAAGCATATGAAAACCAAATTAGGCACATCAGGTTAGGTAGGTTACCATCTTCACAAATTGGGTCTCAACAGCATGGATATCTGCGGCCGATATGGCGATGCTAAAAACCCATAGCCAACATATTAGCTCTCTGCTCAAGCCTTGCTCGGAAAAGATTCAGAATGACAAACTAAGCAACAGTAACCGGGAAAGAGTTTGAAGAAATCCCATTTAGAGAAGTTGTCGAATTTTCGAAGACGTCACTTAAATCCTAGACCAATGAATGGGATACAATAGACCTTTTATGGTCGCAGTACCTATGTGACACACCGCGATTTCTTCAAGTCAATTCAATTTTAGTATTGAACAGTACCCCATACCGGCGCTGCCGCCGAAAAAGGTGGCGGGGCGGACAGGCAGAAGGCGAAGTCGTTACGGGTCCTAGCAATCCTTGAACTGGTAAGGCTGTCCCGAACCGTCGTCCGAAGGGAGCAGGTACTTTAACCTAAAAAGGTAAGGGGTCCCGCAAACGGAAGACCGCCGCTAGGGATAGCCTCGCTAGGGGGAGGGTGTGCGATGCCTCCCTTTCCGGTGGGGCGGTGGGAAATCGGAGTCAAATGGCAGATATGGCGACCCAGAAGGATCAAAGCATAGGCCAGAAGGCGAAGATAGCCAAAAACCACTCCTGGGAGGCGGGCACATCACACAACAAAACCCCTTCCTCCCAGAAGGAGATCCAAATGACCGTAAGGAGTCGAGCGAAGCATCTCTCTTATAAGGAGACGGCCATCTCCTCTGAAAAGGTCAGGATAGCTTTTATCCAGATCAATCTGTAGATTGACCGGCATTGCAAGGCCGGTACTGCTCTTTTAAGTAGTAGAATTGCATGTAGTAGAACAAATCATAACTTTGTATCCATCCAAGAACCGTGGGTGTGGAATAAACGCCTATGTCGCCTTGGTGGTATACGTGAAGCTACGATTCTTTATGATGAGCGATCCGAAAGGCCTCGGGTCGGCCTCATCATATCGAATTCACTATCGGCAACCAAACTTGGGCACTTTTGTGGACAAGATCTGGTGGTTGCTAGAGTAAGCTACAAAACGCACGGAGCATTAGAAAACTTCGTCGTTGCGTCTGCCTACTTTCCCTACGATTCGTTACTACCTCCACCACCGAAGGAAGTCTTTGAACTCGTAGAGTACCGTGAAGCCAAAGAGATTGGTCTCATCTTGTGTTGCGATGCTAATGCCCAAAACACTTCTTGGGGCAGCAGCAAGTGTAACACAAGAGGGGATCGTATTTTAGGCTCCATTCTCTCGTCTGACCTTACCATCAACAATGTTGGCTCTCAACCAACGTTTGTTACGACAAGTGATTGACCTGACCCTATCCAACAGATATGTGAAGGACATCACTAACTGGCAAGTCTCGCCGTATGTTACGCTGTCGGACCATAAATATATCGAATTCCGATTGGGTTGTGGGATCTCTTCCTTGCAACCTAGACGGAATCCGAGAAGGACGGACTTAGAGAGGTTTAGAGAGGAGCTTGAGAAATTCACTCAGGCCCTACCTAAACTTAGAACGAAACAATTGGTAGAGAACGCTGTTCATAATTTGAATAGCGTCATCACCAGTTGTTTTGAACTCGCATGTCCTGTCAGCAAACCTCACTGCAGGAAATTGGTCCCTGGTGGAATGCCGAGCTCCAAAATCTTCGCAGGGAAGCCAGAATTCTTCTGAAAAGATCGCTCAAATCGAATTCGGAAGACGACTGGAACAATATCGGTCGAAGCAGAAAGAATATAAGAAACTTATTCGTAAATCGAAGAACGATTCCTATAGGACCTTCTAGCAAGTTGGTTAAAGTCCTCAAACGGACTTTAAATCTGATGGTACCTTTACTGAGTCTAAAGCAGAAACTCTTAGTTTACTGTTTGGAACTCATTTCCTGGGAAATCAGATCGACATCGGCTCGTTGCACACTCCTTCAAAGGAAACTGCAACTGTTACGACTGAAGCTATTGAATTTGCTGTGGCATCCTTCCATAGCTTCAAATCGCCGGGCACCGACGGGATATATCCTGTTATGCTGCAAAAAAGTATAAGGCAGCTGCTTCCTACTCTGAAAAGAGTTTTCACTGCTAGTCTAGCACTTGCTCACATACCCATTCCTTGGCGCACAGTGAAAGTGGTCTTCATTTCCAAAATAGGAGAAGTGGACTACTCACTTGCCAAGAGCTTCAGACCAATTAGTCTAACATCCTTCCTGCTGAAAGGCATGGAGGGACTGGTAGAGTTGCACGTGCGAAATGGTGCCCTTCGAATGCACCCTCTTTTGGAGATGCAACATGCTTACCAGCGCGGAAAATCTTGCGAGACAGCGCTGCAGAACCTAGTTGGGCGAATTGAATGCGCGCTCGAAAGGAAAGAGTACGCGGTGGGCATTTTCATCAACATTGAGGGAGCTTTTGATAACGCAACTTTTGACAGCATGTGCAACGCTGCCAGACATCATGGCGTAGATGAAGCACTGGTCCTTTGGATCAAAGCAATGCTCATGCACAGGACATTTGACCGCTGATGCAGGCCTAGACCAGTGTGTCAAATCCGGCGTAAACAGGGGCTGCCCATAAGGTGGTGTCCCGTCTCCGCTGTTATGGTGCATGGTGGTCGATTCTCTGCTTGATGCTCTCAACGCCTCTGGAATCTATGCCCAGGCCTATGCAGATGACGTCGCCATTCTTTCTGTCGGCTCATGTTTGGCGACTGTCCGTCTCAAAGCACAGGCGGCGCTAAATGTGATCGATGATTGGTGTACCAGAAATGGGCTGTCAGTCAATCCCCTTAAGACCGATGTCGTTCTCTTTACGAGAAGGAGGAAAAATACCGATATGACTCAGCTGGTACTAAAAGGCACTTCCATCCCGATATCCAAGGAGGCTAAGTATCTAGGAGTCATCTTAGATAGTAAGCTTCTCTGGTCAAAACATGTTGAGTCAAAGGCCACCAAAGCGCTGTCAGCTTTCTGGCAATGCAAAGGAGCTTATGGCAAAACATAGGGTTTATCGCCGGCAAAGGTCCTCCGGATCTACACGGCAATGATAAGACCTCTAATCTCATATGCATCGGTTGTCTGGTGGAACAGACTAAAACGCAAACACGTCGTAGTCTCTTTCACCAAACTCCAAAGAACGGCTTGTCTCAACTGCACGGGGGCTTTCCCCAGCACGCCGGGCGCTGCTCTAGATGTTATGATGAACTTTCCACCCCTTGATATATTTATCAGAGGGTGTGCTCTGAAAGCCATGTCTCGTCTGAAGAGAAATGGCTTTTGGGACAACTCGCATAGGAATAACGGTGTGCTTGCTCAAGAATTGTCCTGCGACCTGTCTCATGGACATGCCTTCTGACGCACTGACGCCTGTTGTCCTATTGCGTCGTAATTTCACAGTCGAGATTCCATGGCGTCAGGATTAGCTACGGCTGGATACTGAACCTGGAATGGATAGTCTTCGCATTTTCACGGATGACTCCAAGTCTGGGCGGGGGTCCGGTGCTGGAGTCTTCTTTGAACGCGAAAACATCCGACTGCACTTCTCGTTAGGAAAGTATGCGTATGTCTTCCAATCAGAGATATACGCAATCCTAATGGCCATGCACTATGTTGTGAAGCACTGGTGGAAGGGGGAAAGCATGTGCGTCTGTAGTGACAACCAAGCTGCGCTAAAAGCTGTGTGTAACCCCTTAACTAGCTCCAAATTAGTGCTTGAACTCAAGTCCTTCTTGAACAGAGTCGGCAGACTAAAATCATTAAGGCTTGTATGGGTTCCAGGAAATGAGATCTCTGATGAACTCGCTAGAATGGGTTCAGAGGAGACCTTCTCAGGACCTGAACCTGCTCTAGGTCTACCTGCATCCACGGTAAATTCCTACATTAACGATTGTGTATTTAACTCACACAACCGTAGATGGAGGGATTGTCCAGGTTGCAGGATGACTAAGCGCGTATGCCCTGATGTCTGCAAAAAATCTGCAGCATTCCTCCTGTCTTTAAGGAGAATCGACTGCAGAAGGCTTGTGGAAGTTATCACGGGCCATTACACTTTTGCCTAGCATCCCTACGTGCTCGGCATCAGTGAGATGCCTACCCTACCTGGAGCCGAAGTGGTGTGTGCCGAATCCCTTAGCTCTACATCATTGAAGCTCCTTCAAATATTTCATCGGGAAACGGAAAAATACAGTAATGTAAGGTGTCTGTCTGGAGTACAATGGACCAGTGATTGCGTCTAAGTCCTCCAGCGGATAGCAGAAGCCTTCAACAAAAAAAAAAAAAAAAGTGCCTCTTACCAAGGCGACAAGTGACTTATGTAATCGTGTTATTTAAAAATAGCAGGTCTCCTGAAGACTATGTATCCCGAATCGATTGTGTTTCGGATGGTGTGAAAGTTATCTCCGAATTTTACTATTATCTTACCGTTATAAATACCGTTTTCGCTATAAATAGAAAATAAAAACCCCCAAAAAAAACAAACGAAAAGGAAAATCGTAACTCTCCCCAATTCGAAGGATGGGCACAAGTTAAGTTACTGTCTCCGTTAAAGCTGTTCTTTAATATCTATTCTGAAGAACAGAGTACGCCAAAGGCGCACGTTCTGTTTGGCACCTCACATGAATTCCCCAACCTTCTGCTATTTTAACTGCAAGGAAACTATAGATATGGCAAAGGACTTTCTTCTCGACAACGACAACTGCTTTAAGATCTAGAGATCTTTTTTCAAAAAGGAAATGGACGCAACGTTTCTGTTTTCCTTCGGTTTTCTCTATATTCTCAAACTATTCTAAAAAGGGATTTATTTGGTAACCAAAGTAAAAACAAAAAAAAAGAAATGTTAAGAATCTGTTACAACATTTTAGTCGACCTTAAGTTAAAAAAAATAAATAACTTTGGGTGAGGGATATAAATTCCATTGTATCCCTTCTCACATATGCATAAATTTGGATATTGTTTTCTGTTCGATATGGGACTGGTTGCCGTGACCATAAACAGCACGACAAAGAGGTATCCGCCAGAGCATTCATATGGCTTATGTCAATCCTCAATCCTTTAGCCATTGTTGACGAAACTATTTCTATTTCATTTTGCTTTGTGGGAGGGGGCTTTCGGTGACGAAAGGAAAAGGTGCAGCGGTGCGCAGAATGGGGTTTCTAAAAATTTTAGGAACACCGCATTATGCTAAGAAATGAGATTGGACGCAGATTGTGTCCCATGTTACTGATATTGATTTTGGAACACAAAGGAAAAGATATCCCGTCGACCATATGGTGGAGTCAGCAGCTCCAGATACATTTGGCAGCCCTTTAGCCACTTCTATCTGTTTCATTGACACACAGTTTTCTCGTTCTCGTAGGCTTTTTTTCCCTTACTTTTAAAGTATTTAGTGGATTTTGCAGTTCATTTTCCTTCTTTTTTGATAAAAAATGTAAGTGCCCATACGTGATGTGGCAATTGTATGTATGTTGGCGTTACAATCCATGAAGGTCCAAAGCCGAGCTTCTCTCAATGTCCCATGTTTGTTTCATTTTCCCATAGGTGAAATGGACCTACAGTTTATTGCCGGTTCCGAACGGTGAATTTCGAGAAGCTTCTCATGACAATTATACTACAGTGGGCTTTGTCAGTACACCGCTGAGGAGAAGCACCGCCAAAAACACGTTCGTTCAGCTTTATTCGACTTGAGCTTCGATATGGCAATCTTAACTTCGTCGAGGTCAGGGGGACAGAATTCTCTGCGGTCTCCGTCGATTAGAAATGGATCATTCTGCCTGACAGCGGTATATTGACTAACATCGCCGTTATACAGTCTGCAGAAGTGGTTTTTCGATATTCTTAGCATCGACTGCGGTTCTACTACTAGGTGTCCGTTCTCATCCCTGCAGGCTTCCGTTCTGGCTTCATAACCTTGTCATGTTCGCTTTATCTATTGATAAAACTTTCGAACGTCACGCCTGCAGTAACACCTCAATCCTCAATCGCGCGCTTCTCACGCTCTTTCTTCTTTCTTCTAAGAAGTTTATGCTCCTCCCTTCTTTTTAACTCGTAGAGCTCACGAGCTGCTCTTGTTCTTTTATGCAGCGAGGCCTTATATGCATCCTGCTTCGCTGTATGAATCCTCCTGCACTCGTCTTCGAAACAGGTGTTTCTTCGTGATGGAGCCTTGAAACCCAAAACTTCGGATGCAGAGCTTTTCAGGGCTTGTTTGCAAAGGCTCCACTGCTGTTCTATTGACAGCGTGGAGGATTTAGGTGTATTAGAGAGCTTAAGGGAGACGCGATCGTTAAAAGCACGAGCGGTTTCTGGCGATAGTAGCTTTCCGACGTCATAACTTTTCGTTCTTACTCTACTCCGCTGTGTTCGTGATATCCGTAAGCGCATCTTGGCTACTACAAGATAGTGGTCCGAGTCGATGTTAGCCCCTCGGAAAGTTTGAACATCAAGAATAGTGGAGGAGTGTCTGAAGTCGATCGCGATGTGATCAATCTGGTTGGTAGTCGATCGATCAAAAGACCGCCAGGTGCCTTTGGTTATATCGAGGTGCGGAAAGCGCGTACTGGCTAGAAGGAGATTTCGCCCCGTAGGAAGGTCAATCGGCCTATGCCCGTTATCAGATGTGGTGTCGTGTTTGCCGATGACTCGTTCAAAGATGCTTATCCAGCTTAGCATTGAAGTCTCCTAGTACAATTTTGATGTCATAGCTGGGACATTGGGCATACGTTCTGTCTAGGAGTTCGTAGAACTCCTCTTTGGTGGAGTCATCCTTGTCTTCCGTGGGGGCAAGGACGCAGATCAGGCTGATATTAAAACAATTAGCCTTGATACGGATTGTTATGAGGCGTTCGCTCACATGCCGAAAGCTTAGGACTTTTTGCCTTAGTCCACCTCGAACAACAAATCTGCATCCAAACGATCGTTGCCCTCTTTCCCTATAGCAGTCGCCGTAGTAAATATCGCAGTTTTTCTTCCGCTTTATACCCGGTCCATTCCATCGCATTTCCTGGATGGCGGTGATGTCCGCTTTATAACGGTCTATGGCGTCCGCAAGTTGTTCGTCTGCACGTGGCCTGCTTAGGGACTTAACATTCTACGTACATTCATTGTCCTTTTTTCGTTTTTTGCAAGGGTCGTGAACATAAATCCGGTCCGTTATATCCGCAACTTCCCACTGGGAAGACAAAAAAAAACTTATAGATACATATTGCGATAGCATAGCCATACAATTAAAAAACGATTTTTATGTATTTCAGATGCATTTTGTGTTCAGGGTTATACATTGAAAGGGAAGCCATATTGAAAAGGAAAGACGAGGTATAGCAGTCTATATTTCGGATGATTTACATTGGCGTTTATTCCTCAGCATTACTCGAGCGGTATGGAGCCCGAATGCCCGCTGCGTCAAAGCTAAACAAAATTAACAAAACCAGCAACTTTCTTCTTAACATCTTGCAATTATGTCGAACTAAAATGAAATTCGTCAGAAAATTGAGAAAAATTTGCTAAATATCACTCAAGCGTGGCCGGAAAAGAGGAAAATACAACCAAGAATAACTGAGAATGAAGCAAAACCTCTTTAAAATCCAGATTTCAATTTAAATTTAAATCAGTTCCATGTTCCATCTCTTTTCGCAATTGCTACACTTTTCATCTTCATCTAAGTACATACATCTCCAGTGGTCTGGGTTAATTTTTCAGTTTATGTTGAAAGGCACTTGCATTTCCTTTGTGTATACAGATCCTTGAGTTCATCCGTGACGGGATAAGTTTTCGGTGAAAATTTGATTTGGAAATGAACGATTGTTGCAAAGTGATTTATTGATTGGAAATAGTTGGGAGAGATGTAAGAAGCAAGCATTTGGGATTCGAGGTGATATATGAGAAGCCCCCACACCCACGTTCAATATCCTTATATTGTCTAAAATGTTTCTGCTAACACTTCAATCACAATTAAAGCAATTTGATTGCGCCCCAAAGACAAATAGAACATGTTTTTGAAGTTACCATAAAATCGTTGTGGAGTTCAGGACATTTAAGCAAAAATGTTGAATGCATGCACTTAAGTAATTGTTTGATTTTTTTTTTATATATGGGGCTAGTACTACCATTAGCAATACGGCACTGCGACCCTTGCAGATCTATTGTGCCTGCTAGCCGATTTAGCCGAGTAGATTCTCCACTTCTATAATGAAGTGGAAGAAGACAGAGCCGACACTCAGTTTCAGACGAGAGGCTAATTTTGTTTAAATGATATCTCAGACCGCAGTGTCCCGTTAGATAGCTGACTAGTCTTCTGATATCCACCCATTTGAGTTTGAGTATGTCAATAGGGTGCTTGTTCAGGGGTCGTATAAGTCGTTTAGATTGACGAAGTCCCCGAACGCTGCTCCAAAAGGATAAGTGTTGCAATTTTTCCCACTTGTCTAAGAAGTAATTTACCTTGGACCCGGGAATGCCGCAGAATGGTTCCGGACCTACATATATAATTGTCGCCGAAACCTTTCCTGGCATACCTTTCCTTGATACCTTTATGTCCTGGCACCGACCAAAGTTCAACATTGTTTCTTTTGGCGAGGTCTTTTAGGGCGTCACTGCATTCCTTGACGGTTTTTAAGTTCTTGCTATAAGAACCCAGGGCTCTAAGCCCTGCTTGGCTATCAGAGAGTATGTTGATGGTTACTCCTCTGATGCCAGTCTCGAGATTTAGATTGACGCATGTTAGGATGCATGTGCAGCTCTGCTTGGAAGATGCTGGGGCTTATTCCCAGGGCCTTCGAGATCTTGAGTTTTAGTCCAAAGATGCCGGCACCAACGCCGAAAGCCATCTTAGAGCCATCCGTGTACCACCTAAGGCCTTTGATATTTAGCAGGGGATCACTGTTTTCCCATGCTGAGTGGTTTGGGATCAGTATCTCAAATCTCTTGTCAAAGGTGAAGGTGTGTGGCAATGCGTCCGAGACTGTGGTAATCATATTCCCCCTTGTGGGCACCCTCTAACCGCCGATACTGTCACTGAGACTTCTCCGCATGTGGCTGATACAATACGGCTATTTAGCATCTCCCTAATCCAGTGATTAGTGGGATGGTCCACACCCCTGCAGGATAGTGTAGTGGTAATCGAATCATAGCCAGTATTATCGAAGCCTCCCTCTATATCGAGGAAGGCGCAGATTGCGATCTCCTTTTGTGTAAAACTATTTTCAATGTGCGTCACCAAGTGGTGTAGTGCATTTTCGGTAGATCGCTCGTTGCGATATGCATACTGGTTGGAAGGCAGAGGTATCTGATTTTCCAGGATACCTCTAATATTGAGCTCTATCAGTTTCACCATTGTTTTTAGAAAGAACGAAGTCAGACTGATAGGGCGATAGGATTTAGGTTGCTTACTTGGTTTCCCAATCTTGGGGATGAAGGCAAGATTGACCCCTCTCCAAATTTGGGGTATGTATCCCAGGTTGAAGCAAGACCTAAAAAGGACTATCAGTTTGATATTTCAAGAATGAAAAAAATGTGGTCTAGGTGCGACCCGCAAGGCCCACACGACTAACTTCCCAGTGGGAAAAATGAAAACACCCATCTAAATTAATTTTTTTTCATTTTGAACCCCCGACGCAAAAAAAGGGGTGTTATAAGTTTGAGGTGTCTGTGTGTCTGTCTGTGGCATCGTAACTCCTTAACGAATGGACCGATTATGATGCTTGTTTTTTTCTGAAAACTAACGTGATTGAGATGGTTGTTAGCTAAAATTTGTGAAGATCTGTTCAGAGATTTCAAGGTCATAAGTTATTTTTGTTAGCTGCGGTAGGTTTCTTAGATGAACAATGGGTAGTGTATCGGTTCTCGTCCAATAACCGCAATCAACCAGCGTCGGGCGCGGTCAGTACTTAGATGGGGGACCGCTTGGGAACACCGCGTGTTGTTGGCATCAAGCTGCCTTTTTACTGTCGCTCCATGCAACCACAACACTCTCCGAGTCTAGAATGCTAAGTGTTTTTGTAAAATACCTTTTCTTAGCTTTAATAAATATCTTAAATTAGAATGTAAGCAGATATAAAAGTCGAAAGACGTTTTTAAGAAACAAATGTTTGTTATCTTAGAGTGCACTCACGAGGTCAGTAAGGTGCTTATAATATAATTAAGTTCATTAAGCTAGTTTTAATCATTTTGTCTGAAATAAGATAGATGTAGGAATACAATAATAAAAATGATTTTTGAACTGTAAGAACTGCAATCTTATATGTATGAGTTCTCGTCCGATCACCGCAACCAACCAACATCGGGCGCGATAAGTAACTAGATGGTGGACTGCATAATTTTTTTTGCCTATTTTTTAGTTATGTATTTAATTTCTAACAAAAAACGGCTGGACCGATTTTGGTGAAAACCCATGCCTATATCATCTTTGGTACTCGAGATAATGGAGGCGAAAATTTCGCACGCACATACGTACATACACACACAGACATCTCTATGAAAACCTTGGATTTGGATGCTAGATGCTGGATCCCGCTGGCACCAGACAACCCCCTCGAAATTCTTGAGACCATAAACCTCTGTAATCCCAATCTCCCAACAAGAGATTGGAGGGTCGCGAAGCTGGAGGAACCAAAGGACCGATCTAGACAGGCAGTTCTTGTGCTGAATAGTGAAGCCCTGGAACCTCTGGCCCAATGTGACCATTACATCAGGTTTGGTTTCAAGAAGATCAAACTTAATATTTACAAAAAGGATGAGGAAATGCCACCATCCGGCAACGAAACCACGGCCAACACCGAGGTCAATGTAGACAGCTCAATGGAGCAGGAATCCCCCATCCCCTCGGGGAGCAAGGGCCCCGCGCCGATTGAAGCTGAAATTACAGCAACATTCCTGGTCAACAAGGACCAAGAATCGCTGCTCGACTCCGGAAGCGAAGACTATTCTACCCGCTCGCCGATGGAAGACGATCTTCTAGACCTAAATCTAGAAGATCTCGACACCACCGTGGTGGAGGTCAATCGAATTGATAACAGCCATGATGCTGAGATTAATTCAGATTAACCTCCATCACTCGAAAGCGGCTACCGCTAACCTTCTCCTCAGGCTGGCCAAAGGGGAAGAGGACATAGCCTTAATCCAGGAACCTTGGGTTCATGAACACAAGGTTCGTGGATTGAGAAATCCAGCCTACAACATTTTTACATCACAAAAAGAAGGTAAGCCCCGGACTTGCATACTTGCAAAGAAATCCATAAACGCTTACCTTCTTCCTAATTACAGCTCCCCAGACACCACGGTGATTGCCGTAGAATCACCCGGGAACAAGCTATGGATAGCCTCTGCATACATGGCGCAAGACGAATCCATCCCATCGGACGAGATAAAAAGACTGGTGAGAGACTCGCCAAACCACCAAGCTGGGCTCCTCATTGGGGCTGACGCGAATGCGCATCACACCCTGTGGGGTAGCAGCGACATAAATGAAAGAGGTGAGTGGCTTATTGAATTCATTCTTACCTCTGATCTTAATATATGCAATAAGGGTCATGTACCCACTTTTGTTACAAAAAATCGAAGGGAGGTACTAGACATAACTCTAGAATCTCCCTCTCTCATTGACAAAATAAGAGAATGGAAAGTTTCTGAGGAACACTCCTTCTCAGACCACCGCTACTTGGTTTTCAACCTAGCCTTCATGGTCCCAACCCCAATCGACTCTTCATGTAACCCAAGAAGAATCGATTGGGAGCGCTATAGAGCCCTTGTTGGCAACTCTGTAGTAAGCAGGACCCCCGATCACCCGCGGTCCACGGTAGACATAGATAATATGGTTGACATTTTAACAACTACCTTGGGCAACGCACGGGTCAACAGCTGCGCAAGCCACAAATCGAGGAAAAACTCTTATCCCTCGTGGTGGAACGCAAACCTAAGCAAGCTCCGTAAAAACTGTCGAAAACTCTTTAACAAAGCAAAGAGTACTAGGAACGATAGTGACTGGAGCCTATATAAAGCTTCACTCAGAACTTACAAACAAACTCTGAGGAAAGAGCAAAGGCTATCCTGGAAACTTTTCTGTAACAATATGGAAAAAATTTCAGACGCCTACAGATTGAGGAAAATACTCTCGAAAGATCCACAATTCCCAAGCTACCTTACAGCTAACGGAGTCTGGACAGCATCTGAAGAAGAAACTCTAAACCTTCTTCTCAATACGCACTTCCCAGGATGCCATGAATCGCAGGTTTCACCGCAGCCGCAAGGAACCCACTTTTCATCCGCATTAATGGGAAATTTCGAACACATCATCTCCAGAGAGAAAATAATATGGGCGCTAAAAAGCTTCAAGCCCTATAAATCGCCAGGTCCGGATGGAATTTACCCGGTCGAACTTACACAAACCATGGAATGGACTATACCATGGCTAGAGATAATCTTCAAAGGATGCCTAGCTTGGAGTCACATTCCAGACAAGTGGAAGTGCGCAAAGGTGCTTTTCATTCCCAAGGCCGGCAGAAACTCTCACACTACCCCCAAGGATCTAAGGCCTATATGTCTATCATCCTTTGCACTAAAAACCTTGGAAAGGATGATAGACCTATATATACGCCATAACTTGGATCCGCCCCTAATTTCTAGGGCACAGCATGCCTACGTTAAGGGTAGATCTATCGAAACAGCCTTGCACACCCTAGTGAGGAAAATCGAAAGATCAATCCATCTTAAAGAATACACTTTAACAGCCTTCCTAGATATAGAGGGCGCCTTTAACAACGTCACTCCGGAAGCAATAACGGAAGGGTTGGAAAAGCTAAAGGTGGAGAAGACTCTCGTAGAGTGGATCAGCGAACTACTATCAACACGCAAGATTCACTCGAAATGGGGAAGCCAGGCAATCACCAGAGTGGTTACCAGGGGAACCCCGCAAGGAGGGGTTCTCTCACCTCTCCTCTGGAATGTAGTTATAAATGAGCTACTAATTAAACTGGAGGAAGAAGGCCTGGACGTTACTGCCTACGCTGATGACGTTGCCATTTCAATCTCAGGTAAATACCTATCGACACTGAATGACCGTATGCAAACGGCATTCTCAATTCTTTGCAAATGGGCGCATAGCAAAGGGCTCAGGGTTAATCCCCAGAAAACGGAGCTCGTGCTATTCACCAAAAAGCATAAAATTCCGGAGCACTGCCCTATCACTTTGCTTGATACCAGATTAAACTACTCCTCCAGTGCCAAATTCCTTGGCATCATACTGGACAGGAAATTAACCTTGAAAATCAACACAATCGAAAGAGCCAAAAAAGCAACAATAGCTCTCTATTCATGCAAGAAAGCCATAGGGAAAAAATGGGGGTTCAATCCCAAGATTACTCTATGGCTCTATACCACGGTCGTTAGACCCACATTAATGTATGGAGCGACTGTCTGGTGGACAGCACTGGACAAGACAACATACCTCAAACAATTCGAGAAGGTACAAAGGCTGGCGTGTTTATGCATTACCGGGGCCCTCAGGTCCACCCCGACGGCTGCACTTAACATGATACTCGACCTTACACCACTCGATATTTTCGGCAAGCAAATTGCCACACAAACGGCCATTAGACTTAAAGCCAACTCGAACTGGAAGAGCTACGTCTTTGGCCACTCCTCGATCCTGATTAACAGGTCAACCATCGCAGAAAACCTAGACCTCACAAAGCCCACCACAGTCTTGGATAAAAACTTCATAACGTTATACCCGGACAGACAGAACTGGACTCGTCAGACTCAACCTCGTAAAGGCTGCATAGATTTCTATACTGACGGGTCTAAAACCAAGGACGGGGTGGGCAGTGGGGTATTCTGCAAACAACTTAAGCTAAACAAAGCGATAAAACTACCTAATCACTGCAGCGTTTTCCAGGCGGAACTGTTGGCAATAAAAGAGGCTCTGTCCTGGCTGAAGTGGAACGTGATATCCACCACGGATATCCGCATTCTCACGGATAGCCAAGCGGCCTTAAAGTCGCTGGAGTCCTATGTGTACACATCAAAAACCAGCCTCGACTGTCGCCTATCTCTTAATGAGATGGCTGAACAGTTCAACATACAACTTATATGGGTACCGGGACACAGCGACATCACCGGAAATGAAAGAGCCGACAGACTCGCTAAAAAAGGAACGACGCTACAAACAACTGTGGTCTGCGAGGGTATACCCTTCGCAACCATCAAATACAATCTCAATACCCTCGCCAGGGCCGAGACGAACCGGAGATGGACTCAGGGACACACCTGCCTCATCACCAGGCAAATCTGGCCCCGGCTCGATAGTCAACGGACTAGGAGTATTATCTCCCTAAATAGAACTGACATCTATAAAGTCATAGGTGTCATCACAGGACACTGCCTTATTGGCAGTCACGCGCAAAAACTAGGTATCACTCCGAATGATTTTTGTAGGAGCTGTTTAGACGAGGAGGAGGTCGAATCCATTCATCACCTTCTCTGCGCCTGCCCAGCATTCTGCACAGTCAGGAAACGATACCTAGGATCATACCTCCTCAACGATCTGACCGAAGTTCAGCGAGTGGGGATATCTGATCTTCTTAAATTCTTAAGAAGCACAAAATGGTTCCACGAATAGGGGGCTAAACCCCCTCGTAGCTGCACAATGGGCCTCCTTGGCCTATGTGTGTTCTTCCCATCTCTGGGAAGGCTACGGTCTTACCTACCTACCTACCTTGGATTTGGATTCTGGTGACCTTGAAACATGGAGATACATGTATAGATGTATGTCAAAATTTGGAATAATAAAAATAACTTCCAATTGGGAAGTTGATAAACGACTTAAATTTAATGTTAATGTCTATGATGTGTACTCAATCACCCATGTTGTGTGTGATTTAATTTTCGCATAGGTGAGAGTGACCTACAGTTTATTGGCGGTTCCGAACGGCGAATTTCGAGAAGCTTTTCATGACAATTTTACTACAGGGGGTTTTGTCAGAACCCCACTGAGGAGAAACACCGTGAAAAACACGTTCGATGACAATGACTGTGTCGGGATTTCATCCCGTGTCATCGGCGTCAGAGGCCAACACACTACCCACTGCGCCACGGTGCTCTCTGTCTATGATATTAGGCTTATTTAATAGATAATTCTATGCCATTCACAAAATAGTGAATCCTTTTATGCGGGGTGTGGGTACCAGAGTCTTCGAACTTAAACTTGGCATCGTAAGTTAATCCCTTGGCTAAACCAAACTCTGATTCTTAACACTAAGTCTAAGATATACCGCCTCGGAGATCTTTTTCTTATAATGCTGTTAACAGGCTGAGATAATTCATAGTCTGCCCATCTAACCTTATCAAAGTATTTACGATCTTTCGCGTGTGCAGTAAAACTATGTTGAAAGTCATTTCACTAACTCAACGCCTTCTTTTAATTAGCTTTATGGTCCACTACACTTTAAGTACCTTTTTCAGTTCTCGAATTGCCGGAAGACATTTGCTCATTGAGCTAATGACCGCAAACACTATTCTAAAGGCTCCAGCGCCTCTCGAGTAAATGCTGATCGAACAAATAACTAGTCAAATGGAGTCAGAATTTTTTTCCTCAACCCTCCACCCTATCGATACGATGTTGCATAGCGACTTTTTCCTATATGTAGCTCAACGGCCAGAAATTTTAATTTTGTCCGCCATTACCCTTGTGGTAGACTGCCACAGTTTAAAAGTCACAAAATTAAATTAGATAAAAGGAAAATGTAAAAAAAGAAAACCAATAGCTATGATGTGGTGATGGTGGTGTATAATTTATACACGGCAACCTAGATCACGGCGAACTTAGCCCAACCAATCAACCCCTCACCTCGGTGGTTGTTCAAGTTGAACGACAACTCGGCGCGGTACAAACTGACGGAGGAGGAACTTTTGCATCGAAAATCGAATGAAAAAGTTATACCTGGTCGCCTGCACGTAATTTGCGATTGAGCAACGGGGTTGACATAAAAATAAATCCTTCTTCGTGGCAAAGAAACAAAAAAAAAAAAAACCGAAGAGCATGACTAGCACCCGTCCTTACATATAGGTGAGATGGTTGGGGTTGACATGGCCGGTATGTTGGTGGGAGAAAATGATACTGATGCTGGCCATTATGCAGTTAGTAGCGAACTACAATAAAAAAAAAAATAAAAATATCCCACTGACGGGGATATGAGCCAGGTTAACTCCGAGGAGGATAGTGATAACATTGCCATGAGCCAAAAAGTCGATTTCATTGGGATGTTGTTCGCTCCAGTTCACTTCTGTCCCTTTTCCAGTAATTTTTTGTCCCTCTGTCCTTTTGCTAGTTTTTTTTTTTTCATTCATATTCTGCTGTCAGTCACTGGCTTCTCTTTTGGTTTTTAACTTTTGTTGGATAACAGGATAAAAAGGTGGCTATTTCGAAAATATTTTTGCAAAGTTGGATGGTTTAAAGGAAGATTCTTTTTTTTCGAGATTTTTGCCGACCATCAACGGTGTACGAACTAAGATCTGACTTTGGCTTATACTCGTACACTTTGTTATTACACTGTTACCGGCCAGGGCACCCAAATATGCGTGTTGAAATCAAACTCAATTATTCTCTCAAATCACGTGGTGCAATCCTATGGAAATTCAATAAGTGTACTCGTATGTTGGATGCTTAACTGTCGTAATTCCGCAAATTAGATTTCAACTATAAGCAAGAGCGATGAGAACGTTAATGTCATATATGGATCTTCTCCGCTATTGATGGCGTTTCGAAAAGTTCAAGTTTCATTGAATAAGAAATCTGTCTATGTAAATTAAAAGGGAAAACACCAGGACGGGATAGAATCTCATACGATATGATAAAAAATCTAAATTTATTCTCATATCCCTCTATAACAATGTCCTTACCAAAGGTATAATACCACAAAGTTGGAAAACGGCTACCATAGTTCCCATTCCCAAAGCCAAAAAAGATATAGCCTGTGTAAATGGATACCGCCCGATCTCCCTCTTTCCCCGTACATCAAAAATTCTAGAAAAAATAATCCTAAGCAGACTCCGATGGTCTACAGATTTTAAAAACTTCCTAAGCCCTAATCAAGCCGCTTTCAAACCGAAAAGAGGTTGCATCGATGTCCTATTACACATAGGTTATGTCATCACTAACGGCCTTTTAGCGAAAAACCATATTTCCATCCTAGCATTGGACTTTCAAAGGGCATTCGACCGTATTGGTATTCATCTCATCCTCAACAAGCTAAAAAGTGGCGTGCCGGTCCCAGAATTTTTATATTTTTGATATCCTTCCTAACAAATAGAAAATACTTTGTCAAAATTCCAATACATTTTTCCAAAACTGTGCCCCTCGATAATGGTATTCCACAGGGCTCCCTTCTATCGGTCATATATATTTTGAAATTGCATTAAATGAATATACAATCTAGATCATTGAAACTATATGCATACATTCTATGTAAATACAATGACTTAGAACAAACAAAATCTGTATTCTTACAATTAATTAACGATATCAACGAATTCAAACGATTCAAATTTTGATTAGTAATGTCCACATTCATTCTTTATGTTACAAAACAAAAATGTTAATTTTAAGTAAAATAGATTATGCTTTGGTCATCTATGGTTCTTGCACTAAATCGACCCGAAACATCTTGGCATCACTTTATTACCAAGTGATGCCACTTGGTGAAGAGAAGTTTAGGTGCCTTCCCTATCGAACCAATCCAAAACCTACTGGCCGAGGCTTGACTCCCGTCAGAAGAAGAACGATATTTCGGAACCATCGCTTAATTCAGCATTAAGCTCTACGTCCAAATAGGTTCTGTCATAGACGGAGATGTGAACAACGCCATCAACCATATACGCAATCGACGCTGTCGAAATCTTAGCCTTTGTTGCACAAGAACACTAACATTCTAACAGACCCAACCACCGTGGCTACTACACAAAGACTCAGTGCTGCTGAATCTGCAAGATTCTCGTAAAGATCATACCAATAACTCGACTTCTTCTTCTTAATGGGCGCTACAGTTCGGGGTGAACCTGGGCCTCAACCAACATGCCCCTCCAACTAGCACGATATTTTGCTAGCCTTTTTCATTGCCACACGATCAGTTGGCTGAGGTCCCCTTCCACCTGTCTGCGCCATCTTAAGTGCGGACGTCTTCTGCTTCTTCGTCCCTCGGGATTGGATTCAAAGACTCTCCGGGCTGGAGCTGTGGTGTCCATTCGCTCTACATGGCCCAGCCATCTTAGGCGTTGAATCCGCAGACGCCTGACTAAGCTAATGTCGGTGTACAGCCAGCAAAGTTCGTGGTTGAAACTTTTCCTCCATACCCCGTCTGCGCTTATAGGCCCGAAAATTACGCGCAAAATCTTTCTCTCGAACCGGCCAAGGGCCTCCTCATCCGCTTTTGATAGTGTCCATGCTTCTGCGCCGTACAATAGGACCGGGATGATAAGGGTCTTATATACAGTCAACATTGTCGTTCGGGAGAGCCTCCTGAGCCCAAAGAAACCGCGATTGGCAAGAGTGATTCTGCGTTTGATTTCGGAGCTGATGTCGTTGTTCCAGGTCACTGCGGAGCCAAAGTAGACGAAGTCCGTAACTACCTCGAACTTATACATATCTGCCAACACAAACGTTCTGGCCAAGACGTCGGTGGTGAGCGTCCTTTTTTGATGACAGCATATACATATTTAGTTTTGCCCTCGTTTACCGCAACACCAAATTTTCGCCGCCTCCATCTCAATACTCGCAAACGCCTCATTCACATCTCGCTGTGATCTACCTATTATGTCAATATCGTCGGCGTATGCAAGGAGGTGCGAGGATTTGAAATAGATTGTGCCTCCTGCATTGGCCAGTGATTTTTGCACAATCATTTTCAATATGATGTTGAAGAAATTACACGACAGCGCATCGCCCTGCCTAAATCCTTTTTTGACATCAAAACTATCGGTAAGGTGTTCACCGATTCGGATGGAGCAGCGAGCATTCTCCAAAGTCATCCTGCATAGTCTGACGAGTTTAGCGAGTTTAGGTATGTCAAAGGTGGCATAGGGTTGTATAGCTCGTCTCTAATTACGCTGTCGTATGCGACTTTGAAGTCGACAAATAGGTGGTGAGTGTCGACTTGAAATTCATTGTTTTTTTTCCAGGATCTGCTGTAATATGAAGATTTGGTCGATGGTGGACTTCCCTGGCCTTAATCCGCACTGATAAGGACATATCAGCTTATTTACAAAAGGCTTCAGGTGTCCAGACAAAACGGTAGAGAAGAATTTGTGGGCGATGTTAAAGAGACTTATTCCTCTGTAGTTGGCGCAATCAGAGGGGTCTCCTTTCTTGTGGATCGGGCATACGATGCTGAGACTCCATTCCTCGGGCATGCTTTCCTCTGACCATATCTTACAGATGAGCCGGTGCATGCTCCTAACCAGCTCACTCCCAGACGCTTTGAAGAGCTCAGCAGGGAGTCCGTCTGCGCCAGCAGCTTTATTCGACTTGAGCTTCGATATGGCAATCTTAACTTCGTCGAGGTCAGGGGGACAGAATTCTCTGCGGTCTTCGTCGATTAGAAATGGATCATTCTGCCTCATAACTCGACTTATAAGGTTCTTTTTCTCAAAATATCGAATGACCTCAAATTCAAAGGATGAAATTTTATATACACAGACTGTTCTAAAACAGATACAAATACAGCTTTTGCGGTCGTAACCCAATGCGGCTCTGTAATTATAGAAGGTTTTCTACCAAACATTTCCTCCATCTTCGCCGTCGAGGCTTTAGCTATTTTTGAGGCTGCAAAGAGAAACTCCAAAACAGTAGGGCCATTTGCTCCGATAGTCAATACTACATAACACATACTCAAAATCCGTGATATAATAATCAAAACAAGCTCCAAGTTAAATTTGATATGGACATCTGGTCACACCTTTGACACTTTTTCACAACTACAGAAGCGCCAACCCAAATAAAATCCAGTTGAAATTCCCAACAAACATCCCCAAGTTGGATTCAAAAAGGTTTATCCGGCTCCGGCTCGGCCACACAACATATACGCACAAATACCTGCTCAAAAGAAATCCTCCACCATCCTGCCCAAACTGCCACTACACGATCACCGTAACTCACCTCTTAAGTTCATGCTTCTTATCATCGCAGTCAATACTCCTTAACGACAATGGTACGAACATTAACCTTTTAAGTTTCCTCAAAGAACCTAACCCAAACCAACTCCGACAAAAAGTCTTAAGCTTACGAGACATAAGCGAACGCCTCATAACAATCCGCATCAAAGCTAAATTTGGATTTACTAGCGGGGCGTAACCTCCTTGTAGCAAGCACGCAATTGCCCCATCACAAAATTCACAAGGGTACCTGGCGGTCTTTTGATCAATCGACCACCAACCAGATTGATCACATTACGATCGACGCCAGACACTCCTCCTGTATTCTCGACGTCCGAACCTTCCGAGGGGCCAACATCGAGTCGGATCACTACCTTGTGGTAGCCAAGCTACGAATGAGGATATCAAGAATGCTTAAGAGGCGAGTAGGGCAACGTAAGTTTGACGTCGGAAAGCTACAATCGCAAGAGACTGCCAAAATCTTTGCCGATCGTGTCTCCTCCAGGCCAGGTAAATCCACAATAGACCAAATATTTACGCTACGGCAGATTTTGAAGAAGACCCAGGAATACCAAATCGACACTCACCACCTCTTCGTCGATTTCTAGGCTGCATATGACAGCGTGTATAGAAATGAGCTATACAAAGCCTAGCCTAGTCTAGTTTTAACATCCCTGCCAAACTCGTCCGACTGTGCATGATGACAATGGAGAATTTTCACTGCTACATTAAGGTCGGTAATTAGCAAACCGAGACCTTTGATGGTAAAAAAGGATTTAGGCAAGGTGACGCGCTGTCATGCAACTTTTTCAACATCGTGCTTGAAACGATCGTGCAAGAGTCACTGGCCAACACAAGAGGTACGATTTATTTCAAGTCTACTCAATTGCATGTGCACGCCGACGAAATTGACCTGATTGGACGGACACAGGGAGACGTCAATGAGGCCATTGTAAGCATTGAGGTAGAAGCGGCTAAGATGGGTCTTAGGGTTAATAAGGGTAAAACCAAATATCTGCTTTCATCTAAAAGAGACGGACAACACCGACGTATTGGCCAGAACGTCGCCATGGGCGGATATAACTTTGAAGTGGTCAAGGAATTCGTCTACCTTGGCTCACTGATGACCAGCGACAACAACACCAGCGCTGAGATAAAACGCAGAATCACTCTTGCAATTGAGAAGTATCTCTCTCGGAAAACCAAGGTGACACTATATAAGACCTTAATCATCCCAGTCCTCCTTTACGGCGCAGAGGCTTGGACCTTAACAAGAAGATGAAGATGCCCTTGGTCGTTTCGAGAGGAAAATTCTGCGCACTATCTACGGTTCCGTTTGTTCAAACGGTGTATAGAGGAGAACATATAACGAAGAACTGGGTTGTACAGCGACATCGGTCTGGTACGACGTCTACGGATACAGTGTCTGGGGTGGCTGGGCCATGTAGAGCGCATGGAAAATAAAGCTCCGACCCGGAGAGTCTTCGAATCCACTCCGGAAGGAAAGCGCGGCAGAGGACGGCCGCATCATCGGTGGCGCACGCAGGTGGAAGGGGACCTTAAACAACTGGGCGTGCGGTGCTGGAAGCAGCTGGCCAAAGACCGTGCCAGCTGGAGACGCTTGTTGGCTTAGGCCCAGGTTCACTACGGACTGTAGCGCCACCTAAGTAAGTAAGTAATAATTCTCGCTAATGGTATACACGCTAAATGGTATAGTCTCCATTTGGTTGTAAATGCTCACCTTTTGTCCATTCTATACGACATGCATATGGGATAGTTTGGAATAGCGTTTATTAATGAATAGAGCAGCTCTAGGAGTTACTTTTTCCATTAATTCTGAAAAAAAAAAATCAACCTCTCAGGCACCTTTTATAGAGATTTACAACCAAACCTCCAACTCGGATGACTTGTTTTCATTCCCTTCATGTGTATGAACTAGTGACACATCTAATTTTGGGTGTTGATCGAAACTTTGACCGGATTGCTCAAGACCAACCCACTGGTCGGTGGAACAGAAACTATTCAGCCTAGTAGCATTCGCGAACATTGAAGAGTCGGTAGAATTTAAACAAAGCCAGATATGGGGATGACGTGGAAAATTGGATACATGGAGGTTGTGAGGGTATTTACGATGTTGTGACTACAACTCTTATTTTTTGGTTTTCTAAATAATGACGCTCAGAAGTTTGGCTCCCTCAGCTGGAGATGAGTTGATAGGGAGCAGTGATTAATTCATCTGCTGAATACAGTCGAAAGAAAGCTTTCCCGATAAATGGAATCTTAGCATCGTTTGTCCTGTGAAATTGCGCCAATTATGGGGGAATAAGTTAACGTCGGCTATAAGATCTTCTTTGCCGTGCTTTGTGAACGCGTCAAACCATTCGTGTATCAAAGTGGTTTCAGGCTAGAAATCGTTCACTTTGGAGATAGCCGGCTTCGTAGCCACCTCTACTGCTTCTATGTGTTTGGCCACTGTGACAATATTGTCCGCAAAACCAATGATACGTACTCCTTCGGGAAGTGCTAATAGTCATTCCCGCCCTTATGCTGTAAACCTTGATGCCTTCGTGTAGTAAGTAAGCCTCCTATTGTTGAAATAGACCATGGGGGTTACCATGGCAGTTAAAGAACCTCGTATGTACATCCAAGATCCAAAGCATTTTTAACGTCCAACGTAACCATTGCGCAATATTTCTTTTCACTTTTCCATCTTTGTCCTTGTATGGCGTTTACTACAGATTCTATGGCGTCGACTGTGGAACGTCCTTTTCTGAAGCCATATTGGTGGGTTGACAATGGACCATTAGATTCCGCCACCACCAGAAGCCTATCATAGAAAACTTGTTCTAGTATCTTCCCTAGTGTGTCCAATAGACAAATTGTTCCATACGAGGACTGATTTCCAGGTGGTTTCTTTTCTTTTGGCAGTAGTACCAGGTGCTGCAATTTCCACTGTTCCGAACATGCTCATGCCATTAATGGCTGCGGATCAGTTATACGTTTCAACGACAAGAAACAGCATTGTGTTTTTGTGTTTCACTCCATTGTTTTTACCCCAATGGATGATGCTGTCGATGTCGGAATTGAATGAGCATAACATACACTGCCGCTCAATATCTACAACCGAAGTGCAGGGTCGTAAATTAGTGAACCAATATGAGGGTGATGTCGTCAGCGAAGGAGTGCATTGGATTAGAAGTGACACTCTTTCTAAAATTAGAAAGAGTGTTGGAGACAAGACGGAGCCCTGGGGAACACCAGCATTTAAGAAATGGATGTCAGACATGAATCCGTCCAAAACAACTTGAAATGAACGATTCGAAATGTTACTTCTAATCCATTGAAGAAGAGACTCATCGATCCCAAAAGCACGCATTTTCGACAAAGGGTATTAATGCAAACCTTGTCGAATGCTTTCGAAATATCCGGTGCAACTATTTTGCTTTCACCTTTGCCTTGCTTGGTGAACCGAGCGATTCCACGTTTCGGCAAGATATGCCATCAAATCGCCAGTGGATCTGTTGCTGTGATTCAAGATAATATGTATTTCCTAAGCTGACGGTTAATCAGCGTTTCCATGTCCTTGAAAAGAAAGGACGTTAGTGCAATGGGTCGGTGGCTGGAAGGAGAAGATGATTCGCCTTTTTTGGGTATAAGCAGGACAAATGCTGTTTTCCACCTACTTGGAGAGAGCCCAGAAGAGTAGGAAAGTGAAAAAGCATACGCAGTGGTGTTGCCAGCCTAAAAGAACACATCTTCAGAACTGTTGGGGCAATACCATTTGGACCAGCGGATTTGTGTATGTCGGGTAATTAAGAACCCTGGCGACTGACTGTGCGAGTGTGGAAATGGATTAGTTCCATGGTGGAATTGACGCACTCTGGTACAGGCGGAGATAAACTATAGGTTGGGAGTTGAGAACTGGTTGCGAAGTAGGCAGCAAGTTAGTTAGCTTTGTCTAAGTGTGGAACAGCTGGAAAGTCATTGTGGATGAGCGTGGGTATAGAAGTAGTTGATATTTTTATATTTTTTGCAAACAACCAGAAACTTTTGCTACATCATTTGGGACATTGAAGTAAATCCTTCAATGTCCCAAATGATGTAGCCTTAGTTTTTGGTCGGACTGGAATTTAACTCGCCTGGCTCGTATGTATTTCTTTCGGTTTTTTTCAGAGGTGTTTGCCTTATAGGCCACGTAACATCCTTTGGTCTGGTGCTTTTATTCTTGCTAGGAATATTATGCCGATTCGGATAATGTATGCGATAATATTAGTTACGGCGCCCACATCGTTGATGGGAAAGCATAGCGATCAGTTGAAGATCCGAAAGAAGTTGTTAAGGCCGCACCAGTTGGCTTTTTCGTATAGCCATAAAGTTCTCTAAGGAGCTTTTTCCTTAACTGGATGACTGGATGACGGAAGTTCGAGAATTTAGCTGATATCACGCAGTGGTCGGACGAGCCTAGGGGCGACAATACATCGATCACGTATTCGTCAGGTTGAGAAGTAAGTAACAAGTCCAGGGTGTTGGCGGTATAACCAACAATATTGGGGATACGCGATGGCTTGTTTACAAATTAATTGATCTAATCCAGCAAATATTTCAACATACCGCTAAAACGTTTTCAGTGCGAGGGAACAGGGAAACAATTCTTTGGATGGAATCAGACGGTGCGTCGAATCTATCAAATGTTGCATTCCTGTCTAGATTGGAGCTTCTATAAAGAAACCAGGCAAGAGTACGGCCCAGCGCTGCTGCCGACCAGATGTTCGGTTGCGGCACTTTTTCGGTTTCTTTTCTTTTTAAATGGGCTTCCGGCACTGAAAAAAACTATCCAGAGATCGTGCCGCTTGGGAGACCTGTTGGTTGAGGACTAGGCTCACCCCGGGCTTTAGCGCCACCAAAGTATACAGACTCGTAAATAATAGACACAGCTAAATACATATAAAAACAATGAAATGAGTAAAACACAAAAAAAAAAGTGGTCTAGGTGCGACCCGCAAGGCTCATATTTCGTCATTTTTAGCTCCTCATGCAAAAAGTGGTGTGTTATAAGTTTGAAGTGTTTGTCTGTGGCATCGTAACTCCTGATTGAATTGACCGATTATGATGCCTTTTTTCTTTTTTTTTTTTTTGAAAGCTAACGTGATTGAAATGGTCATTAGCTACAACTTGTGAAGCTAATCAGATGTTTCAATATCATTTTTATCTTTATGTTAGCTTTAGTATGATTCTTAGACGAATAATGGGTAATATGTAACGGCAGTCAACCAGCATCGGGCGCCGTCAGTACTTAGATGAGGGATCGCTTGGCATCAAGCCGCCTTTTTGCTGTCGCTCCATGTAACCCAGGGTAAGGAAACGCTCACTCATGTGCGTGTATTAAACAATCTATTGCTCATAAACTGCTCACGTGCGAATGCAATTTCGATTGCTGAAAGTTTCTAATGTAGACTTTATAGAAAATGAAGCCATCTTAGACTAAAATATTACAAAAATGAAAAAAAAAAAAGTTCAAGTGAAATGTTTCCATGTTTTATCCTTCTGCAAAAAATTCCCGAGCAGTACATCAACTCATATTAGCTCACGAACGCGAGTGTGTGCATTTATGGAAACTCACCCCATGAGCGCACTCCACATGTGCGTTAAACAAATACCACCCTACAGAGTGCACAAAAGTGAACGTTCTCTTTGACGAACAATACATGACAAATACACTGGTAAGGGAACAGACTGGGCTTGAAATAATCGTAATCGATAAGATCGTTACCAATGAAAAAATTCTGTGGGCGGTAAGATCATTCGACCCCTACAAGGTGCCAGGAATAGACAGTATATACCCGAAAATTCTGTAAGAACCAGGGGAACTTATCATCCCCTGACTAGAACGCATATACTGCTGGTGCCTCAGGATGGGTTATGTTCCACAAGCATGGAGGGAGGTTAGGGTGGTGTTTATACCCAAGTCAGGGAAGGTCAACCATGCCACGGCAAAAGTGTATAGACCTATCAGCCTATCCTCCTTCCTTATGAAAACACTGGAACGACTAATCGACAAATACATAAGAGATGACATTGGTGGTAGCTACTTATTACTTACTTATCGGTAGATACCGCTCTTCACAGGGTGGTCTTTACTATAGAAAAGGCACTCAATGCTAAGGAATATGCCCTCCAGATGTTGAGGGTGCCTTCAATAATGTCAGTACCGAGGCAATAATGTCTAGCCTTCGGATGGCCCACATAAACTCGGGAGTCTGTAGATGGGTTGAACAAATGCTAAGTACTCGCATAGTAAACTCGTCGATAGGTGAAGCAAATGGAAGGCTGAGAGTCAACCGAGGCACACCCGGAAAGTCTGCTAAATCTTGGTAGAGGGAATATACGACTGGTAGTCGGTGCTCTCACTGGGCACTGCATGATACCATATCATGCAGCTAGACTAGGCCAGCCCTACAACGATTTTTGCAGAAGCTGTAGGGACGAAGAGGAAATAGAATCCATTCGTTGCCTACTGTGTGAATGCCCTGCACTGGCCCGAAAAAGATGTACGTATCTCGGGAACTATTTCTTTTCGGGCTTAGAGGAGGCAAGAGACATTAAGCTGAACAAACTGCTAAGGTTCTTAATTGAATGTGGCTGGTTAAGCTCAGCGAGTAACTAACAGGTTCCGCTCGGGTTAGTTTTCAAAATGGGCACAATTGACTCTTAGTGGTCTAAATAAGCCGCGACCTCATGTCAATAGGGCACCCAACTAACCTAACCTAACCTGGATATATGAATCGCGCAAAGGGATGAGTTTGCATAAATGTACTCACACTCGTGTTCGTGAGCAAAAATAAAAATGCTCACAGTCACTTACTCATGAGCGCGTGCGTTTAATAATTGTTCGTTGGGTAGTGCACACTCACGAGCAGCTCATGAGTGTGCGTTTCCTTACCCAACCACAACACTGTCCTAGCAATCTCATATATATGTATCGGTTGTCGACCGATAACCGCAATAAATAGATGGGGGAGCGCTTGGGAACACCGCGTGTTGTTAATTTTTTGCCTATTTTTTAGTTACTTAATTTCTAACAAAAAACGGCTGGACCAATTTTGCTGAAAACTTACCCAGTTCTAAGTTGCATAATTGCGTAGAATGAACCCAATCTTATGTCAATATCAGCTTTGGTTCTCGAGATAAGCGAGACTAAATTTCCGATACGCACATACGCAGATACACACACATACACCTCTATAAAAACCATGGATTTGAATTCTGGTGACCTTGGAACGTGGAGATATTGTCAAAATTTGGAATTCGCAAAATCGGCCCCATTACAATAACTTCCCACGGGGAGTTAAAAAAAAAAAAACACGTTGCAACCGTTTTATCTGTTTATTCAGTAATTAGGGCCTTCTGAAGTCGGCGGGTGACTTGTACCAGTGTCAAACCAGTATGCCATATTATAAGTTAGTCTGAGTGAAAATGTTTATCGTATCTTTACAAATCTTTTCATATACATATCATTCTTGGGGGTGTTACCCTAAGACAGAAACGAAAAATCTCTTCCGAAACCAGTAGATGTCATGTGAAGTTTAAACAGATTGGCAGCCAGAAACGTTGTCGTTCCAGCAAACGTTTTCTTATTACTTAACTCACATTTATGTATAGCTAAGCGAAATATTAATATTAAATCCTTATTCCACAGAAGACCTTGACTTTTTGCCATAACTCAATTACGACACAAATCTTTTTATAAAAACAAAAAATTCTAAGCAAATAAGGGAATACATGGCCTACCTACGAGTATACTTCTTCAAGCCATTTCTCTCCACATTTCACGTAGAAGGATGCAATAATTCAATAAAACGTTGCAGAAATACAAAATCTTTGCACTTTGTAGAATGCCACAAATAAAACGCAGAACTCATAATAAAACCTTCTAGACTTCGAGTACATGACTGAACACCTCGTTCCTTCGCCACAATGCCGATCGAGCTCAAACAGAAATAATGCATTTACGACCTCCGTAAAATGTCGACCTCCATTCGTTGTACTCCACTTTGAACTCAATGTACCATAATCAAGTAGTTGTAGCAACAAAACAAATACAATTTGCCTCCTCGTCGGCACAGAAAATATAATACAAAGATGCAGGGAAACAAATAACTTGATATTCGTCGGAACAGTTCGCAGCTGTTTCACCATCGCTATTTGTGCCGTGCCGCAGTTTACAAATTCCCAAAGCAAACATTGCAACACGTCTAGCATCTAAGCCTTAAATGCATCATTGCACTGCGGAAGTAGCAGCAGCCTTATACAAAGTCAACTCTACCACCCTAGTCAGGCAGCTCCCAACGCGAATTTATAGTTTTGCGTCATCAACGTCATCACTATGACCGGTGATAGCAGTGGCAGTAGCAACAACAGCAGTCATGTGGCTGCTATGGGAACGTTCCATTATCACCCTACAAGGGCTCCGATTGCGTAAAACGCTCGGTTGCCTTCATACTACGTGCATTTGTACCCATTCCTATTCTCGGTTGCAGCAGGTTACCTACAGTGTGACGTCATAACAACCGAATGCACACATCTATAGACAGAGTTTCATATATGCCATCGTCAACATTGCAACCATCCGTGCATACAGGACACTCTCGTTCGCATCATGGTAAATGAGGTACGCCCTGGCACTATAAATAAAACTGAGAACGGTTTATCTCAGCTTGTTGCTGAAGGTTGTCCTGTCATCGCCTGCTGCCTTATGAGTATTTCTCGTGAGAAATGTTCTCATTTTTTAAAAAGCCTCGCAAATCTAGTGAGTACGCTTGAAGGCTACATATGTATATGGTATGTGTATCCTCGTGGTGGTAACATGCGCAGGACCGTGATTATGTTTGTTGCAAACCGGCTTTTTAATTTCCCAGTATTTTACAAACATGCGCACTATGATCAAATGAATGATGAACATGTTGCTTAGGCTATCCATCAGAGCTGTCGCGAACATCAAGTGCACATGACCTACACCTCAGATCGGTTATGGATAAACCACAGGCTTGATGACAGGTGTAAGTGTAGGTGGTAACTAGAGACGCCGTTTATTTCGTTGTCATTAAGGACCACCACAATGGCGTAATACATATGTAGTTGCTTCGCCGTAACTGCAATAAGTCATCCTACTGCAACTGTGAATCCTAAACTACTTTATGTCCTTCCTTATCATTTCCCATTATTCGAGCATCCGTTCGCCCATCCAGTCTCTTCGGTTCTCCACGCGAATAGGCACATGCAGAGCAATAGTGCCACGCCACTGGCACACCTTGATTTCTTACTCTCCCGAGAGCTATCTATCTATTTACGGGCAAACGTCACGAGTCCGCATGTTATGTTTTTGTTGTAATGTCGGATTTCCAGCAAGCAATTGAACTACTTCTGCTCTCAATTTATCTTTATCTATCATAATTTTATGATCAAATCAAGCTTATTAGGCTGTGAGTCTCCAGAGCGTTATCTTGATGTAGATACATTAAATGGTTTTGACAGGACGCTGTTTGCTGTTTAACACATATATCACGACTGACAGTACTAGTCCATTGACCAAGTCATGTTCCCCTTGCTCGATTCATTCGCTTTTTGGTTTTTCGATTTTCTTTTCCAAAACTCCTGACCATGTAGGGCGAAGGCTGTTTTTTGTTTTTTTTTTTTGCTATTATAGATTTTCCTTTATCTGCTTGCTCGAGCTCGTAAAGCAAACAGACAAAAGCTTTTTCCTCACCAATATCTTATCCGAAATCGTTCATTTACCGCAAATAGATTTTTTACATCTCTCTTTCTGCTTCCTGGTTATCTTCCACAATCCCCATCGAATGCAATTTGCTTTCGCCCATCTGATGGGAATGAGTGTTCGGGAAATCGACCATACGATAAGGAAATATCGATGAGTGTCAATCATCGGGAATGAAGATTGCATGAAGAATATTTTGCTGTTCTGAGCACTTTTGCTACAGATCGAACAGACAATTTTCTTGATTTTGAAACGAGATTCGGAACGATAGACGGCAGCAAAAGTTATGACAACTATTCAGTGGTGCAGCTTGTATGTAGATGAAAGATTCCGTTGATGTTCTACGGTTTTTAGGTTACAAGCTAGAGAGTTTGGCAGCTTTTTTGGGAAAGGTTAGATTTAATAAGACGCGAACTCAATTAGATTGGAAAATATTTATAGCCGTCATCTCTTTCATAGAAAACGGACATTGTACTCGTATTTGCGCAAGACCTAGAAGACGAAACTGGCATTTATTTCCTTGGAAACACATTAACCGGAAAATAGACACTTAGGGCCGGAGCTGTGTTATCCATACGCTCTACATGGCCTAACCATCTTAAGTGTTGTATCTGTAGGCGCATGCCGCTGTACAATCCGTACAGTTCATTGTTGAATTTTCTTCTATATATGCCGTCAACGGAACAGGACCAAAAATCGCAGACAGAACTTTTCTTCGTCATCCGATTTCATCAGCGCACATGCTTCTACACTATACACCAGGACAAATATGATTAAAGTGTTATACATATAAAGCCCACTTAGTCTCTCGAGGGTGCTCTATTACTCAATTGCCTCTTGAGCCCAAAGAAACAGCGATTGGCAAGAGTAATTCTGAGTTTGATGTCGGTACTGTTGATATTGTGCATGCTTATTGCGGAGCCGAGGTAGACGAAATCCTATACTAAGTTAAAGTTTTGGATGCCGATTTTGACGCTCTGTCCAATACGTCGATATTGGATGTTCTTCCTGTATGACAGCATATACTTTGTTTTGCTTCAATGACAACCAACCCTTTATTGACTCGCTGTGTTCGACCAATCACGTCAATTTCATCCGCGTAAGCTAGTAGTAGACTCGGGATCGAATCCCGACACAGCCATGCCATCGAACGTGTTTTTCACGGTGTTTCTCCTCAGCGGGGTTCTGACAAAACTCCCTGTAGTAAAATTGTCATGAGAAGCTTCTCGAAATTCGCCGTTCGGAACCGGCAATAAACTGTAAGTCCCTTTCACCTATGTGAAAATGAAATCACACACAACATGGGTGATTGAGAGAAGCTCGGCTCAGGTTCTTCATGGACTGTAACGCCAACATACATACATACAAGCTAGTAGTTGGACGGACTTTTGAAAGGTGTAAACCTTTCAATTTTGCACGATAAAAGTTTAATGACAGCGAGTCGCGTTGCCTAAAACCTTTACACTAAATGTCTCGGTGAGTTCGTTATCGACTTTGATGGAGCAGCGAGAGTTCTCTGTCCTCATCCTATACAATCTGGCTTGGTAGGAATGTCAAAACTAAGCTTGGCACTGTATGGCTCGTCCCCATGCACGCTGTCATGTGCGGTCTTGAAATCGACAAATACATAGGTGGTGGATTTCGATTTGCATTTCCTGCGCCTATTTAAGAATCTGCCGCAGTGTGAAGGTCTTTTCTATCATGGACTTCCTTGGCCTGAAACCACACAACAATTTCAAGAATTCACACACAACGCAGAGAGGATGTTGAGGATCCATCGGAAGGGGACTCCTTTCTTGTGGACCGGACAAACGACACTGAGATTCCACTCGTCGGGTATGTTTTCCTCCTACCGTACCTTCCAGATCAGCTGGTGCATGCGCCTAACCTGATCATCTCCAGCTGCTTTAGGCAGTTCTGCGGACAGTCTTTCCGATCGAGCTGCTTTGCTCGACTTCGGTCTCGATATCGTTATATTTACCTCATCGAAGTCGTGCTGACGGAATTCTTGTCCATCGTCGTCCAAAGTGAGTGTTTCGTTATGCCTGAGAACGATTTTTGGGTCGCCATCGTCGTTTAACAGTCCACAGAAATTATTTTTCTAGATACTCAGCATCGACTGCGACTCCACTACAGGTTGTCCATTCTCATCTCGGCGGACTTCGGTCGGTAGTTTGTATCCACTGGATAGCTGTTTTACCTTTTGGTAAAACTTTCAGATTTCATTTCTGCCATAAAACCTCTTCATCTAGTCGACAGCGCGCTTCACATGCTCTCTTTCCTCATTCTCTTTCCCAATTTTTTGTTCGCACAGCTCACGAAAAGCTCCCGTCGTTCGATGCAGCATTGCCTTGTGGACCTCCCGTTTGGCTGCATGAGCTTCAGCTTGTCTGCACTCGTCGTCAAACGATGGTTTTATTCATGGTGATGTTGGAAAACCCAGCAGATCAGTGTCAGCTTTTTGATGGCTTCTTGACAACGCTTCCATTCTTCTTTGATTGTTATTGCAAGCGGCGTAGAACTTTCAGAGTATTTCTGGGATACTCGGTCGGAGAAGTTTCTAGCGGTCTGTTGCGATTGTAGCCTTCCGACATCCGGGTTCTTATCTTGGCTACAACAAAGAATTCAGAATTTTCAGAATTTTCGTGGGGGCGAACACCCCCATTTATTGGGCTTAATTCAAGCCAACTTAATCTAACTTATTCTAACTTAATCTAACTTAGAAGCTAATGATGGTGGGGGAGGGGGGCATGATTAATAAGACGAGTTTTTAAGCATTGAGTGCTGAGGTTGAAGTCGAAGTAAGGATTTGAGTTAACACTTCCCAGCATACGAGAAATGGGTTCATTGGAGCCATAGGCGGTGCGGGGGGTGGCTAGGTAGAAGAGACGGGGATTACGTACATTGCGGGGGTTAGTGTTGATAGAGACAGAGTCATAGAGGGTCGCGCAATCAATGGTACCTGAAAGGAGTCGATGGATGAAGAGAATGTCAGATACAGTTCTTCTTTCCTCCAACGTGTTCATGTTGATTAATTTAAGACGATCTTGATAGGGTGGTAGGAGCAAAGGATTATTCCAGGGGAGACCTCGAAGTGCAAAACGTAGGAATCGGCGTTGGATGCTCTCAATTCTAGAAATGTGGGTTTGTTGGTAAGGTGACCATACTTGAGAGGCGTATTCAAGAAGGGGCCGGACAAAGGTTGTGTAGAGAGATCGGGTAACGTAGGGGTTGGAGAATTCTTTAGACCATCGCTTTACGAAGCCGAGTGCTGAATTAGCTTTAAGGATTATCTCGTCGATATGTGTCCGAAAATTTAACTCCTGGTCACATAATATGCCAAGATCCCGGATGGCCTGAACGGTGGCTATGGGTTGATTATTTAGAAAGTAGAGACGGGGAGGGGGTTTGATTCGTTTACGTGAAAAAGTAATGGATTGGCATTTGGGAATGTTGAGTTCCAAGCAGTTTTTGGAACACCAGGTGGAAAAACTATTGAGATCTAATTGGATTAGGGAAGGGTCCTGACTGGAGGAAATACTCCTGAAGAACTTGGTATCATCGGCATATAGTGAGACATGGGAATGTTTGATCACCATTTCAATATCGTTAATGGTAAGAACGAAAAGAAGTGGACCTAAGTGGCTACCTTGGGGGACACCGGAGGAAGCTGGAAAAGGTTTAGAAAAGGCAGACCTGAAGCGAACACTATAATAGCGATTGTTCAAGTAAGAAGATATCCACTTCACGGAAATGGGATCGAAACCAAGGGAAGACAGTTTGAAGAGTATTAGGCTGTGGGAAATTTTATCGAAAGCTTTACTGAAATCGGTAGAAATAACGTCGACTTCATTGCCATTTTCTAAGGCCGAGAGGGTAAAGGACACAAATTCAACAAGATTTGTGGTTGTAGATCTGCATTTGAGGAAACCGTGTTGTCTAGGGGAGATTAAAGACTTGCAGCGAAAACTTAAGATTTCATGCAAAATGCTCTCGAAGAGTTTGGGTATATGTGACAGTTTGGCAATGGGACGATAATTGTTGATATCGTTCTTCGGCCCTTTTTTGTGTATAGGGGTTATATATGAGGTTTTCCATAACTGGGGGAATTCGCCCAAACATAGGGATAAAGTGAAGATTTTCGAGAGAGGGGAAGAGAGGGTTGAGGAGCATTTTTTTAGGAATATAGCAGGGAGACCGTCAGGTCCAGGAGTGAATTCATCTTTAAGTTGATTTAATTTGTTTTCGATGACACAGGGGTCGACTGTACGAGGAAGAAAAGGTCCAAAGGAGAAATTCGGTAAATAATCGAAGTAAGCGGGATCCGGAACAAAGGAATCGTCGGCGAAAGATTGTTTGAAATAGGTGGCAAAAAAATTGGCGATAATGTTAGGGTCATTTGAGGTTTGATCATTGAAGGAAAGAGAGGTGGGGTACCCATCAGATTTTCTTTTGTAGTTAACAAACTTAAAGAAGGACTTTGGATCGCTTATAAGATTGGCTTGTGTTTCGGCTATATAGCGTTGATAGAGAGAGTTGTGAAGGGCCGTAAAGTGGAGATAGCTACCCATGTAATTAGAGAAGTCTTTAGGGGATTGGGTACGAAGGAATATTGACCACTGTTTATTTCTTTTGTTTCTTAGGGATCGGAGTCTGCGATTATACCATGGTGGGGAGGAGGACAAAGTTGTGCGTTGGGAAAATGGGACGTAAAGAGAGATAGAATTAAATATTTCCCTGTAGAATATGGATACAGCATCATTTAAAGTTAGATTATCAAAATTGAAAAGCGCTTTTTTAAGGTATTCGTTAATTTGGTGAAATTTCGCTTTGTGGAAATCGTGAGAAGGCAGAACTGTAGGGGGAGTATTCTGTGATGAAGAATTATGAAAAAAGGAAAGAAGAAGGGGAGGATGGAAGTTATCGATGGTAGAAAGGGAAAGTGGACAACGAGAGACGGAAGAATTGAAGGGATCGGTTGTGAATATGAGGTCTAGTTGTCTACCCATGTAGTTTGAGATGCCACTAACTTGGCTAAGGTTTGAATCTGCTAGGCGATCCAAGAAGAGACATTCTTTGGTCGTAGTGGGGTTGGTGGCAATATAAAACGATTCTTCGTCTGATTGAGACCATTTAAGATGAGGAAGGTTGAAATCTCCGAGGAGAAGGATTTCATCCTGAGGATCTCTTAAATCAGTTATTTGGTCAATCGTGTTGATGGCGAGTTGATAAGATTCTATGGGTTGTGAGGGCAAGATGTAGAAACAAGTGATGTAAAGGGTCTTCTGGGGTAGCACAATCTTGATTGTAATAAAGTCGAGATGTGGGGAGGATGATACTGCAATAAGGGAGGAGTCAATTGAATTAAGGACGGCTAGAAGGACACCCCGACAGGGGCAACCCTCAATGGGTCGGCCGAGTTCGTCATCTCGATAAACATTGAAATTTGATGGGAACAGTTCGGAGTTATTTATGCCGGGGATCAGGTTCGTTTCGGTCAGAGCAAAGATTTCAAAGGGTAGAGCATGTGATTGTTGGAAGACAGTTTGGGTTTTTGAGCGGAGACCTCTTACGTTCTGATAATAGATGGTAAGAGGAAGATTTTGACGGAGTGATGGTATTGCTGGAAGGGGGAGAGATTTAGGGACGAAAAAACTTATCGTGATCAGCTCTACTACGTTGAAGGTGTGATATTCGTTTAGAGTGAATGTATTGGCGATAGGTATCAAGATCATTTGACACTTTTTGGGGCGGGATATTAAGGAATTCGTTGTATTTGATGAAGAGGCTCTTGAGGCTAGCGTAGTCCGTAGGGAGACCTTCCTGTTTAATGGAAACCATGACGCTTGTGTTTGTATTACCTTCATAGCAAACCGAGTCGGATTTATCATGAAGGTAAGCCAAAAAGAGACGAATGTTCTCATATATCTTCCGATCTCTTAGTCGAGAGAGAGCGTAGCGATTTTGAATAGGGTCAGTAGTAAGCTGAGTAAGTTTAACTGTAGGAGGCATAAGGGGATCAACGAAAGATTGAGTCGCGACTGAAGAATGGGTGAGTGGGGCAGGAATTGTTGCTGTGGGTGGTGATGAAGAGTCGGGCGAAAGGTTGGGATTTTGTGTGGTGATATTGGAGGGGGATGGTTGGGAGGGGTTGAGGATAAAGAGGTACCAAAACGTTGAATGGTAGGCAGCTGAGCTGGTTGAGGTGTTATCATTTCCAGAGGTGGTGACGCTGCCAATAGAGTCCTTGATAGGGCAGGGGCTTGGAGCAAAGGTGGGGGGGTCCGTGTGGTTTCATTCAATTCATCCATGATCGATGTATCGTACGGCTGTGGCTGAGGGGTGCCGTTGGATCTAATTGGCATGAACTTCAATTCTTCACCTAAATCGCTTAATAATATGCGATTAGCTGCGACATCATTACGAAGATCATCAAGCTTGCGTGTTAGCTCCATGAAGCGGAAGTCATTACTAGAGTTTTGGAAATGGATCTCCAGGTCGGATCGGAGGGATTTCAGGCAGTCGTTGATAGAAGGCACGTGGGAGTCGATCGATTTTTTGAGGTCAGCACACAGAGCACTAAACCACGAGTCGAGAATAGACTTAATATCAGTCTTAAGAGTCGTGAGGGGGGGGAAATTGGGCTCACTTTGCGGTCTATTCAAGGAGACGTCGATTGCTTCTAGATGTTTGTCCAAGGCCTTGACTTTAGATCTCAGCGCACTGATAGACACGTCTATGTTATTATTAAGATCATCAAAACCCTTGTTTAGGTCACCAAAAGAAGAGAGTTGGGCAAGAGTTTTTTTATGGTGTAATTTATTGTCCGAGGTCAGTGAGGCGATCGAATCACTGACACACTTAATCGCGAGCATTACGTGTGAAAGGGAGATGTTTTTGCACTCATTGCAGTAAAACAAAAAGTTGCTGCTGTAATCTTTGAGGTACACACTGGCACGTTTACTAAGCCCGGCGCATAACGGGTGAAATGAGTTGCCGCAAATACCCTTACAGGGCAATAAATCGGCATTGGTATCTTTATACAGACAATTATCAAAACCGCACTGTGACATTTTTTTTTTTTTTTTTTTTTTTTTTTTTTTTTAGTTTTTCTGTTTATTTAGTTTGATCGAAATAAGGTCGATGGGGAGAACTGGCGCGTTATTATGTTTTTGTATTTATTTGTTTTATTCGAAATTAGGTCGAGGGGCGCACTAGACAGCGGATTGGAAGGCGTATGTAAGAGCAACGAAAGGCACGTCTGAATGGTTGGAAGGCAGTTTATAAACTGAAAGAAATGATCCGTATCAATGTTGGCGCCACGGGAGGTTCGGCCTACGAGAATACTGGAGGAGTGCCTGTCGTCGATCGCAATGTAATCAATCTGGTTGACCGCCAAATCTCTTTATGGATATTGAGGTGGGGAAACCACGCACTAACTAGGGAGAGGTTCAGCCCCGCGGCGGAATCCACAAGCCTGATTTAGTTTCCAGATGTGCTGTCATGCAGGCTGTGTTTTCCGATGACTCTGGCTGACTTTTTCCTTTCCCAGCCACTCGTATACCCTTTCTAGGAGATCATAGAAGTCATCTTTTCTATTTTCATTCTTCATCTTTGTAGGGGCGTGAGCGCAAATCAGGCTAATGTTGCCGAATTAAGACTTTTCGTCTTAGACTGCCTCAAACAACACATCCTCGACCAAATAAGCGCTGCCTGTCCTCCCTATGACAATCGCCGAGTAGAAATCGCAGTTTCTTATAATTTTTTTTTTGCCCGGCCTATCCCACCGCACTTCCTAGTTTGCGGTAATGTCTCCTTTGTAGCAATCCAATGCCTTTGCAGCTTCATCGGCTGCCCGCGGTCTGTCAAGGAACCTCACATTCTACCTGCACATCCGAAATGCAATATTTTTTTTCGGTTGCTGGGGTCGGTAACAGTATATCCGTCCATATCCGAGGCTTGTTGTTTTTTCGTAACCCGGAAGTTTGTTTTTTATGTGCACAACTCCCAACTGGGAGGCCAGGCCCATTTTTTTTGGAACATTAGTTCACAAATGTCAGCTTGACTTCCGTACTTACCCACGAAGGTCGTTGCCAGGTTGGGCGCAATCAACAACCTTGCCCTATGTACACAAGCCCATTCCGCCTATAAAGAGCTATTGCTTTTCCTTAAAGAGACTATGTAAATATGTCTGACGCCTGTGTGCTTAAGGTCTTTAAATGATGTTCTTTGTAACGCAATTAGATCCCGAGCAGGATGAGGCAATCGCTTACACAGCTTTGACAAGGATGGGTATTAGCAGTCACTAAGTTCCAAGCCATGTGACATGCGACTAAACCAAACAAGCTCAGTTGGCATTGTAAGTTCATCCTGAGATTTTATTATCAATCTTCGAGCTCTTTGAGCTCAAGGGCCGAGATCACTGCGTGGCCGCAACCTAAGGCACTGTGGGCCTGTCGAGGCACATACGTTAAACCTGGGGATAAAAACCTAAGGTGATCCACTGGCTATATGTAGATGGCGATAGTAAGACCTGACATCACATATGCGCCTGCAGTATGGTGGATACAATTTTAACAAAAACTATAATTGTTAAGCTTCAACGCCTTCAGAGACTAGCGTGTCTCGGCATTACGGGCGCTATGCCAACCTATTTCTCACTGCAGCCCAAAGGGCACTGATAGGACTTACTCCGCTGCACCTACTTAGTAAGAAGGTTGCAATATGCAGTAAACCATGACGTGCGTCTGCATAAACTTAGACAATGGCATAAGAGGTGTAACCATCAATATTCCCGCAGACAGTCAAGCTCAACTCAACGTCCGTTAAGGAATGGCATTATATCCTGCAGGACCTCGCTGAAAGAAATAAGGTCAAACTCTGGTGGGTGCCCGAGTACAAGGGCATTAAAAGCAATGAAATCGCCGATCACCTGGCTAGAAAGGTTCAAGTGAAAGGTTCATAGATACCGAACCATTCTGCGGCATTACCTAATTTGAGATCAACTTATACCTAGACAAGTGGGTAAAATCGCAACATCTGTCTGTTTGGAATAGCGTTTAAGGACTCTGTCAATCGAATAGATTTATCCATCCCCTAAAGAAACACTCTATAATACCCTTAAATTTAATAGAGTAGATATCAGACTGGTCAGCCACATTACTTGACACTGTGGTCTGAGATATCATCTCAACAAAATTGATTTCTCCTTCTCAGTTAAATTATGACCATTGAGGGGATCGTCTCAGCTCCTACGAGAGACGTTTTCAACTTTATTAAAAAAGTTTATTAAAAAAGCTCGCCCGACCGGCTAGCAGGCGCGGTGCCCCATGGTATTTGAGCACAAGCCCCTCAAAAGAAAAACAAAGTGGCAAGTGTTGATTTATCAACTCATATAGAAATACACTTCTGCAATTTTTCTGTGTTTTTTTGACAACTAACCAAATTTAAAAATGTACAGGATGTATTCATCGTTCCAATGATCTGTACCTATCTGATTTTTAAGAAAATGTTGAAGATGTAGATTGAGGGCATTCAGGGATTTGTTGTTCGAGGCAGACTCAGGAAAAAAGTCTTAAGCTTCCAGTATGTAAGCGAACGCCTCATAACTATCCGCATCAAGGCCAATCTCGGCAATATAAGCTTACTATGTGTCCACGCCCCCCCAGAGGAGAAAGATGACCACACCAAAATCGTTCTAGTAGATTTCAATGCGAAGCTGGGTAAGGAAGCTATCTTTTAACGGGTCATTGGAAAGCACAGCCTACACAACACCACGTCAGAAAACGGACTAAGGCTAGTGGACTTTATGGCGGGACATAATCTGGTAGTAGCAAGTACACGATTCCCACACCACAACATCCATAAGGGGACCTGGCGGTCTTTCGGTCAATCGACAACCAACCAAATTGATCATATCGCGATCGACGGCAGACACTCCTCCAGCATCCTAGATGTCCGAGCCTTTCGAGGAGCCAACATCGATTCCGATCATTACCTTGTTGCAACCAAGGTACGGATGCGACTTTCTCGGAATCAACGGAGTCGAGTATGAACAGAAAAGGAAGGAGGAGCATGCGCTTCTGAGAAGGAAAAAGAAGGAGCACGAGAAGTGCGAGATCGAGGAGATGGAGAGATGTTACGACAGGAACGACGTTCGAAAATTTTACCAGAAAGTAAAACGAACATGTCAAGGCTATACAGCCAGAGCAGAAGCCTGCAGGGATGAGCACGGACACCTAGTAGTAGAAACACAATCGATGCTGAGATTGTGGAAGGACAAGTTTTGCAGACAGTATAACGGCGATGATAGTCAAAATGTCGCCGTCAGGTAGAGCGAACCATTCACAATGGACGAAGACGAAGGAGAATCCCGTCCACCCGACCTAGACGATGTTAAGCTAGCGATATCGAAACTAAAGTCTTATAAAGCTGCTGGAGCCGACAGACTCCCCGCGGAACTGTTTAAAGCAGCTGGCGATGAGCTGGTCAGGAACATGCACCAACTCATCTGCAAGATATGGGCGGAAGAACGCATGCCCGATGAATGGAATCTCAGTATCGTTTGCCCGGTCCATAAGAAAGGAGACCCCAATTACAGAGGGATAGGACTCCTGAACATCGCGTACAGGATCCTCTCTGCCGTACTGTGTAAGTGCCTGAAGCTGTTCGTGGACAATCTGATAAGTTCCCACCAGTTTGGTTTCAGGCCAGGAAAATCCACGATAGACCAAATATTTACACTACGGCAGATCTTGGAGAAGACCCATGAATTCTAGGTCGACACGCACCATCTTTTCGTCGACTTTAAAGCCGCGTATGACAGTGTTTATAGGGACGAGCTATACAGAGGCATGTCATGTTTTAACACTCCTGCCAAACACGTCAGACTGAGCAGGATAACTACGGAGAACTCTCGCTGCTCCATTGAGGTCGGGGGTGAACTACCCGACCCCTTTGATGTTAAAAAAGGTTTTAGACAGGGTGACGCACTGTCATGGGATTTCTTTAACATCATACTTGAAAATATCGTGCGGGACTCTGCGCCAATACAAGAGGTACGATCTACTTCAAGTCCATACAATTGATTGCCTACGCAGATGACATTGACGTTATTGGATGGCCAAGGCGAGACGTCAATGAGGCGTTCGCAAGCATTGAAGCAGAAGCGGCTAAAGTGGCTCTAAGGGTGAATGGGGATAAGACCAAATATACGCTGTCATCCAAGAAAGACGCGCAACACCGACGTCTTGGTCAGAACGTCACCTTCGGCAGCTATATTTTTGAAGTAGTCAAGGACTTCGTCTACTTTGGCTCGATAGTGACAAGCAGCAACGACACCAGCGCTGAGATAAAACGCAGAATAACCCTTGCCAACCGCTGCTTCTTCGGGCTCAAGAGGCAATCGAGTAGTAGAGCCCTTCCTCGAAAAACTAAGGTATCCCTCTACAAAAAAAAAAAAACAAAAGAAAAAAAACCTTAATCATCCCGGTCCTCCTCTACGGCGCTGAGGCTTGGACGTTTATCAAAAGCGGAAGAAGAGGAATTTCTAGAGGAAAATTCAGCGTGCAATCTTTGGTCCCGTTTGTGTAAACGGAGAGTGGAGGAGGAGATTCAACCAAGAACTGGCGTCTTCGGATCCAACGTCTAAGATGGCTAGGCCATGTAGAGCGAATGGATATCAACGCTCCGGCCCGAAGAGTCTTCAATTCCAACCACGAGGGACGACGCAGCAGAGGACGACTGCATTTAAGGTGGCACGCACAGGTGGAAAGGGACTTCAACCAACTGGACGTGCGGCACTGATCGGTCAAAGATCGGACTGGCTGGAGAGGCTTGTTGGCTGAGGCCCTGGCTTACCCCGAACTGTAGCGCCATCAAAGTAAGTAAGTAAGGTTGAGGGCATCCGCTTTAGATTGAGTAAAATTTATCCTCAGATTACTTGGTTGCATCCAGCTTGTTTGCTGGATTGAAGAATTTAAAGGGTTAATCAGCCTGCCTGGTAATTCTTTTCCGTTAATTTTAGACTAAGTGTTGACAGCAATACATCTTCAGAAGTCAATACCAAAAGTATAGACTTTAACCAATAAAGCTTGTTCGGCAAAACAGTGCCTAAGAATAAATGTTTTTTTTTGGCTGAAGGGCGTACGTATATTTTTGACCTCAGGGACAGGTTGCCATATCATACATATATCATTTCTTTTTAATTCAAGAACAAAATATATTTGGAACCACACTAGCTCCAATTACCTTAAAACTGGCTTTCATAGAATAAAGAAAAAAGGTTGGCTCATGACTTTGTACATCTGTCATGCCACTTAAGCATGCAGCAGGCACTACAAAACCTGATTAACGGCTATTTTACCAGACATGACAGCTTTACAGCCTTGGATGTCACATGCTGACAACTTTACTTGCGTCTTAGACATCTTAGTCTAAGGACGATATAAATGTCAGCCAGCACCTTTACAAAACAACTCGAAATAAATTAAGTTTTCCCCTTGACTTGCTGCATGCCTTACAACGATACGCACCCCCATGCGCATACAGCCTCTTAACCGCTGACCTCTATGCCATGGACTGTTTCGTTATTTAAATGAAATGGCTCCTTCAACTATTAGAACAAACGCAAACGCCCTGAGGAGGAGCAAAAACAACAAAAGGACACAAAAGCAGAAAAATAGGGAAAGAAAAAAAGGACGAAACACATTTAAATTAAAGAAAAAGAAGAAGGGGGACGAGAATTCTTGAAAAGTACTTGACATAATCGTTCGGTTGTGTTTTTCAGGATTCAGCACTGTTGTTGTTTTGTTGTTATTGCTGCTTGTCGCGGTGGTACTGGTGGTGATGTAGTTCCATTGCATGCTAGCAGCAAACAAAACAACCACGTCATCTAGCTCTCTGCATGCCTCGTCACCTGCCGTTGGCACTTGACCTGCTTCGAAACTCCATCGTCACATCTTCTTCCGTGGTGCGCGTAGCGTATGAAACGTACACGTGTTATTTCGGCCTTAAAACCCGCCGGATGCACAAGCTTCTCATGTTTGGTTGAAAGCTATGCGCACAAACGAGTACAACTCTATCCATGTAGGCATGCTTGTGTGAGCTCAGGGTTATCGTACCGATACTGGAACAGATACTACGAGCATCCTGGTCAGATTCAATTTTAATTACGAGTAATTATTTACAAAATATGTACCTTCGTTCTAGTCGAAATTGAAATACACATGTTTTCGTTTCTAGGTTCGCGGCCATTATCGGCTTTACCGCAACGACCACATTCCTGTAGGTACATAATTGCATTGCTCATCGACACTCATATTCGCTCTCACGGAAGATGGAGTTCCACATTTTATTTTGTGGCAATAACAAGCGACTTACTATGAAAATCACTCGCTCGGCATTGATTAATCGAAAGATCTTTGATACGATTTATTGGACAGTATGACTGTATATGGTTCAATTTAATTGGACCGAAGGCAATTAAGCGCGAAGTTGTAAGCTATTCCCTACAATAAAGTGTACTTAATTGAAATCTATGCATGACTGAAGAGCCCAGATTAACAGATGCATTTATTATATGAATGTACTATTCTGGTGAATGTACGGCAAACTAGTGGCTAGCTACAGAGATGTAGCTGATTACTCTAATCAGGTTATCAGAGGTAACAGATGATAACATGAGTTTTTGTTCAAATTTGCACAATTTCTCCAATCCAGGGGCTTCTAAATGGTTAAGGGACTAGCTCAAATCCAATTTAAAATCCTTGGTAATTCTGGAACTTGGATATTGTAATCCATGCCTTCTGCTTTTCATCGTTTGGTGGAGCACTCAGAGCTTATTAGAGTTAAGCAATGTGATATTTCATTGTAAAGATAATTTATACATACTTACTTACATACTTATCAGGCCGGCAGTCCATGGAGGACCTGAACCTGAGCTAGAGCTGCCTTCCATCCTTGGCAGGCCCAGACACGCTGCTTCCAGTTATCAGGACCAAGTCGTCTTACAACAGCGATTACTTGGTCTTTTATACCGGAAGTTCGGTCTTCCTTTTCTTCTCCAACCAGGATGGTCGGATTCGCAGATCCTCTTAGCTGGAGCGTTGGTGTACATGCGCTCGATGTGACCGAGCCAATGTAGTCGACGGATCTTTGCCTTCCGGACTATATCCACATCTTTGTACAGCTCGTAGAGTTCACGGTTGTGTCTTCTCCTCCATTCACCTTCCTCAAAGAGACGACCAAATATCCGGCGCAGAAGTGTTCTTTCGAAAAACCCAAAATAGACTCCGCCGCCCTGCTTATCGTCCAGCTTTCGGCTCCGTACCGAAAGACTGGCAGTGTAAGCGTTTTATAAATCATGAGTTTGGTTCTTCGAGTGAGGTGTTTTGACCCAAATCGATTTGTTTTTTTTTTTTTTTTTTATAGTTACACCCGCACTCAAGGCTAAAGCCTTGTCACGTTTGAACGTTGTGCGAGCGAAGGTAACAGGGAAAGGGAGAGTTTTACTCAGGTTTACACACAACCTGAACGGAGTGCAGAAGCAGCGATTACCAAGGGCGATTCTATGTCGAATCTCCACTGTGGTACCATTTGTGGAGCTTACGTTTGCCCCGAGGTAGACAAACTCCGTAACCACCTCGAAATTATACATAGCTGTCCATCGTTATATTTTGTCTAAGGTGGTAAGCGACAATGGTTTTTGCTTGACAGCATGTACTTTGTCTTATCCTCGTTGATTTTAAAACCAAACTGCTCCGCTTGTTCCTTAATCGCTGTGAAAGCTTCTACAATATCACAATGAGAGCTAGCAGCTGGACAGACTTGTAGAAGATAGTGCTTCCCTGTTGACGCCTGCGCATCGCGTATTTTGTAGCATGGTGCGACACAGCCGGATCAGTTTTCCTGGGATCCCGAATTCGGCCATCGCATCAAGCAATTCTTTGCGATGAATGCTGTCGTATGCGGATTTAAAATCGATAAGGAGACGGTGTGTACATATTTTAAACTCGCTTGTCTTTTCTAGGATTTGTCGAAGCGTGAATATTTGGTCTAATATAGTCGATTTACCGGGCCGGAAATATTACCGGTAGCTGCCGATTAGTGCGGTGCAAAAGGGCTTGGAACGTTCACACAGTACGCAGGACAGGATCTTGTATGCGACATTGAGAAGGGATATACCTCTATGCTTCTTGCAGGAGGTAGGATCGCCTTTGTTGTGGACGAGGAAAATAGAGCTGCGGCCTTGTCGTTATTCAGCCTTTGAGTAGCTGTGCCGACATCTTCGATGCTAGGTGGGAGGACTACTTCAGCGGCTGGAGTTGGGATTTCCTCAGTCCCTACCACTCTCTCTTGGTCATGCTCGTTAAGCAGCTGCCGAAAATGCTGCTTAAGTACATCCATTATTCCCTGCGCGTCGGTGACAAGATTGCTTTCGCAATTTCGAAGAGCCTGGATGCTTTTCCTGAAGCCTCCTGTAAGGCTTTAAACTTTCTTATAAAAGGCCCGTATTTTATGTATGTGCCTAGACCCCTCCTCCTTGCCTCCTTGAGCTGGAAGGCTGCGAAGATTGTTCTATTCTTCTCAACGGTTGTTGTAGACGCCATCCAGAGGGTACCGCGAGGAGTCTGTATGTCAACTTGACCCGGGCATTGAAACAGGGATCGTTGCTGGCATCTCGCCAGGCTGAGAGCAATCAACAACTTTACCCTGTATGTCCTCCAGATAATTTGTATATATATGTATGTAGGTTACATATCCCAGCGGGTCGCTACGACCTTCAATATTCGCGATATGAACATAGGTGCAATCACCTGCATCATCATCGCATATTTTCTTTTATTCCATTCTCTTTCGAAGCATAGCTTCACGCGTCGGACACCCGAGCTCAAGTTGGAGTTTCGGGCACATTCAAAAGCTGACTAAGTAATATTGCGTGACACGAGTACGATGCATGCAAGATACCTGAGCCTACGATAAGCAAATTAACTTTCCGTTGTTTAATACTAGCTAGCAAGCAGTAGTTCAAAAGCCAGCGAGCAGTTCAATTCTCTCTGCTAATAAAGATTTTCCTTTTTTTTTAAAACCATCCCCGCGGTTCAATTTATTTGTGTTGTACATATGTATTTTGGCGTTACAGTCCATGAAGAACCTGAGCCGAGTTTCTCTTAATCACCCATGTTGTGTGTGATTTCATTTTCCCATAGGTGGAAGGGACCTACAGTTTATTGCCGGTTCCGAACGGCGAATTTCGAGAAGCTTTTCATGACAATTTTACTACAGGGGGTTTTGTCAGAACCCCGCTGAGGAGAAACACCGTGAAAAACACATTCGATGACATGGCTTGTATATAGGCTCATAAAAAAATCCAGTAAGAGGGGTACCAATGACTTTCTTCTTTTGTGGTACTACAGTCCATGGTGGCATTGGGCCGCAGCCATAATTATGAATGTCCCCAGTCAGAATGGTCTTTGGCCAACTGTTTTCAGTGCTGCACACCCAATTGATTAAAGGATGCACGCATTAACACAATATGACAGGGAAGGTCTGCAGTCATATTTACTTTGTAGCAGTAGAGAGTCGGTTGCCTGCACCTGGTCTGTTAAGGGACCTCATATTCCAGGTGCAGACTCGCAGACACGGAGGGTTGTGGTTTGTTTTTTCCGTGATAGGGATGTTGCCCCTAAGCCCAGCCCCCAACCTAGAGGGCCAGGTTCCTCATTCCCCAGGAAAAAGGGGATTGGGTCGCTGTACACATTATTTCACTACCTTGCCAGGGCAGTTATCAAGGGAATCCAGGCGGAGGCTGTGTGTCAACTTGAATTGTGCAGTGACGTTCGCCATGTTAAACGCGATCGACTTCTTTGCTCTGTTTGCTCGCCGAACTGGTACCCTATTATGTGTTATTCCCCGAAATCAAGAATTTTTGTTAATGTCGGCATTAGAAATTTAAATGATGACTAAATGTGTGTGTGGCCAAACATTATCGGTGGAAAATTCAAACCACAGTCAAGCAATAACTGCCAGTCACTCTTCAGACCACAGCAGCCCGTAACCTTATCGTCATTAAACATATAAATCAACGATGGAGCCCCCCGCCCATCTGCCAGACAAATCTGGTAAAGCCTTCGGCTTAGATGGACAAGTCTACCGTATGGAATACTACTTAGCCAACCTGATAGTTGCTCATACGCACCGCCAGCCATTCGGCGAGAAACGCGCCGTTTGTTATAATATCAACGCGCTAGACTACGTTTATAAAACTTTTTTAGTTAGAACTAATAAGCTAATATGTTCGAGTGTATTTCTTGACATCTTCCAAGGTTTTGTCAAAGTGTGGCACGAAGGTGTGGGTGAGACAAGTGTAAGACAAGTTCACCCCTAAAACTGTAAAACTGTTTGTATTATAGACTATTTCGATTTAAACACGGGGGGGAATAGCCAATAGCAATTACGGGTAGCGTTCCCCATGGAAGCTTTACCGTCGGTAGACCAGAGACAGACATACCACAAACGGATAACACTACGCTGGCCACATTCGCGATGATACTGCAATTTTGGCAACAAGAAAATCAGTTGAAGAATCAACGACTAAATTGCATTATGTCCTGAACCGTATAAGCCATTGGACAAAGATTTGGCGTATCACGTTTAATGAAACCAAATCTGTCCACTTAGATTTTACTAATAGAAAAGTTAGTACCTGTCTTTGTAAATTAAGCTTGGATCCTATTCGCAATTGAGGCAAAATACCTAGGCATGACTGTCGACGCAAAACTCAAGTGGAAAGCGCATGTAAAGAAAAAATGTGAAGAGCTTGAATTGAAATGTGGGTAAATGTACTGGCTGCTAGGAAAACATTCCCAGCTTAGAAAACAAGCGGCTTTCCAACAAGCCAGTGCTTAAACCTATTTAGGCCTACGGTATACAACTCTAGAGTTGTGCCAAGAGGAGTAATTCTTTTTTATACAAACGTCACGATCTTATAGATGTCTTTTATCGCTGCGCTATTGAATGTATCCTACATTTCTCTGCACCAGTCACTTGCCCTTCTTCCAACATGAAAAAAAAAAAAAAATGTTGGCGCCTTTTAGCACAGGCTTTTGTTTTATTTTTATTTTATTAATTATAATATAAAAATAATTTGTTGTAAATCTGAGTTCAGAAACTCTTCAAAAAGATAATGGGCTTTTAACCCTACTTCTCAAAAACATTTAAGCTTGGTAAGCACTTTCCCCACTAGTATGGGGGTATTCCACCTGTAGGAGGCGAGTACCCAACAAGTTGTATTGTTGCTTCTAAGCAGGAAGTGTGACCATTTGGCTATCAGTAGGCGGTAGTGTACCTCCGTTCTTATAAACACTGTAAAGGATCAAACCTCTGATCGATCAGAGGGAAGAACTATGACAATTTGACTATTATCAGTAGGCGGTAGTGTACTTTAATTCTGTAATGCCCAAAAGCATCAGACTTAGGATCGATCAGAAGATGAAGCGACACTTGTAGCGTCGTGGAGGCCCTTTTATACCTAGTCGGAAAGAAAGCCGTTACAATGCTTTCCACCACTACTGATATAAATGATTTGAAGTGGTTGGGAATTATTTGAAATGGATACAATTATTTGGTATAGTTGCTATGGAAATGGATATAGCAACCATCTTTTATTTTTTTTGTTGAAGACTTCTGCTATCCGCTGCTGCACTCAGAACCAAACACTGGTCCATTGTACTTCAGACAGACACCTTGCATTATTATATTTTCCCCGTTTTCCGGAGAAACATTTGAAGGAGCTTCAGTGATGTAAAGCTAAGGGATTCGGCACACACCACGTCGGCTCCGTGCGCGAGAAGAGGCGGGACAATCACAGAGGAAACGCTTTGCATTGTCATCCTCCTCGCAACATGCAGCACTGGTAGGCGTCTCACTAATGCCAAGCACGTTGAGATGCTTGGCAAAAGTGTAAGTGCCGTGATGACTCCCACAAGCCTTCTGCAGTCGATTCTCCTTAAAGACAGGAGGAACGCTGCGAATTTCTTGCAGACATCAGGGCGTACGCGCTTAGTCGTCCTGCAACTTGGACAATCCCTCCATCTACAGTTGTGTATGTTAAATGCACAATCGTTAATGTAGGAATTTACCGTGGATGCAGGTAAACCTAAAGCTGGTTCAGGTCCTGAGAAGCTCTCCTCTGAATCCATTCTGGCGAGTTCATCAGCGATCTCATTAGCCTGGGATCCCGTACAAGCCTTAAGTCTGCCAACTCTGTTCAAGAAGGACTTGAGCTCAAGCACTAATTTGGAGCTAGTTAAAGGGTTACACACAGCTTTAAGTGCAGCTTGGCTGTCAGACGAAACAGGATGGCTCGAGATGATGTTACCATCATCTGTTACCCTACCGAAAGTCGAAGCGGGTTCATCGGTATGTACACCATTATTCGTTTTATTCAAAGTCCTCGGCTGACAATGGAAAACTGTGATTCTCTTTTAAAAAATGGTTTTGTCTTTCTACGTAATCTACCTTGATTCGAACACATTTAGTCTAGCGTTTCCCCAATATCAGTTTTCTTTCCGGGAAGTGAGAGTCTTGAAGTCTGTGAAAGTATCCATCTACGGCCCCCTCTACATCTTTGCTGGAAACAAAGTGCTTCTCAGATGCAAATTTCCTCAAGTTTGGGAACAGATAGAAGCCCGAGAGTGCCAAATCAGGAGATTAATGGCAATAGTCGCGTAAATCGCACCCCAAGTACAGATGAGTTGTCCTCAAACCAAATCTTAACGAAAAACAGGCGATACGTCTACTGTACAAAATTTCGTTTCCAATTTGGCTTTTCTGGTCTTTTTTTTTAATGGTAAACGCGCACTTAAGGTTTACCACCTTATTACGTCGACGACACAGTGTGGGACAAAGGTATAGAGTAAGAAAAATAGAGGAGATAACGATGGACGCGGCTATGCTTGTATCTTGTACTGTGGGGTAAAGACCGGAACCGGAAAGGAATAACAGATACGTCTGTTTCGCTTAAAGAAAAGACCCGATATGTTTGACGGTACGTCCGAAAGCGGGCCTTAGGGGATATTGCGGGGAAATCGTTGAAGGGGCGGAATGCAACTGGTTATCTCTTCAGAGCATTTTCTTTGGAAGAATCGATAAAACAGCAAGAGGCAAAAGACATTATTGCGATGCTCCAGCGATATAATGTTTTATCGCGCAATTTTGAATTCTGTCTGGCAGGTGCACTGTGGTGTTAGGTGCACCAGACCACACAATAGCATTACATTCTAATATAGAGCGAATTAATACCATAGAGATTATAGCCAGATTGAAGGCTGAATCCAGGCTTCTAAATATAATAAGCCTAGGTATTTGCAGCATTTTTGGCGACCGCAAATATGTACAAACACATGTAAGTGGTCGTTCCAACTAGTTGCTAGCTCCAACTAAGTTTGTTAGTGACCAAGAAAGGAGAGCTTTTCGTTTCTTAAAATGCAAGTTCACGGATAAAGGCTACGAGTCGGTGGTATGATTGGGCTACTGAAGACAACACGGTGTTTTGAAAGTATTCAATTCCTCTCTATTCTTTTTTACCCATACTATGACGCTACCGATATCGACCTAAGTGAACGAATATATAAAGCTGACGGTAATGTCGTCAATGAACGAGTTAATTGGATTATAGGTGAAAGGCAAAACGTCGTTTATAAAGATGAAAAAATTGTGGGAGACAAAATGGACCCCTGAGGAACACCTGCATTTAAAAGTTGGATGTCTGACTGGAACCCGTCAAAAATCCGAATCCATTGAAGAAGAGACTCATCAATCCCAAAAGCACGCATTTTCAATGAAAAGGCTTCGTGCCAAACCCTGTCAAATGTTTTTGAGATATCCAGTGCAACTGTTTTGCTTTCACTTGCTTGCTGAAGCGGGCGATTCCGCTTTTCGATAAGATATGCCAGCGGAGCACCAGTGGACCTGTCGTTACGGAAATCATACTGTCGGTCATTGAGGAGTTTCCGCGATTCAAGATATTCCAGTGGGCAGCAATGAGATTAGCATTGTCTAAGGTTGTGAAAGGTAGAATGTCGTTGTGGATAGGGGATATGACGGGGACGAGGTTTTAATGTTTTTGACAAATGACAAGAAACTTTTGACACTTTTGGAGTATTGGCGCTTCAGTGTTAGTCGAATTGAAATTCGGCTCTCTGGGTGTGGGAACTGCAGTCATTTCTTGCTCGTATATCCTTTTTCCATTTTTCCGCAGAATTGTTTGCCTTATATGACTGCAAACGTATTTCTCTTATCTTATGGCTTCGTTACAGCTTATGTCGAACCACATATTATCCTTTGGCCTGATGTTTTTAATCCTACTAGGAATAAAATTGGCTACGAAAATTAGGGCGGTATTACGAAGTGTTTGGACGGGACAAGGGGGAACAAGGGGGCGGTGTTACTAGCACCATGGTGCAGTGGTTAACATCATCGACCGTCGAACGGAAGGTCTATAGTTCAAAGTCGTTTCATAGCCAAGAAAAATCAATTCTCATAAGGAAAAAAGGAATTGATCAAACGTACTGCCGCAGGCATAACACTCACTACATATATGACCAATTCAAATTAATTCTCTGCATATGCTATTTAACACCAAAGGTGCATGAAACAATTGCTGAGGATTATAACCTGAATCCTCTGAATCCTTTTTTGATATCGGAGCTCTCGGTTAACTGCTTACCGACCTTAATGGAACAGCGAGAATTCTCCAAGTTTGGCAGGGATGTCAAAGCATAACATGGCTCTATATAGCTTGCCTCTACAGACACTGTCAAACGCGGCCTTAAAATAGACGAAAAGGTGGTGTGTGACGACCTGAAATTCATGGGTCTTATCCAAGATCTGCCGCAGTGTAAATATTTGGCATATCAAATCATCCATTCACACAGCACGCCAGAGAAGATCGTAAACTCGATGTTAAGGGGATTTATTCCTCTACGGTTGGCGCAGTTTTAGGGGTGTCCTGTCTTGTGGACGGGACATACGATGCTGAGACACAATTCGTAAAGCATGATTAGTTCCTACTAGTTATATCTTACGGATGAGCTGGTGCGTGTTCCCAACCAACTCATCTTCAGCTGCTTTAAACAGCTCAGCAGGAAGGCCATCTGTGTCAGCACCTATATTAGATTTCAGCTTTGATAAGTCCTATGTAAGTCGGACGGAATTCTTTCTCATCTTCGTCCACTGTGATTGGTGCGTTCTGGCTGACAGCGGTATCTTCGGTATCTATCGGTCCGCAGAAATAGTCTTTCCATATTTTCAGCATCGACTGTGATTCAACTACGAGTTGTTCGTGTTCATCCCTGCAGGCTTCCGCTTTGGTTTCATTACCTTGGCATCTTCATTTTTCTCTTTGGTAAAACCATCGAACGTAGTTCCTACATGTTCCTCCCTTCTTTTCCGCTCATCATAGAGCTCAAGAGCAGCTCTCGTTCATTGAAGCAACGTGGCCATGAATTCACTCTGTCTTTCTGCCTGTATGTACCTGTCTGCTCTCGTTATCAATCGAAGGATTTCTCCTAAGTGGTGGCTTTGACAGCGTTTCCATTACTGTTCTTTGGTATAGGCATTTTGCATCGTCTTGTGAGATCACGTGAGGGAGCCACGAGCGGCAAATGTCCTGGCGGTCTTGTGCGATTGCAGCTTTCCGACGTCAAACTTTTTTTGTGGTCTTATTCGACTCTGTACTGTTCGCGATATCCGCATACGTACCTTGGCTGCAACGAGGCAATGATCCGAGTCAACATTGGCTCCTCGGAGGGTTCGGACATCTAAGATGCTGGAGGAATGCCTGGCGTCGATCGCAATATGATCAATTTGATTAACAGATAGTTGATCATGTGCTAGTTACTAAGAAATTGCGCCGCGTCAAAAAGACCATTAGCCTGAATCCGTTTTCAGACGTGGTGGCGTGTAGGCTGTGCTTTCCTACGACTCGTTCAAAGATGTCCTCCTTACCCTGCTTCGCGTTGAAGTTTCCTAGAACAATCTTGGTATCATAGTTTGGACATTGAGCCTATGTTCTATCTAGGACGTCATAGAAGTCATCTTTGACTCTGTCGTCTTTTTCTTTTTTGGAGGCGTGATCGCATGTTAGGTTGATGTGCCCGAAGAAGGCTTTGATACGAATTATTATGAGGCGTTGGCTCAAAAATCAGGTAAATATTGAACTCAAAATAAGTCGATATATCTTCCATACCATTATTAGGCGTTTTGGGCAAAGGAGTCGTACTTCAAATTCTACGCAGCATAGGTGATCTTTCTATAGATCATATAGCAAGTACTCTTTAAACGATGTGAACTACATCCGTGAATCAATTTTTATAAACGCTGACTAAGTTTCAAAGGCAAAAATTCATATTTTGAATCACACATGTCCTTGGAATGCATGCTGCTCGATACCCTTCATAGGAAGTATGTATGTATGTATGTCATATGTAGCAATTTGTTTTGCCCATCTGGTTGGTGAGTGGACGAACAACGACAAAACGTATAACATACACCCTTACGACAAGCAAACACAACCCCCTAACATTGAGTTAGAATATGACCGCAGTTCTCAGATTTCCAGCCTTTCCAATTAATTTTCAAAATCGTCAGATTGCCGTTCAGTATGCCGTTCGCAGTCCAAAGGTATTCCATTTGATGTCAACGCGTCTTACCACAAAGTAGCCATGGTTGCACACCTACTATCCGCGGACCACATCCGACCAAGGGTACAAAGACACAAATATCCGTGCCGCGAAAACAAAGTCACCGAAGAAGCGAATCAACCTCAGCATCCACAGCTCAAAGACCAAAACCCAAAATGAAAAAATAAAAACAGAGCTTCCGTCGTCGAATATGTTATTGACATGTCACAGCAGAAGTAGCGCCACGGGCAGCAAAATGAACATAATGTCATGTACCACACACCCTCGCCGCGGCAGTGGTGCACAGATTGAGAATTCGTTTCAGCCTTGAAGCCATTCGAAACCGTGTTGTATAGAGTATGTCAATTGTACCTGGTCGTTCGTCAAATCATATGTATCACACCCGAAGTGCGATTGTAACATACAATAATTGTCGAGGTATTGTCGTCATACGAGTACATGGCAGTACACCAGCTCCATAGTCTTATACAGAAAGGGATATAGTACGAGTATGTAGGGCACTAACAACGGGAGGAAGCGGCAGAATGACAGGATTCAAGTTTGCCGGCTGACTTCATGCTCGTTCGTTTGTGATAATCATGTTATCATGTGCAATCGCCAATTTAATTTTCGATAAGGTGGATCCGTTTCCCCTCAACTTTATTCCTGATGTAACTACTACCCGTATATCGTTCATCTTCCCTTTTTGTATTTTCGTGTTTTTTTTTTTTTGTATTGCTTCTTTTCCCTTCCACTAACTATCGCAGCTCACTCATGGATGTATGCGGCTGGTGAAGGGATTCCTTTTTTTGTTTGTTTTTTGGTAAAGTACGTTTTGAACAGATCTGCCAAAAATAAAGGGAAAAAGTTTGGAGGAAAACGACAAAAAAGCCCGAATCCGCTTCGTAGCCATTTAGATGTGTTTCTGCGCGCCACTCCCGGCGAAAATCCACCACCGCCATTACCGCTACTGCCCCACCGTCGACGTCATACCAAAGCTATCTTGTGTGATATTTAACATTGAATTTTAGCACTGATCCTTTTTCGCATATTTTTTTATTATTTCCAATTTTTTGTTTTTCGATTCCCTTTTTTTGCAGGTTTTGAATGATTCTGCATCTGAATCAGTTGAGGCTGTATCTGTGCTGTGTGGCGTAGGTTCTTCCTCCTGCTGAAACTGGATGACTGCTTGTTGGAGTGATGAGGTCCTCGGTTAAAAGAGGGTTAGTGGGTCTGAGACCGAAGAACATTTCTTTTGGCTTGGTTTGCCTTTATCGATTTGTGTGAATTTTTGTTTTCTCTTCTACATTTCTGCTCCTTTTAAACGAATGTTCTACTTGTTTACAGTTTTTCTCATTGCAAAAAAACAAAGAACGAAAATACAAACAAAAAAAAGTAAAACAGAAAAAGGATAAGGCGCCGCCGGTCGATGGTAGATTACATCCCATACTAAAGTGTTACATAGCTCACGATGATTATTGAAGAAGTTTGTTTCTTTCCTTGTTTTGTACCCCTTCTGTCCGCTTACTTCGCCTTTGTCCTTTGTTTTTTTCCTTCTTGTATCCCAATCTCTAAAACCCTATTTTGTATAATCGACGATTTAAGTTGAAAAAGGGTTACGGAGGTATTGCCCACCGATATTAAACCAATCTCCGTGTAAATTCACAAAAGCCATGAAACTGCGAAAGGAGGCGGTTTGGCCTTTGTTTGCCGTAGCATTTAAGTCGTTGGTGATTTTTTCAAAATCCTTTTATTATTTCCAATTACTTAAAGAAATTGGAAATTGGGAGAAAAAAAGGGAAAAACTTACATAAAAAAATCAGAGAAAGGCGGAAAGTGGAAGTTAAGGGGATGATGTCGCTTTCGCCATGCTTATTGGGGTTCTATACATTGCGAGATTCAAGCAACCTTCAGTCATTTAATTAACGTTTAATTGTGGCGAAGCGTAGAGCGATTTATAGCGCCTGAAAAGGGTATTTTGGCACTGACAGTAAGGTTGGACGATAACAGACCATGTAACTACATGGGTGCAATAAAAACAAAACAAAAAAGCGATAACAAGACGATCGGAGGGTTGATGGATGACCGGATGTTGGGACGGTTTCTTCTAAAGCTTTGGAAAATCTAATCAAATTTCCTTTGTAAGACGTATTTACAAATTACCGGTAGATTTGGCCGTTCCGCCTAGGAGGCAGTATCACGTCCGATTTACGAAATAGGTAATATTGAAAGAGCAGGTTCTTTCGAGATGCTCTAAATATGTTCCAAATCGGGCAGACTTTTGTAGTAGGCCCCCAACAATTCAAACATACATGAATTTTCAGTGACCCACATGCTCCACTATAGGGGTCGAAGGGGACAATGCGCGCAGGCGGGATCTCCATGCCACTCAATCCTCCGCCATCGACTCTTAGTCATCTGGAGGTATGCCCAAGCGCACCGAAGCGAATTTTTGGACTTGTTCAACCACCTCGTCCTGGGTCTGCCAAGCGGTCGTTTACCTGATGGTATCGCATTCAAGTTACGCTTCGGAAGTGAAATGATGGCGACATTCGTCTCACGTGACCAAACCATCGAAGCATGGCCCTTTCAATTCGGAGAAACAGCTGCTCGACATTGAGTTCTCCGCGCACTGCCATGTTTCTCCCTCTATCCCGGCAAGTACGTACGAACAAATCTCATATCGGTCGCTTGTATACACGATCTTATTCCTTCGGTCGATAACCAAATTTCATGACTATAGGTGAGAGTTGGAACACCAAGCTCGGTCTACCTGATTACAGATCTTTCAAGCTGTTTCAAAATGGACCCAGCTTGACCAATCCTGCAGGAAAGCTCAGTTTTACTCCTCCCATCACTCGTGAAGAAGACCCCAATATACTTAAGCTTCTCCACCTATAGATTTGTTTGTGGTACCATCGTGTGTCGAACGGATGGTTTGTGACGTTCGTGTGTTAAGAGCGGCCAAATTGTCAATTGATCATAACCTGGTGTTGTGTAAGCTGTATCTTACTGATAGAGTACCTATTCTGTCAAGGTGGAAACCATGAGTGATTACACGCATACAGAGCAGTGAGGTTTGGCAACACTTTGCACGGCACATAGCCGAAAGGTTTGATCAAATACCAACTGTTCCATCACATGTAAAGGAAGAATGGGACTATTGTCAAACGGTGTCATTGCCTCTGCATGTGATGTTTGTAGAGAGAAGCGGCTTGATGTGGTAGCTGGTAGTGAGAAAAGAACTGCGTGGTTCAAAGCAAGAAGCCTTCAGCACCACTTCACTTATTACTATTTGCATATCAAAAAGGTAAATCTACAGTAACTGCAGTTCATAAGGTCATGAGATTATTGTAGAAAAATCTCTGAAGACAAATAAGGTCGCGATTGGCGCCTTTGTGGACATCGAAGGTGTATTTGGTAATGCAAGCTACTTATCATTACCGAATGCACTTTACAAGAAAAAGGTTGACCCTACAACTATTAAATGGATAAACGTCAAACTAAACGAGAGAGAAAAGAATCTTCTCAGCCTCCCAGCTCAAGGATATCGAGGAGTCTCTTATAAAATACGAGCCTTTTATAAGAAAGCTAAAAGCTTTGCAGGAGGCTTCATGAAAGGCACGCAGGCTCTTCGATAGTGGATGTATTTAAGCAGCATTTCCAGCAGCTGCTTAGCGAGCATGACCAAGAGAGAGTGGTAGGGACTGAGGAAATCCTGACTCCAGCCGCTAAAGCAGTCCTCCCACCCAGCATCGAAGAAGTCGGCACAGCTATTCAAAAGCTGAAGAACAACAAGGCGGCAGGCTCAGATGGCTTGCCATCAGAGCTTTTCAAGGCTGGCGGGGAAGTTCTGGTAGGGAGCATATATCAGATCATCTGCAGAATTTCGGAAGATAAAAGCATGCCCGGCGACTGGTATATCAGCTCTGTTTGCCCCATCCACAGAAAAAAGCGATCCTACCCCTTCCAACAACTATGGAGGTATATCTCTGCTCAACGTCGCATATAAGATCATGTTCGGCGTACTGGGTGTACGTCTAAAACCCTTTTGCACCGCATCAATCGGCAGCTAAAAGTGCGGCTTCTGTCCCAGCAAATAGACTATACACCAGATATTCACTCTTCGACTAATCTTGAAAAATACCAGCGGGTTTCAAATCGATACCGATATCGGTTTTAAAGGCGCATATGAGAGCATTCATTGCAAAAAATTGTTTGATGCGATGGCGGAATTCGGGATCCCAGGAAACTGAACTAACTGTGTCGCGCCTGGCTAAAAAATACGCGATGTGCAGGCGTGAACAGGGGAGGCACTAGCACTCATCTACATATCTGTCCAGCTGCTAGAACTGCGCGACATTGTAGAAGCTTTTACACCGATTGAGGAGTTTGTCTATGTCGGGGCAAACGTAGACTCCACAAACGACACCACAATGGAGATCCGGCATAAGATCGCTCTTGGCAACCGCTGCTACTTCGGTTTCTCCAAATAACATGGGTCGAAACTGTACGGAGCCGAAAGCTGGAGCTGATTTGGTGTCCTTTTGAAAGAAAAATTCTGCGCTGTATATTTGTTACTGTCTGCGAGGAAGGCGAATGGAGGAGAAGACATAACGGCGAACTCTTCGAGCTGTACAAAGATCTGAATATAGGCCGGAAGGTAAAGATCTGTTGACTACGCTGGCTCGGCCACATCGAGCGCATGAACACCTACGCTAAGAGGGTCTTCGACTCCGTGCCTACTGGTCCGAGAAGAGGAGGGAGACTGAACCTTCGGTATAAGGACCAAGTTGATAACTGGAAGCACTGTGCCCGGGACCTTCAAGAATGGAAGCCAGCTATAGCTCAGGCTCAAATCCTCTATGGATTGTAAGTAAGGAAGTAGACTTCTGCTATGTGAGGTATTATTGACCATTGTAAATCCAGACAGACACTTATCTTTACTGGCCTTTTTACCCGTTTTTCAGAGAAAAATAAGAAAGTGCTTTAGTGATGTCTAGACCTAAGAGATTCGGCGCACACTACGTCAGCCCAAGGGTGCGCCACCTTACAAAGGAGTGAGTAAAGGAGGGACAGTCACAAAGAAAGTATTCCGCTGTGTCATCTCCTTCGCAGCATGCAGCACAGGTAGATAGCATACCTAGATGCATGCATCCTGGAAATTCTCTCCATCTATTTTTGTGTGTATTGGAGATTCATTCGTTGATGTGGGTATTGACTGTGGAAGTAGGTAGTCCCAAGGTGGGTTCAGGTCTTGAGAAACTCTCCCGGGGCCTTCTAGCGCGTTCATCAGAGATCTAATTTCCTGGGATCCCGGTATTACCTGGGACCCAAGCAAGCATTCGTGAGTTTAGTTTTCCCACTTTATTTAGAAAGACATTAAAGCTCATACACTAACTTGAAGTTGGTCAAAGGGTTGGACACAGATTTGAGTATGGCTTGGCTGTCATAGGCTTTATCCGTTTCATCTATGCTTCACAGCATAGCACATGGCTGGTGCAGTCGACGTCTTAAGATGGAGCCTTCTGTGAAAACGCGAACAGAATCCATTCCAGGTTCAGTATGTTGCCAGAGCCAATACTGCTTACTTACTTACTTAACGGGCGCTACAGTTCGGGGTGAACCTGGACCTCAACCAACACGCCTCCCTACCTAGCACGATCTTTCGCTATTCTTTTCCAGTGCGGCATGCCCAGTTGGTTTGGGGCCCTTTCCACCTGTGCGTGCCACCTTAGGTGCTGCCGTCCTCTATTTCTTCGTCACTCGAGATTCGATTCAAAGACTCCACGGGCTGGAGCTGCGGTGTCCATTCGCTCTACATAGTCTAGCCATCTTATGCGTTGGATCCGTATACGCCTTACTAGACTCATGTCGCTGTACAACCCGTACAATTCGTGATTGAATCTTCTCCTTCAACCTCCGTATTTAAAGGACCGTAAATCGCACGGGGAAACTTTCTCTCGAAACGACCAATGATTTCCTCATCCGCTTTAGATAAAGTCCATGCTCTTGCGCCGTATAACAGGACCGGGATAATTAAGGTATAGATAAGGTCCACTGGGTCGTCCGAGAGACGGCCTTGCCCCTTGCCAATTGCCCGTTGTTCCAGTTCACTGCGGAGCCGAGGTATATGAGGTCCTTAACTACCTCAAACTTATATCTGCTAGTATGCACGTTCTGTTTAAGACGTCGGTCGGTGGTAAATGTCCTTTTTCGATGACAGCAGATATTTAGTCTTGCCCTCATTAACTGCCAAACCAATTTTTGCCGCCTTCGTCTCAATACTCGCAAACGCCTAATTCACATCTCGCTGTGATCTACCTATTATGTCAATGTCGTCGGCGTATGCAAGGAGTTGCGAGGATTTGAAATAGATTGTGCCTCTTGTATTGGCCTGTGATTTTTGCATAACCGTTTCTAATATGATGTTAAAAAAATCACACGACAGCGCATAGCCCTGACTAAATCCTCTTTGACTTCGAAACTATCGGTCAGTTCTGCACCGATTCGGATGGAGCAGCGAGCATTCTCCAGAGTAATCCTGCGAAATCTGACGAGCTTAGCAGAGATGACAAAAGTAAACATGGCGTTATATAGTTCGTCTCTTACGACGAATTGATAGTGAGTGTCGACTTGAAATTCATTAATTTTCTCCTGGATTCGCCGTAGTGTGAAGATTTTATCGCTGGTGGACTTCCCCGGCCTGAAACTGATAATGACCTATCAGCTTATTTACGAATGGTTTCAATCGTTCTCACAAAACGGCGGCAAAGATCTTGTATGCGACATTAAGGAGACTTATTCCTCTGTAGTTGGTGCACTCAAAGGGGGCTCCTGTTTTGGGGCTCGGGCAAACAATGCTGAGACTCCATTCCTCGGGCATGCTTTCCTCTGACGATATCTGACAGATGAGCCAGTGCATGCTCCGAACCAGCTCACCCCCGCTGCTTTGAAGAACTTAGCAGACAATTCATCTGCGGCAGCAGCTTTGTTCGACTTGAGTTTCGACATGGCAATTTCAACTTCGTCGAGGTCATAGGGACGGACTTCTCTGCGATCTTCGTCGTTAAGAAATGGATCATTCTGCCTGACGGCGGTATGTTGGCTATCATTGCCGTTATACAGTCTGCAGAAGTGGTTTTTCCAAATTCTCAGCATCGACTGCGATTCTACTACTAGGTGTCCGTTCTCATCCTTACAGGCCTTCGTTCGGGCTTTATAGCCTTGAGACATTCGTTTTATCCGTTGATAAAATCTTCTAACGTCGTGCCTGCAACAGCACCTCTCCTAGTTTTTAATCGCCCGCTTCTCGTGGTCTTTATTTTTTCTCTTGAGAAGCTTATGTTCCTCACTTCTTTTAGGCTAGTAGAGCCCACGAGCCGCTCTTGTTTTTTTGTGTAGTAAGGATTTGTATGCCTCCTGCTTTTCTGCATGAACCCTTCTACACTCGTTATCGAACCAGGTGTATCGTCGTGGTGGAGCTTTAAGGCCCATCACTTCTGTTGCTGTGCTCTTCAGGACTTGTTTGCATAGGCTCAGTTGTTGCTCTACTGACTCAGTTGAGGATCGAGGTTTATCGGAGAGCTTAAGGCAGACGCGGTGGGCAAAGACACTGACGATATCCGGCGATAGTAGCTTTCCGACGTCATAACTGGGTGTTCGAACTCTACTCCGCGGTGTTCGTGTTATCCGTTGACGTATCTTGGCTACTACAAGATAATGGTAGTGGTAGCTCCTCGGAAAGTACGAACATCAAGAATAGCGGAGGAGTGTCTGACGTCAATCGCGATGTGATCAATCTGGTTGGTGACTGATTGATCTGGCGACCACCAGGCGCCTTTGTGTATATCGAGATGGGGAAAGCGTGTGCTGGCTAAAAGATGATTTTATCTCGTGGCAAGTTCGATCAGCCTGTGTCCGTTATCGGATGTGGTGTCATGTAGGCTGTGTTTGCCGATACAATGATGCTTTCTTTACCCAGCTTAGCGTTAAAATCTCCTAGTATGGTTTTGGCATCTTCTGTCTAGGAGATCAAAGAAATCATCATTGATGGAGTCTTCCGTGGGGGCATGACACATATGAGGCTGATGCTACAAAAGTTTGCCGTGATGCGGATTGTTATGAGGCGTTCACTCACATATTGGAAACTTAGGACTTTATTCCTTAGTCCGCCTCTAACAACAAATCCGCATCTAAATAGTCTCGTAGTTTTTCACCCGGTCCATTCCATCGCATTTCCTGGATGGCAGTTATGTCCGCTTTATAGCGGTCTAGGGCATCCGTGAATTGTTCAGCCGCAGGTGTTTGTTTAGGGACCTAACATTCCACGTATAGAACAGAAGGTGCTTGTTTGTTTTTTGTTTTATTTTAGGGTCCTCAACATAGGTCCGTTCCGTTTTTTTTATCCGAGGCTGTTTTTCGTTTCTTTTGCTTTTGCAAAAAACAGAGCTAGTACTGACGCCATGGGAATTCGACTGCGCAGCAGGATGACAGGTATCATTGCGTTAGAGGTCATGTCTTGCCAAAAGCACCACATTGCCAGAAAGGTATCAGCACTTTGATGGTTCTCGACGCAGTATGTTTTGACCAAGGGAGATTTCTATCTGAGATGACCTCGTCCCGTTAACAAAGAGGAGAAGGTTGCAGCCCTGCTCTGTCTTTCTTAATGGTACAAGCATTGGATTTTTAGAAGAAGTTAAGTATCCAGGTCTTGACCTTGATCGTACACCCAGCTGGAACTCCAACATTGAAAATAAACGTACAAAGGCGACTAAGACCTTGTGGGCGAATTGAATGCGCGCTCGAAAGGAAAGATCACGCGGTGGGCATTTTCATCGACATTGAGGGAGCTTTTGATAACGCAACTTTTGACAGCATATGCAACGCTGGCAGATATCATGGCGTAGATGAAGCACTAATCTTTTGGATCAAAGCAATGCTCATGCACAGGACATTTACCGCTGATGCAGGCCTCGACCAGTATGTCAAATCCGGCTTAAATAGGGGCTGGCCTCAAGGTGGCGTCCTGTCTCCGCTGTTATGGTGCATGGTGGTCGATTATCTGCTTGATGGTCTCAATGCCTCTGGAATCTATACCCAGGCCTATGCGGACGACGTCGCCATTCTTCCTGTTGGTTCATGTTTAGCGACTGTCCGTCTCAAAGCACAGGCGGCGCTAAATGCGATCGATGATTGGTGTACCAGAAATGGGCTGTCAGTCAATCCTATTAAGACCGATGTCGCTCTCTTTACGAGAATGAGGAAAAATGCTGACATGACTCAGGTGGTACTAACAGGCACTTCCATTTCGATATGCAAGGAGGCTAAATATATAGAAGTCATCTTAGATAGCAAGCTTCTCTGGTCTAAGCATGTTGAGTCAAAAACCACCAAAGCGCTGTCAGCTTCCTGGCAATGCAAAGGAGCTTTTGGCAAAACATGGGGTTTGTCGCCGGCAAAGGTCCTCTGGATCTACACGGCAATGATAAGACCTGTAATCTCATATGCCTCGGTTGTCTGGTGGTGTGCCTCAGCTGCACGTGGACCTTCCCCAGCAAGCCGGGCGCTGGCTTTTGGCATAACTCGCAAATGAATAACGGCGTTCTTGCGCAAGAATTGTCATGCGACCCCTGTCTCATGGACATGCATTCTGACGCCCGTTATCCTTTTGCGCCATCATTTCACAGTCGAGTTTCCATGACGTCAGGACTGGCTATGGCTGGATACTGAACCTGGAAAGGATAGTCTTCGCACTTCACGGATGGCTACAGGGCTGGGCGGGGGTCCGGTGCTGGAGTCTTCTTTGAGCGCGAAAACATCCGAAGGCACTTCTTGTTTGGAAAGTATGCGTCTGTCTTCCAATCAGAGATATATGCAATCCTAATGGCCACGCACTATGTTGTGAAGCACAGGTCTAAAGGGGGAAGTTGAGGAGAAACACCGTGAAAACACGTTCGGTGACATGGGTGTATCGGGATTCGATCCCGTGTCATCGGCGTCAGAGACCAACACACTACCCACTGCGCCACGGTGCTCTTATCTCGCAGAGGCTCTTACTCGCTTTTTTTGTCGGACCAGAACTCGAAGGCAGATGCTACACCTACGAGGAGTTTGTTAGCCCTTTATAATCCTGTTCATTCGGCAAAACATTTTTTACGTTAATGTGCTCAACCAACCTCCTTTTTATAACCGTTTAAGGTGTTTTACTTAATTTAGTAAGAGAACTACCAGCTACTGGGTGGCTTCTTAGCCAACATGTCTATAATCAAGTGAAAGTTTTAATTGCACTAAGTTTTTGTAAAGAAAAGTTTTCGTAATAATCCTCACCAGTCAGCGTCACGGGTCATTCTCAACCACTATAATTAGTTTACTCTGTTCAACACAACCGATGAATATCCGACGATAAGATTGATTCGACACTTGACCTTCTGTTCAACGAATGTTGTCTCACCCGACTAACGAAAGCCTGTGACAACCTTAAACCCTTTATGCAGTTAACGATTATAGAACATTAAAACAAGGCCCCAGGCAAGCCTTGTCCAAACTAGAACTTAGTCCTTGTTGCTGCTACACTATGTACCTAATCCGGCGCTACTCGTACTTTTCCTCATGATACGATTCGTAACTACGGACATGTTAATGCGTTAAAAAGTTCATGTGCCCCAATTCCCTTGTTGATCATACATACACATGTAAACATATTCAGGTAGCGATGCCCACGATACCCACGCACAGCCGTCGCTTTCAGCCTCAATCCGAAAACTAATACCGTGATGGAAAACGGTTGCGGGTATGGCTCTCAACCCACAAACCCTCACCCAAAAACCGCTCCGAGCGTAAATTCATCCATTTACACGCACTCAACAGCAACAACAGTTGGTCGTTGGTGTGAGTACTATTTGAAAATACATACTTGCAACCCCCATTGTAGGTCGTATTCGATGGATAGTTGTCGAACACAATAATTCGGGAGAATGGAAACGTACATATTTCAAACAATTCCTGAAGATATGTATTTCAATTAAATGTTTTCAGTTTTTAGTTTTGCGTCTGATTTGCTTGGTTGGCCAATTTGCCAATGGACAGGCCATGCAAGGCATGTAAGGAAACCTTTTTTTAGGGTTCCGTACCCAAAGGTAAAACGGAACCCTATTACTAAGACTTCTCTGTCCGTCCGTCTGTCACCAGGCTGTATCTCATAAACCGTGATAGTTAGACAGTTAGTCACAGATAATGTATTTCTGTTGCCGCTACCACGACAAACACTAAAAACAGAACAAAATGACTATTTAAGGGGGGCTCCCATACAACCGACATGATTTTCAACCAAAAAATCCTGCCTGCAACCAAGATCTGTCATTTGAGGAGGTAACATACATAGTCTCTTTCATATTTATATATACAGATGGTACGGAACCCTTCGTGCGCGAGTCCGACTCGCACTTGGCCGGTTTTTTTTACTTCTTTATTCATATTTTCCTTTTTTACAGAGAAAAATAAACTTCTTGAAGCAATATGTCCGCTCTAATGAAATGGTTGCACCACGTACACGTGTTCATTATGCGAGGGGAACATTTCGGCTCACTTCCGAACAACAGAACTTGTGGAAAGTTTTTGCTTTTTTTTAAAAACTTTTCTACTTTTTGGTTTTTTTTTTTTTTTAATTTCCACTTGGTTTTTCGCATTCTCTCGGCTTTATGTTAAAGTAGATCGGGAGTCGATGTATGTATGTTTGTTGGCGTTACAGCCCATGAAGGACCAGAGCCGAGCTTCTCTCAATCACCCATGTTGTGTGTGATTTAATTTTCCCATAGGTGAAAGGGACCTACAGTTTATTGCCGGTTCCGAACGGCGAATTTCGAGAAGCTTTTCATGACAATTTTACTACAGGGGGTTTTGTCAGAACCCCGCTGAGGAGAAAAACCGTGAAAAACACGTTCGATGACATGGCTGTGTCGGGATTCGATCCCGAGTCATCGGCGTCAGAGGCCAACACACTACCCACTGCGCCACGGTGCTCAGTGGGTCGATATGCATTGTAAAATTGCAGAATGTAAGGAGGCGTGCGTACATAGTTTAAGTGAGTTTAGCTAACTTGCAGCTGTAAGCTATCGTCCATTTTAGGGTTCCATACCCAAAGGTAAAACGGAACCCTATTACTAAGACTTCGCTGTCTGTCCATCCGTCCGTCCGTCTGTCACCGGGCTGTATCTCATGAACTGTGATAGTTAGACAGTTGAAATGTTCACAGATGATGGATTTCTGTTGCCGCTATCACGACAAGTACTAAAAACAGAACAAAATGAATATTTAAGGGGGGCTCCCATACAACAGACATGATTTTCATCCGAAAAATCCCCTTGGTCACATACTAAGGTTAGTCGACAATATCCCAAAACCAGTAGCAATCTTCCCAGTTTTGATCTCTTTTGTGTCTTTGATGAATTAATCCTACCTGTAAGCCTTTTTCCCATATTTCCCATTATTGTTATTCACCTTTTCACATCGTTGCTGTCAAGTAAGATAATTGATTTGAATTCAATGGACACTTTGATGATCAACTATATCTCATCATGAAGATTTTTGATTATCAAAGTAATATGCCGATAATCTGCCTGCAACCAAGATCTATCATTATACAAAAAATGTGATTTAATGTGATGACTGATGAGGTAGCATACATAGTCTCTTTCATACTTATATATACAGATAATACGGATCCCTTTGTGGGCGAGTCCGACTCGCACTTGGCCGGTTTTTATCTTCTCACCGTAAATAAGTTGCAAGCACTTGTCGGCGAATTCGATCCATTTGGTGATAATTGGATGGAATTAAAAGGTTTACTCTTAATTCTGCCAGAATGCAATACATTTCAGTTTGTTCGTGAATTGGAAACATAATGTGGGAAACCTAATTCAGTTTTAAATAGGACAATATTCCTTCCATCTTGCCCAATGCACTCAATAGCTTGGTCTAACGTCCTTTCTGCTGAAAAGCATGGAGAGTCTGATAGAGACGCACGTGCGCAAAGTGTCCCTTCGAATTCAGCCTCTTTCGGAGATGCAACATGCTTATCAGAGCGAAAAATCCTGCAAGACTGAGCCTCAAAACCTATTTGGGTTAATTTAATGTGCGCTCGAAAGGAAAGAGTAAGCGCTGGGTATTTTCATCGACATTGAGAGAGTTTTGATAACGTAACTTTAGACAGAATATACAAGGCCGCCGGATGTCATTGCGTAGATAAAGCACTAGTCTTCTATATCAAAGCAATGGTTGCGCACAAGCCATTGACCGCTGATGCAGGCCTCGACCAATGTGTTAAATCCGGCGTAAACAGAGGCTGCCTGCAAGGTTGTGTCCTGTCTCCGTTGTTATGGTGAATGATGGTCGACTCTCTGCTTGATGCTCTCAATGCCTCTGAAATCTATACCGAGGCCTATGCGGATAATGTCGCCGTTCTTTCTGTGGGCTTCTGTTTAGCGACTGTCCGTCTCAACGCATAGGCGGCGATGATTGGTGTACAAGAAATGGGCTGACGGTCAATCATCTTAGTTCCGAGATTGTTCTCTTCACGAGAAGGAGGAAAAATACTGACATGACTCAGCGAGGGCGCCGTGGCGCAGTGGTTTGCGTGATGGACTTTGACGCACAGTTAGTGGATCCCGATAACACCAACGCCATCGAATGATTATTTCGCGATGTCTCTCCTCGGAGGAGTACGTTAGTAGTAAAACGTTTCTCGACTTACGCCGTGACGAATTACATAAACTGTAGGTCCCTTTCACTTGTGTGAAAAATAAATCACACACAACATGGGTGATTGAGAAAAGCTTGGCTCTGGTCATTCATGGGCTGTAACGCCACCAAAGAAAGAAGACTCAGCTGGTATTAAAAGGCACTTCTATCCCGATGTCCAAGAAAGCTAAGTACCCAAGAGTCATCTACATAGATAGCAAGCTTTTTTGGTAAAAGTATCTTGAGAGCACTGTGGCGCAGTGGGTAGTGTGTTGGCCTCTGACGCCGATGACACGGGATCAAATCCCGACACAGCCATGTCATCGAACATATTTTTCACGGTGTTTCTCCTCAGCGGGGCTCTGACAAAACTCCCTGTAGTAAAATTGTCATGAAAAACTTCTCGAAATTCGCCGTTCGGAACCGGCAAAAAAGTGTAGGTCCCTTTCACCTATGGGAAAATGAAATCACACACAACATGGGTGATTGAGAGAAGCTCGGCCCAGGTCCTTCATGGACTGTAATGCCAACACACATACATACATACATCTTGAGTTAAAAAACACCAAAGCGCTGTCAGCTTTCTGGCAATGCAAAGGAGCTTTTGCTAAAACATGGGGCTTATCGCCGGCAAAGGTCCTCTGGATCTACATGGCGATGATAAGACCCATATTCTCATGCATATGCACCGGTTTACTGGTGGAAGAGGCTAACACGCAATCACGTCGTAGCCTTTTTCACCTTCAAAGAACGGTTTGTCTCAGCTTCACGGGGGCTTCCCCCAGCACGCCGGTTGCTGCTCTAGATGCTATGATGAACCCTGTCTCATGGACATGTCTTCTGACGAATTGACAGCCGTTATCCTACTGCACTGTAATTTCACGGTCAGGTTTTCATGACATCAGGACTGGCTCTGCCAGAATACTGAACCTGGAAACATATTCTTCGCATTTTTTACGGATGGCCCCAGGTCTGGGCGGTTGTCTGGCGCTGGGGTCTTCCTTGAGCGCGGGAAAATCCGACTGCTCTTCTCGTTATGAATCTATGAATCTACTATGTTGCGAAGCACAAGTGGAGAAAGGTGGCTTTGGTGCAGTTGTAAACATCACCGACTGCCGAGCGGAAAGTTTGTAGTTCAAATATGCCCGCAACCAACAAGTGCAGCTCCTATACGGAAAAATTGTGCAACACAGCTATTGTGAATGGGAAGGGATCAAAATGATGAAGGCATAGCGGCCACAGTATATACTCAATTCAAATTCATACTGGGTGCAGTTCTAATATAACACCATATAGTGGCGTGAAACATTTACTGGAAACTATAATACAACCAATGTGAGATTCAGTCGAGTTCCTCTCGAATCCTATATAAGATAACCACTCCTGGAGAGTAGTGAAGGAAAAGTACGACCCAAATAATCTGCACTCCGTCCAAGTTGCGGGACAAACATATAACAGTATGACTCTTGAACTTGTACGAACTATAAAAAAAAGAAAAAAGAGCATATGCGTCTGCAGTGAAAGCCAAGCTGCACTCAAAGCTCCAAATTAGTACACGAACTCAAGACCTTCTTGAACAGAGTCGGTAGATTAAATTCACGTGGGCTTGTATGGGTTCCAGGTCATTCTGGGATCACAGGTAATGAGATTTCTGATAAACTCGACAGAATTGGTTCAGAGAAGAGTTTCTCAGGACCTGAACACACTTTAGGTCTACCTGTGTCCACTATAAATTCGCACATTAACGATTGGGTGTTTAATACATACAACCATAGGTGGAGGTTTTATCCAGGATGCAGGATGAAAAAACGCGTAGGCACTGATATACTTAAGAAGAATTGACTGCAGGAGGCCTGTGGCAGTCGTTACGGGCCGTTACACTTTTGCTAGGCGTCTCACTGATACCTGGAACCTCGCAAAAGAGGGTACCGTCGAATGGTTAACTTATAGAGACAACATAAAGCGTCTCAAAAAAGGAATTAGACTAGCCAAAAAGAACTCCTGGAGAAGTTTCTGTGGCTCTATTGAATCCTGTACAGATGCGTTCCGTCTGAGAAGGGTCCTTATTAAAGCTCCCCTACAGAGGTCCTTTATTAATAGATCTGATAGTAGCTGGGCAGACTCAAATGAAAGCCTGCTCGATGCCCTACTTAATTGTAAGGGAATGTAATGGGCCTGAAACCATCGATGAAATCGTTACCGAGAAAAAATCCTCTGGGAAGTCATTTCGTTTGACCCCTACAAAGCGCCAGGAATCGACGGTATATACCCTATAATGCTGCAAGAACCGGGTGAATTTATTATCCCATGGCTGAAGCGCATTTACTCCTGCTGCCTCAGGATGGGTTATGTTCCACAAGCATGGAGGGAAGTTAGGGTGGTTGTCTGATTCCCAAGTCAGTCAACCACGCCACTGCAAAGGATTATAGACCTATTAGTCTATTCTCCTTCCCTATAAAATCGCTGGAACGATTAGTCGACACGTACATGCGAGATGAGATTGGTGACAACTGCTTCTTCGTCCCTCGGGGTTGGATTCAAAGACTTTCCGGGCTGAAGCTGTGGTGTCTATTCGCTCCACATGGTCCAGCCATCTTAGGCGTTGAATCCGTAGACGCCTGACTAGGCTCATGTCGCTGTACAGCCTGTAAAGTTCGTTGTTGAATCTTTACCTCCATCCCCAGTCTGCGTTTATAGGCCCAAAAATCATGCGCGAAATCTTTCTCTCGAACCGACCAAGGGCCTCCTCATCGGCTTTTGATAGTGTCCATGCATCTGCGCCGTACAACAGGACCGGGATGATAGGGGTCTTATACAGAGCCAACTTTTTTGGTCGGGAGAGGGCTCTATTACTCAGTTGCCTACCGAGTCCAAAGAAACAGCGATTGGCGAGTGATTCTGCGTTTGATTTAGGAACTGATGTCGTTGATCCAGGTAACTGCGGAGCCAAGGAAGACGAAGTCCTTAACTACCTCGCACTTATATCTGCCAATACAAGCTTTCTGCCCAAGATGTCGGTGGTGAGCGGCCTTTTTTTGATGACAGCAGTGTTGCCCTCGTTTACCGCCAAACCAATTTTCGCCGCCTCCATCTCAATACTCGCAAACGCCTCATTGACATATCGCTGTGATCTACCTATTATGACAATATTGCCGGCGTACGCAAGGAGTTGCGATTTGAAATAGATTGTGCCTCTTGTATTGGTGATTTTTGCACAACCATTTCTAATATGATGTTAAAAAAATCACACGACAGCGCATAGCCCTGTCTAAATTCTTTTTTGACATCAAAACGAACGGTAAGGTGTTCACCGATTCGGAAGGAGCAGCGAGCATTCTCGAAAGTCATCTTGCACAGTCTGACGAGTTTAGCAAGTATGACAAAGCTAGACATAGCGTTGTATAGCTCGTCTCTAATTACGCTGTCGTATGCGGCTTTGAAGTCGAGAAATAGGTAGTGAGTGTCGACTTGAAATTCATTGGTTTTTTTCAGGATCTGCCGTAGTGTGAAGATTTGGTCGATGGTGGACCTCCCTGGCCTGAATCCGCACTGATAAGGACCTATCAGCTTATTTACAAAAGCCTTCAGGTGTTCACATAATACGGCAGAGAAGATTTTGTAGGCGATGTTAAGGAGGCTTATTCCTCTGTAGTTAGCGCAATCAGAGGGGTCTCCTTTCTTGTGTATCGGGCATACGATGCTGAGACTCTATTCTTCGGGCATGCTTTCCTCTGACCAGATCTTACAGATGAGCTGGTGCATGCTGCCAACCAGGTCATCCCCAGCTGCCTTGAAGAGCTCAGCAGACAGTTCGTCTGCGACAGCAGCTTTATTCGACTTGAGCTTCGATATGGCAATCTTAACTTCGTCGAGGTCAGTGGGACAGGATTCTCTGCGGTCTCCGTCGATTAGAAATGGATCATTCTGCCCGACAGCGGAATATTGACTGACATCGCCGTTATTCAGTCTGCAGAAGTGGTTTTTCTATATTCTCAGCATCGACTGCGGTTCTACTACTAGGTGTCCGTTCTCATCCCTGCAGGCTTCCGTTCTGGCTTTATAACTTTGGCATGTTCGCTTTATCTGTTGATAAAACTTTCGAACGTCACGCCTGCAGTAACTTTCTTCTTTCTCCTGAGAAGCTTATGCTCTTCGCTTCTTTTTAACTCGAAGAGCTTACGAGCTGCTCTTATTCTTTTATGCAGCGAGGCCTTATATGCATCCTATTTCGCTGTGTGAATCCTCCTGCACTCGTCATCGAACCAGGTGTTTCTTCGTGGTGGAGTCTTGAAACCCAAAATTTCGGATGCAGAGCTTTTCAGGGCTTGTTTTCAAAGGCTCCACTGCTGTTCTATTGACAGCGTGGAGGATTTGGGTGTATTAGAGAGCTTAAGGGAGACGCGATCGTTAAAAGCACGAGCGGTTTCTGGCGATAGTAGCTTTCCGACGTCATAACTTTTCATTCTTACTCTACTCCGCTGTGTTCGTGATATCCGTAAGCGCATCTTGGCTACTACAAGATAGTGGTCCGAGTCGATGTTAGCCCCTCGGAAAGTTTGAACATCAAGAATAGTGGAGGAGTGTCTGACGTCGATCGCGATGTGATCAATCTGGTTGGTAGTCGATTGATCAAAAGACCGCCAGGTGCCTTTGTGTATATCGAGGTGCGGGAAAAATATACTGGCTAGAAGGAGATTTGGCCCCGTAGCTAGATCAATTAGTCTGTATCCGTTATCAGATGTGGTATCGTGTAGGCTATGTTTGCCGATGACTCGTTTAAAGATGCTTTCCTTGCCCAGCTTAGCATTGAAGTCTCCTAGTCAATTTTGATGTCATAGCTGGGACATTGGGCATACGTTCTGTCTAGGAGATCGTAGAAATCATCTTTGGTGGAGTCATCCTTGTCTTCCGTGGGGGCGTGGACGCAGATCAGGCTGATATTAAGAAATTTAGCCTTGATATGGATTGTTATGAGGCGCTCGCTCACTCGCTCCCTACAGCAGTCGCCGTAGTAAATATCGCAGTTTTTCATCCGCTTTATACCCGGTCCATTCCATCGCATTTCCTGGAATGCGGTTATGTCCGCTTTATAGCGGTCTAGGGCGTCCGCAAGTTTTTCGCCATTCGCCATTCCCCGTCTGCAATTTCCATAGGAAATCTCCAGATGGCACCACGGGGAGGTGGGGATAGGACTAACTAACAGTGCCGCCAGATGTTTGACTGCGGTGGCTCCTCTCGCTTTTTAGCAGGCCAGCACCCGTCGGATAGAATCTACCCCTAAAAGGCCCGTCTATGATAAGAAAACAACAGAAAGTCTCCTAAAGTTCAGCGGGAATATTCTATTGGCAGTCGGTGCCCTCACTGGGAACTGCATGATATTCTACCATGCAGCTCGACTAGGCGAGTCCGAGGGACGAAAAGGACATTGAATTCATTCATCACCTACTGTACGAGTGCCCGACACTGCCGCAAAACGGGAACATATTCCTTGGAAGTCCCTTGCTTTCGGAACTAGAAAGAGGTAGTATTGTCCTGAACAGACTACTGAGATTTCTATATACATATGTAGGTGGTTCAGCTCAACAGGTAGTCTAAGTCTCGTAGTCTAAGTGAGTCTTGACCTCTCCTCAAGAGGGCACCCAGTTACCTTACCTTACCTTCTACTTTTACACGTCTAAACGTAATCTCACTTATAGCCATCATTTCTTTAACTCCAATTTCGAGTTTCTTAGTTACCAATCACTTCTCTATCGTTTTTGGTTTTGTGTTGTGTCTTCTCTCTCCTTTGTATAAGCGAGTTAATGCCATCAGTGATGGTTGAGATGTTTTTCCAAACTCGTTCGTCTCCAGTCTTAGAAACCCTTATGGCTTATTTCTATTGGTAGTTGTGTGGTTTAGCTTACACTATAATATGTGAGCATATACTCCTAAACTTTGCAAAGGCTTGCCAGTTGTTTTGGTTTGAAACAAGGATAGTTTGGATAGTACTCAATATATATCCACTGTTCTTCAAAACAACCGTCTGATTTGATTAGCAAATCAATAATGTTGTTCATCTCATTCTCGTTTCGGTCGGATGTCAAATAAAACAAAATCCTTTCGTCCCCAAACGCATTTAACCCATAACTATCACATTAGCCATTCAACGTTGTTTGATATGTAAAATTATTCGTACATGCCACTACAGATTTTCAAGGATACGCTGTGCTTCAGTTCGAAATATTTAACTTTCGAACCCAGAGCGTTGCTTTCCCTTTTTTTTTTTTGGTAGCCTACCTATCAAATAGGGAGCGACGTAGGACGTCGTTTAAGGCAAGTTAACAAATTTAATGAACCAATTTCTATTCCACTTTCGCAGTAGATACGCATCGTAACTAAGAGTAAACATAATTGTCCTTTAAGATCTTATTTATGTACGTCGCGATTCTCACTCCAACTTCCATCGCCAGTCCGCTCCTGCGTCTACGAATTGTCAGCACTTCAGTATTGTGCACCACTCTATAATTTATTTAAATCGTTCGTCTGAGTAGTCAGCGTCTTTGAAAGTACGCAAATATGCTTGCAGGGCATGCCATCATCAGGCAGGACAAATATAATGTTTATTTCTATCGTTTCTCCTTTGCCCTTACATTTTTCTCTGCTGCCTTTTTGCACCTCTTTGCCATTTTATTTGAGAAAAAAAAACAAACACACAGAAATTTTTTAATGCGACTACCCTTGGAAGAAGTGTTAGGAAGGAAAGAAAAATGCGAACAAGGACTCTGTACATGCGTTCGGCGGGTTCGGAAGGAACCAAATCCGAAGACGAAAATGGTGGCGGATGGTTGCCAATATTCAAATCAATTGGTAGAACGGGGGGAATATTTAGGGAAGACTCTAAATACATTCCTGATAAGTGAATTAGTACGGGATTCTTGGAATGTGTAGCTGGTAGATGCAAGTGATTGAAATTCATCTTTAAGGAATGAAGATACATACATATATGTACATACATCAACCAAGCTCGTTGCTGAAGCACGTTCGTCAGTAAAGGACCTGTGACAATTGGTTTATCTGGAATTTAAATAGTAACTGGAGATGTACATACATACATACATATGTACATATTGCACTGTCAAACCTCCATTATAAGAGGTTAGAGCATGGAACAAGTGCCAAGCTGGTAAACCAAAGTCCATTCTCAAATCTCGTATTGGCTTCTTTGCGCCAAAGACGGTAAAGGCCAATATTCTACCTAGTGGGGACAATGGTCTCCAGGTAAATCCACAATAGACCAAATATTTACGCTACGGCAGATCTTGGAGAAGACCCAGGAATGCCAAATCGACACTCACCTGCTGCATATGACAGCGTGTATAGAGATGAGCTATACAAATGACAATGGAGAATTCTCGCTGCTGCATTAAGGTCGGTAATGAGCAAACCAAGACCGTTGATGTTAAAAAAGGATTTAGGCGAGGTGACGCGCTGCCATGCAACTTTTTCAACATCGTGCTTGAAAAGATCGTGCAAGAGTCACTGGCCAACACAAGAGGTACGATTTATTTCAAGTCTACGCAATTGCTTGCGTACGTCGACGACATTGATGTGAGTGGACGGACACAGCGAGACGTCAATGAGGCCTTTGAGGTAGAAGCGGCTAAGATGGGTCTCAAGGTTAATGAGGGTAAAACCAAATATCTGCTTTCATCTAAAAGAGACCGTCAACACCGACGTGTTGGCCAGAATGTCATCATGGGCGGATATAATTTTGAAGTTGTAAAGGTATACGTCTACCTTGGCTCACTGATGACCAGCGACAACAACACCAGCGCTGAGATAAAACGCAGAATCACTCTTGCCAACCGCTGTTTCTTTGGGCTCAAGAGGGAATAAAGAAGTAGAGCCTTCTCTCGGAAAACCAAGGTGACACTATATAAGCCCTTAATCATCACAGTCCTCCTTTACGGCGCAGAGGCTTGGACCTTAACAAAAGCGGATGAAGATGCCCTTGGTCGTTTCGAGAGCAAAACTCTGCGTACTGTCTATGGTCCCGTTGGTTCAAGCGGTGTATTGAGGAGAAGGTTTAGCGAAGAACTGTACGGGTTCTACAGCGACATCTGTCCGGTGCGACGTATACGGATACAGCATCCAAGGTGGCTAGGCCATGTAGAGCGCATGGAAAATACAGCTCCGACCCGAAAAGTCTTCGAATCCACCCCGGAAGGCAGGCGTGGCAGAGGACGGCCGTATCAACGGTGGTGCACGCAGGTGGAAGAAGACCTTAACCAACTGGGCGTGCTGCGCTGGAAACAGCTGGCCAAAGACCGTGCCAGCTGGAGGCGCTTGTTGGTTGAGGCCCCGGTTCACCACGGACTGTAGCGCTACCTAAGTAAGTAAGCAAAGTAAGTAACCTACAGTTATTCTCAGATCTTAGAAAGATCGAGCATGGAAAATGATTTCCATGGAATGAGGGGATAATAGGAGCCATGAAAGCACAAACGAATCAAAAAATTTGTATAGCAATTACAGAAAGAATACGGGTAAATTAAGAGTTGAAAGCCTCTAAACAGCAGGCTAATTCTCTAAGATAGAGGAAAGTTCAACAAAAACCATTGCCATTTCCTAAAACGGCGGTTGACTTTATATTCGAATCCTTCTGCCTAAGGGGACCGGAATGTCTGGCCGTTTGACACATGGACATCAGCTCGATCTTCGAAGGTGACCCTCGATGTGAATGAATATATTACGAGCTTTAATTTCGTAATGTTCATTGTCCCGCAAGACTAGAAATAACGGTCCTGGTAAAATTTATAAAACCAGGTCTCAAATAGGTTCGAATTCTTACCTCTACAGAAACACATTGAGGACATATTTGGAAGTTTGTAAGAATGAATGAAACAAATGTTTTTTTTTTCTACTTTGCAAAGTAGAATATTTTATTAATAGAAATTGAATAAAGCCATCTTTCCGTACAGAGTGTTGAGTCCATTCAAAAAGGTTAAATCAAAATCCATGTAGAGCCTACGTAAAAATAAAAAATCGTTATTTTATAATATTCATTTAAGGAGTATTAATCGTTAACCATTTCAACCGGAATTCTGATTAGCTGCTTGAGCAAGCTGATTTAACAAATTCTGTAAATATTGTCCAAGGGGACATGGAGGAGCAGCACCTTGAGATTGAGCTGAAGTAACAGCAACGGCTATTACAACAATTAAAAGCACAAGGAAGAAACCGAATTTAGAAAACATCTTTCAAGTTTGATTGTCACCAACTTATGATCAAAAAGCAGTTTAACTTCTGCTTAAATACTACTCAAGAAGTCATGCAAAAATTTACCGAGCTTTAAAGGTTGTACGTCAATTGCACACCTGTTTAAAGAAAATAACAAACAAACTCGTACATTTTTGGAGAAACAGATGTCTCGAGTAATCAGCAAATATGAATTTGCTGTGTAAGCCGTATTAACTATTTGCGCAAGTGTTCCTTGAATTTGAAAAGTGCAATATTCTCTGTTTAATATGACTCTTATAAATGATACTGTTATTGGAAAAACTGCGTATTCAATTTAAGGTTGGATTTCGTTCAAATAAATGTTATTCAATAGCACACGCCATTCGGGTGATTGGGGGAGGCTAGGCTCCGGATTTTAATGTGATGTAAGCCCACTATACATATGTATGTATGTACGCAAATTGGCCAGCCTTAGTTCCACGGTTTTTGGTATCAGTGCCCCCGCCCAGTCGAGCAAGAAAGCGGCACGGCTTTTTCGAACTGCTCGTCATCTTGAGCATCACTACAGTCCGACGTATTACCATTAAGATCTATCTCATGGAGATAAGAAGAAGAACGTGTGGTAGAAAAGGTTTCAGGACTTGCGAGGATACGAGTTAGCTCATCCTTTACAAGAGCATACATTTCGTAACGCGTATTATCGGCGAAGAAGTGTAGTTGTTTATATTCGGGCCATAAGAATGCAGCTTCATAGTTTATGAGCGTGATGTCATTGAAATGTAATGTCAAAAACATTATCCAAACAGTGTCGAATAACCACTTGGACTTCGATCCATGTTTGGGCATTGTTTGTTAGGTTTATTTTTGGCTTGTGTAAGAGCACTAAATGAATTGTAGGCTTTTTATCCCTCTCAGACAGTAACGTTACTGTTTTAAATGGCTGCTAAAATATAAACAATCTATCTAACAGATATTTTTCAATTCCATGAAGGCGATACTGTTCCTTTGCCGTCTCTATTATTTTTTCAATAGTTTGAGCATTTTTTTGATTCGAAAGCAACATATCAAATTTTGTGTTCCTACCTAAGTGCACTCTTGCCTAACTATCAATTTTCCAAGGACTTTATCACAATTCACGATACCTACTCGCTACGATGCGAGATTCTACCATGCATAATCATTCCAGAAAAGGAATCGGCGATGCATTCAGAAACGATGCCGATTACGTAATCTAATCGCTTGGTGTTATACTTGGCGATTATTAATCCGAGTACTTTTGGCATAATCGCGCAGTGCCCTAATAGGTTTATATGTGTGTACATATGTTGGCGTTACAGTCCATGAAGGACCAAAGCCAACCCAGTTCCCTAATAGGTACCTTCATGTAATTATGTTTAAAGGTAGCTTCTAAAATGGTCAACGGATTGTTTTGAAAGTTAACTTGATAAATGGTCATCCAACGGATGCACTATGCACTATGCAATTTTGTTAATATCGCTATCTGCCTCTGTCACCACAATTTGTTCTCCATCATTTTTTCTCCCAAGAATTTTATTCCTCCCAAACCGTTTATTTATTATTAAGCTAATTACAAGCTACACTACTTAAACAATCTAAACTTTAAATTAAACTCAAATATCAGCTACTTAACCTATGAGAGAACAGGGTGAAGTGGCGTGTGGGAGGTAGAGGCAGGATTTTTTTTTTTTTTAAGATTTCTTTATGAATGCAGAGATAAATGAAAGTCAAGGGATATTTGAGAATGGTTAGCTAAACGTGACATTCTACATATTGGTTCGTTTTAGCCATAGTTAGTGCGATGAGGTATTGGGGGGGGGGGGGGGGGGGGGGGGGTCTGAAAAGTGGAGTAGATCTTAGGCGACGAGGGTTGGTATTGAGCGAAATCATTTCAAGGAGGGCAGGCGAGTCGATAATGAAGAGAGTCGTAAATGAAGAGAATGTCAGCTGCTTCACGGCGTGCTTTCAGGCTGTGTGAGCCGACCAATTGTAGTCGGTCTTCGTAGGGTGGTAATACAGTCCTGTCAGATCATGGGATCATTGGGGGTGGCCGTGGTGCAGTGGTTAACATCATCGACCGCCGAGCGGAAGGTTTATGGTTCAAATTCGCTTCATAGCCAAGAAAAAGTAGTTTCTATACCGCCAAAAAGTATGCAACGCTGTTGAGAATGGAAATTGACCAGACGTACTGCTGCAGGCATAACACTCACAGTATATGGTCAAACGAAATTCATCCTCTGCGTATGCAATACTAAAAAGTGCTTGAACGAATTTGGGCGGCTCTCGTCCTATCTAGGTCTAGGACAACCACCCCTGAGAGTAGTGAACGAACATCAACGACCCCAACCACTGTACTCCGTTCAGGTTGTGTGTGTCAACACATCATAAGAGAATATAAAAACTCTTGAACCTGCGCGAGTCTCTAAAAAAAAAAAAAAAAAAAAAATGGGAGACCTCTTAAGGCAAAACGCAGAAATCTACGTTGCACAGCTTCAATTCGTGCAGAATGGCTAACGTAGTAAGGAGACCAGGCTTGACTGGCATATTCCAGGACAGGTCTGACGTATGTAATGTAGAGGGATTTAGTGACGTAGGGATTCGAGAGTTCCTTAGACCAACGTTTCATAAAACCAAGGGCAGAATTACTTTTGTGTATGATATGATTGATGTAGGAGAGAAAGTTTAGCTCTCTGTCGCATATGATACCTAAGTCGCGTATGAAGGAGACATGAGTGTGTTCTAGGAGCAAAGGGAAAGCGTTTCCAAATGAACGTAACGAACTGGCTTTTACCGATGTCGAGTTCCAGGTAGTTGTTGTCACACCAATTATCCAAGGATACAAGGTCGCTTTGGAGTGCAAGCGAGTCTGCAAGAGTTGATAGTGTCTTGTTGATTTTCATGTCGTCTGCATATATCTTCTAAGAAAAGGTCGACATCGTTAACAGCGAGGACAAATATTAAAGGGCCGAGATGACTACCTTGCGGAACACCGGAAGAGACAATGATGGGGTCAGAGATTTTCTTTTCTAAAAAATACTCTATATTGGGGATTCTCAAGGTACGAATTTCCAGTTAACAGCTTTTGCTTTGTTTTTGGCTAGTCCCAGCACCTTTTTGAAATGCGCGGTTAATTGACTGTTTATAGTATATGATATTTACTTATATCCGCGAATGTCAGATTTTTCTTTTCTTTTGTCTTTTCTAGGTTGGCACTTTTCATTTGTTTTCCTGTAAAGCTAACTGATATGATCTTCAGTTACTTGTTTTTTCAATCCACGTACGCATATATTTCCTTAATGTCACTCTCGTTTATGTTTATATTTAGTGCATCACCTACTGCATTTACAACGTCATACACATTTTCGTTGTTCTTCATTGGGGTACCTCTTATTTCATTGCTATTTTCAATTTGCTTCGGTTCCAATGTGTTAATTTGCTTTTGTAGACTTGTTATGAGCACATCTTTTATTTCATTTTATTTTCTGTACTCTCCTATGTCCTGCATTCAATTTTTAATTAGCTCATTGTTTTTGGCAGGTGCAGTGTTTAGCTCGTCATATTTGATACTGGTGAATTCGACTGTTTTCATATATTCTTTTATCATTGCTTTGATTTCTTTTAGTTCCTTGTATACATTCATATTTTCGTTTAGCTGAACCGATGAGCTATTCGTATTTGATGTACCTTTTGGAGAGTCTGCAGTTCGGGATCTCCTTGCTTGCTGGATTTGTACGTTTCCCTCTTGTACATTTTCCTTTCCCCTAGAGAATGTACATTCCCATGCTTTTTTTGTCGATACTGAATATTTCTTCCGAGAGTAATGTACTTCCCAAGCAAAGATAAAGGGTCCTCACAGCAAGCGCAATTTCCAAGCGCCGTGGCGCAGTAGTTAGTGTGTTTGACTCTGACGCACGATGAGCTAGTTCGGATCCCGATAGCACCAACGCCATCGATTGTTTATTTCGCGGCGTCCCTCCTCAACGGGATACTGGCAAAACCCCCCGTACTATACTTGCCATGAAAACGCTTCTCGACTCACGCCGTTCGGAATCGGCATTAAACTGTAGGTTCCTTTCACCTATGTGAAAGATAAATCACACACAACATGGGTGATTGAGAGAAGCTTGGCTCTGGTCCTTCATGGGCTGTAACGCCACCAAAGAAGGAGAATTGTATATGTAACTATCGACCCAGGTTCTTCCGCTACGTAGTCGAAAGATCGATGAGTGCAAACGTAGTTGAAGTGACAGATAGTTTGTATATACGGATCTTTTACTTTGATTGTGTTAGTCCTGCGTTGTACCAACCAGCAAGCGAAAAGAAAGAAAAGTAAAAAAGATATCTCACACATACAGAGACAAAATGTCAGTTCGACTCCTCGACCCAGGTTTACATGCATTTTTTCAACTCGATCCAGCTTTGCTAGTTGAATCGAGTCGAGTCGACTCTATTTTAAGTCGATCCGCGTTTATACGGATTTCGATCCTAGTTGAATCCGGATTCAACTACGCATGTAAACGGGGTATCTGCAAATAGACCTTACCAACAATTTTTTTTTGTTTTTTGATTATTTTGCGCTAATGGTGAAAAACATGTCGACACTCTTAGAACTCAACTCAACTGATTCGTTACAGCTTGGTGCAACGAGGCGACAATACGAACGTGGCTTACATAACACGTAGTGAATTAAAACGCGCTCTTAACCTACGAGAGCCGGGCTTGACCGTAATTTTTGAGATCAAAATTTAATATTTGGGTCCCCGCGATAATGCTTTGTATCCGCTCGACTAACAACCCCGGCAGCTTGCTTATTCCACTCGAGATAAATGACGTATCCTGCAAGGGCAACCTCGACACGGGTGCCACCTGCACGATAATCCACCTCATTCGGAAGATGGTCGGCGATGATTCAATCGCAAGCCATTATCCAGACCGCTTCTGGGGAGACAACAGCAGTGAGCGGAGCGCTATATGCCACGCTCCAACCAGAAAATCTTAAATTCGAGCAGCTTTTATATGTCGCTGCTATTTTGGATGATTGCACCTTGGGCTTAGATGTTCTACAGCGATTTTCGTCATGGATTGATCTACGAAATAAAGAACTACATTTGGAAAGAGAAGTTATATCATGGAAAAGGTTATTCGATTCCCGCAACATCAGCTATCCCCCGTTTCCGACTACTGGTTAGGCATTACTCCTTCAATTTCAGTCGTCGAAACGGTGCACGTCAGAATACTGACTCCACATTTGCTGTGTTTGTCAGGTATCTGACCAATACCTTAGACCTCGGACTGAGACATTTTACTGAGGAAGGAAGATCTAATAACTAATGTCGAGAACCGACCAGAATTATTTTGATGTCGTCGAATTGATAATTTAGAGAGTGAAACTTTACCCGCGCTATCTGAGTAGATCTTAGAAATGATAGCGAGAACTGATGTCTACCGGACGCAAGAGGAGCAGGAAACTCTGGTGTCTTTAATGTCTCGTAATTTGAACCTCTTTTCAGGCATTCAAGGACGCACTATTTTTGTACAGAACCAGATTGATACTGGCTTGACCGATACACCCCCTACATTTCAGCGACTGATGGATGGGGTGTTAGAGAGTCTGCCGCAAACAATGTGCTTGGTATACTTTGATGATGCATCAACCAACTATGCGTGCGGCGCTGGAAACAGCTGGCCAAAGACCATGCGAGCTGGAGACGCTTGTTGGTTGAGGCCCAGGTTCACCACGGACTGTAACGCCACCTAAGTAAGTAACAATGGTCCTAACATGGTAAAGGCCAAGGTCTTTATATCCCTCAGTCTGAGAGGCATGAACAGGCTCATTGAATTGCCGTGTGAAGGTTACCCTGAGAAGGTACGCCCTTCTTAGTCTTTTTAGTAATGACCCCGTCGAAGAGGGACGTGCAGTTAGGTATTACTTCGCAGGGCTGGTTAGCAACTCATGCTATGTGCTCCAAATCGGCCGTTTGGCCGTTTCAGTTTTACTTATTCTTTCCAGTCTTTTTAGCTCGTCCTGCACCCTCGTTATAAGTAAGCAGATCTCCAGCCAGTAGTCCTCTGAGTTTATCATACGGCTTACTAGAAACTCTGGAACCGGCAGGTCAGTTCTCCCTGCAAAGCGTCCGCAATGGAATATGGTGTGTTTGGCTTAGATATAGCCACCGTGACTTGGCAGGAATTGCATAAGGTGGAAATTGCAATCACCTTGCGCTCTTTTTCCATCGGTATTTTTTCTTGTTGTCCCACCTAATGGACCTTGCCCTTTCTTCGGCTTTTATCTCCGGACAAAAATGGGCTCTTGACGGTCTCTGGTTCACCTATGGTAAACCTTGTGTATCTCGTTGGCGAAGATGTCGATGGGGACCATACTCCCAATGAAACAGGCTGCTTCATCCGAGATTGTACAAAAACCACATATTGTCCTTATTACCAGAGCCTGTATGCCGACGAGAGCTTTCTTCTTGTCTCCTTCGTTGTAAGGGCTCTGGCCCAGACCAGCGCAGCGTATGGGAGTATTCTGCCTACCACTCTGGAAAGCAGAATCTTCCTCGCATCCTGGTCCACCGATGTTCGGCGCCATTCTGGAAAGCGATGCCTGCATTTGTGACGACTTTCTGCAGTATTCGGCATGAGCATTTATATTAAGTTGGTTGTCGAGTAATACCCCCAAGTATTTGAAGACCTCTTTAGACTTAACTGGCTGGCTTCCAGCCCGGAGGTTTGCGTATTCCACGGTCTTTCGGCTGGTTAGTAACACAGTCTCCGTCGTATGATCGGCAGACTCTAGCTAATTTTTGATCCTGACGACCGCTTCATTTGTGGCAGACTCTATCTCACGTACCGTTTCGGTACGGTAACTACTACAATAATCCTTACTCCCCGTGGCAGTGTTAATCGCAAAATTCCGGCATATATTATGTTCCACTGAAGAGGTCCAAGTACTGAGCCCTGAGGGACTCCCGCAGGAACATTAAAGTCATCGTCCGTCTGACACCTCAGGTTCCTGTCAGAGAAGGTAGCTAAACAGTTTCTTCACGTGGTAATCGGGAGCGTCCATTCTGGTCATAGACCTGCTAATACAAAGCCAGTTTGCGGAGTCAAAGGTGTTTTTTACGTCCAGTGTTACTACCACGTATTATTTCTTTGTACCCCAACGTTATCTTTTCCCCCGTACTGTTTCAGCTGCTGTGCCTTCTACCTCTTTTATGGCATCGATGGTTTCCTGAAACCATATTGGCGGTCGGACTAAGCTCCTCTTTCTTCTGCAACGCCGATTAGTCTGCCATATATGATACATTCTTGGATCATATTGGCCGATACGCCGAAGGTTCCTTTGGGGAAGCAACAAAAGGTGTTGGAGTTTCCATAGTACAGGGAAAATCCCCTCCTGAACGCACATTAGCATCATTGCTTTAAAAATATCTGGTCTCATTTTCACGGCTGTTTTTATCGCTATGTTTGGGATACTCCTATTTTCCTGTTATTGGCGGGATCTAGTCCATTCTAATATCCCTCGTTTCGTTGCCCAAAGTAGATGGTCTATGGGGAATTAGATGCTCTACTATTTTTTCCAGCATTGTTAAGCAAGATACCTGCGGGGATTTGTTGTCCCTCAGGTTCTTTGTTAATCCAGGCCTGTTCCTGTTGCTTTGTTGGCGAAAATCCCGCCTCAGGGGAGTCTTGTGAAAAACCGCTGTCTCAGTCTTTCGCCATTATGGAGAAAGACAATAAGCCATAAAAACCACACAAACGTATTTGATCTAAATCGGATCAGTTTAACTATGGTATATACAAAACGCCTTCAATTTTATGCAAACGTAATTGATTTCTTTTTACTACACCACTACTGCACCTTTAACTACCATATGACGTCCTTACCAATTCCATTTAATTTTGTTGCAAATTCATTTTAACGATGTCAGAGATGTCTCCGACATTCAGACACCTTACTCATTGTTTTCTAGCATACCTACAATTGAATGGCCTTGCATTGTCAGGCAATACGGGACAAGAGCTAAAATGGGTGTAGACAACACGTGTAAGCAGATTTGCGAAAGTTGGTTGATTTTCCAACACGTAAGGTACTACTGTACCTGTAAGGTTTTTGGATGTATTTAAGAACCAATGAAGGGTTTTCTTTTAACTGCACACTTTTTTGTCTAACACCACCAATATCTAATTGGAGCGTTTAAGTAAAGCTCAAATAACAAAGACGAAGACAAATTACTTAACGAAAATCGCATCATAAGCCCTCAGACTGTCATCACTTATGCAGGCCTTGAAAACGCTGCATAAAACGAAGAAAAAAACATCAGTCAACAGCTTAATCACAGCCAATGATTCCCCCAGCTTAATTGAGATGCCGTATGTAGTAGTTTCCATAAAATGATTAAGCTTTCTACCCTTTTGCAATTGCCATTCGACGACGATGGCGAAGGCAGATGAAAAAAAAAAAACCAAAAACAACAACAATGACAGCTAGAAGAGCAACGAGCATACATATAAAAAAGCACACCTCAATCTTACCCTGGGAAAAATCATGAGAGTTCGGTTACATCATGTAATGAAAAACTAAGTACACAAGTTTAACATTTGCAACAGCAGCACTAGTGACACTACTTAGGTATGTAACTATCCTTCAGGAGCATCATCACCGTTATCGTCGGCGCGGCTTATGGTAGCATAAACCGAAAAGACTCCTTCATACCATACGTATCATACGGTTTTTTTTTTTTCATAGTTACAAAGTGCAAGTCGGGAAAAAGGACCAGAAAAGAAATGGCACAAAATACATTGAAAAACAAACAAATATGAAAAAAGAAAAGGACTTAAGAGTCTCACCTCATACATTTACCATTTTCTCATTTTCGCATTTTCCTTTGCACCCTTAAGCCCCCCCATTCATAGTTTTTGCCACTCTCTTAGCATTTACATATAAGAACACAACAACGGCAGCAAGCAACTTCGCTCAACATAATTGCGAATGGCTTTATGCGTTTTCAGAAACGAGAGGCAATACGGAACGGAGGCATTTCAATGAGCCATACTCATTCAGAGAAGAGCGAAACAATAAACAACGCAAGGACGAGGTGAGAAATTCAACTCTCGCGCTCTTTCTCTCCCTCGCGAATAAGAGAAGTGGGCTTTGGTGAGAGGAAGTTTCTTAACACTCTCACTCAGTTACTGATAAGAAACATCCGTGAAAGCTTAGAGGGGTGTGTTTTTGTTTGTTTAACACTCTCATGTAAGGTCTGACGTATATGTTATTGTCGGTACTCAACAGTTATTGTATATTATAGTTTCGAAAATAGCATTTTTAGCGCATGGCTTTTTAAACGGGGTGTATTATGGTCCCTCTGTTCGAATATGAATGGCGGCCACTATTCACCGATGGACTTGATGTATGTCAGGGATGGTATAGAAAATGTATTGTTAAATGAAATGTGGTAACTGTCACTTTAGGAAAAGGTCTTAGAACCTTAACTGGGAGAGGGTAGATGTATTTGTTTGTATATGTACTCGTAGGGTCCAATGTCAATTTGTAGTAATATTTTTTGAAATGTCATCTGTTTGTTGTCCAAATATATTTCGAAATATCCAACTCGACATTTTGATGCCCCCCAATTCGATATAAGTGTTGAAGGTGTAGTAAATTCGAAGAATTGTACAAAAAGGATACAAGAGAAAAAGCACCTCTTCAGAGTATTTCTCTATCATATCGTACGAGACGATAATGATTCCTATTCACCACCCAAACGATGGCCCCCTCTCCTGCATCATCACCTACACATGCTTGATTCTATTATCATTCTTCGTTCATCTACAACAATATCCGTGACCCGTAACCTAGAGAATTCATCCGAAAACGGAGAGTATAAGAATATGAAATATGTAGGTATCCAAAAAGTTTATCATAACCTCTTTTTTATTCATGTTCTCATCATCTCGATTTTCCGAAATTCGATGATTTCTTTCCCTGGCTATAGTGTGCCTACAATGGCTGCTCTCTTTTCATCAACATCATCTACAATATTGCATGAAATGGCTGGTGGAAAATGTTCGAATTCGAGAGCAGGATCCCAGTAAAAGTACAGTTGGGCGCGACACGTGGTATGGAGAGGACATCATTTTTTATTCCTAAACTACTTCATCAAATAACTCTCTGATATATACAACAACAATCTGTTCTTAAATATAAAAATAATTATTGGGTGGAAAAATAGTATATACCGTTAAGTTCGAACGTTTACTTATTAATTAAAAAGTCTATTTAAATCGAGGTACAATATTTTATTAAACTACAAATCGCTTGTCCCACATATTGCAGACTCCAATTCTCCGGCGTTTGCTCTCCTTTATTTTGTAAGCCCCCCCCCCCCCCCCCCCTCCCTCTTCTATTGGAAATAAAAAATCGAAAGAAAGTTGAAAGAGAGAGTTACTCAGTTTACAATCCTCTGCCTTAGCCACCAACGCCAATCATCGTCCACGCATACCACCAGTTAAATAGGTGAAGGAAAAAAATAATAAAAAAAAAATTTCACGAACGGGATGTAATCCAAAACGGACGGATGCTATACGGTTTGAGTTTAAAAGCAGATCAATTTCACACGAGGTGCAATAGCAGAATATACCTTAATCGGTTGTTCGCGGCGAACTTAGGCGGTGGTGCTTTTTTGTTTTCCTTCTGACATCCTTTATGCTCCTCATGGACCAACAGTGGACGAATAACACGAAATATGTGTGTGATTTTTACTAATCGGGAAATGTGTTTTTTGCTTTTTTGAAAAATAAATAATTTGTTCAGAAAGTGAATAATAAATGCCGGTGTGCTATGACCGCAATAGAATTATTTCTCTTGGGAATCATCACCATATAAGTGGGTGCTATTTAGAACAGATATGAGAAAAATGCTCTAAACAGTTTCATCTCAGTATCAAAGAACAATTTTCCTTCAAGTGCTTTCGTTCCTTTCCGTTTTTATTTTTTAATATTTTTTTTTGTATCTTTCCATTCTGAACAAAACAAATACACAAAAATACCTAGAAACGCATACACCCAGCAACGCTGCTTAACACACGAGTACACAGAAAGTGAGAAAAAAAAAAGCAAAAAACCCAGTGATGATCCTGGTCTCCATCTACATCTCCATTGCCATCGCCACTGCCATCTCAGTCACCGTCACCGTCTATCTCTCCTCCGTCTTCGTCTCATCGTTTTTCGTTTCTCCAATAAAAACAGTGGTACATGCGTAAATGTAATAATGAGAATTTCGCTGCTACTGCTGCTGTTGCTGCTGTGCTCGTGATTTTGCTGTTGGATGGATAAATCTTCTAGGTGGTGCGTCTCTCAATCTATGATTGCTGTTGTATTCCGTTGTCGTCCTTTCTTACACGTAGATTTTCCCGTCTTTTTCATACATTTTTATTTTCATTTTATTTATACAAAACACCAATTAATACTATACTACAACTACACGAAAGGTAATAGTACAATCAAGAACTAAAAATAAAAATAAGGATTAAAGAAAAAAAAATAAAAACGATGAAACCAGAAAGAGAAATAATTTGTTTACTATAGTACACATATACAAATATATATATTTTTTAAAAATAAAGTTTCTCATTACAATATACATATGTACATGTTTTCCTGTTTTTGTTTCCTGACTTTCCAATATCCCGGGATTCATACGCCTCGTAACGATTCAATTACCTATACCGTCGCGGCTTAAGCTAAACGTCTCCGAAATAAAAACGTATCATATGCCCTATGAACTAAGCTTTCGTGCTATCTGTTTTCAGTTAACCTTAATCCGATCATCCTCGTTGTGACTTAGTAAACTTAACTTAATTCCGTTATAAGGATAGTGAGAATGAGAATGCGATTGAATTGTCACGCCAAGCGAATACATGTAGATGAGTTTTTAAGTCATGCTTTGAGATAAGAAAATTATAAAAATCTTGAGTGAGATAAAAATGATTAAGATTTAAAAAGAATTGTATTCATTAAATAAGTATTTAGATAAATGTGTGAATATTAAGGTTTCTATGTGTAATTCAGTAAATTAAAAACCGTATGTGTACTGTTAAGTGTTAGTGTTGTAGGCGAATGAAATAAAATAATAATAAAGGAATTATCGTTAAGGAGGAGTAAAATAAATTTATTTGCACCATTCCGGCAGAGGAGTAAGGCAGCAGCTGCTTTAAGGATATTGTTCTTCCTCCAGAGTGTCTACAGTGAGTTTAAATGCATCTGCTTTAATTGGTATAAATTAATTGGATCCCTCGAGATATTCTTATATTATTCAAAAAATAGCTCTTGATTGTCTCCTTTAAAAAAATTGTGGGAAAGACAGTTTTTCTGTTCAATATGCTGACCTATGTAGCCGATCGAATGAGTTACACGCAAAAAAAAAAAAAAAAAAATGCGGTTATCCTGTCTTTTTTGAGAAACCAAAATAAATAATAATTAGAGAAAGATTTTGTTATAAAAAGATAAGCAACAATAAAATTCCATAGCTCCTTAGATAAGTGTAAATATGTTGGATATTTCTTTTATACATACTTAGAGCCAACAATAGAACGAATCAGCGTCCGGAAAATTGTTACCACTTTCATAAGCCCATTAAAAAATGCAAATAGTTTTATTCGTATTTAATAAAAAGAAAATAGGAATAAGAAATTCAATTTCAAAACCCTATAAATATCAGGAACCAAAATAAAAATCACCTTTTCCTAAATCCATCATCCGCATAAAGCATCTTTTAAAAAAAAAATCCTTCTGAAGGACTGTTCCCAAGAATTGCGAAAAATGAAAAACAAAAAAAGAAATCCTTTGTACCGACTTGAACGTATACCTTGATAGGCATGAAGACGATAACAAAAGGGCTGAAGTCATAATAAGCTTAAATCTTCCCAAAATTGCTCGCGAGCAATTTGGCTGTCATAATTTAGTCCTTTATAATGTCGTTTCTGTGAGAATGGCCCCAATTTAGGGAATCATAAGTAAAGCCTCTTAAGCATATAACTGTAAAAGCGTGTATGAATTACATTTTTCATTACAATGAATTTACGACAAGTTACCCAAACATTGTAGTTTTGTTTTTCCTTCTTTTTTCTTCCAAACTTTTGATGTAAATAAAGCGTACATATGCTTAGTACTACTGTATATACATATTTTTGTGAAAACAAGAGCGGATTTTCCAGTATTAAAGAGATGTGTACTTGAAAATAAAAGACATTTTACTTTTTGACTGACAGAAGTTGTTGCAATATTAACCCAAGTTCTTTTATTTATTGATTTTTTTAAAACGTCTTTGTTGTTTTTTCAAAACTAAACTATAGCACAGAGGAATTTACTCGTTCCCTTTTGCAAAATGTTTAATGGGCACTTTTTTTGGGCATAGTTTTATAAGTTGAGTGAGGATTAGTGCTTACAGTGCTTATTTAGATCTTAGTAGGTAGTATATGAAAACTAAAGCAATAAATTGATGAAATTCCGTGCTTAAAAAAAGAGAAGATAATTTCAATGCTTTAATCTTCGGTTAATCCTTTCGCCCCGCAATGCGAATAGGTAAGTTAGAAATAATCTTATTGTTTTGATATGTCGCTAACCAACCCCTAAGTTATAATATGCCAAAATATTAGCCCTCTGCGGCGGGGGCGGGGCGGGGCAGCCTGGTACAAAAATGTACCAATCGAGATGTTAGGTGGTACTTTTTCGTACCACTCGTCCGGTTTGAAATAAAATAAAACAATTTCTCATAAAACACAGAATATTGACTTCATTTTATTGAAAATTTGTGAATGGAAAGGCTTAAAACATTTTTTCGCACAAAAAGACATCGCATTCCTTGCACATTATTTTTGTGCGCGACTGTTTTTCCACTAGCCTGCAGCTATAACATCGACGTCTACTAGATTCCTCGAATGGCAAATGTTCTATCCCTGATTCTCGCTTGGGTCGAGCATTTCGGTGAATGATCTACGAATAGCTTTCGCTCGTTAGTACATTGTGCTATCTAAATGTAAAGAGACCGTGGCAAGAGCTTGTGAAAAATGCCGAGTATTAATGACGATTTGCGAATAGTTTCTAAAATTTTACAGACTCGTGTGTGTAAGTCATTTTTTAGGGATGAGTGCTTCACCTGGCGTAGTCCAGCCAAAACTTACACTGCGTGCCGATTCTGAAGTGTTTGGAAAATCTGGTACTTCATGCAGGTTCAGCATCTAACTTCTCAATTCCAGCCAATTCACTATCAAACTCATCTTCAGAAGCGGAATCTACGTGATCATCTCCAGAGTCTGTTTCCGAATTATTACTACCTGCGGATTCGTAGAAATCGTCACTATCCAAATAAAAGTCTTGTCCGCTTGATGTAGCAGTCTCGTCCTCCATGTCATTCTTATTTGGTCATTATGCATTGTAATCTTGAAGCAAAAAGAAACAAAGATCTTACCTAAAGTAATGCAAAACAGACGATGCATCGTAAGTTTTCACTTCAGACATAGTAAATCACGATTTGGTACAAATTTGATCCAAAACTAATGTAAATGAGAGATTCCAGGGTTGTTAAAACCTTTGCTGGTATATTTGTGTACCATGCGGGGCGAAAGGGTTAACGTTTGTCTATAGCACTGGGGATTGAGGATTAACGGAGAGGGTTGCATCTTCCTCGTTTTCCAAAAAATAAAAGCCAATCTCATAACCAGGCCAAACTTAATACATAATAGATGTTTTGGTTTATCAACAGCTACATTTCACTTTCCCCATTTCCTTTATTAATGTACCCAATTTACATACGTATTGAGCTCGCAAAACTGAAAAAGTTTCCCCATTTTGTTGAAGGGCCATTATCGAACCACGATATATGTATATACAAATCTGTTATTGAAGGGTTCGTTTTCAAAAAAGCAAAATTTAAAAAATTCAAAAGACTCAAAAACTAAAACGGACAGCATAAAGCTTTAGAAAAAAATCGTCGTATGACGCAGTGCTAGAGTGCTAGTGTATCCACTATTTTCTGACTTAGATAGAAATTCTGTAATATGATGTATGTAGGGTCTTCCAATAGGGAATTTCGAAATTTGACAGTTGATAGCTGCCGTATTGTTGTTGCTGAACTGTCAGATTCTTTCTTCCTTGGTGGCATTACAGCCAATGAAGGACCAAAGCCAAACTTCTCTCAGCCACACATGTTGTGTGTGATTTATTCTTCGCATAAGTGAACGAACGGCGTGAGTCGAGAAGCTCTTTAATGGCAAGTTATACTGCTGAGAGTTTTGCCAGTACCCCGCCGAGAAGGGACACCGTGAAATAAACATTCGCTGACGTTGATATTATCGGGATTCGAACGTCTGTCAAATTGGCTGTCATTCACTCAGTCTGTTTGGCCAAATCGTGGACGGACATAACGTTCAACAACACGTGCACATGATAAAATTGTTTTATCACACTGGGTTCGGGCAACGTTTCACGCGCTACGGTCCTTTTACAGTCTCAATAACCGTCTTAAGTGGCCCACATACACGCTACGGATTGAATGGATCGGTTGCGATTCAAGCAGATCGTCGTGTGTGTGGGGCAGTTTTCTATAGATCGAAAGTTATAAAAAATGTTTGATACTTTTGCAATCGGTAGTGAGTGTGTGGCGCGGTTGACGATGTTATTCTAAGAATTTACGATCGTTAGCGTGTCTGTAGCCCGCTTTACACGACGGCGAACAGTGTGAAATTAAGAACATGTACCGATCCACAAGTGAATGGCGAAATGACTTCAAACAGATCCCTTCGATCGGTAGCCTGTATGTGGGCCCCTTTACCGAGAGGACTATTCGCATTGTGGTGGGTAGGTTTAAGTCCACTGGTTCAGTTAACGATAATCCAATACTAGTACGTCGACGAAACGCAAGATCTGGCGAAAACATTGGCGCTCTCCTTGAGAGTATGCAGTAGAATCCGAGGCTGTCGATTTCCTGTCGCTCAAAAGAACTCGGCCTTTCACAGACCACGCATTTTGCATCATAATTTGGCCTACATCCGTAAAAATTCAACTTGAACGCTTCTGCTATCTGTTGTAGTACTCAGACGCAAATACTGGTCCATTGTACTCCAGTATTCAACTTACCAAGGGGCTGAAGCTAAACGACCATAGACAATAACGTGTGTTCGCTAAATGAGCTCTGAAGCAATTGGAAACTGACCCTAATTTTCACCGAAAAATCATATTCAGCTATGAGCAATGAGGCCCATTTCTGAATGAATGGGCACGTCAACAAACCAAATTGTCGAATTTGGGATGAAAGCAATCCGCATGAGATCCAAGAGTGTTCAATGTCAGGCTGGCGGCGTCGTGAGTCAAAATTTCTTTGAGAACGACGCTGACTAAGCCATCACTGTCAACGGCGAGCACTATAGGTTGATCATAATCTTCTACTTTTGATCTGAACTGGATGATACGAACACCAAGGACATGTGGTTTCAACGTAATGGCGCTACGCTACACAGCTCAAGTCACATTGGAAAATCTGCACTAGCGATTCTGATAGGAACTAGTCATCGAGATCATGAGAATTGACCCCTTAGACTTTTTCGTATGGGGTTTTTTGAAATCGCAGGTCCATGCTAATAAACCACAAACAACAGCGGCCCTTAAACCCCACATAGCTCATGCCATCAATCAAGTTCAGCCTATTTTATGCGCGAGAGTCATGGAAAATTGGACATTCTGGATGCGTGCCACCCAGAGGAGCCGCGGCGGGCATTTGAACAATGTTATGTATATTCCTTACATAAGACATCAGTAGGTCTTTCAAACATATCGTATAGTATAGACGATATGAGACACACACTTTGTTTTATTTAATTTTAAAGATATGAAGCGCTTAGTGAAAGACCCTTTATCTACATAAAATTTATTTCTTAATTGTTTCGAAGGAGATGATTGAGTTTGTTTTTGCTTTTCAGTGGATTTGGACTTCGTGGGGTGTTTTAAGCTCTGGTTTTAGTTCAGTTTGTTATCCTACTCCCCGATTCTGTGCATCACTGCATTTCCCTTGTTGTGTACCAGCCTCACTTGAGAATAGCTTCCGTTGAGAGAGTAGTTGGGTAAAATAAGAATCCGAAGGGAGGTTTCGATTCAGCTATCATAAAGTTTGTCTGTCAATCCTGCTACAGTCTAATTCGATCGTCGTGTCAGTACCACAAGCATTTTGTTCTGTATTTGAAAGTTAGCATTCACATTAAAACACCTCATTCATGCATTCGGTATAGAACCTTTAGCTTTTTTTGTACCCTGAAAACCTTATAATACAATATACGGGAAAGTATAGGGACACGACACTCTTATCAGCAAATCTAAGCAACAAGGATTCGTGATTATTTTCATTATTTAAATCGTTAGCAGATTCCATAAAAAAATGTGACTAAACTGCAGTGATTTAATTTACATTGAGTATGTGGCTCATTAAAAATTAACAAATAGATCGTTTACAAATATGCCTCCTAATTCGAGTGTCCAGATTTGGTTTTTATACATACATATGTGTATTCATAAAAAACCATTGTACTTGCCATAAAGAATTGTTTAGTTCAAAAAACGCATGCAGATTTGAATTTATGTTTTAATATAATTCGAAACAAGTGTCGATGGAAACCAAGCTAACCCATAGATTTTACCTAAGTAATTATAAATGAGGTAAACAAGAATGAGAGCACCGTGGCGCAGTGGGTAGTGTGCTGGCCTCTGACGCCGATGACTCGGGATCGAATCCCGACACAGCCATGTCATCGAACGTGTTTTTCACGGTGTTTCTCCTCAGCGGGATTCTGACAAAACCCCCTGTAGTAAAATCGTCATGAAAAGCTTCTCGAAATTGGCCGTTCGGAACCGGCAATATTTGTAGGTCCCTTTCACCTATGTGAAAATTAGATCACACACAACATGGGTGATTGAGAGAAGCTCGGCTCAGGTTCTTCATGGACTGTAACGCCAACATACAATACAAACAAGAAAGAGCACAAAGTTTAAAATATGAAACAACCTCACTGACTTTACCCTCGCCTAAATAAATAATTATAACCTAATTTAAACCACCAGCTTCTGAGGCGAATGGGCGTTCCTTTAATTGGCACAATTCGGCAAGGTGTAAAAGACCTACAAAAAGGGTAGTGGAATGAAAGGGTGGCGACACCGTCTGGCCTTGTCGCAAATTCCAAATTCCAATTGTATAAACCCTAAAATAAAGATCCTATGAATAGTAATAAGCGAAAAGCGAGTTTTGACATTTGAAATTTAGATTCAAGAACCTTCCATTTATCGTTAATGAATATATCAGAACACAAAATAAAAGAAGTGTTAATTATAAATAGGACACTAATTTATAAAGTAATATTTTAAGAGCTCATGACTTTCGTAATATAAAAAATGTTTGTTATGCACCTATACAGCTGGGTTCTAGAATTTACCCAAATGAGAGCAGTATGTATCTCGGTGAACCTCATCGCAATCAGTAGCACTCATTGTTAAGAACAGGTGTTAAGGAAGCCGGTGTTAAGGCTCCAACGACCTAACGATAAAAATGGAATCCGCCCCCTTTATTACAAAACCAAAGACTAAATTTCGCCATTCACTCCCACTTAAACATCCTGCCTTTAGGTGTTATTTAAAAGTCGACACTAAACAACGCAGAAAGGATGAATAATCACTAGCATCCTGGTACTTTATAGCAGACATTAACAATGAGATTCTCTCTACTTTATGTGTCAAATTTATTTCCAAATCCACTTGCAAAGATGTGGCAGTCAGACTCAGACAATCAGAAAATTCCTGAAAGAATGCCGCACCACATTTAAATATATCCAATTTTAGACAGAGGCATCAGATGCTTGAATTCGATTCCACAAGTACCGGGTATTGATATCGCGTAAGAAGGTTTCCTTTAAATGAGTATGCTCATTCCCTGAGAATATTAAAAAAAAAACGGTAACAATAAATTCCACCAAGTTCAGCTCCGCACGACGTATGAGGTAAACTCTATCAATCAACATTTCCACGTCTCCCACGACCTCCTATTTCGGTGGTATAAAAATGGAAAGAAGTTGTGACATGTCGAGAATCGATGACAATGTGGTTTGGATGATACTTTAACTACTTTTGTACACGCGAGCAACATCAGAACGATTCTGATCATTGCAGTTACTGACGTTCATTCCGTAAGCTGCATTAGTATCCAGTTAAAAGAAATAAACCTGGCAACCTGGGTTGGGTTAACATATTGTTGACGACTTACATGCACAAGTATTATCTATTACCTACACCATAGATCACACAGTCATATACAAGAGCTGAATCAGCCGAGTGGATCTTCGCCTAGACATTATCCTAACACCACTGATACATAGCTCTGTTTCGATACTGTTTCAACTTGGGCTACATCCCTCAAATCTGCAGAGAAGTCAAGCTTCAGCCTAACATCTTTCATTACGCATTGCAATCAGAATTTCACATGTCCATTCTCCAACATCTTCCTGAGCTGGAAACGGTTACCACGGTCTCGGGAAAGCGAGCGAACCTTGTTTAATGTCAAAGGCCTTACGTGATACATACAAAAGTGGCTCAAATATGGGCTCTGCCGTTGGCACCGCCATTTTTGAACCAAATCGGAAAATCTCGTAGGCTGAGTACTAGTATCTTATAAGCCGAATTATACGCCATCCTGACATCCGTCAACCTAAATCTGGAGGCTGACATGAAAGGAGTAACCATCCATAAACTCTCTTATACATCACCGACTGTAGTTCAAAGTATGTCTGTACCTAAGAAATGCAACTCCTGTACGGAAAAATTGTGCTCGCAGCTGTTGTGAATAGTAAGTGATCAAAAAATACTGACGAAAGCATAACACTCACAGTATATGGTTAGTTCAAATTTATACTCTGTGTGTCCAGTTCTGATATAACACCATAATGGCATGGAACACCTACTGGGAGCTATAACCAACGTGAAAATTCAGTCGAGTTCCTCTCGAATCCTATTTAACGCAACCACCCCTGAAGAGTAGTGAACGAACAACTACGACCCAAACCATCTGCACTCCGTACAGTTTGCGTGGCAAACACTATAAGATATGACTCTTGAACCTGTCGAACTATAAAGGTGTGCTAGGAAAGCTTCCAGCGAAATGTACGTAGGTGCCGAGCCTTTCTGCAGCATTTCCAAGTTTAAGATTTACTTTTTCCTAGACAAGTGGGAAAAATTGCATCATCTGTCCTTCTGGAACAGCGTTCAAGGAAAAAAATTCATACGACCACTGAACAAACACTTTTTAAACTTAATAGAGTAGATATCAAAAGACTGGTCAGCTATTTTACGGGACACCGTGGTCTGAGATATCATCCCAACAAAATTAACTTCTCTGTTAAAACTGAGTGTTGACTATGTCTTGAGCACGAGGAAAATGCAGGGCACATGCTATGTGACTGCGCTGCCCTTTGCCATCTGAGGAAGCATATCCTTCTCAGTTACTACGTTTATATGCAGAGTCGGAACGGGTTTGAAATGCATGTAAACGAGGATCGAGTTGAAACAGGGTTGAGTCGACTCGAATCAGCTAACAAAGCTGGGTCGAATTGCAAAATTGCTTGTAAACCTGGATTGATGAGTCGAGCTGACATTTGTGTCTCTGTGTGTGTGTCACTTTGTTTGACGTGGGAAACCACCATTGCCTTATTTGCGCTTGTGTTCAGACGCCGATATTTACGCCATAATTAAACGCAAGCAGATATAATAATCCCAACTGTCAGAGCACAATCGAGCACTAATTGAATCAAAAGGAGACTAGCTATCTGTCAGTTCGACTCCGTTTCAACTTCCAAACTCCTCAGAAATGCTACTCGACTCCCCGACCCTGCATATAAACGGGGTATGTGAAATTATGACTCCTGAGAGGATCATCTCAGCTCCTACGAGAGACATTCTCAAATGTATTAAAAAAGTGGAGGAACTTTTGGTCTGATCGGCCAGCAGTCACAATAGGTCTACACAGGTCGCAGTTCCTCATGTTATACTTTCTTACTTACCTAGGTGGCGCTACAGTCCGTGGTGAACCTGGGCCTCAATCAACAAGCGTCTCCAGCCGGCACGGTCTTTGGCCAGCTGTTTCCAGCGCCGCACGCCAAGTTGGTTAAGGTCCCCTTCCACCTGCGTGCGCCACCGTTTATGCGGCCGTCCTCTGCAGTGGATTCGAAGACTCTTCGGGTGGCAGCTGTATTTTCCATGCGCTCTACATGGCCTAGCCATCTTAGACGCTGTATCCGTAGACGTCGTATCAGGCCGATGTCGCTGTACAACCCGTACAGTTCTTCATTATATCTTCTCCTCCATACACCGTTTGAACAAACGGGACCGTAGATAGTGCGCAGAATTTTCCTCTCGAAACGACCAAGGGCATCTTCATCCGCTTTTGTTATAGTCCAAGCCTCTGCGCCGTAAAGGAGGACTGCGATGATTAAGGTCTTATATAGTGTCACCTTGGTTTTCCGAGAGAGGGCTCTACTTCTCAATTGTCTCTTGAGCCAAAAGAAACAGCGGTTAGCAAGAGTGATGCTGCGTTTTATCTCAGCGCTGTTGTTGTTGTCGCTGGTCATCGGTGTGCCAAGGTAGACGAATTCCTTGACCACTTCAAAGTTATATCCGCCCATGGTGACGTTCTGGCCAATTCGTCGGTGTTGTCCGTCTCTTTTAGACGAAAGCTAAAAGAGACCTCGATGTTTACGAAGGCCTCATTGACGTCTCGTTGTGTCCGTCCAATCACGTCAATGTCGTCGGCGTACGCAAGCAATTGCGTAGACTTGAAATAAATCGTACCTCTTGTCTTGGCCAGTGACTCTTGCACGATCTTTTCAAGCACGATGTTGAAAAAGTGGCATGACAGCGCGTCATCAACGGTCTTGGATTGCTCATTGCACCGACCTTAATGGAGCAGTGAGAATACTCCATTGTTATCCTGCACAGTCGGACGAGTTTGGCAGGGATGTTAAAACTAGACATGGCTATGTATAGCTCATCTCTATACACGCTGTCATATGCAGCCTTGAAATCGACGAAGAGGTGGTGAGTGTCGATTTGTTATTTCTGATCTGCCGTAGCGTAAATATTTCTTCTATTGTGGATTTACCTGGCCTGAAACCACACTGATAAGAGCCGATCAGGTTATCCACAAACGGTTTCAGGCGTTCACACAATACGGCAGAGAAGATCCTATATGCGATGTTAAGGAGACTTATTCCCCTATAGCTGGCGCAGTTATAGGGGTCTCCTTTCTAATGGACCCCATGTTATATATTAGCACTATTCCCATAAAAACAATAAAAAATTAATTTCTATGTGAAACGTTTACGTGAAGCTCATCACATTTCAACCCTTCCTGTATTGTCAGGTTATCAACGCTATCGAACGTTTATATCAGCATAGCTTCTATCGAATGCTAACACTAAAGAAATTTCCAGAAGAATTTTCAATGCACACGTCCAACTTTAACGAAATCGGAGACGCCACAAATTTGACTTTCGAACTTTTCTGTTAATCTGTGATATACATACGTTCATATGTCTCGGGGCTCCCCGTATTAAAGTAGGACCTTTCTAAAAACGGTTAATGTGAACAGAGTTCTAATTCAATCCAACCTTTATGAAATCCATATACCTCACCTAGTTTCTGTCTCAAGCGAACCACTGTACCACAGGCATACGGGTGGGTCTCTATTCGTTTCCTTCTGTATCAGAGCAGTCAGCAAGCCCAACCATTCGCGCAGTGCAATCCAACGTGGATTTATATTTATAGTAAATCCTCATCCATGCACCTTTAATGTCATTATAACCTGTGCTAGTAGCAGTAAACGCTTCGGGTGGTAGAAAATTGATTTATGAAAATGTCATAGTAAACTTCACTGAATCTGTGAGTGTGTCCTCCTTCATCATATCGCCGAAGAACCGAAGTGCATGTACACACTCTCTGATACGACTAAGAACTACACGCTGACATTAAATGAACGATATCTAGTCCTGCCCACCATTCATACACATAGAGCTCTAGCCTGAGCGTGTTGTTTATGGCGTGTAATTATTATTAGTACACTCGCATATCAGCGGGACATATATCGTTAGTATAGGAAGTAAACTAAATTCGGAGAGGGTCGAGACAAGCTTTACATTTCATTTTTCTGCTATTTTCCACATAACTCTCTTTGCTACCTCGTATGGGGTCGTTAGTGGATCGAGCCTGTACATACATAGTGTGGGAACAACAAAAGTTTTTTTTATTTTGATTTATGCGGAAATATGATTTAAATGAACTTATGGCACGAACGCTTAATCATACCAAGGTGTGAAGAGCAACTCAACTTATATCTCAAATTCGATTTATTATTTTCATCATTTTTTTGATTCGTTCGTTCAATGCTGTGAGACGACTTGATTGCTTTTTTGATCTTGGCCAACGATAAGCAATTTTTAAATAGTTGTTCCACTCGATTAAAATCATTCAGAAATGTTAACTTTAACAGTGACAGACAGTAATTCTTCCATTTCGTTTTATTTTATGGTTATTGAATTATTGATTAAATGATGCATGCAAGAAAGCAATATTTGACACTTAGGCGGAGGTACTACAGGACGATGTCAGTCTTAATTTGGCTTATTTCGGAAACAAATCGATATTGCCTGACATGTCAACAAAGTCGTAAAGAGCTTGTTTTATATACGCATCCTATCATGAGGAAGACATTTTTTTTGTTGTTTTATTGTGTTCATTCCATAAAAGGATCTAGATATATATGGTCTTTATGATTAAATTATTCAGGCTAAAGAGCGGGAATTTTTAATGACCGCAGGGTGTCGAATTTCAATAATATATTGAAGAATAAGAAAGAACTTTAAATTTGCTTTTATTTAGCAATCACAAAATTTGCATGCAATTTTTTGTGTAGCGGCAAAACATCTTTCATTGTTCCGTACTGTTCCAATTAAGGTATCTTTTCCTTTCAGCAATTCTATCCCCAATTTTTAGGGATTGAAGAAATGATCGCAGACGACGTTTCCCCCTTTCAAGTCTTTTACGGGTTCTTGAACTACACGATAGCCTTGATTTCATTCGGCGAGTATTACACTCGCACAGAGCCCATGCTTTAATTCCATACTTTTATAACTTAGACGAAATAAATTGCTTCAAAAAACATCTCCCACGATATGTTACTAATTGTTCATTTAGAATAAAGCACTCACCTGGGTTGAATGTTTATCGTACATACATTACATTCCCGTTTATTCCATAAATCTCTTACTGGGGCAAGTTTAGCCCGAGCTCGTCGTTCCTGTCTTATTTCTTATCGAAACGTGGTGCAGTGGTTAGCATCTAGCATCGAGCGGAAGGTCTATAGTTCAAATTCGCTTCATAGCCAAGAAAAAGCAATTCCTATACGGAAAAAAGTATGCAACACTGTTGTGAATGGAAAGTGTCCAAACGTACTGCTGCAGGCATAACACTCACAGCATATAGTCAATTGAAATTCATCCTCTTCTTTTACTTCTTAGTGGGCGCTACAGCTCGGGGTGAACCTGGGCCTCAACCAACATGCTCCACCATCTAGCACGATCTTTTGCTAGCCTTTTCCATTGCGGCCTGACTAGGCTCATGTCGCTGTAAAGCCCGTAAAGTTCGTGGTTGAATCTTCTTCTCCATCCCCCGTCTGCGTTTATAGGCTCGAAAATCACGCGCGAAATCTTTCTCTCGAACCGACCAAGGGCCTCCTCATCCGCTATTGATAGTGTCCAAGCTTCTGCGCCGAACAACAGGACCGGGATGATAAGGGTCTTATACAGAGTCAAGTTTGTGATTTTTGCACAATCATTTCCAATATGATGTTGAAAAAATCACACGACAGCGCATCGCCCTGCCTAAGTCCTTTTTTGACATCAAAACTATCGGTAAGGTGTTCACCGATTCGGAAAGAGCAGCGAGCATTCTCCAAAGTCATCCTGCACAGTCTGACGAGTTTAGCAGGTATGACAAAGCTAAACATAGCGTTGTATAGCTCGTCTCTAATTACGCTGTCGTATGCGGCTTTGAAGTCGAGAAATAGGTAGTGAGTGTCGACATGAAATTCATTGGTTTTTTTCAGGATCTGCCGTAGTGTGAAGATTTGGTCGATGGTGGACCTCCCTGGCCTGAATCCGCACTGATAAGGGCCTATCAGCTTATTTACAAAAGGCATCAGGTGTTCACATAATACGGCAGAGAAGATTTTGTAGGCGATGTTAAGGAGACTTATTCCTCTATAGTTGGTGCAATCAGAGGGGTCTCCTTTCTTGTGGATCGGGCATACGATGCTGAGACTCCATTCCTCGGGCATGCTTTCCTCTAACCATATCTTACGGATGAGCTGGTGCATGCTCCCAACCAGGTCACCCCCAGCTGCCTTGAAGAGCTCAGCAGACAGTCCGTCTGCGCCAGCAGCTTTATTCGACTTGAGCTTCGATATGGCAATCTTAACTTCGTCGAGGTCAGGGGGACAGAGTTCTCTGCGGTCTCCGTCGATTAGAAATGGATCATTCTGCCTGACAGCGGTATATTGACTAACATCGCCGTTATACAGTCTGCAGAAGTGGTTTTTCCATATTCTCAGCATCGACTGCGGTTCTACTACTAGGTGTCCGTTCTCATCCCTGCAGGCTTCCATTCTGGCTTTATAACCTTGGCATGTTCGCTTTATCTGTTGATAAAACTTTCGAACGTCACGCCTGCAGTAACACCTCTCCAACTCCTCAATCGCGCGCTTCTCGTGCTCTTTCTTCTTTCTTCTAAGAAGCTTATGCTCCTCCCTTCTTTTTAACTCGTAGAGCTCACGAGCTGCTCTTGTTCTTTTATGCAGCGAGGCCTTATATGCATCCTGCTTCGCTGTATGTATCCTCCTGCACTCGTCATCGAACCAGGTGTTTCTTCGTGGTGGAGTCTTGAAATCCAAAACTTCGGATGCAGAGCTTTTCAGGGCTTGTTTGCAAAGGCAATTGAGGTGTATTGGAGAGCTTAAGGGGGACGCGATCGGTAAAAGCACGAGCGGTTTCTGGCGATAGTACCCCTCCGACGTCATAACTTTGTATTCTTACTCTACCCCGCTGCGTTCGTGATATCCGTAAGCGCATCTTGGCTACTACAAGATAGTGGCCGAGTCGATGTTAGCCCCCCGGAAAGTTCGAACATCAAGAATAGCGGAGGAGTGTCTGACGTCGATCGCGATGTGATCAAACTGATTGGTAGTCGAATGATCAAAAGACCGCCAGGTGCCTTTGTGTATATCGAGGTGCGGGAAGCGTATACTGGCTAGAAGAAGATTTCGCCCCGTAGCTAGATCAATCAGTCTGTGTCCGTTATCAGATGTGGTGTCGTGTAGGCTTTGTTTGCCGATGACTCGTTCAAAGATGCTTTCTTTGCCCAGCTTAGCATTGAAGCCTCCTAGTACAATTTTGATTTCACAGTTGGGACATTGGGCATACGTTCCGTCTAGGAGATCATAGAACTCATCTTTGGCGGAGTCATACTTGTCTTCCGTGGGGGCGTGGACGCAGATCAGGCTGACGTTAAAAAATTTAACCTTGATACGGATTGTTATGAGGCGTTTGCTCACATGCCGAAAGCCTAGGACTTTTTGCCTTTGTCCACCTCGAATAACAAATCCGCATGCAAACAATCGTTGTCCTCTCTCCCTATTGCAATCGACGTAGTAAATATCGCAGTTTTTCATCCGCTTTATACCCAGTCCATTCCATCGCATTTCCTGGATGGCGGTTATATCCGCTTTATAGCGGTCTATGGCGTCCGCAAGTTGTTCGGCTGCACGTGGCCTGTTTAGGGACCTAACATTTCACGTACAAAGCTGAATCATTTTCCTTTTTCCGTTTTTTGCAAGGGTCGTCAACATAAATCCGGTCCGTTATATCCGAGTCTTGTGGTTGTTCCGGAGTTTGTGGTTTTTTTGCGGTTACGGCTTACTAAGCCGTAGCCCAACCGACTAATCCTGTTTTTTGGCGCAGTATGCAATATTAACACCAAAAGTGCATGAACGAATTACTGGGAATTACAACCAACGCGAAATTTGGTCGGCTCTCGTCCTATCTAGGACAAACCACCCCTGAGAGTAGGGAACGAACATCTACGACCCAAAAACCACTGAAATCCGTTTAGGTTGTGTGTCAAAAACATCAACCTGCGCGAAACTCTCCCTGCCTCTGTTACCTTCGCTCGCACAACGTAAACGTTATAAGGCCTTAGCCTTGAGTGCGGGTGTGACTATAAGAAAAAAAAAAAGAAAAACCTATGACTCGATATATTCAGAAATCTTCGCAGACTCATCGTTGCTTTGAAAATTGGTCTTCCCTTGCTGTCAATCCATAAACATTCTAAAGCGTCTCCATGGCACACAAAAAACTCTGGGCAGCAAAACTAGCCCATTATAAGCTTCGACTGATATCGCATCAACTCTGATCCAGGTTACTCTAAATACGCTAAATACTTTCTCCTTCTTTTTTGGTAGCGTTACAGCCCATGAAGGGCCAGAGCCAAGCTTCTCTCAACCACCCATGTTGTGTGCGATTTTCTTTTCACACAGGTGAAAGGGACCTACAATTTAATGCCAACTCCGAACGGCGTGAGTCGGGAAGCTTTTTCATGGCAAGTATACTACGGGGGTTTTGCCAGAACCCCGCTGAGGAGGGATGCCCCTAAATGAACATTCGATGGCGTTGGTGTTATGGGGATTCGAACAGAGTCCAACACACTAACACTGCGCCACGGCGCCCTCACACTAAATACCTACAAAGATAGATATCATTTCATTTGAAACAATACCTTGGTATCATAAAATCTCATAACTGAACACATTTTATAAAAGTTTATTATAGTTGTATTCATTCCCTAAAAAAAAGGTAAAAGCCAAGAACTTTTAAATAAACATGTTCAGAAATAACCGGAATACCCCATATTTAAGGTGTGTTTGGGGAATTTTGACCCATGTATACAGGATAAGGGTTAAAGTAAAATATCGGATTAAAACAACAAAATGGCAGTTCATTAAAAAACAAATGAGCCCAACTACTGACATAATTTCACGTTTCTTTCTAGAGATTCATACGGATCTAAAGGTCATATGGGTCAATTTATTGCCACCATTGTTGATCACGATGGCCTTTCTGAAGTGCATTATCACGCTATTGTAACTTCAAAAAAAGTCCCCAAAAAATAGATGTCTAGAACGGTTAGATCAGTCGATCTTGCCGGGCAGTGCATATCGCCAAAGCAAGACATTAGAGCATCCGGCAATTCATCTGCCAAATATCTTTTGTCGCGCGAGTTATAAATAAATTAGGCCAGATGACACATCCGGTCAAGAAATCAAAATCAAGGTTGTGAAGTAAATCGTGCCGCGAATAGGTCGCCAGCAGTGATCAACGTTGGTGATTAAACGGGTCCTACACGACCCTTCCTTAGTCGGTTCCGTTAATTAAAGCGATTTGTATAATATCCTGTATCTTTTCCTTTTCCGCGAATGCGCAGAAAAAAAACGAACACTCATTGAAATCTTCAAACCAACCACTCCTGGCATTATCTTGGGTTGCTCTGCAGGGTTAAGAGGTATTCAACTATTACACATATTGTACCAATCAAAGAAGGCAATGGGTGGATAGTGGACGGCAATTTCAAATTTGTGCACGTCATTAACCTCGAACAATTCTAGCACCTGTTCAAAATAATGAACAAATCTAATATGGTAAATATAAAAATACTCGAACTAAGGCTGGCGATCGCATATCACCTAGAGCGAGCGAGCGATGGAATAAATCTACTTAAAGGCAAACCCTAGTATCCGGTAATGTATCGGAAGATCTAAATGGTACCTACATTATTCGCCTGAACAACGAAGAAATTCAGCTGGGAAGCAAGCATCAGGAACATTAATCGGCTGTCGGTCCTCTGTAACGGACGGTTTCATAGCTATACTGATTGTAGTTATCGCCTGGATTAAGTGGCGAAAGGTCAGCCTAGATCCCAAGCTCCCATCTGTTGGCATCACCAGCGTCAAACGTAGAACCGGCAGCTTCAGCTGAACAACCTCGGGTACCTTGCCCCCGCTCGACAAAAATTTGGAAGCCTGCAGGAACGAAAATGGAAAGCTAGTAGTAGGTTGACAGTCGGTACTAAGAATCTGGAAAGACTACTTCTTCAGACTGTATAACGGCGATTACGAAACAGATTTCGCTATCAATCAGAATGACCCATTCGCAACGGACAATAATAGCAGAGAATTCCGTCCCCCTGACCTGGGCAAAGTTAGGAATCCTTTTCTTAACTTACGTCCAACGAAGCTGCTGGAGCAGATGGACTACCTGCCGAGCTCTTTAAGGAAGCTTGAGATGACCTTGGGAGTATGCACCAGCTCATCTGTAAGATATGGTCAGACGAATGCATGCCCGATGAATGGAATCTTAGTATCGCTTGACGGATCCACAAGAAAAGAGACCCTCTTGTTTGCGCCAATTACAGAGGTATAAGTCTCCTTAACATCGCCTATAAGATCTGAACAGTGTGGACGTCTGAAACCGTTCGTTAATAAACTGATTGGTCAATATCATTGTGGCTTCAGGCATGGTGCGGCAGATCCTGGAAAAAAACACACATCTGTTTGTCGACTTTAAGGCTGCATCATACATAGAGACGAGCTATACAACATGACGTTGGAGAACTCCCGTTGCTCCATCAGGCTCGGAATCAACTTGACCCACACCTTTAATGTCAAAAAAGGTTTTATACAGGACGACACGCTATCATGTGACCTTTTCAACATCGTCCTTGAAAGGATCGTGCAAAACTCACTGGTCAGTACGAGAGGCACCATCTTTCTCAAGTCCGTGTACAACTGCTCGCATAAGCTGATGATATTGATATATTTTACGCACTCAGCGAGATTTCATTGAGGCCTTTACGAGCACTGAGGCGGAAGCGGTTACAATAGACTGGCGGTAAATGATGAAATAAATGCTCTTGTCGAAAAAAAGAACACGAACCACCGGCGTGTTGGCCAGGGCACATATATTGGCAGATATAATTTCGAAGTAGTCAAGGATTTCATCTACCTAGGCTCCATAGTGACATGCAGCAATGGCATCAGTGCCGAAATCAAACGCAGAATATGCCAACCGATGTTTCTTTGGGCTCGGTAGGCAATTGAGAAGCAGAGCTCTCCCTCGGAAACAAAGTGACCTGTACGTGACATTTGTCATCGCGGTCCTGCTCTATGGCGCAGAGACATCGACCTTATCGAAAGCGGATGAGGATCCTTGGTCGTTTCGAGGGAAAAATTCTGCGTACGATGTTCGACCCGACCTGTATAAATGCAAAGTAGAGGGAAGACTTAAAAGTGAACTATCCGCGTCTGTGGATTCAAAGCCTAAGATGGCTAAGTCATGTAGAAAGCATGGAAATCACAGCTCCAGCCCGGAAGGTCTTTGAATCCAACCCTGAGGGGCGACGCGGTCGACGTGAACTCAAGCACCGAAGAAGAAGAAGAGGATATTTTAACTTAAATAAAACAAGATGTGTTCGAGATATGATCGACATTTTTTATTCGTTTAAGGGCCTATCGATTCCATTATAATATCGTTCAAACGTCCGCGTTCTCTGGGTGCCGCCCATTTGAAATGTCAAATTTTCCATAACCCTGGTGCATAAACCAGGCTGAATTTGGCCGGTAGCATGGGTTATGTTGGCCTTGAGGGTCGCTGTGGTTTGTGGCTTAATTGCATTGACCTGCGACTTCAGAAAACTCTGCTAGAAAAAATCTATAGAAGTCAAATCGCACGATCTCTGTGGCCAGTCCCGCATCATCTCCACGTGAGATGGCCACGTCCTCGAATCGCTCATGCAGAATTTCCAATGTGACGTGAGCTGTGTGGTACTAAGCGCCGTCCTGTTAAGACCACATGTCGTTGATGTCCATATCATCCAATTGTAGCCAAAAGAAGTTGGTAATCATCGACCAACATCGGTCTCAATGAAATATGGACCACACCAAACAGTGGCTTTTCGAGATGCATTTAATGTATCGTCCCAAATTCGACAATTTTGTTTGTTGACGTACCCATCATCCAGACACCGTCTCAATCGCTGAAGACGACTTTTCGATGAAAATTAGTGTCAGTTTCCAACTGTTCCAGAGCCCATTCAGCGAACACGCGTCGTGGCCTATGGTCGCTCACCTTTAAGGCCTGTTCAGTTAAATTTTGTACGGATGCAGGTCCAAGTCAAGACGTAAAACTCGACAAGTTGTGGTCTGCCAAAGGCCGCGTTCTTTTGAGCGACGCGAAATCGACCGCTTCGGCACATACTCACGGACAGCGGCTACGTTTTCAGGAGGCCTTGCATATCATCGACGTACGGCTGTTGGCTTATCATTTACTGAGCTAGTGGACTCGAATCAAAGCGAACCGAAGGTGAGCTTTCTTTGTGCTGACTCGGATTCAAAACGTTGTTCGCGTTTTTGGACCATTTCCTGACATTTTAGAGAGCCGGAATTGTGAATTTCAATTTAGTTTAATTGTAACTAAAGTCTACAAAAAAACAGTTTGAAGATCGACGATCGACCAGAGACGCAGCCAGAATGAGCGACAACTGCTCACGGCTACAACTCAGCCACCAGGAAGTCATCTGCCATTACTGCACTAAAAACCCTGTCAAGTACACTGCTCAAAACAAGATGGATCCGGGAGATCTTCCAGAGGTTATGAAGGCAGTGTCAGTCGTCGGGCAGATGTTGGTAGCACGGATTCAACCCGTTCTCAGCGTCTATCAGCTCCGCAGTCAAGATGTCAATGGTCAACTCCGTTACAAAGGAAATGTGCTGAACGTCGAGCAAGATCTCCAGCCAATTGCAAACTAGTTGCCTAGAGTTCCTAATATAGTCAACATTTTGCTGGTTAGGAAACAGGGAGCCCAAGGTTACAAAGACTTCAGGGTCAGACGACAGGTGGTATACGATGTTCTGGTGTTTCTAAAGCAACAGAATCGCTTCTATGCTGACTTGCAAATCAATGTGTCCGCTTTGGCGGCACTACAGAAACGGAAGCGTTCAAGATCAACTTAGACATGTCGACGGAAGGTTGCCAACGACTTAATGCCCGATGTTGCTGAAGACAGTGACGATGTGGTTATTAATGCGCTCCCCGTGTCAAGTGGTATGAGACAAACCGAGTTTGTTCGTGATGTAATCGATTGGCCTGCAGCTTCAGCAAATCCGGTCAACGAACTTACGACTGATACATCGTCAAAGCTATTCCTCATCTGTTCCCTTCTGGTGCTGCTGACTTAAAATAATGTGTATTAACACGTTCTAGAAAAAATCAACCGACATTTCAGAAAGGGGCTCGGTATTTGATGAGTTACCACAACAAGAGATTTGCGCAAGACCCAATGTTCCCATTCTTCTGCCTCCACACGATGCAACGCCACGACGCAATTAGCAAAGGCTTAATCTACGTCAACATGACAAATTTCAATGGATCCCCGGAGTATCTACAACAACAAGCCAGAGGGAATCTGGCGCTGATGAACCGTTTTTTCTACTTTGCCTCAAATATCAGAGGCACAATGTCTTACTGGTTACAGAAGCGTTTAGAACTTGAAAGTACGGTCAGCCAACTTGATGTTCCAACATTCTTCGTAAAGTTAGAGGTTCGCTTTGTTTTCGGGAATTTATTCTCGCCTAGTTTATCCACTACACTGCGAATAGTCGTTCCGGTAGGACGATTATGGCGTCCGTAAAATAGGCGAGGAGCACAGAACGTTGCCCGAATAGAACACGTATTATTTGCACTTATTGTAAAATGCTATGTTCATCCATGGTGACTCGGCAAAACCGACTGAAGAAATGACAGACAATTTGACACATGTGGCCTCAATAAATTGGCCGCTACCAGCTGTCAAAGCAGCTTTTCTTAGTTTTAATTCTTTATCATAGTGTCGAACTGGCTCTTAAAAATATCCGCCATAAGATGCTTTGATTGAGTGATTTTTCCGGAGGACGATTAGAACGGTTAAAATCACTATTTAATCAGATTAAATCAAGGCCTTCCTAAAGTCGGAACTATTTCTAAAATTTGAATATACACATAAATAATTATTCGTTCATATCGTTACATTTTTAATTTGTTGTCCCCTTTTCTACTGAAGAAAAGGCCCAAAATAAGATCACATTTCTTATAAATAATAAAACTTTATTGCGAATTAAGATCTTAATCCGATTGTCAGTTTATCAAACGAACTCAAGCTGAAGGGACAAAACCTGCTAAAAACAAAATAGCTCCCCGGGTACTTCTGGATATCATAAAAGATCCCGAAGACCGAAGTCATTAAGGTACACTGGTAATCGTCGCAACCGTATTCCAATCATTACCTCTGATTGATAAGAAAATCAAAAAAAAAAGGGATGATAGCTCCGGAAACTACTCGTATTCCCTCATTTTCCAATAGAACCCATATCACAAATTGGCAGACTTCTTTACTACGGTCGGCTACTGACCGCTTTTGTTTTATGACGTTTGCTGACTTTTTAGGATTATTCCAAGCAATAACTACAACGAAACCTCAGGAGGTGGAGGCAAATCAAAAAGAGAACAATGCAATAAAAAACTTTGCAATAAGAGCATGGGTCAAGGAGATCCTTGTTTCTGCAATAAGGACGAACAAAAAAAAACACAAAACTGTTAAAAGCCATTGCACAAATATTGTATATTGATCGAAACGTTGGAACGCACCTATTACACACTCATACATATATACAAGGATAGGGGGTGCACATCATTCCACTTAAACGCTGGACCTATTCGATCGGAATATTTATATTGCACACGAACACACACATACTGTGAATCTGTTTGTTCCAAGTTCACTTTGTGATTGTGCGAGCATTCTTTTTGCTTTTTGATGAAAATGCCAATTTTCCACATTGCTGGCAATTTGCATTTAATTAGTCTAAAAGGCTTTCGGTCGTTATTCAAAGGCCGAGTCTATGTATGTATACTCCATCTACATCTCGTCAACCAGACACTCTCTTTCATTCATTCGTTGCCGAGTTATCCATCCTCCCATTTTCGGTTTTTTTTTTCCTTTTCTTTCTATTTTTGTTTTTGTGTGATTTATGAATTTGCTCGACTTCTGCTACCAGCCAAAAAATCAATTTTGTGAAGTATACGCCGCCGTCGTCGTCATTTGTTTTTCGCTTGTGCCATGTCATAGTCCATATTCCATATTCTAACGCTTGTATATGCGATAGTGGTGCGAATGTAAAAACGCAATCTTGATGTTAACTCTCATTAGGATGCATTTGCCATCTATTTGAAAACTGCGCTCATTTATATGGAATGGCACCTAAGGCGGATATCGGACTTTTCTATCTGCTGAAACACACGTTCATGTGTTATTGGCTATTAAATAAATGACATACCCGATTACCAACCAGTATTTAATGGATGCAATTTCGAAAGCGACCACGTGTCCTGTGTCGACAACATCATACGCGAGAAGCTGGACAAGAGTATAAGCCCAAAGAGGTGAGACGTCATGTCACTACTATGGCTGCACTACAATATCATTGCTGCTCGTATGGAAAAAAATCACCTAAAACGACTGGTATGACTTCGTTTTGCGATTGTGTATCGAAGTCGCTTTATTGTCATTTTATTTTGTGAACATTTAAATGCTTAAGAAGGCAACGAATCGATTACCCGCAAACGTTGTGTCACAACGAACGTCGTTGCAAAAAATAAATCATCCAATAAACATGTACGCCCTCACGTCCTCTTAAAACTTCTTTTTATACTAATAGCCCATAATGAATTGAGTTTTTTATAGATATTGGAACCTAACGGCTTCATTGTTCTAATCTCTCTTTCAGAAATCTCATGCTGTGAAATGGTTGAACGTATAAATGGTTTATCGATTGTTACAGCGTTTGCGTATTTCCATATATTTTACTCGCAGGATACATTTACGTTTTAAAGAAAATAAGTCGTAAGTCACAGGATCCCCAACATAAGACTAGTACTTAGCCCTGCATATGCGGTCTTTTGGACAGTCTTACTCAGGTGGCGCAACAGTCCGGTGTGAACCTGAGCCTCAACCAACAAACTTCTCCAGCTGGTACGGTCTTTTGCCAGCTGTTTCCAGCGACGCACTTACAGTTGGTTAAGGTCCCCTTCTGCCTCTGTGCGCCACCTTAGATCCAGTCGTCCCTCCGGATTGGACTCGAAGATTCTTCGGGCCAGAGTTGTGCTTTCCATTGACTCTACATGGCCTAGCTATCTTATACGTTGGATCCGCAGACGTCGTATCAGGCCGATGTCGCTGTACAACCCGTATAGATCGTCGTTGTATCTCCTCCTCCACTCCCCGCTTATACAAACGGGACCATAGATTAAACGCAGAATTTTCCTCTGGAAACGACCGCTTTCGGTAAAGTCCAAACCTCTGTGCCATAGAGGAGTACTGAGATGGTTAATGTTTTCTACAGCGCCACTTTGGGCCCTACTTCTCAATTGCCTCTTGAGCCCAAAGAAGCAGCGATTGGCAAAAGTAATTCTGCGTTTGATCTCAGCGCTGGAGTTATTGTCGCTGGTCACTAGTGAGCCATGGTAGACGAAGTCCTTGACCACTTCGAAATCTGTAGCAGCCAATTGTGACGTTGTGGCTGAGATGTTGGTGTTGCGGGTCTTTTTTGGTTGACAGCATATATTTTGTATTACCCTCGTTAACCGAGAGACCCATTTTGACCGCTTCTGCTTCAATGCTTTCGAACGCTTCGTTGACGTTCCGCTGTGGTCATCCAATTAGGTCAATGTCATCTGCGTACGCAAGCAGTAGCGCAGACTTGAAATAGATCGTATGATCTTTTCAAGTACGATGTTGAAGAAATTACATTACAGTGCGTCACTTTGTCTATGTCCTTTTTTAACATCAAAGGTCTTGATTAATTCTCTACCGCCCTTATTGGAGCAGCGAGACTTCTCACGAGATTAGCAGGGATGTCAAAACTAGACATGGCGCTGAATAGCTGGTCTCTATGCACACTGTCATACGCGGCCTTGAAATCGACGAAAAGGTGGTGGGTGTCGATTTGGTATTATTGGGTCTTCTCCAAGATCTGCCGCAGTGTGAATATCTTGTCTATTGTGGACTTACCCGGCCTGAAATCACACTGATAAGAACCTATCAGATAATCCAGGAAAGGATTCAGGCGTTCACACAGTACGGCAGAGAAGATCTTGTATGCGATGTTAAGAAGACTTATTCATCGTCTCCAGCCGCTTTAGATCTCACGCTTTCTATGCTGTCTTTTCTTTTTTCCTTAAAAGCGCGTGTTCCTCTCTCTGTTTCTGCTCGTAATGTTCACGAGTGGCTCTCGTCCGTCTATGTAGCATGGCCTTGTAGGCGTTTTGCTTTGCTGCATGGGCTTACCGCATTGTTCATCAAACCAGGGGTTTCTAGCTGACGGTGGCTTGAAACCCAACACATCACAGACAGCGTCTCTGATGGCACGGTGGCAATGCTCGCACTGTTGTTCTGTGGGTTGCTCCGGTGTCACTGGAGTTTGCGAGAGGTTGAGGGAAAGCCGATCGGCAAAGGTCCTAGCGGTCTCCTGCGATTGTAACTTTCCGACGTCAATCTTTCGTTGTCCAGCTCGACTCCGTGGCATCCTAGACATCTGCATTCATACCTTGGCTACAACCAGGTAGTGATCCGAGTCGATGTTGGTTTCTCAGAAGGTTCGTGCATCTAGGATGCTGGAGGAGTGTCTGGCGCCGATCGCAACATGATCAATCTGATTGGTGGTGATCGCCAGGTTCCTTTGTGAATATTGAAATGCGGAAATCGTGTGCCGTGCGACATCACGTCCGTTTTCGGACGTGGTGTCGTGCAGGTTATATTTTGCCGTGATAGACTCAAATATATTCACTTTGCTCAGTTTTGCATTAAAACCTTCTATAACTATTTTTGTGTCGTAGCTGGGATATTTGGCATAAGTTCTGTCTAGGAGAACGTAGAATTCTTCGTCGATCGTCCCTTTCGGCGTGAGCGCATATCAAGCTAATGTTTCCAAATTTAGCTTTGATGCGGATTGTTATGAGGCGTTCGCTTACATCCCGAGAGCTTAAGACTTTATGTCGGAGTCTTCCTCGAATAACGAATCCACACCCGAATAAGCGCTGTTTGTCCTCGTTGTAGGAGTTGTATGCACTCGGCATATTATAGGCCTTTTTGTCGGTATCCATCAATACTGAATGGAAGTTTTCTAAAACTTCTTAACGGAAATCGATTGCTGATTGATGATATTCGCATCCACTACTTTACTGATTGTGTCGTTTCTGAGAGGAGTCTTATTCGACGTTGTCAATTTTCACAGTAAATCACCATTGGCATTAGTGCTGATTTCTCGGAAATCATCATAATGTGTCAATGTACACGGAGAGTTGGACATTAAAATTGAAGTTCATGCGACTTTAGAAATCCCCTCAGAATAAGTTCAGCTCCTCAGTCAGTTAAATTTTCGACGGGTGCAGGCCCAAGCCGTACTTATTTTATTTTCAGACCAGCAACCCATAGGGGCCTAGGCCTAACTTATTACAGCCTTCCAACCTTAGCGGTCGGAAAGACCAAGTTGTCTTACGTCCTCGATCACTTGGTGTTCTCCCTTGCAGCATCTTTTGTTACGCCTCGTGGGTTGCTCGCTTTTAATGCTCACGCTCGCCATCATACAACGAGTTTCTTGTCGGTGGTAGCGCTTAGCCTACAGTAATTTCAGTTTCTTCCTTGATGGCTAAACGGCAATGAAGCCACATATTGCTAGCGCTTGTGTCAGACTTAGGCATACTTGCGAGTCGTCCGATCAGTTGTTCACTGTAGTTTCTATCAATCTCTGTGGTGCTCAGGCTCCCATTGTTGAACCTCCTCTTGGTGGGCTGATGTAGCTTTCTAACATTAGAAAGTCGGGCTCTGAGTCGTGCTGCCGTGGTGAGAGCCGACGTTTACTCCTCCGAGCGTTCTAACATTCATGATGTTTGGCGCATGACCTGCATCTAGGAGCACATGTTCAATTTGGTTGGCAGTTCGACCATCTGGAGACTGCCAGTGAAGGCTGTGCTTTCCGACCACTCCGCCAAAAATATTCTCAAAGACCCCGAGTACGATTTTGATATACGAATCCGGACAAGTCGTCCAAGAGGTCACAGAAATCATCTTTGATGGGTTCTTCAGCCTCGTCGGTAGGAGTGTCTGCACAGATGTGGCTGATGTTGCAAAATCTGCCTTGGATGGGGATCACAGCTAGGCGATCGCTTATCCTCTTAGAATCGATGACTGTCGACCTTAGCTTTTTCCCCATTACGATTTCGCATCCCAATAAGTGCGGCTTTTTGTGACAACTGTAATAAATGTCGCACCTCTGCTTCCTTAACATTCCTTGTCCTATCCAGCGCCCTTCCTGGATCGCAGTAATAAACTGCCTGACGGTCTTTTCCAGTTGATGAGTGGCTTCAGGAGAGTGTGTCTTAGTTGGGTATCCGTCCTTGTATCCGAGGCGTTATTCTCATTTATAACAATTTTTCTTTTTACATGGGCGGGTTGTTAGCGGCGCATAACCAGAATAAGATCACAATCTTGTGAGAATTGATTACTAGCACATTCATTCGCGGGTCTTTTTGTTGATCTTGTTATTAAAGTTTGGCATCGCTTGTACTGAGGAACTGACTGATTGCTTTTAAGAAAAGGTTCGATTTTGACAATGTTGTTGAGAATAGATTTGATGTTATAAATCTCCTAAGCTTGTTCATTTTTGTCAAAGCTCAGCGTGAAAAGGGGAAAGAGCTATAGGCAATGCTGCAATCCAACACCTTGTCGGCAGCAGCGCTGGGCCGTACTCCTGCCCAGCTTCTAGCACAATTTACGTATAGCTATTTGCCCTCCATGGAAACTTATGTATTATGGTTAAAATTCACACTCGGCAAGCACTCCATTCTCTAGTCTTTTCTTTATAGAAATCTCAATCTAGAGAGGAATGCAACATTTGATGCATTCGACGCACTGTTTGATTCCATCCAAAGAATTGTTTCCTTATTCCCTCGCATTGAAAGCGGGTGATTTCAATGTACGTCCCGGTGGCTTCGACATTCTGGACAGACACCCATAGAAAGGTATGTTAAAATTTCTGCTGAAATTTAAATCAATTAACTCAACCAGTGTATCTACCTCCCAGCCTAGGAAATACACAATTGATGTATTGTCGCCTCTAGGCTCGTCCGACCACTGTGTGGTATCAGCTTTATTTTCAAACTCACACCATCCAGTTAAAGAAAAAGCTTCTAAAACAACAATATGGTTATACGAGAAAGATAACTGGTGCGGCCTTAACAATATCTTTCGTATCTTTAACTGGTTATTGTGCTTTCTCGATAACGACGTGGATGCCGAAAATTTTATTATCGCAAATATTATCCGAATCGGCATGGCAAATTTTATTCCTAGTAGGATTAAAAGCACCAGGGCAAAGGATAATACATGGTTTGACTTGGGCTGCAATTGGCTATTAGGCTAAGGGAGCTAAGTTTGCGGGCCTATAAGGCAGAGTTTTGAGGAAAACCGAAAAAAGTACATACGAACCAGAAATTACTGCACCACCAACACTCGACGAGATAAATTCCAATCCGACCAAAAATCGAGGTGTAAAATCCTTCAGCGTCAAAAAGGTAGCAACAGTTTCCGTTCTTTAAAAAAAAAAAAACATAAATAACTGAACAACGTCGTTTATATCAACGCTCAACTACATTGATATTCCAGCTGTCATCCCTTTAGATAAAGCTAACCTCCTTGCTGCCCACTATGCAGCCAGTTCACAGCTCCCACTTTGTATTTAGTCTCCGGTTGTACAAGAGTGCATCAATTCCACCTTGGCTTTGGCCGAATCCACTTCCGCACCCCTACAGTCGCAAGGGTTTTCAAATACCTCGACATACACAAATCAGCTGTTCAAGAAGGTACTGCCCCAATAGTTCTGAAAAGTTACCACTGCGTAATTCCCTTGATACAACTCGCAATGGTCTTTCTGCCTTAAATTCGTAGGAACACCATTGTGTTTTCTCGACACATATTGAGTTTTCTAGATATCGCTCCATAGCTTTCTGGGTCGACGACGCTGACTTTCCACACGCCGCTGCGTTGCGAAGAGAAGTTATTTTATAGGAAGATGTTATCTCCATGAGAGGGGACTATGTTTGTATTCGCTTACTCCGACAACTCTGGCAAATGCCACCAATGTACGCCATGCCCATTTGTTCCTTCTTCCGTTGTCCACTTGATCCGATTCTACAGGGTATTCTATTGCACACCGATCGCTTAGCTCGGCCGGTAAACGAAAACATTTTGCACTCCATCAGTCTCACTGTGGCGCACAATGGAGAATGAAAACGTCTTAAGTATTTCCAAATAATCCACCAAAGAAAAGATTTCAAACGGAACGGAATACGAGAACAAGAAGACGTGGCACGCCAACCATGCTTAACCGCAATTGGTTTTCAAAGAGCTTTTCCTCATTCTTCTTCTGTTTGTTTGTTGTGAGCCATGCACATTTCATTCAGCTGTGCCTTCTTCAAGATTGTGGCCCGTTGTCGAATACTCAAGCTCGGCATTCCATTTTTATCGTCTATTGCAATTTTAAAGCAATGACCAACAATTGATGGTGGTAATTGTTGGAGAGAAATAAAATCTAACCGAGAGGGCGACTGGTCGCGAGATTAAGGGTGTACGAATTCCAAGCTGTGGAACAACGTGCCAACAATTGCACATGGATACACACCTCAAAGTTGTCATTGTTTACACTATGTCCTACATTCCGCAAGATATTAGACAATAGGAACAAACGAGAGAAGATTAAACCAAAACACAAAAAAAAAAAAAAAAAAAAAACAAAAGGAATAAAAGTAGAGCAGGAAAGATATGTATGTATGTACTGTACTGGTCACTCAAGGACTCTGGTACACAAGCAAATAGGAGAATGCATTGGGCACCCACTTGAAGCTTCTGACAATAAAGGCTGCACTGCACACCCCGCTACTTATCTGTGCACTATCAAACCGAGCCATATACAAGTAGAATGAAATCCAAATCGATATGCTTGCAACGACTGGTGACAATTGCTTATCGACAAAAAGGATATACATACATATGTATGTACGTACGTATATGCATGCGAATACGAGTGTCTGTAGCGGAGTACTCAACTCTGTTCCACCCACTTTCAATGGACATAATTTCCAAGCAAAGAGTTCAAAATTGACCACAGAGAGTAGGGACCTGTTTGTATATGTGGCCTATGTGGGAGAGCGTTCAAGTGGCAGCGCCAGAGTCCTCACCGGAGGCTGCACATGCCTGGAATTTATCGAAATCTATTGGGAATTTGCCACAGCCGTTGTTTGGTGACCAAACAAATGGTGTTGCTTTGTGAAGTTTTCCTTTCGTTCTCGAGATGCAATTGAAACGGAAGCACAAAAAGAAAATAATACGCATTTCCTGCTTGTTCCGCTTTTCATTGAATAAATATTGAGGACCAACATCCTGTCCTATTCTTTCGTTTTTTTTCTTTTTCTCATTTCACTTAAACGACAAGCGATTGCGACAACGTGTTGTTTGCGCAGAGATGATCATCATGGAGCGTCGTCCTCGTGGAAAAATCAGACAATCTTTACCATGAGTGTTATTCTGTGTTCTTTAATGCAAACAATAAATATTACCCTCATACGTATGTACATGTGTATGTACTTGGAGCGTACAAGTTATGAGCCACGTAAGGGTAAACAGACATGAGAACGTATGGTGGTCGTCCGCCGTCAGTCGGAAGATTGCTATCAGTCGGTGTTAGATTTTAATTATGGCTCATAATTCTCCTTTATCGAGATCACTGACCCCCAGGTCAAGGACACGGTACTGTATGAACTCGATGAAATACTCGTATGCTTCCGGCTTGAAGGATTTTAGTTATCAAGCTTATGTTTAGGCTTGGGTCGTTGCGATGATTGAACTATGTACTACATATGTATATCAAAAAGCTTATTTGTGGAATTTTTGAGGCTTGTATTGGGCTACCAGGTTGTTGGTTACTCATTTGAGACTCTATGTTATTGCTTAACTGTGTATGCATATATTGGGTTTTCGTTCTTGGCGTATATATTTGGAGGCATTAACTCAATTCTGTCGAACCAACACGCATTTAAAGGTATTATCTTAGACTACAGTTATACAGTTCGTGCCGAGGCAATAGTATCCAGCCTTCATACGGCCCAAATAAACCCGGGAATATGCAGTTGGATTGGTTAAATGCTGGGTACTCGTATAATGAACTCGGCGATGGGGAGAGCAAACAGAAGGGTAATAGTAAACAAAGGTACACCACATAAGGTGACGTCCTGTCACCCCTTCTGTGGCTCCTTGTGATCAATGGAATGGTCAAGATTCCAGATGGTTTTAATGTCACGCCGTCTTTATTTCTGGAAAATGTCCGCAGGTCCTCAGCGATAGACTAAGTTATGCACTGATGTTAGTTGATAACTGGATCAAGGGGCCAGGCCTAAGAGTAAATCAGGCGAAAACAGTGATAGTACTCTTCACAAGAAAAAGATCTGTATCAAGATACACCTACCCCCGTACGAATGGTATCGATCTGATCCCTAGAAAATCTGCCAAATGTCTTGGCATAATCTTAAACTCCAAGCATAGCTGGAGAGAAAATATTGACGAAAGAATCAAAAAGGCCTACGTGGCACTATACTCGTGCCAGGCAGCCTTTGGAAAGACATAGGGCCTCAGACCGAAGTTGATACATTGTTTATACACTGCGGTGGTAAGACCTACTCTAGTTATGGCTCGGTTATCTGGTGGAAAGGGCTTGAGAAGAAATGTCATCTTCAAAGTGTGTCAAAAGTTCAAAGGGCAGGCTGTCTGGCGGTGACGGGATTTATGAAGTCCACACCAACTTCGGCTCTTGAAGTTATGCTGAATTTCCCACCCTTGGACATATACGGCGAGAGCGTCGCAACCAGAACTGCACTAAGACTACAAGAATCCGGTTCTGGAAAAAGAGTCTTCATGGACACGCATCAGTCTGGGATCGATGGACCATCTCGAGATTCAGAACCGTAACGGACTATGTTACCCGACTTCCTTCCAAGGAGGAAAGGACCGCTGATACGGTACGCACGGAAAATGAACTGGCAATCTACACCGACGGAGCCAAAATGGATGATGGCACAGGTGCGGGAGTCTATTTTGAGTCTCGGAATATACATCGCTCCTATAGGCTCGATGATGGAGTGTTTCCAAGCTGAGGTCTTCGCAATCAAGCAGGCGACAGACCTGATTAGCAGAGTGAATCTCTAAGGAGAAGGGATCAACATCTATGTTGACAGCCAGGTAGCCATTAAGGCTCTGCAGGCAGCATGGATAAGATCCAAACTCGTCAAACTCTGCAAAGAGAGGTTAGAAGAGATATCGAATGTAAGCGAGGTGACCCTCTGCTGGGTACCTGGTCATGTGAATAACTCTGGAAACGAGAGGGCGAACGAGCTAGCTAAGCTGGGATCAAGTGAAAATTTCGCGCATGTCGCAACCGAGACCAAAACGCCGCTCAGTGCGCTCTACAGGGAGATAGATACCGAGCTATTATTGAAAGCCAATAAGCGATGGCGTCACATGCGCAACGCCGAGATCGAATTGTAATAAGAAAAGGACGGAATATCTGCTGAAGTTCAACCGTGGGAATCGTGTACTAATATTCGATTGGCAGTCGGTGCCCTCACTGAACACTGCACACTATCTTACCATGTAGCTCGACAAGGCCAGCCCTACAATGACTTCTGCCAAGAAGTTCCTTTGATTTGGTCTTGTCTTCGTCTACAAATCCACTTTAGCCGCTCTGCTTCAATGCGCACAAAAGTTTCACTAACATCTCGCTGTGCTCTCCCAATTGCTTCAAATGAAAATGCCACGCCCTGCCTGAATTCTTTTTTGACATCAAAGGTCTCGGTTAATTCAACGCCGACCCTGATGGAGCAGTGTCTGGGATGTCAAAACGTAACACTGTTTTTTTATAGCTCGTCGCTATAAACACCTTTAAGCCTTTAAGTCGATAAAGACGTGGAATTCATGAGTCTTATCCGAAATCTGCCGCAGTGTGAATATCCGGCCTATCGTGGATTTTTCTGAATGACAGCATGACAGCATGACAGAGAAGATCTTATAGTCGATGTTAACAAGGCTTATTCTCCTAAAATTGGCGCATTTATGGAGACATATTTTCTTATTGGCCGGGTAAACGATACTGAGCTTGAACTCATCAGGTATGATTTGTTCCGACCATATTCTACAGATGAGTTGGTACATACTCCTTATCAACTTCTCATTGTATGTATGTACGTTGGCGTCACAGCCCATGAAGGACCAGTGCCGAGCTTCTCTCAGTCAACCATGTTGTGTGTGATTTCATTTTCCCATATGTGAAAGAGACCTAGAGTACATTGCCGGTTCCGAACGGCGAATTTCGAGAAGCTTTTCATGACAATTTTACTACAGGGGGTTTTGTCAGAACTCCACTGAGGAGAAGCACCATGAAAACAGGTTCGATGACATGGCTGTGTCGGGATTCGATCCCGTGTCATCGGCGTCAGAGGTCAACTCAACCCTTTCTTGCTGCTTTAAATAGCCCAATAGACAGTCCATCTGCACGGGCAGCTTTATCAGACTTTAGTTTTGATATCGACATTTTAACTTCGCCTAGGTCACGTGGACGGAATTTGATTTCAGATTCGTCCAGGGTGAAGGTTCATTATGCCTGACAGCGATGCTTTGACTATCATGGCCCCTATAGAGTCGGCAGAAAATGTGCTTACGTTATTAAATTTATCGACTGTGATTCAACTACCATTTGTAGATGTCCGTTTTCATCCTGACAGGCTTCGACTCTGGCTTCAAACCTTTGGCATGTTCGTTTAATTTTTTTGTAAAATTTCTAAGCGTCATTCCTATGATAACATCTCTCCAACTCCTCGATCTCGCACTTCTGGTATCCCTTCTTTCCTCTTTCGAAAATCACCTGCTCCTCCCTTCTTTTCCGTTCGTAGAGTTTACAGGTTACCCTCGTCCTTCGATTCAACATAGCCTGTCTGCAGTTTTCACCAAACTAGCTGTTTCTTCTAGGTGGCACCTGGAAACTTAATATATTTGAAGCGGCACCGCCGATGGCGTTTTGGTACCATATCCTTTGATGTCCTATGATTGCGCAGCTTTCATCGGATCGCAGAATCCTAGCGGTCACTTTCGACTACAGCTTTCCGAGGACAAATTCGGTATCCGCATCCATACCAATAGATTTAGTAGGTACGAAAATATCTTACGTAAACGCCCATGGCCGATCAATTTTAAAACCTGGACTGACGACAAACGAAGTAATGATAAATGTTTGGTGGATTAAGATGGAAAGTATCGATTATGAGCATCCGAAGTCTGGCGAAACGGCGACCAGAATTGGCCACGTCCATCATCCATCATTCCCTCACATTATAGAGTATTTAGTCCATAGGTTAGTATTTTTCTTTAGTAGGCCCATCTGCATTGGGCATCCAATTTCTATAGGCTGGAGGCAATTTCGATCAATTAGTCATTCAATTTTCACTCCCCTCACCGAACATATCGCACATTCCGCACGTATTGTTAATAACATTTGCATCGCTAGTTTCGAACAAATTAAAATCGGCTGCGGATAGAACAAAAACGTTGAATAGAAGAGGAAGCGCAGAACGAAAAAAACTCTAACTAACTAACGTGCCATACTTGTGAAGTTCATCACATCCACCTTCATCCTCACCCACCGCGATAGTCATTGACGCGCACTAGGCGAAGCAGGATTTATCAAACAAGCGCATACCAATTAATCCGACAGACAATAGAGTTAGCTCGGCACAGCGTTCATGATTCATGTGTCAATTATTTTTCTGTCATGCCGGAGAATTGCTTCTGGACACATATAAACAATCAGAATAGGAACGAAACAAATAGTGAGGTGAAGGAGGACAGTGCTGTAAAGGACAATATATTCATTCCATTACTGCATTTGTATGTGGTAATTTAATTGTGTTCGCCCACATAGGCATGCGTTTTATCTTGTATGTAGTATGGAAGCACTTCCATTTCGGTCGTATTTCGGCTTTAAGGACCTCCGCCCATCGAGGTGAAAAATAATTCCAAAAATTCCTTTTATCCTTACGGCCAACTGGCTTGCTATACTCGTATATGTACACGAATTTACCAAGAACCCTTTCGAGCTAATAATAACTCACTTATTATACTTCAACTTGTGCACATACATATGTATGCGATAGTATTTCAAAGAAGCCGAAAGTGGACTGAAGGGTCCTTGAGGGAGTTAATTAAATACTTGCTTCCAGGTAAATTTGGGGCAAAGTACTTGAAGGTTAAAAAAGAAATTTTAAATTGATCCCCAATGGGGTGGAGTGGATAAGGTATTTAGTTTTGTACTCAGCTTCTTGGCTCGTTCAGATTTTGGGAGAACACCTGAACCGCTGTTAATTTATTTTAATATGGTTTTCAATGGCTTTTAAGATATGTAAAAAGGTAAACCCCATTATGAACCATCAAACTGGTGGCTCCTGATTCGCCTTCGTGCGAATCGAACGTATATATTATTATCATGCATGTGGTCACTTCTTTGTTTAAGGACCGTTTCTTTAGTATGTGCCCTCTCACTCCATGTTGTTTACTTGCTCCATTTGCCATGTTACGAAATATCCTGGGGTTCAAGCAGTTCCAAGATAAAAGCAATCAATATTGTTTCCGGATCTCTTTAACGGCTAGTTGGCACTAAGGTTTTCACCACACCTTAGAATATGTTTAAGTAACGCCATGATATTTCTACTTCACTACACTAGGGTACCCTCTTGTTGCCTCTGTCTTGATTTCGGATATCCGCTGTATAACGTTAGTATTACCAACTTTCCTATTCGTGCTGGAACTATGCTCAATATATTTAATTTATGATGATCATGTTGGAGAAAAATGTCTACCTGGGCTCCTTTTGAATATTGTGTTCCATTTCCCATGAGCGAGAAATACCTGTAGCGAAAAACCGAAATGGTATTGTCCCATTTATAATTTTAAATGTGACTAGTTTGAGTTGCGGACCACTATCTTGGGACAGCCAGGTTGCGACAACGAATATGCCTGGCCCAGAAAAATCGAGTAAGGCCAATGGCATACAATGTCGCAATGCTACAATCGCAAGAGACCGCCAGAGCCTATTCCAATCGCGTCTCCCTTAAGCTCCCGGAAAACCCTCCAGCACCCGCTCAGACACCATACAACACCAATGGACCCGTTGTCAACAACCCTATCAAGAGGCGCTGCATAGAAAGACGAAAGCTGCTCGTGAGCATTATGAGCAGAAGAGGAGAGAGGAGCATACGCTTCTCAAAACAAAAAAAGGGGAGGATGAGAAGCTCGCGATCGTAGAGATGGAGAGATGCTATCGCTGGAATGACGTTCGGAGGTTTTATCAACGAATAAAACAAACATGCCAGGGACTTAAGACCAGAACGGAAGCCTGCAGGGACGAAAATGAAAACCTAGTAGTGGATTCACAGTCGGTACTAAGAATCTGAAAAGACTACTCCCGCAGACTGTACAACGGCGATGACGGAACAGATCCGGCTGTCAGGCAGAATAACCCTTTCGCCCTTTCACAGCGGGCGATGATAGCGAATAATTCCGTCCCCCGGACCTGGACGAATTTAGGAATGCTCTTTCTAAGCTTAAGTCCAACAAAACTGCTGGATCATACGGACTACTTGCCGAGCTCTTAAAGGAAGCTTGAGATGACCTTGGGAGTATGCACCAGCTCATCTGTAAGATATGGTCAGAGGAATGCATGCCCGATGAATGGAGTCTTAGTATCGTTTGCCCGATCCACAAGAAAAGAGACCCCTTTGTCTGCGCCAACTACAGATGAATAAGTCTTCTGAACATCGCTTTAAAGATCGTCTCTGGTGTTCTGTGTGGACGCTTGAAACCATTCGTTAGTAAACTGATTGGTCCATATCAGTGCGATTTCAGGCCTAGGAAGTCCACTATGGACCAATTATTCACCCTGCGGCAGATCCTGGAAAACGAGTTCGTGATCGCCACCCACCACCCGTTTGTCGACTTTAAGGCTGCATACGATAGTATAAATAGAGACGAGCTATACAACGCCACGTCTGCCAAGCTCGTCAGATTGAATAACTCTCGCGGCTCCATCAGGGTCGGAAGCGACCTGACCGATACCTTTTATGTCAAAAAAGGTTTTAGACAGGGCCACCCGCTATCGTGTGACTTTTCCAACATCGTCCTTGAAAGGATCGTGCAAAACTCACTGGTCAATACGAGGGGCACCATCTTTTTCAAGTCCGTACAACTGCTTGCATATGCCGATGATATGTAATTGAGGCCTTTACGAGCATTGGGACGGAAGCGGCTGAAATGGGACTCGCGGTAAATGAGGGCAAAACGAAACATATGTTGCGGCCGAAAAAGGACACGAACCACCGGCGTCTTGGCCAGGGCGCACGTATTGGCAGATATAATTTCGAGGTAGTCAAGGACTTCGTCTACCTAGGCTCAGCAGTGACATGCAGAAATGACATCAGTGCCGAAATCAAACGCAGAACCAACCGCTGTTTCTTTGGGCTCGGGAGGCAATTGAGAAGCAGAGCTTTCTCTCGATACACCAAGGTGACCATATACAAAACATAAAACACAAATATTGTCATCCCGGCCCTGTTTTATGGCGCAGACACATGGACTTTTGTTAAATACAGTTTTACTAATGACGCTTCTACATGGTGAACAGATCAATTGTAAGGGTTTTCTATAATCTTGTAGTTTTATTCAGACCAAGTGTTACAACCTACCTTGTTCAAAGTATTGTCCATCGCCTTCTACTACTTTTGACCATATTTCAGCCAGCATATGGATGGTTGCTTTGACGGCGAAGCCCATGAAGAGCCAGAGGCAAAGCTACTCTCAATCATCCAAGTTGTATGTGATTTATTTTTTGCATTGATGAACGGGACCTACTTTCCATTGTTAGAAAGTGGAAACCTGAGCATCTCAGAGATCGCCAGAGATGTAAAGAGCAACTGAGCGGAAGACTCGCAAGTATATGTGGCTCCATTGCCGCTCAGCCATCAAGCAAGCAGCTGAAATAACTATAGGCTACGCGCCGCCACCGACAAGATGATATGATGGCGAGTATGAACATAAAAAGCGAACAACCGAAGAGGCGTACCAAAATATGCTGCAAAGGAGAACCTCGAGACAGAAGGAGAGAGGGAAAAAAGGCGGTCCGGCGAAAGAAGAGAATCTTCGCAGCCTCTCAGCTCAAGGATATCGATAGGGACAAAAACGCGATAAGAACATTTTATAAAATAGTCAAAAGCCTCGCAGCGGGCTTTAAAAATGCCACCATGATTCTTCGAAATTGCGAGAACAACCTTGTTGCCGACCCGCAAGGAATAGTGTATGTTCTCAAGCAACACTTCCAACGGCTGCATAGAAGTGAGAGTGGAAGAGATCCCACCTCCAGTCGACGAAGTTGGCCCCTCTCCCAGCATTGAAGCAGTGGGCGTAGCTATTAAAAAGCTGAAGTAAAACAAGTTCTTAGGCTCGGATGGATTAACATCAGAGCCCTTTAAAACTGGAGGCGTTGTTCTGGTAGGGAGCTCGCATTAGAACTACAGAGGTATATTCTTGCTCGATGTTGCTTACAAGATCCTATTCAGTAAATTGTGTGAACGTCTAAAACCATTTTGCACCACACTAAACGGTGTATACCAGTGCGGTTTCCGGCCTGGCAAATCGACTATAGACCAAATATTCACACTGCGACAAATCCTGCGGAAAATCAGCGAGTTTCAAATCGATACCCACCACCTCTTTATCCATTTTAAAACCCCATATGACAGCAATCATCGCAAAGTCTTATTTAACGTGATGGCCGGATTCGGGATCACAGGAACACTGGTCCGTATGTCTCGAACCACGCCTACAAACACTAGGCTCCAGAACTTCCGAGTTTTTTTAAACCTGCACCGGATTTCGGCAAGGAGATACTCTGTCATAAGACTTCTTAAATCTCGTGTTGGAACAAATAGTGCGGCGGGCCAGTGTCAACATGGAAGGCATTCTCTTCCGCATATCGGTCCAGCTGCTGGGCTACACAGCGCACCATTGGGGAAGCGTTCACGGCGATTGAGCTGGTCTTCACATCAATGAGGAGATTACGAAATATAAGCTGTCAATAAAAAAGCGGTCCGTCACCCATTACCTGGGACAAAACATAATGATCGGCAGCGATGATTTCGAGGTGGTGAAGGAGTTCACATACCTCGGGGCAAATATAAGCTCCATGAATATATCTGGCGCATAATCACCCTCAGCAACCACTGCTACTTCGACTTGTCAAAGCAACTAGGGTCCAAATTCCTGTACCGAAGAATCAAGGTTATACACTACAAGACTCTTATCCTGCCAGTCCTGCTATATGAAGGTGAAGGCTGGACGATCAGCAGAACAGCAGAGCTGATCCTTGGCTCTTTCGAAAGAAGAATTTTGCGACGGATATTCTGCCCTGTCTGCGAGGAAAGCGAGTGGAGGAGAAGACATAACCGCGAACTCCATGAGCTTCACAAATATGTGGATATAGCCCGGAAGGCAAAAAACCGTCGACTGGAAGCCACGTGCCTCTGACCGGCAAGGATGGAAAGCCATATTAACGCAAGCACAGATCCTTTCTGAGTTGCTGGCCTGAAAAGTAAGTAAGTAAGCAAGGGACCTACAGTTTAATGCCAATTCCGAACGGCTGCAGTCGAGAAGCTTTTTCATGTTAAGTATACTATGGGGGTCTTGCTAGGACCTCGCCGAGGAGGGACGCCACGGAATAAACATTCAGGATCCGAATTCGCTCATCGTACATCAGAATCCAACACACTCACCTAAGGATAGCGCACCGACCCAATTTTAGGCTTTTTCGTAAGAAGTGAAATGCTGCTCGGCCAGGTGATGAGCCATCGACCGAAACAAGTGATAATCGGAAGGAGTAATGACTGGAGACTACGACGGGTGGGACTGGACATCCCAGCTAAGTGTCTCTAAAATTTCCTTGACGACTTTGTCGGCATGTGTCTTTTGGCATATTGCGGGCATTTAGGCTTCATTGCGCGGTTTAATCGCATCAAATGGTTTCATAGTGGTGCTGATCCCACCAGATGCAAAACATTAGCTTCTTGCCATGAGTATTGGGTTTGGCCATGGAAGTTGACGGATGGCCGGACTAACCCCACGATTTTCTGCGCTTTGGATTATCGTATTAGAACAACTTTTCATCCCCCGTCATTATTACATGCAAAAAATCCTTCCGATTTTATCTTCGGAACAGTTGTTCGCACTTGGAAAACGGTGTCCTTTGATTTTGCACCATACCCATTGCCTTGAGACGGTCTGATATCTAATGTTTGAGTTACTCCCAAGGCTTCAGCTAGCTCCTCTTGAGGTCCAATAATGTCTCCAACTCAGCATCTTCAAATTTTACTGGCCTCCCTTCGCGGCCCTCTAGACCTAGAAATCAGAGTTTTATTATTCGCCAAAAAATGCTATAAACGTAAAGGTCTTCTGGATAGGATACCATAGTGTTTTGGCAGCAATCAATTTAAATCTTATCTTTTTCCCCATGAAATAATGGTGTCGATGTCTGAATTGAATGAGCTTATCATAGGCTGCCGCTCACTATTTACAGTCGAAGAGCGGGGTTGTAAGGCGGTAAACGAATAAGAGATGTTAAGGGTACTGCCGTAGGAAGTGGCAGACAAGAGGTAATTTATAAAAATGAGGAAGACAAAACGGAACCCTGTCCGTCCAAGACAACTCAGCAGTTTCTAATCCATCGAGGAAGGGGACTCCTCGAACCCAAAAGCATGCAATTTTGACGAAATGGCTTCGTACCAAACCATGTTAAATGCTTTTGAAATGGTGAAGCGATTCTAGAGTAGGAAAGGTGAGAAACCTTACGCAGTGGTTTTGCCAGCATAGAAGCATACCTCTTCAGAACCATTAGGGAAATAATGTCATCTGGACCAATGTATGTACTTTATGAGTATGGAGTACATACATACATATGTATATCCCATGGTGAATTTGACGCTTTCTAGTAAAGGCGGAAACAAAGTGCGAGCTGGAAACTGCGAGCTTTAGGCAGTCAGAACGTTAACTTTTTTTTAAGGGGGGTGTGACAGCTGGTATGTCGTTGTGGACAAGTGTTGGAATAGACGTTGAGGAGGAGCCTCTAATATTTTTGACAAGTGACCAGAAATATTTGTTACCTATAGAACATTGGAGAATTTTATACCTCAGTATTTGGTCGGGTTGAAATTTTACTTGTCAAATGAAGGTTTTGCAGTAATTTCTGGTTCGTATATACGTTTACCGGCTTACCTCAGGGCCTTTTCTACTTCTCATACCATGTTACGCTTTTACGGTTCCTGTAGATGTATCAGCGGGGCTAGGTTTTATCATAGTTCCCCTTATGTTGCTCCTAGGAACACGATGTAAAGTAGATAGTGTGGATCGACCAGGCACGCCAAGTGTATCAGGGCATGTATATTAAACCTTCCAAAGGTATAAAACACTCTGCCAGATAATCAGCTTCCCATTAGATGCTTTCAGACCCTTGATTCCAGTTCATTGAAAACAATACAAAGATAAATAATAACGACAAATCGATATTTGCTACAAAACGTGCCAGGTTCTTAGTCTACATATACATAGTATGGGTCGGGCCCTCAAAGATGGGAGATCATGAGTCCTATTACCAATAACCTTCGATGATTACCTTGTAACATCACTCTGGTGAATAAAATTTGTTAAACTAGTCGGCATTCAGTGATCAAAACCAAAGCTTATGCAAGTTGTCAAGTTCCTTTGGCATCATGAAAAACGAATAAAACGACCAGTTATTCTAAATAAGAACCTTCGTTCCTTGTAGCAGTTTAAGTCAGTTTCTTGGCCGCTGGTTGTTCTTAAAATATTTTTTCATTACGTAACAATTTGTTCCAAGGATTTTCTTTTGAACATAGCTTAAAAGTGTACACAAAAGTTCTATATGCGACTGCCACTTAGAGCTCACTTTTGCATTCAAGTATGAATTTATCCTTTGAATCCATGAAAATGGGTAAAAACTGTACCATTTCCAAGCTTAATCGTTATTTTTTCTAAACAAAATAAAAGAACTGAAAGTAGCTTCTCAGGTCGCTATTTCATAGCCATCCGAACTCCGTTTCCTTACAGTTTCAAGATGAAAGCACATAATCTCCTTAGGTGCAGTAACGTCCATTACCAAACGCCATGTACAATATCATGCATGTCATGCACACGCACACGTCGTTCTCTAGTAACTTCTCTAGCTCGTCGTCTCTAACGTTAAATGGTTTCCCATGTAAATGAAAACTAATAATTGCACTTTCTCTCTATGCCTCCTATGGTACCTGGTCGTCCTGCCTGTTCCACAAATCCAATACAACAGGCTGTACACATCCTTACACATACATGCGTGTGGCGAATAGAACAAACGACCGGTATACAAGTTGCCGCAATGTATACACCTAGTCTATGGCAAACAGCTTCGGGTGAGCATTTTCCACGTTTAGCAATCACCGTGCAACTGAACCACTTCCCGGAGCCGTATACTTTAGCATTCACCATTTGCCATATACCGCATGCCGCAGCCATCATCGCCACCCACTTTTTCTTAACTGGGTCGCCTTGAAAATGCTTAACTGCTTCTCCGAAACTGTACTGCCGTTGCGTTGTACTAGCTGCTGACAGCTGATGCAGCAGGCAACACTACCTGCAGCAGGCAACACTACCTGCAGTCGTAATTAAATCACTATGCTGTGCGCACACCAGTGACTGTCATTAGAGAGAAAGCTTTTAAAATCTCAACTCAACTCACCCGTCCGTCAGGACCACGCACATACAAATTCTTGCACACACTTACACTTGAACTTGTATTTACGGGCTTCTGTTGCGATAAGGACATACGACGTGCGGTATACAATGTTGCAGCATCACTGGTCATCACTTTGCTCTACCATGTACTACCATCTACTACTACAACGTAATGATGCCAATGACGCTCTTGGTGGGTTACAGATAATAAAGGACAAGCGGGCGAAAGCGAAAAATGGGAAAAAAAAATGTTAAGCAAATCGCCCAGCAACTCTGCGCCTCATTACGCCTCGTCGAAAATGCTTCTTTCGCAAATAGGTGTACGAGATTTGCGATATGTATGTTTGTATGTACGTAAGGACAATGCAAGCGAGTGCAGCCAAAAACAGAGAATTGGTCCTTACAACCTTTTTAGAGGACTTATTTCACTTCCTTAGCAACGCAATTTATTCTTCTTACCCCATTTGTTCAAATTAGGAATTGAAAAGATACCAAGGCTCCTCGTGGAATCCTTTCGACCAGCTGGGAAAAGAAGTAATTTGCAAGTTGTTTTCGGTAATTAGCAAACTTTTTTTAAATGCAATTAACATAAAAAACTCATCCCTTCGTACATACGTACGAGCTCAGCATTTGCAAGGACATTAAGCCTCTCAAAACCAGGACTTAGAAATATGAGAAATCGGACAACTTAGTGACAATTTCGAAACATGTTCACTTCAGTAGAGCTATCGACGGTGTTAGCAACTACTGGTCCATTTTGCTGTCAGACAAACACCTTAGATTACGTTTCCCCTTTTTCCGGGGAAAAATGAGAAAGAGCTTCAGTGATGTAAAGCTAATAGATTTAGCACACACCACTTCGGTCCCACGGGCGCGCTATTGTGCATGAGCGAAGGCGGGACAGTCGCAGAGAAATATTACTACTGTGTGATCCTCCTCGGAACACGCTTCACAGGTAGGCGTCTCACTGATGCTAGGCACGCAGAGATGCTTAGCATCCTGGATATTCCCTCCGTCTATGATTGTGTGCATTAAAGACCCATACCTGGGACCCATACAAGCCTTAGTGAATTTAGTCTTCCGACTTGGTTCAAGAAAGTCTTGAGTTCGTGCACTAATTTGGAGCTGGTTAAAGGGTTGGAAATAGCTTTGGGTGCAGCTTGGCTGTGACTGCAGACGCACGTTCTTTGGCCTTTCTACTTGTGTTCGACAATTTAGTGCATGGCAATCCAACGAAAATTGAAGTCGGTCGTTTTACATTCAAAGAAAACCCAACCGCCGGACCTCCGCACAGACGTGGAGCCGTCTGTAAAAATTTAAAGACAGTGCTTTCCAGGTTCAGTATCTGGCCGGAACCAGTCCTGACGACATGAAAATTTTACTGTGAGACTATGGTGCAATAGGATGGCGGGTGTCATTGCATCGGAAATCACATCTATGAAACAGGGGTCGTAGGATATTTCGTGCCCAAGTACAAAACCCATTTGTTTTGAGGCGAGACATGGCTTTCAATGCGCATCCCTTGATAAATATATCAAGTTCATCATATTATCTAGAGCAGTGCACGGCGTGCGTGGCGCAGTGGTTAGTGTGTTGGACTCTGGCGCACGATGAGCGAGTTCGGATCCCGATAACACCAACGCCATCGAATATTTATTTCGCGGCGTCACTCCTCGCCGAGGTACTGGCAGAACCCTCCGTAGTACAACTTGCCTTGAAAAAGCCTCTCCACACACGCCATTCGGAATCGGCATTAAACTGTAGGTCCCTTTCACCTGTGCGAAAAATAAATCACACACAACATGGGTGATTGAGATAAGCTTAGCTCTGGTCCTTCATGGGCTGTAACGCCACCAATGAAGAAGAAGAAGTGCACGGCGTGCTGCGGAAAGTCCCCGTACAGCTGAGACAGCCTGCTCATGGTTAGCCTGTTCCACCAGGCAACCGATGCATATGAAATTATTGGTCTTATCATTGTCATGCAAGTTCAGAGAACTTTTATTGGCGATTAGCCCCATGTTTTCCATAATTACTTTTGCATTGCCAACAATTTGGCAGCGCATTGATGGCTTTTCACTCAAGATGCTTTGACCAAGGAAGCTTGGTATCTGAGAAGACTCCCATGCACTTGCTCCCTTGAATATAGAGATGGCAACTGTTTTTAGCTCCTGCTGAATTATGCTAGTATTTTTCGACTTTCTCGTGAAGAGAACGACAGCCCATTACTCGTGCACTAGTCAGCAATGACATTTAGCGCCGCCTGTACTTTGAGACAGACAGTCGCTAAACATGAACAGACAGAGAGAATGACAACATCATCTTGACATAGCATTCCAGAGTCATTGAGGACATCGAGCAGAGGGTCGACAACGAGACACCACAACGGAGGAGACAGGACGCCACCTTGCGGGCATCAATGATCAATGTCCTGTGCACAACCATTGCTTTGATCCTCGAGACCAGTGCTTCATCTACGTCATGCCGTCTAGCAGCGTTGCGGTTTTCTTTTGTCTTTTTTTTTTTTGTGGTTGTGTCAAAGGATGCGTAATCTTCAAAAGATGCCTGTAGGCCGTGGTACTGACTTGTACGAATCGCAAACCCGAATACTCGAAGCGCCCAAACCACACCCTGCACACATCAAACACTCTCCCCGCGAAACTGCCGTTAGGTATTACTTCGCGGGGCTGGTTAGCAACTTTTGCTATGTACTCCATGTTGACCGTTTCAGCTCTTCTTACTCTTTCAAGCCTACATTTTGCACGCTCGTTATAAGTGAGCAGATCTCAAGCCAGTACTCTTCTGAGTTTGTCATACGGCTTATTATAAGCTCTGGGATCGCCAGGTCTATACGTGCCTCGCCTCAAAGCGTCTTCAGTGGAATATGGCGTGATCTGCGTCTTCGTCTTGCTCTGGACATTCTGGGCAGAAGGTCGAGCTAACGTGTCCAAATTTGTGGATATATTTCCGATGGCCATCGTGATCTGACAGGAATTTCGTAAGGTGGTAATTGCAATCCCCGTGTCCTATTTTCCCCTAACCTCGATCGTAGGGATCAGCTTATAGGTCGATCGGCTTTTTGTCGTGTTGACCCACCTGGCTTGCCATAAAGCCATGGATGTTGCCCTTTCTTAGTTTTCATACCCCGGATTTTTATTTTTTTTTTTGTTTTTATAAATCGCACGGCTTCAAGAGTTTATACTGTTATAATGTTTATGATAAAACCTGAGCGGAGTGGAGTGGTTTGGATCGTAGATGTTCGTTCACTATTTTCCAGAGGTGCTTGTCGTAGATAGGATTCGAAAGGGGCCGACCGAGTTTTCAAGTTGGCAACTGTTTCATGTTCCAGTACTTATGGATATTATCTGGAAACCACATTTTGTCCATATTACGCAGAGCCTGTATGCAGACGAGAGTTTTCTTCTTGTCTCCCTCGATGTAAGGACTCCCGCCCAGACCGGCGCCGCGTACAAAAGTATTGAGCATCTTCTTCTTTCTTGACGTTACAGCCCATTAAGGACCAAAGCCAAGCTTCTCTTCTCTGAGCTTACCACTCTGGGAAGCAGAATCCTCCTCGCGCACCTTGGTCCAATGATATTCGGCAGCATTCTGGCAAGCGATGCCTCCATTTGTGACAACTTTTGGTTGCAGTATTCGACATGGGCTTTAAAATTAAGTCGGTCCTAGAGTATTACCCCTATGTGTTTTAAAGCCGCTTTAAACTTGCTTGGCTATCTCCAACCCGAAAGTTTACGTATTCCAGAAGTGTTACGGTGGAAGCATATATACATATGTATGTGTAGCATAAGCCAAATCCTCCTCTCATGGTTCAGAATAAAAATCCAGCTGTATGACATAATCTATTATTCCTCGATTTGGCAGTATCTTTATCGTGGCTCTACAAGTTTCTCCTTCTTCTTTTTCGGCGCTACAATTTATGGCGAACCAGGGCCTCCTTTACAAACCCTCTCCAACTGGCACGGTCTTTCGCCAGCAGTCCCCAGTGCTGCACGCCTAGTTGGTGAAGGTCCTCTTCCACTTTGTTGCGCCACCTTAAAATTGGCCGTCCTTGACCGCGTCGCCCCTTGGGGTTGGATTCAAGGACCTTCCGTCTCGGAGCTACATATGTTGTGCATGCGCTCAACATGACCTATCCATCTTAGGCGTTGGATCCGAAGACGCCGTGCTACGTTCATGTCGCTGTACAGCCCGTACAGTTCACTATTAAGTCTTTTCCTCAACTCCCTATTTATGCAGATCGGGCCGAAAATCGTACGCAGAATTTTTATCTCAAAACGACCAAGGTTCTCTTCATCCGCTTTCGATAAGGTCCATGTCTTTGCGCCATAAAGCAGGACCGGGATGACAAGGGTCTTCTATATGATCACCTTGGTTTTTCGAGAGACGGCTCTGCTCCTCAATTTCCTCCCGAGCCCATTTTAACCGCTTCCGTCTCAATGTTCGTAAAGGCCTCAACGACATCTCACTGACTTCGTCCGATTTCGTCATTGCCATCGGCATGTGCGAGCAGTTGTACGGACTTGAAAATGATGGTGCCCCTGGTATTGACCAGTAAGTTTTCCACGATCCTTTCAAGGACGATGTTGGAAAAGTCAGACGATAGCGTGTCGCCCTGTCTAAAACCTTTTTGGATATAAAAGGTATCGGTTAGGTCGCTTCTGACCCTGATGGAGCAGCGAGAATTCCCCTTGTCATCCTGCACAATCTGACGAGAGCTTGGCAGGGATATCAAAACTAGACATGGCGTTGTCTAGCTCGTCTCTATTTATACTATTGTATGCAGCCTTAAAGTCGACAAACAGATGGTGGGTGTCGATTTGGAACTCGTTTGTTTTTTCTAGGATCTGCCGCAGTGTAAATAAGTGATCTATAGTGGACTTCCCGGGCCTGAAACCACACTGATATGGACCAATCAGTTTATTAACGAACGGTTTCAGGCGTTCCCACAGCACAGCAGAGAAGATTTTATAAGCGATGTTCAGAAGGCCTACATATACCTCTGTAGCTGACGCAGACAAAGGGGTCTCCTTTCTTACGGATTGGGCAAACGATATTAAGATTCCGTCCTCTACAAGTTTTTCTGCCAAAAGATAATCACTTGTCATAGCGGGGTCAACAAAGTTGTCAATCTTTCTCTTCGTTTGGAGTCCTGGGCGTATCTCTGAGTACTTATTCGCGCTTACTTCCAACCATGAGTTCCTATTGTATCCCAGTAGTTGCTTTTGTTAGGGTTACGTTCCTTACGTCCGTCTGTCACCAGGTTGTATGTCATGATTCGTGATAGTTAGGTAGTTGAAATTTTCACAGATGATGTATTTCTGTTACCGCTATAACAGAATAAAATAATTATTTAAGTGGGACTGTCATAAAACAGACACGATTTTTTAGCAATTTCGGCACCCTTCGTGCGCAAGTCCGACTCGCACTTGGCCGGTTTTTTTCCACTCCTTTTACCCGAATTCAGATTAAATAAACTTCCGAGTCAGGGTGTGTCTGGCGACAATTAGGAGTACCTCATTTCACATGTCAATGTATGTACATTGTTTGTAGGACAATCTGGAATGACATGGCAAAAAAAAAAAAAAAAATAAATAAATGGAGAATCTAACTAAATTACTAATGAATCCAGAAGACAAAAGAAAATCGAATCCATCAATCACATCAAAGCAAGATAAATAGACCTCAATCTATTTGACGTCGTGGAAATGTCCCTCTATAATAGGAGCATTCCACTATCCAACTGTGTGGCACTCAATGACTGCTAGACCACTAAACAACAATCAGTTCTGTCCTACATATATGCAAGCTGAACATTAATTTATGCGACGCTAATTAACAATTTCGTCAAACAAGGTTAGATACCCCCCGTCGACAGAGACGACAAAAATACATCTAAATCGATTTAAGGTAATAAAACGGGTGCATGGAGCAGTAGTAGTCGGTGGTGCGCGTTTACGAGTAACATGGATCTGTGTTGTTGGTTGAATAATTAATTCGCACATCTTTCCAGACCGGGTAACGTCTCCCCACAGGCTGTGCTATTGCCATACAGATGCACATACAGACATTTCGAGTGAAGACACATTGACGATAATCAGTTTATCGTTTGTTCGGCAAAGCAACGTTTGTTATCTAACATAGCGATTACATTCCGACCGGTTGCTGCGACTGTAGCTGCAGTAGCATCTGTTCCACCACCAAGAGGATTATCTGACGACAGTGATGGTGTGTGGTAACGACGACCCTCTATTCCATCCGCAAGCCATAAGATGAAGGTCGGCGATATAGCGCGTTGGCGGCGTACATCCGTTCATGATGATAATGGTAGTTGTGCTGTTTATACGTACATACATATATGTTTCGGTCGACTTTTCCAACAATTAGCATAATTGATTGTTGTCCAATAACAATCTAGTGGTGGCGTTGAATTGTAGAGCTGCAACACCCTCTCCACAGTCATTCTCATTAGTCTTGACAGTGATTTTGTGCTGTTTTCGCGAGATTAGATACGCTTATCTTCTTCGTTTCCCTCTTCAGTTTTTTTACGTACGGGTAATAAACTTCACATCGTGATTAAACGTATACTACTTTCGACAAAGGATTATTGCAACCTTGCAACAACTTAGCCTTTGACTAGTGGGGTGAACAAGTGTTTACGCGCCGCTTATTTTCGGACGTGTGGTGTCGGATTTTATGCGAGAAATGGTTAAGGAATTAGTAAAGAAACGAGAATGACAGTGAGTTTGTGTTATAATTTGAAAAGGAAAAAAAGGAAATTCAAAAAGAATCCTTTTTCCACCATATGCGAGTGCTAATATCATGTGTGTTTCAGCTACATGACGGGTGGTGAGTGTAAAATATTTTTAAGGATCCGATTTAAGTTTTTGGGCATTTGTCCAACTGCTCTGGTATTTTACAGGCAACCTCCTTACGGTATAAATCTAAGGAGGTTTAGGATTGATGAAATCCGCAAGGTCCTTGACAATTTATTGCCAACTTGACTACATTCGTCTACGAAATCATGCTCGACTTAATTCGCGTTGATGTTGCCAATGATATTTCGCCTGACTGTCCTGAAACGTAAAGTGGTCGCTTTACAATTTCGAATTTTAGTAGGACACCCAATGTCTTACGAACGAGTAGTGTGTGGAGAACGTTGTGAAATTTAACTCCTCTTCTCGCGGAACAAATTTTGTGACCCACATTTGTGGACACCCATATGGCAGGCAATTAATCACCCAAAATCCGTATTAGGCGAAAAGCGACTCCAGACATTCTAATCGCTTTTCAGTCATTTTTTTGCTCTCCTAAATACGTATAACAATTTAGCAACGACCTATTTTGTTATGAGCAGATATTTATTAAATAATTTGATAAAAGGAGACTTTGATGGAATACACTCTGAATGCATGTCACTCAAGTTAGGATAGAAATTAATCTATTTAAGCATAGTGCTATTGATTGCTAACATTCAGAGTTTGGAGGTTGTTTGGGAGACTTGAGGCTTAATCACAGACAGTTGACATGTGATTTGTGTCTTTCGCTTTTATACTGCTTTTGATTTACATTTTATTATAATGAACGTAAGTCCGTATTAACCTAAATGGAAACTGCCTTTTATGTGACAATTAGGTGAGTTGTGAAGCCAACAGACAGAAGAAACTCTGATGTTCAATGTCATGTGCTTTTGGGGAAAACATGAGTAGAACTTTGGGACAATGGACAAATAAAGATTTACTAGCCCCCATTTGGAAAAAAGTCGTCTCTACGCTTGAGTCTAAATTCGATGTCACTGGGTCTGATGATGGCTAAATAGTTTGTTGAAAACTGAACTCTTGTCGTAAGGGTAAAGCCAGGTAGTACCTCGGTTATGATGTGCAAGTGTTTTTCTGCACAGATATCGAACATTTTCACATAATCCATGTTGTATGCCACAACGCTATTCTGTATTATTACTTTTTAATTGAATCTATAAGATAATGTTGTATTTTACCAGGATAGTAATTCAAAGCACAAGGCTATGTAATATTCTACGAAGAATTTATAGACCAAGCTATAGACCTAAAAATAATCTAATAGTTAAGCATGTCATTTTATATGAAAGACATGCTACTAAGCTTCGAAAGTGTGAAACGAAATGATAAAAGACGTAAGTTTTCAGGCCATTAAGGCAAACAATTCCGAGAAAAAACGGAAAAAGTAGATACGAGCCGGAAATTAGTGCAAAACCCGCCTAACCAAATTCAAATCTTAGCAAAAAACGAAGACATTAAATCCTACAATGATCCAAAGTTTCTGGTCGGAAGCATTAAAAAACTCGTTCTCATTGTCTAAACAACATCTATCCACAACGACATTCCAGATGTTACACCTTTAGACAAAGCTAACCTTCTTTGCAGCTCGTAGCTTGAACTTTGTCTCCGCCTGTACTAGATCTCGTCAATTCCACCACGAGACACGTTAATAGTTATTTTCGTACTCGTACAGTTACAGGGATTCTCAAAGGTCTCGACATACACAAAGCCACTAGTCCAAATGGCATTTCTCCATCTACGCTGGCAAAACCGTTGACTAAACTTTTTCATCTTTCCTATTCATTTGGGCATTATGCCGTATATCCACAATAAAGATGAGACTTCTTCTCCCTCTGACTACCGACTTAAGTAACAACAGATACACTGGTGAAGTGCTGGCATATTTTAGTGAGCCTCCTGGTCCCCTTCTTCTCGAACCAGGAGGCTCGGATTCTTAAACTCTCTTAGCTGGAGCGTTAGTGTTCATGCGCTCGCTGTGGCCGAGCCATTGTATTCGACTGAATTTTGCCTTCCGGGCTATATGCACATCTTTGTACAGCTCATGGAGCTCGCGGTTATGTCTTCTACTCCAATCGCCTACCTCGTCCAGAGCCTTGGTTCTTCGGGACAGGAGTTTGGAACCTAGCTGTTTTGACGCGCTGAAGTAGCAGCGGTTGCCGTGTATGATTTTGCTCCGGATCTCCACTATGATATCATTCGTGGAGTTAAGGTATGTGTACTCCTTCGCCACCTCGAAATTCTTGTTGCCGATGGTTATGGTTAGGTGTTGAGTGACGGACCGCTTTTTTGTTGACAGCATATATTTCGTTTTCTCCTCATTGATGTGAAGACCAGTTCGTTTAGCCTGATCTTGAGTCGTTGTAAACGAAGAAGTCACATGACAGTACATTTCCTCGCCGAAATCCGGTGCAAGTTTCAAAAGGATCGGAGGTTCTGGAGCCGAACTGCAGGGTGCATCGAATGTTTGTTAGCGGGGTTCAACACATATGGATCAGTTTTCCTGGGAACCCGAATTCGGCCATCGTGTTACATAAGACTTTGCGAGGAATGCTGTTATATGCGGCTTTAAAATTGATAAGGAGATAGCGGGTATCGATTTAAAACTCGCTGGTGAGTATACGGTCTATAGTCGATCTGCCTTGCCTAGCCGGAAGCCGAACTGTTATGTGCCGATTAGTGCGGTGCATAACTGCTTTAAACGTTCATACAATACACTGAATAGGATCTTGTAGGCGACATTGAACAAGGATATACCTCTGTAGTTTTGATAAGAGGTAGGATCGCATTTATTTGTGAATGGGGCAAATAGAGCTGATGTTCCAATCGTCGGGCTTGCTTTCATCTTCCCAAGTTCTACAGATGATCTGATGCATGCGCCCTACAAGGAAAATCGCCTCAAGCTTTGAAGAGCCCTATTGGTAATTTGTCCGAGCCTGCGGCCCTGTTCTTCTTCAGTAGCTATGCCTACTACTTCAATGCTGGGAGGGAGGACAACTTCGTCGAACTGCAGGCGGGATCTCTTCATCCACTACCATTCGCTCTTTTCTCTTTTCCAGCCGCTAGAAATATTGTTTGAAAACGTCCACCATTCCCTGCGGATCGGTAACAAAGTTGTTCTCGCAATTTTGAAGAGTATGGGTGCCGTTTTTAAGGCCCGCTTTGAGGCTTTTGGCCGTTTTATAAAAGGTTCTTATAGCGTTTTGGTCCCTGAACTCTTCGATGTTCTTGAGCTGAATGCTACAAAGATTCTCTTTCGCCGCAGCGTCTTTTTTTCCTTCCTCTTTCTGGTTCGGTATTTGCGTGTTCTCCTTTGCAGCATCTTTTGGAAAACCCTTATCGGTCGCTTGCTTTTTATGCTCATACTCGCCATCATACCACGATTCTCTTGTCGGTGGTGGCGCATAGCATATAGTAATTTCGACTGACTTGAGCCTGCAGCCGTACAAAATTCAGCTGACCCAGGAGCTGAAGGTACATAAACGACCATAGATAATGACGTGTGTTCGCTGCGTGGGCTCTGGAGCAGTTAGAAACTGACCCAAATTTTCATGGTCAAATCATCTTCAGCGATGAGGCCCATTTCTAGATGACTGGGTATGTCAACAAACAAAACTGTCGAATTTAAGACGATGCCAATCCACATGAGATCCAAGAGCGTACAATGCATTTCGACAAAGTCACACAAAGCGATCAATGATTTAGTGTGGGTTTTGGGCTGGCGGCGTCATCCGTCCATATTTCTTTGAAAACTGTGTTGCATAGGCCATCGCCATCAATGGTGGGCACTACAGGTTGATGACCACCAACTTCTTTTGGCCTGAAACGCATGATGTGGACACCAACGACATGTAGTTTTAAGAAGATGGCGCTACGTGCTACACAGCTCACGCCTATTGGAAATTCTGCACGAGCGATTCGATGGCTGGTCATCTCGCGTGGAGGAGATGTGAACTGGCCACCGAGATCGTGCGATTTGACCCCGTTAGACTTTTTCTTGTGGAGTTTTCTGAAGTTGCACGGCTATGCGAATAAGCTAGGAACTACAGCGGCCCTCACAGCTAACATAACCCATGCCAGCGGTCAAATTCAAACTGATTTATGCTTTGGAGTTATGGAAAATCTGATATTTTGGATGCGGGAGTTACATACAGGATGTACTGTATATTCACAATCACCACAGGTGCATACGCACCTGTTCGCAGTAATGTGTGGCAGCGGCGAGGCAGGTCAACTCCCGATTCATATTCGGGAGACGTACGAGAGAAGATCGTGCGATGCCGATGGCTTGGCTTAGCAGTACATTTCGGCCAAGCCAGCCAGAGCGAACAACGATCAGAAGAAAACCGTAATGACCATATATGGTATGATGCTCGTGCTGGTGGGCGGTTACATTTAGAATAGTTCACGACGTTAGATTTAAAGTCAGTTGTACGCCACATGTTAAGAAATAGAGAACCAGGTAGATAACTCGCGGAACCCAGAGGAGTCCTGCCGGGCATTTAAATGATGTTATATTCCATACGTAATGGAGTCGATAGGCCTCTCAAACGAATAAAAAACGTTGATGATATCGGACATACTTTATTTTATTTAGATTTAAATGGAAGAGACGTTTAATGAAAGACCCTGTATAAATGGGAATATAAGGCTATGTGCATTTGAGCAATCCTCTCTTTCAAATCATTGTCAATATAATTAAGTGCAACATCTATCCTGTTGTTCCTCAAATGCGGTGTTTAGATACATTTATTTGATTTTACTGACGTCGAAAAAAATATCACTAAATTAATAATTTCGCAATGTTTTCCGTTCTCGTCTAATTTTATTTTAAATATGTCCCATTTCGGTTGCTAATGAATTTCTTTTTGATTTTACAGATTATCAATGGCCATGAGATGATAAATACAATCGACAGCATTCTATTTTGAATGTGCCAACTCCAAAAACTGTCACATAGCAAGTTGTGTTCCAATTAAATTCTGACAACAATGAAGAACAAATATCAAAGATATATGAGAAATAAGCAATCAATATGAACATTTAATACATATAACAAAACCTAATTATCGCTGGTGCAAAAGAAACATAAGCAAAAAATAGAAATCTTAATCCTTCGGAATAAATTTTATATTTTATATTTCCCATTTCAGACCTAGAAATAAATAACAAAAATTGATATAGAAAAAAAAACGTGTAACCGGATTTAATGAATTCAAGTGAAATTATATACCATCCTAGAAAATCATAACAAATTCTAGAATAAAATTATTAAATACGAGGAAAACTAAAAATAAATTAATAAATGCGCTTTAACGTATCAACGTCGTCGTCTTATTCGAATGGCAACGAAGAATCCTAAGATTGCGTTCATTTCGTAGCGTTCTATCACCCTGAGCTAAAACGCTATCGCACCAGCCGTCATGAGAATCACTGCCCCGTTTAGGGTTCTTATGATAGCCCATTTAATTTACTGTGTCGCACCGGCTGGAGGTAAGCTTTTTTCATTTTTCTATAACAAGTAATCAATTTGTTTAAGGAGAAAAAGCCATCGATATATATAATAAAATAATAATGAATTCCAGTCTTAATGTACATCATAATTTCTAAACCCACATGCTTATCTCGATCTGGAGCTTATACCGCTCCGCGTATAATTCCCATGAGCTTACGAAACTGCTCTTTTTAGTCTTTTATTTATTTTCCTACAGTTTACTTTACCATGAATTTTTGATAAATAAGGGATCACAACAGGATACAAACAAAAAAATATTGAAAAGAACAAGAACAACATGGACGAGGGAAATATAAATAAATAACGTACTCTTAGCTGCTTGATGAGCAAAAAAGAAAACAGAAATTGCTACTGAAAGATGAAAACGTTTATCAAGTGACTTTGGTAATAAAATTATTGCTTGGAAAAGGGAATCTTTATGGGACACCTCGTAAGAACCTTTCATCTCTGTCTTCCATCCGGAAGCAAGCGATTATGTATACATTTAGAACTACCGTCTACATTAGTCTCCTTTTCTTTGTTTCTTCTCCTTGTGTTTTTTCCTACTATTTCTTTTCGTTATTCTCGTTTTTGTAATGACCTAAGGCTATCACTAAGCGGATTCACATTTAACATTTTTACCAAACATTAGCGATATTAATATAAAAAAAAAGATAATAATATTTCGTTTCTTATAGCGCCAAGTGGAATGTGGAAAAAGCTTCATTTTTAATTTCGTATATCCTTCGTCCGTTGGCAAAAGGATAGAAGGGTCCTGGATGAACAGGCACTGATAAATTATTATAATTAATAGTCATTCCGAACCAAGTTTTCTCGTTTGAGTATGAAAATGTTTGCTTTGTAATCCTTTCATTTAATTAGAAAATGAAAAGAGGTCCGTAGGTGACTACACAGATTCAAGGGATCTGCGAAAGTTGTGACCGTTTCCAGTACACATGGTATCAGGTCTTAAAAAAAAGTAGGATAATGACATAAATACGAGATTACCCTCTTTTGCTATTTGTAAATTATATTTTATTGGGTTGCAAATCTCTGGATTTGCAGAACAATCAATTTGAATTTATTATATTTACTTTTCTTATTGGGCTAATTAATGCCTACACATGTGGACGCAATTGAAGTGGCACTTAATGCCTTGAAATAAATGAATTAATTTGTTTCACTCGAAGCTATTGAAGTGAATATTGTGGGTTAAGTAGCAAAATCCCAGTGTTGACTTTTCACATACATATATTTTATCTTGATATGGGAAATTGGGTTCCCGCTGGACAACAGAGAACTTTGCGTCTATAGTCAGATTTAGGTCTATAATATGCGAGCAATTTAAGTTGCGAATTTCATTTATTTGCCTACATCAGTGTTGCAAAATGCTTAAAGAACTCCTGGAGAAGTTTCTGTGGCTATTTTGAATCCTGAACAGATGCGGCTCGTCTGAGAAAAGTCCTCACCAAAGCTCTCCTACAGATGACCTTTTACTTACTTATCAGGCCAGCAATCCATGGAAGATCTGAGCCTGCAATGTAGCTGCCTTTCATCCATGATGGCCCCGCGCACGCTGCTTCCATTTATCAAGACCAAGTTGTCTTACATCCGCGATTACTTAGTCTTTGTATCGGAAGTTCGGTCTTCCACTTCTTCCCGAACCAAGAGGCTGGGAGTCGAAAACCCTCTTAGCTGGAGCGTTGGTGTTCGTACGCTTAATGTGGCCGAGCTAATACGGTCGACGGATCTTTGCCTTCCGGATTATATCCACACTTTGTACAGCTCGCAGAATTCGCGATTATGTCTCTTCTTCCATTCACGACTTTATACCGGATCCCAACTGTGGTGTCGTTTGTGGAGCTTACGTTTGCCCTGGGGTAGACAAACTTCTTAACTACCTCGAAAATATAGCCGTCAGTCGTTATATTTTGTCCCAGGTGGCGAGCGACGAATCGCTTTTTGCTTGACAGCATGTACTTTGTCTTATCCTCGTTGACCTTAAGACCAATTCGTTCGGTCTGTTCCTCAATCACTGTGAAGGCTTCTACAACGTCACGCTGAGACCGCGAGATGATGTCAATATTATTCACGTATCCTAGCAGCTGGACAGATTTGTAGAAGATAGTGCCTTCCTTGTTGACGCCTGCCCGTCGCACTATCTGTTCCAGCACCAAATTGAAGAAGTAATACGACAGCGCATCTCCTTGCCAAAATCCGATACATACATAATTCAAACGGTTCAAAGGTCCTAGAACCGAATTGCACACGGTGGATTGCATATTTTTTAGCGTACCACGACACAGCCGGATCATTTTTCCCGGGATTCCGAATTCGGCCTTCGCATTAAAAAATTCTCTGCGATGAATGCTGTCGTATGCGGCTTTAAAATCAATAAAGAGATGGCGTGTATCGATTTGAAACTCACTGGTCTTTTCCAGGATTTTTCGAAGTGTGAATATTTGATCTACAGTCGGTTTTGCGGGCGGGAAGCCGCACTGGTAACTGCCAATTGGTGCCGTGCAAAAAGGATTTAGACGTTTAAACCGTACGTTGAACAGGATCTTGAATGCCTACCCTGCAAGAGGTAGGATCGCCTTTCTTGTGGATGTTTGCCTCACTAATGTTCCAGTCATCGGGCATGCTTTCACCTTCCCAAATTCTACAGATGATCTGGTGCATGCTTCTTACCAGAACATCGCCAACTTTAAAGCAAGTCATCTGAGCCTGTTTCCTTGTTAATCTCCAGCTTTTGGGTAGCTGTGCCGACTTCTTCGATGCTGGGTGGGAGGACGCTTGAAGTTGTCCCTACCACCCTCATGCTCGTTAAGCAGCTACTGGAAATGTTGCTTAAATAAATCCACTATTCCCTGCGGGTCGGTGACAAAATTACCCTCGAAATTTCGATAACCCTGGGTGCCTTTCTTGAAGCCTCCTGCAAGGCTTTTAGTTTTCTTATAATAGGCCCGTATTTTATGCTTGTCTCTAGAATCCTCGATAGCCCTGAGCGGAGCTGCAGCAGGTAGCAGATCTCATCCTTCCCTGGCTTGTGGTAATATATAAGAGTTGCCTCTCCTTATCCTATCCTCCAAATCCAGCAACCAAAGTCATTTTCATACCAATGAGGGTACGTCCCTCCTCGTACTGCGCTGAGGAGGGACGCCGCGAAATAAATATTCGATGGCGTTGGTGTGGTCGGGATCTAAACTCGCTCATCGTGCGCCAGAGTCCAACACACTAACCACTGCGCCACGGCGCAGGGTGCATTACATATAGTAGAAACCTGGACGAAACCAGGAAACCAGGACGCAGACTTGGGGTCAATGCCAAGAAGACCGACCTAATACTGTTTACAAATAAATATAAAATTCCGCCCTTCAACCCACCGAGGCTGGGAGGAGCCCAATTAATAACACAAGATCAGGCTAAATACCTAGTCCTTGAGAGGAGGCTGAATTGGAAACCCAACATTCTTGATCGCGTCAAATTCGGCCAGCTTATATGTATATATGCGGAGCGATCAGATCAACCCCCACGGAGGCCTTAAATGTCCTATTACATTTTCCATAGGAAAATGGCCCACATCACATAAAGGCCATACTAGCATTCTTGATAGCTTCGAAGTACCCATGGACACAGACTATATCATCCCGCAGTATGTGTTCACTAGGAACTTCGATGTTATCTTTCCATCGAGGGAGGAATGGGCTGAAGGAAAAGTCATACCGAAGGACTCGATTTCCCTTTAACCAATGGCTCGGGGCGGGTGTAGGCAGTGGAGTCTTCTCCAAGAAACTTAACCCCAACCTATCTTTCAGACTCCCAGATCACTGCAGTGTGTATCAAGCAGGATCAAGCAGAAATAACAGCGATAACGAAGGCCCTTGTATGGCTTATGATCAATGTAATATCCGCTAAGGATATAATCATTTGCACGGACAGCCAATCTGCGATAAAATCCCTGGCCGCGGTAACCCAAAAATCAAAAACATCCCTTAACTGCCGCCTTCCTCTAGACGAGATGACTAAACAGTTCAACATTAAAGTACTGTTGGTTCCCGAGCATAGGGATATTCCAGGAAACTGCGCCGCTACGAACTCGCAAGGTTAGGGTCAAGCACACTCAGTCTTCCTACCCTCGGGCACATAAAAACACCAATAAGTACGGTAAAGCACATGATAAAACTTCGAACCCTAGTGGCTACCAACCTCCCATAGAATGAAAGTAATATCGGATTTATCACGAAACAAATCTGGCCTAAGCTAAACCCAAGACGAACCAGGGACCTAGTGGCACCCAAAAGGGCAACCTTAAGCACTCTAGTGGGTGTCATTACGGATCACTGTATCTTTGGAAAACACACCGCCAGACTAGGGCTACCCTCCAATGACTTCTGCGGCGGCTGCATGGATAAGGAGGAAGAGGAATCGATACATCACCTCCTCTGCTCATGCTCTACTTTTGCGAATCGCAGGAGGACCTACCTCGGCGTGTCGTTCTATGAAAGCTTAAGTGAGCTAGCAGACCTTAAAATAGCTCAACTCAATCGCTTCATCAGAAGCACCGCCTGGTTCCCGGTATCGAATCAAGGTAATATGATCCATGTGGTATCACCATGGGCCCACCTCTGAGCTACGCATCAGTCTTGAATCGATGGACCATCTTAAGATTTAAAACCGAAACGGACTAAATCATCCGACTTCTTGCTGCGAGAGGGGATTTTTTATCAGAATTCCTTCCAGGGAGGAATGGACCAGTGGTATGCTAAGTGCGGAAAATTAATTTTCGGTCTAGTTCGAATCTCTTGAAGCAAATTACTACTATAGACTTGATGACGGCTGTAGCTTTTTTCATAAAAGTCTGCATAGAGTGGCTAGAAAAGATATCAGATTTCAATCAGGTGACCCTCTGCTGGGTACTAGGTTATAGCTAGATTAGCATCACGCGCAAACTCCACGCGGGTCACAATTGAGGCTAAGACACCACTCAGTTCACTTTTTAGAGAGATAATGAAAGCCAATAAACGATGGTATTATTGGCATCGTGGCCCGTTTTCTTCTTCTTTGGTGGTGTTATAGCCCACGAAGGACCATGTCCCTTCTATGATTTAAAAAAAAAAAAAAACTCGTTTGGCAGTCGCATAATATCCTGCTGTGCAGCCGGATTAGGTCGACCCCACAATGACTTCTACAGAAGCGGCAGGGAAGAAAAGCAAATTGAATTCATTCATCACCTACTGTGCCAATGCCCAACACTAGCCCAGCAAAGGAATAAATTCCTTGTAACTCACTTGCATTCGGGATTAGAAGAGGTAAGTAAGATTGGGCTGAACAGACTTCTGGGATTTCTTTCTGCATCTAGGTAGCTAAGCGTGGTGGTTCAATGGGTTAACTGAGCACAATTGAGTCCTCGTAGTCTAAGCGAGCCTTGACCTCTCGACAATAAAGCACCCATTTACCTAACCTGACCTAAAGACTTTCCGATATTCGCTTGCTAATTTTTTTAACTTATACCTATCCTGGCCTCTAGCAATCCCTTCCTAGGAAAACGATCAGGAATCTAAAAAAAACTTCAGGTTTTCTTATACATCAAAAACTCGTACTTGCTCCTACTAGCCACATATTTACCATAACAAAAAGTTCCCTTTCGAGTTATACCATCAATCAATCCACTTTCGGACGGCTTTGTAAGAATCGGAGTCCCGCTCGTCAAGCATTTATCTAATTAACAGAAGTAGGTGGTATTCGGAAGGTCTTGTGATTAATCGGCATTGTGTAGTACCTCACAATTAATTGTCTTCAAAAAGTTCTGATCGTTTTTAACACGTGCGATGATGCCTTGCAGGGGAGGAAAATTTGTTTGTCATGTCTTGCTTAATAATTTGGCTTAGGGCTCGGGCAATTTGATTTATTGTTGGTGAAAGTGATTCACATTGTCAGTTTCACTAGCTCATAGTAGACCATCCCCTTCTGACCCGACTAGACGTACCGCATCATATTTCATTTGAAACGTTTTGGTCTTGTCAAAGATTTTGGTTGGGAGAAATCCTTACTTACGATGAGGGTCGCCCAAGACACGAAGAGGTATAGAAATGGCCCGCTAAGCAATTTTCCGGTTTTCGCGGTTTATTATTTCTCAGTTTAAAGCTGCCATTTTCGAAGTAATCCTTGCATCTGACTCCTACTAAGCTGTGTCACCCTAGACTCCCAAAGGGATTCGATGTGATCCTGTAGCGGATTTTTTTTAATTGAAGCAAACAAACGGAGTCTCCCGCATGTGTCCTTGTTTTTGGTGAAAAACTAGGCACGAATACCAAATGAACGTTGTCTGGTGCAATTGATGGTACTGATTACTGTTGATAGATGTCAAACTCTAAAAATATATGGTGTACAAGGAGCATTTTGTCTAATTTGCCTAAAAGTAATTAAAAGCTGATTTTGAATTAGTCATTGAACAGAAAAGAAGAGATAAGTTTACAAATACCTTTGCCAATGGAAGGTTTTTTTTTCGTATTTTCCTTTCTAGATTTAATTAATAAACAAATAAAATCAATACTCTTAACTCTAATAAAATATTAAAGATGTAAGATACCATTTATGCTAGTATCGATTCTCTGGTTAGATATTTGTGATGGCAAGATATTGTAATGAATTATGTGCGAATAAAAATGTCTAAAATGTCTAAAAATTTACTAATAACTGGTAATAATTATCGACCCTCTAGTGGCCCAAGTAAGCGGATTAGACCTACTACAACAGGTTTGCAGCCAGTGTTTTGAGGTGACTCTTGCGAAATGATATTTTTTACCACCCTTGCCAAAAACTCTTGCACAATCAACGAAAAATGAGCCGGTGTATTGTCGTGGTGCCAAATCCCGTGAGTTCGGGTCGCACACGGAAAACACGTGCTCGCAGTTTCTTCAGGACCCCACTATAGAATGATCCAATCACTTTCTGGTTGGAAGGAACAAATTCACGATGAACGATGACGCGGTACGAGAGGTGACGGGAGCTCTTTCAGGTTAATCGTTTTCTATTCCAACACACGTGTTTTCGGCATACGTATGCACACTCATGTCGTGACACCACCAGCAATTTTCGGAGGATTTCAGAGGGTTTTTCACCAGATTTCGCTAAAAATTGCGTTGCTTGTAATGTGAGTCACTCATTTTTACAACGCAACCTTTTTTCTTTTTTTTTTTTGAAGAATACGCACAACGCACAAACATAACGTGCTATCAACTTCAGCCTCAGATGACAACTGAAAAAAGGGCGCCCTTTCTGGACAGATGGTATCGATCGCCGCAGTACACCACGTATTTGCTTAGTTGCGAGAATGTCAAAAAATTACGAAAGAGCGGCTGTTTTTTAAATACTCCTGATTGAGGCGTGCTTATTGGGCTGGTGTGGAATCTTGTTGAAACTTTCACTCTTTGTGACTGAAATATTTGCTTGTCCAATGGTTCAAGCAACTCAATATGCCTATAACTACTTGTTTAGATAAAGAAAGAATTTTTAAGAACCTCCGTACTGAATCGATCCAGGAATCTCTGATCATCTCTCATCAATATTTTGACAGAGTTTTAGGGAATCGGATTTAAGGCAGCCGCTTAGGCAGTCAACATGGTTATTTTGGTTTCGGGGATGTTCCCCTCCGTAATAAGCGAAATTCGAGTAAAACGGAACTGATGCCGTTGCCAGAGATTCTCTTTCTTCTGAGGCTACACATTGAGCATTGGGGACGGAAAGCATGTGTTGCTTTCTACGCCTTTAGCAGAACTTTTGGCAAAAGATGGGGACTCCGACCATAATGGTGCCTAATAGGCATTAGGGAGACGCCTATCTGTGCTGCGTGTTGCGAAGAGGACGACACAGTGGAACACTTTCTTTGTAAGTGTCCCGTCCTTGCTCGCGCACGGTGGCACACTCTTGGGGCCGACGTGATGTGTGCCGATTCTCTTAGCTCTACATTAATGAAACTCCTTCTCATTTTTCTCCGGAAGACAGTAATGTAAGATGTCTGCCAGACAGTACTTTTTTTTTGGTGGCGCTACAGCCCATGAAGGACCAGAGCCAAGCTTCTCTCAATCACCCATGTTGTCTGTGATTTATTTTGCACATAGGTGAAAGGGACCTACAGTTTAATGCCGATTCCGAACGGCGTGGGCCGAGAAGCTTATTCAAGGCAAGTATACTACGGGGTGTTTTGCCAGTACCCATACCCACATACTATAACGTCCAAACTATTCGCATTCTGTCGAAGTTGCAAGAGCCCGCTGGGAAAGGAAGCTCCTAACCATTTTCTTTTCGCATACCCGGCTCTAGCTAGAAGCAGTACGAACAATGTTCAATGTTCTGGCCGCCCCCATGTGTTTACGGGAGGATGTATAGCGTTTTGTAGTAAGGGAACCAAAAAAACTCCGAGGTCTAACGCACTCCAGAGTGAAAGATATGTTCCAAAGCATATTGAACCAGTGAACGCCCACGAAACAAGTGACGAATTGCTCCTGCTAATCACTTTAAACGAGCCGATTTCGCCAAACTGAGCCTGAGCTATAGTTGCCTTCCATCCTTGACGGCTTCCAGTTATGAAGACCCAGTTATCTTACATCCGCGATTACTTGGTCTTTATATCATAGGCTCGGTCCCTCTCCTCTTTTCGAACCAGGAGGCTCACAGTCAAAGCCACTCTTAGCTGGAGGCGTGGTGTTCACGCGCTCGGTGTAGCGGAGCCAATTTAGCCGCCAGATCTTTGCCTTCAGGACCATATTCACATCTTTTTATAGGTCGCGTGGTTCGCGGATATGTTTTCTCCCCCATTTACCTTCCTTACATACAGGATCAAATATCCGGTGCAGAATTTTTTTTTTTTTAAGAACCCAAAATCAGCTCCGCCGTCATGCTTAGCGGCAAGACTGGCAGTATAAGCGTTTTGTAAAACGTGACATTGGTTCTTCAAGTGAGGAGTTTTGACCCAAGTTGTTTCGACAAACCGAAGTAGCAGCGGTTGCCAAGGGCGATTCTATGCCGGATCTCAACTGTGGTGTCGTTTGGGGAGCTTACGTTTGCCACGAGATAGACAAACTCCTTAACCACCTCAAAATTATCGTAGTCAATCTTTATATTTTGCACCAGGTGGTGAGCGACGGATCGATTTTTGCATGACAATATATACTCTGTCTTATCCTCGTTGACTTTAAAACCAACTCGTTTCGCCTGTTCCTCAACCGCCGTGTAAGTTTCAACAACATTTCGCTGAGACCGCGTAAGGGTGTCAATATCATCCGCGTATCCTAGCAACTGGACAGAATTGTAGAAGATAGTGCCTGTCTGCTCCAGCACCAAATTGAAGAAATCACACCACAGCGTGTTGCCTTCCCGAAATCCAGTGGGTGTTTAAAACGTTCAGATGTCCTAGCACCGAACTACACGGTGCCTCAGTTTTCCTGAAACCCCAATTCAGTCATCGCATCAAAGAATTCTTTGCGATGTTTACGGCCCTAAAATCGACATAGAGATGACTTGTATCAGTTCGAAACACGCTGGTCTTTTCCAGACTTTGTCGAAGTGTGTATAATTGGTCTAAAGTCGATTTGCCGGGCCGAAAGCTGCACTGGTAGCTGCCGATTGGTGTGATGCAAAAGGGCTTTAGACGTTCAAATAGTACCCTGTATAGGATTTTGTATGCCACATTGAACAGGGATATACCTCTATAGTTCTTGCAAGAGGCAGGATCGCCGTTTTTGGATGGAGCAAATGGAACTGATATTCCAGTCGTGGCATGCTTTCATATTCCCAAATTCAACAGATGATCTGCCGCATGCTCCTTACCAGAATATCTTCCCAGCCTTGAAGAGCTCTGATGGCAAGCCATCTGAGCCTCCGGCCGTGTTGTTCTTCAGTTTGTCGGAGTCTACACGAGGTCTATCTGACGAGGGCTGAAGGGTAAGTGAAACGGAAATACATTGGCACACTCACGCGCGGGTAGCTACTTCGTGGGTTTTTTTGTCATTTCTTTATCACCTTTTCTTTGTTTTGCGATGTCGCTTCACTCCTGTTTCTGACTTGGAAGTGTACGTTTGGATACCATTCTTACTTTTCAAACATCATCACAGGCTAACGAAATTGAAATGTGAAGCGAAATGTCAAAAAACAGGCACGCGCAAAAAAGCTCCGTGTGGACGCGTCCTCAAATTGGATCGTAGGTTCAAAAGAAAAAGGCGGAAAAAGAAAGCCCTCGTGTACACTCCGACTTTTGAACAGCTGTGCCGACTTCTTCGATGCTGGGTGGGAGAACTACTTCAGCGGTTGGGGTTGGGATTTCCTCAATCCCTACCACTCTCTCGTGGTCCTGCTTATTAAGCAGCTGCTGGAAATGCTGCTTAAATACATCCGAATAGTGCGCGTCGGTGACCGTTCGAAATTTCGATGGGTCTGGGTGCCTTTCTTGACGCCTCCTACAAGGCTTTCTGCTTTCTCATAAAAGGCCCGTATTTTATGCTTTTCCCTAGACTCCTCGATATCCTTGATCTGGGAGACTGCGAAGATTCTTTTCTTTAGTCGCAGTAGTTTTTTCTTCTCCCTTCTTCTAGCTCGGTACTCTTCTCGCGCTGGTTTTTCGCTGGAGCGCCTTGTCGGTTGGTGCCTTTTTTCTGCTCACACTCGCCATCATAACACGGGTTTGTTGTTGGAGGCTCCACGTAGGCATAACGGAGACCTTTCGCTTAGTTGCTCGCTGTAGACTCTTGTAACCTCCCGTTGGCTCAGTCGTCCAATGTCGAACTTTCTCATGGCGGGTTGGTGCAGCTTTCTGACACTGGACAGTCGAGCTGTGAATCTTGTTGCTACGAGGAAATGATCTGAGTCGACGTTTACCACGCTAAATGTTCGCACATCCAGTATGTTTGACGGATGGGGACCATCCGCACCCCAACATGTGCAATCTTTTGTGACAACTGTAATACATAGATGTCGCAGTCTTTTTTCCTCATCATACTATTTCCTATCCAGCGTATTTTCTGAATCTCAGTAATATCCTCCTTGTGCTGCATGAGGATTCCTTCCAGTTTATGAGTAGCTCCAAGAGTGTACAGAGTTCTGACATTCCAGGAGCATACTCGCAAATTGTCTTAATTTTTCGCGCCATGTCATGTCATGCCGAAACCTACCTGAAAACTCCTCAAAGCAAGCAACGCAGGAATAATTTCTACCATAGACCATGAAAGTGGTTCGGTAATGGTTTTTACAACAATTTAGATCTTTCTCGAATTTTTCAATTGCTCCTTTTTGCAATCTGCATTTCTATGATCTTTGTTTTCCAGGAAAGGATGTTAATGCTATGTGCAATCCATATGGCCATATAGCCAGATTCATGCCTGCCCTACGAATGGGGAAGTTGTCCTGAGAATTATTCGACTTCCAATCCGGTTAAGAAAACAAATTTTGGGAGTATATGTATATGTATGTTGGATCTGCTGCTGTTATAGTTATGGTAGAAAGCACATGCGAACGTGGATGTTTCTATAGTGTACTCCTCAAGCATCGAGGATAAGCTTGTTGTCAAAATACAAACATTAAACCAATAGTAACTTCAGTTGAATTTAACACAGCGAACAAGGTGGTTGTCTATTCAATAATTCGCTTGCTAGACTAAAGTCCTCGTCGGGATTCGATCGAAATTTGTTGAGTTGCTAATTAGTAAGATTTCGTAAGCTGGCTATTTTCAAATATTTAACTCCCCGACTCCCCGATCGTAGATAAAGCTAACGATGGCCATTAAAATAATTATCATAAGGGCCATTCTGCTTAGAATAATATTTTCTTTGCTTCGAGCTATGCTATCCTGACTTTCATTACTCAAACAAATCTAAACAAACAAAAACAAAAAAACACAAACAATAATAAATAGAAAACACAAATATTACAAACGGACTTCTACGGACTTTTTCCTCGCCCCTTATTCCTGTGATGACTAGAAATTCGTTAATATTTAATACCTACCAACGTGCATGTAAGGTGATGGAGAAGTTAAAGCATGACAAAAAAAAATCACTTAATTAAAATGTTAGAAACTCCCTCCGCTAGTCAAGTTAAACAAACTTCAATAATTGTGTAGGAGAGCGTCAAAAATTTGATGTAATAGTCAATTCCATGCAAAAAACAGGCTTTTAGCACAAGCACCTCAGTGACTATCCCCTATCAGTTCGCATTTAAAACGACGCGGAAACCTTTTTTTTTTTTATAACAAATTAGACAAGTAGAAGAGTATGGAAGACAATGAAGAATAATAACAACAAAAAAAAAAAAAAAAAGGATAACCTCGGATGCCTGGGTAACGGGCACGTCCTATGAGATTCCTTCGGTTCTTATCATTCGTTATTATATTCGGGTGGTATTGGTGCCTCCCACTCACTCAATTCTGAACAGATCATACACATACTCAAGTACACACGCTGGTTTTCTTCATACATATGTATATCTGTTCCTGATCCCGCGCCATATGTGCGTATAAAAAAGTCCTGCCCCGACAACCAGTATGCCTAACTTCCTCTGATGGTATTATTTCTCGTTCAGGTATTCTCGTGTGTTTTTCATCAGCATAAGAGTACATATGAGTACGTTCGTCTATTGAGAAGGAGGATGATGAAGGATGTCTTGTAGCTTTGCACTGGCATCGTGGTACCCCCTTTTCGACACGACGAAAAGCAAAGTTAAAATGAGTTTGTCGACGGCGGCGGGAAGTCGTTCACCATACTCAAATGAATATATATAATCCGGAAAGATCGTAGCATAGCAGGATTTTTAGTTTTTATTTCACATTTCATTTCTTCTATATGAATTACTCTCAAGATTATGCCTCTCGCACAAGTAGGTGCCAGATGGAAGGGGTGACAGTAGGTCGGATGGGTGGTAGTGACGCTTTTTAAAGCAATGACGGCCAATGCTTTCTGGTTTTAATCTGGATTTTATTTTTCATTCTCCGTACAGAAGTCGTTAATATTTTTTGATGCAGAAAAATCCGTCGATGTACATATTTACGACAAACGAGAATGTAGAAAGCTCAGAATTCTTAGTACATGGATTTAAATATCGTAAGGACAACATGCATATGCGGCTGTGGGTTTTGTTGCCACAGGAGCTGAATACACCAGATTCGGTTTAAATTTTTTGCATAGTTCGTTACTGCAACCGTAAGGACATTGAAGTTGTGTTGTATCAGCATCTATTGTTTTATTGGCTTTCATTCGGTTATGAGTATTATAACTTATACATACAAGCGTAGGAAGTGTTGGTATTATACTAATATATCACACGGCTGCTCTAAAAATAGTTCGCAGGATACGAGTAAAGGGCGGATCAGTCACGGTAAACTGATTTTTTCACTTTCGATCGGTAAACAGAGTGGGTGTGTCACATACTGACATCAAGCAAATTGAGGTACCTTTAGTAAGCGGTGTAGCCTTTAGAGACACTTGTTTATATCAGTTGCTATCAATTTCTCGAAGAGTTGGAAATGTATCACCCACGGCTTTCATATGAGCGGCCACCTACACTGCATCTATTCTAATTATTTTGTGACGTCATTTGAAGGATGGCATAAGCCCTGCCATTGACACCGACACCTGGAGTGAGTTAATTGCTGATTCATTTCTTCTTCACTTGAAAAAGATGTTTGGCAATATTTCGTTTGCTGACAATAATAAAAATAAACAGGATGTTCAATTTTGGGTAGACAAAATCAGACATGACACGACCGAAATTCTAATAAATATTTCAATAACGTCGACATAAATGCTCTAATTTAAAACCTTGAATACATCAAACGGGTGTTCTACTTTGTAAGAAAAAAAAAGAATGAAAATATAAAACAGAGGCTCTACTGGTTCATTAATTAAGTACACATTTCCCTGAGTGTTAAACTGTGTGTTTGTAATGAGTTTACGAAAAATGGTGCGAATGTAAAAAGCATAATCGTAGTTAGAGTATTCCGAAACACATGTAGAACACATGTAAGCCTTCTTCAATTAGGTAGGGTTAAATAACTCGGGAATTACCCGCGTGCAGTTTGTCAGCTAATATCGTGGACTATCTCTCCATCTGAGACAATGCCTGTAGAAAGTTCTGTGGTTGATGAAGGAACTGACCGTGCGAATAAATTAATAGCGAATTCAGTTCCTGAGAGACATTTTTCGGAGCCCATTATAGTGAAAAGCCTCAATGAATTCGCATTATCGTCATGTTCCGACAACACTCTACTTATTTATAAACGATCTAAAGGGAAGACCACCAATATGGGAAATGTTTAAATGTTTCAGCCATTGCATGTCCGAAGGAATCTTCCTGGAAGCTAATAAATGTGCAGAGGTTATACCTCTGTTAAAAAAGAGCTACCACGGAAATCTCTACATGCAGGGCAATTTGATTTTTCTCTTCCTTAGTAAGTTTTTTTGAAAAACTTAAAAATTAGAACAATATCCCAAACATCAACCATCAGTTACTGAAATATCTCGAATCATGGAAACTCCACTGGTCATTTATCGAAAAAAGGGGAATTGCAGGCTTTAAAAAAAGGGTTGCAATGGATGCATCAAAAGCACTGGCCAGAGTTTGGCACGTAGCCCATTTGTCGAAAATGGGTACCTCTGGGACCAGTGAGTCTCCTTTTCAATGGGTTAATTGCTTTGGACGCTCTGTTTGTCTTTGACACTCTGTTTCATTTTTATAAATGACCTCCCTTCTGCCACTTCTAATTCAATCCATTCCTTAGTTCACGACAGTACTCTTAGCTTCATATATTTGATCCCTCCCTTACGAGCCTGCTTTTCTCCTGCAAATAGTGAGGGGCAGCGTTTATTAAGCTCACAAAATTCCGACATCGATAGCATCCCTTAATGGGGAAGAAAGAATAGAGTGAATTGCATGCTTCCAAAATGTAGTGCTATCTTCTGTTGTCCTGGCATACCATCGACTTGCAGCCTTTATCTCTGAATGACAGTTGCATGATAAAAATCGAACAGCTATCTATCCTGAGTATGTGTGTCACTAGCAATCTTAGTTGCATTTGGTATCACAAAAAATGCCGCGAATCGCTTAAGCTTAGAATGCAAGAAATATTTTTCAGGAGCGTCTTTTGTCTCTTCCTACGTCTGCAGAAAATGTTTTGTGTGGAGATAGCCAGTTGCATTCCCTCAACAATTTTTCTGCAACTCACGTTTTTCTGGATACACATAGTACACTGGATCACAAAAAAAATATTCGATAGGTTAGTTAAAAATGAATAGACAACTAACTATTAGGGTATCTATCTGGGGTACAATGGACCAGTATTTGCGTCTGAGTACTCCCACAGATAGTAGAAGCCTTCAACAAAAAAAAAAAAAAAAAAAAAACCAAAAAACAAAAAACTATTAAGACAAACTGCAAAGGAGCATTTATCCAATCTAATCAACAGTGAAGTGGTGTATCACAAGGTTAGAAATTAGATCCAATACTTTTTATTATGCTTAGCAATGAACTCCTGTGTGCTAAAGTACTTAATTCGTTTACGTAGATGATATTGATATTCTGGCAACACCAACAATGCAGGAAGAATTTGATAAATTTTCACGGTGGTGACCCGGTAAAAACTTCATAAATTAAGCCAATGCACGTCAAATAAAGCAAAAATGAATACAAATATACAGTACGTGTATGACGGCTCTCCAACAGCAAAAAGAAGCGCACCTATACGAGTTGTCCAAAGCATACAAAATCTCAAAATGATCAAAGACGATTAGAACTAAAAAGACCTCCCATAGATCGTCAAAACCACCTTTGCATCACTAGAAAGTTGGCAATGTCTTAGTCGTTTTTAACTCATCATATTTTGCTTAAGTAAGATTGCTATCCTTGGATATTTGAATGGTGACAACTGAAAGCACTTGTCCATCACCACCTCATTGTAAATTAAATTAATTCAATTTCAAAAGGATTCACTGAAAACTCATTTCTATTGTATAACCGACAGTAGGACTGACAATATTATCGTCGTAAGACTAGGCAAGTTTCTTATTACTTCTTACGACTATAATACATCATGGTCCGGGGACAGAGTACGACCTCGTAGACAGCACTAATCAAGGCAAATTGGTGGATATCCTCGCATCGTCACAAATATCTGCCCAGCATGTATTCATTTTTGACAAAAGATTAGGTTTTGAAACTCGTACCCTCGTGACATGATAAGTATGTTGCGTCTCAAGTACGGCACATTTCCTAGACAGTTTTGTATGGTGAAACCCATAGGCCCATATTTTGGCTTATGTAGTAATTATAGATTACAATTATATGTATAGTTATAGGCCAACAATGGGAATTCATTTTAGCAGCTTTCCTATACTCTTTCATAGTATAACAGGATAAATCCAGTCGAATAATGGGGCAGCATAACAACGATCAATAAGCCCTCCAAAAGTGTAGAGTTGTCCCATTCTATGGAATAAATCAGATTAATTAATTCGTAGCGAAAGCAAGTGAGAAGAGATCTACTAATAAATATGGTCCCATAAACCACAGTTGACCGCAACATCTTTATTGCCATAAACCATTAAAAAGTTATGTCCATACCAACCAGTTGACAATAGCGTCAACTCCATTAACATTAATTAACTTCTCTCTCAATACATCTGATTTATATTGTATCACTTCCAATACACAATATTTATTAAATAAATAAAAAAATCCATCACGGAAAATATTTTATTTTACCTCGCCCACCCCTCCGATCATAAAAGTCTCCTCTCAACCTATCCTGTTTGGTATTCATAAAAAATATTGTCAGCAACATAAAATTGATAAAACACCTACAGATGTATAGGTACATAGGACAAGAAGAAATAAAAAACACAAACAAAAAATATGATGTGTTCTGTCGGACGATGCGTCTGCATCCTGAGAACAAACCATACCGCTAAGTTTACAAAATCGTGAAAACGACATCCGTGTACGCGGATAGACTTCAATACCCGATGGCCATTCCATTGCTATCGAGAATCGCTCAACTTAATTTACTTATGTGTATCCGTGCTTATGGCAAATTCATGAAATTTATCTTACATGTTTGTTTTATTGATGATATCATTCGAGGGGGCCGGGATTTTCCTGTGACAGGAAAGCTGTGTTTTAAATGCTCTGGGACGTGAAATCCCAGTTTTGAGCTGGGACGACGGTTTTTTTTTTTTTTTGGTATTTCGTAATACCATCCCCATTGGGTTATGGGAATTCTACCAGTTGTAATGAATACATTTATGTTTCGAACAGATACATTTAAAATTATTATTTTCGAACTGAAGTGCGGAAGGAAGAGCGGATAACCAGGCTTGTTTGTTAATGCAATACAAATCGATTGATAATGAGGTTTTGAACCAAACGGAAAGGTTTTAGTTTCTAACTCAAATTTAGTGCTTATTGATTGTACTAGGTTGAATATAATAGAAGCGGTGTGCAAGTGAAGCAGTTTATAGACTCACTCATTTCAAAATAGTTGCACAATGTCGAGAGGTGTAAATTGAATATAACATGCGTGTATTGAAAATTGATGGGGTTTTGAACTGAATGCACTGGAAATAGTATTTGGTGCCAACGCAATTGTGCAATGGCTATTGTTGTAATTAAATCTGAAACACTTTCTTTCTTACTTACTTACTTAATTAGGTGGCGCTATAGGCCGGCCGATGTGAACCTGAGCCTCAACCAGAAAACTTCTCCAGCAACGCACTCCCGGTTGGTTAAGGTTCCCTTTCACTTATGTGCGCCATCTTATATTCGGTCGTCATCTGCGGCGTCGTCCGTCGGGGTTGGACTCGAAGATTCTTCGGGCCGAAACTGTGTTATCTATTCGCACTACATGGTCTAGCCATATTAGACGTTGCACCCATAGACATCGTACTAGGCCCATGTCGCTGTACTGCCCGTATAGTTCGTCATTGTATCTTCTCTCCCACTCCCCGTTTATACAAACGTGACCATAGATTGAACACAGAATTTTCCTCTCGAAACGACCAAGGGCCTGCTCATCCGTTTTCGTTATAGTCCAGGTCTCTGCACTATAGAGGAATCTTGGGCCTTCGAGGGAGGGCTCTACTTCTCAATTGCCTCTTGAGCCCAAAGAAACTGCGGTTGGCAAGAGTAATTTTAAGTATGATCTCAGTGCTGGTGTTGTTGTTGGTTACTAGAAAGCCAAGGTAGACGAAGTCTTTGACCACGTCGAATTTGGGATTTTGTAGCTGCTAATTGTGACGCTCTGGCCGATACGTCGGTGTTGTGCGTCTTTTTTGGTTGACAGCACACATAGATTTCATTTTACCCAAACCAAGCCAACCCCAAATCAATTTACGCCGCCCTCACCTTAATACTCGTAAACGCGTCATTGACATTTCGCTTTTTTCTTCCGATTTTATCAATATCATCCGCGTATGCGAGGAGTTGTGAGCCTTTGAAATAAGTGCTGGCTCTTGTGTGGGCAAGTGATTTTTGCACAATCATTTCTAGTTCGATGCTGCAGAAATCACACGACAGCGCATCGCCCTTCCTAAATTCTTTTTTAATCAAAACTATCGGTTTTAAAATAGGTGGTGAGTGTCGACTACATACATACATATGTTGACCATGAAAATTTGGTGGTCGTCGATCGGTAGCGCTTCAAGCTTATAGCGGTGATGGCAATCTCATCATAGTTTTCCAAGAAGTTTCAGTGGTATCGTCCACCACACCAATTGGTGACTTTGTACCGACGGATTGCCACATGACGGACCTCCTACGGATTGGTATCGTCCCGAATCCATTCATCCAACAGTGGGCTTCGTCGCTGTAGATAAAATGTTTTTGTTTTTTTCTGTAATCGGTTGGACTTTGTACGGATATACATATGTATGCATGTAGGTCTCGGCCCTGTTGCAAAAATCGCCAAGTTGATGTTCCCATACGGATTCCCGTGCACACTCTTACATTTCTTCGACCCATCTGACTCAAATGTTGTCACCTATTTTATACAAGCCATCATTCTAAACAAATTTACGAAAAAATGTCTAGAAAAATGATGACCAAAAGTTCTTCCATATATGCCGTTAGTGCAGATCTCATAGACTCTGCCACGTCCAGACAGTGAACTTTTTCATAACATTACATCTGAGTATTTTTATTAGATTACCAAACCATGGACCTCGAGGTAGTCCTAAAGGTACCTGATCTAACAGAAAATAAAAGATAAAAGATGCTTTACCACTAGAACATTTTTCTAAGTTTGAAAACACAATGAAAAATAATATAATGTAGATCGAATGTCCTAATAGTATCTTTGAATCCTTGTATAGAAGCAATTTTTCCACGCTTCCTTCTTTATTAAACACATCGTTCTTTTATGTCGTATTCCCAATTAGCTAACACAACTCAGTCCACACAGTCCTTAAGCAGCTACTTAGTATCACACATCCTTTTGGTTGATATGCATTTTCACCTGTCCTATTTAGGATGCGCTCCCACTATGGCTGCGTCATGCCTCAGTATAGTTGATTCACTTAGCTAGTCTAGCCATGCGAGACTGACTCTACAGTCTACGAAATGGCCAACGGCTTTCTCACTGACTTTGGGAAATACATACATAGAGCTTGGGTGTGGAAGAGTCATAACCTCAGATCTCCTTTTTTTATTATTTGCTCGACATCTAAGCACATAACCAGATATCTCAAACGGCTAGCTGACTGCTAGCAAAAGGCTAAAAGATAACATAATCTCCTACTAACAGGAACGTCTCTAGAATATCCTACCTGACAAAAGTCAACTCCGGCGGAAATAAATTTGACTTTATCTTTCCTTGGAATAAAAAACAAATGAATCTTTACATCTCGAACATCTTTGTCACCTTTCGTCCGTAATACGATTCAGCTTGTCTTGTGCTGGGTGTATTTGAATACACAACTCATTACAGTGCACTGCCCCCCTCCCGAGTTATTTTACGACTAGATCTGTTGCAAAATCCTCCTTTCCCTAATGGCAATCTCAGAAATGGAAAATGATTTCATTTATTTTTACTTGCTCGCATCAGCAATCAACCCACTATCATCATCATCGCACGGGCGATGGTTTGTTGCAAGAGCGATGTTAGAGCAAGAAATAAAAAATGGTAGTAAGAGTACCGAAAGTATCAAGGTAAGCTGCGACATTAATAGCAATACAGCAACAGAAGAATCATTACTCACCTGTGCCATCAGGTCCTGATGCACTGCATACCTTCGCCATCGCCATCGCTACCACCTTACTAGAATCATCACCAACACCATTACTGTCGTCAATTTATTACAATGATACACCAACCTTGCACCGGCAGCGACTTTGCATGCGAAGCAGTGATTACGGATTACATTATATGTCGATTCAATTACCCCTTGAAAAATGGCTAGCAATGAAAAAGACGTGGCAAAACGTGCCTGAAGGATGCGCAGTCGAAAGTAGAGCATCATTTCTACCGAATGCACTCCAATTAAAGTGATATGCCACTTGAACTCCGTGAGCGAATCCTCCAGCCGAGACGAGACCGACTTCAACGAACAAAACGAAACCCCCCAAGCAATCAGTACTACACCTGAACTCAATCCTTGCTGTACCCCGTATCCTGTATATGTATACTTATTATTCACACGAACTACTTTCAAATTGAAGGCCATACATCATATTTAAGGCCCATTGCTGTTGTCTGTATTTTCGTAAATTTTCGTCTACTACCCCTCGAACGGGACGGCAGATTCCCCCTCTAACGCAGATAAATGATGGCCCATTAATTTCCGCCTCGGCATGGAGGGTATTGTTACTGTCCTTTATACTCATATTCTGTTTACAAGCCAACGGTGTCATGTGATATTTTTCTCGCAAAACAACTTCACCGACTTAATGCCGCCATCGCAACCATCCGAACCGACCACAGTGTCAATGCCCGAATCTTAGCAGGTTCCTTGGGGTATTTTCGATACATATTTTACGGCATGAATATCTATCATAACTTAATTGTTGCCACCTTAAACCCTTTGATTGTGGTCGGATTGGGGAATGGGTTTAAATATGGGAGAGGGTAGGTTGGGTATGACCTTAGGAAAAATATTGAATGAAAGTTAATTTTAGGGCGTTAAGGTATTTGATAAGGGTTAAACGGTGTTCAGCTTATCAGCTCCTGTTTTTACAATCCTTGAAATATTAACTAAAGCAAAAAATGCACCGTGATGGAAGGGAAAGCGAAATGATGGGAATGACGGAGCTTTATGGATTCTGTCACCCTTTTGTTTAGGTAGATGACTATTTTTCTGTATGGCCGATAAGAGAGTTTAGAGGATTAGAGAGATTAATTTCAGGCTTCCTGCAATGGTTTATCGTTTCAAAACGATATTTTGACTTTTGATTTTAGTTTTTTTTTAAGTTACTTAAAAGCACGCGGAAGGGAATCGTTTTGCGGTATATTTTAACATCGGCCTTGTTGTACTAGTGCAGATCCTGAATTCAGGGAAACAAGAAAATAAAAAAGATCCACTCCTAATAGGCCCACAAAATAAATCATTAAGTTTTGGATTTGGGGACTTTTCCATAGTTTACTATCAATTTTAGTTCGATTTTTTTTAGCCAAGCAGGTTAGGTTAGGTTGCAGTGGTTGGCACACGTCACACGTAGGCCAGAATCGGCCCATTGTAATATTATATGGACCATATTACCTAGATCCGCCACCTGAAAACCAATCAATGTTTCTGATGAAGTAATGGAGTTGAGCTGTGTTTATACATATCTGTTACGTAATCGTAGAAGGGCGCGCCGAATTAGATCCTCCTAAGGTTCGCAAAAGTGGGACATGAGCAGAGGCGGTGTTGAACTGATCCTTTTCCCCCTCATCCATGTAGCCACGGCAGGATTCGTTATCAGGTAGCCCTAGTATGGCAGCATATTTGACAATGGTGCAGTGACCTGTAATGACACCTATTAGGGTGCCTAAGGTCCTCTTGTTGGTTGCCACAGGGTCTATGGTCCGTCCAAAGTTTGGCTTAGGCCAGGTGTGCTTAATGAAAAAGCCGATATTACTTTCTTTCCACTGAATGTTGATAGCTTTTATGGTTCGAAGTTTTATCATGGTGTTTTTCAATTCCTACTGAGTGTGTCTGACTCTAACCTTGCGATTTCATCGGCCACTCAGTTTCCTGAAATATCCATATGCCCGGGAGCCCAAAGTAGTTTTATATTGAACTGTTCAGCCATCTCATCTAGAGATAGGCGGCAGTTAAGAGCTCTCTTTGATTTGTGGGTCACTGCTGCCAGAGATTTTATCGCAGATTGACTATCCGTGCAAATGAAAATATCCTTTACGGATATTACATTAATACTAAGTTGCATGGCCTTCCGTTATCGCTTTTATATCTGCTTTGTACACACGGCAGTGGTTTGGAAGTCTAAATGCCAAGTTGAGGTAGACTCCACTACCTTCACTCGATTCCATCTTACAGCCATCGCTATAGAGAGATATCGAGTCCTTCGGTATGACTTTACCTTCAGCCCATTCCTCCTGGTATAGAAATATAACTTCTAAGTTCTTGGTGAACACGTTTTGCGGGATAGTGTTGTTCGTATCATTGAGTACTTCAGAATTGATGAAAATGTTGTGGCCTTTGTGTAGTGTGAGCCATTTTCATATGCTCTTAATCCATAGGGCCGCACAAGCAGTAACCTGTTTGCTGAAGAGGTCCAATAGTGGGAGATGTAGTAGAATGTCAGGGGTCTCCTTGGGGATCGATCTAATCGCACCACTGTGAGAGTTCGTTTTAAGTTTTTCCACTCTCAATCTATCCAAGGTTCAATATTCACTAACTCTCAGATTACTCTCCCGAGCCCCGAGATCTATAGAAGGTTTTTCATACTGAATGTGTGCTTAGATATAAATGTTAATGTTATTGGGTTTTCTATCGCTGATGCGATGTGCTGCTTCATTAATTGTAAATAGCTCAGCTTGAAATATTGTCGGCTCACCACATACAGGAATGAATAGGATGCATTTTGATCTTATCACTCAAGCCCCAAATTTGTTTCTGGACTTCGACCTGTCAATATACCATTTCTGGGCTCTGTCGTTCATCCATGAGGGGTTGTTGTTCTATTCTTCTCTCCTTGGTATCATTACTTCCTAGTGTACTTTAAAGTTAAACTCAAGAGACATCAGATCACGCGCTCGTGTCAGGTCCCAAATATTGCCCACCCGTTTAAGAATCTCTAGATATTCAACAGTGTCCTTCTTTGTATTTGTAGGTTTTCTGTAGAGTTAATTCTTGTTTTGCAGCTTCTGTCTGTATGGCAGTGTGTAGTTGTGGAATGTTCATTACTGCTTCTATCCTTCAGTCGGAGTAGTTCTCATTGCTTCACTAGTGCACAACACGCTAGCGGCTAGCCTTTGTATTTTATTGAGTTTGTTCATGACACCCCTTTGTTCACATTTTTCCAACACTAAGCAGCGCCATAGAGTATGGTTGGTTTAATAAAATTTGATTTTAGATCCTCGGACTCAGTTTTGGGTTTAGTCTACACATTTTGCCTACGAGTTGTTTTAGGAACCAGAGGGCTTTGATGGCAGTTGAGTATATTTGGATTATGTGCGCATACCAGGAGAGTTTTTGGTCCAATGTTATTCCCAGAAACTTTACCTCTTCCTTTAATGAAACGAACGTTTCTTGGATTTTGAGAGTCTGAAGTTTGTTTGTTCTTTTTTTTGGGAATCGAATTATGTTTGTTTCGCGGGGGTTGATCAAGAGTCCAGTTCCAAGTAATTTCTAAGGCTCTTTGTATGAGATTTCCTATGATTTCTTTATGTTTCTTCATGGGGTCGAATTTTTTTCCTGCAAAGCGTATTTGTTAATGATGAGCAACTTGCATCATCAAATGCTCCTCCTATTCCTATCAAGACGCCAATAGCGACCTCCTTTTGCTTTCAGGGATTTTTCTACAATATCCGTCATTTTATGAAGGGCGGTTATTGTAGAATTACATTTTAAATATGCAAATCGTAGTTTGTGGGGTGGTGCTTTCTCCAGTGTTGATCGTGTTACCAATTTTATGAGTTTGTTTTTGTAATTTTTAGTTCAAATGAGGAGAGACTGATTGGTCCATAGGATTTATTGCCCTTTCAGCAGGACTTTCGTCGTAGAGTCTTTCGACATATGCTTGCACCATTAAGCTTCTGAATGCGCATTTCGTGCGAATTGGGTCCACTAAAGATGTTGCAAAGTGTCAACAGTCTGATATTGCTCGTTTGACGTTCGAAGGAGTCTAAAACATCATCCACGTCCATACTGTTTGGCATTAAAAAGCATCTTGGGTGAAAGACTGGGAGATATTGCCTTCTATGGTGCAAATTACCGTCTACTGACCACCTCAAGAAGTTAACTTACTCTCGGCAACGTTTTATGCAAGAAGAGAATAAGATCGTATGCCAATTCACTTAAATGGTTATACGAATGAACACTTGCATCTCTGAGGCACAAGGAATCTATGTACATTGCATTCCCTAAAAGTAATTACTTAGTGTAACATTTGAAATGAAAAATTGTTTGACCTTTATTTTCTTGAGGATACTGACGACACCAGCGTATCCATAGTGAGCCCTACACATAAGAATTAAATAAGTTTTCTTTTTCCACAAGTTTTCTGAATTAGGTCTCGAGAATTGTTGGTTCCAAAGCCGCTCACGCAACGTGACGAACAATGGAGATTCTCTTTTTCTTTGCGAGGGTTGGTGAAAACCTTCAGGAAACTTTATGAGGTTTGAGATGAGATTATGAGATTTGACTTACTAAAAACGCCACACATCGAGTTAAATATTTGTCTTTTAAAACTACTAAGTTCAATTTGAGGGCGTCGTGGCGCAGTGGTTAGTGGTTGGACTCTGACGCACGATGAGCGAGTTCGGATCCCGATAACACCAACGCCATCGAATATTTATTTCGCGGCGTCCCTCCTCGGCGGAGTACTGGCAAACCCTCCGTAGTATAACTTGCCTTGAAAAAGCCTCTCCACACACGCCGTTCGGAACCGGCATTAAACTGTAGGTCCCTTTCACCTGAGTCAAAAATAAACCACACACAAAATGGGTGATTGAAGAGAAACTTGGCTCTGGTCCTTAATTGGCTGTAACGCCTCCAAAAGAAAGGAGAAGAAGAAAGAGCAGCAGGCCATAATGCTACAAAGAACGGCATCCAGTCAATTGGACTACAACCTGCGTAATAATAATTACTTCAAGGACGAATTAAGCATCCGGGAATTTTTAATAATGTTCAAACTTCGTGGGGAGCGCTTAAAGCTGAACTTCTTTCTCCACAGAGAGTTTGATTAAGTCTTATTACACTGTCAATCCGGCAGGCGGCAATGCCCTGCTAGATGATTTTGTTAGTTTTTTGTGTGTACATTTTATAAGAGGCATACTAATCTAATCTAACCTAATCATCAGGCTTTTCCTCATCGCCTTTCGCCCATTCATTTTGATTTTTCCTTATTGATGGTGTCTGAAGCGTAGGCTCATTAGTGCCCTTAATAGCTTTCCAGAGGGAGCTTACTAAGTACGAACGAACCCCATGATTTTTGAATTGTCTGAGAGATTTCCGCAGCAGGTGACATAGTCGGTTTAAATATGCTTTATACTGCGGCGCTCGACTGTGTTGCCATCGTTTGCGGCCTTTTCGTTTCACCTTTACCAGTTTTTTAATTTCTGGTGGATAATTTATGAAAAATTTGTTCGGCCTTTTATTCGGGAAGGGGTATTATTCCACGCTATGTGCTGAATAGTTTCAACCAATCGGTCGACTTCGAATTCAAATTCGTAAGCCGTCCTAAAAGACTCTTTTAGACTAATAACTTCCTGAATTTCATCCCTAAAACCTTGCCAGTTTGTCCTTCCATTCGTAGGCCTAGGTGGTTCAGGCCTTTCAACAAGAGTTTCACTCATCGTCAATATAACTAGAGAATGGTCTGGGAAAGATCATAGTTCTGTTCGACACTAATGTAGCGAAAAAATTGAAAAGGAAAGGTATTTTCGCAGTGTCTGTAGGCCAGTAAGATGCTTTGCCAATTGAGTTTAAGTTGCAACTGCAATCTATACAGGCTTTGTAGAGCATTTTGTCTCTCACCCTGTCTCATTCGGTTCAAGGTCATTAAAACGGTTGATAAACTGAAGATACATGGAAGCAATCCATTTTATTCTTAACGCGCGCTGTTCTGAATTGTACCGTCTCAAGCTGCGCTCTGAATCCCAGAGAGTGTTCGATATTAACTTTTCCGATGGATTGAAAGCCTGGTAGGCATAATAGCCTCTTAGCTTAGCACGCGTTTGCACGAAAGATGTTGATGCATCAATTTAGGGACCTTTCGATATTGCGTTTTGGGGACTTAGACTGGCCTGTCAGGTCGCCTTTCTTCGTTTTGAGACCATAGCACACCAGAAAATTAACCAAATCTTGAAGGCCAAAAACTGAAGAACATGTCATCAACATTGAGCCAGATTTCGACAGCAGAAATGTCAAACACTCTGAAAAGAGCACGAGTAAGCACCGACAAATATGACCGAAATCGGGCGTTGAAATTTGCAGGGACGCGCTGTGCTTCTCTTGTAGCCGAAAAGAACTTAACAAACCGACATGGTTTTGAGTGCTGTCAACTGAGAAAGGAAATAATGTACCTCTACAACTTACTTGCTTACTTAACGGGCGCTACAGTTCGGGGTGAACCTGAGCCGCATCCAACATGCCTCTCGACCTAGCACGATCTTTCGCTAGTCTTTATACCCGGTCCATTCCATCGCATTTCCTGGATGGCGGTTATGTCCGCTTTATATCGGTCTAGGGCGTCCGCAAGTTATTCGGCTGCACGTGGCCTGTTTAAGGACCTAACGTTCCACGTACAAAGCTGAATCATTTTCCTTTTTCCGTTTTTTGCAAGGGTCGTCAACATAAATCCGGTCGGTTAAAAAAAAAAAAAAAAAAGCCTCGTAGCTTTTGGTTGTTTCGGAGTTTGAGGTTTTTTTACGGTTACGGCTTACTAGGCCGTCGCCCAACTAATAATACTTAAAACACACGTAAACAACAGCCCCCACCATTTCGCCATTATTCCTTTACTTTTACGAAATATGATATTATTTTCTACGGAAGAAAGGTAATATGTAGTACATATAATTATTTGTTATCGTTTGTCAGGGTTTCAGTTTCTGATAAACAATTACAACTCGAATTATCCGATATACCTCGAAGACGTATCGCTTTCATTGGACGCACAAGAGAATAAAGGAGAAAGGAAACACAAAACTCGATTGCCGACAGTAGTCTTGTGGTCTTAGTCAACTCCTAATTAGTGTAAATAATGATAATCTAATACAGCTACTTGTATCAGATGACAATTAGGGAAAGTTTTTGATACGATGTCAACAGATGTCAACACGAAAATACACCTTCGGATACGAAAAGTAACAAATCAAATATGGAAGCTCATTACTGGGAGCTTATCGGAAATCATAAAGTATTTTCTGCCGAACCTATTGTTACATACATACATATACTCGTTTGCAGGTATTCATTACCGTCAAATCAATAACTCTCATGCCAGAACCGTTTTCGCAAACGCTTTTTTTTTTTGTTGAAGGCTTCTGCTATCCGCTGGAGGACTTAGACGCGATCACTGGTCCATTGTACTCCAGACAGACACCTTACATTACTGTATTTTTCCGTTTCCCGATGAAATATTTGAAGGAGCTTCAATGATGTAGAGCTAAGGGATTCGGCACACACCACTTCGGCTCCAGGTAGGGTAGGCATCTCACTGATGCCGAGCACGTAGAGATGCTAGGCAAAAATGTAATGGCCCGTGATAACTTCCACAAGCCTTCTGCAGTCGATTCTCCTTAAAGACAGGAGGAATGCTGCAGAATTTTTGCAGACATCAGGGCATACGCGCTTAGTCATCCTGCAATCCGGACAATCCCTCCATCTACGGTTGTGTGTATTAAATACACAATCGTCAATGTAGGAGTTTCCGTGAACGCAGGTAGACCTAGAGCGGGTTCAGGTCCTGAGAAGCTCTCTTCTGAAGCCATTTTGGCGAGTTCATCAGAGATCTCATTCCCTGGGATCCCAGAGTGGCTTGGAACCCATACGAGCCTTAATGAATTTAGTCTGCCGACTTTGTTCAAGAAGGACTTGAGTTCAATTACTAATTTGGAGCTACTTAAAGGGTTACACACAGCTTTTAGTGCAGCTTGGCTGTCACTACAGACGCATATGCTTTCCCCCTTTTACCTGTGCTTCACAAAGTAGTGCATGGCCATTAGGATTGCGTATATCTCTGATTGGAAGACAGACGCATACTTTCCCAAGGAGAAGCGCCGTCGGATATTTTCGCGCTCAAAGAAGACCCGAGCACCGGACCCCCGCCCAGACCTCGAGCCATCCGTGAAAATGCGAAGACTATCTATTCCAGGTTCAGTATCCAGCCATAGCCAATCCTGACGCCATGGAAACTCGACTGTGAAATTATGGCGCAGTAGAATAACGGGCGACAGTGCGTCAGAAGGCATGTCCATGAGACAGGGGTCGCAGGACAATTCTTGCGCAAGCACGCCGTTATTCCTATGCGAGCTATACCAAAAGCCATTTCTCTTCAGGCGAGACTTGGCTTTCAGAGCACATCCTCTGATAAATAAATCAAGAGGCGGAAGGCTCATGATAGCATCTAGAGCAGCGCCCGGCGTGCTGGGGAAGGCCCCCGTGCAGCTGAGACAAACCGTTCTTTGAAGTTTGGTTAAAGAGGCCACGACGTGTTTGCGTTTTAGTCTGTTCCACCAGACAACCGATACATATGAGATTATAGGTCTTATCATTGCCGTGTAGATCCAGACGACCTCTTTATTTCAATTTCAAATTTGAATTTGGTGTAACATCGGCATTGGATACTCACGGAATTCGAACCATTTGTTTTGCGTCAAAATGTCTCAGCTTGAATCTTGTGTAATATATCGCAACAAGTACAGACTAAAGTCAACCTCACACGATATGCACTTTACGTAGTTGTTCTCTGGATCTGAGAAGTGAACGTACATACATTGAGCATGGTCCTAATTAATGGCATATAAAGAAAAAGATAAATGCATCTCTGCAATCAATGCCAGGATCTGTATACATATGTACGTATTCGTAAAAAACTCACATGAATCAACTAGACGGAAGGAGATTCAAATGTACTTTACAGATAAATTGCTTGTGCAGCATGTCTCATCTGTAAAATTGTTTGTTATCATGGGATGGTAATACTTCTGATGCCCTGCAGCTACGAGGTCATGGGAAAAAACTTGTTTTTCCTTTTTTATTTTCCTGCTCTGGCTGGCTATCCTGAGATCCTACGCACGCTTTTTGTTTAGCACTAATGTAATTTGAGTTCCTTTTTTAATTACTTCTTCATCTGTAATTTTTTCCGTTTCATCATTTGAATACAAATGAATTTATTCATAGGGAAGTTTGTTTTTCTTTCATTCTGATGGCAGAGTCATGAGTTCAAAATGACTTCTAACTAGATACAGAGTGAGGTAGACTGGATCTTATTTTAATTTTTTTATTATTTTTTGTAAAGCACGTACCTGGCATAGTGCTGATGCAGATTGTATAATGAGAAGGAGGAGGAACAAGACTTTTGTGCTGAGCTTTATAATAAGGGGAATGTTAGAAGGGATCCTACATGTCGAGTTATAAAATTGTGGACGCGCTAAATACGAATTGTGAAATGTATATTCCTTCGAAAATCGGTATCGAGAAAGGCCTCTCTCTAAGGTACATATATAGGTAGATGCAATATTTCCAAATCTACCATTGATACATTTCAAGACAATTGATGTGTTCAGGATCTACGGCAATCAAAGGGAAGCATACATTCATTAAACATGTACTCCAGCTCCCAAATTCATAATATGTTGAACTGAAGGGATGAGACCAAATCCAGATATGTGCGTCTCAATCAAAGAAAGATTTCTTAAGCCGGCTACATACCTTACTGCAAACTTGCGACTTGAGCAAGTATATGTACTTGCGCAAGTTTGCGGTAATGTGTGTATGAAAATATTGCGCAAGTATTTGACTTGTGCAAGTGCCACAAGAATGATTGAATCTTATTCATGCAAACTTGTGCAAGTCAGTCGTCAGTGATATCTAGAGTGGCAATATGTATAGTGATTTTAAAAAAGGCAACAGAAAGTTACTCGAAGAGTTTGTTATTGAATACAAGAATCAACCGTATATTTAGAAAATAAAATCCGCTGATTACCACGATAGGGCGAAGAAGGACGCGGCATATGAAATATTATTAAAAAGATATAAATCTATCGATAATAATGCTGATAAGAATATGTATGTATGTATGTTGGCGTTACAGTCCATGAAAGATCAGAGCCGAGCTTCTCTCAATCACCCATGTTGTGTGTGATTTAGTTTTCCCATAGGTGAAAGGGACCCACAATTCATTGCTGGTTCCGAACGGCGTATTTCGAGAAGCTTTTAATAACAATTTTACTACAGCGGGTTTTGTCAGAACACCACTTAGGAGAAACACCGTGAAACACGTCCGATGACATGGCTGTGTCGGAATTCGATCGCGTGTCATCGGCGTCAGAGGCCAACACACTACCCACTGCGCCACGATGCTCTCTGATAAGAATATAGTTGTAAAAAAAAATTAATGGATTTCGAACAAATTATAGAAAAGAAAAGAAAAAAACAAAAAACCGGCCCAGTGCAAGTCGGACTCGCGCACGAAGGGTTCCGTACCATCTGTATATATAAATATGAAAGAGACTATGTATGTTATCTCATCAGTCATCACATTAAATCACATTTTTTGTATGATGACAGATCTTAGTTGCAGGCAGGTTATGGGCATATTACTTTGATAATCTCCATGATGAGATAGTTGATCATCAAAGTGTCCATTGAATTGACAGCAACGATGTGCAAAGTTGAATAACAATAATGCGAAATATGGGAAAAAGTTTTGCAGCTAGGATTAATTCATCAAAGACACAAAAGAGATAAAAACTGGGAAGTTTGCTACTGGTTGTGGGATATTGTCGACTAACCTTAGTTCAGTATGGAGACCAAGGGGATTTTTTGGATAAAAATAATGTATGTTATATGGGAGCCCCCATAAATATTCATTTTGTTCTGTTTTTAGTATTTGTCGTGGTAGCGGCAACAGAAATTCATCTGTGAAAATTTCAACTCTCTAACTATCATGGCTCATGAGATACAGCCTGATGACAGACGGATGGACGGACGGACGGAAAACGAAGTCTTAGTAATAGGGTTCCGTTTTACCTTTGGGTACGGAACCCTAAAAATTGAACAATGTCATTGTTCTGGTATTGGGGCAGATGAAATTTATACACCTTCGTTGTGGTACTACCATTTATTTGAGTTTTTATAAGATCGAGGTTAGGTTAGGTTAGGTTAATGTGGTAGGCATAAGCCACACGTAGGCCGAAGTCCGTCCATTGTGATACCACCTGAGAACCAACCGGTGCTTTTAATGAAGCGATGGAGTTGAGCTATCAAAACCAAAAGGTTTGCTAGCTCACTTAGATTGTCAAAGAAGGGCGCGCCGAGTAAGATCCTCCTGCGATTCGCAAAAGAGGGGCATGAGCAGAGGAGGTGGTGTATTGATTCTTCCTTCTCCTCGTCCATGCAGCCGCGACAGAAGTCATTGGAGGGTAGCCCTAATCTGGCGGTTTGTTTTCCGATGATGCAGTGACCAGTAATGACACCCACTAGAGTACTTAAAGTTGCCCTTTTGGTTGCCACTTGAGAGCACCGTGGCGCAGTGGGTAGTGTGTTGGCCTCTGACGTCGATGACACGGGATCGAATCCCGACACAGCCATGTTATCGAACGTATTTTTCACGGTGTTTCTCCTCAGCGGGGTTCTGACAAAACCCCCTGTAGTAAAATTGTCATGAAAAGCTTCTCGAAATTCGCCGTTGGGAACCGGCAATAAATTGAAGGTCCCTTTCACCTATGTGAAAATGAAATCACACACAACATGGGTGATTGAGAGAAGCTGGGCTCAGGTTGTTCATGGACTGTAACGCCAACATACATACATTTTGGTTGCCACTAGGTCCCTGGTTCGTACTACGCTTAACTTAGGCCACAATTGTTTGGTGATAATGCCAATATTGCTTCCATTCCATTGGAGGTTGGTCTCCCCTATGGTTTGAAGTTTTATCTATTCTGTACTTTATCGTAAGATAATTATGCCAATCACGCGGACTTGTTTCTAATTCGTTTAGCAAATTAGTATGAGTATAAGTTTTTTGTTTTAACAATCAATCTTTGCACCATACACTACGGTTCTTTTTCCGAGACTTCCTTTTGACATGACAAAAAGCAACCAAAGCAAGTGCATCTTCATCCGAACTCATCTCGACGCAAACTGCTCTATTCGAGTATACTTGCGCAAGTTTGCAGTAAGGTGTGTAGCCGGCTTTATATTTGATGGTACGTCCGAATGTGGGTTTAAATGGATATTCCTAGAAAAACGTCTTACTTACTTTACTTATCAGGCCTGCGATCCATGGAGGATCTGAGCCTGAGCTATAGCTGCCTTCCATCCTTGACGGTCCCGGGCACGCTGCTTCCAGTTGTCAAGACCAAGATGTCTTACATCCGCGATTACGAGCGAGCCAGGGTGCCCTTTTTGAAGCCTCCTGCAAGGCCTTTGGCTTTCTTGTAAAAGGCTCGTATTTTATGTCTATCCCTAGACTCCTCGATATCCTTGAGCTGGGAGGCTGCGAAGATTCTTTTCTTTTGTCGCAGTAGTTTCTTCTCCTCCCTTCTTCTGGCTCGGTACTCTTCTCGCGCTGCCCTGGTTTTCCTCTGCAGCGCCTTTTGGTACGCCTCGTCGGTTGCTGCCTTTTTCTGCTCACACTCGCCATCATACCACGGGTTTCTTGTCGGGGGTGGTAGGTATCCTAAGGTGGTTTCGGCTACTTCCTGAATGGCTGAGCGGCAATGCAGCCACATATTATTGGCATTTGTGTTCGACGTAGGCATACCGTAGAGTCTTTCGCTCAGCTGCTCCCTGTAGACTCTGGCAACCTCCGGTGTGCTCAGGCGCCCAATGTCGAACCTCCTCCTGATGGGCTGGTGCAGCTTTCTGACATTGGACAGTCGAGCTCTGAATCTTGCTGCTACGAGGAAGTGGTCAGAGTCGACATTTGCCCCTCTGAATGTTCGCACATCCAGGATGTTTGACGCGTGCCTTGCGTCAATGAGCACATGGTCGATTTGGTTGGCGGTTCGACCGTCCGGAGATCGCCAGGTTGCTGTGTGGATTCGCTTGCGAGGGAATCTTGTGCTACTTATCACCGCATTACGAGCTGTCGCAAAGTCAGCGAGTCGGAAGCCGTTATCTGTTGTTGTATCGTGGAGGCTGTGCTTTCCGATCACTCCGCCAAGGGTGTTTTCCTTTCCGATTTTGGCGTTGAAGTCCCCGAGCACGATTTTTACATCGTACTCCGGACAAGCTCCGTAGGCGTTGTCCAGGAGGTCATAGAAGTCCTCCTTGATAGGGTCTTCAGCCTCGTCGGTAGGGGCGTGTGCACATATAAGGCTGATGTTATAAAATCTGCCTCTGATGCGGATCACAGCCAGGCGATCACTTATAGGTTTAAAGTCGATGACCTTCGACCTTAACCGCTTTCCCACGACGAATCCGCATCCCAGTAAGTGCAACCTTTTGTGACAGCTGTAATAAATGTCGCAATTTTTCTTCCTAATCATACCGTTTCCTATCCAGCGTATTTCCTGGACCGCAGTAATATCCGCCTTGTACTGCGTGAGGATTCCTTCTAGTTTATGAGCAGCTCCGGGAGTGTACAGGGTTCTGACATTCCAGGAGCATACTCGCAAATCGTGTTCCTTTTTCGTGCGTTGTCGTCGTCGAGTATCCGTCCGTATATCCGAGGCATCTTGCTCATTCATAACTTTGGGTTTTTTTACGTGGGTGGATTGTTAGCCCGCCGCACAACCGCCATTCTGGTCGGGGTTTTCTTCGCTGCATACGTTTGTTCACCTCCCAACGGTTGTTGAAGAGGCTATCCAGAGGGCGCCGCGAGGAGGCCGTATGTCAACTTGACCCGGGCATTTAAACAGGGATCGTTGCTGGCATCTCGCCAGGTTGAGAGCAATCAACAACTTTACCCTGTATGTCCGAGCCCATGCCCTCCAGAAAAACGTCTGTTGCAGGGAAATTGTTGAACAGGCGGAATGCAACTGGCTATCTCTTCAGAGCATTTTCTGTGGAAGTGTCGATAAAAAGGGGAAAGGTAAGATACATGCGATGTTCTAGCGAATTTAATGATTTTGGTGAAGCTAGAATCTCTTATCAGTTTTATCGAACAATTTTGAATTCTACCTAACATGCACAACAAGGTCTTAGATGCACCGGACCAGAAATGCCCGCTAAATCCTAACTTAGGGCGAATGAAGGCGCTATATATAGGTTGTCGCAGGATCCAAGAGTGACAAAAATTTCTTGCATTTGTATAAGAAGCCTAGACGTTTCGCAGCAGCATTTCTAACAACACCAAATATGTGGTCGTTTCAACTAGGACTGCTAGTGACACACACACCTAGAATGGACAACTTTTTGGTTTCCAAGATTCAAGTGTCATTTACGAAAAATGGCTGCGAGTTGCGGGTAAGTTTGGATGACAAAAGATAGCATTGTGTTGGAAGAATTAAACTCCACTCTATTCATTCTTAATTATAAGCGAAGGAGTGGATTGGTTTAGAAATGACTGACAAGAGGTCATTTATAAAAATGGGAAGGAGCGTCGGAGACAAAACGGAACCCTGTGGAACACCAGGAATTAAAAAGTGGATGTCGGACTTGGATCCGTTCAAAATAACTTGAATTAAACGTCTCGAAATGCAGTTTCTAATCAATCAAAGAAGAGACTCATCGATCGGGCTTTGTGTCAAACTGTCAAATGCTTTCAAAAATCCAATGCAACCTTTTTTCTTTCACCTGCGTGGTGAAGTGAACTATTCTATTTTTCGGTAAGTGGATCTGTTCATTGATCTGGTCATTGAAGACTTTCCGTTGCAAGATATTTCATAAGCGTTTCCATGACTCTGGAGAGAAGGGACTTTAGTGCAGTGCGTCGGTAGTTGGAAGGAGAAGATTCGCCTTTGTTGGCGATAAACTGGACAAATGCTGCTTTCCACCTACTTGGAAAGAGCCCAGAAGAGTAGGAAAGGTGAAAAGATTGCGCAGTGGTTTTCAAAACATTTTTTCAGAACTATTGGGCAAATACCATCTGAACTAAAGGATTTTTGTATGTCGAGGTCTATGAGGACCCTTGCAATGAGTACGAAAGTATATATTTCCAATGGTGAAATTGACGTGCTCCAGTACAGGCGCAGACAGCAAAGTGGGATAGGAAGAAGATAAATCTTATATAAAGGGGTGACTGCTGAAATGTCGTTGAGGTGTAGACGATAGTATATCAATATTGTATTTATCAGATTGGGAAGTAAGGAACAAGTTCAGTGCGTTGGTGGTGTGACTGGAAATATTGAAGATACGCGACGGCTCGTTCAAGGGGTTTATTAGGGAAGAGAGAATTGCTTGAGCAAAGGTGGTGATGCATATATTCTCCCATTTGCTCGGGACATGACCACCAAATTCACACTAACAGATCATATACATAGTATCTGCTCTGTTACTTACTTACTTTTCAGGCCAGTGATCCATTGAGGATCTGAGCCTGAGCTATAGTTGCCTTCCATCCTGATTTCCATGCGTTCGATTTGGCCGAGCCAGTGTAGTTGGCGGATCTTTGCCTTTCGGACGACATCCACATCTTTGTACAGCTCGTAGAGTTCGCGGTTGTGTCTTCTTCTCCATTCACCTTCCTCACAGACAGGACCAAATATCCGGCGCAGAATTTTTCTTTCGAAAGAACCCAAAATTAGCTCCGCTGTCCTGCTTATCGTCCAGCTTTCGGCTCCGTACAGCAAGACTGGCAGTATAAGCGTTTTGTAAAGCATGACTTTGGTCTTTCGAGTGAGGAGTTTTGACCCCAGTTGTTTGGACAAGCCGAAGTAGCAGCGGTTGCCAAGGGCGATTCTACGCCGGATCTCCACTGTGGTGTCATTTGTGGAATTTACGTTTGCCCTGAGGTAGACAAACTCCTTAACTACCTCGAAATTGTAGCTGTCAATTGTTATATCTTGTCCCAGGTGGTAAGCAACGGATTGGTTTTTGCTCATTGACCTTAAGCCCAACTTGTTTCGCCTGTTCTTCAATCGCCGTGAATGCTTCAACAATGTCACGGCGAGTCCACACGATGGTGTTGGTATCATCCGCGTATCCTAGCAGGTGGACGGACTTGTAGAAGATAGTGCCTTCCCTGTTGACGCCTGCCCGTCGCACTATCTGCTCCAGCACCAGGTTGAAGAAGTCACATGACAGCGCATCTCTTTGCCGGAATCCGCTGCATGTTTTAAACGGTTCCGAAGTCTACGTTGCATCACGTATTTCTTAACGTGGCGCGACACAACTGGATCAGTTTTCCCGGGATCCCGAATTCGGCCATCGCACCAAATAGTTCTTCACGATGAATGCTTTCGTATGCGGCTTTGAAATCGATGAAAAAATGGTGTGTATCGAATCGAAACTCATTGGTCTTTTCCAGGATTTGTGGAAGTGTGAAAATTTGGTCTATAATCGATTTGCCGGGCCGGAAGCCGCTAGCCATCTGAGCCTGCGGCCTTGTTGCTCTTCAGCTTCTGAATAGCTGTGCCGACTTTTTCGATGCTGGGTGGGAGGACTACTTCAGGGGCTCTCTCTTGGTCAATGACAAGATAACCCTCGCAGTTTCGAAGAGGCTGGGTGCCCCTTTTGAAGCCTCCTGCAAGGTCTTTGAATTTCTTGTGAAAGGCTCGTGTTTTGTGCTTATCCCTAGACTCCTCAATATCCTTGAGCGGGGAGGCTGCGAAGATTCTTTTCTTTTGTCGCAGTAGTTTTTTCTCCTACCTTCTCCTGGATCGGTACTCTTCTTGCACTGCCCTGGTTTTTCTCTGCATCGCCTTTTGATACGCCTCGTCGGTTTGCTGCCTTTTTCTGCTCACACTCGCGATCATACCACGGGTTTCTTGTCGGGGGTAGTTCGTATCCTAGGGTGGTTTCGGCTACTTCCTGAATGGCTGAGCGGCAATGCAGCCACATATTATTGGCATTTGTGTTCGACGTAGGCATACCGTAGAGTCTATTGCTCAGCTACTCCCTGTAGACTCTGGCAACCTCCGGTGTGCTCAGGCGCCCAATGTCGAACCTCGCCCTCTTGCTGCTACGAGGAAGTGGTCAGAGTCGACATTTGCCCCTCTGAATGTTCGCACATCCAGGATGTTTGTCAAGTGCCTTGCGTCAATGAGCACATGGTCGGTTTGGTTGGCAGTTCGATCGTCCGGAGATCGCCAGGTTGTTGTGTGGATTCGCTTTCGGGGGATCTTGTAGTACTTATCACCACATTACGAGCTGTCGCAAAGTCCGTGAGTCGGAAGCCGTTGTATCGTGGAGGCTGTGCTTTCCGATCACTCCGTCAAGCGTTCTCCTTACCGATCCGGGAGTGTACAAAGAGACGTCCAGTTTCCGTCCGTGTATCCGAGGTATCTTGCTCATTCATAACTTTTGGGTTTTTTACGTGGGCGGATTGTTAGCCCGCCGTTAGCGAGGAGGGCGTATGTCAATTTGATCCGGGCATTTAAACAGGGATCGTTGCTAGCATCTCGCCAGGTTGAGAGCGATCAACAACTTTACCCTGTATGTCCGAGCAATTTTTTGTGAGAGTTGTAGTAAATGTCGCAATCTTTCTTCCTCATTATACCGTTTCCTATCCAGCGTATTTCCTAGATCGCGGTAATATCCGCCTTGTACTGCGTGAGGATTCTTTCTAGTTTATGAGCAGCTCCAGGACTGAACTCCTTTCTTTCTTCTTCTCCCAAGAGTGTTATCAAACAGTTTTCGAAATTGCCACAAACCTAAAAAATAAAACTCTCTCTGGAGTATATGTACATATGTATGTACGTTATATTCAAAACACTAATTTCTCAGTACACCACATGCTACTGTACTGCATACAAATAATTTTCAAACAAATATCGCAGAGCGAAACAAAGTTTAAGACTTTGAATAAAACCCAATTTAAATTCTTCCCCCAGGTGACCTTTATTTCCTGTCTGGCACACTACAGAGGCTAAGCAAATTGAAATCAATCACTATCCCATTTGTCAGTTACAAAGGACATCGCAAAGAATAGCGTGGAGAGGAAAAAATAAACATAAATCTCCTTAAGAACTTTTTCATCATACGGAAAGCAGAGAGTGAAAAAAAAACTGAATAAAACAAGTTGAGGTTACATCCTAAAGGAGCAAGAAAAAATGCAGAGCAAAAACAAACACACACCCCCACTGATTGTCATATTCGAACTACGAGTATAGCCCTCAATGTCATGATGGTGCGCAGGGATTCTGCACACATTTAGTTCTACATGTTCTTCTTCTATTTTATTTTTGTTCCTTTTGTCCTGGTTTTCAGAACCGTCTCCGAATTGACAGCTCGTTAACCAAAATTCAATTACAGAGAAAATAAACCCCAGATATTGATTCCGTACAGTTTGGAAAAGTTTTGCTTGAGTTTCGCTTGCTGGAAGTTACCCACATATGGCCCGAATCCAGAAATGAATGCACGAGTATTGTGCATCCTTTGTCGACACTTTATTCAGTGACGTAAACGGTAAAGTTTCTTTTATCGAAATGCGGGAGTCGTACTTGCATTGCAAGTATATGGACCCAACTCAACATTCGACGCTGGAATAGAGAGGATTCCATGCAGTTTTAATTAACGGTCTAGCTGGAAGTGTAACAAAAATTGCTTCTGTGACGCCTCTTAGCTTAGTGTTTGTTTTTCAATTTACGGTTGAACTATGAATAGTGCTATGGAGATAATTTTTTTTCTACAATACAAACGTGTCCTTATCTCAGATAGTAAATACCAAAAAGGCAAAATCTCTACTAAATGGAGGCAAATGAAAAATTAAGTTACATATATCCAACGAGGGTCAACGACAGATAGAAAAAAATAATAACAATAAATAACCAGGAGGAAGAATGTAGTATCATACGGCTTTATCAAATTTATTGACAGCCTTTTAAAGTTGAAAAAGAAAAATACACACACACACAAAATATAGCGTAAACACCAGAAACAATTGGCCTAGAAACGCAGGGAGAATTAGAATGAAAAATAAACATATTTCGATACTCTGACCTTTGCGGATATTCGGATGGCTACTCTCTTTCGAGGATAAAGGTTAATCTACCGCAAAATAAAAAATACCGCATAAACTAGACGTTTACATTTATTTTCCGGAACCTATTTCTTAGCTTACTGTCCGGATTTCCTAGTAAAACTGGTCATCGTACGATTGGTCACTCACTATTAACATTTTCTTCCATATCATTCAAGGCAGTTTTAACCAATCCGCTGTATTTTGTTTATAAGTTTATATACTTTTTGCATGAAGTAGTCATGAATAAGCTTCCTTTACTCTACCCTCCCCCTCGGATTTCCAAATTATGCAATATTGGATAGAGATCGATCTAAAATACTGCCCCTTTACCACGTGTTTTAAAATGTTAATTGAAGCTTTCATGTACCGAGGGTAACGTTTCTGCTTGGTACAGATCTGGTGCGTAGGACAATACAATCCTTCGCTATCGATGGATCAATCCCTAAGGAAATTCAATCGCTAAAAAGCGGCCGACTGAATTTACATGTGGATTAGTTATGCAGAAAGTCATGGGCTTCTGCACACAGGCCAAAATTCTTGATTGCGTCCAACCTGGCGGGAAGACAGCAACGATCCTTATAAGTACGAAAATCAAGTTAACATACAGCCTCCTCGCGTCGTTACCTGGATACCCATCACAACAACCGTTGTGTGGTGAACTAATGTATGTAGCGATCGCTCTCTGCCGGAGGGTTGAAAGATTGGGCCTGACCTCCTAAGTAGGGGCTGTGCGTGTGGGCGACCCGTTCATCACATAACCAACAGCCAGCCTCGGATAAGGGCGGATGTACGGTTGACGACCCCAGCAAATGAAAAAAGGGAAATGAATTTCGGATCTGCACGTGGAATATGAGGTCCTTTAGCAAACCCCGTGCGATGAACTTGCGGAGACCCTGGACTGCTACAAAGCAGACATTAACACAATCCAGAAAGTGCGGTGGGATGAGCCGGCAAAAGGAGATGAGAAACTGGGATCTCTACTAAGGCGATTGCAATAGGAGGGAAGGTAGTGCTTATTTGGATGTGGATTCTAGGCAGACTTAAGCAAAAGTATTAATCATTAAGTACACAAGAATCAAGGCTAGATTCGGCAACACTAGCCTGATTTGCGCTCACGCCCCGACAGAGGTGAAGGATGATAATAGCAGGGATGATTTCAATGAGCTCCTAGAAAGGACATAGGATAAGTGACACCAAGATCGTTCTACTTACTTATTTACTTATCAGGCCAGCGATCCATTGAGGATCTGAGCCTGAGCTATAGTTGCCTTCTATCCTTGACGGTCCCGGGCACGCTGCTTCCAGTTATCAAGACCAAGATGTCTCACTTCCGCGATTACTTGGTCTTTATACCGGAGGTTCGGTCTTCCTCTTCTTCTCGGACCAGGAGGCTCGGAGTCGAAGACCGTCTTGGCTGGAGCGATGGTGTCCATGCGCTCGATGTGACAGAGCCAGTGCAGTTGACGGATCTTTTCCTTCCGGACTACATCCACATCTTTGTACAGCTCGTAGAGTTCGCGGTTCTGTCTTCTTCTCCATTCACCTTCCTCACAGACCAAATAGCCGGCGCAGAATTTTTCTTTCGAAAGAACCCAAAATCAGCTCCGCCGTCCTGCTTATCGTCCAGCTTTCGGCCCCGTACAGCAAGACTGGCAGTATGAGCGTTTTGTAATACATGACTTTGGTCCTTCGAGTGAGGAGTTTTGACCCCAGATCGTTCTTGGAGACCTCAATGCACAGCTGAAATAGAAGAAGTTTTTACCAGAGTCATCGGGAAATACAGTCTACACGACAACACATCCGGAAACAGACTTAGGGTGGTGGATATCGCCTCGTGGCGGAACCGCTCTGTGGATAGAATGCGGCTCACCAACCTCAACATCTATGTATAAAGGGACCTGGCGCTCCCCTATTCAATCAACCGTCAACCAGATTGATCACATTGCGATTGACGTTGGGCACTCCTCCCGTATTTTTGATGTCCAAACCTGCCGTAGTGCCAACATTGACACGGATCATTTCCTTGTTGTAGCAAGATAAAAACCCGGATATCTAGAGAAGGACGGAGTTGAGAAAGAACACCATGGTTTGATGTCGGATAGCTACATTCGCAACAGATCGGTAGCAACTTTCCCGACCGAGTCTCCCAAAAATTCCCTGAAAGCTCGACCACCAGGAATTACAATCGAAAAAGAATGGAAGCCTTGTAGAGAAGCCACAAAGAAGCTGCCACTGATGTACTGGATTTTACGACAATTCCAAGCAAAAGCCCATGAGTTGGCGACGAGTGCAAGGTGATGCTGCACCGAGAACGAGCGCTGTTCGTGAGCTGTAAGAACAGAAGAGAAGGGAAGAGACCCGGCTCCTCAGAAAAAAAAAGAGCATGGGAGACTGAAGTCAGAATGTTTTGCCAAAAGTTAAAACAGTTACCAAGCTTCGGACCGAAGCCTGCCGAGACGAGGATGGACAATTTGTAGCGGAGTTGCAGTTGATGCCGAGAATCTAGAAAAATCGTTTTTGTAAACTGCTAAACGACCCAAATACCGCTGTCAGACAGAAGGTCACACTCCCTTTGGACGACGATGGACAAGAATTCCGTCTCCCCGACCTAGACTAAGTCAAGATAGCAATATCGAAACTGAAGCCGAACAAAGCTGCCAGATCGGACAAATTATCCGCAGAATTGTTTAAAGCAGCTGGAGATTATATGGTTGGGCGCATGTACCAGCTGATCTGTAAGATATGCAGAGATTCGAGCATGCATGACGTTTGTCCGGTCCGTAAGAAAGAGAGCCTACGACTGCGCCGACCGCCGAGGTATCAGTCTCCTTAACATCGCGTACAAGAGAGCCGAGTTATACAGTGCCTTGTCTAGTTTTGATATTCCTACCAAGCCGGTCAGATTGTATAAGATGACGATGGAAAACTCTCGATGCTCCATCAAGGTCGGCAACGAACTAACCGAGACCTTTAATGTCAAAAAGGGTTTCGGGCAAACCGAATTTATGTGAATTTTTCAGTTTTTATTTGAGAAGATCGTGCGAAACTCACATGTTAACACTAGAGGCACGAACTTCTAAAAGTCCATTTAACTGCTAGTTTACGCGGGTGGCATTGACGTGATTGGTCGAGCACAATTATCAATCAATAAAGCATTTATTGGCATTGAAGCGGAGGCGGCAAAAATGGATTTGGCAGTAAACAAGGGCAAAACAAAGTACATACATATATGTTTTCATCAAGGACGTCTCGGACAGAACGTCGCAATGGGAGCAAGACTTTGAGGTAGTAAAGGACTTCGTCTACATCTCCGCAATGAGTTGTACCGAATTCAAACGTAGTATTACCCTTGCCAATCGCTGTTTCTTGGGATCAAGAGGCAATTGAGTAATAGAGCTTTTTCTCGAGAGACCAAGTTGGCTTTATATAACAGTTTAATCGTCTCTGCCCTGATCGCTGGCGCAGAAGCATGGACGCTATTGAAAACGGATGAGGAGGCTTTTGGTCTTTTCGAGGTGAACACAAGAGGGGAGGGGCCATAACCAATTTGGTGTGCGCAGTTGGAGACAGTTGATAGCTGGTTGGAAAGTTTTGTTGGTTAAGGCCCGGGTCTTATATAGAGCCACATAAGAAGAAGAGGACTCATGTAAAGCACGGGTTAAAAGCCACACTGTAGGCTACAGAAAAAGCGAATGATATCGTGTTGGATGATAGAAGAGTGTAGGTGAGTGGCGAAGGGGATAGTGTTAATTGACCATCTTGCAAAAGAAGAGCAATCACAAGCGAAAATAACTCTTGGCAAGCTGCGTGCCAAGTTGTGCGAGCAGAGGCCTGACTTGAAAAAAAAAAAAAAAAAATCCACACAAGAGTTGTTGGTTATGGGAAAACTGCGCGGTTGAGGGTAACTGCCATACCCCACTCTCCTGATTGGACACCCTGAGACGTCCGTCTGTTCTCCAAATATAAGAAATAAGTTTTTCGGAAGCGCTTCGTATTCAGGGAAGAAGATAAGAGAACTGTAGATGAATACCTTCACACTAATGTTGGAATAAGTATACTGACGCCACAGAAGATTAAGGAAAAAATAAAAATCGCGGACTGTCATTGTGAGCATTTATTCGCCTCACCCTCTATTTTTGGTGACGTTACAGCCCATGAAGGACCCAAGCCAAGCTTCTCTCAATCACCCATGTTGTATGTGTTTTATTTTTCACAAAGGTGAAAGAGACCTACGAGGGCGCCGCGGCGCAGTGGTTAGTGTGTTGGACTCTGACGCACGATGAGCGAGTTCGGCTCCCGATAACACCAAAGCCATCGAATATTTATTACGCGGGGTGCCTCCTTGGCGGTGTACAGGCAAAAACTAGTCCTTCATGGGCTATAACGCCACCAAAGAAGAAGAAGACTTCGGACCAGGCCGATGTCGCTGTACAGCCCGTAGAGCTCGTGGTGGAATCTTCTTCTCCACTCTTCGTTAACACAAACGGAATCGAAGATTACAAGCAGACTCGAAGCGTCCAAGTATCTCCTCTGTCATTTTTTATAGGCCACTGTGCCATAAAAGATGATCGGGAGGATTAAAGTTTCGTCACCTTGGTTTTTCGAACTCCTCTTCTCAGGGGGTGGCCGTGGTGCAGTGGTTAACATCATCGGCCGTCGAGCGGAAGTTCTATAGTTCAAATTCGTTTCATACTCAAGAAAAATCAATTCCTATACGGAAAAAAGTATGCAACACAGTTATGAATGGAAAGTGACCAAATGTACTGCTGCAGGCATAACACTCACAGTATGTGGTCAATTTAAATTCATCCTCTGCGTATGCAATACTGACACCAAAAGTGCATGAACGAATTACTGAGAATTATAACCAACGCGAAATTTGGTCGGCTCTGGTCCTATGTGGGACAAACCACCCCTGAGAGTAGTCAACGAACATCTACGACCCAAAAACTACTGCACTCCGTTCAGGTTGTATGTCAAAACGTCAACCTGCGCGAAACTTTCCCTCACCCTGTTACCTTCGCTCGCACAACGTTAATACATTATAAGGCCTTAGCCTTGAGTGCGCGTGGCAAGAGTTATTCTGCGTCTAATCTGAGCCCTGGTGTTGTTGGCGCCGGTCATTAGTGAGCCAAGGTAAATAAAATCGTTGAACACCTTCAATTTGTAGTTGCTTATGGTGAGGTTCTAGACAGGGCGTCAGTATTGAGCGTCTTGCTTTGATAATAGCCCCCGTTTACCTTCAAACCGACTTAAGCTGCTTCTGCTTCAATACTCACAAAAGCTCCACTGAGGTCTCGCTGTGTTCTCCTAATAACGTTAATATCATCTGGTCTATGGTGGATTTTTCTGGCATCGCACCACCTTGATAGGAACCTATCAGATTGTTCACGAATGGAGAAAATCGCATAGCCAATTTTAAGGAGGATTATTGGACGTAATTATATGGATTTCCTTTTTTATAAACCGGGCAAACGATGCTGATGCTCCACAAATCATGTGCATATATCTTCTTCCATATTCTAAAGATATATTCTAAAGATATGTAAGTTGTTGCATGCTTCCGAGCAACTAATCTCTAGCTGCTTTAAACAACTCAACAATAAGAAAAATCAACCATTATATAATACTTTCTAATTTAAAATCCCCTTTAACACAAGACAATAATGAATTCGTAAAGAATATTTAGATCCCATCTATATGGTGCAATTGTCTGTATGTTCAAGTGGAGAATACATATATTTCTTAGAAACAATTTCACCGCAGAAACAACATGTCAGCAGGTATTTTGAAAGTTTCTGTTAGTATAAGTCATACAAACTATCTGTTTCTGTGTGTTTATGGATTGCATATGTTCGGTGTTGTAGCTTTTATTCAAGAATTCTCTTGTCTTTTAAATAACCTCAAATCAAATAATTTAATTATTTTATTTTCATATAAGCATATTACAAAAGTCTGAAACAATATCTAATTACTTAGCTCTATTAGCATCGCATGGTCTAAAGAACCTACTAGATTGGCCTCGAATACTTGTTTGGACCACATTTATGCTCGATCTTCACATTGTGATCTAATTTTTGAAAAATGTATTCTGGATTTAAAAATTACAGATCATTCTATGACAGGGTGGTTACTTGATACTTGCTGTAACTTAAACAAAACCCCAAGTGTAAATGTCGTCCAGAAAAGGTCAAAAATCGATTTTGTAAAGCTTAAGCACCTTCTTTTCCATGAGTCTTGGGATGATGTGTACAAAGAAAACAATGATATGTTTATTTCGTCCTTAAATAGACTTATATTAAACTGTTCCTTCTCTTTGAGTCTGGAAAAAGGTAATATAAGGCTGAAACCATGGAGTTCAAGTTGTCTTATTAAAAAAATAAGGAGGAAACTTAAAATAAGAGTAAAGTGTTCGAAAAACCCATCAAATCTGAGATTGATTTTATTAGAAAAAATCGAAAGGATCGGGTTTAGAGGTTTCATGTTGGAGCGTTTGGATCTTACCTATCAAACCGATCTCAAAGAGTTAAGTTTGATTGCACTAGAAGTGAGGTCAAAATGTTGAGTTCCTCAGGGATCTGAGCTTGGACCAATTTTGATTCTTGTTTACATAAACTCACTGTTTGAACAGAATTTAAGAGGAAAAGTAACAGCCTTTGCGGATGATATAGGTTACTCATACGCCTCCAACAGCCGTTCAGATTTATTCTGCGACATTTATTTTGATCTTAATCTCCTAAGAAGCTGGTTTTCTGATAACAGATTAGAAATCAGATCAAACACAACATTAATGTCTTTTAGTTTGACTACCTCAACGTGCCCTTTTCCGGACGTTTATTTACAGGCGCCGTTTTGTAATATATTCGGATTGGAATGGCTCAATTGTGTCATTCACCCTCCGCGACAAACGTTTTGCCACAGCAATAATTGCAGTGTAAAATGTTTTTAGATAGAAGCAGTGAACGAGTACAAATATCTGGATCTTACTATTGACTCGAAGATGTATTTAGTAACCACACAGAGAGATATTTATTTAACACACTTCGTCATTTTTATTTTCTGGAAAAATTGTGTTCCAAGAAACTTCTAACAATTATTTATTACGGAATTGTTCATTCTAAACTTCAATTTGGTATTGTATGCTGGGAAGGTACATATATGAGCAAGATCTATCCCTTACTAATTTTACAAAAAAATGTGCAAAGGAAAATATGCAATAAACGCCGACTTCACTCTAGCCTTTCTTTGTTTCGTGACTTAGGAATACTTCCAGTTCGTTATTTATATTGTTACAAAGTATTAAAGATCTTTTTTATGCGATCAGGAAACCTTAGCTGCAGAACAATTTCAGACAATAATTTACGCAGAAACTTTTTAAATGTTGTGACTGTTCCACATTTCCGTACAACCGCGTATCGCAATTCCTACGAGATTTCATCCCGTTGTCTATTCAACAATCTTCCACAATCTTAGAGATCAAATACAAACCCAAAAAAAAAAAAAATCCTTAAATGTGTAAAATATTGGCTGTTCGATCTAGACTTTAATTGTATAGAATCCGTCTTATCTAATAACCTGGTGTGAAATAAGATGTTCATCTATGTAAACTAGGTGGGTCGCAGGGCATCCCAGTTGGAGCGAAGCGATCCATTTTTAAACTCTGTTTATTATTCTATCAGCGCGCGATACGAAAACGGTGACAGTAATGCATAACAAAAACTACGATGTTTAGCGGACCCTTAAAAGGTGGTAACTGAGTTTCTTTATCGATTGTAAAAAGAATTGTGGTTCTATGTTAATTCGTCCATTGGGCCTACGCTAGCTGGTGGTCATCGAAAACAGACCATCGGCATATGTTTAAAATTGTTCCCTGTATGCTTTCATTCAGGTATTGTGCAGGTGCGGAAGGACAATCGTATCAGTGAGTATTCATATGAATTTATGTTTGTGATACTTTAGTCTATATCCTTACGGTCCGCGGCTATTCCAGTCAAATGGATAGCAGAGTTGATAGTGTTCACAAATGGCGCCTGCAAAAACAGACCTCTACCACTTTGACCCTTAAACGGCCAAAAAAGTCATCGTATTTCGTTGACAGAGCTGTTTGACGACCGAGGTTAGAACGTGCTTTCCGAGGAATGATCATTGAAGTCTAAAGGATAAAAAAAATATATATTTTTATTTTCACAAACTTTTCTCTGAGTATTTACTATCACCGTGTCAAATTTGGTTAAAATTGCTTAAAGCCCTCTGCGTTGTTTTATTATCCAAATGCGGATGCGCGTGATTTCTAATGGTTTCCTCGATGGTACCTATATCCGATTTTTGATTTTCCGTTCTCTCGATGCCTTCTATGTCTAATTGGGTCAAAATCCATTAAAGCGTTTAGGAAGAGTAGTCTGTCAACGAAATACATTTTTGGGGTGTTAAGGAGCTTCGTTCGCTACGCTCGCTTCGCTCCAATTAAGAAATCCATTATTTTTTTTTATATTCCTTACTTTTGTTTCTTTTTAACTTGTGAATTTTAACTTTCGTTTTTTACATCTACTGAATTTCTCTTGTATTTGTTTTTTTGCCAATTTATCTTTTTTTTTTCTCATGTTACAAGGAATAAGGTCACCCCACCCATAAATTGTTCCGCAAAGTGGCATAGAAACTACTTTATTGCTAAATGTATGTAGGATCACCCTTAGGGTCCCATGTGTATCTCCTCTTAAGGGTAGGGCTGCCAACCGACAAAAGGAAGATGGCGGTGAAAGCTTTTTCCGGGGACGAGATGAGGAAAAGATTCATTCTCTTCGTGGTCGGGTGACCAGGCCCATGTGTATTTTTCTTTTGCTGTTTCTTTTTTTTAAATTGATACTCGAAGTTTTGTAAATTGTCTAATTAAACCAATAAAGTAGATTGAAGTAAATTTTTGGAAGAGATCCTTTATGTATATAAATAAAAATGACCCTTAATTATTTTTTTATTATTATTAACTTAGTGAATTATTGTCATTCTATTATACTTTATGTATGAAATTTAATTGAAATGATAATGAAATAAATACAATACAACAAAAAAAAAAAAAAAAAAAAATACTTAAGTGACACCCTAAGACTTAACAGCAATGGATAGGAAACTCTTTCCCGTGCATGCAAGACTATTTCCAGGAAAAACATGATGTAAGGTAGAGAGGCGATAAGCCAACTTTCGTTACAGAGAAACAAAGAACAATATTAAGGGGTATTACTTTTACAAAATCTCAATGGTAACATGAACAAATTCGGAGTTTCGTTAACATCATTGAAATTCATAAAAAAACTTGCTCTTAGGCTCTTTCCTACATTCCAATTCGAGGAGCGTTGGGAAAACAAGTTAATTTAACACATGGGACTACTAAATACCACGTATTCCGCTTTTTCTCTACGAAGAAATTTGAAAATCACGTTAAAGACAAACCACACTTTAACTTGTAATGGCGAGCTTGTTTCTATCCACTGGACGAACAATAAAATCCTCCTCCTCCTCCTCCTCCATGGCACTTTGCGATGGGAATACCGAACATAAACTTTAAATACATTGGAATAAAAAAAAAAGTCAGATATTTTCCCAAACAACGATTTTTTTTCGAAAGCTTCTATTTCGGGGACGGGAATTGAAAAATGTAAATTATTTGGTTCTAGTTCTGGTTGGTTCTTTTCTTTATGTTCTCGGTTCCATTCGGGACGAAGGAATTTATCTGCAAATTACTTTGCGGAAATAAATCATCATTACCCACGGTGGCGGTGTCAAGTCCTAGTGCGGTGCTATAAGTATTTAGATTTGCATAACGTTCCCTTTTTATGTCCTTTTTTATACGCCGTGATATTTTATTTTTTTACTGACGGTGCATATAGCTTAGATTTATTTTCATGGAAATGGTTCTAAGGCCCAGTTGTATCGGCGTTTGCGTAGTTTCGACAAACTTGGCGAGTGAATTCTTGAATCACCAAAATGTAAAAAAATAAAATGGGAATTTATAATACCAGGTCATGCATTTTTAAATCGTTTATTTGTTTATAGACAGGCAAGTCAAAGGGTAATTGAAACTTATCCGCCCTGAAATGAAAAGTATTACCAATTAAAATAAATCATTATAACTCCCAGATTAGAGTTGCTTAAAATGCAAAGTCTTAAGAAACAATAAAGGTAAGACAGTTTCAGTCAATATGGTAGCAAATAGGGACATATTTTCAGTCCAATAACATCAAGGGTGTTTTTTTCAGAGTTTTGATTTTCAAACTGGCAACTATGTTTCTACGGATGGTCAATTGGATATTTGAAAGTTGACTTGTAGTTAGCATATCTTGCCATTTTACAGTGAATAACGCCTGTAAATTATAAAAACTTATTTTACAAACCATGGGTCGGTTCGCCAAACTTATTGAGCACCACGTCCATTTTACAGTCGGCATAATCGTCCACCTGAGCAAGTTATTCGGAACACAATGGATCGTTTTACCACCACGTACACTATGTGTATATGCATCCTCAAAGATGATAAACATTGCGAATAGAAGAAGCCTTGTCTCGAACGCATTGCCACATACCTTTACTTTTGACAAGAGATTTGGGATATTGATCCCATATAGCTCAGCATGGGAAAACAGTGATCCCTTGCTAAATATCAAAGGCCTTAGGTGATATACGGATGGCTCCGAGATGGCTTCTGGCGTTGGCGCCGGCGTCTGTGGACCAAATTGCAGGATCTGGAAGGCCCTAGAAATGAGTCCCAGCATCTTTCAAGCAGAGTTGCATGCCATCCTAACATGTGCCAGTCTAAATCTTGAGACTGCCGGGATACCAAGAGATCTACAATAACGAAGGTGGGAAAGGTGGATGGATCAGATGTCTCTCCTCTGTACCCCATCCGCCCATGATCGCCGATAAGTTATAAAGTGGATAAGATTCCGGTCGGAGTGTTCTGAAATCCAAGCACACTCAGAATTGAAAGGAGGTAAGTTGTCAGGCTTGAGTTTTTGGAGAAGCTCGACTGAAAGTGACTTGGTTTAGTTGCGGAGTGAAAACCAAGGCACTTTAAAAATAATTGGTACCACGGGCACAGGAAGCCCCCGGAGTGAACTAGATGAGTGAGTGTGTGAGTGAGTAATACAAATACAGCAAAGAGGCACATCGTGCCAATGATGAAAATTGACTAACGCCGTCAATAAAAAGTTGGTGAAAGTAGCAAATAATGCACACTCATTAGCCGAAATTCGCTCCGGTCCTGTCGGTTGAGGTAGGCCCCCTTGTGGGAGCATCGTGGTGGCTGTGGTTATCCCAACATCGCGGGAACGCATGGTATCTGACAAGATTTCGGTCTAAAAAGTCAGATGCAAGAGGTGTTAGGTAGACCTCGGCCTCCATCAAAGACGGTGAACATATCCCCAAGCATGTTCACCAATTGTACCAGGGTATTCGTACCCTGGGGCAAAGACCAATGCATCCTTGGTGCCGATTGTGGGTAGGCGCACCGTTAGAGTCTTAAAAGACAGGTGCTCAAGTTAAGCCGAACCATAATTTCTGTCGAATAAATATTTGCCCACCGGGTAAGGGCTTGTAAGTGTATTCCTGGGGTAAGGCATGCCTGTCGTTAGAAGCGACTAAAATCCCGTTTACCGGGTTGGGGTACTGAATACTCCCTGGGTAAGGTATGCTTGTCGTAAGAGGCGACTAAAATCCAAAGGATTGGATTGGGGTTGCACAACAGCCTCAATCCAGAGTTGTGAGCCCTCCGGATCGAAACAAAGTAAATGAAGGCCAAGGAAGGCAACACCTTGTGCAAAAAAAAAAAAATTGAAACACGGTAGTAAATGAAACTGGCTGGAGGCCAATTCAAAAATACCCAGTCGAGCGTGCTAAAATCCAGGCACACTCAGAATGACGGAGGTAAGTTGACATGCTTAAGCTCTTGGGGAAGATTATCTGCGAAGCAGATACCAAAATGCTCTAAATAGTTGGTACCACGGGGACAGGAAGCCCCCGGAGTGAACTAGGCAAAATGGATGTTGGAATTTTGAATTAGGGAAGGCAAAGAAGTAAAAAGAAGTAAAAAAGAAGTAAAAAGGAGTGGAAAAGAAGTAAAAGAAGTAAAAAAGTGGACCCTCCGGGGCAAACGAAGGCAGCAGAAAGGGGCACTTTGTGCCCCTTGTACATTCATTCGCCGCCGAAATTCTTTCGGGTCCTGTCGGTTGAGGTAGGCCCCTTTGTGGGATTATCATGGTGGCTGTGGTTTTCCCAGCATGGCACCGAGGTATCCTAGAGGAGGTGCAAGAGGTGTTAGGTAGACCTCGGCCTCCATCGAGGGCAGTGAACGTGCCCCCAAGCATGTTCATTAATTGAACCAGGGTAGTTTGCTACTCTGGGGAAAAGACCAATGCTTTTCTTGGTCCCGATGTTGTGGGTAGGCCCACCGTGAGATTAAACCATAAAGGTAGGTGCTCACGTTAAGCCAAATTACTCACTCTGTCAAATAAATATTTCATATTTTTGGTTCCGCGGGTCATCGGTTTTTGGCGAATTTGCTTTGGAGCTAAAGAATAGCACACATACCGTAACACCGTGGTTGTAGCATAATGGTTTGGAACACAATGGCAGCAAAAGGAATTGGTCTTCGTCATACATTTGAAGGGAATTTAACTCACACTCCCGATGTTGCTAGTTTATTATAATTTTTGATATCCCCATCGGGCACATTTGACTCCTGTATTGACCAGATGTGATTGAGTGAGTATCTATGGGCTATATTGGAAAAAGAGTTGTCCTCTAAGTATGGCGAAAAATTCCAGCGTCAATCACTCAAGATCTGATTTGGATCTGTAGGTACGAGTTGGCAAGCTATTTACTTCAGTCTTATTTTAAAAGAATCAAAATGTTTTTGTCCGTTTTTTTGGCCGTTGAAATCGTGGTTTGGATTTTTTATTGTAAAATTTTGAGAAGACTATAATTATTGTAAATTATCCCCTTTCGATATCTTTAAAAAATGGCTGAGCTATTTCAGACCACTCTTAGTGGTAATGACAGTCTCATTTATTTTTTTTTTGCAAAACACGAAGAATGCTGCCAATTGTTTCAATTGCTGTATCACAAAGAGTCATGAAAGCTAACTTCGCTTGTGCCGTTTCAACTATAATGTACAGCAGAGGTACACCACAGGGTGGCATACTTTCCCCTCTTCTCTTGAATGTGGTAGTAAATGAACTACTACTTTTGCTAGAACAAGAAGGGTACACGGGTGACCGTCTATGCAGACGATATTGCTATGGCCATCTCGGGCAAGTTTCCCAGCATAATACATATGTAAGTGATCTAATTCAGAGAGCCTTACAAATATGTAGTAATAAACTGGACGAAAAAACCGGACCCAAATAATAATCAAGAACCAGGCCAAATATTTCAGCCTAATTTATGGCAAGTAACTAAATTGGATACCCAACATTCTTGATCGTATCAAAAAACCAAAACTGGCCTCTACTATTGCAAGAAAGTGGTGGCTCTATACAGCTGTCATGAGATCCATCCTTCTATAAGATGTCGTAATTTGGTGGATTGTCAGTCTGGGCAGTCTATCGCAACCTTCTGGGAAAAGAGCAAAGACCGGTCAGCATTTGCATCAGTGATGTCAGTGGAAGAGTGTGAACAGATTCATTCCTTCATATGCAGTGGAAGTGGAAAACTAATCGGGAAAACAGAGATGAAATTTCAATCCTTGGGGATACGTTCTTGTGACCAGGCTACATGAGTTCATTTTTGCATACAACTAAGTCGTCATATACTGTTTTGTAGAGCAGGTTCAGGTTGAGCGTACTATTTCTAGGTTCTGTTTATAAATTCTGTCTGAAAGCGGAATTAAATATGCTTGCCATCGCTAGTCAAGGATCTACTGAAGTGTCTTTTTGACATCCTTAAAACTGAATGCATCCCTGCAAGCTCCACCTAAGGTGCGTAACCTAGACATGTGTGTCGTATTATGTGGACGTGTACGTATGAAGAAGGTATAGTTTTTATGAAACGCACCTCAACTTAATTAGATCACATTAGAGATGTTATCTCTATGCATAACCTCGCAACAAGGTTCCTGCTTATAATCACCCGTTGGTTTTATCTTGAAAATTCTTCTGCCTACACCCTGGCAAATCAGTCATGCCTTGGCATACATTTGTATACTGCCATTAGATAATTTTTTGAGCTCTGCCTTTCTAACTCTATGTCTTATTTCGAGAACTATGCAAAAATAAATCAGATAGACACTCGGAGAATACACTTTGTGATAATCGATCCAAGGGATTTGCGATGGTCTTTTTTGTTGTCCTTAATATACTTCAATATATACCTACATGTAAATATGTACATAAATAAACATTTCCTGTCTCGAATGACAGAAAACAAAATTCCTCTCGACAACAATCAACCAATCAAGCACCAAATTATGTGTTGTTGATTGCTCTTATCATCCAGTTGAGACACTAGGATATGTTCGTTACTACTCGGTCATCCATTTGGTTCTTCGTATGCCCATATATACATTCATATGTATGTACTTGTGTTATATACCGTATCTCTTTCCTAGTTTTCTTCAAAACAACTAAAACTATGCCCTTCCATTTCCGTAGATAAATCACAATCGGTATGCAAGTAAGTCGAATTCATCCATATTCAGGAAACTAATTTCATTGGGCCTGTATACGCGAGAAAATCGCTAGCAGCAGGAAGACCGGTTTGATGCTCTACACTGAAGCATACACGGTATTCATTTTTCTAGAAGAAAAAATTGTATATGTGAACCTTGTTCAATTGTGTTAGTGTTTCTGTCTTTTTGACATTTCATCTGAAAGAGATATTTCCTTTGACGGAGATATTAAGTGTGACCACGCACTAAAATGTTCCTTTGTTTTTTTCCGATGTTCACTGCTTGGAAGACCAATGACGATTGAAGCGCAACACCAGGCATAAAAAGTGCGGACTCGAAAACTGAAGAGTTGTATATGTATTAGTTTTCCACTTCTGTTCACCCACGAAATTTGCGGAGGAAAATGGTATTCCGTTTCGTACCGCAACCTTCAGCTCCCTCCCCCACAAAACCGTTTTTTTTCGGATGATATATTCTCGTGTATACACCCTCATTGATACACAAAATAAAACAAGACAATAGATATACTCGTACGTAGGGATAGGGGATAGGTAAAAAGAGAAAGCACACAATCCTTAATTTCCCATGCGTGATTACGTCGATCAGGACATTCGTCAGGACATACTCAAAACCATCCCCCGTGGTCGAGTCGACATGGTGTTATATGGGTTTTGTGCGTCTGCGGTTACCCAAAAACTTGTATTGATTTTTGCCTATGAACTTCGTGAATGGTTTGAGATAAAATTGGTTGTTTGATTTAAAGTTCATTGCAACTAACCTACCATCATCTGGATAAAGGGCCACTCCCTTTCTCACTTCGAAATATCAAAATTGGCATCGCATACGAACAAACTGTCCTTGCTGCACGGTCATTACATATAAACTCCCACTCGAATTTAATTATTGGAGACAGAGGCCAATGATTTCACGATTTAGTCTCGGTCGATATGTCTTCATATAAACTGTACTGGTTCTACCAGTGATTCTAAATGAATCTCAACAAAAACTCACTTCGACACAATGGTGCAGGGACACAAATGCAATTAAAATCGGGTTACTATGGACCGCTCAGCAGTCAGAGTACTCGACTAGGCCGCCAGTTCAAGTTTCCGAACACCCGCGGATTTTTAGATACAGAGTATTTGCATGTTGATGAATTGTGCGTAAAAAAAATCATCCGATTTTTGTTTTGTTTGGCCAGCAACAAATTTTAAATCTAAATTTGTTCGCATCGTTTAATTGAGATTTTATTTCAATTTTTTGTGATTTCCGCACTAATTTGATCCGACGATCGATGAATGGTGCTCGGTGCAGCGTGATATTTAATTTAGCGAGTGAATCAGTGAGCTGTACGCGATTTGAATATGATGTGATTTTTAATTGTTCACGTTTTAGATGCTAGATATAATGGAGAATATTTAGATACGAATTATTATTCGAAATGTTGCCCCACTAATTGGGATTGAATTTGTGAAAGAATGTGCAAATATGCATCATCACACTTGTACACATGGGGATTCTACAAAGTTCATTAGTGAAATCCGGGATCTGGTCGATGTAGATTAAATAGTCGTGATAGCAAAGCGTATACTAGAAAATTGATCTGAATGGGAAAAAATGAGACTTGAACGTTTTGCAAAAATACAATACTATCCATCGGGGCGTATACGTAACATTTATGAGGAATGCGGTTCCACATATTGTCACTCCAATAAAAATCTATCGATTTTATGAAAGGACATGACGAGTGCTATGGATTAGTGGCCTGTATTGCTAGTTCTGTCAGCCTCTGTCTTTCAGTGGAAGGTTTTCTGTTCCGTTTGGATAATGGACATAGACAGAAATAAAATTAAAAAACAAAACAGTTCAAGAGATATTGATAACCAATCTAAAGAACAAAAATACATTGTATTACTGGTCTGCATCCAGAGGTATAACCCTATGATTTCTTTACCTTCGCAAACTGAACTTAGAACTTCAGTTTAAACACAAACCTGCCATTCTACATTTCAAACCTGTGTGTACATTTCATCTGTATGATATGGTCCTAAGAAAGCATGCTCGGTTAATGAAGTCCCAGCATCGTTTCCTGGTCCATAAGAAAGGAGACCCCTACAACTGCGCAAACTGTAGCGGAATTAGTCTCCTAAGCATCGCGTATAAGATCTTGTCTGCCATATTGTGTGGAGGCCTCAAACCATTCATGGGTCACATGATAGGTTCCCATCAATGTGGCCAGGATTATCCACGAAAGACCATCGTGAAGAAGAGCTCTTGGAGAAGAGCTATGGATATCAGGTCGACACACACCACCTATTCGTTGACTAGCCGTATGTGACAGTGTATATGGGGAGGAGATATGTTATGTTTTGACATCCCTGCCTAACTCATCAGGTTGTACAAGATGATAATGGGGAATTCTCGCTGCTCAATAATTAAGGTCGGTAAAAAGTTGACCGAGACCTTCAATGTTAAAAAAGCATCTAGACAGGGCATTATGTCATTAACGTAATGTTAAGATAATCAAAGATTTCGTCTACCTTGGCTCACGAGTAACAAGCGGCAACCACACCAGTGTTGAGATTAACGCAGAATAACCCTTGCCAAACGCTGTTCTTCGGGGTCAAGAGACAATTTAGTAGGAGAGCCCTCTTTCGGAATACTATTGTGACCCTCTATTAAACTTTAATAATCCCGGTCTACCCCTATGGCGTAGAGGCTTGGACCTTATTAAAAAAAAAAAAAAAAAGAACGAAGAGGGCCTTGGTCTTTTCGATAGGAAAATTCTGCGTACAATTATCGGTCCCGTTTATGTTGACGGAGACTGATGGAGAAGGTTCAACCAAGCGGGCTGTAGAAAGACATCGGCCTCGTACGACGTATGCGAATCCAGCGTCAAATGGGCGTGCGTGATGTAATAGGCCTGCTGGTTGAGGGCCAAGCTCACACCGAACTGTAGCGCCATCTAAAGAAAGAAGAAGTTGCAATCTTTTTTTCTGTATTTAAACATAGAAGTCTGCCTTTACTCCTGTATTCTTCTTGGGAATAATGCTTATGATTGAAATTAAATAGTGCAAGAGGGACTAAGTAAGCCCCGAGGCGCAAGATATTAATATAGTCGCACAGCATTGTGTACACTTTTGTAGTAGGCCGTTTGAATGTATGTGGCCTCACTGCTCCGGAGAACCTAAACCTTTCAATTACTAAGTGAAAGTGATCTACCATTAAGTGACAATTCCGAACGGCGCTTTTTGAAAAGCTTTTTCACGACAATAACACTACAGGGGGTTTTGTTAGTACACCGTGAAAAACACTTTCGATAACACGGCTGGTGCCGGTTTTCAATCCCGTATCATCGGCGTCGGAGGCCAATACAATACCAACTGCGCCACTGAAAATCATTAAAAACAACACTATTGTCCAACGTCACCGATAACCTACATTTCATAATAATTAGACTAGGGTACATAGAACTTTCAAACCTATAGCAATTCATATTTAGGCCTACTTATAGGCTTACACCATCATATCCCCATCAATTCGGGAATGAAAAGGATAGAATACTATGCTTTTTATTGAATAGGTCAAACTAGTGCGACTTACTACAAAACCGACAGTAATTAATATAAAAGGGAAAGCCCTGGTTCTTCCATTATAAAAGACTTTCCCACATTGGTACACTCGTTTGTTTAAGATCGATTTTAAGAGGGCGCCGTGTCGCAGTGGTTAGTGTGTTGGATCCTGAATTCATCAACGCCACCAAATGTTTATTTCGAATTTGGTTCAAAGCATAAAGTGGTTCCAGGAGTAAAGGTGAACAAGCCGACTCGAGTGGTATCCCAATAGATCCATCCTGGTCTAGGTGATTCCCACCGCTTTGCAGAGGGAAGCCACTTAACCAACGAACCATGCCTTACATTTGATTTCGGACATATGCGAGCTACAGCTTGCTCGAATGAAGTGCAATCGTGAAGTCCAATTTTCAACAACTTTACCTGGCATAGGCTAGTGTTCACAGTTCAAAGTTCACAGGTCCATTATACGAAATTCTGCGCTCGGCAAAGGTTTTCCGCAATAAATTGATTGGCATGTTGCGCCATCTTTGTCAAAATAAGGCTCTGTCACATCAATGCCATTTAACTGAGGAACGAAAAAGTCATATTTCTGTACCGGTGATTCCACCAGCCCACAGTGAGTTTGAATAGTAATATAAGGGCGTCCCGACAACGGCTTCTAGGTTTTCTCCATATCTCATATCCATTTAACCAAAAATGTGCCTCATCAGGAAACAAAATTATGCGTTGAAAATGAGGATCAAGGTGAATCATGGTTCCGGTGATTGGGTCACCGTACCTACGACGCGTATAATAGTCGCGAAACTTCAACTCTGGATCTCATAATCTGTTAAGCTAAGATCTTTCTGTAAAATCTTCCACAAAGTGGATAGCTCTAATGGATATGCACGATGGCGAAATGACTCATTCGGATACTCTCCAACACTGCGCTTCACAATGGCACTAAATTCTTTTGTTCGCACTGTTTGCCGTGTCGTCCTTGGGGATGTGTATTATCCGCTAGAGTGTACGTACATGGTTCGAAAACGATTTATCGTGTTCCAAATAACTTGCTCAGATGGACAATTACGTCGACCGTAAAATGAACGTAGCTCACGATAAGTTTGGCCAACCGAACGTGGTTACAAAATAAGTGTTCACAAATTGCGCATACTGTTCTGGTGTTGACAAAATCACCATAAAATGGCAAAAAGTGCTAATTACAAATCAGCTTTTAGCTGTCAAATTGATGGTCCGCAAAAACAGTGTTACCAGTGTAGAAACCAAGCTCCTTTACATTTAGGTCTCATTTTCAGTCATTCTCTTTAAGCTTTTGTCTTGCTTATAAAATAAGACAACCACGGCAATTTTGTGTAAATTAACTTTCCGAAAAAGTTTTTAAAAAGAGTGTAGACCCATTAAAGAGGTCCAGATAAAAAATTGCAGGGAAACCTGTTCACTACGGTGAAAGGTTGATTGAAAATACCGGCGTATTTAAGTGTCCACCTTCCTCATGCCGTCGTTTCCTTTAATGTACGTGCATGGATGTACATACATATACTTAGCGTGTATTTTTTTATTATTATTTTATTTATTTTATAATTTTTCTCACTTTTTTAGGGTTCCGTACCCAAAGGTAAAACGGAATCCTATGACTAAGACTTCGCTGTCCGTCCGTCCGTCCGTCTGTCACCAGACTATCTCATGAACCGTGATAGTTAGACAGTTGAAATTATCACAGATGTTGTATTTCTGTTGCCGCTATAACGACAAATACTAAAACAAAATGAATATTTAAAGGGGGCTCCCATACAACAGACATGATTTTCATCCAAAAAATCCCCTTGGTCACAAATTGAACTAAGGTTGGTCGACAATATCCCACAACCAGTAGCAAACTTCCCAGCTTTGATCCCTTTTGTGTCTTTGATGTATTAATCCTAGCTGCAACCCTTTTTTCTGTAATTACGAACAACCAATAATAAGTACCCTTTAAGCTTTGTTAATCCCTATTGTGTCACTCTAAGTTAATCCTTGCTGCAAACCCTTTCGTACAATTGCTATTCCCCTCCTTTTCCATCCTGATAGGTTAAGATATCAAATGTTGCAACAAATTCAGTCGTTGTGAAATTAACTTTCGATCATACTCTACAAGGACTCTATTGTGTCCTTGATATATCAATCCCAGCTGCAAACCTTTTTGTCATAATTTTCCTATAACACACTTCCAAGCGTTGATCCCTATTGTGTCCTTGATATACATGTAAATCCTAGCTGCGAACCTTTTTCCCGTAATTATTGTTATTCACTTTTTCACCTACTTGCTGTCAAGTAAGATAATTGATCTAAATTCAATGGACACTTTGATGATCAACTATCTCATCATGGAGGTTTTTGATTATCAAAGTAATATGCCTATATCCTGCCTGCAACCAACATCTGTCATCATGCAAAAAATCATTTCAAACGGATTAGCCGTTTTAATGTGATCACTGATGAGGTAACATACAACGTCTCTTTCATATTTTTATATACAGATGGTACGGAACCCTTCGTGCGCGAGTCCGACTCGCACTTGGCCGGTTTTTTCTTTACACAACTCTTCATGTAATTAAATTTCTGTTTTTTGTTAAATTTTGCGCATTGCACTTTAGTCAAAAATAAAATTTTGATTTATTTATTCCTGTGTACACAACTCATGTATCTTGAAGTGCTAATTATATACACTTTGAGGAAAGTGGCCAATTAATTATCTGACTATTTTAATGTGACCTAAAATAGGTTTATAAAATGTTGTATGAAAAAAACAAACATCAAAAAAATCTAGGAAACAAAGCCATTGCTTCAAGGGTATGTACTCAGGATACTTTATCTTCATCGTCTGTGTCGTAAATCTGCTGTTGTTTCCGTATCTGCCACACAATGACTGCAGTGATGCAGTCACTACCATCTATAGTATTTTTCGATTTCGCTCTTGAATCTCTGAAAGAAAGTTTCAACCTGGCAGTAGCAAGAACAACGGCCGATAATAATTGAAAGAACAATATTACGGATTGAGTACTTCAAGGTAGGTAGCCTACATGTATAGGTACATATGTGTTGGCTATACAATGGCAAGCGCTTTTAGCTTCCTTCTTTTCATATTGTTAGTGCAGCTATTGTTGATGGCGTTGTTGTCCTCTCCGAGCTATAGAGGTGAACCGTGACGTGAATAGAGTTGAAATAAATAAAAACTGCACAATTCCATACACATACACATACATGTACTTAGCACATACGACATATATAGATTGCATACCAAAAAACAAAAGCAACATGAACCAAAGGGTAACAAAATATGGTGTATCAGATACTCCATAATGCGCACTCTATGCTGCTATATATCCATATTATACATCTTGTATTACATATCTGGCAAGAGCACAATATCATATATCCTAGAAACTTAAATACATACATACTTGTATGTATATGCACATATATCATATCTGTATAGCCGGAAGTTATACCCGTTGGAAGCAAGGAAAATGTACTCCACCTTATAGCAATCGCTGTATCCTTTATAGCCCGTCTATTTCTTTTTTATCCGATAGACAAAAAAAAAAAAAAATACATGAAATTATATATCTCGTTTCCTAACACATAACATGATATCTATTTACCAGAGTTGGTTGTCTTGGATGCTAGCGATTTATTTTATACGGGAAGCAAGGAATCGAAGAAACTTTTGCTGATAAAGTTTCGGACGGGATTACTCTAGACCGCGCAGTATTCTGGCCTAAATTGAAGTCCAGAATTTAATTGAAAAGGGATTGAGATGCCTTACCGTGGGTCATCGTTACTCTCCGGCGAAACTTTCTCCCAACTCTGGCCAACAGTTATGGCTGCTGTCGTTAATCATCTCAAGAATATTATAGCCCAATACACAAACAACACTGATATCGGTACCACGTTCCTCTATATTATATATCTGCAGGTATGTATGTATGTAGATAGGAAAAAGTTTTGCTGCTCAAACTGGTAAAGATAAATGTACGGAGATCGTTTCGAACAACATGCTGTCTACTAACCATCACTTGCTAGGATACACCCGCACCAGTTGCAAGTCATACAGCATGCCCAATAGCATTATTAAAACCCAATGCATTGCATTGTTAATATGTTCACAATATTCAAAACAATTGCACCTTTTGTGGTATTTGTTGCTTCATTATTGGGCTATATAGCCAAGGTACTGTTAAGCCTCCATCATAGGTTTTCTGGTGGAGGCTTGAGACTACATTTCATAAACATGCACTATTTGCTCTTATAAGCTTTGTGATACCAAATTTTCTTGAATTTACTGAATCAATGCAGATACGGTTTTTTTCCCTGTCTCCTCCCACTGAAATCGTTCAATATACACCATTCTTCGTGGCTTTAACACCCTTAACAGAGAACATACGAGGACAGTTACCTATGTCGAATTATTCTCAGTAAACTCAACATTTTCATCATGGTAAAGTACACGAACGAGCAACGTCTGCAAATCATAAAAAAATTTTTACCGAAATTCGGAGTCGGTGACCGCAACTTTAAGAGCGTTAACTCCAATTTTCGGTCTTAATTCTCGCCCTAATAGATAGGTAATAACAAGTCGAGTGCAAAAATTAGAGTCTACATATTCGGTGTGGGATGTTGCTATGTCAAGGAGACAATCGGTTGGTCAAAGTATCGAAAATATCGCTGCCGTTCGGGCGTCCGTAGTAAACGATCCAAATCAGTCAACTCCACGGCGTTCTCAAGAATTGGGCATTGCTCAGACCACATTATGGCGTATCTTGCGTAAGGATCTTGATTTACACCCATACAAGATCAAGCTTACTCAAGAATTGCAACCGATGGACCATTTGAAGCGACGTACGTTCTTTGATTGGGCTCTGGAGAAGATGCGTCAAGATGATGAATTTCATCGCAAAATCATCTTCAGTGACGAAGCTAATTTTTTGCTTGATGGATTCGTCGATAAGCAAAATACGCGTTACTGTTCAGGTGAAAATCCACATGTGCTCCATGAATCACCACTTTGCATGCCGGCGGCGTTATTGGGCCATATTTTTTCTTCGACGATAACGATCGTCACGTTACTGTGAATATCCAGCGTTATCGCGCCATGATTACCGATTATTTTCGGCCCAAATTGGAAGATATGGACTTGGACGATATGTGGTTTCAACAGGATGGTGCCAAAAGCCACACAGCACACAATCGATTTATTGAAGAGTTAGTTTGATGAGCGTGTTATCTCAAGAAATGGGCCAGTCGATTGGCTGCCACATTCGTGCGGGTTAACGCCCCTAGATTATTTTCTTTGGAACTACGTTAAGTTATTGGTTTATGTCAACAAGCCGACGAAGTTGGAAGAGTTCAGAGCCAACATTGAACGCGAAATAGCGGCCGTTTCCCCCGAAATGTGGGGCCGAGTCATCGAAAATTGGGTCCAAAGAATCGACTGCTTCAAACGTGCCCGCGGTGGCTATATGAACGAAGTTGAGTTCCATTCAAGCCAATAAAAAAGTTTTTGAAATACCTGTGTCAAATGGTTTGCGTTTTATTTAAAAAAAAGTTGTCAAGTCCTTATTGGAAAACCCGATACATCATTGATGTATTATAGCCTCTTGACTCGTTCGACAACTGCGTTATATCAGCCAAATGTTCGCACTCCTACCATGCAAGTAAGGAAAAAGCTCCGAAAGGAATAATAAGGCTTTGGACCTTTAACTGGTCGTTGTGTTTGACAAACAATGACGGAAACGCCGCCGCTGATGTTACCGCAAAGATTACCCGAATTGGAGTGGCAAATTTGCAAGTTCCTAGTGGACAATAAGTGATTCGACATTAACTATAGAGAAGTCATTAAGATAAGGGAAGTAAGGTACCGGGCCTAGAAGGCAAATAATTCAGACGAAAACCGAAAAAAGTAGATACATGGTCCAATACCCACTTCCAACGAGATAAACTCCAATCCGACCAAAAACTGGGGCGTCCAATGTCCAAAAGGTAGCAAGCTTCATTCTAGCTGTCACACACTTAAGCAAAGCAAACCTTCTTGACGCCCACTTCACAGCCAGCTCGCAGTTCCCAGTTTGTATGTTGCCTACGCCTGTACTAGAGGGCGTCAAGTCGAAAATGCGTATGCTTTTGGGATCAGTGAGTATCTTCTGAACGAATTTTCTTTTTAGAAACTCGCACAGGTTCAAGAGTTTATATTCTCTTATGATGTGTTATATACACACAACCTGTACGGAGTGCAGTGGTTTGGGTCGTTGATGTTCGTTAACTCTCAGGGGTGGTTGTCCTAGATGGGACGAGAGCCGACCAAATTCCACGTTGGTTATAGTCCATAGTAATTCGTTCAAGCAATATTAATTGCACACGCAGAGGATTCAGTTGACCATATACTGTGAGTGTTATGCCTGCAGCAGTACGTCTGGTCACTTTCCATTCACAACTGCGGTGCATACTTTTTGTCCGTATAGGAATTACTTTTTCTTGGCTATGAAGCGAATTCGAACTACAGACCTTCCGCTCGGCGGTCGATGATGTTAACCACTGCACAACGGCAACCCCTTAGAATTAGAATTCAAGTTGTTTTTAGCGGATTCAAGTCCCACATCCATTTTTAAAATGCTCTGGTTCCCCAGGGTTTGGTTTTGTCATTTTTATAAATTAGCTCTCGTCTGTCAATTCATATCCAATATTCCTTCGCTGACGAGAGTAGGTACCTTCATCATCACATATTCGTTCACTAACTTACGACCCTGTTTTTCGGCTGTAAATAATGAGCGACAGCATCATTTTATGAGAAAGAAAGAATAGAGTGGAATTAAATGCTTCCAACACATCTTGGAAACCAAAAAGCTGTCCATCCTGGATGTGTGTATCACTAGCAATCATAGTTGGAACAAGCATATAGTTGGTGTCATCGAAAATGCAGTCGATCTGGCTACAATCTATAACGCCTTAATTCGCCCTAAATTAGAGTTGAACGCTCATATTTGGTCCGGCGCATCCTACTGCGAGGACTTTTCGCAGTGTGGGGAATAACTTTGAGTCCACAGGTTCAGTAGACGATAGATCAGCACAAAAGCTTGCTGTGTGGCTTGCTTGCAAAGGTTTCACTGTTGTTCTATTGACTGCGTGGAGGGTTAAGGTGTTTGAGAGAGCTTAAGAGAGACGCGATCGGTAAAAGCACGAACGGTTTCTAGCTTTGTATTCTTATTGTATTCCGCTGCGTTAAGTGATATCTGTAGGCGCATGTTGGCTACTACAAGAGAGTACCGATGTTGGCTCCTCAGGAAGTTCGAATATCAAGAATAGTGGAGGACTGTCTGACGTCGATCGTGATGTGATCAATCTGGTTAGTGATTGATTCATCTGGCGACCACCAGGTGCCTTTGTGTATATCGAGGTATGGGAAGTGCATACTGGCTAGAAGGAGATTTCGTCCCGTAGCAAAATCAATCAAGCTTGTGTCCGGTATCGGTTGTGGTGTGGAGGCTGTGTTTGCCGATGACTCGTCCAAAGATGCTTTTCTTACTCAGCTTAGCATTGAAGTTTCTTAATACAATTTTGATGCCATAGCTAGGAAATTGTGCATACGTTCTGTCTAGGGAATCATATAACGTTTCTTAGGTGAAGTCATCCTCGTCTTCCGCGGGGGTTGTGATACAGATCAGGCTTATGTAAGAAAATCTGGCCTTAATACGGATCGTTATGAGGCTTAGGACATTTTGCCTTAGTCCACCTTGAACAACAAGTCCGCAACCGAACAATAGTTGTCTTCTCTCCCTGGAGCTGTCGCCGCAGTAGATGTCGCAGTTTTCCATTCCATCGCATTTCCTGGATAGCAGTTAAGTCCGCTTTATAGCGGTCCAGGGCGTCCGCAAGCTGTTCGGCTGCACCTGGTCTGTTTAGGACCACGTACAGGACCAAAGATCATTGTCCTCATTTCGTTTTTGGCAAGGGCTATCAACATTAACCCGGTCCGTTTTATCCGAAGCTTGTAATTTTTTCTGAGCAATTGTGGGGTTTTCCGGTTACGATTAATCCTGTTTTGTGGCGCAGAGTACTCGCCATTCGTCCTCTGTTAGTAATTTCCATGCTCGGGTAATTTCCAGATGGTACCATGAGGAGGTGGAAGTAGGACCTGGCTAACAGAGCTGCGAGATGTTCGGCTACAGCTCTGGGACGAGCACCCCCGGCGACAGATGCCAGGAGAGACCTTTGTTAGTCTTTTACCAATCGCTTTTTTTTTTTAAATAACTTTAAGGGTTGCACCAGGAATTGTAAATTGGGAGTATTGATTGTAGTTTACATTAGAATCGTACCTTTACTGTGTATAGTGACCTTTTTTCTTTCATAAAAAGTTAAGCGACCAGTTAGGGCTGGGATTTTCGGAAATCGAATACCTAAAGTGCACTTAAGCTAAGTTATGCTTAATAATTTTTTTTTTATGGAAAGAAATCAGTGGGTAAAGCCCGAAAGATCTCGTTTGATTTGATTTAGAATTCCTACGCTTTACCGTGATTAAAGGCTGGCAAAGCGTTTGGATTCTGAAACGAATTAGCCGAGCAACGCTTCGAATGTGGTAAACAGAAAACAGTCTTTTGCATAAAGTCATTTCATTCATCATTTTTTTCTACCAAAAATCATCAAATAGCCTATACCTGTGACCAATGCTAACATAGGATACAATTCTACAACATGTCCTTCGGTAATTCTTTATTTCTCGTTGGATTCAGTGAATACTCCAGGTTCAATTTGGTTCTGTAGGGTTCTGTAGTTTCTTTTCATCATGTTACTAGTAAAAGAGTCCTCTAATGACTGGAGTATGTCTATGAAATTTTGTCTCAGGAAATTCCCATTAAACAGCAAATTATTCATGAATTAAAATTAAATACCCGGAAATATTATGCATATTCCACTTCCTCCGATACGCGAATGTCTTGAATGGATTTTTCTCCTCTTCCTTGTTTTTCCTTTATTTCTTTAGGAACCCTTAAGAGCAGATAGACGAGTACAATATAATAATACAGAAAGGTCCTTATTGTTACATGTAAAGTAAAATCAATAAGTACATATCTAAAACAGTGAATATCCATTTGTATTGCAGGGCAGTAAAACCAGAACCCGCCACGCTAGATGCAGGAATTAAAATTCTCCCTGCTGCTGGTCAATGAACGAGATCTTGACAAATATAGCAGTTTTATTATAGTTCCCCATCCGCGCCCCGGCCATCGGCGATTTCAATGTTTTATTCCACTAACAATACCACAATGAGAATGTCAATATGCACCAAGCATCTCAAGCATTATCCCTATTCCTGTTCGTGTTCCTGCTCATGAATCCCTATTTTATTTTTCTTCTTTTGCTTCCTTTGTTCGATATTTTTATGTTTTCATCCGCTTAATGGACAACATAAATGTCCACGGGTGTTTTAGAAAGTGCTATTTGATCATAGTAATATGTATTTCTTCATATCATCGGTATGATTCGCTCGTATGGTGATGGTGATGACGATGAGATGATACATATATTGTAGAGGTTACTATGTCCTCGGTTTGTCCTTCGCTCAAGTTCCATCAACTGATGGAAGGTTTTACTCGCAATTTATTATTGATTCTCAAACTTACAAGAACAGAAATAAAGGATAAACTTAGAAGAGAGGATGATGAGAGGAAAAAACAAGTAAAGGAATTGATCGAAGACAGCTTCTGACGGTACAGTCCATCAGATAGTGGCTGCCTTAAAAGGTCAACGCATCTTAGGTTTCATTATTCATTTCTGCAATACTTTCTACCAAGGTATCTTGCTCATTTCTGTTCGAAGAGGTGTTATTTGAAAATTGTTACTGTGGCTTTGAACGATTTGCAAAATCTACGTAAAATTGCATAAACGATTTACAAAACGCTCAAGGAACTAACCGGTTGAATTGTAAAATGGTCTAATGGTGGGACCCTTAAAATTCTTGCATCCACTATAGCGTTGTAGCAAGTAAACTGTTGGAGTTGTAGCATACAAGGCCCGTATAAATATCTTTCCATTCGCAAACATTATGGAAAAGTTACTTGGAGATCAAGTTACGTCCTTGGTCCCTATTCTGGGCAGGCAGATTTATGTATACTGCAGCAGAAAGTTGGTAATCAATCAGTCATAGACCTACTCAAATGAAGGAAAAGAAGCAAAAAGGCGCGAATGCGAAGAGTTGGAAATAAGTACTAGCCGAAAGGAACACGACCCGCAAATTCTTCCAAAATCTTCTTCTAGAGTACTTTGACATTTCTCTTTTCCTTTTCTCATTTTTTGCGAATACGTTGTGCGCTATCTGTCAACAAATCCTAAATTCCACACAAAACAAAAACAAAATACGCGATAAGTGTCACTTTGTGGCGAGCTCTGTATTCAAACGTGTAATATTTCGAGCAACACGGACAGACACCACAAAAGAGAATTAACAAAAGTTGCTCGAAAATGTTGAATCGTATAATACCCGACTTAAGGTTTTAAGACTGGGGCTAATTACTCTAAAGACAAGCTTCGCAATCTGGTGACAGTTGTTCAGAACATACTTATGATATGGAGAGAACACTTATCGAGCCTGCTGAATGGCAGCAGCAGGGCAATAGAGGATACCAAGGTGGAGCCAAACCACAGTCGCTGACGACGGAGTATTCGTCTTGCCACCTGACTATAATGAAATTTGAAAAGCCATATGCCGCCTCAAAAATAACAAAACTGTGGGCACCGACGGGTGGCCCGCGGAGATATTCAAATTTATAAGGCGAGGAGCTGGTACGGCGCAGGCACCAGCTGATATGCCAAATATGATTAGAAAAAAGCATGCCCAATGACTGAAACCTAAGTGTGCTACGCCCAATTCAGATGAAGGTGGATCCCGAGGACAAGACAAAGTACTCCCCATAGCCTTCGAACCCCTATCACTATTGACACGTATACCTTGGAGGTAGTGAAAGACTTCTTCTATTTGGGCATCAGCATTAACCTAAAAAACGAGGGGTTACTTGGAGTTCAGTAGGCAATTGAAAAGCAGAGCCCTCTCTCGACGGACAAATGTAATGTTCTATTATGCCCGTCCTGCTAAACGGTGCAGAATTATGGAGTATGAAGTGTTTTGGGAACGTTCGAGAGAAAAGTTTTCCGAAAGATCTTCGGTCCTCTCCACTTAGGCGAAGGCGAGTACCGAATTCGATGGAATGAGGAGATGACGAGTTGTATGAACTGTAGTGCGTGGCATAAAAATACAGCGGCAGCGCTGCCTCGGCCATTTTGTCCGAATGGACGAAAATGCTCCACCTGGCAAAGTTTTGGACTCACCAGCACCTGGTGGACGGCCAGGAAGAGGACGACCACCTCTTTGATAAGAGGACTTAATTGAAGAGGACCTGGCGACACTTGGTGTTGGTGTTACAATATTGAATGGATGCGATTGAAACGAATGCCCTATATACCTCAGGTTTGCAGAATGACGGCTTTGCAATATCAGTTCACACACAGCTTCGAATTGTTATGGCACAACAACCGACTTTCGATAAACATCATGAAATCGTGGAGAAGTACGAATTCAGAAAACCAACGAGACCAGGTGGATTCATGCTGCTTAACTACCAAAAGTGGGCTGGTCGGTGGCACAGAAAAATTCACTTCATTGACAAAATCTGGTGATACCAAGATCCGTGCCAAATTCAATTCCGCATGAACTTAAGCCATGAGATGTCGAAGGCCGTTTTTTAACGTGCGAACAACTGTCCCAAAGACAGAACCGGAAGGGTTTTTTGCATCAACTTCGATGGTCAATTCGAATATTCATGACACAAAGCTAATGCCCCTGATCTGGTGGCATCAGCTCGGCGTGATCTACAATGAATTAATTCATCTTAAAGAAACTATCACTACGGATTGTTACCAACAACAACTCATGAAATCAAGCCGAGAATTGAAGCTTAAACGCCTCCCAACATGCTTAAAGACATGACAAATATGTCTTCCAGTACAATAACGCTGGGCCACATATTGCTAATACCGTCAAGGAAACTTCGGAAGTACTTAACTGGTATATTCTATCCCAATCGCCGTATTATCCAGACGTTGCCCCTTTCAACTACCGCTTGTTCCGGCCGATGGGTCATGACCTGGCCGAGCAGCACTTCATTTCGAAGCCAAAAATTCGGTCGGTTCTTGGATCGCCTCAAAAAATGAGGAATTTTCGTATGCTGGCTGGAAGGTAGCAAAAGGTAGTAGAAAGCAATGGGAAATACATTGAATAACACACATTTTACCAATCACTCTGAATAAAGCTTCAAAATTACAGAAAAGGCCTAAATTATTTCTTTGTACACCTAATACTTATGAACTTCAATATTTTACTTCGCCACAACTAAATATTCCATTAGAAGACTTGGACAGATCTGGTAAAAGTAAAGTTAAGATGGAAAAAAGCAGAACTCTGATATACGCTATGGATCACTATCTGCTAACGATTTCTGCAGAAACTGGAAAAAATGATAGACTAAATTTTGGCTGATTTTAGAGACAAATTTTAGGTCTGGATGCACATGCTAACGAAATGGTTCCATAAAGAGGTCTAAGTTAGATGTCCAAGTCTATGACACAACTTAACCTTATCTAATCCCGTGGAAGCTGTTTCTTGTTGTCTTACTTTAATTTGGTTTTTTTTTTTTACAACTTCAACAAGCACATAAAAAGCTCTCCGTTTCATTGTTTTGTTCACCAGTCAGATGACTTATTAGTAGCTTGCGTATAGGGATAATTTGCGGGAAGCCTTCACTTTTTTGGCATTTTGGAAGGCTAAATATGGGTAATATGCCCATAGAGAATACTAAATTTAGAGGCGCTGGTGTTATTAGAAGCTAAAACATATTCAAGTCCATCCACAATACAGCAATGAAGAATGCCCAAATATACATATTACAGCCCATGAATAGGCTCACATTGACATTACTCACAGTCCACATAACTTAAACTGATTCAAAACAAGTCTGGCACCCACAAAATCGCCACATTTCCACAGAAAGTCCAAAAATAAACCACTCGTAGGTGTAACGAGTTGTATCCACTTCATGAAATTTCATCTTTGAAATTCCCAGTACCAATCCAGTAACACACCATGAAGAATCACAACAAACGCCAACTCGTGAACTCATCCTACCCTTGAATCATTTACTTGAAAGAAGTTATTAAATACAGACGCAGTCATCCTAAGTTCGTCGTCGATCATCCTGCAACAACAAGGAATGCGAGCAATTTCTGATGGAATCATAAAAAACCACGCAAGCATGCTAACAAAACATCTTCATGATTCCAGCCGTTTCCAAATTAGCTGTTTTGTCCCATTCTCTCGGTTGACTGAATATTATTAGCAGCCTAAACTACCAGGTAATGCTCATTTATAATTACGAAGCTCATCCTTGTTCCTTTTGCTTTTTGTTTTTAATTATGCTCGCACAAACGAACATTTACTGTGAAGGACGACAATTAGTCCATCATAATTATAAAACAACATTAGAACGGGTATATCGTTGAGATGTCGAAAACTACTATGATGACCATCGCATGATGAACGTCTTCAAGGACGAACTTTTACCGTCAGTCTTCGATGGTGTTGGTGGTGGAATCTGTCCGAATGAGAAATAGATAAATAGCACAGGAAGACGGCAAGATGGGGAAAAAACTTTCGTGCAACGTGCCCATCACTTCCTCGACTACTCTGCGTCACGGAAGAAAGGTTTAATGAGATTTAGATTTTTACCGTTTCCGTCGTCTTCCTTATCCTTGTAGTTTCATTTTCAGATCACGAACTTTTATCCAACACCGACGTGTACGATATTATACTTCTTCATCTTGAAAAATTATGCTTGCAGATTTTCTTTTCGATTTTGTTTTTTTTGTTCTTTGACTTTTCTAAAAATTAAACAAGATGATAGGGCGGGACGTTCTAGTCCATAGTTTTGAAGGAGCTCGCTGTCTGTAGTTACAGTCACCACCAGTCTTTGTGTAATTTAGTAATTCCATTGAAAATTCTAAATTTCATTAAATGCTTCTAGCTGACATAAAACGAACGCGCTGCTGTCGTCGCGGTTCACATGTTTTAGTTTCGTTTAAGTTAGTTTGGGTTGGTCGTTGCCTTGGGCTGATTCTTGGTCTTGCAAATTTAGTTGAGTTTCACAAAAGTGCATGGATATAAATGTAAGTGTTAACTACAACCATGACAAGGTACCACGTCTGCTAGATATTTAATCGAATACCTTGGGGTGATCGCGGTATGCCATAATAATCGCTATCATCGTTATAGTGTAATAGTATAAGCAAAAGGAAAATGTTCAGTTTTCTTTTGACAAAGAAATGTGGCAAAAGTGAATTCTAAGGAACCTAACTGAAGCAAAAATATTGTTTAGTAGGACACTTTTAAATTATTTTTAGTACGGTTTCATAAAAGAAGATTTAGTGAAGCCGTGCATAAGCTGAGATAGGAATGAAACAGTTCGTCAAATTAAATACACTTATATTTTCAGTTTATATTAGCACTCGGCTTAGACAAGCATCCACAAATCTATCAAAGTTCTTCAAAATTCCCATTTAATTGGATCGTGGCATTCTAAATAAACTGCAATGATCCTCAGAAGAAATGATCACTTTGTCTTACATTCTACTACATTACACTACACAAGACATTGCTTTACGATTTTTTATCTGATTTATCTCGATCGTCAACCTCAGTTCTTCTTCTTCTTAGGTGGCGCAACAGTTCGGGGCGAACCAAAGCCTGATCGGCACGCTTCTTTAGCCAGTTGGATGTTTTGTTGCACCTAAGCTGGTTCCTCACCGTGTGTGCCCCTAAATTTGTTACCCATACATTCAACGTTGCCCAACTTTTTCAAGCGATGGATCTATAGATGATTAACTAAGCTGACGTCCTTGAGTCATCTACCCCTTCGTTTTCCATTTTTACTGACAGGACAAAATATTGATGTAACACTTCTTTCGAAACCACGAAGGTCTTCTTCATTTGCCTTTGACAAGACCGATGTGTCTGCGCTATAGAGCAGGGCAAAAATGATACGTGTCTTGTACAAATTTACCTTGGTTTTCAGACGAGAACTCTACCTCTCTATATATTGTCTTCCGAGCCCGAGGAAGCAAAGATTTGTAAGACTAATTCTGCATTCCCTGTTCCCTCAGAGCCAAGGAAGATAAAGTCCATGACTACCTCGAAGTTATACGGGGTGGCCCGTTATTTGTTTTATAAATTACTCGAAAAAACACATTTATTTGCTGTTAAGTGATTAGTCTTGTATTTTGGCCCTTGAACAATTTATTTGAATCACTTCTTGAAGACGACATTATATAAATGGTCGCCTTTACAGCGGATGGCGCAATGAGCTAGTATTTAAGCATTTTCCATCACTTCTCGAAGTGTTGTGCGGTTATTTCGCGTCGAATATTGGTCTTAAAGAACTTTAAGAAGCCCCACAAGAAAAAGTCCGGCGGCGTTAAATCGGGCGATCTCGGTGGCCAATCGAAATCTCCGTTTTTGGAAATAAGACGATCGAGGAACTTACAGCGCAATAAAGCGATGGTGGCCCGAGCTGAGTGGGCTGTGGCTCCATCTTCTTGGAACGAGAAGTTGCGGACGCCATGTTCCGCTAACAATGTCAACAAAAAAATCCGTTATCGTCGCCCGATAATGCTCGCCATTAACGGTGGTGGACATCCCATCGTCGTCTTCAAAAAATAACAGTCCAATGACCCTACCACCGCCAATTCTCGCCCAAACAGTCACGCGTTGGTCGGGGACAGGTTATTCGTGGAGTAATTGAGGAATTTCAGCAACGTAAAACCGACAATTTTGTTTGTTGACCGTTGGATTTATCGAAAAATAAGCCTCATCGTTCATGATGATTTTTGCCGAAAAATCAGTACCGGTTTTAGCCAAGTTCAGGACAAATTTCGCACAATCCAAGCGACATGACTTATCAATTGGCAATAATGGATGACTAGTTTGGGTTTTGCACGGAAATAACTTCGAATCATACCGAACTATGCGTTGCAGTGAGCTGGGAATGATGCCCAACTGAGCGGAATGCCGCCGACTGTATGTTCGTGGTGAGGTCTCAACTGAGGCCCGTACAGCCTCAATATTCTCATCGGGCCGTCTCGTACGCTCTCTCCCTTGATGACTGGCATTGCCAAAAATGTGTTGTGCAAACACCCAATTGTCATGTGAGAAGGCGGGTCTCATTCAAATTTTGAACGGTATGCACGTTGTGTTTTCAAAACTGATTGTTGAGAGTTTTTCAACGTCATCCTGAGCCTGAACCAGTAATTTTTCTTGACTTCGTTCATATCAGGAGGACGGATTTCTCTTCCACCTTTGTCTGTCATGGAGCTATAATTGTGCACAATAGCGAGTAAGTTTTCTGCAGCACGGGCTACCAATAAACATTCCACTATTCACTAGAACTATAGAACATCACTACTGTTGTCTGGGGTGTCTAAGAAATTTCATAAACATCGACGAGACAATGATGTACAATGATGTTAGAACCAGCAAAATTTTCTCACTTGAAATTGAGAGATCCAACGTTGTAAACTTATACGAGGTGTGACAATTAAGTTCCGGGAATTTAGTCATGACTTGGGAACTGGAAACATCTGTCTGGGGGTCAATTTCTGACAGCTTCCATCGAACCCTGAAGACGGCAGTAGATTTTATTTGGTTTCTGGTGAAAAACCCTTAGAAATCCTCAGAAAATTGCCAAGACCCGTAGACATAATCAGCAGAGGATGGACTTAACTTCGTGGGATTATCAAGGGCATTTCGAATCGTCGGGAGCAGCGGTGAAGTCATTGTGTAGAATCAAAAGGGGATAATTGTGAAGGTCGAAAGTAAAATTTTGTGGAAAACTTAATTTTCTTGTATTCTGCTGACAAATTCCCGGGACTTAATTGCCACATCTCGACTTGAAACGTCGTGATAACGAAGATGTCGACATTCTGAAGCAAGATGTTTTGCGAGTTGCAATTTAAAACGCCGATAAATTGGCATAACAGATATCACTCCTCAAGATGTGGGCATCTTGAGGTATCTTCAGCAAATAACTGCACCAACTATGGGGGAAAAAGTATCCTTGATATCGCGTATAAGATTTTCTCTGCAGTACTGCGGGGACGGCTGAAACCATTCGTAGACAATTTGATAGTATCCTATCAATGTGGCTTCTTCTTCTTCTTTGTTGGCGTAACAGCCCTTGAATGACGGCGCGTTATACACATTCGATGGCGTTGGTGTTATCGGGATCCGAACCTGCTCATCGTGCATCAAAATCTAACACAATAAGCACTCCACCACGGCGCAGACCAGCAAAATCCACCATAGACCAAATATTCGCACTGCGGCAGATTTTGGAGAAGATCCATGAATTTCAGATCGACACACACTACCTTTTCGTGGATTTTAGATCCGCATATGACAGTGTCTGTAGGGACGAGCTACACAGAGCCATATTATGTTTTACGATGCCTGCCAAACTCGACAGGTTGTGCAGGATGACAATGGAGAATTCTCGCTGCTCCATTAAGGTTGGTAAGGAGTAAGCCGAGGCCTTCGATATCAAAAAGGAGTTCAGACAGGACGATGCAATGTCATGAGACTTTATCAACAGCATGCTTAACATAATCGTGCGGGATTCACTGGCCAATACAAGAGGCACGGTTTACTTCAGGTTGGCATAATTGCTTGCATACACTGATGACATTGACGTGATTGGGCGAACGCGGCGAAAGGTCAATGAAGCCTTTGTGTGCAATGAAGCAGAAGGGCTTAAATGAGCCTAAAGGCAAAAGAGGTCAAAACCAAATATATGCTCTCGACAAAGAAAGGCACACAACAGCGATGTCTTGGCTAGAACGTCACTATTGGCCACTATAACTTTGATGTAGTCAATGATTTCGTCTATCTTGGCTCCCTGTTAATGAGCGACAGCGACAGCGACACCAGCGCTGTGATTAGACGTGGAATAACTCTTGCTAAGCGCTGTTTCGTCGGACTCAAGAGGCAATTGAGTAGTAGAGCCCTCTCTCGGAAAACTAAGGTGACCTGTCATCCCGGTCCTCTTCTACGGCGCATTGGTTTGGACTTTATCAAAAATCGATGAAGATACCCTTGGTCATCGGGAGAGGGAAATTCTGCATACAATATTCGGTCCCGTTCGTGTTGAGAAAGATTGGAGGAGGAGATGCAACCAAAAACTCTATGAGCGTTACAGCGACATCGGCCTAGTATGACTCCTACGAATCCAACGTCTAAGATGGCTATGCTAAGTAAAATGAATGGACAGCACAGCTCCCACCCGGAGAGTCTTCGACTCCAACCCTAAGAGCTTTTGGAGAGACGGCCGCATCTAAGGTGGGACTTTCAGTTAGTGAAAGATCGCGCTAGCTGGAAGGGCTTATTGGTTGAGGCCCAGATTAACCCAGAACTGTAGCGCTACCTACATAAGTAATTAAGCATATTCAGTATTTTTGTTTTGTGAAAATAGAAGCTATTTTTATCATTTGCAACACAAATGGCGGTCAACTCACACTATCTACAATCCTTTTGCTCCACCTTTTACAATTTTGAAACATAGACTTTAACGTTAGTAAATCTAATAGAGAGATTCAAAAACTGAAGAAGAGAAGTTTTTATCCAAGATGCATACTTGATTTGCAGAATCAGTTCGATAAAACATCAGTTAGATGCGACAATCTGTACCTTTACTCCAAGAGTGTTTCAATTAAGTAAGCCGCAAACCAGAAGACTAAGCTTGTTTCGTATTAAACGTAAGAATTCGTTACAAATTTATCTAGTAGATGCATATTTTAATATCCATCCGCATATCATCGCCTCATCACATTTACGAAAAGTAGGAAACGGAAAAACGAAATGTAATAATACAATTCCGAAATGCAATTTAGTTTGGCGACAGTTTGAGCGTGAAATAGGTTATCAATTTTGCACACGAGTCAAATTGAAAACCAAGGGCATCAGCAAGGCTACGGGAAGCATTTCGATCCTTTGAAGGAAATTCAAATTGCAGTAGAAATAGGTAGAAATATGGCATGGGGATACATGTGTACAGCTGGTTGCACTAATAGGTAACGTTGCTGATTGCATTGTGTATTTACTAAAATTGCAAATTCGAAATTCATTAAAATATAATTTCGATGTTATATTGCAATTTCCGGCTGACTGGGTTGGATCTGAATATAACATGGACGCGTGTGTTATTGTATGTACTAATATAATAGTGAGAGCACCGTGGCGTAGTGGGTTGTGTGTTGGCCTCTGACGCCGATGACACGGGATCGAATCCCGACACAGCCATTGTCATCGAACGTGTTTTTCAGGGTGTTTCCCCTCAGCGGGTTCTGACAAAACCCTCTGTAGTAAACTTGTCATTAAAAGCTTCTCGAAATTCGCCGTTCGGAACCGGAAATAAACTGTAGGTCCCTTTCACCCTATGGAAAAATTAAATCACACACAACATGGGTGATTGAAAGAAGCTCGGCTTAGGTCCTTCATGGACTGTAACGCCAACATACATACATACATACAATATATACATACAAATGTTGACCAGATTCTGAATAATCATGTACTTTGTCACGAACTCTGGTTTTTTCATTTTGTCACTGCTAATCCCCCGCATTTCCGACTAGATGTTTATTTTTCCCAAAAATTCCACATAGAATGTCGCCGCCGGCATCTTTTGAATCATGCTCACAAATGTAACTGTCATGGCTATAGATTAAACGAAAAATTTGTCTCGAAGCGAACGCGAAAAAATAAAAAATTAAATCAGGATGTCGTTGCTCACGATTTATGAGTGTGTATTCATTGGCGCGCTTGTTGTACGTGGAGATGAAGGGATGCGGTTGAAAAAAGATTCCTTACAAATCCCTATCAAATCAAATGCCGGATTCATAATCCCATGTCCATGATGAGTTACTCTTCTTTGCTTGCGGCAGCCATAAGGAGAATTTACATTCATTCATACAGACTCCTAGACTCCGACGATAAAATCATTTCAGATTCCACGCTCGAATTTTTGCTGGGACGTTTAAAGGCTGTTTCGAAATTGTCACGGGATCTCCTGAAAAATATACGAAAGGATGTGTAGCCCGTGGAGAGTTGTTGTATTTTTTCGTCTTTAGCTTCTTGTGTTCGTGCAACTATGCAATATTGGAACGTGTTGCGCCGATAAGGCACGTGTCTTTCATATCGAGATGCCCAGCGGATTCGACTACAGAAAAGATTTGTCTTGGGATAAAGTGCTCTTCACCCAAATTCGTATCCTTCCGTCTTATATATAAGCTTAGGAAGCTGACTATAAAGCATTAACTAATTCATTTTGTATTAACTAATGTGTTTGAATTTTCTATTTTTTTTTTCTTTTTTAATTGCAGAAGCTGATTACACCTTGGACGATTCATTTTGGAATGAAGAAAGTCCTGTTGGTAAGTACTATGCTCATAGAGCATAGCATTCTATAAATCATTGCTTGAATACATGTTCTTTGTGGACCATGCACGTATGACTTAGATTATTTGTTTTGTGTTTTTAACCAAGAATTTCTAAAACTATTTAACAAGCATTTACCTAACAAAGTGAAAATTATGCCCTCGATATTGGCAGTAGTCCGGATTCATCCTCATGACATCATTTTACGATCAGAGCTACTTTGAGCATGATAGTAGAAGAAGCTAACAGATTTCACTTGCTTTTCAGTTGTACTCTTTCACTCAATTTTCTTTAAAGTAATGTAACATTTGTGCCTTGAGAAGACCCTCAATTATCCTGACGAGGTTGGTGATCCAACTGACCGATCTGACAACTTCCTCTTGGGACCCAATTTCCTTCAGGAGAGTATGATCCTTGGGCTCGGAAAGTGGAACATATTATGTGCTCTAGGGCAAGGGCTTCGAACGCGTTCGAAAAAGTACCTGAATATAATCCAATAAATTCGAGTGCATTTATTTAAGCCTCCCAAGCCTTTGGCAAGGTATGGCACGAAAGTTTGTAATATAAATTGAGACAAGTTTTCCCCGAACAACAATCGAACGTTCTGGAAAACTGTTTATTTAATAAATTCTTTCAAATTTTGGAGTAATTACGGCTGGCGTTCCGCAGGGTAGTGTACTTGGTCTGCTGCTTTACATGCTGTGTACCAGAGGCATACCCCAAACGGATGACACTGTGCTGATCACATTTGCCGATGATACTGCAATTTCAGCCACAGAAAGTCAGTCGAAGAATATCGACTATTCAAGGCAATACGCCCTGAACTGTATAAGCGACTGGACAAAGATTAGGCGGATCGCGATTAAGGAAACCAAATATGTCTACGTAAATTTTACTTATAGAACAGTAAGTGCACTACCTCTCTTTGTAAGTGAAGTTCGGACCTCTTTTCTATTGAAAATGTCGAAAATTAAGCTAAACTTTTCGCCCGAAAAAATTGAGATCCACTGGAAAGTGTCAATAATGCGGCTTTTGAAATAATAGAGGAACGAAAGCTGTTGCGCTTAATTTAGCGCGTCCAACCTAAGTCGCACGCACTCAGATTGCAGGAATTCTCACTCGAAAGCTGCCTGCTTATTGTAATTACCTGGAGAACGGAAAACTGCTTGATAAGTTAGTTGACTCTGTTGTAGATAGTATCAAAAAAAAACATAATTAACTCGAAGGGTGGTGTTCTTAGTGAGCACTTGCTGTCGGTCCTCATAGTGTCTTTTGAAGATTTTCTCCAACCCTCTCAAAAGAAAAAATGAGTACATATGTGCTTTTGCTTTTCAGTATCCCCCAAATAGAGTTCGTACTGAGCTTCCGAGATACTGAGGCTGAAGATAACTGATAATTGACTGGCGTATCCTTTCTCTTAGAGCTTACGACCTTTTTGTAACGAAGGTTCATGGCTCTTGTCATTTTCTTAGCCAGTAGGATAGAAGTTGTGATTTTGCCCGGGTGTAAAGTAGATTCTAAATTCGAGGGTTCCACAGAAGGACTCAGTGCATATATGTATAACTTTTTAATGAGCTCTTTTTGCTAGCTAATCGGCCGTCTTGTTGCCCGAGATACTAAAACCCATCAATAAGGTGGCTCTCACCTCATTCTAGGGTTTTGAGGAAATTAAGACGCTCTTCGATGGATCTGGGGTTAATCACCTAGGTTAACCTATGTGTGTGACTTTAACCCACTTAAACCACCTCCTGCTTCTGGTGTCTGGACCTTCACGATACCACTGTAAGCATTTCGTCATGGGTGGGACTTCAGTCTTAGCTTTTCCTCTTCCTCACACGCGCCCCGTCTATAGGTTTAGTGCCTTTGTGGGCATATAGTTACGTAGCCGCTCACTTCCACTCTGTTGGTTCTTGTGTGTCCCTCCCACTCTCATCCTTTTCGCTTTACTCTCTCCAACTCCTAGCATATATCCTTGGCATAAGCGCTTACTGCATTCCGCTTGTTTTCGGATTCCAGCATGTAATTTACTAAATTCTCCGGTGCTTCTCCCAGTACTGCTTGCAATGCTTCTAATGGTAGATGGAATCATGGGCAGTGAAAGTATACGTGTTCTAGATCTTCGGGGATATCACTGCACCATGGACAAGTGGGGGAGTCATCCTTCGAACACTTGTACAGTTATGACCGGAAGCAGCCATGTTCCATAGGCAGTTACGGGAAGTAGGAACTAACTTCTCCATGTCTGCAGTTTATCCAAGTCTCTATTATCGAAATAAGGCAGCAAGCCCAATGGCCCTTAGATAAAAGACTCCAGCGTTGTTGTCACTTGTTTAAGTTTCTGCCTCTTTCTCTAAAATGTTCGATTCACTGTGTGTTAGCCGTCCTTCCCAACTGCTCTCTATGAATTCTTTCTGTAGTTCTTTCGCGGGTATATGTATCAACGGCTGCGTGTTCCGAGGTTGATCGGTAAACGCTAGTCACCTTCAGTGCACATATCGATTTACTGCTATGATCTTCCTTCTGTATGAAGTCACCTCCATAGTTCCGGCCCAAACTGATGATCCATAAATCACTACGGATGTGGCTGCCTTAGTTAAAAGTAATCTACGACTGTATCGTGTGGAGAGGATTTGTTGCTTACGTACTCCAGGTGTTGTTTAAATATAAGACTCGAGTAGATCATAACGCCAAGGTATTTAATAGCTGATTTGGATGCGTGAGCGTGATCGTTTCTTTTGTTCGTTCTACTGGTGATGAGGACCGCTTCGGTTTCTTCGGTTTCTTCAGCGACCGAATGATGTTGGCTACTGTCGAACAGTCGAAATGGCTTCGTTGCTAATTTGAACAACATCTTCCAGTCATTTTGTGGTTACAACTATTGTTATGTCTTCCTTGTTTCCGACAATTTTAGCTTTGCCTGGTATTTCAAGACGAAGGACGCCATCTTACATGAGGTTTCACAGTATTGGTCCCAGAACTGAGCTATGGGGGACTCCTCCAGTTACTCCGTATTCCGGAAAGAGTTTTTAAAAACTCCGCTGCTGATCCAGTCCAGTGTTATGGCGCAACAGTACTGCTTTGCGTCTCCTCTCCATCGTCTTCTTTTTATGGCCTTTTTTGCTTTGTCGACTATTTCCCTAAACGCATCAACAGTCGAACGTGCTTTTCGAAAACCATACTGGTGTGCTGATAGTCCACCTGCTTCTTCCATCGCAGCTTCCAATCTGTTACCGATGATGCATTCTAGAATTTTTCTCGCAGTGTCCAACATACAAAGCGGGTGGTAAGCTGATGGGTCTCCCGCGGGTTTACCTCCCTTGGGTGTCTTCCACTGGTCAGAAAAAGTGTCCTCACTCAGGCAGGCATTTTAAATATCAACAAACAGGTCCATTTTGGTTTAAGTCGCCACTGTCAGACCTACATTGAGGATTCAATCTGGTCCAGGGGCTTTTGAGCGCTACTTGGATGTCTGTAAAGGCGGCTTGTTATACCTTCGAAGTCTTATTCAGGAACTATGTTGGCGCATGTTCAAATAGTCCTCTACACTTCCCATCGAAAGCCAAAGATAGATTCTAGTACCGACGTTCGACTTCTAATTTTAACCGACTGTGTACCATCTAACACATTTTATGCTTAACGTGGGAATTCCAGGCTCTTCAGCTTAATGATTGGGAACATTTATTACAAATATTCCGTCAGAGAAGCACTTTAATGATAGGACATCGGTAACAAACCTGCATGACAAATTCTTTTCTGATAGGATGATTCCTACTGTACAGCGTAATGTAGCCTGTATAACAGAGATGTAAAGTGGAGCAAGTCCTACAAGTGCCCCAAGAGTTACTGTATGCTTATATGATACTTTGATTCCTAAACATGACAATCTGTGGAGGACCTGAAGCTTAATGTTTGTGGTCTATAGCGGTGTATACACGGGAGATTACTTTTTGGGTTTTACCGAGCAAGTGTTCAGTTTTCTTTTTCTAGAACATGGTACTATGTTTTACTGTCTTGGAATGAATAGCTAAGAGCTCATTATTTCCCAGCAGAGAGGGAAGGTTTGCTGTATGCATTCGAATGCAAGAAATCAAAAGTGACTACCAGGTCGTCGGCGTATACAATATCATTGTAAGTGAAACCTGTTAAGAAAGAGGTTAGATCGTCAAGGACTATCGGCCATAAAAGTGGTGACAATGCGCCGCCGTTTGGATATCCTTTTGCTGCTGACACTGTCACTATCAATGGGATTGCTGGCGATGGTAGCCCAAAGCCTTTTTATTGAGGTGGTTCATCTTTACCAGCCCGAATATCTGATATCTGAGATATTAAACGTAAATAATGCTACTGGAACCTATATGAAGCTTCCTAAAGTAGCTTTGAGTTATACATGATCCATCCCATTAATTTTACTTCATTTTTTCTCATTGTTTTTTTCCACACCCCGACATGCCACTAAATTAACTATAGCTGTCATTTACACTACATTAGCCCGTCGGATAAAGAAAGTAACTCAGAAATTTGTGGAGGATATCTCTACACAAAGGTTATAATATCAAACCTATGTACACTGCAGCCTCAAGGGCTGTCTTAAAACTATTTTCTCCATAGAATTGTTTTCCTCAAGCCGACCCTAAATCTTCACAAAATTGAAACATAAGCCCATTACTTGAATTAAAGTCTATTCAACCAAAAATATTACCAAAACAATTTGTCCTCAGGCCTAAGGCGATTGGCAAAGTGTTTATTGCATGACTGCCAAACTCACATTCACTTTAATCTCCTTCGAGCAATTGCAATCCAAGTCTCAGACGACCCAATACCATTATCACCTCCCAGCGGATATACACCAGATACATCTATCCATATGTCCAATTGCAATAAAACTCGGCTACATTTTCGAATCGACTTGTCTCCATTCCAGTCATGAACAAATACAATAAAATCCATCCTCAAAAGCACACTATCCACAACAATCAATGGAGCAGGACAACTTTCGACCTTAAGGGTACATGTATGTAAACTTTCTCACAATCTCAAACGGACCGAAAACAGCCCGAGGACATTCTGACATTCATAGCACCCGACAACTACGACTAACATACCAAGAAATGTTCGATCAATTGTTCCTCGAATGTCCTTGTTAATTTCCCTTCCAAAAAAGGACAACTTTAAACATACAATTTTAGTTTTTCAACAAAGCTCTGCCGCAGACAACTAGTTGAAGTGAACACGTGTGGAAAATAAAACATTACTTAACCAAAACACATACAATTAATCCTTTGCAGTTGGTGTTGATGCGGTCGTTGCCATTATGCAAATCGAAAAAGTTTCCTTGTGGCCGTTTCCTATCATCTGCGCTATTTTGCGTCTTACATTCACAAGATTCTTGAACAATCTCAGAACTCAAACTCGACATGCATGAGCTTATGGCCACCCCATTAACTTTTCCATAACCGTTTACGAAACGACATGGGGCGAAGACAATACAAGGAAGAGACAAGACTCGAAAAGTGTCAAAAAGCCATTGACCTGCATCTACAATATGAGTTCATATGGGCATATGTAGTTAGATGTTTCCTGAATTCTATTTAAGTTCTTTATCAACAATTGCATTTAATGTTAAATGACATTTCTGCTCCCATTCAAACTTCGATAGAATTTCATTTAAGGGGTTTTGTATGCAAAGAAGTCGTCAGAAGAACAGGTTTAAGGAAACATTTTGAAGCAAAGTTTAGCTTGCGGTTGATGTTTTGATAACTACCCAATTGTGAGATTTTGGGGCAATAAGCTAACTTGATACACTCGACATTTACGTCGATACTGTTTTCGAGAGGAATGGCATTAAGGACAACCTTTGCAGAAGATGAGATATTTTTCGAATTACCTTAATGATAGTATCAGTTAGTGCAAGGTTACTAAGTTCCAACAGCCCATTGGACTTTTTCTAAACGAATGGTTCTCATGAGTGCAAACTACTCAATTTCTGTGACATTAACGCTGAAGAGCTAGTGTAACGACTTCGACAGACAAAACGAACTCTTTTGAACAAGAAATGGCATATTGCCCACTTCGCAGCAAACTCGCAGCTGCTAAAATCATCCTTGTGACCGCCTGTTCTTCTTCTTCTTCTTCTTTTGTGGCGTTACAGCCCATGAAGGACCAGAGCCTACAGTTTAATGCCGATTCCGAACGGCGTGAGTCGAGAAACTTTTTCACGGCAAGTATACTACGGGGGGGTTTGCCAGTAGCCCACCGAGGAGGAATGTCGCGAAATAAATATTCGATAGCGTTGGTGTTAGCGGGATCCGGATTCGCTCATCGTGCGACAGAGTCCAACACACTAACCGCTGGCAAAACCACTGCATAAGTTTCTTCATCTTTCCCACTCTTCTGGGCTCTATTCGATAAGGTGGAAAGCATAATAAATCGTCAGATAATGAAGTACATATCTCGAGTCGCAAAAACTCCTCAATGACTGGCAGTATGGTTTCCGCAGCAACAGATCCACAGGCGATTTGATGGCAGATCTCACCGATGAGGTGGAATCGTTCGCTCCACTAGACGAGTGAGAGCAAAATAGTTGCACTTGATATTTCGAAAGCATTTGACAGAGTTTGGCAAGAAGCTCTTTTGTCGAAAATCGTTGCATTCGGGATCGATGATTTCTTTCTTCTATGGATTCGAGGCTACCTTTCGAATCATTCACTTCAAGTTGTCTTGGACGGATTCAAGTCTGATACTCACTTTGTAAACGCTAGCGTTCCCCAGGGCTCCGTTTTGTCTCCGACACTCTTTCTCCATCTATATAAATGATCCCGTGTCTGTTACTTCTATTCTGCTTCTCTTATTCGTTCACTTCTTTACGACCCTGCACTTCGGCTGTAAATAGTGAGTGGCAGCATGTGTTAAGCTTATTCAATACCGATATCGACAGCATCATCCAAATTGGGAGAAACAGTAGAAATCAAGCAGGAATCAAGCGTAATATTTATCCAATGCCAATATCCATAGATGGCACTTGTATCTTTCCACAAGCTACCGATCCTACTTATCCTAGGTATGTGCATCAGTGACAACCTTTGTTCGAACTATGACATATTTAGTGTCGCCAAGAATGCCGCGAAATGCCTAGGTTTCCTATACAGACGCAAGAAATTGGAGTATAACGTTCATGTCTGCTCTGATGTAACTAAAACCTCACTGCACTTATTGGACTGAATACAAAATCGCGCACTAAAATTCAGGAGATTCCAGCATAACAAATTCATTGCACTCGCTAGATCATTGCATTTCATTGTTTTATCCTTACTTTTATCATAAGTGCCAATGAAATAGCCAGTTGCGTTCCGCCCATTCAAAACTTTGAAGCCCGTTTTCGTTCGTACTGTCAAATATAGAGATTCCTTCTTCAACCGAACCACAAGAATGTGGAACGCACTACCTCGTTCGGTCTTCCCCCCTCAATACAACATGCTGATATTTAAGACCAATGTCAATAGGGAACCTCCTCTCCCCCTCCCTATTGTTAGGTAGAAATAAAAACACACAGTTTTCCTTTTGGAGTTTCACAAGCGACTAATATAATTTGAATATTTCCATACATACATATTTGACATTTCAGAAACCTGGGATAGTGATTGAATACAATAAAGAAAAAGCAGAGTAATGTATTGGGTGTGATCTGTAAGGTAGAATTCAATACTAATTAACTTCAATACAACCCCTCAATACAATATCTCTGAAGAATGCTAATTATATGGCAAGTTTATATTGACAACAATTTTTCAGTAATATAAAGATGCTTAGATTTATTTAAGTTTTTTGTAAAAATATCTGCAATCATTTCAGACGTTGGTACATATTTTAATGATATTAAAGATTTACTATATATCTCACGAATATAGTGGTATTTAATATCTATATGTTTGGATCGTGAATGAAATACAGGGTTTCTTACTAAATGTTGTGAACTTAAATTATCACCACATAATTCTGTTGGCCCCTTTACAACGGAGCCAAAATCCATTTCAGTGAGTAGCTTTCGCAAGTAAACCACTTCTTTTGTTGCCGCCACCAGTGCCATATATTCTGCTTCCGTACTACTTAGTGCTACAGTTGTCTGTTTACGCGATTCCCAAGATACTGGTGCACCTGCCAACAAAAAAACGTAGCCTGTATAAGATTTCCTGTCATCGCAATTCCCAGCCCAATCAGCATCCGCAAACCCTCTTAGTAGTTTCCCCGACTTTTGGAACGACAGGCAAAAATTAGAAGTTGTGTTCAAATACCTTAGTAAATGTTTAGCCGCGATCATATGTTCCTTCTGAGGGTCGATGTTAAATTGAGACAATTTGCTAACAGCATGCATAATATCTGGCCTGGTTGAAATCGCCAGGTACATCATGGATCCAATTAACGATTGATATTCCTTTGGATCTATCTTAGAACATGATGGATCGGAACATTTTTTTAATTTTTCACCTGGATCGAGAGGAGTGTTGCATTTTCTGGTAGAAATCATGCCGTATTTTGATAACAAATTTTTAATATACTGCTTATGAGATAGAGTGATCGAGCCAGTCTTTTCATCGCGGCTGATTTCAATACCTAGGAAAAAATCAATTGGTCCTTTGTCAACTAAGTCAAATGCGTTACCGAGTTCTTGTTTTATTTTAACTACACAATTTTCGTTAGTGCAGGCGATAATAATATCATCGACATATACTGCTACTATATTGAACTCCTCCTCTTTGTTCTTGGTATATACACTAGAGTCTGCAACACAACGAGAAAAACCCATCTCCTTTAAAATAGAATCTAACTTGCTATTCCATTCTCTGCCGGATTGTTTCAGGCCGTACAAAGATTTTTTCAATTTACATACTTTGTCTTTATTTTTAATGTCTACGAATTGTTCAGGTTGCTGCATATAAATTTCTTCCTTTATTTCACCATTCAGGTAAGCGCATGAAACATCTACTTGATGAACTTTGAGATCAAACTCAACAGCCAAAGCAAAAATTAGTCGAATGGTTGAATATCTTACAACGGGCGAATAAGTCTCATTATAATCAATTCCTATTCTCTGACTGCAACCCTTTGCTACCAATCTTGATTTATACCGCATGAGCTTTCCTTGCTTGTCATGCTTGATATTAAAAACCCATTTCGATTTAATCGCATGCCGGTTTGACGGAAGTTCTACTAAATCCCATGTTTGGTTCTTCATTAGGGATTTGTACTCACTTTGCATGGATTTCATCCACATATCTGCATCTGGGCTAGCCAGAGCCTCGCGAACTGAGACTGGATTCGTTTTAACTAATTCTTCTTCATTTTCAATGAAGTAATTGATTTTTCTTCTTCTTGGCCTCAGCTTCATACTGTATTTGCAAGGACCATCATCTTGAATTGGATCGCCATTGCTTTCATGTTCCAATCCACTTGCATCAGAAATTACAGCCTCATTTTCTTCGTGTCCTTCATTAGCACTCCCACCCAAATCGGCTTTCTTATGTACTGCCTCACTCGAATGACAGTCAGGGGTCCTGTATATTTCTTCACCGAGATCTACGAACTCATCTGCAGCAAGCATCTCCATATCGTCCTGTTTTGGTGAACTCTTTTCATTCTTAATAGGATAGATTTCATCAGCTTTCGAATCAAACAAATTATAAACAACATCGTTGTTGCTGGATGGCAATTCAAAAAACTTTATATCGCGACTCTTCAGAATCTTTCTTTGAATAGGTTCATATAACCGATATGCTTTAGATTCCTTGGAATACCCAACCATGTTGCATTCCACACCTTTTGCATTAAATTTAGATTTACCTGGCCGTTTATCCAACATAATGGCCTTAGACCCAAATACCTTTAAATGTCCTATATATGGTTTCCGTCCATACCAGACTTCATGGGGTGTTTGATTCTTAAGTAGCTTGGTGGGTGATAAATTACGGATATACACAGCTGCGTTGACCGCCTCAGCCCATAGTGTTTCTGGCAGCTTGGAACTTATCAACATGCATCTGGCCATCTCGACCAGAGTTCTATTTGCGCGCTCAGATACACCATTTTGCTGAGGGGTGTAGTCTACGGTCAGCTGCCTTCTTACTCCATGCTGAGACAGAAACTTTGAAAATTCGGCGTTTAAGTATTCGCCACCATTGTCGGTTCTTAACATTCTTATTCTGCGACCAGTTTCACATTCAACCTCAGCTTTAAATTCTTTAAAAGCATTAAATACATCGCTTTTAGCTTTTAGGAAATAAACAAAGATTTTACGACTAAAATCATCAATGAATAATACGAAGTACTTTGCACCTCCCAGTGACTTTACTTTCATTGGCCCACATACGTCGGAATGAACGATTTCTAGAAGACCTTTTGACACTATTTCCTTATTTGTTGCAAAAGGGGAGCTACAGATTTTTCCCTTGAAGCAGGTCTCACAATCCAATGTATTTGGGACATTTTTTAGCGTCGCACCTTTAACCATATCTTCATTGAATAGTTTATGGATGGCCTTTACATTTAAGTGGCCTAACCGTGCATGCCACAATAATGCATCATCGTTGCATTTGGTTTTCATGCAGCACAAAATATTTTTGTTTTTATATACAAACAAATCATCAATTTTATTTGCGTGTAGTATTAAATTCTTAGAGCTGTCAAAAATTTTAGCCTCCTTCTCCTCAAATTGAACCCAATGGTTATTTGCTACCGCTTTGCTCACTGATAAAAAATTGGTTTTCAATTGAGGGACGTATAAAACATTTACCAGCTTTATAGTACTATAATTGGTACAAATCTGCACAACTCCAATACCTATTGAATTAATAAAATTATTGCCTGCTAATTCAATCTTCTCGATGTGTGGCTGCATGTGTGTAAACAAACTTCTGTCACAACACATATGACAGGTTGATCCACTGTCAAGCACCCACATACCTTCGTTGAGCTCTCTGGAATAAGTATACGAATTTAACATCGTAAATGATGACGTATTACTTCTTTTCGGTAGGCTTTTCGGAGATCGGCACTCAGAAGCAAAATGCCCTTTCTTTTGGCAGTTATAACACTTGCCTTTAGGTTTAGCCTTTGAGTGTGAAGATTTATTTTGATGACGTATAAAAAATGCGGATCCATTTGTCTCCACTGTATTTTCTTCTCTTCGTTTTCCCTCTTCTAAAAGCTTAATTTTCAAAGCATTCATTGTTGGAAGTGTGTCTCTTGACTCGATGGCTATGATGAAATTTTCATACGAAGTTGGTAAACTAGACAACATTATGATAGCTAATAATTCATCTTCTATTTTAATATTAATTTCCATTAGTTTTTCGGATATATTATAAAAATTATTCAAATGATTACTCATGGAATCATTTTCCATCATTTTTAATGATAGAAGTTGTTTGAATAATGTTACCTTCCTTGCCGGCCCACTTGGTTGATGAATTTGCTGCAATTTTATCCACGCTTCTTTTGATGTTGATGCTTTTTTGATATGGATGAGCTGTGATGATTTTACACTTAGTAAAATTGTTGACAACGCCTTTTCATCCTTGCATTCCCATGCCGACACTTCAGCTTCATTAGTTGCAGATGTCTCTGGTTTTATAATAGTTCCTGAAACATAGCCCCACAATTCGGTATGGACTAAAACAGCTTTCATCTGCACTTTCCATCCATCATAGTTCTCTTCACTTAATTTGTCTATTTGATATAAGGAACTCATACTTAATCGATTTGACAAATTAGCGTGGGTCTGGGCCCGTAACCTTTGTTAGGTAGAAATAAAAACACACAGTTTTCCTTTTGGAGTTTCACAAGCGACTAATATAATTTGAATATTTCCATACATACATATTTGACATTTCAGAAACCTGGGATAGTGATTGAATACAATAAAGAAAAAGCAGAGTAATGTATTGGGTGTGATCTGTAAGGTAGAATTCAATACTAATTAACTTCAATACCTATTATCTTCTGACCACATAACGTCTCGCTAAAGTTATAATGCTTTAGCCTTGAGTGCGTGTAAACCTGTTAAAAAAAAAATTATCTTTTTAAAGGTCCCTCTTAATTCGGCACCGACCCTGATTGAGCAGCAAGAATTTTGACCAGTTTGGCAGGGATGTCAAAACGCGATATAGTCCTGTATAGCCCGTCCCTATAAACACCGTCATATGCAGTTTTGATGTCGACGAAGGGGTGGTGTGTATCGACTTGTAATTCGTAAATTCATAGGTCTTCTCCAGAACCTGTCGCTGTGTGAATACCTGGTCTATCGCGGATTTTTCTAGCCTGGAACCACATTGATTGGAGCCTGTCAAATTGCTCAAGAATATTTGCGTTTACACAATACGGCAGAGGGGATTTTATAGCCGATGATAAGGGGGCTTATTTATTATTGTACGGATCCTCTTTTTTATGGACCTGGTAAACTAAGCTGAGGTTCCACTTATCGCGCCTGCTTCTTGAAACAGCTCAACAGACAGTCCATCTGCGCCAGTAGCTTTATTAGACTTAAGCGATAAAACCACGGTTGCTGCGATCTGACCTCGAGTACTTTCCACTAAGATGAGGCTCTTGTAGACATTTTTGTTCACAGAATTAGCTCGTACCAAATGAAATGTGATTGAGAGCGAACATTTTTATTACATATCTAGGTTTCGACTCATTCTTTATAGTGGTATTCCTCCAGGTGTCCTTTCGAATGGATCGGGCAAACGGTACTAAGATTCTATTCATCGGGCATGTATTTCTCTGGCCATATCTTACAGATGTGCTGGTGCACACTCCCATCTATGCCATCTCCAGCTGCCTTAAAGAGATCGGCAGGTAGTCCGTGTGGTCCAGTTGCTTTGTTGGACATAAGCTTAGAGGTAGGATTTCTAATTGCGTCCAGGTAAGGGAGGCGGAATTCTCTGTTATCAACGTCCGTTGTAAATGGGCCATTTTGCCTCACAGCGGAACTTATTTCGTACTCAGCGTTATAGAGTCTACAGAAGTAGTCTTTCCAGATTCTTAGTAACGACTGTGAATGTACTAATAGGTTTCCGTTTCCGTCCCTGCACACTTCTGTTCTGGCTTTATATTTCGGGCATCATTTATTAATTCGTTGATAAAACCTCTGAACGACATTTTTACGATAACATTTCTTTATCTCTTCGATCGCAAGCTTATCATACCCTCGTTTCCTGCTTGTCTTGCTTGTGCCCTCTTACACTCATCATCAAACAATGGATTTTTTATTGAAACCTAGTACCTTCGATCCAGCGTTCTCTAAGGCTTGCAGTAATTGGATGGTTTTCCGAGAACTTGAGGGAGGCGCGATTGGCATAGGCCTTGGCGGTCTCTTGCGATTGTAGCACTGAGACGTTGTATGTTGCCGTATTTACTCGAATTTCATGGGTCAGGCATATTCATAGTCATATCCTGGCTGCCACAAGATAGTAGCCCGAGTCGATGTTGGCTCCTTGGAAAGTACGTACTTCCAGAATATCGGATACGTGCCTGCCATTAATAGTGATGTGATCAATCTGGTCGACGGTTGAATGATCCGGAGACCGCCCGCCAGGTTCCCTTGCTTGCTAGCAACTAGAAGAATATCAGCCTACTTTCATTTTCGGATGTGGTGTTGTGTAGGCTGTACATGCCAATTACCCTATCAAAAACGGCTGCCTTGCCCAGATTCGCGTTAAAATCTCTAAGAACGATTTTAGTATCGTATGTAATTGTTATGTACATTGGACGTATGTTCTAGCTACGAGATCGTAGAGGTCGTTTTTGTGGTGTCATGCTTTTCCCCGATGGGAACTTAGTCTTAATGGGGATTCGCTTACACGCAGGAAACTCAAGGCTATGTCGCATCCGAACAAGCGTTGCCTTCTATCCTTGTAGCAGTCACCATAGTAGATGTCGCAATTTTTCATCGGTTTTTGCCCGGTCCCTCCCATCGCGCTTCCTAAATTGCGGTAATATCTGCCTAAACGGCATGAAACCTCAATTTAATTTTCTCAAGTGTACTAGGCGGCCATTGTTAAGCAATAAAGATTGTGGCTGGTGCCGCTCTGTATATACATACTAGTATCCCTTAGAGTAGTCGAAATTGCCTGGATGAGCCTTCTGTTGGTTTTCTGGTGGACGCCTTTGTTTCATATGGTCATTTGCCCACTTAATAAGCAAAGACGTATACCCTAATTCATACCCAACCATATGGAAGAGGACTAACAAATCATACGAAGAAAGAATTTATTTCAGTGCACAAATAACTATGCAATTCGATTAAACATTAATCTACTCACATCACGATCGCATTTTGGTTGTAACAGCTATCAGTAAACCTCACCCTAAATTGAGCAACAAAGATTTACTTAAATTAGAAAGGAACCGGCATTCATGTGACATTTACCAGACATTCAAATAAACAAGATTGAAATACGTACGAGAACGTTTGCCAGTAGTAATCAGTGTCTGTTTGGATTGCACTATTGTACTCGTAAGGCAGCTCCCGGCTTGCACTTATATAGATTGGGTGATTTATGACGACCACATCTCGTTCTCAGCTTGTGTTCTTTGTGCTTTTCACTAAGGAGAAATTATTGGATGAATTCTTGCTAAGGGTGTCTTAGCACGTTATAAAGCGGTAGCTTAAGGAAGTAGTGTAAGTAGACTTTATCTACGTCTTAAGCGATTGAAAGTTACTGCGAATTCACAAGTACGTACTCTCTACGAGTGTAATTGTCTATGACTAGTCAACACCGAATTGACTTTGTTCCTTTCGACTCAACAACGGATCTTGTTTGCCTGTTTGACTGATACCATAAATCAACTTCGTACTTTCATGGGTATCTTAAATGTCAACGACATTTATTGTCGGAATTTTTTCGAAATACTTGAAAGACGATTATTGATGATAAAGTACCACACCCGCGCTCGTAGCATGTGGCCAGTGCTGTGCAAAACTTTTAATAAAAAACGTCAATCCAACAACCCGATGCGTGTTCGGCCATCAATCAGTTTTGTTCCAGTTCCTACTCCTTTTATTTCTCTTTAACCCAAAGTGAGGTATTGTAGTAAAGAAGAAACAAATGAACATCCAAAACGTTATCGAAAACGTGACTTTTCCCAACTTAGTTACATAGACCCCCAGCTGTCCCCATCCATGCATCCATCCATCCATTTGCTCTTCTCGATTCCGTCCATTCTCACATGCAGAGCCTTAATCCATCTCCAAACCCATATCGATTTCTCGAAAAACTTTCACAACTACTCCCATTTCAACCCAAAACATCTTATGGTATCATTTACCGAAGCGACTTGCCGAAATGATTACATCTAATGTCACCCTAATGGTAAAGTAATTTAACGCATGCATAATTAATTAATTTCTTGAAACTCATTTCTGGACTTTTTCGCCAACTTTAAAGTTTCGTCTCTCGGAAATGAGCGACATGGTTGAGGCAGAGCAACTGTCATAAGGCATTATTAGGTGGGTGATGTGGCTTCACACCAGGCCAAAGGATAAGCTCGTCGAAGGGTTGCACTACATGCGGTTGTGACTATTTCACTGTGTAACTCGTTGTTCATCGTTGGTCCTATTAGCGTCATTGTAACCCCCCGGAGTTGGAATTGAGATACGGTTTTGACAAAGATTGTGAAGGAGGGGAGAAACCGAAAAGTTTGTCGTCACATTTCGTGGCAACATTGCAGATTCTAGGTCATCCCCGGCGACGCAGGTGGGACTTTTGTTTCGTGCTCGCGTCACTGTGTAATCTTAAATAATTTCTGTAGTCGCTTGCACGTTCCCACATTCTAGATACGCGCTCGTCTTTTTTCCCATATTGTCTCGTAATGGATGTTGTCGGGTGTAAGAGTCCGTGTTAGTTCGGTGCCTTCTGCGGTAGCAAGCGGGGTTCGTAATAATTTTAAGTATTCTTACGAGCCGGATATTATCCTTCTGTTGGTAGTGTGGCAGAGCAAAGTCACAAACGGCATAAGGAAGGGATGCTTATACGAGTACTCTTCGGGATAACGAAATAGTTCTCTGTTTTCGGCAAGCGGTCCTATCTTAGAGAGTGCTGCTGCGTTCGTTTTTCATGTTTTTCATCCTAACATACAGGGGCTTACATGTGTTATACAATATGCGTAATTAAAACCAGGTCATTCCGAAATAGTCTGCAGTAAGCGTCTTGTACCCTCGGTGTTGTCTGTTTTGCTTGCCTCTTATTATTAATACATGATGTTTGTTTGTATCTTGTCCGTCCTTCAAGTTATTCACTTAGAAAGTAAAATCTTGTAAAGTACTGAAGGTTGACCTTCATTGTGGTTGCTTTACTTACCAATATACCCCTCCAGCTAGAACGATATTTTATTAGCCTTTTCCATTGCCGCATACCCCGTGGACTGACGTCGCCTTCCACCTGTGTGCGCCATCTAAGGTGCGCACACAGGTGGCTGGAGCTGCGGTGTCCATTCGCTCTACATCACTTTGACATCTAAGTCCGTATACGCCTGACTAGACTCATGTCGCTGTACAGCCCGTAAAGCTCGTGGTTGAACCTATTCCTCCAACCCCCGTCTGCGTTTATAGGACCGAAAATCACACGCAAAATATTTCTCTCGAAACGGCCAAGGACTTCCTCAATCGTTTTTGATATGTGTTGACCATGCTTCTGCGCGATAGCAGTATCGGAATGATAAGGGTCAACTTGGCCGTTCGGGAGAGGGCTCCATTACTCAATTGCCTCCTGAGCCCAAAGAAACACCGATCGGTAAGAGTGATTTTACTTTTGATTTCGGAACTGATGTCGTTGTTTTAAGTCACAGCGGGCCCAGGTAGACGAAGTCCTTACCTACCTCAAATTTATACCTGGCGATATGAACGTTCTAGCCAAGTCGGTGGTGAGCGTACTTTTTTGATGACGCATATATTTAATTTTGCCCTCATTTACTGCCAAAAAAATTTTCGCCGCCTCCGACTCAATACTCGCAAATGGCCTATTGACATCTCGCTGTGGTCTTCCGACTATGTCAATGTCATCCGCGTATACGAGGACCTTTGAGGATTTGAAATTAGTTGTGGATCTTTTGTTGGCCAGTGATTTTTGGCCAATCCTTTCCAACACGATGTTGAAGAAATTACACGACAGCGCATCTTCCTGCCTAAACCCTCTTTCGACATCAAAACTATCGGTCAGGTCTTGACCGATTCGAATGGAGCAGCGAGCATTCTCCAAAGTCATCCTGCATAGTGCGACGAGTTTAGCAGGTATGTCAAAGGTAAGCATAATGGTGTTGTATTGATCGTCTCTAATTACGCTGTCGTATATGGCTTTGAAGTCGACAAATAGGTGGTAAGTGTCGACTTGAAACTCATTAGTTTTACAGGATTCGCCATAGTGTGAAGATTTGATCCCAGCTGGACTTCGCTGGCTTGAAGCTACCATGATAAGGACCTATCAGCTTATTTACAAAAGGCTCCAGGCGTTCACACAAAATGCCAGGAATGATTTTGTAGGCGATATTAAGTAGACTTATTCCTTTGAAGTTGACGCAGTCAAAGGGGTCTCCTTAATAGTGGATCGGGATAACGATGCTGAGACTCCATAGCTCGGGCATGCTTTATTCTGAACATATCCTACAGACGAGCTGGTGCATATCCCTAGCCAGGTCATCTCCAGCTGCTTTGAAGAGCTCAGCAGACAGTCGGTCTCTGCCAACAGCTTTATTCGACTTGAGTTTCGATATGGCGATTTTAACTTCTGCGAAGTCAAGGCAGCGGAATTCTTCACGATCTCCGTGGTTAAGAAATGGATTTTTCCAACATCGCCGTTATACAGTCTGCAGAAGTACTTTTTCCATATTCTAACCATCGACTGCGATTCTACTACCAGAAACCAGAATCTTATGGCCTCCCTTCTTTTTAACTTGTAGATCTCACAAGCTGCTCTTCTTCTTCTATGCAATGCGGCTTTATAGGCTTCATGCTTCGCTATGTGATTCTTCCTGCATGCATCATCGAATCCTTGGTTCCTTGGTGGTGGAGCTTTGCAGCATAAAACTTTAGATGCCGTGCTTTTCAAGGCTCATTTGCAATGGTTCCACCAGTGTCCTATTGACTGCACGGAGGGTTTAGGTGTATGAAAGATATTAAGGAAGACGCGATCGGCAAAAGCATGAGCGGTTTCTGGCGATAGTAGCTCACCGACTTCATAACATTATGTTCTTACTCTACTCCGTTGCGTTCGTGATATCTGTAAGCGCATCTTGGCTACTTCAAGATAGTGGTCCGAGTCGATCTCCGCTCCTCGGAAAGTACGAACATCAACAATCGCTGTCCCCTTTCCCTATAGCTGTCGTCGTCGTAGATGTAGTCATTTTTCATCCGCTTTTTACCCTGTCCATTCCATCGCATTTCCTGGATGGCGGTTAAGTCCGCTTTATAGCGGTATAGGGCGTCCGCTAGTTTTTCGACTGCACGTGTTTTGCTTAGGGACCTAACATTCCACGTGCAGAGCCGAATGCTATTGTCCTTTTTTCGTTTCTTGTAAGGGTCGTCAGCATTAATCCGGTCCGTTTTATCCGTTTGCGCCGTTTTCCGGTTACAGTTTGCTAGACCATACCCATTAACCCTCTTTGTGGCGATGAATACTCGCCACTCTTTCTCTTCCATTAATAACTTCCATGCTCAGAAAATGTCCAGATGGTGGAAGTATTGCCTGGCTAACAGAACTACAAGGTGTTCGGCTGCAGGCTGCAGAGGCTCTTACTCGCTTTTTTAGCGGACCAGCACTCGTCAGCAGATGCTACTCCTACGGGACCTTAGTTAGTCTTTTACCATCTTTACTATTTTAGCAATAGCACAACGAAAAAGTATTTCTTTATACTGAATGTTCTTACAGTGAAAAAATGAAGCAATGCGGTAGGTTTTATATCTGGGCAAATAGACGCCAAGCCCCGCTCATAACCTGACCGAGCCGCAGTTGATTTCTTACAACGCCTCAAAAGATAAGGCAGTTTTGAAGCGCGGTATTCGTATGCTGCCTGAAAGATGGTCAAAAGTAGTAGAAAGCGATGGGCTATACTTTGAATAACATTGCACCAATTACTCCGAATAAAATTTTGAAATTCCAAAAAGCCCTTAGTTCCTTACTATATTGCTAGCGAACAAAACCACACATTGTTTCACTGCCTGCGTATTTCCTACCCATCTACTCATGCTTGTTTCAGATATATTCTACCAGACAAACACTTGAAATCTGTCCAACTGAAGATTTTTGAATGAATTCAATAAGCAACAAGAAGGAAGAGAGTTGGTTAGAGTCAAGCGCTAGCCTTGAATTGTGTGGTACCAACTCATTACTTTCCTTAAGCTATTTTACACACATATTTACATCTCGTTGAGGTGAAGCTTGGAGTCTTATGAGCACAATCACTCCGCCACCCATATTACTCGCGAATGCAACAAGGTTTAAGTGCCTCTGGGAAAAACACGAGACGCACAAAGCATACCCGGAATGATTCCAATATAAAGTGGGACATCAAGATAACCAAATGGTGAATGGCAAAGAACTCATATTCTATTTACCCACAACTACAAAGCATTTCGAAACATACTGAACCAGTTCGTGAAAGCAGATGCACTGATTGCATCTGATGCCATTACTCAAGGGCATTCTGTACAAGTAAAAACAAAAGTGCACCCCATCCACATCGTCCTTATTTCGATTCAGTATTCATAAACTAGCCCAACCCAAGGAAGAGGATTCACAAATTGCAATATGCATAGCCCCAAGTGAAGATTCCGCTTCATTTTTGTTTTCTGTTTTTTTTTTATTTCTGTTTCCCTTCCATATGGCAATGTTTTATACTGGAATTGTTTTCAGAATCAGCTCGATCCCAGAGGCATACGAAACGAACAACAGTGTTTCAAACGAATATCAGGGTTTCAAACCATATACCTACAAGAAGAACTGAAATCGGAGATAGAATCCGTGACTATGTCAGTGGGTAACCACATGATTTCGACCAAATCTCTGGAGCGAGATTTAATAACTGTACGCACTGGACACTCCACACGGCGTATTCGCCGACTACAATCTGTTGTTGTAAGGATATATAGTACAGGAAAAAGGTGTATTCAGAGGATACTTGGACACATGAGGGCAACATTACCCAGCTCTCTAAACCAAAGAGAAACCCAACAAACCAAAACCGAAAACTAAAATCCTTGACTATGCGAATGGAATCACAATGGAAAGTAATTAAAAATTCTTAAACAGACCACATCACGTTCTGTAAATTAGGGTTGCTTGACTCCAACTACTGCTATGATGGCCCGACCTCGGCAGGCTAGTCATCCGGGCCAGGATACTTGCGTAAACGTGGGTTGCAAACATTCCGATAAAACTGCGATTTACAGAAACTGCCCACACAAACTATTCTGTCTGGTAAACCGACTTTTTTCTTTTTTGTTTTTTTGGTCTGTTTCTTTCCCTCGTTTCCGTTTGCTTAAAAAGGGGGCCGTCGAAATAAAAAAAAAAAAATAAAAAAAAAAAAAAAAAGGATAATAGATTCTGCGGTTAGAGGATGTCTTCTAATGGCGAGAAGATTTCCACAGCCTGCAGTGACATCTGTTCGGACGGTTGAGGTGATATCCGAAGGTGGACGTTTTGTGGTCAACTATGATGGGAAAATTGTTTCCGGGAACAGTTGGCTCCATTAGCCATTAGCTATGTGTAGGGGTTCCATTTTCATTTAGCAAGTCGTTAAGCCAAGGGTAAACTTGAATTCTGCTCAAGATTAGCTCTAAAATACATTGCCGACTAATAACCTTACGTTTATATCTGATGATTTGTTAAATTGCCAACCAACGATTCCGCTCCCCAATCTACTCCCAAACGAAACAACTGTCCCTCGTATAGTGCAATCTGTAATCGCATTTGTAAGTGACTTCTACACAGGATGCATGCATAACAAACCCAGGAAATAGATAGTGTATTAGGGGATAACTATATTAACCCGCATTTTGCAAGTATTCTTTGCCCTAGGGCTACATGCATACATACATGTCCTCGTGTATTGCTCTTGTTGGAACATGACGTGTAACTGAATGGAGTGGGAAATTTTTGGGGGTTTAGCTAGAGGGTCAAAGCTGGCTAACCTCTTGAACATCTCGGATGCATTTCCATGACTTAAATCCTGCACTTTGGAAATACCATTCTGTTCGTTAGCTCCTAAATATCTTTCATCTTTTTTTTGCTCTCCACATTCTTCTCCCTGTCCTTTCTAGTTGTTTTTCATTCTGTTGGTTTTACGTCCATTCGGTACTTCACAAGCTCCAACTCATGCCTAATAAGACTTTTGCATAGCAACGAGTTCGTTTGTTTATGGGACAGTTGGCTGAATAGTTGGCTGCCGGGTGGTTTGGGCGTTTTCGGATCGTCGGAGCCCAGTGCTGAGCTGTACTTGCTGAGTGAAATCCCCATGACATAGGTTGAGTAAGATTTAATGGGATTTCTTTACCTTAGGTGCCATGCTCATAGCTGGCATTCTGCTCGTTCCCAGTGTCATCAGATTAGGTGGGTGTAGGCTATAGTAAATATATATGCGTTGGTCGGTGTGGTGTGTTCTCTCCGGTTCAGGACGAAAAATTATATTATTTTGCTCTGGGTGCTGGTTTAGTTAAAGACTTCCCTTTATGCTGAATACAAAGTTTTCACTCTTTTCATATTCCTCCAACCACGTTTTTCGGTCCATTGTTTTTTTCGTCTTGTCTCTTACTTTTTCGTTTCGCTGCTCTTGCTTGAATAAGTAAGTAGAATGAGTTCGGGGTCGGAATGGTTAATGGGAATTCAAATAAATTAGAAATTGATTCAAGTGTAAAAAAGTCGGCTGCTTCCCTTTCAGCTTGCTGATGTTAAAAAGCAAAAGCAGCCCATAATTATAAGCCAAACAACATTTCATATGAATATTTAAAAGGATAAATTGTTATTTCTTTTTGTTTTTCGTTATTTTAACATTTCTATAGACCAATTAGATAGCTTGCACTTAGCATCGTTACATCCATGAGATAAGAGAAAATTCCTGTCTCAATTTTAGAATTTAGAATACTGAAGATAGCACTTGTCTGTGAATTCGTCATACATATTTAATAAAGAAAATCTCAATTTTTATGCAAAATGATCACCCACCTGGAGAGCAAACATGGGAAAGACTTTTACACACTTCAACTCATTCATTTAGCTTTTTAATTACTATCCTTTGCATGATTCATCATTATTATATTTGGAGTTTGATAATAAAGGTTTTCAAGTAAAGACTATTTGCTTTTATGAAAACACTCTTCCGATCTGCCGCTCTATAAAGTATACGTACATATTTTTACGAAAGTTAAATCGAGTCCGAATAGGGTTCGAACCACTCGATTGCGATAAACTACAACTATTGGTTTCTATATTCAATAAACACACATTTTTGGTATTTCGCCACAGATCAGTTATCTGAGCACTTCACATTTATTTATTGTTACAACCTTTTACACATATGTTACACTTTATTACACACGCTTTACTATTCCACCACATACCAATTATCTGGACGGTCTGATTACCGACCGATCCCTCGTTACTGCATCTCTGGAACTGAATGAATCCGAGGGCGAGCTTCGCACTTATATAGCCCCCTGTCAACTTTCTCGAGTGTTCGCCATCAGACATTCCCCTTCAGAAGTCGCTAGAATGCTCTGACATTCAGCAGTATGCCGCTGAAAGTTACCATCATTTCCATTTCAGCTTCATACAGAGCATTCCAAACTTCGACAACAAAATTCGAACACAACCGTCGGTTCGTGTCCGTAACAACATTGTACAGAGGATGCACAAATGCTTGCTTGTTTTTTCAGGATACCTTACAGAGATTTTTAATACAATGCTTAGCGTAAACACAACATAGTGAGAACTTGGATAATAGACAGTGAGGCATTTTCATTCCTTTCCCTACTGGTATGGCTGGCTTTAGAGGGCGCCGTGGCGCAGTAGTTGGTCTGTTGGACTCTGACGCACGATGAGCGATTTCGGATCCCGATAACACCAACGCCATCGAATGTTTATTTCGCGACGTTCCTCCTCGGCGGGGTACTGGCAAAACCCCCCGCAGTAAAATTGCCAAGAAAAAGCTTCTCGACTCACGCCGTTCGGAATCGGCATTAAACTGTAGGTCCCTTTCACCTGTGCGGGTGATTGAAGGGAAGCTTGGCTCTGGTCCTTCATTGGCTGTAACGGCACCAAAGAAAGAAGAACGATGGCTGGCTTTAAGCCGCGGCCTAAAATTGAGAGTACAAATCTGAAAAAGTACATACGTGCCAGAAATGACTGCAACACCCACATCCGATGGGTTAAATTCCAATCTGACCAAAAAGGCGTAAAAAACATAAAAACTCAACTACTTCGTCTACACCGACGCTCATCTACAATGACATTCCAGCTGTCCCCCCTTAGACAAAGCTTATATACTTGCTGCCCACTTCGCAGCCAGTTCTCAGCTTCCAGCTTGTACTTTGTTTTGGCCTGTACAAGATTGCGTCAGTTCCGGCGTGGGACTGATCCACTTCCACGTACAGTTGCATGGGTTCTTAAGGACCTCGACATACACAAATCCACTGGCGCAAATGGTATTGCTCCAATAGTTCTGAATAAGTGTTCTTCTACGCTAGCAGAACCACTGCGTAGGTTTTTTCACCTGTCCTACTCTTCTGAGCTCATTCCGAGTTGGTAAAAAACAGGACTTGCCCCAACCCTTATCCAAAAAAGGCGAATCATCTTCTCTCTCCAACTACCGACCCATTGCACCATCGTCCCTTCTTTCCAAGTCAGGATCAGCGCTTCCGTCAGCGTTTTAACCGTCATCTTATGAAATATCTTGAATAACGGAAACTTCTCAATGACCATCAGTACAGTTTCCGCAGCAACAGATCCATTGGTGATTTGGTGGCATATCTCGCTGAAAAGTGGAATCGCTCGCTTCACGAAGCATTAGAAGCTTCCTTTTGAATTGTTCAAATCAAGTTGTTTTGGTTAGACTCAAGTCTGACATTCATTTCAGAAATGATGGTGTCCCCAAAGCTCCGTCTTAGCTCCAACACTCTTTCCCATTTTTACAAATTATCTCATGTCTGCCACTTATACTCGAATTCATTCCTTCGCTGAAAAGAGCACCATTAAATTCTCATTCACTACTTTCCGACCCTGCACTTCGGCTGTAGATAGTGAGCGACGGCGTAAGCTAAGCTCATTAAATTTCAATATCGACACCATCACCAAATGGGGTGAAGACAATAGAGTGGAATTGAATGTATCCAAAACACAATGCTGTCTCCTGTCGTTTAAGCATATAACTAACCCGGAACCATTATCCATAAATGGCACTTGCATCTCAGAAACCGAAAAGCTTTCCATATTGGGTATGTGTGTTGCTCACAATCTTGATTGGAGCGACCACACATAAAATGTCGCCAAGAATGCCGCGAAATGCCTAGGCTTAGATCTGGCTACAATCTATAAGGCATTCGTTCGCCCTAAATTAGAGTTTAACGCTCATATGTGGTCAGGTGCATCCAAGACCTCATTGCACCTACAGAATACAAAACCGCTCCATAAAACTCATAGGTGACTTCAGCATTACCAAAACATTAGACTCGCTTTAACATCGCAGGAATATTTCCTGCCTTTCCCTGGTTTATCGTTACTTCCACAAAAAATGCTCATATGATATAGCCAGTTGCATTCCGCCCCTTCAAATTAATATACCTTCCCAGATCAGGACAGTTCCAGGAACTAGTTCCGATCAGGAAAATAACGGTTCCATGTTCGTTCCGCGGTTGGAACTATTTTGCGCATCTCTATTCAGCAGACGGTCCGTCTGCGCCAGCAGCTTTATTCGACTTGAGTTTCGATATGGCAATCTCAGCTTCGTCGAGGTCAGGGGGACGGAATTCTCTGCGGTCTTCGTCGATTAGAAATGGATCATTCTGCCTAACAGCGATATATCATCGAACCAGGTGTTTCTTCGTGGTAAAGCCTTGAAGTCCAAAGCTTCGGATGCAGAGCTTTTCAGGGCTTATTTGCAAAGGTTCCACTGCTGTTCTATTGGTAGCGTGGAGGGTTGAGGTGTATTGGAGAGCTTAAGGGAGACGCGATTGGTAAAAGCGCGAGCAGTTCTGGCGATAGTAGCTTTCCGACGTCATAACTTTGTATTCTTACTCTACTCTGCTGCGTTCGTGATATCCGTAGGCGCATCTAGCCTACTACAAGATAGTGGTCCGATTCGATGTTAGCCCATCGGATACGGATCGTTATGAGGCGTTCAGTCACATACCGAAAGCTTAGGACTTTTTGCCTTAGCCCACCTCTAACAACAAATCCGCATCCGAACAATAGTTGTCCTCTCTCCCTATAGCAGTCGCTGTTTACAAATAGGCCATGAGATATCTCAGCATGCAAAGGTATTCTGTGAATTTCGACAGCCGTATGCGTATGCGTAAAGTTTTTCAATCACAATAAAAAAGGTGAAAATGCCATATTAAAGAATGACCAAGTGAACGAATGCTTGCAATGTTATGTGACACCGTTAAAGTCATTGGATAATAAAACACACTACAAGGGCGACCTTTTGAAACACACCTTATGCAGCTCTTTTCATGAAACCTAATTTGCCCGTATTGATGCACATCGTACGCGAGACCCGAAATTAATCTCACATGAGCAGAAACTGAAATAATTACGGGAGACTTGAGCGCGGAAGAGTTGATATTAATGTGCATTCCTCCACGGGTTCGTGTCAGGTTATGCCTGCATTTCGAGGGAGCATAAACGTCCAGATTGAAAGTGCAATGTTGCAGTTTCTGAGGATGATTTTATTGAATAAACGGTCGTGAAATGACATTGGTACACTGCTAGGGTTGTTAAATTTCAGTGGTCGTGCGGTAAAAGATAGCTTTGCTCTCCTAAATTTCAAATTGGCCGTTGGCTATGCCTGAATATTTATTTACATTCGACAGGAGATAGTTCTTAAAAATTGATTGCGATTTTGAACATTTTTTATTTTAAACTGCTGACTTAAATTGTGTAGTTTTGATTCGTACTGGTTAGGCGGTCGTAAATGGCTTTAGCAGGCTTTTATAACTGCAAACGGTATTTATGTCCGGGCTATGGCAGGCCATATTCAGGATATCATTAATCTCTAAATTCTCCGAATACGTATCGTTCCCTTGCAGTCATAGTAGAGGTTGCTACTTGTAGAGATGAATCGCATACACCATAAAGTACAACGAAGGTCCCTAAGTAAGAAGAGAGCATATGGCTGTGCTGTTAGGGTCACTGGTTGAACATATCAGGGGACTCACCCTGCCATTGCTTTGATGCTCTTGAAGAAGCACGGCGTAGGAACGGAATAGCTGTTCCGGGATTCCTAGAATACTAAGTGCGTTAAGCAGGTAACATTTGGTACTTAAACCTGGGGCGAAACTTTATTGTGTGTATGGACACCCAACATTTTTTATTCATACTAAGAAAGTCCAACCCTTCAGTACATGACTTTTGCAGCAAATCATGTACTGGATTAACACTCCATTATCGAACTTTCACTTCTTAAAAAACCTCGGCGCACCCCTCTGTTAGTACTAACTTACTTAGGTGGAACTACAGCCCAGAGTGAGTCTGGGCCTCAACTTGCATGCCTTTCCAACCGGCACGATCTATGGCTAGATGTTTTCAATGCCGCACGCCCAGTGGGTGCGGTTCCGTTAGCCCTGTATGTACTACCTGAGATGCGGTCGTCCTCTGCTGCGTAGTGTCTCGGGGTTGAATTCTAAGACTCTTCTGGCTGGAGCTATGGTGTTCATTCGCTCAACATGGCCCAGCCATCTAAGACATTGTTACCGTAGACGTCTCACCAAGCGGATGGCGCCATACAGCCTATGGAGTTAGCGGTTGAATCTTCTTCTCCACCCTCCCTTAACACAATCGGGGGCCGAAGATTATACGCAGAATTTTCTTCTCGGAGCGTTCAAGTGCAACTCATCTCCAGCTGCTTTAAATAGCAGACAGTCCACTTGCCCAAGCAGTTTTATTAGATACCGGTATTATGGTATATTCTGCTTGACAGCGGTATATTTACTATCAACTGCTATAGAGCAGACATTACGGCACTCCAGAAAGTTCGATGGGATGGACCGGATAAAAAACTGTGACATATGTTGGGGAAATTGCTATAAGGAGAATAAGTAACGCCTATTTGGATGCGAAGTTCGCTATTAGAGCGAGCTTTTCACAACGATCCGTGTCAACACAATTCCAGGGCATATCAACTTGATATCCCATCAACTTGATGGGATGGACCGGATAAAAAACTGTGACATATGTTGGGGAAATTGCTATAAGGAGAATAAGTAACGCCTATTTGGATGCGAAGTTCGCTATTAGAGCGAGCTTTTCACAACGATCCGTGTCAACACAATTCCAGGGCATATCAACTTGATATGCGTCCATGTCTCCACCGATTAAAAAGGCATCAGAATCAAGGATAATTTCTACGATCTCCTAGATAGAACATGCGCACAATGTCCGATCTACGAGAGTTCAATTCGAAGCTCGGTAAAGAAGACATCCCTAGGCTGTACACCACATCAGAAAAGGGATACAGGCTGGCTGATTTTTGAAGTCCGAAAGCTGCAGTCGTAAGAGACCGCCGGAATTTTCGCCGATCATGTCTCCCTCAAGCTCTCCCAAGATCAGATAACAGCTGCGCAAACCATAGAATATCAATGAATACGGTGTCAAAACACCATCAAGGGTGCCGCTTCGGATGTATTAGGTTTCTAGCCGCCATCTAGGAGAATCCCTTGGTTTGATTACGGGTGCAGAAAAACTCATGTTGGAAAACAGAATACATTTATGGCCATGTTCCATCGAGGCGAGAGACACTTGTTTGCTCTAGGAACGGAAAAGAAGAACGAAGCACGCGTTCTCTGCTTTTAAGAAAGAAAGAAAGAGAGCAGGGAAAGCGTGAGATCGAGCAGGTGGAGAGATGTTATCACAGGAATGACCCTTGCAAGTTTTACGAAAAAGTAAAACGAATATGCCAGGGCTATAAAGCCAGAGTAGAATATTATAGGGATCAAGACGGACAAATAGTAGTATAGTCACAGTTGATGCTGAGAATATGTAAAAAAAAAAAAACACTTCTGTAAACTCTTTAGCGGCGATAGTAGATCCGATACAGTTGTCAGGCGGATTGATACATTCACAACTGACGAACATACAAGTGAATTTCGTCCATTCGACTTAGATCAAATTATGCTTAAAACTAATAAAGTCGTGGTTGTGGACGGCCTTTCTGCAGAGATACCTAAAACGTCTGGAGATTAACTGGCTCACCTGTAGGAAATGGTCGAAGGAAAGCATGCCTGACGAATACAGTCTCAGTAACCTTTGCCCGGGTCCACAAGAAAGGAGACCCCTATAACTGCACCAACTACAGGGGAATAAGTCTCCCTGACGTTGCGTATAAGATCTTCTCTGCCATGCTGTGTGAATGCCTGGAACCATTCGTGGAAAATTTGATAGGTTTCTATCAATGTGGTGTCAGACCAAGTAAAACCACAACAGACACTGCGGTAAATCTTGGAGAAGACCAAATTGTAACCCGCCACCTTTTCGGCGTTTTCAAAGCCGCGTATGACAGTGTGCATAGGGACGAGCTATACAGCGCTATACAGCTATACAACTCATCAGATTGTGCAGAATGACAATGGAGAATTCTCGCTGCTCCATTAAAGTCGACAGCGAATTAAGCGAGACCTTTGCTGTTAAAAAAGGATTAAGGCGAGGTGATGTGCTGTCATGTAATTTTTTCAACATCGTACTTGAAAAGGTCAAACGAGACTCACTGGCCAACGCGTAAGGTACGATCTATTACAAGTCTGTGCAGTTACATACTTTGATGACATTGACGTGATTGGAAGAATGCAGCGAGATGTCAATGAACCATTTGCGAGCAAGTTAAAGCGGCTAAAGTGGGTCTGTAGGTAAATGGAAGTCATCCAAAAAAACAACACTGATGTCTTGGCGAGAACGTCACAATTGGCAGCTACAACAATTTCGAAGTGTGCAAGGTCTTTGTTTACCTTGGCTCACTAGTGACCAGCGACAACAACGCCAGTGCTGAGATCAAACACAGGATTACTCTTTGCCAGCCACTTCTTTGGGCTCAAGAGACAATTGAGAAGTAGAGCCTCTTCTCGAAAGACCAAGGAAAGAAAGACCTTAATCTTCCCGGTCCTCCTCTATGGCTTAGAGGCCTGGATTTTAACGAAAGTGGATGAGGAAGCGCTTGATCATTCCGAGAAAAAAATTCTGCGTTTAATCTATGGTCCCGTTTGTATAAACGAAAAGTGGAGGAGAACACACAATGACGAACTTTACGCCCTGTACAACGACATCGGCCTAGTACGACGTCTTCGGATCCGACGTCTAAGATGGTTACTCCATATAGAGCGTGTGCACAATATACCTCGGGCCCGAAAAGTCTTCGAGTCCAACCCCGAGGGGCGACGCAGCAGAAGACGACCGAATCGAAGGTGGCGCACGCATTTGGAAGGGGACCCTAATTAACTGGGCGTGCAATGCCGGAAGTAGGTGGCAAAAAATCGTGCCAGCTAGAGAAGTTTGTTAGTTGAGACCCGGGCTCACACCGGACTGTGGCGCCACCAAAGTAGTAATAGTAGTAGTGGTACATCATTAACCATTAACATACATGTATGTACATGTAAAAATGAGCGCGGTGGTGCAGTGGGTATTGTGTTGGCCTCTGACGCCGACGACACAGGATCGAATCCCGATAACGGCCATGTCATCGAACGTGTTTTTTCACTGTGCTTCTCCTCAGCGGGGTACTGACAAAACCCTCTGTGGTATAATTGTCAAGAGAAGCGTCTTGAATTTCGGGAAAATAAAAGCACACACAACATGGGTGATTGAGAGAAGCTCGGCTTTGGCCCTTCACGGACTGTAACGCCAACATACATATGTATGTACATACGTACATGTAAAAATATTCAAATAATTTTCATGTGTTATCCTTGCACTTTCAACAAATTTAAACTGTTTAAGGTAACACCGCTCTTTTGCCGGAAATATGTGGGGACGCTTATAAAAAAGAGGAGCTAAACTCCTTTTCCAAGTTTTACAAAACTATTCGAAATAATTCGTGCCAGAATATAAATCAAAAAATGAGAACACCAAACTGTGTATGTATGTATAAGACTATAGAATTATAGTAACAAACATCTGCCCTTCTCTCCAACAATGTGCAACGCGCAATAATCTACTTGCCACTATGTTTTATCCATACCTCTTCTTCGGAAGCGATCTCAATTTAAATTCAAAAATGTTTCCCATGAAGGACGCATCGTAAAATAGTATGAAAACAAGGGAAAAAAGGCAACGACAAAAAACTTTGCCTTTGCGACGTGTCATAGAAGCACATTGGTAGCAAGAATCCCTCCGCCACAAGCGCGATTGTGGCGAACGCCACCATCTAAAACCAAACACGAGGCAAACGAAAAAAGGATGCACGGTATATCTGCCGAGCAAACAAAATGGCAAAATGATAAATAGGGAGCGGAGCAAGAATGTGAAGATATGTATGCAACACCAGCTCCAGATAAGAATTCCTACAACGAATGCAACATAATACCGAGAGCCAAGAATTCAAAACCGCTATTGCAACACTCTTTTATACATATACTTACATATGGATGTACGAACCTATAGATAGGTGTGAATCTACATAGAATTTATTTTATTTTTGTATATTTTTCCGTTTTTAAGTTTTCTTTTATTCATTTGCCTTATATTTTGGAATTTCTGGCCGCATTCGTATTTTTGTTTTTTTTTTCAGCGAAGACCCACATATTTGTCATAGCCACAGGGCACTTTGAATTTTACTAAAACTGTTGGAAAGGAAATTCGAGTGGTGTGTTATTCGTTTTTGAGAAAGAAGTCCGTAAGTGTAAGTAATTTATTTCCACGGAAAGTGTAATGTGGTTGGAGTGAGCCATTTTGTTTCAGCCATGGGCTGAAAAAATATTCATGCTATAAGGGCTCGTTGGCCGAAAACAATTGCGGGTGAAAACAATTCCTCTCCTATTGGCCAAAAGTGGCTGCTTTTACTTCTTGAGTGAAAATGAGCTTGATCGCTCTTTATGATTCCCTCCTTACTCTACAATTTCACTTCACAGGAACTGGTGGATGGTGAAGCATTTTCAGCGCTTACTCTAAAATTCAATGTAATAAACGTCGTGGTCGTACATACAAATGTATTTTTAGGACGTCTTCTACCATAGTATCTACAATATCCAGCCGAATAAAAAAGAACGGAGTCGGCTTGGTGGATTCAGTTTGAGTGAGACGCTTAAATATGCGGGGCAAACAAACGGAACGATTTGAGATCGATTTCTTATTTTTGATTAGTTGTTGCCAAAGTACGATGATATCCGACGTCACCCACAAAAGCTATGGATAATTCACATTAGCATATTACTTTCGCCCCACCTTCGCAGCTGATTATGAAACGCGCTGTTAAACGATAGTATTGTTGCTACGAGCTAAGCCTCTCGGAGCACAAGGAGTTGACATTTCTATGACGTAAGCTTGGCGAATTTTGCTCGTCGCTGATTTGATAGAGCAGTTTCGCCCACAGAGCCGATATCGTTGACGATAAATATTCATTGGCTCGCTTCCGACCTTGAATCACGAGGGTCCGTGTGCGCAGCGCATCCGCCTGTCCTTTTATAGCCAACAAAGAGGGTTTTATTTGTGACGTTCAAAAGGCTGGTTCCACATAAGAGTACAACTAAGATAATGCTTTTTGGACAAGGTCGTTTATACTATGTATTAACTCAATTGTTCCAATCGGCTTTATTTGGTAAAACATACCATATAGTACGGTATGGTAACCATTTGTTTTCGATTCGCTATCGACTCATAAAAGAATCATGTCACTTCCGAGAATGGTATTTTCTGTTTAAGAACTTTAGAGAAGCACGTGCCTTGCTAATCAGTGTCGTTTACCTGTGCTCTTATTTTTACGATAAATTCTTACGAAAGGAGACCTCGTGATACGCTCTTAACTTGGGTATAGCTAAAGCCTCGCAGACGAGACGAGGACTCGCGTTTAAGCCTTAGTTAAGTCGCTTTCTTTTACGCATCTTGTGAAGGTCAATTCCGTAGAGTCTGACCAGGCCGATAACACTGTACATCCCATAAAGTTCGTGGTTGAATCTTCTCCTCCACTCTTCATTAACACAAATGGGACCGGAGGGTCACCTGGGAATTTCAAGAGAGGGATCTACTTCTCAATTGCCCACTGAGGCCAATGAAACAGCGGTTGACAAGAGTTATTAAGAGTGTAATCTCAGCGCTGGTATTTGCTGCTTTTGTCATTACTGAGCTAAGATAGACCAAATCCATGGCAGCCTCAGATTTGTAGCTGCCCATAGCGACGTTCAGATCAAGATGACGGTGGTGGATGTCTATCCTTAATGACATCATAAATGTTTCACTGCTCACAAAAGCTTCACTGACGTCTCGATGTGCTCTCCCAAATACGTCAGTGCCATTAGCATATGCAAGCAATTGTGCAGACTTAAAATAGATCGTGGTGCCTATTGTATTGGTTAGTGAGCTCCACATAATCTTTTCAAGAATGATATTAAAAAAGTCACATGACAATGCGTGGCCCTGCATGAATCTTTTTTGGCATCAAAGGTATCGATTAATTAGGCATCGACCCTAATCGAGCAGCGAGAATTCTCCATCGTCAAACTCTACCACCTGACGAGTTTGGCAGGGACGTCAAAACGCGACATGGCCTTGTATAGCCGGTCATATGCGGGCTCAAATTTGATAAATAAGTGGTGCGTATGGACTTGGAATTCGTGCATCTTCTCCAGGATCCCTCGCAGTGCAAATATCCGCCTTATCGTGGATTTTTCTGACCTATCCTAGTTAAGTTCCCCCTTAGTTTCTTGACGTCTGAAGTAACATATGGCCGAGCGTTGTCGTGCTGAAAGATCACTTTGTCATGTCCTTTGGCACATTGGGGATGTTTAATGCTTGGTTTAATTGGATCAATTGTTGTTGGTAATGGTTCGAAGTTATGGTTTCACTAAAATGGAGTGAATGGATTTCATCAGATGCATAACATTAGCTCCTTGCCATGAATATCGGTTCGGTCATTGTATATGACACATAGCCGGGCTAACCTGTATATGACACATAGCCGGGCTAACCTTTTTTGTGCTTTGGATTGTCGCAGTGGATCCACTTACCATCCACCGTTAACATTAGATGCAAAAAACCCTTCCGATTTTGTCTATGGAGTAGATGTTCCCACGTGAAAGAGCTGCGTCTCTTGGCTTGAGTTTTTGTGGAATCCAATGTCCTTGTTTTTGCACTACACCCATTACCTTAAGACGGTTTGAAATCGACTGTTGAGTCACCCTTAAGGTTCTAGCGATCTCCTCTTGAATTTGGCATGGATCTTGGTACAATAAGGTTTCCAACTCAGGGTATTCAAACTTTATCAGCCTCCCTTGGCGTTTTTCTGTCACTGGTGTTAAAATCGCTCCTATGCTTCACATAGCAGTCGTTGTCCCTCAGCAACGTTTTCCTTTCCCGTAAATGTTGTTTTCTTGGCACATAAGTTGACATGTTTGGAGGACAAACAATGAGTGTTGTTTAATATGAATATAGTTACAAGATGGTCCAATGCGATAGGATACCAACTACGCAACTGTTTCTAAAATCTCAAAACTTATTTCTATACATAATGATTTATAACCGCGGAACCAATAAGGCCCGATAATATATCCATTAACACTGAACCTTGAGAGTGTATTTACTTTTCTGCTGACAGCACTCACCTTATTTTAACCACCATTGCTGATTAATCCATTATATGCTACCTCTATCTAAATGTCGTCGATATATGATTCTTGGGTAATGCGATAGGTTGTTAAGTTGGCACGGTGAAGTCATTCGGTTATTTTGAATTAAGGATTTATTTAAATGTATGCAGGAATAGTCGGATGGCGAATCTAAGTGTCGGCGTCAAAGATTTCTGTAAAATCACTACCGACTACCGAGAGAATGAAGAGATTTCTCCATAGATATTCTACATAACATAGCCTTTTCAGAATCTTCACCTAAAGGGGTGACAGTTTTCTGCAATCAAGCACGTTTCAACTTTTCTGCAGTCGTTTGGCTAACCAAGCTGGCGAAAAGAATAATCTGGCGGCCCTCATCCATGTCCTATTGTAGTCATTTCATGTCAGTAACAACTCGTTTTTAGATATGACATTTCCTAGGCCTGGCTTTTAAAAGGAACGCTTCAAAGCTTTCTATTGTGTGTCAGATCAGGCTGATGTTGTTGACCACATGGAAAATGGAAATTACCTACATGAGGACATATGCTTTGTAGATCTGTCAAAGCTATTTGACCAAAATATTTACCAAATTAACTTCTTTTCCCAGCAGAAGCCCCATGGTTTGGAACTATCGAATTTTGCGCTCATTCTCGTTCTTTTACGGCAACCGGATGACAGTGAACACTTTACTATAGAATATGGCTAATTTATCATGGTCCTTCTCCTTCTCTCGATTGGCAGATGTTTCCCTGAAAACATTGTAAATTCATGTAAATTCAAACGCGCTTGAAGACACTCTATTTTACAGACAGTAATCCGTTAAGGACGACAAACTCCCCAATACGATTTCTTATGCAAATATTAACTGACAAACGCATCACTTCCACGAATATGTATGTAGGTCATCAATAAACTCGAAATTCCCAACAATATTTTCGTATCTTGGCGTTTCAGAATAAATTGCTACTAATCTAGGCAATCCTCCAACTTGCTAAACTAAATCCAATGCCTTAAAAGTCTTTAAGGCTTCCATTCATAGCAAACCCATCCCTAAAAAAAAAACAAAAAGCCCTTGGAACTTTTTAACCAACTTGAAATCTGTTTGTCCCCCTTCTTTCCTAACAACGTATGTTTGTGTCTAAACTTAAAGAACAAAGCAAAAAAATAAAATAAGGAACGAACATCCGACTGGCTTTTACTCAAAATGGAAAACTTTCTTGCTCTTGTCTAGAGTTACGTGCTCGGGAAAGCAAAAGGCGACCAACTCTTTTTAAAGTCTTCGTCTCAGCGTTTAAAGCTCTACTGAAATCGCAGTCGTTCTACTAAACCGCAACGAACAAACTTATTGCAAAACCACTTAAAAACACATCCCGCCGTAATAATATAATCCTTCATTCCCGCCGGAGGTAGATCACCATACACGCATAATATAAGTATTGTTTATTCAGATCCTAAACTCATACTCCCCCTCAGGGCTTATAAAGATTAGAAAAGAAGAAAACGGCAGAACGTTTCAGATACGGGTGGAGAGCTTCTCCATCTTTAATTAGTAATTTTTCTTTGATATTAGAATAACCTCCTCCTGAGCCCAGGAATGAAGGCTGTCAAACGCTGCCCTGATGAAGACATGATGTAATATCTGCGGTTTGGAAATGGTTCGCCCTGTTGGGTATGCTTGGCATGCGGGCGAACGAGCAATTCAGAGTGGTATGCCGTCTCGACGACTGTAGCGTTTAAGGTGTAACTTTCTTTGAATGCTACGCGCTCAATTATGAAACATGACTCATTATGGCGTACACGCGTAGCCAATAAAATGGCAGGGGCGTTGATGATTTGTATTGGAAATTTAAATGTTCAACTCAAGTTTTGTGTATTTTCCGGCGTATTTGTATTTTCCGGCGTGAGTATGGCTTTTGTGAAACCTCATGTGGTTGATGGGCATTGACGTTGGGAAAAGTTTCTTGACTGATGACGAGGCACGCGAAAGTAATGGATGATAGATGGAAATTCAATTCAATACGAGGAAGGGCAATTAGTGATGATGGAAGTTGTTGTGGGGTGTGGGGTATCCTTCATTCCACGAACGTGAGTTTCCACTTCTGCCCTTGTGAATATTAGGGGAAAGTGAGAAAACATCTTTGAAAATGGAAAAGACCTGAACAATTTACTTAACAAACATGCTAACACGCTTTTTGTTTATTTTGGGAATACCTGCCAAATCACGTCTTGTTCGATATACGCAAATCGATTGTAGTTTCAGCGCTACAATGTCTAGCTGAACACTATATGTATAAACCGATAAGATTGTTAAATGTGCTATGTTATTACTAATTAAATTAAGAGTCTGCTAAGTTAACTAACTAACCATATCTATTCCATTTTGGTCGGAAAACAGGATTGCGCTACAATGAGCATATGCAAGTGTGGCGATTTAATTCCGGAAATTTGGTCATCATTCGGGGACAGGCAACACTAAGTCATTCACACATCTGTCTGGATAGGGAGACCCCTTCATTTAGTTTTCATCCAAGGCTCAAGTCGCAAGCACATTTGTTTGCGTATTTTTGAAAAAAAAACTCTTTTACTGGCGTTGTGTATGTTGTATGATACATTTTGACATCCCTGCCAAGGTCGTCAAGTTGTGCAGGATGACAATGGAGAATTATCGCTACTCCATTAAGGTCGGTAAGGAGATAACCGCGACCTTCGATGTCAAAAAAGCATTTGCAGAGGGCGACGCAATCTACTTCAAGTCTGCACATTCGCTTGCAGACCCTTATGGCGTTAACGTGATTAGGAGAACGCAGGGAGACGTCAACGAAGCTTTTCTGAGCATTGAGGAAGAAGGGGCTAAATTGGGTCTGAAAGTCAACGGGGGCAAAAGCAAATGCATATATGCTGTCGTCAAAAAAATATAACCAGATGGTCACTATTGGCAGCTATAACTTTGATGTAGTCAGGGATTTTATCTTGGCTCACTGGTAACAAGCGGCAATCACACTAGGACTGAGATTAGAGGCAGACAAATGGATGAAGACGCCCTTGGTCCTTTCGAGAGGAAAATTCTCCGTACAATCTTCGGTCCAATTTGTATTGACGGAATGTAGATGAGAAGATTCAACAGCGAAATCGGCCAATTACGATGTCTACGGATCCAACGTCTAAGATGGCTGAGTCATGTAGAGGGAATGGACTCCTACCCCGAGGGACGACGTTGAAAAAGACGGCCGAATCTAAAATGGCGGACACAGATTGTGTGTATTGGTTTTACATGAGCACCTACCTTTACGGTCTAATCCCACGGTGGGCTTACCCACAACCGGAACCAAGGCAAGCATTGGTCTTTGCCCCAGAGTAGTAAACTATTCTGGTTCAATTAGTGAGCATGCCCTTGATGAAGGCCGAGGTCTATCTAACACCTCTTGCAACGGGCTCTTCTAGGATACTTCGATGCCATATGTTCCCGCGATGTTGGGAAAACCACAGCCACCACGATGCTCCCACAAGGGGGCCTACCTCAACCGACAGGACCGGAACCTTCGGCGAATGACTTTAATACTATTAACAGTAACCGACTACGTTCCGGGGGCTTCCTGTCCCCGTGGTCCCAAGTAGAGCATTTTGGTATCTGCTTCGCGACCGAAGTCACTTACAGATAAGCTTCCTCAAAAGCTTAAGCCTGTCAACTTCCCTCCGTCATTCTGAGCGTGCCAGGATTTTAACACGCTCGACTGGGTATTTTTGAATGGGCCTCCAGCCAGGCCCATTTCCACCATGCACCACCAAATTAGGAAAACTCGAAAGAATTATTTTAAATATCTGGGGATTTGTAATCCCTTCTCCCATCCTCCGGATTCTAGTCGCCTCTTACGACAGGCATACCTTACCCCGGGAGTATTCAACACCCCTACCCGGTGAGCGGGATTTTGGTCGCCTCTTACGACAGGGACGCCTTACCCCAGGAATATTCTTTCTAGCCCTTACCTGGTGGGCTTATAAAGAAAACTCAAGGAATTCTTTCAGATATCTGGGGATTTTTAGTCCCTTTAAGGATGAATAAAGTATCTGCTACATTTTAGATATGTGGAGACACCTTGGGTCCCTTGTTTAATTAAGGAAATTCTAATATGTAGGTATCTAGAGATTTAGAGTCTCTTAACTCCCCGTCCGTAAATTCCAGAGTGTGCTAGGGATTCGGCACACTCGACTGGGATATTTTTTAAAGTGGTCCTCCAGCCTGGCAACCTTTTCATTAAGGGCGTGTATGACCCACCGCCTAGGAATCATCGACAGCCCCGAAGGGTACTCTATAATTCCGAAGAGTACCTCTTTAACCCTGAAGGGTGCATCTATAACCACGAAGGGTTCTTCTGTAACCCCGAAGGGTACCTCTGTAACCCCGAACGGTACAATGTAACAACTTCTATATGGAAAAAATTATGCAACACAGGTGTTGTCAATGAGAAGTGATCAAACATACTGATGAAGGCATAACACTCACAGTATATGGTCACTTTAAATTCATACTCTGTGTGTGCAGTTCTTATAAAACACCATAAGTGCATGAAACAGTTTCTGAGAACTACAACCAACGTGAAAATTCGGTCGGTTCCTCTCGAAACCTATCTAGGACAACCACCCCTGAAGAGTAGTGATCGAACATCTAAGACCCAAGCCATTGCACTCTGTTCAGGTTGTAAGAGTATAAACCCTTGAACCTACTCGAACTTAAAAAAAAAAAATAAAGCAACTTTGGAATTCAAGGTTGGTAATGGTCATATGGCTTACGTGGCAATTACAGTTACTTAAACAAACTAGATACGGGAAATTCAACTTGATGTGGTCAATATTTGGTTTGGAATTTCTCTGGATGTTTTAATTGATATTTGTTCACCTTCATATGCAAACAAATTCTTCATTAAATTAAATTGTCTTTTGTTTTTCAATGAAGATACAGTGTCTGCATGTCATTAAGTCTATTGGATAAACATTCACCTAATAGGTACTATGGTAACAGCATAAAATTTAATTGATTGTGGTTATATCAGGCAAATGAATATTCTTAATTGAACTATTATATTTGTCAATAGATACGGAAAAATATAGCATCTCAGCTATTTGTTGACAATTAAATTGAAATTTACTCAAATCTACAAACGCAGCGTATTAATGGTAACCTTGTATACATACAGTGAGCACCAATATAAAGTTAACACAAACAATTTTGGGATTTTGAGATCAATAGCATTTAGATAAGTGCTTGGTGTTTTTTATTTCTGGATAATTTTAAAAGGCCTGGATGTACTCTCTCTAAAAAATAAATATTCTTACATTCCAAAATAATATTAACAAGTTTATGGCAATAAAAACTGAATTCACTGAATTCACGCGTCAATATAAAGTTAACAGATTTGAAAATAATATTTTAATATGAGGTTGAACCACCTTTTGCTTTTATTACTTCTTCCAATCTCCTCGGCATGGACTCTACAAGTGCTTTTGTAAATTCTAAGCTTTACGGGCTGTACAACGACATGAGTCTAGTCAGGCGTCTACGGATTCAACGCCTAAGATGGCTGGGCCATATAGAGAAAATGGACGCAACAGCCCCAGCCCGAAGAGTCTTTGGATCCAACTCCGAGGGACGAAGAAACGGAGGACGGCCGCACTTAAGATTGCGCACACAGGTGGAAGGGGACGTCAGCCACCTGGGTGTGTGGCAATGGAAAAGGCTAGCAAAGGATCGTGCTACTTGTAGGGGCATGTTGGTTGAGACTCAAGTTCACCCTAAACTTTAGCGCCCAATAAGAAAAAGTCTAACAGCACGTTAGACAGATATTCAACTCAGGAAAAAGGCAAATATTTAAATAATTAGCCAATTGAAAGGAGATAGTGTAAGTGTTAGTACAGTGCGCAGAGCACTTCATGCTAAGGTATATTTTGGTAGAGTTCCATGGAAGAAGCGGCTAATCTCTCTAGTCAACAAAAGAAGCGTTTTGAACACGTGCAAAAGTATAAGGAGAAGGACTTTTCTTTTTGGAAGAGAGTTCTGTTCTCAGATGAGAGCAAATTTGAAGGAAAGAAACTGCGCCTTACAGGAACAGAATTTAGTATGTAGCGTCAAACATGGGGGCGGATCTGTGATGGCCTGGATATGCTTTGCGCCTTCGGGAGTCGGCAGTCTTGTATTCATAGAAAATACAATGAAAAAGGAAGATTATTTGAAAACTTTACAGACAATTCTTCTGCCTAGAGCTGAAAAGTTGGTCATGTGTCAGTCATTGATATTTCAACAAGACAACGACCCCAAACATACAGCCAAAATTGTAAAAGAGTGGCTACTGTATAGAACTTCTAAAGAGTTGGATCATCCTCCTTGCTCCCCAGATCACAATCCCGTTGAAAATCTGTAGGACCAACTGGATAAACAGATCAGGAAACGAAGTATTACTTCGAAAGATGGCCTCAAACTTATACTTCTTGAGGAATGGGAAAAATAATCTCAGGAACATTAAAAAGCCCTTGTGGAGTCCATGCCGAGGAGATTGGAAGAAGAATAAAAGCAGAAGGTGGTTCAACCTCATATTAAAATATTATTTTCAAATCTGTTAACTTTATATTGACGCGTGAATTCAGTGAATTCAGTTTTTATTGCCATAAACTTGTTAATATTATTTTGGAATGTAAGAATATTTATTTTTTAGAGAGAGTACATCCAGGCCTTTTAAAATTATCCAGAAATAAAAAACACCGAGCACTTATGTAGATGCTATTGAACTCAAAATCCCAAAATTGTTTATGTTAACTTTATATTGGTGCTCACTGTATGTACATATGTACAGGATTGCGTTAATGGCCTGTTACATATGTAGATGCGGATTGCTTCATTCCTGTTGCTCATGAGGCAAAGCCTATGCTTAGATGAAAAATCGACGGATAATGTTAACATAAAAAATTAGAATTCAACTGACAGATTGCATTTCATCTGCAGGAAGTCAACATTCTCTAAAACGGATTTCACTTAACGAGGGTGGAAGCCTTCTAAGGATCCATCAAAAAGAAAGCGAAGAAATAATGTTAAAGGAATCTTTCACTTCTAACGTAAGGGTTTGAATATCTTTTCGCGTAATGTGGGTGGGTTTGTGTGTAGCAGATATTCACTCTTTGCAAAGCCATCACTATTCGCATCTTTTTCATGCTTGTCTCAAGATTCGACCTTCAATATATGTATGTACGAGAGGTGAAAAATATTCCGCCAAACATATCACGAACACACTCTCTACATACGAGTACACCCCAAAACACTCAAAAATAATTCATCATGCATTTTGTCATCTTCCTTTATCCGCCAAATGCTCCACGTTGAAGGAGGTACGTAAAGACGGCAAAAAGATAAAAGAAAATATAAAGATTACGAAGGACGAAGGACCTAGCAAAAGATTTCCGTAAGCATTCACCGGAACAACAGTAGTGTTGCTGATGGTGAAATAATGGTGGCTGCACGATTGGGTGTGGAGCATGGCACACAAAAAGGCAACTAATATCTCAAAGGGAATATAATGGAAGTGGATGTGCCAGGTCGGGACGAAGATATCAAGATGATGGGGATGACAATGAAGAGCAAAGAAAAAGCAAGGCGAGAAGGAAAAAAAGTGAGGAAAAAAGTCCGTACATGTATTTCCCTGTCATTAATCAAGCGTCTCTTTTGGCTTATTTTGATGAGATGAGCACTATGGTAAGAACGGATGCAGGACGATATACCGATACGTCATGACACATATGCTGCAGGAAGCTTTTTGTCCAAGCGATGGCATAAAAATTCATCATCATAATAATAATAAAACAACAATAACAGCACACTACTAGATGGTGGTGTGGATTATGATAACACACCGGTAGTTTGCCACGAACTGGCTATCCTTTCGATGCGTGCCATCATGGTGGCATATGTTTTCGTCTTGAGTAATGGAAGACGTGCGGAGCAAAACGCTGTCACAATGTATCACGTTATACCTATCACGTTCGAGAATGTGGTTGCGGTACTCTATGGGTTATGACTCGAATGTGTAGAGAAACATGAGTTGGAATAGGGTGAGACGTATCTGTATTTTGAGAAAGCCTTGTTTGTCACATTCAATTCCGTGAGAAGCTTCGAAAGAATAAATGTATGTATTTTGACGAATACCAAATTGCAAATGCATCTTGTGTACCGAATTCGGAACTGGGTAGTTCAAGCCCATTCGAGTCGGTAGATTGTGAGAGGGATTACAACAAGGAAATTGCCAATTGCCAGAGGATTCCTTTGGAAGATTGCCAAAAATTGCAATCTGGAAGAGGAGACTAGGAAACAGAATAAGCAGCATACCAGCTTAAGATATTTCGTTTTTTTTTTTTTTTTTTTCCTTTATTTACTCGTGCAAACCTAGAGAAGCCCCTTTGGAATGAATAGTCACAGTAGAGGAGGTAGGACGTCAAACAATTAAGAAAGAACTTGTTACAACTTTTTTGGGATAGAAGGTAATGCAAGGGATTTAAGAAGAACAAGAGATCCGTTTCTTATTTGGGAATGAGAAGGACACAATGGCTTAAGATTTGTAGGGAAGCAAAATAATTTCTTTATTGAAGCCCGGCAACAGAGGGAATTTTTTTTACAAATTTGGACTTCAAATAACCTTTCTCCTGCCTTGACATGCCTTGTATTTGGTGCGCTGATAACAAATATTTCATGTATTTAATTGTTAATATTGTCGAATGTGTACCACCAATTCTTCCATGGTTCGAATAAAAAGAAACTCACGCCTATAGCTTAATGTTAATGATACGATGTCATTCCACACTTATACTTCATAGGAATCTAACTAATTCATTAAATGTATCATTCGCTCTATTCATCATCATACATTCGTTTCAATGTACTTCATGACTTCCTTTTCCGCTTAATCGCCATCATAAACTAATGTATTTCCTCGCCAATGAGATTTAATTAATGACGAAAGCTAATTAATGAAATTTATGGCTTTTTACAGATTTCCTTCAATGTAAGTTAATTTGGCTTTACAATTCTAAGACGATTTGATTGATGTCAATGCTAGAGCTCGCCTGTCTTTTGTCCTCATGACCAATGTATAATAGAATAGATGCTTTATTATACTCCTAGTTTAAAAGAGCATTTGGATTTTTTTTTTCTTTGTCCCGTAGAGTAAAAGAAGAAGAAACTAATGAGGCTTACGAGAAATCGTATTAGAGGAGCACAAAACAAGTCATAAATTGATTTGATCGCAACGAACAAGAGGTACTAAGTTGCTTCCTTTTCTGATTGCGATTAAAATTGTTTAGTGCTCATTTCACTTCAATCGTAGTGCCAATAAATTCGCCCTCTACATAGAAATTACCGCCTAGAAGCATGTTTATTTATAGCTCTTTTCATTCAGGGTTACGATACACTTCCCAAAATTTGTGATAAAAAGGACAAACAAATACTTGTTTTGGTTTTAAGAGGCTTGTAGGTATACACAATTTTGTTTGTTCTCATTTTATTTCTTTACGTTAGGTACATATAACCAATTTCTAACTCCCTTAGTCGACGTTATTCATGTTATCACGCATTAGAGTCTATATGCCTTGAAAGATGCGCAAAAGACCATGTACTTATAACTCACAGAATAATTAGTAAGTGATTTGTTTGCATATCGTTTTGTAGAAAATGAGGCTTCTGTCAAAAAATGCCGATTTGAATGTGGTGTCCCGGACAATTTTTTTGACGAAACTTTGCAATTTTCTTATTGGGCCTTAAAGTAGATTGCATTGGGCTTTCTCTAGAGTGGTATGTTGATAACAGTCTGCACGGTGTTTTTGGCATTTGTAGTCCTTTGTTGGCATCTTTCAAATGAAAGAAAGTAAATTTCCTGATACAGTGTCCAATTTCCTCCTCCTAGGTTTAGAGGAGGAAAGCAAGATGCCTCCTCGGATACACGGACAGATACTCGACGACGACAATGCACGAAAAAGGAACACGATTTGCGAGTATGCTCCTGGAATGTCAGAACCCTGTACACTCCCGGAGCTGCTCATAAACTAGAAGGATTCCTCACGCAGTACAAGGCGGAAATTACTGCGGTCCAGGAAATGCGCTGGATAGGAAACGGAAATTGCGATATTTATTACAGCTATCACAAAAGGTTGCACTTACTGGGTTGCGGATTTGTCGTGGGAAAGCGGTAAAGGTCAAAAGTCATCGACTTTAAACCTATAAGTGATCGCCTGGCTGTGATCCGCATCAGAGGTAGATTTTTTAACATCAGTCTTATACGTGCACACGCCCCTACCGAAGATGCTGAAGACCCTATCAAGAAGGACTTCTATGACCTCCTGGACAACACCTACGGAGCTTGTCTGGAGTACGATGTAAAAATCGTGCTCGGGGGCTTCAACGCCAAAATCGGTAAGGAGAACACCCTTAGATACAACAAGAGATAACGGCTTCCGACTCACTGTCTTTGCGAAAGCTCGTAATGCGGTGATAAGTAGCACACGATTCCCTCGCAAGCGAATCCACACAGCAACCTGGCGATCTCCGGACGGTCGAACCGCCAATCAAACCGACCCTGTGCTCATTGACGCAAGGCACTCGTCAAACATCCTGGATGTGCGAACATTCAGAGGGGCAAATGTCGACTCTGACCACTTCCTCGTAGCAGCAAGATTCAGAGCTCGACTGTCCAATGTCAGAAAGCTGCACCAGCCCATCAAGAGGAGGTTCGACATTGTGCGCCTGAGCCCACCGGAGGTTGCCAGAGTCTACAGGGAGCAGTTGAGCGAAAGACTCTACGGTATGCCTACGTCGAACACAAATACCAAATGCTCAGCCATTCAGGAAGAAGCCGAAACCACCTTAGGATACCTACCACTCCCGACAAGAAACCCGTGGTATGATGGCGAGTGTGAGCAGAAAAAGGCGTACCAAAAGGCGCTGCAGAGGAAAACCAGGGCAGCGCAAGAAGAGTACCGAGCCTGAAGAAGGGAGGAGAAAAAACTACTGCGACAAAAGAACAGAACCTTCGCAGCCTCCCAGCTCAAGGGTATCGAGGAGTCTAGGGATAAACATAAAACACGAGCCTTTTACAAGAAAGCCAAAGGCCATGCAGAAGGTTTCAAAAAGGGCACCCAGGCTCTTCGAAACTGCGAGGGTAATCTTGTCACCGACCCGCAGGGAATAGTGGATGTATTTAAGCAGCATTTCCAGCAGCTGCTTAACGAGCATGACCAAGAGAGAGTGGTAGGGACCGAGGAAATCCGAACTCCAGCCGCTGAAGTAGTCCTCCCAGCATCGAAGAAGTCGGCACAGCTATTCAGAAGCTGAAGAACAACAAGGCCGTAGGCTCAGATGGCTTGCCATCAGAGCTCTTCAAGGCTGGCGGCGATGTTCTGGTAGGGAGCATGCACCAGATCATCTGTAGAATTTGGGAAGATGAAAGCATACCCGACGACTGGATTACCAGCTCTATATGCTCCATCCACAAAAAAGGCGATCCTACCTCTTGCAAAAACTATAGAGGCATATCCCCAGATCCTGTCCAGCGTATTTTGTGAACGTCTAAAACCATTTTGCACCGCACTAATCGGCAGCTACCAGTGCGGCTTCCGGCCCGGCAAATCAATTATGGACCAAATTTTTACACTTCCACAAATCTTGGAAAAGACCAACGAGTTTCGAATCGGTACACACCACCTTTTCATCGATTTCAAAGCCGCATACGACAACATTCATCGTGAAGAACTGTTTGGTGACCGAATTCGGGATCCCGGGAAAACTGATCCAGTTGTGTCGCGCCACGCTAAAAAACACGCGATGCACCGTGCAACTCGGTTCTAGGACCTCGGAACCATTCGAAACAAGCACCGGATTTCGGCAAGGAGATGCGCTGTCATGTGACTTCTTCAACCTGGTGCTGGAGCAGATAGTGCGACAGGCAGGCGTCAATAGGGAAGGCACTATCTTTTACAAGTCCATACAGCTGCTAGGATACGCGGATGATATCGACATCATCGCGTGTTCTCGCCGTGGCATTGTGGAAGTATTCACGGCGATTGAAGAACATGCGAAACGAGTTGGTCTTAAGATCAATGAGGATAAAACGAAACACATGCTGTCAAGCAAAAACCAATCCGTCGCTCACCACCTGGAACAAAATATAACAATTGACAGCTACAATTTCGAGGTAGTTAAGAAGATTGACTACCTCGGGGCAAACGTAAATTCCACAAATGACACCATGGTTGAGATCCGGCATAGAATCGCCCTTGGCAACCGCTGCTACTTCGGCTTGTCCAAGCAACTGGGGTCAAAATTCCTCACTGGAAAACCAAAGTCATGCTTTACAAAACGCTCATACTGCCAGTCTTGCTGTACGGAGCCGAAAGCTGGACGATAAGCAGGACGGCGGAGCTGATTTTGGGTTCTTTTGAAAGAAAAATTCTGCGCCGGATATTTGGTCCTGTCTGTGAGGAAGGTGAATGGAGAAGAAGACACAATTGCGAACTCTACGAGCTGTAGCAAGATGTGGATGTAATCCGGAAGGCATGGATCCGTCGACTACACTGGCTCGGCAACATCGAGCACATGGACATCAACTCTCCAGCTAAGAGTGTCTACGACTCTGAGCCTCCTGGTTCGAGAAGAAGAGGAAGACCGAACCTCCGGTATAAAGACCAAGTAAGACACCTTGGCCTTAAAAAATTGGAAGCAGCGTGCCCGGGACCGTTAAGGATGGAAGGCAGCTATAGCTCAGGCTCAGATCCTCCGTGGGTCGCTGGCCTGATAAGTAAGTAAGGTTTAGACAGCTTGATATATGCATGTATCAAAAAAAAAAAAACAATTAAAGACAAAATACGACTGCGATAAATCAGTCATTGTTAGGAAAACCAAATCAAAATCGAGGCTCAGACTTTTAGTATTCGAATATATTTTAAACTAGCACTGGTGCTGTGGTGCGGTCTTATCATGAGATTAAACCTTGCGCTACGCTTACTTAATTCACCGTCCGAATCACACAGTAACATTTTATGGAGCAGCTGATCCCCTATACTCTTTCGGTTGGTAGCTTACAGCGATTTTCTTCTTCTTCTTCTTTTTCATGACGCTACAGGTCGGTTTAAAGGCCTTTAAACAGCAAACAACTCCAGCTAGCACGATCTCTTGCCGCCACCTCCTGTTGCACACGTTTCTTGAGGTCCTTCTTCATTTGTATGCGCCATTTGATTCTAGGGCGTCCTCTGTTACATTGTCCCAATGGCTCGGATTCGAAGATACTTCGGGCCGGAGCTATGTTTTTCATACGCTCTACATGGCTAAGCCATCTTAAGCGTTGTATCCGCAGACGCTTAACCAGGCACATGTCGCCGTACAGCCCGTACAGTTCGCGGTTGAATCTTCTCCTCTAGATGCAACGCACGCCAACAGGACCCAAGATCGCACGTAGAAATTTTCTCTTGAAAATATAAAGAGCTCCCTCACCCGCTTTCAATAGCGTCCATGCATCTGCACCATAAACCAGGACTTGGATAATTACTTACTTACTTACTTAGGTGGCGCTACAGTCCAGTATGAACCTGTGCCTCAACCAGCAAACTTCTCCAGTTGGCACGGTCTTTTGCCAGCTGTTTCCAGCGACGCACTCCCAGTTGGTTAAGGTGGGGACCCAGATGGAAGGGGCACCTGGGTATGCCACCTTAGATTCGGTCGTCCTCTGTTGCGTTGTCCCTCGGGGTTGGACTCGAAGACTCTTCGGGCCGGAGCTGTGTTTTCCATTTGCTCTACATGGCCTAGCCATCTTAGACGTTGGATCCGCAGACGTCGTACGAGGCCCATGTCGCTGAACAGCCGGTATAGTTAGTCGTTGTATCTTCTCCTCCACTCCCCGTTTAAACAAATGGGACCATAGATTGACACAGAATTTTCTTCTCGAAACGACCTAGGGCATCTTTATCCGCTTTCGTTTAAGTTCAGGAGTCTGCGCCATAGACGAGAACCGGAATGATTAAGGTTTCGCACTTCGCATTTTTGGTCTTTCGAGAGAGGGCTCTACTTCTCAATTGCCTCTTGAGCCCAGAGAAGCAGCGGGTGGCAAAAGTAATTCTGTGTTTGATCTCAGCATTGGTGCTTGAAATAGATCGTACCTCTTATGTTGGGTAGTGAGTCTCGTATGATCTTTTCAAGCACGATATTGAATAAATTACATGAGAGTGCGTCTAAATCCTTTTTTAACATCAAAGGCCTCGGTTAATTCGTTACCGACCTTAATGGAGCAGCGAGAGTTCTCCATTGTCATTCTGCACAATCTGACGAGTTTGGCAGTTATGTCAAGGCTAGACACGGCGCTGTACAGCTCGTACCTATATACTCTGTCATACGCGGCCTTGAAATCGATGAAAAGGTGATGGGCGTCGATTTGGTGTTCTTGGGTCTTCTCCAAGATCTGCCGCAGTGCTAATATCTGGTCTATTGTGGACTTACCTGGCCTGAAACCACACTGATTAGATTATCCACAAAGGGCTTCAGGCATTCACACAGTACGGCAGGGAAATTCTTGTATGCGATGTTAAGAAGACTTATTCCCCTGTAGTTTGCGCAGTTATAGGGGTCTCCTTTCTTGTGGACTGGGGAAACGATGCTGAGATTCTATTCGTCGGGCATGCTTTCCTCCGACCATGTTTTAGAGACAAGCTGGTGCATGCGTCCTACCAGATCATCTTCAGCCGCTTTAAATAGTTAGACAGACTAGCTAGTTCGACAAGCGCCCGCGGCTTTATTGTTCCTGAGCTTTGGAATTACTTGTTTAATTTCATCTTGGTCGGGTGGACGAAATTCTCTTACATCTTCGTCCGTTGCGAATGGATCTTGCTGCCTGACAGCGGTATTAGAGCATTCATCGCCGTTAAACAGTCTACAGAAGTGTTATTTCCATATTCTCAGCTGTCCGTCTTCATCCCTTCAGGATTCTGTTCTAGCTTTATAGCCCTGGCTTGTTCGTTTTACTTTTTCATAAAACTTGCGAGCATTATTCCTGTGATAGTATCTCTCCATCTTCTCGATCTCACGCTTTTCGTGCTGTCTTTTTTTTTCATAAAAGCGTGTGTTCCTCTCTCCGTTTCTGCTCGTAGTGTTCACGAGTGGCTTCCGTCCGTCTATGTGACATGGCTTTGTAGGCGTTTCGCTTTGCTACATGGGCTTGCCAGCATTGTTCATCAAACCAGTGGTTTCTAGCTGACAGAGGGTTGAAACCCAACACATCAGAGGCAACGTCTCTGATGGCACGCGGGCAATGCTCCCACTGTTGTTCTGTGGATTGCTCCGGTGTCATTGGAGTTTGGGAGGGGTTGAGGGAAACTCGATCGGCAAAGATCCTAACGGTCTCCTGCGATTGTAGCTTTACGACGTCGAACTTTCGTTGTCCAGCTCGATTCCGTGGCATCCTTGATATCTTCATTCGCGTAGTGATCCGAGTCGATGTTGGCTCCTCGGAAGGTTCGTACATCTAGGATGCTGGAGGAGTGTCTAGCGTCCATCGTATCGTGATCAATCTGATTGATGGTAGACTGATCAGATGATCGCCAGGTTCTCTTGTGAATATTGAATCGTGTGCTAGTCAGAAGGAGGACGTGGCATCGTGCAGGCTATATTTTCCCGTAATCGACTCAAATATGTCCTCTTTGTCCAGTTTTGCATTAAAATCTAGAACTATTTTTGTGTCGTAGCTGGGACATTGGGCATAGAATCTGTCTAGGAGATCGTAGAATTTTTTTTTGAGCCGATCGTCCTTTTCTTCGGTTGGGGCGTGAGCGCATGTCAAGCTAATGTTTCCAAGTTTAGCTTTGATGCGGATTGTTATGAGGCATTTGCTTACATCCCGAAAGCTTAAGACTTTTTGTCGGAGTCTCACTCCAGTTTATCGCCTGCATACGGTATGTTAAGGGACCTCACATTCCAGGTGCAGACTCTCAAGTCCTCTAGTTGTTTGCAGGGGTCGTCAGCTTTGTATCCAGAACAACTGTTTTTTTTTTCCGTGATAGGCATGTTACACCTAAGCACAACCCACAACCTGTAGGGCCAAGTTCCTTTTTCCCCTGGAACAGGGGGTTGGTTCGCTGCACACATTGGTTCATTACCTGGTGGGTGCGAGGCCAGCTATCCAGGGGAGGCCACGCGGAGGCCTTGAAATCGATAAATAGGTAGTGAGTGTCGATCTGTCGACCTTTTAGGGTGTTGACGAATGGTTTCAGGCGTCCACACAAAACAGCAGAGAGAAATTTGTATGCGATGTTAGGGAGACTGGTCCCTCTATAATTAGCGCAGTCAAAGCGGTCTCCTTTCTTGTGGGCAAACAACACTGAGATTCCACTTGTCGGGCACGCTTTCCTTCGACCATACCTTACAGATCAGCTATAAGGCTGACTTCAGCCTTGATATTGCTATCTTGACCTCGTCAAGTTGTGTCGAACATTCTGCCTGACAGTATTTGAGTCTTCTTGGCCGTTTAACAATTTGCAGAAATGATTCTTTCGATTTCTCAGTGTCGACTTCGACCCTGCTATAAGTGTCGACTCTCTACTCCTTTTCTATTCGTAGAGTTCACAAACAGCTCTCGTCTTTTGATGCAGCATTGCCTTGTAGGTGTCTTGCTTAGCTGCGGGGCCTGCCTGCACTCGTCGTCAAACCACGGGTTTTTCTTGGGCGGTGGTGTCGCTTTCTCACTTCTTCTTATCTTGGCCACAACAAGGAAATGATCCGAGTCGATGTTGGCTCCTCGGAAGGTCGGGGCATCGGGAATACTGGAGGAGTGTCTGACGTCGATCGCAATGTCCCTTTATGGATGTTGAGGTGTGCGAACCGCGTACTCATCCACCAGCTTGTATACGTTCTCGGTTGTGTTATCGTGCAGGCTGTGCTTTCCGATGACTCTGGCAAATTTTTCTTCCTTTCCCAGTTGTGCATTCAAGTCTCCTAGAACGATCCTGGTATCGTAGATGGGGTATTAATCGTACGTTTTTAATAGAAGATCACAGGTGTCATCCTTGCTGTTGCCATCCTTGCCCTCTTTGGGGCGTGAGCGCAAATCAGGCTAATGTTGCTGAATTAAGCCTTGATGCGGATTGTTATGAGGCGCTCGCTTATATATTTAAGCTTTAGTCTGTCCCGAACAACAAATCCACACCCATATAAGCGCTGCCTTCCTCCTCTGTAGCAATCGCCGTAAAGGAGGTCGTAGTTTTTCATTCTCTTTTTACCCGTCCCGTCCCACCGCACTTCTTGGATTTTGGTAATGTCTGCTTTATAGCAGTCAAGGACATCCACGAGTTCATCGGCTGCACGTGGTCTGTTAAGGGACCTCACATTCGACGAGCAGAGCCGAAATTCATTGTCCTTTTTCGTTTGCTGGGGTCGTCAACAGTAAAACCATCCTTGTCCAAGGCTTGAGGTTGTCCTTCTGGACGTGAGCATACAAAAATGTTCGCGCAGTTCCAAAAGGGGTTTTGTCCAGGTGGCTCCCACTAACCAAAACCGTGAACACCGCCATTGATCGACCGATTGATAATCTCGTCCGCCGCGGTCCTGAAGTAGAGTAAAGCCCTTGAACCGGCTTACCCTTACACTTCCCATTCTCTCGTTAGCAGCCCCCAACGATTTCCCATGGGGGTCGGCCCCCGAGCTTCTCTCAATCACACATGTTGTGTGTGATTTCATTTTTCCCATAGGTGAAAGGGACCTACAGTTTATTGCCGGTTCCGAACCGCGAATTTAGAGACAATTTTACTACAGGGGGTTTTGTCAGAACCCCGCTGAGGAGAAACACCGTGAAAAACACATTCGATGACATGGCTGTGTCGGGATTCGATCCCGTGTCATCGGCGTCAGAGGCCAACACACTACCCACTGCGCCACGGTGCTCTCACAGCGATTTTATTATAGAATTTTTAATTTTCGTGGGGAGAAACACCCCCATTTATTGGGCTTAGTTCAAGCCAACTTTATCTGACATAATCTAACTTAATCTAACTTATAAGCTTGGGATGGTGTGGGAGGGGGGCGTGATTAAAAAGACGGGTTTTTAAGCATAGAGTCTCCAGAGGGGACCTCGAAGTGCAAAACGTAGGAATCGGCATTGGATGCTCTCGAATCTAGAAATGTGGGTTTGTTGGTAAGGGGACCACACTTGAGAGGTGTATTCAAGAAGGGGCCGGACAAAGGTTGTGAAGAGGGATCGGGTAAGGTAGGGGTTGGAGAATTCTTTAGGCCATCGCCTTACGAAGCCGAGTGCTAAATTAGCTTTAAGGATTATCTCGTCGATATGTGTCCGAAAACTTAACTCCTGTTCACATAATATGCCAAGATCCCGGATAGCCTGAACGGTGGCTCTGAACTGATTATTTAGATAGTAGAGACAGGGAGGGGGTTTGATTCGTTTACGTGAAAAAGTAATGGATTGGCATTTGGGAGTGCTAAGTTCCAAGCAGTTTTTGGAACACCAGGTGGAAAAACTATTGAAATCTAATTGGATTGGATGAACTTGGCATCATCGGCATATAGTGAGATATGGGAATGTTTGATCACCATTTCAATACAGTTATGGTAAGAACGAAAAGAAGTGGACCTAAGTGGCTACCTTGGGGGACACCGGAGGAAGCTAGAAAAGGTTTAGAAAAGGCAGATCTTAAGCGAACACTATAATAGCGATTGTTCAAGTAAGAAGATATCCACTTCACGGAAATGGGATCGAAACCAAGGGAAGACAGTTTGAAGCGTACTAGTCTGTGGGAAATTTTATCAAAAGCTTTACTGAAATCGGTAGAAATAACGTCGATTTCATTGCCATTCTCTAAGGCCGAGAGGGTAAAGGACACAAATTCAACAAGATTTGTGGTTGTAGATCTGCATTTGAGGAAACCGTGTTGTCTGCGGGAGATTAAAGACTTGCAGCGAAAACTTAAGATTTCGCACAAAATGCTCTCAAAGAGTTCGGGTATATGTGACAGTTTGGCAAAGGGACGATAATTGTTGATATCGTTCTTCGGCCCTTTTTGGTGTATAGGGGTTATATATGCGGTTTTCCATAACTGGGGGAATTCGCCCAAACATAGCGATAAAGTGAAGATTTTCGAGAGAGGGAAAGAGAGGGTTGAGGAGCATTTTTTTTTAGGAATATAGCAGGGAGACCGTCAGGTCCAGGAGTGAATTCGATGACACAGGAGTCGACTGTACGAGGAAGAAAAGGTCCAAGAGGGAAATTCGGTAAATAATAGAAGTAAGCGGGATCCGGAACAAAGGACTCGTTGGCGAAAGATTGTTTGAAATAGGTGGCAAAAAAATTGGCGATAATGTTAGGGTCATTTGAGTTTTGATCATTGAAGGAGAGAAAGGTGGGTACCCATCAGATTTTCTTTTGTAGTTAACAAACTTAAAGAAGGACTTTGGATCGCTTATAAGATTGGCTTGCGTTTCATCTATATAGCGTTGATGGACAGAGTTGTGAAGGGGGGTAAAGTGAGGATAGCTACACATGTAGTTAGAGAAGTCTTTAGGGGACTGAGTACGAAGGAATATTGACCACTGTTTATTTCTTTTGTATACCATGGTGGGGAGAAGGACAAAGTTATGCGTTGGGAAAATGGGACGTAAAGAGAGATAGAATTAAATATTTCCCTGTAGAATTGGGATATAGCATAATTTAAAGTTAGATTATCAAAATGGAAAAGCGCCTATTTAAGGTATTCGTTTATTTAACTGTAGGAGGAGTATTCTGTGATGGAGAATTATGAAAAAAAGAAAGGAGGAGGGGAGGATGGAAGTTATCGATGGTAGAAAGGGAAAGTGGACAAAGAGAGACAGAAGAATTGAAGGGATCAGTTGTGAATATGAGGTCTAGTTGTCTACCCATGTAGTTTGAGATGGCACTAACTTGGCAAAGGTTTGAATCTGCAAGGCGATCCAAGAAGAGACATTCTTTGGCAGCAGAGGGGTTGGTGGCAATATGAAATGATTCTTCGTGTGATTGAGACCATTTACGATGAGGAAGGTTTAAATTGCCGAAGAGAAGGATTTCATTCTGCGGGTCTCTTAAATCAGTTATTTGGTCAATTGTGTTGATGGCGAGTTGATAAGATTCTATGGATTGTGAGGGCAAGATGTAGAAACAAGTGATGTAATGTGTCTTCTGGGGTAGCACAATCTTGACTGAAATAAAGTCGAGATGTGGGGAGGATGATACTGCAACGAGGCAAGAGTCAATTGAATTAAGGACGGCTAGAAGGACGCCTCGACAGGGGCAACCCTTTATTGACCAGATGTAAAACATGACCCTCACATACGTATGGTACTACGTTAACAACTATCCGCTGTTTGGGTATTTTTATGAATAAATCGGCTGGATAGGTAGATAAATATTTATATTCGTTTTATTCCATAATTTAAATTACAACGCTGTGATGGCGATGATTGCATTTTAAAGACTATTATAAATATTATTCAATTGGCTTATATAGCATATACACAGCGTTTTAAAATCAGGAAATTCAGGCAATAACCGACAGAAATTATTTATTTAAATCAGTTTTCCCCTCGATTAATTTTCTTTTTACAATCATCGATATGACAACGATGGTACTTTGTAAAGTGGACAACTGGTATTTCCAAACAATAATTGAAATTATTCACAAATGTTCCAAAAAAAAATCAATTCTCCGCCTGACAGGTCAAAATATAAGATATGTTAACACTAACAAGAGTTGAAAGTTGTTAATTAACAATTTGAGTGGAACGAATGAATAAATGTGTGTTGCTTTTTTGCAACATAATTTATTTGTTTTAATTAATGAAAAAAAAAAGTCTGACTTCTAATGAGATTTTTTCTGATTTTTTCACGTTTATTACGCATGTTAGTAGCCTAATGGCATACTGTCAGTTCCGTATACCGTATGTATTTGAGCGTGACTGCGTTTTTTTCAATTTTTATTTTATTTTTGAAATTGATTTAAAATCGCTCGTAAGTAAATTAACAGCGATTATATGAAGCAACGAAAATGTTCGCTTAATTGAAAACTTTATTTAATCATATCGACCGACTTTAATTGTTTTTAGCGCAAAATTTCCAAAAATGCCATTCAGCCTCATGCGCAAGGACTCCAATGCCAGCATGTGAAATGTCATAGAGCATCGAACTATAGACGAGGGGTTGAATTGTTTGGTGGATCTATACAATCAAAGTAGATGAGTTTTATTTGCAATTTTAATGAACGTGTTTACGGATATTGTCCATATTTAATGGTTTTCATGGGTAATTGCAACACACTCGCATGTGGCTTTGCGTCCAACATGGTCGGGCGTGTATTGTGTGTTTATGTCCTTAGTGATATTCAACCATTCGGCAAGTAATAAACATCTGCATGTTTGCTTAGTGCTCTATTTGTAACTATAGTTGTGTATTTCCCTTTTTCATGTCCTAACTCAATTCATTTGTTTGAATAGTAAACTAATTCGTTCGTCTGATAAAGAGGTACGTATAGTCATAACAGCTAGGATTTAACGTTTTGTAATAAACCCTTACTTTATATAATACGGAGTGCAAATAACCATTGTTTTCACTGCGTACTACATATAATTTAATACGGAGAAAGCCGTGATATAAAACGTATCCGCGCCTTATTTTGGAAATTTTTGAACAAAAAATGTTCTCCATTGGAAACCAATTTAACCAGGTATATATATAATCGACAGCTTTTAGAGGAGCCAACATCGACTCGGACCACTGTCTTGTGGCAGCCAGGTTGCGACTTCGAATATGCGTGGTCCAGAAAAATCGAGTAAGGCCAGCGGCATACAACGTCGCAATACTACAATCGCAAGAGACTGCCAGAGCCTATGTCAATCGTACCTTAAGTACGAAAAACTCTCCAACACCTGCTCAGACCGTACAACAGCAATGGACCCGTTGTCAACAAGCCTTGGAAAGGCGAGAAGCTCGCGATCGTAGAGATGGAGAGATACTATCGCAGGAATGAGGTTCGGAGGTTTTATCAACGAATAACACGCCAGGGATATTAGACCAGAACGGAAGCCTGCAGGTACGAAAATGGAAACCTAGTAGTGGATTCACAGTCGGTACTAAGAATCTGGAAAGACTACTTCTGCAGACTGTATAACGGCGATGACGAAACAGTAACCGCTGTCAGGCAGAATATACCTTTCACAACGGACGATGAGAGCAGAGAATTACGTCCCCCTGACCTGGACTAAATTAGGAAAGCTTTCCCTAAGCTTAAGTCCAACAAAGCTCGGACTACCTGCCAAGCTCTTTAAGGCAACTGGAGATGACTTGGTTGAGAGTATTCACCAGCTCATCAGTAAGATATGGTCAGAGGAATGCATGCCCGATGAATGGAATCTCAGTATCGTTTACCCGATCCACAAGAAAGGAGACCCCTCTGTCTGCGCCAACTACAGAGGAATAAGCCTTCTGAACATCGCTTATAAAATCTTCTCTGCTGTTCTGTGTGAATGCTTGAAACCGTTCATTAATAAACTGATAGGTCCATATCAGTGTGGTTTCAGGCCTGGGAAGTCCACTATAGACCAATTATTCACACTGCGGCAGATACTGAAAAACGAGTTCCAGATCGCCACCCACCACCTGTTTGTCGACTTTAAGGCTGCACACGATAATATAAATAGAGACGAGCTATACAACGTCGTGTCAAGATTGCATGTGCAGGATGACTTTGGAGAACTCTCGCTGCTCCATCAGCGTCGGAAGCGACCTAACCGATACCTTTTATGTTAAAAAAGGTTTTAGACAGGGCGACACGCTATCGTGTGACTTTTTCAACATCGTCCTTAAAAGGATAGTGCAAAACTTATTGATCAATACGAGGGGCACCATCTTTTTCAAGTCCACACAACTGCTCGCATATGCCGATGACATTGACATAATTGGACGAAGTCAGCGAGATGTAATTGAGGCCTTTACGAGTATTGAGACGGAAGCGGCTTAAATGGGACTGGCGGTAAATGCGGGCAAAACGAAATATATGCTGTCATCGAAAAAGGACACGAACCACCGGCGTCTTGACCAGGGCGCGCATATTGACAGGTATAGTTTCGAAGTCAAGGACTTCGTCTACCTATGCTCTGCAGTGACATGCAGAAATGGCATCAATGCTGAAATCAAACACAGAATAACTCTTGCCAACCGCTGTTTCTTTGGGCTCGGGAGGCAATTGAAAAGCAAAAACCAAGGTCAGCATATACAAAACGATTATCATCCCGGTCCTTCTTTATGGCGCAGAGACATGGACCTTATTGAAAGCGGATGAGGAGGCCCTTGGTCGTTTGGAGGGAAACATTTTGCGTGCGATTTTCGGCCCGACCTGCATAAATGTGGAGTGGAGGAGAAGTTTTAATAGTAAACTGTACGGGCTATACAGCGACATGAATATAGCACGGCGTCTTCGGATCCAACGCTAAAGATGGCTGGGTCATGTTGAGCAACACAGCTCCGGTCCGGAAGGTCTATGAATCCAACCCCGAGGGGCGACGCGATCGAGGACTGCCAAATTGAAGGTGGGTCAACCAATTGGAAGAGGACCTTAATCAACTAGGCGTGCGGCACTGGAGACTGCTGGCGAACGACCGTGCCAGTTGGAGAGGTTTTTTGACGGAGGCCCAGGTTCGCCATGAACTGTAACGCCAAAAGAAGAAGAAGATATACATAATCGACATGTCCTCTTCATGTAGAACTTAGGTGGTTTATCTGCGAAAACTTTGGCCAAGTGATTTTCAGCGACTGTTGGGCTATTTAATTTTTTTACCATAATGAAAGTTTTTGTCAAAAATCTAAGGTACCAATTATTGCACATATCCGTTCTATCCTGGGCTAATTACCCTCTCCAGAAACTGCTAATCAATCCAAGAAAAAATAAAGGTAAAATCGAATCCAGTATAGAACGTTTCACAGCCTTTTGTGACGAATTTAACATTCCTCATAAGCCCATTCGGCCCTGCCCACCTTTCCATCAAGCTGGTTCCATCAGTCGTCTTCAGTCATTTCCTCCCTCAGATCCTACTAAAAAGCTTCCACTTCACAAGAGACATATCGGGCCCTTTTCCGTGAACTTAAAAACGGCAAACGGGATCAGATAGCATCGGCTTCAGTGTCACCTTAGAAGAAGAAATTATACATTTTTACTAGCCGCCTATAGTTGCAAGAGGATTTTAAAAAAAAATCGCCATATGCACCGACTACCTCTCAGCTATAGATGCAATCCTTAATAACAATAACCAAACCTACTACCCCTCCAAAATACATACGTATGCTACTGTAGCTCCAATCTCACAAAACTAAATTAATATGGATCCCCGGACATGTAAAAACCCGGGAAAATTAACTTGCCGACGGAACAGCAAAAGATACCATCAAAACTCCTTCCCCCACTTCACCCGATTTTAACCACCAAGATCTTAACAATTTCATTAAGAAATTGACAGCCTCCTATCACCTTCTCCTTTGGTATAGAACATCACAATGGTATAGAAATATAAATAAAAACAACGTTACAATTAATAAACAATTACCCTAATACATCTGTAACAATATCCCGACTTTAAGCATCAAAAATAGTCCGTCTAAGACTCGGTCCCAGTAAACTCACCTATGAGTAGTACCTCTGTATTAACACATCCCCATACGGCAATCAAAACCAAATCAGCGTCCACCAATACTTTCCTAAATGCCCCTTTTTCTCAACCCATAGACAAAAAATCTTGTCCAAGATCAATTAAACAATCTCCTCTCCAACCCAAACCCAGAGATTGTAATAAAAATTCTTCATTTCCTAAAGGAAAATAATTTATTCCACTTAATCTAAATTAAATTGAACGTATACATAGCCGAAAGCCATTGGTGCTTTGGCTATATAAATAGGTAGCTACCTTAACATTTTGCAGAAGACTTGTGGGGGTCATTACGGGCCATTCAACTTTTGCTAAGCACCCCTGCGTGCTTGGCATAAGTGAGACGCCTATCTGTGCTGCATGTTGCGAGGAGGATGACACTGCAGGGCCTTTTCTCTGTGACTGTCCCGCCTTGTCACAGATGGCTTCATCGAAAATCCCTACTGTAACTGTGGGCCTGACGTTGAACCTTCTCAAAGGCAACATTCTGTAATACATTTCCAATATAGTCGAGAGCAGTTCAACAAATCAAATCAAAAACAAATAGATAGAGGATATGAAGCAAAACATGGCCCTCCTATTCAAAGACCAAATTAAATGACGTCCCCAATAGACACCGTGCCATCATGGCTAGAATCGTCGTAGCCAATATGGGCCATTGGCTTATAGGCATCCGTTCTAACATTCACCGCCGTAGTTATCACAACACACACACAGGGGAAGGCCTGCACCATTTTCTCTGCGAATGCCCAGCACTGGCAAGGCACAGATTCTGCGTCTTTGGCAAATACTTCTTCGACGACCTCTAAAAGGTAGCCAAACTCAGTTTAGCCAACAAAACCAGTTTTCTGAACTCCATAGGCTGAGTTTAAATGACATCGCCTTTCACATCCCTTAGGTTTTACAAGTTTTGTGGCATTAAATGGCGCCTGAATAGCACCTCAAACTACCTGTCTACCCAGAGCAAACCACAGTTTTCTCACCGTTTACAAGCAAGCTTTTGTAGCGCTTTACCTTTTTTGTAGTAAACTAAGCATATTTCTTCAGATTTTTCACTCATGTTCAAGTCAATATAACTTTTTAACCAAAAGACAGATTACAAAACTGTGTTCATAAGAAATGTAGTCTAAAATGTCACCCTTTAAATGAGCGTTCGCCTGACTTTAATACGTGTTTTCCTATAGTCGCTTTAAAGTAAGGCTTACGGTTTCTTTATGCCGACAACTTAACGACTACCTTCAACAAGGTGCTTTTTCTAAACAAACATGCAAATATCCCAAGAGAATCAATTAGCTACAATGCATAATCCGGTCATATTCCAGCCAGTGAAACTAATCCCGAATCTCTACTGTAACCATACCGTACGAGTCTCCACCAAAAGCGTTGTTTTTAATAAGAATTTATGCCAGCATTTCCACTGGCGAAAGCCTAACACAAATTTGAACAAGAGTACGGCACTATTCACCTCCGGGTTATATTAAATGTGCACAAATTAGGACGTGGGACGCCGTAAACAACTACTGAATATTACCGACTTTAAGGCTCAACATACCATATGCTATGGTCCTCGTTATCGTTTTCATATCTTCACAACTGAAAGTTTATACGCATTTACATCGTGATGTTTAATAAATAAATTTGCTCGTGATAATTAGACAAATGTATATATCACCACTACAGTGCCGCAGCATTACACCCATGAGCAAAAGACACATGGTCTTGTGCTCGTATACAGCGTATAATGTAACTCTATATCTTCGTTTTGTTCCACTTCGGATTACCCTTACAGATGTCCTCTGACTACAGCCAACTTGTAGCCTGAGTAGCGCTTTTAAGTTTTCAAAGCAAGTATAAGTGTTTCTTTTTCCGTAACTGACTGACTATGTCTATCTCAACAAATCATGGCAACAAAGTATGAATTGAGTGCGTCTACTATTCCTCCTGTACTTTATAACATTGCCAATATACGAGTACAAAAAAAATATAAAGATTCCTGAGGCAGATTAACCCAACCCTGTAATGGCTTATTGTGCTACATATTAGCTAATAGTTTTAAATATATTAAATATATTTACGTAGATGGCGCTACAGTTCGCGGTGAACCTGGGCCTCAACCAACAAGCCTTTCCAGCTAGGATCCGTAAATGTCGTACTGGGCCGATGTCGCCGTACCGCACGTACAGTTCTTGGCTGAATCTTCTCGTTCACTCCCCGTCAACACAAATGGTACTGAAGATTGTACGCAGAATTTTCCTCTCGAAACGACCAAGGACCTCTTCATCCATTTTTGATGAGGTCCAAGCCTCTGCATGGTAGAGGTGAACTAGAATGATTAGGTTCTTATTTAGGGTCACTTAAGTTTTCCGAAGGAACAGCGGCTGGCAAGAGTTATTCTACATCTAATCTCAGTGCTGGTGTCGTTGCTACTTGTTACCAGTGAGCCAAGGAAGACGAAATCCTCGACTACAGCAAAGTTATAGCTGCCAATAGAGACGTTCTTGCTAAGTCGTGGGTGTTGAGCGTCTTTCTTTGACGACAGCATGTATTTGGTTTTGCCTTCTTTTACGTTTAGACGTACTTTAGCCGCTTCTACTTCAATGCTTAGAAAAGCTCAACTAACGTCTCGCTGCGTTCGCTGTCTGAATCCTTTTTTGACATCGAAGGTCTCGGTTAACTCTTTACCAAACTTAAAGGAGCAGCGAGAATTCTCCATTGTCATTCTGCACAACCAGACGAGTTTGGCAGGGATGTCGAAACATAACATGGCTCTATATAGCTCATACCTATAGGCACTGGCAGACGTGGCTATAAAATCGATGGAAAGGTGGTGTGTGTCGACCTCGAATGTATGGGTCTTCTCCGAGATCTGTCGCAGTGTGAATACTTGGTCTGCCGTGGATTTTCCTGGCCTGAAGCCACGTTGAAAAGAACCTATGATTTCAGGCGTTCACACAGTACAGCAAAGAAGATCTTGTACGCAATGTTAAGGGCACTTATTCCCTTATTTTTTTTTTAAGCTCCTTAACTAGCGCTATCAAGTAGCACAAGGCACTGCGACCTTTATAGATCTACTGTGCCTACTAGCTGATTAGACGATGAGTTTCTCCACTTCCTTAATGAAGTTGGGAATGGCTCTCGTAGGAGCTGAGATGATCCCTCAGGAGTTGTAATTTCACTGAGAAGGATACGCTCCCTGAGATGGCAGAAAGTAGCATACTTACAGAGTATGTGCTCTGTAGTTTCTTCGTCCTCAAGACAGAGTCGACATTCAGTTTCAGGCGAGAGATTAATTTTATGAAGATGATATTTCAGACCAATGTCCCGTAAGCTAGCTGACTAGTCTTCTGATATCTACTCTATTAAGTTTGGGTATATTAATAGAGTTTTTGTTCAGTTGCCGTATATATCGTTTGGATTTGAAAGCACAGGTGCTGAGATTTTTCCTATTTGTCTAAGAAGATGTTAATCATATACTTGGGTAAGGTACCTTTCGCTGGAACCTTTCCTGGGGAGTTGATCGGCAATTTCATTGCCCTTGATACCTTTGATTGCACTACGTAATGCAACCTTTTAATTAGAAGGTGAGGTGGAGTAAATCCAATCAGTGCATCTCGAGCTGTAGGTTGGCATAGCGCATAGCGCATCTAATGCCGAGACACGTTTTTTGCTCAAAGTTTGTCCACCATACCGTGGACGCATAAGTTATATACTATCGCGGTATATAACCAGTGGTTAGGTCTCAATCCCTAGGTTTTACCGAAAGAGCGACGATAGGCCCACAAGGCCTTAGTCGCCTTTGTAATTTTGTTTCTAATGAAGTTCCAGCTAAGTCTGCGATCAAGGTTAATGCCTAGATACTTAACTGCTTCTGAAAATCCTGTGTTTGTATCATATAGAAAAAACGGAGCAGGACTGCAATATTTTCCTCTTTGTAAACGGGTCTAAGATTGTCGATCGCAATATGATCGATTTGATTAACAGAGAATTGATAAGAAGACTGTCAGGTCCCCTTATGGATATTGAGATGTAGGAATCGTATGATACGTAATATTATATTGCGCCCCGTCAAGGAATCTATTAGCCTGAATCCGTTTCCGGACGGGGTTTCGTGTAGGCTGTGCTTTCCTACGACTTGTTGAAAGACCTTCTAGAACAATATTAGTGTCTCAACTGGGACATATGTTGAATCTAGAAGGTCATAGAAGTCGTCTTTGACTCTGTTGTCTTTTTCTGCTGTGGGGGCGCATATCAAACTGATGTTCCCGAAGAAATCTTTGATGCGGGTTGTTATGAGGCGTTCACTCACATGCCGGAAGCTTAGGACTTTTTGCCTAAGTCCGCCTCGAACAACAACTCATAGGCATTGTGAGTCTTCCTCGTTGAAGTTTTACTCGGTCTATCCCGTCGCACTTCTTGGAGTGCGGTAATGTCTGCTTTATAGCAGCTCAGGGCCGTTTTTCTAGCCCGGTCTGTTAAGGGACCTAACAATACAGGTACCGAACGGATACTTATTGACTTATACATATATACACTCAAACAAACCAATAATACATTTGATCTTTAGCTTCATATGACTTGTTTCAATTATTCATATCTGGAAATTACATTTTTATTAGGCCTGCGACTCCCTATTTAAATCCATTCCGTTAATTAAAAAGTCAGACTATATGGCGCGAAAAATAAAGCACTTTGGGGTTTAAAGCAAAAACAATGTTTAAAATTTCCACAGACAGGAAGAGGAATCTTTTTTATGTTGCTGATATCATACATCGCATTATTACATTAAACGGTTGACCGCCACAGCAAATTATATCATTCAAGAGGTGGCCATGAAATAAAATGAAAACATTTTAACAGGCCCGCAATTTCTGTCTCCAAAAAAAAACAAAAATATTTTTATAATAATTTTACGGTTGGATGCCGTCGTGAGGAGGAAGGTATTCCGCAAATTTGCAGGGTCCACCCATTTTCGGTATTCGAATATATTTAATGCGGGCAACAGGAAGACCTTGTGACAAATAAATCGCAATAAAATCAATAAAACATTCATTTACTGGTGGGTTTTACTTGTATATTCAAATGTACGGCAAGATACTGAGAGTGTTCTGAATTTGAGTTAGTTTTGAGACAGACCGTTGGTCGCTAAGTTTGTGCGAGGTTGAGGTACGATTTCGTCAGTTTGAGGTACTTATTTACTTATAAGGCCAGCAATCCATAGAGGATATGAGCCTGAGCTATAGCTGCCTTCCATCTTTGACAGTGCCGGGCACACTGCTTCCAGTTGTCAAGGCAAAGTTGCCTTAGATCCGCGATTACTTAGCCTTTATAACCGGAGGATAACACTCTGAAGGTTCTACAACGTCACGCTGAGAGCGCGCGATGATGTCAACATTATTTGCATATCCTAGCAGCTGGGGGAACTTGTAAAAGAAATCGCCTCCCGTGTTGACACCTGTCCGTCAGACAATCTGCTCCAGCACCAAATTGAAGCAGTCACACGACAGCACATCTCCTTGCCGAAATCTGGTGCTTGTTTCAAACGTGCAAAAGGTACGTTCACACAGTACCCCGGCAAGCATCTTAATGCAAGATTGAGCAGGGATAAGCCTCTGCAGTTCTTGTAAGAGGTAGGATCGCCTTTTTTGTGGATGGGACGAATAGAGGTAATGTTCCAATCATCGGGCGTGCTTTCATCTTCCAAAACTCTACTGGTGATCTAGTGTTTGGTCCCTATCAGAACGTTGCCGCCCTCCTTGTAAAGCGCTGATAACAAGCCATCTGAACTTGACCTCGCTGTTCAAATTTCCAGTTCTTCCCCATCCACCAAAAACGTTTTTGGTTTTTTTTTCTTTATAGTTCGCGCAGGCTCAAGAGTCTATACTCCCATAATGTTTATCGCACAACCTGAACGGAGTGCAGTGGTTTGGATCGTAGACGTTCGTTCACTACTCTTGAGGGGTGGTTGTCCTAGATAGGATTCAAGAGGAACCGACCGAATTTGTAGTTGGTTGTAGTTCTCAGCAACTGCTCCATGCAATTATGGTGCTATGGAACGACTTTGAACTACAGACCTACCGCTCGACGGTCATTGATATTTACCACTGCACCACGGCCACCCCCCTAAAACGTTGATCCTGTCCTATGGCGTCTCTACAATTGCGGCATGATATCATATCGCCCATTGAACCAGAGCCCCTTCGGCTCGTAGAGCACAATATTGTATCCGAGAATAAGTCTGTATACCATCTAGCAGCCAGAAAATTGGAAGCCTCACAAAAGCGCACCTTCTTGTGGTATATATGTATCGTTGGGATATTTTGTCCTAAATATCAGGTTATTATGGCTTCTTGCAGTCCATTTTAAATATGAATTGTTTCCACGATTACCTTTCTTGCCGGTAACATGTCACATATCGTATACAGCAATGGTTTACTTATAGCTAGCTGGTTAAGCCTGTAGCCATACGATGCCTAGGCCTTTTCTAAGTAATCCAGATAGCCATTCGGGCATTTGTTTGAACGGCACTATGCCCCCCTTGAAAACAGATTCATTGTATGTGTGTATGTTGGCGTTACAGTCCATGAAGAACCTGAGATGAGCTTCTCTCAATCACCCATGTTGTGTGTGATTTCATTTTCCCATAGGTGAAAGGGACCTACAGTTTATTGCCGGTTCCGAACGGCGAGTTTATAGAAGCCCTTCATGACAATTTTACTACAGGGGGTTTTATCAGAACCCCGCTGGGGAGAAACACCATGAAAAACACGTTCGATGACATGGCTGTGTCGGGATTCGATCCCGTGTCGTCGGCGTCAGAGGCCAACACACTACCCACTGCGCCACGGTGCTCTCACCTCGACCCATTAGCTTAGGATTATATAGACCACCTTCTCAAAAATCTTGCTGATACTCAATAAGAGGTATTCTCCGGATTGTTCGTATCATTTCCTTTCTCCGTGATTGCCTGAGCCATTGTATTTTTGCTTTGGTGGCGTTACAGCCCATGAAGGGACAGAGCCTAGCTTCACTCAATCACCCATGTTGGGTGTAATTTATTTTTTACACTAGTGAAAGGCACCTTCAGTTTAGTGCGATTCCGAACGGTGTGAGTCGAAAAGCTTTTTCATGGTAAGTATGCTACGGAGGGTTTTTCCAATACCCCACCGAGGAAGGTCATCGCGATATGGACATTTGATGGCGTTGGTGTTATCGGGATTCGAACTCTCTCATCGGGGGCCAGAGTCCGAAACACTAACCACTGCGCGACGGTGCGCGCCCTCCTAAAACCAAGTGTGGTAGGTTTTAACACACAATATTGAATATTTCGTCAAAGCCCGCGGATTTCTTCTTTCTCAGTGACTGGAAGATTAATTGGAGCCCTATCGTTGGTAATAACTCCATTATTGGTGAAGGCATTGCTATGAAATTGTCATTGAACCTAGTGAAACTACCGCTCTCAGATCGCCTATGTTCTAGAAAATTTGGAAGATTGTAGAGGTTGAGCAAGACTCTATTTTCCATGTCGTGTTAGTCACCTGATGTGATCAATAGTAATATTCTCCTTGCAAACCCGCTCCTAAGTACGAGGAAAGATACTGCCGATATTAGAATTTAATGAGCTTAACATTCGCCACCGCTCACTATTGACAGCTGAAGTGCAGGGTTGTAAGGTAGTGAATAATTATAAAAAGTTGAGGGGACTGTCGTCAGCGAAGGAATGAATCAGATTAGAAGTGCAGGCAGGAGGTTATTTATAAAAATGGGAAGTAGTGTGGGAGACACCCGGAGAACACCAGTACTTAAAACGTGGATGTCAGACTTGAGTTTGCCCAAAACAACAACTCAACGTTTCGAAAAGTAGTTTCTAATCTATCGAAAAAGGGATTCATCCCGAAAGTACGCATTTTCGACAAAAGGGCTTCGTGCCAAACCCTGTCAAATGCTTTTGAAATATCCAGTGCAACTAATTTCCTTTCGCCAGCTTGATGAAGCGAGCGATTCCACTTATCAGTAAAATATGCCATCAAATCACCCGTGAATCTGTTGCTACGGAAACCACTTTGCCGATCATTGTGGCATTTTCGCGATTCAATTTTCCGATAGTTGGGAAGAGCCCAGATGAGTAGGAAAGGAGAAAAAACTTACACAGTGGTTTTACCTAGAAGGACACCACTTCAGAACTATTATGGAAACGCCATCTGAGGGCGTCGTGGCGCAGTGGTTAGTGTGTTGGACTCTGACGCACGACGAGCGAGTTCGGATCCCGATAACACCAACGCCATCGAATGTTTATTTGACGCGTCCCTCCTCGGCGGGGTACTGGCAAAACCCCCCGTCGTATACTTGCCATGAAAAAGCTTCTCGATTAACGCCGTTCGGAAACGGCATTGAACTGTAGGTTTCTTTCACCTGTGTGAAAAATAAATCACACACAACATGGGTGCTTGAGAGAAGCTTGGCTCTGGTCCTTCATGGGCTGTAATGCCACCAAAGAAGAATCTGAATCAGCGGATTTGGGTATGTCGGATTCTTTGAGGACCCTTGCAACTAGACGAGTACGAAAGTGAATTTGTCCCATGATGGAATTGATGCGCTCTAGTACCTACATTGGGAGACAAAGTGCTAACCGTGAGCTGTAGTCTGTCGGTGTGGATAAGTGTTTGTATAAACGACGAGGACGAGCTTTTAATGTTTTTGACAAATGACCAGTAACTTCTGCTTCCTTTGAAACACTGAAGGATCTTACTCCTCAGTTTTCGGTCGGCATGGAATTTGACTCGTCCAATGTGGGTACTGTAGTCAGTTCTGACTAAATGTATGTAAATATAAAAAATATTTTCTAGATCAGAGTACAACCCCTCGGTTTATCGTCAGCTCAGAAGCTTCCTATATTTCAATGAAATGGCAAACCAAATCATTTAAAAGAAATTTTGCCGCAATACTTCATCCAAAAAAAAAAAAAAAAAAAAAAACTCTCTTAGTGCTCTTAGCCTTCATCAAAAACTCAACCGTGTCAACAAATTATTATCCATCAAAACCACGTGCTGCTCGAAGAAACTCCGGCATCAAGGAAACGCTTTTAAAGGAAATTCTATTCAACCATATAGCGAGGTAGTCACCCTCCTCACCCAAGAAAAAAAACAAAAAAAAACATTAATCATTCGAATAATCGACAAGTTAGCAATGAAACGACCAAAATCAGGAATCAGAGTCAATGAGAAGTACTCCACAATAGTCTGCATTATTTATCATCTATGCCAGCATTCACCAGGATGGTCATGCAATATCGATGTCCACGACCACGTTCTACGTTTAGTCACCAAGCGACGCGGCAATTGTGTGGGTATGACAATCCTTTCGATAGAGCACTCGAAAATTGAGATAATAAAACTCAATTACACTGAATAATGACTGCACATAAATTCTCGGTGATTTTGCAAAAGCCAATTAATTCAAGTCATGCCGACTGTGGAATAGAAAGCGCCAACACCTCCAGCTGAGTCCTTGTGTGTTCATTGAAGGGACAGGATGAACTGAGTCCATTGGACAAGTAAGCACTATGGATTGCATGATGGCGGTTGTGGCTAGATCTGTATGTTTTTGTTCTTGGCTGCCTATCTTTATTTTTATTTTTTGCAACTATCCGATGGCTTAACATCGACGCATACACGAGGATAGATAGATAATGCAACCAGGATCCCGCAGGTTAGAAAGCAAACGTAACACTCTAACCATCAAGGTGGTGTAGAATTGTATTTAATGCATTCATGCAAAAGCCCTCATCTGTAAATCGACAGTGGGAAGGGAGTACATATTTTTACCCTCGCAGTATTGTGCAAGCCAATCAAAAAAATTAAAAGTATCTACAAGTATCGGAAGATAACATTTTATTTACTGTGCAGCAAGCGAATTGAGAAGTGGTAACAAAACTGCGGATAGCATTACATGCAAAGCGTTCATTGACTCATTGTTCAAGGGTCTGCGGATAGATTGAATAGATGGATACATACGAGTATACGCGTAATGAGGTTAGGAATGCTATTGTTCGATGGGCTCGGAAATAATGTTTAGATTTATCGGAGTGTGAGCTTCTATCGAGCTTGATTCGCATCTGTTCTTTGTGATAAGGATAATCAAATTGTTGTATATGGCCGATTGCGTGAAATTACTTAATGCAAATGCATTGATATCATTCGTGCTTGAGTGAGCATTGCGTGAATTATGTCCTTTAATCGCTGTGATACGAGCCGATTATAGCCTTTTTCGAATTACAAAGGCAGTGAAACGGAGACATACAAATATTATACTTCAGAGAATGCTTCTATTTGTTACAAACTTTCGAAATAAACTGTGAGGGCTTACACGAGGTCGGTCATTACTTAGACCCATTGATGGCTTGCTGTAAAATATTTATCTAATACATCACATCACAATGAAGCACAAACGCAACGTAACAATCTTAACCGGGCCAAAAGAATCTACCTATGCCGATGAGCATAAACCATTCATTTGCTATCAGGTATGCGGAAGAATCAACGTAAAAAAAGATTTGAGACCAATTACATCTATTCAATGTGAGGACGCAGAAATGTATATCGCTCATAGGAAAAGATTCCACAATAGTTGGATAGGTAGTTAAAACTTAAGGGAATATAGACGGCTGGAAATTCTTTTTATCGAGGGTCATATGCTAAACGTTTTCTCAGATTCCTAGGGCAAGAGATACTAGCAAAACCAAACGTAAAGCTCAAGTTTGAAAAATCAGGTTAAGCAGAAGCTGAGCCATCAGTTTGTAGAGGAAAGGGTGAGGGACTAACAGAGATCTCAAATCCTTGGCATTGACGTGAGAGCTTCGCCCGAATTTAATATAGTTTCTGAAAATTACAATGAACCACAGAGTGATGATGTCTCACTCTAGTCTATATTGTTCAGTTCATGGCAAGCACTAGTCTAAGATTAGCACTGGATGTCGAACAACCAGTACTTAATGGCCTGGAAGTTGCCTTAATTGCTTTTTGCGATCTCTTGTAGAAATGCCGGTCTTTCATTACCCGCGTCCTTTCATTGCCGTTCCCTTTCTGGGTATTTAGAGCTCCTAAATCAGATCGCGGTTTTTCAGTGACGGTAGGTACGTTTTTGTTTTTTTTTTTCGAACTTTTATGAGAAACCTAGGTAATGTTAATATTTCATGTTTGGTGGCATAGGCTTTTCTACATTTTTTTGTGGATGTTCGTTCAGAGAATTTCGTCTGCAAAAAGATACGGATTCGGTGCGAGCAAGCAGTCAGATTATTCGAGGAATATCTGCAATATGACAAATTTGCGAATACTAGTTTGTTGCCGACTTTTCCTGGCATAGAATCGAATATGCTATGCTAACGATTCCGAAAAGCACAATTTTACAATGAAACATCGTCGCTGGTACGGCTAGCGTTTTAGGTTGATGAGGTGGCAGGATGCAAATAGTATATGACGAAACAAAAAACAAGCCAAATCCCTTTTTCGCAAAATCATCGACCTTCACAACAGTTCGCCTGTAACTCTACACAATGATTTCAACTTTGCTCACACTTTTCAATCCTTCGAAGTTTACTCATTCAGAACTGTGGTCATAGCCTCTTATCCCTTCTTCCCTTCCGCCATGGTGATAGATTTTATTTTAGGGAATAACGAAAAGCCGTACGGGGCAATATCGGGATAATAGACTGGATGCGGCAACGTTGGATTGCTTTTTTTCGCCAAAAACGCGTGTAGGATCCAACTCTTCTTGGCGAGTTCGGGTTGCAGACAGAAAAGTTCCCAGCCTCTTCAGGAGGCTCACGGGACGGGAGCTCATTCAGATGGATCGTCTTCAACCGATTGACGAACCTTCTTGAGCCGCTTTGCCCATTCAAAAACACGTTTTTCGATATGCCCGATACTTCTTATCGGGCGCTGTCCCGAGGACACTTCCACCTGTGTGCGCCATCTTGCCTTCCTAAATGCGGTCGTCCTCTGTTTCTTCGTTCCTTGGGGTTGAACTCAAACACTTTCCGAGCTGGAACTGTGCTCTACATGGCCTAGCCATCTTAGGTGTTGAATCCGTAGACGCCTGACTAGACTCATGTCGCTGTACAGTCCGTAAAGCTTATGGTTGCGTCTTTTCCTCCGTCACCTGTCTATTTTTTTAGGACCGAAAATCAGACGCAGAATCTTTCTCTCGAAACGACCAAGGATCTCCTCATCCGTTTTCGACAGTGTCCATGGGACCGGGATGATAAGGGTCTTGTACAGAGTCAACCTTATCGTTCGAGAGAGACCTCTATTCCTAATTTGCCTCCTGAGCCCAAAGAAACGTTTAATTTCGGAACTAATGACGTTGTTCCAAGTTCCAGGTCACTGCGGAGCCAAGGTAGGCGAAGTCCTCAACTACTGTTTGGCCCTCATTTACTGCCAAACTAATTTTGGCCGCCTCCGCCTCAATACTCGTAAGGGCCTCATTGACATCTCGTTACGTTCTTCCGATTATGTTAATGTCATCCGCGTAAGTAAGGAGTTGTAAGAACTTGAAATAAATCGTGCCTCTTGCGTTGGCCAGTGATTTTTCATTTCTAAGACGATGTTAAAGAAATCATACACTAGCGCATCGCCCTGCCTAGACCCTTTTTTGACACCAAAACTGTCGGGCAGATCTTCACCGATTCGGATGAAGCAGCGAGCATTCTCCAAAGTCATCCTGCATAGTCTGAATTCAGCAGTGATGTCAAACGTAAACGTGGCATTGTATAGCTCGTCTCTAATAACGCTGTCGTATGCGGCTTTGAAGTCGACAAATAGGTGGTGAGTGTCGACATGAAATTTTTGGTCGTTAAGAAATGGGTCATTCTGCCTGACAGGGGCATATTGACTAACGTGGCCCTTATACAGTCTGCAGGAGTGGTTTTTCCATATTCTCAGCATCGACCGCGATTCTATTACCAGGTGTCCATTGTCATCTATACAGGCTTCCGTTCTGGCTTTACAACCTTGGCATGTTCGCTTTATCTGTTGAAAAAGCTTTCAAACGTCTTGTATGCAATAACACCTCTCCAAATCCGTAGAGCTCACGAGCTGCTCCTGTTCTTCTATGCAGCCAGGCTTTATATTCCTCCTGCACTCGTCATCGAACCAGGTGTTTCTTCGCGATGGAGCCTTGAAGCCCAAAATTTCAGATGCAGTGCTTTTCAGAGCTTGTTTGCAAAGGTTCCACTGTTGTTCTATTGACTGCGTGGTTATTTAAGGTGTATTAGAGAGCTTAAGGGAGACGCGATCGGTAAAATTATGAACGGTTTCTGTCGGTAGTAGCTTTCCGACGTCTCCATACATCACCTGCAATTTTCGTATAATTTCCGAGGGTTTTTTCCATTTTATGATGTCACTAAAAAAGTTTTTTTTTCGAAAAATAAGCACAACATGCAAACAATAGGTACGTGCTGTCGACGTCTGTCTCGGATAAAGACTAAGGGAAACCGCCCACCTTTCTGGGCAAATGTAGAGTTATGACGGAATTACCGGAACGTAATTGCCACACCTCCTACTTTCCATAGGAATTTTAAGAAAACGGCTATTTACAGCTTATAGGTTAAATTTGAATAATCATGAACCTTCAGATAGAGGATGCTGTGCCTACTTCTCTAGTATGCGAATGCCCATATGTACATACATATATATGTGTGCACATGTCCTTGTCAACCCAATTCCAGCATGCACTGTTGAGTAAACCAAGACGAAAGTGTACTCTAAAATTATACCCAGTTATGGGTGTTGTTGTTGTTTTTTTCCTGCACTTTGCATTTAAAAATATCGTCGTAATGTTTCGAGGGACACATTCGTCTATCCTTCGTATCACGTGCTGCTTCAATTTGATTTTCTATTCCTAAAGAATACTAAGCAACGCTATTGTTGTTTTCTATTTTTTGTTTTGGCATTGGTGTCGACAGCAACTACCTGCAGAGGCTGAAACTGACAAGTAGGAAACAGCCATACAGATTACAAGCCTCACAAAAACACAATAGCGAAGGTGCTTGAATGCATTGACGCATATGAGAAAAGCATGTATGCATATATGTATACACCGAGGACAAACACACACTACCGCATTCCCATCCTTGCTTCTACGAATGCATTTTCATTTTTTTTAAGGAGAATTTCATTGTCACTGATTCCATCCTTGGTGACTACTCGCTATCGCGAGTTTTGGCAAATTTTTTGAAGTAATTTGGTCAAAATGAAAATAAAACAAAAAGGAAAACTGAAAGAAAAATCTAAAGACTGATGGAAGCACTTCGTGATTTAGTTTCGCATTTCCCTCACGTATCATTTGCCATGAATCTTGCACCTGATATAACTCACGTCGACGATTTTTCCGTACACCCGCAGATACATATACACTACATGCATCATAAAGGCAAGCATACGTGAATTATTCGGATGCTTGACGTGGAATGTATCTTAACCGCTTCTATGTATACCGATCATTTTCCCACACGATTTCTTAATTCGTTTTTTTGTTCTTGCTTCTATAAAAAATGAGAAAAATTACATCTAGTTTTTCCACTGCATTAGGTGGTAATGCTTTTAGTGGATGTAGAAGCATCCAGCGACTGGCCGTAAATTGCGATCTGGTACAATGCCAGAATTGTGGAAATTGAGCGGAAGCAGGGAACTAACTGGTGTTTGATAATGGGGGAAAAGGTTTTTTGTTTTTTTTTTTTTTTTGAAAGAAGAGTTTTATGTTCAATTTCTTTTTAAAATAATAAAACCAAAAACAACATCATTAGGTAACGAATAGAAATATAGCAGCACCCCTAACGCAAATAGCTATGTACATATGTGCTGTGTTAGGCCTCGAGAAATTATTAGCAAAAAATCCTTTAATTCATAACGAAAATACCCCTTGAACACCCACTGGATCTCGCGTTGCCAATTCTTTGAAATGAAGCGATCAAATTTCATAACTTTTCCTAAAACATTTCTCTGGACCGTTAAATTTACGAGTACATATTTCCATTTTTGAATATGATATCAGTCCATTGTGTGCTACTATGTGCCGGCTTAAAGTGGATGTCTGTCGAACTGAAGGCCCAGGTCTTCCATTTCCAATATAACTAGGTGGGTCGCAGAGTCTCGCCAAAAAATATGGAGAGGGCACAAGGGCATCAAGGGCAAATCTCCGACCAACTTGCTAGGAAAGGTTCTGGTGAGCAGCATTACCAAGTATAAGATTAACTTTCTCCTAGACAAATGAGATAAACCACAACATCGATCCTTTTGAAAAAGCGTTTAAGAACTTTGCCAATCGAAAAGATTTACGCGGCCTCTATACTCTACTCCATACTCTATTGGTATACTTCAATTTAATAGAGCCGATACCAGATGACTGGTCAGCTACGTAACGAGATACTGTAGTCTGAGGTATCATCTCAACAAAATTAACCTCTCTACTGAACTGATTGTCGCCTCTTTCTTAAGGACGACGAAACTGCAGAACACGTACTATGTAAGTATGCTGCCCTTTGCCACCTTATGAAGATTATCTTAGCTCCTACATGCGGCATCCTCAACTCTATTGAGAAAGTGGAGAAACTCCTCGCTTGATCGACTAGCAGGCACAATCGATCTACACAGGTCGCAGTGCCTCATGCTATATGTTAGCACTAGTCCCTTATCAACCAGGCCGATGTCGCTGTATATCTCACAAAGTTCGTGGTTAACGGGACCGAAGATTACATGCAGAATTTTTCTCTCGAAGCGCCAAAATGCCTCTTCATTCATTTTTTATAGGCCTTTGTGCTATAAAGGAGGATCGGGATGATTTAGGTTTTGGAGAGGGTCACCTTGATGATTCGAAAGAGGGCCCTAATTCTCAATTGCCTCTTGAGCCCAAAGAAGCAGTGGTTGGCAAAAGTAATCGTGCGTTTGATCTCAGCGCTGGTGTCGTCGCTGGTCACTAGCAAATGTAGAAGAAATCCTTTGAGAGTCTTTCAATCCCACCAATTAAGCCAATATAAATTGTACAGACATGAAATAAATCGCGCCTCTTGTATTGATCAGTCAGCTCCGCACAATATTTCAAGAGTGATTTTGAAAAAAGTCACATGACAATACATCGCCCGGCCTGAATCCTTTTTGACATAAAATGTCATTATGCTCAATCTGGCGACTTTGGCGGGGATGTCAATAATGACCCTTGTTGCTTACAATTAAATACTTTGTCAATAAAGTTCAGAAGAAAGTGAGCGAATTTTAGGCATGCCTGACTGATAGTCGCCGGTAGCTGTTGGACAGTTGGGCTTTCAGAAAAGTGAATACTTTCTATCCTTTCTGCAAAATGTGTCCCCGAGGCGAACATCCGATGGCCAATATTCGGTAATCATTGGGTCGACTTTGAAGACGACTGACTACTACTGAGAGTTTGGCCTTTCGGCATCGAATAGTGAAAAAACCTGTTCAGTATTCCAAGGTCCTGAATAGGCAAGTAAAAATAGACATTTGTAATCGAAAATAGGTCATGGAGATCAACTTACTTTTGCCATGCGTTTGAACCAATTAGCGAAATACTTTCTTCACTCCGGTTGAGGTATTGCCTAAATATGTGATTGCAATGCCTTTTCAGGCTCGTTATTGGATATCCAAACAGTCGACTATTGATAAGATTCAGGGTTCACATGGGTTCATATGAAACCCATATATAAGGACCACAGAAAAGTTATTACCCCATAGCTACACTATCTTGACGTTCAAGATTGCCATATAAATAGAATGAGTTGCGAAGACACTACGAATATGCCAACATAAGAGGATTTTTGACTTTTTGGTTAAGGTTGGAAGGACGATATCAATGAAAGAACCAAAAAAGCCTACGTGCACTGTATTTGTACCAAGTAGCCTTTGGAATGACAGGCTTTAAACCAAAAGTGGTATATTGTTTGTAAACTGTGGTGGTAAGACATATGGTTGGATTGTCTGGCTGAATCTAACAAATCCACACTCCGGGGGCTCTTGAAAAAATGCTGAACCTTCCACCCTTAACATGTACTGCGGAAGCATTACTAGGACTGCGCTAAGATTCAAATTGATAACGGACTATATCAGCTGACTTCCTTGCCGCGAGAGGAGATTCTATATTACAATACCTACCAGGGAAGGATGGACCAGTGGTATGTTACGTACGGGAAATGAACTGGCAATCTGTACCGACGGATCCAAGATGGACACCGGTATAGGAGCCGGATTCTATTTTCGAATATCTGTAGAGCTGATCATGGCTGTAGCGTTTTCCCAGGTTAGATTACGCAATCAAACAGACAGAACAGATCAGGTTGACAGCCATGCAGTCATCAGGGCGCCGCAGGAAATATGGATAATATCCAAGCTCGTAAAACTCTGCAGAGAGACTAGAAGAAGAGATATCAGATGTCAGTAAAGTGACCCGCTGCTAGGTACCAGGTCATTTGAATATTTCCAGAAATAAGAAGGCGGATAGATCATAACTGAGGCTGAAACGCCGCTCAGTTAATAATGAAAGCCCGTAAACGATGGTATCAATTAGAAACGTGCGCAACGGCAAGATCAACACAGTCCGTCTATGATAAAAAAAAGACAGAAAGTCTGCTAAAGTTCAGTCGTGGGAATATTCGATCGACAGTCAGTGCCCTCACTAGGCACTGCATGATAGCCTACCATACTGTCAGCCCCACAATGACTTCTGATAAAGCTGAAGGGGCGAAGAGTATACTGAATCCATTCGCCACCTACTGTGCGAATGCCCGGCACTAGCTGCAAAAAGGGACTAGGAGAGGTAAGTAACATAGGGCTGAACAGACTACTGGAATTTCTATCTGCATCTAGGTGGTTCATCTAAATGGAGAGGTAGGTAGGTACATTTTGTACGTCATAGAAAATTAAGAAGATCAGTTACTTTTATCCGTTGAACGTCAGTCAGGTCGTTCGGAAAGTATGATCCTAGGTATTGTTTTCTACTATATCAGAGGGCCGGACAGGCGCAGAGTAAGTGTTGAATGGACTCAACCACTTCTTCGTCTTCACGGCTCATACAGAAGTCATACGAAACTTTCCCTAGTCTTTGTGCATAACTGCCAATAAGACAGTGACCAGTGATGACATCAAAAAATATGCTGATGTCGATTCGATTTAGGGAGATTAGTCCCGTGGTTCGCTATCGGTTAAGTCGTGACCAGACTTGAACTACAGACCTTCCGCTAGGTGGTCGATGATGTTAACCACTGCACCACGGCCACTCCGTTTGTTTGTAAAAGAGTCCGCTACCCAACCCCTCTTTGGTTTTTGACCCATCTGCGTAAAAGTCCAGGCATTTTTGTCTTTCTGAACTTTTTGAACTTTTCTTTTGAACTTCTTGTGAAAAACCGTAATGGCCTCAATGTAGTCGGAGTTCTCTGCTAAAGTTGTCCTGTCGTTCAGGAAAGAAGCATGCCCGGCAATATAGCTCGTCCATTTTAAGCTGGCCTTTACTCCGTGATCAAGCTCAATGGCTAACATTTAAGTTTCTATGGGTTAAACATTTCATGGGCACAATGGACTTCTCGGAATCTAAGTGAGCATTAACCTCTCGTCATTAGGGCACCCATTTACCTAATCTAATCTAAGGCTTACTTGTAAGGGCTTGTTGGTTAATGCCTCTTGGTTGAAACTTGTTGGTTGAAGCTTGTTGATTGAGGCTTGTTGGTTGAGGCTTGTTGGTTGAAGTTTGTTAGTTAAGTCCTGTTAGATAAGGCCTGTTGGCTGAAATTTGTTGGTTAAGGCTTGCTGGCTAAGACTTGTTGTTGAAGATTTAATGGTTATCGCTTGCTGGCAATAGGAAGTTAGTTAAGGCTTGCGGGCTTGAGGCATATTTGTTGAGGTCCAGGTTTAAATAAGCTTATAGGCAGTCGACCGGTCGAAACAGTCACCAAGCTCTATTGAGAAGAGCTACATATAACAATTCAACTGTTTTTGATCTCATTGCCCGGTTACGTACATAAAAGCTATCCGTTGCCTTGTACCTAAATAGCAAATAACAACTCAGGTTTCACGCCATTCTATCCTGACACATTATTGTCCTATTTAACTCTGTTCCTCTAAAACACGTCTATACATATGATTTCGCAATCAATATCAACATCCTCACCATCGCCGTCATCATCATCATCACCACCAACAAAAGGGTTAGTTCAATGCCTGTTCCCATTTTTCTTCTTTCCACTGTTCGTTCTCTTTCTCACTTTCTCTCAGAAGGGAAACAAATGCGTTGAAATTAAATGTTTGACATTTTTAAAGTAAAGTGATGAAATACACACTCTCGCATGCAAATTGTGATCTTTTCCACCCATCTCAAGAACACATTGCCGTCACATGAAATTCATCCCTTGACACGAGAGAGCAGCTTCTGATTCCGAATGCCTCCCATCGACATGCATACATGTAGAGGAGTCCATTACATTCTCGATTTGTCACGCCCCACACGAGGCACACAGGCTACATTGCTAGCCTTGTCATTGCGTCAATTGTGAAACGTGTGTGTTAACCGGATACGGAAAGGCAATGGTTAAAGCATGCAAATGTTGGCAAATCTGGAGATCTCTGTTGAACATGTTTCTTTTAAAAATGTAAACATTACATTTATGAGTGCTGGATGATATCAGAACAGCCAACTATTATGTACATCGAACCCACGTAGCCCATGGAAAGTATCAAGCCGTTTCAGACCCATACGGGCCACGCATAATGGGGTTGAGAAGGATGAAAACAGAACAATCGAACAACAACAATAACAACTGGAGGAACATACATACACAAAAAAAAAAAAAAACAAGTTCCATGGCTGCTGGTGATACTATGTTGCCCTCACAATCACCCGATGGCCTTTATTTTGATTTCGCTCCATCGATGACGTTACTGACGACGATGATGCTGAATCCGAAGTTAAAGCCGAAGCTTCAGAGATGGAGATGAAGATAGTTATTAGGGTTGGATTCTTTTATACATATGTACATACGAGTACACAAAGTTGGGAAATGGATACATGCCGGATGAATGGAAATCAAACAAACTCTTGAGAATTGTAATAATGTGCTCGCACTCACTGTGTCAAATGGATATGAATACATACATATGCAGTCCTTTCGATACTTGGGGATTCAAAAATCTAGCCACCTCCGTATGATGGGTATTGTGGGTTTTGTAATATTGCTGTTCGGTGTCGTTGATGAGAATTAGGGAATCGTCGAAGTCGTCGCGTTTTTGTTGTGGTTTTTATTGATCCACAATAACCAATCTACGAAAGTGGAACAAGATGAATCGATCCAATGCTAGCGATGGTGATGATGTATGAAAAAATAAAAAGAATGAAAAAAATTCTTTTGATGTTTGGTGAGAAGGCCAAGAAGCATGTATGGATGTCAAGACTAAGTATCTGTTGCAAGGATGCATCACCGACTGACCTGAATTCGAAAAAGCACTTTTTCTAAAGAAAGTGTCTGCTTACTACAATATGTGATTGATTTAGCGACATTTCTTGGCCAAACCGTCATACCCGGATGTGGATGTGGCTATCGCTTTGAGATGACTTTCCATTCATCCGTGACGCACTCAGACAAAACAAATACTTCGCTACATAAGCAAACTTATTATCCGAGTACGAATATGTCATCTGGCATTGAAATCCCCGCCGCACATAAAATCAAATGTCCACCATATCGTTCTATTGCTTCTCCAACAGGATGTGCTACTATCCACGTTACTTCATCTTCGATGTCGTCGATGTTCTTTTTTTAATTTATGGATACTTGTAGGTTTCTTTATATTTTCTAACTCAGTTTGTCCTTTACTTTCTCGTTGTTTTTTTTTTTCTTTGCTTGTGTAAATTCCAAAGGACATGACATAGATGAGTGTTTCTATGTTGGCGGCAATGTATGTTCATTGCGCAACTTCTTCTTTCTTCAAGCACCGGGACACGACTACAATTGAGTAAATATTTGACATGGTCAAATACAGAAAAGTTGCTTCTTGGACTTTCTCATCTTCTTCTTGTTCTTATTCTTATTTTTCGCCGACGTCGTCGTCTTCGACCCATTTCTTACTCTCAAACATCTTGGTCTCGACTTCCGTTTCAGAAGAGTCATTCGAACGGAGTGTGTACTTTTGTATCCTGACTGGTCACATTCGGTCTTCAGTCTTCAGTCTTTGGTTGGAGTTTGTTTTTTGTTTTTTTCTAACCAAACTACTTTTTATTGCTGTACGTATTTATTTTCTGTATCGTGTTACGGAGTAGACTCGTTGTATTTGCAACAATGTATTGCCATTATAGTCTCTCAGTCGGTTTGTTTAGTGGACACATATGTAGGTTTACTTAAATGAAATTTATTGGCACAACGCTGGCGATGCTTTAAGTGATTTTATTTTGGTCGATATTCATCTTCCCTCGTTTCTTTGCTTGGACCCAGTTAATCGATGAAGACAATCGTGTTTTAGAAGTTTCATAGTCACATTCAGGGGCACCGATGAGATGGTAGCGATCAAGATAATTGCTTTATTAAGTTTGAGTTAAGCTATCCACTTACGACCTAAATCACTCCCATGAGGTTGTACTGGTATCCGATGTCCGTATTAAGCTTTACTTGCGATTGAAATGCGTTTTTATATAGCATCTTGGTTTACCTACCTACCCTAGTAACTTACTTAGTTGGCGCTACAGCCCGGAGTGAGCCTGGACCTCAACCAGTATTTCCACTGCCAGTTGGTGCCCATGTGGTTGAGGTCCTTTTCCACCATAGATGGTCCTTTTCCTCCTCTGCTCCGCCGTCCTTTGAGGTTGGATTGAAAGAAAATTCCGGCTAGCGCTTTGATGTCAATTCGCTCTACATGGCGCCATCTTAGATGTTGTGTCCGTAGGCCATTGTCGCTGTACTGCGCATAGAGGTCGTGGTCGAATATTCTCCTTCACTCTCCGTTAACACACATGGAACCGCAAAAATGTTCTCTCAAAGTGTCCAAGTAGCTCATTATCATTTTTGATGGGGTCCATAAAGGAAGATCGCGATGATCAAGGTTTTTTAGCAGTTCACTTTGGGTCATTTCTCAGTTGCCTCTTGAATAACTTGTCATTACTGAGCTAAGGTAGACGAATTTATAGTTGCCCATAGTGTTGTTCTGGGCAAGGCATCAGTGTTGAGCGCCTTTCTTTGATGACAGCATATGGTTGATTTTCCCCTCGTTTACCTCCAGACCCACTTAAGCTGCTTCTGCCTCAACGTTCACAAAAGCTTCCCTGACGTCTGGCTGTGCTCTCCCAATTACGCCAATATCATCTGCGTATGCAAGCAATTATTCAGACGTGGAATAAATCGTGCCTGTTGTACTGACCAGTTAGCTCCGCACAATATTTTTAAGAATAAGGCTGAAGAAGTTACTGGACAATGCATCCCTTCGCCTGAATACTTTATGGAATCAAAGACCTCGGTTGATTCGGTGGCGCCTCTGATGTAGCAGCGAGAATTCTCGATTGTCATCTTGCACAACTTGACGACTTTGGCAAGGATGTCAAAACCCGATGAAGCTTTGTAAAGCTTGTCCCTATAAACACTGTCACACTTTAAAGTCGACGAAGTGGTGGTGCGTGTCGAATTGAAATTCGTAGATCTTCTTCAGGATCTGCCGCAGTTTGAATATCTGATCTGTCTTGGATTTTTCCGGCCTAAAACCGCAGCGCGTCACCTTGTCTAAATCATTTTTTATCATCAAAGGCCTCGGTTAATTCGCTACCGACCTTAATGGAGCAGCGAGAATTCTCCATTGTCATCCCGCACAAACTGACGAGCTTGGCAGGGCTGTTAAAATGTATGGCTCCTCGGAAATTGCGGCTTTGAAATCGACGAAAATGTGATGGGTGTCGATTTGGTATACCTTATGGGTCTCCAGGCCAGACACCACACTGATAAGAACCACCAGATTATCCACCAAGGATTTCAGGCGTTCACACAGTACAGCGGAGAAGATCGTATATGCAATGTTAAGGAGACTTATTCTCCTCCAGTTGGCGCAGTTATTGGGGTCTCTTTCTTGTAGACTGGACAGATGATGCTGAGATTCCATTCATTGGGCATGCTTTCGTCCGACCGTATTTTACAGATGAGCTGGTGCATGCCCTTTTCTTCCTTAAAAGTGTGTGTTATTCTCTCCTTTTCTGGTAGTAATGTTCACGAGCCTCTCTGGCCCTTGCTTTTGCTTTGCTACTTGGGCTTGAAACCCAACAAATCAGAAGCAGCATCTCTGATGGTGTGGTGACAATGCTCCCACTGTCGTTTTATGGATTATGCCGGTGTCATCAGAAATAGCGAGAGGTTGAAGGAAATTCGATCGGCAAAGATCCTAGCGATCTCCTGCGATTGTAGCTTTCCGGCGTCAAATTTTCTTTGTCCACCTCGACCCCGTGGTATCCTTGATATCAACAAGGTAGTGATCCGAGTCGATGTTGACTCTTCGTAAGGCTTTCATATCAAGGATGCTGGACGAGTGTCTGGCGTCGATCGCAACGTGATCAATCTGGCTTATGGACGACTGATTCAGGTGTGGATTTTGAAATGCGGGAATCGTGTGCTAGCTAGAAGGAAATTACGCCCCGCCAGGACCCATGTCCATTTTCGAACACATTCCAGGTGCTGTCTCGCAAGACATTTAGCTGTTTGCAGGGATCGTCAGCTTTGTAACCGTCCGTATCTGAGGCTTGTGGTTGCTTCACAACAATTTATTTTTTCCATGATAGGGATGTTACCCCTAAACACAACCTCCAGCCTAGAGGGCCAGTTTCCTCTTTCCCAAGAACAAGGGGGAGGGTCAGTGGGCACATTGCTTCACTACCTGGGAAATGCCAGGGCAGCTATCCAGCAGAGGCCGCGCGGAGGCTGTGTGTCAACTTGAGTTGAGCGGAGACGAAGATGGAATCTGGCGTTTGCCATGTTAAACACGATCAACTTCTTTGCTCTGTTTGTTCGCTTCCTCTCCCACCAAATTCTCATTAAAAAAATGAATTTTGCTTGCAAAAGGAGGATTGCCACGTCAACTGACTACCAATATGCTTGTATATCCGAAGGACCGATAAGCCCAGCAGAACTCTGGTTAAAAAGCCATAATGACAAACTGTAAAAATACAGGCATTAGAAGACTCCAGAAAACTCTAGTATACACTCCTGCTTGACGTAGTTCTATCCAACCCGGCTTAGACAAAACATATTTATAATTTTAATATTATTCGAAGCAAGATAAGGACCACTAAAAGGCAGTAGAACATGTTTGTATTTCACTTCGCATGGGATACCTCTAAGGGATCGTATGTGGATCAAATTTGGAATATATCAGCATACATTGGATTCATAGCACTGAATATTTAAGCCCTCAATATCCCATCAAACGAGCTACGTATCCTTCAAAAATGCGAAATCCTGCAGTTGGAGGATCGATCAATAGGATAACACGACGTAAGAGTCCCATACCCACGATTGCATAAAACCGATAAATAAAAATGAAATTGCATTCCAAACCGTCGACGAACAAACTACATACAAATGCATCTCCATCCTGAGTTGTTATAGGATGCGATACACAATTTTAATATTTATGTATCGCAAGCAAGCGGTTTGTGTAATGCTCGATGACGAGCAATGCCGTTTCCGTATGTTCCACCAATGCATCGGTGTACCACAGCCGCCGCGGTTAGCAAAATGAATGGATCTAAATTCATAGATATTCTTGTAATGCAAGCACACACTATATATGTAAATACCTACATTTATGTATCTCTAGTTTATATCCTTTTTTTGTTGTTTTCTTTCCATTTGGTTGTCGGCGTGTGTGGGAAGCCAAAAAGCTGATGTACACGAAGGATATGTCAAAACCATAAAATACATGTATCTAGCGAAATCCAAATCTATGTACATATGCATGTCCTGGCACAGATGCAAGCATGGGAGGATATAGGAAAAAGACTCATGCTGAGGTGATTTTATCTCCGACTCTCCTTTATTCCTTTTCGTGCTTCCAGATAGTCTATTCCTAGTTGCAATTCCTACAAAATGGAATAAACTTTATGTGCATTGTGTTGTATGGGTTTTTGGTTTATATAATTTTTTTTTGTGAAGTCAATATCGATATTTTACTGCAAAGTCGTTTCGAGTGAGCAGAGAACCAGGCAGAAGTTGAAAAGTGTTTTAACATAAGGCAGAATAAAGTCGTTTGGGATGAAATTGTTAGGAAGTCGAAGCAATTTTTCATTGTATCTGGCGTTGAACATACATAGTTCCGGACCTGATGTGCATCTGACGTACCCGCGAATGTAAAGATATTGAGGAGCAGCTACATACAATTATAAAGTCGTTGAAAATTGTTTGATCTTTATTCTTGGGGCTTCCACGTAGTGTTTTCAACGTTCATAGTATTTGTTGGAAAGAAATACAAATAATGCCTTAGTTGCGAGAGAAATGACATTGTGCACTCTCATGGATGATGAAAATCTTCTTGGATATTAGGACCGTAAAGAAAGAGCGATTCTTCACCTGATCTCCCTGACGACGTCATTGGAGTTGTTGGCTTCCAAGCCGAGGTGGAGACAAAGTCTTTCGAAGTTATATTTCACTTTATCTTCCCGGGAAGAATTCTTGTGTTATACAGGCATTGATAAATGGAACTCTTCGTGTATTCTTCTCACTTCTCATTTATACTTCTTGCAGCTACAAAAACATGGAGATATTCATATTTTTTTTACAGCTTCCAACAAGCAACCTTCACATAAAATCGTCAATATAGTGCGCCATGTTTGATTCACAGCATATACTGGTATTTATTCCTTTCAAACTTTTTTTGTTCCCTTCGGTTTAATACTCTCCTTGACGGTTCGATTACTTTAGAGAAGTTATATGACGACACGTCTTACTTACTTACTTAACGGGCGCTACAGTTCGGGGTGAATCTGGACCTCAACCAACATGTCTCTCCACCTAGCACGATCTTTCGCTAGTCCATTTATGATTGAATCTTCTCCTCCAACCTTCCTCATCCGCTTTAGATAAAGTCTATGTTTCTGCGCCATATAACAGGACCGGGATAATTAAGGTCTTATATAAGATCAACTTGGTCGTACGAGAGGGGGCTCTACTTCTCAGTTGCCTCTTGAGCCCAAAGAAGCAGCGGTTGGCAAGAGTAATTTTGCGCTTGATTTCCAAACTGGTGTCGTTGTTCCAAGTCACTGCGGAGCCGAGGTATATGAAGTCCTTAACTACCTCAAACTTATATCTGCCAACATGCACGTCATGTCCAAGACGTCGGTGGTAAATCTAATTTTTCGATGACAGCAGATATTTAGTCTTGCCCTCATTAACACACGACAGCGCATCTCCTTGCCACAATCTGGTACATGTTTCGAACGGCTCAGAGGTCGGTTCAGAGAATCGAACTGCACGGTGCGTGTATTTTTTTTAGCGGATCAGATTTCCTGGGGTCCCGAATTCGGCCATCGCATCAAAAAAGTCTTTGCGATGAATGCTGTCGTATCTTAAAAATCGATAAAGACGTGGTGTGTATCGATTTGAAACTCGCTGGTCTTTTCTAGGATTTGTCGAAGTGAATATTTGGTCTGGATCGCAGTAATATCCGCCTGTACTGCGTGGGAATTCTTTACAGTTTATGAGCCAGTCTGGTCGGGATATTGTCCTTACCTAGGGTTTTTACTGCATACATTTGTTCACCTCTCAACGGTTGTTTTAGAGGCTATCCAGAGGAAGCTGTGTGTCAACTTGACCCGGGTATTGAAACAGGGATCGTTGCTGGCATCTTGCCAGGTCGAGAGAAGTCAACAACTTTACCCTGTATGTTCGAGCTCATGCCCTCCGGTAAAAGCCAACAGCTTTATTAATAAAGAGTTTTAGACGTTATTGCATTTTATCAGAATAAAAGAACAGTGATGAGAGGACTTTTCTACGTCAATAACATAATGATTAATTTGGTCATTCGTATACTGATCGTATACCAAATTGTGGAAAACGCGTTCGTGCTGAAATACCTTGTCTTGTTAGCTTCAGCCGCTTAAAATTATTTTATTCTCGTAGTTGGAACAGTAAGTTGTAACAAACAGCTCGTAAAGATATGTATCTCCTTTACTTTAACAAATGTGTTCGGTCAAAGATTGGATGAATTTTGAATCGCAAAGGTTTGCTACAACTTTTTTTGGGTAGGCAGATCTCTGACTACAAAGTCGCACCAGTCAGCGTAGTAGAAATTACTGTTGTCGCTCGTCTTGGCTTTGACATTTCAAACTTCTTCTGAAACTAAACTTTAGCACTCTTCTGCTGCTGTAAACTGGCACTTGGACCAACAACACTCATCAGCTAGCCCGGCCGCTCAATCCCTTACTTCAGGTTGGCTTAATTCTTATTCGCTCTACTTACAACACGCTAGGTGCAGGTGTACTCACTCGGGGTGGAGTTGAGGCGTAGCTATAGTATTCATTCGTTGGCCACAACCTACTTCAACAAAACTGGAACCAAAAATTTAAACTAACATTTTCCTTTGGAAGCAATCAAGAAGTTTTGATGAGGCCTAAGACTATGACCCATTAAAGAGCAACGAGATGGTTAGGGTCTTATAAAAAGTTACTTTATTTTACCAAGTGAGATACTCTTCTACTAGATTATACCTTGAAAGAGTGGTATTTGATATTCCTGCCGGCGTCCTTGTTGCAAAATTATTGTTAAGTGTCCTTTCTTGAAAGCAGCACATACTTTGCTTTGCTCGCTGTAATTGAATCTCATGACAACTCATCGTGTTCTTTGAGCCTTTTACTTAGAATTAAGGTCTTGGTTAATTCATTACCTATTTTGACGGAGCAGCGAATATTATCCATTTTCACCTTGCTTCAGTTTTCAGAGATGTCAAAAGCTGTTATAGCTCTATTGGCGAACGATGTATGGCAATAAAGTTCTGAGAACCTGTTATATTTAGGAAAAAAAAATCTTGCCTAGAGCCGTCGAAAAATGACGGGCTCACATGACATTAACGTGTTGTGATCCAAGTTTTTGGTGAAGACCGTCGGAAATCCTCCGAAAATCGCAGGTGGTGTATGAAGACGAGTGAAGAGCTATGAGTCAGAAGAAGACGATGTACGGGGAGGAGCTGCCGCCACCTCTCGTGCCACGAACCACGACAATGCCAGCCAATTTCTTGTTGATTTTGCAAGAGCTTCTGGAAAAAAAGCATTCAAATGCTGCCACATACAACCTATAGCCCCGATATTGCCCTCTACGTGTTTTGTTTTTTGTTCTCCAAGATGAAAGCCAACCTCTAGGAAACTATTCAGGTCAAAGAGGCTATTACCATGGTTCTGAAGGAGTTAACTTTGGAGGATAATCAGGAATGTTTCGAATCATGGGAGCCGTAGATGAAGGAGACGTACAAACATATTATGCGCCGTGGCGCAATGGTTAGTTTGTTGGACACTGACGCACAATGAGCGAGTTCGGAATCGGCATTAAGCTGTAGATCCCTTTCAATTGTGTAAAAAATAAGTCACACACAGCACGGGTGGTTGAGGGAAGCATGGCTCTGGCCCTTCACGGGCTGTAACGCCACCAAAGCAAACATTCATACTACCACATTAGTAGTTTCTCTCTTTGAAGTTGAACCTCTGCATGGTTCTGATATCTCAGTTGCAATTTGGTAAATTTTAAGCAGGAGGCGCCGTGGCTCAGTAGTTAGTGTGTAGTGTGTTGGACACTGACGCACGATGAGCGAGTTCGGATCCCGATAACACCAACGCCATCGAATGTTTATTTCGCGACGTCCCTCCTAGACGGGGTACTGGTAAAACCCCCTCGTAGTATAATTTGCCGTGAAAAAGCTTCTCGGCTCACGCCGCCGTTCGGAATCGGCATTAAACTGTAGGTCCCTTTCACTTGTGTGAAAAATAAATCACACACAATAGGTGATTAAAGAGAAGCTTGGCTATAGTCCTTCATGGGCTGTGAGGCCACCAAAGAAAGAATTGATTAAGGTGAACTAGCATGTGGAATTGTTTTCTGACATTCAATTGCCTACACTATGTTTCCTCATTACCCCGGATCGTATTGGGGTTCCCGCTAATGATTTTGGTGTTATAGCTAGCACACAGAGTCAATAGTCTATCTAGAAAACTTATAAGTGGGGCGTCTTTCTCCGGTTTTAGACATCTTGCACAACAGAGTGAGAACAGCTGGGACATCAATTTGTATGAGTTGTTGATTTACATAGGTATAACTGAATTAATTCCCTGCACATGGCATTACTGTGGTGTCATACTTTAAAAGTAATACCCTATGTAATAAACGCCAATTGAAAAGAGAAAAATGCAGTACCTTAATTATGAACATAAGATTACATCATTCCAATTTACCCCTAAAATATTCCAACCAATATAAACCCCCGACAGGGTGCAAACTTTCAGGCCCACCTTAACCCTTTTTTTGTTTACCACAAAGGAATTACATGAATATAGAATGCATTAAGCCCACATATGAGCATTTCATACGTTTCCTCAGGTTATATGAACTTAATAGCAAACTTGCGGACATTCTTGTTTCAGATATATTCCAGCTGGAAGGCGTCTTACCTCGACCAAACATTTAAAACCTCTTCCATAGCCAATTTTGTTTTCTATTTGTCAACGGGATAAAATACAAAATAATCCGAATACTGAGGACTACGGAATTACTACCAGAAATCCAGCCGTTCCTACATCATCATTCGGCACCATTCATGCTCACTCAGTAGATAAGAAAGATGTTTGACAATTCTGTTTGCAATTTCATTGGCATCACCTTTCTCAGTCAATGCAACTGAAAGATATTCGATTAAGATATTTTGTACCTGACAGGTATTCCACAAGCACTACCTGGTGTCAGTTTACATTAAACCCTGTAAGGCTCGCTCCCTTATATCAAGGCCTGAAATAATAGGCAGTGTGTCTTCCTTTTGCTCCAAGTCCCTATTCATAGTTTATCGACAGACAACATTCTCTAGAGTTGCTGTTTTTTTTTTTTTTTTTATATTGTGCTTTCTACAATACAAGAGGAAAACATTATCGAATCTGATTAAATTGTTATGAAGCTTCCTCGCCTTTCGTCGACTTCGTCTTTTGGGCATACAGCAACATGTATTCAATGATTTTCAATAACATCACCAAAGAGTCGAGGTCCTTGGCACATAGCATACGTAAGGAGCTAGGTTCACATAGCATACGTAAGGAGCTAGGTTTTAGTGTTTTATTCAGTTAAGCAAAGCATTTATATGACTCGAGTTCATCGTGTTGAAGAGCTCTCGAGTCATTTAGATGGTCGTCATAGAAATGCGTGTGCATGTGATCTGATTATGAGATGTTATGACATTGTTTTCGAAGACGTGTTTTGCCTTTAAATCCATACTGTAGATGGTGAAGATTTTAGGGTCTATCTGCTAGGCACTGATATGTTCACTAGAGTCCCTGAAGAGTCTTAATGAAATGTTTTTTCATGTTATAGCACAAATAAAAGTAGTAGGATGAATCACTGTGGAGTTCTAGGCATACCCCAGTTGGCTATTGTAGTTCAGATTACTACGACAATAGCATGATAGTCATCCATTCACTTTTCTCTTAATAATTTAGTGAAACCTTAATCTTAAAGGTTTAGTTATATGCAACATTTACAGCATGACTTCTGGTTAATAAGACACGGCAAAAGATCCTCAGTTCCTGTAGTATCATAGGATTTTTTTTTTTTTTTTTTTTGCAGTCACACGCGCACTTAAGGCTTATAACGTATTGAACGTAGTGCGAGCGAAGATAACAGGTTGAGGGGAAGTTTCGCGCAGGTTGATGTTTTTTGACACACAACCTGGACGGATAGCAGTGGTTTTTGTGTCGTAGATGTTCGTTGACTACTCTCAGGGGTGGTTTGTCCTACATAGGACGAGAGTCGACCAAATTTTGCGTTGGTCATAATTCTCAGTAATTCGTTCATGCACTTTTGGTGTTAGTATTGCATACGCAGAGGATGAATTTCAGTTGACCATATACTGTGAGTGTTATGCCTGCAGCAGTACGTTTGGTCACTTTCCATTCACAATTGTGTTGCATACTTTTTTCCGTATAGGAATTGCTTTTTCTTGGCTATGAAACGAATTTGAACTATAGGCCTTTCGCTCGACGGCCGATGATGTTGACCACTGCACCACGGCAACCCGACCGTGAGACCGACCCAACAATATTTTGGTTGTCAACCCAATCACACCCAGCAATGTTTGCATGGGCCAAAAGCAGTTTATTTATATAGAGAAATCGTTGTATAAGACTAAAAATAGGACTCATTCGTACTAGAACCTGGAGAACAATTTTCTTCTCAACCGTTTGCTAGTCTTAAAACAGGTGCAAACTATAGCCATTAATGAAAATTCTTCTTCTTTTTCTTAACGGGCTAGCCTTTTCGATTGCCGCATACCCAGTTGGCTGAGGTCCCCTTCCACCTGTGTGCGCCATCTTAAATGCGGTCGTCCTCTGCTTCTTCGTCCCTCGGGGTTGGATTCAAAGACCCTCCGGGCTGGAGCTGTGGTGTCCATTCGCTCTACATGGCCCAGCCATCTTAGGCGTTGAATCCGTAGACGCCTGACTAGACTCATGTCGCTGTACAGCCCGAAAAGTTCGTGGTTGAATCTCCTCCTCCACCTCCCGTCTGCGTTTATAAGCCCGAAAATCACGCGCAAAATCTTTCTCTCGAACCGACCAAGGGCCTCCTCATCCGCTTTTGATAGTGTCCATGCTTCTGCGCCGTATAACAGGACCAGGATGATAAGGGTCTTATATAGAGTAAACTTTGTTTTGGCACAGTTGCCTCGTAAGCCCAAAGAAACAGCGATTGGCAAGAGTGATTCCGCGTTTGATTTCGGAACTGATGTCGTTGTTCCAGGTAACTGCGGAGTCAAGGTAGGCGAACTTACATCTGCCAATACAAACGTTCTGGCCACGACGTCGGTAGTGAGCGGCCTTTTTTGATGACAGCATATATTTAGTTTTCGCCGCCTCCATCTCAATACTCCCAAACGCCTCATTGACATCTCGCTGTGATCTATCTATTATGTCAGTATCGTTGGCGTATGCAAGGAGTTGCGAGGATTTGAAATAGATTGTGCCTCTTGTATTGGCCAATGATTTTTGCACAATCATTTCCAAGATGATGTTGAAGAAATCACACGACAGCGCATCGCCCTGCCTAAATCCTTATTTGACATCAAAACTATCGGTAAGGTGTTCACCGATTCGGATGGAGCAGCGAGCATTCTCCGAAGTCATCCTGCATAGTCTAACGAGTTTAGCAGGTATGTCAAAGGTAGACATAGCGTTGTATAGCTCGTCTCTAATTACGCTGTCGTATGCGGTTTTGAAGTCGACAGATATGTGGTGAGTGTCGACTTCGAATTCATTGGTTTTTTTCAGAATCTGCCGTAGTGTGAAAATTTGGTCGACGGTGGACTTCCCTGGCCTGAATCCGCACTGATAAGGACCCATCAGCTTATTTACAAAAGGCTTCAGGCGTTCACACGAAACCACAGAGAAGATTTTGTAGGCGATGTTAAGGAGACTTATTCCTCTGTAGTTGGCGCAATCAGAAGGGTCTCCTTTCTTGTGGATCGGGCATACGATGCTGAGACTCAATTTCTCGGGCATGCTTTGCTCTGACCATATCTTACAGATGAGCTGGCAGGAGTCAGCAGACAGTCCGTCTGCGCCAGCAGCTTTATTCGACTTGAGATTGCATATGGCAATCTTAACTTCGTCGAGGTCAGGGGGACAGAATTCTCTGCGGTCTTCGTCGATTAGAAAGGGATCATTCTGCTTGACAGCGGTATATTGACTAACATCGCCGTTATACAGTCTTAAGAAGTGGTTAATGAAAATTATCGTTAATTAATTCGTCGTACAAGGTTTTTACGACCATCTCGCAACGTCGCTTTGGTGCTTGGATCACAACTAATAATCTTATTAGCGAATATCAAGCTAGAACAGGATATTCAATAAAAGATTACATTTTCGTCCTACGGAGTATTGCGGGGTCGTTTCTAAATAGAGGGGCAGCATTGCACTCATTATTTGTAGACCTAAGTCAGCATTCGATGCTTTTTGCGCTTTTTATTGTGGTTCTGACAAAAAGCCTTCCTTGCGTGGTACGATATGCTGGATTAGATATCAAAGATGGAATCTGGATTGCCTCCTCTTTTCATACGAACCCTTAAGCTCCATGTGGACTATGTGCCTTAAATACCGCTCCTGCTCCTTTATGAAGCTGAGCTGGCTCCTGCTCGCAAGCGAGCTAACTTAAGCCCAACTAAATGTAGTCTGGAATGTCTCCCTCCACCAGCACCATTTAGCAACCAGAAATCGACAACGAGCCAAATATTTATTATTTGAAAAACATCAGTTAGCAATGAAATTGTGTTGCTCTTTGATGAAACAATTCATTTTCAATAACTGTGTGTGAACAATTGTCACGAAGCAAATCTTGGATAGATTTAGTGGCACTCTAGTAAGTGGCAGTTGCTAGTAAGATACAATAGCCTCTTTTCCATTAACCAAGGGCCAAACAATATTCGGACTGAATAGTCAGGTTGTGTTAGCATAAAATTGTTATCCTCAAAGATCATCAGAGGAACAACTTTCTAACCGAAAGCGAAATCACGTCTCCAAGTCTACTTTTATGGAACGACTTTAAAATTAAACTGCTTTAATGCAATTAGAAAATATGTCACTGTGCCCTTGGACGGTTTTTTAATTACCTCATTAAAATTAATTGAGTAAATAAATCTCAAGGGCCGTAAGGCGTATACGTTTATTGGCTTCCGATATAAAATCTTCTTGCCACCTCCCTCAAAGGTCCACACTTACTTATAATTCCTTTACTTACATACATATAACGTATACAAATTCAAATTCAATAATAAAATCTTTCTTTTCTCTCTTGTAGGTAAGTCCGCATCTATAAAGTGCAAAATAAAAAATTGACTTAATTACATATTTTAAGTTAGAAAGTTGGGTAAGTGCGAGTATATTCGCAGCGAGTGTTTTAATTTACTTCCTATGGGCAACCTGAAAGATAAACTTTGTTAAATTGAGACTTAACGTTAAAAAAGGCAAGAGGGAGAGTAAAAAAAGCCCAACAAACGCAATGAAAGCTTGTTTACAAAAAAACAAGGAAATAAACTTTGCGATATTAAAAGTTTCTTAGATTAAAAGAAGTAAACGCCATCAACGTAAGTTATGAGAAGACGTGAATGCGCGAGTAGAGCATACAGATACTAGTTTATATATAGTGTTGTTCTTTTGAAAGTATCTAGATCTGCTTGGGATGTTAGAAGAAAACGTTTTAATGAGTCGACGGTGACTATTCGTTTCGTCTAGTCTGGAGAAATGTAATCAAGAAGCGGGATGAAGTGTTATTGTATCTGGTTCTGGTGGAAAAGTTTCAAAGGAAGTAATCTTGGTTGTACTTTACTTAAATGTTTCTGGAATATGGGTTGAGTTACACTTCTCTTCTGGGTAATCAATTGTGGCTTCAGCGAAGTCAAAGGAAGTGTAATTAGAGTCGTTCTAGGAGTGAGATTAATATCCAGCATCTCGGATCCTCTGTGTCATAATAAACATAATTCTGCTCATTAGGAATATTAGCATCATAATGTGCGTAATATTCTACAACAGAGTGGTTTTCCTCCACCATGGTGTCCTTTCACTTGTCCAACTCGGTACGTGTGTAGTCGGCTGTGATCATTCTACCAAATTTGTCGACAAACGTTTTGTTTACATGTACTTCTTATTGGTCTTGACATTGACGCCAAACACACATTTTGGGGTTCAGAATGTATTTCACAGAGAGGCAAAATTCCTTACAAAGCATGGATTGCGTTCGCACCTTCTACTCAACTGGCAAAGCAACGTACTGGCCTACAGGCACAGCGAAAACACGTTAGCTCTTTTCGTTGCAAAAGGCATATCTGATCGCTACATTAAAGTAGGAGAGAACTTTATCTCTCCTCTGACCATTCTCCAGTTATATTGACGATGAGTGAAACTCTTATAAAAAACCTGAATGCGAATCTGAAAAACTGGGCAGGTTTTAGGAATGAAATTCAGGAAAGTGGGGTGGCCGCGGTGCAGTGGTAAATATCACCAACCGTCGAGCGGAAGGTCCGAAGGAACAAAATTATGCAACACAGCTATTGCTAATGACAACTGATCAAACATACTGATGAAGGCATACTCACATACTCACAGTATGTATATGGTCCCACCAAATTCATACTCTGTGTGTGCAATTCTATAATAACACCATAAGTGCATGGAACAGTTGCTGAGAACTAAAACCAACGTGAAAATTCGGTCGATTCCCCCCGGATCCTATCTAAAACAACAACCCCTGGAGAGTATTGAATTAACATCTATGATCCAAACCACTGCACTCCGTTCAGTGCATCAAACGATTCATTGAAACTATTCAGCACGCAGCAGGAATAATACTCCTTTCCGAAAAAAAAAACAGTTTCCAAACAATTTTTCGTAATTTATCCACCAGAAATTAAAGAGCTGGTAAAGGAAAAACGAAAAGCCCATAAACGATGGGAGCAAAGTCGAGCGCCGCAGTATAAGACATATTTAAACCGACTATGTAACTTGTTGCGGGTACCTCTCAGAGAATTAAAAAATCCTGGGGTGCGTTCGTACTTAGAAAGCCTAACGGCTGACAAGGAATCACATTACTCACATTGGGAAGCTATTAAGGGCATTAAAATCCTAAATTGCAGGCACCACCAACAAGGAAAAATCATAATGAATGGGCGACAGGCGATGAAGAAAAGGCTGAAGTTTTTGCTTATACTACGGAAAGCCGATCGTCGAAGAAAAGCGTATTTTGCCGGATCATCAGTTTGGTTTGATAAAGTGTGGCACGAAGGTTTGAGATATAAACTGAGACAAGTTGTCCTCGAACAACTATCGAACGATCTGGAAAACTACTTATCTAGTAGACCCTTCGTGTTAGACACGGGAGCGAATACTCAAATTTTAGAGCAATTACGGCATTCCACAGGGAAGCATTTTGGTGTACTTGGTCCGCTGCTTTACCTACTGTATACCAGAGATATACCGCAGAGACAAGTTTTCTACGAACAGCTATCGAAAACTTCCTGAAAACTGCTTATTCAATTACTCTTTTGTCCGCTGCTTTACTTGTAGTATACGAGAGACATACCACAAACGGACGACACTAGCAACATTCACCGACGATACTGCAATTTTAGCCACAAGAAAATCAATGGAAGAAACAACGGCTAAATTGCAATATGCCCTGAACCATATAAGCGACCGGACAAAGACTTGGCGGATCTCAACTAACGAAATCAGCAACAGGAGGTGTTAAAAACCCACATCGTTATCATCCCAGAACTGTTGTATGTATGTATGTTGGCGTTACAGTCCATGAAGAACCGGAGCCGAGGTTCTCTCAATCACCCATGTTGTGTGTGATTTCATTTTCACATAGGTGAAAGGGACCTACAGTTTTATTGCCGGTTCCGAACGGCGAATTTCGAGAAGCTTTTCATGACAATTTTACTACAGGCGGTTTTTTCAGAACCCCGCTGAGGAGAAACACCGTGAAAAACACGTTCGATTGAATGGCTGTGTCGGGATTCGATCCCGAGTCATCGGCGTCAGAGGCCGACACACTACCCACTGCGCCACGGGGCTCTCCCGGAACTGTTGCCCTTCTCGAAATTCGTCGTTATCAGAAGAGTACTGAATTATTTGTTCGTAAATTGCCATTTCAACGTTGGGTTCGTGATATTGCTCAAGATCTTAAAACTGATCTTCGTTTCCAAAGCTCAGCTGTAATGGCACTTCAAGAAGCTAGTGAAGCTTATTTGGTTGGTTTATTTGAGGATACAAACTTGTATGCTATGTATGCTAAGCGTTTTACTATTATGCCAACAGACATACAGTTGGTCAGGCGCATTCGTGGCGAACGTGCTTAAATAATTATAATAATACAACCCGAACATTCTGTTTGCGTACATTTCACTTATATAAAAGTGCCCTACCTCTCTTTGTAAATGAAGTTCGGATCCCATCCGCAAACGAGGCAAAATACCTAGACACGACTCTCGACGCGAAACTCAAGTGGATAGGGCCTGTAAAGAAAAAATACATGAAGAGCTTGTATAGAAATCTAGGGAAATGTACTGACTACTAGGAAAACATTCCCAGCTTAGTACTAAAAACAAGCTGCTCTTTTACAAGTAAGTTGCTTGCTTTGGTTCCGTTTTGGTCCATGAAGGGCCAGACCCGAGCTTCTCTCAAACATTAAATCAATGTTGTGTGTGATTGATTGTTTACACAGGTAGAAGGGACATAAAATTTAACGCCGATTTCGAACGGAGTGAGTCGTGGAGTCTTTTCCTGGCAACTCTACCAGGGGGGTTCTGCCATTATCCCGTCGATCAGGGACGCCACGAACTCGCTCATCGTGCGTCAGAGTCCAACACACTAACCACTGCGCCCTCAAGCAAGCAAGTGCTTAAACGATTGACTTAGTTGTAGTAATAAAATAATTACCTTAAAATGTACTGTTTTTAGTGAGTCAAATCTCACACTACTACGAGCATGCGCTGTCGGTCTTCATACTGTTTTCTGAAGATTTTCAGATTGAGTAATAACGAGATGATAAGGTCTGCTTTGCTGTTTTCTCTATAATTCTGTCGGAGTCACTTTAATAAATGTTATACTAACCACTTCTTCTGAATGACCATAGTGCTTACTTGATACAGTAAGCATCCACGAATTGTTTACAGGTCTCGTAGTGCCTGTCAGAAGCTGCGGAGACTTTTCTGTGTTTTTGCAGTTTTTTAAATATAATATTGGAATGACGCTAAGCCTTGATGAGGATGACGAATCTTCTCTTACTTATTAAAATGGAAGTTACGTGGCTTACGAACTCCTATACTGGGTTCAACCACTGCTAGTCTTCTGCTAATCAATAATTTTAATATTCCCTCTGCTACAGTAAATCTGTCAAATAAACAGGACACCGTCGTTACAAATAGGCGTTTAATTAAGCCACCACTAGATAAATTTGCCCTGGGTTGAACTCAAATCAGGAAAAAGACCTTGCTATGATCATCAATAATCTGAGCGATCTTGAGAAATTCAGTGTGACTCATAACCCGCGCTTCACCAGAAGCTTTTTAGAGTTAGTTTCAGGTCTGGCAAAATGGGCCATATAGTGGCCTAAGTAAGCGTGAAAGTCCGCCATATTACCCTATTTGCCTTAAAGTTCTAGTGAGCTTCAGGGCTGAGCCTGGGTTTCACCAATATGCTTATTCAGCCGAATATTTCCCCCGTCGCATACCTAATTAGTTGCGGTCTTTCCACCTGTGTTAGCTTGGTAGCGAAAGTCGAAGACTCTTTTACGGTGCTTTACGGCAAAGTTAGGTATTGAACCTGTAGACGTCTGACTAGATCGATGACGCTGTACCTCACGTACAGCGCGTACTTTTCGTTCACTTTCCCCGTGAGTAGATAAGAGTAATATCTTTTCCTTTCGTAGCAGAATAATAATGTGTTTCATCAAAGTCGTAATTTTAGATGCCAAAATGAGCCCCAGTACAATACCTTTGCACGATGTGCAAATTTCAGTATTCGTGATTACATTTTACATAGAAATGACGTTGATCAAAATAGTTCTTCAGTAATAGGTATAATTCTAGTGGTAAAGTTTTACTGAGCTTATAAAGCCATGCCATGTGCCAAATTTTATCAAGGGCATTAGAAAGGTCAAGGCATAATTTTGGTCAGTATTTTTATAACCTGGGTCACTTAAAATTTTAGTTCTTATTCTGTGTGCTTGTGATATTTCCTAGTGATATTTTTATGGTCAAACCTTAACATCGTCGACCGTCGAGCGAAAGGTCTATAGTTCAAATTCGTTTCATAGCCAAGAAAAAGTAATTCCTATACGGAAAAAAGTATGCAACACAGCTGTGAATGGAAAGCGACCAAACGTACTGCTACAGGCATAACAGTCACAGTATATGGTCAATTGAAACTCATCCTCTGCGTATGCAATATTAACACCAAAAATGCATGAACGAATTACTGTGAATTATAACCAACGCGAAATGTGGTCGGCTCTCGTCTTGTCTGGGACAAACCTTTTCTATGCATATCGGCATAGGCGACTCTAAATGCGAATATTCGCTAAACCACCCGTGGTGAAAAGTCATGTGCTCGCTAGCACTTGAATCCATGAACCGATCATTCACACATTCGCTATTTTTATTTTTGCTAACTCCAACCTCGCACACTGAATGTTTATTTCGCGGTGTCCCTCCTCGGCGGGGTACTGGCAAAACCCCCCGTAGTATACTTGCCTTGAAAAAGCTTCTCGACTCACGCCGCCGCCGTTCGGAATCGGCATTAAATTGTAGGTCCCTTTCACCTATATTGGAAAAAAAAATCACACACAACATGGGTGATTGAGAGAAGCTTGGCTCTGGTCCTTCATGGGCTGTAACGCCCACGACGAAATGTCCTCATATTTATTCGCAAAATTCAAAGGCTCCTTTGGTTTATACTTGTTTGGACAATTTATTTTCCAGTGCGCATTGCTGGTCGTTACGTTTTCATTGTTTTTGTACAACTAGTGCACTGCTCTAGTTGGTGTTGGAAGAGGGTAGCTGTAGTATGTTTAAATGCGCTTCCTCCATTGTTAACCTAGAGGTTAGATTTCTAATGGTTTACTGATCTACTGCCGTTGACTCCCATGCAATAAAGAAATGAGCAAATTATTTCGGTAAAGCCATCAATATTTTAGACCTGAACGTAGAAATGGAAGCCGTTTTCCCCGGCTTCTTTTAATTGTTGTGCCATAGTTTCAAGCTTACTGATGTGTGTGGCTACGTAATCATCTGGATCTTTTTCATAGCTGTAGAAGCGTTGCTGTAACATGTTAATGCTGGTTATTGTTTTATATTCATATACAGATAAATGCTTGGACCACATTTATGCGGATATAGAACAATTAAGTATAGGTATCAATGCTTGTCCCCCAACTTTAGTGGCTATAGTGGAATCCAAGTGGCACGTAACTCGGAACTTTAGCTGCCCACACATTGTGTATACAACCAAGAATCACACAAACATTGATAACTCGAGACTTCATTGGAGGACAATTTTTGAGCTGCAATATAGTGACCCCTAACCTCACCAACGGTGTTTTACATTGGAATTTTTTTATGCTCGTATGGTTAATACCCGATTATGTGTTTCTGAAAGTAATTTCACAGCCTCACGTTTAACTTATGGAGTCCGTATATGTATGTATTTTCCTAGTTCTAAAAGAAAATGCTACCAGATACCTTTAGAAGCAATTTGAGCTATTGATAATCCAACTGAGTCCTTTGGGGAGTAATTTATACAAATGACTTATATAAGTGGGATCCTTTACATTATCTCTAAGACGCCTGTAACGGGGTGGCCGTGGTGCAGTGGTTAACATCATCGGCCTTCGAGCAGAAAGTTTATAGTTCAAATTCGTTTCATAGCCAAGAAAAAGCAATTCCTGAAAAAAGTATGCAACACAGTTGTGAATGGAAAGTGACCAAACGTACTGCTGCAGGCATAACACTCACAGTATGTGGTCAAATGAAATTCATCCTGTGCGTATGCAATACAAACACCAAAAAGTGCATGAACGATTTACTGAGAATTATAACCAACGCGAGAGCACCGTGGCGCAGTGGGTAGCGTGTTGGCCTCTGACGCCGATGACACGGGATCGAATCCCGACACAGCCATGTCATCGAACGTGTTTTCACGGTGTTTGTCCTCAGCGGAGTTCTGACAAAACCCCCTGTAGTAAAATTGTCATGAAAAGCTTCTCGAAATTCACCGTTCGGAACCGGCAATAAACTGTAGGTCCCTTTCACCTATGGGAAAACTAGATCACACACAACATGGGTGATTGAGAGAAGTTCAGCTCAGGTCCTTCATGGACTGTAACGCCAACATACATACATAACTCGGCTCTCGTCCTATGTAGGACAAACCACCCCTGAGAGTAGTTAACGAACATCTACGACCCGAAAACCAATGCACTCCGTTCAGGTTGCATGTCAAAAACATCAACCTGCGCGAATCTTCCACTCACCCTGTTACCTTCGCTCGCACAACGTTCAATACGTTATAAGGCCTTAGCCTTGAGTGCGCGTGTGGCTGTATAAAAAAAAAAAAAAAATTAATTTATTCCCTCTGAAATCCAAAGTTAACAGATTCCTACGAAGGAAAGGCTTATGCAATATCTAACAAATCAACGCGGAACTTTAATTTGGGAAAAGGCTATCGTAAAATTACAGTCTTGAAATACTACTTTATATCCACCATTTAAATCATCATGCTATAAGTTCAGCGGGGCAATAAAAAAACTATACGAGTGTACGTATATCATGGAAGGAATGAAGCAATCCAGGTCCAACTCCAGGTCCTGTAGCTTATCACAGCTCAGCACCCATTACATACCGGTGAATATTATAAATCACCCTAGCAGCTAAAGTTTTTTTTTTTTCATTCTTTCCTGGTTCTGAAGACTGTACATATAAAACAATAAAATCATGAACTCGTTTTGGGCACTTATTCTGTCGGTATTATGGTTAAAGCCAGTATTTTATAGCAGCTTCGAAGCCAAATAGACATAAAACAAGTTGGAAGGAGAGTCGGAAAAAAGAGAACAAGGAAGGAACAGCGACGGACCCTCGTTAAAAAGTTAAACGGCAAAATCCTTTCAACCAGCAAAAACGGATCAACTAGCGGGGGGAACATGGCAGAAGCAGCAAAAAAAAAAAAAAAAAAAAAAAAATAAATAAGTCAACAAACCCTTACAATAGTTGTTTTGCAAATTGATTTCTGCTTAAGCTCTGACTAATGACCCGCTGTACTTGGATCGTAAATGTCGTTCGACAGAGTAACATACGACAGAATACTCGTAGGTACCCATAAGAGATATGACCACACACGTAGGCCTGTAATACCATACCCATACATATATGTGTCTGGGGAACTGCTGTCCAGGGCAGCTGTTGAGCCGATAAAAATCTAATGATACAAAATCGATTTCGATTTCTCTATTTGGCTTTGTGTTTGATTTTTTTTTCTTGTATCCTGCTTTCGTCCTTTTTTTTCACGTAGCATTGTTCATATTTATTTTGCTTTAAAACAATTGAGCTCAATCAAGAAATACATTTGCATACATATGTAACTTAAATGGAAGTTGCATTGTACACCCATCGATCCTGTATCCAGGATGAGAACTACATACATCTATGTATGTACCCATATCCAAAAAGCAAGAGATTGCTGGAAAGCAGTGCGGAATAACATTGCATGACTGGAATAGGTACATGTCATGCATTGTCAATAGTTACACAATTGGCATGTGGGTTTTTTGCCAAGTTGGGTTTGGTTCTGGTGCAAAATGTCAATGACAAATTCTCGATTGGCAACAGTAGTTTGTCATTAGATTTGTGCACACACTGTGCTAGGTGCTTTGTCACCGATAAAAAGGCAAAGGCACATATACATACCTACATACATGGGGTTGGTATAAAGGAGAGTGAAACGAATTCACTGTGGATAAATGATGCATGCAATCAATGATGCTAATTGATTTCGGATCGATTGTTTGTTTTTTATTTTTTTAAGTATAGGAGTCATGATTCTGCTTCACTAGTCATACATATATCAGTGAGTTCAATCAGTTATTGGAATAGAGCCCTATACGAGCAAGATTAATGAGATGTCACCTTAAAGCGAGAGAAGATTCGCTTACATCGTAGTGAGTGCTCTGGTAGTAAGTCCATTGAAAGGATTCGGAAGACTCACCGCGCACTCAGTTCGTTTCTCTAGTTATCTAGGTAAGCCAAAGATCAGATTACGGAAGGTAGATATGGCTGCTGCAGACGTTAATACAGAGAGCCTGGGATAGCGAACATCTTCAGCAGGAATGGAAAAGAGGGTTGATCATTAAACTCCCGAAAAAGGAAAACTTGTTGGAATGCGGCAACTGGTGAGGTTCATGCGTTCTCTCAGCTATAGCTAAATAAAATGGTGAAAAGAATTAAGGAGCATCTAGTTGCTACTCTCGACGTCGAGCATCGACCACATAAACACCTTACGGAATAATCAAGCCATGCGTTGAATACAGGTCCTCGCTACATGAGGGTCATATCCAAAGTGGAGAACGTCAAGGATGCATGTATTGTATTGTATTGAATATGTATTGTGCGTGGTTGTTATCAGTGATGTACGCCGTGCAGCATTGTCGGAAGCCAATGGTGGAATTTGTTATACTATGGCGACTTACCTTTTTTTTTTTTATAGCTCGCGTAGGTTCAAGAGTTATGCTCTTATGATGTTTGGCAGACAACCTGAACGAAGTGCAGTGGTTTGGGTCGTTGATGTTCTTTCACTACTCTCAGGGGTGGTTGTCCTAGGTTGTCCTAGATAGGATGAGAGCCGACCAAATTCCGTGTTTTGGTTATAGTCCGTAGTAATTCGTTCGAGCACTTTTACCCTAAATAATTAGACTACGCTGTCGGTGTTTGCCTACTGTCACATAGGGTAATGGGCTTCGACCTGATGGCCTGCAACCTAGAAGCTGAGGCAAACAAAATGCGGCTCAAAATAAATACATACAGCTAAAACAAAAACCCTGAGTTACATTAACACTGGAGGCCAACTCAGCACTGTCAGACAGGAAGTCTCCAACAAACGATTTTATCAGGGAACGGACCAGGAACCCATAATCGCCACTATACAAAGAAGAAAGTGGCAGTGAATTGGACACGCCCTGCGGTGCGGTGATAACTCCATTGCGAAATACGTGATGCAGTGGAACGCGCTCACCTAAGCAGGCAGAATAGGGCAAAACAGTCGAGAAGGGATCGGGATCGTTGGGAATAGGTTGGAGACTACTTAATCGTGTTGCAGAAGGCTTAGTTGACGGAGGGTTAGTTGATCCCAATGCCCCCTGAGAGGTTTAAGGAAATAGTAGTATAGATATTGTAGACGCAGGGGTCCCATGAAAAAGTGAAAGGTACGTTTTCCGTTTTAAGCGAGAAGAATCATTTTACGGACGGGTTGTTTCTCGCCTCTTGTTCTTGGAACAAATCAGGTCCTAAACCTTGACGTTGTTGGTGAAGCAATTAGTAGTAATGCTACCGTAGATAGCTAAACCAAGTTTTTCAATGATAACAAGTCACTCTGCTACTAGACAAAGCAATGATGACACGGGAAAATCCCGCAAATCCAATATTAGACGATTCCAAGAAATTTAAGCTACATACGTATATAGTTTATTGGAGGGCGCCGTGGCGCAGTGGTCAGTATGTTGGACTCTGACGCACGATGAGCAAGTTCGGATCCCTATATCACCAACGCCATCGAATGTTTATTTCGCGACGTTCCTCGTCGGCGGGGTACTGGCAAAACCCCCGTAATATACTTGCCTCGAAAAAGCTTCTCGACTCACGCCGTTCGGAATCGGCATTAAACTGTAGGTAGCTTTCACCTATTTGAAAAATAAATCACACACAACATGGGTGATTGACAGAAGCTTGACTCTGGTCCTTCATGGGCTCTAACGCCACCAAAAGAAGAAGAAGTATAGTTTATTGAAATTACCATCGCAGATTATTGATTTGCCTTATACAAAAAATACATACACCAATTCATCTGTAAGATGTGCGTCGTTCACCCGGTGCATAAAAGGAGGAATTTTGTTTTGGCCTTACATGATAGCGCACCGCCTTGTCTAAAACCTTTTCAACATTGAAGATTTCGATAAGTCCGTAACCGACCTTGATGATGAAGCAGCGAAAATTGTCCATCGTCATCGTACACTAAAATTGACAAATACATAGGTGGAGGGTGTCGGCCTGCATTTCTTGGGTTTTTAAGGACCCATCAGGCTGTTGACGAACGGTTTCAGTCGTACACAGAAAACACCAGAGAGGATTTTATATGCGATGTTAGAGAGACTAACCCCTTGCAATTGGCGCAGTCAAAGGGGTCTTCGTTCTTGTGGATCCGGTAAACGACACTAAGACTCCAAGTCGGACGTGCATTCCTCCGACCATATCTTACAGATGAGCCGGTGCATGCACCCTGCCAGATATCCCCAGCTGCTTGAAACAGTTCCGCGGAGTCCGTCCGCTCCAGCAACTTTTTATGACCTCAGCCTTGATATTGCTATCTAAGTATGTGGACGTCGTCAAAGTCGGGGGGACGGAATTCTTGTCTATCGTCGTCCTAATTGAGTGGGACATTCTGCTTGATAGCGGTATTTGAGTCTTTCTCGCCGTTTGACAGTCTGAAGAAACGACTCTTCCAAATTCTTAATATCAACTGCGCCTCTACTACAAGTTGTCCATTCTCGTCCCGGCAGGCTTCTGTCTGGAGTTTGTATCCACTGGATAGCTGCTTTGCCTTTTGGTAAAGTGTCCGGACTTAATTCCTGTTGTAACACAAAAAAAAAAAAACTTTACAATAGTCTCCCTCTTACTCTATACAACGACTCCAACGTTGCTCCCACGATTCGAAGCACTCTTGATAATCCTTCAAAGTTAACTCGTTTAGAACCATGGTTACGGTCCTTTTCACCCTCTCTATACCGCAATGATAACTTCATCTTGGGGGCAATATCGAAGCTATAGGGTGGATGCGGGAACGTTGGCAGCTTTTTTCGTCTAAAGCTCTTGCACACTCAGCGATAGATGGGCCGGCGAACTGCACACGGAAAGGAAGTGCCTGAAACCTTCTCAGGACGCCAACATAGAATTGTCTGATCGGAAGGAACATAATCACGATGAACGATGCCGCGGCACGAGAGGTGATGGGAGCTCCTTCACGTGGATCGTTTTCAGCTGAATCGACGCCACTAAAAAAAGTTTTGTTTTCTAAAAATACTTCGACTCCAGCCTTAGATGAAAACGCATAGAAAAGGGCAGCTTTTCTAGACAGATGTTGACGAATGACGCAGTGTTGACATTTCGCGAATTATGAAAAAATTCCTAAGACTTAATTGTCATACCTCGTATATAGTAAAGGCATATATCTGTCTATTAGTATAATGGACCTGCAGTTGCGAATAAGAGTTAAGCAAGTAGCAGAAAATAACAACAATGAACCAAGCGTTTAGAAACTCTTAGATCAACTTAGACAATACATAGGCAAACAGTAGTTTTTAGCAATCCTTTTTGGTTTTTCTTCCTAAACGCAAGAAATGTGTGACTTTGTGTAACATAGTATAGTATAGAGTATAGTAACCAATTGAAACAAATTTGTTATTTATGTATGAATGTATTACTTATTAAATCAATAGCTCAATCAATAGCTTGATTACGTGGTTGCACAATCTGCCACGTTGAGGCACTAATTACCAAGGGGGCAATCATTAATGAATCAATTTGCTCCTTTTGCCTTGTCAAGCAAGTTGATATTTAGCAAATAGTAGCATACCCATGCCATGAGCAGGGATTTTATCCATTCGACAGTTTACTCTTCGCTAAAGCCTTATAGAAGTTTGATTAGTAATGTCAGTTTTCGGTAAAGCACTGGGATTAGGGTGCCCAAGATATTGATTTCATCCCACAAGCAATGTATCAATCAATCACTCAATGGTTGGCTGAAGGCAAATTGTTCTTAGGTCCTTATTTCCAATTAGGATGGGTAACAACTTATATGGACGTACGTACGTTAATTTTAAAGCCCAATATGCTGGCCCAACTCAAAGCTTTTTTTCGAGTGTGTATTTTGAGTTTTGTATTGTAGGGCAGGTCAGCTGCAATACAAGAAAAACCACAAAACCTTACTCCACATAGGACAGTCACGCTTCTGTCCTCATATCCAACGTTTCGTGTTAGCTAAACAATATAAAAGTGCACAAATGAAATAAGATACCACGAGTATAGGTGGAAAGAAAAACAATGACAAGGGGAAAACTACAAAGCCTTTATACATAGTCACAGCTTCTTTGTCCTGTTCTCCAGGAAACAAAAAAAAAAAAAAAGAAAACCCAAATGCCTATGGAAAAAGGCCAGGAGCGAGCGAAGAACACTCATACTTATTGCGTCATGTCAGAAAGTCACAAACTTTTTCTACATTCCGACAAAGGATACTCTAATTTTATTCATAACAATCACAATTCTGGCTTTTTCCCTTTCTGTTCCATCATCACTTTATCCCCCTTGCCTCACAGTGTCCTTTTCCTTTTCCCACTCGTTTCCTTTTCCTTTGCCTGTTGTATTGTCTCTGGTACGGGAAGTTATCTTCAAGTGAATGTAAAAGAATCATTCTTCTCTCGGAGACAAAAACAACGTGAAGCGAAAGATTTTTAATAATATTTCACTCTGTTATGCATAACAGGCAGATAGCTGCTGTCTAATGTGGCTTTTGTGGTAGTAAATTGGCTTAAACCATGAAACCGGGCACATGACATCGAAAATACTTCAGAAATACTTGCAAAATTATTTGCAATTTTGATAAGTGCTGGTGTTATCATTCGAGTCCTTGACTGTACTCATAACCCCGGCCAGAAGGAAAGCATGTATGGTACATACTCTTAAGTATGTTATCTATCTTCCTAGTGTGGGGCGATTTGAAGTGTGTGAATGTGTTGGTTAAATTAGACACAATTATGCTTGCTCAGCTCTGAATTAAGTTTTAAGGACATTCAGAGGCGGTGGTAGTTAGGCGACAGAATAATAACGCTCCGACATCCTTGACCCTCTGTAAGGCAAGATATGTACCTACATATGTATGTATTTATGGGGAGTATTATGATAAAATTGACTTAAGTAAAAAAGGTCCAACAATTTTTGGTATTTCTTTTCCAGCAGCGGAATGTTTTATTTTGATGAAGGGTGGGCGAATGAAAAAGCTTCTGCATAAGGTATCTAAGAAATATTTATATTTAGTGAATAGACTCTCGTGAACCTATTCGAATATGGGGAGGTTTTGTGTTCATTTTCAATCTTCCCTTTTGGTTATGAGAAAGAGTTAATTTAAGGTCAGGGATAAAGTGTAGTACATGTGTCTGCTATTTTGGTGTTTTTATCTTGGTTCATAATGTTGGCTTAGGAGGATTTAGGCCCGATCGGGGATGTGTACATGGCAGTTATTGGATTAGTTTACCAATCATCACGGATATATCCTCTCAACACTTGAACGTTGTGTCTATGTAGAGCGAGTGCTCGTATTATGTGGATACGGTTTTTATAGTGAGGTTTGCAATAAATTTAGGATAATCCTAGAATAGGCTTAGTCATGTAGCTTAACGCAAATTACTATTGTCTCCTCAATAGGCGATAGCATTTTTTTACTATGTGAAGTTGTAAAGAGGATAACGACGAAGCTTCCAAGCACTTTATGCGCTTTGTACAATACTCTTTCAGGAACCATTATAGAATTGTTTTTTTAGGTGTATACTAGGTGACAGGCTGTAAGTGCCATTTACGTTGTACTAGGTCTATTGTGATGCCACGTGATTCTTCTGCCCGGACCCGTTAGTTTAGGGAAACAAATTGGCGTTCTTAATGAATAACGTATGACGTGAGTCATCCCTGTATTAACTAACTCAATAAGCCTGTCAAGGACAGATACGAAACACAGAGGCATAAACAATAATTATCGCTTCCTCCTCCTCGTCCATGCAAATGAGACAGATGACATGGAAAAGTGTCTTAGTCTACCTTTCATGACAGAGTTTGATATCCCCGTCAGTCAGGAGCAGGTCATTTGCTTGTTTGAAGTTGATCAATGACCAGATTTGACTAATCATCTGACGGCTGGCACTCTTGGTATACTATTTATTGGTTTAGTTGATTCGGTGGTAAGAGGAAGAGAGTTGGAGGCGGATGCCGAAAGTGCTGGCATGCTTGCGCCTGCAGCAGCAACCTTTCCCAACCGCCGATGCTTTCTGCGCTGCGCACATTCGAGCGAGAAGGGGACCTCAGGAAAGAGGGTCGGATCGATTTCGGTAGGAGACCCCTCCGTCTTAACTGGTTCCCCCAGAGGTTTAGCCTCGAATGTTGTGCCTTCGGCTTTGTCAGCCTCTTTGCGCAATTTTCATGTATGCCTCTTTCCCCTACTTTTTTAGCACTTAGCAGTGCATTCAGCAGTACGTCCCAGTTCTGGGGCGCGTTTCACCCTTGCGGTTTCCCGTGCCACGCCGTCGTCGGTGTCGCTTCCGCTGGATGCACCGCTCATGTTCAGTCCGACCAATTGGTCAGGACAGTAAACCGCAGGAGTCGGTGTCTTTTCGAACTGCCGGAGAGTTTAAAATGATTGTCAGGGCCTCCAGAATCCTTGCCTCGGCCGCGGTCAAAGAGACCGCAGGTGGATTTTCGCTGCTGTGGGTTCCACCTGGAGTACTTAATTCCCTTTGGTTGTCCATGCATTTTAGTGTCTTCGAGTCTAAGGTCGAGGTCTATGAACCCTCAAGTCTCCCCCCACGACAAGGCGCTGGAAGAAGGGAGAATGACCGCTGTATACAGCGAGAGGATTATCTTTGGTTGGAAACTCCATTTCTCCACCACAGCTTTCTTACAGCAGTAAAAGACAGCGGAGGGCTATTGGTTGTTTACGGTTTTTCCTGTTCTTTCCCGAAAATATCAAGTTCGTGCCTTTTGACACTGTTTAGATTGAGAAATTTTGTTCTCTTTTGCGAATAATACCAGTTCCGTCTTCGTGGGATCAACACCAAAGCCACCTGTTACTTAGGAAGCTTGCTTGACTTGCTTGCTGCATGACTTACTTACTTAACTCAACAAAGAAGCCTTTCCAGCACAATTTTTTGCTAAATGTTTCTAGTGAGCTTAGTGGGTTGAGGTCCCTTTCCACCTATATGCGGCCGTCCTGTTCGACGTCGTCCCTCGGGGTTGGAGCCAAAGACTCTACGGCCGGAGCTGTGCTATCCATTCGCTCTTCATGGCCTAGCCATCTTAAACGTTGGATCCGTAGACGTCATACTAGGCCGATGTCACTGGACAGCCCGCACAGTTCTTGATTGAATCTTCTCTTCCACTTTCCGTCAGCACAAACGGGACAGAATATTGTACGCAGGATTTTTCTCTTCAAACGACCAAGGGCCTCTTGAACAATTTTTGATAAGGTTCGAGCCTCTGCGCCGTAGAGCAGGACCGGAAAGGTTAAGGTTTTATAGAGGGTCACCTTTGTTTTCCCAGAGAGGGCTATATTACTCAATTGCCTCTTGAGCCCGAAGAAACAGCGGTTGGGAAGGGCTATCTTGCATCTAATTAGCGCGTTGTGTCGTTCTGACGAAATTCTTGACTACATTAAAGCTACAGTTGCCAATAGTGACGTTCTGGCTAAGACGTCGGTCTTGTAAGTCTTTCTTTGACGACAGCATATATTTGGTTTGGTTTTGCCCTCGTTTCAATGCTCACGAAAGCTTCATTGACGTCTCGCTGCGTTCTCCCAATCACGTGAATATCATCAGCGTATGCGAGTAATTGCGCCTTACCAACCTTAATGGAGCAGTGAGAATTACCCATTGTCATCCTGCACAACCTAACGAGTTTGGCAGGGATGACAAAACATAACATGGCTCTATATAGTTCGTCTCTATGGACAAAAGTTAGTGTGTGTCGACCTAAAATGCATAGGTCTTTTCGAAGATCTGCCGTAGTGTGAATATATTCGTCTATCGTCGATTTTACTGGCCTGAAGCCACATTGATAGGAACCTATCAACTTGTCCACGAATGTTTCAGGCGCTCACACAGTACGGCAGAGAGGATCATATACGCGATGCTAAGGAGACTTATTCCGCTATAGTTGGCGCAGTTATATAAGTAGGTCTCTTTTTTAATGTATCGGGAAAACGATGCTGAGATTCCATTCGTCGAATTGAGGATTTAGGCAGGGCGATGCGCTGTCGTGTGATTTCTTCAACACCATATTGGAAATGATTGTGCAAAAATCACTGGCCAATACAAGAGGCACAATCTATTTCAAATCCTCGCAATTCCTTGCATACGCCGACGATATTGACATAATAGGTAGATCACAGCGTGATGTCGATGAGGAGTTTGTAGACTTCGTCTACCTTGGCTCCGCAGTGACCTGCAACAACGACATCAGTTACGAAATCAAACGCAGAATCACTCTTGTCAGTCGTTGTTTCTTTGGGCTCAGGAGGCAATTGGGTAATAGAGCCCTCTCCCGAGTGACAACGTTGACTCTATATAAGACCCTTATCATCCCGGTCCTGTTGTACGGCGCAGAAGCATGGACACTATCAAAAGCGGATGAGGAGGCCATTGGTCAGTTCGAGAGAAAGATTTCGCGCGTGATTTTCGGGCCTATAAACGCAGGCGGGGGATGGAGACTAGGCTCATGTCACGGGCTGTACCGTGACATGAGCCTAGTCAGGCGTCTACGGATTCAATGCCTAAGATGGTTGGGCCATGTAGAGCGAATAGACACCACAGCTCCAGCCTGGAGAGTCTTTGAATCCAACCCCGAGTGACGAAGAAGCAGAGGACGGCCGCACTTAAGATGGGGCACACAGGTGGAAGGGGACCTCAGCCAACTGGGTGTGCGGCAATGGAAAAGGCTAGCAGAAGATCGTGCTAGTTGGAGGGGCAGGTTGGTTGAGGCCCAAGTTTACTCCGAACTGTAGCGCCCATTAAGAAGAAGAAAACGACATTCATAGACTTAAAGCACGTCATCTCTAGTTTTCGGTACATGATTACATGAGTACAATAATGCGGTTTACTCGAACCAGGATTTCTGCACCCAATTTCCGTGTATTGAATGGAACACATGACGCTCAACGTGCCACGAGCCATCTTAAGTAATGGTGATATGTAACCATATGACAGCTCTCGCACGACCAGGATTTGGAAAATGTTAGCGTTGAGAAGGACCCTGCTAAAGGAAACTGTAAGTCAAATTAAATTTTAAACGGAAATTTTGCACAACCCCGGAACGAATTCACATTCAGATATGTACGTCATACAGAGGAGGTGTAACGAAGAGGAAAAAGAAATGCTGAACCTCCTTCGGAGCGTTTCACTCGGCTGTATATCCATTTATATCACTACAGCCTAACGAACAGAGTTCCGGAAAATCTACTTCTGTGGATTTTTATGTTTATGATGCGCTCAATTTAATTTGCATTCATATTATTTGCTCAGTTCCTTTAATAACCACCACCACCACTTCCACAACCATCGGTACCACTACCATTACCGCCATATACTATTGCTATCAACAGCAACCTCGGCCGATGAATGCCATTGACTATAGTGTACATAGCCTTATGTATATGTAGGTGGAGGCAGTGGTGATGCTGGTCATGTTGTTGGAAAATGTCAGGTGGCATGAGTACGGTTGGAGGTCGTTTGTGCTTCTCTTCCCTTTTTCGTTTCCTTTTTTGAGTACGAAAATAAGTAGAAGGCCCTCCACTGGCCTTAATGATTTTCCTTCAATTTTTCCTCGAACAACAAGAACAACCCTCACCATGTCGCTCTGATTTTCTCACGTTTCTTGCTCTTTTCCTAGAAGTCGTGGGGCTCCTTGCGAGCTCCCCTTTTACTGAATTGCAGAAATGAGTATCCCTATGACGAAAGCGCAGTTTTTTATCGAGCGAAAAAGAACTGTTTATTACGAAGGATTTACAAAATGATGTTTTACTTTTATAGTATTATAGCTCGTTTCAGGGAACGGATATGCTCAGTAGGTATGTAATAAGTAGGGCTACCAGTATAGCCACGCACCTACATACCTACATATTCGTACGTTGACTGCGTAGAACTCTAGTCTACATACCCCAATTTTCCAGGACACATAACAAACGAAACGGAACACATAAAATTCAAAATCATAGAAACACACTGACACGTAGAGTATACATAGTTACATAGACCATCTCGCAACTTGCCGTAGTGTTGTGTCCTCCAAAAAGGGGTTGAATGGGGATGAACATGGTGGACTGGATGTTGTCAGCGGTGACTGCCACGGGTACGCGCTTTGAAAAACGAGCGCGGGGCAAACTGGCGACTACGTACTTTAAATTTCAAATACGTACCATGGTTAGCATAAAGATTTTTCCTTTCACTACTATTCTGGCCATTGTTGTTGCTGCCGCTGCTGCTGCTAGATCTGTGCCCTTCCTTCCGTTCCATACCGGAGCTGTTTCGGTAGCCTTGTTCAGGGTAGGATTCTGGCAGTAGTGATGTTTGGCTTTTGCTTTTTGTTTTTTCGTTGTACTATATAGCCTTTATGATTGCTATGAAAGAAACTTAAAGACTTAGCCGCCGTAACGTACACGTACAATGACTGTGCTGCGCAAGGAGGCGAGAGGATATTTAATGTTAGAGGCGGACTGTGCCCGTTTCGTTTTACCCGCCTTGTGCTTGCTTGAGATGATGATAGGCAAAGCGTGGTAAATGGGTAATTTTAGTTAATTAAGACGCCCACCATTCGTTGTTTTTTCTTTTATTTTTTATTTTGTATTTTGCGTCGTGTCTTTGTCTTTCGACGAGCCTGGTGCTGAGGTGTCGTCTTGTTAGCGGTGACTTAGTGTGGTAAACATAAAGTTGAACATTAGAAAAGGACGGAGGTGGCGAAAAAAAAATTGTTGTCAGGATTTTATGGTGCAAACGAAGAGATTGGTAAACACTTTGGCAGAGGCAAAGTGTTTAAGTGTAGGAACGTGGCTGACTAAAGAGTTTCTTTATGATCAAAGGAAACAAAAAACTTTGTAACTAGACGAACGGGGAAGATGTGTCCTCATAATGGGCATTTGGATTTCACTACATTCACACGTAGTGCAGGGCTGGATATGTTATTCACATTCTTGGCAATGGAGTACAGCAAACTTATTAAAAACAGTAGAAACAGCATGTTTACTTTGAAACAAATAAATCCCATTTTAATCTCCTATGCACCGAAATCGCTTCTAAATCGAGTGAAGCCTGCATTTTAAGTAAAAGATGGGGCCACATCTCTGCCGTATTGCTCGAATACCAACAACGGTACTATAAAAGAGAATTCCGATGACTACATTTAGTCTTAGAGGCTAAGAATCTATATCTTTCGATGTTTAGCTTTCCACTCTATAAGTTTCTCCCCATAGAATGATGCTATCGATGCTGTGCTTAACATACTGTCACGAAAATCAATGGTCCAGGAAAGCGGACGATTACTGGATTACGATGAATGCCTCCACAACTGTTGGGTAATTGTCCACTAGATGGCTTGATTACATTCACACTATATTACCGACTGGTCACTGAATCACAGATACTGAGCACTGAATGAATACTGAATCACTGAATACTTAGCCCATTTGCGCCCAAATAAGACCTCGCGGTGGAAATAACAACATTTCTTTACTAATTGGTAAAAACTATTATTGTAATAAGAAAATAATAAAGAAAAGAAAAAAAAACTTCATGTCCTTCATTGGAAAAAAAGCCGTCCTCAAATGGGGACACTGGGCTTAAGCATTATGAACAATTTCGAACCATTCTCTTTCTGCACATAAATTTGGAAGCTGGGAATTCCGACGCTGCAGTCGGAACGACAATTCCCTGATGCTGATATAGAACCTTCTTATCGAACCTCGATCCTGGTGCCTCGATTATTTATTCGACGTCCTGGAATCGATCATCGACGGCCTGCTGGATGTTGCTTAAGCTTTCTCGCTTGTTCTCTAGCATCTCTTCCAGCTTTTGGTTCAGGGAAGTTGAATTTTCCTTCAACTTTTAATGCATGGTCGCCTCGAGTTTCTGGCTTATGGAAGCTAATTTTCCTCCAACTTTTGATCTAGTTTCTGACTAACAGCATTCATAATCGCGCGAATATGCTGCGTATCGAACACTGGATATCGACGGCTTCTCGACTCCGAACTCATGATTCTCCCAATTGACACCTATTTCCTACAACGCTGATTGCAGTCTCTGCTCTAGGTTGGCTTTACTTTCGTCTGTGGATAGTTCCCGAATCCGCCTTGGGTCTACCTGCTTCCACGGTCAATACCCACATTAACGACTGTGTCTTTAATGCACACAATCGTAGGTGGAGAGAATATCCAGGATGCAAGTTGACTGAGCGCGTACGCCCCGATATCTTTAAGGAGAATTGACTGCAGAAGACTTACGGGCGTCATTACATTTGCCAAGCATCTCTGCATGCTCAGCATTAGTGCGACGTCTATCTGTGCTGCATATTGCAGTGAGGATGACACAACTGAGCACTTTCTCTGCGACTGCGCCTTTGCTTGCGCACAGGGCCGCAACCTGGGAGCCGACGTAGTATGTTCCGAATCTCTTAGCTCTACATCACTGAAGCTCCTTCTCATTTTTCTCCGGAAAACGGCGAAAATACTGTACTGCTTGAGCATACAAATAAGAAACAAAATAACCTGAAATTTAATATCTTACTTACTTTTCTTTGATGGCGCTACAGTTCGGGGTGAACCAGGGCCTCAACCAACAAGCCTCTCCAGCCGGCACGATCTTTGACAAGCCGCTTCCAGTGCCGCACGCCCAGTTGATTGAGGTCCCTAACATGTATCACATGATAGTGCGTCACCCTGTCTTAAACCTTTTTTAACATCAAAGGGGTCGGTTAGTTCACCTCCGAGCTTAATGGAGCAGCGAGAGTTCTCCATAGTCATCCTGCACAATCTGACGAGTTTGGCAGGAATGTTAAAACATGGCATGGCTTTGTATAGCTCGTCTCTATAAACACTGTCATACGCGGCTTTAAAGTCGACGAAAAGATGGTGCGTATCGACCTGGAATTCAAGGATATTCTCCAAGATCTGCCGTAGTGTAAATATTTGGTCTATCGTGGATTTTCCTGGCCTGAAACCACACTGGTAGGAACCTATCAGATTGTCCACGAATGGTTTCAGGTACTCACACAGTACGGCAGAGAGGATCTTGTACGCGATGTTCATGAGGCTTATCCCTCTGTAATTGGCGCAGTCATAGGGGTCTCCTTTCTTAATTTAATATCGCGCGCTAAAAATACCAGGAGACCCCAGCATCACCTAATCGTGAGATTCGCCGGAATGTCTTTTTTCTCTCCCTCTTTTATCGATACTTCCACAGAAAATGCTCTGAAGCGATAGCCGGATAGTCGATGGAATGGTAAAACTTCTAGAGGCAGATGGATTTAACATCACGGCCTATACTCGAGTATTTCCTCTGGTCTGGTCCTCAGCGAAAGACTAAGTTATGCAGTGCTACTGGTTAATAACTGGTTCAAAGGGCGAGACCTGGGAGTAAACCCGGCGAAAACCGATATACTTCTCTTCACAAGTGAAAATCTATACCAAGATACACCTACCCCCGTATGAATGGTATCGATCTGATCCCCAGAAAATCTGGCAAATACCCTGGCATCATTTCAGATTCCAAGCTTAGCTGGAAGGATAACATTAATGAAAGAACCAAAAAAGACTATGTGGCACTGCATTCGTGCAGCGTAGCCCTTAATAAGGAATGGTGCTTCAAACCAAAAGTGGTATCTTTCTTGTTTTGATGGCGTTACAGTCCATTAAGGACCAGAGCCACGCTTCTCTCAATCACCCATGTTGTGTGTTATTTATTTTCCACATAGGTGAAAGGGACCTACAGTTTAATGCCGATTTCGTACGGCGTGAATCGAGAAGCTTTTTCATGTCAAGTATACTACAGGGGGTTTGGCCAATACCCCATCGAGAAGGGACGCCGCGAAATAAACATTCGATGTCGTTGGTGTTATAGGGATCCGAACTCACTCATCGTGCGTCAGAGTCCAACACACTAACCACTGCGCCACGATGCCCTCAAAGTGGCATATTAGTTGTAAGCTGCCGTGGTAAAAAAAATTAAAAAAAAAAATTAAACCCAAGCAAAAAACTTCTTTTTTCTATTTATAACAATAGGGAATAGATCGTAAAAAATAAAATCAAATCAAAATCAAATAATATTTTTCCAAATACATATGTATATGAGTGAAATCGAAAAATACATAACATGACATAGGTGTTACTAATCAGTTGTCAAAAGCTGTATACTGCGAAAGCATCGCAGCCTGAACTGCGCTCAGAGTGCAAGAATTCGGTCTCTAGGCAAAGAGTTCTCATGGCCACGCATCAGTCTTGGATCGGTGGGCCATCTGGAGATTCATAATCGAAACGGACTATCCGACTTCTTTGCTGCGAGAGGAGATTGTCTATCAGAATCCTTCCAGGGAGAAATGGACCAGTGGTATGTTACGTACGGAAAATGAATTGGCAATCTGAACTGACGGGTCCAACATGAATACCGGTACAGGAGCCGGGGTCTATTTCGAATCTTATGAAGCAAATCACTTCTATCGACCTGATGACGGCTGCAGCGTTAGCTTAGGTCCTCGTAGATAAACAGGCTGCGAACCTGATTCTTAGGGAAATCATCTCTAGTAAATGGGTCAACATCTATGAGGGCTCTGCAGGCAACATAGCTAAGATCCTGCAAAGAGGGGCTAGAGGAGAAATCAGGTGTCAATAGCTAGACCAGGTACGAGCTAGCTAGATCAGGATCAGGCGCAAACTCCATGCACCTCACAACTGAGACTAAAACGCCGCGGGAGCGAAGCTAATAATAAAAGCCACTAAACGATCGTGTCAGTTAAATAAGTGCGCAACGGCAAGACCAACATGGCCTGACTATGTTAGGAAGACGACAGAAGGTCAGCCAAAGTTCAGTCGTCGGAATATGCGATTGGCCCTCACTGGGCAGTGCATGATATTCTACCATGCAGTCAGACTAGGCCAGCCCCACAATGATTTCTGCTGAAGCTGCAGGCACGAAAAAGAAATTGAATCCATTCGTGTGAATGGAGGTCACATCCTTTCGGGACTAGAAGTACTAAGTAACATTGGACTGAACAGAGTTCTGAGATTTCTATCTGCATCTAGGTGGCTCAGCTCCACGGGCAACTCTTAGATTCATATGGGTTAAACGTTAACTGAGCACAATCGATTCCTCGTAGTCTAAGTGAGCCTTGACCTCTCGTCAATAGGAAACCTACTTACCTAACCTAACCTAAGGAATCCCTACTAAACCGAACCACACGATTTTGGTATTCCTTGTCGGATTCGGCCTTCCCTCTCAGTATAACATTCAACTAGTTAAGAGCAACGTCCATCGTTATTTCCTCTATTCTCCTTCCTCTTTAACTTCGTCCAACACATAAAAAGTAGTAAACCTTGAGTATGCGCTCTCTCTCCTTATTCTGCGTGTTAAGTTGACCTTCTTCTTCTTTGGTTGGGTTACATGAAGGACCAGAGCTAAGCTCCAAGGTCCTTGAAGGACCAAAGCTAAGCTCCTCTCAATCACCCATGTTGTGTGTGCTTTATTTTTCACACAGGTGAAAGGCACCTACAGTTTAATGCCGATTCCGAACGGCGTAGGTCGAGAAGCTTTTTCATGGCAAGTATACTGCCGAGGTTTTGCCAGAACCCCGCCGAGGAGGGACGTCGCGAAATAAACATTCGATGGCGTTGGTGTTATCGGGATCCGAACTCGCTCATCGTGCGTCAGAGTCCAACACATTAACCACTGCGCCACTAAATTGACCTTTATGTTTGAGATTTTGAGATAACTGAAATCTGGAAATATTTTCCCTGAAGTTGTTATTAATTTTCAGGCAGGTATATAGGGCGGGCCATCTAGTGGCTTTTTCTAAAATCATAGGTTATTTTGACGCTGACAGGTGCTTCCCACTCGAAATCTTGACAAAATATCAGTATCATACCTCCGCGGAATGAAATGAGTCGCCTTACGCTTGAACAACGTCGGGAAATATTGAAAACTCATTTCCAAAATGAGCGCTGTGTAGTCCAAAGAGTGCGTTTTTTGAAAATAAGTTTGGGCCGAAATGAAGTATCCACCGCGACTGCTGTACGCAAGTTTTTACAAAAAGTTCGTGAGACTGGTATGCTAGTGGACAACACTCATGGTCCCCGTCTTCGTATGGTGCGCACAGATGAGAATGTCGCTGTTGTGGCCGAGAGTGTGACAATCAATTCACGGACATCAACTCGCCATCGATCGCCATCAACAGCTCAACATTTCACGCACTAGCCTGAGGAGTATTCTCCGCAAAAATCTCGAATTGTCCGCTTGGAAGATCCAATTGACTTAGCAAATAAAGGCGCGCGACCATTCACTTCGCAGTTTGGACCTTAGAGCAGCTTGAATCGGACAACGATTTTGGTCGAAAAATCATCTTTTCAGACGATGCGCAGTTTCATCTCGGCAACTTCGTTATCAAACGAAGGCTCGGAAAACCCGCACGTAATTGTTGAGAAGCCAGTGCATCCACAAAGAGTGATAGTTGGTGGTGGCGTGATTGTACCATTTTTCTTCGAAAACGAGGTTGGGAACAAGGTTTTGGTCATTACAGAGCCATGTTAACCGGCTATTTTTTTTTACTGAAATTGAAGACGACGGCTGTGGAAGACCTCTGGTTCATGCAGGGTAGTGCGCCATGCCACACAGTCCATGCCACAATCGATCTTTTGCGCACCAAATCCCCACATCGCGTTATCAGCCGTCTTGCTGTCTCGGAGCAAGGAATAGAGTGCTAGAGCATCGAAGAAGCGAAAGATCAATTACAGACGGATCAGCAACTTTAGATGAAAGAATTTTGGATTTGGTCTGACGTAATCCCTCCCTTAATACAAGGAGTGCCCAGATATGAAGTATGGAGAGTGCTCCATACCGAGAAGTTACACCCGTAACATTTTACACCAGTTCAATGTTTCATACATTAATTTGCCTACAAGTCTAGCCGCGTTAAAACCAGAAAAAAGGTTTTCTTAGAAAGAAGTGGTTTGGGTTTTTTTTTAATTTCTCAAAAACTGTAAGACATTTTTGCATCCGGTTCTCTGTTTTGAACTAACAACTAATAAGAGAATTTAATTCTTGAAAAAAAATTAGTACTTAATTACATAAAATTTTGAGAAAAATTAGTCCGATTTTTTTTTTTTCAAAATTTTTAATTTGAAAATTCATTTCTCAAAAACTGTTCCTTAAAACAGCTTCGCTTGGAAACGAAATGAAAGATTAGGTTTCTGGCTTTACAAAAAATTATAACACGGCATTGTGGATGTAACCGTTGATTTTTAATATTTTTTTTTTTTCCAAATTAAGTCAATTTTTTAGAAAATTGCCCCTCCCGCCTAAACGGAGGGAACAGACCCTCCTTCCATACGATTTTTTTCTTGTCTTGACCAGACCTACACGCCATAGCTTTTCGGCACACTGCTCGTGGGGCACCCTATATATCACGGTTCCTACCATCTACTCTCTGTAGCAATCCTTTTCCAATCAACCTAAGCTGGAATTTTTTTATGCTTTTCATGACAATATCTAAATCTCGCTGATTGGTTTCGAAATTGTCTTTTTGAGATCTACTGTTCAACTTACTAATTAGCATATTAATTCTGCTTCGATCTTACCTACTTACCTTCCCTGACTCATCACTAATTTATCATTTTTTTGGATTCCATCTAAACTGCAAGAACAAGCCCTCGCAACTCGCTAGCAATTCGATGAATACATTGACGGTCTGACAGGCTTTATGTTTCTAACATGTACGTAATAGAAAATGAGACACTTCGCCTATACAACTTTGGCAACCAACTTTATTTGAATGATTAAGAGATAACGAAACCAAAATACTTTATTGTAAGTAACTATGTATGTCACCTTCATCGTCGCCTCATCGTCGTCACAGTTCCACATTCTCAAAAGGGATGTAGAAAGACCGTCAATCAATCAGTTTGCTTTAATTATCTGTCAGAAACTAAAACTTTAGCAATTACCTAATGGCTCCCTACCAAACCAGTCAGCTACTGGTGCTCGTAACATTTTCATTCAGATGCGTACATATAAAAAATTAACACGTTGACTGCTTTCTCAAGCACCTTGACATTCATCTCGACGGAAAGACACTTGGAAACAGATACGCTGCAGGTTTTATGCCAACATTGTACCCGTATTGAGGTGTACGAACCTTCTGAGAAACAATGTTATTCCCTCTAGATAGTCGGGGAAACTAGACTAATGAAACGCATGCGATTAATTCCAATCAAACGTTTTGTATATTTCCATCTACCAAACTGCGTACGTTAATTAATCAAATTGCAAAGGCAACACATCCCGCCATCAATGGAAGGTGTAAAGATACCACCAATTTGATTGGAATTCTTCCAAGGGAATTGGAAAAAAGACAACAACTTAATCGCCCTACACTTTGGAATTTAATCCCTGCCTAATATCACCCCCACTAATCTTGTCTTGTTTGGGATTTTGTCCACTGTTGTTGTTTTTGTGTTCTGATCTCGTCCTTCACCCTTTCTTCTTGTCTTTTTTCCAGTAGTAGTAGAGCATTGAACGTCGACAGAAAATTAATTACTGCAGGACCACAAGTTCCCTTCGAAATGTAAGGATTGTTGGAAGGATATTGGGGGTGGTGGGAAAGACATGCCTTAGTATTCGAAAGTCATTTGAGATTAAGTGCGTTTGCTTGAAGGCACAGAACTGGTGCTCATGACCAATTTTCTGTTAGTAAATCGAATATAGAGTGTATCCTTAAACAATAACGATTTCTTCCTATCTGACAATGTTATTTTAATTGAATAAGACAAAGTGAACAGGACGCACAACAGATAATAGAGAGACCCGAAAAGCGTTTGGTATGTTTGTGGAATTAAGTTCAGTACTCAAAGGGATTTGTTCAATGCGAGAGTGATAGATAAAACAAAAGCAAACAAATATTACATAAATCATTCTCCTTAAGTCTGGAGTGCTATTTGACGGACGAAAAGGGTAACGGAAGCATGACCTTTCAATGGATTACCTGTAGGCGAAGCGATGTCCTGATAACCTTTACTGTTCTGCTATCCGGACTTGGGACTAATCCATTTACATAATTGCAAAAGAAATTGCTTTATTTTTCCTTCCAGTTATGCTGTGGAAGATAGACTGAAGACAATTCAATATAGTCTTCTGGGAGTTTGTTACGTGACAATTGTTTTCCCCAAGGTTTTTATGTATGTATAGGACGGTGATAGGTGAATATTCATACATACACAGTTGCCGTAACCATGAACGCTAATTAACTACCTTAGGCGAGTTGAGTTTGTTGTTTCAAACTGCTCTAATGACTACACTGGAAGAGGACAAAATGTTAGAAATTAATGAATATTTGAACAACTTAACCTCCAGGGTATTTATCCTTCATTCCTGGTTTCCCATTTATGTATGTAAATATATGGGAAATATACTTTTATAAAAAAGACTTCCAAAAAAGCATTTCTTCCTTGCAAAATGTATATGTATGTGGCTACCCACATGTAATTTGAACAATCTTGTTGAATTCTATCATTTCACAAAACTTGAGTCGGTGTGGTCATCATTACTATTGGAATCATTTTGAATTTCGAATAATATTCGTTGGTTTATTAAAGAAGCATTCTCACAGAAATAGTCTTCTCGAGGAAGCTAAGGCAGGGCATTTGCATAGGAGATAAGATGGAGATTCTTCCTCTTCCCCATCATGACACCTACTGCAATAGCTTCCTTTTATGACTCCAATTAGGCTGCTTATACATTGCCTTATACATTGGCTATTGAATCTACGTTGACAGTACTTAGGTCACGCCATCTCTCGTTGGCCTGTAGCAGTACCTGTTTCGAGATCTTATATTTTTACGTTTCCATTGGAGGGCGGATTTCCCTTTTAACAGTCGAGAGCTCCAGTGTGGTGCCAGTTAGTCTGCTCCACAGTTACCTTGTATATCACTATGCCTAGGTAACCTACACAACGTAACAGCGCATCTGCTAAATAAGTAATTTAGAGATTTGCAAGAGGTCCTGATCAAATTTTAATTTGACTCACAAGGAGCTAATTCCTTAAGTCGCAGTGCCAATTTCTTTGCATTTTCCTTGCCAAAAAGATCCAAAGGGAGTAGGTGAAGCAACGCTTCGAGGGCTGCAGTAGGGGTTGTTCGCAGTGCCCTAGTTATAGCGATGCATGCCATCCTTTGTAACCTACTTAGAAATTTGATAGTGTAGAAGCTGCGAAAAGCTGCCCTCAAGGCGGAGTTTCTCACCCGCCTTATGGTCAATTGTTGTACTCATCAACAATGGCTTCTATGTGCAAGGTTATGCCGTCGGCAAATTTGGCACTCAACCCTGTTGTGAACTATGCATAAAGGCTGCGCTAAATGTCAAACCCCAAAAAAAGCACTATAGTCGCCTTCACCAAAAGAAGGGACGGGCATAAACGCACTAAATCCACTCTTTTTGTTGGAGCGATAGAGTTCCCAAAAGCATTCTAATACCAAGGGGAAATTTCACATTACAAAGACTATTGGGAAGGCCAGGATCTCTCATGGACCAGCAAAAGTCTCACTGGCACAAATCCCAAAATATCCCACTGGCTATATGTACAAAGCCATTGCCATACCAATTCTCACATACGTTGAGCCCGTTTGGTGGCACAAAACAACACAAATACCAGTATAAGCCAAGCTCAACAAACTGCAAGGACTATCTTGTATCCGCATTACGGGGGCTATGAAAACAACCTCCATAGCAGCACTGAAAGTCATCACGGACCTACCACCTCTTCACCTCCAACTGAAGAAAAAAGTCATGATCTTCGTCCACAGACTCGTTACGGAGGATGATTCTAATTGTATGCTCTTTCATCCTGACATTCTTACTGAACTAAGCAGTCATGAAATCCTAAAAATATCTCACATCAACAATTGTCTCCTCAGATATAACTTCAGCCAAAACTATAAGGTCCCGATTCAGTCTCGACACACCTGGGAACAGAATAGACCCTCTTTCAATCGCGAATCTTACGTGTGGTACACAGACGACATCAAAACGAACGAAGGCGTTGGGACTAGAGTAGCTAATACCAGAACACACATCTATCACAGCAGGGACAGGTATAACTCCGTATTTCAGTCAGAGATATTTGCAATAGAACTCTGCCTCAGAAAAAATATCAACAGAAACATCAAACAAAAACTTTTGTATTCTCTCTGACAGTAAGGCTACACCTCTATCCCTAAAGAACTACAATATCACCTCCAAACTGATACGGGACTGCCTACAGTCCCTCAGGTAATAAAAAAACAGACCTACTAGCAAAGAAGGGCGCCGTGGCTCAGTAGTTATTTGTTGCACGATGAGCGAGTTCGAATCCCGATAACACCAACCCCATCGAATGTTTATTTTGCGGCGTCTCTCCTCGGCGGTGTACTGGCAAAAACCCCCCGTAGTATAACTTGCCTTCAAAAAGCTTCCCGACTCACGCCGCCGTTCGGAATCGGCATTAAACTGGAGGTCCCTTTCACCTGTGTGAAATATAAATCACACACAACAAGGGTGATTGAAGAAAAGCTTGGCTTCATGGGCCGTAACGCCACCAAATAAGTAGAACTAGCAAGGAAAGGCTCCGCATCACCGTTCATGATACCACGGCCTTTCTGAAGTACAGTACCATTATCCGGTGTAGCGGTATATGTGGCAAAGCTTTCCATCCTATTTGCATTGGGATGAGTAGAAGCACCAAACCACATCTTCAAGAAATCCTCAACATTTTTCAGCTTACATTGTAAACCCAGCTCTTCAGCCCTCTTACTTGCATCAGTAAAAGGCAACAATCTTCTGCTCGCCACCATTTCGGACTCATTGACCGAATTTAAGTCTGAGTTCCGACATGGCAATAAACGTCAGGCCGAGTCACTCTCTAACATCTGCGACTCGATAACTATGGCCACCGACGCCCTCGCCCAGGACACAAGGAGAGCCCTCAGTTCGAATGCTGAGCACTCCTCCAAGGCCAGTAACTATCTCGTGCAACTTCAACAGGCCACTAACACCATCAACAATGCCATTGACACAATCGTGGCGAGCTCAGATAAAATTGTCAAAGCTCGCTTTTCCCCTCTACCGCCTGCACCTTGTTCCGCGCCTGACCTGTCCACCATCACCAGCTCTCTTACTGGTCTCACTAGCTCCGTCAAAGCCATGGACGATCTTGTCCACTTCCAACTGGACGCTACCAAGAGCATAAACTCATCGCTGGATGATCTGAGATTGATATTAAAGTCGATATCCGTTGACCGAATCATCGAGGAATTTCATTCCTTTGCCTGCAAATTGGACCCAACTCCTCAAACCACATCTCCTAACAATGATTCATCCCTTATGGATGAGTTTCAGTGCCTAAGTTCCGCTGTCGACAAAGTGACTTGTCTTGAAAGTTCTCAACCTCCAACCATTCTGCCTTCCCTTAGACCGACCCCTCCTTCGACGACAACATCGGTTCAAGTCCAGACATCAACTTGTCATACCACAGAAGACAAACCACGACCTGCCTCCGGTGTCCCTTCTATCAATCGCTTCGGTACAACCTGGGACAAAATAGAATGGGATCAGCGTATTAAAAAACTCCAGGAACTCAATACAACGAAACCCTCATCAGTCTTCATCCTCCATAATGCTCCCCAGAAAGCTGGTACTCCTTGGGTCAATAAACTCTTTTCCCAACGGTACTCCATTAACCTGCTGGATTGCCAAAAAACCGGTCCCGGTACTTTTAAAGTAAAACTTCCACCCAAATATGACTGGCTGTTCACCACCCCTTCGGTAGAGATTGTACCATAGGTAACCTAATTTAAAGAAAACCATATTCTACGTCTAACTCTGTATCAAAATCTAAGACCAATCTCAAGTATCACTATTCGAACCCCAGTCAAAAACATTCCTCAAATCCTCCTAATCCCGATCCGAACTGGAGCTTCAAAACGGGAATCTCTCCCATATTCTCTCCCAAGCTGCACTATACCCCCTCTTCTATCCCGGGAACTGCTTCCCTCCATAACATCTCTACCAATCCCTGTTTAAACAACAGTAAGGCTAACCCTCACAATCGAGTTTCCTTCAACCTCCCCACCCAGTCTAATATTCCCTCGACCCCCAAATACCCTAATTTCATTCACTCCCACACCTTCAACCCTCCCAAATCCGCGAATATCCTTCCTCCTCCTTCACCTTCCGCTTCCTCCTCAAAAAACGACCGCCCCCCTTTTTTGGATCCACTCCTCCATCCTTCGGTTAAACTCACCTCTAAACTAGTTGAAAAGTGCTCGCCGCCTAATGATCTGGATGGCCGTTATAAAATATCCAAATTGCGTGATCATCGTCTTTACGAAAATATTCACCTGTACCTTGCTTACCTTCACGATAAGCCGGATTCAGTCTGTATTGACGGCAAAACCAAGACCAATGTTATGGTTTCAATGCAACTAGAAGGCCTGCCTACTGACCCGACAGCACTGAGAAAAATGTACGACCGTTTCCATGAGTGCATTAACGTCTCGGCTAAAACGGTTAAAGGCGACCTCTCTAGTCTCGCCACTCATACTAGCTCTAAGCACCTTGCCTACCTCCAAAAAGCTCGCTGGGATGCCAAAAACTATTATCGTCCCTAACTCTCTCGTCACAACCCCCCCTGAAGTCTTTCTCTAACTATACTACCAAAATGTAAGAGGCCTTCGTTCCAAAACCTCTACTGTCTACCTGAACTCTCTAACGCTTCCTTACGATATCTTCGCCTTAACCGAAACCAAACTCAATCCTAGCATTCTCGACTCCGAACTCTTCTCGTCCGACTTCGACGTTTTTCGCACTGACGGTGAACGTAATAACGCACTTTCCCTTGGGCGAGGTGTCCTTTTGTCTATCCATAGCCGCCTCAATGCATCGGCTGTGGCAATTTCGAACTCTGCACCTTTTGAACTTGTCTGCGCAAAGATACCAGTCACCAAAAGCTTTATCTACATCCTTTGCTGTTACATCCGTCCATCCCAACCTGCCCAAGTCTACCAGCTAGCTGTTGACACAATAGACTCTATTTTCTCAGACGCCGATCCAAGTGATGACTTTATCGTCGTGGGAGATTTCAATCTTCCATTCTTGCAATGGGCCCTTTCAGACGACGAGTATTTCCTTGTCCCTTTTAATGCTTCCTCTGACAAGGAAATTCTCTTTACTGACCGTCTTGTAGAGTCTACCCTATTTCAAATCAATAGTGTCACCAATAATCTTGGAAGACAACTAGACCTCATATTTTCTTCCGATGCCTACAACTCTGTCGTTACCGCAAGCACCCATCTACTCTCCATTCTGGACCAATATCATCCTCCCTTATCCCTTAAGTTCTCCTATAAAATAAACCAAACTTCCTCCACTTATGATCACTCCTTCTTTTTCAACTTCCGAAAGGCCGACTTCGCCTCACTTATCAAGTCAGTTAACGAGATAGACTTTAGCCTCTTCTTGAGCGAAAACACGCCTATTGCCATTGCATTGGACTTATTCTACACCGCTCTCTTTAACTGCATAATCCAATTTGTTCCTTACGTCCCTCGAAAAAATTGTTTCTCAACACCTCCCTGGTATAACAAGGAACTGCGTAATCTCCGTAATACGAGAAATAAACTTTGGAAGAAGTTTTTAACGTCAAATTCCCCCTCTGATTATGCGAAGTACCAACAAGCCTCCCAACGCTTCTCTATCCTCTGTGACACCCTCTACAACTCATATCTTCAAAGAATGCAGACGTCCCTTTGTACGGATCCTAGACGCTTCTACAAATTCATCTACCTCAAAAGAAAATCAGATGGGGTCCCTTCCACTCTCAAATGAAACAGCACTACCTCCGACGACCCCAAAATCGTCGCGAACCTTTTTGCTTCATTCTTAAGCCTATCATTTAGCGACAGCAGTTATAAACCCGACCCTGTATTTTTCAGCTATATGAATAACTGCTCTCAGACATCGTTCTCCGTAATTGATATCAACGAGGACTTGGTTCACCACAAGATGAACAAACTTAAAGATGACTTCTCTCCGGGTCCCGATGGTCTCCCAGCCATTCTCCTCAAGAAATGTATCGCTTCCCTCTGCAAACCTCTCTCCACTCTCTTTCGCCTTTCACTTCGTCAGGCTTCCTTTCCAACCGTTTGGGAAAATTCTTACATCTTCCCCACTCACAAAAAAGTTCCCAAGTTGGATATTTCTAACTACAGAACGATTGCTAAATTGTCCGCTATCCCTAAGCTCTTCGAGTCCGTCGTGTATGATTCAATGATCTTCCACTGCAAATCCATCTTCTCCTGCCGGCAGCATGGTTTTTTTAAAAGGCAGGTCTACCACAACCAACCTTACCGAATTCGCCTCCAAAATACTTCTAACTCTGGAGCAAGGCAACGAGGTTGATGTTATCACTGCTGACTTTAGTAAAGCATTGGATAAGTTAAGCCATACATTAATTTATTTTAAATTAGAGGCTTTAGGCTTCCCGCCTCATATCATGGCTTAAATCGTACCTTGAGAATCGCCAATATAGAGTACTTTTCAGAAACTGTATCTCTGACCCCATCATCGCCTCTTCTGGTGTTCCGCAAGGTAGTCATCTCGGCCCTTTAATATTTGTCCTCGCTGTTAACGATGTCGACTTTATATTAAAAGATTCGCATTTGTCAATATATGCAGATGACATGAAAATCAGCAAGACAATATCAACTCCTGCAGACTCGCTAGCACTCCAAAGCGACCTTGTATCCTTCGGTAATTGGTGTGATAACAACAACCTGGAACTCAACATCGGTAAATGCCAGTTCGTTACGTTTTCTCGGAAACGCTTTCCCTCTGCTCCTAGAACATATTATCTACTTAAGGAGCCTGTACCCCACGTCTCCTTCATACGCGACCTAGGTATCATATGCGACAGAGAGCTATCATACACAAAGCTAATTCTGCCCTTGGTTTTATAAAACGTTGGTCTAAGGAATTCTCGAATCCCTACGTCACTAAATCCCTCTACATTATATACGTCAGCCCTATCCTGGAATACGCCAGTCAAGCCTGGTCTCCGTATTACGTTAGCCATTCTGCACGAATTGAAGCTGTGCAACGCAGATTTCTGCGTTTTGCCTCAAGAGGTCTCCCGTGGTCTGACAGGACTGTATTACCACCCTACGAAGACCGTCTACAATTGATCGGCTTACAAATCCTGAAAGCACGCCGTGAGGCAGCTGACATTCTCTTCATTTACCAGCTTATAGCTGGAATTATCGACTCTGCTGCTCTCCTTGAAATTATTTCGCTCAATACCAACCCTCGTCGCCTAAGATCAAGTCCACTTTTCAGACTTCCTCCTCATCGCACTAACTATGGCTACAACGAACCAATTTGTAGAATGTTACGTTTAGCCAACCATTCTCAAACATCCATTGACTTTCGTTTATCTCTTAAAAAATCTCTCCTAAGGTCCAATTTAATAAAAAAAAAATCTAATCTAATCCCTATACCTCCCACACACCACTTGACCCTATTCTCCCGTAGGTTAAGTAGCTAGTATTTAAGTTTAAATTTAAGTTTAGGTTGTTTAAGAATAGCTTTATAATAAGCTTAATAATAAATAAATAAATACACCCATCAGCACCACCAAATGCTGCATAAACAAATGGTTAAGGAATACGGCCAATCACTACTGGTCACAAACGGGAGGTAGCAGACAAGCCAAGTCATTCATCCCAACCTCTTTCCCCATTATAACGAAACAACTCCTCATGCTTTCTAGGAGTCAGATTCGTACAGTCACAGGCTTCCTTACTGGACACTGCTCAGTCAACAAACATCTCAAAACTATGGGCAGTATACAACATGATATCTGCAGAATATGCAATGAGGACGAGCAGAGCACCAGCACATACTGTGCCACTGTAACTGCCTTGTCAGTCCATGTCATCGTCACTTAGGCAAGTATTATCTTGAGGCAGAAGAAATCGCTGCTAACTCACCCAAAAGCATACTAAGTTTTATTATGAACCCCGGATTTTTGCGTGAACTGTTAGTGGCCGCAGTAATCAGGCGACCTGGTCCCACCCCCAATCTACTCTAACTCTTTAGAAGTTTGACATAGTTCGATCTGCATAGTGCCGCCCACCAGACTAAGCAACCGTAAGCTACTATATGTCTAACAACCGCGGTATACAGTTTGTGTGTGATATGGGGTTTGATTCCCCATCTGATGCCCAAGGCCTTTGGCGTGATCTGTGACTCTAAGGTAAGCCCCATTGAGGTTTGGAGGTATCTGCCGTTTTCTTGTGAATGAAACTAACTCCGTTTTGGAGAGATTTATTCCAAGCCCGCAGTTCTATTCCAATTTTGGCAAGTTTGCCAATGCAATGACCTTGCACCCGCTGGCCTTCACGGATAGGAGTTTACTAAGGTGGGTTTCGCCAGTACCCCGCCGAGGACGAACGCCGCGAAATAGTCATTCGATGGCATTCATGTTATCGGGATTTCTTTTAAGGAGGCTTCTGGCTTCCCTGCGAAGACATGGAACTCTACATTCTACCAGGGTACCAATTTCCTGCAGGGAGTTTTGCTGACAGGACATTCGAGTTCAGAATAATTGATGATGAAGCTATTCAGGTTGAGAACAGCATCCTATACCAATTGTTTCATTCTGAGTTTAGGAAGGGGTTTGAACGGATTTCGCAAGCTCGTCCCTAAGCCGTACCGAATTCGAGAAAGACAGACCTTTCTCGAATTCCGCTTGTGGCAGATCCCAAATCTCAATTGGAATTATATATATCTGTGGTCTGACGGCATAGCGTCTGGTAAGACTCTCCATTGTGTTTGAATTACTTTGATATATTATCTACACTTTCTCACTGCTACGAAAATTGATTCTCATTTTGAAAATTGGGATCATGTTGAGTTGGAAAGAGCGAAGGGAGATTATAAAAGACAAATTTCTAACTAGAAATCTTTATCAAACCTTAAATAAGTCGAAAGCGAAACGAATCGATCCACACGTTTTCGAGACACCTGCTTTATTATGCATTTTCATGTTCAATTTCACATAAGGGCCCCGTGGAGCAGTGGTTGGACTCTGACACACGACGAACGAGTTCGGATGCCGATAACAACAACGCCATCGTATGCTTATTTCGCGGCATCCTTCCTCGGCGGAGGAATGCATGCTTTCGGGATCGATGGGTCTCTTCTTCAATGGATTAGAAGCTACATTTCGAATTCTTCAATTCAAGTTTTTTTTTGGGCGGGTTTAAGTCTGACATCCATTAAATGCTGGTATTCCCCAGGGCTGGTATTCCCCAGGGCTGGTATTCCCCAGGGCTCCGTCTAGTCTCTTTTTCATTTCTATAAATGATCTCTTGTCTGCCACTTCTAATCCAATCCACTCCCTCGCTGGCGACAGTACCCTTAGCTCCATATACGTCAACAACTACTTAAATTCCGATTTCGCCAGCATTATCCAATGGGGTGAAAACAACAGAGTGAAATTGAATGCATCCAAAGCACAATGCTGTCTCCTGTCGTTAAAACTTATAACGGACCCATGAATGGCATTTGCATCTAAGATACCGCAAAGCTTTCCATACTAAGAGTGTGAGTGTGTGTTGCGTACAATATCGATTGGAAGGACCACATATTCAATGTCGCCAAGAATGCTGCGAAATGACTAGGCTTCTTATACAGATGCAAGAAATATTTCTCACCCTTAGATCTGCCTACAATCTATAAGGCGTTGATATCCCCTAAATTAAAGTTGAACGCTCATGTCTGGTCCGGTACTTCCAAGACCTTATTGCACCTACTAGATATATTACAAAATCTCGCGATAAAACTGATGGGTGACTCCATCGCTACCACAACATTAGACTCGCTGGAACATCGCAGGAATGGTTTCTGCCTTCTCCGGTTTTATCGTTACTTCCACAAAAAATCCCCTGCCGGATTCGGTCTTCCCCCTTCAGTACAACATTTAAGATCAATGTCCATCGGCATCTCCTCTGTCCCTCTTCCTTTTTACCGTAGAAATGGGCCAAGCGCGCGAAACGTTGCCTGAGCAAAACGCCCATTTTGACAAAACTATTTAATCGCTTCCAGATGTGGTTGAACGTTATGCCCCTTCATCGTGATTTGGCAAAACAGACTGAATAAACGACAGCTAACAATATGGCCGATATAAACGGTCAAAGTTGGGAAGTCCCTATTGAAAGACCCGTTATTTATAAATAACACTAAATGGAGTAGTACGTTGGCACTTGTGTTGAGGACGGGTATAAAATTAATTTGACACCCCATTCTGTTTGTACGAGTAGGTATGTCGTGCGTATTTTTCGAGAAAAAAATCTTTTTTAGCGGCGTCGTAAAAATGAGTGCTTCATATTACAAGGATCGTATTGTGGTCCAATTTTAAGTGAAATCTATTAAAAATCCCTCGGAAAACCTCCGACAATTGCTAGTGATTTATGGGGCCGAGTGTTAGTCGAAAACACGTGTGCTTGAATGGGCCAAACGGTTCAAGAAGGGCCGTAAATCAGTAGAAGACGATATACGTGAATGAGCTGCCGTTACCTCTCGTACCGCGGTATTGTTCATCCTGAACATGGCGTTCTGAAGAGGTTACGAGACCGAAACGCACCAAGAAAGGCATGATCTTGCACTAGGACAATGCGCCGACCTATTCCTCGTTGATAGTGCAAGAGTTTTTGGCGTGAAAAAAAAACTTTCCATCGTTTTCGTACCTACTCTGTAGCCCCGATATTATCCCACGCGACCTTTTTTATTGCCTAAGATGCATTCACATCCCAAAGGACCATATCATGACGCTGTAAAGAAGGTCAAAGAAGCTGTAATCATGATTTTGAAAAAGGGTGACCTCGAAGGATTATCAAGGGTGCTTCGAATTGTGGGAGCAACGTTGGAATCGTTGTGTAGAGTTAGAGGGGGATTAATATGAAGGTGGTGGTTGTGGCGGTCCAGTGGTGGTTGTCCTCGATCGGTTTCGAGAGAAACTCGACTGAATTTTCATGTTGGTTGCAGTTCTGAGCAAATGTTCCATGCCATGATGGTCTTATATTATAGCTGCACACACAGAGTATGAACTTGAAGTGACAAATTCCAATTTACAAATTCCAGAAACTTAATTGCCACACGTCGTACATTTCATCGTCGCTTCCCTCTACAAAACATGAAGTGACTACCCTCTAGTGCTCTTTCGGCCGAGAATATAAATTCGGTGGCAAAGGAAGTCCGAGAGAGTTCACAAATATTTGGCATCAGATGTATTTAGATCGGAGCTATATCATAGTTGAATTCACCTCGTTTCTTCCTTGTTGATGGAATAATCTAACACTTGGACGAACTAACTGAAAGTTCGTCGATTGTGTTTACCGTTGTCTGAGTTTTAAGACAGATATTTTAATTTAAAGCTTTTTAATGAAGTTTGTTTTATACGAATTTGATCGGACATAACCTATTCCTTTTATCGTTTCTGGTTAACTGACGTCCTCAATCAAGGTATTTTTTTTTCGAATCGGTATGTTTACATCATTAAGAAAGCTAGAAAATCGCATCAATATCTTGGCGACTAAAAAATTCGACGAATCAGTTCAACGCAATCAACTCTATGAAAAATTGCTTTCGCTCCTTGACAGTTATATCTTTTCCATGGCATCATCATTAAACACCTTTACAGGAAAACTTAAAAAAAAAAACCTTTCTGGCGTTTTTTATATCCGAATAGTTTATTCGCTTAATACGCTTCCAATCAATCAAGTATGTTTAGTGTCCAAACAGCAAACTCATCAAAGGATCATAAGAACTTCTGTAATCCATCAAACTTGCATTAGTTCACCACCACACCGATGTTAAGAAGGCTGTCATTTCAATCCCTCGTTTCCCATTTAAAACACATCCGCATCCTGATATCCTTCCTTGCTTTTTTTCGCCATCATACTGAGTTGAAAGAATGAAGTAAAGAAATCCTTTTTTTTTTTTTGCTCATCCAGTAGACGCACATCTCAGTAGTAGAAATCCTCCGAAGAGGGGCGGTGATCATCCTAGATTACCCTCACACCCGTGTATCACACTCCGCGTACACTCGTAGTTACGCTTGTGGTCTTCCGTGCGGTCATAAACGTAAGTGTATGGAATTATAAATCGAGTTGCGCCCTAGTACTGCTCGTCCTGCATATTATTATTATGATTATCACCGTCATTATCACCGAGCTCTCGGCTTTTTCTCAGTTGGGCTTTTCTGCTTTCATATCCACAACATCCAGCGTTGTTGCCACCTAACCGCACCGACGTTCCCTTACCTTTTACGTCGCTTTATTAAAGAGAATGAAATTCAGGTTCTCCTCGTTGTTTCAGCTCGGTTACAGCCAGTTCCTGTTAACGCTTTAAAGGAAAATTCTTACATAGTAATAAGATTGAAGGCTTCTATGTTCTATGTTCGATATTCCAAATATGATATGAATATGAGCATTACCAGTTTTTTATGGCCTCTTCAGCCTTTCGTTTTCTGTTTGAATGGACTCGTAACCATTTGGACCTACGAGTACCTACATCCCCTGAAGTATCCTTAAACATTGCGTTTCTAATTTATGTTTTCCCTACACGAATGAGTGGTATGGTAGATAACTATCTGGGACTAACCAGGCCACAAATTGTATCGGTCCGCCTGCCAGTATTTTTCCTTTTCCTCCTGCCCATTTTACTCCTACTGCCCTACTACACTGGGTTATTCCATTTTCGGATAAGCAACTAATGCCATCGTGAAGAGATGTTCAACTCTCTCGTTGCAAGTAAATTAGGAATAAAGAGCGATTCTAGTGATGTTGTTATGAGATGGGATGGTACTTGTAGATTGGAATAAAAAATCATCTAAAGAAATCCTATAGCCCCTGCTGGACGGACGCTTAATTTTCCTTCACTCGGTATTCTATCTTTTCCTGTACTCCTTCCATTACGTTTTTTGTTTTCTTTTTTCTTCTCTTGAGTTTAATTGAGAAAACGAGAAATGCTGTGAAAGATTCCAGGTAGGATTGAAGAGCAAGAGTGGCAAGGAAAAAAAGGAATAAAACCTCTTTAGAAGGAGGTAATAATGACGTGGTCTTTGAGTTTATTAAAATTAGGGTCAGTGGCGGGCAATGTTGATGGCTAGGTAAAGCAGTGGAGGTAATTTCGGTCAGTGAGAGGTCAAAATTATATTGCCCGTAATTCTGAACGTTGTTTTACGTGTGCAAATACCGGAGCTGAGATTAAAGCAATTATAGGCACTAGCTATACTAGTGGGCTTGATTTTATGATATCATTGGAATAGCCAAATCGTAAAAGGATTCTTTATGTATGTCGGGAAGAAAATATGAGAGCATGATATTTAAATATCGGCCTTCAGTAGAAGTAAACTACTTTTCGATGAGCTATAAAGACGCCCGGGAAGCATCACATGCCTGAGTCAAGACATAAAATGGATAGTGCTCTCTTGGCAACCTTGGCGAATATTTTGATAATAATGGATTTCCATCGAAAATCGGCTGCGTTGCCTCTATACCCACAGATGGAAGGTGCTTAGGTACAACATTAGATATTCCGTCAATACAAACCGTTCCAATGTCAAATTGGGCATTGTTGTTGATGGCTAGGTGAAGCAATGGAGGTAATTTCGGTCAGTGAGAGATCAAAATTATATTGCCTGTAAATCTGAACGCTGTTTCACGTGTGCAAATACCGGAGCTGAGATTAAAGCAATTATAGGCACTAGCTATACTAGTGGATCTGATTTTATGATATCGTAGAAATGGCCACATCGTAAATGGATTCTTTATGGCGGGAAGAAAATATGAGAGCATAATATTTAAATATCGACCTTCAGTAAAGGTATACTACATTTCGATGAGCTATAACGACGCCCGGAGGCATCACATGCTCTCTTGGAAACCTTGGCGAGCATTTTGATAATATTGGATTTCCATAGAAAATGGACCTTTTAGGCCTTGTTGCTGATGGCTGCTAGGTGAGGCAATGGTGGTCATTTCGGGCAGTGAGAGGTCAAAGTGATATTTATACTGAAAACAATATTTTTTCTTAAGCCCCAGGTTAGCTGGATGTCGCACAAATGTAAGCCCAAGTCTCTAAGCAAAATTCCCAATTCGGTAACAGCGAAAAGCCAATATTCTAGAGTTCTCCGCCACACTCTCGTGAATAGCTTCCAAGTTTTCGGTGGATATTGTCTTTCGATAACCCTAGGTCTTGGCTGATTTGTTGAACCAGTTGATCCGAATTCGGTTGCAAACCCTAAATAGTGGACTGCTTTCATTTACCTTGTAAACTTTCCAAATTCTCTTGTTGCCACTTTCTCTTGTGGACCCTAAATAAAAAAATGTTCAACCGAAGTGGCATTGTCTAGACCCATTCAATTTATGGTTCGTAAAACGAACTCGCTTTCCGAAGATTCACTGCAAATGCCAGTGTAATAAACAACATGCAGAAATGTGTTAGATGACCCATATAAGTGTGTCATTTAGCACTTATATCACTTTATGATTAAGTGATCAAACGTGTTAATTTGATCTTTGAAACTGAGGCACTCTAAAAATTTTAATGACACCTTAAGTGTGTTTCAGCGACACACTTATTAATAATTAACACATTTTCGATCAATCAATAAAACAAAAGAGAAATTTAATTTGCGAATCGAATCCACTGTGTCATAGTTAATACACTGGACTCTCAATTCAGTGATTCGAGGTCAAATCCCAATGTCCGCAGCCACCAAAATACAAAGACACTCAACTACTCTCATTTCCCATTCTCCATTGGTCCTTCGAGCGGGATGGCATACATCATGATTTGAATACAAAATCACTGGGTTGAGAGTCGTGTATGTTAACTATTTCACCAAGGGTCCGAGTTACAATTTGCTTTCTGCTTGCTTAATATTGTATTAAAAGTTACTTCAATGGAAACACACCTTTCGTTGTGTTACAGTAACACACATACCATTTGCAGTGTATTGAAAGACTCAGATTTAAACAGTCTGTCTGAATGCTTTTACTAACATTTTTATTTTTTAACGTGTATATAGTAGATGTGATTTTGCGACCCAGTCTATGCTCTCGGTCGAACTTACAGATATTCTGTACTTTTTTTTCAATAACTTAAGTGTCCCGCTCTGTGGATCAAAATAAGTGTCTGTAATGTGTCAATGGAAATGTAGATGGCTTGGAAGCTACAGCCGGTAAGGCAAATGTTGGCGTCCAGGCGGCTATACCCAGCGAGGCAAATGCACATATGTAGGTGACAAGGAAGCTATAGTCAGCCAGGCAAATGTATGTATGTAGGTGACCAGTAAGCTATAGCTAGCTAGGCAAATGTGGATTGCTGGATGGCTATAGCCGGCGAAGCAAATGAAGTTGGCCAAGCGACTATGGTCTTCAAACTCAACCCCGCAGAAACTGCGTGAACTTTTACACTGACGGGTCTAAAACCAAAGACGGGGTGGGCAGTGGAGTATTCTGCAAACAACTTAAGCTGCATAAAGCTCTAAAATTACCAGATCACTGCAGCGTTTTCCAGGCGGAACTGTTGGCAATAAAAGAAGCCTTGTTTTGGCTGAGGTGTAACGTAATATCCACCACGAATATCCGCATTCTCACGGATAGTCAAGCAGCCTTAAAGTCGTTGGAGTCCTATGTGTACACATCAAAATCTAGTCTCGACTGTCGCCTAAATCATAACGAGATGGCAGAACATTTCAACATACATACAGCTTATCTTGGTACCGGGACACAGCGACATTCCAGGAAACGAAGAAGCCGACACACTCGCCAAACAAGGAACGACGCTACAATCAATCGTGGCTTGTGAGGGAGTACCCCTTACAACCATTAAATATAATCTGACCAACTCGCCAGGGCCGAGACGAAACTGAGATGGACCCAGGGACATACCTTCCTTATCACCAGGCAAATCTAGCCTCGGCTTGACAGTCAACGGACAAGGAGTATAATCTCCCTAAAAAGAACTGACATCTACAAAGTCATCGGTGTCATCACAGGACACTGCCTCATTGTAATCAGGCGGCTATAGTCAGCCTTCGGGGCAAATGCAAGTGCCTAGACGGCTATAACCGGTCAGACAAATGTACGGGGTCAGGCGGGTATATCCGGCCAAGCAGGTGTAGGTTTTTTGGCGATTATAGCCAGCAAGGCAAATGTAAGTGGCCAGGAGGCTATAGCAAGCCAGGCAAATATAAGGTGAATTTCGATATAAGTTTGTGGCATTGTTGGCTTCTGTTATATTTCTCTTTTGTTCATTGTTAGTTAAATTCTTTCGCTGTGTAGTCGGTATATATGACAATTTCACCATTCGACAGGTTTCTGGTGAAAACTGAAACGCAACGTGCATACGTACATATCGCAGCCATGCTGGGAAAAACCAACTATTTACTCCATACTCAATGTTATTCGAATTTATGAGGTATTGTTGCCTTAATAATTCATTCGTAAAAATAGTAAATACAGTGCAGTGGCGCAGTGGGTAGTGTGTTGGCCTTTGAGACCGATGACACGGGATTGAATCCCGACGACAGCCATGCTATCGAACGTGTTTTTCATGGTGCTTCTCCTCGGCGGGATTCTGACAAAAGTCCTTTTTACCTATGAGAAAATAAAATCAAACACAACTTGGGTGATTGAAAGAAGCCCGGCTTTGGTCCTACATGGACAGCAACGCCAGCATATGTACTCTGAATTGTAAACTTGGGTTGCGGTGCTTCTGGCCTATGAACTTATCTTATATATGTTCTGTTCCCTTCCCCAAAAGAAAATATATCCCAACACTTGAATGCTCTACACGGCTTTTTCGTATGAAGATCGCTTCGCTTTCCAGCCAGCTTGCAGTTACGACTGAAACTGTGCTAATCTACTCGAATCAAATGCAACATTTTGGCAAAAATTGTGAGATATTATCTGTCAAGAAGAATAATCAAACAATGTTCCTTTTGAAATTCCCCAGTGCGCACGTTAGTATCCTATAACATTGATCGTCCTTGGACCGTCCCATGAGCACCAGTCCAAGGGGAGGGGGGATACAAATTGAAACATCTTGCCCGTTCAGAAATACTATATACACGTATACAAATTATGTTCTCGTAATCGTAAATATAGGTAAGTATAATGATTGTGTGTTCCTGTACGAGTATCTGTCTGTATGTGGATGAAAGTGTGCTTTAATAGTCTCTTCCTTTTGATGGATTGATGGTGATTAAGACCCCTGGAGACAGGTTGCTTACTTTTACGGATATCTCTGTTAGCATACTACCATGGTGTTCAGTTCGATTCGAAACAGAAAATACCGTCATATGTGTTAAATGTAGAGAAACCGGCACCATCTCCTCCGTTCGATTTCTTCAGCCTTGCCCCCATCCATCCCCAACCCCAAGGAGCAATGGATGGATTAAAATGAATTCAAATTTCAAGCAGCGGAAATTAGATTGACGTTAAGGGAAATCATTATCATCAACCCATTGTACGGGATACTATACATATGTACATATAAAGTGTTGAAGATTGCTGAGTTGATAGGATTTCTGACGAAGGAACACAGACCATGCGGAGTGCAGCAACAGTATCAGTATTCGAGTATAACGGTTAAATTACCGTGATAGGAGAAGAGTGCTCCTCACCATTTCGTTCTTATTATTATGTCTCCAGCAGCAGATTACTAAATCGTAAGATACAAATGCTCCCACCTAATTCCTACACAGTTCTACTGAATTGAAATAACGCAATAAGCCGGATAGTTATTATTTTCTTGGTCCCTTTTTTTTTTTTTTTTTTATGTGTTTACGAAATGAAGGACGAAAGGGTGGGGAGTAACCATTTCAATCGGAAATTTCCAGAAAGCAACATGTTTTTAAATTGAAAATATTTACTTAGCCGGACATTGATTATTCGGGTACACTGGACATTGTCTAAATTCAATATTTGCTTTAAACTAACAATGCTCTAGGTCGTTCATATTACATCTCGAAACCAATAACAAAAGCCGTACTATACCGACGGGTGGGTGGATATACATTTGTATATCTGTATGCCTTAAAGATGGGTTTTTCGTCGTAAGCGGCAATACAAAACCCAAAAAGGATAAATAAAAAATACACAAAATAAAATGCAAAAGGACTTATGCTTTGAAAAGGAATATAACAAACAACCCATTGAAACGAGTTGAGTTTTTATTTTTTTTTATTTGTTTGCTGCGACAGCTAGACGGTTGCTGAGACGAAGAAGAAAATGGAATGGCTTTTGTTTATGTACATATACATTGAAAAAGATACATAAAATCATAAATACAACCTCTTCATATGTTTCTTAAGTCTTTTCTATATTTTATTTTATTTTTTTTTAGGTGAAGTCGAACGGCTTTTGAAGGAGTATAGACAAAATCAGGAATTGGTCCGCCGTATCGGCGGCCATTATTATCAAATTATCTATCCAGTGCAGCTGCGTCATCACGAGAAGATGGGCATATCGACGAGAGAAGTTAGCCCACCAAAGGTACGAAAACGTAGTATTTATGCAAATTACACAACGGTATGTTCATTCACATCACACATTCATCTACATTTAGTTTAAATACAAAATTATACGAGACAGTCATGTGCCGCAGATACATATTGTTCACACTTTTTCGTTCGCTTGTTAATTCGGTTTTGTTATAGTTTTAAGGAGCTTAAGTATGGTAGCATACATATATGTATGTACATATGACAATTAGACATGGAGCATGCAGTCTGCATGTGATACTCGGTTGATCATGTGAGGATGTTTTTCTTAGAGGTATACAAATACAATATGAAATGAAGCACTTAAGGCTATGTTAATGCCTATGACGTAAGCCCTATTTAATAGGTAATTTGACGCCATTTGTGCGCAGATACATATGACTCCGGGCATACATACAGGGTGCCCTACGAGCAGAGTGCCAAAAAGTTAGAGCATGTAGGTCCGGGGGGGGGGGGGGGGAATATTATATTCAAGGAATAGTTTTTGAGTAATGAAATTTCAAACTCAAAGTTTTGAAAAAAAAAAAATGTCGAACTATTTTTTTTCAAAATTGTATGTAATTAAGTACTAATTTTTTCAAAAATTCAATTCTCTTATTAGCTTTTAGTTAAAAACAGAAAACAAATATGTTTTGGAGTTTCTGAGAAATAAAAAAAAAAAACCCAAACACTTTTTTCTAGGAAAAACCTTTTGTTTTTTTTTTTTTTTTGGTTTTAACGCGGCTGGACTTGTAGGCAAATTAATGTATGAAACATTTGGGCACTCCAAGCATAATAGCCATCCTCCTTGTACTAAGGGATGGATTACGTCGGACCAAATCCAAAATTCTCTCATCTAAGATTGCTGATCCATATGTAATTGATCTTTCGCTTCTTCGATGCTCTAGCACTCAGCATCAGTAGTGCATGTCCGTTAATTCTTCTCGAGAGTATGAGTTTGACATCGTAATGTGTTGTTGAATTAATATTCAATTTGGAAATGGTTCTTTATTGAAAATGCGATTGCTTTTATTTACATGTGGGTTGCAAATATTTTGTTTTTCAATAAAGAAAAAATGCGGTTTTATTGTATTAAAGTCCTAGCGGGTGGAACCCATCGGCGTCGGACCGACCCAGACGAAATTGGCAGGTCAGTATTCAGGCGTTATCAATGACAATACAGTGTCACTTTATTGTATCCTCATAAAAATCCGAATTTTTTAAAAATAATAGAAAAGAGGTCAATGTTTCATACACCCATTTGCCTACAAGTCCAGCCGCGTTAAAACTAAAAAAAAGGTTTTTCCTAGAAAAAGTGGTTTGGGTTTTCTTCTTAATTTCTTAAAAACAACAAAACATTTTTGGTCCTGTTTTTTTTTCTGTTTTTAACTAAAAACTAATAAAAGAATTGAATTTTTGAAAAAAAAAAAAAATAGTACCCAAATACATACAATTTTGAAAAAACTAGTTCGAAATATTTTCTTTAATTTTTTTTTCTAAATTTTGAGTTTGAAAATTGATTTTTCAAAAACTATTCCCTAAAACAGCTTCGTTTGTAAACGAAATGAAAGAAGAGGTTTATGGCTTTACAAGAAAGTATTACGCGGGCATTGGTGTGTAACCGTTGATTTTTAATATTTTTTTCCAACTTTTTAGAAAATTGCCCTTCTCGGCTAAAGGGGAGGTAGGCCCCCTCCCATACGATTTTTTTTCTTTTCTTGACCAGACATACACGCTCTAACTTTTTGGCACACTGCTCGTGGGGCAGCCTGTATTTGCGCGATAGCTAGTTTGAATAAAGCACAATCTTGAAGTCCAATTTTCGACAACTTTGTCGAGCAACTGGGGCCGTATATCAGCAATAACACGGCGAATATTGACTTCCAAATCATCCAACATCTATGGTTTATCGGCATAAACTACTGACGTCACATATCCCCAAAGAAAGTAATCTAAAGATGTGAGATCATCGGATTGGTGGGGGCCAGTTCACAGGTCCATTACGCGCTCAGAAAATGTTTGCCGCAATAATTTAGCATTTTGCGCCATCTTGTTTAAACCGGAGTTCTGTTGCGTCAATGCTATTCAACTGAGGAACGAAGAAGTCAGAAATCGTATTTCTGTAGCGCTCTAGATTGACGGTAACATTCTGGCCGGTATCATTCTTAAAGAAATATGGGAAGATGATTCCACCAGCGCATAAACCACACCTAACAGTGAGCTTTAATGGTTGTAAGGGCGTATCGTCAAAGGCTACTGGGTTTTCTCCACTCCAAATTCGGCAATTTCATCTGATGGGTCTCATCGGAGAGCAACATTTTGCTTTGAAAATGAGGATCAAGCTGAATCATGTTTTCGGTCCATTCACCGACCCTACGACGCGTATAATGATCACGCGTTTTCAGCTCTTGTACGAGCTGGATCTTATAAGCTTTAAAACCAAGATCTTTCCGTAAAATCTTCCACAAAGGGCATAGGATTCTCTTTCAACACTGTGCTTCACAACGGCAATAAATTCTTCTCTTGGCAATGTTTGTCGTCTTTGGGAATGCGTATTATCAGCTAGAGAGTACATGCTACGAAAAGGATTAAACGTGTTCCGAATAACTTGCTCAGAAGGATGAATACGCCGGCCGTAATATGGACATAGCGCACGATAAGCTTGGTGAACCGAACCATGGTTTTCAAAATAATCTTTCACAATTTGTTTGCGTTGTTCTGGCGTTAGTATATTCACTGTATAATGGCAAAGCGATGTCAAAACTGAATTCTAATAAAGCTACTGGCGCAGACAGCTGGAGATGTGTTAGTTGGGAACACCCGCTCATCTGTAAGATATGGTCGGAAGAAAGCATGCCCGATGAGTGGAATCTCAACATCGTTTGCCCGGTTTATGAAAAAGGAGATCCCTTTAACCAACTTTAGAGGAATAAGTCTCCTTGATATGTCCCATAAGATCTTTTCTGCCGTGCAGTGCAAATGCCTGAAACCATTCACGAACAATTTAGTGGGTTCCTATCAATGAGACTTCAGGCCAGAAAAATACACGATAGACCTAATATTGGAGAAGACCCATAAATTTCAGGTCGACACACACCACCTTTTCGTAGGGACGAACTATATAGAGCCATGCTATGTCTTGACATCCCTGCCAAACTCGTTAGGTTGTGCAGGATGACAGTGGGAAATTCTTGCTGCTTCATTAAGGTAGGTAAGAAGTTAAAGGAACCTTCGATGTCAAAAAAGGATTCAGACAGGGCAAGGCGAGGCACTGTCATGTGATTTTTTCAATATCATGCTCGAAAGGTCGTTTGGGATTCACTGGCCAATATAAGTGGCATGATCTACTTCAAGTCTGCACAACTGCTCGCATACGCTGATTACATTGACGTGATTGGAAGAACGCAGCGAGATGTCAGTGAAGATTTTGTGAGCATTGAAGCAGAAGCGGCTAAAGTGGGTCTGAAAGTAAACGAGGGCAAAACCAAATATATGCTGTCGTCAAAGAAAGACACACGACACCGATGTCTTGGCCAGAACGTCACTATTGCCAGCTGTACTTTTGATGTTATTAAGGAGTTCGTCTACCTTGGCTCACTGATAACAAGCGGCAACGACACCAGCGCTGAGATTAGATGCAAAATAACTCTACCCAACTGCTCTTTCTTTGGGATCAAGAGGAAATTGAGTCGTAAAGCCCTCTCACGGAAAATTAAGGGCACCCTCTAAGGATGACCTTAACCATCCCGGTCCTCCTCTATGGCGCAGAGGCTTGGACTTTATCAAAAATCGATGAAGAGGCCCTTGGTCGTTTCGAGAAAAAAATTCTACATACAGTCTTCGGTCCCGATTATGTTGACGGAGAGTGGAGGAGAATATTCAACCAAGAACTGTACGGGCTTTATAGCGACATCGTTCTGGTACGACGTCTATGGATCCAGCGTCTAGGTTGGGCTATGTAGAGCGATTGGACAGCACAACTCCGGCCCGTAGAGTCTACGACTCCAACCCTGGGGGACGACGTTGTAGAGGACGACCGCATTTAAGGTGGCGCACACAGGTGGAAAGGGACCTCAACCAACTGGGCGTGCGACACTGAAATCAACTAGCAAAAATATCGCGCTACCTGAAAAGGCTTATTGGTTGAGGCCCAGGTTCACCCCGAACTGTAGCGCCACTTAAGTAAGTAAGTAAAATGACCAAACGTTCTTACTACAAATCAACTTTCAACGATTAAAAATCGAACCTTTTACTATAGTATCCAAAAGGCAAGGTAACACAGCATTGTTTTTGAAACATTTTTTCATCGCCTTCAAGGTAATCTATCCCTGATAAAACGCACTAACACCAAGAGACTTTCCAATCTTCAAAAAGCTGTTAAATTCAATTTCCAGGATGGCCTGCAGCTATTTTTTCGACTTGTATCTCCTCTATCGATTCTAAACGGTATTTCCGGAGTGGTCTTTTGAGTTTGTTGATTGTGGTACGATATGGGTCGAGCTTTTGGCGAAATGGTCACGAAGAATCAATGCAACGATGTTTTCCCGAAAAACTTGGGGACTCGGACGGAGATTTGATGCGTTTCATGTCGTTCTTCTTCACTTGACCTCATTTGCTGTACTACTTATTTTAGCCAACTCCGCGTGCTCCATTGTTATAAGTATTAATGTATCAGCAGAATAAATATCGTTTCTCTCGTAAATTACGGTTAGATTATTTTGTCAAGTCATAATGTGTAAATCGACCCTATGCACAATAGCTTATCACATGGTGTATGATTAGATTCTACTCTGCTGATTTGTTAAGGTCCGACTTTGCAACACTGTAACATTTTTATAAGCCTACTAGATTATATGTAGATGGCTTTACACTTAGCAGCGTATCTCGGATAAAACAGATCAGACAAAAATAGATGTACTGTGCACGTAGCATTTATGAGTTTATTAGACTTATACCTATGAACTCGTTCGTACCTCTGAACTTGTTCTGAGATCAGCCGTGAGCCAACTCTAACTAAATACCCTATTTCATCTTCCACATTTCAACAACCTTGGTAAACAAGAATTCGCTTATACGACTATTCCCCTAAAAGCTATTATCAACTACATTGCCCTAAAACACCTGGCATGCTCAAAATCCTAACATTTAGCTGCTTCAGTCAATCACATTTTAACAGGATACAGACCAGATTAATAAGATGAGTTTAGCTGCGGTGCCTTGTCCAATCTACCTTTTCACTTAGAAGGAAAATCTCTTTCACATTATCACCATCGCAAACGTGTTAAAAAAAAAAATATAATTTTCGTCTACTATGACACCTTTGAAGAGTCATTGTTCCATCTTAACGTGGTCTAATTATGTCAGACCCTAGCCCCATTAAAAAAAAAAAAACAACCACAGATAGGAGATGTTCTCCTCCCCTCAATCTTGCTCCACAACTCCCAACCTCTTATGCCAAATTTCATTAAGTACAAACGTGATTCTGTACGTTCACCCCGAATGCCTTAGTGTGAAACCTAATTTCTATTATCTGATGCATTTCACATTAATTCGAGTACACACACCAGCCGAGTGTGATTGTCTTACATTATTTCCGTTTCCTGTTTCGTTCACTTCCTTTTTTGTTTTATCTTGTATAAAAGCAAAAACAAAAAAACGCTAAAACCCTTCAGCCTAGTAAGTGGATTTGCTTGGATACGTTCGCCCTCTCGCTTGTTGCTGCTGTAGAAACAGAGTAGAATGGATACAAAGACTGAACAACGAGGAGCAAAAAAGAAAGATTTGAATATGACGGGTATTGAATTTGATGTTGGCAAGGTAGCGTAATCAGATGTATACCACGGCCCGTAGAATGCTGCTAAAAACATCACTTTTGAAAGCGCTACATGTATGTAGATATGTCCATAGGTAGCAAGGAGATATATGTATCTACATGGATGAATGTATGGTCGTATCCGTGCTGTTGTTGTACGGACACGTGTGGAATTCACAAGGTATGCAGAATGTGGACTATACTCGTATTGTTTTACAGATATACCTACACATACATATCTGGAAATGATTATTTAAGTTTTTTGGGATCAATTCCAGATAAAGGATACATTTATGTTGAATACATGGGCTTTTCACGGATACACATTCATAATTGTACACGTGCTAGAGTGTTTTGGGACGAAAGCCGGTCGTAAGATGTTTATTTTTAGACCATATCGCGTGGGTTGTATTGCTAGAAACTTTTTAGACAAATATTGGAAATGATTGATGTACATACATCTGTCTGTGCACAGCCTGGAGATATGGAACCCTTTAGCTTTATAGCGTTAAGATAGAACCTTAAACAAATTGCGTAGGACCATGTTTACCAGTATCATCTTTAATGTAATGGTTGATGCATGACAAGTTGCATCATCTTATTATCCAATTTAAGTACAAAAAGTCAGTTGTGATAGTCACAAATCGTTCGTCATTCATAGTTACGCTATAGAAACTGAATTGATGCCGCCTGACCGAAATTCAAGCCAAACTGTCAATTTCTCTCCTCCAAATACTTTAGAACCGAACTCGATGATCCTGAAACTTTTGTTTTTTAGAAAGCCACGTTAGGATTACAGCAGGTCAATATCTCATACAAGATGATTAAAAGCCGAGATTGGGTCATCAACAGGATTTTTTTTTTATTCATCGCGCGAATCAAATGTTTTTTCCGGATTGAAAAGAAAACCCTTTTTTGGATCTTTAAATGATACTTTAATACATATGTGCACTCCTTAAAATACCCCGATCAAAGAACGAACCGAAGACTTTGTTGGTGTCTTGCTGTACGTAACTCGCATTCTAGCATATACTGCAAATGCTAGTGTGTTAGACAACACGCAGAAATAACACACATTATTGTGTCAATCGACACAGAGTGAGATTAAATGTGTCACTTAACACGTTTGGCCTTTGAAATGTGTACATTTATTCGCGTTAATCAATCAAATCAAAACAAATAGAAAATTTCCCAACTAAATGCAACCTTGCGTGAGTCGAATCCATGGTGTAATGGCTAACACACTGGACTCTCCAGGACGAAGTATCAGCATCGATACGTATTTTGGGTATAATTGTATCTCATATATCGTCGTCGATCGGTACATATCATTCAAACTGTCTGACCTGACTTATTGTGCATTATACTGTTTGATGTGGGTATCTGTTTTGGGTACTGACAGCAATACAATGTGTTTTGCGTCAAATGGTGTGTAGTATCGTCATCGCTACCGGACTTGTTCTTCATTGTACTGGTTTTTGTGCATCTATTAACGAAATTAACGAGTAACGACATTTTTGTAACGAGTATTCAAAACATAAGTAACGTATACATACGAGTATTCAATTTGACGTTACTTTTACAGCTCTACTCTCAACCCAGTGATCCGAGTTCAAATCTCAAGGTACATTGTCACCAAAAAACAAAGACTCTCAACTACTCCCCTGCCCATTCTACATTGATCCTTCGAATCGAATTGCATGATCATCATGATGTTACTCCGCAACAAGAAACAATAATTCAATCAAACACAAAACAATATTTCGGGATTGATGAGCCTCGAAGTGTAAAATGCTCGAAGAGGGATGGATGAGTCTGGATGAGTTCTTTTTTTTTTTTTAAGAGTGCAGTGTGGCGTGTTTTCATAATAACACACTTAAAATTGCAATAAAAACTACTACAATAAAAACACATACTTTGGTGTGTGTACAGCAACACACTTGCCATTTGCAATGCTATGCAAATCTTTCACTCGATTTTGGAGACAATTCGTTGAATTGCTCACTCAATAGAACCATCCTTTCGGCCTTCAAATTCGAAAAAAAAAGTCCCACCAAAAGCTGTTGGCCTACAAATATATCGAAGCCAAAGTGAATTAAGTGTTCATCAGTTTCAAGTGAGGGAGATTTATTTTAATCTCCTGATCATAATGCTAAAAAATATATGGACTTGGTTTTTTTGGGCACATTTAGGCCCAATACACACGGAGCAACCGGGAAGAAACTAAACCGGTTAGCAACTCGGGTTGCGAGGAAACTCATCACCGATCCAAATTTCTAGTTTGTTCAGTTTCGTAATGAATACCGGACGTGAAATATGTTCGGAAAACTCGAGCGATGATGAAACCATCATGTATTACTATCTCAGGAGAAGGAAAAGAATAGTAAGAAGGTTTCGGGTACACAGTATGTCATTCGCAACATCCAAGGTCTTCCTTTTGAATTGTCGCACTTCACAATCATCCATTTGGTAATGGCTGTTGGATTGGCTCGGACCGGTGATCCCGATGCTGTGGCAATGCGGATGTTGAAGACCTTGGAGGTGGTTGTGGGGATGGTGATGGAGTTTCAGATGGTGGGTCGTAATCACCCCCATCATCCCCTACGGAAAGTCCTTCTCCCTTCTCCTGTTGTGGCTGCGACAGATTCCCCGAAGGCTTTCCCAGTGCCTTGATATAAAGAACAGCAAATTGCAATGCGTCTGTCAGATAATAAGCCTTCTTCTCCTTTATACCGGAACCACTATTTGGAGGTTTCATATTTCTAACAAAACTGTTCTTACGTTTTTCAACCTCCCCCACCAGCAACAGGTTAGTTTGTTGTTCGCTCATCATCGACAAACTAGAAACGGAAATCAAGGCAATTAAAAACTGAAATCAATAGGCAACCGACATGCAAATTAATTGGCAACTGTTTACAAACTGTTTTTTTTTTTTTTGAATCGCAAACGAGTTTTCACCCAGTCGCCTCGTATGTATCGTCCCATTTGATTACACAGGGTACGACTCAAAGCAAACTAGTTGCCAATTCGCATCGCTGATCAGTTTCTTTCTGATTGCTCCGTGTGTATTGGGCCTTAGTCATTCCGAATAAAATTTGACGTTCAACTCTGTATAGGAAAAACAATATATTAAACAAGGGATAATGCATTTGGTTTATATAGTTTCCCAGCTCAACCCTCAATGTAATCAAAGAACCATTCTTGTAATTACAACTATATAAATAGCGTGTGATGCAACGAGTTCAAAAAAGAATAGAAATCAAACAAACGTCACTTTAATCTTTAAGTCTTCCTAAAATCGCAGGCGTACTAAAACCTTTTTCGCCAATACAAAACTTTTGTACTTTATCGCTGCCCTTCTTCTAATCAACAAACTAAATATTCAGCTGAATATTTCCACATGAACCCTCGGCAGCCTAGTATCATAAGATTGATTAGTACGTAATCAGTCATTGCGTCTCGACACTAACTCCCTACGCTTGTTGTACACCTTATCAAATAAATAACCACACTATGACTCTTAAATCCAATTCCCTGATGGTAGGTGACATTCTCAAGTGACCCAACCCAGCCACCTACATATGTATGTACATATCTCAGTCATACATATCAACCTCAAGGCAAGGATAACAACAAGAAAAGCCATCAAATGAAAATACATCATTCGATAAATCAGGATTTAGGACTCACATGCTGGTTGTATACTTGTATGCGGGCCAGCGTTAAGCATAAAGCACTTCCGTTTTTGAGATCGAATGATAAAACGAAAAAACAATGAGGACAAACTGATTAATCAAATCGCATTCAGTTGTAATCAATCTTTTTAATGCCCCGATTCCCAGAATTTATAGGGATTTATTGACAGGTCCCAATGCCAACAAGAAACCAAAGCAGAAACAAAACAAAAAAAAATCCATTCATCCTTGACTTCCTTTTTCCGTCTTATATATTGTGCATTGTCTTCGGATTCATTTCATATGATCCTTTTGCCCTTTTCCATCTTCTCCTGTTCGTTCCTTTTTTACCACATTAGGGATTATAGCTGCCTGGGATGATCCCATGTAGTTTATCCGTGTCCTATAGCAAATTAACTTCATGATACATTTTTAATTAAGCTCCGGGAAGTATCCCTTGAACGATTTCTTTCTTTGTTTTACCAACTTCCTTTGATTGGGTACTCATTTTTTTCGGTAGTGACATTGACTAATAACACGCTAACGGTCCTTCTCGAATAAGCTTGACTAAATCACAAAAAGGTTCCTATAAAAGGATTGTCAGGGAAGTCGACAGAGGAGCGTAGTTCAAGTAACCGATGTTCGTTTCGTGGGGTTAATTAATTAATTTTAACAAATGTTAATAAATTGAAACATGAATCAGGAAATAATGCATCATCTCACGCAAGACTCGTGAATAGGATAGTTTAGGTTAGGTTGGCAAACGTGACACGTAGGCCGAAATCGGCCCGTTGTGATACCACATGGATCATATTACCTAGATCGGCCACCTGAAAACCAATCAGTGCTTCTGATGAAGCGATGGATTTGAGGTATTTTTATATCTGCTAGCTCACGCAAGTTGTCGTAGAAGGGCGCGAGTTACGATGTCTGCCTGACCTCTACCCACACCGCATCGCCCCCTAACCAATCCATCCAAACGCTGAGTTGCAGTACCTACTAACCACCCCACCGCTCTTCACCGTATTCAACATTGTACACACCATACTGCCTACCACCCCCCGCTACAACGATCACCCTCAGAAGACACCTGACATCAACACCTTCCGGACAGCGACCCCATGCAACGACGACGCAGCGATCGTGAGATATTAGCAAACTAAATTGTGATTGTACAGGCGAAACTGTAAACTTGCAGTATCAGCGTCTGGCCGATTTCCGACCCAAATTCAAGACTGCAAGCTATGGTATCGCTTGGTATCGCGAGTCCTTCAGCATGACCTTTCCTTCAGCCTATTCCTGCCGGGATGGTGTAGTCCGTGTCCATGGGTACTTCGGAGTGGTTGAAAATGTTAGTATGGCCTTTGTGTAGTGTTGACCATTTTCGTATGCCCCTGATCCGTAGGGCCACGCAGGCAGCAGAGGTCCAATGGTGGAGATTCGTGTGTAAGTCAGTCATAAAATGCGCGTAAGCATATATAAAGTATTTCTCTCGGATTTACAAAAATTGCAACGATAAGTAGAATTAATGCCTGTCTGTTAAGAGAGACTGGCTGTGGCTCGCTATCTGTACCCAGATTGTTTTTGCTTACAATCTTGGAATAATCATCTTTGAGGACTGTATATACTGTATATTTATCAGTTATAAACCCATATGGGAGAGCAAGTCAATAAGTACGCTATTTGCCGATCTTTCCAACATTGTCGTCAACTTGCGGTCCTTTCAAAAGGTATTTATTTGTCCGAAATGTACCCCTATAACCTATACCGTGAGTTGTTGAAATATCTTGGATAGCGGTAACTCCTCAATGCTCGTTGCTTCACCAAGCAGGTGAAAGCAAAATAGTTGCACCGAATATTTCAAAAGCATTTGACAAGATTTGGCATGAAGCCCTTTTGTCGAAAATGTATGCTTTTGGGAAAGATGAGTCTGTTTTTAGAAATTTCCTTTCGAATCATTTAATTCAAGCTTTCTAGGACGAATTCAAGTCTGACATTCACTTTTTAAAGCTGGAGTTCCCCAGGGCTCCGTTTTGTCTCCGATACTTTTTCCTATTTTGATAAATGACCTCTTGTCTGCCACTACTAATCCAATCCGCGTCACTTATTCCTTAACAATCTTAAGTCGCTATTCTTCGGCTGTAAAAAATGAGCGGTAGCGTATGTTGCGCTCATTAAATTTTGACATCGACTGCACCATTTTGTGGGGAAAAAGGAATAGAGAGCAGTTTAATGCTTCCAACCAGTCCATCTATGAATGGCACGTATGTATGTACATCTTAGAAACCGAAAAGCTCTCACTAGCAATCTTAATTGGAACGACCACATATTTGGTGCCGCCAAAAATGCTGCAAAGTGCCTATACTTTTCCCACTCATGATTCGCCCTAAATTGGAGCTTAACGTTCATGTCTGATCTGAGACATGGCTCTCAGACATGAAAGGCATTAAAGACATGTCTCTAATGTCTGGGTGGCCCGCATCCGAAATGCCCAATTTTCCATTACTCTGGCGCATAAATCAGGCTGAATTTGACCGATGGCATGGGCTATGTTTATGTTGGTTTTGATAGCCGCTGTAACTTGTGGCTTATTCGCATATGCCCGCGATTTCGGGAACCCCCAAAAGAAATGGTCAAATCGCACGATCTCGGTAGCCAGCTCACATCACCTCCACCTGAGATGAACATGCCTTCCAAACGCTCGTTCAGAATTTCTAATGTGGTGTGAGCGGTGTGGAACGTAGCGTCGTCCTGTTCAATCTATATGTCGTTGGTGTCCATATCATCAAATTAAAGCCAAATGAAGTTGGTAATCATCGATCTATAGAGCTCGTCCTTGGCGGTAATGGCCAACGTCGTTCTCAAAGAAATATGGACCAATGAGCCCGCTAGCCCAAAATCAACACAAAATGGTGATTTTTCGGAATGTCATGTGGAATAGTATCATCTCAAATTCGGCAATTTTGTTTGTTGACTTACCCATTCATCCAGAGGTGAAATCGACTGCTTCGGATTCTTCTGCACACTCTCACAGACGGCAGCGATATTTTCGGCAGATTTCACGTTTTATCGACGTACGGCTGTTGGTTTATCGTTTACTGAACCAGTGGACATACATTTATCCACCACAGTCCTCTTATGGCGATCGTAAGAGTGGCGAAGCGCGCGGAATGTTGTACGAACAGAAGACCCATTTTGAAAAAAAAAACAATTTTTTCATTTGCAAGTGTTCTTGAACACCATGTCTGTCCACGGTGATTTGGCAAGATAAACTGAATAGACGGCAGCCAATTTGAAGTACACATGTTGCTTCAACAAGATGGCTGCTATCAACTGTCAAAAGTCAGAAGCCCCTATTGGAAGACTATTTACCTAGAAGCCCTGCAAAAACCTTTTCAACCTCTTAATTTTCTCTAAAACCTGAGCTATGCAAAGGCTCATGGAAAACATAAAATATATTGAGCGACTTGGCGACGGAGGGCTTAATGTCTTAAAAATAAAAAGAGACCACTACTCATCTAATTGTTTTGTTTTATCAAACAACTATCCTTAGCATTAGTCATTGGAGGTGACACCATTAAACAAACAAATCTGATCGATATTCTAATCGAGGCAAATGAAATGCATTATCACACGTACTCGTCTTCTTGCAGACCTATGTATGTAATATAATACATCTATCCACTAGAGCTTCAAAATTATGTCACTAGCTTTCCAGACATAGTCATGTCTTGCGATAGATTCTATTAAACCTGAATCTGCCCTTATAATTTGCAAAACAGAAACTATACTGACGCAATCGTTTATTATTTTCTGTTTCAGCCGGGTCAGCGTCCAGGACGACCACATGACGATAGTGGGTTTAACAGAGGAAGAACAAAGGTAGGACTTTTTCTTGGCATTCTTTTCTTTCCATATTTCCAAGATTTCGATAGAGTTATTTAATTTATTTTAGAAGTAGTTCGAAAGTTGGTAGATTGGTCTGTGGATTGTTCTGAGCAAACGAGCGAGTCAAATTGGATATAGCATTACTGCACTATTCGCTCGTTTGTAATTTGTGGCAGTATAATACAGGTTGGCCAAGAGTCGGCAATTCGCAAACATTTTTAACTGCTTTGACGTTGTTTTACTTCGGGTTAACCGTATCCAATTTATCCTTCTTCCTCTGTAACTCCCCGTCTTCGTTATCATTTTAACATACTACTTAGTACTTAGGTAGCGCTACAGTTCGGGGTGAACCTGGGCCTCAAACAACAAGCTTTCCCAGATAGCACGAGCTATTGCTAGCTGTTTCTAATGTCGCAAGCCCAGCTGCTTGAAGTCCGTTTCAACATACGTGCGCCACCTTATGGGCGGGACGACGTCCTCTGTTGCTTCATCCCCCGTGGTTGGATTCGAAGACTCTTCGGGCTGGAGCTGTGGTTTACGTTCTCTCTACATGACCCAGCCTTCACAGCATTGTATCCGTAGACGTCGGACCAGACCGATGTTGCTTTACAGCGAATAGAGTTCGTGGTTGGATCTTCTCCTGCATTCTCCGTTAACACAAATGGGACCGAAGATTACATGCAGGATTTTCCATCCGGTTTTCATAAAGTCCAAGCTTTTGCGCCCTAAGGGAGGACCGTGATAATTGTTTTGTAGAGGGCCACCGTGATCTTTCGAAAGAATACTCTACTTTTCAATTGACTGGTGACGTCAAAGAAACAGCAGTCGGCAAGAGTTATTCTGCGTCTAACCTTAGCGCTGATGTCGTTGCCGCTTGATACCAGTGAACCCAGATAGACGAAGTCCTTGACTACATCAAAGTTATAGCTGTAAATAGTGACATTCTCGCAAAGATGTCGGTATTGTGCGTCTTTCTTAGACGACAGCATATATGTATGTATTTGGTTTTGCCCTCATATACCTTCATACCCACTTAAGCCGCTCCTGTTTCAATGCCCGTCAGAGCTTCATTGATATGTCGCTGCGTTTTCCCAATCACGTCAATGTCACCAACGTATGTGAGCAATTGTGCGGACTTGAAGCAAATCGTGCCTCTTGTATTGGCCAATGAATCAAGGATGATCTTAAAAAAATCATGACAATGCGTCGTCCTGTGTGAATCCTTTTTTGACATCGAAAGTCTCGGTTAACTCATTACCGACCTAATGGAGCAGCGAGAATTCTCCATTGTCATCTTGCACAACCTGACGAGTTTGTCAGGGATGACAAACCAAAACATGGCTCTATAGAGTTGGTCCCTATAGACACTGTCATGGACAAAAAATTTACGAAAAAGCGATGTGTGTTGACCTGAAATTCATGGGACTTCTCCAAGATCTGTCGCAGTGTGAATATTTGATGTGAGTAACTGGCACGACCAGTAAATTTAGATCTCCTTCCAATTGTGTGCGCCACCTTAGATTCGGTCGTTCGGAAGGACTCGAAGACTCTTCGGGCCGGAGCTGTGTCGTCCATTCACTCTACATGGCCTAGCCATTTTAGACGTTGGACCCGAAGACATCGTACTAGGCCGGTGTCGCTGTACAGCCCGTAAGTTTCGTGGCTGAATCTTCTGCTCCACTCTGCGTTTATACAAATGGGAGCATAGATTGAGCGCAGTATTTTCCTCTCAAAACGACCAAGAGCCCCAAAATCCCTCTGCGCCATAGAGGTGGACCGGGATGATTAAGGTTTTCCACAACGCAACCTTGGTCTTTCGAGAGAGGGCTCTACATCTCAATTGTTTCTTGAACCCATAAAAGCAGCGGTTGGCAAGAGTAATTCTGCGTTTGATCTCAGCGCTGGTGTTGTTGTCGGTGATCACTAGTAAGCCAAGGTAGATGAAGTCCTTGACCACTTCAAAAGTGTAGCTGCCAATTATGACTTTCTAGCCAAGACGTCGGTGTTGTGCGTCTACTTTGAATGACAGTATATATTGGGTTTTCCCCCTTTTATACCGAAAAACCCATTTTAGCCGGTTCTGCCTTAATGCTATCGAACACTTCATTGACGTCCCGGTGTGTTCGCTCAATTACATTAATGTCATCCACTTACGCAGCAAATGCGCAGACTTGAAATAGATCCCGCCTCTTGTGTTGGCCAATAAATCTCGTATGATCTTTTCAAGTACGATGTTGAAAAAAAATTACTTGGCAACACGTCACCTTCTTTGGTGGCTTTACAGCCCATGAAGGCCCAAAGCCAAACTTCTCTTCAATCACCCATGATGTGTGTTGATTCGCTACCCCGCTTAATGAAGCAGCGAGTATTCTCTATGCCATCACGCACAATCTGGTGAGCTGGCCAGCGATTTCAAAACTAGACATGGCGCTGTATATCACGTTTCTTTGCACACTGTCATACGCAGCCTTGAAATCGACGAAAAGGTGATGGACGTCGATTTTGTATTATTGGGTCTTCTCCAAGATCTGCCGCAGTGTGAATATTTGGTCTATTGTGGATGTACCTGGACTATAATCACACTGTTAAAAACCTGTCAGATATCCACAAAGGGTTTCATGAGTTCACACAATACGGTAGAGAAGATCTTATATGCGGTGTTGAGGAGACTTATTCCCCTGTAGTTTGTGCAGTTGTAGGGGACTCCTGGAATTCCATTCGTCGGGCCTGTGTCGTTAGTGAATACATCCTACCAGCTCATTTCCAGCTGCTTTAAATAGCTCAGCAGATAGGCCGTCTGCGCCCGCGGCTTTGTTTGTTTTAAGCTTCGAAATGATTAGCTTAATTTCATCTAGGTCGGGTGGATGGAATTCTCTTGCATCTTCAGCAGTTGCGAATGGATCATTCTGCCTGATAGTGGTATGGGATTTATCATCGCTGTTAACCAGTCTACAGAAGTGTTTTTTTCCATATTCTCAGCATCCACTGTGACTCCACTACTAATTGTCCGTATTCATCACTACAGACGTCTGCTCTGGGTATCATCGGATTTTTCGAAAGATTGAGGGAAACTCGATCGGCAAAGATCTTCCGCGATTGTAGCTTTCCGACGTCAAACTTTTGTTGTTCAGCTCGATTCCGTGACGTCCTTGATATCCTCATTCGAACCTTGGCTACAACAAGGTAGTGATCCGAATCAATATTGGCTCCTCGGAAGGTTCACACATCAAGAATACTGGAAGATTGTCTGGTGTCGATCGCAACGTGATCAAATTGGTTAGTGGTCGACTAATCAGTTGATCGCCAGGTTCCTTTATGGATGCTGAGATGCGGGAATCATGTGCTAGCTAGAAAAAGATGACGCCCCGTCAGGAAGTCAAGTTGCCTGTGTCCGTGTCGTGTAGGCTATATTTCTCCGTGATCGACTCAAATATGTCCTCTTTGCCCAGTTTCGCATTCAGATCTCCTAATACTATTTTTGTATCGTAGCTGGGACATTGGGCATAGGTTCTGTGTAGGGGATCGTAGAAGTCATCTTTAAGTCCATCGTCCTTTTTTCCGGTTGGCGCGTGGACGCCAATTAAACGAATGTTCCCGAATTTAGCTTTCATGCGGATTGCTATGAGACGTCTACACATAGTCCAGTTTTAAGTGAGAACAAAACTCCAGAGCTGTACGAGAAACAAATCCAAAAATGGTCTGAGCTAATATGTCTGTGGAAAGGAGGCATGTTATTCTTCAATGTCGACTTCCGGCCGGTTTTTATTTCGGATTGAAATAAGTAAATAAATGTCCCTTCCGTGATCCTTTCCGTTGCATTCCTTTGAGCAGAAACAGGTAAATAACAAAACATTCACATATCCTAATCCAAGGACGACAAAAGTAGTGTGAGAGAGAGAGAGAGAGAGAGTTGGCTTAACCAACTGGAATAGTGATTGATTACATAAAACCTCTTGCACCCTAAACTGTGTATCCTGCCTCCTTTCAATTTTGTTAACCCATCCATTACCAATGCCCGCCCAAAACAACCAGCTATCCTTGTTGAGTTGAAAACTCATCCAACCAAAAACCTAAACAGATTGTTACGTGGAATTCCATTTCACATTCAATCATATTTTAATAGATTCCAGAGAAAATTATGAATTTAACTTTACCACCAACCAGTTGGGTCTACATTCCCAAACATGCCATTCGAAGGTCCTGTAAAGCTGAGCACCTCACAACTAATTAAATTTCGTTTGGAATTTAGTTTGAATTTAGAATTTTGGATTCAGTCGCCGCCCTCATACTAGACGATGGTGGTTACCATAGTCGTTGACTTATCATCATCGGTTCATCATGCGTTATCCTTACAACTATCGTCACATGATGTGCGTATTTGAATGCGTATGGATGTGCTAGATTTCCTAGCGAGTAGTTGTAGTCTTGAAGTTTTTCAGTTATATGTGGTATCTTGGCAGGGGATCTATGGTTAAACAAACATTCAACACAACTCAAACGGAAGCCGTTCTAACAGCGACTATATATGTATGAATGTATGAGGGTTACGATACGAATGACGATAACGATGACTAAAACGACGTCAAATAGTAACAAGGAATCTTACCACATGCTGGAATTTGAATATTCATTCGGGTTGAATAATACGAGTATGAAAAACATTACAGGGCTAAAGATGTAACTATGCAGATACAGGGATACTTATTCCCATAGTCGTATTTAGTTTTGCGGTTTTGTTATGTTAATATACATATGTATATATGTATGTATGTACGAGTATTAGTAATACGACGAGGGGGCCGAAGTATAAATGGGGTTTTCAAATGGTACCATATCTAGAAAGTTAGAGGCGACACGTTAACAGAATGGGGTTGCTCCCGGTTGCAGGGATATTCACTCGCTTATTTCTAATTTAGATGAAAGCGATGTAAACTAGTGGAAAATGAGGAAACATTCTGCTTATATAAAGGTATTAACCAAGATGTTATAAAGCTCCATAGTTATATGTGGTGACAGCGGTGGCGTGGTTTTTCACAAATATAAAACTCGGTTTTCAGGTAGTATGAATCCGAAATACTCAAAGCAACCCAAAGAAGTGAAATGGAAAGAGACCAACAAAATAGGATTTGAATACGAGTACAACTAATCGCTAATCCCTTTGATGTCGCTATACAACGAGCTATGTATTCCTTCGACACACAACAATGCGATAATAATTCTTTCCCTAAAAATACTCAACCGCATGTATCTCCCACTCGTACTGTGTATATTCTATATATCGAAATCGATTGAAAGCCTCTAAGTCTGGTCAAATGTCTACACCGAACGATTGAATATATAGGTAGAACTAATTCAACCCAAGGATACTCGATTCTAACATATCCTCGTCGGCTTATAACAAAATTTATTGAAAAAGATATTATCATGTGTTTGGAAAATTTCGAAATTGGGTGGTAGAACAGCACAATATTTCTGTGGCGGACATAAATAATAATTGAAATGGACCGAAAGTGAAACTCGATATTGGAAATCAATAGATAATCATTCGGTTACCAAAATTGCTACGTTTAGTTATCAGAGCTTAGGCGACCCAACAGAGAAAAAAAAAATTAATTAGACTAACCCAAAGGACTGAGGTTGCAATTGACATGGCTTCTATTGGCTTCTAAAATGCGGCAATTATGTGATGAGTAATGTGGTGGCAGCAACTATTGGTAGATAGTGATTAATTGAGTTTAATGGCCTGTTTCGGGAGTGTTTTTTCCTTTGATCAGACTAATGGAGATAGCCGCAATAGAGTGAATTGCCAGTAATATCAAATACATACGTTAAGAGATAAAACATGGTGTCAGTTCTACAGCTAATTTGCTTAGTTAGTTACAGTCATATGTACGTATTGAATGAAAAATTGGGTTAGTGTTTCACTCACAATATGACGTCAGTTGGAAAGGGTTTAATAAGAGCTAACGAGCAAACGAGTCCGCAAGACGAGCTTCTCCTAAATGGTTTTTTGGACAGGTCTGTTGAAACCTCGCCAGAGACATCCTAATAAGGCAGGAAAATGTACATTTAGCTGAAATAGTGTGTGAAGCTTGTAGCTACAACTCCTTTACCTAATTTTACTTTAGGAAGTACAATGCACATAGTAGTACTTATTTATTTATAAGGCCAGCAACCCATGGAGTGTATGGGCCTGGGTTAATTCAACCTTCCATCCTTGGCGGTCTCGGGCATGCTGATTCCAGTCGGAAGGACCAAGTTGTCGTACGCCCTCTTCTGAGTGGAATGACCATGTTTTCAAATTCCTCGAACAATATGTCCATTGTAATCGCAGCTATGTATGTACATGTAGTTAGGTTATCTTAGGTTAGGTTGTCTCCCTCCGTAAAAACGGTGGGGACCACTTAGACCAAGATCGGTCCATTCTGCTTGGCTTGGGCGCCGTTACTCTTGGAACCATTTTCAGTTACGAATAATAGTTTGTTTATCTCCGTTTCGAATAGATCCATTAGTTCATTAAAGAATTAGCCTCCCAGAAATTGTCTTCTTGAGGTCGCCAGGGCAGGACAATTGAATAGGAGATGGGATGGAGATTCTTCCTGGCATTCGTAATCTAGCGGCATGTTTTCCTAAAGCGCATTGTCCTGTTAGGACTCCGGCTATGCTGCTTATATATTGCCTGCGTATTTTTAGTAGGCTTGTGGTTCTACGTTGACAGTACCTGGAGCGAAATTGTCTCGCGTGGTTGTTTTTTTTTTAAGGTCACGCCATCTCTCATTGGCCCATTGTAGGGCCTGTTTCGAGACTGTATTTTTTGCGTTCCCATTGGTGGGTGGATTTTCCCATTATCAGTCCAGACTCGAGAGCTCTAGTGTTGTCCCTATTTCGGCTAGTACGTCTGCTTCACAGTTGCCTGGTAAATCACTATGATCACGTACCCAGCACAACGTAAGAGTGCATCTGCTCTATAAATCATTTAGAGATTTACGGGAGTGCCTAGCCAATTTTGATCTTATTATTGGTGATTCGAGCGCTTTTATTGTCGCTTGGCTTTCTGTGTAGGTGACGATGTCGAATTTCGAATGAATCAACCTGTTTGAGAGCATTTGTTTGTTCTAAAGTATTATGTTACCATAGACCTCTAGCAAATTCTGGTGGATTCTTTGCTGGAAAGTGACTTTTCAATGGTTCTAACTATAATGTGTAGAGCTGTGTCTACCAATTTCCCAGTGTAATAAGCATGTTGCGATGTCGAAAGCATACTTTTTTGTAGGTTTTCACAAATATACAGATCCACCAGTCTCTCAATCGTCTTAAGCAAAAAGGAAGAACGGTTAATAGGTCTGTAGTCTTTAACAGTTGGGTGGGAGGTTTTTCCTGCTTTTAGCATAAATGTTACATTTATTTACCTGCACACAGTTGTATATAGCTCCAGTCTGGGCTGGAAGAGAACAATACCAAAAGCCATGGTTCGAAAATGCGGTAAGCGCGTTGTATCTCTACGGTGTAGATTCCATCCAGACCTGCAGATTTATATGGAAGGAAGCTATTTACTGCCCTTTTATAGCTACACCCGCCTCAATGCTAAGGCCCTATAACGTAAACGTTGTGCGAACGAAGGTAACAGGGAGAGGGAGAGTTTCGCGCAGGTTCACACTCAACCTGCACGGAGTGGTTTTGGGTCGAAGATGTTCGTTCACTACTCTCAGGGGTGGTTTGTCTTAGATAGGACGAGAGCCGACCAAATTTTCGCATTGATAATAATTCACAGTAATTCGTCCATGCACTTTGTTGGTGTTAACATTGCATACGCGGAGGATGAATTTCAGTTGACCATATATTGTGAGTGTTATGCCTGCAGCAGTACGTTTGGTCGCTTTTCCAGTCACATTTACTTAGTACTTCCTACACATGTAACACCGTCGTTCACGTCCACATCAAAAGAATGAAGAATTCCGAGAAGTTTTTCATGACAATTTTCCCATAGGGGGTTTTGTCAGAACCCCGCCGAGGAGAAACACCGTGAAAAACACGTTCGATGACATGGCTGTCGGGATTCGATCCCGTGTCATTGGCGTCAGAGGCCAACACACTACCCACTGCGCCACGGTGCTCTCAATATGTATGTATGTACCAAAGTACCGATGTAAAATTTACGCCCACGAAAGGACGAAGTTCTTGTATGCCCTAAGCTAAATTATCGTTAAAAAATGCATTCACTCTACATTCCCGCCATGTTTAGCCTTCGAGGTTTCTTTCTAAGGGGTCCATCGAAATTCATTTCAAGTATGGACAAAACATTTTCTATTGATTAGTTTTTTGTTTGAAGATCCGTGTCCCGAAGTACACTTTCTCTATTAATACAATATGACCGCTTGTTCATATTTCAATTAATACTACAAGGTCCGTCCCACAGGGCCTTATTAATCATCGACGACCACGACACAAAGCCTCTAATATCGACACAAATGCAGATAAAATAAAAAGTCCACAAGAAAGAAGTCTAATCATGACCAAATGCATTGGCTGAAAGTGGACTGATTGGAACCTTACGAGCATGGAAGGAAGGAAAAAATCTCATTAACAGTTATTTTTTATGAACGCACTCAATGAACGTAGTCTGTGGTTTATGAATGGCTTTTATGACAAGCGAAATGAGCATTTGACAATTTGATATGACTTTTATACACTTTGACTACTGCGAGGTATGGAGCACAGGGGGTTTTATTAGTCATAGATGGTTCTTTGAGCAACTAACGATGGTAACATCATGTGACAACTATGATCGACTATTGAGATAGCTATGTTTTCAAGCTGAACGACAGGAATCAAAACCTCTAGAAACATGGTTGTTATGTCATGCTGACTGGACCACGGCGTGGACTGTCGGTGTCATCGTGATTATCATCGGTCGTTGGAAGAGGAGCACCTAACTGCGGCATGATTATCATTCAGCTAAGTGTACGAGTAAACTGTGTGTCCGTGTGAATCCTGTGGCAGGGGTTGTTATATGAACGCCAAGCGAATGGGGTAACACATTAAAAACTGTCATCCATCCACCCGTCGTCATTTGCCCTCATGGGGGAGTGATGTCTTGCCAACACACATTTCACGGCCTTCAACGATGGCTCTACACTCGCAAAACGGGCATAGGACATCCACACATATGAGATGGAGAGCAGAAAAAAAAAAACCGGTAAGGAACACAAAGAACACACTCTCCCCTGCCTTCAATTGGAAACACAAATGAGAACATTTTAGACACACAATACGACATGTTAGTGTCAGAAATTGTTTACTCTCGAGAAATGTCAGAATTATGTGTGCTTCGGAGCGGGGACGTCTGTATGTGGGCAGGACCTGTGAAAGCCAGAGACACAATGGTGGCATGAAAGGCTGGCATGAATGTACATTTAAGAATAGGCCTGGATGCCGGATTGGCTTTGAAATTTGGTTCTGCGAAACATTTTCCACAGTTTTCCCTTAGACATACATATGTAGATGCACTCGTCACCTTCATTTAGATGCATGTGTCCTTAAAACGCTTCCTTCCCTGTTCCTTCTTTTATTCGGCAAGTTTTCTTTATTTTTCCCCGCCCTATCTAGTTTGTGTCTAGAGCATTTCACTAGCTGTTCACTGACTCCGATTTCTTTTGTTGTGCATCTTCTGTAAACGAAAACATGCGAACACTCCATAAGTGCACAGTCACTGTGATGGATGCACCTTACTTCGCATGTGAGATGCAAGCTCGTCCTGAACGGAGAAGATCATTATTAATGCACATATTGTTAGAATGCACTTTAATTATTTTTATTTGGATCTCTTTTGTTCGGACATTTTTTTGTACTCGAATGTGGGTCAGACGTCGTCAATATATACATACGTACATATATTTGTACATAGTGTACATAGTACTGAGTAGGGTTTTCGAGAGGCGTTGTTCATTTTGCTGCTTTGTTGGTTGACGATAGTACTGGGTAGGTTTCTGGGAGATGGTTGAAGCCGAAATGCAACTGTTTTGGCGGGAGGTTTAAATACTTGGATCGATTTGGTCAAACGATTTTTAGGTGGATATCTAGATGATGAGATTCTCTCTGCACGAAGGTAAAAAGAAATGAAGTATGACATTACCTATTACAGTACCACAAATATCGCAATTATGCAAAAACCTCCTTACAAAATCTGTCAATAAAGGTACTCCTAAAGGTAGAGTTATCTAGTTATCTCAGCTGTTCTATGACTGTAAGCCATCAACGGTATCCTAGTTGAGCTGGACAGCAAGGATATAAAAATGGTAACGTATGCGTATCGGGTAGAATTCCTTTTTTGATTGAGATCACAGAGATCTAAACTGCTGCTGACTAAAATACCGCCATTTAAACTTTCACGGCTAAGTAGCTCGACCCTATGTCTTTCCTCCAGCGCTCAGTATCTAAGCGTCATTTCGGATCCAAAGCTCAACTGGAAGTCCAGGGGCAATTAAACACATGAAGGACCAGAGCCAAGCTTTTCTCAATCACCCATGTTGTGTGTGACTTATTTTCCACAGAGTGAAAGGGACCTACTGTTTTCGAACCTCGTAAGTCGAGAAGTATTTTCAACGCAAGTTATACTACGGGGGGGTTTTGCCAGCCGAGGAGGGACGCCGCGAAGTAAATATTCGGTGACGCTAGTAATATCGGGTTTCGAACTCACTCGTCGTGCGGCAGAGTCCAACCTACTAACTACTGCGCCACGGCGGCGCTTTCTACGCCTGCAGCAAAACGTTTAATAAAAGGCAGACACTCTGACTTGAGCTGACCCTGTGGGTGTACACAGCCGTTCTCCATCCTATCCACACCTATGGCTCCCTAGTTTGGTAGCCAGCATCAACCAAAGCTTAAAACACAGACAGGCAGGAATCGTAATCAGCCATGAGAATATTTCCCTCCGAAGCGTTTAATGCTCTACTGCATTCTCTCCCCTTGGACTTTCACATCAAATACACAGTGGCGTGCGACGCCATTAGACTCAAGGAAGTTGGCTCCTGGGACCGTACGGCCAGGGTAGAGTTATGTCACTTTTGCCAGCGAATCTGACCTCGTTTCCTGCGGACTACATGAGACCTTCCCATATCAAATTCATTCCGTCTCCCCGATCACTCGAACATCTTTCAAGCTGAAGTGCCAGCGATCCAGTAAGCGTGCAAAGTACTCAGTGCAGCCCATCCCAAAACACGCCCGCCAGTATTTGTAGCGACAGCCAAGCCGCAATTAAAGCTTTTTCGTCTTCTACCACCTTCTTTAAACTGGTGGACTAATGCTCCTTTGGGGTCTAGCATACAGCAATATAGAGGGGAATGAGAGCGCCGATTAGCTAGCCAAGCTTGCCGCCACTGTGGGCTTGAACCTTCGCAAAAGCAACATCTCGCAACACTTTTTCAAAACAGCCAGTCATAGATGGGCAGGATCAAGGATATTAAGCAAAACCTGGCCCTGCTATTCAAAAAACAAAATAAACGACAACCTCAATAGATACAGCTCCAACATAGCTAAAATCTTGGCAGCCAGGCAGTCACTACGGGCTATTAATCTATAGGAACTCATGCTGCCAAAATAGGCATCCGATCTAATACACACTGCCGTGGTTGTTAGACCCGCGCAGAGGAAACCTTGCAACATTTTCTCTGCGAATGCCGAGCCAATGACCTCTGAAAGAAAGCCAACCTCAGTTTGGCCAGCATAAATAGTTTTCGTAACCCTGCAGGCTGAATTTAAATGAACATCCGTCTTCACATCCCTTAGGTTTCACGAGTCAAAACGGCGCCTATGCGCTAATTCTACCCTGACGCGTATATTCGGACAGACAACTCAACCTACGGACCTAACACAATGGTTACCTAGTGGCTTGAAACATGGATATTTCCTTCGCTTCATGGTTTGTACATAAATATTTTCATGTTGTTTCACTAAATCGCACGTACAAGCGCTAGCCTTCTGCAATTTTCGGCAACGAAATACCGTGATATCTACTACGATGACAGCTATAAGGAGAAAGGAAAACGACTGTTCGGGTGCTGATTTGTTGTTCGAGGTAAACTCGAGCAAAAAGACTTAAGCTTTCGGCATGTGAGCGAAGGCCTCTTAACGATCCGCATCAAGCTTAAATTCTCTAACATCCGCCTGATCTACGTTTGCGCTCCCACGGAAGACAAGGTTGACTACGCCAAGGATGAGTTCTATAATCTCCTAGACAGAACGTGTGTATGCCCAATGTCCCAGCCATGACACCAGAATTGTACTAGGAGACCTTAAGGCAAAGCTGGGTAAAAAAAGCAACCTTGAGTGCGTCATCGAAGAGCACAACATACTCGGTACCACATACGATAACGGACTCAGGCTTATCAGGCTTATCGGCCTCCTTCTAGCCAGTTCGCGCTCCTCGCACCACAAAATACAAAAAGTCACCTGGCGGTCGCTGGATCAATTAATCGCCGACTCTGGCCATTACCTTATATTAGCAGGATGCCCCTACGGATACCAAGGACGCAGTGGAGTACAGACAAGTAGCGAAGCAGGAGGCTTATAAAGCTTCGCTTTATAAAAAAAGGGAAGAGTATTGGCGTATTAGGAGCAGAAAGAAGAAACACCAGAACCACAGAAGACTTGGAAAGGTGCTACTGCAGCCATGAAATCGAAAGTTTTATCAAAAAGTAACACGAAAATGTCAAGACTGTAAATGAAGAACAGAACCCTGTAGAGACGAGAACGAAATCATAGTCGATGCTGAGAATATGGAAAACCACTTTGCAGATTGTATAATAAAGCTGCTGGAGCAGACGGACTACCTACTGAGCTCTTCGAAGCAGCCGGAGATGACTTGTGTGGGAGGATGCACAAGCTCACCTGTAAGATATGGTCAGAGCAAAGCATGCATAAGGAATGGAATCTCAGTATCGCATGTACGATGTATAAAAAAGGACACACTTTTGACTGCACGATGCCGTTCGCTGATCGGTTCCTATCGTTGTGGCTTTAGGCCAGGGAAGTCCACCAATGAATCTTAAGTCAACACCCAGTCGACTTAAAAGCCGTATACGACGGAGTAGTTGGAGATGAGCAATGTCTATTTTTGACATCCCTGCTAAGCTTGTCAGACTATGCTGGACGACTTTGGAGAATGTTCGGTGCTCCATTCGAGATGGTGCAGACGTAACAGATAGCGTTGATGCCAAACAAGAATTTAGGCGGGGTCGTGTAATTTTTTTAAAATAATTTTAGAAATAATTGGCGAGCACAAGAGGCACAATATACATATATCAAGCCGTCAAAACTCCTCACTTACGCGGATGACATCGACATAATTCGAAGAACTCAGCGTGATGTCAATGAAGCGTTTACAAGTATCGAGGCGGAAGCGGAGAAAATTGATTTGGCTGTAAATGAGGGAAAGACAAAATGTACGCTGTCATCAAAATAGAACGCACACTACCAACATCTTGACTAAGGACTTCGTTTACCTTAGCTCCGCAGTTACTTGGAACAACGAAATCAGTTCATACGCAGGATGACTAGTGCCTATCGGTGTTTCTTTGGGCTCAGGAGGCAGGAGCCCTCTTACGTACGACCAAGTTGATCCTTATTATCCCTGTATGGTGCAGAGGCATGGTGGATAAAGAAGCTCTTGGCTGTTTGGGGAGAAAGACTTTGCGTGGAATTGTCGGTTCTATATATGTATGTACACAGATGGGGATGGAGGAGAAGATTCAACAACAAACTGTACGATTTGTACAGCGACAAAAACCTAGTCAGACGTTATGGACACCACAGTTCCAGCCCGGAGAGTCTTTGATACCAAACTCAAGGGACGACAGAGTAGAGGACGGTCACATTCAAGGTAGCGCGCTAAGCTCACATTCAAGGTAGCGCACTATGCTATAAGGAGACCTGGGAATGCGGCACTGGAGAGAAAGGTCGCGCTAGATGGAGATGTATGCTGGTTAAGGCTCAGGCTCATCTCAAGCTGGAGCGCCAGTTAACAAGAAGCGTGTCACTAAATCCATAGCCTGTACCGGTCAGCCTGTCATATTTCCCTTTAATATCATACCTTTGACTCAACACCTCCCCCGTAGACAAGTAAGCTTTTTCGATGTATGTATGCATGTATGTTGGTGTTACAGTCCATGAAAGACCAAAGCCGAGCTTCTCTCAATTACCCATGTTATGTGTGATTTCATTTTCCCATAGGTGAAAGGGACCTACAGTTTATTGCCGGTTTCGAACGGCGAATTTTACGAAGCTTTTCATGACAATTATACTACAGGGGGCTTTGTCAGGACTCCGCTGAGGAGAAGCACCGTGAAAACAGATCCGATGACAAGGCTGTTGTCGGGACTCGATCCCATGCCATTGGCGTCAGAGGCCAACACACTACCCACTGCGCTACGACACTCTCAAGCCTTTTTGATAACATCCCTTAAAGCGAGCCGCATTCAAATCAGCAATTAACCACGCAAAATACCTCTTTTATCGACCATTCATTTGTGCCCCAAAGTTCTAACTCTAACCTTCATATGTACATTTGTCGACATAATACTCACATTATGTCAATGCACAGGTAAACATTTTCGTTTCTCGGTCAACGAGAATTTGACACAAGCACGATAGACCAACAGCAGGACAACTGAACTAGCAAATGTTTATGAACTGCCCACCGTAACCTACTAAGTGCGTTGCTCACCGAAGCTTACCAGCAAAAAAAAAGGAAAAAAAAATCCAAACAATAAAAAGGAAACAACGTTCATAAAAGCCTCGTCCCCCAAAACTTACTGCCCTACGCGACCACAATAACCAACCCCAGTGCCTAATGTGCTGAGTGACTGAGCTGATTAAAGTCGCGTGCTCCAGGATACCATGTCACATAATGTTTACCTTTGGACCGTGGCAATTAGGCACAGAACAATACGGTTCAAAGTATTCTCGCGTAGCATGCCCTGGCTACAGGCACAATGGCTTAGCACGGCCTGATGTGATTACATATTTGTCACGCGATTGACCAGGACGATGTTGAATGAGAGTGGTGGTGGTCATTTACAGGAGATACGAGCAACTGACAAAAGGCCATTACGTGTTGCTTTGCTACCAGCTACTGTCGGCGACATTGAGCCGATTACTGCTGCTGGTTTCACGACGTTTTCAGCGCATATTTCCTATCGTGTTTCTCTTCTATATCCTTGATTTGTACGGTTTAGAAACAAAGTAGTTCCCGGTCGTATGGGGACAAGGAAGGAACTTAACGTGTTGGGCATACATTAAAAATTAATTTCTTCCTTCCTCGAACAATCATATCACTTCCAAACGGAAGTTGTACTGCTAAGCCATTAAGTACAATGCTTCCTGATTGATCAAGATTAATGTCGAAGGATATGCGAGGTTGTGGTAGGACTCATGGGCATGTGGTGTGGTTCCCCTGGTACCTAGGTGTTGCTCTTTAGAACTAGAACTTTAAATAGCTTCGCCTAGGTGGTGGATGGTGAATTTTTTATGAGTAACTTGTCTGCGAAGTTTGTGAGCTCCTTTCCACGTGATGGAATTCATTGCTCAATGGATGGGTGGTAGGCAGTCAATTGGTAAAGTGTACGTTGGGAAATTTACTTAAATCGCTTGAGAACCCTCTAGCCTAAGGATTTTTGGATAAGTTACAGGAACGTCTGTTAGGTCGGGAGGGGAAGCAAGTTGAGAAGGCAGAGACTAACGTTGGAGTAGGGTGGTGAATAATATGATGATCAAGATTATGATTGTACCTAACGGTAAGGTACGTGTGAGTATAAGGCCTGGAAACTTTGCGCCTGAATTGAACTACTTGAATATTTTTGAATAACTTTAAGAACTTGAGCCGTCTTAATTGCATTTACTTCTTGAGTTCGAGAAACTGTAGGTATTTCAATAGAGACATGAACAATATGGGATAATCATAGCTATGAAAGAACCAAGCAGAAGGCAAACTTTAGTTTTGAAATAATGCATTTTTTGAAGACCAGGAAATGCTGCCTGGAAGCGTAGCTTTTATTTCAAATTTTGTTTTGAAAAATAGTATGGAACGAAAAGACCAAGTGGTATTCGCAGTGCTTCGTAAGCCTGGGTCAAACTTGGCAGTAAAAAAATAACAAATTTAAATGGTGCATGGTCCAGTCGATTCACACCACTAAGTTTATAACCGAGAGAATAAAATACGCAGCATAACCTCAGACATACAAAAGTGGAGCATAATAGAAGTTAAAACAATGAATTGGATGTTCTACGTCACGTTTGCCTAGGGCGACCCGCTATCCTGCCTGCTTGTGTGAGCCGTTTCCACTGCATCGCGTATTTCGCAATGAAGAGTCTTAGGGCCTTAGGCTGTATCCAATCTCCTGTCAATTTTTCCTTCGTATAGTAATGTTTACAGGTTCCTGTTATCGGATAAGGTTGTTTGTTGGAGATACGGTTCGACCAAAAAAGTCTACACCACTTATTTACGAAGACTTGTAGCTTGCGTGTGTTAATGGTGCCCTGCCCACCTTCTAGATACTGCACCCATAAAGCAGTGCCGATTCAATCGCAGCTTGATTCTTAGGCTGATAGCATTGCTATCCCAGATTGTGGATAACATACCGCACATAGCTTTCTGTTGCGCTTTAGTTTTAGCTGTGTTTATTTTAAGTCCCACTCTGTTGAACTTAGCTTCTAGGTTGCGGGTCGAGGTCTATTATCCTATGTGAAAGTAGGCAGATATCGTCAGCATAGTCCAGGCGTTTGAGGTAAGTCGTCATAGTCTAAGGAATTCCACCATTGGCTTCCATCAATGCTGCATGGAGTACATCACTGATTACCACCAAGAAATATGGTGGTGACATTGTGCATCCCTGACGTACTTCACTTTGGATTCCAGGTTTACTAACTTATTATGTTGACGGCACAGTTGTAAGCCGAAGTAAAAAAAATAGAGGACAGATCGGGGAGATAACAATGGACGTTGCTTCTAAATGCCTGTATGTTGAACTGAGGGGGTGAGACCGAATCCGGCCAGGAATTCTAGATTCGTGTGACTCGGTTAAAGAAAGATTCCTTATATCTGACGCTATGCCCAAAGCCGTGGTCCATGGTATATTGGTGCTCTTTCTTAGAGAGACGTGTGTTGCGGAAAAACTGCTAAGGGGGCGGAATGCAACTGGCGATGCTGGAGTTTCCTATCAGTTTTATCACGAGCCTTTGAATTCCGTCTAGCAGGTGCAGCGAGGTCTCAGATGCACCTGGACAGACATAAGCATTATACTCCAATTTAGACCGAGTGAACGCCTATCGAGACTACATATGTGGTCGATAGAACTAAGGGCCACATACATATGTATACCCAGGAGAAAAACTTTTCAGTTTCAAAAATGTAAGTGCTATTCATGCATAATGTTTGGGAGTTCGCGGTAGGCTGAGAGGACAGAATACAGCTCTGTGTTTTGGAAGCAATCAACTTCACTCTATTTTTTTTTCTCCATACAATGATGCTGACGATGGTGGAATTAAATGAGCTTAATATACGCTCCCGCTTACTATTTACAACCGAAGAGCAAGCTCGTAAGGTACTGTCACCAGCAGGGATAAACAATGAGATTCCAATCTTTCGTACGTCTGCGCGTTGATCCCCGCAGGGGTTGGTTGTTGCTTTTGTAATACACGTCGATACGATACGTGTTATTCTCCGTTTAAAAACGACGCCTTTGACTAACACAATGATAGCCTCAAGACGTCAATGTGTAGAGTCAAGACGAGGCAAAATGGTCGCAACAAGGCAGAATGACATAGTCAGTCAAGTGGATTGGATTAGAAATGACGGACAAGAGGTCATTTATAAAAATGAGAAGGAGCGCCGGAGACAAAACGGCTCCCTGCGGAACACCATCATTTAAAAAGTGCAAGACAGCTTAAATAGAAGGATTTGAAGATCCCATTGCAAGCATATTCAACAAAAGGGCTTTTTACCAAACCCTGTCGAATGCTTTTGAAATGCCCACGGCAACTATTTTGCTTTCACCTGCTTGGTGGAGCGAGCGATTCCACTTTTCGGTTAGATATGCCATCAAATCATCAGTGGATCTGTTGCGACTCAAATCATACAATCGGTCATTGAGAAATTTTCACGATTCAGCATATTTTAATAACTGACGCTTGATTAGCATTTTGATCACCTTATTTGGGGATGGGCTGGATAAATGCTGTTACTAACCGGAAAGAGCCCAGAGGACTAAGAGAGGAGAAAAAGCTTATGCGTTGGTTTAGCCAGCGTAGAATAGCAAATTTCAGGGGCTATTGGAGAAATTCCATCTGGACCAGCGGATTTGTCTATGTCGAGATCTTTGAGAACCCTTGCAACTCTACCAGTACGAAAGTATGTACATAAATGTGTCTCATGGTGGAATTGACGCATTCTAGTACAGTTGGAAAGAAAGCGCAAGCTGAGAGCTGCGAGCTGCCTGTATGTGGGCAGTAAGAAGGTGAGCTTTGTCAATGGGATTGACAGCTAGCATGTCGTTGTGATTAAGTGTTGGTATAGACGACGAGAGCACCGTGGTAGTGTGTTGGCTTCTGACGCTGATGGTACGGGATCGAATCCCGACACAGCCATCATCGAACGTGTATTTCACGGTGTTTCTCCTCAACGGGGCTCTGACAAAACCCCCTGTAGTAAAATTGTCATGAAAAGCTTCTCGAAATTCGCCGTTCCGAACCGGCAATAAACTGTAGGTCCCTTTCACCTATGGGAAAAATGAAATCACACACAACATGGGTGACTGAGAGAAGCTCGGCTCAGGTTCTTCATGGACTGTAACGCCAACATACATACATACATAGACGACAAAGGGAAGTCGAGTCTAATGACCTTTGGGACATCGGATGGTGTTAGGCCTCAATTTTTGGTCGGATTGGAATTTGGCTTGTCGGATATGGATATTACCGTCATTTTTGCCTTTTTCACTCGAAAGACCAAAGTCATGCTTTACAATACTGCCCGTCTTGTTGTACTGAGCCAAAAGCTGGACGATAAGCAGGACAGCGGAGCTGATTTTGGGTTCTTTCGAAAGAAAAATTATGCGCCGGTTATTTCGTCCTGTCTGTGAGGAAGGTGAATGGAGAAGAAGACATAACCGCGAGCTCTATGACGCGAACTCTACGAGCTGCCGGAAGGCAAAGATCCGTCGACTACACTGGCTCGGTTACATCGAGCGCATGGACATCAACGCTCCATCTAAGAGGATCTTCGACTCCGACCCTCCTGGTTCGAGAAGAAGAGGAACACCGAACCTCCGGTATAAAGACCAAGTAATCGAGGATGTAAGACATCTTGGTCTTGATAACTGGAAGCAGCGTGCCCGGGACCGTCAAGAATGGAAGGCAGCTTTAGCTCAGGCTCAGATCCGCCATGGATCGCTGGTCTGATAAGTAAGTAAGTAAGTAAGTAAGTGAGTAAGTTTGGTACTCGCCAAAATATCTCGCCCTTGCCACGTAAGACTACTCAGCTTTAGGATCATAAGCCTAAACATCTTTCTATTGGGCGTAAAGCTACCCTGCGAAGTCACCCGTAGGTAAACGTGATTTTTTAGTTCAGCCAACGAAATCTTCACTGACATTGAAGAGACCCTCGACAACGCATCTTTTATCGACATTGGCAAGGCATGCTGTAAAACACTAGTATTCTGGACAAAATATTGCTGATCAATGCGTCAAATGAGGCGAAAGTGGGGACTGTCTACAAGATGGCATTAACGCCCTTCTCAATATTTTCAATGTCTCAGAAGTCAATGCGCAAGCTTTCGCAGATAATGTTACTCTGCATGCTAATTTAGCCTCATGCCCTTTAACATATTTATCAATGTGATGCACCCTAAAGCTATTTCTTAACGTGAGGTGGCATTTTAATGCTTTTGAACTTGAGATCGCTGAAGGAGACTTAGAGGAATGGTTTTGAAGACCTGAATAAGCCTTTGTTTTGCCATAATCTATGGTCAAGTCCTTAGTTAACGACTGGGTCTCCACAACCCATCGTCTGCAAGAAATATGCGAGGAAAACTGATCGCAGTTGACTTAGAGGTATTACTACACTTTTGGCAAAAACCTCAATGTGCCCAGTATTAGTAGGATATCTACCCGCATTGCGAGTGGTGAGGAGGACGACGCAGTGGAACATCTACTCTGTAACTATCCTGCTTATATCCGCATCAAATGCTGGGCCTTAAATGCTAACGCTAAATCTTCCTTCTCTTCTCATATTTTTTTTGTACGAGAAACTAGGAAAATATAGTAAAGATATTCTTCTTAGCAGTATCATGTATCAGTCAATACGTCTGAGTGATCCACTTGATAGTAACAGCCTCCAACACAGCAATAACACTAAGAAAGACTTTAGAACCTTTTTTCCAGATCTTTTGTTTCACTGAATATAAACACCTCCACAAATCTTCCATAGGAAAGTTTGTCTGGTTTGAGCCCTGCTTGAGCATACTGCCAAGGACGTCCCAAGTGTAGAACAATGCACAAAAGCACCCATTACGACCGACTAATGGTCAACTTCCAATCTTGGTGGACAATTGACTACAGTGCCATTCAAAACGATTTCATAGACTCTCTAGCTACATATAATGCCCTCATATATACAAATAGATGCAAGCGTTGCATTCAATCATCTCGGACTTAGAGGCTAACTCTAGTATACCTTGGATATGAATTGCCTTTAAGCAGCTATAACTAAATAATACAGTAAATTGCATCTTTTCTTTTTTAAATGTCAAACGTAGTAATCTAGCTCGACAAACGTATAGAAATGTGAATGCATCAACTGTGCATATTCTTAATAACTTTCAGCACTTAAAGTTTTAATTCATCCTGAAAGGCAGTAATTATTTTGTAACGAAACGAGGGGGTGGGGGAAGGAAAATTATACAAAAGGAGAAGTAGAAGGAGAGCAAAAAGGACACCATTAAATGCATTCAACAGGACACATCCAACCGTTCGTACAAATGGATTTCGCAAGAGGTAATCGGAAATAAATTCCAGTCAGCTGCAACGCAGCTAGCTAGTTGTATACTTTAGTACTACCACTAGCTACAAATTGCACCTCACATTCAATTCGCACATCGTGTGGAGTGTTGTGTGCCTGTTGTATGCGTTGAGAATATTCTCTTAAAGTACTCGTGCACCGAAAAGGGATATATTACGCCCTGAGTCTTATAGCTCATTGTAATTAGCACTCAGCTACAGCACTCAGACTGGGAGAGGGGTGTACATTAAGCTTCACCAGTTTCAAGTATTCAATTAACTCTCATTCTCGTCCTACAACATCTTCTACATCGTCCTTCCTCGTTTTTATCCGGCCCCACTGATGGTTGCTTTGCCACAATCTCTTTCTTTTTCTTCGAATAACTGAGAGTAAAATAAAATAAAAAAGAAAAATTAAATTTAGATAAAAGGAAAAGATACTCTTCCTTCCCTTGCACCATTTCAAGTTGTGGAGCAATGACGTCATCGCAGCCTAGGAGGTATGCGATTACAATTGCTTGCAGTTTACAAAATGACTGGAACGCGTTTCTAAAACCTTCAGAGTCACCACCTACCACAGACGTGCGACGATGAACAATGAATCCTTTTTTCTTTACATCCCCATCAGGGTAATGAAGGACCGACAAAATTCGATCCTCCCACACTATTCTTCGCACTCATTTACACGCTCTCACTCGTGTTCGCTGCATCACATAGTGCGGAAGAAGGCCACAAAAAATTGGAATCCTGTTCGGTGACAGGTATTGCGACCATGATGGAACATATGGTACCGGGTAGTAGCCGTTACCGGCCTGTGATGTGGTGGATGAGATAGCTCAAAGTGAGGAATTTACTACAGTAACGAATGTATGTACATAAAAATATACATATGTGTGCCCGGATGCTGTGACGTTCGTGCAACTATGAGATGCACACAACGAGGAATTCGGGGTTGGAATGTCGTTGGCCAGGTTAGAAATCGCGACACGTGCAGGTGAAAAATACAAGCTATTCGATAAACTTTTCTTGTTTTTGTGACTGACGCATTTCTGGTACAATGTTTACATAGGACGAGAGCAATTGAAATCCCATGGACCCATGTATGCGACGTGGATACATTTTCAGCTGTCATAATGTCTTTTTTCTTTTGTTGAAAATCTAAAAACATTGTGTAGTACTGCACTGTAGATCATTGCATTTGCAAAGAAGCATGGAGCCTTTGAGTACCTTACGTTTGTACAGAACACCATAGTGCTCTTTCGATTTCCTATTCTTGGGACAGTTTCATTTCCAGGTGGTATGGTTGAAATGACAGTACAAATCTGAAGTCGAGTAATATGTTAGCGCTCTTAAGAGGTTAAATTGCGGAAATACTCAGACGACAAACGCAGAGGAAGTTGTTCACTGTCCCTCCTTTTTATCTTTCAGGCAACTTTTACAGAAATGGGTGTTCACGGTAAGGAACGTGTCTGCCAAATTGATAGTTACCTATGATCATGCCTGTAATTGTTGTTCCTTGTTCTCTGGTCACTACCTAAGCAGCTGACACAGGAGTCAAATGCAGATGTTCAGACTCTTTTCGAGAGCAGTCTCACCGATATAGTATTGCTATGTGTCTATAACTTTCGTATTTTATCTAACGTTAATTAAGGTTTTTTGAAGATCATATCAATTAAGTGTGCACAGCTATTATTGATGACCAGCTGGGCTATCTTAATGGCCGCCGCTCTTATCGTATATTCTCTTTAAGAGTTGCCAGAGTTTGTATAGGGTCTTCAAATAGGAACTTTTGGACTTTGACAGTTGATGGCGGTCGTATTATTGAAGCCATAACTGTGAAACTGGCTGTCATTTATTCAACCTGTTTTGCCATATCACCATGAATGAACATACATATATCTTTCAATAACACGTGCAAATGATAACATTCTTTTATCAGAATGGGTGTTCTGTTCGGCCAATGTTCCGCGCGATCCGCCCATTTTACGTTCACCATAATCATCCTACCGAGAGGACTATTAGCAATGTCGTGGATAAAGTTGAGTCCACTGTTTTAGTAAACGATAAACTAACATCCGTACGTCGACGATATCCATGATCCAAAACATGAGTCTGCACCCGTAGAAAATGTATCTGACCCAGAAGCTGAAGGTAAACACCCAAAGACAACGATGTGTGTTCACTGTATGGTTCCTGGACCCTAATCGGAAAACCATCTTCAGCTATGAGGCCCATTTCTCGATGAACGGGTACGTCAACAAACAAAATTGTCGAATTCGCGACGATACCAATCCACATTGGATCCAGGAGCGCCCATTGCATCCCGAAATATTCACTGTTTGGTGTGGATTTTGGGATGGCGGCCTCATCGGTCCATATTTCTTTGGGCCCGACGTTAGCCAGGCCATCACCGTCAACGGCGAGCACTATAGATCGATGTTTATCAACTTATTTTGGCATGATTTGGATGATATGGTCACCAACGATATGTGTTTTCAACAGGACAGCGCTACTTGCCAGCTGTGTGGCACGCCACATTAAGAATTTTGTACAAACGATTCGAGAGCATGATCATCTCACGTGGAGGTGATGTGAACTGGCGACACGATAGTGTGATTTGACCCCGTTAGACTATGTGAATAAGCCACAAACCACAGCGGCCCTTAAAGTTAACAAAGCCCTTGCCATCGGTCAAATTCAGTCTGATTTATACTCCAGAGTCATGAAAAATTGGACATTACGGATGCCCGCCACCCAGAGAAGCGCCATAGACAATGTTACATTCCATATATGTATAACGGCATCGATAGGCCTTTTAACCGAATGAAAACCTTCGATGATACATATGTCACACACTTTGTTTTATTTTAATTTGAAGATAGGAAGCGCTTCATGAAAGACCCTGTAATTTCTTCTTCTAGGCCCTCGATGTTAAAATAGAAAAAAATTCAATGAGCGATGTCGGATACCAGTTAGCACGAATCGCTAATAAAGACTTGAGTGACTTGGAAATATTTACATTGTTCTACTCGTTGGCCGTATTTCTATATCGCTCATTAATCGCAGTAAACGTATTGCGTAAAGCGTCCTTAAGTAAATAAGGATGACACCTATGGTGTAAATGACGCACCATATAGTGACCATAAGCTGATGAAACGTTTATTCTCCGAACCCCAAGAGCATCAGTCTTGTTTGCCTACACACCTTTTCCGATACGAAAGAGCCTCGTCGCTCTTGATGAATATGGACCGAATACCACTCACTTATTCATTTAGGCTCAGTATAGAATAGAATAAAGGCAGAATCCCCAGTAACTAAAATAGTAAAACTTTCAGGCATCCACCGAAATGCAGTGCGAAGGCGAGAGTGTAATGAATCAATCGTGAATAAGAATCGAAATAAGAACTCTGTGGCGATCTTTCTCTCACATGGTACTCTGGTCTCTTTAAGGCGAGCAGCTAAACATGAAATATTCACCAACATTCACATGGTGCCAAAATCACTAACAAAATATTTCATAAAAGAATTAATAACTTGCAGTATCGACAGGGCGAGGAATAGTTTAAAGAAGTGACAATTGAAATGGTCCAAATTAGTTGAATTTCTAAAATGCAGTCAAAATAGCTCAAAATAAGAGATAAAGCGACAACACCGCGGGAGACAATAGTCTCCCTCTAACTCTACGCAATGATTTCAGCGATGCTCCCACGATTCGAAGCCCCCTTGATAATTCTCCGAAGTTAATTCGTTCAGAACCATGGCTACATCTTTTTCGACCTCCTCTACACCGCCATGATGAGTTCTCTGCTGTCGAAAACAAGTTGTGGAATGTTCTGCAGAAGTATAATATATATGTAAATATATGATGGCCGTTTGGAGCACAATGTATAAACTGTCACTATAACCCACAACGTTAAAGCACACTAATTTGATTGTTCCGAATCAGCCCAAATATCAGGTTTTATTCTTTGAAAGCTCTGTTGGATGCGCAATATTCTTGAACAGACTAAGGCTATCATTGCATTTATTGCTGCAGTAAGACGGTTGATATGAAATAAGAATTCCAACCAAAAGTGATGAATTGCCCTACACAGCAGTCATCAGGTCCATTATTTTGTATGGTGGCGTGGTTTTGATAAATATAGCACGTGTCTAGCACAGATAACAGTAAAGAAACAGCCGGTCACCCATTCTAACCAATTTACAACTAAACCATTTTGTAGTAAGGATGGTAATTTCCTTGTTCCTGGGGAAAGAGGAACCTGGCCCTTCAGGTGCTTAGGGGTAACATCCCTATCACGTAAAAACCTACTTGTTCCGAAACCACAACAAGCCTCGGATACGGACGCGTTATAAAGATGACGACCCCTGCAAACGACTAATGGATTTGAGAGTCTGCACCTGGAATGTGAGGTCCCTTAACAGACCGGGTGCAGGCGATCAATCGGAGCAAACCCTCAACTGCTATAAAGCAGATATAACCAAGAAGTGCGATGGGATGGACCAGGCAAAAGACGGATGAAAAACTGCGACATCTACCACGGGAACTGCTACAACGGAAACAAACAGCGCCTATTCGGGTGCAGATTCGTTATTCGTAAGTTTTATAATAAGGTAAAACTAACATGCCATGACTACAAAGCCAGAGCGGCGGCCTGCAGGGATGAAAATGGAGAACTGGTAGTAGAGTCGCAGACGATGCTGAGGATTTGGAAAGACCACTTCCGCAGACTGTATAACAGCGATGATAGACAAGATACCGCTGATGAAACAAAATTCAGTCCACCCGACCTAGACGAAGTCAAAATAGCGATATCAAGACTTAAGATTAATAAAGCCGCGGGCGCAGACTGCCTGTCTGCTGAGCTTCTTAAGGCGGCTGGAGATGAGCTGGTTAGGTGCATGCACCATCTCATTTGCAAGGTATGGTCGGAGGAAAGCATGCCCAACGAATGGAATCTCAGCATCGTTTGCCCGGTCCATAAGAAAGGAGACCCCTTTAACTACGCCAACTATAGGGGAATAAGTCTCCTTAACATCGTATATAATATCTTCTCTGCCGTATTGTGAGAATGCCTGTGGATAACCTGATCGGCACAGTAGACCAAATATTTACGCTACGGCAGATCTTGGAGAAGACCCAGGAACATCAATTCGACACTCACCACCTTTTCGTCGATTTCAGAGCTGCATATGGCAGCGTGTATAGAGATTAGCTATTCAAAGCCATGTCTAGTTTTAACATCCCTGTTAAACTCGTCCGACTGTGCAGGATGACAAAGGAGAATTCTCGCTGCTCCATTAAGGTCGGTAATGAGCAAACCGAAACCTTTGATGTTAAAAAAGGATTTAGGCAACGTGACGCGCTGTCGTGCAACTTTTTCAACATCGTGCTTCAAAAGATCGTGCAAGAGTCACTGGCCAACACAGGAGGTACGATTTATTACAAGTCTACGCAATTGCCTGGGTACGCCGACGACATTGACGATGACGGACACAGCGGGACGTCAATGAGGCCTTTGTAAGCATTGAGGTAGAAGCGGCTAAGATGGGTCTCAAGGTTAACGAGGGTAAAACCAAATATCGGCTTTCATCTAAAAGAGACGGACAAAATCGACGTATTGGCCAGAACGTCACCATGGGCGGATATAACTTTGAAGTGGTCAAGGAATTCGCCTACCTTGACTCACTGATGACCAGCGACAACAACACCATCGCTGAGATAAAACGCAGAATCACTCTTGCCAACCGCTGTTTCTTTAGGCTCAAGAGGCAATTGAGAAGTAGAGCCCTCACTCGGAAAACCAATGTGACACTATATAAGACCTTAATCATCCCAGTCCTCCTTTACGGCGCAGAGGCTTGGACCGTAACAGAAGCGGATAAAGATGCCCTTGGTTGTTTCGAGAGGAAAATTCTGCGCACTACGGTCCCGTTTGTTCAAACGGTATATGGAGGAGAAGATATAACGAAGAACTGTACGGGTTGTGCAGCGACATCGGCCTGGTACGACGTCTACGGATATAGCGTCTAAGGTGGCTAGGCCATGTAGAGCGCATGGAAAATACAGCTCCGTAAAGGACTTGACTTGAGTAGGTTATAGGTAGTGGTTGAACACAAAAAGGTAGATTATAAAAGTGTCTGCTTATGACACATCGAGATTTCTATCCGGAGATTCACAATCGATTGGCCATTGGTCTCTATATTTTCCTCCTTAAAATTGTTTCAACTTACTATTTGGTCTTCATAAGTTACGAGTAATTGCACATTAAAACAGTTCTGTAATTAAACTTGTCAACAAAGCAACTTGTCATTTTTAGTCTAAAATAACGTGTACAAGAGCTCATTGTGTGATAATTATGTGTGTGCTGAAAAACCATTTCCAAGAGCTGGAGTTCGTTGATTTATTTGTATGACGTCAGACCTATCAGAGATAGCCATATTCTCCTAAGACGCACTTGTACACACGAGTGTCTTTAGACGTCTGTTGCAATTGGCGAGCATATGCCAGAATTAAAGTTTAACTAGACAACACCGAAGCACAGTGATTGTATGGAGAACCTCTTCAATTAGCAAGTTATCAATTTATCTAGCATCACGTGTACATACGTACTTGACGCACGACAAACTATGTATGAGTCTTCATTGTTTACCCACTCGGTAGCATGCTACATTATGCGTGTGAATGCGAAAAAGTCTGCTTCGTTCTGGCGTTCATGCGGCCAACTATCATCTCTTACAGGTCAGGTTTCACCTCACCTGAACTCAATTAAATGCGTACAGGAGAGCAAGGACGTTTGGTTCCTAGGATGCGTACATACATATTTATCCCACCTGTGTAGTCATTGCAACTCGAACTCAATTAATATTCTGAGCAAGGATAACACAATTCAGTGGATGAAACAAAAATATCCAACCGAACAGACGTGATGCGCATTCCAAGGATCCTCACTTCGTTGTCCCCTCTAATGAAATACATACATACATATCTCGAAAAGAGCGCGCCGCCATAGAAACTACACATGTATCTGTATCTCGTTATACCATTGTATCACGCCCTGACAACTGCCAGGATCCAGCAGAGTCCCCACTCGACGTGTATTCTTTCGATTTATTTGGGACCAAATCTTTGTCCCATTTCACTATTTCCGCTCTTCTGTCTTCTGCTTTCTGCACACGAAATCATGAGTCAAAGGGCTAATGGAGAGAAGAAGGACGTAGACCGCAATTTCAGTTTGATATCTAGTTTCTTGTGTGAACAGGATGTATGTTTGCCATACACAGTAGTTGTGGCGGGAAAAGAAATCAGGCATCCTGACAATGCCAATGAAAATAGTTTGTATTACGCCAGGACGTTTTAAGTGATTGGAATTGTTTAGTTCCATGAATTCTTTTTTTTTCGTCCTTTGTTTTTCCTTTTGCTTTTACCATCTTTGAGCCTGTGCTATGGATGGTCCGGGTGCGCCCATAATATTGATGGCCAGGGCGCAATGAATGATTGAAGGAAATGCTTTTAAGCGTTGGGATATCGAACGGTTTTGATCGGTGGAGGCATTGAATATAAATCATTTTAATGGTAAATTGTCTACACTGTGGTATAGGCCGGATGGAGAATCAATTCGGGTTGAGAAGCAAGAACGATTTGGTTCGTTATTTGACGTCGTAGGACGTGAATGGATTATTAATTGCTCGATCGTTTCAAAAGAGCATTTACGGATTTGCTTCCTACATACTCATACCTTGTTAGACGAATGCCTTAAAGAGTCAAAAAGCTATGAATACCGTTTTACTTTAAGTCCTGCTGGCTCAGCATGGTTTTCCTGATGGTTAGGCATATTTGCTAGTACCGTTGACTACTTTTATCTATTTGCAAACTGGGTGCATACATGTTTGCTTGGCGTAATCAAAGAAATATGTATCATATCCAGCAGTCGATTGAGCACATTTGAGCGCCAGACTAATTTGTAAATATTCTTTCAAGCATGGACCTACGAAATTCGTGTACACAGTTCTGTAGAATTTTGGTCAAATTTCCAAAGTAAAGTAGATGACCCTGGTGGTGGCAGACTGGAGTGGTATTTTGGCCTTCACCTTCCGAAAAGGTGGAGTAGTGGTAGTAGTCCAAGTAGTGAACGTAAGCCGAAGAAGAAGAGCTCGAACGCATCTGCTGGAAAGATCATGACCAACGCGTTTTGGCACCCAAAGGAGATCTTGTTAATTGATTACCTCGCAAAGGCAGACCAATTACGGCCTAATATTACTCCAACCTCCTTGACCATCTAGGTGGCAAACCTAAGCTAACTTTAGAAGGAAAAAAATTGTTTTTTATCAGAGCATTGCAGCCCAATTCCATCTGTTCTCAAACTTCTTAAAACTAACACGTCACAATCAAAGTCGTTGAGAAGCTCGTAGGTGAATACTTCCACAGCTCTCCAGTCACTGCTAGACGATATGATGTATATGTGGTACGGGTTCAGTGGATCTAAGCAATGCTTGTGCGCAGGCATTGATCGCTGATTAAGGCCTCGAAAAATATGTCAAATCTGGCGTAAGCAGGGGCTGCCCACAAGATGGCGTCCAGTCTCCGCTAATATAGTGTATGGTGGTCGAGTCTCTGCTCGATGCTCTCAATGCAGATGATGTCACCAATCTCTCGAGGGGCTTATGTTTAGCTACTTTGTGCTTCAAACCATAGCGCTAAATGTGCACGGAAATAAGTTGTCGGTTAATCCGCTTAACACTGATGTTATTCGCTTTCCAAGAAGGAGAGAAAATACTAGCATGATTCAGCTGATGCTAAAAGGAATCCTATCCCGATATCCAGGAAAACTGAATAGCTGGGAGACATTTTAAATATGAAGCTTCTTTGGTCGAAGACCACCAAAGCGCTATCAGCATTTTGGCAAAACATGGGGCTTGTTGTCGATAAAGATCCTCTGGATCTTCTCGGCAATGATAAGACCGACAATCTCATATGCATTGGTTGTCTGGTGGAACACACTAACACGCAAACGCATCTTAACCCCTATCACTAAACTCCAAAGGACGGTTTGTCTCAGCTGTACGACGGCTCTCCCCAGCACGCCAAGCACTACTCCAGATGTTCCACCCCTTGATATGTATGTCTCGCCTCGAGAGAAATTATTTGTGGTCCATTCCACATTGGAATCATGGTGAACTTAAGCGAGGAGTATCCTACGACCCTGTCTTGTGGATATGCCTTTCGATGCAAAGATACCTGCCATCATATTGCGTTATCATTTCACAATCAAATTTCCATGGCATCAGAACTGAGTCTAGCCAGATACTGAATCTAGAAAGGACTGTCTTTGCATTTTTACACATGGCTCCAGGTCCAAGCGGGGCTTCGGCGCTGGGGTTTTCTCTGAATGCGAAAACGTCCGACTGCAAGTTTTGAAAATATGCATCTGTCTTTCAATCAGAGATATACGCAATCCTAATGGCCATGCACTATGTTGTGAAGCACAGGAGGAAGGTGGAAAGCATATGCGTCCATAGTGGCGCCCAAACTGCACTTAAAGCTGTGTCCAACCCTTCAACCATCTCCAAATTAGTGCATGAACGCAAGCCCTTTTTGAACAGAGTCGGAAAACTGTGCTGTACGTTATAATAACACAGTAGACACTTTCTCACCCACTGTCCCGCCTTCGCTCGCGCACGGGGGCCTGGGTGGTGTGTGCCGAATTTCTTAGCTCTACGGCACTGAAGCTTCTCGAGCTGTCTGCCTGGTAGTACAATTGACCAGTATTTGTGTTTGAGTCCTCCGAGAGAGAGGAAACCGCCAACAAAAAAAAAAAAAAAAACATTGCCAGACCGAGAACTTTTAACCATCCTAGGGCACCAGGTCCCCCTTTACAGGCGTGAAGGGATGAGGACACACTTTGTCGTTTAGGAGGGAAAGTTCCGCAAACATTATTCTTAGTTTATCACTTTATTTCGCCTCCTCCCGTCTTTAACAACTTCTAGCCAATGTTGTTGTTCTGAATGGACAATATCAGCAAGCTCAGACGGATCTCCTATGGATCCCATTAAGGATGCTTAACTTCGCACAAAAACTGAATCCCTAAATTACATTTGTACAAAACCGTCACCAAAGATCTTCAGAGCTCTTCAATTTTTCTTCAGCCTATAGTAAATGTTCTTAGTTCGATCGGCATAAAAGCAAACGAAAGCTCTTAATCCAGCCATTAGGCACTTCTGTAAGATAAGCTATCGTCTACTCGAAATTTTGAAGAGTAGACTGTCGATTTAATGTTTGATTTGGTGCTTGACCGAAAGGGTTTGGTGAGTTTTCAAAATCGGGAAATCAGCCAAGTCACAAAGAAAGGTTTTCAATACCTGCCATTCAAATCAACCATAGGTAAATACCCTGACACCAGCAGTATTTCGCGAAATTGTTGCAGATCAGCAACGATTCTCTTTTTTATGGCATCTATACTATAGGTGATTTTGCCAGCACCCCGCCGAGGAGGGACGCCGCGAAATAAAGATCCAATTGCGTTGGTGTTATCTGGATCCGAACTCGCTCACCATGCGTCAGAGTCCAACACATTAACCACTGCGCTAAGGCGCCCCACGATTCTCCTTTAATCGCACCAAAACCCTATCAGTACTGCACATCATTTGCACTGACATTTCTGTTGTTTTCGATTCCTTTGAACTACTAACCTTCCTGAATAACCTTGTCCAAAATCTCAAGCTGTCAAAGATCCTTGCTAATTAATAAAGTTTCCAAAGCAAATGTTACAACGGTCAACGAAATTAGCATCCCAGTAAATACTATCGACCTACTTATGACGCTCATCATAGAAAGATATGGTCGACATCCACTACTGGTGTTGTCATCCGTTCCGAAGTCATCTGACAAATCCCTTATTCATGACCAACTAAGCACATTAGCAAGATCAGCAGGTGTTAATTGTATTTCATCACTTCTTCCTGGTTCTGGTCGGATATGGTGGCAGTACAACAAACCTCCGACTCGTTTGGCTTTATCGTCCCGATTTATTCCAACGATGTCGAGAGTTTGGAATTGTTTCGCTACCCTCTACATCTTGTTCCTGTGGTGAGGGTGTACTTATCTATAGTTTTACGCAATATTCCGCCCGTACGAATGAAACCTAATCCGGATTAGAAATCCGTGCAATGTGGGGTTGACAGCTTTTCGATGGTTTAAGTATGTTTTTTGTTAAATTGATTTGCTGTTAGTGAAATCGCAGCAAAAGCATCGGTTTATCCCTCTATCGTGTGCACACGTTTCACATAAAAGATAAACGGCTTGAAATGTAAGCACCGCGATAGGTGTGTATCTACAGCAAATCGGAAACAGCTTTCACGTACTGCTGAATTGAAGATAGACAGTCGGGGGTGTAGGTTTTTAGATTTGATTGGTTTTGTTTTGAGACGTTCTCCCTTTTTTTATTTTTTCTTGCTTCCCTTTTCTTTGCTCATTATTTTCTCAGATAAGTATCGCATGAGGGGGAGCGGTACTAAAGTTTGGTGAAAAGTGTTTATTTTATGTAAACCTAAAGCCAGGGGGTTGCAGAATGTGTATATTGTACTGGCATCTTTGTCGAAACGCCAAAATGTTTCGGTATACGCAAATGAGTTCGAATGCCGAGGCAGATTGTTCAAAGCTGAAGTGGTAGAACTGCGGTGAAACGCTTTTGAGGAGTAGAATAAGGACTTGAGAGTTGCTTTTGACGGCACCTAGCTTACTTTTATTTTTCTTGTCGTTAGGTTATTTTAAATTGTGCGTTTTTCTGTACTTAACTATGAAAAGTTGAAAGGTGGAATTAGAGTTATTTCACATTGCGAACAAGGTTCGATAGTTGTTTTTTCCCCTTCGGCGAGTTGCTTGGTTATTAGTAGATGCGTCTGAATGACTTTGAACTAAGAGATATGTGTAAGGCGCTAATGACATACCCTCGGCGCTTTGTTTAATTTTCTACCTAAACTCTAGCAGCTTTCAACGAAATCATCGTGTTCAATTATATGTATTTGGCTTCGACGTATTCTATGCGAGTTTCCAGTCAGTTGACTTATCTTAAGTGTGCTGTGGTAAAGTACCTTGTACTAGGAATTATGTTTCTTTCGGGTCACTAATTTTAAAACCGAATGAAGTGGAATATCGTTTTATGAGAAAAGCTTGATGGCATCCATTCCCTTTCTAACCACGCCGAAGTGTATATAAAAGGATTCAATAAGGCAAACCTCTTTCCATTGTTGTTACAAAATTGACTTTATATTTCATGTGGAATTTTTCTGGAGTATTGATACTCCTAAGAATAGGTACAATTTTTTTATTTTTATTTAATTATTTTCTTATCAATAATACGTTAAATCTATTATTATTAATAATGTCAGGAGCACTAGCAGCAAGGACTATCGGCTCTAGGTAAAATTAGTTGCTTCGTTTGAACCTTGCTTCCACTCCTGTGGAACTTTCATCTTTGCGCCATCATTAGTTTCAGGTAGAAGAAAACTCCCTCTAGAATAACCTAGTAAAGTCTACTTAGAGTGTTTGGTTTGCAGAGCCGAATGTTTTTTTTTTTTTTTGTTTTTTTTTTTTTTTTTAATGTCCAAACTTGTATTCAATTCAATTGCTCCACCACTGTCTGGGTTATATAACCATAATACCCTGTATCAACTTGAGAGCTGTTAGTTAATTACTTAGGTGACGGTACAGTTCGGGGTGTACCTGGTGTACCTTATATGTATGCGGCCGTTCTCTGTTACGTCATCCCCCGGGATTGGATTTGACGGCATTTCGAGCTGGAGTTGTGTTACCCATTTGTTCTACATGACCCAGCAATCGTAGGCGTTGTATCCGAAGACGTCGGATCAGACCGATGTTCCTGTACAGCGCATAAAGTTCGTGGTTGGATCTTCTCCTGCATTCTCTGTTAACACAAGCGGGACCAAAGATTACATGCAGAATTTTCCTCTCGAAGCGTCCAAGTGTCTCCTAATCCATTTTTCATAGGGTCCAAGCTTTTACACCCTTAAGAAGGACCCTGATGATTGTTTTGTCTCCTTGGGGTCAAGGGTCACCTTGACCATTCGAGAGAAGACTTTACTTTTCAACTGCCTCTAGAGCTCAAAGAAATAGCAGTCAGCAAAAGTTAATCTGCGTCTAATATTAGCGCTGGTGTCGTTGCCGCTTGTTACCAGTGACCCAAGATAGACGGAAATCTTGAATACATTAAAGCTCGACGTCAAGACGTTGGTGCTGTGCATTTTTCTTTGAAGACAGCATATACATATTTGGTTTTGCCTTCGTTTACTTTCAGACCCATTTTAGCCGCTTCTATTTCAATGCACCAAGAAACTTGACGTCAATGCTTTCAGCATATGCAAGCAATTATGCTGACTTGAAATGGCTCATGCCTCTTGTATTGGCCCGTGAGCTATGCACAATCTTTTCAAGAGTGATTTTGAAGAAGTCACATGACCACGCGCCGCCGCGGCTGAATCCTCTCCGACATTCAAAATTTCAGTTAATTCAGTGTCGACCCTGATGGAACAGTGAGATTTCTCCATTGTCATCCCGCATAACTTCACTAATTTGGCAGAGATTTCAAAACGCGGCATGCCTTTGAATATCTCGTCCCTATAAACACTGTCATATGCGGCCTTAAAGTCGACGAAAATGTGGTTCGTATCGACTGCGAGTTCATGGGTCCTCCCCCAGGATATGCCGCAGTTTGAATATCTGATCTATTGTGGACTTTTCTAGCCTGAAATCACATTGATGGGAACCCATCAGATCACTCACGAATGGTTTCACGGCTTCCCACAGCATGGCAAAAAAATCGTATAGCCAATGTTGAGAAGGCTTTTTTCCCTACAATTGGTGCAACTATACGCGTCTCCTTTCTTATGGACTAGGTAAACGATGCTGAGGTTCCACTTTTCGGGCATTCTTTCTTCCGACCGTATTTTACAGATGAGTTGGTGCAAGATCCCCACCAACTTCCGTCCTGCTGGTTTTTATAGCTAGGCAGACAGACAGTCCCTCTGCGCCAGTAGCTTTTGAGACTTTAGTCTAGATATCGCTATCTTAACTTCGTCTAGGTCTGGTGGATGGAGTTTGTTTTCATAATTATCGAAGATTCATTCTTAGTAAAACTTCCGAGGTCATTCCTGCGATAACATTTCTCTTCTCGACCTCGCGCTTATCATCTTCTTCTTTTGGTGGCATTACAGCCCTTGAAGGATCAGAGCCAAACTTCTCTCAATCACCCATGTTGTGTGTGATTTTTTTTTCACATAGGTAAAAGGGACCTACAGTTTAATGCCGATTCCGAACGGCTTGAGTAGAGAAGCTTTTTCAAGGCAAGTATACTACAGGGGGTTTTGCCAGTACCCCACCGAGGAGGGACGCCGCGAAATAAACATTCGATAGCGTTGGTGATATCAGGATCCGACCTCGCTGATCGTGCATCAGAGTCCAACACACTAACCACTGCGCCACGGCGCCCTCCGCTTATCATGATCCATCTTAATCTTTTCGACAAATGCATGCTCCTCCTTTCTTCTCCTTTGCATTTTGTTTTTCAACCCGAGACTGTCTGTACTCGTCATCTAACCAAGGATTTTTTCTAGATGGCGGCTGGAAACTTAATACATAAGAGGCGGCAACCCTGATTGCGTTTTGTCACCGTACCCGTTGATGTTTTATGGTTTACATAGTTTGCATTTGATCTTAGGAGTGCTTGTGGGATATATGATCAGCGAAAATCCTGGCGGGCTCTTGCTACTGCATCTTTCCGACGTCAAATTTTGTGCGTGATATCCGCAACCGTGCCTTGGCTGCAACAAGGTAATGATGCGAATCAATGTTGGCTCCGGTGTATGATCTAGAACATCTAATATGCTGGAGGATTATCTAGTGGCGATCGCAGTACGATCGATTTGGTTTACGCCAGGTCCCCTTATACATATGTATGTAGACATCGAGACGGGGGAATCGTGTACTAGCTACTAGGAGACTACGCCCCGTTGCAAAGTCCGCCAGCGCGTATCTGTTTTCTGATGAAGTGCCGTGTAGGCTTCGAACGACTTGTCCAAAGATATCTTCTCCACCCAGCTTCGCATTACAGTCTCCTAGAACAATATCGGTGGGACATTGTGCGTAGGTTCTTTCTAGGAGGACGTAGAAATCATAATTAATTCTGTCGTCTTTTTCTTCGGTGGGGGCGTGGATGCATATCAAGCTAATGCAAGCGAGAGTGGCTTTGCTACGGATCGTTATGAGGCGCTCACTTATATGCCTGAAGTTGAAGACTTTTTGCCCAAGGGGGCTCCAACAACGAAACCGCGTATAAATATGTAGGCGTTGCTTATTCTTTTTGCTAAATATTCCATAGTAACAGATTTTCATCCATTTTTACCCGCACTTTCTGGAGTGCGGTAATGTCGGCTCTATAACTGTCGAGGGCTTTTTCCAGTTGTTAAGGGACTTGACATTCCAGGGAGAGCTTCACCCATTCTAATTTTGTCCGTGGAGAAAGAAATTCTTAGAATGAAGGATATAGGTGAGTAGATGCGATTTACTATGACTGTCCTGTATGGAGTAACTCACGAATTTATGTACATGTCAGCAAAAGTGTTGTAGCTTCGTAATAACATCTTTTAATCCTCAGGGAAATAGCATACGTCTTGGAATGTCACGGCTTCAACAGCAGAACAAGATTCTTAATCAGATCATTGAAAGTGGATAGATGATTAGGTCCGAGTGACATCATGATATGCTTTTTCCTCACTACTTTAAAGATCCCTGCTTCCTTCAGCCTTCAGAATGCCATAAGCAAATTTCCGCTTACTCGTTCTTTTTTCCGTTTTAACAAAAAAGGACCGGCGTGAACATCAGAGGTAATCCAATTTCAACGAGATATCAATTCTATTCGTTTTTGAAGGAAGTCTGCTCCATGGATCCTTGTGCATTCTCCAAGAAACCTTAACCTCCATCGTACTTGGGCGGTAAATTGAATAGTGTCTTATGCTTTATCCCACCAAATACTAAAACGTTTACTCAAGCAACTCAAAGCTACCTGCTCAGATTTATTGGCTTATCAAACTTAGTCAAGTCTCCCAATAAATATAATTTGCACTTCACAATGCTTCACTTGCCGCCACATATTGAAAACGCTCAAATAATCCGAATGCGTTTTCTACGCCTGATTCAATAACCCGGCAAACTCCTAGTGCACTCGACAAATTGAGTCAATACATGTCGTCACGTTCACATCTGAGCTGTACAACCTCCTCGCCTTCCCCAATTTGTCATCGACATTGAAATATCGAACAAAGCCTTTTGACATCGGAATCTATGGCCGGATTTCCAATATCATCCGGATGTGGATGGGGAAGTATTAAATATTCATATGCGATGTATGAAATTGCTTTCGCTGCCACCTCATTGTGCCAATTGTCGGTATCGTGATCGTCGTTCCCGTCATAGTAAAACCTCAGACCGTCGCTACTCTATACCGGAAAGGGGTAAAAAAAGGAAAAAAGGGAAGCAGACAAAGTGTTCTATTTTTTCAGGGATAAAACTGCAAGACTTTGCAAAAATTCAAAACGTATTCGTGACGGGATAGATATGGCAGTCATATCCTTCTTTACTCACAGACTTCTCTCCATCAGTGCCGTGTTCAATGCATGCATCCAACCGACAGAAACGAAGTGTCCTTGATTCATTTCGCGGTAGCACATAATGGTGGAACCACACTACGTATGGAACGTAGGAGTACAGTCTGTAGATTCGTTACGAATCGAGGGCAATATATATAATTTCGAGACAAAGGAATATTTTTCCATATCAAACAACTGATTTTGACACTTTCCTTTCCATGTTGGCATCCTTGTGTTGGTGCATGGATTGGGCGTAATAGGACCACAGGTCTAGCTTCGTTGACGTTTATGGATTCATGAAATTGTACAGAAATGAGCTGTTCTGTTTCGATGAATATATGTAATTTTCCGCTTCGGGCAGTGAGGTGTGGATCTGCACTTCAGTTCTCGAACTATACCGAGATGTGAGCGCTGAAGTGAGCACTTTATCATACATAAGTGAAATCACTTCAAAAGTTATTGTATATTCCTCTGGGCAGCTCCGTTATTAAATTGTGGTTCTGTGGTTCGAAGTTGTGGCTGCAGGTTTGTAAACCGGTCGAAAAATGTTGTCTATAAAACTACTAGGGAGATTGTTACTTGTGTTTTTGTAAACACGAGTATCTTACTACTCCACACTTTTTTTTTTAGTATAGGTAGTCTTTAAGGAAAACTTTGGTTCCAGCCGGAAATTGCCTTGTATCGTAAGACTCAAAACGTCTATATGTCTTCTTATTCTTCTTCTTCGTGGCGCTACAGACCGGTGTGGTCTAGAACTTAAACTAACAAGCGACCCCAGCCAGCACGATCTCTTGCCAGCCATCTCCGGTTACACAAACCAAGTTCGTTGAGGGCCTTCTCTACTTGTATGCGCTATTTGAGTCGAGGGCATCCTCTGTTGCGTTGCCCCAATGGGTCGGATTCGATGATTCTTCGGGCCGGAGCTATTCGTATGTTATCCAACGCTCTTCATAGCCTAGCCATCTTAAGTGTTGTATCCGTAGACGCTTAACTAGGCACATGCCGCCATACAGCCCGTACAGTTCGTAGTTGAATCTTCTCCTCCAGATGCCATCAACGTAAACAGGACCAAATATCGCATGCACAACTTTTCTCTCGAAAAGACCAAGAGCTTCCTTAGCCGTTTTCAATAGCGTTCATGCCACTATACTATAAAGTAGGACCGGGATAGTTAGGGTAGTAGAGGCTATCCAGAGGGCGCCGCGAGGAGGCGTATGTCAACTTGACCCGGGCATTGAAAGCAGGTTGAGAGCAATCAACAACTTTACCCTTTATATTCGGACCCATGCGCTCTGTAGCCCCAATATTGCCCCTTCGAATTTCTATTATTCCCCAAGATGAAGTCACACCTCAGGGGAACTTATCAACATGGTGTAGAGAAAGCACACAGGGCTGTAACCATGGTTCTAAACAAGTTAATTTCGGAAAATGATTAAGGGTGCTTTGAACATTCGAATCGTTGTGTAAAGTTAGATGTGGACTATTATGACAATTTGGGACAATTGTGCTTTTTGTTCACAAATTCGCGGAGCTTAATTGCCGCACTTCATATTATTAGTTTTCTATTGAAGATTGCATTGACACAAAATCGAACAGCGGGTAGCCAAGTGGCTCTTTCCTTTGTTATTGTCATGAGGCCCGTGTACCTATAGCTAATGCAAAACAGCTTTTATCCGAGTAAAGTTATGGTTTATAGAAAACGAAACCACCCCTTAAATAGGCGACTGTTTCGTACAATAATGCCCGTCATAAATATCCTAACTTTTGTGAAAGCTTAAGACTTATATAACATTTTTAATGTGACTTATGGACTTAGGGCTTCTAAAAATCAAGGTTCACCTTGCCGAAATTCAAATTAAGCCTTAAAGATAAAAAAATAACAGCCCATGGGATCGCAGATGCATATATTCCCTCATCTAATCAACCTACATGAATGGTCTAGACCTCCGAGACCCTCGCAAGTACAATATCTGCGAACATTTCAATTTATATTTATTTTAAAACGAAACAGGCCCTAGTATATATGCACACATCACAAAATTACGACTATGTTTATTCGTTTAATGAACCGTGAAAAATATGTATGCCCCAGTCAAAGTGACACGATATGGAATCCTTCGCACACACCCTAAGCTCTTCATTACATTAGCTTTAGGCAGGAAGCAATTTGTTTTCATCTTTTCCAACCGGATATTAATTTTTACACAAACTTCGAAGCTTTTCCTGTAACAGGTCATTGAAACAAAATCGAAGTTAAACGAAAACACAAACGAATAGGACGATATAAAATACTCATATGTACATAACAAGTGCAAAGTAAAGGAAAAGAATTACCAAGTGCCATACACATATGTATGTATGCATGTGGATACAGGACGAGATTTTCCACTCAAGCTTCTTAGCCGTCAACATCTTTTTAGTATCCTAAAATGATAAAAGCAAAGGACGACAGAGGAGCTGGAATAGATCGGGTGAAAAGGCACCGTAAGAGGCCTTCACCTCTTAGGAGGAATCAGAGGGAAAAGGAAAAATGAAATTTGTATTTATATTCCGAGCGGAAGAAGCTGGTGGAAAAAATCGCATCGTTATACTTAAACTCCCTTTAAACTGGTCAGGAATAATGATAAGCTGACGTGCTCCTTGAAACCACACATACGCACATACATATGTATACATAAAGAAATGTGTTACAAACCGATTTGTATTGCTCCTCACCTTGTGTTAATGCGGATCCTGATAGGCATTTTTGCTTCCTATTCGAGAGCGGACTTTGAAAGGAGATTTTGTTCAGAGTGTGCTTATGTTTCCTTCCTTTCTTCTGTCATGCCCTCCCGCGACAGAAACAACCTAGTACGTGATTCGTAATAATCAAAAGCCTTTTCTCTGAAACATTTTTACACAATACAAATGCAAAATAGCAACGAAAAATGCTTGGGGATTAGGTACACGAAAAAAGGGAAAATAAGAATCGGAAGCCCCCCTCCTAAATATTCGTAGATCCTAAATGGACAACAAGGACCTTCAAAACAGACAGTGAGAAAGAAAAGGGGACGAGCATATTTATATTTCCCCTTCATACATTTCGCTTGGAGGAGTTTTAAAGGATATTATCGTGGCGATTCTTCTTAAAACAAATGCATAAATGCGTCCACACGAAATTAATGTAATAATTTATTGGGACTTCGGTATAAAAGATATAAAGGATTCTCAGAATAATTGAATTAATTTAGACAGTACGTGGTTGAGGTTTATTTGATTTGATTACTACATTCGTTCTAGGTAAATGAAGACTGATTCGTGGCAGCGGTTCCACTTGGCAATTTGAATATATCCAATTTTGAATTTTTTTATTTGCATTTATGTATCTATATCAAAGTCCTTTGGCAAATTCCTTCATACCTGATATTTGAACGGTTGGGCTATTTTTAAAAATCGGAAGCCGTCTACCAGAAGGAGTTTTCTCTCTTCCATACAGATACGACCCGGAGCGCAGTAGGTGGTGGCAATAAATTCATGTTTGAGTTCATGCGTAGGTTTCCTTAATGCCATTCGGCTTTGATTTTTTCTTGTCACATAGTTTTGTTTTTTTGTTAACCATGGGCAGATAGGAGGAAATTATTTAAACACATGGGACCAAGGTTCGACAAATAAAGGTTGGGTTGGCTAGTTGATCAATATTGTCGAAGTGCTCAAGGTTGTCAATTACCATACTAAGTTATATTTGGCAAAAGTTAAATACAGATAAATTGTGTGCAAAAATTAAAAAAAAAAAATGTAAGGAGTGTACAAATTAAATTTTTTTTTTAATTTTTCTAGTTACGGTGTACTAAGTTGGCTAAGGTTGCACTGAATGTAGTGTTTACAGCCTCATGTTCGTTACAAACTGTAACACCACGTCATACATTTTATAATTTTTTTTTTTTTGCATGTCTTATAAGGTCATTGCATCGAGGAGATGGAGAGATGCTTCCGCAGGAATGACGCCCGTAAGTTTTACAATAAGGTAAAACGAACATGCCATGGCTACAAAGCCAGCGGCCTGCGAGGATGAAAATGGAGAACTGGTAGTAGAATCGCAGTCGATACTGATGATTTGGAAAGACCACTGTAGGACCATGTAGGAGAATTCCGTCCACCTGACCTTGACGAAAACAGAATAGCGATATCAAGACTTACGTCTAATAAAGCCGCGGGCGAAGACGGCCTGTCTGCTGAGCTTTTTAAGGCGGCTGGAGATGAGCTGGTAAGGTGCATGCACCATCTCATTTGCAAGGTATGGTCGGAGCATGCCCGACGAGTGGAATCTCAGCATCGTTTGCCCGGTCCATAAGAAAGGATACCCCTATAACTTCGCCAACTATAGGGGAATAAGTCTCCTTAACATCGCATCGGCTCTTATCAGTGTGGTTTCAGGCCAGGTAAATCCACAATAGACCCAATATTTACGCTACGGCAGATCTTGGAGAAGACTCACCACCTCTTAGTCCGACTGTGCAGGATGACAATGGAGAATTCTCGCTACTCTATTAACGTTGGTAATGAGCAAACAGAGACCCTTGATATTAAAAAAGGATTTAGGCAAAAGGACGCACTGCCTGCTTGCACATCGTGCTTGAAAAGATCGTGCAAGAGTCACTGGCCAACACAAGAGGTACGATTTATTTCAAGTCTACGCAATTGCTTGCGTACGCCGAGGACATTGACGTGATTGGACGGACACAGCGAGACGTCAATGAGGCCTTTGTAAGCATTGAGGTAGAAGCGGCTAAGATGGGTCTCAAGGTTAACGAGGATGAAGCCAAATATCTGCTTTCATCTAAAAGCGACGGACAACCCCGACGTATTGGCCAGAACGTCACCATGGGCAGATATAACTTTGAAGTGGTCAAGGAATTCGTCTATCTTGGCTCACTGATGACCGACACCAGCGCTGAGATAAAACGCAGAATCACTCTTGCCAACCGCTGTTACTTTGGGCTCAAGAGGCAATTGAGAAGTAGAGCCCTCTCAAGGAAAACCAAGGTGACACTATATAAGACCTTAATCATCCCAGTCTTCCTTTACGGCGCAGAGGCTTGGACCTTAACAGAAGCGGAAAAAGATGCCCTTGGTCGTTTCGAGAGGAAAATTCTGCGCACTATCTACGGCCCCGTTTGTTCAAACGGTGTATGGAGGAGAAGATATAACGAAGAACTGTACGGATTGTACAGCGACATCGACCTGGTACGACGTCTACGGATACAGCGTCTAAGGTAGCTAGGCCATGTAGAGCGCACGGAAAATACAGCTCCGACCCGAAGGGTCTTCGAATCCACCCCGGAAGGAAGGCGTGGTAAAGGACGGCCGCATCAACGGTGGTGGAAGGGGATCTTAAGCAACCGGGCGTGCGGCGCTGGAAACAGCTGCCCAAGGACCGTGCCAGTTGGAGACGCTTTTTGGTTGAGGCCCAGGTTCACAACGGACTGTAGCGCCACCTAAGTATGTAAGTAAGGTCATTGCAATGACTTTGACATATTTTTCGGTAATCAAGATAGTAAATAGAAAAGTTTTGACTTAAATGTGAACGTTCGAGCAGCTGAGAGGAATATCTTCAGTAATAGAAAAGGAATAAACCAAGAAAGTCTGTCGAAGGAGAACAGAAGTTTGCGGTGGCCATCGTGCGTGATAAACATCACCCACTGTCGAGCGGAGTGTCTGGAGTTCAAAGTATGTCCAAAGCCAAGAAATGCATCTGCTATACGGAAAAATTGTGCAACACAGCTCTTGTGAATGGGAAGTAATCAAAAATACTGATGAAGGTATAACACTCACAACATATGATCACTTCAAATTCATACTCTGTGTGTGCAGTTCTAATATAACACCATAATGTCGAGAAACATTTGCTGGGAACTACAATCAACGTAAAAATTCAGTCGAGTTCCTCTCGAATCCTATCTGGGACAATCACCCCTGGAGAGTAGTGAACGAACGAACATCTACGAACCAAACCATCTGCACACCATCCAGATTATGTGACAAGCATCATTAGAGTATTTTTACGTAAACGAACCGACGGTTGTGTTCGAATTTCGCTGTCAAAATTTGGAATGCTCTGTTGAAGTTAAAAGGAAAATGATGGTAACTTTCAGCGGCGTACTGCTGAATGCCAATGCAAGAGCACGGAGCATTCTATGTAGAGACCTCTAAAGGGGAATGTCTGAGGGCTATATAAGCGGGAGCACTTGCCCTCGGAATTCAGTAACCAGTGATCAGTCGGTTTTCAGTGTGATAGTAATCAAGCCACCTAGTGAGTTGTAGGGACATTATATTCTTGTCATTTTTCAAGTTGTAATTGTTATAAAAAGAAAAATAAATCAATCAAAACAAAGTTGGTGTGTGTACTAAATAAAGTGTAAAGTGTGTAAAAGCTTGTAATAAAGGTAAAGCGCGCAGATAATTGATCTGAGGTGGAATAATAAAGTGTGTGTGTTGAATGAAAAGCAGACAGTTGTTGTTTATCGCAATCCAGCGATCGAACCATATTCTTAACAAGTAATGTTCGTAGCAGTATGACTCTTGAACATGTGTGTTTGACGTTTTTGAATGAAATTAGTGCATCCCAATAAACAGGCATCAACACCATCTAGTGACAATAGCCGCAGATTCGTCCGTTTATTACATTGAATAAAAAGAAACTCAATTTTGAGAACACAAAATATTTTTTTAAGTTTTAAAGAAATGTTTATTCGTGAGAATGGCATTTAGCCACCGTAGGTGCGTTTTCTCATTTAGGTAAGCGTCATTTTTGGCAAATTTTAAAATCGATGTTTATGTTTAACTAGATTAGAGTAGGGATACAACAACTTCAAACCTGCCCTTAATAGTAAAATATATTTGACCAATCTCGTTATTTTACTTAGTTCCATGCCGCTTTATTTTAATTCTTTAATGCGTTCGCCATGTGTTTCTGTTTCGGCGTCCTTAATCGCCTTAAATGTAATTGCATCTTATATTTCGCAATAATTCATTTCCCAACCTGTTTTACAGCCTATAAATCCGGGTCATAATTTTTCCCTTTTTTGAGCAACCCTACAGTCAATCCTTTTTTACGAGGCCCCAATAAGTCCTTTCGTTCGATAGCCGTATGAGTAGTGATAAAAACTTCTCAGAGCTAATCAGCAAAAGTGGTAAATATTTTTCATACTCCTTGCATCAGATCTATAAAAGCATATTATGGCATCTAGTCGATAAAAGTTTGAAATCGCTACAATCTTGCATTCACTTGTTAGCATTTTTAAAAATATCGCAGATGAAATGCGAAGGATACGAGTAAATAGATTATTTTCCTCCCGTGCTTGCACAAAACGATGAGGACGAGGTCGCCACCAAAGATGGTAAGACGAAAGAGAAATGTCTTATCGTTTTGAAATTAATATGATTTTTTTATCACAATGCCAAGCACAGCACTATTCGCAATTCTTCTGACATTTCTCGAACGGATAACAAATTAACTTAACAAGGTCACATCTCTACCACACCTATGTGCGTCCATTGCTGTCTTATCATCGGGTTGACATGCCAGCCCAAACAGTCTGTAATGATTTCAAACAATCAACGTCTTTTAACTCAGCAAATACATATGTCACCGTGATGTGTATACATTACTTCAAGGTAACGACATCGTACCTTCCAGGTGAGTGAAAATGATCTGAATCATGAAAAAACAGAAACGGCCAATATGAAGAGTCAGACAACAATGATGAGAATGAGGACGAGGATGAACATGATGACAAAGAAAATACTTTATATATCGTTATTGTGCGCTTGGCCTGGCCTGGCTCACCCCTACCTGATTGTATATATCAGACAACTGGGGGAAGAAAGAAAGCAAAAAAAAAAAAAACAACCAAATTCACTCGAAATGCTACTCGATCTTCGGTCGCAATGAAATCAAGAACGAAAAATGAAGACCAGTTTTGAAAATGATGGGGTCGACCGGGAGAGGATGCGAGTAAATTTAAACAATCTGAGCACAATCCCACCATAAGTCCATCGCCATTCTTGTAAAAAAAAGCTTCACATCCGGCATGACATATGTATACTGAGATACAGTGGGTCTTCGCTTCGGGCAATAAACAATTACGAATCTCCTTTATCAGCTTCATCTTTTCTCATCTCGTCGTGAACAATCTTGATGACATCACCTTCGTCCAAGTGCTGGTCACTGGTCGGTGGTTATCAGCAAAGAAACAGAAAACATGACAACGTCAAAAGTGGACAAAAGTAAATTATTGCTTTGGTCTAACACCTGACATTAGTTTCCATTCGCCCTGTTGGCAATTCCCACGCTTTCATGCTTCGATCTCATGTGTCCATTAACATTTTTTGCTGTGTTGTGTTCCATTTGTTCGGAATGACAAAACACCCTTTAAAGATTGTCCATAACAGGGAGTGACTCCGTCATTAAGATGGTACTGTGCTCAATTTAATTTCTTTCTGCACCCAATTCGCCGGGCCATGATGATACCTTCAACACCTGTGTGTATTTAATAGCAAAAAGTAAATATTTGCTTTTCGGGCAAATGCTGTTCAATTTTAATCACCGCGTGCTCACAGCTGGGTGGTGTGTCGGATACCGTTAATCTACTTTTGCGCGGATTAAGTCCCTCGAAGGAAGGGGCATTTGGTGATGCATCAAATCGGTGGTTTCAGCGAAATGTTGCTTTGTTTCGAGTATTAGTCCTTACTTTAGGGTTTCGCCTGTATGAGTGCTTAGTGCTTACGATAATGGTAATTAATGAAGACATGGCCTAATTGATATATTATCTATCCTTGCGATACTCGTTGTTATAGAGCTGCGGATGGAAATTTGTTTTTAATTGGTAAGCGATACAGAAACTTTTCACTCGGGTTCAAGCTCGATATCAAGAAGATATTTGAGACAACACTTTCAAGAAGGATAATATTCCCATTATCGATGTAATTATTTGGCACAACAATTCTCGAAACCTAGTAAGACATGCAAGAAGTCCAAATTAATCGAGCGGACGTAAGTAGCAGATAATAAGGATCCTTTAATGGAGAGCCGCTGATTTTTGGGTTTATTTTAATCGATTTTGGCCTCAGGTAGGAAGTCGAGAGTAGTTATTTCACTGATTGACTAAAAGTTAACTAAGCGGCGAATGTCTTAATACAAAAATAGCATAAAAAGCATCAGAGGAAGAGTTAGGCGTATGACATACATACGAACAATGTTTGTCGAAAGTGTGCTTTGGGATCGATGAGTCTCTTCTTCCATTCATCCAGTTCAAATTCACTTGTTTGCAAATCCGGTTATAGAGCTTCACTTCACGGCTCTCCTTAGACGGTGTAGTACCTGAATATGTTTTGTAATTTGTACTGATGTGGAATTTCTGTGTGTAGTTCTGCAACATTCGTGGGTTCCGGAAGAATTTCCTTACCACGTATGTCCATGCTTCCCTCCATTAACCGGTTTAGTCGTATTCCATCGCGGACTCGCTGTTTACGTCTGTAGTGACAACGCTTACCAACTTTTACCATAATATAAGCATTTGTCCTCCACGGAATGTAATATCATATAGCTTAAATTCACAGTCCGTAAGCCTCCCGCCTACTACTGTTTTCTTTAGAGAAACACCATTCTAGACACCATTCGACGCACTGTCTGATTTGATCCAAAGAATGTTTTCCCTATTCCCTGACACAGAACTTGTTTTAGCGGTCCATTTCAATGTACACAATTCTCAGTGGCTTTGACATTCGACAGACAACACCCGAAGGAATGGATGTTGAAATTCTTGCTGAATTAAATCAGTTAACTCAACTTGTGAATGAGCTGTAGCGTATCCCCGATGTTACTGGTCTTATCGCCAACATTTGTCTTGTTTCTCACCACCCAGCCTAACAAATACACGATAGATGTATTATCACCTCTAGGCTCGTCCGACCACTATGTGATATCAGCTTAATTCTCGAACTTACACCACCCATTAAAAAAAAAAGCTCCTAAGAGAACATTATGGCTATACGAGGAAGCCAATTGGTGCGACCTTAACAACTTCTTTCGGATCTTTAACTGGTCGTTGTGCTTGCTCGACAACGACGTGAACGCCGCAACTTATATCATTCCAAATATTATCCGAACCGGCATGGCGAATTTTATTCCTAGCAAGATTAAAGCACCAGGCCGAAGCAATGTACCAAAAGTAGTAAAAGTTTCTGGTCGTTTGTAAAAAAACATAAAAAAACTCAACTACATATGTCGTCTACACCGACGTTCCGCAATGACGTTCCAGCTGTCACCCCCATAGACAAAGCCAAACCTAATTGCTGCCCACTTCGAAGGCAGCTCTCTGCTCCCAGCTTGTATTTTGCCTCCGCCTGTACTAGAGTGCGTCAACTCCACCATGGAACCAATCCACTACCGCACTAGTATAGTTGCAAGGGTTCTTAAGGACCTCGATATATCCGAATCCGCTGGTCCAGATGGTATTGCCCCAATAGTTCTGAAGAGGTGTTTTTCTACGCTGGAAAAACCTTTCAACTGCTTGCACTTCTGAGGTCTTTGCGAGAAGGTGGAAAACAGCATGTGTTCAGCCTATACCCAAAAGGGCGAATCATCTTCTCCCTCCAACTACCGCCCAATTGCACTAACGTCCCTTCTTTCCAAGTTCATGGAAACGCTGATTAACCGACAGCTTTTAAAATATCTTGAATCACGGAAACTCCTGAATGACCGTCAGTGCGGTTTCCGCAGCAACAGATCCACTGGTGTTTTGATGGCATATCTCGACGAAAAGGTGAAAGCAAAATAGTTACACTGGATATGTCGGCAATGCGCGCCTTTGGGATCGATGAGTCTTTTCTTCAATGGATTAGAAGCTACCTTTCGAATCGATCAATTCGAGTTGTTTTGGACTGACAGCATCATCCAATGGGATGATTATAGGATGATTATTCTTTGTTACAATCAATCAAATGAAGCTCATGGTTAAACGTAAAAAGTCTTCCAACAGCACTGTCATTTTGAAGATTTTGATACTCAAAAACCACCTTCAGCCATTCTCCTACAGAAAGTTTTCCTCTTGAAGACTAAGTAAAGTAAAGCCTAAAGTAAATTTTTACCTAGTAAAAATTGGTATGTAGGTACCAAAGAGAAACAAGAAAGTAAAATTTAATTTATTGATCACTTTTTGAAAACAAACACGTTCGATTCCTCAATTTGAATAGCTTCAACTGACTTTGGATAGTCGATTACAACGTATTCATGCAAGTAGATATTAACGGTTCACAAGTAAGTGAACCCTAGATTTTCAATCCACTGTTGTCTGTGCAGGACTACACATATGTACATACTTATATTAGAAACTAAAAACGGACTTATGAATAATGGAGCATCATATTTCAGTTGATTTGGTGAAGATCAGCATTTATTCAGATTTGCAGATACCCCGTTTACATGCGTAGTTGAATCCGGATTCAACTAGGATCCTAATTCATATAAACGCGGATAGAGTTAAAATAGAGTCGACTCGACTCGACCCAACTAGCAGAGCTGGATCGAGTTGAAAAAATGCATGTAAGCCTGGGTCGAGGAGTCGAACTGACATTTTGTCCCTGTATGTGTGAGATATCTTTTTTGTTTTTCTTTCTTTTCGCTTGCTGGTTGGCACAACGCAGGACTAACACAGTCAAAGTAAAAGGTCCGTATGTGTATACATACTATCTCTCACTTCAACTACGTTTGAACTCTTCGATCTTTCGACTACGTAGCGGAAAAACCTGGGTCAAGCTTCTCTGAGAATCCCCAATACAGAGTATTTTTTAGCAAAGAAAAGAAATTGCCTCTTCCGGTGTTCCGCAACGTAGTCATCTCGGCCCTTTAATATTTGTCCTCGCTGTTAACGATGTCGATCATTTCTTAAAAGATATACGCAGATGACATGAAAATCAGCAAGACAATATCAACTCCTGCAGACTCGCTAGCACTCCAAAGCGACCTTGTATCCTTCGGTAATTGGTGTGATAACAACTACCTGGAACTCAACATCGGTAAATGCCAGTTCGTTACGTTATTTCGGTAACGCTTTCCCTTTGCTCCTAGAACATACCCATGTCTCCTTCATACGCTCCCAGGTATCATATGCGACAGTGAGCTAAACTTTCTCTCCCACATCAATCATATCATACACAAAAGTAATTCTGCCCTTGGTTTTATAAAACGTTGGTCTAAGGAATTCTCGAATCCCTACGTCACTAAATCCCTCTACATTACATACGTCAGACCTATCCTGAAATATGCCAGTTAAGCCTGGTCTCCTTACTACGTTAGCCATTCTGCACGAATTGAAAAGAGGTCTCCCATGATGACAGGACTGTATTACCACCCTACGAAGACCGACTACAATTGGTCGGCTCACAAAGCCTGGAAGCACGCCGTGAAGCAGCTGACATTCTCTTTATTTACCAGCTTACAGCTGGAATTATCGACTCGCCTGCCCTCCTTGAAATGCTTTCGCTCAATACCAACCCTCGTCGCCTAAGATCTACTCCACTTTTCAGACTCCCCTCTCATCGCACTAACTATTGCTACAACGAACCAATATGTAGAATGTCACGTTTAGCTAACCATTCTCAAATATCCCTTGACTTTCACTTATCTCTACCATTCATAAAGAAATCTTAAAAAAAAAAATCCTGCCTCTACCTCATACACGCCACTTCACCCCGTTCTCTCATAGGTTAAGTAGCTGATATTTCAGTTTAAATTTAAGTTTAGATTGTTTAAGTAAAGTAGCTTGTAATTAGCTTAATAATAAATAAAAGGTTTAGGAGGAATAAAATTCTTGCGAGAAAAAAGTATGGAGAACAAATTGTGAAGACAGAAGCAGATAGCGATATTAACAAAATTGCATAGTGCATAGTGCATCCGACCATTTAACAAGTTACCTTTCAAAATAATCCGCTTACCATTTTACAAGTTACCTTTGAACATAATTATATGAGGGTACCTATTAGGGCACTGCACGAGTATGTAAAAAGTACTCGGATTAATAATCGCCGAGTATAACACCAAGCGATTAGAATACGTAATCGGCCTCGTTTCTGAATGCATCGCCGATTCCTTTTCTGGAATGATTATGCATCGTAGAATCGCGCATCGTAGCGAGTAGGTATCGTGAATTGTGATAAGGTCCTTGAAAAACTGACAGTTAGGCAAGAGTGCACTTAGGTAGCAACACCCAAATATCGATATGTTGCTTTCGATTCGAAAAAATGCTCAGACTATTGAAAAAATATCAGAAACGGCAAAGGAACAGTATCGCCTGCATGGAATTGAAAAATATCTGTTAAATAGATTGATTATATTTTAACAGCCATTTAAAACAGTAACGTTACTGTCTGAGAGCGATAGAGAGCTTACAATTCATTTAGTGCTCTTACACAAGCCAAAAATAAACCTAACAAACTATGCAACGAACAAACATGGATCGAAGTCCAAGTGGTTATTCGACACTGTTTGGATAATGTTTTTGACATTACATTTCAACGACATCACGCTCATAAACTATGAAGCTGCATTCTTATGGCCCGAATATAAACAACTTCACTTCTTCGACGATAATACGCGTGACGAAATGTATGCTCTTGTAAAGGATGAGCTTACTCGTATCCTCGCAAATCCTAAAACCTTTTCTACCACACGTTCTTCTTCTTATCTCCATGAGATAGATCTTTATGGTAATACGTCGGACTGTAGTGATGCTCATGATGACGAGCAGTTCAAAAAAAGCCGTGCCGCTTTCTTGCTCGACTGGGCGGGGGCACTGCTATTCCCCCCAGATACCAAAAACCGTGGAACTAAGGCTGGCCAATTTATGTACATACATACATATGTATAGTGGGCTTACATCACATAAAAATCCGGAGCCTAGCTTCCCCCAATCACCCACATGGTGCGTGCTATTGAATAACATTTATTTGGACCAAATCCAATCTTAAATTGAATACGCACTTTTTCCAATGACAATATTATTTATAAGACTCATATCAAACAGAGAATATTGTTCAAATATTCAAATTCAAGGTACACTTGAGCAAATAGTTAATACCGCTTACACAAAGAATTCAACTTTGCTGATTACTCTGTTTCTCCAAAACTGTACGAGTTTGTTTCTTATTTTCTTTAAACAGGTGTGGAATTGACGCAAAACCTATAAAGCTCAGTAAATTTTTGCGTGACTTCTTGAGTAGTATTTAAGCAGAAGTTAAACTGCTTTTTGATCATAAGTTGGTGACAATCAAACTTGAAAGATGTTTTCTAAATTCGGTTTCTTCTTTGTGCTTTTAATAGTTGTAATAGCCGTTGCTGTTACTTCAGCTCAATCTCAAGGTGCTGCTCCTCCGTTTCCCCTTAAACAATATTTACAGAATTTGCTTAATCAGCTTGCTCAAGCAGCTAATCAGAATTCCGGTTGAAATGGTTAACTATTAATACTCCTTAAATGAATATTATAAAATAACGATTTCTAATTTTAACGTAGGCTCTACATGGAATTTGATTTAACCTTTTTGAACGGACTCAACACTCTGTACGGAAAAATGGCTTTATTCAATTTCTATTAATAAAATATTCTACTTTGCAAAGTAAAAAAAAAAAAAAACATTTGTTTCATTCAATCTTACAAAATTCTAACTATGTCCTCAATGTGTTTCTGTGGAGGTAAGAATTCGCACCTATTTGAGACCTGCTTTTGTAAATTTTACTAGGACCATTATTTCTAGTCTTGCGAGACAATGAACATTACGAAGACTGATTCTGCGTTTTATCTCAGCGGCGAATTCCTTGACCACTTCAAAGTTATATCCGCCCGTGGTGACGTTCTGGCCAATACGTCGGTATTGTCCGTCTCTTTTAGATGAAAGCCGATATTTGGTTTTACCCTCGTTAGCCTTGAGACTCATCTTAGCCGCTTCTACCTCAATGCTTACAAAGGCCTCAATGTCGTCGGCGTACGCAAGCAATTGCGTAGACTTGTAATAAATCGTACCTCTTGTGTTGGCCAGTGACTCTTGCACAATATTTTCAAGCACGATGTTAAAAAAGTTGCATGACAGCGCGTGACCTTGCCTAAATCCTTTATTAACATCAAAGGACTCGGTTTGCTCATTATCGGCCTTAATGGAGCAGCGAGAATTCTCCATTGTCATCCTGCACAGTCGGACGAGTTTGACAGGGATGTTAAAACTAGACATCGCTCATCTCTATACACGTTGTCATATGCAGCCTTGAAATCGACGAACAGGTGGTGAATGTCGATTTGGTATTCCTGGGTCTTCTCCAAAATCTGCCGTAGCGTAAATATTTTGTCTATTGTGGATTTACCTGACCTGAAACCACACTGATAAGAGCCGATCAGGTTATCCACAAACGGTTTCAGGCGTTCACACAATACGGCAGAGAAGATCCTATAGTTGGCGCAGTTATAGCGGTCTCTTTTCTTATGGACCGGGCAAACGATGCTGAGATTCCATTTGTCGGGCATGCTTTCCTCCGACCATACCTTGCAAATGAGATGGTGCCTGCACCTTACCAGCTCATCTCCAGCCGCCTTAAGAAGCTCAGCAGACAGGCCGTCTGCGCCCGCGACTTTATTAGACTTAAGTCTTGATATCGCTATTTTGGCTTAGTCTAGGTCGGGTGGACTGAATTCTGTTACATCGTCGTCCATTACGAATGGCTCGTTCTGCCTGCCAGCGGTATCTTGTCTATCATCGCCGTTATACAGTCTGCAGACGTGGTCTTTCCAAATCCTCAGCATCGACTGCGACTCTACTACCAGTTCTCCATTTTCATCCCTGCAGGTCGCCGCTCTGGCTTTGTAGCCATGGCGTGTTCGTTTCACCTTATTGTAAAACGGGCGTCATTCCTGCGGAAGCATCTCTCCATCTCCTCGATCTCACGCTTTCTGTGCTCTTTCTTCTGAAAAGCGTGTGTTCCTCTTTTCTCTTCTGCTCATAGATTTCGCGAGGAGCTTTCGTCCGTCGTTGCAGCATGGCTTTATATGCCTCTTGTTTTGCTGCATGGGCTTGTTCTCATTGTTCATCGAACCCAGCACCTCGGAGGCAGCGTCTCTGATGGCGCTCTGGTAATGCGTCCACTCCTGCTTTATTGTTTGTTCTGCTGTGGGCGGATTTTGAGAGAGCTTGGAGGAGACGCGATCGGCAAAGATTCTGGCAGTCTCTTGCGATTGTAGCGTTCCGACGTCAAACTTACATAGTCTTACTCGACTCCTAAGCATTTTTGATATCCTCATTCGTACCTTGGCTACAACAAGGTAGCGGTCCGAGTCGATGTTGGCCCCTCTGAAGGTTCCTACGTCGAGAATACAGGAGCAGTACCTGGCGTCGATCGCAAAGTGATCAATCTGGTTGGTGATTGATTGATCAAAAGACTGCCCGGTAGCCTTGTGGATGTTGAGATGGGGGAGAAGGTCACGCCCCGCTAGGAAATCAATTAGCCTAACTCCGTTGTCGGATGTGGTGTTATGGAGGCTATGCTTTCCTATGATCGACTTAAATATGTCCTCTTTGCCCAATTTTGCATTAAAATCTCCTAGAGCTATTTTGTGTCGTAGCTGGGACATTGGGCATAGGTTCTGTACAGGAGATAGTACAGATAGAATCCTTCTTTGGGTCGATTGTTCTTTTCTTCCGGAGGCTGTATGTCAACTTGTATTGAGCAGGGACAGAGATCGAAGCTGGCGTCTGCCATGTTAAACGTGATCAACTTCTTTGCTCTGTTTTCTCGCTCCCTCCCCGCAGGTTAGAGGAACTTATTCTGTTGAATTGGGTATATCTTGCATCTTCACCTTACATCATTTCAATAACACCTGCTATCGTTTTTTGAGCCATCCGGTTTTGCGTTGTCTTTTCTCACGAAATTTTACATGTTGCTGATCCAACGGGTAAACAATAATGGGAACCTATTATTTTACTAGTTCGGAGGTAATCCAATAAATAAGTTACTTTTACATCCTAAAAAATAACAAACATGCTGACAATAACTTCTTGACTGATTTTTGGGCCCTAGCATTGACATCTACAAAATTATTGGTGTCATCACCGGCTACCGTCTCATTGGCAGTCACGCACAAAAACTAGGGCAAGTTTCGAATGCCGAATGTTTGGAGGAAAGTATCTAAGCTAATATAATCTTTTCTTACTTTTGGAGAAAGTGTCTCGGTTAACTCTAGCCACAGTTTTGAAATGTAGAAGATAGGTGCGCCACGAGACTGTTCCAACAAATTCCCGTGATTGTACAGCAACACGAGACATCTGCTCATGGGCGTCTACTTGGCGTAAGACTGGGTGAGCCAGGCGGTGGTGTTGTATTAGGTCTCGATTTAAAATTGACATAGGTGGAATTTAAGGCTGAACCAACTGGTGGGTCTTCTTCTAAAGCTGTACTAGCAAGCTTAGCGGGCGTTGCAAATCGAGGATCTGTAGGAGAAGAGGGAGTAGGCAACTCTTGTATCTAAGTATTAAAAAACTCATGTTGAGTGTTTTAGACTTTTTCCATTCGAATGGTGATATCGCCCACTGAATGCTGCAGGATCTCTATCCTTGTTGCTTGGTAAGCAGTTTGAATCTAACGTCTAATTCTTCCAGCAGAAGCTTGAAATGTCCGTCGTCCATGTGGAGGGTATTGCGTGAAATAAAATAAAGAAAACTCTGTTGTACAAAACCCCACACCTGACACCAAAAGAAAAATTCAAACATTTGATTGGATTTTCGTTCACGAGAACCCGTGTGATCGAAAGAGAAAAAAGGAAATGATTTGTCGAAAAAAACGAGTTTTCGTTTTTCGTCAACTTGCCATTGTCAGGAATGGCCAACTTTTTTTTTTTTTTTAGAATCGCACGCGCACTCAAGGCTAAGGCCCTATAACGTATTGAACGTTGTGCGAGCGAAGATAACAGGGAGAAGGAAAGTTTCGCCCAGGTTGATGTTTTGACACACAACCTGAATGGAGTGCAGTGGTTTTTGGGCCGTAGATGAGGGGTGGTCTGTCCTACATAGGACGAGAGCCGACATAATTTCGCGTTGGCTATAATTCTCCGTTCATGCACTTTTGGTGTTAGTATTGCATACGCAGAGGATGAATTTCAATTGACCATATACTGTGAGTGCTATGCCTGCAGCAGTACGTTTGGTCACTTTACATTCACAACTGTGTTGCATACTTTTTTCCGTATAGGAATTGCTTTTTCTTGACTATGAAACGAATTTGAACTATAGACCTTCCGCTCGACGGCCGATGATGTTAACCACTGCACCACGGCCACCCCTTATCGACGAAGCATGGGCTGCAACAATATTTTATATTTTTAATAAAATTTATTTGCAAACTGAAAATTTGAACGATGACAAAATTACGTTCTCTCATTTCAGAAACATTTTCACCGAACCTCACTACTAATTAAGGCATTTAATCATAAGTTTCGCCTAGATCTGGAACTAAATTCGTAAGTACACCACATTCACTCTCGAATATATATATTTATGTATCTTAATAGCGACAGTACAGTATCCTCTCCGCCTATAAGTATCCTCGAAATATATTGTACATATGTAAATTTATATTTACCATCGCTTTGTCCTTATTAAAGTCGAAAAAGCAAGAAATGAAAATATCTCGAGCACTTCATATGAGAGTTATGAGCGAACTACGCATCCAACCGGCCCAATCACGAACGTATCCAAATAAATATGCGCATACATGGTAGAGACGGTCGGGGAAAAAAAATGGGAGAAAAGAAAATGAAGGAAAAACTGACATTCATTGAGGATAATGCAAAAAATAATCCCGTTTACATGGTCTAGACAAAAGAGTTTGTCATTTGAATCCCCTCCATATATATTGTATTCATGTATGTACATGTGTATAGGTAAGGCTCTTCTCGTATGGGGCATGGGACGCCCCACAATAGGGCGTAGGGATACATTTATTTATTTACAATCCTTTCGTTTTTTTTTTTTTTATATTTTTTAATTTAGTGTACAAAATATAATTATGCTTTCATGGGATCAACCACATCTGTGCTCATATACGCTCACATTACAGTTCTTGAAAAAGGTTTCCTTTTTTGTTTTTTTTTTTTTTTTGTGTGTAAGAAAAATGATATTCATCGCTATGAAGGTGCAATAATTTCATATGAAATTACTTTTTCTTGTTTTCCTACCTCTTGTGGTGTTGTATAAAAAAAATGTTGAGAAAAAACATCACAAAAATAATTATATGCTCATCGTCCGTTCAACGAACTCCTCTGCCGGCGCGGTTACTTGAGTTGAGTAGTGGATGTGGATGGATAACTTAAAGTTATGTAAAGCAGTTTTGGATGAATTTAATCCGTTGTCTGATTTTTGCGAAGCAAAAAGGATTTTTGTGGTTTTGATGGATGTAAATCCTTTGCTCAACGTAATCTGGTAACTTTTTTCATTAGGATGTTAGTGGTGTGGCCCTTACAGGTCGCACCTAGATCATATCTACATATTTTTTTTTTTAATTTGCTTTTATATTTACATTCTTATGCAGTGATAAGTGCACTAGGTATAAGCATGACCTTGATTGTGTGCTCCACTATAGATACTTACATACATACACATATGTTTATTCGATAAATTTACGGTTGAAAAATTAACTTCAAAAATGAAAATTAGCTTTCAAAACATATTCTTTTAAAAGAACTCCTTCCATTTGATTAATCAAAGTCGTTTTTCGTTAACTTTCGACTCCAAGGAAAAGGAATAATTTTGAATTCTCCGAAATGGTAAAGCAACATTTCTGTTGCCATTCCGTTATTCACTTTTCATCCCCATCAAATCGAATCAAATATTCGGCGAAATTTGAAATTTTGAGAGTGGATCAAGAAAAGACAAGCTAGAAGGGGTTGCTATGAAAAGAAGCAAAAGTCACACGTAAATCACTTTGCAAACATTTTAGCGAAAGCCTTTCGATTTTCATGAATGTACACATCTCACCGTTATACCATACAAAATCCCAATTCACCTTATCTCATCCCTCGCTGAATTCGTAGCGAGGGTTGCTTGAGTTTTAACTATGAATAGGTATTCAGTGCCTTTTTCGCTCCACATTTTGCTAGGCAACAATTTAAATTGAATGCTGATTGAAATTTAAGTTATGATTATTGAAAACGGAAATAGGCGTCTGACATACATATGTATATATGTGGATATCTCACATTCACCATAAAAGTATCAATAAATGAGAGGAAAAAAAATAAAATAACGAATCTCCAAAGTGATTGCAAACAGATGGTACGCACGGGTTTATTTGCAACGCACTCGCCGATGCTCAGCACTTCTCACTAGGATCGTCAGGATTGGTTTATAATATTTTTGTTAAATTTTTCGTTTTTCTCGTACTCGTCCTTGTTACTTACGGCAAGTGTTTTCTTTTTTAGGGAGAAATGAATATGAATGATTTTATTGAAGGCATTTGTGTGTTTTGTACTTTTTTTTCACGTGAAGGGTAATGTATGAAAAGCTTTGATTATATTGGAAAGAATGTTTTTCGGGAGATGGAATTTATGTTGGGCTTCATGCGATGAGAGAACATACTCGAGAGGTTAAACATTTAATAAAAATAAATGCGTGTTGGTAAGAGTGGGGTGGGAGAAAGAGACACACGCGATACAGAGCGCTATTAGGATAGGGAATTTTTTACAACCTATTCGGTGATGAGCTCAGTAAAATTATGCAAAACATTTTTCTCTGTAAATGGGAACCATTAAGGTATGCCACACATTCGACAAACGAGCACAAAACCCGTGTTTTTCTTTTTTTTTTTTTTGTTAGGGAATGTCCTGAATCATACGTTTCAAAAGCCCCTCATGAATGCGGCGAATTACTTACTTACCTACCCTATGTGACACTACAGTTCCGGGCCAGCTATTTCTAGCGTCAGACGCCCAGTTGAGATCCCTTTCCACCTGTGTGCGCCACCTTAGAAGCGGCCGTCCTCTGCAGTGCCGTCCTTCCGGGGACTCTTGAGGCCTGAGCTGTGCTGCCTATTCGCTCTTCATGACCTAGCTATCTTAGGCGTTGAATCTGTAGAGGCGTAATAGACTGATGTCGCTGTACAGCAGTGCTTTGTTGAATCTTCTCCTCCTCTCTTCCTCAACACAAACGAGAACGAAGATTGTACGCAGAATTTTCCTCTCGGAACGACCAAGGGCCTCCTCATCTATAAGGTTAGGATAAGGTTCAAGGCCTCTGAGCCGTAGAGAAGGACCGGGATGATTAAGGTTTTACAGAGGGTCACCTTTGTTTCCCGAGAGAGGCCTCTTGAGCCAGAAGAAACAGCGGTTGGCAAGAGTTATTCTGCGTCTTACATCAGCGCTGGTGTCAAGGTGAATTGAACTTGAATTGACTGATTCGATTTGTGGCTTCTAATTCGTTGAGAAGAGACTCACTGATCCCAAAAGTACGCGTATTCGACTTGACGCCCTCCAGTACAGGCGGAAGCAAAATACAAACTGGGAACTGCGAGCTGGCTGTGAAGTGGGCGCCAAGAAGGATTGCTTTTCTTAAGTCTCAGTTTTTTGTCGGACTGGAGTTTGTCTCGTCGGAAGTGGGTATTGGACAATGTATCTGCTTTTTTCGATTTTCGCCTGAATTGTTTGCCTTCTAGGCCCGTTACCTTACTTTCCTTAGCGTAATGACTTCTTTACAGTTAATGTCGAATCACTTATTGTCCTTCACTAGCAATTTGCAAATTTGCCACGCCAATTCGGATAATGATTGCGATAATATCAGCGGCGGCGTTCGCGTCATTGTTTGTCAAACACAACGACCAGTCAAAGGTCCGAAGGAAGTTGTTAAGCCGCACCTGTCGGCTTTGTCGCAAAGCCTTATTATTCCTTTCGGAGCTTTTTCCCTACTTGCGTCGTGGGAATGCGAACATTTAGCTGATATTACGCAGTGGTCGAACTAGTCAAGAGGCGATAATACATCAATGTTGTATCGGGTTTTCCTATAAGAACTTGACAACTTGTTTTTCAAAATAAAACGCAAACCATTTGAGATATTTCAATACCTTTATTATCGTCTTATAGTACAATCAAAGCATTTATGAATGGAACTCGGCTTCGTTCATATGGCCACCGCGGGCACGTTTGGAGCGGTCGATTCGTTGGACCCAATTTTCGATGACTCGGCCACACATTTCGGCCGAAACGGCCGCTATTTCGCATTCAATGTGGGCTCTGAGCTCTTCCAACGTCGTCGACTTGTTGGCATAAACCAGTGACTTAACGTAGTCTAGGGGCGTTAAACCGCACGGACGAGGCGGCCAATCGACTGGCCCATTTCTTAAGATAACACGCTCATCAAATTTACTCTTCAATAAATCGGTTGTAACGTGTGCTGTATGGTTTGTGGCACCATCTTGTTGAAACTACATATCGTCCAAGTCCATATCTTCCTATTCGGGCCCAAAATAATCGGTGATCATGTGCCGAAAACGCTGGCCATTCACAGTAACGTGACGATCGTTATCGTTGACGAAAAAATATGGCCCAATAAAGCCGCCGGAATACAAACCACACCAAACAGTTATTTTTTGTGGATGAATTGGTGATTCATGAAGCTCATCTTTATTTCCGCCCGACCAAAAACGCATATTTTGCTTATTGACGAACCCAACGAGCCAAAAATGAGCTTCGTCACTGAAGACGATTTTGCGATGAAATTCATCATCTTGGCGCATCTTCTCCTGAGCCTGGTCGGAGAACGTACATCGCTTCAAATGGTCCATCGGCTTCAATTCTTGAATAAGCTTGATCTTGCATGGGTGTAAACCAAGATCCTTACACAAAATACGCCATAATGTGGTCTGAGCGATGCCCCATTCTTGAGAACGCCGTGGAATTGACTGTTTTGGATCGTTTGTTAGAGACGCCCGAACGGCAGCGACATTTTCGACACTTCGACCAACCCTATGTCTCATTGACACGGTAACATCACACAACGAATACGTAGACTCTAATTCTTGTACTAGACTTAACTGTCTACTAGGGCGAGAATTACGACCGAAAATTGGAGTTAACGCTCTTAAAGTTGCAGTCACCCAATCCGAATTTCGGTAGAAAATTTTTTTAATCTGCGGACGTTGCTCGGTCGTGTACTTTACCATTATGAAAATGTTGAGTTTACCGAATAAATTGACAGTTCGATTATTAGTGAAAGGATATGTTCACAAATTGAATTCAAATTTGTCAATTCCCTATTGGAAAACCCTTTATTTGGTTTTACCCTCGTTTACCTTCAGACCCACTTTAGCCGCATCTGCTTCAATGCTCACAAAAGCTTCGCTAGCATCTAGCTGCTTTTTTTCAATCATGTCAATGTAGATCAGGCCCCTTGTACATATCTTTTCAAGCATGATGTGGAAAAAATCACATGACAGTGTGTCGTCCTGTCTGAATTCTTTTTAGACATCGAATCTCGATCAACTCCTTACCCACCATACTGAAGCAGCGAGAATTCTCCATTGTCACCCTGCACAACCTGACAAGTACGGCATGGATGTCAAAACATAATGTGGCCCTAAGTAGCTCGTCTCTAGAGATACTGTTATATGCGGCATTAAAGATATGCCGCAGTATGAATATTTGTTCCATCGTGGATTTTCGTGGCCTGAAGCCACATTGACGGAAACCTATCAGATTGTTTTCGAACAGTTTCAGGCATTCAGAGAATACCTTATACACGATGTTCTTCTTCATCTGTGTGTGATTTATTGTTCACTCAGGTGAAAATTACCTACAATTTAATGCCGATTCTGAACGGCGGCGTGAGGCAAGAACTTATCATGCCAGTGCCCCGTCGAGAAGAGACGTCGCAAAATAAACATTCAATAGCGTTGGTGTTATCGGAGTTCGTGCGTCAGAATCCAACACCCTAACCACTGCACCACGTCGCCTTCTTTTTTTACATCGAAATTCTCGGTTAACTCCTTACCGACCTTAATGTAGCAGTGAGAATTGTTCAACTTGACATGGCCCTATAAAGCTCGTCTCTAAAGACAATGTCATATGCGGCTTTGAAATTGACGAAAAGGTGGTGTGTGTCGATCAGAAATTCATGGGTCTTCTCCAAGATCCGCAGATCCGCCGCGGTGTGAATATTTGGTCTATCGTTGATTTTCCAAGCCTGAAGCCACATTGATAGGAGCCTATCAAATTATCAATTGTTTCTGTTATCCCCTTGTAATTGGCGCAGTTATAGGGGTCTCCTTTTTTCCGGACAGGGCAAACGATGCTGGGATACTGAACTTATCTTACAGATGAGGTGGTGCATGTTCCCAACCAACTCATCTCCAGCTGCTTTGAATAGCTCAGCAGGCAGGTCTTTGGCAGCAGTAGGTTTAATGGACTTTAGTTTTGATATCGCTATCCTATCCTCGTCTAAGTCGGGTGGACAGAATTCTGCCTCATCCTTGTCCAGCAGCCGTTATACAGTCCGCAGAAATAGTCTTTCCATATTCCTAGCATCTACTGTGATTCAACTACAAGTGTCCAGGTCACTCTGCCTTTATGACCTTGCCACGTTACTCTTTGGTAAAACATTCGAACGTCGTTCCTGCGATAACATCTCTCCATCTCCTCGAAAGTGCGCTTCTCGTACTCTCCGTTTTTGCTTCTGAAAAGCGCATGGTTCTCCCTTCTTTTACGCTCATAAAGCTCACGAGCACCTCTCGTTCGAAGATGCTACGTGGACCTGTATGCCTTCTGTTTTTCAGCAGCATTCTGACGGCAGTTTATGCAGTTTGTATCGGCTCTTGGGAGTACTTGAGCTCCTTCGCATTGTTCGGGAAATCCGCATACGAACCCTGACTGCAACAACGTAATGGGGAATCAACAAGATGTGGGAATCGTGTGCTAGCTACTACCGACTAGGAGATTACGCCTCTTCACAAAGTCTATTAGTCTGCATCCATTTTCGGACGTAGCATCATGTAGGCTGTGCTCTCCTATGACTAATTCAAAGATGTTCCAGCCTCGCGTTGAACTTCGCATGTTCTATCTAGGAGGTAATAGATGTTGGTTGTCTCTAAGCTTATGATTTTTTTACGGTAACGGCCTACTAGACCGTAACCAAACCGACTTAACCTATTTTCCAGAGGAAATCTCCAGATTTCAGCACTAGGAGGTGGTGATGGGACTTACTAACAGTGCCGCAAGATGTTCGTCTGCTGTGGTTCTCCTCACTTGTTAGCAGCTCGGCATCCGTCGGATAGATGCTACCCCTACGAGGCCCTTGGTGATACTGGCAAGCATCTTCAAATATATTTCTCCAAAATGAATCAAAGGATAAATTAAGTTAGATTTTGTATTTCGCAGTTAAGAAGTTCTACTGGTCATTCTAAACCTCGCCTGATGTCATTTTCAAGACAGATATTTACATATGGTCAGGAACGTTTTTGTGAAACCAAGCTTGAATTGTCCTGGCCTTGTGACCGAGATGCGGAGTCCCGCTGAAAATCCAGCTGCTCGTGGTTTAAAACTTAATGGGAAATGGCATATAAAGAACTTTCTGTGGGACACATGTATCCCAACAGCATCGTCTTTAGTAAGTTCAAATTTAGTTGTTTCATGCAAATAGCTAAGGAACTTCAAATAGAAAGCGTCAGAGGGTGATTGCTGAAGATGGCATACGAAACTTGTTGGAAATCATCAATTCAAAATTCAAGGAGTGGTAGTGACTTCGATTGTGACAGCGTTATTGATCCGAATTACTCTACGAGCTGTATAAAGATGTGGATATAATCCGGTAGGAAAAGATCAGTTGACTACCCTGGCTTGCCCACAATGAGCGCATGAACATCAATGCTCCGGCTAAGAGAGTTGTCGAGTTCGAGCCTCCTGGTTCGTGAAGCAGTGGGAGAACAAACCTCCGGTATAAAAATCAAGTCATCACGGATGCAAGACAACTTGGTCATGACCGTCAAGGATCGAGGGCAGCTTTAGCTCAGGCTCAGATCCTCCATGGGTCGCTGGCGTGACAACTAAGTAAGAGATACAAATGTAGCATTCAGGATTAGATGTCGCAACTCACGAACTATCTACTGTATCAACTAGTATTTACTGAACTGAGTTATCTTTCGTTTGCAAGCCAATAATGTCAGCTGGTGTTGCTCAAGAAATTACTTGCAGTATGGACAATTACCTACAGTGACCTACTGTTTTGTTTATTTTCAGTATATTTCCACATAAAAGTTATTAATCTGCAAATCGTTAACTGAGCTTTAAAAGCTATAAAAGATTCTACTGTTCCACTACCATGTCTCAGCCTCTTTGCTACAATTACTTGCCTCTTAAGTGCCCAGTACCAAAGATAAACAAATTACCATGACATAAAAGCAAAAAACGAAAAATACATCTGACAACAAACATAAAGCGCTTTAATCTCAACAGCTCCTTATCCAATGCGTAAAGCGTTCCTGAGTTCCAGCGAGTTGCAGCGCATCGCTCGCGTGTGCTTGCGTGTGACTACGATAAAGTAGTCGCCACACATATTCTTGAAAGCAGACCCAAGTGATAATATTAATACTATTATGTCATATTTACACGAAGCGTTTAATTTAAGCGTTTTTTCGAGTCCTTTTTTCTCTTAATCAGTCCTTTGGTTCTGATTGGTATTACTGGCCGAAGGACGAAACGTAATAAAGCAATTTAATTTGAATAAATAATGACTCATATGTTTTTTTTTTTTTTTTTTTTTTTATTTACCATCATCGCTGCGATTTCACGCGGCTTCGCGTCTCCGATATGCATGAGAGTTAAAAAGCCTCTCGCTTTTTATGAACTTCCGACGAACGTAATGATGTGTTTGCTTCGGATATGATGGAATAAAAATGCTGATCGGGGATGCGTGCCATTAAGTGGGATAAATATGTCCATTTACTGTAGCCATGATTCACGTGAATTTATAAAGGTGAACAAGTGTTGGTATACTTCGCAACGGATGAGGTTTTTCTCGGTATAATGTTTATTTATCGGATTAGTTGAGGAAATAATTCGTATCGGCTTTGTCGCTGCTAGTTTAATCGTATTTTGCAAAGGCAGTTTTATAAAACGTGATCAGTTTGGCATGACACTGAACATCGGTGGAAGCTGGCTGTTAAGATGACACATGAAATGACTCTGTATATGGACAACCAGATGATGGTGATCAATGTTATGAATAATTCCTTTTGAAACTGCTCAAGAGGAATCAAACTACTCCCTTTGGAAAGGTTGAAAGCTATTAAGGGCATTAAAAAGCTTAAACAGCAAGCACCATGGGCGAAGGGCGATGAAGAGAAGGCTGACGTTTTTGCTGAATATCTTGCTTGTACGTTCAAGCCATTCAGAGGCTATAGCTTCTTCATCATATTCTTAATGGGCGCTACAGTTCGGGGTGAACCTGGGCCTCAACCAACATGCCCCTCCAACTAGCACGATCTCATGCTAGCCTTTTCCATTGCCGCACACCCAGTTGGCTGAGGTCCCCTTCCACCTGTGTGCGCCATCTTAAGTGCGGCTGTCCTCTGCTTCTTTGTCCCTCGGGGTTGGATTCAAAAACTCTCCGGGCTAGAGTTGTGGTGTCCATTCGCTCTACATGGCCTAGCCATCTTACGCGTTGAATCCGTAGACGCCTGACCAGTCTCATGTCGCTGTACAGCCCGTAAGGTTCGTGGTTGATTCTTCTCCTCCATCTCCCGTTTGCGTTTATAGGCCCAAAAATCACGCGCAAAATCTTTCTCTCGAACCGACCAAGGCCTCCTCATCCGCTTTTGATAGTGTTCATGCTTCTGCGCCGTACAACAGGTCTTATATAGAGTCAACTTTGTCGTTCGGGAGAGGGCTCTATTACTCAGTTGCCTCCTGACCCCAAAGAAACAGCGATTGGCAAGAGTGATTCTGCGTTTGATTTCGGAACTGATGTCGTTGTTCCAGGTCACTGCCGAGCCAAGGTAGACGCAGTCCTTAACTACCTCGAACTTATATCTGCCAAAACAAATGTTCTGGCCAAGACGTCGGTGGTGAGCGTCCTTTTTTGATGACAGTATATATTTAGTTTTGCCCTCGTTTACTGCCAAACCAATTTTCGCCGCCTCCATCTAAATACTCGCAAACGCTTCATTGACATCTCGCTGTGATTTACCTATTATGTGTCGCGAGGACTTAAAATCGATTGTGCCTCTTGATGTTGCAGAATTCACACGACAGCGCAACACCCTGCCTAAATCCTATTTTGACAACGAAACTATAGGTGGAGCAGCGAGCATTCTCCAAAATCATCCTGCATAGTCTGACGAGTTTAGCAGGTATGTCAAGGGTAGACATAGCGTTGTATAGCTCGTCACTAATTACGCTGTCGTATGCGGCTTTGAAGTCGACAAATAGGTGGTGAGTGTCGCCTTGAAATTTTTCGGTTTTTTCCAGGATCTGCCGTAGTGTGAAGATCTGGTCGATGGTGGACTTCCCTGGCCTGAATCCGCACTGATAAGGACCTATCAGCTTATTTACAAAAGGCTTCAGGCGTTCACACAAAACGGCAGAGAAGATTTTGTAGGCGATGTTAAGGAGACGTATTCCTCTCTAGTTAGCGCAATCAGAGGGGTCTCCTTTCTTGTGGATCGGGCATACGATGCTGAGACTTCAATCCTTGGGCATACTTTCCTCTGACCATATCTTACAGATGAGCTGGTGCATGCTTCTAACCAGGTCACCCCCAGCTACCTTGAAGAGCTCACCAGACAGTCGATCTGCGCCAGCAGCTTTATTCGACGTGATCTTCGTCGAGGTCAGGGGGACAGAATTCTCTGCGGTCTTCGTCGATTAGAAATGGATCATTCTGCCTGACAGCGGTATATTGACTAACATCGCCGTTATACAGTCTGCAGAAGTGGTTTTTCCATATTCTCAGCATCGACTGCGATTCTACTACTAGGTGTACTTTCTCAACCCTGCAGGCTTCCGTTCTGCCCTTATAACCTTGGCATGTTCGCTTTATCTGATAATAAAACTATCGAACGTCACGCCTGCAGTAACACCTCTCCAAATCCTTAATCGCGCGCTTCTCGTGCTCTTTCTTCTTTCTTCTAAGAAGCTTTTGCTCATCCATTCTTTTTAACTCGTAGAACTCACGAGCTGCTCTTGTTCTTTTATGCAGCGAGGCCTTATATGCATCCTGCTTCGCTGTGTGAATCCTCCTACACTCGTCATCGAACCAGGTGTTTCCTCGTGGTGGAGCCTTGAAACGCTTTTCAGGGCTTGTTTGCAAAGGCTCCACTGCTGTTCTATTGATAGCGTGGAGGATTGAGGTGTATTGGAGAGCTTTTTTATTTTATTTATTTATTTATTTGTAGTAATTAAAATCATGTACAAGTAAGATACAGAATCTTTTGAATTCGCACATGCTTTATAAATGTTTGGGAATAACAAATGTAAATGTAAAAAGAAGAAAAAGATAACATATAAATATGAAATGAAAAAGCAAGTTACAGGCAAGAAAGTATAATAGATCTAGGAAAAAGAGAAAAGTATTTAATAAATAAAGGAAAAAAGAAAAAGGAAAAAAAAAAAACAAAGAACAAGAAAGGGTTTTCCATCAATAATTTTCGCTTAGATACTTGAACAATTGTGGTTTGAAAGCGTTTGTGCAGCTCGCTTGCTTGATGTGAACATGAGCAAAAAATTGTCTTGACGTTACTAAATATTTATGTTTTGGTATAATGAGTCTTAAGGAGCGTTGTGTCCTAGCGAAACGAATACTTTCGAATAGGTATCCTGGTTCTTTATGCCCATATCACAATACTGCGTTAGCGCTAGCTTCGAGTGACGTTTAACATTCAACACAGGCAATTTATGCCTGATCCACAATACTGTGTTAGTGCTAGCTGAGACATCCAATCCAAGCAATTCAATGGGATAGTCTTAAATACTGCGTTTGCGTTGGCGAGCTTACGTTCATTGAAAAATGAGAGGAAATAAGAAAAAATGAGAGGAAATAAGAAAAAATGAGAGGAAATAAGAAAAAATGAGAGGAAAAAAGAAAAAATGAGAGAAAATAAGAAAAAAATGAGAGCGAGAGAAAACGTAAACTCACGTAACCAAAGCAGACAAAAGTCAAACACGTCGAAAATTTCTGTGCGTTTGAACAACTGTTGCTGTGTATTGATGTGTATGCTGTATCTGTGTATTTTGTGGTTTATGTTGTGTGCGTTTACTTTGACATGGAGCAGCCGAAAAAATTGAATTGTCATTTTCAAAGCATGCGTCGAGGCATTTCTCATAACACGTAAAGTGCCTCGCACCAACGCAGTATTGTGGATCAGGCATTAATGGGGCACTCTACAATACTGCGTTTGCGTTGGCGAGCTTACGTTTATTGAAAAATGAGAGGAAATAATAAAAAAAGAGAGCGAGAGAAAACGTAAACTCACGTAACCAAAGCAGACAAAAGTCAAACCCGTCGGAAATTTCTGTGCGTTTGAACCACTGTTTCTGTGTATTGATGTGTGTGCTGTATCTGTGTATTTCGTGGTTTGTGTGTGAACGTTTACTTTGACATGGAGCAGCCGATAAAATTGAAGTGTCATTTTCAAAGCATGCGTCGAAGCATTTCTCGTAACATGGTAAGTGCCTCGCACCAACGCAGTATTGTGGATCAGGCATTAGTGTTTACGATTTTATATAGCAACAGCAAGGTGCGATATTTTATTAAAGCTGTCAGCGAACAGCCTGTAATCTTTTTAGTATACTCAGAGACGTGGTCGTGCCTTTCGACGCCGTAAATATATCTAGCACAACTATTGTATGCCACGTTGAGTTTCCTGTGTGACTCGTAATCAAGTTTGGGAAAAAGTTCGCAACCGTAGATGATTATAGGAAGAATAAATGACTTTACCAGTTTATGCTTCACATTAAATGGCAAATACTTGGAAGTTGGACTTAAACCCCTAAGTGCGCCATACATCTTAGACACTACACTGTTTATGTGCATATTCCAGCTGAGATTGGGTGCAAAATGAATTCCCAGGTTTTTTATTTTATCAACGTAATCGATGGGGTTGTTATTTATAAGCAGAGGTGGTAAAATTGGCGCGTTTCTATCTCTATGAAGTATCAATGCTTTGGTTTTTGATGCATTAAGCTTGAGCATATTATTTGTTGTCCAAGCGCAGACACGATTTAGATCGCCTGAAATTAAATTCATTGCCGTGGTACACAAGGATTTGGAGAACATTGAATAGACCTGTACATCGTCGGCATACAAATGGAAATTACACGTCGAAAAACAATTATATATATCTTTTATGTAGCATATGAATAAAAGAGGGCCTAACACGGAACCTTGTGGTACACCGGACTTCACGTAAAGATGCGAAGAACATTTATTATCACGAAAAACAAATTGTGAACGATGGGAAAGATAAGATGACAAAAGGTGACATCTCTCCACAATGAAATTGTTCTTTCAGTTTTTTTAAGAGAATTTCATGATTTACGCAGTCAAAGGCTTTAGAAAAGTCTAGGCAGACCATTAACCCAATCATATCATTGTCCATACCTGCACGGATGTCTTCACATACTTTTAATAACGCCGTTGTGCAATTATGTTTGGCGCGAAAGCCAGATTGAAATTTTGTAATCAAACTATTATTGTCGAGATATTTTTTTTAAGTTGTCCACTCACTAGACTTTCGAAAGCTTTGCTTAGCTACGGTAGTATGGCTGTTAGGCGAAAATCCTTACCATCAGGTGATATTTTGGGCAAAGGGATAATCTTGGCAACTTTCCAGCTTTTTGGAAAGTTGGAGGTAGTAATGATCGTATTCATTATGTGCGTGACTTGGTGCAGTATACACGGCAGAAGTGTTTTAATGAAAGTTGGATGAATATCATATGAGCCTACCGCTTTCGATTTTATTTTTAACAGGGTTAGTCCAACTTCGACTTCATTCACACCTGAGAGCGAGAAGGAATATTCAACTCTATCTGAGAGGGAGATTGAAATATTACTGTGATCATAATTGAAGTTCGAAGATTGGGCAAATTTCATATTGAGAGCTTCAAGGTCTATATCGTTAGGCACTGCAATTTTGTTGGGGCAGATGCCCATTCGACGCATATTTTTCCAAAAACTAGAACTTGAACTGCTATCCGAAAATAACTCTGGATAGTGACGTCGCTTATTCCGTCGAACAAATGAAGTTACTGCGTTGCGTGCAGCTTTGTAGTCGTTAAGAAGGACTAACCATCTAAATCTCCCCCACCTAGAATATAGCGAGTCACGTTGCTTTAAAAGGCTTAAAACTTCTCTAGTGAGCCAGGGAGCTGTTGTTTTTTTTCTAATATCTTTAGGGAGACGCTATCGGTAAAAGCAGTTAGAGACTGGCATAAGAGGAGTAACCATCACTATACTCTCTGATAACCAAGTAGCGTTTAAAGCGCTGAGTTCGTATATCACGAATTCAAAAACCGTTAAGGAGTGCCAAGACCTTGCCAAAAGAAACAAAGTCAAACTATGGTGGGTGGCAGGGCACAAAGGGCAATGAAATTGCCGACCAACTCTCCATGAAAGGTTCCAGCGAAAGGTACATACATACATAGGTCCTGAACCTCTATGCGGCATTCCCAAGTCTAAGATTAATTTCTTCTTAGACGAGTGGGAAAAATCGCAACACCTGTCATTTTGGAAAAGCGTTAAAAGACTTCGCCAATCGAAACGATTTATACGGCCCCTGAACAAATATTCTTTTTTTTTCTTTTGGTGGCGTTACAGCGCATGAAGGATCAGAGCTAAGCTTCTCTCAATCATCCATGTTGTGTGTGATTTATTTTTCACACAGGTGAAATGGACCTACAGTTTAATACCGATTCCGAACGGCGGCGTGAGTCGAAAAGTTTTTTCCAACACACTAACCACTCCACCACGCCGCCCTCTATTAAAATGCTCAAACTTAATAGAGTAGATATCAGAAGACTAGTCAGTTACCTTACGGGACACTGTGGTCTGAGTTATCATCTCAATTAACCTAAGTTTGATTGGTTTGGTCATCTAAAATTAACCTCTCGTCTGAAACTGATTGTCGACTCTGTTTTGAGAACGAAGAGACTGCAGGGCACATACTATGTGAGTGTGCTGCTCTTTTCCATCTCAGGAAGTGTATCCTTCTCAGTAAAGTGATGACTCCTGAGGAGATCATCTCAGCTCCTACAAGAGAAATTTCGACTTCATTAAGAAAGCGGAGAATCTCCTCTTCTAGTCGGCTAGTAGGCACAATAGTTCTATAAAGGTCGCAGTGCCTCATGCAATTTGTTAGCACTAGCCCCAAAAATAAAAAGCCTGCTACCTCTTTTTGTAAATGAAGTTCGGATCCTATTGGCAAAAACATACTTACACATGACTCTCCACACGAAACTCAAGTAGAAAGCGCTTATTTAGAAAAACATGAAATATAGGGAAATGTACTGACTGCTAGGAAAACATCCCAGCTTAGTACTGAAACAAGCTGCTATTTGGGCCTAAGGTGTACAACTTTGAGGTTGTACCAAGAAGAGTAATTCTTCTATCATACAAACATTTCAAAATGAAATATTGCGAGCTGTTGTTAATGCGGCTCTTGAAATAACAGAGGAACGAAACCTGCTGCGCCGTCTTCAAAGGGCAAAACCACTTAATTTAGCGCGACGAACCCAAACCGCACGCACTCTGCGGAATGCAGGAAAGCTCATTGGAAAGCTGATAAGATAAGTCAATTGACTTAGTTGTATCAATTAACAAAGAATTAACTCGAAGGGTAGTATTTTTAGTGAATCAAATCTCACGCGCTGTCGGTCCTCATGGTGCCTTTCGAAGATTTTCACCAACCCTCGAAAAAAAATAAAAAGATTTCTTATGTGTGTAAGAAATTCTAAGCTAAAAAATGAATGAAAGCAGTTATCCTACCTCGACAATATACCTTGTTAAAGATAAAAACGTTTACCGAAAGAGTTATAACGATACGACATGGTACACCACTAAGTTGAACACTCCTAATCCCATATGGATAAGGTTCACAATTCTCTATATCATAAAGTGACCGCAGACATCCGTGAGGCAAGCACAGCTAAGTGCACCATGATTAAACAGAGCTTTTGGATCACCTTGCAAAGTCAAGTTCCATACACTAATGTTTTTAAAAGCATTTTTATATTTCTCTAGATAATAATCTTTTAATCTTTTTAATGCTACATTAAAGAATCCTTAGAGAGGAAGTACTTTAAGGATTTGTTAAGCCTGAACTTAGTGAAAGAAGACATTGGTATTTGGAGAACTCTGCTCTAGTTATGGGAATAGGTAGCAGCTTTGATACTTTGCTTTGATGACTTTACAGCCCTCGAAGGGCCAGAGCCAAGCTTCTCTCAATTACCCATTATTTTTTACACCGCAAGTATACACGGGGCATCCCGCCGAGGAGGGCCTTCGCGAATAAACATTCGATGGCGTTGGTGTCATCGAGATCCGAACTTCCTCATCGTGCGTCAGAGTCCAACCCACTAACCACTGCGCCACGGCGCCCTCTATAGCTTTGCTACTATTCCTTACATAATTGACAAAGATCTGTTTTCAACATTTTAGTATCGCTGCTGCCTACCTCCACCTTGAGCCGTTTCTTGATGTGCACAAGCAACCTTGCAAAATAGCATTCATATTCCCTTTTCTTACCTTTTGCAGACTTTGTTTTTACTTCATGCTTAAGCTGGTGACTTTGGCCATCAAATCTAAATTTTTCTTAAAATTATCCGAATTGTAACCTTTCTTCAGTTATGTATGCAAAAGGCATCAATTAAATCAGCATTACTGAGTTTTGCACACCACTTCTCTTATATCTCGATTCCTTAAATTCCTCGAACTTATATCTGCCAATACAAACGTTCTGGCCAAGACGTCGGTGGTGAGTGTCCTTTTTTGATAACAGCACGTTTTACTGTTATTTATCTGCCAAACCATTTTTCGCCACCTCCGCCTCAATACTCGAAAACTCCTCATTGACATCTCGAAATCACACGACAACGCATCGCCCTGACTAAATCCTTTTTTGACATTAGGACGGTCAGGTCTTCGGTTGTAAATATTGAGCGGCAAAATATGTTAAGCTCGTTCTATTCTGATATCCGGAGCATCATAGTATGGGGTAAAAAGGATAGAGTGGAAATGTATCCTAAACACTATCCTGTCTTCTGTATTTTAAGCGTACCATTGACGCACAGTATTATCCAGGAATGGCACATCCATCTTAGAAACCGAAAAGCTCTCCATCCTGGGTATGTGTGTCACTAGCAATCTTAGTTAGAGCGACGGCATATTTGATGTCACTAGGAATGCAGCGAAATGCCTAGGCTTCTTATAAAGACGCTAGAAATATTTCTTAACTCAGGATATGACTACAATATATAAAGCGTTCATTTGCACTATATTAACGCCTAATGTTCATGTCTGGTCTGGAGCATCTAAGTCCTCATTGCACCTGTCGCGCGATAAAACTAATAGAAGTCTAAATTCACTGGAACATTGCAGGAATATCTCTTGGCTCTTCCTGTTTGATCGGTGCTTTTATGGAAAATGCTCTGAAGAGATAGCCAGTTGTATCCTGAAGCCCACCTTTGGACGTACCACAAATATAAGGAATCCTTCTTTAACGAACATATACGAATCTGGAATTCCCTGCCGGATTCGGTATTGCCTCTTCAGTTCAGTTCAGCATAAAGGCATTTAAGATTTGCCTTCGACAGGCACTATGTCGTCGTTGTGCTTTAATTGGCCCTTTTTGGATCCCTTTTATAAATGATTGTATTACAAATTTACCATATCCGAGTCAAAAGTGACTGGATGGTACTAATAGTAAAAACTCTGCTGGCTACGTGTATTTATGTATGTTAGCGTTATAGTCCAGGAAGGACCAAAGTGTGATTTCATTTTCCCATAGGTGGAACGGACCTACGGTTTATTGCCTGTTCGAGAGGCTTTTCATAACATTTTGGTTTTGTCAGAACCCCGCTGAGGAGAAGCACCGTGAAAACACGTTCGACGACACAGCTGTTGTCAGTCAGGATTCGATCCCGTGTCATCACGGATTTCATAGTGGATTTGAAATAAGCAGACGATCAGATAAGCAAACGGATCACACCGTTCATTTTCTCGTAAATTATTAAAGCAGATGCTGTGCTGTCAATATGAGTTTTCCTTGTTCTGTGGGGAGTTTTATTCTTCGATAAGTATCTCACCCCAGTCAACTTCCGCCGCTACTACTGAACAAAAGGCACTAAATAGATCTGATAGAGTAAGATCCCAAGGGAGCACCACCATCGACCGTCAGTTCGCGAGACATCACCACCTCCATTGTGCTCGTCGACGGAAGTCTCTGCTCATCCCGTTTGCTCCTTCCGACATTATTCACCACTTTATACCGGAAAATCCACAACAAATTACAACATTTTTACCCAAGCATATCTATAACCTTTGACAAATTTAAATCCTTTCTCCTATCGGCTTTTTGTTTCAAACTTATTTTTTCCCTTTTTCCGTTCAAATGTAAGGAATTAACGAACCTCTCTCACATGCAAATTCATACTACTTCACAGGATAATTTTCTGAAATAGAAATCTACAGATCCTGTACTTCATAGGCGTTGGAATGGAACGGAAATAGAGATAAGTGTTTTTTTTTTTTTTTTTTTTTCCTGGGAAAAAAGACACCCAATACGCACTGCGTTAAGGAAAAATCGAAGAAAGCTCTAACAACAATGCCAAACGCAAAAAAAGGACATACCTACCTATGTACATATCCCGCGACATTATGATTTTTTTTTCGTTTTTTTAATAAAATTTCCTTTCCCTGGAAAATGTAAAAGAATCGAGAAAACATCAACTTTAATGAAGAAATAATCAAAATGGAAATGTGACCACGTGCCCGAGCCAGGACTCGTGAAACAGTCGTGCGATTAAAATGTTTAAGTAAATTATTCTGCCATTAAATCTTATTTAGATGATGGTAATTTGAATGGACGCCAACCTGGCAGGCAAGCTATATTAACGTGACGTTTTTAACGTTTTTCTCTCTGTTTTCCCTTTGGAAAAATGCTGTGCAAGGACTTGGATGATGCTGTAGGGGGTGACTGAACAAAGTGTAAACAACAAAGTTGGTAGTGTACATTTTAACGTGAGGATAAAGGTATGATTCTTACTAAAACGAATTTTCGAAAACAAGGTTGGGCTAGTTTGAAATTTGTTTATTGAGCGCTTATATGCATATGCATTTGGTTTCGACAACAGCATGTATGTAGTTCAATTCCGACTACCATATAAGGCTGTGAATGTAGTATCAACATCGCTGTGAACCTCAAAGCGGTCTACTCAAATCCGTCAAGGGCTGCCAATAGGAAAGGAGACAATATACACTTAAAGAAGGGCAAACGTACGACATGACCATCAACACGATCTTTCATTCATGGGAAGAGTTAAGTATCCACAAAAAATATTTCCCGTAGACCGTGTCTCGTGACTATGACAGTGTCCACAGAGATATCCCCGGTAGCAGTCACAACGGACCCTATACTATGGAGGTAGAACACATGCACTTCAAAGGAAGAAGAAGTGACTTCAACTACATAGTCGAGTTTTTTTATGTTAGTAATAGAGGAGTAACTATTATGACAAGATTTCTATAGGCCCCAATTAGGAACCACACGGAATTATTTCTTGGACATCGTCCTGTCTAAACTACACCCCCTGCTTGCGAATGGAACTACCTTCTCCTGCTTTGGAGCCAGTTCTCTTTCAATCCATAATATTGGCTCGTACTTAGCTTCGAGACTAAATGAAGGATTTATCTATGGTCGCTTAGTCGGTTTTTATATTATATGTATATTTTGAGTTAAGCCCTTAACTCTTCTTCAGGGCGGCGGAGGACGAGCTAAATAATCCATTGGTCAACGGCGGCGTCCACAACTCCGGTTGGTTGGAGTCACCTGGACATATTTCGACGCCCAGGTCCAAAAGGAGGTCGGGTCGGGACCCTGGAAATGAGACGGCGGCGGATGAGCCCGCCAGCGGCGCTTACAACCTCAGCGAAGTTACCGACACCGGATCCTCCCCCCGAAGGTAAAAAGTTTGTGCTGAGGAGGAGCTCCAGGGCTTCCGTACAGGTGGTCGTCCAGGAACCGTCATTCCACATTAAGTGGCTTGGATTGTAAGGGGCTGTAGCAAGAAATTTTCTTATTCTTGAGGCTTCAGAGGCCACTTTGATTTTCTCGCAGTAGTTTCTCCAAGAATGCATATTGGCCTTTCTGGTCGCTCCTTTGAAGGATTCGGGTGCTTCCTTGAGGGAGTCTCAGATCTCTTGCAAGCGAGCAAATTTTGCTTTATTAAAGAGCTTTCTGCTCTCTTCCCTAAGGGAGGCTATCTCCTTGCTCCACCAGGGCGGTTTGGATTTTCCTCTGGGGGTGCTGATCGCACAAGATTTGGATAGTGCTCTATTGAGAGTTCCTGTCAGTTCATTGACTAAGTTGTCTAATTCCGCAGAATGCTAGGTCCCTTAGTGGGACTCAACATAAATTCTGTATTTGTGCCAGTCAGTTTTCTTGTAGTTCCTAAAAGGAACTTGGGTAATAGCGTGACTAGCGTGAGTTTATCGTTGGTCAGAGAAGGAGTGCTCTTGGAGGACCTTCCATTCTCTGATCTTATCAACAATGTCCTGTGATGCGAAGGTTACATCAAGAATTTCTTGTCTGTTTTTGTTGATGAAAGTTGGTTCACAGCCAATATTGCATACGATGCGTTTGTATTTAACAGATAATTAAACAGTGACTCACCTCGTTCGTTGATGTTGCTGCCGCCCCATATTGTATGGTGAGCATTTGAGTCACACCCTATAATAAGTTTGGCATGTGCTGACTCGGCTTCCGTGATCAAACTCTCCAAGTTGACCGGAGGGGTTGGACTTGGGTGGCAATACAAAGCTTAGAAAAGTTGTCCTCGATGCTTAGCGAACCTGAACCAAGTTTCCAGAAACTTCCTTGATTGACTTGTCTAAGATCAAACGACACCATTCACCACAACATATTTCTGGCTTTCCACAGATTGTCAAAGCGAAAAAGGAATAACATTAAAATGCAAATAAATGTCCTGTGTATTGACTCAATTTCAAAGTATAACAATCAGCAGCAAATATTTGCATATACTCCTACGCGTGTATGTATGGATAAAACATAACGATACTGTGATGGAAGAGAATTCAAAGACGACAGTCCCAATTGCTCAGACGGACCCGACCAATGGGACGTAGTCAATGGAAATGGGGGTGAAATAACCGACCCAGTATCAGAGATATCATTAGATTCGATTCGATTAACTCGCATTCGTATAATGACACGAATGCCACCATTAAAGATGAAAATCACATTAGGGACCCGACCTTATGTGCGGAAGGGTTCTCGTTTTTTCTGAATAATCGAGCCAGTGTTGGTCTTGAATCGGAGCTTGGTTTTTTGGCGTTTTCTTTTCCTCCTACGAGTGACTATGAAAAGGTAAATAGTGTCATGAAAAATCGTGGTTGGCGTGCTTCAAGATTTTTAAATTGGCATTTTGCAATATGTATTTGTTTGTTTCAATATTAAAAAAAAAAAAAAAGAAAAAACAAAAACAAATGTTCGCTATAAGTTTTCATAACAACGTGCCACGTGGAGCGTCGAAGCGGTTTCCGTTCTCTCTCCCACTCTTGCTTTATCTTTTTATTTATTCTTCCTTCATGGGCCTTCATGGGCCCAATTCCCTTTTTAAATACGACACAAATACGAATATTTATTGAAAAAAAAAAGAAGAAAAATCTCGTGAGGTAGTGACCAAAGGCAAATGTTGGTGTAAATGATGAAAGATCTGGAAATTGATTTCTGTTGATTCTCCTATACCCCAGACTATGTGACTGCGAGCATCAGATACGCATAAGAAGTGATGAATACTCGTATGTGTGCCTAAGTATTTGGTTATCAATTTAGTGTAATTACTTCCATTTGATTCTAAAGTACATGCACTCCTACTTACGATCTACAACTTGAGATGCTAATATTACAAAGGACCCTAAGTAGTACGAAAACACATTTATTTGAGTGAGGAAGTATCTGCCTCTCAGATGGAATAATTTAGCACAAGAGTTACAATAAAGACGTACATACATGCATATAATCTGGTTAAAGTGATTTTCCAAGAAGTGTGTATTTTCAACTCTGAACTGGATAAAGGTGAATGGAAATGCGTTGTAGTGCTTTCATGGATGCATAATTAAACAAACCTTCCTAGGAAGGTTGAGGCCCATGGCTTGGCAAATATTTAATACATTTTCGTGTTACCGTATATACATAAAGCAACGACACTGTAAGCATTGTAAAATTCGTTACATCGACTTTTGTCGATTTGCGTAAAAGCAATTTTGTAAGGAGGTTTAGTAAGTGTCTAAGGACCTAATTGAAAGCCTTATGAGACGGCAGGTGACAAATTGATACATATTGCTTAAAAATAAATAACCTCAGTTCTCGATAATTAAAGAGATCTAAGAAGCCTTAGTAGTTTCATATCCAACGTATGGTAATGCCTTTAACAAGAGAATTTGCATACTCGACTATCCAAACAACTGCGAATTTTTGAAAATTTTGCGCCGCATACTCTGATATCATCATGATCCTTCGTCATATTAGCTCATTTTGCTAATGGACATCAACTCGAGAGTGCGCCAAGGCGAAGGGTGTTTACCCCTGACGCCGAAAACACGGGATCGAATCCCTACAAGAGTCAGTTATCGAATGTGTTTTTCATGGTGCTTCTCCTCAGCGGATATAGCAGATTTGTCACAAAAAAGCTTCTCGAAATTGAACGTTCGGAATCTCCACTCTCCGCTAAAGCGGCCTACACACGCGCTACGGATCGAATGGATCGGTTTGAAGTCATTTCGCCACACACTTGTGGATCAGTATACGTTCTTCATTTCACGCTGTTCGCCGTCGAGTAAGGATGGATCGCGGAGAAAAAATAATTTTGTTGTGTGGTGTATATATTGTGTGAAAAAAGGAAAGAAAGAATAATGAAAGAGAAACGTTCACTGTGGATGCAGGAGTGGTTTCTGATCCTAATAACTTATTCATATATTGATACATGCATTCACAAATATGTGAATGAGGGTCTCATAATTCTATTGCCTATTGCCTGCGAGTGTTTATTGCTTGTTTCATTTTATGGCCTGTTTTCATTTTATGATTCGATGTTCACAGTTTTATAACATACATTTGTGCACAAACGAATCATAAATACAATCATAAACAGACTGCATAGATGCACTCTAACAACTTCGGGTGGACGTTTCCTAGACATCGTCAACCGCGCCACACACACGCTACCGATCGCAGGAATATCAAACTCATTTGAAAACTTGCGATCTGTAGCAAACTAGCCCACACACAGGACGATCTGTTTGAATCGCAACCGATCCATTCGATCCGTAGCGCGTGTGTAGGCCGCTTAACACAAACGAGTCCGAAAATAACACTCAACATTTTCCTCCCGAAGCGCCCAAGTGCTTCCTCATCTATTTTTGATAGGGTCCAGGACTCTGCATCACAAAGAAAAACAAGGATAATAAAAAATTGGTCAATTGCGTCTTGAGCCCAATTAAACCCAGGTACACGAAAGCCTTACATTAAAAAAACATTATCAGACCAGCGATCCATGGAGGATCTGAGCCTGAGATATAGCTGCCTTCCATTCCTGACGGTCCCGGGCACGCTGCTTCCAGCTATCAAGACGAAGATGTCTTACATCCGCGATTACTTGGTCTTTATACCGGAAGTTCGGTCTTCCTCTTCTTCTCGAACCAGGAGGCTCGGAGTCGAAGATCCTCTTAGCTGGAGCGTTGATGTCCATGCGCTCGATGTGGCCGAGCCAGTGTAGTCGACGGATCTTTGCCTTCCGGACTACATCCACATCTTTGTACACCTCGTAGAGTTCTCGGTTGTCTTCTTCTCCATTCACCTTCCTCACAGACAGGACCAAATATCCGGCGCAAAATTTTTCTTTCGAAAGAACCCAAAATCAGCTCTGCTGTCCTGCTTGCTTGCGTACAGCAAGACTGGCAGTATGAGCGTTTTGTAAAGCATGACTTTGGTCTTTCGAGTGAGGATTTTTGACCCCAGTTGTTTGGACGAGCCGAAGTAGCAGCGGTTGCCAAGGGCGATTCTGTGCCGGATCTCAACTGTGGTGTCATTTGTGGAAGTTACGTTTGCCCCGAGGTAGACAAAGTCCTTAACTACCTCGAAATTGCAGCTGTCAAATGTTATATTTTGTCCAAGGTGGTGAGCGACGGATTGGTTTTTGCTTAACAGCATGTACTTCGTCTTGTCCTCACTGACCTTAAGACCAACTCGTTTTGCCTGTTCTTCAATCGCCGTGAATGCTTCCACAATGCCACGGCGAGAACACGCGATGATATCGATATCATCCGCGTATCCTAGCAGCTGGACGGACTTGTAGAAGATAGTACCTTCCCTGTTGACGCCTGCCCGTCGCACTATCTGCTCCAGTACCAGGTTGAAGAAGTCACGAAAGCCTTAACCACATCAAATTTGTAGCTATCCATAGTGACATTCTGCCAAAACGTCCGTATTGAGTGTTTTCCTTTGATGACATCATGTATGTATTTGGGTTTGCGTTTTGCCCTCGTTTATGTCACTGTCAGCATACGCAAGCCATTGCACATACTTGAGATAGATCGTGCCTCTTCTATCGCCCAATGAGCTCCGTACAATCTTTTCAAGAATGTTGTTGAAGAAGTCAGATGACAATGCGTTGCCCTGCCTGAATCGTTTTTTTACATCAAAGGTCTCGGTTAATTCGGCGCCGACCCCGATGGAGCAGCGAGAACTAGCAGGGATGTCAAAACCATACATGGCTCTGTATAGCTCGTCCTTATAAAGACTGTCATATGGATCAACTTGGAATATGTGAATATATGGTCTATCGTGGATTTTTTTAGCCTTAGCCTTTTCAACTTTAGTTTAGATGTCGTTATTTTAACTTCGTCTAGATCTGGTATACGAAATTCTCTTTCATATTCGTCAAGGTGAATGGTTCATACTACCGAACAACCATATTTTGACATCGCCACGTCAGGCATCTATGTATCGTTGTTGTGCCAATCTCATTTAGGTCCTTAGGTCTGTCTTCATACTATGCTTTCATCCTCAGTATGCCACTGCTTATAAGACCATAAATTTCCGTTAAATTTTACAACACTACTTTTTTGAATACGTTCCGTTGGTTTTCCTGGTCTTCATGATTTTATTACTCGGCCAAAGCTACCGACTTAGTAAGGTATCTCAAGTTTTTGATTGGGCAGTTTTCTCCATACGCCTGTACCTTTTTCCAGTTCTTTCCTTAAGACTTTTTCCTTCAAACACTCGAAATCTTTGTTTTCTGTCCTTTAGTCAAGGACTAAGTTTCACATCGGCGGTAAAGTTTTAAAAACATGCATTTTGATTCTGAAAAGTTCCTTCATGCCTAGATGAGGCCTTTTATTTATTTGATACTTATGCCATTTTTGGCAATCAATAAATCTCCAAATAAATGTATTAACTCGTCAAATAAAACCATTTATCGAATGCGAGGTGTGGCAATTAAGTTCCGATATCATTTTGTAAGACCTTGATGGTAATGATATCCCGAAAGTTGTTACGATGTGTGCAATGCACCGGGATGACACCGGGATCGAATACCGGCAATGTCCACCAAATATTTAGATTCGGTTAGGTGGTTTCCCTCCGTATAAACGGTGGTCACGCTTAATCTTGGAACCATTTTAAGTTTCGAATGATATTCGATAGTTTGTTGTACTCCTTTTCGGATAGGTTCGTTAGTCCATTAAAGAAGTATTCTTCCAGAAATCTGAGGAGGCTAGTGTAGGGTAATTATATAGGAGATGGGATGGAGATTTTTCCTCTTTCTCGTCATGACACCTATTGCAATTGTCGTTAAATGGAAGTCCTAATGTTGCGGCATGTTATCCTAGAGCGCATTGTCCTGTTAGGACTCCAATTAGACTGCCTGCATATTAGCAGGCTTGTGATTCTACGTGGACAGTGCCTGGGCCAGGCACGTGTGTTTCAAGCCCACGCCGTCTTTCATTGCCCTGTTGCTGTACCTGTTTAGAGATTTTATAATTTTGCGTTCCCATTGGGGGATGGAATTCCCCTTTAATAGTTGAGAGCTTCAGTGTGGTGCCTATTTTGGTAATTTCGTTTGCTTCATAGTCACCTGGTATATCACTATGCCCATGAACCCAGCACAATGTAACAGCGCATCCATTCGATAAATCATTTAGAGTTCTGTGTCAGTGCATGACCAATTTTGATCTTAGTATTGGTGATTCGAGTGCTTTTATTGCTTCTTGGCTATCTGTATAGATGACAATGTCACTAGTGTTTATCAAACTATCAATAGCTAGTCGGTGGCCTCACGAATTGCCATTAATTCAGCTTGGCATATACCGCAGTGGTTCGGTAGTCAAAAGGATTGGCTGATTTCTAAGGTTGGTGCTTAGACACCGACACCCAAACCATTGCCTGTCCTGTTTCCGTCTGTGGAAATTCATTCCCCTCCCATTGTCGTCGATTGGGAATTGTTGTTTTTTAAAGACTTTTTGAAGTCTATGGTCTATGGTCGGAGTTAAGTAGTCCGTGACTTCACTTAGATCACTGTTTTGACGTAGAATACCAGCGTGCCCTATTTCGGAGAACTTCCAATGAGCTGATTCCTTAAGTTGCAATGCCGATTTCTTGCCAAAAAGATCCAAGGGGAGTAGGTAGTAGCATTGTTTCATAGTCAGCAGTGGCGGTTGTTAGCAGTACCTCGGTTATAACGATGCGATAACCTACCAGTTACAGAAGAAGGAAACTGTTATTGTTGCATTCCTCTTTTGGTCCCCTTTTAGGAAGACACCTTTCTTCATCAAATGATATATTGTCCAGGCAACTCGTAAGTGTAGGAACACTAAACCTGCTAGGCAAGATGTCATTATACCAAATGGGAGTTATGAGTAAATTGGAATTCTCCTGAGAAAGGACAGCTGTGATGCTTATACCAAGCAATATCAATATCAATATACGAGTCTGCCCCCTTTATAGGTATTATTACATAAAATAATTCCAAAGGAATTCCTATTGCCAATTGTGTACCATGAAATATGAAATTGATTCAAAGGAAAGGTTAAAGGGTCCGTTCATAAATCTCCCATTGAAATCAAGAAACAAAACGTAAGGCCGTCAAAATGAAGGCAATATGTAGAGAACGAATGGCACATTGCTCATTCCATTCCGGCTTCACATATGACAGGTATGTGTGCCTTAAACCCATCGCGACCCCATTCCGTTTTCACCAGAGCAAAGAAAACCATTATCTACAGCAAATATCCTTGCCCTTTGTTATCGTAGACGCAATTTACCACCAATATTCTATTAGACATAACTCAAGGACCACTTGTCTGGAATTTTATTAAGTTCGCCACTGTAGACGAAGCTATAGCTTATTCCGCGTACCACACACACTGAACGTTACGTACGCACATCATGGTGGTGTACTTCATTTAGTTCGCATACACAACCGCATCGATAACAGTCCTTTCATTCTTGAATTGCCAAGAAGCATTGAGTAAATATTTCATTAGCACACGATAGAATGGTCTTAAGGAGACGGGAGGGACCAAGTACTCGCAGAAGAAGAAGGAGAAGATGAAGAGGCGCCCCGTATCGAGAATGGGACGTTTTTAATTAACCTTGCAAATATTTGTCTATCGACCCAAGCGTTGCGGTAGCCTTACCCTTCGTACTCGTATCAATATCGGGTCGGAGTCCCTTATTTCTTTCTGACATTTGCCATTGTTTCTTGCTCATCTTATTCTATGTCCCTGATGGAGTAGCATCCCATCACATCAGCTTGGTAGGTTCGGATACGATACGAAATACTGTGCGTAACTAATACCATGGAAAAGTAATTACCATCTGTGCACGAATTGGATTAGATATCGTCTTTCAGGATTGAGGGGCTTCCGAATGTCTTATCGGAGGCGCTAAAATAGACTAAATACGAGAATCTACGTTAGCAATTATGTCGTTACGCGAACGGATAGAAGACGGTGCTGAACATGGATAGAGTTGAAGGACTCTAGACACGCATTAGGAGCAGCTGGAGGAATGTGTACGACACAGACATGTAAGCTAATTTACTAAACTTGAATTTAGTATATGTATAGATGACGATGGAGGCAGTGAAGTGTTTGCTTGTGCAGCAAGCGAAATAAGCACAATCACCTGACGATATCGTGCAGTCGACGAACCCATACGTTATGTCTATTCAAAGCAGCGACAATGAAGGTAATGATGTGTCCTCTCCAACGTAAGTCGGTAATTATCTCCAAACAACTTAATTTCAAGTGGACAAAGGAACAATAAAATTTCAAGTGAACCATTGATTAGATGGACAGCAGCGGATATAGCTTTACAAGTGCCGTGGTTGAAGATGAAGAAACGGGATTGTGCCCTAGATGGGATGACAGGACAGGTCATTTTGGTGTCATGTGTAAACAAGTAAACAATGTATGTAAACGTCATTATTTCTACTGGAACTTGAGTGGATCGTTGGAACAATGACGGAATTCGCACATGCTCGTGTCGAAGTGGACGGTAAAGGTGAAGCAACGTATAATGGGCGATAGACAGGGGTCTTCTGATGACGAGCCTATCGGTTTGACATTAATTAAACAAATGCTCAAGTTTATTGCTCTGTTGTGGTGGAGGGTAGGTCTCTTGCATGGAGACAGATCGGTTTGTAGTGATTTTCCAGTTGTTCGGTTAGTTTTTGCAGTGCCTCAAGAGTTAAAAGGAGTGAAGCAGGCATTTGTCAGTTTTAGTAGATAAACGCATGCCTCAAATTGATCGAACATTTAAGACGAACTCGTTGGAACGTTGGCAATCAATAATCCATTTTGGATGAGTCTTAGAATGGAAGGCAACCCTAAATCTGAATAGAAGAGCCCATCCCACTTACCCCTTGAGCATCAGGTCTAACTACGCACCCATGGATGGACGGCTCGTAGCATTGCCCCATTGTTGGGGCACTGGACCAAAAAAGAAATAGCAAATTACCCAAACTAACTAAATTTTTTGTTCTTATCGGGCGCTATAGTTCGGGGTGAACCTGGGTCTCAATCATGCCCCCTCAGCTAGCACGATCATAGCCTTTTCCAGGGACCCAGTTGAGGTCCCCTTCCATTGTGTGTGCGCCATCTTAAGTGCGGCCGTCCTCTGTTTCTTCGTCCCTCGGGGTTGGATTCAAAGACTCTTCGAGCTGGAGCTGTGGTTTCCATTAGCTCTTCACGGACTAGCCCTCTTGGGCGTTGAATCTGTAGACGCCTCTAATTACACTGTCGTATGCGGCGGTATGAAGTCGACAAATGTATGGTGAGCGTCGAATTGAAATTCATTGGTCCTTTCCAGGATCTACCGGAGGTAAAAGATTTAGTAGATGGTTGACTTTCCTGACCTGAAACCACACTGATAAGGACCTATCGGCTTATTTACAATTGGGTTCAGGCGTTCACACAAAACGGCAGAGAAGGTTTAAAGGCGATATAAAGGAGACTTACATATTCCTCTGTAGTTGGCGCACTCAGAGGGATCTTCTTTCTTGTGAATTGGGCATTCGATGCTGAGACTCCATTCATCGGGCGTGCTTTCCTCGGACCATATCTTACAGATGAGCTAGTGTATGCTCCTAACTAGGTCATCTCCAGCCGCTTTGAAAAGTTCAGAAGATAATCCGTCTGCGTCAACAGCCTTATTCGACTTGAGTTTCGATATGGCGATCTTAACTTCTTCGAGCTCAGGGGGATGGAATTCCCTGCGATCTTCTTAAGAAATGGATCATTCTGCCTGACAGCGGTTGACTATCACCGCCGTTATACAGTTTGCAGAAGTGGTTTTTCCATATTCTCAGCATCGACTGCGATTATACTACTAGGTGTCCGTTCTCATCCCTGCAGGCTTCCATTCTGGCTTTATAACCTTGGCATGTTCACTTTATATGTTGATAAAACTTTCGAACGTTAAGCATGCAGTAGCACCTCTCTAAGTCCTCGATCGCGCGCTTTTCATGCTCTTTCTTCTTTCTCATCAGAAGCTTTTGCTCCTCCCTTCCTTTTTTACTCCTAGAGCTTACGAGCTGCTCCTGTTCTTCTATGCAACGAGGCTTTATATGCTTCCTGCTTAGCTGTGTGAGTACTCCTGCACTCATCATCGAACCGTGTCTTTCTTCGTTGTGGAGCCTTGAAGCCCGAAACTTTAGATACATATTCAGGGCTTGTTTGCAAAATGTCCACTGTTGTTCTATTAACTGCGTAGAGGGATGAGTTGTATGAGAGAGATTAAGGGAGACGCGATCGGTAAAAGCACGAGCGGTTTCTGGCGATAGAAGAAAAGACTAACAAAGGGCTCGTAAAAAAAAGGAATAAGAACCTCTGCAGCCGAACACCTTGCGGCTCTGTTAGCCAGGTCCTACTTCCACCTCCTCGCGGTACCATCTGGAAACTTCCTGACCATAGAAATTACTAACGGAAGAGGACGAATTGCGAGTATTCTGCGCCACCAAACAGGATTAATTTCGGTTGGGCTATGGTCTAGCAAACCGTAACCGAGAAATCCCCTTATTGCTCAGAAGCAACCACAAGCCTCGGATAAAACGGAACTAACTCTACTGAACTAAATTTGGTTCCCAGGTACCCAAGAGTTTAGTGGTAAGAAAAGAAATAAGATTTTAAATCTATCAGTCAAGAGACATTGATGCTTATACTAAAACTTACCGGCAAGGCTGTGCTTTTCCAAAGACAAAAAAAGGAAATTCTCCTCCTCCGCCCAATCTTTGAAAACATCGGTTTTTTTTACAAATGTTTTCCTCTCAGCTCTCATCCCCGCATTAGAACTGAGTAAGCCACCAAATGGTGTCCTGGCAAAAATCTATTTACTGCCTTAACATACCCTGAATCCCATTTATTCTCATAACTGCCAAAATCAGTCACCGCTTGCACACATACTAATTTATAGACGGCACGTTCAAATAAGCGTTTCATTCGCCTCTTATTCGGTTACTGCACAGTCCCACACATTCATACACGCTAGCCTGAGTCGCTAGATTTGTCCTTGCCTTTCTTGTTTTTTTCTTTTTTTTATTCAGGTTACCACTCCCAACTGCTGTACAGACTCACAAAATGAAAACTAAATTATCCTTGACGTTGCTTTTCGCCCCTACGCTTTCAGGGAGTGTGAATTATTGTATAATTTCTCTTCCTCTCAGTCATTTTCATCGTTTAATGGAGCTCGCCAGATGAACAGATACTCGAAACCCCAATAACGCTAAAGCACAACACTGCCAAGCACCATCTCACTATGGCCGGGAAGTAATATCGTACCAGCAGCGTGAACACCAACCAGGAATACGTGAACAAACAGAAGCGTTCGTAGGATTTTATATTGAATATTAATAGGACCTTCACCTGACGCCACTCCGACACGACCAGTTTTTGTATGGATACACTAAGCCTGGCCGTTTTCAAATGATGCGCTCGTATTCGAAACCTGTCCTTGATTGAATGAGACATAATCGAAATATCTCAGAGCCTGTCAAATGACCTTATCGTGTTGGAAGGCACACACAGTACTCATTGTTAATGTCCCTCGGTGACCGATGGGCCTACGAGATGAATGTGGTCCGAGCAAATAGGAAGCATTGTCGAACGAATGAGATGTTCAGTTTTGCACCGATTCTAATTTTCGGGGAGAAATCTATTAAGTTGGTTTGGTTTTGATAACCACAGCGGTACGGATGGCTTATGTGTACACCTAGATAGTGGGAAGACGGATGAGCTATGCAGCTTAAATGTGTCGTCACTTTAATGACGGACTGGACCGGTTATGTGAACGTTTGTCATTATGGGTATCAGGAGGAAAATGGAAAATGGTTTCCATTTTTAGGAGGCATACTCGACTGCAATCATACATAGCAGAATTGCTATCACTTTCTGTAGTGACTACCGTATTATGAAAAGCGCTTCCTTTAAGAGATAATCTTATAACTTTGGTGTTAAAGATGCTTATAACTGAAAAATTAAGGTCATTTCTGTGAGAACAACTGATGACTACGAAGAGTATCATTTTGCGATCATTGAGTATCTTTCTCATGGAAAAATGATTCGAGGTTGAATCGTACGTAGATGGATACCCGGCCAATATAAAATTACTATTTTCATTCATGATTCGATATCAAATATGTTTGGCAACAAACTAGCTTGCTGCAGCTAACAAAGTCAAACGGACTCTTCAAATAAGGAACAGCTAGATGTTAGTTTAACGTTAGTTTAACGAGAGCATAATACGAGAGAAATCGATGAGTGTCGAAAACAAAGGGAATAGATCCGTGCAGTCACGTAACAGAGTCACGTAGTTGACTGGAATATGGAAAGACCATTTCTGCAGACTGTAACATCGATGACAGTGAAAATAACGCTCTCAGGCTGATGAACCATTCATCTTAGACGAACTTAAAGCTGTCTGCCGAGCTATTTAAATTAGCTGGAGATGGTTTGTCAGGGAGAATGCACAAGTTCATCTCTAGAATACAGTCGGGAGGAAGCATGCCCGATAAGTGGAACCTCAGCATCGCTTGCCCGGTCCATGAGAAAAGATCCGTATAATTCTTAATATGCTATGTGAACGCCTTAAACCATTCGTGAGCACTCTGGTAGATTCCTATCAATGTAGTTTCACGCCAGAAAAAACGTTGAAAGTCTAGATATTCACAAAGCGCCAGATCCTGGGTGGTAAACAACTAACAAAGGATTCGTAGGGGTAGCGTATCCAGCGTGCGCTGTCCCGCAAAAAAGCGAGTAAAAGCCACTGCAGCCGAATATCTAGCAGCTCTGTTAGTAAATCATATATTCACCTTCTCGTGGTGCTAGCCGGGGATTTCTAGATGAAATTGCAAACGAAAAAGGACGAATAGAGAGTTTCCTGCGCCGCAAAACAGGCGCACGACCCCACCGAGGACAAGAATGATGCTACAAAAGACAACTTCTAAATCGGTTTCGATAGGATCATTGGCAAGCACAGCCTACACAACACTACATCCGAAAATGGACTTAGGCTGATAGACTTCGCTACGGGGTGAAATCTTCTAGTTGCTAGTACGCGTTCCCAACATCCCAATATCCACAAGGGAACTTGGCGGCCTACGGATCAATCAGCCGTCAACCAGATTGCATTGCATCACCAGACCACATTGCGATTGCTGGCAGGCGCGCATCCAATATTCTGGATACACGAACCTTCCGGGGAGCCAACATCGACTCGGACCACTATCTCGTGGCAGCCAGTTTACGTATACGAATATGCCTGGCCCAGAAAAATTGAGTAAGGCCAGCGGCATACAAAGTCGCAATGCTACAATCGCAAGAGCTGTCAGAGGCTACGCCAATCACGTCTCCATCAAGCGCTAGGAAAACAGACGATGATAGCAGGAAATTCCGTCTCCCTGACCGGGACACAGTTAGGAATGCTTTTCTCTAAACTTTTCCCAGCTTAAGTCCAACAAAGCTGCTGTAGCAGACGGACTACCTGCCGAGCTTCTTAAAGCAGCTGAAGACCTGGTTGGGAGTATGCATCAGCTCATCCGTAAAATATGATCAGAAGAAAGCATGCCCGATGAATGGAATCTTAGTATTATTTGCCCGATCCACAAGAAAGGAGACCCCTTTGTCTGCGTCAATTACAGAGGTATAAGACTTTTCAACATAGCTTTTAAGATTTTCTCTGCTGCACTGTGTGTGCTTAAAATCGTTCGTTAATAAACTAATTGGCCAATATGACTGCAGTTTTAGGGCCGGGAAGTCCGCTATTAATCAAGTATTCACACTGCGGCTTATTCTGGAAAAACCAAAAAATTCAAAATCGACACCCATCATCTGTTTGCCGACTTAAAGGCCACATACGACAGCGTACATCGAAAAAAGCTGTATAGTGCCATGTCTAGTTTTGACATCCCTATCAAACTCGTCAGATTGTGCAGGATGGCATAGGAGAACTCTCGCTGCTCCATCAGGATCGGAAGCGACTTAACGGAGAACTTTAATGTCAGAAGAGGTTTTAGACTGGGCGACATGCAAGGCGGAATATATGCTGACGTCGAAAAAGGACACGAACCACCGGCGTCTTGGCCAGGGCGGACATATTCTTTCTTTGGTGGCGTTAAAGCCCTTGAGAGACCAGAGCCAAGCTTCTCTCAATCACCCATGTTGTGTGTGATTTATTTTTCACACAGGTGAAATTGACCTACAGTGACAGAGAAGCTTTTTCATGGCAAGTATACTACGGGGGGTTTTGCCAGTACCCCTCCGAGGAAGGATGCCGGGAAATAAACATTCGATGGCGTTGGGGTTATCGCAATCGGAACTCGCTCATCGTGCGTCAGAGTCCAACACACTAACCACTGCGCCACGGCGCCCTCTAGGGCGCACATATTGGCAGTTATAATTTCGAGGTAGTCAAGAACTTCATCTACTTAGGCTCTGTAGTGACATGACATGCAGCAGTGACATCAGTGCCAAAATCAAACGCAGAATAACTCTTGCCAACCACTGTTGCTTTGGGCTCGGGAGGCAATTGAGAAGTCCTCTCTCGGAAAACCAAGGTTCTGCTTTTATGACGCAGAGACATGGACCTTATCAAAAGCCCTTGGTGGTTTTGAAAGAAAAATGTTGCGTACGATTTCGACCCGAGGAGTGGAGAAAAAGACTTAATACTGAATTGTACGGGCTGTACAGCGACATGAACGTAGCACGGTGGCTGCGGATCCAATGCCTAATATGGCTAGATCATGTAGAGCGCGTGGAAAACACAGCTCCGGCCCAGAAGATCTTTGAATTCAACCCAGAGGGACGACGCGGCGAGGAAGGCCAAATTTAAGGTGTCGCACGCAAGTGGAAAGAGTCCTCAATCAACTAGGCGTACAATAATGTAGACTGCTGGCGAAAGACCATGCCAATTGGAGAGGCTAATAAAAAGGAGGTCCAGGTTCGCAATGAACGCATCTCTCACCAGTGCATATAAAGAGAATAAAGCATATTATCCGGTGCATTGGAAAACGGCGGTGGTCCAACCAATCCCTAACAGGGGCAAAGACTCCTCTAACCAGTAAAATCTCCGGTCGATAAGTCTCCTTCCGAGTATCAGCAAGGTTTTCGAGAAGGTAATACATAGAGCCCTGTCTAGATGGGCTGAGGACAAAAATATCATTCCGGATAACCAATTCGGTTTCAGGGCGGGGCATGATACCATACATGTCGCGTCGAAACTCGTCCCGGATGTCCAATGGAATAAATGCAAGAACCAATGTACGGTTGAAAATCAACTTCCAGAATTCAGAGACCATTTTATCCAGAACGACTTTGTCTAGGGCCTCTAAGGATACTATATAGCACTGGCGAAGGTTCTCAATCCTTGGACCGGACGGGCGTTCACTGGGATCTGGCTGGATCAGTATCTATATCTTAATAAAAATGTGGATGCTGCTCTGACAAGATGGCTGTTTCATAACAGCCAACTTGATTCCAGAGTGAAGGCTACATGACCTTAGTCAGACCCATGATTGCCTATGGATGTCCCGTTTGGTACAATGTAAGTGCCAGCTTGATGGAAAGGATTCGAGTGTTTGAGAGACAACGTCAAAAGACTTGTCTCTCATTGGACAGGACACCAGAATGCGAGTACACAAAGTTCTATCCCAACGGGGTCCTATACGATAAGGCAAAGATTGTGCGGATAGACAATTATATGATAAAGCTTATTCAAGGTCACGTCTTCGGTCAATAACTTGATCTCTACTTACTACCCCATGAGTATGTACCTTGAGCGTGCGCGACTTAGCGGCTTTGTCCCTCCGGAAGTATTCCTCTATTTAGATCATTGTGGGCTGATCGAGGATATATTGGCGGTACGTCGAGCCTGACGTCGTCGTGCTCTGCGAGCCCGAGCACCTCGAGTTCAGCAGATCGATTCCAAATCACGATCGAAGGGACGTTGTTCGGCAGCATCAACGCTTTTGGTGGCTGGAGATGACTCCGCGGGCGTCTTAAGTTAAGTAAGCCTCTTCAAGGCAACAATCGCCAACGCCAATGGCATATATAGGGTAGGGTAGGTTAGGGTAGACTAAGGAAGAATGGGTATAGACATAAAAAAAAAAAATAAATCATACACATATGTATATGTATACATATACATATATGTATGTACATAGATTAGTTAAATTAGTAGGTTATAGGTTAAGGGTAGGCTAAGTATAGTTAGAATAAGCTAGAATAAAAGAAAAAACACGCTCGTATGCTAAGTTTTTTTAAAAAAATGTTTTCTTAGCTTTTAGTAAATATTTTAAGTTTAATTTTAAGCAATAAAATATATATAAGTCGAAGACATTTTTTAAGAAATAAATATAGGTTATCTTAGAGTGTTCGAATGCGGCCAGTAAGGTATTTTAATGCAATGTAATTAAGTTGATTAAGCTAGTTTAAGTCATTTGTCTAGCGTAAGATAGTTGCAAGATTATGTAAATAAAAAAGGATTTTTTGAATGTAAAAAAAAAAAATGAGAGCGCCGTGGCGCCGATGACACGGGATCGAATCCCGACAACAGCCATGTCATCGAATGTGTTTTTTTACGGTGCTTCTCCTCAGCGGGGTACTGACAAAACTCCCTGTAGTATAATTGTCAAGAAAAGCTTCTCGAATCTCGCCGTTCGGAACCGGCAATAAACTGTAGGTCCCTTTCACATATGTGAAAATAAAATCTCACACAACATGGGTGATTGAGAGAAGCTCGGCTTTGGTCCTTCATGGACTGTAACACCAACATACATACATATGCAAGACATACATATATTCGATAGTCTGTATTAAGCATCGCATCACTATAACAGATTAATAAGGTTGGCGGTAGATTTAATTGAAAATGGAGGCCAGCTTGGTTCTATTGCAAATCCCCATGCGACTTCCAATACAATAGCCTATGTACATATATGTATGAGCAATGCCTGCCTGAGGTATATACGCAGAAGGAAAGCCTGGTAGATATGCAGACATTTCTTTCCTTGTTTATTACATTGTCAAAGTCAATTCTAGGGCCACAAAAGCTTGCTCGCTATGTACGTATATTTCTATTAGACCTAAAACATTAGAGACTTTGACCGGTCGCTTAGGATCTACCTCATTGGATTACAAGTTATGATAAGACCCTTCCATCAATTGCTTAAGTGTGCCAATGATTGGTTTTTTGTTATTAAATTATATCGGAAGATCCTTAGTTAATTTTGATTTCCGTCAATGAACGAGTTCCTAGTCAAATCTTACCTAATTCATGTGTGTTTCTTCGAAAGCAAGTAATCTTCTGCTAACTACACTCTTTGAAGTCAACTTTAATACCTATGCGCCTATATGTCTTGATAGTATCGTTATGTTTACTTAATATCTGATTTACTTGCAGAAACTTTTCGTTGCAATACCTGAACAAAAACAGGACTTAAAGAGAGTATGAAAAGCTGTAGAATGTATGAAAATAAAAGGGCGCGTACGCGTACAAATATCCTGAAATCTAATCCTTAATTAGTCTGAAAACGAAGGGCGTTCCTTGTATTCTTTTCCCCTTACTGGTTTCTTTGGTAGCATTTTTTTTTTTTTTGTTTCTGTGTGCCGAGAATAATGTATGAACATCCCTTAACTTGGTGAGCAAAATCCGTGAACTTATTGTACTTCTAGAGCGCTTTTGTTACCCGATTTTGTTGCTACGTCTACAGTTCTCTTTTTTTTTTCTGCTTCTATTCTTTTTCAGATATTAATGCCTGAAGTGTATATATCTCAAGTAAGCGGAGCGTAATCAACAACCTCAGAGTTGCGTTTCGAATTTTATTTAGTTGTCCTTTGTTTTTAATTTGTTAAGCTCGGCAGGGTTTCGGTTTTATTCACTTCTTTCTCGGTTTTAATTACTTTAGGTATGGCGAATCAATGCCAACGCAAACATTTAGCAAATTAAATTAACAGATTTGATGGCATTGCTTGAGCTGACGGCTCCCCCCACTGATTTCATTCATTTCCTTTTTATTTTTATTTCTTTTTTTTTTTTTTTTTTGTCAAGTTTAGATGAAAAATCGTTAAGTGGAAAATGTCTTCCTAAGCAACTTGGGACTAGAATTTCTTGAGTGCGGATCCCTTTCTGCATCGTCGTCAATATTACCGCTGTCCTCACAACAACGCAGCACAGGCAATAATGCGGACTAAAATAAAAATGATGAAAGAAGTGTTGTTGAGAATTCAATTAAAATGATGAAATTGAAAATTATTCGACTCCATCCCGACATTGATGAAATTGAATAAAATCTTCAAATTGAGAGCACTTGCACACAGGCGCACGCATATCGATACAAAATGCTCCCTGACGTCAAGGAGCAACAAGACAACACCCCCGAATCGGACGATACCACAACCGTCGTCGACGGAATAATCGATGTTTGTCCCAAGTTGATGGCCGTTTGATACAGTGTATGTGTGTATATGTATGAATGTGTTTATACGAGGACGAGTCCCTTGCTCCTGTTGCCAGCCAGCTAGCCAGGTCGCCTTTTGTGTATCCATTATGCTGGGATTCAGAGATGAAGAAATGAACTATACATATACATATAGTCGAGTACGATGATGCTCGTAGAACGAGGGCGGATGAACTGTTGTAAGTCTAAACTAAATCAACGGTAGCTGGAGGGGCTTAATTTGAATCATCCCCAAGGAAGCAATTAAGTTTAGCCAATACGAGATTTTCAGCTATGTTGCCGTGATGGGAAGGATGATCGCTGCTGTTGTGTATAAATTGCAAACAGTACTATAAGTGCTAGAAACTCAAACATGAGCAATGTGCATATACGTTTGCACGTACATCATTGACCTAAATTGGAGGAGTAAATGAGTTAATGGAATAAATGCAAACCAACAGTATTAATACAATCGAAAGGATACAAGACACTGCTTATTGCACGTGGATAATGAAAATGATGAAAATAGGTAAAAAGGTTAATCTGTAGCCTGATTGATCCACTTAAATCTGTGAAGCAGTTGCTTATAGTAGGCACGCATAAAGTCATACATATGTATGTATGCGTGGATATTTTGCTTTCTATGATTGGTGCATGAAGATGACAGAGTTTGGCCGCAGGACTAGCTGTCGGAAACGTTCCAGTGAAATTTATGAATTCATCATCAACTTAAAAAGGACGAGCTGTTCTCTTCGCTGTCATTTTTCACTTCAGGCACTAAGGTGTACGCCAATATCGTAGTTGAATCTTTTTTCTGGAAATCCTGAAAGGACATATGGAAGCAGGGAAGCAGTAGAAGAAAAAAACACATTTTTTGTCAACCTTTGGAATTATTTTTGTGGCATGCTGAATAGCTGAATAGCATAGCTGAATTCGGTTTTTTGTTTTTGTATACAATATGATATTGGCAGAAAATTGTAATGTTATTAAGGTTAATACCATTGAAAGTTGTGGGCCCTCACTTCTCAAAGAGTGACCTTTTTGAACTACCGATAGAAGATGAAAAAAATTGTTTCATATTGTTTCACGTCCTTAAGCTAACACTTTTACATTTAAATGCTGGCAGCCCTTATATCTCTATGCTGCAGCTAACTTAATGCACTTTAACCAGCTGGAGTAGAAAAGAGATGCATATGTATTCATTATAAGGCCACCTGAACCTGAATCCCATAGGATGGTTTAAGGATTTAAGTAGCTCATAGTGTTTGTTACTGAGGACTAAGACGTTTTCTAGGAAATACAAATCTATATGACGCCTGTGAGCCTTCATTTCGTGTGAGATGCCTATGGCTTTAAGGCAAAGTGACACAAACTATTCCCAAGCTCGGTACTTCAAAAACTTCTTCAATTATACCACAGAAGAGCTTCCACCCCAGCCTCTGTCTCTTCATTTTCCTTATGCCTGTCTTGAATAGTTGAAGGAATGGCAGTTCTCTGTCAAATGTGTTTACTTTGTCTGTATTCTCAGGACACTACGGTCGGAAATTCAAGATCCAAATGGATTGTTTTTATTAAAATTGTCTTAAACGAGATCAATGATTTTCAAGAGCCATTTTTCTCACGAGGTCGGTGTGACCATTTGTCAATAGCTTTAATGACTTCTCACGGTTTTGTTATTTTTTGGGTAGCCCCATAACTCCGTCGGTGTAGAACTTCCGTAGTTTATCGCCAAAAAACTTGGGCTCATAGCGGATAATACTTCTCTAATCCCATCAAGCACCCACTTGTCTAGGAAAAAGTTAATCTTAGACTTGGAAATGCCGCAGAAAGGCTCAATGTTTTGAGCGCTGTTTAACTATCACAGAGTATATTGATAGTTATTGCTGTTATATCAGCAGTCTCCAGGTTTAGGTTGACGCACGTCAGGATGGCGTCTAATTCGGCTTGGAAGATACTGAGACTCATTCCGAAAGCCTTCGAGATTTTCCGATTTGATCCAAAGATGCGAGTGCCAACGCCGGAGCCCATCTTGGAGTCATCCGTGTACCACATAAGGCCCTTGACATTGAACAAGGGATCGCCGATTTCACAAGCTGTGCGGTTCGGAATCAGTATCTCAAATCTCTTGTCAAAAATGCGCGTGTGTGATAATACATCCGAGACCATGGTAATCACATCCAGCTCAGGAAGATGTTGCAAAATGGACGTGTGTCTACAAGTTGGGCCTGTTTCTGAACGGAGAATTCTGATTACATTGCGTTTTGCGACCTTTTCAACATATAGGTCCAGTGAAGTAAGTCCAATCAGTACCTCTTGGGCTGTCGTGGAGCGCTGAGCGCCTTGTTAAACTTTTGTCCACCATACTGCAGACGCATAAGTGATGATAGGTCTTACTATCGCGGTATATGTATAACAATTGGATCACCTTAAGTTTTAATCCCCTGGTTTTACCCTAAATGTATCGACAGGCCGTGGTACAGTTGTTAGTGTGTTGGACTCTGACGCGCGATGAGCGAGTTCGAATCTTGATAACACCAACGCCATCGCATGTGGCGGTACAGCCCATGACGACCAGAGCCAGGCTTCTCTCAATCACCCATTTTTTTTTTTTTCATTTTTTTTTTCACACAGGTGAAAAGGACCTACAGCTAATTCCGATTCCGAACGGCGTAAGTCGAGAAGCTTTTTCACGACACGTATACTACGGAGGTTTCGCCAGTACCCCGCCAAGGACACACGTCGCGAAATAAACATCCGATGGCGTTGGTACTGCCGAGATTCGAACTCGCTCATCGTGCTCACCCCTGCGCCACAGCGCTATTCAGTCAACAAAATTTTAAAGGATATTTGGGGCCTCTGACAAGTCAAATTCGAAAACAGCAGCTAATTTTTTGGAAAAATATTGTCGCTTTAAAATGTGCGAAACCATCAAGTGAATATCGTGCTAATTGTAAACAAACACGCCAAAGTCTATCAATATCAAGGTCATGGTGACTGCTCATTACTATCGTCGCATAGCCGGTTTCGATTACTTCATTAATGAACCTGCCAAACTCTTTTCTGGTAGTTGCCTAGATGAAGCACTTGACTCAAGTGTGTTTCTGTCTCTTCAACGGTCATCTTGTGATAATTTCTAGAAGGAAAATGTGGTCTAGGTGCGACCCGCAAGGCCCACACGACTAGCTTCCCAGTGGGAAAAATGAAAACACCCATTTAATTTAACTTTTTTTTTTCATGGGGGGTTATAAGTTTGAGGTGTCTGTGTGTCTGCCTGTGGCATAGTATCTCCTGAACGAATGGACCGATTATGAGGCTTTTTTCATTTTGAAAGCTATTTTGATCGAAATGGTTCTTAGCTACAATTTGTGAAGAACTGTTCAGGTGTTTCAAGGTCATTAGCTCCTTTTCTTAGCTAGGTAATGTATCGGTTCTCATCCGATCACCGCAATCAACCAGCATCAGCCGCGGCCGGTACCTAGCCGCCTTTGTGCTGAAGCTCCATTTAACCCAGGGTAAGGAAACGCACACTCATGTGCGCACATTAAACAATCTATTGCTCATTAACTACTCACGTGCGTGTGCAATTTCGATAGCTGAAATTTTCTATAAAATATTATAAAAATGGAAAATAAAAAAAAAAGTTCCAGTCAAATGTTTCCATGTTTTATCATTCTGAAAACAACAACAACTCATTTTAGCTCACGTATGCGAGTGTGTGCATTTATGGAAACTCACCCCATGTGCGCACTCCACATGTGCGTTAAACAAAACCCACCCTACAGAGTGCACATAAGTGTGCGTTCTCTTTAACGAATGTCATCAGTAGTTCCCTTCTTTCCTTGTTAGTTCAGTTAAAAACAGATGTTGCTGAAATTAAGTCTAAACTAATTGTTAGTGACACTATCGAAGCGTAAAATAGCTCGGTCACTACTAAAAAATTAAATCATAATGAGGGAAACACCGTAAACATGAGTGGGTCACCAAATATGCCGCTAAATGAACATACTGCGTCTACTTCCCAACAACAACATGCAACTGCGCCATCTGAACACCAATAATGTTACGAAAATCACCGCAAATGGGAATGACTGGGCGCAAGTAGTGCAGAGCAGGAAGCGCAAATTTCAACCAAGCTCCTCATCATCAGTTGATCCTTCACAATTGAGTATTTATGTTCAAAATGCGGGTGGATTACATACAAAAACAAACGAGCTTTTCATAACCTCTTCTCTGCATGATGAGATAATATTAACTGAAACCTATTTAAAAGAAGATTTTCTATCTTCGGAAGTCTTCGACTCATTTTATGTCGTCTATCGCATCGATCGCCCACTTGAATCTGGGATGGAACGAGGCGGACGAGTCTTAATCGCAGTAAGATCTACTCTTGACAGCCGGCAGTTTGATTTGCCAACACATTCATCATTTTTCGAGCAACTCTGTGTTTACGTCAGAAGTAAAAGTAATGAAATTTATATTATTGTAAGGTATATGTATTAGGCCGCACATTAGTTTTTAATTATATGCTCAACTCATACCCGACATAAACGAAGTGATAAGAAAGTTAACAATTTATCAGTTTCCATGGGTGCTAGGTAATTTTAATATTGGTGACGTAGACTGGTGTTTCTTGGATGATGAACAAACTCTGGTGTTTGGTCCCATTTAATGTCACTACAGATATTGGCACTGAAGTTGTCGACTCTCTAGCATCGCTAGATAAATATACAAAAATGGTTTAGGTAGGATGTTGAACTTTATTTTCCGTAATGATGATATGAAACACCATCTATATATGTATTATGTATATCTGAATTTCCTTTAGCTAATAATCAATTTCTTAAATGCAAAAATGTAAATGGTTTGAACCTTAACTTGAGAAAGGAACTTGTAATAAAGGATCGTCTTACAAGCTTCCATGGTTTAATAAAAGAATAATAAGAAAAATAGAAAATGTTAAAAATTTGAAACGTTCGAAAATCACTTGTAATCCTGAGGATCGATCTAATTTTTTCAACTTTGCAGAGAGTTCGATTTTCTAAATAGATGTTTGTGTCGTCAGCATATTAGTGCTGCCGAAAGAAATATTAAATAGAATAGCAAATCTTCTTGGGTTTTCATAAATTCCAAACGACAAAGCTCTTTTCTCCCAATCAACAATGGAACTTGACGATGAAAAGTCTAGCGATATACTATCGTCATATGACGATGTTCTTGGAGGTCTGATCGAATTAGATTCATCTAAAAAAGCTGGGGTGATCTTAGTTCCCCCACTTAATTCCACACATTGAGGACATAGATGGAAGTTTTTAAGAATGAATGAAACAAATGTTTTTTTTTTTTTTACTTTGCAAAGTAGAATATTTTATTAATAGAAATTGAATAAAGCCATTTTTCCGTACAGAGTGTTGAGTCCGTTCAAAAAGGTTAAATCAAATTCCATGTAGAGCCTACGTAAAAATAAGAAATCGTGATTTTATAATATTCATTTAAGGAGTATTAATATTTAACCATTTCAACCGGAATTCTGATTAGCTGCTTGAGAAAGCTGATTAAGCAAATTCTGTAAATATTGTCCAAGGGGACACGGAGGAGCAGCATCTTGAGATTGAGCTGAAGTAACAGCAACGGCTATTACAACAATTAAAAGCACAAAGAAGAAACCGAATTTAGAAAACATCTTTCAAGTTTGAATGTCACCAACTTATGATCAAAAAGCAGTTTAACTTCTGCTTAAATACTACTCAAGAAGTCATGCAAAAATTTACTGAGCTTTATAGGTTCTGCGTCAATTCTACACCTGTTTAAAGAAAATAACAAACAAACTCGTACATTTTTGGAGAAACAGATGTCTTGAGTAATCAGCAAAGTTGAATTCGTTGTGTAAGCGGTATTAACTATTTGCACAAGTGTACCTTGAATTTGAATCTGTTCGATATGACTCTTATAAATGATACTTTAATTGGAAAAAGTGCGTATTCAATTTAAGGTTGGATTTCGTCCAAATAAATGTTATTCAATACCATTTGGTTGATTGGGGGAAGCTAGGCTCCGGTTTTTTATGTGATATGAGGCCACTATACTAGAGGACGCCGTGGCGCAGTGGTTAGTGTGTTGGACTCAGGCGCACGATGAGCGAGTTTGTATTCCGATAACAGCAACGCCATCGAATGTTTATTTCCGACGTCCCTCCTCGGCGGAGTACCCCCGTAGTAATTTTTTCGTGAAAAAGCTTCTCGACTCACGCCGTTCGGAATCGGCATTAAACTGTAGGTCCCTTTCACCTTTGTGAAAAATAAATCACACACAAAACGGGTGATTGACGGAAGCTTGGCTCTGGTCCTTCATGGGTTGTAACGCCACCAAAGAAGAAGAGGGCCACTATACATATGTACATAAATTGGCCAGCCTTAGTTCCAAGGTTTCTGGTATAATGCTATTCTCCGGACTCAATTCCACCTGCTCTCTATTATTTAAAACCGGTTTTTTCGATACTAGCCAAGGCCCGTTGTGTTGCTACGAGTGGGGGGTTTACCCCCTATTCATGAAACCACTTAGTGCTTCTTGAATAATTAAAAAGGTCAGTTATCCTTAGCCGCTGAACAACGGTCAAGTCGTTAAGAAAGTCGGAACCTAGGTAGCGTTTTCTGATTGAAGAGAGAGCCAAACAGGCGCAGAATAGGTGATGAATGGATTCGACCTCCTCTTCGTCTGAGCAGCTTCTGTAGAAATCATTCGACACTTGCCCTAGTTTTTGTGCGTGACTGTCAATGAGACAGTGGCCGGTGATGACACCAATAATTTTGTAGATGTCAGTTCGTGTTAAGGAAATGGCCAGGTTTGCCTGGTGATGAGGCAGGTGTGCACCTGGGCCCATCTCAGGTTCATCTCAGCCATGGCGAGGTTTGAGTTTGAGGTTTAAGTTTAATGGCTACTAGAGGTTTGATTGTTGCGCCGTTCCTTGTCTGGCGAGTGTGTCAGCTGTCTCATTTCCTGATATATCTCAGGAAATGTTTTGGTACCCATAGGAGATGTACATATATAAAACTATTCGGCCATCTCGTTAAGAGATAGGCAGGAGTCAAGGCTTACTTTTGAAGTGCACACATAGAACTCCAGCGATTTCAAGGCTGCTTGACTGTCTGTGAGGATTCGTATATCCGTAGTAGATATTACGTCCCACTTCAGCCAACACGAGGACTCCTTTACTGTCAACAGCTCCGCTTGAAAAACGCAGCAATGATCCGGTAATTTTAAAACTTGGCTCAGGTTTATTTATTTGCAGAATACTCCGTTGCCCATCCCATTTTTGGTTTTTGAGCTTTTTTTGCACGCTCGATTGTGTTGTCCTTCCAAGTTAGTTTCCTATCTAGTACTATGCCACAAGCAGAGTAGGTTAACCTGGTGCCGAGTGAGGTAACTGGGCATGTTTCCGTAATCTTATGCCTTCCGGTGAACAGCACAAGCTCCGTCTTCTGGGGGTCTACCCCGAGTCCATTGTGTTGTGCCCATGTGCACAGTATAGAGAATGCGGTACACATACGATCGTCCAGTGTGGATGGGTACTTGCCTGAATTGGCAATAGCAACCTTGTCTGCGTAGACAATAACATCGAGGCCTTCTTTCTCCAGTTTGGTCAGTAGTTAATTTGCAACTACATTCCAGGGAAAAGCGGAGAGGATCCACCTTGAGGGGTACCTCTGGTAACTGATTTGAATGTTACTTGGCTGCCCCATTTAGAGTAGATTTTAGATGTTGAGAATAACTCGCCAATCAACTCTAACAAAGTCCTCTCCACTCTTAAGCTTTCTAGCCCTTTCATTATTGCCTTCGAAGTGACATTGTTGAAAGGGCTCCCTATGTCTGGGAAGGCTGCTAAAGTGTATGTTTTAAGATGGATTGATCTCTCAATTTTCCTCGCCAGTGTATGCAAGGCTGTTTCGACAGATCTACCCTTGCAGTAGAAGTGCTGTGCCTTAGAGATTAGGCTATGGATCGAAGTTGTGGCGTATACGTAAGTTTATCCGCCTTTCTAGTGTTTTTAATACAAAGGATGATAGACAGATAGGCCATAGGTCTCAGGGGGAAGTGCTGAAGCTTCTGCCTGCCTTGGGGATGAAGAATACCCTTGCGCACTTCCACTTTTCTTGATTGTGTCTCCAAGCTAGGCAGCCTTTAAGATAGTGTCTAGCCATGGTATTATCCACTCCATAGTTTGTTCAAATTCCATGGGTTAGATTCCATCCGGCTTCTTCGAAAACTAGCCCGTAATGCCCACAATTGTTTTCCTTATGAAGAGATCAATCCTAGTCTTATGTGATTTAGCTGGGGGGCTCCAAGTATCGGTCGTAGTTAGAGCGTTCTAAACTTTACGGCATACAGTATTAATATTATGAACCTAAATAATGGGCTCTTTTTACAGAGACCGAAACGAATACGGGGATCTTCTGCCCCGTCCGGGCTACATGAAAGGTGCATCAAACTTCCCAACCAAGTACTACCATTTTGCTTCGAAATATCAAAGATCTGAGTGGCCTGACATTAACATGATGGAACACAACTCCTTTTCTATTCGACCTATCTGGTCGCTCTTTCTTGATACCTTCATTTAAATGTTCGCCGTGCGCATAGTACTCTCGTTGAACATGTACGTATTTAATCCATATTTCATCTCCCGTAATAATTCGCTTCAAAAATGGATCGATTTCGTTACGTTCCAGCAGCCTTTCACTTACGGTAATTCGGTCAATCGAATTTCCTTGCATTCACTCACATGGTACCCAAACATCTTTGAATAGTCTACTCTTTTTAATGATGCCAAACTGTAATAGGGTTCACGTTTAGTGCTTCCATTATGTCCTAACAGCTTGAGTGCCGCTCCTGCCCCATCAGTTGCAAACTTTTTCCGTGATTAGACGACTAGAGCGAGACTGAAACGTCACCTTTCAGGTTCACGTTCACTTGGCAGAACGGATTCCGTGCTTCCCTTTATACGTTCATCGTCCTAGAAACGACGAAATGCAAATTTTCTAGATGCGGACGATACCTACTCCTAATAAAATGTTGTCAAGTAATTGGGTGTTACTCAACCAGCAATTTCCCTATGACTGCGTGCTTAAAAAACTGGAAAAAGGTGCCACATAAATTGGCAGATGGAGGAACATCAAAATAAATGAAATCCTACTGGGCAGATAAAGAAGAAGATTGTTTTATCACCACAGAATTTTAAATGCAACATATTCGGCAAGCCATGATCGATCTGAACGGAATACCATGTTAGAGTTTGATGAGTTGAGCAGTATATGGTCTAGTATGAGCTGTTGAAACCTTGTGAAACTGCCAGTACCGGCTGCTTCCACCAACAACTAATCAAATGACTCTATGAAAAGGTTACTACAGTGGACATATATCAACCGTATTAAGCCCAGTTTGACATTTGATGATGTTATACAGCCGTGAAGGCATTCATTATTAAGTCTTCTATTAAGTCTCCTCCACTCCATATTTACGCAAGTCGGCCGAAAACGGTACGCAGAATTTTTCTCTCAAAACGATTAAGGGCCTCCTCTTCCACTTTTAATAAGGTTCATGTTTCTGCCAATAAGGTAGGGCAAGGTTGATAAGGGTCTTGTACATGGCTACCTTTGTTTTCCGAGAGAGGGCTCCGCTTCTCAGTTGCCTCCCGAGCCCAGTTATTCTGCGTTTGATTCCTCATAGTATACTTGACAAGAAAAAGCTTTTCGACTCAAGCTGTTCGGAATCGGCATTAAACTGTAGGTCCCTTTCACCTACGTAAAAAAAAATGAATCACACACAATATGGGTGACTGAGAGGAGCTTGGCTCTGGCCCTTCATGGGCTGTAACGCCACCAAAGTAAGCAATATGTGCGCCCTGGCCAAGACGCAGGTGGTTTTGTGTCCTTTTTCGACGACAGCATATGTTTCATCGTGACCTCATTTACCGCCAGTCCCATTTTAGCCGCTTTCGCCTCAATACTAGCTGATTTCGTCCAACTATGTCAATGTTGAGCAGTTGTATACGGACTTGAAAATTATGGTGCCCCTCGTATTGACCAGTGACTTTTGCCACTGTTGAAAAGATCACACGAAAACGAGTCGTTTTGTAAAAAACTTTTTTGACATAAATGGTATCGGTCAAGTCGCTTCCGATCCTGATGGAGCAGCTAGAGTTCTCCAATGTCATCCTGCACAATCTGATGAGTTTAGCAGGGATGTCAAAACCAGACATGGCGTTGTATAGCTCGTCTCTATGTGGCTTTAAGTCGACAAACAGATAGTGGATGTCGATCTGGAACTTTTTGGTTTTTTCCAAGATCTGCTGCAGTGTGAATACTTGATCGATAGTGGACTTCCCGGGCCTGAAACCACACTGGTATGGGCCAACCAGATTATTAACCAACGGTTTCAGGCGTTCGTACAGTGCCACAGAGAAGATTTTATGGGCCATGTTCGGGAGACTTGTACCTCTGTGATTGATGCAGAAAAAAGGGTCTCCTATCTTCCGATACTAAGATTCCATTGGTCGGGCACGCATTCCTCTGACCACTCTTACAGATGAGCTGGTGCATACTCCCAACCAGGTCATCTCCAGTTACCTTAAATAGCTCTGCAGGTAGTCCGTTTGTTCCAGCAGTTTTGTTGGTCTTTAGCTTATAAAAAGCATTCCTAACTTCGTCACAGGGGGACAGAATTCTCTGCTATCATCCGTTATGTATGGGTCATTCTGCCTGACAGCAGGATCTGTTTCGTCATCGCTGTTATACAATCTGCAGAAGTGGTCTTTCCAGATTCTTAGTAGCGACTGGGAATTCACTACTAGGTCTCCATTTTCGTCCCTGCAGCAAAGTTTGCTTTATTCGTTTATAAAACCTCCAAACATCATTCCTGCAATAGCCGTGGGGTGGCCGTCGTGCAGTGGTTAGCATCATCGACCGCCGAGCGAAAAGTCTATGGTTCAAATTCGCTTCATAGCAAAGAAAAAGTAATTCCTGTACGGACAAAAAGTGTGCAACGCAGTTGTGAATGGAAAGTGACCAGACGTACTGCTGCAGGCATAACTCTCACAGTATATGGTCAACTGAAATTCATTCTCTGCGTATGCAAAACTAAAGTGCTCTAACGAATTACTATGGACTATAACCAACGCGGAATTTGGTCGGCTCTCGTCCTATCTAAGTCTAGGACAACCACCCCTGAGAGTAGGGAACGAACATCAACGACCCCAACCACTGCACTCCGTTCAGGTTGTGTGTGTCAACACATCATAAGAGAATATAAAAAAAAAAGAAAAAACTCTTGAACCTGCGCGAGTCCCTAAAACAAAAAAAAAAAAAAAAAGCTGCGAGCTTCTCCTGCTCTCTTTTTTGATTTAAGAAGCTTCTGCTCCTCCCTCCTCTTCTGCGCATAATGCTCATGAGCAGCTCTCGTCCTTCTATGTAACGCCTCTTAATATGATAGGCTTTCTGCTTGGCTGCGTGTGCCCCTCTACACTCGTCGTCAAACCATGGGCTTATTGTTGGTGGCGTTTTGAATCCCAGGACTTCAGACACCAACGGGTCCATTGGTGTTGTACGGTCTTAACAGGTGTTGGAGGGTTTTCCGGGAGCTTGAGGGAGACGCGATTGGCATAGGCTCTGGCGGTCTCTTGCATTGTGACGTTGTATGGCACTGGCCTTACTCGATTTTTCTGGGCCAGGCATATTCGTAGTCGTAGCCTGACTGCCACAAGATAGTGGAAGGCTTCTCGGAAGGTACGTACATCCAGAATATCGGATGCGTGCCTGCCATCAATCGCAATGTGGTCAATCTGGTTGACGGTTGATTGATCCGGCGACTACCAAGTCCCCTTGTGGATGTTGAGATGTTGAAAACCCGTGCTAGCAACTAGAAGATTTCGTCACGTTGCGAAGTTTATCAGCCTAAATCCATTTCCGGATATGGTGCTGTGTAGGCTGTGCTTGCCCACAACCCAATCAAAAGCGACCTCCTTGTCGCTTGTCCCAATTTTAACATCGTAATTGGGACATTGGCCACATGTTCTATCTAAGAGATTGTAAAAGTAATTTTTTGTAGCGTCATCCTTTTCCTCGTTGAACGTGAGCGCAACTTAAGCTGATGTTACCGAATTCAGCCTTGATGCGGACTGTTATGAGGCTTTTGCTTACATGCCGGAAGCTCAAAACTTTTTGCCTAATTCTGCCTCTAATAACAGATGCGTATCCGAATAAGCGTTGCCTTCTCTCCTTGCCGTAATAGATGTCACAGTTTCTCATTCCCTTTTTGCCCGGTCCATTCCATCGCACTTCCTGGAATTCGGTAACATCTCTCTTATAGCAGTCTAGGACATCCGCAGGTTGTTCGGCTGCACGTGGTCCAAGTACAAAGCCGAATATTATTTTTCCTTCTGTTTTCTGTCCTGGATCGTCTAACCGATGACGTCGGTTTTTTTTAATACGAGGCTTTCTTCGGTTTTTGAAGTGAAATGTTTCCATGGGTAGTGCATACATAACGGCTGAAAACTTCATCAGTTCTAAGTTTCGTAATTACGCGTGGAATAAACCCAATCCTATGTCAATATCATCTTTGGTTCTCGAGATAATCGAGTACGCACATGCGCACATACGTACATACACACACAGATATGTCAAAATGTGGAAGTTAAAAATGTGGTCTAGGTGCGATCCGCAAGGTCCACACGACTAACTTCCCAATGGGAAAAACCGGCCAAGTGCGAGTCGAACTCGCGCTCGAAGGGTTCCGTACCATCTGTATATATAAATATGAAAGAGACTATGTATGTTACCTCATCAGTCATCGCATTAAATCACATTTTTTGTATGATGACAGAACTTGGTTGCAGGCATGATGGGATATAGTTGATCATCAAATAATGGTAAATATGGGCAAAAGGTTTGCAGCTAGGATTAATACATCAAAGACACAAAAGAGATCAAAGCTGGGAAGTTTGCTACTGGTTGTGGGATATCGTCAACTAACCTTAGTTCAGTATGTGACCAAGGGGATTTTTTGGATGAAAATCTTGTCTGTTGTATGGGAGCCCCCCTTAAGTATTGATTTTGTTCTGTTTTTAGTATTTGTCGTGGTAGCGGTAACAGAAATACAACTGTCTAACTATCACGGTTCATGAGATACAGTCTGGTGACAGACGGACGGACGGGCAGCGAAGCCTTAGTAATAGGGTTCCGTTTTACCTTTTTTTTTTTTTCATTTTTAACCCCCGACGCAAAAAGAGGGGTGTTATAAGTGTGTGATGTCTGTGTGTCTGTATGTTGCATTGTAACTCCTGAATGAATGGACCGTTTATAATGCCCTTTTGTTTTCTTTTTGTTTTTGAAAGCTAACATGGTCGAAATTTGTGAAGATATGGTCAGGTATTTCAAGGTCATTAGCTCTTTTTGTTAGCTGCGGTGGGATTCTTAGACGAATAATGGGTAATGTATCGGTTCTCGTCCGATCACCGCAATCAACCAGCAGCGAGTGCGGTCAGTACTTAGATGGGAACCGCTTGGAAATACCGCGTGTTATTGGCATCAAGGCGCTGTCGCTCCATGTAGCCCAGGGTAAGGAAACGCACACTCATATGCGCACATTAAACAATCTATTGCTCATAAACTGCTCACGTGCGTGTGCAATTTCGGTTGCTGAAAGTTTCTAATTTAGACTTTATAGAAAATGAAGCCATCTTAGACTAAAATATTATAAAAATGTAAAATGAAAGAAATGTTCAAGTGAAATGTGTCCATGTTTTGTCATTCTACAAACAACTCCCGAGCAGTAAATCAACTTATTTAAACATAACCCACCCTACATAGTGCACATACATACGTGTGCGTTCTCTTTCGAGCATATGAAGTATGCACAGTTTCCATAAATCCACACACACTCGTGTTTATGAGCGAAAATGAAAATGCTCATAGCCAATTACTCATGAGCGCGTTCGTTTAATAATTGTTCGTTGGGTAGTGCACACTCACGAGCAGCTTATGAGTGTGCGTTTCCTCACCCAACTACAACACTGTCCGAGCAATCTCGAATGTATCGGTTATCGTCCGATCACCGCAATGAACCAGCATCGGGTGCGGTCAGTACGTAGATGGGGGACCGCTTGGGAACACCGCGTGTTGTTCATTTTTTTTTTTGCCTATTTTTCAGTTATTTAATTTCTAACAAAAAAACAGCTGCACCGATTTTGCTGAAAACTTATTCAGTACCAAGTTGCATAATTACGCGTGGAATGAACCCAATCTTATGTCATTATACCATTTTTGGTTCTCGAGATAACCGAGCGGGAAATTCCGAAACGTACATACGCACATAGGTACATACACACACACATACATCTCTGTAAAATCCTTGGATTTGCATTCTGGTGACCTTGAAACGTGGAGATATGCCGAAATTGGGAATTCGCAAAATCGGCCCCATTACAATAACTTCCCATTGGGAAGTTAATAAATAAAAAAAAAAATAATAATAAATAATCTTTTGATACTTCTTCAGAAACTAGCCATTAAAAGCGTAACCTCATCCATTTAACTTAGTAATAAGTCTATTATTTGAACTCATTATATACGTACTTGTGAACTTAGGTAACGCGCTTCACACGGCGAAGGATTCTTTAAGAATGAAAGCTTGTCAGTTGCTTTATAATTGGTGGCAGTCCAAGCGTTACTTCTTCTTTTAGTCTCAGTGAAATAGAATCCTGTTCTTTTCTTTCAATTCTATATGGTATTAAAACTGCATCTAGCATACTTAACGCATAAAGAAGTGTCTGTCCTGTGCATTTGCAGAACTTACAAACATATATACCGTACTCATAGAGACTTATTACGATTTCAGTGCTTTTAGAGCGTAGTAACGCAGAGGTGATTGGCCTTGTGTGAGTTTGCTCTAAGTGGTCCTTGACTACACGACATTGCTTCCAAGTGTAGCTGCCATACTATACCATATGTATGAACGCCTTCTAGATGCAAACTGATTATGAAGATGAGCTTATAACGTTTGAAGAGCTTGTTGTTCGTCCACTCTTCACCTACAAAGCCATTTTAAATTGCTTCCGAGATACATGGCAATACGTTCCGTCTATCTCCCCCATCCGCATTCACAATAAAATCCACGTTTAATGGCTACTTTTATTCGCAACAAACAACCGTCGTTCGCTTTTATCGCCACCCCATACTACATCAGCAATAATTACATATGGCATATCCAAGTATATACTAGAGTTTGATAAATTTGATGGATCCAATTTATTGACCGGCATTTGCAAGGCACGTATAATGTTTAGAGACCCATCATATGAGTATTTAAGAAACGGATTGATATTATGCTTTGCTTTATATCTCTATATCTTATCGACTTGTGTTAATTCCGTTGTGTTTTATCGTTTATTTGCAGGCAACTTTTATCGCCTAATATTCAACAGAAACACTACCATGTTGGAGGGTACCTTTTGGATGGTAATAGACATGTAAGTATATCTCATTCATATTAAAATCCGTTTATGATAGAAGTCGACGAACTCGGATTCAGTTTTTATTCATTCTTGATTAGATACTTCTTGATATACTACCTCCAGGCATTTGCCCCCCTGAATAGCTTGTGAATAAAAATTACTTTTCACGAGAATACCTACACAATACCATAGACACTTCCTATTGCTATTAATTAAATTTCGCGCTCAAGTGCAATTAAAAAGCGCCTGTCTAGCGTACTCAGCTATATTTAATTAATACTTAGATGGAACATTCTTCCGCACTTGTTCGTTCTAATTTTTATTTCTATTCCAAATTGTTCAGCTTTTAGATACAGTTGCATGGGAACGCACCCTGTTGTTACGCAAGTTGTTAACGCAACGTTTTTCTTTCTTTGGTTTTTGATTTTCTATTTTATTTTTTTTTTTAATTAAATTTGAAAGTTTTTGGTTGGGTTAGCAGTGAAAATCCCTGTCGACGTTGATGTTGAATTGTTGTCTATTGAAAAACTCAGCTATTATTCTTTCGCTTTGATGTGTTGACTTAGACAGTGCGTTGGCGAGAAAAAATTGCTTTACAAAGTAAGCAACAGATGCTAGTGTACTTCGGTGTATACATGGTCAGGAGCGTCAGTTCAATTGTGTTGCACTGAATTGAGGTTAAAGTTGTTGACGTACTTTGTTGATTTTTTCCTACAATGTAACAAAGTAAACTAATACCTTGCATGCACCTGTGAACACTGCAAACAACAGTGAACATTTCTCACAATCTACTGCATATCTGTAACGAGTTCGAGGAAATCTTTTTACCAACTCTTACACCAGCCACATAGACCTAGATTTTTGCTTATGTTCTAACTCGCTAGCACTTTATAAATAGAATAAATAGAAACTGTAACTCTTTGCATTCCTAACCTAGCAGTCGAGTTATCTGGCCCAGTTTTTAGATCGACATTCAAACCAACCTTTTGGATGGTTTCCTGAAAGGTAGGTAGGTAGGACCGTAGCCTTCTCAGAAATGAGAAGAACACACATAGGCCAGGGAGGCCCGTTGTGCAGCTACGAGGGAGTTAAGCCCCCTATTCGTGGAACCATTTTGTACTTCTTAAGAAATTAATGCTGAACTTCGGTCAGATCGTTAAGAAAGTAAAATCCCAAATATCGTTTCCTGATTGTGCAAAATGCCGGGCAGGCGCAGAGAAGGTGATGAATGGATTCGAACTCCTCCTTATCTAGACAGCTTCTTCGAAAATCATTCGGAATTATATCTAGTTTTTGCGCGTGACTGCCAATAAGGCAGTGTCCAGTGATGACACCAATGACTTTGTAGGTGTCAGTTCTTTTTAGTGAGATAGTACTCCTAGTCCGTTGACTATCGAGCCGGGGCCAGGTTTGTCCCTGAGTCCATCTCCAGTTCGTCTCGGCGCTGGCGAGATTTGTAAGATTAAGTTTAATGGTGGCAAAGGGTATTCCCCCACAAGCCACGATTGATTGTAGCGTCGTTCCTTTCATTTCCTGGGATGTCGCTGTGTCCCGGTACCCAGATAAGTTGTATGTTGAATTGTTCGTCCATCTCGTTAAGAGATAGGCGACAGTCGAGACCAGTTTTTGATGTGTACACAAAGGACTCCAAGGACTTTAAGGCTACTTGACTATCCGTGAGAATGCGGATATCCGTGGTGGATATCACGTTCCACTTCAGCCAAGACAAGGCCTATTTTATTGCCAACAGTTCCGCCAGGAAAACGCTGCAGTGATTTGGTAATTTTAGAGCTTTGTTCAGCTTAAGTTGTTTGCAGAATACTCCACTACCCACCCCGTCGTTGGTCTTAGACCCGTCAGTGTAAAAATCTACGCAGTTTCTGCGGGGTTGAGTCTGACGAGTCCAGTTTTGTCTGTCCGGGTAGATCGTTGTAAAGTTTTTTTCCAAGACTGTGGTGGGTTCTGTGAGGTCTAAGTTTTCTGCCAGAGTTGACCTGTTATTCAGGGTGGAGGAGTGGCCAATGACATAGCTCGTCCAGTTCAAGTTGGCTTTGAGTCTTATGGCCGTTTGTGTGGCAATTTGCTTGCCGAAAATATCGAGTTGTATAAGATCGAGTATCATGTTAAGCGCAACCGTTGGGGTGGATCTGAGGGCCCCGGTAATGCACATACACGCCAACCTTTGAACCTTCTCGAATTGCTTGAGGAATGTTTTCTTGTTCAGTGCTGTCCACCAGACTATCGCTCCATACATTAGTATGGGTCTGACGACCGTGATGTAGTGCCATAGGGTGATCTTGGGGTAGAATCCTCATTTTTTCCCCAGGGCTTTCTTGCATGTGTAGAGAGCTATAGTTTCTTTTTTAGCTCTTTCGATTGTGTTGCTCTTCCAGGTTAATTTCCTATCAAGATATTTGGCATTGGAAGAATAGTTTAATCTGGTACCAAGCAAAATAATAGGACAGTGTTCCGGGATTTTGTGCTTTTTGGTGAATAGCACGAGCTCCGTTTTCTGGGGATTCACCCTGAGCCCGTTGCTATGCGCCCACTTGCAATTCTTTGCAATTCTTTGCAAGTGGGCCCATAGCAACGGGCTCAGGGTGAATACGGTCATTCAGTGCGGATAGGTATTTACCTGATATTGAAATGGCAACGTCATCAGCGTAGACAATAGCGTCCAATCCTTCTTTCTCCAGTTTAATTAGTAGTTCCTTTACACCTACATTTCAGAGAAGAGGTGAGAGGACCCCTCCTTGTGGGGTTCCCATCGTAACCACTCTGGTGGTTACTTGGCTTCCCCATTTGGAGTGAATCCTGTGCGTCAATAGTAACTCGCTGATCAACTCTATCAGAGTCGTCTCCACCTTTAGTTTCCTGATATATTTTATTATTTTAATTTCTTCACTGCACAGGCCTGGGCAGTAATTATCATATATCAGCTTTTCGTGTTCATCAGTTCACACCCATTTTTTTTTCAAACGACCGGGCTTTAAGCTTTTATAGATGGCCCCTGATGAGCACTAGAAGTCAACAATCAATAAATTGTCCGTATCGAAAATAGCGCGGCGAAAGAGAAATTTAAAGTCCTTAGCAATCCGAGGAGAAGATGTATTTCGTTTCGGAAGCATAAATAGTGTAGATTAGGCCAGTTGCCAGTGGAAGGTCAAGAGGAATATTAAAGGCTGCAATTGGGACAGATCTTATTGCTGCACCTATGCAGAGGTTTGTCGCTTTGTCCTCACTCTATGGGGATACAATAGATGCCCCTATCCAAAGCATTACCATTTCTTGCTAGCCGTCTTCTTGCAACAACAGAAGGCAGTGGTGACCCTCTTTAATCTATACCCAGAAAACATTCATTTGGTTGGAATTGAGTGTCTTCTAGTGGAAACAATAGTTTCGTTTCCGGATCATCATCCAGGTTACAAAGAGTACATAAAGCTTAATTAGGTCGCTTAACGCATTGAAATATTTGCCAGAGATGGCAATTGCAAAGTTGTCCGCGTCAAACTGCAGTCGCCTCTTTCCATTGCAATAACATTCATAGCTCGTTGACTGCTTTAAGGAAGAGGTGAGAGCACCTCGTCCTGTGAACCCCGATCTGGTGGCGGTAACACCGGCAAAACTATCTTTATGACTCTCCTCGTCAAAAGTTTTTCAATTCAGATCTGATTGATTGACTACTAAATTCATTCCCAATGTCGTGGAATGCCACCCAGATGAAGTTCATCTGTTCCATCAAATTTTCAACGTTGCTTTTAAGTGAATGAAGTATACTCTCTGCTAAGTTCGCATCTTAGCAGCCCGGTGTAATTGAGGTTGCTGCAGAAAGAAGAGTTCCAGAATTATCCAAAGTTTATTTAAAAGAAAGGACGAGAGGCTAATGTGCCTCAGATCCTTAATGTTGCCATGAGAGTCTTTCTCCTGAAGATCACAATCACCCACAGAAGGGCTAGTTATGCCATATCCTAGGGCTCAGTTAGTGAGATCTCATCCTGCTCGCCTGTTATCTTATAAGATTCTATGCCTTAAGTATTGTGGTTTTGGTTATTATATTTAGTAGAATAATTTGAAAAATCTCAAGGGACTCCAGGACTGCCTCTTGACTTTCTATATTCTTGCCTTAAGTATGCTGAGTGACGCTATAACGCAGGTCCAACAAGAAGATTATGCCTTGCTCTTCGGAACACTAAGCGGGACATCATCACTTAGTTATCCATAGTTAGAGTTATCTCAATCGACGCATGATCAGCCGTTGATTTGTACTTGAGTCAGTCAGTTCTCGTGCAATTCCTAAACAATGACCGTCTTACCTGGTGGCCAGACTTAACGTATCTATGAATGAAGAGAGAGAGAGGGAGAATGTTGCTATGACACTTCCACTCTGATGTTGTCTTTTATTACTAGCAAGAGATGTGGGTTCACACACAATGGTATATACAAATAAAATTTAATTTAGTATGTAGTCAATAAACAACTTCTCTTGTGCATTAAAGTAGCTGTTAGCCCTGATCGTATGCAATTGCTCCCCAGCATCAGAGCAGGTTTCTGTTTCAGATTGCCGGAAAGAAGCATGCCTTGAAAGTCGTGGGTAAACAGGCTGAGGGGAACCAGCCTTTCCTTAAGTACACATTTCTTTTAATCATTATGAGGAAGGAAAATTCAGGTACGTGAGAAAGTCACGGCCCTTGGAACAGGACGTTCTCTCGGTTGTTTTACCGTGGTGGCCGTGGTGCAGTGGTTAACATCATCAACCGTCGAGCGGAAGGTCTATATAGTCAATTGAAATTCATCCTCTGCGTATGCAATATAAACACCAAAAGAGCATGAATAAATTACTCAGAATTATAACCAACGCGAAATTTGGTCGGCTCTCGTCGTATCTAAGACAAACCACCCCTGAGAGTAGTGAACGAACATCTAGCACCCAAAACCACTGCACTCTGTTCGGGTTGTGTGTTAACATCATAAGAGTATATAAACTCTTGAACCTGCGCGTTATTGAAAAAAAAAGGCAGAGAAGGATAGCGGACGAAGCCTCCATGCGAGATTAATTTGAAAGACTCACAACCCCCAGTGCAGTAGTAAGGGTCTTTCACGTTTGAATCAAAGCCCATGTATCATGCATGGGATGCATGTCCCATTCTTCAAGGTATCATCTCTCATTCCCTCTTCTAGAGCAAGGCCTGTAAAAGTTGCACATTCCTACTCAGTGAATCTGCATGCGTAAACCCCGTCATAAAAGTTGCAACTATTCGTCATCATGACACCCTCCTGATTTTTATACTTTGTCAGACAGCCCAAAACTTGTAAAATCTTAACTTTAAGGTGAATTTACCACGATATATGATCCAGAGCAGGAGAATTTCATTTTCCGAGAACACATTTCATATTTAGTTGATCTTAAAAAGCTTAGAAAGAAACATTCGTAACCTGAGTGAACTTAACCTTCTAAATACTGAAATGATTAGATCTAAATACTTTCCCTGCTAACAGGTAAATTTTTTTTTTTAATAAGGGGCAACAGCTTCTTTGAAGATTGTTAGAGAGAACTCCTTATAATATCACTCATGCGCGAACATTAGTGAACTGACTGCATTCCAGGTGCTACCATTTGATAGTGTCCTTAATAGAGAAGCGTTCCAATGTTGTCACATGTCACGTTCTTCTACGAGAATTTTTTTTCAAAATCTTGTCCTTCAAATTAACAAGCGTGTACGATAAAAGCTTAGCTGTTAGCAACTGACAACCTTTTTCTCATTAGATGTCCACCTACATATGTTGCCACTTTAAAATGAGTACCTATGTAGTTCATCTTAGAGGTATAGATTCAAATTTCGTTGTGAGTTGTTGAAAAACAAATTGTAGTTTTAAGAACTCTATTGCCTTACCGAAGAGGGTAGGTTTAATTAGTTTATGCCTGCTTCTTCTTTTGGTGTAGGCGACTATAGTGCTCTTCTTTGGGTTGACATTTCGCAACAATTTTGAGTGCCCTTTGGAGGAGTTCCGGGATTCTGTCTTTGAATTTGCCTTTGGTTAGGATCACATGTCACCAGCATAGCCTTGGACATAGCAGCCATTGTTGTAGAGAATAGTAATCAGTTCATTGACAACGATGGACCATAGGAGGGGTGAGTGAGCCCTGCCTTAAGGGCAACCTTCCGCAGCCTTCACAATGATTGTATCATTGCCTAGTGGAGTGTTTATTTTCCTGTTACTAAGAATATCTATGTTGGATCCAGTTACATGTTATGTTATTTACCCATGTGCTAAGAATGGAACGTTGTATTTGGGCGTAATTGGTATTGCATCCTCAATATTTGTCACTAATTGATCCGTAGTTTATTGATCCGAACTGTTAGCTCCTGAAGAACATGGTTGATTTCCCAGCCTGGTAGGCGTATTTGTTACTGTAAAGAGGTGAACTCTTCAGAGGACTGTCCCTTAAGATTTAGGTATGGCTTTTGGGATAACTACCGTATTTGTCTCCAACCATGTGTGCAACACCTTCAGCGAGTTTCTAAGGACATTGAATTTGAAATTGTGAATTGCCAATAGTGTGGTATTCTTAAGATCGATAGAAGTGTCCAAAATTGTCACCAAATGTTTAACTGTGCCTCGAGCTGCGTTGCTACACTTGCTACACCTGATCCTGTACTTGGATCATAAACATACAGAGAAAATTATTGTGCGGATGCCATTTCGCTTCTTACTGGAATACATCACACCTTTCCTCAACTTCAATAATGTCGTGCATTTTCATTTTCCTTCCAGAGAAGAATGGAAAGCGTGCAACCCAGTCGCGGAACTTCAACTTCTGATGTTCACTGATGGCTCCAAGTTGGAACACGGACTAGGATCGAAAATATTCTCGACATAAGTTGAATATCTGTAAATGCATTCCATCTCCTCGATCGTTCGAGCATCTTTCAAGCTGAAGTGCCCGCCTTCCAGGAAGCGTGCAAGATGCTCAGTGTAGCCGGCCCAATTACACGTCCACCGCTATTCGTATCGACAGCTAAGCCGCTATTAAAGCTTTTGCGTCTGCAACCCATTTCTTTGAAATGATGGATCAATGCAAGAAGCAAATTAAACGAGCTGGCGGCTGGACTGATATCAGGCTCCTTTCAGGACACAGCAATATAGAGCAGAATGAAAGGGCCGATGAACTAGCCACGAGGGACCACCTCAAACTCCCCTACCGAAACTGTTCGCCTATCGCTAAACGTTTTAAAAGGCAACATCCTGCAGCACTTTTTTAATATAGCCAACCGTAGGTGGGCAAAATCCTATTTAAAAAAAAACATAACAAACGACCTCCGAGCTGCAATCGTGGTAGTCAGTACGGGCCACACTCACTGCCGTAGTTGCCACAGATTCTGCGTCTTTGGCAACATGGTTACATCCCTTAGGTTTCACGAGTTTAGTTGCATCAAAACGGCACCACTAAACGCCGTAAGCGCTAATTGTTACCGCTCATAGTTGGGTAGCCACTTCAACCTACCTACCCCCTTCAGAGAGATTGAATAATGTCGCATGATATTAGATATTTATAGATGTCTGAGCCCTTCCTCGGCTTCAAGACTTCTGAATCCTTTTTCGGTTTTTGAGAAAAGTTTTTACAAATTGTTTTCAGTTTTACTTACTATTGCTTACTTTTGCTGGTTGTCTGGGCACTTCATTTCCTAAAGCTACAAGTACCTGAAGACTGGTTAGCTCACGAGAAGGCTTTAAAGGACAAAGCAGATATATACAAGGTTAGGGTGAAAAGGACCCTGCCTAGGCGCACGTGTTTTTTTAGTGGACGTTTTGCGATAAAATGGATAAACTCGAATATCGTGCGGTCATCAAAACTGACAAAAAATGTACGGGAACTCTGCTCTTTCATTGTCAGCCGTCATAAAGTGGGCAGCTGAATTAAAACATAGTCGCACATCCCTCGAAGGTGATCCACGGGCAGGACGACCAAAAGCCGCAACCACAAGGGAAATTATCGAAAAAGACATGATATCGTGCTAGACGAAGGGCGAGTAAAGGGAAGTGAGTGATAGTTAAGGCTCTTGGTATATCAGAAGAATGGGTGCGAAACATCTCGCACAAAGAAATAGAGATGCGAAAACCGATCAAAAGCATGTTCGCAAACGATTTTCACAGAAATCTTTCGACCAATTGAATAGTGATCCGATCGGTTTTGTCACCATGGATGAGACATGGAACCCTATAATATGCGAAAAGTAAAACAACAGTCCAGACAATAGATGGAAGCTAAAAAAAAAGTGTTGTGTGATGCGAAAGGTATCAAGTCCTTTGTTTCTTCCTATGGATGCTGCTACTTGCTATGAGATGGGACTTCATGCAATGAAATATGTAGATCTTAATTCCGTTTTAGATAGAGTGGAAAAGACAAATTCCGATATTGCGTTCATCATACCCCGCCTTAAACTTCAATTGACTCAATTTTTCAACGTGGCAAATTGAAGTAGCAGTCACCAATAAATCCTGTCTGTTTGTCCGTAAGAGTCTCATTTAATCCTCTTAAACAGTACTCGAGTTGAAACGAATATCCGCACAGTCAAGCAATTTTAATTGCATACCTTGCACGATCCTTTCAAGAAGTCCTCAATAATTCCCATACTTTACAAAAGATTCGCTCCAACTCAGCCATCTCGCCTCCTAACAAATATACTGTTCTTGACTTTTTAATGGAATAACAAACCATCCATAGACCATCAGCTCTCACAATACCTGTCACACCGGTCAAGACTGAATTTTCATTCCCATTACTGCCATCTCAACCATATACGTTGAAGTGACGAAAATAATAGTAGAATAGCCGGACAACAACCACAATTGCACACTATGTTCTCTCATGTTGCGTTCAATGCCTGGCAAATGCTTCCAATGCAACGCTTGGCTTACTTGCATAAAAAATTTTCCTTTTCAAAGGAAATGACTAAGACATGAACCTCCCCGGCCCGCACATGCAGCGCAACAAACAGAACACCGAACCAATGACGTGCAGTGTACACTTCAAAGTATGTACTCATCCTTATTTGTGTGGAAATGTTGCTAGAGGAAAATCCTTGACACAAAATTGTCTTCTTTCTTTTCTTCCTACTCCCCTCACTCTCTGCATATTTTTCTCCTAGCAGACTGGTTACTATTACGAACATCAGTACTATGTAGTAGGGCAGGAACAGCAGCAGACTTCGGAAGTGCATTAACAAATAAACTGGAAGCCAAGTGAATTCTCTTAATCCCTCTGTTCCCCAGGGAGGGAATTGCAGCTTCTCACCATGAGAATATGATAAAAAGAAACATCCACGCAAGGGCGTGTGTCGCCTCCACTGTTGACAAGTCGTGAGTCGTGTGTGTTTACTAGTAAGCTAAACTATGCTATACGTTGCACCTCAGGATACCAGGTCGTGAAATGCACAGAATTTGGCAAGATCTGGCATAACTTGCATCACCAAGTTCATGCCACTGTTGCTCGGCTACCTCTAACTGTCTGTTTTTCGAACTGTCGGTCTGTCCGTTAACCAGAATGTTAAATAACTTATTTATTACATCTGTAGGGGGCGGATGGCAATTTTCTATGGCTCTATGGCTATGGGAGCACTCCAGGGTAGGAGGCAAGGTGCTTCTTCACGGAAGTGTCTCCAAAATTCAACGAATTGAAAAATCAAAGCTTCAATTCAAGACCGGAAATTGAATTTAGAAAATAATTTAATTTTCACATAGCTGGTATGGGGTACGAACTGGGTAGGGGCAACAATACTCGCAAAAAAATCGCAAAAGTAAACGAACAAAAAAGAAACCAAACTGAGGACAACTAAAAGTAATCGTAAGAAGATACGAGTCACGAGTAGAAGATACTTTCGTATTCTTCAACCTTATCCGTCGTATGTAGGTAATGAGTATAAGGAGAAAGGCTTTCTTCTCGTTGGATGAGGGGCACAAGTCACAAAGGTTGATTACGTGAAGCGAATACATACACATTTGTGTGTAATGCCCTTTTCAGTGGACACAGGGGCTTTTAAGTTCAATTTAGGCACGTCACCTTCGAAGGCTTATTCGATTATATCTTTATCGAAGCGTATTGAGAGGCGTAATATCCCGATAGTATCTGAGCTATGAGTGATAATGTTTGTTTGTAGTCGCAAGAATCCTGTTCAGTCCCGTAGACATACATACATATATGTGTACGTTTCAATCAGTCTTCTCAGGCACCTTCCTATTCTTTGCTGACAAAAATCGAATCAAATAAACATTAATAGTAGAGGGACAGATCAGTTTGCCCTAATTGGAGAATAGGTACGTGAGTAAGGCGACTGTATTTCGTAATTGGCGAACAAAATATCAGCAAATTGAAAGCCAAGGAAAATGGGTTTAGAGAATGCTACTCATGTTGTTGAACTTTCCGTGGAGATGAGCCGTTGAAGTGTGTTCGAAGGTGACTGGCTTTCACGCCCGCACATCTCGCTTAGTCATCAATCATCATATATTTGCCAGCCAGGCCGAAACCAAATAACTTTGACACATTTTCAATACAACTTCAGGAACCAGAAACAAAGATCAAGAATTTGCAGTTTACACTATTACTTTTAAAAGCACCTCCAGTATCTAAAGCATACTTTTCACTTTGTTAGGTAAACAGTCTTACAAACTCTCTTTAGGGCTTAAAAGCACATGATCTAAGGCCTTGCCGTATATAATAGTGTCTATATAGGTATAGTACAGCCCAGGCTGTATAGCGACATTGGCCTAGTACGACGTCAACAGATCCAACGTCTAAGATGGCTAGACCATATAGAGCGAATGGATAACATAGATCCGGCCCGAGGGATGCCGCAGCAGAGGACGACCGAATCTAAGGTGGCGCACACAGGTGGAAGGGGACCTTAACCACCTGGGAACGTGTCGCTGGAAACAGCGCGCAAAAGACCAGCCTAGGTTGAGGCCCAGGTTTACACCGGACTGTAGCGTCACCTAAGTAAGTAAGTATACAGGTATAGTACTTACAAGCAAGACCTTCTCCGTTCTAGGATGATTCGTCAAAGGTGTAAGCTGTCGAATCTGACGACTGAGGCGTAAAATCGTTCAATATCCCAAAGGTAACGTATTTTCTCGTCATTCGTCAAAAACATTAAAAATTCGTTCTCATCGTCTATATTAATACTTAGACAAAGCTAACATTCTTGCTGTCCACTTCACAGCCAACTCGCGCGTTCCAGCTTGCACTCTGTCTCCGCTTGTACTAGACCGCGTTTACTCCACCATGGGACGTATTTACATTCGTACTCGTACAGTTACAAGGGTACTCAAAGATCTCCACATACACAAATCCGCTGGTCCAGATGGCATGTCTTCAATTGTTCTGAAGATATTGTTCCTTTACGCTGACAAAACCACTACATAAGCCCTTTCATCTTTCCTACTCTTCTGGGTTATATACGAGTAGGATACACTGACGCTGTTCAACCGTCAGTTAGTGAAATATCTTGAATAGCACGAAATTCTCAATGCCAACAAGACAATGTTAGCATCAGGTTTTTGGGATGCAAAGGGAATTATGTTCGTGGATTGGCTCTAACCTGGTGAAGCAGTAAACTCAAATCATTACTATAACCCCTCTGACCAGGTGGACGTAAGAATTTGTTGACAAGGACATCGCATTTCCTTAAGAACTATCACGAAAATCAGTGAATTGAACCGCGAATTGTATAGTGTCTTTCCAATTTTTTTTTTTTTTTTTGTATGGGGCTAGTGCTACCATTAGCATATGGCACTGCGACCTTTGCCCACTTGCAAAATCTTTGTCCACGACAACAAGAAGCAATGATTGACTCTACATTGCTACACTGCAAATGTAACATACCAAAACATGTGTTTTCATTGCCAGAAAGAAAATTGGTGTAATGTTTAACACACTGAACTCTCAACACAGTGATCGCGTGTTAAAATCTCGAGGTGCCTATGAACATTTTTCGCAGCGAACAAAAAAAGAAAAGGTCCAAGGTCAAAATAAGTGGGTCACTGCAACGCACTTAAGCTATCATTAGATTTTTTACTCATGAAACGCGATAGAAGGTGTTATAGTTTGAACACGAATAAGTGTCTCAATTTCAAAAATCAAACGTGTAAAGTAACACATTTATTTTTGAAGTGTGCCGAATCTAACACACTTTTGCGTGTTGCTTAACGCACTAGCACTTGCAGAGTGGAAATAATGATAATAACGCTTTTAATTTGCCTTAAATATTTACATCGGTACAAACTGATTATTCGTACGTACGATCTCTGCATTCGCAGATAAAATGGTGCAGGATTTCCATACTGATTGCCACGATTATAGCTATATTGAAACAGTGCCTATGATGATGTCGTTTGTTTTCTTTTTAAATATGGGGGCCAGGTATTTCTTGATATCCTATGTCTAGTTGATTTCACCCGCCTACGACAGGCCCCCTCTATATTGCTGTGTCTTGACAGCCAAATGAGCGTGATACCAGTCCAGCCACCAGCTCGTTTAATTTGTTTATTCCATTGACCCACCAATTCAGAGAAGGGGGTACTGACGAAAAAGCTTTAATAGCGGCTTGGCTGCCGCTGCAAAAGACAGTGGACGCGTGGGCTACACTGAGTATCTTGCACGCTTCCCGGATCGCTAGCACTTCAGCTTGAAAGATGCTCGAGTGAAAATTAGGAGTTTAACTGGGCTGTACGCTATCATCCTGCTAAATAGTATAACTTAATGGCGGATGATTCTCTTCGAGTGCCACTATACACTGTACCGATGTAAAGAGAACACACTTGCTCTGACTTGTTTTAAAAATTGCCCGTTTCAATCATGTTCTCCCAACAGAGCCTTGTAGTCAGTATCTGAGTCAATACTGTAACCAGCTTAGTAATGAATTTGAACGTTTGAACACATAGGCATGGAAAGAAAGGAAGCAAAAACCTACATAGGTAAAGACCTATCGCCAGTTTTGCAAGGAACTAAATACCGAAATGTTATGCCCTCAATATAGCGTGACCTGCTCTCTCAACAAGAAACCAAATCCATGACCTGCTTCTGCCAATTATATTAACACTCAGTCAGTGTGATCGACGAGTTTTTTTACATCCTTAGAACCACTGCAGAAACATAAATAAAGTTAAAGCTTAAAGCTAATTCAATTATCTGTTGTTAAGGTATTTGGATTCAACGCCATTTATCGTAAAATATGCAAAAACGCTTTTCGCCACACCCAATAGTATAGAATTTGTCATGCTCGTACTCTTGCATTAAAAGTACTTATGACCATTACCCTATCGGCTTTAAAACAGACGGAGGTGTCCTATAATCCCCGCTATTATTGCACGTAAACATTACGGGTCGCTGAGCTATCCTGGAAATAGGATCCCCTAATCTCTCGATGCTAATCATCTATCAAGATGTATATTTGCACTTTTTTTTTCAATATGTCGTGTTACTTCCTAGACTTGCTACGTCACTTATAAAAGTTGTCGTCGATCCTTAGTATTCTTCTGCTGGCCGTCAAAGAAGTGTATAATGATGATGAATGTTTAGTAGAGAGTTACGGTCACCAAAACTAGGTAGAGGAAATACTTTACGATTTGTTTGCTATGGCATTCATCCTGCCGAATACGTAGTTTTCTCATCTGACGCCATACACATAGCTATCATTTGAACCAACACACAAGTATAAAGGAAGAAAGTGCGAATTTACTTCAACATTTTCCTTTAGCCTCCACTTAAAATCAATGCTCCGGAACGAATTATTTCGCCTTCCACAAATTAACCTCAACCTCTGATATTTAGGAGCATGAGAAAACAGCACACAGCACAAGGCAAGCGTACAAGTGTACATATATAGTAAAGCTTAATCAGCACTGTACATCTGTTCACTTTAGCCAAAATGACACCTAAATCGTCAATTAAACACTTTTCTGTAATTTTATATATATATAGGTATAGCCTACTGTATACCATGTGTACCTTGGAGCCTATCTCATCCTCGCATTCTCACCTATCGACCACCGAAAACTCCCATTTTCATCCCATTACGACTTTATGTTTTAATTACGTGCGTACGGTTCTGTGTTGGCACTCGTGCGAGTACAAACAGACGCATCGACTTATGTGGTCCTTATGATGCTACCTCATTCAGTCTTTGTGTGTAAGGATTTATTTGGTTAGGCACACCACGCCGAGTTGCTTTAGTCTCATTTTAATGTTTACACTCTACTTCCGCCGCGACAAGCTACCAAGCGTCCATATCTTTTTATTTTTGTTTTTTGTCTCCCATTTCCTTTCCTATTTTTGATCCTTTAATGCACCTACATTCAGCTTATGGCTCCCCTACTAAGTACACTCGTATCATCATCGAGCTGGTCTCCAATAAATCGATTCGCTACCCTCATTTATTGAACAATAAATAAGGACGAATAGACTAGGTAGACATTTTTGGTGTTTGCTTTAGTGATTTCTTGGTTTTGGTTGAATACTTTTTTTTTGAAACGGACGTTTTGATTTTGTTATTTCGCAGGATATCGAACACTGCTATTACCATGGCACGGTTAAGGATTATCCAGGAGCCAGCGCTGCGTTTCATACGTGTAATGGCGTAAGCGGTGTTATACACATTGGCAACGAAACATTCGTTATTCATCCCTTCTATGGAGGAGATCTTTCGGTAAGATGTTGTTATCATTTGTCTTATTTCCAAATAAATTATTATTATATTTGTATGTATGTATATACACATATGAAAGTGGTAGGTTTTCATGTGTGTATGCAGTTTTTAGATAAGGGCAATTTGATGAGGTTAGAGGGTGGTGGGTGAATTATGAGCGTGCTGGAGTGCGATTATACACCATAAAACGGAAATGTAATCCTCACAGTTCACAGTTATTGTAGAGGTTATCTATGGCTTGCTGTTTATTTACCCAATCGATCATATTAAATGCAAGCTTGCAAGAAAAATGACTAAATGCTTTGGACGTTAAAGTAAGGAGGGGACACTTGATAAGAATCTTAATAATTATTGGTTGGTATAGAGCAGGATATAGTCCACTTACTATGATTATTTTCTTTGATAGTAAAAAAGGTCAGTAACATTGGTGTCGACTCCTTCACACTAAAATTCTTTCGAAACTAACAGTCGATAATGGCATTAACTTGACATTCAAGTTGAAGAACCACAAGACAAGCAGAATCACAAGTTGCTTTTCTATCCCTTTGTCGCTCATTGGTTCTGTGAGATGACTACTGTAAGACCTATTGGGGAGGAGTGATTTAATATCTGAAACAGTACATTTATAAGCTGGTAAGCACGAGTCGCCTGCATATCATGCATGTAATATTACTGAAGCTTATTCCAATCATCTCTTATGAGGATATTAACTGCTTACGTCCTCTGGCAATTGTTTTCGTCATCCTAAATTCATGTTCCTTGCTCTTCCCTAGGGTCGAGAACCTTTAGTTGGTCTTGAAGTTTATGGTATTTACTCATATAAGGTATACGTCAACAGCCCCATAGAAATACAATTCATTCTGACCATCAATACCTGGAATATAATGTCCGTTGATCCTTTACATATTAAAAAATCGACTGGAATATCAGATTTATTTGCCCCATCCACAAAAATGCGATACTTCCCCTTGCGCAAGAACTATAGAGATATATTCCTACTTAATGTCCCACACACGATCCTGACCAGCGTACTGTGTGCACATCTAAAGCCCTTTTACACCGCACTATTCAGCAAGTACCAATGCGGCTTCCGACCAGACAAATCGACTATAGACGAAATGTTCACACTTAGACAAATCCAGAAAAAGACCAGGGAGCGCAAATCGATACACACCATCTTTTCATCGATTTTTAAGCCTCGTGCGACAGCATTCATGGCAAAGAATTATTTGATGCAATAGCCGAACTCGGGATCCGCTAGTGTCGCGCCACGCTAGAAAATACGCGATGCACCGTGCGATTCGGTTCTAGGACCTCCGAACCGTTTGAAACATACACCGTATTTCGGCAAGAGATGCGCTTGTGACTTCTTCAATTTGGTGCTGGAGCAGGTAGTGCGGCGGGCAGTTGTCAACACGGAAGGCACTATCTGCTGCAAATCAGTTCAGCTGCTGAGATACGCAGACGATATTGACATCATCTTGCGGTCTCAGCGTGCCCTTGTAGAAGTTTTCACGGCGCTTGAAGAACAGACGAAACGAATTGGTCTAAAAGTTTATCAGTATAAGATAAAATATATGCTGTCAAGCAAAGACCGATCCGTTACTCACCACTTGGGATCGACATCTATGCTTTCGAGGTAGTTTAGGAGTTTATATACCTCGGGTAAAGCCAAATTCCAAAAATGACACTACAATGGAGATTCGATATAAAATCACCCTTGGCGACCGCTGCTACTTCGTCTTGTCCAAACTATTTGGGTCAAAATTCCTCACTCGAAGAACCAAGGTCATGATGTACAGAGCCGAAAGCTGGACGATAAACAGAACGGTGGATTTGATTTTGGGCTCCTTCGAAAGAAAAATTTTACATCGGATATTTGGTCCTGTCTATGAGGAAGAGGAATGAAGGAGAAGTCATAACCGCAAACTCTACGAGCTGTACAAAGATGTAGATAAAGCCCGAAAGACAAAGATCCGTCCACTACACTGGCTCGGTCACATCGAGCGCATGAACATCAAAGCTCCGGCTAAGACAGTCTTCAAATCATTTATACCAAGCCTCCGGTATAAAGATCAAGTTACCGCGGATGTAATACAACTTGATTTTCACAACTTGAAGCAGCGTATCCGGGACCGTCAAGGTTGGCCTATTGAGTACGTACACTGCAAATGATAGTGTGTTAAACAACACGTAGCAAGTGTGTCATATGACAGACTTTGAGACTAAGTGTGTCACTTAACACGTTATATTGCGTATCGTGAATACAAACTCTACTGTAACCTTAAGTGTGTTGCAGTGACGCACTTACTAATAATTAGCACACTTTAGACCAATCAATAAACCTTTTTGTTTATTGCAGTAACACACTCACCATTTGCAGTGTAAGTATATGTATGAAATCATCTGATTTTCAAAATAAAATCAAAACCTCCATAAATCGAATTTGAAGTGCAACGGTCAACCTGTTTTCAAGTCACCTGCTGTTTAAAAAGTTTCGGCATTTTATTGATAGTTGATAGGGAGACATGTATGGTTATGTATTTTCGTAAAGATCCACCAAAGTATCGTCGAGAAGGAAACAATTATTCAACAAAAAATATCCGTTCTTAATATATACCGTTAAATTTAATAAAAACAGCGGCTTATTATTTTTAACTCCAGTATCCCTGTACCTGTACCTGCGCCCCATCTATTTCGGACCTCTGCAACGCGTTTGAGCTGCCTACAAATCATTCCTAAAGATCTCGATTCCTCGCCGACTGTTCTGCGCCACGTTTGCGCTGGGTGACCCGGTAATCTACTTGCTTAGGTGAACGAGTTCAATGAGGTCCACTACCACTTTCTCCTTCATATAAGTAGTAATGCTTATAGGTTCCAATCCCGTTCTCTGATAAGGTCGTTTGCTGGAGATGCGATTCGGCCAAAAAAGCTTCAAAACTGATGTTAAGCATTTATTTACTTAATAAAGCAGTACTGATTCTACGTTGGAGCGGAACTGTCACTCTTGGGCCTGCATTGCTTTTGTAGATTGCGTATAGCGTAGCGAACGTAACTATAGCCTGTCTCTTTCTGTTGCGTATATCCAGTTCGGTGCCACCACAGTTAGCAGAAACAATACTTCCTGGATATAGAAAGTTATTAATATTCTCGACTTATTGTCCAACAATGACATTGCGGGCCTATGTGAAAGTAGGCAGACATCGTCAGCGTGGCCTAGGTGATGGATTTGAGTCATCACAGTCCAACGAACTCCACAATTGGCTTCCGTCAGTGTTGCATAGAATACATCACTGATAACCACTAATAACATTAGAGGGTGACAGTATGCATGTTTGACGAACTCCATTTTTAGGTCAAATTGCTCTGACACCTTATCTTATGTAAGACGTGACACTTACCGCTCTCATATGTAGCCTCGATAATAGCAATAAGGTTTCTGCTATGCCACTCCTGCGCAAGGACAACCATATAGCTACTCAGTCCAAGCTGTCGACTTATTTTCCCATAGGTGAAAGTGACATACAGTTAATTGCCGATTCCCAACGTCGAATTTCGAGAAGCTTTTCATGACAATTATACTACGGGGAGTTTTGCCAGAATCCCGCTGAGGAGAAGCACCGTGAAAATACGTCCGATGACATGGCTGTTATCGGATTCCATCCCGTGTCATCAGCGTCAGAGGCCAATACACTACCCAATGCGCCACGGTGCTCAATGTAGTATCAACATATGTAGATGCTCTTTGATTTGTTCAAGAAATACGTTTGCCATTACTTTAGCTACAGCTGCGGAGCTGGTGCTCCCAGCCCGATAGGTGGTGGTCCGCTAAGTAATGGGAACGAGCCCTTACAACTGCAGACCTAGCAGGTCTGTTAGTAAGCCAATAAGCCCTACTTTCACAGACGGGAGAGGACAAATTGCTAGCCTCCTGGGCCATATATATAACAGGACAAATGTCGGCTGGTCTGGGGCCCAGTGAGCCTCAACCAATTTTTAGTATATGGTGCACACAGATCATATGCCTTCCACCGAAACAAATAATAATCGAAATATAGCGTTATAGGCTCTGACTGATGTCGCATCATGAGGACGAGCATGACCATAAGGAAGACTAAATTTACCGTGTCTGAAGTAGTAATTGGCATGTTTTTTCTTTGCTGCTCTGCTTAATCTCATGATCATGAGTTTTTTTACCATAAATATTCGGTTTGAAAAACACGGGAACCACCATCTATGCTACTTTCGTAGTTTCATCGATATGGAAAAAAAGTTGTTTTGTTTTTGATCCCATCTCAAACAGATTCGTTGTTGATGCCCAAACTGGAAATTGCAAGTGTGCTACTGTAACACACCAAAGTGTGTGTTTTAATTTTTAATGCAATTTAAAGTGTGTTATGAAAACCCACGAAAAGGGAAATTTCCCAGCTGTACACAATAAACGAAAATTCCCAAATATATGCAACCTTGCCAGAAAGTAAATTGCGACCCGAACCCATGGTGGAATGGTTACCAAACTGAGCTCTCAAACCAGTGATTCCGTGTTTGTCGCTTCGAGGCTCATCAAGCCCGCAACATTGGTTTTTGTTTTTGGTTTCATCAAATTGGTTGTTTCTTTTTGTTGTGAAGGAACATCATGATGATCATGCCATCAAACTCGGAGGACCAATGTAGAATGTGTCGCTGCAACACACTCAAGATGTTATTAGGGCTTTTATTATATATATAGAATGTGTTATACTTTTAACACAAATAAGTGTCTACATTTCAAAGATCAAACGTCTTGAGTGACACACTAAATCTAAAAGTGGGTCACATAAGACACTAATATGTGTCATCTAACACACTTCTACGTGTTGTTTAGCACTCTAGTAACCAGCAGCAGGGCAGCAAAGTTAGAAGTGATGAAAATATGTACATTAATTAGGGGTGTTCCTCCATTTACAGATGTACATATGTATGTAGGTACATACGTGCAATGTTTCTAATTGAATTGTGCTTTTAGGTATTGATATAGACTAGCACAGTGGTATTCGACCTTTTTCTGTCGCGGCACACAATAGTGCCACGGCACTTTGTTTCTGAATCACTGGTCCAGCATCTGGTACAACTCTCAGTATATTATCGAAGACTAGGAATGAATCTTTGAATTCAAAGATAAGGAAGGATTCGAATCCAGACTCGTTTATCTACGGAAAGAGCATAAGCAAAGTAGCAAACATAAGGCCAAGTCAAATGGCAAAAGACATGCTCAGTTGGATGTCATTAAATTTTAAAGTCCAAGAAAAAAAATAATTATGTAGATATGTAAGTATATATGTACGTATGTAGGTAAATGCTTTCCAATGTAATGACGCTGTTTCCTTTGATGTATGTTTTCGAAGGGAAACTTCACATAATTTGCCCTTACTAGTGTAATGTACGTTTCATGTCGGTCAACGTCTTTCAGTATGCCGGAAAGTCACGTCTTTAATTTGAATTTGGGTCAGCACACATTTTAAAAAACATTTTTCGCTTTAATATTTCGATTATATTTTCATCTTTCATCTTGAGTTATTTCTTCTTTCCATACTTGCGAATTGTCTTCACTGCGTACTTCCCTGTTTCTCGTTGGTAAACAACAAATCTATCAGAACATTTTCATGATTGAAAACACTTAAATCAATTTAATATCCATCACATCATTTGTTGACTTAATCAACCGAAACTTTCTTCCAGTTTTCCAACTGAACAACATCTCAACTCCATTTGAAGTGTCCATAGCAATCGCAATACTCCAAGAAAAAAGTTTTAAGACTCGAAAATACAAAACAATAAATGCGGAAAATTCACTTGACAACAAGCGCTCTTTATGCTGTCTGCCCCCTTGGTCACTGCTCTCTCAAATTAGTCACCATTCTTGCGAAAGGATATCAAAGCAATCGACAAGCAATTGTCGAATACTTTTAATACTTTTCTGCTTAAATTTTCGAAATATCACATGGTTGGCCAGGGCTTTTATCTTCAGCTGCTAGGATACCGTCTCTGATTGCCTATTTGCTGTTTTTGTTATTTTTTTTAGCAGTGGCAGACTGTCGCGGTTGTCCTTAGCGACTTATACATATACACAAAGGCTAACATTTCTCGAGCAACATTCATCTGTGGAAGGGACGCACTCGATATGCACTAATTTAAAGGTTATACGTATCTGTCATGAAATGGCAAGTAATATGGTATCATTCGGAGTTCCGAGAGTCTCCATACTTTATAAGCACACTTAAACCTTCTAGTGGCAAAAGGGGGCTCATTTTTTCTCAACATGCCTTTGCTCCGTGTAACAAACTGGTAACCTATGAAATTGTATTCAAGTTTCGCTCATAAAGAATAGGCATTACACAGATGTACGCAGTTCGTTAAATGTAATTTGTGCCTGTCAATTTGACATCGTCTCTGTCAGGACACATATATATATAATGTACATATATAGTGGTTGTTACTTCCTATATTGCCTCTTTGATATTCCAGTTGTTGTGTGATGATAAAGGACTAGCAAAGGCCTCGTAGGGGTAGCATCTGCCGACGGATGCTGGCCCGACAAATAGCGAGTAAGAGCCTCTGCAGCCGAACACCTTGCAGCTCTGCTAGTCAGGTCTTTCTTCCACCTCCTTGTGGTACTATCTGGAAATTTCCTTACAAGGGAAATTACTGACGGAAGAGGCCGAATGGCGGATATCCTGCGCCACCAAAGAGGATTAGTGTCGGTTGGTTGCTCAGAAATGAAAAACAGCCTCGGATAATCAAATGGAACGGATCTACTAATACCTTCGGTTCTATACGTGGAAGGTTAGGTCCCTAAACAGACCACGTGCGACCGAACATTTTACGGACGCCCTGGATCGCTATAAAGCGGTCATAACCGCCATCCAGGAAATGTGATGGAATGGACCGGGTAAAAAGCGGATGAAAAACTGCGACATCTACTACGGTGACCGCTATAGAGAGAGAGGACAGAGACTATTTGGATGCGGATTTGTTGTTAGAGGTGGACTAAGGTATAAAGTCCTAAGCTTCCAGTATGTGAGTGAACGCCTCATAACGATCCGCATCAACGCATCAAGGCATAATTTTGTAACATCGGCCTCATATGTATATGTCCATGCCCCCAGGAAAGAAAAGGATGACTCCATCAAAGATGATATCTTCTCCTATACGGAACATATGCCAAATGCCCCAGCTATGATACCAAAATCATACTAGGAGATTTTGACGCTAAGCTGGGTAAAGAAAGCATCTTTGAACGAGTCATCGGTAAACCTACATGACACCACATCCGATAACGGATACCGGCTGATCGAAGTTGTCACGGGAAGAAATCTTCTTTTAGCTAGCACACGCTTTCCGCACCCCGATAAAGCCTTAAAGCTCCATCACGTTGAAACAGCTGGTTCGATGACGAGTGTATAAGGATTCATGCAGTAAAGTAGGAGGCATACAAAGCCTCACTACACAAAAAACCAAGAGCGGCTCGTGAACTCTACGAGCTTAAAAGAAGGAAGGAACATAAGCTTCTCGAGGAAAAAAAAGAAGGAGCACGAGAAGCGGGCGATCGAAAAGCTGGAGAAGTGCTACTGCAGGCACGACGTTCGAAGATTTTATCAACAGATAAAACGAATGTCTCAAGGCTATAAAGCCCGAACGGAGGCCTGTAAGGATGAGAACTGACTCCTAGTAGTAGAATCGCAGTCGATGCTGAGAATTTGGTAAAACTACTCCTGCAAAGTGTATAACGGCGATGACATGCGATGAGTGACCCATTTCTTAATGACGAAGATCGCACAGAATTCCGCAGAGAATTTCTAATTTACTTATTTTAATATGTATTCTCTAGACTTGTCTTCGAGTTCCATACATATCCCTTTCCATTGATTTGGTTAAACCTTCCCAATATGCCTCCATCACTTCTCTCATCCTTATCTTAGCTGAATTTCTTTGAACTATGTATTTAGCTTTACTGTTAGTTCCATATGTGTCAAGCACCACAATGAATAAAAGTAGGGACAATGCGCGGTCACTGCTTTTCCATTCAAGCGGACTCTATTTTTCGCTTAGATGAGTTTAATAATCTTTTCCGGGATTCCATTGTTGCTTAATGCTGTCCAGATTGCTTCTCTTTTGAGCATATCAAAAGCTCTGTCGAAGTCTATAAGTAGTAAGAAGAGCGGTGATAGCCATACCACGGATTGCTCGATGATAATGAGCATGGTAATCGTATGATCAACGCAAGACTGTTGTGGCATAAACCCGTTCTCTTCCGTCCTCAGTTAATTGTGTAAGCAATACTATTAAGGATGATAAGCGCAAATATTTTCTCAATAGCGTGCAAAAGTGTTATCCCTCTCCAATTCTTACATTGGCTGAGATCGATCCTTTTGTGGGAGGGCTACTATTATACCTTCTTTCCAAGTGTCTGGGAGGCAGATATCTGACCAAGCCTCTCTAGGTATACGAAGCAGTATGGGAGATAGGATGTCAGAACTGTTATGATTATGTTATGATTTCAGCCGGGATATTATCAGAGCCGGCAGATCTTTTGTTCTTTAATGTGTTTCTTCTTTTGGTGGCGTTACAGCCCATGAAGGACCAGAGCCAAGCTTCTCTTCAATCACCCATGTTGTGTGTGATTTATTTTTCACACAGGTGGAAGGACGCCCGAACTAAACATTCGATGGCGTTGGTGTTATCGGGATCCAATCTCGCTTATCGTGCGTCAGAGTCCAGCACACTAACCACTGCGCCACGGCGTCCTTGTCATATTTCTGATTTCTGAGGGGTTTTTCAGCAGATTACATTAAAAATTGAATCACGTTGCTTTTAATGTGAACCACTCATTTTTACGACACCGCTAACAAACAAAACGTACTGTCGACTTCAACCTTGTCCTATACGGACAAAAAGTATGCAACACAGTTGTGAATGAAAAGTGACCAGACGTACTGCTACAGGCATAACACTCACAGTATATGGTCAACTGACATTCATCCTCTGCGTATGCTTGTGCTTGAACGAATTACTACGGACTATAATCAACGCCGAATTTGGTCGGCTCTCGTCCTATCTAGGACAACCACCCCTGAGAGTAAACGAACATCAACGACCCAAACCACTGCACTCCGTTCAGGTTGTGTGTATATAACACATCATAAGAGAATATCATAAAAAAAACTCTTGAACCTGCGCGAGTTTCTGAAAAAAAAAAAAAAAAAACTGGTAGATGTTGACGAATGACGCAGTGTTGCGGGTTATGGTTAAATTCCTGGAACTTAATTGCCACATGTCGTAGATCTGCTAGGCCACCAAAATGACAAAAAAGTTATTTTCCGCTTTGTACGTGTACCACAACACGTTCGTTGCAGTTAATTCTGTTCACTGTGTATCATTCGACACACTTTGAGATTAAGACACGTTTGATAGTTGAAATTGAGACATATATTCGTGTTAAAACTATACACGTTCTATTGCGTGTTATGAATAAAAACTCTAATGACCACATTAAGTGTGTTGCAGCGAAACACGTATTAATTCTGAACACACTATGGATCAATCAATCAAACATAAGGGAAGTTATCCAACTATATGCAACCATGGTAGGATCATCAGGTTGAGAGTCCACTGTGTTAATCATTACACTATGGGTCCGGGTCACAATTTGCCTTCTGGCAACGTTCTATACATATACATAGTTGGCACTTTCCCTTTTGTGTGTATAATTGGGAAATTTCCCTTTTTGTGTGTTTCATAATAACACACTTTTGATTGCACTGGAAATTACTACAATGAAAACACACCTCTTGGTGTGTTGCAGTAACACACCATTTGCAGTGTTATTATTGCTGATGTCTGTCTGCAATTAATGAGGATAGCGCCTTCTACAAAGCCCTTGAATCTACATTATCTTCCATCAATATAATATAACCTACCGTCGATCTACATTAGAATTCATTTTACCTAAATTAGCCAAATCAGATCTGGAACGTCGCCTCGTAGTACGCTTTCTTCCCCAAATCATTGAAACAACAGCGATAACCGCCTTTTTTTTTTGTACAGTCACAAGTCCACACTCCCGTTCGCCTCACCAATATTAAGTGAAAAGCCTTAAACTCAAGCTGCACTGTTCCCTTCCCATTTACTCCGCAAAGAAAAACAGAAAACATATAAAAGACGGCAGCGAGTGTCCTTACAATCTTCCTCCGTCTATAATTGTACAATCCTTACAAGGCTTAACCATTTCACTTTATTAATATTGTGCAATTACTCGATTGTTATCTGCTCGAATAAATTTTTACGGCTTGCTTGTTACTCTTTTACTTAATGTGTGCAACAACCTGCGCCTGTCGCTACTACTGTGCCATTAAAAAGTCTGCATAAAATTAGCCTCATTATTTTTACTGCATCCTTATTGTGTTACTTTCGAGAGGATTCATCTCCATAAGGACGGACACGATGAATGTAATCCACACATTTTGAGGTTGTAAGAAAGAAATGTGGGAATAATTCAAAATCCAGCCGTAAAAACTTTAGGGAGTTGAAATTCTTCGTCAGTTGAAGGAAAGGGGGATAGATTGAAAACTGCGAGAAGCACTGTGAGTAGGAGGCAGACTAAACATTGTTGTCGCGCGTCTCATATCTCTTTCAGGAAATGAATAAAGATAAATCCCTGACTTATGGGCCGACAACAAAAACATTCCTCCTCAACCCAACCAACTGTCATATAAAACTCCCATAATATTGTTGATATGTATCTGTCAGATCCAAATGATGAGGACCAGTAAACAGGTTTTCTTGCTTTTGTTTGGACGAAAGTCATATCCCTACTCCCATAGGCAATGGAATTTTCAGGATAACAAAACAGAAAAAAAAAAAAAAAAACGTTTTCGAACAAAAACAAAATCATCGAGGAATGTGTTAAGCACTTGAGAGGGGGCGGATTCCATAAATTCCCCCCAGCTCTAGAATTCTTTTGTGATCATTAGAATCGAAACCATGGCTGACAGCGACAACAATGGCCTGGCTATTCAATTGGACCATGTCTAACGTGGACGGGTCTACACTGTGAAACCCGTTTCTCCATTTCGTTGAGTGATTTTGAATAAAAAACAGAATCCAAAACCAACCAGACATATTGTGCTCTTCCTTCTCTTCCTTTCGACCTTACTATTTGTTTTTTTTTTTTTTTTGTTTTTTTATTACTTTTCAAGACTATACTATTTCAAGAGCTGGTAAGTGCTAGTATGGTATTTAACACAAAAAAAAAAAAAAACGAAAATGAGGAAGTAAAACAGAGTCAGACAGTTTGGCAGAGGAAAGTTTTTTGATGAGTTACTAAGGATAGTGCATTTATCTTTTGATGATATTGGTCCGTTCGTAGAAACAAAGTAGAGTGTTTGAAGTACTCGTGCAGTATGGGTTTTTAAGTTTGTTCTTCCTTGCCTCCTCTGACGGTCTCACTCCGTGTTTGATTTACTTTGAATCCATGCTTTACTAGCTTTGTGTGGAAGGCAACTTTGTCATTAGCCATGGTGGTTTGTATAAAGGCGATTTTAATACTCTCGGAAATCCGGGAACTGAAGAAACAATAAGTAAACATCTCTGACAACTTCGACGAAATTGTAATACCATACAAGCGAGCAAGATAGACTATACTCTAAACTACTGGGAATGGAGTTTAGATATTAATTGAATATCTTTGTCTGTTGGAACGTGGAAGTTCGTTTAGAAAAAAGGGAACTGAACCCAGGAAAAAAGAACAATGCCACCACTTAACCTCTCAAGTCTAAACTAAAACACGTTGTTTTATTTCTTCAAGATTTTGACATTGGTTGACAATTCTAAATAGTGTTGCCATGGTTGCCACTAATGAGTCAGGCTACGTTGTCGCTCCTTTCTTAACATTTCCGCCCACCTCGTCCACGTTGTGTGACGAAACTATCATGGGCTCCTCTGGCCGCCCACCATGAGTCTCCTTATTATCAGCATCGATTGGGAGAACCACCAATTTTGATACAGATCTTTTGATAATAGAGGATTGCGTGCGGATCGAAGCAACGCGTACCAAACCGTCATCACCAGTATACACTTCAAGCACTCGACCCAATGCCCATTGAGTGGGTGGAGTGCGTTCGTCCCGAACCAGAACCAGATCTCCAACCTTTAAATTCTCTTTCGCTCGTTCCCATTTATGTCTTACTTGAAGTTCCCGTAGGTACTCGCAGCTCCATCGCTTCCAGAAGTGTTGTTGCATTTGTTGTAGCTGTCTCCATTTCGTCAATCTGCCAGTCTTGGTGTCGAGAAGATTTGGTTCAGGAACTACTGTCAGAGGACCGCCCACCAAGAAGTGTCCAGGGGTTAGAGCGACTAAATCGGTAGGGTCATCTGATATAGCTGAAATCGGCCTCGAATTTAGTACGGCTTCGACCTGCTTCAGGATGGTGTAAAACTCTTCAAAAGTTAATGCAGCGTCACCTATAGTGCGCTTTAGGTGATGCTTCATGCTTTTAATGCCCGCCTCCCATATGCCTCCAAAGTTGGGAGACGCTGGTGGGATGAAATGCCACGATACTCCGTGAATAGCTGTTGCGCGTGCACCTGCTTCTAACTGTTGACGGAGCATCTTGAAATCGTTTCGTAGAACGGTGTTAGCCCCCACAAAGGTCGTCCCACAGTCACTATATATATCGGAGCTGTACCCTCGTGTAGCAAAAAATCGGCGTAGCGCGGCAAGAAAGGTCTCAGTGGTCATATCGCTAACGAGTTCCAGATGGATAGCCCTAGTACTAAGGCACACAAACAGCGCGACGTAACCCTTGTAACTCCGGTGACCTCGTCCCTTAGTTGTACGGATTAGATATGGTCCGCCATAATCCAGGCCGCAGTGTTTAAAAGCGGGAGCGCTTGTGCAACGGTGAGTAGGAAGATTTCCCATAAGTTGGCTCGGAACCGATAACCTCTGTGTGAAACACGTCTTGCAGCGACGACGTATATACTTCTGAATTGCTGACCGCGCGTCAATGAGCCAATAGCGTCGTCTAAGGAAGTTCAACGTTGCTTGAGTGCCACCGTGCATAGTACAAAGGTGCGCTTGGGCGATGAGTAAAGTACTCAAGTGGCTATCTTTTGGCAAGATGATGGGAAATCTTTCAGACAGCGGCATCATAGCATTCTTCAGTCGACCGTTTAGACGAAGAGTACCACTATCGTCTAACATCGGGTTGAGTTTTAGGAGCTTGCTCTTCGACGCAATGGGTTTGCTATGTGAGAGACACGAAATTTCATTAGAAAAGAATTCATTTTGGACATACCTAATCCAGAAGCTGAGAGCTGTATGGCGCTCCTTAGCCGTGCACCAAGGCAGTGTTTCATGAGGTCTTGTCAGTTTAGCAGCAATGAATCTCTGACACCAGGCCGTCACAGCTATCAAGTCATTGATGTTAGAATACTTGTGGAGCAATCTGTGCAACAAGTCCTGTTTCGGTTCATTGACAGGACGCGGTGTAGCAAGAAGAGCTGTAACTTCGACATCTTCAACAGGAACAGGGCGCTGTATTGGCCATTCGTTTTCATCCTTGCTTAACCATGGCGGGCCTACCCACCAGATATCAAGACCAGCAGCCTGGGATGGGTATACGCCACGTGACGCAACATCAGCAGGATTAGAGTTAGTCGGCACGTACATCCAAGATTCAACTGGTGTCAACTCTTGAATTTTGACGATGCGATTAGCAATGTAGACTTTGTGCTTTCCTGGACTTGACCGAATCCAACCTAATGCAGTCGTCGAATCCGACCAGCAGAACAACGGAACTGATGAAAGCTGCAAGATATCCTGGATCCTGGCCGCAAGCTTTGAGGCGAGAAGGGCTCCGTTGAGTTCCAAACATGGTACAGTGATTTTTTTCAAGGGAGCCACTTTAGTCTTGGCGATCAGTAGAGATACCTTGACTCCGTCCGGTGTGATGACTCGAAGATATGCAACAGCTGCATAGGCAGAAGTAGATGCATCAGAGAACACATGTAACTGATGGTTGCTAACATCTGGCGAGGAAAACACCCATCTTGGAACTTTCAAATCCTCTAGTACAGGTAATTGGCTGCGAAACCTGATCCAATCCTGTTGAAATGGTTCGGGCAAAGGATCATCCCAGCCACATCCAGCGAGCCACAGTTGCTGAGCCATCATTTTTCCTGTGATCACGACTGGGGCCAATAGACACGGTGGATCGTATAATTTAGCGAGGTCTGACAACTGCTGTCTTTTCGTTACTGGTCCATTAAGTGGCGTCACGTGAACTTTGTACCCAAGACAGTCATCTTGGCAGAACCAATACATACCGAGCGCCTTCGTCTCCCGATCTAAGTTAAGGTCACAGCAATTTTCACGATCACCTTCATTCATGTGAAGATTTTGTAGGAACTCCTCTGAGTTTGAATACCATTTTCGAAGCACAAAGCCACCCCGGCGTAGCAACTGCTGGAGTTGGTCTTGGAGTTCTATAGCAGCTTTCGTTGTGTGGGCTCCATGGAAGCCATCGTCCACATAAAAGGCTCGCCGAAGAACCTTCGATGCCTCCGGAAAACTTGCCTCTTCATCCTTGGCCAGCGTATGAAGAACCTTAATCGAAACATAGGGAGAACATTTTAAGCCATAAGTAACAGTTAGTAGTCTAAAAATAGCGGGATTGCCATCCCCATCTTTCCAGATGATTCGCTGCATATCCGCATCATCTGGTTCCACTAAAACCTGCCGATAAAACTTTTCGATGTCAGTCATGAATCCGATTCGATGTGTGCGCCATGCCAAAATTATAGCTGCCAAGTCATTTTGGAGTTTGGGTCCCGCATGAAGACAGTCATTTAACGAAATACCCGATGTGTTCTTCCTTGACGCATTGAAAACGGTCCTAAGCTTTGTTGTTGTGCTGGATTCCTTATATACGCCATGATGCGGAATGTAACAACCACGTTGCGGCTCAGGATCGTTCGGTGGCACAAGCTCCATATGTCCGAGTTTTAAGTACTCATCCATGAAGTCTTCATACAGCACCCTCATTTTGTGGTCCTTCTCCAGACGGGCTTGTTGATAGTGGAATAGCTTGAAGGCATCTAGCTTGGTGTCAACCAAGTTAGTTAGGTCCTTAAACGGGTATTTGATCACGTAACGCCCACAGCTGGTACGGCGGACAGTTTTTTCAAAAAAATCTTCACAGTAAAGTTCATCCTGGGTCATTTTGAAGGAAGGACTCACCTCCTCATGATTATTAAATCTCCATAGACTTTGCACGAGTTCATTAAGTTCAGTGAAGGTATTTGCGCAGATTTGTGCCTCCAACTTTGGAATAATTTCGGGCAAGCGTCCGAAAATTACCCATCCTAGATGAGTGCGTTGTGCTACAGGAGCATTGATGGATGTTTTCTTAGTTTCACCACGAAGTATGGAACCATACACGTCAGCTCCCAGGATCATATCGACTTGCCCAGGTACATTAAACTTCGGATCAGCTAGATCGAGTTTTAAAAAATCTTCAAACGGGTGCAAATCAGGTCGCACCGTCGGTACACGGTGTCCCAGTCGTGGCAATATAAGAGCATTACAGGTGACAGTGAAATCCGATTCGCAAAGAGAGCTCACCGATATTTCCACCAGGCCCGTTGACTTACCAACTGTTGATCCCCCAACTCCAGTAACAGGTACAAATATCCTTTTGCGGCGGAGTTGTAGTTGTTGTACTGCAAATTCACTGATAAATGATGCTTGGGAGCCACTATCGAGAAGAGCCCGTAGTTGTAGGTAGTGCCCTGTAACTGATCGAACTCCAACCTGAGCCGTAGCTAACAATACAGGTGCTAGCGGCGCCAGAGCTGTCATGTTGATGTCTTCATTAATGCAGTGGGAATTTCCGGTACGCGTGTGACTGCAATTCACGTTGTTGGATGATGTTGATAAGCTGTCATGAAGCATTGTATGATGTTTCTGCCGGCATTTTTGACATGAGTATATTGACGGACAGCCCGCAGAGCCATGATCCGTTTTCATACAATTGTTACAGAGTTTGCTTTTTGTAACGAATCTTAGTTTCTCAGATGATGACCTTTTTCGAAACTCCGGGCAAAACATCAGAATGTGTTTCCCTTGGCAGCAAGGACAACGGCCAACACTAACGTGGTGCGTGCGAACTGGTTGCACACCGAATGACTTTGAGTTAGATTCTCTTAGCTTTTGAATTGCAGGGGACGAAATTGCTTCTAAACCTTGTAGGCGGTTCTCTAAAAATGTAGTTAGCTCTTTGAATGTTGGAATATGGTTAGGGGATATAAGTGAGGATTCCCATGCCTTGACTGTGACTGGATCCAATTTTTCGGTTAGCAGAAACACCAGCCAGTGATCCCAAGACGACGTCGGACATCCCAACTGTTTGAGAGCACGAATCGAACTGGTTGCTCCATCCGTCAACTTTCGTAGCAGCGTCGCTGATTCATTGCCCATAGTAGGCAGACCAAATATGTTCCGGAAGTATATCTTGAGGAGCATTCGTTTACTATCGTACCGCTTCTGTAACAGCTCCCATGCGATGTCGAAGTTCGTATCACTCAGTGGTATGTTATCCAACACTTCCGTGGCTTTGCCTACTAGACTGCTTTTTAAGAAATGTAGACGTTGAACATCTGAGAGTGATTTGTCGTCGATTACGCTACTGCTGAACATGTCCTTGAATGTTAACCATTGTTCGAAAGAGCCATCGAACGTGGGCAAAGGAATTAATGGCAAAAGTGACTTTGATGAATTACCTTGACCACTAATTGATCGACGTGACGTTTCTTCTAACTGGATGTTAGTAGTTACGGAGAATCCGTCGATTAGGTCATTCAACTCACCCAGAGCTTCGCAATATTCAGCTTCTATCTTCATGAACCGGTCATCGGAAAGTAGCCTTTTCAACTCGACGCTGTTGTTGTCGTTCTCCGGTATTGCCGATATTTCCTCGTGGGCTGTTACGAACTTGGTCCAATAATCCTCCAGCAATTTACGTCTGCCTACAAAATATCCTTTAGTTTGGTTTTGTTTAGCTGTCTTAAGGGTGTTTGAAGAGAAGTTCAAAATATATTTTGCGACGGTTTCTTCCTTAGCCAGTGCCATCGTTTTTTTCTTTTTCCTTTAGGATTTTAGACTGTTCCGCAAATTTGAGATGGAATTTCGCTGTTAAATAAAGTAATTTAAACGAAATTCAAATAACGAGGAATCAGGTTCCCCGCAAGGGATGCCAAATGTTGGAACGTGGAAGTTCGTTTAGAAAAAAGGGAACTGAACCCAGGAAAAAAGAACAATGCCACCACTTAACCTCTCAAGTCTAAACTAAAACACGTTGTTTTATTTCTTCAAGATTTTGACATTGGTTGACAATTCTAAATAGTGTTGCCATGGTTGCCACTAATGAGTCAGGCTACGTTGTCGCTCCTTTCTTAACATTGTCCATTATTTTTGGCCATCGTCGGACAAAGTTGCGGGCTGATTCATAAACCCTTTTTAAAATATACAATTAGCTGTTGCTAAAGTAGAGTGTTTGAAGTACTCGTGCAGTATGGGTTTTTAAGTTTGTTCTTCCATGCCTCCTCTGACGGTCTCACTCCGTGTTTGATTTACTTTGAATCCATGCTTTACTAGCTTTGTGTGGAAGGCAACTTTGTCATTAGCCATGGTGGTTTGTATAAAGGCGATTTTAATACTCTCGGAAGTCCGGGAACTGAAGAAACAATAAGTAAACATCTCTGACAACTTCGACGAAATTGTAATACCATACAAGCGAGCAAGATAGACTATACTCTAAACTACTGGGAATGGAGTTTAGATATTAATTGAATATCTTTGTAGACAAAAATTCCCATGTTGTTTCATATTGACCGTGTTAAAAAATCTTCCCCCGTTCATGCCAATTTTTCCGCTGCGATGCGGTTTCATTTTTCAGCCATTCCTTCATACATGACCTTTGATTTGAATTGATATAAGTCTGGATAACTTAAAATTGCACCCGAAAGAATACAAAACAAAATGATTATGGCACAATTTCAATTTTCTTTTCTTTAACGTTTATTTGCTTATCATTTAACTACACGACCTTATATGCGCTGCGACTGATCACCAAGTGTCCTATCGATCGAGCGTCACGGACCGGAGAAGCCAATCCACCCACGCACATACACGTATAAAGGGCGCATCCATGTACTGCGAGTGTGTTCTTCTGGTGGTGTTGGGAGAAAATCATTCGATCGCGCTCTGGGGTGATTGGTCCAGCAGGATTGGATGAAGGTGGCGTGTTCTGTGATTATAGTAGCGCGATCAGTCGGTACAGTGGCTCACAACATATGAACGTGTACAAAAAATACAGTGACAAATATTTTACTCCACACATTACATTAAAGAACAACATAAACAAAACATATTTGGACAGAAGATTAAGTTAATCCAAAACATCCCGCCCCCCTGGAACTAGTTTCAGCAGCACGGGAGCAACGCCAATTTTGTAATGGGGCGGACGAATGAGCCCCCACTCGTCCTTACTGTAGCCACTCGAACATAGTTGTCTGAACCTCTTGCCACTGCTTCGATTCGACCCAAAATCCATTTCGTGGGAGGGAGATTTGGTTCCTTTACGACTACCAAATCGCCTGGTTTGAAGTCTTCTTTCACTTGCTGCCATTTGGGACGCTCCTGGAGTGAAGTAATATACTCCATCTGCCATCTCTTCCAAAACCCTTGGACCATACTTTGGAGGTAGTTCCAATGAGTAAGACGGTTCGTTCGTGTATTGAGTAGGTTTGGCTCTGGAACTGCGGTTAAAGGCTCGCCTATAAGAAAGTGTGATGGAGTTAATGGGTTAAGGTCATAATCCGACAGAGCACATAAAGGACGTGAATTAAGAACAGCTTCAATTTGTGTTAAAACCGTACAAAGTTCCTCAAAGTTCAATATTGAACTTCCTACCACACGCAGCAAATGCAATTTCACGGATCTCACTCCGGCCTCCCACAATCCGCCAAAATGTGGTGCGGATGGTGGGATAAAATGCCATGTAATTCCGTCATTAGCGAGGGAGGTGGCGATTTCTTCATTCCAGGTTTGGGAAATGACCGTCTTCTGCATATCGTTCAAACACCGACGAGCACCTTGAAAATTACTGCCATTATCGCTGTAAATATTGGAGCATTTCCCTTGTCGGGAGACAAATCTTCGCAGTGCGGCCAAAAAAGCATTAGTTGTAAGATCACTCACCACTTCAAGATGAATTGCCTTCGTAGACATGCATATGAAAAGTGCGATATAAGCTTTTGAAAGCAATGGCTTGCGACCTCGAGAGAATTTGATGTTGATTGGGCCGGCGTAATCACATCCTACATTAGAGAAGGGTCTGCTTGGTTGGATACGTGACATTGGTAGATTACCCATTAACTGGCTACTGGTTTGTCTTCTTTGCATGAAACACGGCTTGCAACTATGCACAATTCTTCGAATCAGATTCCGGCTGCCTAAAATCCAGTACTGCTGGCGAACAATGACAAAGGTTGCCGATATTCCCGTGTGAAGGTGTTTGATGTGAATGTCCCTGACTATAATGGATGAAACATTATCCTTGCTAGGGAGAATAACAGGATGTTTAATGTTGAATGCAATTGTAGAAGCCTTTAGTCTGCCACCCACACGAAGAATTCCTTCATGATCAATAAATGGTGACACCTTTGCCAACCGAGATTTTATTGGAAGATGTTTACCACTGGCCAGGTTACCTATATCTTCCTTGAATGATCGGTGTTGCACATGCTTGAGGATTAACGTTCTCGCCTTTTGAATCTCACTAAGACTCAATCCGTTGAAGCGACGATTCAGTTTATCTGACCGACAGTTTGAAGAAAACCGAAGACAGTAAGCAACAATTCGCTGTAGTCGGTTCCAGGAGGATACCTTTTCGATGAGACCTTGCAATGTGTTAGTTTCGAACGTCGAGACGAAATTCACCTTATGGGGATTACGTTCTTCAGGGAGTTCCAAATTAATCACTGAAACTGGTGAGACGAATGTTGACCTTGGCCATTGTGATTCGGATGACGCTAACCATGGCGGGCCGTTCCACCAAAGTTCATGGTTGGCCAATTGCGAAGGAAGTACTCCCCGCGATGCACAGTCTGCTGGGTTCGACGTTGACGCTATGTGATTCCATGACTGTCGAGGAATAGTTTCGAGGATTACAGCAGTACGGTTAGCTACGAAGGTACTCCAACGACGAGGGGGAGAGGACAGCCAATGTAAAACAATTTCGGAATCACACCACGCATAGACCTTCGAAATATTTGTTGACAACGACGATTTGACTAAGGTGAGCAAACGGGACAACAGCAGGGCACCACACAGCTCGAGGCGGGGAATAGTTACGGGTTTGAGTGGAGTGACCTTGGTTTTAGCTGCAACTATTGTAGTTTTGAAATTACCTGCAGGTGTCATGTAGCGGGCGTATATTACTGCTGCGATTGCCATCGACGAAGCATCAGAAAAACCGTGGAGTTCGATGCCATCTAATTCACCGGAAACGATATTTCGAGGAACCCGAATATTTTCAAAGCAGCTTATTTGCTCGCGATAGTCCATCCATTGATCAGCTATTGTAGTAGGAAGGGCATCATCCCAACTGAGTCGTGGTTTGGACAACCATAATTGTTGAAACAAGATCTTGAATAGAATTACCGAAGGAGCTAGGAATCCTAACGGATCAAAGATTCGAGCGATTTCTGACAACAAGTTTCGTCGAGTAGGAGTAGAAAGATGAGGTAATTCTCCTAGTTTATATGAAAACTCATCTTTCGTCGGACTCCAGTACATACCCAAAACCTTAATCCACGTTCTTGATTCTTCCGGATCAACCCAGCAAAATTCGCAGTCTTCTTTGGGGAGTTGAGCTAACAACGGCCAGCAATTGGAAGTCCACTTACGTAATTGGAACTTACCTTTGGATAATAATTCAATGATTTCGCGTTGTAAGGATATTAGGTCTTCTACTGAGTTGGAGCCCGTCATTATGTCGTCTACGTACACATCATTAAGAAGAACACTCGAAGCAATTGGGTATTGAAGCTTGTAGTCTTCAGCGAGTTGGCTTAGTACCCGCACCGATAAGAATGGGGCAGATGCTGTTCCATAAGTTACGGTACGTAGGCGGAAATGTTGAATCTCATCACTAACCGATTCACGCCAAACAATTCTCTGGTAGTCCGTGTGTTTGTCATCGATCCATATCTGTCGGAACATCTTTACTATGTCGGCGGAAAAGACGTATCTGTGCTGACGAAAACGTAAACACACCTTATGTAAGTCACGCTGAATAGGAGGGCCGATCAACATAGTACTGTTCAAAGACTGGCCTTTGGAATCCTTGGCTGAACCATCGAATACAACGCGTAATTTTGTTGATGAACTGCTCGGCTTCAAAACCGCATGGTGTGGTAGGTAAAATAGTTTTCCATCAGATTTATCCAGCTCTTCCGGAGGGATAGATTCCATGTGACCTAAGGACAAATACTCCTGCATGAATTTGGAATATGCCTGCTGCAATTCCGGATTAGAGCGAAAGCGACGTTCCATACTGAGCAGTCGAGAGACTGCAGGCCGTAGAGTATCTTTGAAGGTTGGTGTAGAATCGGCGAACGGTAATTGTACTATGTACTTCCCATCTGACGAGCGAGTAAAGGTGTTGCGGAAGTGCAATTCAGACTTATCATTAATGCAAGATGTATTCTGTGAGGTAGCCACTTCTTCCAATTCCCAGAATCGTTGCAACAAGATGTCTACTTCAAGAACGGAGTGAAACGAGGAAAGCAATGTATTCCGGGTTGGATGAGGATCGAGGATTTCTCCAGTTATAACCCACCCGAACGACGTTTTTTGAGCAATTGGCGTACCTGGTGGGCCTCGAATTTGCTCTCCTTCTAAAATGTTCCAAAGTTTATCTGCTCCTATCAAGATATCTACAGGACCAGGAACGTTAAATTGGGGACCTGCCAATTCCAAGTTTATTATATGCGACCAAGAAGAATTTTCAAAGCGTTGGGAAGGAAGAAGCGAAGTCAGTTTTCTTAGGATAAATGCATCAACCTGCAGACACGTGGTATGAAAGCGAGAATATATCTGCAGCGACATGCATCCCCTTGTGTAACCTGCTTCTGTTGATGAAAGCCCGAGAATAGGTATATGCGCATGGTTTCTCTTGAGACCAAGCCGATGGGCAAATGATTCACCAATAAAAGACACCTGCGAACCCGAATCAAGCAATACCCTACAATTAACAAATTTTCCCTGATTATCTTTAACCTTGGCTAACAGAGTTGGCAAAATAGTTTGCTTACGAAGACCAAGTTTAAGCGAATGATTATTTATTAATGTAGAACGAGGATATACGGCTGCAGAGTTACTTGGGTTTGATGACGATAATGGACCGCCTGAATCCTTGTTAAGTGTGGATGTAGCCGGTGAACCTTCTGCTTGCGAGGGGTGAACTAGTGAATGATGTCGAGACTTACACACTCGGCAGCGAAATGAAGACCGACACTTATTTGACGAATGGCCGATTCGTAGGCAATTGAAACAGAGAGATTTCCTTTTTACTAAATTCCGACGCGAACCGATATCAAGGGCAATAAACTCGGGACATTGTGGTAATATGTGTTCTCTGGCGCACTTTGGACATGCCAATTTAGTCTCTGGAGCTTCCGCGACATGAGCTCTTATTTGTCCTTGTGGCTTACTCCGCGATACAACAACACGACCAAGCGATTGACACGATTCAAGCGCATCACACCTTGATTGCAAGAAAGTCAAAAGTTCTGAAAAGGCACACTTATCGCGAGAACCCGCATGCTCAGCCCAAGCTTGTTTTGTTTCACTGTTTAGTTTGTTGACTAATAGATAAATGAGCCAAGGGTCGCGACTGTTTTGTTCAATAGCGTTGAGTCCCCGAACGACTTCATCAGCGCCATCAGTCAGTTTTCGCAGCGATTGTACATTATTTTCAGTTACCAAAGGCAGTGACAAAAAGGTCTGAATGTAGGATTGCGTAATTAAATGAACCCGATCGTAACGATGTTCGAGCCGTTCCCAGGCTTCGACATAATTTGATTCCGATATCGGTATATGTTTAACTAAATTAGCCGCCTCATCTCTCAAGAATGATTTAAGATAATGAAACTTTTGGGTTGCGTTTAAGTTGGTCTTATTATCTACCGAGCCCGTAAATAGATCGCGAAACGATGGCCAGTCCTTATAATCGCCCGAAAAGGGTGGAATTGTGATAGGTGGTAAATTCACTGAACTGGAGTTTTTCGGGGTCGAATTCAAATTTTCCAAAAAGGATGATTGCTGATTAGCCAGCCGATCGACGATCGAATCACTTACCATGTTTGACGACGGTTGCCTCTCATGGATTGCTTTTTTTAAACTCGAATGCGCGTAGAAATACCGATTTTCGTACTCTTCGAATTCTTGCTCAAACTCTTCGAACTCACTAGCAACTGCATCTTGGATAAGTTCGTTGTGCAACGAGGAAAAGTCTTTCCATGTAGATTCCAGACTTTGCAAACGAATTTCAAGGAGTTGTACACTGGTTGTTTCGTCAATCGAGTCAATAAAGGCTGCCGCGCGCGTGAGCCGTCCTTTTGCGTTACCGCGTTTTTGGTTAAGGGAATTCATTATACACGAAAAGATTTAAATGTACACTCTCGCTAATACAACAAGGTTAACGTTCACTTGAAAAGAATCCGGCAATCGAAGGACCAATGATTTGAATTGATATAAGTCTGGATAACTTAAAATTGCACCCGAAAGAATACAAAACAAAATGATTACGGCACAATTTCAATTTTCTTTTCTTTAACGTTTATTTGCTTATCATTTAACTACACGACCTTATATGCGCTGCGACTGATCACCAAGTGTCCTATCGATCGAGCGTCACGGACCGGAGAAGCCAATCCACCCACGCACATACACGTATAAAGGGCGCATCCATGTACTGCGAGTGTGTTCTTCTGATGGTGTTGGGAGAAAATCATTCGATCGCGCTCTGGGGTGATTGGTCCAGCAGGATTGGATGAAGGTGGCGTGTTCTGTGATTATAGTAGCGCGATCAGTCGGTACAGTGGCTCACAACATATGAACGTGTACAAAAAATACAGTGACAAATATTTTACTCCACACATTACATTAACTTACTTACTTACTTACTTATCAGGCCTGCGATCCATGGAGGATCTGAGCCTGAGCTATAGCTGCCTTCCATCCTTGACGGTCCCGGGCACGCTGCTTCCAGTTGTCAAGACCAAGATGTCTTACATCCGCGATTACTTGGTCTTTATACCGGAGGTTCGGTCTTCCTCTTCTTCTCGAACCAGGAGGCTCGGAGTCGAAGACCCTCTTAGCTGGAGCGTTGATGTCCATGCGCTCGATGTGGCCGAGCCAGTGCAGTCGACGGGTCCTTGCCTTCCGGACTACATCCACATCTTGGTACAGCTCGTAGAGTTCGCGGTTGTGTCTTCTTCTCCATTCACCTTCCTCACAGACAGGACCAAATATCCGGCGCAGAATTTTTCTTTCGAAAGAACCCAAAATCAGCTCCGCTGTCCTGCTTATCGTCCAGCTTTCGGCTCCGTACAGCAAGACTGGCAGAATGAGCGTTTTGTAAAGCATGACTTTGGTCTTTCGAGTGAGGAGTTTTGACCCCAGTTGTTTGGACAAGCCGAAGTAGCAGCGGTTGCCAAGGGCGATTCTACGCCGGATCTCCACTGTGGTGTCATTTGTGGAGTTTACGTTTGCCCCGAGGTAGACAAACTCCTTAACTACCTCGAAATTGTAGCTGTCAATTGATATGTTTTGTCCCAGGTGGTGAGCGACGGATTGGTTTTTGCTTGACAGCATATATTTCGTTTTGTCCTCATTGATCTTAAGACCAATTCGTTTCGCCTGTTCTTCAATCGCCGTGAATGCTTCCACAATGCCACGGCGAGAACACGCGATGATGTCGATATCATCCGCGTATCCTAGCAGCTGGATGGACTTGTAAAAGATAGTGCCTTCCCTGTTGACGCCTGCCCGTCGCACTATCTGCTCCAGCACCAGGTTGAAGAAGTCACATGACAGCGCATCTCCTTGCCGAAATCCGGTGCATGTTTCGAATGGTTCCGAGGTCCTAGAACCGAGTTGCACGGTGCATCGCGTGTTTTTTAGCGTGGCGCGACACAACTGGATCAGTTTTACCGGGATCCCGAATTCGGCCATCGCCCCAAACAGTGCTTCACGATGAATGCTGTCGTATGCGGCTTTGAAATCGATGAAAAGATGGTGTGTATCGATTTGAAACTCGTTGGTCTTTTCCAGGATTTGTCGAAGTGTGAAAATTTGGTCTATAGTTGATTTGCCGGGCCGGAAGCCGCACTGGTAGCTGCCGATTAGTGCGGTGCAAAATGGTTTTAGACGTTCACACAATACGCTGGACAGGATCTTGTATGCGACATTGAGCAGGGATATACCTCTATAGTTCTTGCAAGAGGTAGGATCGCCTTTTTTGTGGATGGGGCATATAGAGCTGGTATTCCAGTCGTCGGGCATGCTCTCATCTTCCCAAATTCTGCAGATGATCTGGTGCATGCTCCCTACCAGAACATCGCCGCCAGCCTTGAAGAGCTCTGATGGCAAGCCATCTGAGCCTGCGGCCTTGTTGTTCTTCAGCTTCTGAATAGCTGTGCCGACTTCTTCTATGCTGGGTGGGAGGACTACTTCAGCGGCTGGAGTTGGGATTTCCTCGGTCCCTACCACTCTCTCTTGGTCATGCTCGTTAAGCAGCTGCTGGAAGTGCTGCTTAAATACATCCACTATTCCCTGCGGGTCGGTGACAAGATTACCCTCGCAGTTTCGAAGAGCCAGGGTGCCCTTTTTGAAGCCTCCTGCAAGGCCTTTGGCTTTCTTGTAAAAGGCTCGTATTTTATGTTTATCCCTAGACTCCTCGATATCCTTGAGCTGGGAGGCTGCGAAGATTCTTTTCTTTTGTCGCAGTAGTTTCTTCTCCTCCCTTCTTCTGGCTCGGTACTCTTCTCGCGCTGTCCTGGTTTTCCTCTGCAGCGCCTTTTGGTACGCCTCGTCGGTTGCTGCCTTTTTCTGCTCACACTCGCCATCATACCACGGGTTTCTTGTCGGGGGTGGTAGGTATCCTAAGGTGGTTTCGGCTACTTCCTGAATGGCTGAGCGGCAATGCAGCCACATATTATTAGCATTTGTGTTCGACGTAGGCATACCGTAGAGTCTTTCGCTCAGCTGCTCCCTGTAGACTCTGGCAACCTCCGGTGTGCTCAGGCGCCCAATGTCGAACCTCCTCCTGATGGGCTGGTGCAGCTTTCTGACATTGGACAGTCGAGCTCTGAATCTTGCTGCTACGAGGAAGTGGTCAGAGTCGACATTTGCCCCTCTGAATGTTCGCACATCCAGGATGTTTGACGCGTGCCTTGCGTCAATGAGCACATGGTCGATTTGTTTGGCGGTTCGACCGTCCGGAGATCGCCAGGTTGCTGTGTGGATTCGCTTGCGAGGAAATCTTGTGCTACTTATCACCGCATTACGAGCTGTCGCAAAGTCAGCGAGTCGGAAGCCGTTATCTGTTGTTGTATCGTGGAGGCTGTGCTTTCCGATCACTCCGCCAAGGGTGTTTTCCTTTCCGATTTTGGCGTTGAAGTCCCCGAGCACGATTTTTACATCGTACTCCGGACAAGCTCCGTAGGCGTTGTCCAGGAGGTCATAAAAGTCCTCCTTGATAGGGTCTTCAGCCTCGTCGGTAGGGGCGTGTGCACATATAAGGCTGATGTTATAAAATCTGCCTCTGATGCGGATCACAGCCAGGCGATCACTTATAGGTTTAAAGTCGATGACCTTCGACCTTAACCGCTTTCCCACGACAAATCCGCATCCCAGTAAGTGCAACCTTTTGTGACAGCTGTAATAAATGTCGCAATTTTTCTTCCTAATCATACCGTTTCCTATCCAGCGTATTTCCTGGACCGCAGTAATATCCGCCTTGTACTGCGTGAGGATTCCTTCTAGTTTATGAGCAGCTCCGGGAGTGTACAGGGTTCTGACATTCCAGGAGCATACTCGCAAATCGTGTTCCTTTTTCGTGCGTTGTCGTCGTCGAGTATCCGTCCGTGTATCCGAGGCATCTTGCTCATTCATAACTTTATGTTTTTTTTACGTGGGCGGATTGTTAGCCCGCCGCACAACCGCCATTCTGGTCGGGGTTTTTTTTCGCTGCATACGTTTGTTCACCTCCCAACGGTTGTTGAAGAGGCTATCCAGAGGGCGCCGCGAGGAGGCCGTATGTCAACTTGACCCGGGCATTTAAACAGGGATCGTTGCTGGCATCTCGCCAGGTTGAGAGCAATCAACAACTTTACCCTGTATGTCCGAGCCCATGCCCTCTACACATTACATTAAAGAACAACATAAACAAAACATATTTGGACAGAAGATTAAGTTAATCCAAAACAACCTTATCACATGCCCGCACTGTGTACTCGGCGTAATAAAGCGTTAAACCTTAAGGGAGCGTGAGATATTTCATCACAGTTATCAACATATGCATTCATAGCCAATTTCTTATAAAGGGGATTTCCCTATTCTTCTTTGGTGGTGTTACAGCCCATGAAGGACCAGAGCCAAGCTTCTCTCAATCACCCATGTTGTGTGTGATTTATTTTTCACCAGGTGAAAGGGACCTACAGTTTAATGCCGATTCCGAACGGCGTGACTCGAGAATGGGATTTCCCCATTAATACCACATAAACTTCTTCAGGCAGTAGGACCTGATGATTTGCCAGTCTTGTATAAAATGCAAAGGACTCAAGAGTTCGTTGCTATGGTCTAGTTTATTGAAAAGTCAAGGTCATTTGTAAAGGCCGACAATTGCGACAGTGGGCCTCGATAAGTTCATTCTGAGGAATCTTAAACTCCTTGCCTACGTACATATATTTAAATTATACTTGACGTTTAGCTCATAGAGATATTTTAGCAAACCTAGAGCAGCTAGGACCCGAAAAATCTTCGGTTCTTGAAAGCTTGTCAGAGCTAGTTCTCTAGTTTGAGGACTTAAATTCGTACCGGGGAAAGCGAAAATAAACATATTGACCGGGATCTAAAGAGTAGCCAGGTTTTCCAAATTGCTCATTTTGCTGGTTGTATTTGGTTTTGCGTCAATAAGTACATCTAGTGACGTCTTATCACTAGATGTACTTATCATTCTTTGATCATACGTCCATTATTTTTGGCCATCGTCGGACAAAGTTACGGGCTGATTCATAGACCCTTTTTATAATCTACAATTAGCTCTTGCGCACAGCTTTCTTCACATTGTGCTGATGGGCACAAAACAATGGACTTGGAATAAGCCACCAGAAAAAGAAACTTGTGCTCTTCACCAGAAAGCACAAGATGCCAGACACGTATCCAATCACCCTACTCGGTACCAGGCTAATCGATTCTTCTAGTGCCAAATATCTTGGCATCATACTGTACAGGAAATTAACCTGGAACGAAAATACTACCGAACGAACAAGGAAGACAACCATAGCTCGCTATACTTTGCAAGAGAGCCATAGGGAAAAAATGGGTCATCAGCTCCGAAATAACCTTACGGTTGTACATCATAGGCGTCAGACCTATTCTATTGTACGGAGTTTTAGCCTGGTATATTGCGCTAGACACAACAACACACCACAAATAAATCGAGTAAGCACAGAGGTTAGCAGGCATGTGCATCACCTGGGCCTTAAGGTCTACTCCAACGGCGGGGATCAACATGCTACTCCACCTAACCCTACCCGATATCCACGGTAAGCAGCTAGCCACAAACATGGCTGCGGCTGGCTCAAAATGGACGAGCTATATCGCCTGCTACGCTTGTATCCTGAGCGACGGAACAACTTTGGCAGAGAACTCCGACTACAGTCTTTCAGAAAAGGTTCAAAATAACATACCCGGTAAAACAAAAATGGTCCCGATAAGCACGACTTCGCAGGGGCTGCGTGGACTTTTACACAGATGGGTCAAAAGTCAAGGAAGGGTTGAGTAGAGGAGTCTTTTGCAAACAATTAAAACTAAGTCAGGCCGTAAAGCTACCAGACTATTGCAGCGTCTTCCAGGCGCAGCTGCTAGCAATAAAGGAAGTCCTGTGTTGACTTAGGTGTAATGTAATGTCTGTCACAGATGTTCGTATCTTCACTGATAGACAAGCTGCCGTGAAATCGCTAGAGTCTTACGCCTACACATCCAAGGCAAGCCTCGACTGCCGCTCTTAACGAGATGTCTGAACAATTCAACATACACCTCTCATGGGTACCAGGATACAGTGACATTTCACGCATACGCTGGTACACCACTAACAGCCATTTAACTAGAGCTAACGAATCAAGCCTAGGCTGAGATGAACCTGCCTAACGACCAGGCAAATCTAGCCACGACTTGACCGACAGCGAACCACGGGACTAATCTCACTAAAACGTACTGACATCAGCATAATCGTTGATGTCATCACTGGTCACTGTCTTATTTGCAGTCATGCACAAACACTAGAGCAAGTTTCGAGTGACTTCTGCAGGAGCTGTGAGACGAAGAGGAAGTTAAGTCCATTCAACACCTGCTCTGCGCCTGTCCGGCCCTCTTTCATAGTAGGAAACAATACCTAGGACCCTACTTTCTTAACGACCTGACTGACGTTCAGCGGATAAGGATAACTGATCTTCCTAATTTCGTAAGAAGCGCGAGTGATGGTGATGAGCCCATATCATTTTTGTGTTAGTTAATATCTAGTTCGTTGGATTATTGCTAGCCTTGTTGCTTCATGGGTGAATCTTCCACTTGGATTTCTACCAAGTGGGTCTTGTCCCTTTCCATGTCACTTTTACGTGCATTCAGTCCATCAAATCATTTGCCATTGTTATCTTGCATTCCAGAGGAAGCAGCTGATCTAATCTTATAGTACTAAGAGCTACCGCTTTTCCTCGTACTCCTGGCTCGCAACAGGTTTATGTGTTTGTCACTGCTTTCTTTACTGTACTTCTTCTATGTGTCTTGTCTCGTCTTTCGTTGTTAGCCTCCATACCAAGGTCATTTTCAATGTTGATTTTGTTATACCTTCTTTTGGTCTGTTATATGTGTTTTCGTATGGCTTTCGACCTTGGCGATGATTAGAATGTGGTCAGAATCGCTGTGCACTTCTCTGTTTGCTCTGACATCTAGCACTAAAATACTACATCCTTGATATTCTTCTTCTCCATCTTCCTCTTTTCCTTCTTCTTCATCTTCCCCTTCTTCTTTTTCCTCTTCTTCGTGGCGCTACAGACCGGTGCGGTCTTGGGCCTCAACCAAAAAGTGACTCCAGCCAGCAAGAGCTCTTGCCAACCGTTTCCGGTCACGCACACCAAGTTGGTTGAGGTCCTTCTCCATTTGTGTCCGCCACTTGAGCCGGATTCGAAGATTCTTCGAGCGAGAGCTATGTTGTCCATACGCTCTACATGGCCTAGCCATCTTAGGTGTTGTATCCGTTTGACCAGGAACAAGCCGCCATACAGCCCGTACAGTTCGAGGTTGAAAAACCCGAAAACCCCACTCAGAAATTTTCTATCGGAAAGGCCAAGAGCTTCCTCATCTGCTTTCAATAGCGTCCATGCCTCTACATTATAAAACAGGACTGGGATAATTAGGGTATTATATAAAGCCAGCTTGATTTTTCGAGAGATGTCTGTTACTCAGTTGTTTTTTGAGCCCAGAGAACAGCGATTGGCAAGAGTTATTCTGCATCTAATCTCGGTACTAATGTTGTTCGATTAGTTACTGTGACACCATGTCCGAGGCGTCGATGTTGTGCGTCCCTTCTTGATAAAAGCATATACTTCGTTTTGCCCTTATTTACCGTCAGACTCATTTTAGCCGCCTCCGCTTCAATGCCAGCAAACGCCTCATTGACGACCCCCTGCGTTTGACAAAGGACGTCGATATCATCGACGTAAGCTAGCAGTTGAATGGACTTTTGGAAGATCGTGCTCCCAGTGCTGGCATGTGAGTTTCGCACGATCTTCTCAAGTATGATGTTAAAAAATCACATCATAGCGCGTTGCCTTGCCTATAACCATTTTTGACATTGAAGGTTACGGTAAGTTTGTTACCGACCATGACGGAGCAGCGTCATCGTGCACAATCTGACGAGTTTGGTAGGGACGCCAAAACTAGACATGGCTCTGTATGGCTCGTCTCTATGCTCGCTATCATATGCGGCCTTGAAATCGACAAATAGGTGTGAGTGTCGATCTACATTTCTTGAGTCTTTCCCAGGATCTGCCGCAGTGTGAAAAATTGATCTATTGTGAATTCTTGTCTATCGTCGTCCAAGTTGAGTGCGATATTCTGCCTGACAGCGGCATTTGAGCCTTCCTCGCCGTTAAGCAGTCTGCAGAAATGATTCTCCTAGATTCTCAGTATCCGACAGGCTTCGGTCCGGAGTTTGTATCCACTGGATAACTGTTTTACGTTTTGATGAAATTTCCGAACTTTATTCCTGCTGTAACATCTCTCCGTCTCCACGACCGCGCACTTCTCATGCTCGTTCTTTTTCTTTTTGAGAGGCCGGTTCTCATCTCTCCTTTTCTGTTCGTAGAGCTCTCGTCTTTCGATGCAGCGTTGCCTTGTAGGCGTCTTGCTTAGCTGCATGGGCCTGCCTGCACTTGTCGTCAAACCACGGCTTCTTCCTGGGTGGTGGTGTCTTAATACTCGGCACATGAGTGGCAGCTTCTTTAATAGCTTTTTTGGCAATGCCTCCATTCATCTTCTACCATTAGTACAGGCGGCTTCGAACTTTCAGATAGTTTTTGGGTGACCCGGTCGGCGAAGTTCCTAGCGGTCGGTTGTGCTTGTAACTCTCTGTAGCTTTCAAACCATGGTATTCTTTCTCGCTTCCGTTGTTTTTTTGATATTCTCTTACCTTGGCCACAACAAGGTACGATTGTGGGTTTCCCTACCGCCACAAACGAAAGTGTATCCGTTTTTAACAATTGTTTCGATAAGCAGTATCTCTTCCTGTACCGTTGCTTGCTTTGCTTTGGTGGGGTTACAGCGTATGTAGGGCCAGAACAGAGCTTCTCTCAATCACCCATGTTGTGTGTGATTTATTTTTTACACAAGCGAAAGGGGCCTACAGTTCAATGCCCATTCGGAACGGCGTGAGTCGAGAAGATTTTTCATGGTAAGTATAATACGGGAGGTTTTACCAGTACTCTTCTGAGGAGGGACCCCGCGAAATAAACATTCGATGGCGTTGGTGTTATCGGGATCCGAACTCGCTCATCGTGCGTCAGACTCCAACACACTAACCACTGTGACAAAGTATAAATGCATATTGGTGTGCAATTGGATATCTCTTCAGAGCACTTTCTGTGGGAGTATCGATCAAACAGAAAAAGGCAAGATGAATCTGGTAGTTTTGAACTCTGTCTAGCAGGTGTTATGAGATCTTACTTGCACCGGGCCAGATATAAGCATTATACTCCAATTTTGGGCGGATTAACGCCTTGTTTATAGCCAGATCTGAGGGCATCTGCATAAGTAGCCAAGGCGTTAGGGTATAACAAATATACCCTAGATGGAGAGCTTTCATGTTTCTAATATGCAAATGTCATTCATGGAAAAAGGCTGTGATTCAGTGGTACGCTTGGACGCCAGAAGTCAGTGCTGTGGTTTGGAAGCATTCAATTTCACTCTTTACGTAAAATGATGCTGTTGCCGCTCACTATTTACAGTCGAAGTCATCGGAAATAGTTGGTCGAAATTCCGCTGATGTAAGTTGATACACTCATACTTCGAAGCGCCTCAAGGGTATGTTTCCATCTCGTCGAGTTGAACGCTTTTTTAACGTCCAGTGGAGGTGACCGTGGTGCAGTAGTAAACATCACGTCGAGCGGAAGCTCTTTACGGAAAAATTGATGCAACGTAGCTGTTGTGAATGCGAAGTGATCAAACATACTGATAAAGGCATAACACTCCCATGGTCATTTTAGATTCATACTCTGTATGTGCAATTCTAATATGACACCATAAGTGCATGGAATAGTTGCTGAGAACTACAACTTACGTGAAAATTCGGTCGGTTCCTTTCGAATCATATCTAGGACAGCCACCCCTGGAGAGTAGTGCACGAACATCTGCGACCTAAACTACTGCACTCCGTTCAGGTTGTGTAATAAACATTATAAGAGTATAAAATCTTGAACCTGCGAACTTAAAAAAAATAAATGTGTTATGACGCAACAGTACTGCTATGCGCCTCTACTCTATAGTCTTCCTTCTATGGCCCTTTTCGCTGTGTCGACTGTTTCCCTAATGGCATCAAAAGTCGAGCGTGCTTTTCGAAATACATACTGGTGTGCTGATAGTCCGCCTGCTTATTCAATCGCAGCTTCCAATCTGTTGCTGATGATGCGCTCTAAAATTTTTCCCGCAGGGCGGTAAGCTGATGAGTCTCCCGCGAGTATACCCCCTTGGGTAGCAACACGAGCCTTTGCTTCTTCCAGTGATCAGGAAATTTCCCTTCACTCAGGCAGGCATTATAAATATCAACAAATAGGTCCACTCTGGTTTAAGTCGCCGCTTTCAGATCTACATTGGGGATCCAATCCGGATCAGGGACTTTTGTGTTTCCAAACCTGCTGCATGCCTCAAAGATCTCGCGTCAAATGTATTTGTCTTTTACCCTAAATTGATTCCCCCTCATGGAATTGGGCGACACCTTTCATCATTGCTGATTATACACAATATAGCTTGGGGGTCATTATGAGTATAGTGGGGACTGACCTTCCATGTTGTTCTTCGAGCAAGGCTGTTGCTTACAAAAGTAAGATCGATAATCGAACCCACTCCATTTCTGCTACATGTGTGTTCATTACCGCTGGTTAAGAGCACTACCTCAAGGACCATTAAGGCTTTCAGTCACACACTCTAGAGCAAACGTTAAAGTCTCCGACTATAAAAAACAGGATTCTTTTGGAATCAATTGTCAATCTGGGTAAGAATTCAACGTCGTCGTTTGTCAAGATACTGTCAAGTTTTTGCGATCGATAAACGTCCTCCGTAGGTGTTTAATCTCGAAAACGGGGGAAAAGAGTTTTCAATGAATAAGAATGGACATTCCAACAGTGCTCTACAGAAGCACATATAGAGTTTGTCAAACAAGTGTGGTCAGAAAATAACGTCGTCTGGTTCACTTCGCCGAAATAACTACGAAACCCCAAAATGCCAAATCAATGGATCAATCGAGAGTTCAATTTGCCAACATCCGTCAAGTCATCTCTAAGAGTAAATGAAAGGCTCATCAACAATGCAAAAAAATAACTTGGGTCTACATGTTCACATCTTGTATGTACATTTAAGCATTGTTTTTTTGTAAGTTTTAAGCCGTGACAAAAATTCCACAAACAATATTACCATCAAAGGCTTGCTGGTACCATTGATGACATTAATCAGTCTTTTTTGGTACCAATCAAATTTGCGTCGACTCAAGATCTCATGGGAGATGGATGGTAGGTCTCTAATCAGATTAAGGAATGTGGCAGACATGCAGCAACTAATTTAGGCTTAATGGATGCATGGTGTCCTTTGAATTAATATATTTCTGTGCAATGTACAGCTGCTTCTAATTATGGTGAATTAGACTCCTCGATTCTAAGCACCAATATGATTTCACCTGTTCGTAATCAATAGCCATTAAGGTCAATTAGAAATATGCAATTGGTTCGGAGCTTCTACCGATGTGGGCCTTTTCAAACATATTCCAGTATTTTCCGCATGGAAAGACCGCATCAATACAATACATACAGTATAATAAGTATAAGAAAGGCGTTTTTGTAACTAAATATCGTTCAAATGTTGTTTCCTCAATTGATTTTCTTCAATCAGCCCTTCCAGGTCCTATTTAGCTACTATCATCCTCTGTAATTCCGGTCCAGCGCAGCAGCCGTTTTAATGAAAAACCCGTTTGTAAAGCAAAGAATCTGTACCTTAAAATCTAATCACCAATAATCACAATGCCTTGCATGACAACTTGTTTACAGCAAGTGACTTTTTCAAATCGTCATTGTACGACTAATTTATTCGTGTGGAACGCCCGAAAACTGAAACTTCCATTTTCATTTCAGTTTTCAATTAAAATATCAAATGTTTTCCCTATGCCGACAAACCCTATGCTCTAGGGTGGATCGTAATGATTCCCACCATACCGACAACTACGTACAAATTGTATGGTATGTCGTATCCTTGGTCTTTTCGTAACATTCTATCTCTGTATATTTTGAGGGTAAGAGGGAACATTCCTATCCAGTATTTAACAAGAAGAGCATCGAGTTTAATTCCCCAATCAACAGAAAATTGAAAACGGAATTGTGGAGAAAATCACTATCACATCCGACGAGCAAACAAAAGGGCAACATGCTCCTCTAGCTTGTATTCTTGTATACTGCGAAATCGACAAATGTGTAACACAATCATGTCCCTTCTACTTGAATGTATATTGTAAAAGAGAATCCCACGGATACAAGCGTATTAACTCCAAATTGGAAATCCCTTTTCACCGGGTTGCATCTCTGGCTTTTCCGTTCGTTATTCGTCCACAATGATAAACACACGATGATGGGATGAGCAAGGCTCAGTACACTCGTTCTCATCCGATGAAGGAAAAATCCACTTAAAATTAAAATTGTTTCATTAAATTTTTAATTACACCTCTAAATCAATAAGCGGCTTCATCGTCGTCAACGCTTACGCCGCCACCGCCGATAATAGCTACATTTCGCAGCCAAGTCCCTTACCGATTTTATTTTGTTTTCATTCAATCGAACTTCCGATTGAGATGACGACGAGGCAAATGGACGGATGAGCGCAATGAAAGGACTATGTACAGGACCATGCCGAAATAATTAAGTGTTTGTCCATACACTCCAATTAGCAGTTGAATCATCTGCTATTGGATTTTCTCGACTTTCTGTTGGTTTTATACGCTTTCGATGAAGGCCAACAACGCGATGGAGTTTACGAGTGCTATCGCATTAATAGCGCGCAAAGATACGAATTGAATACACAATCACACCCGCGGTGACGGGCGGTAGTAGTGAGATGACTTGACAACAAAAATGAACGTTCCGGTTTCATCGAATTACGGTTTCGGTTATTCGATCGATTGATCCAACAATGACCGGCCAATCGAAAACAAACAAACGACTGCAATCTATGGCATGAGAAACTAAAAAAGAAAAAATTATTCGCACTATGGATGCTGGTAATTAGCTAACCTAATTTACGCTTCTTAACACCCTTCACCGCGAGAGGTGAGACCGTGAGACTGGCATTTCATGGGTGAGGCTGACATTTATTATGTGCATGTGGACAAGGACTAATGAGGCACAGATTAACTGCAAAATTTTGGATTACGAATTTGATTTATGCAAATCGTGCATAGCGAGGCTTTTAACAGAAGCAATTTATTATATTAGTATGATCAGCGTTGCGCCAAAATGGAGAATCAAACTTCAAAACTCATACCACAAGAAGCACGTTCCTTACGCAGTGATGACGTCAGAGCTCCATGTTCGGTTTAAATACAAAGGCTAACTATTGTCCTACCTATTTTTGTCGAATTATTTGGACAAAGTCAGAATTGGTCCTTCCAAGAATCTCAATAATTCGCCGATCCACCGGAAACTTTTTCTAGAGTTAAGCTTCTTTTTTGAAAAAAATCCTATACTACCGTTTAGTAATCATACTAGGATTAGATGTAGAAAAAATCTCCCGGCGGCAAGGTATCAGTTTAGACATTGACTGTATTTGTAGTTCGTACTTTCTGAGCGGCAAAATCCGTACGTTTTACAGTTCGAGAAACTAAAAACGCCTGGCTGTGATCCGCAGATTTTATAACATCAGTCTTACGCACACGCCCCTACCGACGAGGCTGAAGACCCTATCAAGGAGGACTTCTACGACCTCCTGGACAACGCCTACGGAGCTTGTCCGGAGTACGATATTAAAATCGTGCTCGGGGACTTCAACGCCAAAATCGGCAGAAGAACACCCCTGGCGGAGTGATCGGAAAGCACAGCCTCCACGATACAAAAACAGATAACGGCTTCCGACTAACGGACTTTGCGACAGCTCGTAATGCGGTTATAAGTAGCACAAGATTCCCTCGTAAGCGAATCCACACAGCAACCTGGCGATCTCCGGACGGTCGAACCGCCAACTAAATCGACCATATGCTCATTGACGCAAGGCACTCGTCAAACATCTTGGATGTGCGAACATTCAGAGGGGCAAATGTCGACTCTGACCACTTCCTCGTAGCAGAAAGATTCAGAGCTCGACTGTCCAATGTGAGAAAGCTGCACCAGCCCACCAGGGGAAGGTTTGACATTGGGCGCCTGAGCACACCAGAGGTTACCAGAGTCTACAGGGAGCAGCTGAGCGAAAGAAATGCCAATAATATGTGGCTGCATTAGTGCGTTGCCGCTCAGCCATTCAGGAAGTAGCCGAAACCACCACCCCTGACAAGAAACCCGTGGTATGATGGCGAGTGTGAGCAGAAAAAGGCAGCAACCGGCGAGGCGTTTCAAAAGGCGCTGCATAGGAGAACCAGGGTAGCGCAAGAAGAGTATCGAGCCAGAAGAAGGGAGGAGAAAAAACTATTGGGATAAAAGAAAAGAATCTTCGCAGCCTCCCAGCTCAAGAATATCGAAGACTCTAGGGGTAAGCATAAAACACGAGCTTTTTACAAGAAAGCCAAAGGCCTTGCAGGAGGCTTCAAAAAGGGCACCCAGGCTCTTCGAACCTGCGAGGGTAATCTTGTCACCGACCCGCATGGAATAGTGGATGTATTTAAGCAGTATTTCCAGCAGCTGCTTAACGAGCATGACCAATAGAGAGTGGTAGGGACCGAGGAAATCCCAACTTCAGCCGCTGAAGTAGTCTTGCCACTCAGTATTGAAGATGTCGACACAGTTATTCAGATGCTGAAGAACAACAAGGCCGCAGGCTCAGATGGCTTGCCATCTCTTTAAGGCTGGCGGCGATGTTTTGGTAGGGAGCATGCACCAGATCATCTGCAGAATTTAGGAAGATGAAAGCATGTCCAACGACTGGAATAGCAGCTCTATTTGCCCCATCCACAAAAAAGGCGATCCTACCTCTTCTAAGAACTATACGGGTATATCCCTGCTCAATGTCGCATACAAGATCCTGTCCAGCGTATTGTGTGAACTTCTAAAGCCATTTTGCACCGCACTAATCGGCAGCTGCCAGTGCGGCTTCCGGCCCGGCAAATCGACTATAGACCAAATCTTCACACTTCGACAAATTCTGGAAAAGACCAATGTATTTCGAATCGACACACACCATCTTTTCATCGATTTCAAAGCGGAACAGGTGCGATGGCCGAATTGGAGATCCCGGGAAAAGTGACCCAGTTGTGTCGCGCCACGCTACAAAATAGGCGATGCACCGTGCAACTCGATTCTAGGACTTCCGAACCGTTTGAAACATGCACCGGATTTCGGCAAGGAGATGAGCTGTCATGTGACTTCTTCAACCTGGTGCTGGAGCAGATAGTGCGACGGGCAGGCATCAACAGCGAAGGTACTACCTTCTACAAGTCCGTCCAGCTGCTAGGATACGCGGATGATATCGACAACATCGCGTGTTCTCGCCGTGGCATTGTGGAAGCATTCACTACGATTGAAGAACAGGCGAAACGAGTTGGTGTTAAGGTCAATGAGGACAAAACGAAGTACATGCTGTCAAGCAAAAACCAATCCGTCGCTCACCACCTGGGACAGAATATAACAATTGACAGTTGCAATTTCGAAGTAGTTAAGGAGTTTGTCTACCTCGGGACAAACGTAAATTCCACAAATGGCACCACAGTGGAGATTCGGCATAGAATCACCCTTGGCAGCCGCTGCTACTTCGGCTTGTCCAATCAACTGGGGTCGAAACTCCTCACTTGATAGAACAAAGTCATGCTTTACAAAACGCTCATACTGCCAGTCTTGCTGTACGGAGCAAGAAGGACAGCGGAACTGATTTTGGGTTCTTTCGAAAGAAAAATTCTGCGCCGGATATTTGGTCCTGTCTGTGAGGAAGGTGAATGGAGAACAAGACACAACCGCGAACTCTACGAGCTGTAGAACGATGTGGATGTAGTCCGTCGACTACACTGGCTCGGCCACATCGAGCGCATGGACATCAACGCTCCAGCTAAGAGGATCTTCGACTCCGGCCCTCCTGGTTCAAGAAGAAGAGGAACACCGAACCTCCGGTATAAAGACCAAGTAATCGAGGATGTAAGACATCTTGGTCTTGATAACTGGAAGCAGCGTGCCTGGGACCGTCAAGGATGGAAGGCAGCTATAGCTCAGGCTCAGATCCTCCGTGGATCGCTGGCCTGATAAGTAAGTAAGTAAGTATGGTTGCTCTGGTCCATAATCCCTTAACTACACCAACTATAAGGAATAATTCTTCCTAATATCGCTTGTAAGATATTCCCCGCCAAGCTGATTGGTTCCACTCAAAGTGGTTAATAGAATAGCTAGAAAAGCTGTAAGATGAACTAAATCTCAGCAAGGAATTCTCTTTAATACTCGTCAAGGGTGAGAGCGCCGTGGCGCAGTGGGTAGTGTGTTGACCTCTGACGTCGATGACACGGGATCGATTCCCGACCGGCCATGTCATCGAACATGTTTTGACAATGCTTATCCTCATCAACATTCTGATAAAACCCCTTGTAGTATAATTGTCATGAAAATGAAATCACACACAACATTAGTTAAGATGATGCTCGGCTTTGGTTCTTCATGGATTGTGACGCCAACATGCCTACCTACCTACCTGCTCGTCGAGGGTGAATAGTTTATTCTGCCTGACAGCGGTATTTTGACTATCATCGCCGTTATACAGTCTGCAGAATTGCTACAATATTCTTAGCATCGACTGTCGGTCAACTACTAGATGTCCGCTTTGCCTCTGTTCTGGCTTTATACCCATGGTATGCCCGTTCACTTTTTCAAAAAACTTACGACCGTCATTTCTGCGATAAGATCTGCGTGTTTTTCAACATAAACCTGTCTGCGCTCCTCATCAAACCAAGGGTTTCTTCTAGGTGATGAGTGGAAAGTAAGTTCGTAGAGGTCATCTTTGATCCTGTTGTATTTTTCTTCGGTGGAGGCGTGGACGCTAATATTCCCGAGAGTGGTTTTTATATGAATCGTTATGAGGCGTATCCACATTTTACCTAGTCCATCCCATCGTACTTCCTGGAATGCGGTAATGTTTGCTCCATAGCAGTTGAGGGCTCTCTCCACTTGCTCGGCCTGTTAAGGGATCTAACATTCCAAATACAGATACGAAATTCGTTTCCTTTTAAATGTTTGCGTTTGGTTGTTTCATAGTGTTTTGTTTTATTACATTTATAGTTTACTAGGCTGTAGCCTAAACGACTAATCTTGCTTTTGGCGCGGGAAACTTGCCATTCGCCCTTTCCCGTTAGTGTAATAACCCCCAGAGTGTGTATGCAGATGGCACCACGAGGAGGTAAGGATATGACTTTCGTTTTCGGTGACTGTTTTTGCTTTTCTGTGGACCCAACATCCGGCGGATAAATGTTATGCCTAGAAGGCCGTTATTACCCGTTTACTACCCTGACATCGCCTTCTGTTACAACATAAAGAAATCAGTTCAGGAGTCATTTGTGAAGTGGTTACTTTACTGCGAAAATATTTAAAATAAACTTGAGTTTATATTCTGTATCACTCCCACAATTTAGACGAATCTAATAACACCTCATACGTTAAGACCCGTCAAACTATCGGGACTATAGACCATGCCATAAAAATAGACATAACATTCATTCAGACCATCGGAAAACATAATCTTCCTTCAAGAGATTTTTTTTTGTCCGACTTATATTACCACAATCTAGCAAATCTGGCAATCTTCTTCTTAGCGGGCGCTACAGTTCGCGGTGAAGCTGGGCCTCAACCAACATGCCCCTCCATCTAGCACGATCTTTAGCTAGCCTTTTCCATTGCCGCACACCCAATTGGCTGAGGTCCCCTTCCTCGGGTTGAATTCAAAGACTCTCCGGGCTGGAGCTGTGATGCCCATTCGCTCTACATGGCCCAGCCATCTTAGGCGTTGAATTCGTAGACGCCTGACTAGGCTCATGTCGCTGTACAGCCCGTAAAGTTCGTGGTTGAATCTTTTTCTCCATCCCCCGTCTGCGTTTATAGGCCCGAAAATCACGCGCAAAATCTTTCTCTCGAACCGACCAAGGTCCTCCTCATCCGCTTTTGATAGTGTCCATGCTTCTGCGCCGTACAATAGGACAGGGATGATAAGGGTCTTATATAGAGTCAACTTTGTCGTTCGGGAGAGGGCTCTATTACTCAATTGCCTCCTGAGCCCAAAGAAACAGCGATTAGCAAGAATGATTCTGCGTTTGATTTCGGAACTGATGTCGTTGTTCCAGGTCACTGCGGAGGTAGACGAAGTCCTTAACTAGCTCGAACTTATAACTGCTAATACGGACGTTCTGGCCAAGACGTCAGTGGTGAGCGTCCTTTTTTGATGACAGCATATATTTAGTTTTGGCCTTGTTTACCGCCAGACCAACTTTCGCCGCCTCTATCTCAATACTCGCAAACGCCTCATTGACATCTCGCTGTGATCTACCTATTGTGTCAATATAGTCGGCGTATGCAAGGAGTTGCGAGGATTTGAAATAGATTGTGCCTCTTGTATTGGCCAGGGATTTTTGCACCTACATTTCCAATAGATTTTGAAGAAATCACACGACAGCGCATCGCCCTGCCTAATTCCTTTTTTGACATCGAAACTATCGGTAAGGTGTCCACCGCTTCGGATGGAGCAGCGAGCAGGTAGACATATCGTTGTATCGCTCGTCTCTAATTACGCTGTTGTATGCGGCTTTGAAGTCGACAAATAGGTGGTGAATGTCGACCTGAAATTCATGGGTTTTTTTCCAGGATCTGCCGTAGTGTGAAGATTTGGTCAATGGTGGACTTAGTTGGCCTGAATCCGCACTGATAAGGACCTATCAGCTTATTTACAAAAGGCTTTAGATGTTCACACAAAACGGCAGAGAAGATTTTGTAGGCGATGTTAAGGAGGCTTATTCCTCTGTAGTTGGCGCAATCAGAGGGGTATCCTTTCTTGTGGATCGGGCATACGATGCTGAGACTCCATATGGTCGCCGTTATACAGTCTGCAGAAGTGGTTCTTCCGTATTCTCAGCTTCGACTGCGATCCTACTACTAGGTGTCCATTCTCATCTCTGCAGGCTTCCGTTCTGGCTTTATAACCTTGGCATGTTCACTTTATCTGTTGATAAAACTTTCGAACGTCACGCTTGCAGTAACACCTCTCCAAGTCTTCAATCGCGCGCTTCTCGTGATCTTCCTTCTTTCTCCTAAGAAGCTTATGCTTTTCCCTTCCTTTAACTCGTAGAGCTCACGAGCTGCTCCTGTTCTTTTATGCAGCGAGGCCTTATATGCATCCTGCTTCGCTGTATGATTCCCCCTGCACTCGTCATCGAACCAGGTGTTTCTTCGTGGTGGAGCCTTGAAACCCAAAACTTCGAATACAGAGCTTTTCAGAGCTTGTTTGCAAAGGCTCCACTGCTGTTCTATTGATAGCGTGGAGGATTGAGGTGTATTGGAGAGCTTATGGGAGACGCGATTGGTAAAAGCACGAGCGGTTTCTGGCGATAGTAGCTTTGCGACGTCATAACTTTGTATTCTTACCCTACTCCGTTGCATTCGTGATATCCGTAAGCGCATCTTGGCTACTATAAGATAGTGGTCCGAGTCGATGTTAGCCCCTCGGAAAGTTCGAACTTCAAAAATAGTGGAGGAGTGTCTGACGTCGATCGCGATGTGATCAATCTGGTTGGTAGTCGATTGATCAAAAGACCGCCAGGTGCCTTTGTGTATATCAAGGTGCGGGAAGCGCGTACTGGCTAGAAGGAGATTTCGCCCAGTAGCAAGATCAATCAGCCTGTGTCCGTTATCAGAGGTGGTGTCGTGTAGGCTATGTTTGCCGATGACTCGTTCAAATTTGCTTTCCTAACCCAGCTTAGCATTGAAGTCTCCTAGTACAATTTTGATGTCATAGATTGGACATTGGGCATACGTTCTGTCTAGGAGATCGTAGAACTTATCTTTGGCGGAGTCATCCTTGTCTTCCGTGGGGGCGTGGACGCAGATCAGGCTGATGTTATAAAATGTAGCCTTGATACGGATCGTTATGAGGCGTTCACTCACATGCCGAAAGCTTAGGACTTGTTGCCTTAGTCCACCTCGAACAAAAAATCCGCATCCAAACAATCGTTGCCCTCTCTCCCTATAGCAGACGCCGTAGTAAATATCGCAGTTTTCCATCCGCTTTACACCCGGTCCATTCCATCGCATTTCCTGGATGGCGGTTATGTCCGCTTTATAGCGGTCTAGGGCGCCCGCAAGTTGTTCGGCTGCACGTGACCTGTTTAGGGAGCTAACATTCCACGTACAAAGCCGAAGATCATTATCCTGTTTTCGTTTTTTGCAAGGGTCGTCAACATAAATCCGGTCCGTTATATCCGAGGATTGTGGTTGTTTCGGAGTTTGTGGTTTTTTTTTACGGTTACGGCTTACTAGGCCGTAGCCCAACCTACTAATCCTGTTTTTTTGGCGCCGGAGGCTCGCCATTCGCCCTTCCCCGTCTGCAATTTCCATAGGAAATCTCCAGATGACACCACGAGGAGATGGGGATAGGAGTTACTAACAGTGCTGCAAAATGTTCGACTTCGGTGGCTCTTCTCGCTCTTTAGCAGGCCAGCATCCGTCGGATAGATGCTACCCCTACGAGGCCGTTGTTAGTCCTTTGCCAAATCTGGCATATTTGAGTGTGATTTGATGAGGTCTAGGTTTAAAATCCTCCCATGGCAGACTTTACAAAATTTTGTAATGATTTATGACATTTGATCTTATATTGCACTCGTAGAAACACTTTGTATATTAAATTTGATGAGACCAGCTTGAGAAACTGTGCAATATGCCTTGGATTCCAATAACACTGGCACCACGTGTGTAATAACTTCTTCAGCGAATTACAATACCATTTGCAAAGCTTTAAAATTTCCCATATTGAAGTGCAATTTTTCTCTATACCCATAAACATCGTTTTATATTTACACCTCTACTGAATTTGCCATAACCTAGCCTTCATATAACTCATTTCAATGTGCAAAATACTTAAAGCATATATTATCCCCCATTATATTTATGGTCGGGATTTCACTCAGCAGTGTCCTGCCAGAGACCCAAAATGCTCGCAAAACCACATATCATCACTAACGAAAAATTGAAATTGAATTACCGTAAATCATGATCCTTCTGCAAAGGAAGCGAATTGCAAAAAGGCCACTATGAAAAGTGGTCTCTTTGTTTAAGGGAAACAACCGCCGACGTACATAAGTGTGCACACATTCCTGGCAACAGCATTTATTTCTGTTTCAAAGAAAAATAAAATAAAGAAAAATAAGATTGAAAGAAAATGGGAGTTACGAAATGGTAATGTTTTTATGGCCTATACTGTAAAGTTTGCGCTCGGGATTTTTGGCTCTGTTTTTTCACGCCATCTCCTTTGTCATCCTGCCATGGGGTTTAGGTTGGTGTATCATTTTTTATTCCTTGAGACAAAGCGTTTTATTGCCTGTCGACGTCGATGTCGATCCTTTTTTATGCATAAACCAGATACTGTTGTTCAACGTGCTTGCTACTTTTCACTTCCCATTTGATACTATATGCTCTGCTCCATGTGCTCACCACGCCTCTTCTTTGAGTTTGTCTACCTGAATACACTTTACTAGCTACTCCTGTTCCATGTAACCATTGGTCTCTGTTCCTCTTTTTTTTAAATTGTGCCTAGAATTTAGTTCCTTTTTGAATTTACTTAGTCGTGTCATGTTAGGTGTCACCATGTTTTTCGTTTTTCTATCCCGGGGATTGTTTTATTGGTCGTGTGCATCGAATTCAAATCATCCTAGAAGAAAGACGAATGAGTGACGTACGTAAACCCATGTACATATGTATGTATGAGCATGTGTATGCCCTTTCCAGGAACGAGGTGAATACAGTCCTTGACAGGTTTTTCCTTATATATAAATAAATTGCCATTCCGTTTGGTGAGTGTGATAAACATTCTAAATGAAGACCGCGACTATAACAGGAGGTTGAAAGCACTAGGGGAGCGAGAAGACAAGTGACGCTGTCTCGTAGTTGTCGAGTGTCGAAATACGTACAGAAGTCGAAAGTGTTATATAAATTATCCTGGGACAAATGGCAGTCAAAGCCAAAGGGAAAGAGGATTCTTCTTCTTCTTCTTTTTATTCCTTTCATCCTGCCTTTTTGCATCCTTGCTTTTTGTTTCCATTTTTTTTTTTCTGTTGTGACGCGGAATTGGGGGTATCGATGTTGGGTAGTATGATAAGGATGTCGGTTGGTGGTACTTTATTACATTCCATTGGCGGTTGGTAGCTCTCCATTTCTCTGTTGGCATGATTTCTCTAAGTGGAAATGGAAATTGAGACGGAGGATTCAATTTAATTTTCGATAGCATCTCATATCGAGCTGCGAGATGAACTTTATAAAAGTTAATTTATTGCAAATAAAACCAAGTGGATATAGATTGGGTCAATTTATGCAGATTTAAGATTTTATTGCGCTCACTTTGTCGATTTATTACTATCCAATGCTCATTTCGAATATAGATTGGGATTAATATGTAATTCAAAGTGGCAGTCAATAGGGAAGAAAATCACTTTTAATGAAGGCTGACACTATTGGGCTCCGTCCAGACACTATGTATGTATATACAAATTATTCACATAAAAAGTCGAAAACGAGATTCGCAATAATACGATATAAGGGCGAATTTTGCTTAGATCTAAACGACATGATAGACCGGATTTGCTTCCACTGCCTCTAAGAAGTTATGCCAAGTGGTATGCCATAGATGTTAAGGACCTAAAATATTTTTGGTGTTATGAAAAACCACGAAGAATTTAATTTCATTCAATGGAATAGATGTAAAGATACAAAAATTCGCATTTTAATTGCGATGTATACAAAGATTGGTCACTACGTGGTTGTGCTTAACATAAAATCATTATTCGAAAGAACTTCTTAGTTCAGTTTGTACAATTTTCCCGAAGCTGCAGCAATTTTTTGTAACCGTTCTAACAAATGTGATTTGTGAAATTGTCCTTCTCGGTGCAAGAATTCTCCCGGCTACTAACTCGATCAGGTCGTATTTCACCTCGGAAATTCTTGCTTTATGTTGCTTTTTTTTTTTTTTGTTTGGAGTCACACGACGTTATGCGAGCGAAGGTAACCAGGAGAGGGAAAGTTTCACGCAGGTTAATGTTTGGCACACAACTTTTTTAGTCGTAGATGTTCGTTGACTACTCTCACGGGTGGTTTGTCCTAGATAGGATGAGAGCCAATTAAATTTCGCGTTGGTTCTAATTTTCAGTAATTCGTTCTCTTGTTGAATCTTCAGGATACTTTCACTGAGTTTCTCCCTTATAAACTCTCGTTCGCCGTCCAGGTCTTCCGCAACCGCCTCTTCTTGCAGTTCCTCGATGCCTCGACCTCGTCCTTCGATCGTATGATCAAGTGGTCCATGTACGCTTCCACTATGCCTGCCTGAATAAATGTCCGATAAATGGCATTGTTAAACCTTGCAATCACCACCGAAGAATTCGATGTTCCAAATGGTACGTATAGGAATTTGAACCATTCATCTTGTGTCACGAACGCAGTGTACTTACGGGAATCCGGATCCGTCGGAACATGTAAAAAATCGTGCTTCAAGTTTAGCATTGTGAACACTTTATTCCTTACAACCGCTCGAGAACATCGTCGATCAGTACCACTCCCTGCGATTTTTTCATTGATCTTCCTGTAATTACATTTGTTCCGTCCTTCTTTGCTACCAGAACAATTGGCGAGGCATACTCGGAACAACTTGGTTGAATGATCTTTTCCGCTAGCTATTGTCCCACCTGCTCACCTACAAAAACTTGATCGGCGTGATCATTCGTCTTGGACCTTGGAAATCTGGAACTTATTCCTTCAAAATTAACTTCATCGTAACTGGCGAGGGCTCCTCACCGGTCAGTCTAGATCCATTTACGATACATAGCAATTTCTCTCGAGTTTTTGTTTCTAAATACATATGTATGTAGTTCAGCTCAAGATTCGGCTCCATACTAAACGCTGCTTCTTCCGCTGATAAACACACCATTCCAAACTCCTAAATCAACTTCCGATTCGTTGCCACCTTTGGGATGGCCGTGGTGCAGTGGTAAACATCACCGACTGTTGAGCGGAAGGTCTGTAGTTCAAAGTCTGCTCATAGCCAAAATAATTCCTAGACGAAAAATTGTGCAACACAGCTGTTATGAATGGGAGGTAATCAAAATACTGATGAAGGCATAACACTCACAGTATATGTTCACTTCAAATTCATACTTTGTGCGTGCAGTTCTAATATAACACCATAATGGCATCCTATCTAGGGCGACCACCCCTGGAGAGTAGTGAACTAACCAATCTGCACCCCGCCTAGGTGGTGTGACAAATGAGGGCCGCTTTTCTCAACTCCTCACGGTCCTTAGGATCTCTTAGGAGAAAGGGGTTTTGTTGTGTGATTCGCCCGCCTCCGAGGAGCAATTTTTGGCTTTCTTCGCCTTCTGGCCTATGCTTTATTTCTTTTTGATCGCCCCATCTGCTTTTGGACTCCGATGCATCGCACACTCTCTCTCTACCGAGACTATCCTTGGCAGAGGTCTTCCGTTTGCGGGCGCTTTTTCCTTTTTCGGCTTGAGCATCTGATTCCTTCGGATGCTGCTCTGAGACAGCCTTGCCGGTTTGAGAGTCGCTAGTACCAGTGACAACTTTGGCTTGTGTCTGCCTGTCAGCAGCGCTACCTTTTTCGGTGGCAGCGGCGGCCATAAGGATCCTGAACGCTTCCGGCCCGGTAATTTCGGGAACTGATTACGCTCTTATTGGGTGGTTGAAACTTCCCAGTGGAGCCTTTTCTAATCGTCGACGCTTTTTGCGCTGCACTCCATCAATAATAAAAAAGTGGTGGGGGCGGGGTTTCGGTAGGAGATACCTCCGTCGACCTAACCCTCTTAGCTGCTTCCCCCAGTGGTTTAGCCTCGACCATTGTGCCTTCGGCATTGTCAGCCTTTTTACGCAATTCCTGGGCATGCCTCTTTCCCCTTCTTTTTTGGCACTTAGCAGTGCATTCAGCAGTACATCCCAATTCTGGAGCGCGTTCAACCTTTGCGGTTTTCTATGCCACCCCATCATCGGTGTCGCATCGGCTGGATGCCCCGCTTATGCTTAGTCCGACCAACTGGTTAGACAGTGAACTGCAGGAGTCGGTGTCGTTCTGAGTGGAGCCTACAGAATCCTTGCCCCAGCCGCAAGTCAATAAGTTCACGGGTGGATTTCCGTTGCTGCACGTGCGACCTGGAGTACTAAAATCCTTTTGTTTGTTTTGGTTCTTCGAGTCATAGTTTGAGGTCTATAAGCCTCCCGCCACGACAAGGCGTTTTAAAACAATTTCGCTCCAAAAAAGTTTTAACTTTAGTATACTATGGCCTTGCGCTATATCTTGTGGTAATATTCCTAGTAGAAATTCTTAATTATTGAATCGACTATTAAGGTCTATTATACCCCTTTCTTTCGTCTAGAATTTAATTGCTGTCTTCAGGAACTTGACAACATCTCTACATGTGATCTCCTGAAAGTCCTTCCCTGTTACTGTTGCTTTGTTTGTCATTCTGAATCTTTCTACGGCGAGACCTGGGCAAATAGTTAATATGTGTTCCATTGTTTCTTTGGCATTGTTACATCGTCTACAGAGATCTGTGCTGCTGAGACCTTATTATGCGCCGTATGTAAATGAAAACATTATTTTCTTCTACCTTGATTGTCTCAGATTAATGCAGATTTCTGAAAAATTCGGCTCGATCAAAACCACTTACTAATCTTACGGCTTAATGTCACTCAAGGTCTGCCAATCTGGCTGTTTAAATAAGTGTCGACTTGTTTGAATAAATTTATTCTTCCGTTTATTTTTAAGATATTTTCTCTTTTACTTTTTTCTTGTTCTTCCAGTTCAGCTTTATCCTTAATTAGTCGCATATTTCCGCCTAGCAGAGTTCGTGAAAACATAGATTTTTCGCGGATTTTCCCAAAATATATTGCCCATCAGAAGGCGCCGTGGCGCGGTGATTAGTGTGTTGGACTCTGGTGCGCGATGAGCGAGTTCGGATCCCGATAACATAACGCCATCGAATGCTCCTCGGCGGAGTTCTGGCAAAACCCCCCGTAGTAAACTTGCCATGAAAAAGCTTCTCGACTCACGCCATTCGGAATCGGCATTAAACTGTATGCCCCTTTCACCTGTGTGAAAAATAAATCACACACAACATGGGTGATTTAAAGAAGCTTGGCTCTGGTCCTTCATGGGCTGTAACGCCACCAAAGAAATTATTGCCCATCATTTCCTAATCGGATTAATCATTTATCAATCATCAAAATCATCTGCTTTTTTATTTCATTGCGTTTGCTATTGTTTCTTGTTTCCGACATAGCCATTGAGTATACAAATGATTCCCCTACCACAATATAGTCTTAGCATAAAACGTTAAAGTACTTTAGGTATCTTAAAAACCTCATTCGAAGTCGCCAAGCATGAAAACCACACCCAATCTTCACACATGAAAATTAATTTTCAGTACGTTGCATGCTCATCGACAGACAGTCGTATCTAGTATCTACGCCGCAAAACTGCACATCATTTAGCAAACTTAACTTTGGCTTTGAGGAAGGATTTTTGAGATTTTACATATAGTATTTCATCATCTGTCACATTAATACTTGCATGGACGTTTTACTATACTCGAATGTATTTATATTTCTCTCTGTATGCGAATGAGTGCGGGAAGGATACTCGGAAAGCAAACGAGCAGGTGGCAAGGCAGGGCAAGCCAACGCCCACTCAAATAGGATTTCCTGTTTGCTATACTAACTATACTCATACGTCATTTCCACTCTCATGGCAAGCTTGCAAATTGCAAAGTTTATTTGTATCTTGTATCAGTATACGATGAAGAATATGCATGTGTGTATTAAACTTTTATCTGCGAGTGCGAGCTTGTATTGGTTGGTATTTGCTCAACTTGCTGTAGTACGAGTATAATAAATCCGAAGAGCAAACAAAATTTTAATTAGAATGAAACTTGTTGACATCCGTTTTGGTGCTTCACTCTCCTTTAGTGTGGCTGCTTCTGGTCTCGCTTCAGTTGCTGTTGTTACGGTGATATTGAATTGAAAACGCAATGTCGATGCCCGCGGTTCTAGATTCAGAGAGAGGATGAACTGTTGATGCGGCAGCTCGTAGTTCGTATTCGCACGCAGTGGTATCGTGTAACTTAGGTTGTTGTTGATGTTGTCATGCTAGCTTCTTTATTTTACGACAAATGACTTGAGAGAGTCAGAGCCACTAGTCAAAGTCGACTGTATCTTATTAACGAACGCGTGCATACATATGTATGTATGTACATAATTCAGGGTGTTGGCTGGTAATTTCATGGAAAACAAGTTGAACTTAAAATCCCAGATACAATGATGTTGATGTTAAATGACAATGACGTACGTTTCAATTAAAATTTAATTAAAGTTTGAGCGGTAGTTGTGGTAAGCAAGTAACTCGGCCGTGGAAGCAAACAAAAAATTAAATAAAAACAAAAATGAAAAATTCACAAAGGAAGGAAGAAAAAATAAGGATAAAATGTCAACATTGAGAGTTTCACTGTGAGTTTCGTAACCTTGTTTCGTTAGTTGGGCTTCAGAATACCGAAGAACTGAAGCGTGGGCTGGCGGCAGTGGCACAAGGATTATGCCATTCTTCTACGGCATCCCACGGCACTTCCACTTCTCTTAATGTAGGAAAGTTGTTCCCTCTTCTAGGTTTTCTTGTTTTTGTTAGCACGAAGGGAGTATTAGATGCATTTTTGAGGTTAATTTCATGTGAATGTCAGCGAGTTACAGTGGAAGAAAACCGAGCATGTTCGCTCCATGTACAATAAGTTAAAACCCTGCCATTTGAAGTAAAACTTGGAGTTGTGTTTGCCATATTACTATGGGTGTCATTCATTACTGTAATCCAAAATTATAGAAAAGGTCATCATCGTACGCGATCAATTGTGCAGACTTGAAGTAGCCAGTGGCCAGTTAATTTCGCACGATCTTTTCAATCGTGATGTTGCAAAAATGTCATGTTAGTCCATCGCCCTGTCCGAATCATTTTTTGATATCGAAGGTAGCCGTTAGCTCCTCACCGACTTTAATGGAGCAGCGAGAATTCTCCATTGTCATCCTGCACAAACTGACGAGTCTACAGTTCGTCCCTATAGACACTGTAATATGCAGCCTTAAAATCGGCAAAAAGGTGGTGTGTGTCGGCTTGAAATTCATGGATCTTTTCCACGATCTGCCGCAGTGTGAATATAGAACTTGCCAGTCACGGTCCCGATTGGTAGGAAACATATTCACGATGAACGATGTCACGGTACGGGTACGAGTGATGGGAGCTCCTATTAACTTGATCGTCCTCTACGGATTCACGAGCCTTCTTAAAGCGCTTTGCTTATTCAAACACACGTTTTTTGACATACACTCGTCTCCATACACCACTTGCAATTTTTGGAGGATTTCCGAGGGTTTTCACCAGATTTCACACTTTGCTTGTAATGTGAGTAACTAATTCGTACGATGCCACTAGCAAACAAACCTTTTGTCGACTTCAACCTTGGATGAAAGCTGAAACAAACGGTCCCCATTTCTAGACGGTACGAGTACGAGTGATGGGAGCTCCTATTAACTTGATCATCCTCTACGGATTCACGAGCCTTCTTGAACCGCTTTGCTTATTCAAACAGACGTTTTTTGACATACACTCGTCTCCATACACCACTTGCAATTTTTGGAGGATTTCCGAGGGTTTTTCACCAGATTTCACACTTTGTTTGTAATGTGAGTTACTAATTTTTACGATGCCACTAGCAAACAAACCTGTTGTCGACTTCAACCTTGGATGAAAGCTGAAACAAACGGTCCCCAATTCTAGACAGATGTTACAGAATGACGCAGTGTTGCCAGTTCCCGAGTTATGACTAAATTCCCGAACTTCAATTGCCACAACTCTTATTTATACACATTTTAGGAACTTTTGGAGTTGTCTGGGTTTTTTCTTCATTTTGGGGCAATACTTTTGTCCTTAGCCCTGCAAATCCTTACAAATTACTAATTGCTTTTACGGTCACTAATCTTATCATTTTGTTTCTCTTTTTATATGGAAAACTATTATACGATTTGTAAGTCACTTAGGAACTCAGCTCCATTAGACCACTGCAACGCACTGCCACCTTAATTCAATATATTAAAACGGGGCTTAAGAGTTACGCTTTTCAATTAAGTTTAAAGCTAAAGAAGCAATTTAACGCACTTTGTTTGATTAAAATCAGACTTTCACAAAACAATAATTGAATTCTCAGTAAAATAAAAATGGAGAATCAAAAACGGTTATAAAAAAATAACTTAAATTAAATTCGGTAAAAGGCACAATACATACATAGGTTGTGTGCGCGTGTTGAGATATTACAATTCCCGGTCACACCCCGAGTATCTGATAAAACACGCTAAAGGCGTAAGGTGTAATAACAGATAAAGAGCAGCTCGAATCCGAGGTAAGCTGCTGCTTCGTGACGCGAACAGTGGTTGCACATTGGGATACGTATGAGTGCAAATGAGGCTGGAAAAGTTTTTTTGATTATAATTTTCCGCGCCAACGGCTTTGTCGTTCCTTAGCGGTACAGATGCTAGATGCTGCTGCATCTGTAAGGATACGGAGCGTAAAACTTCAGATGCAGGTGAGAATGAAGATGCTCCTGTGTGGCGAGAGGATGGGGATAAAGGGTTATGGACGAGGAAACAGGGATGGGGATTATATTTTGCTGTAATGTCATGTGAAAGAAGAAAGTAATGCAGCTGTAAGCATCTGGATCGGAGATGCAAATGAATGAGTTTGACTGTGGATGGTGTTTGATCTGCACTTGGGTTGTTTCTTGTTTACTTTTAAATACATACGAAGACGGATGGATTTCTAATGAACAAGGAGTGCATACATTTGTGGCGGAAGTGTACATAAGTAGATATGGAAGATTTAAAGTTAAAGAAAACAAGAGATATTGCATTTTACTATTCAAGAAATTATGTAAATGAAAATCTGGCCGTGACGTAAAACGATTTCTTAATTTCGATACTTCAAACGAAGCCGAATGCCTTGCCTTTAGAGTCTTAAGAATTACTTTGGTCTTTCAAGCTAGCAAGTGACTTCAGCTGACGCGATGGATTTTTGATTTTTTCAGCTTTTCCGAAGAAATGACTTCAGCGCTGTTGAGCTAAAAGTTTCGCCACACACCACATCAGCACCGCCCGATTCCCTTCATTCCAAGGATTCCAAGTGGACGTCTTGCTAATGTCATGTGGGTTTGGGTGGATTCTAACTAGCTCGTCGAAAATTTTATTTTTTGGGAATGCAGATTGACACTGAACCTGGACGAGCCTCGGCCAATTCAGTATTTTGATCTTGTTCAAGGAGGTATTGAGTACTCACAGTATTTTAGAAATCGTAGAAATATTAAAACAAAAAAATCAAATGTTTTCTCCCCCCACCTGTGCTGAGGGGTGATAAGTCGGCATAAAAGAAACGAGTCCAGAGTGTAAGCAGAGTTTTTTTTTTTTTTTTTTTTAATTTCGCGCAGGTTGTAATATAACACACAACCTGGACTGAGCGCAGTGGCATAATCGACGGAGCAAAGCTAGGAATGGATTTAACATCAAAACACATTTTAAACGTATTTCGAAGAGCTAGTTAACGACATATAAAAGTCTGTTATGTCCCTTAATGTTTTACACTCCTGTTTAGGTTTTAACTATTCCCAATCTTCAGTGTCATATTTCTTTGGCGAAATGCAAATCAGTTAACCCCCTCTGTTAATTATTGTATCTCACTCAAAGGTAAAGTGCTAAATGTCTCTTACGCATTTACGCCGTCTCGCCACATTTATCACTCTACATTTGCTGTTCGCACTTCATTAGCATTCCTACTCAAACTGCCACAAATCAACCTCAACTACCACCCTTACTGTATACTATGTACCCGTATCTATAAGTGATGTGAGGGAAATCACCCAACCTCTAAAGTTAAGTATGAAAGGCAACGTGTAAACAACTTTCTCAGCCCGGACGTATACAATATAAATTATAGCAAAAATGTTTTCTGTTTGTTTTCGGCCAAAACGACTAAATTCCAAAAACTGCTTCGCATTAAGAGACACGTCCTTAATGGCATCCCGAAGCATCTAAGCCGTATGAGTATGAGCGTAAGAATAAAACAAAAGAAACTTAACCGAATAAAACTCAAAAGGAATTGCTTTTGCTTACCTTAGGATACATAGTACTCGCACATAGAGGAGAGTAGCGAAGTAAACGAGGAACAATCGCCAGGATGTGGGCTTCAGGGGCCTTTGGGGGCCGACACTACCATACTGCTACAGCTGGCGATGAAGTTCGGGCTAGGCTGATGGTGTAATAATTTTCCTCCAGCCCATCGTTTTCGTTTTCGGGGCGTTGTGTAATTTATTAAAACTCTCCAAAGTGTACTTATGGGACAAGTTATTCGTGTCGTGGTGTTACTATAGCTGTTGCTGTCACCGAGATTTTAATGTGAATCTGAAGTAGATTGGGAGTCCTGGATCCTGGATCTCCAACTGGAATTTGCCGTGTAGAACCAATTTACACCCCTTCTTTTGTGTTTTTTTTTTTTTTTTTTTCTTTTTTTGGAACTCGGCCATAATTTAGTTGTAGGACAACCACTATCCTTCGTAGTGGTGCACTTGTAAGGCGAACGTGCATCCTTGAGGGGGCTGTTACCCGGACTGACAGTCGCTCTTTATTTGCATGTATAAGTTTTGCAACGGAAAGTTTTTCTCATTAGCGAGTTGCTCTAGCGACACAACAAGGTAGGGTAGGTAGGTAGGGTCGTAGCCTTCCCGTAATTGAGAAGAACGCACTTAGGCCAAGGAGGCCCGTTGTGCAGCTACGAGGGGGTTTTATCCCCCTATTCGTGGAACCATCTAGTGCTTCTTAAGAAGTTAAGAAGATTAAGTATCCCTACTTTCTGAACATCTGTCAGATCGTTAAGGAAGTAAGAGCCTAGGTAACGCTTCCTTATATTGCAAAAAGCTGGACAGGCGCATAGAAGGTGGTGAATGGATTCAACCTCCTCCTCGTCCTGACAGCTTCTGCAGAAGTCATTTGAAACTATACCTAGTCTTTGTGCGTGACTGCCAATGAGGCAGTGACCTGTGATGACACCGATGACTTTGTAGATGTCAGTTCTTTTTAGGGAGATTATACTCCTTGTGCGCTGACTGTCAAGCCGAGGCCAGATTTGCCTGGTGATGACGCAGGTGTGTCCCTGGGTCCATCTCAGGTTCGTCTCGGCCCTGGCGAGATTCGTCAGATTATGTTTAATGGTTGTAAGGGGTACTCCCTCACAAGCCACGATTGATTGTAGCGTCGTTCCTTGTTTGGCGAGTATGTCGGCTTTCTCATTACCTTTCACGCGGCTATAGCGACACAACAAGGAAACATGAGATTTAATTACCATTGTAAGTACTCGTAGAGCGAACGAAGACACTGAAAGGAATCGAGTGGGAATATTTTAGTGTTCGATTTTACTTTGCGTCCATATGTTGATATGTATTACGTTTCGGCTTTCGAAAAAGCCCACACGTCATTATGCCTCACGTAGCAACGATTAAGGATTAATCCGAACCCCCATTGCTATTCGACACGACGCGGCGCTAAAAATTACTCACACAAGTGACATAGGTCGTTCGCGTAATATGGCGTGTGTTTTATGTATCGATGTGCTCTAGTATCTGGTTGTTGGTCCCGGTGAAATTTGCGACATCGGATGTGTTTTAATTTTCCACGTCTGCCATTTACACTTAAAAAAAAAAACCCTGAAAAGCATTCGCACGCGTAGCACAACGCGTTCGGTCACATTTCAAACAGTTATTAATGTGATTGAAATTCACATCGTCTACGCGGAGTATATGCGCGCAAAAATAAATTAGGGACAAATCAACCTTTCGTGATTTGAGAACATTTATTGGGTTAAAGTTGAAGATTGGATAACAACTTATCGGAGAAAGACAAATTTGGTACGTGGGTTTACAGAATACAGGCCTGATGACGTGGAATGAAGTAAACGAGGTGTGACGGTAATTGAAGTGAATGGGCCAATGGTGAATGACATTAGAGACTGAGATGATAAAAGAAGGAGGATTTGTTTTGAGGTTTGACTTTTTTTGAAAAACTGGAGTAATAGGAACAGTTCAATAAATGTCCGTATTTAATATATCGATAATAATTGCCACTTAACTTTGTACACTTCCCCAGTTATTCATATCATTTATATCTTCTTATTTTTCTGTTCTTCGGTGCTAGAGTTTATGGCGAAACTGGGCCTCTTTTAAGAATCCTCTTCAACTGGCACGGTCCTTCGCCAGGAGTCTCCAGTGCCGCATACCTGTTGGTTGAGGTCCTCTTCCAATTGCGTGCGCCGCTCAGAGTTGGGCTCAAATACCTTTCAGGCCGTAGCAGTGGTTTCCATGCGATCTACATGACCTAGACATCTTAGGTGTTGTATCCGCAGGCGCTGTGCTACATTCATGTCGCTGTACACCCCGCACAATTCACTAGTAAGTCTTCTCCTCCACTCACACCATTTACGCATGTGGAGCCGAAAATCGTACGCAGAATTTTTCTCTCAAAACGACCAAGGACCTCCTCACCCGCTTTCGATAAGGTCCTTGTCTCTGCGCCATAAAGCAGGACCGGGATGATAAGAGTTTTGAATATGGTCACCTTGGTTTTCTGAAAGAGGGCTCTGCTTCTCAATTCGCTCCCAAGCCCTTGACCACCTCGAAATTATACCTGCCAATATGTATGTATGCCCTGACCAAGGCGCCGGTGTTTCGTGTCCTTTTCCGACGACAGTCTTTTTTCCTGCTTGCCCCCATTTACCGCCAGTATAATTTCAGCCGCTTCTGCCTCCATGCTTGTAAAGGCCTCACTGACATCTCGCTGAGTTCGTCCAATTTTTTTTCCTTTTTTTTTTTTTTTTTATAGTTACACCCGCACTCAAGGCTAATGCCTTATAACGTTTTGAACGTTGTGCGAGCGAAGGTAACAGGGAGAGGGAGAGTTCCGCGCAGGTTCGTGTTTTTGATACGCAACCTGAACGGAGTGCACTGGTTTTTTTGGGTCGTAGATGTTCGTTCACTACTCTAAGGAGTGGTTTGTCCTAGAAAGGAAGCGAGCCGACCAAATTTCGCGTTGGTTATAATTCCCAGTAATTCGTTCATGCACTATGTCAATGCATGTCATGCATTACATATGTCAATGTCATCGGCATATGCGAGCAGTTGTATGGACTTGAAAAACGTGATGCCCCTCGTATTGACCAGGGAGTTTTGCACTATCCTTTCAAGGACGATGTTAAAAAAGTCACACAATAGCAATTCGCCGGGTCAAAACCGGGCTCGGTTGAGTCGCTTCCGACCCTGATGGAGAAGCGAGAATTCTCTAGTACCGACGATCGGTACCGACTGTGAGTCTACTACTAGGTTTCCATTTTCGTCCCTGCAGGCTTCCGTTCTGGCTTTATATTCCTGTCATGTTTGTTTTATTTGTTGATAAAACGTCCGAACGTCTCATGCCTCTCATGCTCTCTTCGTTTTGTTTTAAGAAGCTTATGGTACTCCCTCCTCTTCTGCGACGTTGTATGCCGCTGGGCTTACTTAATTTTCTGCTACCAATCGCAATGTGGTCAATCTGGTTGATTCAAGTCTTCTTGTAGATGGTGAGATGTGGGAAACGTGTGAAAGCAACTAGAAGATTTCGCCCCGTTCCAAAACCATCAGCCTAACCCCATTTTGCTGAGTAATGTGACATTAGTTGGGTATGCTTTCGGAGATGCTTTGATGATTTTCCATGAAAATGACTTCTATGGGAACAATCAAACCTCATGCCAAAGCTTTTCAGAAATCGAGACATTTTGGAATATTCTTGAAATGCGTTTGATTTCTTCTTCTTTCACTTATTTTGTTACTCATTGGATTGAGTAGCGCTGAAAATTGTATCCTTCAACATCTTGTCGTTATCTTGCCATTTTTCAATAACAGAACGACGAGGCACCAAATTTGAAAATTGTACACACTTATAACGCGAACTGTATTGTCTCCAACAAAATACTTGACGTAGTACTGCTAGGTTAATTATCAGTTTACCTTAGTAACAATACTAGTTTTCCATTAGATTTCTTCGAAAGTACTCCAGTCGAAAGAGCTGACTGGTGTGGCCCTAACAACTTCATTCGGAGTTTTAACCGATCGTTGTGTTTCCTCAACAGCGAGGTGGACGTCGCCACTGATATTTATGCAAATATTATCCGGATTGGTAGGACCAATTTTATTCCTAGTGGGATTAAAGACTTCAGGCCATAGGATGATAAATGGTTCGACATAGGCTGCAAAGTGGCCATTAGATAAAGGGAAGTAAGTTTTTGGGCCTATGAAGCAAACAATTCCAATGAAAACCGGAAAAGTACAAGTATATGTATATGAGCCAGAAGTGACTGCAGTGATCTCATCCGACGAGCCCAATTTCAATTCGACAAAAACTGAGGAGTAAAATGCTCCAATGTCCCACAGAAGAAAGTGTGTCTTCTTCTTCTTTGGTGGCGTTACAGTTAGAGCTCTAACAGGACACTACGTTTAAGGAAAACCTGCAACTAGATTAGGGCTGCCATATAATGACCATTGCAGTGGGTGTCATGATGAGGAAGAGGAAGAATCTCAACCCCATCTCTTATGCAATTGTCCTACTCTAGCCTTATCATGAAGACGATTTCTGAGAGTGCCGCTTGGCTTTCTGTGTAGATCACAATGTCACTGTAATCCATCGATCTCAAAGACAGCCAGTCGGCGGTCTCACGAATTGCCGTTAATTCAGCTTGAAATGCACTAAAGTAGTTCAGAAATCTGAAGGATTGGTCTATTTTTAGGGCCGGTGCATGGAAAACGGTACCCCACCATTGCCTGTCCTCAATCCGTCCGTGTATATTTCCAGTGCAGTGCTTTTGCTTGGGAGTTCATATCCATCCCATGGCATATCTTCATGAAAAGAGGAATCGCTCGATTAAATCAAGCAGGTGAAACCTAAACAGTGGAAATTTCAAAATCATTTGACAAGGTTTGGGACGAAGCCCTTTTGTCGAAAACACGTGCTTTTGGGATCGATGAGTGTCAATTCTTCAATAGAACAGAAACTACCTTTCGAATCATTAAATTCAAATTGTTTTGTACGGAGTCAAGTCTAATATCCACTTGTTAAATGGTGTTGTTCCGAAGGCACCGTTCTCCTGGTCTCCTTTCTGTCACTTCTAATCTACTGCCCTCCGGCTGTAAAAAGTAAGCGGTAGTATTCGTTAAGCTCATCAAACTCCGACACCCACAGCATCATTTTATGGGGACAAAAGAATAGAGTGGTATTGAATGCTTGTAAAGCAAAGTGTTGTCTTTCCAAGCGTACAATCGAATTGCAGCCAATTTCCATGAATGGTACTATTATGTACCATGTATGTAGTGTCTAGGCTTCTTGGATCTGGCTACATTATATAAGGTGTTCATCTGTCCTTAATTTTATCGAAATCGATAAAACTGATAGAAGACCCCAGCATCACCAAATCACTAGATTCGCTGGAATGTCTCTTGCTTCTTCCTGTTTTATCTGTAGAGATAGCCAGTTGCATTTCACCCTTTCAAGAATTTCTCCGCAACACACATCTCTCTAGGAATGATAAATCAATCCAGCCTGAGGCTTATTGACTAACCATACGAATCTGGATTACCTTGCCGGTATCGGTCTTCCTCCCTTCAGTTCAACATACAAGCATTTAAGGGCAATGACCATTGTTGTCTCCTCTATTGTGCTTTTTCTTAAGTAATACAATAACCTAACATTGAACTTAGTAAATATTTTATGAATTCTTCCTAAGGCCTATATGTTTTTCACCATCGCCTCAATAATCATTATCTCCATCATCTGTCATACTCAAAACACGCACTGGGAAAACTGATTAATGCTCTTATTCATATCATCCGTATCTTTCCAACACAATTATATAAAAGTCACATGAAACCTATCTTTCTTAAAATAAATTAAATTACACATTTTATAAAAGTATAACGAAACATTGGAAAGAAGGATATCCCAAATAGCAAAGCACTGTGAATCAAATCAGTTTTGCAAGAACTTGGACAATGCCGAACCTTCCACCCTAAGACATACACTGTGAAAGCGTCGCAGCCTTAAAGGCTCTGCAGACAACATGGATAAGATTCAAGCTCGCAAAACTCTGCAAAGAGAGGCCAGAAGAGATATCAGATTCAATAAGGTGACCCTCTGCTGGGTATTAAGTCATATGAATACTCCCGGGAATGAGATGGTGGACGAGCAAGCTAGACGCCTACCTGTGCTGCATGTTGCGAGGAGGATGACACTGCAGAGCATTTCCTTTGTGATTGTCCCGCCTTTGCTCGCGCACGGTGGCGCACTCTTGGAGCCGACGTGGTGTGTGCGGAATCCCTTAGCTCTACATCACCGAAGCTCCTTCAAATTTTTCCCCGCAAAACGAGGAAAATACAGTAATGTAAGGTGTCTGTCTGGAGTACAATGGACCAGTGTTTGCGTCTGAGTGCTCCAACAGATAGCAAAAGCCTCTAACAAAAAAAACTTAAAAGAAAAAAACAAAAAGCTGGACTGATAATGAAAGCCAATAAACATGTGCAACGGCAAGTTTAACATGGCCCGTTTACGATAAGAAAAAGACGGAAAGTATGCTAGAGTTCAGTCGTGGGAATATTTAATTGGCATTCGGTGCCAAGAGAAGGTCATTTAGTCCATTCGTCAGCTACTGTGCGAATGCCCGACACCAGCCAAAAAGGGAACACACTCCTTGGAAGTCAATTCCTTTCGGGACTGGAAGGTTACTTACCCCTTCCATTGGGCTGAACAGATTAATTAGATTTTTATCTGCATCTAGGTGGTTCAGTTCAAGGGGTAAATTTTACTGGACACAATAGACTCCTCGTTGTCTAAGTGAGCCTTGACTTCTCGTCAGTACCTAAACTAACTTAACCTAACCTACACTCCTATCCCTCATTCCAACTTTATAGGTCAGCATCACGCTGTCATGAGTGGCAGTGACTTTCACACAACATATTTCGCGGACGAGCAACAAGCAAAAAAGCTTGTTTGACCAAACAAGTTGCATGGCAACGTGGAATTTGTCATAAGAGCTATCAAAAAGGTCGGATGTATCAAGACTAAGTCAAATTTTACCTCCTCGCTATGACTAACTGCTTTCTTCGGTGGCCAGTAGTCCCCTCAATAAATACGTGATTACATTTTTAGAGCTGAGGGCGATGTCTCTCTCGGCCTCCAAGTATCTCGAACGCTTCAGGCATTAGGCCGAAAGCAGGATAATTAATGACACGAATAAAACTGAAAACTATGGTACTACTTAAGCCATTTTTTCAACTTTATGCATCATTCCTGCTACCCCTACTATTTAACTGCTGCGTAGTTACTCTCAAGCCCTCTTTCGGCATTTGGTGTTTAATTTATAAGCCTCCAAGGCTGCTTACGTTTATAATTACCCACAAATGAGCAGCCTTACACAGGTCGTCCTAAGCACACATAGCAACTAGTTGCGGCAGCATTATAGCATTCCCACATCCAACTATCGTCTAAATAAAATATCTCCCGATTTATGTGCGTGTACATCTAGGGACACCCAAAGCAGAAGGCAGCCACAAAATAATTACACGATCGAAATAAATTTACACTTCCTGCATCAATCACAACGTAATATACATTACAAAGCCTGTCATTTTATTCAATAAAGCCTAAATCGGCTGCCTTTGCCCACAGCATTTTGCTCTCGACATGTCTAATTAATCACTATGAACAGTGTCCCTAGAATCACAATTACTCTTTCTATCCATCTCTACCATGCGCCGTTCAGCAGCGACATGGGTACGTATAGCTCTACCACCAAACACCCATTAGCAATGGGTGTAGGCCTTTCCACCCCGAGTTCGTTGTCACAAAAGCACATGTGAACCACTCTGATATATCTTTTTAAAAAGCACTTGTTTTACATCGCGTAAATCCTATTCATTTATCATTATTATAAATTTCATTTAACTTGTGCCCCTTTGGCAGTGAAGCGATACCACGTCGCCATGTATTGCATATGTGCGTCTTCTCTCCTTGTGGCTCGCATGAACGTACGAGTAGCACATGTGCGAATTATTCATCCACCCACGAATGTATCTAAGCACTTGTCGTTACATAAAATTAATACTCGCTTCAAAGGATCAAACGCGCTTTTATCACAGTTAACCGTTGATGATTTTCTGTTAAATAACAACACCGCACCTAATCCTATTTTGGTAGTGTAGCTTGAGTACAAAGGACGACGACAAATGCCATCTTCGCAACCACATTTATCACTACTCCTGATGATGCTTACTTTGTACCACGGCCCTAAACCGCGGGAGTTTGGTGGAAGCCGCCTTTTTGTAGCATTTTGCAGGCGGATATGTGTACTTTGCTACCACACGACAGATATAATTGCCTTGTACGTGCTAAATATATAGTACATATGTATGTATGTATTTGCTTACGGCACTGTCTAGTATAGCATATGGAGATGTTGACAGACCTCCAACTTTAACTCCTCCTCCTCCTCCTCCTCCTCAATTCCCACCTTTACATGTTCTCATAATTGACACTGTCACTAGAATGTCTTGTATGTACATATGTACAAAAAACGCGAACGAGCCAGAGTAGGGACCCTTATGATAGCTTAGAATCAAGGCAAAACATCCATCCTCAACTTTGTATCTATGCGGTCGGTAAACAAATTCGTGGTGGCTCGTGCTTATAAAGCCCACCGCTACGTTTGTTTTATGGGCATACACGAAATTGAGATTTTAATGTAACAAGACAATGCGAGTGTGACTTTGACCCTGATTGCGATTGTACGAGGTTTTTGAATGAATTGGGTGAAGGAATCGCATGATATTATATTTATAAACCTTATGCATTGGACACCACTCTGGAATTTCAGTTTTTAAGGAGTTTCTGGTAAGCGTTCATTCCAAGCGACCGAAAGAACTCAGATAGATACACTGAGGTTCAGAAATTAGCATATAGCTACTACTTTCACTACAAATATGAAATACGCATTGTCTCATTCTACGAATTGCTGTTGCACTCACAGATTCAATACGCTACCTTCCTCACTATTACACACTAGGTCGTTAACCAATTTTCATATTTCATCGGAAGTTGCATTGTTCCCTAATTTTTTGAACGATTATACCGCCTTATTCGAAATATTGGTGCCTTTATCGCGGGTTGGTCTTCTAAGACTGGTCAGTGGTAAGTACAACAAATTGCCGAACCATTTTAAAACACAACGGAACTTCCATCAATGAAGGACTTCAGATTGTATACTGTCCCTTAGTTTTCGAATACAGTTTTCAGATTCGAAATGAGCTGACGACATTAACATCACTTCGGATAACCATCTCGGTTTTAGGGCCGGGCATGATACTACACTGCAAATGCTAGTGTGTTAAACAACACGCAAAAATGTGTTAAATAACACATATATGTATGTATGTGTGTTATTTGACACAGAGAATGTGTAAATGATATTAAATGTGTCACATTTGATCTTTGAAATGAATACACTTATTCGTGTTAAAACTCTAACACGTTCTATGGCGTGTAAAAATTCATTCGTAAATCATGAATACAAACCCCAACTCTCCACTAAAGTGTGAGTTGGCACGATGTTTAGCCAGCTCTTTCCAGCGACGCACTCCCAGTTGGTTAAAGTCGTCCTTCGGGATTAGACTCGAAGACTCTTTGGGCCGGAGCTGTGTTATCCATTCACTCCACATGGCCTAGCCTCCTTAGACGTTGGATCCGTAGACGCCGTACTAGGCTGATGTCGCTGTACAGCCCTTATCGTTCATCGTTGTATTTTCTCATTGGATTGGACACACTCGTTGGTGTGTAAAAGTGTATTATGTACGTTGCTATATACCCTACTCTCTCTGCATGATACTTCAGACAAAGGAACGATCGAGAATCAACAAGCTAAGTTAGTCATGTCATGTGTTGCTTCACAACAACTAAGAAGAACAATCAATCAAATCAATTTAAACAAAAGAACAAAATTACGTTTCCCAACTATATGTAACCCTGCTAGAAAGCAATTTGTGAGAGGGTTCGTTGGTGCAGGGGTTAATACACTGGACTCTCAACTCAGTAATAAAAGTTCGAGACCCTGTTGTTGAACAACACATTTTGTGGCGTGTTTTCATAATAACACTCTTAAAATTGCATTAAAAATGAGTGCAAGGAAAACACACTTTGGTGTATTAACAGTAACACACTTACCATTTGCATTACAATGTACGGGTGCCTGCCTGATTTACTTGGAAACTCAATCATTACCGTATGCTTACACGGACTTAACTACAAGCTGAAACAGTTGGGGATAAGTAAACTATTGCTACATATGGTGTCTTCGCCAATCGATAGCATACAAAGATGACATAATCCCGTACACGTCAGGTCCAACGGTCGATGTTGATGTCGTTTTTGGCGAGTTAGGTCGCACAAGAAAAACACGTGCTCGCAGCCTCTTAAGAATGCCAACATAGAGCTGTCCAGCCATTATCTGGTGGGTAGGAACATACTCACGATGAATGATGCCGCTGTCGAGAGATAACGGGGGCCCTTCAAATTCATACTCTGAGTGTGCATTCTAATATAACACCACAATGGCGCGGAATATTTGCTGGGAACTACAACCAACGTAAAAATTCTCCCGAGTTCCTCTCGAATCCTATCAAGAACAACCACCCCTGGAGAGTAGGGACCCATATCATTTGCACTCCGTCATGTTGTCAGGTTGTGTAACAAACATAATAAGAGTATGACTCTTGAGTATGACTCTTTATTTTATTTAGGATTTATTTTTGTTGATAAATAACAACCGGAAAGGTCTAGTCCATAGCAAGTATATTAAGCCAATGGTACCTGATTAATTTCGACACAAAATTAAAGAGACATGTTTGACAGATATTGTTAGAAGTTTTTCTTTAAGAGTTTGGAAACTGCATTATTTCATGTGACATTATCGGAAGTTAACACCATCATCAAAGATGAGTGGTTGTGAGCTCGGGTGGTGAGATTCTCATCCTTAAGCTCATCTACGTAGCTTGTCAGCTTTATGAAAATTTAGCTCAAATGCTTTTATTTTCTCTTCATTAGTGGGCAATTTAAATTTATAAATTTGGTGGTAATTGGCAAAATATCTGGGAAAGGTTTTTTGATTCATACTATGTCATTAAAGATCGATGTAAAAGTAAACAGATGTTTATCTGCTTCACCAACCTAAAACTATTTAATTTCTCTTATTTTAAGTCACTCTTCTGATTATTTTAGGTTAAACAATGTATAAGCCTAGGTTGCTCTTTTTAAAAAAAATGGGTACCACCGATTTCAGATATCATTTGTTACAAAATTCAATTAAAAATCTTATCAATATACTTCACCAATTAGCCCGAGTCTGCTCTAAGATTTTTGTAACTTTGTTTCAGCAGAAACATCCGCATGTGATATTTGAAGCGCGTACCAAAGCGAATAAAGGATGCGCCAACTCTGGTAATCTGGATTCGTGGCGTTTATCACGTCGCACCAAGCACTTATCAGGCATCATCGATGATATTCATCCGAATGGGGCCGGTCGATATAAGCGGGACGTCCGCGAGGCAACTAAATACATTGAAACGGCAATTATTGTCGATAAAGCAATGTTTGAAAAACGAAACGGAAGCACCCGAGCCGAAGTCATCCATGATGCAATTCAGGTGGCGAACATTGCTGATTTGGTAAGTTATACGTTTTTTTCTCTTTATTTTTTGTATATTTTACATTCGAAAACATTTACGCTATAAATTTGTAGATACACAGACAGGACAGTTGTTGGTTTGGAAAGTTTCTGTTGATAATTGACAATAGTGCGGTGTAGTAGGTTTTCTTCCATTCCTTGTTTTTCTTTTGAGATTTTTCTATTTTCATTTGTTGTAGTTATTGTTATGGGTGACAGTGATATGTACCACTGTAGTTGGTATTATTGTGTGTTGTGTACACGCGGTAGTATTCAGAACGGAAATTACAATTTACACCGCCACAATGAAAATAATGTTGAAAGATAGATCTATAGTCGGTGTGGTAGCGATGCCAATGGAATTGCACACAACAATAACATATCTGTTTCGTAAATTGCGATGCCTGCAATCAGCAGGAACGATGGAGCTGACTGGTTAAATCAACAGAGAAAAGTGGGGATCCTTTGTGTGTTGAACGGAGTGCACTTTGCAATGGTAATGAATTGGATAGTGAAAGAGCTTAAAGCGGTAGGTAGTACCCGCGCTGATGCGTCGTTAAGATCGCAGGGTAGCGTGAGTAGGGTGAGAGTGGTAGGATATGCCATTGGCACTCATTTAAAGAGGCTCAATTTTGAGAACATAATGATAAGACCTTTCAACTCGTTGAGGTTGTTGCAGAATTGTCTTGGGTCGCTCTCTTTCCAGTGGCGAAAGCAATGAACGAACATTGAGAAAGGGAATTAACGCCTAGTAGACTATTAGGTTAAAGAAGGAAAGGGCTTGTAAGGCAAATAAATATGAGAAAAACCAAAAAAAAAAAAAACAAGATAGGAGCCAGAAATTACTGCAATATCAGCCAGATTCCAGTCCAACCAAAAAACTGAACCATAAAATCTTTCAATGTCCCAAAGCTTACTTTCTTGCTGCCACTTCGCCGCCAACTCGCTGTTTCCAGCTTGCTTGCTTGACGCGTCAATTCCACCATGAGACAACTTTACTTTAGTACTCGTACTCGTTCTCAAGGATCTCCACGTATACAAATTCGCTGGTCCTGTAGCGTTTCCCCGATAGTTATGAAGACGTGTTCTTCAACGCTGGCAGAACTCCTGTTGTGTCGGAGTCAAAACTGGGCCCTGGAGAACACCTGTTTTAAACAGTGGATATCAGGCTTTAATTCGTTCTAAACAACTTGAATTCAACGATTCGATAGGATGTTTCTAGTCTTTTGAAGAAGAGACTCGTCGATCCCACGTCGTTGTCGAGGAAGCACAACAACCAGTTAAAGCTCCAAATGATGTTGTTAAGGCCACACAGTCCATGAAGGACTAAAGCCGAGCTTCTCTTAATCACCCATGTTGTGTGTGTTTTATTTTTCACACAGGGGAAAGAGACCTACAACTTAATGCCAACTCCGAACGGCGTGGGCCGAGAAACTTTTTATGACAATTATACTACATGGGGTTTTGTCAGAATCCCGCTGAGGAGAAGCACGGTGAAAACATATACGATAGCTGCCATACTGCGCCAGGGCGCCCTATTATACCATATTATTCTTTTGGATGCTTTCTCTTTAACTGAGGGGTGTGAATATGGGAATTTAGCTGATATAACATAGTCATCAGACGAGCCTAGAGGAGATAATACATCCAAAATGTATTTATCAGGTTGACGGTATGACTGGACACATCCGAAATACGGGACGCCTCATTCACAAGCCGTGTTGGCTGAACTCAGCCAAAATTTCGACATACCTTCCATCGGGTGTTATCTGTCCAGAATGTTGAAGCCACTGAGAATTGTGAACACTGAAATCCCCCGCTATAACGATTTAATGCAAGGGAATAGGAAAACAATTCTTTGGATGGAGTCGGACAGTGTGTCGAACGTGACGTCTCTGTCCAGGTTTAAATTGTGTGCTTACGACGTGTGAATTTAAGCAATATGAAATCAAATTTCGAGGTGGATATTTGGCCACTGCGGAAGCAGCTGGTAAACAATATTACTGCGAACATAGATGAGGAGACCGCGGTGAGAAACGAACAATTGCACTAACCTATATCCAGGAAAACCAAAATCCGAAGGATCGGACTTTTCATCAACTCCTGTTTCACAAAGTGCCAAAACAGCCGGTTTGTGGAGAAAAACATGGGCATACGTGGCAAAGAAATTCTTTCTTAACCCACGAATGTTATAGAAGTGTATGCTGAATGCCCGCATCAATACAGCATTCAAAACATTAACGGATCCAACATGAACTAAGCAGAGCCCTGAAGTGAAGATCCGTCGTCGAAACCACCGTAGGTGTTATGCCCTTACAATGTGCAAGCCTTATATGTGCACATGCCCCTACCGACGAGGCTGAAGACCCTATCAAGGAGTACTTCTAAGACCTCCTGGAGAACGCCTAGGGAGCTTGTCCGGAGTACGATGTAAAGATCGTGCTCGGGGACTTCAACGCCAAAATCGGTAAGGAGAACAACCTTGGCAGAGTGATCGGAAAGCACAGCCTCCGCGATACAACAACAGATAACGGCTTCCGACTCACGGACTTTGCGACAGCTCGTATTGCGGTGATAAGTAGCACAAGATTCCCTCGTAAGCGAATCCACACAGCAACCTGGCGATCTCCGGACGGTCGAACCGCCAACCAAATCGACCATGAGCTCATTGACGCAAGGCACTCGTCAAACATCCTGGATGTGCGAACATTCAGAGGGGCAAATGTCGATTCTGACCACTTCCTCGTAGCAGCAAGATTCAGAGCTCGATTGTCCAATGTCAGAAAGCTACACCAGCCCATCAGAAGGAGGTTCGACATTGGGCGCCTGAGCACAGCGGAGGTTACCAGAGTCTACAGGGAGCAGCTGAGCGAAAGACTCTACGGTATGCCTACGTCGAACACAAATGCCAATAATATGTGGCTGCATTGCCGCTCAGCCATTCAGGAAGTATCCGAAACTACCTTAGGGTACCTACCAACCCCGACAAGAAACCTGTGGTATGATGGCGAGTGTGAGCAGAAAAAGCAGCAACCGACGAGGTGTACCAAAAGGCGCTGCAGAGGAAAACCAGGGCAGCGCAAGAAGAGTACCGAGCCAGAAGAAGGGAGGAGAAAAAACTACTGCGACAAAAGAAAAGAATCTTCGCAGCCTCCCAGCTCAAGGATATCGAGAAGTCTAGGGATGAAAATAAAACACGAGCCTTTTTCAAGAAAGCCAAAGGCCTTGCAGGAGGCTTCGAAAAGGGCACCCAGGCTCTTCGAAACTGCGAGGGTAATCTTGTCACCGACCCGCAAGGAATAGTGGATTTATTTAAGCAGCATTTCCAGCACCTGCTTAACGAGCATGACCAAGAGAGAGTGGTAGGGACCGAGGAAATCCCAACTCCAGCCGCTGAAGTAGTCCTTCCACCCAGCATCGAAGAGGTCGGCACAGCTATTCAGAAGCTGAAGAATGACAAGGCCGCAGGCTCAGATGGCTTGCCATCAGAGCTCTTGGGTGCTCTAGGGAGCATGCACCAGATCATCTGCAGAATTTGGGAAGATGACAGCATGCCCAACGACTGGAATACCAGCTCTATTTGCCCCATTCACAAAAAAGGCGATCCTACCTCTTGCAAGAACTATAGAGGTATATCCCTGCTCAATGTCGCATACAAGATCCTGTCCAGCGTATTGTGTGAACGTTTAAGGCCATTTTGCACCGCACTAATCGGCAGCTACCAGTGCGGCTTCCGGCCCGGAAAATCGACTATATACCAAATTTTCACACTTCGACAAATCCTGGAAAAGACCAACGAGTTTCGAATCGATACACACCATCTTTTCTTCGATTTCAAAGCCGCATACGACAGCATTCATCGTGAAGGACTGGTGCGATGGCCGAATTCAGGATCCCGGGAAAACTGATCCAGTTGTGTCGCGCCACGCTAAAAAATACGCGATGCACCGTGCAACTCGGTTCTAGGACTTCGGGACCCTTTGAAACATGCACCGGATTTCGGCAAGGAGATGCGCTGTCGTGTGACTTTTTCAACCTGGTGCTGGAGCAGATAGTGCGACGGGCAGGCATCAACAGGGAAGGTACTACCTTCTACAAGTCCCTCCAGCTTCTAAGATACGCGGATGATATCGACATCATCGCGTGTTCTCGCCGTGGCATTGTGGAAGCATTCACGGCGATTGAAGAACAGGCGAAACGAGTTGGTCTTGAGGTCAATGAGGGCAAAACGAAGTACATGCTGTCAAGCAAAAACCAATCCGTCGCTCACCACCTGGGACAAAAAAAAACAATTGACTGCTACAATTTCGAGATAGTTAAGGAGTTTGTCTACCTCGGGGCAAACGTAAATTCCACAAATGACACCACAGTGGAGATCCGGCATAGAATCGCCCTTGGCAACCGCTGCAATTCGGCTTGTCCAACCAACTGGGGTCAAAACTCCTCACTCGAAAGACCAAAGTCATGCTTTACAAGACGCTCATACTGCCAGTCTTGCTGTACGGAGCCGAAGGCTGGACGGCGGAGCTGATTTTGGGTTCTTTCGAAAGAAAATTCTGCGCCCGATATTTAGTCCATTCTGTGAGGAAGGTGAATGGAGAAGAAGACACAACCGCGAACTCTACGAGCTGTACAAAGATGTGGATGTAGTCCGGAAGGTAAAGATCCGTCGACTTCACTGGCTCGGCCACATCGAGTGCATGGACTCCAATGCTGCAGCTAAGAGGGTCTTCGACTACGAGCCTCCTGGTTCGAGAAGAAGAGGAAGACCGAACCTCCGGTATAAAGACCAAGTAATCGCGGATGTAAGACGTCTTGGTCTTGATAACTGGAAGCAGCGTGCCCGGGACAGTCAAGGATGGAAGACAGCTATAGCTCAGGCTCAGATCCTCCATGGATCGCTGGCCTGATAAGTAAGTAAAGTAATTAAGGACGTAAAAGGGGGCACAGTAGCGGTGCACTAAAAGAGCAGACCCTCGCTGGGAAGCCGTGGCGTAAAGTTTTCAATAGGTTCCTAAACTTTCAAGTTCTTAATAACCGTTCACAGATAACAATATTACAACTAACTCTGGATTATATCATACAAACATTTCTTAAAGTGTCAAGTCGCATTATCTCGGAAGCCAATCAACTTCTCTTAACGAAATAATATGATCCAACATACATTTCAAAGCGACGTAAATTGTCCTAACGCCTTATTGTTTGTATGTTGCAGATTTTGTGGGCATATAATTGAAGAATAATCTGATAAATTGGTTATAAGATACCATAAGTGAGGACCAATTCGCGACAAATTGAGGCGCCTAACCTATTTGGCAACGTGACTCGACATCGAACCAGTTGCGTTCCAATTACACTAATTTCGAGCTTCGTAATCCACACCAACTACAATCCCCTAATCCCCCAGATCAATCAAATTGAATTCAGTGAATGATAATATGTGACAGCCAACATCCACACCATCTATTGACTCACCCTCTACTAGCGTAAAATTGCTCCATCATGGGTATGACCATGCAGCATATTTGCATGAATAAGAATAAAGGGCATGTCAGTGCACCACCTTCTGCGCTCGTGCTCTTTTTTTACCACTTCTGGGAACTTCATCAGAAGTCATAGGAGAAACGAGTTTTGAAGAACGAGATTGTTATAAATCCGACTACAATATTTCTTCTTTATTGCTTACATGACCCATATTTGCATACCATTCATTCGCTCGACCACGTAAACGTGTGCCCATTCCTTGTCTCGATGTATTTTCGAATTTGTGCCCATTTTCGGGGATATACAATAGTATCCTTATGATCCAGGTGAGAGTTAATCCTTCCATCAAAGTAAACTATTTCCCAGCAGAAAGACGACAGCTGAAAACCGCACTTCCTGCTGCAAAACAAACGACGCCAATAGACGATTTTTCTCAATAAATGTCCGATTGGACTTAACTCACCCTACCATTCCTTAAACATAAGAACAACGAACAAAAATAAACGGGAAATACAAGACGAGACACAATAACGGAAACAGGCAATAAATTAAAGGATTTCTTTGAAACCCTCCACCCAAATCACTGTCTCTCATCGTGGTATGGTAACACCGCGCACCAGCGCACCACATTGTCACCGGATCTGAACCTGACTTTAACTCTAATGCTCCGACATTCGATCGGTGTTCTCCCGAAATTTATTTCCGATTTTAAACAATCTATAGCCACAATTAATCTTAATTGAAAGGAAGACACGACAGGACAATAGGACACGACTGGTGGTCGTAGTCCGACGACGATGGCAACGAAAACGATGAGGCTACCATCGACGACAACTAGGATGCCTGATGTCTACATGGAAACCACTAAGAAGACGGATGACTTCGACCAAACCGGACTGAGTAAACCGAAAAAGGATTCTTTTTAATCCCAAAGGGAATTCTTATGAAACTTGGCAAGCTAAACGCCAACACCCGTCGATAAATTTAAATTAAACAAATACCGTTAAAGCCGGGTCTTAGACAACTTCAAGTCCTAAACGTCCTGTATTGAACGGGGTGGGTTGAGGCTCAGGGGATAAATGAGAAAAGGAAAGAGTGTGGCTTCTTTCGTTCTTTTTTGTTTGAGGTCTCTCGGTATTTATTGGAGCGAGAATTTCATACGAGTGGTATAGAGGCACGAGCTGGCTGTAGTACAGAAGTCATTTGCTTACAACTCAATGAACTTGTGAGGGGTTCTTTCGTTTCAGCTTTTTTGTTTCATTTGTTGAATGAGGTTTCTCTGTGTTGTTGCGCGTATTTATTCCATGCGCATAGCAAAGCAAAAGTGGGCGAGGAGGTTAACTACGTGCCAATCGATGCAAGTTTTTAGCTTTTCAAGAGTCATACTACTCGTCAAGGAAGAAAAAAAAAATGTCAATCAGTAAACTAAATCTAAAATGTTTTGTAATTTTGCGGAGCATGAGTGGCAGGAGCTTCTTATGGCGACATGGTCCTTTATGGTCTGACATACGTTTGTTTTTGCTCACTCATCGAGCTGTTGATATACAGGTGGTTTCGATTGCTCTAAACTTCCACTTAACATGTTTTTGTTCCTCTTTTAGGCCAGCAATAAAAACGGCATGGGATGATTTTGTAGCACGGGAATCGGGATAATCCTTGTCTCAATGGGCATATCGTCGCAAAGCCTTTGTACTTAAATACCAAAACGTTTTTTAATGCATAGGTACTTTGTGCAACCATCAGCTGACTCATTACTAGACTATGCTAGTGCGGCATTCAGAGTCGAATATTTTACTCCGAAGGCATTTAGATATTGGTGTCTCTGTCTGAAGACAATCTCCCCAGATATAAACATCAGTGTTGTCTCTGGTTGTCTCCTTTTGTATATTTTGAGTGCAATTATGAGGACGGGTGCTACTTGCTGTCACTTATAAACTGATAATTTTACCACCTGATATCGTAGTCTAAACGTGCCCTAACCTCGAATGTTGATTCGATTTTAAGCAACACAAAAAGCGCCCAAAAAATGTAATAAGTCTCATTGAAAGGGGACTTATGTCAGTGGAACTTCCACAAGGTTTTCCAAGTCTACATTCAACGACTTCACAGTGATTACGGAGCTGACCTGTTACCTCCAGTGCAGTGACTGAACTCCATATCATAGTATGCGGCCATGGAAAAGTTGCTGCTATCAAATTGCAGAATAAGCTAGCAGTCATTTAAGAATCTTTAGTAGAAAAGAGTGAGAGTTGTGAGGTTGCAGTTTCTTTTGAAGGCGTAACGACTACAAGCCTTGTCCTCGTTTCCTCCATTCCTAAGCATATGGCGTTTTTGTGAAACTAATGAACTAATTAGGGAAAGCGAGTTGTCTGAAAATTTTCCGGTGTCGCATATTTATCAGGTATTTTTAAAAAAATTCTCACTAAGCTGATGTTATAGTTTGATATGGATATGTGTCTTAACTATCAAACCTGTTCTATTGTAATGACAGCTTACTAAGTCGATGTCCAAGGTCCAAGCTATTCAGTCAAGAAGAATAATATGGTTGATTAAACTTTTTCTTTTGGGCGAAGAAAACATCGCCTTGTCGCAGGCGTACCCTGTCAATAGTGGCGTACCACTTGTTAATAGTGAGCCAATGCAACTGGCGGAATGTAACTGGCTATTTCATCAGAGCACTAATGGTGAAAATAACGATTAAACAATGAAAGGCAGGAAACATTCCTGCAATGATCCAGCGAGTGTAATGAATTTGCGATGCTGGAATCTCCTATGAGTTTTATCGCGCAATTTTGTATTCTGTCCAGTATGTGCAGTGAGGTCTTAGATGCGCCAGACCAGACATGAGCATTGAACTCCAACTTAGGATGAATGAACGCCTTATAAATTGTAACCAGATCGGTGTGTGTGAAGAATTTCTTGTATCTGTATAGGAGACCTAGGCATTTTGCGGCATTCTTGGCGACACTAAATATGTGATCGTTCCAACAAAGATTGTCACTGATGCACATACCTATCCAAGGTAAAAGGCTTGTGGGTTTCAGAGATACAAGTGGATTCAGGGATCATATCATTGAGTCAGTGTTATCGAATACAGCATTGGGTTTTAACTGCATCCAATTCCACTGTATTCTTTCTGTAGGTACTGTTATCAGCGCAGGTATAAATTGGATTAGAAGTAACTGACAAGAGTTAATTTAAAAGAATGAGAAAGAGTATCGGAGACAAATCGGTGCCCTGGGGAACACCAGCATTTACAAAATGAGTGCCAGACTGGAATCCATCCAAGACAATTTTAATTGAACGATTCGAAATGTAGCTTGTAATCCATAGAAGAAGGGAGTCATCGATTGCAAATGCACGCATATTCAATAAAAGAGCTTCATGCCAAACTCTGTCAAATGCTTTCGAAATTTCAAGTCGTCACACCTGGAAAAAACATATCGATCGACTGCTATAATTTCGAGGTAGTTAAGGAGTTTATAAACCTCGGAGCAAAGCTAAACTCCAAAAACGACACCATAGTGGAGGCCCACATAGAATCGCCCTTGTCAAACGCTGCTACTTCAGTTCATCCAAACAACTTGGGTCAAAACTCCTCACTCGATGAACCAAAAACCAAGCTCCACAAAATGCTTATACTATCAGTCCTGAACGGAGCCGAAAGCTGAACAATAAGTAGGATGGCAGAACTGATTTTTGGGGTTTTTCGAAAGAAAAATTCTACGTCGGATATTTGGTCCTATCTGTAAGGAAGGGGAATGGAGGAGAAGAAATAACCGCGAACTTTACGAGCTGTACAAAGATGTGAATATAGTCCGAAAAGCAAAGATCCGTCGACTACCCTGGTTCGACCCTGGTCACAATGAGCTTTCGAACACCAACGCTCCGGCAAAGAGAGTCTTCGAATCCAAGCCTCCTGTGTCGGGAAGGGGAGGAAGACCGAACCTGCGGTATAAAGATTAATTTACCGAGGATATAGGACAACCTAGTCTTGACAACTTGACCGTCAGGGATGGAAGGCAGCTATAGCTCAGGCTCTGATCCTCCATGGATTGCTTGTCCGATAAGTATGTAAGTAGACAATAACCCCACAGATCCTATTTGTTTCATCTTTAAAAATACCCGTTGGGCATTCATTTTAATTTATTTTTTTTAATTTTGAATAAAAATGCCATGAACACTCGGCTTAGAAAAAGAAAACAAAAACAAAAAATGTGTGAGGTGTCTGTGTGTCTGTCTGTGGCATCGTAACTCCTGAACGAATAGACCCATTATGATGCCTTTTTTTTTAAGCTAACGTGATCGAAATCGTTATTAGCTAGAATTTGTGAAGATCTGTTCAGGTGTTTCAGGATCTTTAGCTGTTTTTGTTCGCTGCGGTAGAATTATTAGACGACTAATGGGTAATGTACCGGTTCTCGTCCGATCACCGCAATCAACCAGCATCGGGCGCGGTCAGTACTTAGGTGGGGAACCACTTGGAAACACCGCGTGTTGTTGCCATCAAGTCGCCTATTTGCTGTCGCTCCATGTAACCCACGGTAAGGAAACGCATACTCATGTGGGCACATTAAACATCTATTGCTCATAAACTGCTCACGTGCGTGTATAATTTCGATTGCTGAAAGTTTCTAATTTAGCTTTATAGAAAATGAAGCCATCTTAGACTAAAATATTATAAAAATGGGAAATAAAAATGCTTCCGAGTTTTATCTTTCTGCAAACAACTCCCGAGCAATAAATCAACTCATTTTAGCTCACGAACGGCGAGTGTGTGCGTTTATGAAAGCTCACCCCATGTGCGCACTCCACATGTGCGTTAAACAGAACCCACCCTACAGAGTGTACATATGTAAGTGTGCGTTCTCTTTAACGAACATACATATGAAGTGCGCACAGGGATTTCCATAAGTGCACACGCACTCATTTCGTGAGCCAAAATAAAAATGCTCACAGCCCATTACTCATGAGGGCGTGTGTTTAATAATTTCTCATTGGGAAGTGCACACTCACGAGCAGTTTCCTAACCCAACCACAACACTGTCCGGGCAATCTCATACATATGTATGTATCGGTTCTCGTCCGATCACCGCAATAAACCAGCGTCGCGTCGGGCGCGTTAGTACTTAGATGGTGGACCGCTTGGGAACACCGCGTGTTGTTAATTTGACTGCCTATTTTTTATTTATTTAATTTCTTACAAAAAACGGCTTGACCGATTTTGCTGAAAACTTACTCCGTTCTTAGTTGTGTAATTAAGCGTGGAATGAACCGAACTCATGTCAATATCGTCTTTGGTTCTTGAGATAATCAAATCATAATCGAGACGTATGCACATACATACGTAGATACACACACACTGAACTTGGAATTAGATTCCTGTGATCTTGAAACGTAGAGAGATGTCAAAATTTGGAATTCGCAAAATCGGCCTTTTACAATAACTTCCCACTGGGAAGTTAAAAAAAAAAAGTAAGCACCTATCAGTTTGCAAAAGAAAGCAAGCCTGCAGCTTAGTCTCTCAATAGAAAAGTATCTGGAGATATAATCGCTCCAGGTGCAAAAATTAATCATGTAATGATAAGTTTTGTTTTGTTTTAGTTGTCGAAATAGAAGCAACAAATTTTATCCCTCAGGAAGAAATCTTTCCTCCACTAAACACCAGTTGGTCACTTTCAGCCATTTTAAAATATATTCCCTTATCTATGCAAAATCTATATCTTATGTATCAAATATCTGCGCTTTATTAAATTCATGTAAAATAGATAAAAAATAACGTTTGCCTTTTCTTGTTCCATGTCGTTACAGTATTTCCGCACATTGAACACCAGAGTATCAGTGGTCTACATCGAAACATGGGGCAAGAACCAAGCAGTCATTGACGGTAGCAAGGATATTAGTAAAGCAATATCGAATTTCAATGACTACACATCGAGGCATCTCTTTCAAATCGAAAGAGACACCACTCAGCTACTCACGTAAGTTCGATTCTATCAATAAATATGAAGAGGAAAAAAAATCAAACCAATTTTTCTCGCCTCTGCTGTAGTGATACCTTGCGACTAAATATATTTGACGGCGGTCGTGATTCGAAACCGCACGTCGGTCGGCACGTGACATTTTAATAAATGAAATTAACTTCTCCTTCGACATAGTCTCGTATCTATCTATGTATCTTTCAGTCCCCCATCAGCCGCCACAAGCACCGCATCGGCAAATCGAAACAAAACAAAAAAAGCGTGGGTGTTGTGAAAAAAAAAAAAAAGGAAGAGAATATAAAATGAATGACTAGTTATAAGGACGGTTGAAAGCGTCCCTCGGTACTCAGTTTTCACGCACACCCTTAGTACCAGATACACTTCCAATTCGATCATTCAAAATCGATTTTTCCGACGTGACCTGGTATGACGACAGTCATACGGACAGGGCATGCCACTGAAATGTAATGCAAAAGTTCGTAGGGCGAAAGTGGCAAATGACAACATGAATTACCTTCAGCTTCATCATTTTTTTTTTTTCATCATTCCGCTTCACTCATTCACTCAAGCGCCAATGTCGTCACGCCGCCTCCTCGATTGCGATGAACTTGATGTTGATTGAGCGCCTTTTCATCAATCGATGAACATCTTTCCACCACGCCCATCGAGTTAAATCAAATTCTTATTGAGTGGAATTCGCTCTGCGATGGGCTACGGTGGCAGGATGGATGTCATATAAAACAGATACAGACCCAGAATATAAGATACTAAGATATCTACTTGTTCATGTCATCATTAATATCGTCCACTTAAAATTTGAGAATGATTCATGTGATAAAACATACAAGTAGATACGTCTACACATTCCAGTCGGATACGTTCACAATCAGATTTGCACTTGGGATAGCGCATAGTAATATTTTATCTATTGATCAACAACTGGCTATCGGAAGCGAATTTGTGGCACACTACTCACGCTCGTTCGCCCGTTTTTTGTTCACTTCGCAATTTGTTCAAATTGTCAGTCGCCCATCTCTTATTCGTTGCGGTTTCCGGTCCGAAATTCGATAAGGATAAGCATCTATCATGCCAATTCGTATCTTATATGTTTAGTCGTTTATTTTTTTAATTCAATTTTCGGTTGCGGTTTTGGGTTCTACAATCTAAATACGAGTATACGATAGTGTATGGGGTGTTTTATGCTTTCGATAGAGTGAAATATCTTCCGTGGTATAGTCGTATCTCTCCATCTTTGCTGTGGGTTTTGAATTGCAAAATATTCAAATCACTTTTCAAGCATCCTTTCAGTCCTTTTCTGTTTTCTTTTTTTGTTTATGACTGATTCGTTCTGGTATCGGTCGACACTTGGATAAAATATTCTGAATTTTATTTACATTGGTAACTTTTGATGTCCAACAGATGTCAAGCAATTTATTATTGAGGTCGTTTGTGACTGAATAATCTGGCGATATTATGAAAATTCGAAACGAAACCAAGGTTGCGTGTACTATGGTGGTGGAGTGACCACCAAAGACGGTTCAGCGTGAGGTGCAGTGGCGGTGATTAAATCTTGAACAGATTTTAATTTTCTTGTTAAAAATCGAGCTTTGAAATGATGAAGGTGTTGATAAAGTGGTCAGAATGGAAATTCAAAATTCTGTACGAAAACAACAAGTGACTTGAGTGAGATTTATGCATTTAAATGTTGAAAGTTGAACATTCGAAAGGGTATCAACGATATCAAAAGTTTGTACAAGGATTTTTTAAGGACATCTGTTTCCATGACCACTTCAAAGTTATATCCGCCCATGGTGACGTTCTGGCCAATACGTCGGGGTTGACCGTCTCTTCTAGATGAAAACAGATATTTGGTTTTACCCTCATTAATCTTGAAACCCATCTTAGCCATCTTAGCTTCTACCTCAATGCTTACAAAGGCCTCATTGACGTCTCGCTGTGTCCGTCCAATCACGTCAATGTCGTCGGCGTACGCAAGCAATTGCATAGACTTGAAACAAATCGTACCTCTTGTGTTGGCCAGTGACTCTTGCACGATCTTTTCAAGCACGATGTTGAAAAAATTGCATGACAGCGCGTCACCTTTCCTAAATCCTTTTTTAACATCAAAGGTCTCGGTTTGCTCATTACCGACCTTAATGGAGCAGCGAGAATTCTCCATTGTCATCCTGCACAGTCGGACGAGTTTGGCAGGGATATTAGAACTAGGCATGGCTTTGTATTGCTCATCTCAATACACGCTGTCATATGTAGCCTTGAAATCGACGAAGAGGTGGTGAGTGTCGATTTGGTATTCCTGGGTCTTCTCCAAGATCTGCCGTAGTAGATGTCTATTGTTTCTATTGTCGATTTACCTGGCCTGAAACCACACTGATTAGAGCCGATCAGGTTATCCATAAACGGTTTCAGGCATTCACACAATACAGCAGAGAAGATCTTATATGCGATGTTAAGGAGACTTATTCCCCTATAGTTGGCGCAGTTATAGGGGTCTCCTTTCTTATGGTCCGGGCAAACGATACTGAGATTCCATTCGTCGGGCATGCTTTCCTCCGACCATACCTTGCAAAGGAGATGGTGCATGCACCTTACCAGCTGAACTCCAGCCGCCTTAAGAAGCTCAGCAGACAGGCCGTCTGCGCCCGCGGCTTTAGACTTAAGTCTCGATTTCGCTATTTGGACTTTGTCTAGGTCGGGTGGACGGAATTCTCTTACATCGTCGTCCATTACGAACGGATCGTTCTGCCTGACAGCGGTATCTTGTCTGTCATCGCCGTTATACAGTCTGCAGAAGTAGTCTTTCCCAATCCTCAGCATCGACTGTTATTCTACTACCAGCTCTGGCTTTGTAGCCATGGCGTATTCGTTTTACCTTATTGTAAAACTTTCGGGCGTTATTCCTCCGGAAGCATATTTCCATCTCTAAAATCTACAATAATGAAAATAGTTTATCTACCATGGATTTTCCTAACTTGGAACCACATCGAAGGGACATCACTGCCAATGCTAATGTGTTAAAAACACATAGAAATGTCTTAGGTGACATATGTATGTAAGTTTGTCGTTTGACACATTTTAAGATTAACTGTGTCACTTAACACGTTTAACCTTTGAAATTGGGACACTTATACGTGTTAAAACTATAACATTTTCTATTGCGTGTTATGAATAAAAGCTCTAATGACGCCTTAAGTGTGTTGTAGCGACATACTTATTAATAATTAATACACTTTGGATCAATCAATCTAACAAAAGGGAATAGTTTCAACTATATGCAACCCTGCCAGAAAGTAATTTACGAGTCGGATCTATGGTGAAATTGTTAACACACTGGACTCTCAACCCAGTGATCCGAGTTCAAGTCTCAAGAATCCTGTGAACACTTTTCGCAACGAAAAGTGTTCACAGGATTCTTTTGTGTTTAACACAAAAGAGTCCATTGGATAAGTAGATTTCCAAACGTTCGATGGTTGTTCGGGAAAACTTGTCCCAGTTTATATCCCAAACCTACCTGCTACTTATCTGGGCTTTACACACTTTATTATTCCTCAGATCAATTATCTCTGCGCTTCACCTTCATTGCAGTCTTTGTCTCTACATCTGTTAGATAATTGTCCACTAACTCACTAGATGTCTTGATTACTTTCATATTGGATAACCGACTGCTCACTGAGTCACTGATACTGAAAAGAATATTGAATATTGAATGATTACTGAATACTGAATGAATAGGGCGAGTGTTCTCGCTTATACAGCCCTCCATCCAGTCTCTGAAATGTTCGCCGTCAGACGTTCCCCTTTAGAAGTTCAGCACTATGCCGCTGAAAGTTACCATCATTTTCCAGCTGCATCAGAGCATTCCAAAGTTTAAGATTCGAACACAGTTCGGTTCGGGAAGCGCAACCTTCGCCATTCTGCATTCCACGGTAATTTCCAGTGTATTGCTATTGTCAGGTAGCGGTTGTCCTACGTTTGAGCAAGATATTCAGCAAAAACTTTTGCCTTTTCTTCATCGCTTTTCGCCCATTCATTTTCATTTTTCCTTATTGTATGTATGTATATATGTTGGCGTTACAGTCCATGAAGGACCTGAGCCGAGCTTCTTTTTCAATCACCCATGTTGTGTGTGGTTTCATTTTCCCATAGGTGAAAGGGACCTACAGTTTATTGCCGGTTCCGAACGGCGAATTTCGAGAAGCTTTTCATGACAATTTTACTACAGGGGGTTTTGTCAGAGCCCCGCTGAGGAGAAACACCGTGAAAAACACGTTCGATGACATGGCTGTGCCGGGATTCGATCCAGTGTCATCTGCGTCAGAGGCCAACACACTACCCACTGCGCCACGGTGCTCTCGGTACTCTCCTTATTGGTGGTGCCAATAAGGCGGCGCTCGACTGTGTTGCAATCGTTTAAGGGCTTTTCATTTCTTCTTCACTAGCTCCTTAAATTTTAATGAATAATTAATGTAAAAATTGTCCGGCACTTTTTTTTTGGAAAAGAGTAATATTCCACTGTGCGTGCTGAACATTTTGAATGAATCGGTCGACTTCGAATTCTAATGAGTGGCACTCTAAGACCTTCTGGAATTTCAAACCTAAAACCCTCCCAGTTTGTCCTTCTATTCGTAAGCGTCGCGACGGTTGTTCAGGCTTTTCACTAACAGTTTTACTCATCGTCAATATAACTGGAGAATAGCCTGAGGAGAGATCAAAGTCCTCTTCGACTTTAATGTAGCGACCAGGTATGCCTTTTTGTCTGATATTTTCGCCTACAATTCGCATGCGCAGCCTGTATTTCGTTTACTAAGGACATGCGACATGCTCATGTCCTCCAGCACTGTGTTGCCCTGTGTTTGCAACCGGGATCGCAAAAATCATATCATATGTTTCTCAAGGCGCCCGTCCTCGCCGTGATGATGAAACTCACAGTAATATAATTGTTAAGAAAATTAGCCGTATTTGGAGTAGGCAATAAACTGTAGGCTGCTAGGATTTAACCTTTGTGAATGGTAATGTCAGTAGGTATACCATAGAATCAGCCTAATGGTACCGTTAGTAGTTGCCTGACTCCCTTTTTCGGTGCCACGCTAGTTCAAGTATCTGTTACAAGAAGAGTGTCCGGTCATGAAAATATGAGATTCATAGCTTCGAAGCACCACTTAACTTAACCAACTACCTTATGCTTCCTTCAGTTGATATTCAACCTGTCAAATTAGCCTTCATGTACAAAGAGCAAAAGTTCGCTTAGGCATCAGAGCACAATCCGTTCAATAGCTGCCTCAAATGCACATCCAAAATTCGTTTGATATCGACAACAAATGCCCATCCTTTACAGTTTTCTACAAAACACAATTCAGACTCCGTACCTGAGTTCAATGCAACTCGAAACACGAAACATTAATGTTCGAAATTTTACTTTACGCTTATACTTATCCGCGTTGCACTGATGATACAAAGTTACGAGAATTTCACCCAATTCCCCCCACCCATAGAGGTACATACGTATATGAAATGATAATTTCCTACTTAGTCCTGGAAACACATAAAATCCTCGCAAATTGCGAATTTATGAACATTGTTCATAACGTGCCATAGCACCCCCCCAACCCCATGTACACATCACTCGCTATTACCGTCATCAATATTTTATGATGCCAAATCAAGGAAACGACTTGGCGCGAAGGGGGGAAAGTTTTGGTGTTTCGTTGTTAACTGCCTCAGATGGGTCAGTACGTACGTCATCGGTTGTATATACTTTTTATTGCTGGCAGTTTTGTCCAATCTCAGTTTGTGTCAGTCCGGTGATAACATATTGCTTTTTTGTTTTGATTTTTATCTTTTTCTTATATACTTTCAGAGGTGAAACGTTTGCGGGAGGCGAAGCAGGGATGGCCGTGCCGGAAACGGTATGTACACCGCGGGCCGTCGGCATTAGTGTTGACATCAATGTTTACGAGCCCCATCTGCTGGCTGGAACTATGGCCCATATGATTGGACACAATATCGGTATGGGCCACGATGATGGACGTAAGTTGAACGCTCATTGCATTCATATAAAACATCTGTTTTTTATTTTTTTATTTTATCATATAAGGATACCAATCAATTAGTTGCTTATTGTTCGGATACAAACATTCTATCCATCGTTTCGATTCCTTCCATTTTGGCATTTATGTATGTTCCCTAAGGAAAACCGCGGTTAAATCAGTAGCATATAAAGACCGTTATTTTTTTTTTTATTTGGAAACACTTTTCCCGATAGGTGATGGTTATCGGCTTTTGCTTAGCCATGTGGGGAACTTGGGCCCTTTTTTATCCTGTCCCCCACAGACCCTAAGCCCATTTTTGTTTCGCTTATTATGTATGGGCTCCCTGTTGTCACCTTGAGGCCTTTCTCTTAAATGTGATTTATCGTCAAGAATTAGCATTTACGGCGAAATAAATTTTACGTTTTACGTTTTTAATCCAAGGAATCTGTTTCTGTTTTTCTTTTATGTATTCTTTTCGTTATGTTCTGTCTCCAAGTTTATAGCGGTGACAAAGGCTTAGTCGTGAATTTTATTGTATTTTCTCACGGCGACCATGTTCAGACAATTGAAAATTTAAATACATTAAATAGTAGGTTGTTGAATGATACACAGCTGGGTGAAATGGTGTATGGGATAAGGGTAAGAAAAGTCTGCATCATACAAAAAATTGATCATAGGACAGGAATAAATGTACTTTAAGAACCCAAATGAGTTAGGAAATGTAAGAAGATAGATGACGACTATATTTCTTTAGTTCTGACTCAAAACTTGCTCCTATAGCCATATAGGCGGTCATTGAAAAATTCCAATCGCTTCGCTGTATATGAACAACTTTTTCGATTTCGAGAAGATAAGTAGAAATACTTATCAATCGAACAATATGTAAAGGGTGTACTTTTTAAGTTTGGTTTTTAAACTGGCAACACCGTTTCTTCTTCTTCTTTGGTGGCGTTACAGCCCATGAAGGACCAGAGCCAAGCTTCTGTTGTGATCCACACAACGGATCGCACGCATCATCCACTCAGTGAATGCACACTTCTCTTCTTTCTTTCACCCATACATATGTATCCGCCAACAACGCTGAGTACAAATCAAGACACACGATACACTTGTATCGTAGGTGAGTGCAGTACGACAAACTCAAGTGGGGTCAGTACAGTCTATCGTCGAATCAAGACATACGACACCCTTGAGGCGTACGAAGAATCAAGTCACATGACACGTTCGAAGTGTGCCCATTATGCGCTATATGCAGTATATTGGGTTAACACTAAGCCATGCACGTTAATAATGAAAAACCCGAGAGCAATTAAACGCAATTAAGGGATATTGCGAATGAGTGCATGGTTCAAAGTGAAAATGGTTCGGTACAAGGTACAGCGCACATATGAAGAAACTCAGTGAGATCGGGTTTTTATTAGCGTTTACACCTACGCGGCAGAAACCGATTTTCGAGGCGGGTAGGAATTAAGAAAGAGGAGGGTATAAGATTATATCGGAAATGGACAGAGTTTAAATAGAAAATTCCAGAGTTTAAGTAGACACATTTTACAGAATTTAAGAGTCTAAGTAGAGTGCAAATAAACTCCGTTTTAAAAAAAAAACGGGAAATTTAATTTTAAACTCTCCGGCTGACGCTCTTCCCACAGGTGAAAGGGACCTACGGTTTAATGTCGATTCCGGGCGCTGTGAGTTGAGAAGCTTTTTCATGGCAGGTTTACTGCGGGGGGTTTTGCCAGTACCCTGCCGAAGAGGAACGTCGCGAAATATCCATTCGATGGTGTTGGTGTTATCGGGATCCGAACTCACTCATCGTGCGCCAGAGTCCAACACACTAACCACTGCGCCACGGCCCCCTCAAGGCAACACTGTTTCTACGGATTGTCAATTTGATAGTAGAAAGTTCACTTGTTTTTAGTATATTTTCCATTTTATGGTGAATATCCTACCGCCAGAGCACCGTGGCGCAGTGGGTAGTGTGTTGGCCTCTGACGCCGATGACTCGGGATCGAATCCCGACAAAGCCATGTCATCGAACGTGTTTTTCACGGTTTTTATTCTCAGCGGGGTTCTGACAAAACCTCCTGTAGTAAAATTGTCATGAAAAGCTTCTCGAAATTCGCCGTTCGGAACCGGCAATAAACTGTAGGTCCCTTTCACCTATGTGAAAATGAAATCACACACAACATGGGTGATTGAGAGAAGCTCGGCTCAGGTTCTTCATGGACTGTAACGCCAACATACATACATACATACTACCGCTAGAACATTGTGAAAAGTTATCGTGCGCTACGTCCATTTTATAATCGACAAAAAACCGCCATCTGACCATCTACGTTATTCGGAACACGATCAATCATTTTCGCACCACGTACACTTTAGTAGATAATACGCATCTCCAAAGGCCACAAACAGTGCGAACAGAAGAAGTTATTGCCGTTGTGGAGCGCAGTGTTGAGGAGAATCCGAATGAGTCGATTCGCCATAGTGCAAAACAATTGGAGCTATGCCCATCCACTTATTGGAAGATTTTAGAGAAAGATTTTGGCTTAAAAGCTCCAGCTTGTGCAAGAGATGAAACCGCGTGACCATTATACGCGTAGTAGATTCGAAAACATGATTCAGTTTGATCTTCAATGCTGAATGTTGTTCTCCTATGGGCCCATCAAGTGGATATGTAATTGCAAAATTGTCAAATTTGGGGTGGAGAAAACCCAGAAGCCATTGTCGAGATGCCCTCACAACCATTAAAACTCTCTGTTTGGTGTGCTTTATGGGCTGGTGGATCAACTGTCCATATTTCTTTAAGGACGATGCCGGCCAGAATGTTACTGTCAATGGAGTGCACTATGGAAACATGATTTCTGACTTCTTCGTTCCCCAGTTCCCCATTGACGTAATAGAGCTTTGGTTTAAGCAACATGGCGCAACATGCCACACGGCGCGCGACACCATCAATTTATTGCGGGAAATATTTACTGAGCGCATTATTTCGCACAATGGACCTGTCCCCACGATCCAATGATCTTACTCCTTTAGGTTATTTTCTTTGGGGCCATGTGAAGTCACTAGTCTATGCCGATAAACCAGAGACGATTTGGAAGTCAACATTCATGTTATTGCTGATATACGGCCCTAGTTGCTCGATTTACTTGTCGAAAATTGGACTTCACGATTGGGCTTCATTCGAACTAGCCGTGGCACGCATGAATCACATTTGAACATCAAATTTTCAATGAAATAAAGCTAAAATCATGAACATTAATATTAGCCTCAAGTGTTTTATTTCATACCGAATTTGTGGACCCCTGAAAAAACACCCTTACATGCTGTCGAGTAAAAACCGATCCGTCGCTCACCACTTGAGGTGAAACTTAACTGCTGACAGTTGTGATTTTGGGGTAGTTAAAAAGTTTTGTGGCAGTTTAGAATGTATGTACCTTGGGATAAACGTAAACTCTTGAAACGACACAACAGTGGAGATCCGACATAGATTAGCTCTTAGTAACCGCTGCTACTTCCGTTTGCCCAAACAACTTGGGTCGAAACTCCTCCCTCGAAGAACCAAAGTCACGCTCTACCAAAAGCTTATAATGCGAGTCCTGTACGAAGTCGAAAACTGGATGATAAGCAGGATGGCAGAGCTGATTTTGGGTTAGTTCGAAAGAAAAATTCTACGTCGCATATTTGCTGTTTGTGAGGAAAGCGAATGGAGGAGAAGACATAACCGCGAACTCTACATCTACAAAGATGTGGATATAGTCCGAAAGGCAAAAACCAGTGGAATACACTGGGTCGGCCATATCAAGCACATGAACACCAACTTACCGGCTAAGAGAGTTTTTGAATCCGAGCCTCTTGATTTGGGAAGGAAAGGAAGACCGAAAACTTCAAATGCTAGTGTGTTAAACAACATACAGCAAGTGTGTCTATTCGACACATTTTAAGATTAAGTGTGTCACTTGACCATTGAAATTTAAGACACTTATTCGTGATAAAACTGTAACTCGTTCTATTGCGTGTCATGAACATAACTTCTAATGACGCCTTAAGTGTGTTGCAGTGACACACTTATTAATAAATAACACACTTTGGATCAATCAATCAAACAAAAGGGAAATTTCCCAATTATATGCCACCTTGCTAGAAAGTAATTTTTGCAGGTCGGATCCATGGCATAATGGTTAACACACTGGACTCTTAGCCCAGTGATCCGAGTTCAAATCTCAATGTCCGCAGCCACCAAAAAGCAAATACACTCAACCTCTCCTTTTCCATTCTACATTGGTCCTTCGAACCGGACAAATGCTCGGAGAGCGAGGTCTATATGAGTCTTTTTTTTTTATCCGCTGCAAAAAATGTTCACAGGAACCTTAGGATTTGAACACAGGATCGCTTAATTGGGAAATCATTATGTTAACCGGTTTGGGTCGCGATTTGCTTTCTGGTTGCAAATAAGTAGCTGAAATTGTTGGGAATTTCTCTTTTGGTTGCTTTCATAATACTTCTTCTTCTTCTTTGGTGGCTTTACAAAGAAGGATCATGAAGGATCAGAGCCAAGATTTTGTCAATCACCCATACTCTGTGTGATTTATTTTCCATACAAATAAAAGGGACCTACAGTTCAATGCCAATTCCAAACGGTGTAAGTTTGGCCAGAACCCCACCGATGGCGTTATCGTTATCGGGATCCGAACGCGTTCATCGGGTTTCAAAGTCTGACACACTAACCACTGCGCCACTGCGTACTTTTACATAATAACATACATACATACTTTAAATTGCATAAAAAATGACAACAATGATAAGACGCCCTTTGGTGTATGGCCGTAATGCACTTACCATTTGCAGTGAACCTCGGTATAAATATTAAATAATCGCGGATGTACGAGTAAAACACCTCGGTCTTGACAAGTGAAAGCAGCGTGTGAAGGATGAAAGGCAGCTTTCAAAGGATGGGTTTTCATACAAATTTTCCAATAGTTCTGCAATTTCCACTTTGACGAACCAACTTGTATGTATGTATGTATGTTAGCGTTACAGTCCATGAAGAACCTGAGCCGAGCTTCTCTCAATCACCCATGTTGTGTGTGATTTCATTTTCCCATAGGTGAAAGGGGCCTACAGTTTAAGTAAAGCGAATTTCGAGAAGTCAAAACCCCGCTGAGGAGAAACACCGTGAAAAACACGTTCGATGACATGGCTGTGTCGGAATTCGATCCCGTGTCATCGGCGTCAGAGGCCAACACACTACCCACTACGCCACAGTGCTCTCACCAACTTGCTAGAGGTTAAAAGGGTGTCACGTCTACTTACTCATACATTTATATGAACTTCATAACGTAGATGATCTGAATTTTCATATCTGCACCAGAAATTTAAGGCACCATAAAGAATAAACTTGGCCAATTGTTTACTTGCTGCCTTACTGGTTATTTTACTCGATATCTCTGCTCTCTGACTGACTTACTAGATGGCTCATACCTACGTTCCGGCTCTTTGAGAGATACGCTGCTTAATATTTTACAGGTTTACTAGGCTTGACATGATATTTTCTCAGTATTAGAGCAGTACCCCTTATTTGATTCTTTGTTAATCATACTGTCAGCTGCTTTATTCTCAGGCTTCAGGTCTCTACCAGTCTTTTCATATACAGTTCCAATTTAAGTTCTTTATTATTAATAGAAAACGAGAGATCTCAAACGCCACCGCGTAGTGCCAAAAAAGGGCGCTATCTTCGGAAACCTTTATAAGTCGTAGACTGCGTTCTTCTATAGATTCGTCATGTAAACTCTGAAGACAAGAAACACTAAGATAGTCCTATTGTAGGGTTCGAAATAGTTTGCGGTACATGCCTTGCAACGGTCACGGCCTCTAATTAAACACGAGACTATATAAACTATTTTTATCCTCGTGATTGGTGATCCTTGAGTTCAAGTCATAATTATCTGCTCTTAATTGCGGCATCTTTTCGCAGGGGAGGAATGTTTCTGTCGAGACTGGCATGGTTGTATAATGGCACAGTCAATAGTTGGACAGGAAAATGTCCAGCCGTACAAATTCTCAGAGTGCAGTAAAAAGGATTACATCGATGCCTTGCGAACTGGTCATGGGCTTTGTTTGCTCAATAAGCCAAATGAGGTAAATTTGCAATTACCCTAGCTTACGTAGATCCTACTAATCATTTGATATAGATTGAATTAAGACGAAACTGCGGCAACAAGATTGTGGAAGAAGATGAAGAATGCGATTGTGGGACATTCGAAGAGTGCGCCCTTGATCCTTGTTGCGACGCCATCACGTGTAAACTAAAAACCGAAGCACAATGTGCCAGCGGAACGTGTTGTGATAAATGTCGGGTAAGCAATCATCTTCCATCACGATTCGATTACCATCGTCTAAATACGTTTCACTAATTTTCAGCTTCGCCCAAAGGATTACATCTGTCGAGACTCGACCACCGAATGCGATCTGCCAGAGTACTGTGACGGAGAGAGTGGACATTGTCCCACGGACGTGTATAAAAAGAACGGATCACCATGCGGCCACACAAAGGCTGGCGTATCTGGTAAGTGTATTACTTACTTCTAAGTGTAGAATAGATGGTATATGTAGCATACCGATTAGAGTAAAACACGCCTGAACTATTCCTCGCCTAATTGACGGGGAGTGTATTTAGGATGTGTGTCCAGTTTCTGTGCGTCTTGATGACAAAGACGACAACGTTCATGATGATGATGATGATGATAACGTTGTTGAAAGATTTCATTATTCAATTAGGACCACTGGTTCTTAATTGAATTGAAGGACTCTTAACCGCTGGCACAGGCGATACGGATAAGTGCAATGTGCACTTTTCTGCAAGGATATCTGGGGCAGATTTACGACCAGAAACGAGTTCAGATTATAATTGTCCGTTGCTAAACAATGTGACATGTTATACACGACACGAGTATGTGTTTTGTTACTCCGGTTAATTAGCGCCAATTAAGGCTAGTTGCAGAATAGATAGCCATGGATTCAAGTTGGTTTAAAGTTCGCTTTGATTCCGTTGGCAAAGTCGTACAATGCCGTAGTGCAAAGTTAAATGCGCTATAGTTTAGTAGATTTTAACAGTCGTTAAAGGACGACTTGATTATGCAGTCAGTGAACAAGCTGGAACACTGTGCTCGAGGACAATTAATTTGTGGCCGAGTTTAATTGGTGTCTAGGCTAATAAAGTTTAGTCATTACAGTGAGGAGAAATAAAATATTTGCTCGGCGGTGTGGTCGCGGGGGTGGTTGTTGCGGCGATAATGGTGGTTGTGCCTGGTGGTTTTGTTTCATGAATTGATGGAGTTAGTGGAATTTGTTTACTACTGCTGGAAGGCGTACACGAAGGACTATTTTGAGTGGATCTAAGACGATGATAAGCAGCGGAAGAGGATTATAGGAGAGCTCTTTGGCATGTTTCACGATGTCATTTATTTTCCATTTATTGCCTGAATTGAGTGCTTTACAGGATTCATGATTCTAGCACTTTTCATCTTCTCATTACCAATGAGGACATATACTCCATTTTTTTAGTATAAATGGGTTAAACGTTTATATACTCTAGATCAACAGAAGTCAGTTTAATGGGTAATACGATTAATGCCTTAGGCAGAAGAGAAAGGCTGATTTAGCTGGTTGACTATTAAACATCAATTAAACGCAATTGAAAACTCAAGATAACAAGAGTAGACGATTCGGAAGATAACAAGAGTAGACGAATTGGAATTTTTCTTGGATGTGCAAGATCCTGGTAATTATACCACTTATACAATTCATACATGGGAACCTGTGGTATCGACAAGCAGAGAGTCAGCTATGCCCTATAAATCCGTGTGATGAACGCTCTACATCGTCAAATTGCACATTGTTGGCTTACTTGCTTGTTGGTTTTTCCAAAAACCTGCTAAGAACATGCATCCAATAAAGTATGTTAACAAAATCCTGTCACATGGGAGCGTACGAAGCTCACAAGAATAAAGATGGTCCATATCTTGTTTAACTAGCTCCGAGAGTCCTAAGATCCAAGATAACTGATGTTGTTTCTGCGGGCAGAAAGCACATGATCCCCTTTTTTGTGGTCGTTAACAAATGGAACAGGTTGACTACACATGTGAGGACAATGTGATCTCTATAAACTACATAAAGCTTTGTTCAAGTTGCACGATATATATATTTTTTTTTTTTTTTTTTGTGGAGCTAGTGCTAACATATGTACAGCACTAGCCTCACTGGCACTGTGACCTGTGTAGATCTATTGTACACGCTACCCGATCAGAATATTTCCACTATCTAAATAAAGTTGAGAATGTCCCTCGTAGAAGCTGAGATGATCCCTTCCGGAGTCATAGCTTCGCTGGGAAGGATACGATTCCTAAGTTGACAAAGGACAACACACTAACATAGTATGTGCTCTGCAGTTTCTTCGTCCTCAAGACAGAGTCGACATCGACACTTAGTTTCAGACAAGAGGTTAATTTTGTTGCGAAGATATCTCAGACCCTCTACAATATAATACGAAGAGACCGACCCAATGCCACTCAAGGCGGAGGTGTCGCGATCTTCATTAAAAATAGTATTAAATATAAAATTATATATAGCAGTGAAGTGCGGAGATTCCAGGTGCTAGAGGCATGTGTTGTGTGTATCCCCCTTCGGAACGGAAGGAGGATATACATAGTATCGGCTTATGCACCTGAAGCACCTCAGCCCAATATCTTCATTGCAGAGCTCGAAATACTTTTTCGATTTCTGCGCCTAGACTCGGCAGAAAACTTTTATGTTTTGGCCGGAGATTTAAATGCCAAACATAGTGATTGGGGCAATAATGTACCCAACACTAGAGGGAGCCTACTAAGCCATTGGTGGGCCCTGCATAATATTGAGTATAAACTCAAGTTACTCGCAACGGATAGTCCGTCGTTTCCTAGAAGCGGCGCCTATCTGGATCTAATGTTGCTTGACTCACGACTGAGACTGGCAGACACTAACGAATGGTCTACTAACTGTTTACGTACCGTTGAGTATGACAGTGACCATTGCGGACTTAGTGCCGTAATCAAAATACCGGACGAATTCGCAGAAATGGCAGAGTATGTCCACACGTACCCCTACGATTATAGTAGGGCACGCTGGCCACGCTTTGCCAACTGCCTGACGAGAGCACTCACTTCGAGTGCCTCATCCCCACCGAATAATAGGAACCTGTCAAATGACGAAATTGATAGGCACCTAAAATATATGGACGAAACTATCAAACAAACGATGGATAGAACGATACCACGCCAACGGCATTACGATACCACGGACGTGTACCGAAACGCTACCATAGACGCACTTCACAGACAGAAAAGTAGACTCCTGTCAAGACTCAAACTCTTGTACAGGCGGTTTACCGACAGACAAAACTCGGAGGTCAGGACCCTGAAGTCACTGATTAAAAATCTCCGACAGTTAATTAAAGAAAATTATAAAATAGCCATAAGTCTGCACTGGAGCAACAAAATTCGCGCTGTAAAATCCAACAGCGCGAATATGTTCCCGCAGATAAATAAAATATTCCGGAGAAAAGATCAGAATGACATTCGGGATCTAAAGCTTCCGAGAACGTCAGATAATGAACGTTTACTACGTACAGTCAACATCGATCCAGAGAGCGCCGTCCTAGATGACGACTTTTTTGTGATTGAGGATCCTCAGGAGAAAGTGGCGACAGTGGGGGCTGTCTTCCAGGATGTGTATAAGGTGAATGAAAGCATTCGCCCGAACCACGACCTGGAAAATAGAGCCTTGCTTCACCACTCCTACCTTCGAAATGATATAGAACATTGGCGAATCGAGAACCATGGTTTCACCAGGTTCAATGACGATTCTACGGCAAACAATGCCATCGCCAATGAAGGTGCTGAAACACTGTTCATTTCGACGGAGGATCTCCAGTTGATCTTCATGTCATTAAAAAATAAAAAGTCCGCGGGCACTGATGGTATATCCAATGTTGTGCTCAGGCATCTTCCACCATTGGCTATAGAGAGGTACACCATCCTGTTCAACAATGCACTGAATAATGCATATTATCCGGTGCATTGGAAAACGGCGGTGGTCCAGCCAATCCCTAAGAGGGGCAAAGACTCCTCTAATCCGGCAAATCTCCGGTCGATAAGTCTCCTTCCGAGTATCAGCAAGGTCTTCGAGAAGGTAATCCATAGAGCCCTGTCCAAATGGGCTGAGGACAAAAATATCATTCCGGATAACCAATTCGGTTTCAGGGCGGGGCATGATACCATACATGCCGCGTCGAAACTCGTCTCGGATATCCAATGGAATAAATGCAAGAACCAATGCACGGGTGCCTGCCTGGTTGACTTGGAAAAAGCCTTCGACACCGTATGGTTAGAAGGACTCTATTACAAGCTCAAACGGTTGGGCATAAGTAAACCATTGCTATATATAATTCATGATATGTTAACGAGTAGAAAGTTCGTTGTGAAAATTGCCAACGTAACTTCTGCTCAAACATTTGAAATTAAAAACGGATTGCAACAGGGTACGGTGAATTCGCCGATCCTTTTCAGCATTTATATCAGTGATCTGATAGTTTCTCTTCACCATTCAATAGCGTATGCAGATGACTTGGTTGCGTACAGATCAGGTCCAACGATCGAGGTCATTGGCATTTTACTGCAACGTGACTTCGATAAAATTCAGCAGTTCTGTGATGACTGGAAGTTGAAAATCAACTTCCAGAAATCAGAGACTATTTTATTCAGAACGCCTCTGTCTAGGGCCTCTAGGGACACTAGAAAACATTGGCGAAAATTCGCAATCATCGGACCGGACGGGCGTCCACTGGCGAGTAAAAGTGTAGTCAGATACCTCGGGATCTGGCTGGATCAGTATCTGTATTTTAACAAAAATGTAGATGCTGCTCTGGAAAGAGCCCGGGGCGCTTTCGCCCTGACAAGATGGCTGTTTCACTGCAGCCAACTTGATTCTAGGGTGAAGGTAATCTGCTACATGGCCTTAATCAGGCCTATGATTGCCTATGGATGTCCCGTCTGGTTTAATGTGAGCGCAAGCCTAATGGAAAGGATTCGGGTGTTTGAGAGACAATGTCTGAGGACTTGTCTTGGATTACACAGAACACCAGAGTCTGAGTACAGAAAGTTCTATTCCAACGGGGTCCTATACGATAGGGCAAGGACTTTACGGATAGATAACTTTCTGATTAAACTGATTCGAGGTCACGTTGCAAGGGCAATGACTTCGACTAATAATCTGATCTCTGGGGCTTACTACCCCAATTCTATGTACTACGAAAAAGTGCGTCTGAACGGCTTTGTGCCTCCGGAAGCATTTCTTTATTTCGATAATTGTGGGCTGATCCAGGATAGATTGGCGGTACCGCTAATCTTCCATGTGGCCCGTAACTCTGTGGAGCGGCGGCTCCTTTACGAACCTGACGTCGTGCTCTGTGAGCCCGAGCGCCTCAGGTTCAGTAGAACGGTTTCTCGCCGAGATAGAGAAGACGTTGTCCGACAGCATCAACGCTTTTGGTGGCTAACGGACTCCGTCGTGGAATTAGTTAATACAGCCTCTTCAAGGCAGGTTCGCCGAACGCCATTGGCGGACTCCGATAGGGTAGGGTAGGCTAGGGTAGGTTAAGGTAGGGCATAAGGTAGTATAAGTGTTGGGCAATTTTATAAAAAATAAATAAAAATCAAAAAAAATCGTAAAAATGAAAATAGAAAAAAAAGATGTATATACATGCTATATATTAAGTATATAATTTTTGTATATACATTTTAGTTAAGATAAGATAGATAGAATTAGTTAGATTTTTAGCTAGATTTAAGTTTTATTTATTAACCCCTTTAAAACCCGATATTACGCTAAGTTTTTCTTAATTTTCTTAGCATTCTTAGCATTTAATAAAAGTTCATAATTTTCTGTTAATATTAAGTTGTCGAAAGACATAGAATAAGTTGTATATTGTTTGTTTTAGAGTGCCCGCTTAGGGTCAGTAAGACATTAATGTTAGTTATAATGTAAGCTAGTTTTAATCATTTTGTCTAGCACATAAGATAGCTATAAGTTTTTCTTGAAATAAAATGAATTAAAAATGAAATGAATGATATCTCAGACCTCATTGTCCCGTAAGGTAGCTGACCAGTCTTCTGATATCTACTCTATTAAGTTTAAGGATATTAATAGAGTGTTTGTTCAGCGTATGAATCTTTTCGATTAGCGTATTCCTTGAACGCTGTTCCAAAAGAATAGTTATTGCGATTCTTCCCACTTGCTTAAGAAAAAAGTTAATCTTATATTTAGGCACCTACATATGTACCTTTTGCTGGAACCTTTTCTGTCGAGTTGGTCGGCAATTTCATTGCCTTTAATACCCTTGTGCTCTGGCACTAACCAGAGTTGGATCTTATTTCTTGGGATAGGTCATCATGGCATGGTTCGTGCTGTACTATCTCAACGTTTTGACAGCTGCTTGACTGTCTGAGAGTATATTGATGGTTACACCATCAATAGTTATTGCGATTCTTCCCACTTGTTTAAGAAAAAGTTGATCTTAGATTTAGGCACCTACATATGTACCTTTCGCTGGAACCTTTTCTGTCGAGCTGGTCGGCGATTTCATTGCCTTTAATACCCTTGTACCCTGGCACCAACCAGAGTTGGATCTTATTTCTTGGGATAGGTCATCATGGGATGGTTCGTGCTGTACTATCTCAACGTTTTGACAGCTGCTGACTGTCTGAGAGTATGACGGTTATACCTCTTATGTCTCTGAGTTAAGTTTGGTGTATAATTCGGCCTGGAAGATACTAGGACTCTTTCTCAGTGTCCTTGCGTTTTACCGCGTTAGTCGAAAAATGTCAGCGCCGATGCCGGAACCCATTTTGGAGTCATCTGTGTATCTTCTAAGCCCCTTGACATTGAGCAAGGGATCGCTGCTTTCCCAAGCTGTACGGTTTGGGATCAGTATTTCAAATCTCTCAAAAGTCAAAAGTGAGCATATCTGGTAATGCATCCGGGACTGTGGTAATCATATCCAGCTCAGGAAAATGTTGCAAAATGGACATGTGACCCAATGGTCTACGTGGTAGGCCTATTTCTGAGCGGAGAATTCTGTTTGCACTGCGTTATGCAAACTTTTTAATAAAAAGGTTCAGTGAAGTAACTCCAATCATTATTTTTGGGATGCCGTGGGGCAGGTTGGCATAGCGCCTGTAATACCAAGACACGCTAGTCTCTTACTATCGCGGTATATAACCAGTGGATCACCTTAGGTTTTCATCCCCAGGTTTTACCGTCGCTTTTGTGAGTTTGCTTTTGATGTTGGAGTTCCAGTTAAGTTTGCGATCAAGGTCAATACCTAGATACTTAACTTCTTCTAAAAATCCTATCCTTGTACCATCTTTTGTAAACGTGGCTAGGATTGTCTTATTGGGTTTTATCGATAACCCTCTCTGCCATTCCAGTCAGTGATAGACTACTAGGTCATAGGCGTATCCGATGACTTCGTAGCCGAAATTGGTTAGCTTGTAGAGTAGGTCCGGGATGACGATCGATCAGAGAAATGGTGAGAGAACTCCTCCATGTGGATACCCCTTAGCTAACGATACTGTTACGAGACCTCCCCGAATGGCGCTGATATAATACGGCCTTTAAGCATCGCCCTAATCCAGTGGCTAGTGAGGTGGTCTGATGGCGCAAATTGCGATCTCCTTGCGTGTGAAACTATTTTCAACACGCCCTGCTAAGTGTAGCGAATGCTCCGCATACCGTACTTTGCGGTATGCGTATTGGTTTGGATGCAGTGATATTTGATTCTGCTAGGATTTGGTTTTTAGTAGGTTATTCACTTGGTTTACCAATCTTGGAGATGAATACAAGATTGGCTTCGGTTCAGATTGGGGGATGTAGCCCAAGTTGAAAAAGGACTTAAAACTATCAGTGGTTCGCTGCACGTATTTTCTTTGCTTCTTGTTTTTTTTATAGTTCACGCAGGTTCAAGAGTTTATACTCTTATAATATTTACCACACAATCTGATGACAGTTCAGTGCTTGGGGTCGTAGACGTTCGCTCACTACTCTCCCTCCAAGGGTGGTTGTCCTAGATAGGATTCGAGATGAACCGACAAAATTTTCACGTTGGCTGTCGATCTCAGCAACTGTTCCATGCACTTATGGTGTTATATTAGAATTGCATGCATAGAGTATGAATTTAAAGTGACCATATACTGTGAGTGTTATGCCTTCATCAGTATACAACAGCTGTATTGCATAATTTCTTCTGTATAGAAATTGTTTTTTCTTGGCTATGGAACGACTTTGAACTACGGACCACAGCCATGACTTATTACCACCACAAGAGGTATGTTTACACGAAAAGAATTCGAACGGCGAATTTCGAGAAGCTTTTCATGACAATTTTACTACAGGGGGTTTTGTCAGAACCCCGCTGAGGATAAACACCGTGAAAAACACGTTCGATGACATGACTGTGTCGGAATTCGATCCCGTGTCATCGGCGTCAGAGGCCAACACACTACCCACTGCGCCACGGAGCTCGCCTATATATTACATAACGCTAATAGGGAGAGCGCCGTGTCGCAGTGGGCAGTGTGTTGGTCTATGACGGCGATGACATTTCGTCGAAACTGTTTTCACGGTGCTTTTCTCCTCAGCGGGCTTCTCGAAATTCGACATTCATAATCGGCAATAAACTGTATTTCCCTTTCACCTATTGAGAGAAACACGGCTTTGGTTTTTCATGGACTGTAACGCCAACGTACAATACAGGGACTCTGCGAACGATCCCCATGCGACTCTGTCTTGGGCCAGCCTAGTCACTTCCGATCAGAATTTGCCGGCCTGCCGATAGTCCTTCTCCACGGTCCGCCTCCAAGTTAAACGCGGACGACCATCCTTGGCAGGCTTTGTCTGTACGATACCAGGCATCAGTTTCCGTGCCTCCATCTTTGCACAAATTGCTACCAAGGTAGCAGAATTTGTTAACATCCTCGATTGGTTTCCTGTCTAGCAGGAGAGATGCACCGCATTTTGAACCGATTCTCATCAGCTTTGTCTAGGCGACGTTGATTTTCAGTCCAGCACTTCTGGCGTTGAGGTCCAAAGCATATAGTTTTTCCTGAACGCCGTGTAAGGTGTTAGATAGCAGGCAAATGTCGTCGACGTAATCGAGTTCGTGGAGTTTCTCTGTCAAGGACTCCTGGATTTTTTTGGCATCGGCTTTGTTGGTGCGGTCTAGGAAGGCAGTAATGAATAGCGGGGGTGTCTGGTGTTAGTGATGGAGGTGCTGTCTTTGCCCTTGAAGCACATCTTGCAAAACGTCTCCTGGTAGAGCTCCAAGATGAGCTCGATGATGGATGACGGTATTCAAATATTCTCCAGTGTGTTCCGGATGGCTTCTCGTCGGAGCATGTCAAAAGCTCTCTCAAAGTCAACGAATAGCTGGTAGATGAAGGATTTCCATTCAACCGATTGTTCCATGACCATTCGAATCATGTTGATGTGATCAATACATGATCAGTTGGGTCATAACCGGCTTGCTCACGGCGCAGACGTTCATTGACAGTTGGAGCAATCCGGCGCAGTGAGGCAAGTAGCTTCCGGATAGCATTAAGTTTTTTCACTCGCTCAAGTTTCCTTTTTTGAAAATGATGACAATGACATCTACTTTCCAGCTGTCAGGCATTCGGCATTCGGGTACGTTTGCACTTGCTATTTACATGCATATTTGATGTGTACCGGAATTACTTAGAGTTTTGTCCCATTTGAACTTTTCTCTGTTTACCTAATCTAAAAAATCTATCTCAAATTTCTTCGTCAAAGATCTACGTTAATGGTAAGTTTGGTATAAGTATGGTGGCTTAGGACGGCACTGTGATCCTATTGCTCACTAACGTTCCGACAGAAGGACAAGAGTCATATTTTCCCCTAAATGAAAACGGTCTAGCCAGAATAACGTTGCCACTAACCCGCTGAAGGAAGGCTTTGCAAAATATAAATTTGTTTATTTCGATCTGCCTGGCAAAGAACTCCTTGAAACACTAAAACGAATTTTAGTTCAGTTTTCAAGCAGTTGCCTCTCAATCCAGTGATATCAATCCCCAGTTCGATGGCATTAAAGGCCGAACATGTTGAATCAAATTCAAAATGATGTTAAAACGAAGCGAAAATCTCTGCAACCGAGCACTATTGCAATTAAGACCGGAACTGTCAGTTCATTAATTGAAGTTAAGTTTTAATTACGACCAGAGAACAGTGAGAGATAAATCACAACTCGGAAGAAAATTTTCAAGAAAACATGGAAAACATCGAGAGCATGTGCTTTCCAACTTTGCCACTTCACCGAACTAACCAATTAATTACTTGTAATTGTTTCTACTTCAACCTTCTCCCTACAACTAACTCGAAAACTCAAATCAATATATACGAGTAAACCAAGTTTAGTTTGCACTAAAAACTCCCAACTGCCGCAATTCACCTTTAATCTTTTCATTCACTCTACCGTTGGTGTGGAAAAGTTTTACACCCTCCTGAGGAAAATTATTGAATTGGTCTGTTTTGGAAAAAGATATGCACCACTGCTGCAGGATAATGGAAAGAGGATGAAATGGAAAAATAGAAAATCGTCCAAGTAACTTTCAAGTAGATAAACTTCAAGATCAAATCAATAGGAAGGTAATCCTATTCCTGGCCAAACACTGTCCTGTTTACCTTTTGCCAGCGTAAAAAAAAACAAAAAGGAACTTAGTGTAGACTAGTGTCGGTTGGTCTTGTAAGCTATCGCTCTGCATCACACCAAATTCTTCTAGGTTGAAAGGATAGGATAAGAAGTGTGCGTTGATTAAGTAAGTGACCTTTTAAATTACAAATCCATTTTTTACGATATTATTTCCTGGACTTTAAGAAAGTTAATCTACAGAAGCTGGTAGGATATATGAGTTAGAAGGTAGGGAAAAAAAAAACTAAAACAAATCTCTTAAGGGCCAGCCACCGCGACATAAATGGCTTCATTTGACAACAACGAAATAAGCAAGAGTCTACTCCTCCTCCTCTTTTATTCGAACAAGACCGAGTCGAGTCTAACGACTTTTGAAAATTTCCAAAGGAAAAAATAGGTCCTGTGAGCATAATAGAAGAACAAAGTGAAAAAAATACTAACTCAACTCCTGCCAGATACCAAACAATGAGTCTTTATCCACTATTTGTAGTTAAAGAAAAAACATTTTCATCTTCCTTTACTCAGTTGATTTCTCTCCGTCACTGAAGTAAAAGCCTATGTACCTCTGGCATGCTGGGATGGGAAGAAACTTTCAAGACAAAGTTCTCATTCTGAAATGTGAACGTTGTAATGACTGCGGCTTCCCGAAAGGAACTTGTACACATTTCATTTGCAATAAAAATGAACTTGTGTGCAACTTCAAATGGAAAATAGATTGCAACGGTAGATGGGAATATGCTGGCACTAAAACCGGAGAGACACTTGAGGAAGGACATCAAAAATAAAACCATTACAAACGGTAGACGAGGGACGAGAGAGATAAAGGGCAAAAAGGAACGTGCGATGAATTTATTAAATGTCAGGGAATTAACTGAGGCTCAGTGCAATCTCTTGGCTGTCAGGACGTGGAATTTATTTTCGAATAAATCGATTACTTTTGCACTTTTGTTGCACTTTTCTTCTCGTCAACTTTGCCATAAGATGGTTGCCTGGAAAACAAAAGTTGGAAAGAAAAAATGTGAACACCAGAGAGGAAAACTACGAGTAGTCGTATTTGAACGGCAGCAAGAAAGTAGTTACCTAAGACTAGGGAAAACCGTATGACATTAATTATGTATATTGCGTGAATGGGTGCAAAGTGCATTTTTTTAAAGCCCTGAGGTGCTTAACTGATGGAAACCATTATATTCGTACATAATTTAATTTAATTGCAATAAATTGTCGGTCAGGCGAAGTGCTTGTTTTCAACTATCGGCTGCCCCTTTCAGTGCTGAAGGTACTACTAGTCATAGTCTTCATAACGTTTTATAAAAAATGAAAACGAAGGCATAGAAGGGCTTTCAAATCAAGGCTCGCACGGTTTCCTCAACGGCTTGTTGTTAGGTTTAAGCCTCTGTGACATAGAAATATGACCCATTTTATTGTAATTAACGTCTGATTGAGTTGCCTTCTTTCCTCTATAGTGTCAACAGTGTCTATAATGAATTTAGATTTTGATTAGAAACAATTTACTGTATGCAACCTTTAAGTCAAGCCTCTTAATCTCCGCTTGTTCCAGTCTCTATGAGACTCTTTCAATAGGATTTAGCTGGCTTCAAGGTAACCCTTAAAAAAACCCCACAGATGCCCCTTGCTGACGGCATCATGGAATGCAATTAACTTTTTTACAGATCCAGTACATTGCTTGTTGCCGAGCTTAGTCGTAATTCATTAATTTGATTTTTTTTAAAGAATGCCGCTCCCCACCGTTGTGAGTTTGAAATACATTGTAGTAGGTTTCACTCGATTCGTACACTGCAAATGGTAAGTGTGTTACTGTAACACACTAAGAGGTGTGAAAATACCGTTAATAATGTTTTATGCAATTTAAAGTGTGTAAAGGGACATTTCCCAACCATAGACATAAAGGGGAAATTCCCAACTATATGCAACATTACCAAAAAGCAAATTGCAATCCAGGCCCATGGTTTCTGTGAATATTTTTCGCAGACTCATCCAGTCCTCGCTCTCCAAACATTTGTCGCTTCGGGGCTCATTCAAGCCCGAAACATTGTTCTTTATTTTTTGTTTGATTGAATTGATTATTTCATCATGAATGGGAAGGGAGAAGTTGCATGTCTTTGTTTTCTGGTGGCTGCGGACTTTGAGATTTTAACTCAGATCACTGGGTTGAGAGTTGAGTATGTTAACCATTACGCCATGGATCCGACTCGCAAATTACTTTCTGGCAAGGTTGCATATAGTTGCGAGATTTCCCTTTGTTTGACTGATTCATCCAAAGTGTGTTAATTATTAACAAATGTGTGACTGCAACCCACTTAAGGTGTCATTAGAGGTTTTGTTCATGACACGCAATAAAACGTGTTATAGTTTTAGCACGAATAAGTGTCTCAATTTCAAAGATCAAACGTGTTAACTGACACATTTAGTCTTAAGGTGTGTTGAATGACACACTTGCTGCGTATTGTTTAACACACTAGCATTTGCAGTGTATATCCGCCGCCGTCCTTAGGTCCAATTTCATATATTCTACTGCTGTCATACTAAAAAAGGAATCATCTTCGAATAAAAAAATGGCTTTTTGTTTCCATTCGTAAACAACCTTGCAAACAGGCTAATCCAATTGTTATGGTTGGTATGAGCCACTACGTTATCTAAAATGTTCACAGGACCAGTTACAGCGTTCAATTGGGTTTTTCCCGTCAGCTTCGGGAAGCATTTTACTTGAATTTAATGAGACCGATTTGACTTGCTTCGATCCTCAAAAAATAGTTCCTGAGCCGTTTAATGGTCCTAACAATGCACTCCTTTGAATGAGTTTCCGTTGTTAATGTTGCGAAACATTTGTTGAACTTCTCTGACTCGTTACACTAAGCGACACAGACTTCCGAAATCTTCTGCAACGTTAATTTCGTTTAATCAATGCGACTATTTTGAGTATGTGAATGTTTATTATATGCCTCAAGTTATTTATATGTCAATTACGCCCTCGATGGTAACGAAATTTTGTCTGGATTTTGGCGCCGCATACTTTACATACGACGTGTGGCAATTAAGTTCCGGGAATTTGTAAACGAAAAACAAGCAAATTAAGTTTGTCGCAAAATTGTATGATCAACCTTCACAATTGTCTCTCTCTAACTCTACACAACGACGTGAACGTTGCTCTCACGATTCGCAGACCCCTTAATAGTTCTCCGAAGTTGACTCGTTCAGTACCGCGGTTACAGACTCTTTGAGGTGTGGCTTCATCTTGAGGAATAAAAAAAAGTCTTGCGCCCTGTGACTTTCGAGGCTACAAGGTGGATGCAGCAACATTGGAATGCTTTTCTTCGCCAAAAACTCGTCCACAATCAACTAGGAATGGGCCGGCGCATAGTCGCCGCGCAAGATCCAGCCCTTCTTGAAGAGTTCAGGTCGCACACGAAAAATACGTGCTCGCAGCCTCTTCAGGAGGCCAACATAGAACTGTCCAGCCACTATCTGGTCAGTAGGAACATATTCATAATGAGCGATGCCGCGGTACGAAATGTGACTTAAGCTCCTTCACGTGAATCGTCCTCTACTATCGATTAATTCACGGTCCTTCTTAAACCCCTTTACCCATTCAAACACACGTATTTTCGACCATCACTCGTCTCTTGCACCACCTGCAATTTTCGGAGTATTTTATAGGTTTTTTCACCAGATTTCACTAAAAATTGAATCACAACACATTGATTGAAATTTGAGTCACTAACTTTTGCTACGCCATTAAAACGACTTCAGCCTTGAATGGAAGCTGAAAGATAGGGCCCCTCTTTGTCGAGTTATGACTAAATTCCCAGACCTTAATAGCCACACCTCATATTCTAGACGTTCGTTTTAAGGAACTTTCAAAAATATTTTGCAATCCGTCCAGATCAAATCGAAGTTGTCGAACTTAACTGTCTTATAAGCCACGCGCTTCATGCTTATATACATATGTACATGTTTGAAGCTTTTGACTCTTTGTCAAAATCTCAATGCTCAAACGAGCCGTAGGCTAACAGTTTATGTCAAAATCGAAATTGAGGCGGAAACTAAAAAAGTGAATACCATTTAGGTAACCTTATGAACAGTTCGCTGAAACCTTCATTTATATAGATCTAAATTAGAGCAATAACAATTCGAATAAGCACCTTACTCACCTTTCGTATGTGATTATGACTACCTACCATTCGAACATAATGCGAACCTCCCAGACAATTTCAAGTAAATTAAGCAGTCCCATTATGACCATAAAATGTCAATTACCTGTTGATAACACAACACTAAGTAAATATTTAGTACAGCCTACTTGCTTTGAAAACCCTTAAACCAAATCCCGACAACCTTTTGACTCTACAACTCCACCTATAATCCACAAAACAATAACTCGCAGTTAGGCTTTTTTGATCTGGGCGTAAAACCGCATCCGTTTAACTTCGATACACATCTTCTTCATTCGCCCATTTGTCTGTCCCCAAACATACATATACCAACCACCCACCCATCCACCTAGAATAAGCCACACATAAACAATTCAACCACAATATCGTAGTAACCACAATCCATACCCAATTCCGCCTCTTCAAGAACCAAAAACAAAACAAAGTTACCCCACACTAACGAGAATCATCTTAACAATATTCGCTTACTTCCAGGTTATTGCTTTCAAGGCGACTGTCCAACGTTAAACCTACAGTGTGAGGGTATCTGGGGCTATGGCGGTTCGGCGGCCGATCGCCAATGTTACGAGCAATTCAATTCGAAAGGATCCATAAATGGTCACTGCGGTCGGGATGCCAACGACCATTACATTAAATGCGAACCAGAGTAAGTATCCGTACATAGTCTCATACATAAGTATCTTATTGCATATCGTTCGTACGTTTTACTACTCTCTCCTTCCCATTATTCTTCTGTGACCTGTCGCGATGGGTGAGGGAGAAGGTCGAGAGTGTTGATGGTATGGTAGGATGTAGCTTGGTGCATTTAAAAATTACTGACGAAGCAATTTGGTTTGCTACACGCTTCCGTTCGAGTCAGCACAATAGAATCGCGGATAACATCGGAAGGAGCTAAAAGCGATGATTTTTGTTTCAGATTTGTTTTGTTAATGAAATGTTTGTTTGAACTTCTGGGAATCTTTTTTTTTTTTTTTTTCATTACAGAAATGTACAGTGCGGTACGCTACAGTGCAAGGAAGGCGAACGGCAACCTATTAACGATGGAATTGATCAGCTGTACTCCCGAACGATTATATCGATAAAAGGGATGGAATATGAGTGCAAGTAAGTGGTAGTATACTTTTAGAAATAGCGTTATTTGGCATACTATGCTGTAGCATGTTTGAAATAAATATCTTGTTACCAGTGTTACCAGAAACTTTGTCAAAAAATCATGTTCTTCCGCCACTATCACTAGCTTTAACACCATCATGCTTTCGTATGACTTTTTGAGCTATTGATCTTGAGAAATAAGATTTTAGCTATTAGCTAATGCAGATTTGTGACAAGAATAAATGGATGAGCTACCGATTAAGGGAAATACTCTAGCCCCGTCAAATCGGGTGGTCTATTCAGCTAGTTTAAATAGCCTAAACGTGAGATTACACGACACCGTTTCTCGTGCTGAGTCAACATGTTCTCCACCAAAAATGCTCGAGGCTAAATTTAGAAACTCGCGATAAAAAGCTCGTTTCACATCTGCCTGTAACGCTCTTTGGCTCTTTATGTATTTCGTGTGAATTCTTCGTTTACCGAAAACAAACATTTTTTTTATTCACATGACCAATTAAGTAAGAGCGCCTTAGCGCAGTGGGTAGTGTGTTGGACTCTGACGCCGAGGTCACGGGATCGAATCCCGACAACAGCCATATCATCGAACGTGTTTTCACGGTGCTTCTCTCCTCAGCGGGGTTCCGCCAAAATCCCCTGTAGTATAATTATCATGAAAAGCTTCTCGAAATTCCTTGTTCGGAATCGGCAATAAACTGTAGGTCCCTTTCACTTATGATTGAGAGAAGCCCGGCTCTGGTCCTTCATGGACTGTAACGCCAACAAACATACATAAAATTAAGTTGGAATAGTCTTCGCCGCTCATTATAATCCTATACACGACGCCGGAGAAACCGTTGACAAAATCTACTAAGATGAAAGCTGATAGTAATATGTACAAGTCCATACTTTTGCAGTTCTTTGGGTTTGGGTAAAATAAAATGGTAGCTAATTTTTGAGCTATGAGATAAATAGAACCTCCATACCACCATGCCTTGAATCTATAACTTTTGATGCAGCACTTTTTTTTTTATAGCTCACACAGGCTCAAGATGTTTGGATGTTTTTCACACAATCTGGACGGAGTGTAGATGGTTTGGGTCGTAGATGTTCGTTCACTACTCTCCAGGAGTGGTTGTCCTAGATAGGTTTCGAAAGGAACTCGCCTGAATCTCGCGTTGGTTGTAGTTCTCAGAAAATATTCCATGCCATTATGGTGTTATATTAGAACTGCACACACAGACTGAGAGTGTTATGCCTTCATCAGTATTTTTGATCACTTCCTAATCACATCAGCTGTGTTGCATAATTTTTCCGTATAGGAGTTGCATTTCATGGTTATGGACATACCTTGAACTACAGACACTCCGCTCCACAGTCGGCGATGTTTACCACTGCACCACGGACACCCCGCAGTAAGCCGTGCTGATGTCGGCTAATCTGCTTAAGCAAAGTTACATTATTAATCGGCTTAAATGTAAAAACATGGCATTCAATAAGATATTTTGTTTAAAAAGAATTTAATTCGAATTTTCAATTCATTCAGCAGCTCGTCCACATTTTGCGATCGTTCGCCTATCTTTAAATTTGTATCCACAACATGCACCATCACCACCATCCAAACCACTTTGTACATGTCTCTTTACTGTTTTTCTTTTCTTACTCTCATCCACTTTACCATTACATTACTTTTCTTTATTTTCCTTTTTTCCATGTTTTATTTCACAGGGCAACAAGCGGTCAAGTGGGCTCTAATGAATATCCCGAACATGGGCTTGTGAAAGATGGTACACCATGCGGAGATAATTTGATTTGTGTGAATCAAACGTGTGTTAGTCTTTTCCCACATATCGACCAGACCAAGTGCCCAACCAATAAACAAGGACAGGAATGCTCCGATCATGGGGTAAGTATTATCGTTGAACCTAATTCTATTAACAACCAAGCGAATGTGAAATGATTCTATCGTCAAGTTACCTTACTTGCTCGTATTTGTATCTGTTACTTGGGAATGCTGGAAGAATGAAAGAGGAATGAAGGACTTATTTTTATCTCATGAGTCTTTACAAAATTACTTAATTGAATTAATGGGAAGTTAGCTAAATAGTTTGCAGAATATTTGAGCGGGGGAAAAATGATTAAATGCCCATGTTTTCGGGTATGTGTGAGCTTAATTTTCTGATGTCCTGTGATATGTTAGGGAAATCATGTCGTATAATAGATATGCAGGAATACTTGAGTGAAGTTCTGATTTATTTTTGGTAAAGAAAAAAACTAAGTAGATACAATTAATATTTTTGTTTGTGGCAATTCGTTGGGCGTTTAATTTTGTTTTGACTTTCTTTGTCTACAATTTATCTGCAATAAGCTCGATATTTGTTCAACCCCGCTCTATCCCCTAATTGAAGCCCAGACTTTATCAAACTAGTTATTCAAAAATCTTCATTAAATATCCTCTCCCTATACCTTAACGCTATTTTACAATATTTATATAAATTACGGACGTTCATTTCGTTGAGTAACCCTATCATTTCTGCTTCCGATAAAAAGTCCTTACCAAAAGTACTTCCTCTTGCTTCACTTAGAATTATGCATCTCCCCGGAAAATGCTGTCTTCTCTTTCGTTCAAATTGCAAATATTACAAAGATTTGGAAGATCCTTTCTGTGGTGCATGAAGTTTAGCTTTAGGAGCTCCCCACGAAGTTTGAACATCACTGACATCTCCCTTATGCTTAATTCGTCTTTGAAGTTATAATTATTACGCAGGTTGTAGTCTAATTGACTGTTTGTCATTCGGTGTAGAGACACTCTTGCATCCTCAATCAATTTCATCCTAGCCTGTTCCTCCATATACTCAATCATCTGCTGCAGTACAATTATCCAATTCCTATCCTCACCTTTGCGCTAGCTTCAACCACTGTAGCCTGTTGCTACTCCAGCTTAAATCCTTAAGAATGTAGTCCATTTAAAGTATGTATTTAAGTCTTAACAAATAGGAGGGTAAGTCCGGTTTCTAACATGATCATGTGATTAGGCATGTAATTAGGCATGGTGTAAGGGAGCCTGACGTCCTTATATTGTTTACATCCCCATACTTGTGCTGCATAGTACATAACCAACTGTGATATTTGCTATGAGCAATGCCAGCGTTGTTCAACACGTTTTTCTAGGCGATATAGATAGATGTTTTATACTTGTTGAGTTTCCCTCTGAAATGTTTTTTCATACAGAGGTTTCTGGTCAAATAAACCCCCAGGTATTTTTAGTCCTTTACGACCTCAATTCTTTCTTAATTGTTGATCCACTCCTCCCTGCTGGAACTTATACCGCCTCCTTCCTGAAAAATCATTATCTTGGACTTACCCAAATTTACTATAAGCCGCATTGTCTGCAATACTCCTAAAGCCGATTTATCATTTGTTGTAAATTATCCGGTGAGTATGCCAAGAGAACGATGTCATCCACAAACAGTAAAGCTTTTATTAGTATCACTGCGAATTCCATGCCTCCCGGCAAATATTCGTGATATCTTCTATAAAAAGCGTAAATCCCTGTCACGTCCTCCACATCCCTGTCTTACTCCTGGCCCCTAACCTAAACCATTCTGATAAGGTTTCCTCATTCCATACTGCTACTGTGGTATCATAGTATAAACTTTACACAACCCTCCCAAATTTAAATGACGTCCCCATCCCATACAGCTTATAAAACAGGGCATTGCGATTAACCGAGTCAAAGCCGGCTTTGAAATCCACAAAGAAAACGTAAAGCTTTTCCTTCCTGTTGATGAATGATTCCGTCATACTAGTCACAGTTGAAAAACCTGGCCCAAAACCAGCCTGGAACTCCGTCAGCAAGTTAGTGTTCTCCATCCCTGCTCTAGGTATCCTCTGTAGTATAGCGGCAACAATTTTGTAGAAAGCATTAAAGAAGGATACGCCTCTCTATGGATCGGGAAATTCAGAGCTTCTTTAAACTTTTGCAGCATTGTGCCAAGCTCAAAAATGTTGTTCGAAATTGCTACTAAATCATTAAATAGCATATTGTTACCATACTTGTAGAATTCGGTTGGAATTCCATCCGATGCTACAGTATTCTGTCCTTCAGAGTGGGCGATGCTGTTAAAATATCCTGATGAGTAATTGGTCCGTCCAGGATGTGGATTTGGATGTATGGCGTCGCAAATTGATAGTTCGGAACATTTCCCGAAGAATTCAGCAATCCTTTGAATTGCTCGAAAAGATCGTTCTCGTTAAGATCCCTATTAATTTTGTCCCTTTCGCCATTAAGTTTTTTTGTTGCATTCCAGAACTCAGCTGCACTTTTGGCGTGACTTAATTTGTTCTCTTAGTACATCCGTCTGTTCTGCTAGCATATTAATTTGTACTCACTGCTGGCCTTAAGTGAAGAACTTTTAAGGGTCTCCGAGGGGTATTCCTTCTTTGAGGTTTGACGTATTGGAGAAAAGGCGTTATTTATAATTGTTTTGAATGCATTCATAAGGTAGCATATTACCCCGTTCCACTTGTTTATCCAGTTGCCGCCTATATAAAGTGGCTTTGGCTTTATCCCACCGTATCCTAGATAGCGTTCTTATCTCCCTTAATTCCTCATTCGTTTGCCGAACGGAAGTTGACATTGACGACAAAATGTCGTTTTTTCGTTTTTTTTTTTTTTTTAGATTTAACGGATGTTTGGCAACCGGGTGTTTTTATTCGCGCATACGTGCTAAACCACACCCCTGCACACATTCCCACATTGCTAGAGATGCTGCCCGTTCTTCTAATCTTATACGCTTGGCCTGCTTCCGGCCAGACACTTGCCTGCGATATACCCTTTTGAACTCGTCCGCCAGGATGTAGATGAGTAGAATTCCTGCTATGACGAACGCTGCGTCATCTGAGATGATCCTGTATGACATGCGCGGCCAGGTTTACTACAGATTCTATGGCGTCGATCGTTGAACGTCCTTTTTTGAAACCATATTGGCGGGTTGACAGTGCACCATTAGCTTCCGCCACCGGCAGTAACATATCGTAAATAACTCGTTCTAGTATCTTCCCTAGTGTGTCCAATAGACAAATTGAGCGATACGAGGACGGTTCTCTAGGTGGTTTCTTTCCTTTTGGCAGTAGTATGAGGTATTGCAATTTCCACTGTGTGTGAAAGACACTTTTTCCAAACGAGTTTTGGAAAGCATCTGGCCTAGCCATAATCGCCGCTTTGATCGCCTTATTTGGGATCCCATCTGGTCGGTGGTGCTTTGTTAATTTTTGCCTTGAAGACAGCTTTATGTAGCTCCTACCAGCCTTCCGGGAAGTACTTGTAGCAACTGTATTAACCAGGTTTTCACCTAGAAGCGCAAACGTTTCCAGAATGATTCTTCTCCGTGCGTCCGTGGGTCTGCTGCCCCATTCTATGTGACCAGGCATTGAAATCTCTAGCAATTACAACTGGGTGTTTACTTCTTGCTTCAGTTGCGAAATCGCCTAGTAAGCTTCCAACCATCTCCAGTGAGCATAACAGCTATAGAAGTGAATTGCGTTGATCCTGGCGGTTACGAAGTAACTAGCCGGTTTGTATATTTCCTGTACTGGGTTTCTTCCATAGTATTTGGGTCTATGGAAGACGCCGAATAGCCGCGGTCATTGTGTTGTTGTTTGTCCAGCTGCTACAGTCCAAGGCTTTATACGGAGCACTTATGACTGATACATCTACCTTTCCCTCGTGTATTGTCTGTATCAGTAAGTGTTGTGCGGCTGCGCAGTGATTTAGGTTTATTTGAATCACTTTCATTGTGTGCGCTTTCCGAAATACCGTACACTTGCTGCTGCCGGCTACATGGTCTGCGTTTTCTGGTATGGAAACTTTGTACCAAAAACAAACTGACGAACTGTGGCCCAAATTCGAGCCCTCTGAAGCATCTGATTAGATTTCTGCGTATGCGTATGCGGCAAATCACCCAGCCGATCTTCACCTTACCCGATTGCAGGATCTTGTTTCCGCTCTCTACTAGGAGGCTTAGGGTTGCAACTTGGGTGCCTCCGTATGCTTTCCATAGGCTAAGTACTTACATATCAGGCCAGCGATCCATGGAGGATCTGAGCCTGAGCTATAGCTGCCTTCCATCCTTGACGGTCCTGGGCAAGCTGCTTCCAGTTATCAAGACCAAGATGTCTTACATTTGCGATTACTTGGTCTTTGTACCGGAGGTTCGGTCTTCCTCTTCTTCTCGAACCAGGAGGCTCGGAGTCGAAGACCCTCTTAGCTTGAGCGTTGGTGTCCATGCGCTCGATGTGGCCGAGCCAGTGTAGTCGACGGATCTTTATCTTCCAGACTACATCCACATCTTTGTAAAGCTCGTAGATATCGCGGTTGTGTCTTCTTCTCCATTCACCTTCCTCACAGACAGGACCAAATATCCGGCGCAAAATTTTTCTTTCAAAAGAACCCAAAATCAGCTCCGCCGTCCTGCAGTATGAGCGTTGTGTAAAGCATGACTTTGGTCTTTCGAGTGAGGAGTTTTGACCCCAGTTGTTTGGACAAGCCGAAGTAGCAGCGGTTGCCAAGGGCGATTCTATGCCGGATCTCCACTGTGGTGTCATTTGTGGAATTTACGTTTGCCCCGAGGTAGACAAACTCCTTAACTACCTCGAAATTGTAGCTGCCAATTGTTATATTTTGTCCCAGGTGGTGAGCGACGGATTGGTTTTTGCTTGACAGCATGTACTTCGTTTTGTCCTCATTGACCTTAAGACCAACTCGTTTCGCCTGTTCTTCAATCGCCGTGAATGCTTCCACAATGCCACGGAGAGAACACGTATCATCCGCGTATCCTAGCAGCTGGACGAACTTGTAGAAGATAGTGCCTTCCCTGTTGACGCCTGCCCGTCGCACTATCTACTCCAGCACTAGGTTGAAGAAGCCACATGACAGCGCATCTCCTTGCCGAAATCCGGTACATGTTTCAAACGGTTCTGAAGTCCTAGAACCGAGTTGCACGGTGCATCGCGTATTTTTTTGCGTGGCGCGACACAACTGGATCAGTTTTCCCGGGATCTCGAATTCGGCCATCGCACCAAACAGTCGTATGCAGCTTTGAAATTGATAGGCTAAGTACATCGGCTTTATTAACTTCAAGGCCGAATTGGGAACTAATCGTTTTGCAGATTTCGCTTCTGGTGGTGACCTCGTCAATGTCTTTGATCTCCACCGTTGTTCTTTGCGATAGGGCTCGTTCATCCAACCCATTTGTTAGGTTTTTACCTATGATCTCCTTGTACTCAGTAGTCTTCTGGCCAGATGCTTTGAGTTGAAAGAGCAGTGCCCCCTTTTGGGTTCATCAATATGTACATAAGTGATCCGATTACGTTATTTGTCTTACTTCAAAATCCGTGACGTGGTTTCTGCACTCATCCCTTATCAAGCAATAACTGCTACGCCTTGACCATCTATGTACATACATATGTGTGCTCCCCCAATCCCTCGCTTCCACTTGTACCATTGAGGATTTGAAAATCAAATGAGTCACAAAATTCTAAAAGGGTATTATACAATAGGTCTTTCGACCGTCGTATTACTCCGACATTGCTGTTTCCGGCTCCATTTTCATTTTAATTTTGTTTCTTTATAAACCATAACAAAATGTTGTTCCTTCTCCATTGCCAATTATATTTTGTTAAGAAAACTTCAGCGGAGTCGGTTTCAAATTAGAACAATATATGTATATTTGACATAATATAGCAGAGGCGTCTATTTCATAGTTTAATGAATGTACAGTACAATTCAGTACAGTGTCTAATAGTTGTTCATTCTCAACATATTTGAATATACAAAGCTTTAATAATGTACACTTTAGGTTTGTACAAACACGAATCGATGCTTCTGTGACATGGGCTGGGGAGGAATCGATTGCAGTACGGTTGTGCTCTTAACAACACCTCTACCAACGCAGGCCTTATCAACCACGGAAAATACTATCAAGATGGAAAAGAAAGAAACGCCATATGGTAAGAATTGCCATTCACCTTCGGAATCCATTCTGTTCGTTTTTCATATTTTAACATAAATATATCCTAATGGGTTTTTCTCTACGAAAAAAATATATTTAAAGCAAAGAAATAAAAATAGATATGACAATGGTAATCGATGACGTACACTGAAAATTAATGCATTCATAACAAAACGTAAATATTTTCAAAGGATACACTTGTTATCTTTAGAAGAATATTTCAATTTATGTTTTTTACATATAAGGCTAACGCAAAGCTAAAGTTTTTTTATAACGGTGCTCTATTTATACGTTGAATGCATGCATTTTAACAGAAGTTACACGTGCATTTGTTTATTTAACACAATTTTTTATCCTTTTACTTGTGCAAGTCAACGCCTTACCTATTCTCATCCTACCATTTTTATGAGAGTGCAATGTTGATTAAATGTTCTGCGTTGCACTTTCATAAAGTCCTATGCCATTAATTTCCCTGACCTTCAAAATTAAAAAGAAACTCAAACAACACTTGATAGTGGAAGCAAGAAAAACAAAACAATAAAATCTTACAGGCACCTCAGACCAAGATAAGATCAGCACATTAACAATGGTCATCATTTTAACCCTAATCGTCTCATGTGTCTTCATTAGTTTTGCAACTTTGGCGGTTTGTTACAGGTAGAGTACCAAGCAATTATTGTTTTCTTTAAAAAAAAATTGATTAAAACCCGTCGTTAAAACAAACACCAATTTCAAAAATATTTATCTTTTCTAACAAATTCGACAAAAAATTTAATTTTAATATAAAATATGGAAACATTTTACTTAGAAAAAAGTTCAAAAAAATTTGATTCAAAATTGCACAAATCTTCATTTATTAGTTTTGATGTTTTGTTTCCTTTTTTTTCTATATTTATTGTGTCACATTCTTGGTGTTGTTTTTGGTGGTAAGAATGTATTGTACATATTTGATACTTTGCTTGGTTTTCTGTCTTAACTTATCTGTATCTACGTATACGTTAATGTGATTTTATTTTTATTTAAGTTATTTTTTTTTTTTATCTTATTTGATGTGGGATTGACTTTGTGCGGTTTGTGTATATCTAATCGGTGTGATCTATATTTATTTTGTATAAAATGGATAAGCAACTATTGTATGGACTTTAAAACCATGAAAATCTTTCGATGTTTTTATAAAAAAATATTTAAGCGTAAACGTTTGATACATATAGAAAAAAAAGGACAACCTAAGATCCAAAACAGTAATTCTTTGATAAATATGTTTGCATATGCCGCATCTATTTCTGCATAGTTCTTTGAAAGAATTCAATTGCCACTGTTTTTTTTTTTTTTTTTTGAGAATCGCAAAATATCCAATTTTAATATTCAACAGGTAATATTTCTTTCTCTTTTCAAAATACACCAGCCTACTCTATCGATATGGTACGGGGTCCTCAACGCAAGTCTTGTAAAATGTTCCATGTTTTTTTATATAGTCGATCGTTCTCCTGCTGTGCCTGTAAACTGAGCCTGAAAGAACCATGGCTTCTTTTAATCTATTGGAATCCTTGTTCTTTTTCTCCTTTATGGCGCTATAGATCAGCGTGGCCTTGGGCCTCAACCAACAAGCGACTCCATCCAGCACGATCTCTTGCCAACCGCCTCCAGTCACGCACACCAAGTCGAGGGCGTCCTCTTTTGCGCTGTCCCAATGGCTCGGATTCGAAGATTCTCGGCACGGAGCTTTGTTGTCCATACGCTCTACATGGCTTAGCCATCTTAAGCGTTGTATCCGTAGACGCTCGTAAAGACCAAGAGCTTCCTCATCCACTTTCAATAGCGTTCATGCCTATGCACCATAAAACAGGACTGCGACAAGTAGGGTATTATATAAAGCCAGCTTGGTTTTTCGAGAGACGACTCTGTTACCCAGTTGCCTTTTGAGCCCAAAAAACAGCGAGGTATTCTGCGTTTAATCTCGGTACTGATGTTATTCGTATTTGTTACTGCGGAACCAAGGTAAACGAATTCCTTGACTACCTCGAAGTTCTTGTTGGCTGCCCATTGTGACGCCCTATCCGATGCGTCGATGCTGTGCGTTCTTTCTTAATGGACTTTTGGAAGATCGTGCTCTTAGTGCTGACTTGTGAGTTTTGCACGATTTTCTCTAGTATGATGTTAAAAATGTCCCATGATAGCGCGTCGTTTTATCTAAAACATTTTTTGACATTGAAGGTACCGGTGAGTTCGTTACCCACCTTGATTGAGCAGCGATCATCTTCCGTCGTCATCGTACACAATCTGACGATTTTGGTAAGGATGCCAAAACTAGACGTGGCTCTGTGTAGCTCGTCTCTATGCACGCTATCATATGCATCCTTGAAATCAACAAGTAGGAGGTGAGTCTGTCGCAGTGTTTAAATTTGGTCTATTGTCTATTTGCTTTGACTTCATCAAAGTTGAAGTGTCTTGACCTCGTCAAAGTCAAGGGGACGGAATTCTTGTCTAAAATTGTCGGCCAAGTGGTGTGGGACAGTCTGCCTGACAGCAGTATTTGAGTCTTCCTCGCCGTCTAACAGTCTGCAAAAAAAAATCTTCCAAATTCTTTACTACAAATTGTCCATTCTCGTCCCAGCAGGCTTCGGCCAGAGTTTGTATCCACTGGATAGCTGGTTTACCTTTTGGTAAAACTTTCGGACTTCATTCCTGCTGGAAAACCTCACCATCTCCTCAACCGCGCGCTTCCCACAGCTCTCGTCTTCCGATGCAGCGTTGCCCTGTAGTCGTCTTAATTACCTGCATGTGCCTACCTACACTCATCATCAAACCACGAATTTTTCTTGGGCGGTGGTGTCGTAAAACCATGCACATCAGTGGCAACTTCTTTAACAGCTATTTAACATTGACTTCATTTTTCTTCTACCGTTAGTGTAGGCGGTGTCGAACTTTCTGCCTCAAACAACAAATCCACATGCCTTTTCTCCCTCTGTAGCAATTCATCCTCTTTTTGCCCGGCCTCTCCGAACGCACTTCCTGGATTGCGGTAAAGTCTGCTTTGTCAAGGGCCTCCCTGAGTTCATCGGCTACACATGGTCTATAACGGAGCTCACATTCCACTTGCAGAGCCGAAATTCTTTCTCATTTCTTCACATTTTTTCCTCACATTCCACGTGCAGAGTCGAAATTCTTTGTCCCTTTTTCGTTTACAGGGGTTCTCAACAGTAAATCCGGCCATGTCCGAGGCTTGTGGTTGCTTCTGAAACGTATTTTTTTTTACGTGTAAGGGAATTGGCCCCACTCACAGCCCCAACCGGGAGGCCAGGCCCCTTTGTTTACCCTCGGGCAGAGGGTCCGCATGTATCCGATGTCGGTAACCTCACTGAGGTTATGAGCGCCGTCGTTGGCTCTACTATGTAGGGCTCATCCAAATTGGAGATCTCCTTTTGGACCTGGGCATCAAAATATGTTCGAGCAGCTCCAAAAAGGGTGTTGCCCAGGTGGCTTCCACTAACCGGAGCTATGAACGCCGTCGTTGACCGATGGATTGATTAGCTCGTTCACCACCGTCCTGAAGAAGAGTTAAGCCCTGGAGCGGACTCACTCCTACACTTCCCCCTCTCTCGTTAGTAGCCCCAATGGCTTCCCGCGGCCTCCACAGTTTCACCACGTGGAGGTGATAGTAGGAGTTTGTTGACAGAGGCTAGATGCAAACGCTTGTGTCCAACATGAGTCACTTGTCAACGCTTAGAATCCTACATTTGATAAAACTGATATTAATTAAATCGATTCGTAAAGGGCTAAACATAATAGGCAGAGGCAAGTAGAAAGGAGCTGCCAAATTGTTTTCATTCGGTTTGCTTATCGTAAAGGCATTTGTTTTCCTGCACACTACAAATTAATTTATTAACGAATTCGTTCTCTGACATATTTTTATGTTTTTTATCTTTTTTATTCCGTATTTTATTGTATTTTTATTTTCATCAAACGTCACTTGTCAAAATTCATCAAAATGAAGAGCTTCCGTCTGCTCGCATCAGTTAACGAACATTTAACGAAACTTTGTATATTCCCATTATGGGCATGTCATATGCTTCGCATATAAAAAGACATTCTCCTCTGCTCGCAAATGCTCGTTTCTGCCTATTATGGTTAGCCATTTAGCCTGAAGCTATAACTGTAAAAGGTCAATGTTTTCTTAAATTTAAATTTAGGCATATTTCTAAGATGCAAAGGATTTTCATGGTTAAAGTCGCTACTATTCAAATTCTTTCTTTAAAGAAGTAATGACGCTTTTTCTTAACATTATCAATTTTCCCCCTCTATCGCCTTATTGACCTTCAGCCAATATCAACTCGCACAACACAAAACTGATATAAAAATTCAATTTCCAAGGAAAACTTTTCTAACGCAACAATACACCACACCCACCATGAGTTCAAGCATGTTTTTCCAATTTGCATTTTATGAATCCTAATGGAAACAAAAAAACTTCTTATTCTTTAATAAAGTTCGTTAATTTCTCGCAATCTCTCATAATTATAGAAAAATATACAAAAAGGATTACCATTGTCATAGAGGTTTCCTTTCCCAATTCAATTCGAAAATTCATCAATAACAATAAACTTTTTCTCATATAAAGAATTTTGACTAAAATTAAAACAAAAAAAGAAAAAACACAAAACCAATCAGTCAAGAGAAAATTTTAATTCCTTAAACTTTTTCTCTAAACTTATTCTATATTTACCTCATCTGGTGCTGCTAAAAATGGATTTATCTACAAAATGGTATCATGTATAAATTTTTTTTTATTTTTGTTCCGAATATATTTATCAAAAAAAAAAAAAAAAAAAAAACGAAAACGCATAACTAACAAATAAAATAAAATTAAATAAAAATGACATCATATAACAATATTGAAAATAATTATAAATAAAAATCTCGCTCGTATAGAGAACTACCACGGCTCAAATACAGTGTTCTTAGTTGGTGTACTAATGTCAGTTGTTGGGTTCGTTTTTGTAACATTCACCTTGATGGCACTGTGCTACAGGTCAGTTGTAGTACATAGAAACTTCTCCCTGTGTCTGAGGTTAGTTGAAAAGAAGTAATGAAAAAGATTGTTTTTTTTTTATCCTAAAGTTTTGAGAAAATAAAACAAAGAACTGACTGATTATAAAACGCCCGAAAAAAAGAACAAGAAAACGTTAAACGTTTACTTTTTATTGTAAATGATAAACAAAAAAATTGACGTACTGTTGATTTTTTTATTTAACCATGAAACTACTGAGAAAGAAAGAAAAAACGAAAGTTTTAACAAATTTCTAAGGTAGTTGATAAACAAAAAAGAATATTTATTTATATCTTTGTTTGTTTATTTACTTTTCGTTTGTTTTTTTTTATATACCGTTATTCTCAATTTAAAAAAAAAAAAATATCAATTTTTATTTTGATTAAAAAAAACACAGACAAAAACAGACTAAAAGAAAACTTAATGAAAACACTCTACTACTCACAGAAAACACTAATCACACTGAATGCACATTAAAAAAAATATACCTTCTTTTTGAACCTTTACTAACCCTTTTTTGAAATTTTTATATTGTTTTTCATTTGAGTCGCCTTTTAACCATTGGTTGCAATGTAAATTAAATGTTGGCGTCTTTGTTAAAGGAAAAAGTGATAAAAAACGCCCTTAGTCTTATCTTATTTGCTGTAGTGCGCAGATACATTTTAAACATTCCCAAAAAACAAAAAAAAATTGTAAACATCTTAAAACGCCTTGATATATATTTCCTTCTTTTTATTTAATTGTGTGACATATTAAATCATTTTTGTTTTGTTAGAATTTTTAAAGCACGCTTCAACAATATCTTGTATATAAATGTTCACTTCAAATTTGCTTTGTGTATATAAACGATTTTATTTTTTTATTTTACAATATCAATTCTTCAATTTATTATGTTGTAATTACATTTATACTGTTGTTTTTTATTTGGTTTTGCCCCCCTACCACCATGTTGCAAGATAGTAAACATAACTTAGTTTACTTTAAATCATTTTATTTAAAACAAATAATATAGATGTTTCCGGAACGCTTTTATACTACGCCGTAATAACCATACAGTAGGGCTTTTCGGCGTAATTTTTCAATATAAATCTGCATTACAGACGGTTTTCTTTTCAATGCCAAAAATATTCTTTAAACCTTCCAAACAGACTGTATTTGTACGATTAGTTATGAACATATGAAAATCGTACATTTTTTCGTTCATTTTTGATTTTCCTGGACATCCCTCTGTAGCTTTAATCTTGAGTTAATAAAATGACCAGTGTATCTAAGCGTCGCTTGATAGATAATTAATATCACTCCCATCTGGTTCAAACGTCCACTGGCCCTAACCGCTATATTTCAGTCTTCGGAAAAAAATGAAGACACTTTTCGTGGAAAATGCAGAATAAGAATTTTATAACCAAAATTTACTGTTCAATAAGTACGCCACGTACGGAATATTTTTAAACATTGCCATATACATTGAAAGGATGACAACAAAATGTAAAACTGATAAGTTTAATTCAAAAATCATTTTAATGAGTCATTTTTCCAAAATGTAAGTCGAATCCGGGTTTTGATATTTTGTGTTCCAACCTCTAAAGGAGGCATACAAATTCCTACATTTTATGACCCAATCCTTTGACAGCATTACACGTATCACTTTAATGAGGTAATGTAGATTTATATCACCGTCCTTTAAAAGCGCTCAAAAAAGAACAAACTTAAACAAAATATTGTACTAAGCCCATATCGTCCACCATAGCCAAACAATAACTTGCCTCTGCCGTTTATTTTAACCAATGCTTATTATAAAACCTGAATGTTTTGTCCCTAAAATATTATGCGTACTAAGAAAATGTATTTAAAACAATATTAACTCATAAAATCCTTAAAAAAAAAAAAAACAATTTTAGATGCCCCCGTACCATAGAATTTGACAACGTAAAAGAAAACAGACAACAATAACAACAACAACAACAGTATGAGAAAAAGGAAACTTTGACATTTTCTTTTTTTATTTTTATTACAAGCAACAAAACAGACTAACAGTACAATACTATGGTAAAAAAAACAAAAAATATAATAAACAAGAAGTAAAAGCCCTTCTTGAAACTTTTAAAAAAAGGAATTTTTCATTACTACTTTTGTCGTCATTGTGACTGCTAAGATCTATGTGAGTAGTTTTGGAGAAAAAAAAACGGGATTAAGAAAACAAAAATATAATTTTTTGTTTGATTAAATGATTCAAAGAAAGAAAAAAAAACGAAACATAGATGGCAATACAGAAAACAATAATTGAACAATTAGTACAATGTGTAAAGCAATCCAAAAGATGATGGGTTTTCATTGTGTGGCGATTTCTTTTGTTTACATTTTATTGATTTCATTCGTAAAAAAATATTATTTTGTAATTTTTTTTTTCATTTACTTTTAAGTGTATATACATATAATTTGAAATTTCATATGTGGTGTTTGTAGAATCGCTTTAAATTTAACTTTAAGGATTTATCTATGTTTATCCGCTCTCTTTCCTATTTAACTTTTTTTGTATGAATTCATGTTGTTTGCTGTTGACTGGCAATATTTTGCAGCGAAAATAAAATTCACACTTAATCGCATTTTATTAATTTGGAAACATTTAAATTGATTTCATGCCTTGGGCAAGGATTTTATTAATGATCTCTCTTTTTTATCGGATTTTTCCAATTGCGAGTACGACATGGTTGACCAAAACATTATTAAAAACTAAAAAAAAAATAAGAGAGAGAGAATTCAGATTTTTTTACATGTAAAAGGAAAATAGTCTCAACTCAAAAACAAATGTATGACATCAACCGACTGACATACGTTAACTCAATTATTGAAGTCATTTCCAATATTGGCATATTTTTTTATGCAAAATCAATATTCAATTAATTTCGATTTCGTGGAAATAAAAAATCCATCCGACGGTAAGATGAATACGGGACAGTCCCTGGTACTAGCATGCTATTTCATACGACTAGCGGACCTATTTCCGGCAGGTTTATCCTGAGTACATTACCAGTTGGTTCATATATGGTTTTATTTCCTACTGCTTTATTTCGGCGTTGTCCACTTCGCAACCACGTCAGATATTGTTGGCATATACATATCCTGCTGCAAACGTAAATTAATTCGTAGTTTTTTTTTTTTTTTTGTTATAACTAAACGGTCTGTATACCACATTGTAGAGGATATTCTGGTGCGTCAGCCAATATCCGCTTTTATAGCCGTCATAACAGACAAACAACAAAACGAAAAGTTGAAAAAATTACCTTTAAAGTAACGCAATTTGATTTTACATGCGATTATGTTTTGATTAATTTTTAAATGTATCTTTTAATTTTATCCTTAACATGGATTTGATCGTAGATTTTTTTCATGTAATGTATACATCATGTTATGGGTGTGCAAACTCGCTTATATCATTGCAAGGACTGGAGAGTTTTCATATTTTCATTTTGCATCATTTAATTTACACTTACTCGTACATAGAATCGTATCTATAGCTTTTAGTTATTTTTTTGTTTTGTATTTATTTTGCTTGACCACTACGGAGTATAGCTCAATGAATCATAAGTTTTGCTGGGTTTAGGGTACACATTCTCTCAAAAAATGAGTTATGATAGATACAATAAGTAAAATGTACATAAAAGTACATAATACTGGCTTTGAGTTCGTGCTGGTGCTTTGTACGGGATCACATTGTAACACTGTACCTTTATACAGGCATTCCTAACACACGCGGATTGGTTTTGTTTGTGTATTGCGTATAACAAGAACATGACAGTATGTAGGACATGGCATGTACACAAATACTATGACTATGTACTATATTTGTCATGTAATCACAGCTAACTTTTTAAAATATCATATATATCATATCTATGTATGTACATGTTTTTCTTTACTAATGATAAAACATTTAAATCATAATAAATTTAAATAAATTTTCAGCACACACTTTATAACGTTATCTCATGCCATTTTGTTTGCGTCATTATCTGCGTGGTTTTATTTTATTTTATTTTTTCAAACAGAGTAAAGTAAGACATCTCCTATATAAATCAACATTTTCTAGCGTCTATTTGACTTAAATACTTTGTTCACATATGCTTTAAAGTTGACTGGTTTTACTAGGCTCTGTGGCTCTATTTGTTAGTCCTAGACTGTAATCAGTACGAGAATCTAATCCTAAGTAGAGGTTGCAATATACAATATAGACATTTCACAGAACCTACTATAAGACGGACCACTAATAGTGTTCGTTCATCGCTTTCCAAAATTTAAAGTTTCGTTAAGAGAAGTAAGGTATCCGATTACTTGTAGGTGGCTTTGCAGTAATGTATTCTGTGTGCCCAACTATTGAATACATTTTCAATGGTTTAAGGTCTCATTTTTCGAGTAAAACGATCAATGTTGTGCATAAATGCCTGAATCATCTGCGTATTAGGTTAAACCATCTCAAAAAAAAAAAAAAAATCCACGTTGACGGTAGCTCTGTTGGCATCTTCATATTCGAAGAACAAATGGGTTAATAATGCTGCCGCTCAGGATGCATTGGCTTCTCTACGACTTACTGTGGGTTTTTTGAATCCTGAAAATTGTTTACAGGAACCTTGAGATTGGAACGCGGGATTACTTGGTTGAGAGTCCAGTATGCTAGCCAGAGATCCGATCCGCAAATTACTTTCTGGTAGGGTTGTATATAGTTGGGAAATTTCCCGTTTGTTTGATCCGAAGTGTGAGAAACTCGAGCAGGTTCAAGAGTTTTTTCATATTCCCTTATGATGTGTTGTTACACACACAATCTGAACGGAGTGCAGTGATTTGGGTCGTTGATGTTCGTTCACTACTCTCAGGGGTGGTTGTCCTAGACCTAGATAGAACGAGAGCCGACCAAATTCCGCGTTGGTTATAGTCCGTAGTAATTCGTTCGAGCACTTTGGTATTGCATGCGCAGAGCATGAATTTCAGTTGACCATATACTGTGAGTGTTATGCCTGCAGCAGTACGTCTGGTCACTTTCCATTCACAACTGCGTTGCATACTTTTTGTCCGTATAGGAATTACTTTTTCTTGGCTATGAAGCGAATTTGAACTATAGACCTTCCGATCGGCGGTCGATGATGTAAACCACTGCACCACGGCCACCTCCAATTATGTTAATTATTAAAAAGTGTGTCGTTGCAACACACTTATGTAAGGCGTCATTAGAGTTTTCATTCATGACGTGCAATAGAACGTGTCTTAATAGAATAAGTGTCTTTATTACCTACTACTGTGAGGGCGCCGTGCCGCAGTGGTAAGTATGTTGGACTCTGACGCACGATGAGCGAGTTCGAATTCCGATAACATCAACGCCATCCAATGTTTATTTGGCGACGTCAGTCCTCGGAGGAATACTGGCAAAACCCCTCATAGTATAATTGCCATGAAAAAGCTTCTCGACTCACGCTGTTCGAAATCGGCATTCAGCTGTAGGTCCCTTTCACCTATGTACATATGTAGGTACATACATATGTATGTGAAAAATAAATCACACACATCATGGGTGATTGAGAAAAGCTTGGTTCTGGTCTTTCATGGGCTGTAACGCTTCAAAAGAAAGAGGAAGTGTCTTAATTTCAAAGACCAAGCGCGTTAAGTGACAAGTTTAACAATAATGCAAAGGAACCAACCATTAGGAGAAGGAAACTTATTTAAAACTCGGAATTGTTAGCCAGTAAAATACTGTCACAAGCTTAAGCTTAAGCCTAACATTTACCACACTAAAAAGTGTGTTGCTCGGGTGAACTGCAAAACTCAAGGATATATGTACATACATAATATGTACATACATGATTCGCGATCCGAAAAGTAATATCCCTTCAAATGCAGGTCAACAAGATAAAAATGATTGTACGTTCATGCATAACTTGTTTGAAAAATCTAACATCAACAATAAACAGATGTTAAAACGTCTACATTTATATGTACATACCTATTCTATTTCCTTTGCCTTTGATGGTTTTATCCCTATTCCATGAAAAAAAGAACACGTGGTCCGTATTTTTTCTGATTTCGGTGTTTTGCTTAAATCCTGTGTTTTTTTGTTTATCATTGAGGTCGGATAGTTCCTAGGAATTCTATTTATTTTTTCCGCTTCGCTTTGGTTTTCACCAGTCTGAGTATCAACTCTCTTTTTGTCTATTTAATTGATTACTGTTCGTCGTTGCCAGTGAACTAATACTTTTCTGTGTTACAACAACTAAACAAGACCAAGTCTGAAAGAGCCTTAGTTTTTAGATGATTTAATATCAACCTACAGTCAGACATGTTTTATACTACATACAGTGCCGGTTTGAGATTTTTAGTTTTATTTAAAAATGTTTTTTTACTGCTATTTTCATTCCATAATATGACAACAAAATAGAATAGAATATTTGTTTGTGTGTGCTTTTGTTTAGCGTTGTTCTGTGGTCGCTATATGTGTACACTTGGTGTTGTAAAAATGTGTATCTAATACTATGTATCTATGTATGTACAATCAACATAAATTTGCATTTTCACTCTTTAAAAATAACAAAGCATAAATGTACTAGAACTCTACTTCACGAACATACATACATATGTTTAGTTTTTGTGGACTCGCTATGTTCGAATGAAAAAAAAACCAAACAAGAACTGTAGTAAAATGTTTTCCATTTTTCTTTAAAGAAAACACACCCCATCTCTCACAAATAACAACATATATACTCGTATATTACACTCACACACAACATGTCTATACATTCATACTCTATACATATTAATTATACCTCAAACTTTACGTTTTTTTATTTTTTGGATTTATTTTATTCTCAAAAAACTACATACTTATGATTATAACTATTCTAAACAAATTCACTTTTATTAAATTTCCATAAAACATTTTCTCATCGAAAAACAAAAATAAAAAAAAAACAAAAACAAAACATAAAAAATCAAACAAAAAACTATAAAAATACAAAAAAAAAATGATAAAAACCAAAAACAAAAAAATAAAACAAACGAAAACCAAAATGAAAACTCCTTGAAATCAGGAGGAAGACAACTACGTTGAAGTATGACCCTCCATACTCGAAGAAGCCCATCGCCAAGACGTATGGCGGAGCGGCGAATGCAGCCAATCATCATTCCGTGGAAGAGGTTTCATTGGACGGATCCAGCAAATTGATGTACCAAAACCAGACTGGATTTAGGTAAGTCATTTCTCATGCGAGTTAAAGTGCACATGCAAAGTGGCTGTCTCGCAGAATACCTTCATCCCATTTATTCGTACTATAAATAGTCAGACGAATAATTAACTCTGTGACGTACATTGTGTATGTAACCTCTTTAAAAAATGTGATTTGTTCAACTCTCCTCCTTTTTATTGGGCTCTACTGTTTGGGGTGAACCTGGACCTCAATCAAGTTGCTAGCCTTTTCCGCCGCACCTGTGCTCACCATCTTACGTGCGACCGTCCTCTGTTTCTTCGTCCCTCGGAGTTGGATTCAAAGACTCTGCGGTCTGGAGCTGCGGTGTCCATTGGCACTACATGGTCTAGCCATATCAGGCGTTGAATCCGTAGACGCCTGACTATACTCATGTCCCTGTCCCGTAAAGCTCGTGGTTGAATCTTTTCCTTCATTTTCCGTCTGCGTTTATAGGACCGAAAATCACACGCAAAATCTTTCTCTCAAAACGGCCAAAGACGTCCTCATCCGCTTTTGATAGTGTGCATGCTTCTGCACCGTACAGCAGGACCGGGATGATAAGGGTCTTGTATAGAGTAAACTTTGTCGTTCGGGAGAGGTCTCTATCACTAAATTGCCTCCTGAGCCCAAAGAAACAGCGATTGGCAAAAGTGAATCTGCGTTTGATATCGAAACTGTTGTCGTTGTTCCAGGTCCAAGGTGGGCGAAATCCTTAACTACCTCAAAAGTTTTGGCAAAGACTTCGATGGTAAGCGTCCTTTTTTGATGACAGCATATATTTAGTTTTGCCCTCATTTACTGCCAAACCAATTTTCACCGCCTCCGTTTCAATACTCGTAAACGCCTGATAGACACCTCGCTATCTCGCTATATTCTTCCGATTTTGTCAATGTCGTATGCGAGAAGTTGTGAGGAATTGAAATATATTGTGCCTCTTGTGTTGGCCAGTGATTTTTGCACAATCATCTCTTATACGATGTTGAAGAAATCACACGACAGCCTAGATCTTTTTTTGACATGAACATTATCGATCATGTCTGCACTGATTCGGAGGGAGCAGTGTGCATTCGCCAAAGTCTTCCTATATAGTCTGACGAGTTTAGCCGGTGTTGTCAAAGGTACAAATAGGTGGTGAGCGTCGACCAGAAATTCATTTGTTTTTCCAGAACCTTCCGTAGTGTAAAGATTTGGTTGATGGTGAACTTCCCTGGCCTAAAGTCACACTAATAAAGACCTTCCAGCTTATATACAAAAGGCTTCAGGCATTTACACAAAATGGCAGAGAAGAATTTGTAGGCGATGTTAAGGAGATTTATTCTTCTGTAGTTGGCGCAGTCAAAGAGGTCTCCTTTCTTGTGGGCCAAGCAAACGATGCTGAGACTCCTTTCTCCGGGCATGCTCTCTTCTGACCATATCTTACAGATGAGCTACAAACCAGGCCGTTCCAAGCTGTTCTAAAGAGCTCAGCAGGCAGTCCGTCTGTGACAGCAGCTTTATTCGACCTCGTCGTGGTCAGGGGGACGGAATTCTCTGCGATCTTCGTCATTTAGAAATGGATCATTCTGCCTGACAGCGGTATATTTGCTAACATCACCGTTATACAGTCTGCAGAATTGTGTTTTTATATTCTCAGCATCGACTGCGATTCTACTATTAAGTGTCCATTCTCATCCCTACAGGCTCCCGTTCTGGCTTTATAACTTTGGCTTGTTCGCTTTATCTGTAACACCTTTCCAAGTCCTCAATCCATTTAAGGCAAAACGCAATAATCTACGTTACTTACTTACTTTGGTGGCACTACAGTCCAGTGTGAACCTGGCCCTCAACCAACCGGCTTCTCTAAATGGCACGATATTTTGCCCGCTGCTTTCAGCGCCGCACGCCCAGTTGGGTAAGGTCCCCTCCTACTTGTGTGCGCCTCCTTATATTCGGTCGTCCTCTGCTGCGTCGTCCCTCGGGTCTGGATTTGAAAACTCTTCGGATCGGAGCTGCGTTGTCCTTTTGCTCTATATGGCCTAGCCATCTTAAACGTTGGATCCGAAGACGTCCTAATAGGCCGATGTCGCTGTACAGCCCGTACAGTTCGCCTTTGTGTTTTTTTCTCCACTCTCCGTTTATACCTATACAAACTTAAACTGAACGCAGTATTTTCCTCTCGAAATGGCCAAGAGCCTCCTCATCCGCTTTCGTTTAAGTTCAGGCCTCTGCGTGACAGAGGAAAATCGGGATGATTAAGGTTTTGTATAGCGCAACCTTGGTCTTTTGAGAAGAGGCTCTAATTCTCAATCTCAATCTCAGTGCATCACTGTCACTGTCTAAAGGGACCGCACATTCCAGGTGCAAACTCGCAAGTCATTTAGGCATTTGAAGGGGTCGCCAGCGTTGTATCCGTCCATACCCAAAGCTTGTTGTTGCTTCGAAACATCACACAATCTGAACGGAGTGCAGTGGTTTGGATCATAGATGTTCGTTTACTACTCTTCAGGGGTGGTTGTCCTGGATAGGAGGAGAGAAACCGATGGAATTTTTACGTTAGTTGTAGTTCTCAGCAACTTTTTCCATGCACTTATGATGGCATATTAGAATCGCACACACATAGTTTGAATTTAAATTGACCATATACTGTGTTATGCCTTCATCAGTATGTTTGATTAATTCTGAGCACTGTGTTGCATAATTTTTTTTCCGTATAGGAATTGTTTTTTCTTGGCTATGAAACGGATTTAGACTACAGACCTTCCCCTCGACGGTCGGTGTTGTTTACCACTGCACCACGGCCAACTCCTGTTATGCTGCCAAAAGGTACGAGTATAAGACAGTTGCTTCCCACTTTGGAAAGAAAGTGGCGCACGGTGAAAGTAGACTTTATTCTCAAAAGAGGGAAAGAGCAGTACTCACTCGCCAGGAATTTAAGACCAATCAGTCTAACATCCTTCTTACTGAAAAGCATGGGGAGAATAGTAGAGCTGCACGTGTTCAAAGTTGCCCTTCGCGATATATCCTCTTTCGGAAATGCAACGCGCTTATCATCTTGGAAAATCCTATGAAACTGCGCTTTAAAACCTTGTTGGGAAGATAGAATGCGCACTCCCTGATGCAGGTATCGGGCAATGTGTCACATTTGGCGTTAACAGGGGCATAGTGGCGCCCTGTCTCCGCTGTTATTGTGCATGTTGGTGTCGACCCTCTGCTCTCAATATCTCTGGAGTCTATCCCCAGGCCTATGCGGATGTCGCCGTTCTCTCTGTCGACAGCGCTAATTGTGATCGATGAGTGGTGCACGAGAAATGGGCTGTCAGTTAATTCTCTCAAGACTAAGGGCCATTCTCTTCATGAGAAGGAGGGAAAATACTGGCAGAATTCAGCTGGTGCTAAAAGGCATTCCCATCCCGATATCCAAGGAAGCTAAGTATCTGGGAGTTATTTTAGAGAGCAAACTTATTTGGTCAAAGCATGTTGAGCCAAAAACCACCAAAGCGCTGTCAACGGTCTGACAATGCAAAGGTGCCTTTAGCAAAACATTGGGTTTATCGCCGACAAAGGTCCTTTGGATCTATACGGCAATGATAACAGCGATAACCTCACATGCATCGATTGTCTGAATCTTTCACCAAACTCCAAAGAACGGATTGTCTCAGCATGCCGGGCGCTGCTCTAGATGCTATGATAAACCTTCCACCCCTTGACATATTTCACAGAGAGTGTGCACTGAAAGCTGTGTCCGGTCTTAAGAGAAATGGTTTTTGGTACAACTCGCGGTGGAATGACAGTGCGCTTGCAAGGGAAATATCCTACGACTCGTGTCTCATGAATATGCCTTCTGACGCATTAGCACCCGTTATCCTATCGTGCTGTAATTTCACAGTCGAGTTTCCATTGCGTCAGGACTGGCTCTGGCTGGATACTGAACCGGAAAGGACAGTCTTCGCATTTTCACGGATGGCTCGAGGTCTGGGCGGGGGTCCAAAGCTGGGGTCATCTTTGAGCGCAAAAACATCCGACTGCACTTCCCGTTAGGAAAATATACCTGTGTTGTGAAGCACAGGTGGAGGGGGGAAGGCATATGTGTCTGCAGTGACAGCAAAGCGGCACGCAAAGCTGTATCCAACCCTTTAACTAGCTCCAAATTAGTGCATGAATTCAATACCTTCTTAAACAGAGACGGTAGACTAAATTCACTAAGGCTTGTATGGGTTCCCGGTTACTCTGGGATCCCAGGAAATAAAATCTCTGTTGAACTCGTTAGAGCAGAGTTTATCAGGACTTGAACGAGAGGGTCTACCTGCCTCCATGGTCAACGATTGGGTCTTTAATGCACACAATCGTAGAGGTAGGGAATATGAAGTTTGCAGGATGTAAAGAGAATTGACTGCAGAAGACTTACGGGCGTTATTACGGGCCATTACACTTTTGCCAAGCATCTCTGCATGATCGGAATCAGTAAGACGCCTACTATGTTGCTGAAAGGATGACACAATAGAACAATTTTCTGTCACTGTCCCGCTTTTGCTCGCGCACGGTGGCGCACCCCTGGCACCGTCGTGGTTTGCCAAATCTCTTAGCACCACACCACTAAAGCTCCTTATTATTTTTCTTCGGGGAAGTACAGTAAAGGAAAGTGTATGTCTAGCAGTACAATGGATCAGTATTTGTGTCTGAGTGCTCCAAAAGATAGCGTCACCTTCGGCCAATAATTAATTTGTCTCTAACTCTAGTCCAATGACCAGATATTTTCGAGAACAGAATCACAACATTTGACAGAGACAGAGAATTTTTAAAAACTTGACATAGTGGGTCTGTGCACTAAATCGCTAAACTCATCACTGCAAATGCTAGTGTGTTAAACACACGCAGCAAGTGCATATTTCGACAAACTTTATGATTAAGTGTGTCACTTAACACGTTTGACCATTGAAATTGAGACACTTATTCGTGTTAAAACTATAACACGTTCTATTGCGTGTCATGAATAAAAACTCGAATGACACCTTAAGTGAGTTGCAGCGACACAGTTACAACACAGTTTGGATCAATCAATCAAACAAAAGGGAAATCTCCCAACTATATTCAACCTTGCCAGAAAGTAATTTGCGAGCCGAATCCATAGCGAACACCCTCAAACTCTAGTTTCCTATTTTACATAGGCCCTTCGAACCGAATGGCATGATTATCAAGATGTTGCTTCACAACAAAACGAAACAATAAATTCAATTAAACAAAAAACAAACAACAATGTTTCAGGCTTGAAGAGCCTCGAGCGGCAAATGCTCGGAGAGCGAGGACTAGATAAGTCCTTTTTTTTTTCGTTCGCTGCGAAAAATGTTCACAGAAACGTTGAGATTTGACTACGGGGTCACTGGGCTGGGAGTCCAGTATGTTAACCATTAGACTATGGTTCCGGATCGCAATTTCCTTTCTGGAAAGGTTGCACATTGTTGGGAGTTTCCCTTTTGCGTGTATAGTTGCAAAAATTCCCTTTTCGTGTGCTTTCATAACAACACACTTTAAATTCCATGAAAAATTACAACAATGAAAACACAACTTTTGGTGTGTTGCAGTAGCACACTTACCATTTGCAGTGATGTTCCAAGCAAGTTACTAGGCTCCCAATAATATCAGCACTTGGCTTGTGTTAAAAAAAATAACTTATTCACAAAACAAACAAATCGGAACACACACCAATCTCAATCGGAAGATATGTATGCTTAAACTAATCACCCTCCATTTACAGAGACCATAAGATTACTCAGGTCAGGCGGATGACTGGAAGTAGCGAAGAGGATCCAGCGCATTCAGGTAACGCATAACGATGTTATATTAGATGGCGCTTAGTTAGGTGTCATAGTGCCAATCATCAACTTTCATTCTAAATTGAACTGCATTTAATGTCTAACTAGAATCGAGCTGCTTTCGTTGTACACAATACTTGTCATATTAAAAATATTTATTTATATCCCCTTTACCAAAACCCCTTAGAGGCATTAACCTTTTAGTCGTTGTTTATTATTTGTCAATTTGTTTGTCAATTGTTTTATGCATGTCAAGAAATCATTATCATTGCGAACTTAATTTTGCTTCAACAAAAAACAATCCTCCACCTCCTCCTGAAATATTACAGAGAAAGGCATACTGAAAAAGCATGGCTACGGACTTGTCCTCGGCGATCAGATGAAAGACAAATGGGGTGAGGACGGTCAATCGGACAATCTCGAACTGATTGCACAACAAGACGGTACCATAGCGTCAGCCGCCGCATCTGGCGCAACCGTATCCGAAGTTGAGCGTACGTTGAAAAGCCTAAACGGTTATCACGAAGATATACTCGAAGCTCTACGAAATGCAGCTTCGCATCGTGGTACCGGTACCGGTAATACACCCGTCGGCAGCGGCAGTCTAAGCGAGGAAATGCTACGCAAAACCCTGCAGGACTGTTCCACATCACAGCTGAGCTATGGTGAATATAAGCGCAGCGGCTCGAAAACTGGCTCGAAAGAGAACATCTGCGACATAAATCAACCGCATACGGTCCTGGTAGAGGGTCCACAGACCGGTGCCATATTACATCATCATCGATCGCAGCATCATCTACCGGAGGAGGATGATGCACCAGCAACTGGTCCGCTGCGCATTAGAAATCTAGAAGATCTAATTAGGCAATTAGAACATCATTCGGTTAGGCATATGAGCCCCAGTGGCTCCGAGGACAATCGAATGTCCGAAACGGAGGCCGATCGTCATTACCGATTAGATAGTTCCGCTGCTTGTAGTGAATCCTCGCAAGGGTTAGTTCCACATACTATATACTATTCATAACGATTTTTTTTTATATTTTTGTTTTTATTTTGAATTTAATACAAAATTTTCTTTTCAAATTTTTGTTTTGAACTTTTTTCACTTGTGTGTCTTAATGGTTTTAACTGACATGTGAAAATTTGATTCGACAACTATTTCAGCTCAAATCAACAATTAGCACAATCACAAAAAACAGCAACAATACATCCGTCTTATAGCCGAAGCTGTCGGCCACGTTCCGACGACGAGAGTCGCTTCGTATATGGAAGGTATAGGCATGCAACAACTAGTAGACATCCACATCAATCACATTCACCTCATGCTTTCGGCCATCATACGCATCATTCGCACGCCCATGGCCATGCCACGCATGGCCCGCACTCATCACATCATTCGTCGCATACGCATCTACATCAAGATGATGAGGGCATCTACGAGAGTGCCGATCATCATGATAGGACCGTAGATGCCCGGATTGATCGTGAAACTCCCGATAGCGAGAGGTAGGTCCCCCTTTCAATCGCCCGACTCCCGATTAAAGTTAATTTTTCTGATTTTTCTGTTTTATTGTTGTTTTGTTGTTTTTCATTGTTTATTTTTCTTTCTCATTTGATTTTGTTTCGTTGTTGTTTTTTTTTTTTTTTTTCTTGTTTTTGATTCTATCCATCTAACAGCCTGATTTACATTTTTAGTGCTCTTGTAAACCATCTGTTTTAAGTTTTCTAACAAGAATGGTCGTCAACCGACATGTGGAATATTTTGTTTGAATTTCATTGTTTCTTTATTTGTTCTATGATAGCCGGTTAACCCTATAGTCTACCAAACCTGTTAAGTTGTAGTGACACCTTTGTATGTAATAAGGAGAAAAGTTGTAAAATCGAGAAGCAACATAGTTTATAAATTGTCAATTAGGTCTACAAAATGTTTGTCAATTTTTAAAAATAAAAAACGAAAAAGAGACAAATAGGGCTCAATGCTATACTACAATCAATACATAGCTTTAAGCTAGGTTAAATCAGCTAACGTGATTCTTTATAGGCTGTATAAGATAAGGGAGAATAAGTTAACTTTGTTATTGCAGGTTGTTTTGAAAATAATGTTATTATTCCATTTTATCATCACGAAACCGAAATAGACTTAGAGGGCAATTAGATCCATTATGCTTAGCTCAGGTTTTTGATCAAATGAGGTATGGTGTGGTACAAAAATGGTTGACCACTATTGTAGAGGAAGCGTCATATTCCCAAAGTAGTTGAAAGGATGTGGTAAATTCCCATTCTAACCAAGGTGACAGAAAAAAATTTGGAACCTCCCTACTACTACTAGGTCCTTAAACCCCTCGGGCGTCAGCCACACGCCATCTAGTTCGGACTTCTGCAACGCGTTTGAGCTGCCTTCAACTCATTCCAAAAGAGCTCAATTGCCTATGGCGACCCACTATTCTGCCTGCTTGGGTGACCGGGTACCACTACATCGCGTATTTCGCCATGGAGTTGCCTCCGCACCAAAGGGTGTGTACAATCCACTGCCACTTTCTTATTCAACCTGCGCGAAACTCTCCCTCTCCCTGTTACCTTCGCTCGCATAACGTTCAAGAACGTTATAAGGCCTTAGCCTTGAGTATGAGTGTAACTATATAAAAAAAAAAAAAACATAGACTTTTATGTTGGAGCGCAACAGTCGCGGCGCAGCCGAGCGTAGCTTTAGCCTTCTCGATTCTGTTGTGTTGCGTGTATCCATTTCGATGCCAGCACCAATTTCCTCGACTTCCTGTCCGGCAATGCTGAGTTGGGCGCCAGTGTTAGTGGTACTCAGGGCTTTTGTTTTAGCTATGTTTATTTTAAGCTGCCTCAGCTTCTACGTTACGGGCGATCGGGTAGAGGTCCATTATTCTATGTGAAAGTAGGCAGACATCGTCAGCGTAGTCTAGGTGTTTGAGATAAGTCATCATAGTCTAACGAATTCCACAATTGTCTTACGTCAATGCTGCATAGATTACACTATTGATAATCACTAAGAGTAATATTGGTGACAGTATGCAACCTTGATGTAACTCTACTTTGGACATCAAATTCCTCTGATAGCTTACCATTATGTAAGACGTGACACTTACCGCTCTCATATGTAGCCTTGATAATAATAAAAAGTTTTTCTCGCATGACTATCCTGCGCAAAGACAACCGTATAGCCACTCGGTTCAAACTGTTGAAAGCCTTCTCGAAGTCGATAAATAGAAGACGTGGCGGAGACTTGTACTCAACGCATTGCTCGATTATGATCCATAAGATGTTTATGTGATCAATGCAGGAGGTTCATTCCAGCGCGAAAGCCTGCCTGTATGACGTTAAGAGTATTATCTAAATGCTCTTCAGTTCGTATGACATAAGCTGTTCGACTATGTATCATGTGTATATTCCTAAGCAATGTGCTCTACTCCATTCAATATGTGACCAATTTTTTACCAAATACTAGCTAGGTAAAAAAGATTATTTACCCCCTGCTGGTCCAATATTAAGCTACATATGTAAACAATGCTCCCTCGGTGTTAAAACTGGCAGTGTAAGGTCTGCATAGCTTACAGCGTTGACAGTTTAATTTCGCCGTCAAAATGAGTCAGTAGTTGCAAAGAACTGGGGGCTTAAAACAATTTTTTAATAACAGGCATAACGTTAAGTTACTCACATCGGAAGCCACTTGTCTTGTATAAAAAAAAAAACAACAATTTTGAACCTTCCTCATAAAGCAGTGGTTACTTTGCGATTTTTTTTTATTAGATATTAATGTATTTTTATAAGTAGAGTAGAATAAGAGTATCGTGCCGTGCTTACACGTATACACGTAGCATCAGCTCAAGAAAGATCGAAAGGACTTTAACCTTACTGGACTGAACAGTAAAATCATTTCGTTAAAAGGAACTACGCATGCAGCACCAGTATGCGCACCATTCTAAATGTAACAGGTCTAAATTAGGTTACATCAGTAGATACTCTTTAGTATTGTATGTTATTATAGTTCGAAAAGACAAACTGTGTGTATTAAGATAGAATTAAGGGTCTATTGTCTATAAGTGCTAATGGATATTACAATTGGTCAATTCCTTTACGATAAATATGTATAAGCAACTTCATGTAGCACCAACTTTTAAAAAGTGAAATTAAGTATAGAATTGTTTGAAATTCGTTTTACTTGTACCTCATCTTTTTCGCATTTTTGGATTCTGCGTTTATTTTTAAAACTGCTTCTCTCGAAATCGACTGTAATAAATCCAAAATGTAATAAATAGGTTAACGGACTCAGCCTCTATATTTTATCTTAATTTTGAAGATAAACTTGAAACACAAAATCATACAGTGCACAATCAGGTGCACCCATGTTGTGTGTGATTTATTTTTGACCCAGGTGAAAGGGACCTACAGTTAAATGCCAATTCTGAACGGCGTGAGTCGAGAAACTTTTTCAAGGCAAGTATACTACTGAGGGTTTTGCCAGTACCCCGCCGAGAAGGGGCGCCGAGAAATAAACATTTGATGGCGTTGGTGTTATCGGTATCCAAACTTGCTCATCGTGCGTCAGAGCCCAACCCACTAAATATATACATATAAATATTGCAAGCAAAAACAAACTAATGGTCCAACTGATTTGTAATATAATTCTTGTCGTCCCCGTCCTTTATTTATTAATATAATCTACAGTTACTTACTTTATTTGAGCGGCGCTACAGTCCGGTGTGAACCTGTGCCTCAACCAAGAAGCTTCTCCAGCTGGCACGATCTTTTGCCAGCTGCTTCCAGCGCCGCACGCCCAGTTGGTTAGGTCCCCTTCAACCTGTGTGCGCTACCTTAGATTCGGTCGCCCTCTGCTGCGTCGTCCCTCGGGGTTGGATTTGAAGACTCTTCGGACCGGAGCTTTGTTGTCCATTCACACTACATAGCCTAACTATCTTAGACATTGGATCCAAAGACGTCCTACTAGGCTTATGTCGTGGTACAGCCCGTACGGTTCGTCGTTGTGTCTCCTCCTTCACTCTCCGTTTACTAAAACGGAACGCAGAATTTTCCTCTCGAAATTACCAAGAGCCGCGTCATCCGCTTTCGTTAATGTTAAGGTTTCTGCGCCTTAGAGGAGGACCGGGCGATTAAGGTTTTGTATAGCTCAACCTTGGTCTTTTGAGAGAGGGCTCTATTTCTTAATTGCCTCTTGTGCCCAAAGAAACAGCGTTGGCAAGAATAATTCTGCGTTTGATCTCAGCATTGGTGTTGCTGTCGCTGGTCACTAGTGTAGCTGCCAATTGTGACATTCTGGCCAAGACGACGGTGTTGAGCGTCTTTTTTGGATGACAGGATATATTTGGTTTTACCGTTATTTACCGAAAGAACCATTTAAGCCGCTTCTACTTTAATGCTTTCGAACGCTTCACTGACATCTCGCTGTATTCGTCCAATAACGTCAATGTTATCCGCCTACGCAAGCAGTTGCACAAATTTGAAATAGATCGTACTTATTGTGTTGGCCAGTGAGTTTCGTATGATCATTTCAAGTACGATGTTGAAAAAGTTACATGACAGTGCACTACCTTGTCTAAACCCTTTTTTAACATCAATGGCCTCGGTTAATTCGCTACCACCCTTAATAAATCATTGAGAGTTCTCCATTGTCACCCTTCACAATCTGACGAGTTTGGCAGGGATATCAAAACTAGACATGGCGCTGTATAGCTCGTTTCTATGCATACTGTCATACGCGGCGTTGAAATCGACGAAAAGGTGTTGGGTGCCGATTTGGTATTCTTGGGTCTTCTCCAAGATCTGCCGCAGTGTGAATATTTGGTCTATTGTGGAAACCACACTTTTAAGACCCTATCAGATTATCCACAAGGGTTTCAGGCGTTCAAATAATACGGCAGAGAAGACCTTTTATGCGATGTTAAGGAGACTTATTCCCCTGTAGTTGGCGCAGTTATAGGGGTCTCTATTCTTGTGGACCGGGCAAACGATGCTGAGATTCCATTTGTCGGGCATGCTTTCCTCCGACCATATTTCACAGATGACCTGGTGCATGTGCTCTACGCTGCCTCTGATGGCACGCTGTTGTCCTGTGAATTGTGCCGGTATCATCGGATTTGCGAGGTATTGAAGGAGACTCCATCGGCAAAGATCCTAGCGGTCTCCTGCGTAGCTTTCCGACATCAAACTTTCGTTGTCCAGCTCGACTCCATGACATCCTTGATATCCTCATTCGTGTCTTAGCTAAGACGTAGTGTTCCGAGTCGATGTTGGCTCCTCGGTTCGCACATCTAGGATGCTGAACGAGTGTCTGGCGTCCATCGCAACGTGATCAATCTAGTAGACGGTCGACTAATCAGGTGATCGCCGGGTTCCTTTGTGGATGTTGTGCGCTAGTTATAAGGAGATTACGCCCGCCAAGGAGTCAAATAGCCGGTGTCCGTTTTCAAACGTGGTGTGGTGTAGGCATTAAAATCTCCTAGTACTATTTTTGTTTTTTAGCTGGGACATTGGGCATAGGTTCTGTCTAGGAGTTCGAAGAAGTCGTCTTAAAGTCGATCGTCCTTTTCTTGGGTTGAAGCGTGAACACATATTGAGCTAATGTTCCCGAATTTAGCCTTGATGCGGATTTTTACATGCTGTTCAGGGACTTCACATTCCAGGTGCAGACTCGTATGTCACTTAGGCTTTTGCAGAAGTCGTATCCGAGGCTTGTTGTTGCTTCGAAACATTTTATTTTTTTCTCCGTGATAGGTATGTTTCCTCTAAGCACAACCCCCAACCTAAAGCGCCAGTTTCCTTCCGCAGAAACAAGGGGTTGGATCGCTGCACACATTGGTTCACTACCCGAGCAGCTATCTAGGTGATGCCATGCCAGGCTGTGTGTCAACTTGAATTGAGCAGGGAAAGAGATCGAAGCTGACGTTTGCCGTGTTAAACGCTATCTTTGCTCTGTTTGCTCGCTTCCTCTCTCCTATAACCTATAGTACTCTTACAAGTTGTTGTACTTTTACAATTAAACTGAATCAATTTACATCTCGAATGGCAAAATCCATCAATCTGTTTAGGCTTCGGAGTGTTATCCTTCGCAAAGCCATTTAAAATCGTTAACTCAGACAGTTGCTATGTAGATCAATTATTGATGCAGTTTTTTTAGATAGATTCCTTTAAAAATGTTGAATTTGATCGGTTGCTTACTACCAAAGGCCTAAGGAAGTTGATATCGTGGGCTGTTGTACTCTAGCATCGGGATTAAATATGTTTTCTATTGTAAATAGCAGTACAAATGTGTGGCAGGTGAGAGCACAAGTTATTAGACTAAGTTTAATTAATATTTCAACAAATTTTGTGACTTCTACCCTAAAATATAAAGAATTCCTGTTAGGTTCAGAGATTTTTTTGCTGTATTTGAAAGTGGTTTAGATCCAAAGTTTGCTTGAGGATTTGAGGAATCGTAGATTGAAATAAAAGTGCTTTCTTTAGATTAATATAAACACAATTTTCAAACTCTAATCGTGAGCAACGATTTTAAAGTGAATTATATAGTTATGCTTGTTCTGTTAGCAATACAACCCTTGGCTATTAACCAGGTAATTTAACTTAAGTTAAGTCAGATAGAAAGGATGTGTAGTGGAAAGACTGGATTTATTAAGCACAGAGTAATGCCTAACTGACTCTCTCAGCAAAAAAACAAGAAAATTAAATACTCAGTCCATAAGTAATTTCGATATTGTAAAACTAGAACTGAAAACAAAACATCAGAAAATTAATTTGTTGTAAATATGCATGTATGTATATGTATCTCATAGCTTTAGAATGGAATCACGCCCCCCGATAAAAAAAAAATATTTTTGTGAATTATATGAAAAATAAAGCCAGAGGTATACTTTTTTCAACAAAACATTATTTTTTATTTTTATTTTTTGGATACATGTAAATATGTCTTGTTTCTTTCTCCTTATTACTATGTTTTCATAAAACTGATATTTAGAAAAAACAAAAACACAGAACCATTTAACATAAGTAGCCTCCAAGCGACCCCAACATAACACACATACCACTCACTATCAAGAAAACTAACCATTAATCCATTACATCTATTTAGCTGCGTTGCACAAATGGTACATGCCAAAAAAAAAAAAAAAAAAACGAATTTGATTGAAAAACAAAAACATAACAAAATGCTCTCCTTGTTATTACCATAAAACATTTTTTACTTGCTTTGATTATAACTTTTATTTAAAAACCAATAAATGGTCAGAAAAAGGAAACAATTAACAATCAAGAAAAAGGACCATGATAGCAAATACTGAAATTGCCAAAACTGAAAAAATAAAATAAGATCAAATTCAAGCTTTAAAAAACGCAAATAATTTAGTTTTGTTTTGTTTTTTTACTATTCGTTGTTCGATGTATTGTTTTTGGCTTAATTTTTGGTTTTTATATTCGTTCGAAAATAAATACTGCTACGTACATATATGTACGTGTATAATATGTTTTTGTTCATGTTTCTGGGTTGTTGGTTTGTTTGTTGTTTCGTTTTATATTTTTACTTGTATCGTTGTTCCTGTTATGATTATTATTTTCTAGTGATGACTTTATTCAAGCTCAACAACAGTTAGCCCGGTGGGCGAGTGAGGATGTAGTATCCGTCGTGGTATTGGACCATCAACAAGGCACAATGTCGGATTCTCAACAACCCGGCGTCGGACAATTGTCAACGGCCTCGACGAGTTCCGTTATCCACCACCACGGCGAACCATCACCAATGGGGGCGACAAATGGTTTAAGTGTAAGTCAGAGGGACTTTTACCCCTCGCCACCATCAACCGAAACGGAGAGCAGCGGCAGTGTAATCCAGCCCCAATTGAGGCGCGCCCACATAGACTCAAATCAACTAGGAGACGGACAATTAATGGAGAATGGACGTTATCCTGAATATAAGCACTGATAATAACTGCTCGGGGTTTAAGCTCGCCCCCATTTGTGATCATATTAATTAGATTATTTAATTATTCAAATTTATATTGTTATTATTACGACTACCTACTTATATTATTTTTATTTAAAAAATTAAAAACAATTAATTTAAAATAAAAATCATACTGAAAAAACGCTATTAGAATGTCTAATTTCTATGATGTGGGTATGTATATAACACGATACATACATATATACATATATGATGTGTACGAAGATATGAAATACTATAAGTTAAACTAAAAACAAAAAAACGAAAAATAGAGAGCTAAACAATTTTGCAAGAGAAAATGCAATTTTATTTTAGGAATAGGCAAAATTTAATAAAAAAATTCAAGAAAAGAAAATGTCTAAATATTGTTAATTGCACAACACAGTTAATGTTTATAAATATTGAAAATGAAAGAGTATAGTCTATAGATACAAATTAAATTAATGTACATGTAATTTATAATAAATATACAGAGCCGGTATACTAACTACAGTTACCATATAACTTACCAAATAATAAATAAAGAAAAACACTCAAAAAGGTTCTGTCTACGGATTTAAAATAAAATAAATAAATTGATTAAACAATTATAAAAAAAAAAACAAAAAAACTGAAGTAATAAATGACACTGGTCGCCGCAGCTGCTGGTATTTTTTTTTACGAAAAAGGAAAAAATTAAACTTAATGTAGCAAAAATAAAAAATTAAAAAAATGCGTAAATGTAAAGTCAATTTTATATAGAAAATCTTAAAATTAAATAGAGTAAATACACGGGATTGGGATTGGAAAATAAAACCAAAATAACAAATAGCACGAAATGGTTAAAAAAAATAATGCATTTTCAAATTAAAACCAACAGTGAGAAGGATTTAATATAAATAAAAAAATGTATGTAAACAAAACAGGTTCATCCCTTTTACAAAAACCAAATATTGAAGATCCGAAAAAAAAAATGGTCTGTACAGTGCAATAATTAAAAAAAACGAAAAACATTCACAAATTAAATGTTAACAGTAAATTTAGTTTATTTCGAACCAAATTGGTTCGTTTAAAATGAAGAAATAACCAAAATCCAACATATGAATGAAACATCACATAAATATCTTAGACTAAGATTAATTCCGATAATATAATAAACCATTGATCTAACAGAAGTAACTTAAGTGAAATAATTAGGAGATACAGGAATACATTACATAACTCAAAAAGTCTTTTATATTTAGTTATTTGGTATATTTTCTTAAAAGTCTTTGGTGCTAATTGTGTAAATTGGAAACGTTTTGCTTGCTTTTTAACGAAAACCCTGTAAACTCTAATATATAAACTAGTCTTGATTACCAAATTCCAAATACTACGCTTAAATTACTGTTTCAATACTCAAACTGGATCGTTTCGGGGAAAGTCGCATTTCAATCAACTTTAATTACCACCAAGGTTTCCTAAAATTAATCTTTCATCTGTAAGCTATCAAGCGTCCTATTTTCCTCATTTCCTTCCTTGGTAATGCCTTTTTTTTTCTCATACCACCCAGATCTCTTTTTCCGATTACAAATGTATTCTCAGAGATTTTAATAACTCTATAGTTAGTCATGCAAGATTAAATACTCAAATGTTGCCCGGTAAAATTTTTTTCCTAACTTAACTTTGATTTTAGTATTATGTTATAAACATATATTTGTTTAAAAAAAAATCGACATAGCGCCAGCTCTATTTTTTAAACCATGACACATTAACTAATAAATGTTTAAAAGTAAATTTCGGTACACTATAATTAATTGTAAATAGAAAAACACGGATAAATAAAATTAAATTGCATTTTGTATGAAAGAAAATAGAAACAAATAAATTTGTAAATAGTACATTTGTAAATACAAAAACAAATGAAATTATTTCATTTACGTTGTATACATAAAAGTCTAAATAAATTTGAAATATAGGTATAAGTAACTTATCACAGCCTATACAGAGACAAATTAAACTTAACACAAAAAAGGAAAATAAGTTTCACGAAATATACATATACGATATGAGTAAAACAATAATAACAGTATACTGGAAAAATGAAAAAAAAAATTCAACAAATCACGAGGTTTATTAAACCAAAAACGAAAACCTATCCACAAACAAATGTAAGCAAGATGTAAATCATAGATTTAAACCAATTAATTAAATAAAAAGAAAAAAAAAGAAATAATATGAAAAGATGAAAATAAGGAATTTAACTCGATAGACAACTTATTCGATATTACATATATCCTAACTTTGTGGCAGTGGGCATATGGGTTTGTGTTTTCCTGCCATTTGGTAGGTATATTTATTTAATTTTAAAGTAAAGTAAAACTTAGCCAAAGCTACTGACTTCAATAGCCTACTTTGTTGTTACAGTCCAGAATTCTTTATCTCTTTGCAATTTGTTACAAGCATTAACCCAACTTAACACTTCTAAACAAATTTAGGGTACTTTTACTAAAGTTTCTAAAACTTCATTTTCACACAGAAAATTTTCACGAATAGCAAAAAAATTTCAAAAGAATTTTTTAATAAGAAAAAACTCTTTCTTTCAGATTCAATCATCATATCAGGTGATTCTTCGGTTTTCAATGATTTGCTAATTAATTCTATTAAACTTTATTTCCTATTCTAATACCATAATTTTCTTTCTTAAATTAGAATGTCGCTAGTTTATTGAACTAAAAAAAATCAGTTTAATAATAAAACGAACATTATTTAAAGTTTTCTAATAAAATCTAATAAAAAAGAAAAGAAACCTCAGACACAGCTTAGAGAAATTTAGTGGTAAATTTTATTTTACTTTACTTTTAATGTTATCTGTATATTACATTTCGATTTTATTCATGTTTATTACACTTTCTAGGTTATCGAGTCGTTTACTATTATATTATTATTTTATTTAATAATTTTGTTGTATTGTTGTTTATTTTTGAAAAAAGATTTTCGTGCATCCAATTTTGAAAACAAGAGAAGAATGAAATTTGTTTTAATTTTCTGTTTTCTTTTTTATTGTTTCAGATATTATCGCTAATTATACAATAATTGAGGCAGACTAACAGGCGAGAGACAATGTCGTTGTTTAAAGAGTTAAATAGTACGATGAGAGATTTTGTAATTTTTTTTAGGATAAAAAATTTCGTTTTGTTTTTATTTCAATAGCTTTTTTTATGGAATTTCTTAGAAGGAAATACGAAATATATCACTGATATTTTTCTCATCAGTGATCGTTATTTAAGGTCTAAAATGTTTTTATACAATTGTGGAGTGAATTGTCGATTAAAAAATTGGCCAGATATTTTCAGTTTCCTCATTTATACGATAGTATCTTTAAGACTTATGATTTAAACGTCACATCAACACACTTCAAGTGCGCATTCATCGTTTTTCCATGAAGTCACATACATATACATATTTGTCATTAAATAATATACTGACAGATAGACTAAAATTAAACATTTAGGAAAAATTGGAGCAGCCTTGAAATATGTATCTTAAATTTTCCAAGGAACAAAACGTCCGAAAATATTATAGCGAAACGTTTTAGCTGCTTTGTTTCACAGTTATATATTCTCTAAATTTTGCCTTCAAAATATTCAATCAGGCTGCTAATCGTTATACTGTATTTGATGTGATGTAGATGCATCATCATTCCAATAGAGCAGTTAAATACAATTCCTCCATATCTTTCTTATCTGCCGTGTCACCATCCAATTAATATTCAATTGAGGTCGTCTTTCTACGGTATTAATACCGCATCCTTTCAAAAATGACTGACTTATTCTTCATTTACTAGGATTGTCCTTACACCACATTCAACATTTTACCATCAAAATCATTTATTTCATTAAAAAAAAAAAACAAACAAAAATGTTCATATTTTAGTTTAATTTTTTTAATTCTAAATATAGTATATATATTTCTTACTAATTGAAAATTCACCTGGTATTTTAAAAAATTTAAACAAAATATATTTTTTTGTGGATTTGTTTATTTACACAAATGTCAAAAAATGCACATCATCAAAATTAGGTAAAAAGACGAATAAGATAACTAAATTCTGAACAGAATGGTGAACTTTATAAAAAGAATAAGGGATAATAGTATTATTGAAAATATTGAGCTTAAAAACAAACAACTCTGTAAAATAAATTTAAATAGTAACTGAAAATACACAACAAACAACACCTTAAGATATTCTCAGTAAACCACACGTATAACAATTACTTTCCAAGGAAAAGTAAAAAAAAAAAGAAAATAAAAATAATAATACAACACAAGTAATAAATTTCTAAAAATTTAAACGCAATAAGTCCTCGAACCAAGGAGAACCAGAACAAAAGAATTTTTACTAATTTCTTTAAACCTTATTTGCAAAACCAATTTAAAATAGAAGCGTAAATACCTAATAGACAAGAGGAATTTCTAAATTTATACACTAAAACAAACCCTAAATTATTATCAGTAAATTAAATATTAAAACAAATTAAAATAAAAAAAGAACACGTCGGTTGAACATGTTATGTCTAAAAAAAGAATATACTGTGTATGCGTAACTACACAGGGATGTATGATTTCAGCAATTAAAACAAAATCCTATTCAAAACTAAATGAGGAAGGAAAATAGTTAATTAAAAAATTAAGTCTATAAAAAAACAGAAAAAAAAATCTTCTATTGTAAGAATGGGAATTTATATATGTAAATAAATGTACCGTTTAAAAAAATTACATTAAGTTTTTTGTGTTAACACTTTAATTTAAATGTACAGAACTCAATTTAGTCTAAATAAATAGTATTAATGAAATAGTAAAAACAACTAAGTATATATAAATTTAAACAACAAAAAAAGATAGTTATGTGAAAAGAAGAAATTAAAAAAAAAAATTATATGATGTATGGTGAATGGAATGTTAGTTAATAATCAACAAACTTACTGAGATATTCTAAAATGAATTTAAATTATTATATGAGGTACTAACTCGTAAGGTATTGCAATAAAATAATATATACGAAAAATCCAAAACTGTCAAAAAGAACAAAAAAAAAAAAAAAACCTAAACAAGAAAATGGATAAAATAGATTAACAAATTATGTAGATGATAACTGTATGTACTATTAAATCAACAGAACAAATTATTAAAAGAAACCAAACATACAATTAAATACAAAGTAAAGCCACATTTCAAATCAACCATTCATACAGCAAACCAAACACAGAATCTAATACAGCAAATAGAAAATTTATAAATTTTAGTGAACAATCAAAAATGATTAAAAACAAAATACATACACAACTCAAGTCAGAAAATGAACATTGCAATCAATTAAAAATAGCAGAAATTTTTGTTTTATGTATCAGGAAAACAAGCAGGCAAAATAGGAAAAATAATCAGTCCCCCGAGTAATTGCAATCAAATTAATAGTGATTATATATTATATGTTTAAATGACAGTCAAACTCCTTTCGAACACACGTTGTCTTTAAATCAATTTTGTTCGGATTCCAACTATTTCTCAAAAGAAACATTGTTATTTGTTATACATTATTAAATGTTTTATTAGCATAATTTTTTAGATAATTTAATTACGATAATTTTTCTCTATGTGAACTTTCATAAGGAAATTCCCAACAATCCTATCAGTAACATGACGTAAACTCATCTTATGCGAGTATGATTATGTAAATTTGTTTTGAAAAAGAAAGAATGCACACAACACTCAAAATTAAAAAGTAAATGAAAACGGATAAAAAAAAGTGAAATTGCAAACAAAAAGAAAAAAAAATACGAACAACAATTAAAGTTAATTTATTAAATCCAATAAAATAAAGATTGTAAATTTTTAATTAAGATATTCAATTTTTTTATTTAATTAATAAACAAAATTGTAACAATGATGTTAAATCACTGCCCGAATAAAAGTGACATAAAGTTTAAGAAAAGAAAAACGACGAAAAAACAAAAAACAAAAACGTAATAAAATTGCATGTTATATAAAATCGATCATTGTTTGAATTTGTTTAAAGGACTCATGGAATGTAGACTTGACCGGGTTCAACCATCAGTCTGCTTCGATTTCAAAACGAGGATGCATTTCAAATGGCAGCTTGTATTTCGCTCCAGTGCAATTCTTTTTCGTCTTCTTCTTTTCGTGCGTTACAGGTCGAGGTGAACCTGAGCCTCAACCAACATGCCCCTCCAACTAGTACGATCTTTTGATAACCTGTTCCATTGCCACACTCTTAGTTGCGGCCGTCCTCTGTTTCTTTGTCCCTCAGGGTTTGATTCAAAGATTCTCCGGGGTGGAGAATAGCTCTACATGACTGTAGACGCCTGGTTGGACTCATGTCGCTGTACAGCCCGTAAAGCTCGTGGTTGAATCTTTTCCTCCATCCCCCGTCTGTATTTATACAACCGAAAATCACACGTAACATCTTTCTCATCCGCTTTTGATAGTCCCAATTCTTCTGCAGCGTACAGCACGACCGGAATAAAAAGGGTATTGTATAGAATCAACTTGCGTTCGGGAGAAGGCTCCATAACTCAATTGCCGCCTGAGCCCAAAGAAACAGCGGTTGGCAAGAGTGATTCTGCGTTTAATTTCGAAACTGATGTCGTTGTTTCAAACCAAGATAGACGAAATTCTTAACTACTTCACAATTATATTTGCCAGTACAAACGTTCTGGCCAAGACGTTGGTGGTAAACTTTCTTTTTTGATGACAGCATATATTTAGTTTTTCCCTCATTCCGTGCCAAGCCAATTTTCGCCGCCTCCGCCTCAATACTCGTAAACTCCTCATTGACATTTCGCTGTGTCCTTCTGATTATTTCAATATCAACCGCGTGTATGCGAGAAGTTGTGCCTCTTGTGTTGTCCAGAGATTTTTGCATTTTTAATCCGATGTTGAAGAAATCACACGACAGCGCATCACTCTGCCTCAATTCTTTTTTGATATCAACATTATCGGTCAGGTCTTTATCGATTCGGACAGAACAGCGAACAAGCATTCCAAAGCATTCCCTGGACTGAAGCCACACTGATAAGGACTTATCAGCTTATTTACAAAAGGCTTTCGGCGTTCAAACAAAACGGCAGAGAAGATTTTGTAAGCGATGTTAAGGAGACTTATTCCTCTGTAATTGGCGCAATCAAAGGGGTCTTCTTTCCTGTGGATCGGGCAAACAATGCTGAGACTCCATTCCTCGGGCATGCTTTCCTATGACCATATCTTACAGCTGAGCCAGGTCATCTCCAGCTGCATTGCAGAGCTCGGCAGAGAGTCCGTCTGCACCCACAGCTTTATTCGGCTTGGGTTTAGATAAGGCGATTGTTCGTTCTAGTGTTGTTTTACACTAGAAAAGAAAGGAAAGAAGTAAAAAACGAAGTTTACACCCTTCGTTATTTATTACGATGATATGCATATGCACGTTCTTATTGCTCGAAGTTAATATGGGTTAATATTGCGAATGGAATGACAAATAATGGCATGACCTCTCCAAATCCTCAATCGCGCTCTTTCTTCTTTCTCCTGAGAAGCTTATGCTCCTCCCTTATTTCTAGCTGCTCTTGTTCTTCTATGCAGCAAGGTTTTATATGTTTCCTGCTTCGCTGTGTGAATCCTTCTGCACTCGGTTCATCATCGAACCAGGTGTTTCTTCGTGGTAGAGCCTTGAAGCCCAACACTTCAGATACAGTGCTTTTCAGGGCTTATTTGCAAAGGTTCCACTGTCGTTGTATTGACTGCGTGGAGGGTTAAGGTATATGAGAGACAGAAGCATGAGCGGTTTCTGGCGTTAGTAGCTTTCCGACATCGCAACTTTGTATTCTTACTCTATTCCATTACATTCGTGATACACGTAGGCGCATCTTGGTTATTACAAAATATTCGTCCAATGTTAGTTCGAACATGAAGAAGAGTTGACAGTGTCTGACATCGATCGCGATGTGATCAATCTGGTTAGTGATTGATTGATTGATCTTGCGACCGACAGGTGCAGGAAGCGCATTCTGACTAGAAGGAAATTTCGCCCTGTAGCAAAATCAATAAGCCTGTATCTGTGTGCTTGCCGATGACTCGTTCAAATATGCTTTCCTTACCCAGCTTAGCATTGACGTCTCCTAGTTCAATTTTGATGCCATAGCTGGGGCATTGGGCATACGTTCTATCTAGGAGTTTGTAGAACTCATCTTTGGTGGAGTCATCCTTGTCTTCCATGGGAACATGTTACAGATCGTTATGAGGCGTTCGCTCACATGCCGAAAGCTTAGGACTGTTTTTTACTCGGTCCATTCCATCGCATTTCCTGAATGGCAGTTAAATCCACTTTATAGTGGTCTAGGACGTCCGCAAGTTGTTCGGCTGCACGTGGTCTGTTTAGGGACCTAGCATTCCACGCACAGAACCAAAGATAATTGACCTTTTTTCGTTTCTTGCAAGAGTCGTCAACCTTAATCCGGTCCATTTTATCCGAGGCTTGTTGTTGTCCCTGAGCATTGTGGGGTTTTCCGGTTTCGGTTTGCTGGGCCATAGCCCAACTGACATTAGTCCTGATTTGTGGCGCAGGATACTCGCCGTTCGTCCTTTTCTTTTCTTTTTAATACATTTTTATTGACATACTTATAACTATCTTAAGTGCCAGACAAAATGACTAAAACTAGCTTATATCATAACTACATTAGATGTCTTAGTGACCCTCTGCGGGCACTCTAAAACAAACACTATCTATATACTTAACCTATGTCTTTCGACTACTTAATATCTACAGTGATTAATTACTTTTATTATTGTATTTTGCCAAGAAAAATGCTTACAAAAAACTTAGCGTACTATCTCGCCGTTCGTCCTCTTCCGTTAGTAATGTCAATGGTCAGGAAATTTCCAGATGCAAGGTATTCGGCTGCAGAGACTTACTCGCTTTTTTTAGCGGACCAGGACCGCTACTCCTACGAGGCCATTGCATCCCCAATGCATTTTCACATAACTGGCTAACGCTCACGAGTCTTGGGGTAGCGGATTCGATCAGTGCTAATTGAGCCATTCTTTACAAAAAATACAGTCGATTCATAAGGCATTTTTCCTAATTAATTTAGGCTACAGCCCTTAATGTGACTTAGAAACTTCTTCCTTCTTCTTTTCCTTTTATGGCGCAATTATGATCCGGAGTAGGAGGATAATAACCCTCCCACTTTACTGCATTCCTACTCGTCCGCCTGTGGAGTTAACCGGTTTGATCTCAGGAAATACCAGCAGGCTTCCCGGTCACGGAGGCCAATAAAATACAGTGTTTTTGCATTTCTGTTGTTTTTTGGTCGCTTTACCTGAAGGCTTCCTTGAATCTTCGAACTTCTGATTCTATTCTATGTCATGCGAAGCATCTTTATCTCAGCTGCTGTTAATTTGCCGTCATACTTTTTGTACATTGTCCAGCATTGTGAATGTACAGCCTACAACCAACCTACGCTTACGCGATGATTCATTTCATCATAACAAGTTCATAGATTCTTAAGGTAAAAGTATCCATTGTATAGGTAATTCGCAGTGGAAAACAAAGCTCCTCATGCTCAATATTGTTTATGTTGTTTAACAACGAACTTGTGCGTATATTTACTAATTGTAGGTGAGGTATGGCTTTCGCTGGGCAGACATTACCACCATAGCATACGTGTATTGATACTGCGGCGAAAATAATACAAGAAAAAGCTTTCTCTCGATGGAGCCACCATCATAAACATCCATAACAAAAAACGAAGACTACAACTACAAAAAAAAAAAAAAACAAACGCAACTGTTGAGTCGCTAAAAGGACAGAATACTTACTTACTTACTTAACGGGCGCTACAGTTCGGGGTGAACCTGGGCCTCAACCAACATGCCTCTCCACCTAGCACGATCTTTCGCTAGTCTTTTCCAATGCCGCACGCCCAGTTGGTTGAGGTCCCCTTCCACCTGTGCGCGCCACCTTAGGTGCGGCCGTCCTCTATTTCTTCGTCCCTCGGGGTTGGATTCAAAGACTCTACAGGCTGGAGCTGTGGTGTCCATTCGCTCTAGGCGTTGGATCCGTAGACGCCTGACCAGACTCATGTCGCTGTACAACCCGTACAGTTCGTGATTGAATCTTCTCCTCCAACCCTCCTCTGTGTTTATGGGACCGAAAATCGAACGCAGAATCTTTCTCTCGAAACGACCAAGGATTTCCTCATCCGCTTTAGATAAAGTCCATGTTTCTGCGCCGTATAACAGGACCGGGATAATTAAGGTCTTATATAAGGTCAACTTGGTCGTACGAGAGAGGGCTCTACTTCTCAGTTGCCTCTTGAGCCCAAAGAAGCAGCGGTTGGCAAGAGTAATTCTGCGCTTGATTTCGAAACTGGTGTCGTTGTTCCAAGTCACCGCGGAGCCGAGGTATATGAAGTCCTTAACTACCTCGAACTTATATCTGCCAATATGCACGTTCTGTCCAAGACGTCGGTGGTAAATGTCCTTTTTCGATGACAGCAGATATTTAGTCTTGCCCTCATTAACTGCCAAACCAATTTTTGCCGCCTCCATCTCAATACTCGCAAACGCCTCATTGACATCTCGCTGCGATCTACCTATTATGTCAATGTCGTCGGCGTATGCAAGGAGTTGCGAGGATTTGAAGTAGATTGTGCCTCTTGTATTGGCCTGTGATTTTTAGACAATCATTTCCAATACGATGTTGAAGAAATCACACGACAGCGCATCGCCCTGCCTAAATCCTTTTTTGACATCAAAACTATCGATAAGGTGCTCAACGATTCGGATGGAGCAGCGAGCATTTTCCAAGGTCATCCTGCATAGTCTGACGAGCTACGCAGGGATGTCAAAAGTAAACATGGCGTTATATAGCTCATCTCTAATTACGCTGTCGTATGCGGCCTTGAAGTCGACGAATAGATGGTGCATATCGACTTGAAACTCATTGGTTTTCTCCAGGATCTGCCGTAGTGTGAAGATTTGATCGATGGTGGACTTCCCTGGTCTGAAGCCACACTGATAAGGACCTATCAGCTTGTTTACGAATGGCTTCAGGCGTTCACACAAAACGGCAGCGAAGATCTTGTATGCGACATTAAGGAGACTTATTCCTCTATAGTTGGCGCAGTCAAAGGGATCTCCTTTTTTGTGGATCGGGCAAACAATGCTGAGACTCCATTCCTCGGGCATGCTTTCCTCTGACCATATCTTACAGATGAGCCGGTGCATGCTCCTCACCCCCAGCCGCTTTGAAGAGCTCAGGAGACAGTCCATCTGCGCCAGCAGCTTTATTCGACTTGAGTTTCGACATGGCAATCTCAACTTCGTCGAGGTCAGGGAGACGGAATTCTCTGCGATCTTCGTCGTTTAAAAATGGATCATTCTGCCTGACGGCGGTATATTGGTTGTCATCGCCGTTATACAGTCTGCAGAAGTGGTTTTTCCAAATTCTCAGCATCGACTGCAATTCTACTACTAGGTGTCCGTTCTCATCCTTACAGGCCTCCGTTCGGGCTTTATAGCCTTGAGACATTCGTTTTATCCGCTGATAAAATATTCGAACGTCGTGCCTGCAATAGCACCTCTCCAAGTTTTCAGTCGCCCGCTTCTCGTGCTCTTTCTTTTTTCTCTTGAGAAGCTTATGTTCCTCCCTTCTCTTAAGCTCGTAGAGCTCACGAGCCGCTCTTGTTTTTTTGTGTAGTGAAGCTTTGTATGCCTCCTGCTTTTCCGCATGAATCAGAATACTTGGGAATCATGGCGATGGTATAAGTTAACGCGATCCATCTCCATACAATCCCACACAAGAAACAGAATACCTTTCCATATGCACCGCAACTCCCAACGAACCCGACTAACCTGACACCCAGCACATTCCTCCACGTACGCGATGCTTCGCTTTATGTTAAGATAGGTGATACGCTAAATTTATGTTAGATCGTAAGTGCAATTCGTAGTGTAACTTCAAAGAGTACAGAAGTCCCAAATTTAATAAAAAATAAAAAATTATTTTTTTTAATAAAAAGCAATAAAAGTTGAATTAACGTATATCCGAAGAGATGTACTACCGCAGGTGACCTGAAGAAGGTTTACAACTAGCTTGCGGAATCCGGATATGGCGTATTAGCCTGGGGAACTGCATCAAAAACACAGGTAGCATTTTAAGTTTTCAACAACGTTTAGTCATAGTCGTTGACTGCAGTAACCCTACAGTCCTACAGTATTCTAGAAACCACCGCTTTAATAATCGGTGATAATCAGAGACCTACCACAGGACGAACATAACTACTTTCCGTCAATCTACAATGACTACGTCAAAAAACAGAATACATACATTATACCAACTATAATGATGTATGAAGGGACGGGTCCAAAAAGGAAAAAGCAGAACAGAACAAGACAGATCAGCACGTTTGTTAGAAATGTCAGATCAAGTTAAAACAGAAAAGCGCAACCCTATTTTAACCTTCAAAAATCAAAACATAAATTGTTTGTTAAAAATTGCAGGAAGTAAATCAAATTTTTAATCACAGCTGTTTTTGACACTTTTCATAAATCTGTTTTATCACATGAGTAGGTGCAGAAAATCCTTTTTCAATTTGTTCGAAACAGCTCCGCTTGACAGCAAAACACTTTGAGATAAAAATTGTTCTTAATAAGTCCGAAAACCCATACTTTTCAGTTCCGAATTACTCAGCACACAGTGCTTATCTCATATCAAAGAAGTAAGTCATATGCCATTAGCGGCGTTCACACTGTACGATTTGTCTATACGATTTGCTTGATGACTCGTGTTTGTACTGCCAATAGTCAATGCGAACGCTCCATACTGCAGGTCGATACGATTTGCAGTATGAAGTTCCGAATTTTCGAGTTTTTGCCTTGCTTGTGTGGGTGGCCGTGTAAGTTGAAAAGTCAGAAATTTTGCTTCCATACGTTTTTCACTCTTTTTCTGATTTCTTTTGATAAAATTTTCGAACGTCAACCTAGCAGTAGCATATCTCCAAGTCTTTCGTCGAGCGCTTCCCATGTTCTTTCTTTCATCTCCTGAGAAGCCTGCTTATGCTCTGCCCTTCTTTTTAGCTCGTAGAACTCCCGAGCAGTTCTCGTTCTTATATATAGCCAAGCCTTATATAGTTGCGTGTTTATTAGTTTGTTGTTTTTTAAATAAAACTTATTTTCGTTGTCTCAAAAATCTTTATCACTTTTATTCAACTCGCACTATAAATTATTTCGAATCTCTCGCTGCAGACTTATCGTTTATCTTACACGTTTCGATTTCACCACTACTGCTGCCGCGCGCCCATATTTATACCAATCATCAACCATCAGGATGGTTCTGGAGCGTGCTGGAATACCCTAGCGACATCTAATGTCTGCTGTCATTACCCTATATTCACCACCTGTCATCGCTTTATATTCAGGAAGTATTGCCATTGTTACAATATTTCCTGCTTTGTTGCATGTATTTCCTTGCACTCATCATTCAACCAGCTGTTCATTTGTGCTAGAACCTTGTAGCCTAAAACTTTAGAAGCAGTGCTTTTCAGCGCTTGCCTACAACGGTTCCATTGGCGGAGTGGGGGAAGGAGGTGCATAAGAGAGTTTAAGGGAGACGCGATTGTCTGTTTCTGGGTATAGTAGCTTTCTGACGTCATATTTTTATGTTCTGGCTTCACTCCAATGCGTCCTTGCGTCTATCCTTTAAGCAGTCGCTATAAGATTTGTCACAGTTTTTCATCCGCTTTTTGCCCGGTCCGACCCATCGCAATTTCTGTATAGCGGTAAAGTCCGCTTTATAATAGTCTAGGGCGTCCGCTTGTTGTTCGGCTGCATGTGGTCTGTTTAATGACCACAGAGACATTCCACTCTGTCTTATTGACCAAAAATATGTGCAACAATTTAGAGTTGGTGACGGGCCAATTACCAAAAACAAGTTAAGACTATGCAGATCAGACAGAAATGGATGTTCACCTAGCACGACCAAGAAACTATGTTCCATGCAAGATCCAAATAAATTGTACGTGGAACTAACTGTCATTCTAATGATCCTTTGCCAAAAGCATGTTGGACAACATGTTTTTGGAATCGGCTCCCCATTGGATGTTCATTGAATTTAATTAAACTGTAGAAACCGGTGTGCGTCACACGAAGATACTAGTACTGCAACCATAAAGGCCTATTGTAGCCTCTTCTTAGGTCTAGGATTTAAGTGCTATCTTCAAACATTTGACAACATCTCTAGATGGGATTTCTTGAAAATATTTCCCTGTTACTACATCGCCTACAAATATCCGTGCTGTTGAGACCCAATTTGTAAAAGTGGTAGTTGCATGCCCCGTGTCCTGTTAGTATTTCGCATAGCACTCTTAGGTCGGCTTTGTTAAGTTCTAGAGCTTCTTAGGCTCGTTTTAGATTGTAATTTTGTTCCAGGAATTTCTTTCATTGTTTAATACCCCCATGGCTGTTCCAGAACTGATTCCTTTGTTTTATGATCCACTTGTGTAGGTGTAGGGCGGAAGGCCCTGTGAAAGGTATCTGAGCATATTCCCTAGCTACCATGTCAGCCTTTTCATTGTCTTCATCGTTTTCATGGCCTGGCCCCCAAATCAGATTTAGTCTATTATTTTCTGCAGTTTGTTTAGTGTCTTGTGACATTCCCAGATAACCTTAAGAGTTGAATTTGTAGCTTTTTAGCAACTTACGAACCCCTTGGCTTTCTGAGAATATAATTATCTCGATGTTATTGGGTTTTCTGCCGCTTATGTGATGTGCTGCTAATTAATTGCGAACAGCGGAGTTTTAAATATTGTTGACTCACTGCAAAAAGAAATGTGTAGGCTGCATCTTCATCCGATCACTTCAGCCCGTACTTTGTTTGTGGATTTCGACCCATCAGTATTACATTTCTGGGCTTCATCGCTCATCCACGGGGAATTGTTGTTCCATTCTCCTCTGCTTAAAGTTCAACTCAGAGGCAGATCACTTAGGTACTCGGGCCAGCTCCCAAATATTATCCACCCTTTTAAGAATCTCTAAATGTCCAACCAGGTCCCCTTCTTTGTAATTAGAGGTTCTTAAGACCTGTTTTGCAGTTTCAGCCTGTATGGCAGTGTCTAATTGAGGAATGTTTATTATTGCTTCCGGCCCTGCAATAATAATGAGCCCAAAGAAACAGCGATTGGCAAGAGTTATTCTGCGTTTGATTTCAGAACTGATGTCGTTGTTCGAGGTCACTGCGGAGCCAAAGAAGACGAAGTCCTTAACTACCTCGAACTTATATCTGCCAATACAAACGTTCTGGCCAAGGCGTCGGTTGTGAGCGGCTTTTTTTGATGACAGCATATATTTCGTTTTTCCCTCATTTACTGCCAAGCCAATTTTCGCCGCCACCATCTCAATACTCGCAAACGCGTCATTGACATCTCGCTGTGATCTACCTATTATGCCAAAATCATCGACGTACGCAAGGGGTTACGAGGATTTGAAATATATTGTGCCTCTTGTATTGCCCAGTGATTTTTTTGGACAATCTTCAACAACAATATGATGTTGAAGAAATCACACGACAGCGCATTGCCCTGCCTAAATTCTTTTTTGACATCAAAATTATCGGTAAGGGGTTCACCGATTCGGATGGAGCAGCGAGCGAGTCATCCTGCATAGTCAGCCGAGTCTAGCAGGTATGTCAAAGGTAGACATAGCGTTGTATAGCTCGTTTCGAATTACGCTGTCGTATGCGGCTTTGAAGACGACAAATAGGTGGTGAGTGTCGACTTGAAATTCATTGGTCTTTTCCAGGATCTGCCGTAGTGTGAAGATTTGGTCTATGGTGGACTTCCCTGGCCTGAATCCGCACTGATAAGAACCTGTCAGCCTACAGGCTTGAAGCGTTCACACAAAACGGCAGAGAAGATTTTGTAGGCGATGTTAAGAAGACTTATTCCTCTGTAGTCGGCGCAGTCAGAGGGGTCTCCTTTCGTGTGGATGAACGCTAGCCCTTGTATTTTATTCAGTTTGTTCATTGCATTTCTTTGTTCACTTTTTTTTCCACCCTACAGTAGCGCCATAGAGTATGGTTGGTTTAATAATTTGATTGTAGATCCACAGACTTATCTTTGGGTTTAGTCCCCATGTTTTTCCAACGAGTTGTTTTAGGGACCAGAGGGCGTTGATGGCATTTGAGTATATTTTAAATACATATTCCAGGAGAGTTTTGGTCCAGTGTTATTCCCAGGAACTTTACCTCTTCCTCCAATGCAACGCTGATTTCTTTGATTTTAAAGGTTTGAAGTTTATTCTTCTCTTAGTGAATCAAGTTATGTTTGTTTTGCTGGGGTTAATGAAGAGACCTTCCACATTGCACCAGGTCCAAGTAATTTCCAGGGCTTTTTGCATAAGATTTCCTCATGTTTACCTTTAATTATTATGGTTATATCGTCAGCATAACCGATGACAGTAAAGCCATACACCCCTATTACGTTTGTCGGTTTCGACTCTCAATCGACTTTGTTTCGACCGACTCGGGATGTCGACGATAAAATGATGACATCGACCGAATTATTTCTGAGTGATTCTGATTCTACTCAGATAGTCATAGAATTTCCCTTTTTCATTACTGATAGCTAATTCCTATTAATTTTAGAAGATGCTGGGTACGCATTAAAACCACATTTAATGACTCCATATAGGGATCCTGAACGAAGTTCGTTGGAAAGCTTATTTAATACGCAACATGCAAAGGCCAGGAATTAGTTCCATATTGGAAACCATGATCTCCATCTGTTTTTTGTCACTAGTTTTGCCCTAAAATATTTCTTATTTTATTATTCGTTCAGTGTTATTTTTGAATTAAAAAACGTACATTTTGTTCGGAATTAAATTGTGAAACACCTACCATCGATCGCAAATTTCCATACGACTACGAACGATTGCCAAATCGACAAGTATCGATTGCTATAACGATTCACAATAGCGGCGTTCACACTGTACGATTTGCTTGATGACTCGTGTTTGTACTGTCAATAGTCAATGTGAACGCTCCATACTGCAAGTCGATACGATTTGTAGTATGAAGTTCAGAATTTTCGACTTTTTGTCTTGCTTGTGTGGGTGGCCGTGTATGCGTAAAAGTCAGAAATTTTGCTTCCATACGTTTTTCACTTTTTTTGTGATTTTGAAGGGTGAACATCAGCGGACAAAGGCGATATGACGACGAATTTAGTGACAAGTTATGGCATTTCCAAGCTTGTAGATGTAATAATAGACTAGACATACTGCTAGTATGTATCTTTTCAGGACATAAATTGGTAGTGGTCAGCAAAACTCTAAATCACGATACCCCCACCTCATAGACAGGCCGGGACCGACTTCCGGCACCGAGGTACCTACCGCCAGTTGCGGGGGCTCCTGTTTCTCGTGGTACCAGATTATAGCTACCGGTGAAGCTTCCCGACCGTAAGGTCACTTCCAGATGAGCCCCGCACCCTAGAAACACTCCCAACTTTGGAGCAAGGCAGCACTCCAGCGCCTGGCCTCTTACGACAGGCATGCCTTCCATTCTCCCCAATTTGTAACAATTCGTATGTATGTAAATTAAAAAAAAAAATCGCAACCAGAGCACGCGCCGCCATGTCGCACAACCAGGGGTATTGATATTCACAACACAATATCTCTCTCGCAAATGAAGTCTATCAAACATGCAGTATAGTGTGAACGCTACTTACTTTTGGTTGTCAAGAATATCGTACAGACAAACCGTACAGTGTGAACCCCGCTAATACCAACACTTTCAATCGACAATAGTCGATTATCGATCGACTATCGACACTCACAATAAGGGCCGAAATTTCGATTGAGCTGTCAAAAAAAATAATTTTTTTTGACTACCAGGAGAACCTCTAAGGCTGCGCGCACAGTGATGCGAGATGCGATGCGAGATGCGATTCGGGAAGCGATGCGAGATGCGATATGGTGCGCACAGTGAAAGCTGCTCTGTACTGTTCTGTTGCGATGTATTCATCATCATGCGAATAATTTCTTAAATGAAAGTTTATATGTACTTATCGGGTCTTCCAATAAGGACTTGACAATGTTTTCTTAAATAAAACTCAAACTATTTGAGATATTTCAAAAACTTTACTATCGGCTGAAGTTCAATCAAAACGAATGGAACTCGACTTCGCTCATATGGCCACCGCGGGCACGTTTGCAGCGGTCGATTCGTTGGACCCAATTTTCTATGACTATGCTCTTCCAACGTCGTCGGTTTGTTGGCATAAACTAATGACTTAACGTAGCTCAAAGAAAATAGTCTAGAGGCGTTAAATCGACTGGCCCAATTCTTGAGATAACACGCTCATCAAACTTACTTTTCAATAAATCGATTGTAACGTGTGCTGTGTGGCTTGTGGCGCCATCCTGTTGAAATCACATGTCGTTCAAGTCCATTTCTTCCAATTCGGGCCAAAAATAATCGGCAATCATGGCGCGATAACGCTGGCCATTCACAGTAAGTGACGATCGTTATCGTCGACGAAAAAATATGGCCCAATAACGCCGCCGGCATGCAAACTGCACCAAACAGTTATTTTTTGTGGATGAAGTGGTGGTTCATGAAGCAAATGTGGAATTTCACCCGACCAATAACACATATTTTGCTTATTGACGAACCCATCGAGCCAAAAATGAGCTTCGTCACTAAAGATGATTTTGCGATGAAATTCATCATCTTTGCGCATCTTCTCCAGAGCCCAATCGGAGAACGTACGTCGCTTCAAATGGTTCATCGGATTCAATTCTTGAGTAAGCTTGATACGGACGCCCGAACGGCACCGATATTTTCGACACTTCGACCAACTCGTTGTCTCACTGACACGGCAACATCACAGAACGAATACGTAGACTCTAATTTTTGCACTAGACCTGTTATTGCCCGTCTACTAGGGCGAGAATTACAACTGAAAATTGGAGTTAACGCTCTTAAAGTTGCGGTCACCGACTCCAAATTTGGGTAGTAAATTTTTATAGTTTGCAGACGTTGCTTGTTCGTATACTTTACCACAATCAAAATGTTGACCTCACTGAATAAACTAAAAATGACAATTCGATGATTAGTGAAAGGGTGCGTTCGCAAATTGAATTCAAAGTTGTCAATTCCCTATTGGAAAACCCTTTATATATCCACAGTTAAGGAACGATGACAGAAAATTCTTGAAATGCACAAGAATGTCGTTCAAAATATTTGACCACACTTTGGAAAAATTTAACCTTTTACACTAGGAAACTGGACCAATTTTTCTTTTAAAAAAAATTAAATTGCATCAGAACAACAACAACAATGGATACCACTCGCACAGAATCGCTTGAAAAAGTGATCAGAAGAGTTTGTGTGCGAGAAGCTTGCGAGAGGTTTGCGATAAGCTTGCGAGAATCGCATCTAAAATCGCTTCACTGTGCGTACGTACATAAGAACACATGTGAACAGTTTTATCGCAAGCAACTGCTTCTCACATCGCATCGCATTCTCGCATCACTGTGCGCGTAGCCTAATAGTTTTGATCATGCGGGTTTTTCATCCAAATAATCCAGTATGCGACGTTTAAGATAAGAATTGAATTAAAAGACGACAATCAATTAAACGTCTACAACTTTTTTTTCTTATCTTGTATTTATTTTGATTTATTATTACTATTAATGACCTAAAATACTTTTGTCCATAATTTTCGTTTCGTTCGTTTGCCAAAAAAAAAAAACAAAACATGATTTTTTCCCTCACTCTCTATGGCTCTCATTTCTTGTTCTCTCTTAATCCAATAATGCTAATCAATTAAAGTCATATTTTCTGTTCTATTAATTTTGTTTACATTTGCCGTGTAAGTTTTTCGCTAAATTTTACTCTTTTCCCAAATGTCTAAATATTTTTTTTGTATGTTTTTTTATTTTTCTTCAATTGGAGTAGTTTTTTTTTTGTTTTCTTTTTAAATATAACCCACACAAGTTCTAAAATAAATATTACACAAGAAATTATTATAGTAATTTTCTTTACGTTTACTTTAATAATAATTTTATGTTAAATACATCATCGAGGTTCACATTCTATTAATACAATATACTTTCTTCTTTCGCTCGGTACGTCTTTTTGTTGTTTTTGTTTTTTTTTTTTTAGATTTTTTATGTTTTTGTAAAATGTAAAAACTATAACTATACTCTTGGCTTCTTTTTCATAATTCTGTTGTTTTTTGTTTTTATTTATTCATACATTGGGTAGTGAGTGACTGGAGAGTCACTGTTCTCTTTTCCACTGTACCTTTCTCTCCGCTTCTCCGGGAAGAAGGAGTCATTGTTTTGTCTGTCGTTCTTATCCGCTTTTGTTTTTTTTTACAAATACTTTAAAAATACTACTGTTTTTGTTTTTAATTTATTTTCTGCTTACTTTAAATATTTATTTTAATTAATTAAATTTAAAATCTTTATGGTGTCTGTCTTTAAAAATATACATCGCATTTTATTTATAGTTGAATTTTATACTTTCTTTATCGAGGTAATAAATACATATATATGAAACGGTAAAAAACGTAATAAAGAAAAAAAATTGTAAAAAATAGTTTTTCTTTGTTTTCTTCAGTTCAATTAAAAAAAAAATAAACAAAAATTAACTCATTAGATGTAAAACTGAAATTTAATTTCCATTGCTACAGAAACGACAACAGCTGCTTATACTTAAACTTAGTATTTTGTAAAAATAAGAAATGCACGTTTATAGTGAAAGTAAAGTAGAAAAATTGCTTAGAAAATAATCAGTAATCACTAGAACATCGTAAACATATTAGATACTACTACTTAGCAGCAAGTATTCTTCGCTTTCAAATGTGATTTGTGGTAACAACTAGAGCTTAGGTGAACGAATATATATATACTTGAATACATATATGAATAATGGCAATAACGGTAATGTAGCTAGCGTACGGGCACGATACTAGTGTACGTGGGAGTCTTTTATGTTTTTTTTTTTTTTCAAGTCTTTAGAGGATTGGAAATGAAATGCAAATTTTAAGGACGCATTAAACCCGCAGACAATGAGAGAGATCAAGCGAAGAAGCTTACATCATTCACCAAGTTTGAAAGTATAGTAGAATCTCGAAAAGATGAACGGTTCTATAACTTGTAACAGATCGGAAAAATTAACCCTTTTTCCCTTCCATTGGGGTATTCCTAAAGATTAACGCGTTGAAATATGGGTTGGAGTTATAAAGGTTTGTTTGGCGGCACTGTCGGCAAATGATAAAGTAGGTTCTGGATTAAGGACGGCGTCAATCGATGATAGGAATCTGTGCAGATGGCGAATTTGAAGATGGAAGTTTTAGTGTATTTTAGGGCTTTAGGGGGAACGAGGAATGAGAAAATGGTTTCGTACTCAGTGGTAACACTGAAGCTGACGTTGTCTCCTGCTTCGAAACCATCCGTGAAGATGAAGTGGTGATCAAGGAGTTTATTTTTGATCTCAAGGAATAGCGAACGAAATACTTCTGGGGCAGTGTGGGATTTATTATGAACGTAGATCGCTCCACAAAAAAAGGCGATCCTACCTCCTGCATGAGTTATAGAAGTACATCCCTGCTCAATACCACGTACAAGATCCTGTCCAGCGTACTGTGTGAACGTCTAAAGCCTTTTTGCACCGCACTAATCGGCAGGTACCAGTGCGGCTACCGGCCCGGCAAATCGACTATAGACCAAATATTCACACTTCGACAAATCCTGGATAAGATCAGCGAGTTTCAAATCGATACACACCATCTCTTTATCGCAAAGAATCGTTTAATGCGATGGCCGATTTCTGGATCCCAGAAAAAACTGATCCGGCTGTGTCGCGCCACGCAAAAAAATACGCCATGCACCGGGCAGCTCGGTTCTAGGACGTCTGAACCGTTTGAAACATGCACCGGATTTCGGCAAGCAGACGCGCTTCGCTGTGACTTCTTCAATTTGGTGCTGGAGCAGATAGTAAGACGGGCAGGAGTCAACAGCGAAGGCACTATCTTCTACAAGTCTGTCCAGATGCTAGGATACGCGGATGATATTGACATCATCGCGCGGTGTCGGCGTGATGTTGTAGAAGCTTTCACGACGATTGAGGAACAGGCGAAACGAGTTGGTCTTAAAGTCAACGAGGATAAGACAAAATATGTACATGTTGTTAAGCATATATAACGATCGACAGCTATAATTTCGAGGTGGTTAAGGAGTTTGTCTACCTCGGGGCAAACGTTAAATTCCACAAATGACACCACAGTGGAGATCCGGCATAGAATCGCCCTTGGCAACCGCTGCTACTTCGGTTTGTCCAAACAACTTGGGTCAAAACTCCTCCCTCGAAGACCCAAAGTCATGCTTTACAAAACGCTTATACTGCCAGTCTTGCTGTACGGAGCCGAATGCTGTACGATAAGTAGGACGGCGGGGCTGATTTTGGGTTCTTTCGAAAGAAAAATTCTGCGCCGGATATTTGGTCCTGTCTGTGAGGAAGGTGAATGAAGAAGAAGACAAAACCGCGAATTCTACGAGCTGTACACATATGTGGACATAGTCCGGAAGGCAAAGATCCGTCGACTACACTGGCTCAGCCACGTCGAGCGCAGGAACACCAATGCTCCAGTTAAGTGGGTCTTCGACTCCGAGCCTTCTGGTTTGAGAAGAAGAGGAAAACTGAACCTTCGGTATAAAGACCAAATAATCGCGGATATAAGATGACTGGTCTTGATAACTGGAAGCAATGTGGATGGAAGGCAGCTATGGCTCAGGATCAGATCCTCCATGGACTGCCGGCCTGATAAGTAGGTAAGTAAGATCTGGGATGATGACGAAGGGATGGAAGAGCCACGGGATGCGGAAGCTGGCGGGTAAAAGGGAAGGTTTGTAGGTGATGCACTTTTCGTAGCAAAGGGTTTTTTCGCCATGTATGCAGGACGGCATATTTGTATTTTTTGTTGTTCTGATCGAGTTGGTTATGTATGAGTGAATTTTTTTTCCTAAAAATAATATTCAAAATATTTGTTCTATAGTGGCAGGATCATTCAATTTAATATAGTGGAAAAATGTATAGGTAGTAGTCACATACATTTCGAACAAAAATTGTTGACTTTGTTATAAAAATAATAAATTGTACTTCTGAAAATAGCAACCGCATTAAGACAGAACTTCGAAACTTTAAGACTCAACTACGCAGGAGGTGGACAATGCATTCTAAGCACAATGAACGACTTCTAGCCAAATAAAAAGATTGGTTGGATCAAAGTTGTGCGTTCCAAAAGTCATTTGTCCCTAGGGTGGGGCTGGGAAGAAGAACGTTAGAGTTTGAGGAATGCAGTGATCAAATTAAAAGTAGGAAAACGGCTAGCTTACGCTCTGAGGTATCTGTAAATGTTTTCACTTTTGCTGCTCAGATATCTTTAAGAGCTTCAGGTAAAAATCAAGAAGCAGAACTTTTAGAGTCACCTACCTATGCAAAAAAGATTGCCTTGATTTAACTCTTAATTCACAAATTAAAAAATTGTCACCACGGGAGGCACTGTCAATGATCACTGAAGCTCAACTGTCAAGAAAACAATACGAAATCATCAGAAACTTTGCAAACGATCTGTTTCTAATAGAGCTCTCGATTTCAAGCGTGTATTTAACTACACGTATGTATACTCGTCTCACGTTCACACGTGTATTAAAAAATTATTTAAACGTGTACTCATATACGCTCTTAATACACGTGTAAATCAAAATGCACGTGTAAATAGAGAAAAAAATGCTCCTCTGAACATCTGAAGGCATGGAAGAGATCCATCAGGCACTGGCCAAAATGATCGCGTTAAACCAATTGCCTCTTTCATTCTGTTTTAGCAAAGGTTTTCTTGAATTTATGGCTGTGGTGGAACTACATGTATTTTACTAAATACACGTGTTCCTACACGGACAATTCAATTACACGTGTAACACGTGTACACGATTAGACGTGCAATAGGGAGCTCTAGTTTCCACCGTATAAAAAGATTCAGACAGAAAAGTCATTATGCTATCCTAATGATGTTTCCATCAATGAAACTAATGCTGAAGTGCCTCTTCAGTCGTTGCTTGATAACACAGCGAATCGCTTATTGAATTCCCAAAAAAATATTTTTGAATTGTGCTCTATTGATCGATCTGATGGTGGATCAATAGATGGTTTGATGGAAGTTCAAGCCATACGCAGTACAAGCAAAACTTTATTTCTGAATTTTCCGATGATAAATATATGTTTTCAACTTCCCTAGTACCTTTACGGTTAGTATTAAATAGAACAAATGAAATACCAGTTGTCTAATGGCAGAACCCCAGACCTTCCTCAACAAGATTTTGTAGACCCATTAGTCTTGAATATGCAAAAGAAACAAATGAACTTGTAAAGGAAAAAGAAAGAGAAAATTTATAGTGAAATCAGTAATTTAATATCTTCTTCATGCAAAGTCAACCACAAACCCATATTCACCATGGTTGATGGAAAGATATGCAATTCTCTTACTGAAACAAATTCTACACTTAGATGTTATTTATATAGCGCAACAACAAAAGAATTTAACAATCTTAAGTTAGCTTTTCAAAAAGGAATTACACACTTGGATTAAAACTTTCGAGTGTATGTTGTACCTTGCGTACAAATTACCGAGTTTCTTGGCGTGTAAAAAACGAAAATAAATTGATCGTTGAAGAAAACAAAATTAGACTGCAGAGTGAATTCAAGAGGAAAATGTCCCTCATTGTAGATAAACCTAAGCCAGGTTTTGGAAACAGGAATGACGGAAAGGTAGCTTGAAAGTTTTTTTTCAAAATCATGAAGCATCTGCAAATATAACAGGAGTGAATGCGGATTTAATCAGACGATTTTATATGATACTACAAACCATATCCAGCGGCTTTAATATCGACACTGAAACATTTAAAAATGATTGTCAAGACACTGCTTGTTTATATGTAGATTTATATCCATGGATGCCCATGACTCCAACCGTATATAAAATCCTTATTCATGGGCCTAAAATCGTCAAAAACGCCTTTGCGTATTGGTATGCATAGCGAAGAAGCGTAATTTATAAATAAATTGTTCGTTTCTTATTAACTACACAATCTTACACCCCATTTTTGAAACGAATCACCTAAGTAAAGAGTTTTGAGCATTCTCTTCATACAACTGGCTCCAGTGTGCGACGGATAGATTATTAAATTGAAGGCCAGATTTGGAATTCATCTTCTAGCCATCAGCGGAGAAAACCCCAGCTCCAATAAAGACTCTGTCCTGCCCTTTAAACACAAATGAGGAAAGACTATGGCTGATCTTGGTATCAATCGACAACAAATTTATAATGCAGATGAAAATGGTGTTTTGGCGAATGGTTTCAAACAAAACATTTGTTCACTCTGGCAAAAGATCAGCAGAGGAAGAAAAATGGCAAAAGATCGGTCCTCATTCTTGGATTGCACAAATTAAAGATTTTGACCATTCAAGAATTTGAGGCCTCCAATGACATGCGCCAACTCAAAGACAGCATGGATGACAAAAGACCTTTTTAAAAACTGGTTCCATAAAGAATTTGTCCCTCAGGTAATTAAAAAAAATAAATAAAATAAGGAAGCTTTATATAAATTGGACTATTTTAAAGGTAAGGGAGTTTATTAAAAACAACAACCTGCAACACCATGAATTCCAGGTCGGCACGCACCATCTTTTTGTCGACTTTAAAGCCGCATATGACAATGTTTATAGAGACGAGCTATACAGAGCCGTGTCATGTTTTAACATTCCTGCCAAACTCGTCAGACTGTGCAGGATAACTATGGAGAACTCTCGCTGCTCCATTAAGGTCGGAGGTGAACTAACCGACCCCTTTGATGTTAAAAAAGCTTTTAGACAGGGTGACGCACTGTCATCTGATTTCTTTAACATTATTCTTGAAAAGATCGTGCGGGACTCTGCGGCCAATACAAGAGGTACGATCTACTTCAAGTCCACACAATTGCTTGTCTACGCAGATGACATTGACGTTATTGGACGGACAAAGCGAGACGTCAATGAGACGTTCGCAAGCATTGAAGGAAACGCGGCTAAAGTGGGTCTAAGGGTAAATGGGGACAAGACCAAATATATGCTGTCATCCAAGAAAGACGCGCAACACCGACGTCTTGGTCAGAACGTCACCCTCGGCAGCTGTATTTTTGAAGTAGTCAAGGACTTCGTCTACCTTGGCTCGATAGTGACAAGCAGAAACGACACCAGCGCTGTGATAAAACGCAGAATAACTATTGCCAACCGCTGCTTCTTCGGGCTCAAGAGGCAATTGAGTAGTAGAGCCCTCTCTCGAAAAACTAAGGTATCCCTCTACAAAACCTTAATCAGCCCGGTCCTCCTCTACGGCGCTGAGGCTTGGACATTATCAAAAGCGGATGAAGAGGATCTTGGGCGTTTCGAGATGAAAATTCTGCATGCAATCTTTGGTCCCGTTTGTGTGTAAACGGAGAGTGAAGGAGGAGATTCAACCAAGAACAGTACGGGCTGTACAGCGACATCGGCCTAGTTAGACGTCTTCGGATCTAACGTCTTAGATGGCTAGGCCATGTAGAGCGAATGGACATCAACGCTCCGGCCCGAAGAGTCTTCGACTCCAACTCCGAGGGGCGACGCAGCAGAGGACGACCGCATTTAAGATGGCGCACACAGGTGGAAAGGGACCTCAACCAACTGGGCGTGCGGCACTGCAAGCGGTTGGCCAAAGATCGGGCCGGCTGGAGAGGCTTGTTGGTTGAGGCTCTGGTTCAACCCGAACTGTAGCGCCATCAAAGTAAGTAAGTAAATGCAACACCAGTTATACAACCAATGGATCAAAATGTAATAAGGGTTATAGAGTGGCCCCATCGACAAATCGATGTCAGATGTATGTAATCTCCAAAGGACGTGGTGGAGAAAGTTTTTGAAAAAATGTACTTTACGTGACGCTCTAACATGTCTTCAAGGAGCTTGGGACAAACTTATACCGGAAGTCATTGAAATGTGTTGGCATTAGCTGTTTACATTAGAACATTATTGTTCTGATAATCATGATGAAAATGTCCCTCTTGCCGTCCTGAAACAACGGATGCAATCAGGGTAAATCTGCCAACTTTCGACCACAATGCTGAACATGGTTCAAGAAGTTTTTCCTGACATATATATAATAATGATTTTACCCATAGAATTTAGCTGGAAATATAGCTACATACATGTAAATGTAAACAATTAAACCGTATTGAGAGGTTAAATTAACAACCAACAACGAATGAGGATCAAGTTCCTATTTATTCTGATGGTGAGGATGAACTTAACTCTGAAGAAAGTGTCATCGAAGTAACGAAAACAATAAAGCCGGCACAACGTGCTTCAAATTTGCAGAACAAACGGAAAGGAGAATGATCCACCTTTTTAATCTTAAAAGATTTACGACAAGAGGCAGTAATTAAACTTCGTTCTGGACGACTGAAACAAGTTTTTTTTTTTTATAAAAATGCTTGAATAAGACCGTGATTTTTACTTTTCATAAAGTTTTCCTATTCGGAAACGGGGCCTGTTTTATATCTATTCATCTTTTCGAGATTCTACTGTAACTACATAATTGGGCAAAAACAAATAACCAACATTTAAAGGTGCTATCGTTTAAGTCTGTATATCATATGATATATTCTGGTCGCGTCCTAGAAGATGGTACATTTAAGAGATCTAGAGGATTCATCTGGCTTAACTTAAAAAAATATATATTTTCTTACATTCCAACAGGATGCCTGTACGCTAGCAATTGGAGTATTTGAAAACAAAAACAAGAATCAAAAAAAGTCCGTTTTCTAAGGTGTATAATACATACATACATATATCTAGAGATACCTTCAACATGTTGTGGTCTTGCACAATTAAAATATGAAATAAAATTTTAAAAAGGACGAAATACTATAAGCTACATAGATGCAATTAAAGCTCATCTCTTCCAAGAGAAACGAAATGTGATAGACAAAGTTGTAAGTTTGGAAACATTTGACGCGAAAACCAAGTTATCAGCCAATCGCACCACGTTCCTGGCCTGGAAGAGTGGGAGTCTTTGAATTGTCGGGAGACGTATGTTGTTTTTTTTTTTTTTTTTTGTTCTTTATTTTTAACATTTTAGATAGGAATTACCTTATTTGAATCTTAAACGTACTGCTTGCTATAACTAGATTACATTTGGTTTTTGGGCAGCAGGCAGCTTATACCCAACAAATTGGAACGCCGGATCCATAGTAGGAGGAGGACTGGATGAACGTTTAATATGATCAGCCTGATGTGTCATTACGGCACCAGTCATGACGGCACTGCTCGATGAGCCACGACCGCGTTTTCTCTTCGGTAAAATGCCCTTTCGTGCCATATAGAAGCGAATTGTCGACACGGGTATATTGAACATATTGCTGACGGTCTGGAATGTCTGACCCTTCGATACACATTTGGCCGCCTGAGCTAATGAGGCTTCGGATCTTCGAACACGTTTGTACGAATTATTAGGACTATCCATATTCATTTGCATCATGCTCTCATCATTGTCGCCGGTGTAACTATCCTCATCGTTGGCTGCCGCATATGAATCATCTTCGGGCGAATCGACCAATGGTTTGGGATAATCTTCAAAGTGATCGTAGGCGATATTCGAATCGTCGAATGGCTCGGTGGCAACACTTTCCGATTTCATCATGATCGATTGATTGAGAAATGTTGTCTGGTCGACAACGTTAAGGGCTACCGCCTGATTTGTCACTGTCGGAGTCATTGTGTTCGTGCTACTACTGCCGCAATTGTTTGTGGCGGCCGTTGTACTGCTGGAAGTCATTGGGAGTTCACTTGAATTGCCAGCGGCTAGTTCTTGTCCCTCGAGTAAACATGTGTTTGCATCCAAGCCACCATTACTGGTTGCTGTCTCTTGCTGTGCTATGGAAGTATTTTTCATTTGCTCGACATCGGTATTGTGTGGTTCGTCGTTATCAACTCCATCTGAAGTTACGGCTTGCTGTTGTTGTGTGACATTTGGAGTCGAAGTTGCAGTTGCCGTTCGAGCTGCTCTTGCCATTTGTTTCAATTGATTGAGATTAAGTGCTGCGTCCGAGCCGTACAAACCGCGAATACGTAACGATTCAGCGCATTTCAATAGATTAGGCAAACCGGCCTGTGTTACATTCACTTCACCTTTGTACATGAAATCAACCAAAGCTTGAATTTCCCATAGCTTAATATCTCTCGGCAAAATGATGACTGGATGTTTGCAGGGATTCTCTGCCAGAATACTTTCGAAATATGACGAACAAGCGGCCAGGACTAATCGATGACAGTGTAGTTGGTGACCCTCACAGGCCAACGTTACATCAACAAATCGCTGGCCTGCCAAAAGTTGAGGGAAAGCAGCACCCAGACTACCTAAATGACTGTTCCATCGAACGCAGAATTCCTGTGAATGCGCAGTCATATCGGCTAATTATGCCACCGTGTGGCGTAAATGATTCTTGTCTGCAGTAATACGCCTAAGTGTAAATGATTTACCGTCAATTAGTTGCTGTCGATGTCGACAGTCAATGTTTGTTTAGATCCGGTGGATCGGTCGTTTGGAGTCGTATGAGTAAGAGATGTAGAGGCTACAGCGAAACCTCACTGTTTGTACACATGCAACGTTTTGATTGTGGAATTACTATCGGATACTGAAATGGAAATAAGCAAACGAAAGAAATATTTTATTTTAAATATGAATCACGAACAAGAGCCAAAGTCGCGGACACACGTGAATAGGACGATGAGAAGGATGTAATCACTTAAGATTCTATACTGCGTACACGAACTATAGGGTAGCATTACGAAGATTATCAGGACTCTGCAACTGAAAGAGCATTAACGACACATTAACGAATAATAAACACTGATAACCAAGGAGCAAAACGAAGAATCTATATTGAGGCAGAATGAAGATAGGAACAAGACAGAGTAACGATATGGACACCTAAGTCTACCTCCTCAGGAGGTGATCATCAACCACTTTGGTGGTAAATCTGCTGTACTAAAACAATGTGAATAATGTGCTGTGACTTTATTGGTGTCCCAAGTGCGCGCAAATGGGAGAACATGAAATATAACCGTTCTGAGTTATTAAAAATGGAGCGCCACATGGAAGAAAAGTGAAAAAGTATTCACTATTCAGCGGTATTTTACAATCAATAAAAGTTTTTTAGTTACAGTTCAATATTTTCATACACATTCAACGATTTAACTTCATCAATTCTGGCTCGTTTAATGGTCGTTTGAGGCTCTAAGGCAGGCATGAAACTATGGCAAATGGGTAATGGCATTTAAAAAAAAAACGGACAACAGCCTCGTCATCGAACATGTTTTCACTGTGCTTCTCCTCAGCGTGGCTCTGACAAAACCCCCTGTAGTATAATTGTCAAGGAAAGCTTTCCGAAATTCGCCGTTCGGATCCGGCAATAAACTGTAGGTCCCTTTCACCTATAGGAAAATAAAATCACACACAACATGGGTGATTGAGAGAAGCTCGGCTTTGGCGCTTCATGGACTGTAACGCCAACATACAAACATACATTGAGGGTTACAATCCAGAGTATTAAGCGCAAGACTAAAAATCGAAGTAACAGTCAAAACAACGGATTGAAGGAGAAGAATAGACTCCAAGGTCATGACGGCAGTGTGCTTTGGGATAAGCTATCCACTATACTACTATTCCGCTGTGAAGAGACACCACGAATTACACGATCATGCTGCTATGGGCATCATAAGCCTGGATACTGAGTAATACTAAGAGTAATCGCATTTGTTGAAAAGTGATTGTGATTCCCCAAGGCACTGTACTAGTTCATATGTAAATACGATATCACAATGGCAGAAATTAATAAGTTTAACTTCGAAATGCTTGCTCTTACAGAAGCAGGATTTATCGATGCAATTGTAGTATATTGGCGTTACAGTCCATGATAGGCCAAAGCCGAGCTTCTCTCAATCACCCATGTTGTGTGTGATTTTTGTTTTCCCATAGGTGAAAGGGACCTACAATTTATTGCCGGATCCGAACGGTGAATTTCGAGAAGCTTCTCTTAACAATTATACTACAGGGGATTTTGTCAGTACCCCGCTGGGGAGAAGCACCATGAAAAACACGTTCGATGACATAGCTGTTGTCGGGATTCGATCCCGTGTCATCGGCGTCAGAAGCCAACACAGTAACCACTGCATCACGGCGCTCTCGATGCCATTGGCGAATTGAAAAACATAAACAGTAAACCATGAAGCAGGTTATCCTTGTCGTCTACTGCGTTTTTGAGTTGAAGATGCAGTTTAGAAGAAGGCTCCTGTCTCGAAAAGCCACGATTACTTTTTACCAAGTCTTAAGTGGAGGAGATTAGTCGATTGGTTAGACACCAAAGCGCCAAACGAATGGACAATGCACTCCCAAATGAAGTCTTGGATTTTAATCAAGAGCAAGAACATAGCAGCAAAAGCCGAGACGAAATCAGGGAGGTATGCATTCGTGATTAAAGACCAAGATTGTTGGTTAAGGAACAAGTGTACCACGAACTTTAACACTAATTCGCATCAAAGAAGCAGAAGCAGCAACTCAGAGGAGGATAAAGGAAATATGTATATGGGCAACAGCATATTCGATATCAAAATACAAACGAAAAAAACTTGGCAAAGAAAAGTTAGAAATAATGTTGACCGTGTATAACGTGAACAGTGGAAATACCTTTGGTTGGTAATAGAAATATGTACGTAGCCAGCGAAAGGGTACTTAACAACACGTTCATGACGAAAGGAAATCTCATGCTTTCTACTTAATACTATGTACTTCCGGTCCGATCACATTGCTTTTCTTCTTTACTAGAAACTAGATAGAAATGGAGGGTTATCACAGCCTCCATGGTACAGTCTTTTACTCCAAAACGAATTTCTTAAGAATCACATTACCAACTATATGTACAATAGGAGGGGATGCAAATTGAATTATTTCCTTCGTGTGTATGTTAATTTAAATGAATAAAAAGAGAACTTTTACGCACACTCGCACCATCTATTCCTTGCTGCATAAATCAGAGCTAAAACAAAGAACAATTTAGGAAAATAAAAAAACAGGCAAGTTACCCCCAAAGTTGAAAAATAATTTAAAAATACATGAAAAGAAAACAAAAAAAAAAAAAAAAAAAACGGACGAAAAGGAAAACTAAAAGAAGAGAAGAAGAAAACACGAACGAAACAATTCTCATGGAACAAAGGAGAGACCACTTAAAGATGGTACGGCGCGACCAAATCCATTCAATCCATCCATCGCCCATATCCTTGCTACGCGAGGAACAACTATTTTCGTCTCTGGTAATATACATACAATTTTTCGTTGCCTTGTCGCGTCTCACCAGCTTCCCGTGGCAATAGGCAAGTACAAGAATAAGAGAAAAACAAGAATTAAAATAATTTCCCCCCGAATATGAACAAAGGCCACCATTTACCAAGCAAACACAAACTATAATTAAAATTTTCTAAAAATGAAAATGTACGATCTCCCACCGCAGAACGTAGTTTTTGTTTTTTCTTTCGCGTGCACATGTATGTATTGATATGTATATGGGAAAATCTGCAGCAAGGAAGCAAAATTCAATTAAATGTACACGCAACGTCGTCGTTTTGGCTCTTACAAATAAAATATTCACATCACACAGTAGGGAGAATTGATGAATTTACCAAATAATCGGCGCCCGAAACACTTTCCACATGAATTTCCGAGTGATTTACACAGGTTAGCCCGAAAAAGTAGTTAAAAAAATCCTTAACCGTGCCCGGAGACTGCTATGCCATTAATAAATTAACAAAAAGAACTGAAGAACAAAAAGGACACAAAAAAGCGAAATAAAGCCAACAATTTTTTTTCCTTCTGTTTTCCTTCTTCTCCTCCTGCAACGGCAGCAGAAGCAGCGTGTATTCGTTGTTGGCGACAGCGACGATCGTGGCTGGCGGGGATGGAATTTGTTAAATGATTTTTTCTCACTTAAATGCACAGCGATTCGTGTTGATTGATTGCGGGAATATAAGTTGATTGTTTCGGTTATTGATTTTTCCTGGAATACGTACCGTGTTCAGTCTAAAATTGCGTCTAAAAAATATATAACAAAACTTTGCAAATTTTTATTGTTTACATGACTTTCGATTGGTTCACACACGCGCGGTTCCATTTGATTTTTTTGTATATTCGAAATGACATTTGAGGTGAGTTTACAAGTGTGTCCCACGCCAAGGTGTTTCCAGTGATGCCAATATACTGCGAATTTGACAGAATTCTTGTTGTTTTTTTAATAACATAAACTCACATATCAAATACCCCGTTTACATGCGTAGTTGAATCCGGATTCAACTAGGATCGAAATCCATATAAACGCGGATCGAGTTGAAATAGAGTCGACTCGACTCGATCCAACTAGCAGAGCTGGATCGAGTTGAAAAAATGCATGTAAACCTGGGTCGAGGAGTCGAACTGACATTTTGTCTCTGTATGTGTGTGAGATATCTCTTTTGCTTCTCTTTCTTTTCGCTTACTGGTTGGCACATCGCAGGACTAACGCAATCAAAGTAAAAGGACTGTATATACATACTATCTGTCACTTCAAGTACGTTTGAACTCTTCGATCTTTCGACTACGTTGCGGAAAAACCTGGGTCGAAATTTCAACTCAGTTTCGACTCGATCTTTCGACTACGCATGTAAACGGGGTGAAAGAAATTCCACCTATAATACTTATCAGTGAAGCCAATATACCACGATTCTTAACAAAAAGTTAAAAATTTTATAAACAGAGTGACAACAGAACTTATACTGATTATTTGTTGAATATTTTTCAGTGCTATTTTTTTGACAGCTTACGCGAGCTACGTCAGCACCGAACATTGCCCCATCAATCGGAAATGCTAACGCTTACATTTCCGATGCGCGCAATACAACATTGACCTAACTAAGGCAAAGTTTAAATAAAAACAGGGAATGCTTGGGGGCGTTCAAGTATTACGTAACGCAATTTTGTAAGATTCTATCCCCCTGACCTCGACGAAGTTAAGATTGCCATATCGAAGCTCAAGTTGAATAAAGCTGCTGGCGCAGACGGACTGTCTGCTGAGCTCTTCAAGGCAGCTGGGGATGACCTGGTAGGGAGCATGCACCAGCTCATCCGTAAGATATGGTTAGAGGAAAGCATGCCCGAGGAATAGAGTCTCAGCATCGTATGCTCGATCCACAAGAAATGAGACCCCTCTAATTGCGCCAACTATAGAGAAATAAGTCTCCTTAACATCGCCTACAAAACCTTCTCTGCCGTTTTGTGTGAACGCCTGAAGCCTTTTGTAAATAAGCCGATAGGTCCTTATCAGTAAGGATTCAGGCCAGAGAAATCCACCATCGACCAAATCTTCACACTACGGCAGATCCTGGAAAAAAACAATGAATTTCAAGTCGACACTCAACACTTATTTGTCGACTTCAAAGCCGCATACGACAACGTAATTAGAGACCTTCTCTGCCGTTTTGTGTGAACGCCTGAAGCCTTTTGTAAATAAGCCGATAGGTCCTTATCAGTAAGGATTCAGGCCAGAGAAATCCACCATCGACCAAATCTTCACACTACGGCAGATCCTGGAAAAAAACAATGAATTTCAAGTCGACACTCAACACTTATTTGTCGACTTCAAAGCCGCATACGACAACGTAATTAGAGACGAGCTTACAACGCTATGTCTACCTTTGACATACCTGCAAGACTCGTCAGACTATGCAGGTTGAATTTGGAGAATGCTCGCTGCTCCATCCGAATCGGTGAACACCTTACCGATAGTTTTGATGTCAAAAAAGGATTTAGGCTGGGCGATGCGCTGTCGTGTGATTTCTTCAACATCATATTGAAAATGATTGTGCAAAAATCACTGGCCAATTCAAGAGGCACAATCTATTTCAAATCCTCGCAATTCCTTGCATACGCCGACGATATTGACATAATAGGTAGATCACAGCGAGATGTCAATGAGGCGTTTGCGAGTATTGAGTTCGAGGCGGCGAAAGTTGGCCTGGCGGCAAACGAGGGCAAAACTAAATATATGCTGTCATCAAAAAAGGACGCTCACCACCGACGTCTTGGCTAGAACGTTTGTTCTATATAAGTTTGGCAGATATAAGTTCGAAGTAGTTAAGGACTTTGTCTACCTTGGTTCCGCAGTTACCTGGAACAACGATATCAGTTCCGAAATCAAACGCGGAATCACTCTTGCCAATCGTTGTTTCTTTGGGCTCAGGAGGCAATTGAGCCCAATCAAAGCTTACTCTATATAAGACCCTTATAATCCCGGTCCTGTTGTACGGCGCAGAAGCATGGACACTCTCAAAAGCGGATGAGGAGGCCCTTGGTCGGTTCGAGAGAAAGATTTTGCGCGTGATTTTCGGGCCTATAAACGCAGACGGGGGATAGAAGAAAAGATTCAACCACGAACTTTACGGGCTGTACAGCGACATGAGCCTAGTCAGGCGTCTACGGTTTCAGCGCCTAAGATGGCTGGGCCATGTAGAGTGAATGGACACCACAGCTTCAGCTCGGAGGGTTTTTGAATCCAACCCCGAGGGACGAAGAAGCAGAGGACGGCCGCACTTAAGATGGCGCACACAGGGGGAAGGGGACTTCAGCGAACTGGGTGTGCGGCAATGGAAAAGACTAGCAAAAGATCGTGCTAGATGGAGGGGCATGTTGGTTGAGGTGCAGGTTCACCCCGAGCTGTAGCGCCCGCTAAGAAGAAGAAGAAGATAGGAAATCAAAAAATAAAATGTCTTATCGATACAGGTTCGAGTACAAGCATTAATCGACCTGGTATACTTAACAATTTACACGAGGATCGCCTAGAAAAGCCAGCATTTTTTCCTACTATTAGTGGAATCAGTAAAGTAATGAATAAAGTAGTTACCCCCATTCCAAAAGAATTTAACACGGTTGGCAGTTTCACTTGGAAGGTAGTAGACTTGAAAGATAGAAACTATGATGCAATCATAGGACAAAATGCTTTACCTTCTTTGAAGGCAACAATTCCTTGAAATTAATGGGAATAAAATAGTATTTATCGATAACGATTATCCATTTGACATAAATAACATTCATATTCTTGAACAAATTAGAGGTAATATTCTTGATTCAGAAGAAACAAATAAGATAGTAAAACTCCTAAAAGATTACATGTGTAAAAATCATCATCAGGGTTGCTAAAATGTCACACTTTGTGGTTTTTATACATTTTGCCGTAAAAAATCGTATAAAAGTGTATTAAAGTGTATAAAGCTGTATTTGAATGTATAAAGGGTATGAAATTGCATAAAAGTGTGCAGCTTGCAGAATATGCAGAATACGCCCAAAAAACTTTTAAGCCGTGGTGGTGGCCGTGGTGCAGTGGTTAACATAATCGACCGTCGAGCCGAAGGTCCATAGTTCAAATTCGTTTCATAGCCAAGAAAAAGCAATTCCTTTACGGAAAAAAGTATGCAACACAGTTGTGAATGGAAAGCGACCAAACGTACTGCTGCAGGCATAACACTCACAGTATACGATCAATCTAAATTCATCCTCTGTGTATGCAATATTAACACCAAAAGTGCATGAACGAATTACTGTGGATTATAACCAACTCGAAATTTGGTCGGCTCTCGTCCTACGTATGACAAACCACCCATGAGAGTAGGGAACGAACATCTACGACCCAAAAACCACTGCACTCCGTTCAGGTTGTGTGGAAAAACATCAACCTGCGCGAAAACTCTCCCTCTCGCACAACGTTTAAAACGTTATAAGGCCTTAGCCTTGAGTACGAGTGTGACTATAAAAAAAAAAAAAGCATACCAGCTTCTTCTATGGTCTATGATACATAGTGATTTAAGAAGTCGTTGGAATTTAAGCAAGTCCAAAATGTTAACAATTACTATTCCCTTAAAATAAAGGACTCGAATAAATCGGAGCTGTATTAAAAATCCAAATGTTTTTAATGATTTTTTTCTCAAATGCTTACTTTTAGGATTTTCATGCTTTTTTTTTAAGTTTATTTATTTTTTTTTTTTTTAGTTTTATACCTTCAGTTTTATTCCTTGCTTTCATACACTTTTATATACGTAAAAAGTGTGTAAAATGCGCCAACTATTATACGTCTACAACTCTGGTTGCCATTGAAAAAAGCTAAAGGGCTAACCATTATAGACTTAACCATATTTTTTAGTACGTTAAAGGCAACCATTCGTCGAATCGACGAAGTGATATTCAACTTCGCTTTTAAAGAAAAGTTATTAGGTAATTCTTGTGAAGTAAAATAGTTTTTGTTTATTAGGTGTTGTTTATTAAGAACAAGAAAAGAGGCCTTTCTTTTTTTTTAATTCCTGAATATTTATTTTTATTTTTTTTATTATTATTTTGTTTTTGTGGAGGTCATGGGCTCGGACTTACAGGGTAAAGTTGTTGATCGCTCTCAACCTGGCGAGATGCCAGCAACGATCTCTGTTTAAATGCCCGGGTCAAGTTGACATACGGCCACCTCGCAGCGCCCTCTGGATGGCCTGCTTAACAACCGTTGGGAGGTGAACAAACGTATGCAGCGACAAAACCCTGTGGGCGGTTGTGCGGCGGACTAACAATCCGCTCACGTAAAAAACCTAAAAATTATGAATGAGCAAGATGCCTCGGATACACGGACGGATACTCGACAACGACAACGCACGAAAAAGGAACACGATTTGCGAGTATGCTCCTGGAATGTCAGAACCCTGTACACTCCCGGAGCTGCTCATAATCTGGAAGGAATCCTCATGCAGTACAAGGCGGATATTACTGCGGTCTAGGAAATACGCTGGATAGGAAACGGTATGATGAGGAAGAAAAATTGCGACATTTATTACAGCTGTCACAAAAGATTGCACTTACTCGGATGCGGATCTGTCGTGGGAAAGCGGTTAACGTCGAAGGTCATCGACTTTAAACCCATAAGTGGTCGCCTGGCTGTGATCCGCATCAGAGGCAGATTTTATAACATCAGCCTTATATGTGCACTTGGAACTTCAACGCAAAATAGGTAAGGAGAACACCCTTGGCGGAGTGATCGGAAAGCACAGCCTCCACGATACAACAACAGATAACGGCTTCCGACTCATGGATTTTGTGACAGTTCGTAATGCGGTGATAAGTAGCACAAGATTCCCTCGTAAGCGAATCCACACAGAAACCTGGCGATCTCCGGACGGTCGAACCGCCAACCAAATCGTACCAACACTACAGTCATCACCAACAATTTTCAACCAACACATGCACTAAAAATATTGCAATGGAATATCAAAGGCTACTCAAACAATCATAACGAATTATTACTGCTTATAAAATCTATCTCACCTAAAATAATAGCCTTACAGGAAACTCACCTGACATCTATTCCATTCCCGTAAACTACTGCCTTATCACCCAAAAACAAAACCCGAGCTCATACGGTGGAATCGTTTTCCTAATCCATAGTTCCATCCTGTACCCACAAACTTACATTATTAACGGCTTTGAAGCTTTGTGCATTACAGTTACGTCTAAACTGAAATTTTCAATCATGGATTCCTATGTATATAACCCCGCAAAGTCCTTTAATACGAGCAAACTAAAAAACGTTTTTGGACCCCGACATCTTCCTCCTTTGATACTTGGCGACTTCAATGGCTGGAATTCCAGCTGCCAACTCTTGAATGCCGGTTCCCACACATACCTTAGCACCACTACACTTTCATTCATATCGACTTCTCCTTCTGTCCGCCAAGACTGGTTATCCACAGCAATTGGAACGTCCTTAACGACCGCTGTGGTAGCGATCGCTTTCCCATTATTAACGACCAAATGACCAAAAACGACCTAGACTTAAAATGGACCAAGTCAACTGGGGCCTAAACCAAAAACTCCTAGACAAACATAATTCCGAGCACTCATTAAGTGATAACTTGAACAAAGAACTTGAACTGAACGGAAGAAATTACCCTGGTGGAACAAGGAATTGGAAAACTAAAAATTGAAGAAAACAAGCTTTGGCAGTCCTTGAAGCGCAACATAGACAACATTATCCTATATAAAAAAAAGAGCCAACGCCCGATTCAAGAGGCAAGTCAAAGTTGCAAAAAGAGAGTCCATCTTCAAACTCACCTCTGAAATCAATCCCAACACTCCCCCTTTTAAGATTTGGTCCACTATAAGAACATTTTGTGGCATTACTACCTCATCCCACATTCAGTCCATAACCCCTATGTACCCCTCCAACACCAACATTACTAATCCTACCCATTTTGTTGAGCTACACATCGCAAAATATTGGTCCAACGAATCCCATGACCTCCAATTTACTCCACTCATTCCGCCAAAATAAACCTTATTTTGAAAAAGACAACACCTCTGTCGACATAGAGTTAACTCTCAATAAACTCCATCAACCGATCGAATATCATATTCTATGATAAATAACCTATCTTCTCCCATGAGAGCTAGGCTCCTCAAATGCTACAATCACATTTTCCTCCACAGTATCACCGCAATAGAATTAAACCTTGCACTAAACATTGAAAGAGAAAACCCCGCGAATGACCGTATCTCCCACCTGATGGTTTTCAACCTATCCTAGCCTCTAAGAACCCGACTCCCCAACTTTTACAACAACATCCTCAAGAGAAACATCCCACAGCGATAAAAAAACATCACCATCATCCCCATCCTTAAACCGAATTCTAACAAAACCATCACTAAATCGTACAGACCCTTCTCCCTCACCCCTTAGGTCAAACACTCTTCAAACACCAAAGTGTTTGACAAAATGATTGCCAACGGACTCTGGTGGTATGTCAGCTATATCAAACTCCTCAGTAGTCACTAGATGGGCTTCAAAAAAGGCAAATCCGTTAACGAGACTCTACTGTTCTTAGACCATCAAATTACCGGTTCCCTAAACCAAAAAAGCAACATCTTGCTTACCTCCCTTAATTTTGTCAAAGCCTTTGTCAAACTAGGTATCCACACTGTTATCAACCAAGTTAAAGCATGAAAGCTTGGTCCCAAGTCCCAACATCATTAGATATATCTTCCAATTCATGTCTAACCTGAAAATCTCTGTCCGCATTTGTAACTCCCTCTCATCCCCATACCCCTTCATAACGGCATCCCCCAAGGTTCTCCCTTATCCGCTCCTCTTTTCCTTATAGCATTCAATAAACTCTCCAGCATTTTATCCATCCACTACTAAAAGAAGAGAAAAAAAGAATGTAGCGTTCCCTAAAACGTAACATTTGCCCCACCGACATCATAAGCTACAAGAGAGCCAACGGTCTTCACCCCAATCACCCCAATAGAATTTAACCTTGCACTAAATGTATTGAAAGGGAAAACCCCCGCGATTTCTAACCTATCCCAAACTCTAAAAACAAGACTCCTCAACCTATATAACAACATCCTCAAGTGCAACATCCCACAGCAATATAAAAACAGCACCATCATCCCCATCCTTAAACCGAACTCTAACAAACCCTCAGACCCATCTCCCTCATCCCTTTTTTTTTTTTTTTGCTCAATTCCTTCGTTTTCAAACATATGTATTTGTGGTCATTCGAGCCGGATCTAGTTAGTGTTGTGCTATTCGATATAATGTCTACATTAAAGCAAAGGTACGGAAATATACAGGGTCGGTTAACCTGTGCGCGCGATTTTGTTTATTCCATTTCCACAACCAGTTTAGAGATGTTAGAGATACGGTGGAAGAGTCTCAATGATATGTGGTCGGAGTTATTCAATGTGCATCTTGAAACACTAGAGACTTGCATATCTACGGAAGAAACTGAAACGTGTGAAGCAGAATTCGCGGATATAAAACGCGTTTTTTTGAGGCGCATGCAAAATTAAATCCACATATCCGCAAGCTGCAATCGGTAAGTAAAGAGTGTTCTAATTCATTGTCAGAACAATTCGCAAGCCAACAAACCACCTTTTTGCTAAACAGTGTATCGGAAGAGTTACCAAAATTTACTGTGCCTATTTCCTCTGGTGACTATAAAGACTGGCCGTCGTTCCGTGATTATTAAAAGTCCTTTCTACGTGACGATGCAGCCAATTTGATCAAACACATAACTTTGTCCGAAGCTAATTATCTAGAAGCATATGATGCGACGTCGCGTAGCTTTGATGGTGCTCATTTAATCGTTCAATCGTTCATACAGTCGTTTTTATACCTTCTCGCGGCTTCCTCCGGTAATGTAAGAACGTTGCGTAAATTCACAGATGGTGCGGACGAAGTCATTCGAGGACTAAAGGCTATGAAATCCACAGACCGTGACCCGGGGGTGATATATTTATTGCAAAATAAACAAGGCAGGCATGGGCTTGGCTCGTCGGTTCGCGCGATGATGTGAAAATCGAAGAACTTTTAGAGTGTTGGGAGCAGAAGTGTGATGCACTAGGTAGGTAGGTAGGTTCGTAGCCTTCCCAGAATTGAGAAGAATACACATAGGCCAGGGAGGTCCGTTCTGCAGCTACAAGGGGGGTTTAGCCCCCTATTCGTGGAACCATTTTGTGCTTCTTAAGAAGTGATGCACTAGAATCCTGTCAATTGGCCGGCCAGACAAATGTTTCGCGAACGAAGAGTACTGGACAAATTCGTGTTCACGTCGCCGAGGCTAATCAATCGAACGTATAGTGTCCAAAATGCAAAGAACGACATCTATTACCACAGTGCGCCGAGTTTATATCCCTTGATGTTGATTCCCGTCGTACCTTTGTAAAGAGTTATTCACTGCGTTTCAATTGTCTTCGTGTAGGTCACTCCGCAAGTAAATGTCAATGGACAACGCTCCATCCTCCTCCATTCAATGCCTATTTCGATAATAGTTGCAGGGCGCTTCTAGATTCTGGGTCACAGGTATCATTTGCATCAGAGGCGTTGGTTCAGAGACTGGGGTTACCAGATAAACAAGCTCGCATTCCAATTTGTGGTGTTTCGTCATTCGTCAATTGCCGCCGGTCACACTAGGGTATGTGTATCAATCAAGTTATACTCTCTCGTAAATAAAAGCTACTTGTTCATGTATTAACCAAATTAACTTCAAATCTGCCATTTCAATCTTTCGATGTTTCAATGTTGCCAAACATTCGCGGTTTGGAATTGGCGGACCTATTCTTTGATGTTGCAAGTCCAGTAGATGTTTTGATCAGAGCTAATAAGATGTGGTCTGTTGTCGAAGGTGAGCAAATTCGAGCAGAAGAGACGTATCCAGTTGTCCAAGGTACCATATTCGGTTGGGTTGTGACAGAGGGGTTGCTTAATTCATGTGCATCACCCTCGACGTCGATTTATTGTTACAACGATTCTGGGAGTTAGACGAAGTAAAACCACTCCCGAAGGAGGCATTTCGAGATGACGAGGCAGAGAAATACTTCGTTAAAATATTTTCACGTTCTGCAGATGGGAAATATGTGGTTGAGCTGCCCTTCAAAACGGTTCCCCCTTCGTTTGGTGATTCGCTGATATCTGCTCTTCATCGATTATTTGTTCTGGAACGACGGTCCTCAAACGATAAAACCCTGTATACTTTATATGCGAGTTTCACGCAGGAGTACAAACGTATGGGTCATATGGTTTAGATAACACCGAAGGAGATAAATACCAAGGCTGGGGAGCAATGCTAACTACCTTACCATGCAATCTTCAAACCAGAGAGCTCCACAACGAAGTTGCGCGTCACCGTCGATGGCTTAGCTCGAGATTCATCCGGAAAATCTCTCAGTAGTTAGTTGTTTGAAGGACCCCCTACTCACAGAGATTTATTAGACGTTTGTTTGCATTTTAGACAGCATAAATATGTTTTCTCTACAGACATCGTCAAAATGTATCATTGTTTGGCGGGAAAGCCCACGGACAAAATTGAACACTCTCGGCTTCGCACAGTAACATACGGCACGGCATCGGCTCCATTCTTAGCCGTTCGAGTTTTGAAGCAGATCGCGGAAGACTACAAGGTTCAATACCCTAACGGTGCCCGAGTCCTTCCTTAGTAATGATGTCTATGTTAATGACATCATAACTAGAGCGAACTCCATAGATGAACTAGTCAACTTGCAATCCGAAGTCAAAGTTGAGTTGTGAAAATGGAGTTCGAATTGCTTCTCTCCTATCGCGGTTGAAGAAGGAAGATTGCCAATTTTCCTTACTATCCTGGAGAGAGGTAATGATAACATTTATACTTAAGGCGGCAAAAACCACCCACACAACTGCCAAAAACCATAGACCTATCAGCCTCTTTTCTTTTGTTCTTAAGACGCTGGAGAGTCTGGTGGATTTGTGCATTCGTGCAACCCTATAAAAAAGTATGCTTTCGACATCGCAAAGTGCCTATTGTAAGGAGAAATCAGTAAATACTTTCAACAGCAATAAAGCACTAGCTATCACCAATGCATTAAGCAAGCTAGAAGCTAATGGTAATATAATACCATTGATTTTAAGGTTGATTCACTAGAAATTCGGCTGCTACTACACAAAAAGGGCAGTAAAATGTGGCCCACCACAGGGAGGAGTACTATCGCCGCAATTTATGACTGCTGAGTCTGGTGGACATAACAGTGTAGATCTAACGATGTCAAACTTCCAAGTAGAGTACAAAGGATGGCCCTGCGAACAACCCCTACCACCGTCCTCGAAACGATACTTCACCTACTTACCTTGGATCTTTTTGGCAAAAAATCGGCGTTGCGACTTAAGGATTCAGCTCATTGAAAGTTCTCCGAAATAGGGCACATTGGTATTCTACGCCAAAACAGTGAATTGAGCGAAGCCACGAACTGGACTTCAAGATTCTATATAAAACAACAATTTCCAATAGGCGACAATGGGATGACAATGAATTCCCAAGCAACGGTATTGCAATGGAAATATACACGGACGGGCCCATGAGAGGCAATGGTATGGGTGCCGGTGTCTATGCACCGACCCTGAAAATCTCCCACTCCTTTAGAGTAGCGAACCACTGTAGGGTATTCCGAGCTGAATTAATGGCAATTCATGAGGCTGCCGACTGACTGTCTTTGAGATCAATGGATTACAGTGACATTGTCATCTATACAAACAGGCAAGCGGCAATAAAAGCACTCGAATCGCCAATAATAATATTAAAACTGGTCAGGCATTGCCGCAAATTTCTAAATGATTCATTCAGCAGCTGCACTGTTACGTTGTGCTGGGTACCTGGTTATAGTTATATATCAGGTAACTGTTAAGCAGGCGAACTTACCAGATTAGGCACCACACTGGAGACTGTTAAAGGGAATATCCATCAACCGATGGAAAAGCTAAAATATAAAATCTCGAAAGGGGCACTGCAACAGGAAAATGAGAGGTGGCATGACCTTGATAATTGCAACTACGTGAGACAGACCTGGTCCAGGTACTGTCCATGTAGAACCACTAGCCTGCTAGAAAAAAATCCACTGGCAATGTATAAGCAGTTAGAGTCATAATAGGACACTGCGCTTTAGGTGCGGTACACACCTTCGAACAAAAGTGACGATCAAAAGTGACGTCAGTTTTGAGTGAATGCCTCACGTACAAACTGTAGATCTTGTTTGACACGCAAAACATCATTTAAGTACATAATTTCGCGCAGTCACCATGGACAGCGAATTTGTATTTTTTCATTAAATTCACTAATTCCTGGTCATTTTCGTCTTTTTTGACCCGACGTACATATATATTCTGGACACATTACGTCCCAGAGACAACGGTGGGACTCGTAAATATTTATAAATTCCTCGAGAAATTGTCTGCTCTCATCCACTCCCATCCATGTCCAACGCTTGAATGACACACTGTCGATCAAAACCAACATGGTCGCTGATCGTCATGCCTGTGCTACTACGCGGCGCGGCGACAGCGCAACTACAAACGCCGTACCTGTCGAATCCATATTCATTCAATGGAATTATATGGAGTAAGTCACGTAGTGCCTATCATAACATTCATATCTGAACGCCGCTCAAAGTTGGTGTTGATTCTCTGAACGCACAAACAAAAGTGAAAAAATGCTCTGAAGTTGTACGACAACTGTTCACACCTTACGACAAATCGATCAAGCAAGTCAAAAAGTTACAATATTTGAACTTCCAAACGACAAATTTGAGGACATGTCGTACGACCGTTCACACTCGCGATTTGGCCCGTCAAGCAAGGTCATCAAGCAAATCGTACAGACAAATCGTATGGTGTGAGCCCCGCAAAATGAACAAGGTGGAAAAGTTTCGTACGTCTGCCCTGTGATCCCCGCAGGGGTTGGTTTTTTTTTTTTTTTTGTTGTTATTACACCGATACTATGCGTGTTATTCTCCGTTTAAAAACGACGCTTTTGACTAACACAATGATAGTCTCAGACGTCGATCTGTAGAGTCAAGACGTCGGTACCAGGTCGGAACAAGGCAGAATGACATAGTCAAGACGCCGTCAAACCGAAACGCGTTTGTAGGGGCTAGCTGTCAAAGTACCTGTCAAGGCCATCAGATTGCCATCTCTATGTATTTATCTATGCTCGTCACTTTTGATCGTCAAACCATCATTCACATGTACACACTATCAGTTTTGAGTGACACTCAACTAAAATGCCACTTTTGATCGAAGGTGTGTACCTCGCTTTAGGCAAACATGCCGCTTGATTAGGACTGCCATACAATAACTAGTAACAGGTGTCATGATGAGGAAGAGGAAGAGTCTGCATCCCATCTCCTATGCAATTCCCCTGCCCTAGCATTCTCAAGAAGACGATTTCTGGAAGAATACTTCTCGGATCTATCCAAAAGGAAAATCAAGCAAACAATCGAGTTTTATCCAAAGTAACGGTGTGTATTCCAGGAGTAACGGTGACCAAGCACCATTGACCTGGTCTAAGTGACCCCCCAAGGGATTAGGAAGGAAAGCCACCTAAACAACTAACCATCTATTCCCATTATCCAATTCAGCTCCATCTAATCTCTCAGTTAGTGGCCGTTCGATATGCTGCCTGTCAAATCATCGAGAAACTCACCACTCCAACTAACATTTTCCCACTGGCAGCCATCGACACTGAAACGTACATTTTCGCCTGTCATTTGTCGGATGTACAAGTTTTCTGTTGGTCGGTAGGCAACTAATCAATATGTTAATAGAGTGAAATCAAGTGAAAAACGAATTTAAATTCTCGAAACTGACACAACAAATAAGCGCTAACACGGTAATTAAATCCTAAACAAAAATTATTACTTTGTGTAAATCTGACGAGAAATACTCCCCAAAATTCCAAATCGATTGGCGGAGAACGAAAAGGGAAAAAAGGTTTAAGAAATTTTCCACATAACTCACGCATACTCCTACATTTAGTGGTGTATTTTGCCGTTGTTCCGTTCTTCCTTTCTCGCATTTCTCCTTTTTTTGTTTCTTTTTTATATTCGCACTGCTTTCAAAGGCGAGAAACATTTTGTTTATGTGGCATTCGTGGAAGTGGAAATATGAAGGAAAGCAAAAAAAAAAGTAGAAATATCCCATTCCCGGTGTTGTGCTCGTGAATTCGTTGTTTTGTGGCAAAATTGCATGAGTGTCCGTAAAGGACGAAGCTTAAAGTTTACGTGGAGAATTTTCGGGCGGAGAATTCCTATAATTACGGTTGAATATGCTCTAATAAGCATTTGTTACAACATTTTTATTATCATTACGATTCGACAACAGTATGGTGCTCTCTTTCTGACCGGTTACAATTGCAAGTTATCGAAGTGCAGCTGTAGTCTTGTCGCATATTGGACAAGAGAATCCAGTAGTATAGTGTCAGAGATAATTGAATTAGTACACCCCTTGTAGTGGCGAAAATATCCCATTGGGAAATTATGTCAGCGTTGTCTGCTGTCTATTCTAGCTAAACACTGTTTTCTTAGGGCTAAGCTTGGTTCTTTGGGCGAAGGACTGCAATTGTTTTTCGTTGTCCCCTTGAGGCTATATATATTGTAGTAGCTACTACAATGGTTCTATTGACCATTATGTTTTTAATTTCTTGAGCTTAGAGGTTAGGTTTAATAACATTAACCCTGAAAGCTTAAAAGTAGTGATGGGAAAGTCTGATGCCAAAAGGTTCCTAAGCGCAAGCATTCCACAAGAATGTATTTCACTCCCACGCCGCGTACATTTACTCGGTATCTTACATAACAGTATGTGGTCGATGGAAATAAAAGGGATATGAGATTCGTGGGTCCAACAAGTGGTTTCTTAACGATTAATATGGAAGCCTGAATAGAATTTAAAAAAAAAAATTTGTTAAAAACAATTGTTTTTTATAATTCGTTTTAAATGTTCGGTGTGGTGGTCAACTTTTACGCCGAAAATGGCAGATCTGCGTACGGTATTCTAATCATGTAGGATTGCTTGCTCTTGAACAAATACTCAATTTGGTATTTTCAGTGCCAATTTATGTAGGTCTATATAATGTACCATAAGGAGAAGTTAAGAGGATATGGATCTAATGATTATTGAAGGCATTTCCTCTGGCCCCGGTTTGAGTTTCGGCATTGGAACCTCTGTACCTACCGTCGTATCAAATTATTTGGTTGCTCATGGCTTTTGTATTCACTTTGGCGCTACGGTTCACTTAAATCATCGACAAGAGGGGCGTGCTTGACTCTAATGGCCAATCGATGATACAAATTTTATTTGTTCCGTGCCCTTTTCGAAACTCACATGACTGTTCATCTCTTACCACCCATTGAATGGTTATCATTTTCTTGACGCTGTTATGGATTTCGTTAAACTTTTGTCTGTTGACCCTTTTCTTATGAGGCCGCAGTGTTTAGTGTGTTGGACTCTGATGCGCCATGAGCAAGCCCGGGTCCCGATAACACCAATGCCACCGAATGTTTATTTTGCGGCTTCCCTCATTGTAGTTTAATTGTCACGAAAAAGCTCGACTCACACCGTTCGGAATCGGTATTAAACTGTAGGCCTGGGTGAAAAATAAATCACAAACAACATGGGTGATCGAGAGAAACTTGGCATGGGCTGTAATGCAACCAAAGAATAAGATTCTATCCTTGCCCTGACAAATACTTTAGCACTGCCAATATCCTAGAGTTGAAAAATTTCTTCAAAATCAGGTGTTGCAAGATTTTTTGACGCTTGTAAAAAATCACGTCATTGAGCGGTTGACGAAGTCGAATTTACAACCTTCTGAAGTCGGAGGAAGCTCTTTCTAACCGCGTTCCTGATTTTATTATAATTTCCGTAATCTAAGAAAATTTCCGATAATTTTTGATTGATTGATTGAATTTGATAATTTTTGATAGAAGAGTTGGCCATTTTCCTTAGCTTTTCGTGAACTCATTTGAAATCTCCATGTAAAGTAAGGTTCACACTATACGATTTGCTTGACTACCAAATAATGCCTAGAGTTCACACTCTGATGGGGATGATTATTGATGAAATACTCGAAAATGAAGAACAAAAAGGAAAAAAGCGAGTACGGATTAAACCATGAGTCGAAAAACGTAATAATTTCTCATCGGTAGCATTGTTGAGAGAACTTCACGAAAATTCGCAATAGGATTTTCGTAATTATTTGCCGGTGGATAGTAACGTGTGATGAGTTACTGAAAAAAATAAGTCCTCATCGTTCATTCCGCTCAAAATTGATGTTCATTCTCTTAAGTCACAAGCAAAAGTGAAAAACTGCTTTCGCACTGAAGTTGTGCGACAACTGTTTACACCTTACGATAAGTCGATCAAGCAAGTCAAAAAGTTGAAAATTTTGAACTTCCATACGACAAATCAGACGACATATCGTACGACCGTTCACACTCTACAATTTAGCCCATCAAGCAAATCGTACAGTGTGAACCTCGCAAAACAAATTTCCCACACACCATTGAGCACTCTCCACAAACACCGCTACATCGTTCACCAAGAGCGAAAAGGAAAACCCTTCTCAATCGTTAACCATTCCACGTACCGTCATACGAGTAAAGGGGAGAATGAATTAGATAAAAAGAAAGAAACAAAAAACGAAATTTAACTGTCAGCCATGTTGGGTGGTAGATTTCTTACGGACACGGGTTACTCTCGACGTCGATCATTCCGTTCCATCAAAAAAACTTAATTTTTTCTCTAAGTTTCACTGTTTTTTTCCTCATTTTTCTCGTGTATATTCTCAAGAAACAAATTCCAATTGCAATGCAAACGAAGTAGTTTAAGTTATATTTCCAATTTTATGTTTTGTTTTCTATTAAAGTTCCAACGGTTCCAGCGCTATCGAGAGAGTACGAATAAAATATATAAAAAAAAAAACTAAAAGCTACCATCAACGAAAAAGAAAATAAAACGAAAATCGAGAGAAGAGAAAATTTTTTGTTCAGTTTTGTGTAAAATTGTTTGATTTTTTTTTTTAGTCCAAGAAAAGTACATAACTGTATTGAAACGGCTTAGCCGGGAAGTGAGTGATTAAATTGTATTGAATTTGAAGACAGCAGGTTATCCGAGTGACGAAGAAGTTGCAGCCGTCGAAGCAGAGGAGCAAGTCAAAATGACGCAAGTTCTACCCATACGCTTTCAGGAGCATTTACAGGTGAGCAATTAAATGAAGTTTTCGTTACCAATTTCCTGTCATCGGCTTTAATGACCTAACGCCCCTTTTTCACTTAATTTTTTTCCCCTCATTTTCCATTATCTCTTCTCGGAACGGTGGTGTTTAGACTCACCCACATCTTCTTTTGGATGTTATGCTTTCTCTTCCAGTTCTTCCTGCTTTTTTGGTTCGGAGCATTTCGTTGGTGTTTTGTGAATGGTTACACTCTGTCGATAGGTTTTTTTTTTCTGTTTTTCTTCTCTTGGCTAGGTTTTGACGGCTGGGGATGAATCATCGTATGTTGTCATTATAGCCCAGTGAGAGAAAAGAAAATCACAAAGTTGATAACCAAATGATATATCAGCGGAAGGCGAGTATGAAAGCATCAAGAATGCGACGTTAACCCATTTAATTAGCCTTTCCAGTAACAGAGTACCATGTCATCGGCCTTTTTTTGACCTTAATTAATCTAATTAATTCGACCATGATTCCACTATTCAGCCCGCACAGATTTAAAACATCTCTCTGTACACTATGACTAAGAGTGCGCTTCCAAGCACGCAATATAACCTTCACCTCACAGTAAATGGCACTCAAGTGTACAAAAAAAAAAAAAAAGAAGGGAAATCCAATAAACAGCGAGACCATGATAAAGAATTTATTTTCGGTGCCATACCAATCACAATCACATTCACCGAGAGTCGAATAAAGAGGCGTTCGTTCGATGGTGGGATGAGATGAATGTGAACTCCCATTTTTTAGTGCATAGGGCACCGCTAGATGGACGGTTTGCAACGGAGCCGGGTGTCAGCATTTCGAATAACATGAAAACCTGTTTATTCTTTTTTTTATTCAATTCAGTAATTTGTGGTTGTGTATAGTTAGTGGTTTGTGAATGTGTTTGGTTTGATTAGTGCTATCCGTACAGTTGGTTAGCCGCTGATGTGGAACAAACATATGTACTTGTACATGCTTACATTCATCGTGAATCAGAGACATTGTTGACATATGTATGTACATAAATACGATTAATATGACTGAAGAGCTGCTGAGGACAGCAGATAGGTGTCTCTTCTGAATTATTGGCTTAGTCGATATAATAGATTAATGGGGTTGGTGATATAATATCGTGTTTATTGCGGCTTCTGCAACATACAACTAGATTTGAACATCCAAACATCCCTAATGTCAAAGGGCTTGTTGGCCTTCTTGAATTACCATTTACCTGGGTCTCCAAAACACTTATGTACATACATGGGTAGCTAACCCAATTGTTCTCTGTCCTATGGTTGGCAAAGTGCGAACCATATGATTAGCAACTGGCTGATTTTTTTATTTAGCAGTGACCAGGATGACAATAGGTTATTTTGCTTCAATCAAATTTACGTTATTATGCGGTAAGAAAATTTGGAAAGTGGACAAGAGCAGCATTTAGAGTCACTTCTTATTCTGTGTCTATCAGGTCACGCAGGAGAAGGACTCCTGGTCATATAGTACTTAAGACTTTTGATCGCGATCCATCACATTCGAAACAATTCACTGAAGCGGTTTGTACTATTTTCGAAGAAACGATTTCATCATACCTAGCAAAGTTGAAATTTAAGAATATAATACATGGAGGCTTCTGCTATTGAAGCACTCAGACACCTGAACTGTCGAATTTGGGACGATACCAATCCACATGAGCATCCAATCATTCCGAACACTGTTTGGCGTCATCGATCCATAATTCTTTGAGAACGACGTTTGCCAGGCCATCGCCATCAACAGCGAATGCTATAACTCGGTGGTTACCAACTTCTTTCGGCTTGAAATGGATGATATGCACACTAACGACATGTGGTTTCAACAGGACGTGCCACACAGCTCAACAGCGAGGGTATGGTCATCTCACGTGGAGGTGGAGCCTCCTTGCAGGAGGCTTGAAAATGGCACCCAGGCTCTTCGAAACTGCGAGGGTAATCTTGTCACGGACCCGCAGGGAATAGTGGATGTATTTAAGCAGCATTTCCAGCAGCTGCTTAACGAGCATGACCAAGAGAGAGTGGTAGGGAACGAGGAAACATTTTTTTTATTATTTTTTTTTAATAATAATAGAATTGCGTTCTTCTCGGCAAGAGCCGGAAGGCACCGATTCCTGGATATACAATATCCATTCATTCGGCTCTGAGGCTATTCCCTGTCTTGCTGAAAGAAGAATCTACAATATTCATTATATTACTGGTAGGGAGTATGCACCAGATCATCTGCAGAATTTGGGAAGATGAAAGCATGCCCGACGACTGGAATACCACCTCTATATGCCCCATCCACAAAAAAGGCGATCCTACCTCTTGCAAGAACTATAGAGGTATATCCCTGCTCAATGTCGCATACAAGATCCTGTCCAGCGTATTGTGTGAACGTCTTAAACCATTTTGCACCGCACTAATCGGCAGCTACCAGTGCGGCTTCCGGCCCGGCAAATCGACTATAGACCAAATGTTCACACTTCGACAAATCCTGGAAAAGATCAACGAGTTTCAAATCGATACACACAATCTTTTTATCGATTTCAAAGCCGCATACGACAGCATTCATCGCAAATGATTGTTTGATGCGATGGCCGAATTCAAGATCTCAGGAAAACTGATCCGGCTGTGTCGCGCCACGCTAAAAAATACGCGATGCCGTGCAACTCGGTTCTAGGACTTCGGGACCGTTTAAAACATGCACCGGATTTCGGCAAGGAGATGCGCTGTCATGTGACTTCTTCAACCTGGTGCTGGAGCAGATAGTGCGACGGACAGGCGTCAACAGGGAAGGCACTATCTTCTGCAAGTCCGTCCAGCTGCTAGGATACGCGGATGATATCGACATCATCGCGTGTTCTCGCCGTGGCACTGTGTTGGTCGAGTTGGTCTTAATGTCAATGAGGACAAAATGAAGTACATACTGTCAAGCAAAAACCAACCGTCGCTCACCACCTGGGACAAAATATAACAATTGACAGCCACAATTTCGAGGTAGTTAAGGAGTTTGTCTACCTCGGGGCAAACGTAAATTCCACAAATGACACCACAGTGGAGATCCGGCATAGAATCGCCCTTGGCAACCGCTGCTACTTCGGCTTTTGCAAACAACTTGGGTCAAAACTACTCACTTGCTGTACGAAGCCGAAAGCTGGACGATATGCAGAACAGCGGAGCTGATTTTGGGTTCTTTCGAAAGAACGCCGGATATTTGGTCCTGTCTGTGAGGAAGGTGAATGGACAGGAAGACATACGAGCATACGAGGAAGACAAAGATCCTTCGACTACACTGGCTCGGCCACATCGAGCGCATGGACATCAACGCTCCAGCTAAGAGGGTCTTCGACTCCGAGCCTCCTGGTTCGAGAAGAAGACGAAGACCGAACCTCCGGTATAAAGGCCAAGTAATCGCGGATGTAAGACAGCTTGGTCTTGATAACCGTCAAGGATGGAAGGCAGCTATAGCTCAGGCTCAGATCCTCCATGGATCGCTGGCCTGATAAGTATATTCATTACGTAATGGCAACAATAGCTCTCTACACATGCAAGAAAGCTCTAGGAAAAAAATGGGGATTCAACCCCAAGATCACCCTATGTCTCTACATCACGGTCGTTAGACCCATACTAATGTATGGAGTGATAGTCTGGTGGACTGCACTGGACAAGACAACATACCACAAACAACTCGAGAAGGTACAAAGGATGGCTGTATGTATGTGCATTACCGGGACCCTCAGGTCCACACCAACGGCTGCACTTAACATGATACTAGACCTTACACCATAAGGCAAGCAAATTGCCACACACACGGCCATAAGACTAAAAGCCAACTCGAAATGGTCGAGCTATGCCACTCCTCCATCCTGCAAAACACGATAACTATGGCAGAAAACTTTGTCTTGGACAAAAACTTCACGACGATATATCCAGACGGACAAAACTGGACTCTCCAAACTCAACCCCGCAGAAAATGCGTGGATTTTTACACTGACGAGTCTAAAACCAAAAACGGGGTGGGCAGTGGAGTATTCTGCAAACAGCTTAAGCTGAACAAAGCTCTAAAATTACCAGATCACTACAGCGTTTTCCATGCGGAACTCTTGGCAATAAAAGAGGCCTTGTCTTGGCTGAAATGGAACGTAATATCCACCACGGATATTCGTACTCTCACAGACAGTCAAGCAGCCTTAAAGTCATTGGAGTCCTATGTGTACACATCAAAATCTAGTCTCGACTGTCGCCTATCTCTTAACGAGATGGCAGAACAGTTCAACATACAGCTTATCGGGGTACCGGGACATATCGACATTACATGAAATAAAAAAGCCGACACACTCGCCAAACAAGGAACGACGCTACAATCAATCGTGGCTAGTGAGGGAGTACCCCTTACAACCATTAAACATAATCTGACCAATCTCGCCAGGGCCGAGATGAACCCAGGGACATACCTGCGTCATCACCAGGCAAATCTGGCCTCGGCTTGACAGTCAACGAACAAGGAGTATAATCTCCCTAAAAAGAACTGACATCTACAAAGTCATCGGTGTCATCACAGGACACTGCCTCATTGGCAGTCACGCACATAAACTAGGAATAGTTCCGAATGATTTCTGCAGAAGCTGTCAGGACGAGGAGGAGGTCGAATCCAGTCATCACCTTCTCTGTACCTGTCCAGCATTTTGCAATATCAGGAAACGTTACCTAGGCTCCTACTTCCTTAACGGTCTGACAGATGTTCTGAAAGTAGGGATACCTGATCTTCTTAACTTATTAAGAAGCACAAAATGGTTCCACGAATAGGGGGGCAAAACCCCCTCGTAGCTGCACAACGGGCCTTCCTGGCCTATATGCATTCTTCTCAATTCTGGGAAGGCTACGATCCTACCTATCTACGTAACGGCATCGGTAGGCCTTCCAAACGCCTGGAAGTATAGATGATATCTGACACGCACTTTGTTTTATTTAATTTAAAAATAGGAAGCGTTTGGTGAAAGACCCTGTATAACCAGACGAATGCCTACTACCACAAACGTGTATGGTCGTTTTAAAAAGCAACCAACAAAGCTACTCAAATACTAACTTTTGCCTTACACCTCGTAGGGTTCGGTAAATTGACTAAACGAGCCTAGCGTATGTCTTTTTTATTTTTATTCTAGACAACCACCGGCAACATATGATTCACATTTCCAAATATCCTATTGGCGGTTTTGTAGAGCTGCATTTTGTCATTATAAAGGAAAATGTTCAATGGGATTTGGAAATGAATTTAGAAAACAAGTTCGCATGCATAGAAAATAGTTTATAACATAAAAGACTCACCCGTATGGATCCATTCCAATTTTCTTTGATTCTCACACGCGATCGCGAACACCGATTTCCCGAGCACCGAAAACCAAGCCCGATACCGATTCTTGCTCCAAGATTTACTTAAAATACACAAAAAACACACAAACAATGCACCATTTCATCACCAATTAGCCTTTCACATTTTCACATTTTATTTTCTTTCTCTTTACTTTTTATTATATTTTTTCACACTTTTCACATTTGCACTTGCACAACACACCATTTTCAATTACAAATTTAACAACAAAGGGACAAGATGGATTTAAGAAGAAAAACAAATACGAAAACCTTATTAACGACGAAAAAATCTTGCGAACGAAACGACGGACGTCTTTGAACAATTACGAATAAACTGGTCGAAATATGCACAACCGACATGCACGAACATGTTTCAATTGTGACATTTTCGTCTATTTACCAAAAACAGAAACAAACTTAAAGCTGGGGTTTGAGTCTGAGCAACATGTTTACCAACTCATTCTCCTTGAGAGACATGAATGAGATTTTTTCATAACAAGTGGAATCATTCATATGGTCATGCACTCTAAATCACGAAACTGAGCTGAACGGTTGTGGAGAGTAGAAATGCCGGGGCTGACAGAAGAGAATGACGTGATTGAGTGCATAATATTCGAATCACTTATGTTGTCATTCACTCACAATCACGAAACTGAGTTGAGTTGATGAAAAGAAATGAAATACCGGGGCTGACAAGAGAATGAGTGAATGATGGGGGAATTGACAGTCGAATTTCCCCTAAAGTCTCAGCAGATCAACTTGACATAGGTGAATGATCGTTCTTGAATAACTCAATTGACAATCGGTCGAGTTTCTTTTTATTTTTTGCCGTCAGTAAAAATGTCAAAAGCTCAAGTATAAAACGGCGTTAAAATGAAAATGATGCTAAAAGGCGACGATTGACAAGAACAATTCTATGTTTTGTTTGACGTTAATGTGTTCTAGCCAAAACGTCGTTACAGTTGTTTTGGCACCACTTAGTGAGTCGTTCATGCTAACAAAATTCTCTGTGATGCTTCTTAGGATTTACACGACGGTTATGCTATATGTATGTATGTACATGTCCTTCTTTGGCATTGTATCGCTTATGACATGCAGATGCTTCTACAGTGCTCCACAAAAGTCTGCGTACGGTGAAGTAATATGGAAAGAAGATACTTTTACTGCCAAACCCTAGGTGATCATTTCCTTTTTTGGGTATATTCCAATAAAACAATGCATAAGGTATTCATTTTTGGAAAACGTAATCTAATATTATTATTCATTAAAAAAAAATAACAAAAACAATAAACTGAGTGGCAAAATTCAGTCCACAAAAGTTTGCGTACGGCTGTAAAAGAAATGGAAAAAATTAAAAAAAAGTGAAAAAATATCATTATATCTTATTACTTTCAATGTTAATATTTAGTGGGATATCCTTTCATCCTTATTATTTCCTTTAGACGGGTTTGCATTGATGCTACCAATTTTTCTGTTAAAGAAGTGCTTATGTTATTCCATTCAAATAACAAAGCTTCTTTTAGCTGCTCTCTATTATTGATATCGTGGGTGCGGATCATCCTTTCTAAAGCATCCCACACATGCTCTATGGGGTTGATGTCTGGACTCTGTGGTGGGGTTTGTAGCATGTGGGGAGTGTTAAATAATAACCACATACGCGTATTGTATGCGGTGTGTTTGGGGTCGTTATCTTGCTGAAAGTGGTATTCGTTGGATATTCCCAACATTTCAGCACTTGCTCTTAAATTCTTTTTGAGGATATCAATATAAACGAACTGATTCATTATGCCCTCAATAACTTCTAACTTGCCGACCCCCGATGACGACATACAGCCCCATACCATAACACTTCCACCACCGTGTTTCACGGCTTTTACCGTTTTCGTTGGATTATGGGCTTCATTTGGTTTCCGCCACACTCTTAAACGGCCATCCGATCCGAAAACGTTAAATTTGGATTCATCGGAAAATATAACCCTACGCCAAAAGTCTGGAGGCTTGGTTACATATTCCCTTGCAAACGCGAGCCTTTTTTGCCTGTTAATTTTGTTGATCAGTGGCTTTTTTCTGGGTACACGTGATCTAAATCCCATTTCCACTATGCTTCTCCTTACCGTTTCCGCATGCACTTTGGTATTGTGGAACTCCTGAAGTTGAGTGCTTATTTTTCTTGCAGTTGTAAAGGGTTCTTGGATTACTATCCGCTTGATTGCTCGCTTATCTCTCTCAGAGAGCTTGGATGGTCGGCCAGATCTTGCTTTTGTTTGTATCTGTCCATCGTACCTGAAGCGGTCAATTGTTCTTTGGATTGTTGACTTGCTTCTTAAGGTTTGTTTTGCAATTTCCCCGTAAGACATTTTTTCTTTCACGTACAAGTTAATAATGGTCTGCCTCTCGTTCAAGCTTAACTCTTTTTTTGCCATTTTAATCATTTTCCCACCCAACTGAAATAAAGCGCCACTTGATTTTGTCACGTTTAATGGCGAGTAAGCTAACATGAATTACAGTTACTAATTACAGTTACCTTAGTCTTGCTTAATGAAGGAGTGTTACCAGCCGTACGCAAACTTTTGTGGACTGAATTTTGCCACTCAGTTTATTGTTTTTGTTATTTTTTTTTTAAAAATAATAATATTAGATTACGTTTTCCAAAAATGAATACCTTATGCATTGTTTTATTAGAATATACCCAAAAAAGGAAATTATCACCTAGGGTTTGGCAGTAAAAGTATCTTTTTTCCACATTACTTCACCGTACGCAGACTTTTGTGGAGCACTGTATGTACATTGTGGTTTTTTGTTCGATGTACTAGATGGCTAGTTGAAGGTCGGCAGACTGGCCAATTTTTGATTCTGACAACCGCTTAAGGCTAAGGCCACGCACTGAGCGGCAAGTGGCCATTTATTGAGCGGCAGTTCTCAGCGATTAGTTGTGAAAATGTCGTTATAGAGTGCTGCTCGTCAGCTTTGTATCCCGCCGTATCCGAGGCTTGTTGTTGTTTCGGAACAAGTAGGTGTAATATTACCCCTAAGCACAACCCCCAACCTGGAGGGCCAGGTTCCTCTTTCCCCAGGAACAAGATGTTGGGTCGCTGCACACATTGGTTCACTACCTGGCGGGTGCCAGGGTAGCTATCCGAGGGGGCCACGCGGAGGCTGTGTGTCAACTTGGATTGAGCAGGGACAGAGATCGAAGCTGGCGTTTGCCATGTTGAACGCGATCAACTTCTTTGCTCTGTTCGCTCGCTCCCTCCCCTCTACATCCGCGATTACTTGGTCTTTATACCGGAGGTTCGGTCTTCCTCTTCTTTTTGAACCAGGAGGCTCGGAGTCGAAGATCGTCTTAGCTGGAGCGTTGGTGTCCATGCGCTCGATGTGGCCGACCCAGTGTAGTCGACGGATATTTGCCTTCCGGACAACATCCACATCTTTGTACAGCTCGTATGTCTTCTTGTCCATTCACCTTCCTCATAGACACGAGCAAATATCCGGCGCAGAATTTCTCTTTCGAAAGAACCCAAAATCAGCTCCGCTGTCCTGCTTATTGTCCAGCTTTCGGCTCCGTACAGCAAGACTGGCAGTATAAGCGTTTTGTAAAACATGACTATGGTCTTTCGAGTGAGGAGTTTTGACCCAAGTTGTTTGGACAAACCGAAGTAGCAGCGGTTGCCAAGGGCGATTCTATGCCGGATCTCCATTGTGGTGTCATTTGTGGAATTTACGTTTGCCCCGAGGTAGACAAACTCCTTAACTACCTCGAAATTGTGGCTGTCAATTGTTATATTTTGTCCCAGGTGGTGAGCGACGGATTGGTTGATGCTTGACAGCATGAGACAGCAAGACCAACTCGTTTCGTTTGTTCTTCAATCGCCGTGAATGCTTCCACAATGTCACGGCGAGAACACTCGATGATGTCGATGTCATCCACGTATCCTAGCAGCTGGACGGACTTGTAGAAGATGGTTCCTTCCCTGTTGACGCCTGCCCGTCCGTGTGACCGCGTGGCCGTAACCATACCATTTCATATGTTTTACAGTTTTTTTTGACATACTCTACCTAATGAATGTGTTTTGCTACAGGAACTACGGCGATGTCGTCAATGAAACCGATAATCTTAACTCTCTGTGGCAGCGTTAGTTGCAAAATTCCGTCATAGAACCTTATTATGTTCCACAGAAGAGGTACAAGTATACCGACTCCTGAGGGACTCCCGCAGAAACATTGCAGTATTGAAGGCCCTCGTCCGTCTGATACATCAACTTCCTGTTAGTGAAGTAACTAAGTATGTATTATCGTCATAAGGTAATGTGGTGTTCCATTCTGGTCAAAGATCTAATACAAGACCAGTTTGCGGTAGACGGTAGAGCGCGGCATTTCCTGAAACCATATTGGCGGTCGGACAAAGCTCTTCTTTCCTCCGCCACGGCGATTCGATTACTTACTTAGGTGGCGCTACAGTCTGTGGTGAACCTGGGCCTCAACCAACAAACGTCATATTCGCGCCCCGTCGATTAGTCTGCCGTATATGATACGTTTTAGGATCTTGCCTGTTGTATCTAACAGACATATTAGACCGTACGCCAAAGGTTCTCCATGTGGTTTGTTTCCCCTGTTTGGAGTTTCTACAGTTCAGAGAAAATCCCTCCCTCAAGGCACCTTTGCATTATTGCTTTAACAATATCTGGTCTGCTTTTCATGGCTGTTTTTATTGCTATGTTTGGAATGCCGTCAGGTCCGGGTGCTTTCTTATCGCCTATTTTCGTGCATGCTTCGTGCGATTCCTCCGTCGTTATTGGCTGGCTCCGGTCCATTCTCATAACCCTCGTCGCGTTGTAGATGGTCTAAGGGGAAATATATGCTCTTCCCAGCGTTGTTGGGCAGGAAATCTGCTGCCCCTTAGCTTCTTTGTCACTATTCTGTATGGTATCCCCCATGGTTTTAGGTCTGCTTCGTTGCAGAGTTGATTAAAGCATCTTGCTTTGCTTCTTTTGATAACATTTTCAAAATAATCTGAAGGTGTTTAATAGTTCTTGGAATGCTGGTCTACCTCTAGAACGCTGTGATCTGCGTCGGGCCTGAATGCATTTTGCCCTGAGCGTTTTGATCCCGTCGTTCCACCAGTAACAAAGTTCCATTTTTCTGCTTGTTGATCTCCTGGGCATCGCTACATCGCACGCTGTCGCGATTGTTCGAGTTAGTTGGTCATCCGCTGGTCTGTTACTGGTTAAGAAGTCAACATTTAACATTTTCTCGAACGCCTCTTTGTCGAAGAATGCATCATTCCACTTCGGTCCAGTTAACCTGGTTTCCTCTGCCAATGTTGAAAATAATCGCCTGATGGTCGCTGTGCACATATTCCTGGCTGATTCGCAGGAGTGAGTTACTCAGAAATGTAATGTCTATTATGTAGACCCCTTGCCTGGTTTACGAAACGTGTTTTTGCACCACTGTTCGCCAGGCGTTCAACGTTCTTCATCGACATTGAGGGAGCTTTTGATAACGCAACATTCGACAGCATATGCAGCGCTGCCAGACATCATGGCGTAGATGAAGCACTGGTCTTGTGGATCAAAGCAATGCTTGTGCACAGGACATTGACCGCTGATACAGGCCTCGATCAATGTGTCAAATGTGTCCAATACGGCGTAAACAGCGGCTGCCCGCAAGGTGGCGTTCTGTCCTTCACCCCTTAACTAGCTCCAAATTAGTGCTTGAATTCAAGTCCTTCTTGAACAGAGTCGGTAGACTAAATTCATTAAGGCTTGTATGGGTTCCAGGCCACTCTGGGATCCCAGGAAAAGAGATCTCTGATGAACTCGCCAGAATGGGTTCAGAGGAGAGCTTCTCAGGACCTGGACCCGCTCTAGGTCTACCTACGTCCACGGTTAATTCCCACATTAACGACTGGGTGTTTAATACACACAACCGTAGATGGAGGAATTGTCCTGGATGCAGGATGACAAATCGTGTATGCCCTGATGTATACAAGAAATCCGCAGCATTCCTCCTGTCTTTAAGTAGAATCGACTGCAAAAGACTTGTGGGACTCATTACGGGCCATTACACTTTTGCTAAGCATCTCTGCGTGCTTGGCATAAGTGAGACGTCTACCTGTGCTGCATGTTGCGAGAAGGAAGACACTGCAGAGCATTTTCTCTGTGACTGTCCCGCCTTTGCTCGCGCACGGTGGCGCATCATAGGGGCCGGCGTGGTGGGTGCCGAATCTCTGAGCTCTGTAATGTAAGATGTCTGTCTGGAGTACAATGGACCAGTATTTGCGTCTGAGTGCTCCAACAGATAGCAGAAGCCTTCAACATCAATCAATCACCCTTCGTAGTTACGAGTAGTGTATACCAGCAACGTCTGTCGTTAATTGCCGGTTCTAATTTGCTATTTTCCCCCTGCGGTTCCCCTATTTTAATTAGACTGAAGACGCTTTTTAATTGCATTCCGCCTTTATAGGTATGCCCCCTTCTCTATGTTATCGGTCGGTTTGATTTAATACTGTCTCTCTCTCGCAAACATTCTTACTGCACCGTAAGTTTCTGGCTGATTTCTGATTTCTGGCTTAATAAGTCCCACCGCATCGACTGGTATTCCTTAGATTCTTTGCTCGGCAAGGTCATGGCCCTACTCTAATCTTAAACGTGAACATGTTAAGCTTCTGTTACCTTAACCAGTTCCATTTTAGTTGTTTTCGTGACTAACCTGCACATAACGTTTTAATTGTCGTCGGCATGATTCCCAAAGTGCGTGCTTAAACAATTAAATGCTTTTTATTACCGTTGTATCACTTTATAGAAAGACAAAAGTTCATTCTCTTATTCCGGTGGCTCAGTAAATGGGGTGTGCCAATGGTTTAATTTATTTTTGGCCCATCGTGCGGGTTAAGGTTCGGTATCTTCATCATATTGATGCATTTGTTTTCTGAAGCGCCCCTCGTGACTGGAATAGAAGATTCTTCATGCAAAGCCGTGGTGTTCATTCGTTCTACATGGACCAGTCATTTCAGGCATTGAACCTAAAGGCGTGTGACCAAATGAATTTTCTGTTTTTCTCAATAGTTTTCTTTCAACTCGATGCATTTAGCCCAGCGATCCAGGCATTTTTTCAAGTCATTCAAGAAATTTGACCATCAAAGAGCCCTCGAATAGGGAATTCTCGAAAAAATTCATCTTAAGATTGGTGTCATTCCGACTTGTCGTTAAATAGCATGATGTCTAGGCCGAGGTGTCTGTGTTTCGCTTTTTTCCTTGATGGCAGCAAAGATGTTTTAATTCCAATCTTTTTTAGAGCGCACTCAAGACCTGCCACTTTACTATGTCAACGACACAGTGCGGGCCGAAGGTAACGAAATGCCTGTATGTTGAACTGATGGGGGATGATCGAATACGGCAAGGAATTCTAGATTCATGTGATAGTGTCCATGCTTTTGCGCCGTACAGCAGGACCGGGATGATAAGGGACTTATATAGAGTCAACTTTGTCGTTCGGGAGAGGGCTCTATTACTCAATTGCGATTGGCAAGAGTGATTCTGCCTTTGATTTCGGAACTGATGTCGTTGTTTCAGGTCACTGCGGAGCCAAGGTAGACGAAGTCCTTAACTACCTCGAACTTACATCTGCCAATACAAACGTTCTGGCCAAGACGTCGGTGGCGAGCGTCCTTTTTTGATAACAGCATATATTTAGTTTTGCCATCGTTTATTGCCAAACCAATTTTCGCCGCCTCCATCTCAATACTCGCAAACGCCTCATTGACATCTCGCTGCGATCTACCTATTATGTCAATGTCGTTGGCTTATGCAAGGAGTTGCGAGGATTTGAAATAGATTGTGCCTCTTGTATTGGCCAGTGATTTTTGCACAATCATTTCCAATATGATGTTGAAGAAATCACACGACAGCGCATCGCCCTGCCTAAATCCTTTTTTAACATCAAAACTATCGGTAAGGTGTTCACCGATTCGGATGAAGCAACGAGCATTCTTCAAAGTCATCCTGCATAGTCTGATGAATTTAGCAGGTATGGCAAAGGTAGACATAGCTCGTCTCTAATTACGCTGTCGTATGCGGCTTTGAAGTCGACAAATAGGTGGTGAGTGTCTTGAAATTCATTGGTTTTTTTTCAAGATCTGCCGAAGTGTGAAGATTTGGTCGATGGTGGACTTCCCTGGCCTTAATTCCGCACTGATAAGGACCTATCAGCTTATTTACAAAAGGCTTCAGGCGTTCACACAAAACGGCAGAGAAGATTTTATAGGCGATGTTAAGGAGACTTACTCCTCTATAATTGACGCAATCAGAGGGGTCTCCTTTCTTGTGGATCGGGCATACGATGCTGAGACTCCATTCCTCGGGCATGCTTTCCTCTGACCATATCTTACAGATGAGCTGGTGCATGCTCCTAACCAGGTAATCTCCAGCTGCCTTGAAGAGCACAGCAGACAGTCCGTCTGCGCCAGCAGCTTTATTCGACTTGAGCTTCGATATGGTAATTTTAACTTCGTCGAGGTCAGGGGGACAGAATTCTTTGCGGTCTCCGTCGATTAGAAATGGATCATTCTGCCTGACAGCGGTGTATTGACTAACATCGATGTTATACAGCCTGCAGATGTGGTTTTTCCATATTTTCAACATCGACTGCGATTTTACTACTAGGTGTCCGTTCTCTTAATCTGGCTTTATAACCTTGGCATGTTCGCTTTATTTGTTGATAAAACTTTCGAACGTCACGCCTGCAGTAACACCTCTCCATATCGTCAATCGCGCGCTTCTCGTGCTCTTTCTTCTTTCTTCTAAGAAGCTTATGCTCCTCCCTTTTTTTTTTAACTCGTAGGGCTCACGAACTGTTCGCTTACTAGGTCATAGCCCAACCGACTAGTCCTGTTTTTTTGGCGCAGGAGGCTCGCCATTCGCCCTTCCCCGTCTGCAATTTCCATAGGAAATCTCTAGTAGGCACCACGAGGAGGTAGGAATGGGACTTACCAACAGTGCCGCAAGATGTTCGGTTACGGTGGCTCTTCTCGCTTTTTAGCAGGCCAGCATCCGTCGGATGGATGCTACCCCTACGAGGCCTTTGTTAGTCCTTTTCCATCCATAGCTGTAGCTATTCATTCAAAATAGCAATATGCTCGAACAGCCTTACCCCCCTAGCTGTTGTTGGTTTTGTGTTCTGCAATAAATGTCTTCGAGTGCTAAACATCGGAGTTGTATTTATGTCACACACCAGACAAATCGGCGACAAACCAAATGTTCGCCTCGAAGCAACGCCCGCAAAGTACTGTCAAATCCTTGATCTCGTCTGCCTATTGAATTCCATGGCGACACCCCTGAAATCATGGAAAGATGGTACTTAAAAGGGTGTGATGGACGAAGGACTAACGACATACAAATGTCATAAATCTTACGATTATAACGAGCAAATCTACCCGATAATGGCCATTGCTGAATCGATTTTGAGGATTGTTGTATTAGTATTCACATCCATATTGGATATCACCTGATGAGTGCAAAGCTTACAGCATTTTATGCTTCACAAATACTCGTACGTTCTATAAAAAGGAAATCAAGTATTGTCGACAGGTTGTTCACATCCCTCCTAAAACCAAAGAAAACCACTATGCCACCATGTACCATGAACAGTCTATAAGAAAAATCCATTTACGGGCTTTTTCCATCATCGTTAATGCATTGCCGTCTACGTAGAGATGAGCACTTGTCCCCTATCCAAAGGAAAACCGTTTACATTCCATCTATTCGTTGTGCGCCCCAAGTATCCTTGTCCTCCTTTTTCGAATCGTTTTTTTCTCTTGTTTTTCTAGGTCACTAACATCGGGTTATATAACCACTTTAGGTACGTTGGAAAGAGCATTTAAAAAAGCCAATGGTGTAGGATGATGCAGGACTACTGTTCAACTTAAAAGAAAAAGCTTCGTTCGTAGGTCAATAAGGATTACTGACTATTGTCTTTCTGTTTTTTTTTTTTTCTTTTATAATTGAAGTCGATTTATCCTTTACGAGTCTATGTACGTGGAATTAACCTCCGCCCATGCGGTGATTGATAAAGTAATCAGGTTGTACATTTAGGTTAAATGTACAAAGGATGACAATAGGGTATAGGTTAGCTATATGATGAAGCGCATGCGTTCTAGTTATTGTTTAAGGAGTACACATTGTGAGGATAGGAGAACAGAAGGAAAGCAGCTTCTGTCCAAAGGTAATTGATTACTAGTGTTATAAATAATTGACAAGTCCGCCGCCAATGAGCGCAGGAATGTTTAAATATTTATAGAGTGCTCTTTTAGCGAATGTAATCGAGGTGCATTCACGATGAGATGAAGCAAATTAAGTGTGCTACCTGCGTGCTCACTTACAGATAATATGTACATTGAACAACAAACAGATTAGATTGACTTTAGATGGACATTTTAAATTGAATCGTGGAAATGAGACACTCTAAGTAGATACTACTACTACCGTCATAGTCCAACGAATTCCACAATCGGTTGCTATCAATACTGCCCGGAGTGCATCATTGATAACAACCAAAAACAATAGTGGTGATAGTATGCATCCTTGACGTACTCTACCTTGGACAGCCCATGAAGGAACAGAGCCATGCTTATCTCAATCACCCATGTTGTGTATGATTTATTTTTCACACAGGTGAAAGGGTCCTACAGTTTAATGCCGATTCCGAACGGCGTGAGTCGAGAAGCTTTTTCATTGCAAGTTTACTACCGGGGGTTTTGCCAGTACCCCGCCGAGGAGGAACGTCGCGAAATAAACATACCGAGAAGAATTACTTCCCGAGGAACGTACATCTTTTTCGGGCCAGTGCAGGGCATTCACACAGTAGGTGACGAATGGATTCTATTTCCTCTTCGTCCCTACAGCTTCTGCAGAAATCGTTGTAGGGTTGGCCTAGTCTAGCTCAGTGCCAGTGAGGACGCTGACTACCAGTCGTATATTCTCTGTACCGAGATTTAGCATACTTTCCGTCCTTTTTTTTTTTTGTTATAGACAGGCCATGTTAGCCTTGCCGTAGCGCATGTGTCCAATTGACACCTGTTGGCCTTTCTTAGTAGTTCCACCCCTATTTCTCTGTATAGTGTGCTGAGTGGCGTTTTAGCCTCAGTTGTGATCTGCGACGTATCTGCACCTGATCCCAGTCTGGCTAGTTCGTCCTCCTTCTCATTTCCGGAAATATTCACATGCCCTGGTACCCAGCAGATGATTACCTCATTGACATCCGATATTTCTTCTAGTTTCTCTTTACAGAGTTTTACAAGTTTGGATCTTATCCATGTTGCTTGCAGAGCCTTAATGGCTGCCTGACTGTCAACATAGATTTCGATTCTCTTACCTGGGCAATTCTCCCTAAGAATCAGATCCGCACCTTTTTTGATTGCAAAGATCTCAGCCTGGAAGACGCTACAGCCATTATTAAGTCTGTAGGAGTGACATGCTTCCTGAGGTTCGAAGTAGACTCCGGCTCCCGTACCGTACCGGTATCCGTTTTGGATCCGTCGGTATAGATTGCCAGTTCCTCTTCCGTGTTTACCATACCACTGGCCCATTCATCCCTGGAGAATCTCCACTCACAGCAAGAAAGTGGGGTGGTATAGTCCGTTTCGTTTGCGGACATCAGGGTAGCCCATCGATACAGTATTGCGTGGCCATGAGGACGTCTTTTCCAACAACAGGATTCCTGCATCCTTAGCGCAGCCCTGGCTGCAATGATTTCACAGTATATGTCTAGTGGTGGAAGGTTCAGCATCGCTTCAAGGGCCGCCGTTGGTGTGGATTTCATGGATCCGGTCACCGCCAGACAGCCAGCCTTCTGAATCCTTGTCCACCATACAATTGATCCATAGACTAAAATAGGTCTTACCACCGCCTTGTACAGCCAGTATACCACCTTTGGTTTAAAGCCCCATGTCTTTCCGAAAGCTACTCTTCACGAATATAGTGCCACGCAAGCTTTTTTGGTTCTTTCATTTATGTTGTCCTTCCAGCTAAGCTTGGAATTTAGGATTATGCCAAGATACCTAGCGGACTTCTTCGGAATCAGGTCGATACCATTTATACCTGGATATGTATACCTTGGTATTGATCTTTTTCTTGTGAAGAGGACTGTCTCAGTTTTGGTTTTATTTACCCCTAGGCCCCGTTCCTTGACCCAGTTATACACCAATAGCAGCGCATAACTTAGTCTTTCACTGAGGATGGTAATGTCATCGGCATTGACCGTGACATTGAAACCCTGTCTCCAGGAGCTTTAATAATTCGTCGACTACGAGGAGCCATAGGAGAGGCGATAGAACACCCCCCTGTGGCGTGCCTCTGTTGACCCTCTTTCTTCCCTTTGCTCCTCCTATCGACGAGTTTACTATACGAGTACTTAGCATTTGTTCAACGCATCTACAGATCCCCGAGTTTATGTGGGCCATCCGTAAGCTGGACATTATTGCCTCGGTACTGACGTTATTGAAGGTACGCTCAACACCTAGAAAGGCCCCCAGGGCATATTCTTTGTCATTGAGTGCGTTTTCTATCGTATAGCCCACGATACGTCAACGTATAAATGAGAGAATAAACGAAGGATAGAAGAGAAAGTGGATCCTGAATAAATAAGTAAATGACGGCGAAAGCCCATATTACTGTCCTATATATGGGACAAGCCAGTTACTTGACAGCAATAGTGTCAATGAGCCCATGGTGCCTGAGATAAGCATTAAAAGGCTTATAAACACGTACTTTCTTCGGCTCTAATCTGTCGCCTTCCGCTGATTAAATGGTTTACAAAATAGTTTTTTTTGCAAAAAGGAATTTATATGATTCTACTCTACGGCGAATATTTTCGTTCCAATACACAGCTTCGATGCGCATTTATCAGTAAACAAATTCACGTGAGCATGTACTCATAGCCAGACGAAAAATATGCGCCACATTTCTCTCGCATATCCCCAACTCAGACACGATTTGATTGGGAGGAAATATTTTTAAATCGATCTACCACACAAGTTCATGGACATTTTTGTGTTCAGAGTTTGCCTGCGCCGCCTTTCTGTTTCGTCTTGTCTTGAATTCCTCTTTAGAGAATCCTATCACGGTCAGTGGATGATTTCTCTTCTCTTGTTCTATTCATTCTTTCTTTTGTGTGGAGATAACCGGCACCAAACACTGAGCTGCTGAGAGAACAATGTATAAGAAAAATATCGTCTTTGGCATCAACATCGTCGTCGTCATCATCATCATCGTCGTCATGGTGGCGAAGCGAAATGATTTTCTACAAACAAAGTGTGTTGACCTCGACGACTCTGAGAAGGCGTCTGCATTGTAAGACAATCGCAATTGGAGTCACGACGTGTAATATTCAGACGATAACCATATTGCGCTTGTTGGGAAAAACTCACGTACATAGCTGCCGCGGAAAGAAAAATATCAGAGACCACTGTGTACAGGCGTTGAATAACGTTGAAAGAATTAATTAGCAAACCAATAGTATCAGCATACGATAAACGAAAAGAGATAAACATAAACGAGAAGAATCTGAGCGTAAAGGAAAAGACATTGCAACTTCGACGTCTCTATATGGCGGAATCAATAGGGCCATTGGCAAAAGGGGAAACCATAAGTGGCTATTTCGAGCGAACGATGTTTGGCAACAGAATACGTTAAGCACGCCACTCTTTCCACTGACTGAACACTTTGTCGTCATCTTTTCTTTGGTTTCTCTGCCTCTATTTCGAGTAAGCTTTAAAAAAGGGTCATCGTCGTACCAAATTGCATACATAACCAAATAGCATAACAAAGGAACGAACAAAATGAAGAGAAACTAGAGCGTAATGGACTTTGACTTTGTGAAATGCATGAATTGAACATTTTTTCGTCTTATATTGATGCAGGAAATAAACCTAGTGTCGACGTAGCAGTTGTATTGCTGAAAACCCCCTGTGGATCGTTAATAGATCATCAGTTATAGAGAAGAGATGGCGACGTTCTTTCCATGAAAATTCAAAAACCTTGTGAGGATCAACAAAGAGTTTAAAAAGAAAGTTGGTATACATTGAGTATGAATGGAGAAAGTAAAGATTTTGTCCAGTTATAGTTAGAGGCACAAATGTCTATGTAGACGCCAATTGTTGTAGCGCGAGGCATAATAAACGAATTGATTATGCCGAAATCTGGGCAAACTGTTGGAAAGTGGGAGTCTTCCCACCCAGCACAGCTATCAAAAGGCCGAAGAGAATCAAAGCCGCAGATTTGGATGGTCTCCCATTAGGGCTCTTCAAGGCTGGCAGACATTTTTGGGAGATTGTCGGCAGATTTTAGGAAGATGAAAGCATGCCCGATGACTGGAATATCAGCTCTATTTGCCCCAACCACGAAAAAGGCAATTCAATCTCGTGCACCAACTACAGAGGGATATGTCGCTGATAAAATTCTATCCAGCGTACTGTATGAGCACATAAAGCCTTCTTGCTCCACGCGGCTTCCAACCCGGCGAATCGACTATAGACCAAATCTTCACACCTCGACAAATCTGGCCAGCGAGTTATACACACCAACACAGCATTCATCTCACAGAACTTTTTAATACAACGGCCGAGTTCGGGACTCCGGGAAAACCTATCCGGTTGTGTCGCACCAAGCTCGAAAAAACGCGATGCACCGTGCAGTTTGGTTCAATATCCTCAGCATCGTTCGAAACCTATACCGGGTCTTGGCAAGATTATGTGGTGTCGTCTGACTTCTTCAATCTAGTACTCGACAAATAGAGCGGTACAACTTTTGGCGGTGGTAGAGGCCTTCACAGCGATTGAAGAACATGCGAAGCGACCTGGTCTGAAGGTAAATGAGGAGAAAGCCAAGCACATGCTGTCGGACAAAATCGCTCCGTCTCCCACAATCTAGGACAAAACGTTACAATCGACAGCTACTACCATTCTGAGGTAGTCAAGGAGTTTGTCTGCCTCGGAACAAACGTAGAATCACCCTTGGCAACGGTTGCCAAGGTCGCAATTCCTAACTCGAAGGACCAACATGAGCCTGCCAGTCTTGCAGGACCGCAGAGCTTATTCTGAGCTCCTTCGAAAGAAAAATTCTGCGTTGGATATTTGGTCTTATCTGCCAGGAATGGGAATAGAGGAGAAGACATAACCGCGAACTCTACACGGAAAGTAAAGACCCGCCGCCGGCTAGACTGGCTCGGCCACATAGAACGCATGCTTATCAACACTCCCGCTAAGAGGGTCTTCGAATCTGAACCTCCTGGTTCGAGAAGAAGAGGAAGACCGAACCTCCGGTATAAAGACAACTTGTATGTAAGACATTTTGGTCCGCTCTCAGCTTTTTGTGGGTGCCGTTTGCCACCAATGACAGGGAAATTCTTTGATATTGGTGATGTTCGTCTGCCTTTGATGACAACATAAGTGTACCTCGTCGTCCTATCTAAATTCTTTATTAACATCGGACACAGCAACATATGTGTATGTAGAGGGCCGATGACCTAGCCAAGCTTGGGGCCACTTCAAATTGTAAACTTCAAAGCAGCATTCTGCAACACTTTGTCAATATAGCCAATCGTAGGTGGGCAATGTGGCGCAGTGGGTAGTGTGTTGGCCTTTGACGTCGATGACACGGGATCGAATCCCGACACAACCATGTCATCGGACCTGTTTTCACGGTCTTTCTCCTCAGCGGGGTTCTGACAAAACCCCCTGTAGTAAAATTGTCATGAAAAGCTTCTCGAAATTCGCCGTTCGGAACCGGCAATAAACTGTAGGTCCCTTTCACCTATGGGAAAATTAAATCACACACAGCATGCGTGATTGAGAGAAGCTCGGCTCTGGTCCTTCACGGACTGTAACGCCAACATACATATGTACATACATACATACAGGTGCGCAAATCCAACTAGATACAAATAGAGATTTCCTCTATCAGGCATGCTTTCCTCTGTCCATCATCTTTAAAAAGATTGCAGGCGGCGACAGTGAGGGCTGTGTTCCAGGAATTGTACAAGCTGAATGCAAGCATTCACGATGTGGATAATAGATCTCTGTTTCACAATTTTTCCAGGCGAAGCTGTTGGCAATAAAGGAGGCTTTGTCTTGGCTGAAGTGGAACGTGATATCCAGGATAATCAGCCTTAAGCCTTAAAGTCGCTGGAGTCCTATGTGTACACATCAAAAACTAGTCTCGACTGTCGCCTATCTCTTATCGAGATGGTCGAACAGTTCAACATATAACTTATCTGGGTACCAGGACACAGCGACATTCCAGTAAACGAGAGAGACGACACACTCGCCAGACAAGGAACGACGCTACAATCAATCGTGGCATGTGGAGGGAATACCCCTTGTAACCATTAAACATAATCTTTCAGATTTCGCCAGGGCCGAGACGAACCTGAGATGGTCCCAGGGACACACCTGCCTCATCACCAGGTAAATCTGGCCTCGGTTCGACAGTCAACGGACTAGGAGTATAATCTCCCTAAAAAGAACTGACATCTACAAAATCATTGGTGTCATCACAGGACACTGCCTTATTTTGGCAGTCACGCGCAAAAACTGGGAATAGTTCTGAATGATTTCTGCAGAAGCTGTCTAGACGAGGAGGAGGTCGAATCCATTCATCACCTTCTCTGCGCCTGTCCGGCATTCTGCACCTAGGATCTTACTTCCTTAACGACCTGGCAGATGTTCAGCAGGTATGAATATCTGACCTTCTTAACTTCTTAAGAAGCACAACATGGTTCCATGAATAGGGGGATAAACCCCCCTCGTAGCTGCACAACGGGTCTCTCTGGCCGATGTGTATTTTTCTCAATTCTGGGAAGGCTACGAACCTACCTACCTACCTTCATCATTTTTACCTTCGAAACGATATCGAACATTGGCGGTCCGAGAGCCTTGGTTTCACCACGGTCAGCGACGACTTTATGGCAAATATTGTAGTCGCAACTAAAGGGCCTACAGTCCACTATTCATTTCGACAGAGGATCTCTAGTTGATCTTCGGGTCACTGAGAAAGAAGAAAAAATACGAGGGTATTGACGAAATATTCAATGTTGTGTTTAGGCACCTTGTACCAGGGGATATAGAGAGGTACATCATCCTGTTTAGCAACGCATTGCAACCAATCCCCAGTAGGGGTAAAGACTCCACTAACCTGGCTGATCTCAGGTCGCTAAGACTCCTTCCGAGTATCAGCAAGGTCTTCGAGAAGGTGACCCACAAGAGAGGACAAGAATATCTTTCCGGCAGAGCATGATACTCGTAGTATACATGCCGCGTCGAAAATCGTCTCGGATATCAAAGGGAATAAATGCGAGAACCCATGTGCGGATGCCTGCCTGATTGACTTGGAAAAAACCTTCGATAACGTATGGTAAGAAATACTCCGCTTCAAACTAAAACAGGGGGGCATAAGTAAATCATTGCTATATATGATCTTTGACATGATGACGGGTAAATAGAAATGTAGTCAGATACCTTGGGATCTGACTATTCTAGCAAGGGCCCGGGGCACTGTCAAGACAGCTTGATACCAGGATGAAGGTAATCTGCTACATGACCTTATTCAGGCCCATGATTGCCTATATGGATGTCCCATTTGGTTCCCATTTGGTTCAATGTTTAAGGCTTGCTTAAGGCTTGAGGTACAATCAAAACATTTATGAATGGAACTCGACTTCGTTCATATGGCCACCGCGGGCACGTCGGCAGTGGTCGATTCGTTGGACCCAATTTTCGATGACTCGGTCACACATTTCGACCGAAACGGCCGCTATTTCGCGTTCAATGTTGGCTTTGATCTCTTCCAACGTCGTCGGCTTGTTGGCATAAACCAATTCCTTAACGTAGCCCCAAAGAAAATAGACAAGAGACGTTAAATCGCACGAACGAGGCGGTCAATCGACTAGCTGACACATTTCTTGAGATAACACGCTCATCAAACTTACTCTTCAATAAATCGATTGTAACGTGTGTTGTGTGGCTTGTGGCACCATCCTGTTGAAACCACATGTCGTCCAAGCCTATATCTTCCAATTCGGGCCAAAAATAATCGGTAATCATGGCGCGGTAACGCTGACCATTCACAGTAACGTGACGATTGTTATCGTCGACGAAAAAATATGGCCCAATAACGCCGCCGGCATGCAAACCGCACCAAGTAGTAATTTTTTGTGGATAAAGTGGTGATTCATGAAGCACATGTGGATTTTCATCCGACCAATAACGCATATTTTGCTTATTGACGAACTCATCGAGCCAGAAATGAGCTTCGTCACTGAAGATGATTTTGCGATGAAATTCATCATCTTGGCGCATCTTCTCCAGATCCCAATCGGAGAACGTACGTCGCTTCAAATGGTCAATCGGCTTCAATTCTTGAGTAAGCTTGATCTTGTATGGGTGTAAACCGAGATCCTTACGCCTTAATGTGGTCTGAGCGATGACCAATTCTTGAGAACGCCGTGGAATTGTCTGATTTGGATCGTTTGCTAGGGACGCCCGAACGGCAGCGATAACGTAGCTCGTTTGTGTACTTTATCATTACCCCTTTTACATGCGTAGTTGGATCCGGATTCAACCAGGATCGAAATTCATATAAACGCGGATCGAGTTGAAATAGAGTTGACTCGACTCGATCCAGCTAGCAGAGCATAGCATACATACTACCTGTCACTTCAACTACGTTTGAACTCTTCGATCTTTCGACTACGTTGCGGAAAAACCTGAGTCGAAATTTCAACTCAGTTTCGACTCGATCTTTCGATTACTCATGTAAACGGGGTACATGATGAAAATGTTGAGTTTACTGAATAAATTGACAATGACGGTTCGATGATTAGTGAAAGGATGCGTTCACAAATTGAATTCAAAGGTGTCAATTCCTTATTGGAAAACCCTTTATAAAGCTGATCCGGTGGCAAGATGATGACGTCGGTCAATTACTTGACTTCTGCGGCTTACTATCCCATCAATATGTGTCAGGAGAAAGTGCGGCTGAAGGGCCTTGTCCCCTCATAAGTATTCTTCTATTTAGATCATTGTGGGCTGATTCAGAATAGATTCGCGGTACCCCAAATCTTCCAAGTGACCCGTAATTCAGTGGAACGCCGACTCCTTTACGAGCCTGATCGGAGGGACGTTGTTCGGCAGCATCGGTTGGGGTGAACTCCGCAGGTGGCTTCTTTTCTCTTGGAGGCAACAACAACCAGCATATATAGGATAGTTCCCAACAAAGTAATCTCCAGTTCCTAGAAGAAATTCAACGGACAGTCCAGACTTTTGCTTTTTATCTCGACGACATTGCGCTTCTCGTGCTCTTAGAGCATATGAGCAGCAAAGCACTCGTCTTCGTGCCAACGTTTTCTTGTTTGCTAATTTTGCTGTTCTGTGCTTTTGTGCGGATAATGTCGCGTCTTGAGAGAACTCGAGGGAGATATGTATGTTTCGCAAAGGCTTCTTAAGAACAGACTTTTGCCACTTAGACCGTCGTCGTGTTGATCTGAACAGGATTCATTCTTTCTTTCTGGATTTACTGGAATAAAACGTGTTTTATGAACCCATTGTCTTATCTATTTCCAGCTCACCAATGTCGGTATTAACATCAACTCGATATCGTTCAGTACTCTTACGATGGAGTCGGACAAATTCATTTGCGTGCGCGAAAAGGTCAACGAAACGGCACAAGTGGTCATTATCGACATGAACGATACCAGTAATCCGACTCGTCGTCCCATCTCTGCCGATTCAGCAATCATGAATCCGGCAAGTAAAGTTATTGCACTCAAAGGTAAGTCAACCTCCTCATCCATCAATCACTGGGTTTTCTCCAATTATCTGGATTTCTATTTGTTCCTTCCTTTTTAGCGCAAAAAACTTTACAAATTTTCAACATTGAAATGAAATCAAAAATGAAAGCTCATACGATGAGCGAGGACGTTTTATTCTGGAAATGGATCTCATTGAATACACTAGCACTGGTGACAGACACTTCAGTGTATCATTGGTCGATGGAGGGTGATTCAACACCGGTTAAGATGTTCGATAGACATTCCTCGTTGGCCGGTTGCCAGATTATCAATTACCGATGCAATCCATCACAACAGTGGCTGCTGTTGGTCGGTATCTCAGCACTGCAACATCGTGTGGCTGGTGCAATGCAATTGTATTCAGTGGAACGGAAGGTTTCACAAGCCATTGAAGGTGAGTTGGTTATTTATTTACTTATGAGTCATTACTTCATTGATATTACACTGTGGTGGGTACACAGTGGGTTTTATGGACTGACTTCAGAAAAAGTTTGTAAAATCGAATTTAGGCCAACCATGCGATGATGATCTATATCGTAATGATGTCAACTCGTTCCAATCGGGATATAGAGAGTCCCATTCTCGTTCGCCTATTCTGGTGTTGCAGATTCCATTACTAAACATGACAATGTAGAAGTTCTACCCATGAGAACGTTGTGTGTGAAACTAGCATAATGTCTCAAAACATACGAGTACGCATGTAACACATGTTGAGTCAATACGCATAGCTAGTTCTCGTCTAGTAGCATTTGAGACTTCATTGAGTCATTCATCTGTTCACGTTCTATTTCTACACAAAAACACTTGCTGGTGAATTGTATATGGTATTTTGCGATAAACCACATCCATCCCTCAACAGTGATCGATTACTTTGAATGAATTAACTAAGTGATTAGTCATTCTTTTCATGTCTATCTCTGAGTGTCTTCTAATACGAGGAAGCTGTTGTTGTGGTCTTTTGGAATATCTTTTATCCCAAGTTTTTTTCCCAACAATATGCCGTAGTTATGTTAAGCCGTCGTGTATCCCAGATATTGTTAGTCACACCGCCAATACACTGGACGTGTTTCCTTACTTTCCAACCTGGCAAATATAGGGTTTTCCAATAGTGAATTGACAACTTTGAATTCAATTTGTGAACGCACCCTTTTACTAACCATCGAACTGTCACTGTCAATTTATTCAGTAAACTCAACATTTTCATCATGGTAAAGTACAAGAACGAGCAACGCTTACAAATTATAAAAATTTTATTTAAAAAATGGGCCGAAGTCCCATGTGATACCACATGGATCGTGTTACCCAGATCCGCTACCAGAGAAGCAACCGGTGCTTCTAATGAAGCGATGGAGTTGAGCTATTTTTTGGTCTGCTAGCTCACTTAGATTATCATAGAAGGGCGCACCGAGGTAGATCCTCCTGCGATTCGCAAAAGAGGGGCATGAGCATAGGAGGTGAAGTATTGATTCCTCTTCCTCCTCGTCCATGCAGCCGCGACAGAAGTCGTTGGAGGGTAGTCCTAGTCTGGCGGCGTGTTTCCCAATGATGCAGTGACCTGTAATGACACCCACCAGAGTTGCCACTAGGTCCCTGATTCGTCCTAGGTTTAATTTAGGTTAGAGTTGTTTGGTGATAAAACCGATATTACTCTCATTCCATTGGAGGTTGGTCGCCTCAATGGTTTGGAGTTTATTGGTGTTTCTAGGCACCCGAGGGTAGGTAGGGTGAGTGTGCTTGACCCTAACTTTGCGAGTTCGTCGGCCGCGCAGTTTCCTGGATATCCCTATGCCCGGGAACCCACAATACTTTAATGTTGAACTGCTCAGCCATCTCGTCTAGAGATAGGCGGCAGTTAAGCGATGTCTTTGATTTGTGGGTTACCGCTGCCAGGGACTTTATCGCAGATTGGCTGTCCGTGCAAATGATAATATCCTTGGCGGATATTACATTGAACCTGAGCCAAGTAAGGGCCTCCGTTATCGCTGTTATTTCAGCCTGATACACACTGCAGTAATTTGGGGGTCTAAAGGATAGGCTGAGGTTAAGGTCCTTGGAGAAGACTCCACTGCCTACACCCGACTCCATCTTAGAGCCATCGGTATAGAGGGAGATCGAGTCCTTTGGTATTACTTTCCCTTCAGCCCATTCCTCCCTGGATGGAAAGACACCTTCGAAGTTCCTAGTGAATACATTCTGCGGGATGATGTAGTCCGTGTCCATGGGTACTTTGGAGTGGTTTAGAATGGTAGTATGGCCTTTTTGAGATGTGGGCCATTCTATTATGCTCCTCATCCTCAGGGCCGCGCAGGCAGCAATTTGTTTTCTGAATAGGTTCAGTGGTGGAAGGTGTAACAGAATGTTTAGGGCCTCCGTGGGGGTTGATCTTTATAAGCTGGCCGATCTTTGTACTTTCACCAGATGGTTTCGATTGATTGCCTTGTCCAGAGCAGTCCACGAGACTACGACGCCATACAGGAGGATGGGCTTTATGACCGCCGTGTAGAGCCAGTGCATAATGCTTGGTTGGGGACCCCACTTCTTGCCCACCACTTTCTTACAGCTGTATAGGGCAGTAGTTGCTTTCTTGACGCGGTCAAGAATGTTGGGTTTCCCATTCAGCCTCTTGTCAAGGACTAGGCCTAGATATTTGGCCTGCTCTTTGATTATTAGTTGGGTTCCACCCAGCCTCGGTGGGTTGAGGGGCGGAATTTTTTATTTGTTAGTAAACAGTACTAGATCGGTCTTCTTAGGGTTCAAACCAAGTCCACAGTACTGCGTTCAGGTTTCTACTGTATGTAATGCACTCTGAACAAGTTCGCATAGAGTTCTGGGCATGTTGACTATCCGACAGCCTTCCTGAGAGTTAGCTGTAACGAATGTGTGCGTCGTCGAGCGAAAGTCTTGTAGTTCAAAGTCGTAGTTCCATAGACAAGAAAAAACAACTCCTATACGGACAAAAAAAAATAAAAAAATACGTGCACCACAGCTGTTGTGAATGAGAAGTGATCAAACATAGTGGAGGCATAACACTCTCAGTGAATGGCACCTTATAACATAACATCCTAAGTGTATGGAACAGTTGCTGAGAATTACAACCTACTTACTTTGATGGCGCTACAGTTCGGGGTGAGCCAGGGCCTCAACCAACAAGCCTCTCCAGCCGGCACGTTCTTTGGCCAGCCGCACGCCCAGTTTCCACCTGAGCGCGCCATTTTAGATGCGATCGTCCTCTGCTGCGTCGTCCGTCGGAGTTGCCGTCAAAGACTCTTCGGGCCGGAGCGGTGATGTAGATTCGGTCTACATGGCCCAGCCATCTTAGACGTTGGATTCGCAGACGTCTAACTAGTCCGATGTCGCTGTACTGCCCGTTCAGTTCTTGGTTTAATCTCCTCCTCCACTCTCCGTTTACACAAACGGGACCGAAGGTTGCACGCAAAATTGTCCTCTCAAAACGCCCAAGAGCCTCTTTATCCGCTTTTGATAACGTCCAAGCCTCAGCCTCGTAGAGGAAGACCGGGATGATTAAGGTTTTGTAGAAGGATACAAAGAAGCAGCGGTTGGTAAGAGTTATTCTGCGTGTTATCTCAGCGCTGATGTCGTTGCTGCTTGTCACTATCGAGCCAAGGTAGACGAAATCCTTGACTACTTCAAAAATATGGCTGCCGAAGGTGACGTTCTGACCAAGACGTCGGTGTTGCGAGTCTTTCTTTGATGACAGCATATATTTGGTCTTGTCCCCATTTACCCTTAGACCCACTTTAGCCGCTTCTGCTTAGATGCCTGCGAACGCCTTATTGACGTCTCGCTACGTCCGTCCAATTGTGTAGACTTGAAGTAAATCGTAGCTCTTGTTTTGGCCACAGAGTCACGCACGATCTTTTCAAGAATGATGTTAAAGAAATTACTTGCAGTATGTCACCCTGTCTAAAACCTTTTCTAACATCGGAGGTGTCGGTTAGTTCACCTCCGACCTTAATGGAGCAACGAGAGTTCTCCATAGTCATTCTGCACAGTCTGACGAGCTTGGCAGGAATCTTAAAACATGACATGGCTATGTAGAGCTCGTCTCTATAAACACCGTCATACGCGGCTTAGGGTCGTGGTACCTGTCCAATGAACTCTACATGTTAGTGGAGTCCCATTGAAGTGGTTGGAGAAGTTTAGGTACCTCGGGGTCTTCTTCACGAGTGATGGGAGGAGTAATACTGAGCTTTCCTGCAGGATTAGCCAAGCTGGCTCAATTTTGAAACAGCTTGGGAGATCTGTAATCAGGAAGACCGAGCTTGGTGTCAAAGCCAAGTTAGCGGTTTTTAACTCAGTATTTGTTCCAACTCCCACCTATGGTCATGAAATGTGGGTATTGACCGAAAGAATAAGATCGTGAATACAGCTGCCGAAATGAGATTTCTTCGTGCTTTTGTGGGTGAGAAACACGGCAGGGCGCGGAGAGCTCAATGTTGAGCAACTGCTTTTCCGAACGGAAAGGGCTTGCTCCGATGGTTTTTATAAATTACCTCTTGTCTATCACTTCTTCACATATTCGTTTACTGCCTTACGACCCTGCTGTAAATATTGAGCGGCAGCGTACGCTAAGGTTATTCAATTCTCACACCGACAGCATCATGTTATGGGGAAAAGAGAATGGATTGGAATTTAATGCTAACGAAACACAGTGCTGTCTTCTGTCGTCCAAGCCTACCACCGACACTTGCATGTTAAAAAACCGAAACGCTCTCTATCCTATGTGTCACTGGCAATCTTAGTTAGAACGGCAACGTGTTTAGTGTTACCAATAATGCTGCGAAATACCTATGCTTTCCAGTTCAACATCCACCCTTAGCACTAGTCGCTTAGCGCTTTTTCGACTCGACCTTCAATGCACCAACAACTACGGCCACCTTGAACCCATTTGTAGCTAACCCATCACAAATATCCCCCTTCCCCTCAGCTATACCATCTATTAAAAAATCGCTTTTAATTCTCTCTTCCAGGTCACGCTGCATCGTTTGCCAGTTTCAAGATGGAAGGCAACAAAGAGCCATCGACATTGTTCTGTTTTGCCGTTCGCTCCGCACAAGGCGGCAAATTGCACATCATCGAAGTTGGAACACCACCAGCCGGCAATCAGCCATTCCCCAAGAAATCAGTTGACGTCTTCTTTCCACCCGAAGCACAAAACGATTTCCCGGTGGCCATGCAAGTTTCTGCCAAATACGATACCATCTATTTGATCACCAAATATGGTTATATCCACTTGTATGATATGGAGACGGCTACATGCATCTATATGAATCGTATCTCAGCGGATACAATTTTTGTTACAGCACCGCATGAAGCTAGTGGCGGCATTATCGGCGTAAATCGTAAGGGTCAGGTGCTATCTGTTACGGTTGACGAAGAACAAATCATCCCGTACATCAACACTGTGTTACAGAATCCTGATTTGGCACTGCGCATGGCAGTACGGAACAATCTGTCTGGTGCCGAGGATTTATTTGTGAGGAAATTCAATAAACTCTTCACAAGCGGACAGTATGCTGACGCAGCGAAAGTGGCTGCCCTTGCACCCAAGGGTATTCTTCGTACTCCGCAAACCATTCAACGATTTCAACAGGTACAAACGCCAGCTGGATCGACCACGCCTCCATTACTGCAGTATTTTGGTATCTTGTTAGATCAGGGCAAGCTAAACAAGTACGAATCGTTAGAGTTATGCCGTCCAGTGCTGGTGCAGGGCAAGAAACAGCTCTGCGAAAAGTGGTTAAAGGAAGAGAAACTCGAATGTAGCGAGGAACTTGGAGATTTGGTTAAGAATTCTGACCTAACTTTGGCGCTATCGATCTATTTGCGTGCCAATGTTCCTAACAAGGTGATTCAGTGTTTTGCCGAAACTGGTCAGTTTCAGAAGATTGTCCTCTACGCAAAGAAGGTTAACTTCAATCCCGACTATATCTTCTTGCTGCGATCGGTAATGCGTACAAATCCAGAACAAGGCGCCGGATTCGCCTCTATGTTGGTTGGCGAAGAAGAACCATTGGCTGACATCAATCAAATTGTCGACATTTTCATGGAACACTCGATGGTGCAACAGTGCACATCGTTCCTATTGGACGCGCTTAAACATAATCGTCCAAACGAAGGTCCACTTCAGACCAGGCTTCTCGAGATGAACTTGATTTCCGCACCACAAGTGGCCGATGCTATTCTGGGTAATGCTATGTTTACACATTACGATCGGGCGCACATTGCTCAACTGTGCGAGAAAGCAGGTTTACTGCAACGTGCTTTGGAACATTACACGGACTTGTACGACATCAAACGTGCCGTAGTGCATACTCATCTGTTGAATGCCGACTGGTTGGTTGGATTCTTTGGGACGCTCTCCGTTGAGGATTCGCTCGAGTGCCTGAAGGCCATGTTGACCGCTAATATTCGCCAGAATTTGCAAATCTGCGTGCAAATTGCCACCAAATACCACGAGCAACTGACAACTAAAGCACTCATCGATCTGTTCGAGAGCTTCAAGAGCTACGAGGGTTTGTTTTACTTCCTTGGCTCGATCGTTAACTTCAGCCAGGATCCCGAGGTGCACTTTAAGTACATTCAAGCTGCTTGCAAGACAAACCAGATCAAGGAAGTCGAACGAATCTGTCGCGAATCGAACTGCTACAATCCGGAACGTGTAAAGAATTTCCTCAAAGAGGCAAAACTCACCGATCAGCTCCCGTTGATCATCGTTTGCGATCGTTTCGATTTCGTCCACGACCTGGTGTTGTATTTGTACCGCAACAACTTGCAGAAATACATCGAGATCTATGTACAGAAGGTTAACCCATCACGGTTGCCTGTGGTTGTCGGAGGTCTCTTGGACGTCGATTGCTCAGAAGATATCATAAAAAATCTGATTCTTGTGGTTAAGGGTCAGTTCTCCACCGATGAATTGGTTGAGGAGGTTGAGAAACGTAACCGCTTGAAGCTACTTCTCCCTTGGTTGGAATCACGCGTTCACGAAGGATGCGTTGAGGCTGCAACACATAATGCTCTCGCCAAGATCTACATTGATTCGAACAATAATCCCGAACGATTCCTTAAGGAGAACCAGTACTACGACAGTCGTGTTGTTGGACGCTACTGCGAGAAACGTGATCCACATCTTGCCTGTGTGGCATACGAGCGCGGACAATGCGATCGCGAACTGATCGCCGTATGTAACGAGAACTCATTGTTCAAGAGCGAAGCACGCTATCTAGTTCGACGCAAGGATGCCGAATTGTGGGCTGAAGTGCTCGCCGAATCGAATCCGTATAAACGTCAACTGATCGATCAGGTGGTTCAGACAGCGCTCTCGGAAACCCAAGATCCCGATGATATTTCCGTCACCGTGAAAGCCTTCATGACTGCCGATCTACCCAACGAACTGATCGAACTCCTCGAAAAGATTGTTCTCGACTCAAGCGTGTTTTCCGATCACCGTAACTTGCAGAATCTACTCATCCTGACAGCGATCAAGGCCGATCGTACACGTGTCATGGACTACATTAATCGATTGGATAACTACGATGCTCCCGACATTGCCAATATCGCAATCTCGAACCAATTGTACGAGGAAGCCTTTGCTATCTTCAAGAAATTCGATGTCAACACGTCCGCCATCCAAGTGTTGATCGAGCAAGTGAACAATCTCGAGCGAGCCTATGAATTCGCCGAACGATGCAACGAACCAGCCGTGTGGTCTCAATTGGCCAAGGCACAGCTACAACAGGGATTGGTTAAGGAAGCCATTGATAGTTACATCAAAGCCGACGATCCAAGTGCGTACATGGATGTGGTAGAGACCGCCTCCAAGGTCCAATCGTGGGATGACCTTGTTCGCTATCTACAGATGGCACGGAAGAAGGCACGCGAGAGTTACATCGAAAGTGAATTAATCTACGCTTATGCCCGAACCGGTCGCCTTGCCGATCTGGAAGAATTTATCTCCGGACCGAACCATGCTGACATCCAAAAAATCGGTGATCGTTGCTTTTCCGATGGAATGTACGATGCCGCTAAGCTACTCTACAATAATGTCAGTAACTTTGCTCGCTTGGCCATCACTTTGGTGTACCTCAAGGAATTCCAAGGTGCTGTCGATAGTGCTCGTAAGGCCAATTCGACCCGAACATGGAAGGAAGTGTGTTTCGCTTGTGTCGATGCGGAAGAATTTCGTTTAGCTCAAATGTGCGGTCTGCACATCGTTGTTCATGCCGATGAACTCGAAGATCTCATCAACTACTATCAAGATCGTGGCTATTTCGAAGAACTAATCGCCTTGCTCGAGTCGGCCTTGGGTCTGGAACGTGCTCACATGGGCATGTTCACCGAACTCGCTATATTGTACTCGAAATTCAAGCCGTCGAAAATGCGCGAACATTTGGAACTATTCTGGTCGCGTGTCAATATTCCGAAAGTATTACGTGCCGCTGAATCAGCACATTTGTGGTCCGAGTTGGTTTTCCTCTATGATAAGTACGAGGAGTATGATAACGCCGTGCTGGCAATGATGGCACATCCCACAGAGGCCTGGCGTGAGGGACACTTTAAGGACATTATCACAAAGGTGGCCAACATTGAATTGTATTACAAAGCGATTCAATTCTATTTGGACTACAAACCGTTGTTGTTGAACGACATGTTACTGGTATTGGCACCACGAATGGATCATACGCGGGCGGTTAGTTTCTTCACGAAAACGGGTCATTTGCAATTGGTCAAACCGTATTTACGCTCGGTGCAAAGCTTGAATAACAAAGCGATCAATGAGGCATTGAATGGTCTCTTGATTGAAGAGGAAGACTATCAGGGACTGCGGAATTCGATAGATGGATTTGATAACTTTGATACAATTGCTCTGGCACAGAAACTGGAGAAACACGAGCTCACCGAATTCAGGCGAATCGCAGCGTATTTATACAAAGGTAAGTAGTAAGGCAGCATGGGAAGTAGTAATGCGCAGGTGATATGTTGATGAATTTGTTTTTTAGGTAACAATCGCTGGAAGCAGAGCGTGGAACTATGCAAAAAAGACAAATTATTCAAGGATGCGATGGAGTATGCTGCCGAGTCAGGCAAGCAGGAAATTGCCGAAGAGCTACTCGGCTGGTTCCTGGAACGAAATGCTTATGATTGCTTCGCTGCTTGTTTATTCCAAGTGAGTACTTTCAGGATTTTTAAGATTTCCGATTGCTTGTTTTACTTGGAGTAGTCGAACTTTGTGTTGATCTCAGATCAGATATCATCTAGCCGCACTAAAGGCAAGTAAGGGGAAGCTCCACTATCCAAGCGTTCACACAAAACGGCAGAGAGGATCTTGTGCGCGATGTTGAGGAGATTGATCCCTTGGTAGTTGGCGCAGCCGAAGGGATCTCCTTTCTTGTGAACCGGACAAACGACATTAAGATTCCACTCGTCCGGCATGCTTTACTCCGACCATATTTGTCCATATTTAACTAGCTCGGTTGTAAGCTCGAGCTTAATTATCATCTGGGTCAGTTGTACGGAATTCTCTTGCATCCTCGTCCGTTGCGAATCGATCATTCTGCGGTATTAGCTCTTTCATCGCCGTTAAACAGTCTACATATTCTCAGCTTCGAGTGTGATTTTACTGCTAGTTGTCCGTCTTCATCCCTACAGGCTTCCGCTCTGGCTTTATAGCCCTGGCATGTTTGTTTTACCTTTTCGTAAAACTTGCGAGCATTATTCCTGTGGTAGGATCTCGCCATCTCCTCGATCTCACGCTTTTCAAGCTCTCTTTTTTTCTTCCTTAAAAGCGTGATGTGTTCGCTTTTTTGCTCGTAATGTTCACAAGCGGCTCTCGTTCGTCTATGTAGCATGGTTTTGTAGGGGTTTTGCTTTGCTACATGGGCTTGCCCGCATTGCTCATCAAACCAGGGGTTTCTAGTTGGCGGTGGCTTGAAACCCAATACATCAGAGGCAGCGTCTGTGATAGTGCGCTGGCAATACTCCCTCTGTTGTTCTGTGGATTGTGTCGGTGTCATCGATACTTGCGAGGTTGAGGGAAACACGATCAGCAAAGATTCTAGCGGTCTCCTGCGATTGTACCTTTCCGGCGTTGAACTTTCGTTGTCCAGCTCGACTCCGTGACAAACTTGATATCTTTTTTCGTACCTTGGCTACAATAAGGTAATAATCCGAGTTGATGTTGGAAAGATTTTCACATCTAGGATACTGGAGGAGTGTCTGGGGTCAATCGCAACTTGATCAATATGGTTGACGGCCGACTGATCAGGTGATCGCCGGGTTCGTTTGTGGATGTTGAAATGCGGGAATTGTGTGCTAGCTATAAGTAGATTACGTCCCGCCAGGTGGTCCAGTAGCCTGTGTCCGTTTACAGACGTGGTGTCGTGTAGGCTATACTTCCTCGTGATCGACTCAAATATGTCCTCTTTGCCCAGTTTTGCATTGAAATCTCCTAGAACTATTTTTGTATCGTAGCTGGGACATTGGGCATAGGTTTCGTCTAGGAGATCGTAGAAGTCGTCTTTAAGTCAATCGTCCTTTTCATGGGTTAGGGCGTGAACGCATATTAAGCTAATGTTACCGAATTTAGCTTTAATGCGGATTGTTACGATGCGTTCGCTTACATGCCGAAAGCTTCAGACTTTTTGTCGGAGTCTTCTTTAAATAACGAATACTCGTCTGAATAAGCGTTGTTTGTTCTTCTTGTGGCGATTCCCGCAGTTTCTCATCCGCCTTTTGCCTGGTCTATCCCATCGCACTTCTGGCAGTGTGGTTTTATCTGCTTTATAGCAGTTGAGTGTTTGCTCCGATTGATTGCATGGACCCGCAGTTAAGGGACCGCACATTACAGGTGCAGACTTGCCAGTCGTTTAGGCGTTTGCAGGAGTCGTCAGCTTTGCCTCCATTCCTATTCGAGGATTGTTGTTGCTTCGAAACATTTTATTTATTTCCGTGATAGGAATGTTACCCCTAAGCACAACTCCCAAACTGGATGGCCAGGTTCCTCTTTCCCCAGGTCGGGTCGCTGTTCACATTGGTTCACTACCCGACGGATGCCCGGGCATCTATCCAGGGGAGGAGGCTGGCTGTGGAGGCTGTGTGTCAACTTGAGTTTAGCAGGGACGCTGGCGTTTGCTACGTTAAACACGATCAGCTAGGTCATCAGCATATCCAATGGCCTTGTAGCCCCGAGTGGTTAGCTTGCGTAGTAGGTCATCGATGAGTAATGGTGAAAGGACTCCTTCTTGTGGGCATCCTCTAGCCGCCGATACTGTGAGCTGAGACCTCTCCGCATGGGCAGTGGTTCAACATCATCGACCGCCGAGCGGAAGGTCTATAGTTCAAATTCGCTTCGTAGCCAAGAAAAAGTAATTCCTATACCGATAAAAAGTATGCAACGCAGTTGTGAATGGAAAGTGACCAGATGTACTGCTGCAGGCATAACACTCACAGTATATGGTCAACTGAAATTCATCCTCTGCGTATGCAATACTAAAGTGCTCGAACGAATTACTACGGACTATAACCAACGCGGAATTTGGTCAGCTCTCGTCCTATCTAGGACAACCACCCCTGAGAGTAGTGAACGAACATCAACGACCCAAACCACCGCACTCCGTTCAGGTCGTGTGTCTAAAACACATCATAAGAGAACCTCTTGAACCTGCGCGAGTCTCTAAATAAAAAAAAGCAGCCCGAGTCCATATGTGTGCTCTTGAGATAGCAGTTTATGGAGCCGGGCCGCAGTTGGAAGCAAGTCAATGTTCTCGCAGTGTTTCCTCCAAGACATTCTCTTGGATTTCCTCAGTTCGAGGTTGTATTTAGTTAGAGCAGATTAGAAATAAGGGATAAGTCTATTAACCTTTAAAAAGTTTTTAATACGAAGAAAGATAGACAGATAGGCCTTAGATCCTTGGATGTAGTGTGGGAGTTTCTGCCAGCCTTGGGGACGAACAGTACCCTTGCTACCTTCGACTTTTCTGGAATGTATCCCGAGCTTAAGCAGCCTTTGAAGATAACATCTAGCCATGGTATTGTCCACTCCATAGTTTGTGCAAATTCGATGTGGTAGATTCCATCCGACTCTGGCGGTTTGAAAGGCTTGACAAATGATTTTATCTTTAGAAACCTGCATATATACTCTTGCACCATTTGCATAAGTGTTTACCGTATGATATTACCTGTAACTAGGCACTAAGTTAGCATATTGGCATCACCACCGCCTTTCAGATCGTATATTGATTGTTAGAGTTGAGAGCTCATGGCATTCCCAATGTTATTGTCACAGTCAATACACTGTCCTCTCTCAGTGGTTTTATTTGCTTCAATCGCGGTTAGAATAATTGATGTAAATAATTTCCGCGTAAACGAAAGAGATACGAAAGTAGTGCTCGGGTCAGGTTTCCTACTAATGATTTACTTTAGTATTGAGATTCCATTGCTCAGATTAGACGAGCTTTTCAAGAAGCTTTCATTCAAGATAATAGGTGTAAGCATTAGGATTTTATTTCCCTTTCCCTGAGGTATTTGTCCTGTCCCATTAATAAGTAACCTTTCCTTTCATTACAGTGTTACGACCTGCTCCGACCGGACGTCATCCTCGAGCTGGCATGGAAACACAACATCATGGACTTTGCCATGCCATACCTTATTCAAGTAAGACCAAAAACCAACCAAATTCCGTTCACATAGAATATAATTTGAATTTTCTCGTCTCAAGGTCATCCGCGAATACACAACAAAAGTGGACAAACTTGAACAGAACGAAGCACAGCGAGAGAAAGAGGGCGACACCGTCGAACATAAGAACATTATCACAATGGAACCGCAACTAATGATAACCGCCGGTCCAGGAATGGGCATTCAACCGCAATATGCCCAAAACTACGCACCCCCTGGCTACCCGCCAAACATGACATACCAAGGATATGGAATGTAGGCACCAATAACAAAATCAAATTAACCCAAAACTAAACAACAACCATATACATATGTATATATGTATGTATGTATAAACCATCCACAAATCCTAACTCCATCTCCGATACTACAAACTCAACAAAATCTCTAATCGAAAATCAAATTCAAATCGAAATTCACCACAAGCGAAAACACTGCATTGCGCCTCCACCTCAAATCGACCAATCGAGAACGAAACTACTACACGCGCTCATCCAAGCGAAAAAACAACAAAACACTCATATTACAAAAACAACAAATGTTTGTGTTGACACTGGTCTGTGTTATGATGTGCATAATGCTAGATTGCATTTTATTTTCAGTTGAATCACTATTCAACTCGTTTTGGTTAGTTGCATTTCTTTTTTTTTTTCTGTTTTTTTTTTTACAATTTTATTTTGTTTTCGTTTCCGTGTGTTTTTCTCATATTTTTGTTTTTTGTTTTTAGGTATGTTCTAGTGTAATTGGCGCGTGGTTAGTTTTAAGATCAAATTTGCATGTGGTTGTGGCTTTTCACCTCTTTAGTTCTTCTTTTGATTTTCGCTTCTTTTCGTGGTGAAAACACACAAATAGTGTTTTTTTTGTTTGGCATATAACTTTGAAATGGAATCAAACAAAGATGATTTTCTTAAATTGACATGAAATTTACTTTATTCGAAAGATAATCTTCTGGCATTATCATAACATATTACTGAAGACATTTTTCTTTGTGATCCTAACCCAGCACACTAAAGCGGCCTACACACACGCTACGGATCGAATGGATCGGTTGCGATTCAAATAGATCGTTGTGTGTGTGGGTAAGTTTGCTACAGATCGCAAATTGTCAAATGAGTTTGATATTCTTGCATTCGGTAGTGTGTGTGTGGCGCGGTTGAAAATGTTGCGATTCAAACAGATCGTCGTGTGTGTGGCACAGTCTGCTACAGATCGCAAGTTATCATATGAGTTTGATATTCTTGCGATCGGTAGCGTGTGTGTGGCGCGGTTGACGATGCCTAGGAAACGTCCACCCGAAGTTGTTAGAGTGCATCTATGCAGTCTGTTTATATGTTTATGATTGTATTTATGATTCATATGTGCACAAATGTATGTTTTAAAACTGTGAACATCGAATCATAAAATGAAACAAGCAATAAATACTAGCAGGCAGTAGGCAATAGAATTATGAGGACCTCATTCACATATTTGTGAATGCATGTATCTATATATGAATAAGTTATTAGGATCAGAAACCACTTCTGCATCCATAGTGAACGTTTCTTTTTCATTATCCATTCTTTTCTTTTTCCACACAAATAAACACCACACAACAAAATTATTTTTTCTCCGCGATCCATCCTTACTCGACGGCGAATAGCGTGAAATGAAGAACGTATACTGATCCACAAGTGTGTGGCGAAATGAGTTCAAACAGATCCATTCGATCCGTAGCGTGTGTGTAGGCCGCTTAACCTAGAACGGTACAATCTAAAGCTAGAGTTTGTAGCAAAAAGCACATGTGCTCATACTCTCTCTCTCTATCTCACACACACACAGTCTCTCAAATACTCTCTCAGTCATGGTATGCGAATAGAACAGAAGAACAAAAGACAGAAGATAATTGAAAGAAGACAAGAAGAAACTGAATAACAGAGAAGAATTAGAACAGAAAAAAATAGACAAAGAAATCAAAGAAGAATAAACGAAGAAACTGAAGAACAAAGAAGAATAAGAACAGAAAAAGATAATAACAGACATAAATTGAGTGTTTCACTAGGCCCAGCAAGAGGACGAAGAATTCCATGGCATAATCTGCTGCTTACTCGTATTTAAATATGATTTCTGGCATATAACCGCCACGGCTGGCTGGGGCGTAGTCTAATCTGGAGGTCCAAGATTGCAAGATTGCCGTTGATCCCAATTTTAATAAGCGAATTTTGTTTAACGATGAATCTCACTTTTGGATGATTGAATACGTCAATAAACAAAACTGCCCCGTATTTGGAGTGATGATGATCCTCAAGTGTACACTGCGGTTCACTTGATTACAGCCACAACAACATTTTTAGTGGAAAATGTGACATTTGTCTCTTATTTGTGAGAGAAAAAAAAAAAGAGTTATTTGTGCAATAGCCAACATCCACAGATCATACGACCAAATTAACGACACTTTCTGTTACCTTTACGAAAATGAGTACAAATCTGCTGCAATTAATTTGGTTAATTTGATTAAAGCCAGTATACTCGTGCGCAGTGTTTTGGAGAACAAAGTAAGCTTTTGTTAATTTTAAAGTTAAATTTCTTTCGCGAGATATTATAGCTGAAGTATTTGTGTAAAATGGGCAAAAGAATTTACCATTCTGAAGGTCTTTCAAACCGTGCTGTAGCTAAAAAAATTGGTCGAAGTCATTGTGTAGTTGACAATTATTTAAAAAATCCGGATTGTTATGGAAAAAGTTATAGAGGAAGAGTTTCAACTGCTCTCATACAAAAAGAAAAGCGGAAAATAATTCGTTTAGCTTCCAATTCTAAATTAAGCATACCAAAAATGAAATGCGAAGCAGGTGTTGAAGCAAGTAAATCAACTGTTCGTCGTCAATTCTTAATACAACACATTTAAAGCGCTTGAAACTCAAGAAAAAGCCGCCATTGAATGCCACCCGCAAGCAGTTTCGGTTTAAATTTGCAAAGCAATACATGACTTGGGATGTGCAGAGAGGGCACACCTTCAATGATTGACGTATGGTTGTTTTTACCGACGAAAAAGAATTTAATATAGACGGACCCGATGGTTATAATTTCTGTTTCCACGATATGCGAAAAGAAGAGTTCTATTTGAATCGACATCACAGCAGAGAAAGTGGGGTAATGGTTTGGGGAGTGACTGGACAAAATTACAAAGCGGTACTGGAAGTAAATTTTCCGAAGCTAAGGAATTTATTTGGACCATTGCAATGGATTATGCAACAAGATAATGCACCTATTCATAATCCACGCGTTGTCAAATCGTTCATTACAAACGAGAATGTGCAGCTTTTGGATTGGCCACCATATTCGCCGGACCTAAATATTATTGAAAACATTTGGGGCTGGCTTACACGAAGGGTCTACGAAGGAGACAAACAATACGATAGTAAAGAATCCCTTATAACGGCAGTTAAGGCTTCTTGGGCCGAAATTTCATTAAAGTATTTAAAATCTTCTGAAAGCACCGTGACGCAGTGGGTAGTGTATTGGCCTCTGACGCCGATGACACGGGATCGAATCCCGACACAGCCATGTCATCGAACGTGTTTTCACGGTGTTTCTCCTCAGCGGGGTTCTGAGAAAACCCCCTGTAGTAAAATTGTCATCAAAAGCTTCTCGAAATTCGCCGTTCGGAACCGGCAATAAACTGTAGGTCCCTTTCACCTGTGTGAAAATTAAATCACACACAACATGGGTGATTGAGAGAAGCTCGGCTCGGCTGAACGAATTTAATTGCAGCAGATTTGTACTCCATTTTTTTTTTTTTTTTTTTTTGGCTGGTAGACTTACACATATGCCACAACTTGGATCCGTCCCTAATTTCTAAGGCACAGCACGCCTACTGTAAGGGTTGATCTGTCGAAACAGCATTGCACACACTAGTGAGGAAAATCGAAAGATCAATCCATCTTAAAGAATACACTATAAGAGCCCTTCTTGACATAGAGGGCGCCTTTAACAACGCCACTCCGAAAGCAATAATAGAAGGGCTAGAAAAGCTAAAGGTGGAGAGGACTCTGATAGAGCTGATCGGCGAGTTATTATTAACACGCAAGATTGTCTCCAAATGGGGGAAGCCAAGTAGCCACCAGAGTGGTTACCAGGGGAACCCCGCAAGGAGGGGGCTACAAATCATGGTGAACTTGTGTCTCCTTAAAAAAAAAAAAAAAAAAAAAAAAAAAAAACGTCTAGTTGGTTGAGGTCCTCTTCCGCTTGCCTGCGCCATATTAAGTTTGGCCGTCCTCAACCGCGTCGCCCCTCAGGGTTGGATTCAAAGAAATTCCAGGCAAAGCTGTGGTTTCCATGCGCTTGACTTGACCTGCTATCTATGGCGTAGGATCCGCAGACTTCGTGCTACGTTCATGACGCTATACAGCCCGGACAATTCACTATTGAGTCTTCTCCTCGACTTTCCATTTATACAGATCCGGCCGAAAATCGTTCACAGATTTTTTTCTCTCAAAACTACCAAGGCCCTCCTCATCCGCTTTCGATAAGGTCCATGTCTCTGCGTCCTAAAGCAGGATCGGGATGATAGGGGTTTTGTAAAGGGTCACCTTGGTTTTGCGGGAGAGGAAAGTAGTTGTCAATTGTGACGTTCTGGCCGTCGGTGTTGCGCGTCTTTTTTGGTTGACAACATACACATATGTATTTCATTTTACTTTTTCGGACGCGTCACTGACGTCCTATTGTGTTAGTCCAATTACATCAATGTCATACGTGTACGCAAACAGTTCTGTAGACTTGGGACTTGTTGGCCAGTGAGTCTCGTATGATCTTTTCAAGCACGATGTTCAAAAAATTACATGACAGTGCGTCACCTTGTCTAAATTCTTTTTTAATATCAAAGGTTTCCATTAAATCGCTACCGACCTTAATGGAGCAGCGAGAGTTGTCCATTGTCTCCTGCATAATCTGAAGAGTTTGGCAAGGATGCCAAAACTAGAAATGACGCTGTATACATCCCTGTCTCTATGCAAACTGTAATACGCGGCCTTGAAATCGACAAAAAGGTGATGGGTGTCGATTTGGTATTCTGGGGTCTTCTCCAAGATTTGCCGCAGTGTCAATATTTGGTATATCGTGAATTTTCCTGGCGTGAAACCACACTTATAGAAACCTATCAGATTATCCACAAAGAGTTTCAGACGTTCACACATAACGACAGAGAAGATCTTGTATGCGATGTTAAGGAGACTTATTCACCTGAAGTTGGCGCAGTTGTGGAAGCCCCCTTTCTGTGGACTGGGCAAACGATGCTGAGATTCCATTCGTCGGGCATGCTTTCCTCCGACCATATTTTACCGATGAGCTAGCACATGCGCCCTATCAGAACATCTCCAGCCACTTTAAATAGCTCGGCAGACAGTCCGTCTGCGCCCGAGGCTTTATTATTCTTGAGCTTTGAAATTACTAACTTATTTTCGTCTAGGTCGGGTGGACGAAATTCTCTTATATCTTCGTCCGTTGCGAATGGATCATTCTGCCTGACAGCGGTATTAGCTCTTTCATCGCCGTTAAACAGTCTACATATTCTCAGCATTGACTGGGACTCTACTACTAGTTGTCCGTCTCCATCCCTACAGGCTTCCGCTCTGGCCTTATAGTTCGGGCATGTTTGTTTTACCTTTTCGTCGAACTTGTGAGCATCATTCCTATGATAGCATCTCTCCATATCCTCGATCTCCCGAAAATGAGGAGCTGTATCACATTCTAAAGTCTATTTACTGAACCTACGCCGTGTATAACGATCGCACGGGTTTAACTTGCACAAACTGAATCTTCATCGTAAAATGGCAAAACGTACTAACCAAAGATCAACTGTCAAACTGTGACAATCTATAAACCTGTAAACCTCTAAACACTAAGATATGGCGAATTGACTTTAAAGCCCTCTTGGCAGAACTGGGTCCTGTCGACTTGGTAAAATATTTATCGAAGAAAGAATCTTCTGTAGATGCCAGAAAGCCCCTTGTATCTGTGCGTGCTTGCTGAGCTTTTTTAAAAAAAAAACTGTAGTAGAGTCAGAAAATTATAATGTGTATGCTAGTGGACACTACCTAATTTGGTTTGCTACCTAGTAGATAGTAGGTATACATACCTACTATGGGGACCTTCCGTCCCCACACATAGTTTTCTTAACGCGCTCCTCAGACTGTGGTATCACATACATATGTACCCCACCCACAAAAATTAAACAAATGTGTCATTTTATGTACATACATACATATGTACATATGTATATACAGGGTGCTCCACGAGCAGTGTGCCAAACAGCTAGAGCGTGTAGGTCTGGTCAAGACAAGAAAAAAATCGTATGGGAGGGGGGGTTTTTTGCTGTAAAACTAAAATGAATATTGTCCTACAGTAACTTACTTTATATCCACAAGAAAGGAGACCCCTCTGATTGCGCCAACTATAGAGGAATAAGTCTCCTTAACATCGCCTACAAAATCTTCTCTGCCGTTTTGTGTGAACGCCTGAAGCCTTTTGTAAATAAGCTGATAGGTCCTTATCAGTGCGGATTCAGGCCAGGGAAGTCCACCATCGACCAAATCTTCACACTACGGCAGATACTGGAGAAAACCAATGAATCTCAAGTCGACACTCACTTCCTATTTGTCGCATTCTACAGCGTAATTAGAGACGAGCTATACAACGCTATGTCTACCTTTGACATACCTGCTAAACTCGTCAGACTATGCAGGATGACTTTGGAGAACGCTCACTGCTCCATCCGAATCGGTGAACACCTTACCGATAGGATTTAGGCAGGGCGATGCGCTGTCGTGTGATTTCTTCAACATCATATTGGAAATGATTGAGCAAAAATCACTGGCCAATAGAAGAGGCACAATCTATTTCAAATCCTCGCAACTCCTTGCATACGCCGACGATATTGACATAATAGGTAGATCACAGCGAGATGTCAATGAGGCGTTTGCGAGTATTGAGGTGGAGGCGGCGAAAATTGGTTTGGCGGTAAACGAGGACAAAACTAAATACATGCTGTCATCAAAAAAGGACGCTCAACACCGACGTCTCGGCCAGAACGTTTGTATAGGCAGATATAAGTTCGAGGTAGTTAAGGACTTCGTCTACCTTGGCTCCGCAGTGACCTGGAACAACGACATCAGTTCCGAAATCAAACGCAGTATAACTCTCGCTAATCGCTGTTTCTTTGGGCTCAGGAGGCAATTGAATAATAGAGCCCTCTCCCGAACGACAAAGTTGACTCTATATAAGACCCTTATCATCCCGGTCCTGTTGTACGGCGCAGAAGCATGGACACTATCAAGAGCGGATGAGGAGGCCCTTGGTCGGTTCGAGAGAAAGATTTTGCGCGTGATTTTTTGGGCCTATAACCGCAGACGGGGGATGGAGGAGAAGATTCAACCACGAACTTTACGGGCTGTACAGCGACATGAGCCTAGTCAGGCGTCTACGGATTCAACGCCTAAGATGCCTGGGCCATGTAGAGCGAATGGACACCACAGCTCCAGCCCGGAGAGTCTTTGAATCCAACCCCGAGGGACGAAGAAGCAGAGGACGGCCGCCCTTAAGATGGCGCACCCAGGTGGAAGGGGACCTCAGCCAACTGGGTGTGCGGCAATGGAGAAGGCTAGCGAAAGATCGTGCTGGATGGAGGGGCATGTTGGTTGAGGCCCAGGTTCACCCCGAACTTTAGCGCCCACAAAGAAGAAGAAGAACTTACTTTATAGCCCCGAACAAACCTCACACTTATTTTTTTAATTGTAATTCAAAATAACTAAAAGAACAAATATTTCACTAAAATAATGAATTGACAAATTCCAAAAAAAAAAAAAAATAACACGCACTGCACACTGGCGTATGTGATAGCCAAGGTTATACTTCGAAGCACGACTGAACACGTCAACAAAATCTAAGAACTGAATATACAGTGGTGTTCTCATAAATAGCACACCTTTATTCAAATGTGTATTTGCTTCCAATACACACTGCACTTACAAGCTGCAGAGGAGTAAAGCCGTAATATCCTAAGGTAGTACCGTTATGAATATGAAAACATACTACAAAGAAGATCCCGTTAGGTTTTCCTGGTTTTGCAATCGTTAGAGTTGGTGATCATTGCAAATTGGATGTTCAATGGATGGTGTGTCAGAAAAAAAATATTTTTCGGTTTTTTAAGTAAGGTTAGTGTGAATCGATTTAAGCATAGCCATAATTACACTAATTTCTTACACAAATAGGAGTATTTAAAAAGGTCAGAGGAAATCGTTGCACGGAGGAAAAGAGGCAAATAGTCGCTACCATGATACAGGATGGAAAGACTATTTCAGAGGTTGCAAGGACATTAAGGTGCTCTATGAAGCTTGTTCAAAATGCAATGAAGGTCATACGGTGCAGCCAATCTTCCGAAAATCCCGTAAGGAAAAACAAAAAAGAAAAACGACAGACAAAAGTAACTAACAGAATTATCCATAAAATCAGTAGAAGCGACCTTTTCATAACTTACCGGGAGATAAAGCAACAACTACCTGACCAACACAATGTCCAAATATCAGCCGTCACTGTAAGTCCCCGGTTAATTGAATTCCAGCTTCATAGAAGAATCGCTAGAAAAAAACCACTTGTCCAAAAAAACGAAAAAAAAAAAACCGAAAGAGAAGACTTATTTTCGCAAACGCTCACAAGAACAAACCCTTGTCCTTTTGGAAAAATATCTTGTGCAGCGACGAAAATAAGTTCAACAGGTTGGGATCAAATGAAAAAAAGGATGTGCGAAGACCAACGAACCGAAAGTACCATCCCGGATACACCATTAAGAGTGTCAAACATGGCGACGGGAGCATAATGGTGTGGGCGGCGATACCATGGCATGGCGTTGGACCTAATGTGAAAATAAATGGCATTATGAATCAACATCAGTATAAGCTAATCCTGGAGAACCAAATGGAGACATATACCGACGACTCTATGCCTGTATCATGCCTGTATCATGGAACTATCTTGCATAAGATAGTTCGCGGATAGTGATGAATTGACTTTTAGAGCGACAAATATCCCTGCTTGATTGGCCGGTCCAAAGTCCCGATCCTGAATCCTATTGAGAATCTTTGGAATGATGTTCACTCCCTTGTTAAAGACTCCAGCTCAACAAATCTAGAAGATTTTAGACAAACCATAAAGGCTGCTTGGGAAGCTATACCTGCCCAGAAATGTAAGCGCTTAGTAGAGAGTTTGCAAAAACGTTGTCAAGAGTGATAAGGAACAAGGAATATCCTACAAAATATTAATAAAATATTTAGTGATACATTCGTTTTTTTAGATTATTTATTTATTAATTGACGGGATCGAATCCCGACACGGCCATGTCATCGAACGTGTTTTCACGGTGTTTCTCCTCAGCGGGGTTCTGACCCCCTGTAGTAAAATTGTCATGAAAAGCTTCTCGAACTCCGCCGTTCGGAACCGGCAATAAACTGTAGGTCCCTTTCACCTATGGGAAAATTAAATCACACACAACATGGGTGATTGAGAGAAGCTCGGCTCAGGTCCTTCATGGACTGTAACGCCAACATACATACATACATCTGTTTGCTAGAAACGTACATAGCTCAAAATAGTGTAAAATCGGTTTCCTGTGAGCGTTTTATGAGGTATAAAAATCACACCAGTGAACACTGAACGGTTGTTGTTGTTACAAAATCTGGTCGTGATTCAATTTGTGTTTTTTTTTATCAGTGTGCTTATTCGAACCATGGCGCGTAAAAATCTAAAGGAACTTAATATTTTGTATTTGCTTCAACAAAATGATTGCGAAAGCATTAGCTTGGCAGAGATTCCATCCGACGAGAATTCTGTTGTTGACGATCCATTCGTCAGTAGTGATGAAGAAAAAAAATCTTCAACGCGTGTTCAATATGATAACTGAGGAAGATATCAAACATTTAGAAGAATTTGATGCAGAAAATAAAGATGAAAAAAGTCTGGCTAACTATGCTTCACAAGATAATTTGATAGCGAAGATGAAATTGTGCTGAGTGAGCTTAAAATCGCAAAACCATTTGTTCCACCGAATTGGAAAAAAATTATTCGATTTATCCGGTAGCTGGATTTTTAGGCGAAAAGAAAAACATGGTCCAGCTTATGAGATTGAATGTATGGAAACCCATGATGCTGCTTCAATATTTCATAAACTTTCAACACAAGAAATAATTGATCACATCGTGTTCCCAAACAAATTTATTTCCTGAGCAATCAGGCAAACGCGTTACCCCCACCAATGAAACAGAGATAAAAGCTTTTATCGGAATCAATTTTCTAATGGGCATAAAACCTCAGGGAAGTTATAGGGATTATTGGTCAACACGACCTGAACTACATGATTCCTTCGTATTGAACGTAATGCCGGTGAAAAGATTCGACTGGATTTTAAGCAACATCCAATTGAACAATTCAGCACTGATGCCCAAAAGGGGATCAATAACATTCAATAAACTTTACAAAGTCCAACCTTTCTTAGATCTTTTGCAACAGAGGTCCCGAGTGTGCTTTTGTCCTCGCCAATTTCAAGCTGTGAATGAATCGATGATTAAATTCAAAGGTAAAACAAATTGATTTTTTTTTTCAGTATACATATGCCTAGAAAGTCAATCAAAAGAGGATTCAAGGTTTAGATGTTATGTGACAGTAGTGGTTATGTGCTGAAATTCGATGTTTACACCGGCAAAAAAGGAAATCTTGTTGAAAAAAGGCTTGGTGATCGTGTTGTGCTGGATTTAACTTCAGACTTCATAGAAAAAAACCATAAGGTATATTTCGACAACTTCTTCACGTCATATGTATACCTTATTACTTGAACTGAAAGTTCAAAAGCCAAAAAAATATAAGAAGTGATAAAGAATTGAAAAGGGGAGAAAATGACTGGCAAATCAGTGACAGTGGCTTGGTTTTCATGAAGTGGATGGATAAAAGAGCTGTCACAGTCTTGTCCAACTTTCACGATCCAAGAGCTTGTGTCAAAGTTCAAAGACGTCAGAACGATGGTTACCGAAGAGAGGTGGAAATATCGGAAATCGTTTCAGACAATAATATGCACATGAACAGCGTCGATAAACTTGACCAGCTCAAAAAATATTATGAAGTGGACGAAAAAAGTAGGAAATGGTGGCATCGATTTTTTTTCAATTTCCTTGACGTAGCAGTCGTGAATTCCTATATCTTGGCAAAATATACAGGGTACACCTTACCACTAAAGGAGTTCAAGTTGGATCTAATATCACATCTTTGCCAATATTCAAATTTACAACCCAAAGGAAAAAAAAATTAAGATCAACGTCCGTGTATGGAAAAATAAGCCATTTGCTTACAAAAGTCTTCGATCCAGTTCTTCTCAACAGCCGGTAAGAACTTCATTGCGAAGATGTGCGCACTGTAGCATATCAGGACATCAAAGAAGAACACAATGGATGTGTTCTACTTGCAATGTTCCACTTTGTCTATGTAAGACAAAATCCTGCTTTAACGAATTCCATGCATAAAAATATACTTTTAATGCGCAGTGGTATAAATTTCGTACCATGCCCTTGTAGAAAATCCTGTGGAGTTAGCTATTTAATTTTTCTGTTTTTTTAATAATATGACATAAATAAAGTATTTATTGCAAAAAGAATTGTGCAATTTTCTTTGCTTTTTATTAGTGCCCCGCAAAGAGTATGAACAACAACTTTTTTATTGTTTCCCATTTTGAATTATTATTTTTGAGTTGATTTAAAGGAATTAAGTATTTTTTATAAAAGTACATATGTATAAGCGCACATCAGTTATAAAACAAAAAAAAGGTGAACCTCTTTTTAGACCTTTGGCACAACATAATCTATAAGAACTTACGGGTGTGCTATTTATCTGAACACCACTGTACATACCGTTGACATACTTAGGAAAAAATATTAACGAGACCTGCGAAGTTTTGAAATCGGTGTGGGGGCTATCTCATACCCCAGTGTGTGGTTGGATGGTTAAAATAATGATGGACAATGTTTCCTGTACACATTGTAAATAAATTCTACTTTTATCATAAAGCACCACCAATTGGCTTCGTATTTCGAAACACATTCTCTCATTCCTCTCGTCCACGTGTAGATCTGTTGTACATCGATTTAAGATTTAAAACAAAAAGCCTTCTTTTCATACAACTTTCTCTTTTCTCAATTTCAGTTACAAATAAGTTTAAGGAGCTTTCAAACACACGCTGTAGCTCACGAATAAATAAATGTTGTTGTAATTAATTTATCATTTGAACATCAGCGAACATCCCAACTATGAGTTAACCTTTCTTCAAGAGAACAACAAATTACGGAGCCGTTATAAACGTTTAGAAAATAGCTAAATACAAAACTAACTTACCATCAAATCGATCTATATATATATATATAAATAAATAAAGAGGAAAAGATTACACAAAAACAAAAGAAGAAACAAAAACACAGAGAATTGTTAACAGTTGTATTCCCTCGGTTTTGCTTACTATTACATTATTTTTCTTTATTTTCTCTTACCTTTTCGTATATATATACAAGTATATATATATAAATAATTATCAATATAAATACATTAATATTATGTTATATTATAAATTGATAAGTAACAGTAATACAAGAAAACGTTAGATTATGGTTATTTTTTAATTATAAATATTAAATAAAACAACAAAAAAAATTAAAAACATCAGCAATGATTATTTCTTATTTGATTAATTTAAATAAAAGAAACGAAACAAACCGAGAAGAAACTTTTCAAAATAAGCGATTGCTTCAAACGATGTTTTATTACACACAGAAACGAGGTGGGCAGGATATTTTGGTCCATCGTACATATGATTTCTCAATTTAGTATTTCCCCTCAATTTTCGTCGGCTTGTTTTCCGCATGGGATCGGACATACAGGCCTGGGGTGGAATCGGCTAAGGTGATAGGTGATAGTCACTTTGGTGACAGTCATATGTGACTATCATCATCTGTTGGTATCGGGTAAGATTATCACAAAAAAAGTTTAGAAAAGGAGCAACACTTGCTTTTTCGGAGTTACTGATAGATAAAGGTAGCCCTAAACGGCGAACATGTTCGCCGAATCCGTTTGTTTGCGTAACTCTCTACACGGCAAACACATTTGGAGAACATTAATTTCGTGCTGATTCTTCAGAGGGTAAACATGTACGATAAATAAACACAAGTGGTTGCGCTTACGGTTATTTATTTATGTTTACTCGGCGACTTTCAAAGCAAATTCACGAACAAAATCGGCGAACATGTTCGCCGTGTAGGGCTGCCTTAAGACAGCTGTTAGATAGGTAAAAAGAAATTTTGAAATTAAAATCAGGGCCGTTGTCACCGATTGTTTTGCACAAATACTGGGAAAAGTAAATAATGTACATATTAGAAATGCTATTATTGCATTCAATTCATTTATTGGTCAATTATACATTTTGTCGGCGTACAGGGAAAGGAAACCGATTTAGACCGATTTCTCGAATTCTTCCTCAGAATTCTAACTTCCATCAATGTCTCATTGAGCTCTTCATCTTCGCTTATAAATAGTTCCAAGCACGGAAACACATATTTTCTATTTTATAAAACACACAAAAGCACAAAGCCATATCAAACGCACAGAACATATGAAAGTGATAGCTAAATAGCTGTCACCAGAAAACTGTCACAAAAATGTGACAATCACAGTGACTATCACCTTACACGATACCGAAACCGCGAATGTGACTGTCACTTGTCACAAATCACCTTAGCCGATTCCGCCCCTGGGCTGGACTCGGCTAAAGTGATAGTCACATTGGTGACAGTCATTTGTGACTATCACCATCTTATGGTGTCGGGTAAAGTGGCGTACACACCGTCGATCAAAAGTGACGATCAAAACTGACGTCAGTTTTGACTGAAGTGTCTCATGCACACACTATAGATCTTGTTTGACACGCAAAACATCATTCAAGTACATAATTTCGCGCAGTCACCATGGACAGCGAATTTGTATTTTTTCATTAAATTCACTAATTCCTGGTAACCTTTGTCTTTTTCGTCCCGACGTATATATTCTGGACACGTTACGTCCCAGAGACAACGATGAGACTCGTAAATATTTATGAATTGCTCCAGGAATTGCCTACTCTCATCCATGTCCAACGCTTGAATGAAGAATTCACGTACACACTGTCGATAAAAACCAACATGGCCGCTGATCGTCACTCAGTAGCAGAAATTTTTGCAACTCATCAGTTTTGATCGACAAACCATCATTTACATGTACACACTATCAGTTTTGAGTGACAACCAACAAAAGTGTCACTTTTGATCGACGGTGTGTACCCTACTTAAGATTATCACAAAAAAAGGAGCAACACTTGCTTTTTCAGAGTTGATGACAGATGAGAAAGCTGTCAAATGATGAAAAAAAAATTTTTAAATTCAAAACAGGGACGTTGCCACCGATTCATTAACCTTCCTGTACTCGCGCGTTTTGACAGCACACATATACTCGTGCACGGTCTCTCAGACCGAGATTCTATCTCGTCTATATTTTCTCGAATATGTATTTTCTCAAGCTCTCTCAAGTCCCGATCCAATCTGCAGAAACCAGAGAACAGCAATGGAGTCGTTGTCGAAATGCCATTAGAGAGGCCGCCTCATATGTACTTGGTTTCGAACCACCACCGTCGAGAAACCCCTGGTTTGATGATGAGTGCAGACAAGCCCATGTAGAGAAACAGAATGCATAGCCACATTGCATCGACGGACGAGGGTTGCCCGCGAGCTCTATGAACAGAAAAGGAGGGAGGAGCACGAGAAGCGCGAGATCGAGGAGATGGAGAGATGTTACGGCAGGAACGAAGTTCAAAAATTTTACCAGAAAGTAAAACGAACATGCCAAGGCTATAAAGCCAGAACAGAAGCCTGCAGGGATGAGGACGGGCAACTAGTAGTGGAGTGACAGTCGATGCTGAGATTGTGGAAGGACCACTTCTGCAGACTGTATAACGGCGATGATAGTCAAAATGCCGCCGTCAGGCAGAGCGAACCATTCACAATGGACGAAGACGAAGGAGAATCCCGTCCACTCGACCTAGACGATGTTAAGATAGCGATATCGAAACTTAAGTCTTATAAAGCTGCTGGAGCAGACGGACTCCCCGCGGAACTGTTTAAAGTAGCTGGCGATGAGCTGGTCAGGAACATGCACCAACTCACCTGCAAGATATGGTCAGAAGAACGCGTGCCCGATGAATGGAATCTCAGTATCGTTTGCCCGGTCCATGAGAAAGGAGACCCCTACGACTCTGCCGTACTGTGTAAGTGCCTGAAGCCGTTCGTGGACAATCTGATAGGTTCTTACCAGTGTGGTTTCAGGCCAAGAAAAAAACCCACGATGGACCAAATATTAACACTACGGCAGATCTGAATTCCAGTTCGACACGCACCATCTTTTCGTCGACTTCAAAGACGCGTATGACAGTGTTTATAGAAACGAGCTATACAGAGCCATATCATGTTTTAACATTCCTGCCAAACTCGTCCGGTTGTGCAGGATGACTATGGAGAACTCTCGCTGCTTCATCAAGGTCGGAGGTGAACCAACCGACCCCTTTGATGTTAAAAAAGGTTTTAGACAGGATGACGCACTGTCATGTGATTTCTTGAACATCATACTTGAAAATATCGGGACACTGCGGCCAATACAAGAGGTACAATCTACTTCAAGTCCACACAATTGCTTGCCTACGCAGATGACATTGACGTTATTGGACGGACAAAGCGAGACGTCAATGAGGCGTTCGCAAGTATTGAAGCAGAAGCGGCTAAAGTGGGTCTAAGGGTAAATGGGAATAAGACCAAATATATGGTCAGAACGCCACCATCGGCAGCTATATTTCTGAAGTAGTCAAGGACTTCGTCTACCTTGGCCCGATAGTGACAAGCAGCAACGACACCAGCGCTGAGATAAAACGCAGAATAACTCTTGCCAACCGCTGCTTCTCCGGGCTCAAGAGGCAATTGAGTAGTAGAGTCCTCTCTCGAAAAACTAAGGTATCCCTCTACAAAACCTTAATCATCCCGGTCCTCCTCTACGGCGCTGAGGCTTGGACGTTATTAAAAGCGGATGAAGAGGCTCTTGGGCGTTTCGAGAGGAAAATTTTGCGTGCAATCTTTGGTCCCGTTTGTGGAAATGGCGAGTGGAGGAGGAGATTCAACCAAGAGCTTTACGGGCTGTACAGCGACATCGGCCTGGTAAGACGTCTTCGGATCCAACGTCTAAGATGGCTGGTCCATGTGGAGCGAATGGACATCAACGCTCCGGCACGAAAAGTCTTCGACTCCAACCCCGAGGGACCAACTGGGCGTGCGGCACTGGAAGCGGCTGGCCAAAGATCGGGCCGGCTGGAGAGGCTTGTTGGTTGAGGCCCTGGTTCACCCCGAACTGTAGCGCCATCAAAGTAAGTAAGTATGTATTTTCTAAGCAATGTTGCAATTTATTTAAAGGAAATGATATAATTAAATAAAACAAACAGAAAAATATAGGAACTTTTACCAGCAGCAATAACCTTTAAAACTAACCTCTCAAAAAATTAAAATTTTTTTGGACCTTAACTTAAATAATTAAAATAAATATTTCCTTCTATTAAAACAAACGAAAACTTATCAATTCAATAAAAACGAATAAGAGCAATAATAAAAAAGTATAAAAATGGATTTGTGGCGCGTAGAAAATTCTGTGATTCGAATTTTACGCCATTTAAAGGATGCGCCAAGAAATCCTCTCATTCGAAAATGGGTAAAAAGGTTTGAAGAGACTGGTCCAACACTAGGAAAACCAAAATCTGGACGGTCAAGGTCATCAATAACGTAAGAAAACGCAAAGAATTTTAATCAGTCTGTTCGCAGTGATCCCGACCTTTCGATTCGGAAACGCGCAGAGCTGTTCGATTAAATGGTTGTCGCGAACGCGAGGGCTTGCATTTAGATGACATTATTTTTTAAGAAATAAATACCCAAGTTGTGAACTTTAATGATAAATAAAATTGTTTTCGATAGAATGTTTACTTCGTTTTTAATCGATCCACCAAACTTTCTGTTGAGACACCTTGTCCTTACAACGAACCGTCAACCGCCGATTTGAAGATTTGCTTGTATTTTTTTTTTTTTTTTTTACACAGCTGTCACAATGTCGTACGACTTCGTTAAAAGTCGCCAACTCGCGCGACACACCCTACGACCGAGACAGCGACCCCGACATCATTGTGTTTACGTTATGGAATTTACGTACATTTAACTTTTGACCGGCGACCTAGACAGCGACCGCGACCTCACTGTGTTCATGCCTGTTTCACAATGCTACTACACGGCGATGCGACAGCGTGACTACAAACGCCGTATCTGTCAAATCCATATTCATACAATGGAATTATATGGAGTAAGTCACATAGTCACGTATGTAGTCGTGTCGCAGCGCTGTAATTTCGAAAATTCAAAAAACTGTCGCACTGATAACTTGGTCTTACCCACCACCTTCTTCTGACTTTTGTTTTCGCTTTTAACTTTTTATAGGCTAAAGCAGCCGCACATGTTGGCAATAATGTTTTTTTTCAAATCGATTTTATCCACTTATGAATTAATTTCAGTTTCAATCTTCGAATTTTTTACTGATGCCAACTTCACTCTATAGAATTCACCTCCAACTTCACTCGCAGAAGTAACCTCGCTGTCAACCAGTTGACTGAACGACTTTACAACCACAGCAAACGGCCGCCGGTATTTTGTCTTTCTGCGACAAAATCGATGCATTCCGAATTTGTGAAGCGAAGATGGAAGTTGACGCGGAGAAGCTACTAATTTTGATTGAGCAAAGGAGCGCCATGTATACTATGGGGCAAAACCCCCCGTGAAATGGCATGAAAAAGCTTCTCGACTCAAGCCGTTCGGAATCGGCATTAAACTGTAGGTCCCCTTCACCTGTGTAAAAAATAAATCACACACAGCGTGGGTGATTGAGAGAATCTTGCCTCTAGCCCTTCAAGGGCTGTAACGCCACCTAAGTAAGCAAGCAAAGGAGCGCAATTTATTGAGGCGAAGCGTAAGCGAAGCCTCTCTCTACTCGACTCCAGGGAAAAAGCGTTCGTCCGCGAACTGTTGGAAAACGTAATGTCCGATTGTAATGAAATTTTGCACACTGACATATCTTAGCATTGCGCAGGTACATTGATTGTGGGTAAGTCCAAATTTTGCGTCGGTCACGAACCATGGTCACAAATGTCCAAACTTTCGAGCGGGCGCCGATTTTTTATTGAGTTCAAAAATTTTTACTTTTTGCACGCCCCCATATTTTGAGATTCTTTAACGCCGTCGATAGAGCAATGAGTGAGTTTCATAAAAGATTTAAAGAAATTTCGAGTAGTTAGAGAGGTTTCTTGTACGATTCGCTTCAATATTTTGGTGTAGGAGCGGATAACCAGCTCCGTCCACCGCCCTAGTTAAGGTTAGATTCTGTAAGGATGGACAGCCATTTGATACACTTTGAACAAAGACACGAAAGAGCTTCCTACAAACATTGGTAGCTTACTGACTTATCAGGCCAGCGATCCATGGAGGATCTGAGCCTGAGCTATAGCTGCCTTCTATCCTTGACGGTCCCGGGCACGCTGCTTCCAGTTATCAAGACCAAGGTATCTCACATCCTCGATTACTTGGTCTTTATACCGGAGGTTCGGTCTTCCTCTTCTTCTCGAACCAGGAGGCTCGGAGTCGAAGACCCTCTTAGCTGGAGCGTTGGTGTCCATGCGCTCGATGTGGCCGAGCCAGTGCAGTCGATGGATCTTTACCTTCCCGACTACATCCACATCTTTGTACAGCTCGTAGAGTTGGCGGTTGTGTCTTCTTCTCCATTCACCTTCCTCACAGACAGGATCAAATATCCGGCGCAGAATTTTTCTTTTGAAAGAACCCAGAATCAGCTCCGCCGTCCTGCTTATCGTCCAGCTTTCGGCTCCGTACAGCAAGACTGGCAGTATGAGCGTTTTGTAAAGCATGACTTTGGTCTTTCGAGTGATGAGTTTTGACCCCAGTTGTTTGGACAAGCACAAGTAGCAGCGGTTGCCAAGAGCAATTCTATGCCGGATCTCCACTGTGGTGTTACTTGTGGAATTTACGTTTGCCCCGAGGTAGACAAACTCCTTAACTACCTCGAAATTGTAGTTGTCAATTGTTATATTTTGTCCCAGGTGGTGAGCGACGGATTGGTTTTTGCTTGACAACATGTACTTCGTTTTGTTCTCATTGACCTTAAGATCAACTCGTTTCGCATGTTCTTCAATCGCGGTTAATGCTTCCACAATGCTACGGCGAGAACACGCGATGATGTTGATATCATCCGCGTATCCTAGCAGCTGGATTGACTTGTAGAAGATTGTAAGGTTACCGAGTATAAGTGAAACACGTGTGCTTTCTGTACCTGTCGTTTATTCAATGCCTTCGTCTTGACCAGTTACAATATGTCAGTTGTCAATACAATACAATATACCAGTTGTCATATATACATATGACCGTGCTGCCAAGTTAATGCACATTCATTTGGGATACGGTCACAACAATATACTACAAAGATAGTGCCTTCCCTGTTGACGCCTGCCCGTCGCACTATCTGCTCCAGCACCAGGTTGAAGAAGTCACATGACAGTGCATCTCCTTGCCGAAATCAGGTGCATGTTTCAAACGGTTCCGAAGTCCTAGAACCGAGTTGCACGGTGCATCGCGTGTTTTTTAGCGTGGCGCGACACAACTGGATCAGTTTTCCCGGGATCCCGAATTCGGCCATCGCACCAAACAGTTCTTCACGATGAATGCTGTCGTATGCGGCTTTGAAATCGATGAAAAGATGATGTGTATCGATTCGAAACTCGTTGGTCTTTTTCAGGATTTGTCGAAGTCTGAAAATTGGGCCTATAGTCGATTTGCCGGGCCGGATGCCGCAGTGCAGTGCAAAATGGCTTTAGACGGTCACACAATACGCTGGACAGGATCTTGTATGCGACATTGAGCAGGGATATACCTCTATAGTTCTGGCAAATAGGGCAAATAGAGCTGGTATTCCAGTCGTCGGGCATGCTTTCATCTTCCCAAATTCTGCAGATGATCTGGTGCATGCTCCCTACCAGAACATCGCCGCCAGCCTTGAAGAGCTCTGATGGCAAGCCATCTGAGCCTGCGACCTTGTTATTCTTCAGCTTTTGAATAGCTGTGCCGACTTCTTCGATGTTGGGTGGGAGGACTACTTCAACGGCTGGAGTTGGGATTTCCTCGGTCCCTACCACTCTCTCTTGGTCATGCTCGTTAAGCAGCTGCTGGAAATGCTGCTTAAATACATCCACTATTCCCTGCGGGTCGGTGACAAGATTACCCTCGCAGTTTCGAAGAGCGTGGGTGCCCTTTTTGAAGCCTCCTGCAAGGCCTTTGGCTTTCTTGTAAAAGGCTCGTGTCTTATGTTTATCCCTAGACTTCTCGATATCCCTGAGCTGGGAGGCTGCGAAGATTCTTTTCTTTTGTCGCAGTAGTTTTTTTTCCTCCCTTCTTCTGGCTCGGTACTCTTCTTGCCCAGCCCTGGTTTTCCTCTGCAGCGCCTTTTGGCCTCGTCGGTTACTGCCTTTTTCTGCTCACACTCGCCATTATACTACGGGTTTCTTGTCGGCGGTGGTAGGTATCCTAAGGTGGTTTCGGCTACTTCCTGAATGGCTGAGCGGCAATGCAGCCACATAATATTGGCATTTGTGTTCAACGTAGGCATACCGTAAAGTCTTTCGCTCAGCTGCTCCCTGTAACCTCTAGTGTGCTCAGGCGCCCAATGTCGAACCTCCTCCTGGTGGGCATGTGTAGCTATGGCAACGAATACTGGTGTGGTGGTCAGTCTAGCTTCATTCGCCTATGCAGAATAATATTTTGAATAAAAACATGGGTGCAGTGTTGAATTTATTTCAGAACAAAAGTGCACGTAAAAATGATTATTATGAGAAAACTAAAAAAGCAATCCACATGCCCCATAAGGGTTCTCATTTTATCTCAGCCAATACCGCAAAAGTTGAGTAAGCAGTCTTCATAACCTGCAAATAATACTTTCAAATCCACTCAATCAATCAATTCTTTGTTATACCCAACCTGCACGAAAGTCACCAATTGAAGTGGTACGAGATTCCCGGCCATCACCACCATTGGCTTTTGTGATCGTGTCAGTAGTATCAAAAGGCACTTCTTAAACTTGGGACTCTGCTCCATCCAATTGCATGCATAAATCGTTTCCACTAACTTCTCATTTGTGGTATGAAGCTGTTCACCGAAATAGCACAGAATCAATATTTCCACACTTACGGCAGCAAAAAAGAAGATACCGAAAAGCATTTTTACAAACTCCGATTGCACGTAGAGCATGCTCACGCCAATCGTACACTGGCACAGTCCACTGCCAATTAATTGCAACATTGCTGGCACAGAAATCACTGCTTGCATGGTCTGATAGAGTCTAAAAGAGAAACGAATCTTCATTAGTCAATTCATTTGCCCACATATCAGCTCCTAATTAACTGGATAAGAGTCTCGTGATCCTTGATGCACTGTATCAGCTCCCTGTAGTTCTGTTCATAGTTCATTTCTTTCCTTTTGCCTAATTTTTCGATATTACGCGAGAGAACCTTAATATGCGCACATAGTGTGCCAAGATATGCCTGCGGGTATGTGTCGTTCGTTAAATTCTGGAACAACTGCGTCAATAAAGCAATCGCCTGGTAAACGTAAACGATCATGTAATTCATAAGTGAGCTCCTCCAATCCAGAGGAAACCAAGCCGGGAAAATTAACCTTCGCTCCTTCGACAGGTACGTGATGAATATCGCCGTCGAAAAGGCCATTATGAACAAACCGCAACACACAAAGAAATACGTGTGTGCGGACTTTATGCATCGACGCAGCACTGCCACACCATCGTGGGAGCTGGCCCGCTTGTCAAGGCGATCCGTGATGTTTCGTACCTCTTGCAAATTCTCACTCATCCTGAACACGTTGAAACTCTTCATGCTGCACAGTGTAACCGAAACGGTTAAGAATAAGCTCTCGCATAAGTCAGCTAAGCTCCTCGACACGATACAGTTGATAATCATAGGGACTGGCGATCCGATGACGACGAATAGGTTGAAAATCAACGAGTATACAGCATACCACGGTCGCAGGCGCTTGTTCCGAGGGAATTTTAATCCGAGAAATTGCCAAACGTACCACTGGTATTTGAAGGCTTTGTAGCTGTGCAGCACCGTTTTCAATTGTCCTTTGGCGCAATGCTTTGCCGATGGTGCTGCGGACGACATTTTTGCTAAACTGAATTACTGTGCAGCTAGCAGAGCGTTTATGTATTGTGTTCACACTGGTGCGACTGCAAAGTGAATGGCGATTTGTTGGAAATCCCGGAGTGGGTCCTTTTACTAAATGCACACAAGACTGACTAATGAGGGTACATGCATTCCAAATGAACAACTGTATGTGGTGGCTGAGCATTGCTACTGTGTGTCCTGTAGTGTATAAATGCGATGCGGCTTTGGGGCGAAATGCTTTTTGGGTATTAATCGTTTGTCGATATGTGTGGAGTTTTAAAAACGACTTTTGTGACTATCGAATGTCTGATTAAATGAAGATTAACCACAATGTTGATGTGAATTAAGCGAGTAGTGACAGAAGAGGATTAACCTCAATATCATGTTTCCGTAGAATTTCTCGAAGTAATCAAGTAACACGAATGTGTCCAAAACTAGAAACTGGAGCTATTTGACTAACGTGGTAGCACCAACAACCTTGCTCAATTACTTCCATCGACGTCGGTGATCCTCACAATTAAATCGCAATTATTCTTATACTGGTTAGAGCTTTAGGCTAACATTTCTCTGTCCAATTATGCTGCGCTCAGGCACAAGACGAAATTGACGATCTTCGTCAAAAAAAGTATAACAGTGCTGATGCATACAGAACCATTGGATAGACAAGCCAATGGCCTGGCACCACATAAGGTTACCGACAGTGAACGTCTATTCCTTAGGAAGCTAGAAATGGTTAAGTTCGGTTGAGGCAGCTCCCGGCTTGTCGAAATTGCCTAATAGCGCTAGATAGAGCAGGAAAGCCAAATCAACAAATAAATGTGTACAAATACTTCATCACTCACTGTCGTAACAACCAGGCATAAGACATGATATAAGAATGCGTTTTGTGAATACTAGGAATCCTGATCGCTGAAGCTTAAGCGATATGCTCTTTTACAATTCCGGCAGGTGTACATCGACTAGGACCTCAAGTTTACCTGTACTGGTCCTAACAAGCGCAACCTTGCATGAACTGCTTGGACTGCCTTTTATGCGGAGCTGTTAGCAATAAAGAAAGCCCTGTCTTGGCTAAATTGGTATTTGATGTCTACCATAAATAATCGAATCCTTACTGACAGTCAAGCTGCCCTAAAATCGTTGGTATTTTATGTCTACACTTCAAAAGCAATCTTCGACTGCCGCCTATCTCTTAACGAGATGGCCGAATAGTTTAACATACACCTCTTATGGCTACCAGGGCACAGTGATATTTCAGGAAATGAAGGAGCCGACATGATCCAGTCTGCCCTCGACTTGATCGTCAGCGAATTAAGGGACTAATCTCGAACTGACGAACTGACATCAATTAAATCGTTTGGTGTCATCACTGGCCACTGTATTGTTGGCAGTCCTGTACAAAAACTAGGGCAAGTTTTGAACGATTTCTGCAGGAGCTGTGAAGACGAAGAGAAGGATGAATTCATCAACATCTGCTCTGCGCCTTTCCAGCCCTTCTAGGATCCTACTGTATTAACGACCTGACGGGTAAGGATAACAAACCTTTTTAATTACGTAAGAAGCTCAAAATGTTTCCATAAATAGGGTTCAAGCCACTTCATACCAACACAAAGGTCCTCTCTGACCTAGGTTTATACTCCCTGTGGATGCTAGTGATCATCTGCCTACCTACTCACCTGTACTGCGGGAATAGCTGAAAGAGCAATCATTTTATTTTCAATAGATAAGCTTTGATGCAAAGACAGAGTGGAACATTTGTTGAGGGGCTGCTTAGTCCTCAAGCGCAATGTTTTGACATCTACTTTAGTTCGTCGTCCCTTAATTATCTTTAGAAAACAGCACCTTATATTAAAGCTCGGATCTATTAAGAGATTTTTTTCTGTATTCTTCCTTGCAGAAAAATTCAAATGGGACTTGGATAAACAAGGTTTGACCTTCCACCACTTCTGAAAACTCTTTCTCTTTTAACTTTCGGATGGCCGACGTTGTCACGCTTACTGATTTGATTAATGATATAGACTTTTCATGAATGGAAATACGCCTACTACAATTGTCTTCACATTTTTCTACACACTTCATGCATTCCTCGTAAAAATTATTCCTCAATACCTCCTTGGTATAATAAGAAACTACGTCGGTACGTAGTAATTTTTTAATATCTAATTCTCCCTCCCCTTACATGAAGTACGCCCTTAACGTACGTAACGTAACATCTTTCGGAGCTTTAGCAGGCCGTTGTGATTCCTCGACAAGGACGTGAACGCCGCAGCTGATATGAACACAAACATTATCCACACTGACATAACCAATTTTATCCCCAACAGGGTAAAAGTTTTAAGCCGGAGGATAATTCGTGGTTTGATTTGAGCTGCAAAGAGGTTACCAGTACCGAGGAAAACTGAAAAAGATATACACAAGCCAGACAAGCCAAATTTTTACACGACCAAAAACTGAGGCGTAAAATCCTACAATGTCCCAAAGATACCAGAAGTTTATGATCTTTCGTCAAAAACATTAACAACTCCGTCTCGTCGTCTATACTCAAGCTCATTCATAATGATATTCCAGCTGTCAAGCCCTCAGCTCTGCATTACAGGCATCGTAGGTAATAAGGAGCTCACAGACCGCCACTTATATAGCAAATTTTCATCGACATACTACTGACGTTCTTCCGGCAATCTTCTAGCTTTAAGGCATAAATGCATGTTGTATTGAAAATGGAATAAAAACTAAAGACTCGTAAGTCTACCCCCAATGAAAGGAGTCAATTCGACAAGTAGATCTACATGTACTATTCATCAAGACACTTAATGGGTAAAAACTTTTAAATATAATTTGTCCATTTGAGTTTCAGGGAAGCCTTCTTCGCGCATAGAGTTCTACAACAAACTTTTCGAAATTATTTTGCAAATAATTTAAATTCAAACACGAATAGTCGCAAACATGCAGACATAGCAGCGTGAGTAGTAGCAAAGATGTTATTACCACGACCGCTATTTGGCTGGTGGGATTTTATATCTAAATTGCACACCACTTTTTAGATTAATATTGTATCTATGTATCTCTTTTGACCTTGTTCCATGTTCGGAAGATAAAACCGTGTGTGCGCATTTTTACATGTTGAGAGCTATTCCACAACGGTTTTAAAGTGAGGAGAAGTGTACTTTGTGTTTGGTGAGCACTTCTTTTTCAAACTTAATTTCATGTTTATGCGGCAACAGGGAAATGGATGATAGACTATGTGGTAGTATCACTAATCGCTGAAGGCATTTACTACACTCCTAATAGGTTCAAATTGTGCAATTAAAAGCAGCTCTAGCTCTTAGAGCTGAGTTGGCCCATAGATAGGTAGATAGGATAAGGGGGGTGGGACAAAGTCGCCTGATCACTGCGGCCAAGAGTGCGCCTATTGTGATGTCCCCCGCTTACAGTTCACTCAAGAATCCTGAGTTAGTGATAAAACTTAGTATGCTTTTACGTGAGCTAGCAGCGATTTATTCTGCTTCAAGATAATACTTGCCTAAGTGACGATGACGTGTACTGACAAGGCAGTTACATTGGCGCAATATGCTCTGCTGTTTCTTCGTCTTCATTACACATTCTGCCAGTGTCGTCTTGTATAATGCCCATCGTTTTGAGGTGTTTGTTGACTGGGCAGTTTCCAGTAAGGAAACCTGTGATTAAGCGAATCTGACTCCGCGAGAGCATGAGGAGTTGTTTCGTTCTACTGAGAGATGTAGTTGGGAGGAACAACTTGGCTTGTCTGCTTCTTTTCGTTTGTAACCAGTAGTGATCCGTCGTGTTCCTTAACCAATTGTTTATGCAGCATTTGGTGGTGCTGATGGGTATGCCGCAGAAAGGCCGTGGCATCATAAATGGTGATGCAGAGTCTTCCCGGACCTACTAGGTCCGCCTTTTCGTTGCCTGTATGTCCGCTCTGTCCAGGTATCTAAATGAGATGAACTCTGTTTGTACTGGCCAGCTGGTGAAGTAGCTCTAGGCAGTCCCATACCAGTTTGGAGGTGATTTCATAGCTCTTTAGGGCTAGAAGTGCAGCCTCGCTGTCAGAGAGAATGTAAATGTTTTTGTTAAGTATATTTCTGTTTATATTTTCTCTGAGGCGGATTTCTATAGCAAATATCTCTGCTTGAAAAACGAAGTTATATCTGTCCACGCTGACGTAGATGCATGTGCCTGTATTTGCTCCGTATACTCCAGCCCCAACGCCTTCGTCCGTTTTGGAGCCATCTGTGTACCACACGTAGGATCCACGATTGAAGGAGGGTCTATCCTGTTCCCAGTTTTGTCGCTTGGGGAATGTGTAGTTGTAGTTTTGGCTGAAGTTGTATCTGGGGAGACAGTTGTCTGTAAGAGATACCCTTAGGATTTCATGCCTGTTTATTTCGGAATGGATATCAGGGTGAAAGAGCCTACGGTTAGAGTCATCCCCCACGATCAGTCTACGGGCGAAGACCATTGCTTCTTTCTTCAGTTGGAGATGAAGAGGTGGCAGGTCTGTGATGACTTCTAGTGCTGCAGTGGGGGTTGTTCTCATTGCCCCGTTGATACAGAGGCAAGCTAATTTTTGCAATTTGTTGAGCTTGGCTTGCACTGATACTTGTTTTGTTTTTGCCACCAGACGGGCGCAGCATATGTGAGAATTGGTCTGGTGATTGCTGTATATAGCCAGCGGGACATTTTGGGGTTCGTGCCCAGTTTTTGCCAGTGAGACTTTTGCTGGTCCATTAAGAGATCCTGGCTTTCTCAATGGTCTTTGTAATGTGAGAGTTCCAAGTGAGCTTTTCGTCTAGAGTTATCCCTAGATAGTTGACTTCTTTTGAGAACTCTATCGCTTCACCAAAGAGGGTAGGTTTGGTAAGTTTGTGCCTATTCCTTCTTTTGGTGAAGGCGACAATTGTACTTTTCCTAGGATCGACATTTGGTGCAACCTTTATGCAGCAGTTTGCAACAAGGCTTAGTGCCCGTTGGAGGAGTTCCGAGACTGTGTCTTCGAATTTGCCTCTAATCAGGATCACTATGTCGTCAGCGTAGCATTGGACATGGAAGCCATTGTTGCTAAGTATGCTGATCAGTTCATTAACCACGATGGACCACAGGAGCGGTGAGAGAACCCCGCCTTGAGGGCATCCTTTCGCGGCGTTTACGCTGATTTTATCATTGCCTAGTGAGGTGTTTATTTTCCTGTTGCTAAGCATGTGTTGGATCCAATTGCATGTGGTATTGTCCACCCCTGTGCTGAGGATGCAACGTTTTATTTGGGTGTATTCGGTGTTATCGAAAGCCCCCTCAATATCGAGAAAGCAACCTATCGCAATTTCTTTGTCGCTCAGGGATTTGTTGATCCGGGCCGTTAGTTCCTGAAGAGCATGCGTGGTCGATTTCCCAGGCTGGTAGGCATATTGGTTTTTGTGAAGTGGTGATATTTTCAGTGCACCGTCCCTGATATGCCTACCAGGATTTTTTCTATTGTTTTTAGGAAGAAAGAGGTAAGGTTTATTGGTCTGTAGGACTTAGGCAGGTTTGTGGGTCTAAGACCTACTTTGGGAATGAATTTCACCTTTACCTCTGTCCAGCTTGTTGGTATGTGTCCCCATGCATAGCTGGTTCTAAATATGTTAATGAGCATGGAGCTGATTTGCGCACTCCTCTTCTGAAGAAGGGCTTGGAAGGTGCCATCCTCCCCCGGGGATTTGTAGGGGTCAAATGAATTGATAGCCCATTTTATGCTTTCCTCGTGAAAGATCGTTCGTGCTCTCTTCCAATCCTCCTCAACGGTCAAATTTGGTTAGTGTGCTCCTTGCCGAGAACTCTGAACATCTGAAAGACTGCTGCAGAACTTTTTCCATGAGTCTCTTTTGGCTCTTCTAATCTCTTGGTTGTAGTTGGTGAGTGAGGCACGATACTTGAGCAGTTTTCTGGCCAGTGCTCTTAGCTTGGCCAGATTGCTGTTCCACCATGGAGTGGTACGGTTGCCTGACTTGACTTCCTCTGCGCAAGCGTTGTGAAAAACAGATAGGATGGTATCATTGAGGCTGTCACAGCTGAGTTCAAGGCTGTCTATGTCTCTGATGCTGTTTGGACAGTTTCCGAATGTTTGTGCGATTTCTAGGCTATAAGTGTCCCAGTCTGTCGCTCTCGGTTGTCTATATGTTCTAGTAATTCTATCTCCTGCTTTTATGCCAAAACAGATCTGTCGATGGTCTGACATCGATGTTTCTGTTGAGACATGCAAGTTTAGAATAGAGTTGCTTATGAACGGAGTAGTTAGGGTGAGGTCTATATCTCTTCTCTAATTCTATTCATAAAGGTGGGATTATTTCCCACCAGTTGGCCCATGTTAATGGTCTCTGAAAAACGAAAGCAATCCCTCTACATATACTGGTACAACTCTCCCCTGTTTTGAGTAGGAGTTTGGGCGTTATCTCTTGACATCCCCAGTACAAACTAATACTGGCTAAACGAACCAAACAACGACACACAAAACAGATTTGCTCTCCTTTCCCCCGAAGAACACGTCCAAAACGTACGCTCAGCTTCGAAAAAGCCCACTGCACCAAAACCTCTGACAAACCCAAGACTCACACCGATATTTGTCCAAGGTGTTAAAACAGTAGAAATTTTAATGATTGCTCTAAACGAAGTAGCTCTATACAACTTCTTCTTCTTCTTTGGTGGCGTTACAGCCCATGAAGGACTAGAGCCAAGCTTCTCTCAATCACCCATGTTGTGTGTGATTTATTTTTTCCCACAGGTGAAAGTGACCTACAGTTTAATGGCGATTCCGAACGGCGTGAGTCGTGAAGCTTTTTCATGGCAAGTTTACTACGGGGGGTTTTGCCAGTACCCCGCCGAGGAGGAACGTCGCGAAATAAGCTCTATACAACTACTATATGCAAATTCTACAAAACTAAGTGGTCAAGATCCAACCAAGAGATTCCCTAAACTACAAAATCATCTTAAAAATACTGTAGAAAAATATACTATACTTAGAAGCCAACAAATAAAAGACTGTTAAAGGAAATTCCAAAAAAAACATGCACCCTTCTATAGCTATGGACGCAAGCAAAAAAAGACCTCGCTGAAAAGGGATACAAAGTAATGAACATCCATAACCTAACAAAAAAAAAATAAAACACTAGAGGGGTTCTCTATATGTATCAATATTCTCACTAGAGAACAGTAAGAACAACAAAGATATATACGCTATTGCAAAGTGGCTTTTCGACCACCTTATAAAAGTAGGGATATACCACAGTCTTGCAACTGCCAAAGGTACAGCCACACGAAAAATTACTGCACTTGTTTGCCGGTTTGCGTCAAATGCGCAAAAAACCATGAAATCATTGACTGCCCAATGAAAGAGAAAACAAGATGAAACCATGCCCGACGACTGGAATATCAGCTGTATCTGCCCCGTCCACAAAAAGAAGGCGATCATATGTCTTGCAAGAACTATAGAGGTATATCCCAGCTCAATGTCGCATACATGATCCTGTCCAGCGTACTGTATGAACGTCTAAAGCCCTTTTGCACCGCACTAATCGGCAGCTACTAGTGCGGCTTCCCGTCCGGCAAAACGACTATAGACCAAATATTTATATTTCGACGAATCCTGGAAAGACCAGCGAGTTTCAAATCGATTTTAAAGCCGCACACGACGGCATTTACCGCAAAGAATTGTTTGACGTGATGGCCAATTTCGGGATTCCAGGAAAACAGATCCGGCTTTGTCGAGCCACGTTAAAAATTTCGCGATGCACCGTGCAGTTCGGTTCTAGAACCTCTTAACGGTTTGAAACATGTACCGGATTTTGGCAAGGAGGTGTGCTGTCGTGTGACTTTTTCAATTTGGTGCTGGAGCAGATAGTGCGACGGGCAGGCATCAACAGGCAAGGCACCATCTTCTAAAAGTCTGTCCACCTGCTACTATACGCGGATGATATTAACATCATCACGTGGTCTCAGCTTGACGTTGTAGAGGCTTTCACAGCGATTGAAGAATGGACGAAACGAGTTGGACTTTCAGTTAATAAGGATTAGGCCAAATTCATGCTGTCAGGCAAAAACCGATCTGTCGCTCACCACCTTGGACTAAACGAAATATGTAAACTCCTAAACGACGAACAAACACAAACAGAAAGACTAAAACGATACAGATCAGCAAACCTATTTGGAATATTTGGGTAATTGTGTGTTGCAAACGGATTCTAAACACTACACTGCAAACGGTAAGTGTGTTACTGTAACACACCAAAAGGAGTCTTTTCATTGTAGTACATTTTAATGTAATTTTAAATGCGTTATTACGAAAACATGAAAAAAGGGAAATTTACCAACTATACAGACAAAAGGGAACTTCCCAACCATATGCAACCTTGCCAGAAGGCAATTTCCGAGCCGGGTCAATGGTGTAATGGTTAACACCCAGTGATCCCGTGTTCATATCTTAAGGTTCCTATGACATGTTCATATTCATGACATGTAATAGAACGTGTTAGAGTTCGAAAACGAATAAGTGTGACACACTTAATTTTAAAGTGTGTCGAACAACACAAGTGCTGCGTGTTGTTTAACACACTAGCATTTTCAGTGTAGTATTCCGATGAAATTTCGAAAGATCCTCCTCACATATGTACGTTCCAAGAAATGGTTACCATGCGGCCATGTGTGTTATTAGAATCCCTGATTACTTCATCTTAAAGTATTTCTTGCTCTTAAAGCAAGCAATCAGAAGACGAACTGAACAGGCTACATAGGGATTTTCTAAGACTTTTTGTCTACTGGATCACTGCAGTAGCTCAAAATTAAATGGATAGCCAGTAGCATGCTTGGCTGGGTAACTACCTGACTGACAAACTGGCCAAGAAGATGTCCGCCTATATACCTCTCGCTACAGCCAAACGGTCAGTAAATCTGACCACATTTATACCATTATCAATGGCAGAAAGAGACTCCCTTTTGATGAGGCATCATATCCGCTTTGAACTAATCATATACATAATATAGTGTTTCAAGCCAACTATAACATTTATTACTTGGACTGATTTTTTTCATTTTAAGAGGCTAGTGCTATCAAATAGCACGAGACACTATGACCTTTATAGATCTATTGTGACTGATAGGTAGCATTACAAAATACCCAAAAGTTACAACCAAAATTCCTTCTAATCACAGGTTACTTAACAAGTTTATCATACTTTTGGAAGGCCAAGAAATCACTGATAGATTCAAATTAAGGGTAGGGGTTGCCACTTGATCCTACCGCAAAAAAGTTGATGTGCTTATAAGGATCATAATCAAGAGCTATGAATCTAGTGCTCAAGTGTAAGGAGCTAAGGCATTAATCGAGCTCTTGATGCTCTTCTCTGGGGAATCTTGTCTACCCGAAGTGTTCATCAAGTGCTGAATTTGCTTCTGGACTCGCACTTCTCGAGTAGTAATAGCTACCGTCTCTACAGCAATGCTGAAATTCAGATGACTGCCGGCGGTAATTACGGCGGTATCAACATCTATCTGCAAAACATTTAATTTGGCAATTGAAGCTTCAAAGCTAATAAATTCCCTGTGTGAGAGCAGACAAATGTGGCGTCCATGAAAAAGGCAGGCAAACGATTTTGTTCAGGACCTGAAACCCGTAATGTTGTCATACGTTCTAATAATAACTCTCGAGAAGTTTTCGTACAACTGCAAAAGTAGGTCGAAACCGTCCTTCACTTGCAAGCAAGTACTATTGGAAAATCAGCGGGATAACGGCACTCTGGGTATGCATATATAGAGACCAGGTCAAAAGTGTTGAATGCTTGACTGACCTTAGATCACCTCAGTGTCATCTAGGTAAAAATGACAGCTATTAACCAGGCCCTATCATGGGTCAGGATCATGTGCAAATCGCAAGCAATTTCTCATTCCCATAGCGTGTCATAGTGTTTAATGATACAATTGCAGCTATCTATGTGCCCTTCTCATATAGCATCCTAACGAATAGTAAAGTCCACGGGTGTTGAGCAAACATTTAATAAATTCAGTATTTAGGGCCCTATCATTCGACATTTATCCTATTAGGTTCCAGACCGTGGTTGCTATGGAATATGCATATAATATGAATGGTATGAACGTAGATGTCAAACCCCATACTGTGGTATAGGTTACCATAATAATGATAACATCACATATTTGTTTATGCATAGCTGTTACCGTCCATTCATCTCGTTGTTCGAAGTATTTCCCTTTCGGATTCAGATGATGCAATGTGTAGACTAATTCCCATAACTAACTTGTCGCCCGACAATTATAGATAACCGAGGTGACTAAATACTTTCCACTTTCGTCTGCCGGTCTTTTACCCTTTTTCAATAAATCTCAATGCTCACATAAGCCATCACTCACATGTCTGTGCTGTCACGACAACTCTCTCCAATTCCAATTGCCACATGACTGTTATCTAAGTACACGTCCCATACCATTTTAGATCATTCACAAACCATCTGTTTGCATTCCTAATTCATAACACCGCCAATTTCATTCGCAATGATGCAAGCCATAGTCTATTTCTCCGGCATTATGACAGCGTATCCCAACATGTGTGTCCTCATGTAATAACAATATCTATAGCAAAGATGAAATTGAAAGTTTGAAGAGAAATCCGTGCGACCAGTTTACTCCCAGTAGGTCCACTCCCTCGGATTAACAAAACAAATCACTGATCAATCGCTTGCTCTGGTCAATAACACGAGAGAGTAAAAAACCCGTTGTCAAATGCCCAACTAGATTTAGATGAATCCAATGACTGCAATGAGGAAGAGAGCAAGGAACTGAGGAAAACCTGTCCATCGAACATCCGCCGCTCGGAACTGTTATAGAAAAAAGTTAATTCCCACCCTGCAAGTGGACCTTCTAGCCTTGCCCGCCGGCAGACCGGTAACGCTGGAATGGAAACGCAATGGACATTTTTCCAATGACTAACTCATTGAAGCCAGTTTGTGGTTTCCTTTTAGAAATGTGTTTGTCCACCTTAGTACAGACACACCACTTGAGAAGAGATCTGATTTTGTTGTTTGTGGAAATGATAGTAGATCCGGAGCAGTTTCATAGAAATGCATGATGTTTCCGGATTTTCACTTCGACTATGCCAATTGTAAGTATCTTTATTTGCAGTCAACATTTCACTTTTTGTAGCTCCATACTCATTTATAATAAAATCTGGGGAAAGAGAGGAGTGCCAGGTTACTTTCAATGTCGAGGGATTGTTTGCTTTTCAATGCACTCAAGCGATGATTAATCGCGTTTGTATGGAAGAGATAATAACAATTAAGGCAATTATCGATGGTGCTTGAACTTGACGTTGCGTAATTAGATATGATTGTGTGCATAGTGTTGCTTACAATTATGTGTAAGTTGCTTGGGTCTATGTACACCTTGTGGCTCACTTGGGTAGAGGGATTAAACGAGATTATTATGCATTTTTTCCATAGTATTGGAGATTAGGTCCACAAGAAAGGACACCCCTGTGATTGCGCCAACTATAGAGGAATAAGTCTCCTTAACATCGCCTACAAAATCTTCTCTGCCGTTTTGTGTGAACGCCTGAAGCCTTTTGTAAATAAGCTGATAGGTCCTTATCACTGCGGATTCAGGCCAGGGAAGTCCACCATCGACCAAATCTTCACACTACGGCAGATACTGGAGAAAACCAATGAATTTCAAGTCGACACTCACCACTTATTCGTCGACTTCAAAGCCGCAAACGACAGCGTAATTAGAGACGAGCTATACAACGCTATGTCTACCTTTGACATACCTGCTAAACTCGTCAGACTATGCAGGATGACTTTGGAGAACGCTCGCTGCTCCATCCGAATCGGTGAACACCTCACCGATAGTTTTGATGTCAAAAAAGGATTTAGGCAGGGCGATGCGCTGTCGTGTGATTTCTTCAACATCGTATTGGAAATGATTGTGCAAAAATCACTGGCCAATAGAAGAGGCACAATCTATTTCAAATCCTCGCAACTCCTTGCATACGCCGACGATATTGACATAATAGGTAGATCACAGCGAGATGTCAATGAGGCGTTTGCGAGTATTGAGGTGGAGGCGGCGAAAGTTGGTCTGACGGTAAACGAGGGCAAAACTAAATATATGCTGTCATCAAAAAAGGACGCTCAACACCGACGTCTCGGCCAGAACGTTTGTATAGGCAGATATAAGTTCGAGGTAGTTAAGGACTTCGTCTACCTTGGCTCCGTAGTGACCTGGAACAACGACATCAGTTCCGAAATCAAACGCAGAATCACTCTTGCCAATCGCTGTTTCTTTGGGCTCAGGAGGCAACTGAGTAATAGAGCCCTCTCCCGAACGACAAAGTTGACTCTATATAAGACCCTTATCATCCCGGTCCTGTTGTACGGCGCAGAAGCATGGACACTATCAAAAGCGGATGAGGAGGCCCTTGGTCGGTTCGAGAGAAAGATTTTGCGCGTGATTTTTGGGCCTATAAACGCAGACGGGAGATGGAGGAGAAGATTCAACCACGAACTTTATGGGCTGTACAGCGACATGAGCCTAGTCAGGCGTCTACGGATTTAACGCCTAAGATGGCTGGGCCATGTAGAGCGAATGGACACCACAGCTCTAGCCCGGAGAGTCTTTGAATCCAACCCCGAGGGACGAAGAAGCAGAGGACGGCCGCCCTTAAGATGGCGCACACAGGTGGAAGGGGACCTCAGCCAACTGGGTGTGCGGCAATGGAAAAGGCTAGCGAAAGATCGTGCTAGATGGAGGGGCATGTTTGTTGAGGCCCAGGTTCACCCCGAACTGTAGCGCCCACAAAGAAGAAGAAGATAGGAGATTAGGTTGAGAAAATTCTTTACTAAAACTGACCACTTAAGGGAGTCAAAGGTTAAAACTGGTTGTTGTGTTTCCTCGACAATGACGTCAACTGATATTCTCGCAAATGTGTTCTCGGTCTTGTGTTCCATTGGCCTTTCTATGAAGCTGACTAGTGAACGGAGTGCTGTTTCTACCGATCTGCCTTTGTTATACGCATGTTGGTTCTCCGACAGCTTTCCTATGTTGCAGCTGTATTTAATGTGTACATCTGGAACTCTCGCAGGTTAATAGGTCTTAAGTCCTTATCATAAGTGTGGGAGCTATTGCCTGCCTTAGATATGAAAATTACTTTGGTTTCCTTACATTTGCTTTGGATGCAGGATAATGAAAGGTTTTTAAAAAGAACTACAAGCCAGGGAAGGATGAGATCTGCGACTTGCGGGTATGATCCTATCCGGGCCCGGAGACTTGTATGGTTTAAAGCTTTTTAGAGCCCAAAAGGATGTCTTGTGGAAGTGTTGAAGCCGATTCACTACTATCCGGAAAGTGTGTGCTCAGGGCGAGCTCCAGAGTTTCTGCACAGAAGGTCGTCCAGGGAACGTCGTTCTGCAGTAAGTGGCTTGAATTATAGGGGGTTCTAACCAGAACTTTTCTTCTTCTTGAGGCCTCACAGTTCCTCCAAGATTGCCTTTTGGCCTCTCTGGTCGCTGCCTTAAAGGTTTTGAGCGCTTCCTTATAGGAGTACATTTTGTTTTATTAAACAGCTTTCTGCACTCTTTTCTAAGGGAGATTAACCCTTTACTACACCAGGGGGTTTGGTTTTTCCTCTGCGACTTTTTGTTATACCCCAAGATGAACTCACGCCTCAAAGGAACTCATCATGGTGGTGTAGAGAATTTGCGGAGCTTAATTGCCACACTTCGTATACTAATTAATGTATGGTAATTAGGCAAATCCCGATCCTTTTAAATTGACATCATCATGTGATCCACAGTAAAGTAATAAGTAATGAAGCGACCTTATTTGGAACATATTAGAGTATTTTCCAGGCTCAGTTCTGTACATGTATTTAAAAAAGGGAAACAATTATGTTCGGTCGCGATGGATTGATTAAATTTAAACAAGAAGCGAACGGCGAATTGCTCTATGCTTTCCGTTCGATTCGTCCACTACGAACCTTACAAAATCCTGATGTTGGTTCAATCATGATTTTAATGATCTACTTAACGAGTATGTTAATGGTTTCTTTGTTTTCCTTGGATAGGGACCACTGGTCAACCGCGAGATATTTTCATTTCGCGAAATGATTTAATTGAACGCGAAGTATAAAGTTAATGAGTTTATACACATTTGCATACAATTGCGACTGTTTGTAATTGGAATCGGAGTAAATAATTAAGGCCCATGAGGCGCCTCTGAAGGGATAAAGAGATATTTTACGACCACCAAAGCTAACCACATAATTATAAAAGGACGAATTTCGAGAACCTCTGTCTGAAAATGTAATAGACCTACTAATGAGAAGATACATTGCGAAATATACACTCAAGGACATCGCTAATGCGGGGATTCAAACTAGTCACCGTGCGCATGCTTAGAAATATATTCAAGATATGGGATATGATGACATTTCAGCAACTTCTAACAATTTAACTCTCAACAAAACGAAATCAAAACGTGAAGCAAGTCCTAGGTAGGTAGGACCGTAGCCTTCCCAAGAAAATGGGCAGAACACACATAGGCCAGGGCCAGGGAGGCCCGTTGTGCAGCTACGAGGGGGTTTAGCCCCCTTTTCGTGGAACCATTTTGTGCTTCTTAAGAAATTAAGAAGATCAGAAACCCCTACTTGCTGAACTTCGATCAGATCGTTAAGGAAGTAAGATCCTATGTATCGTTTCCTGAGTTATTCCTAGTTTTTGCGCGGGACTGCCAATAAGGCAGTGTCTAGTGATGATACTGATGACTTAGGGAGATAACACTCCTAGTCCGTTGACTGTTGAGCCAGGGCCAGATTTGCCTGGTGATGAGGCAGGTATGTCATTGAGTCCATCTCCGGTTCGTCTCGGCCCTGGCGAGATTTGTAAGATTGTGTTTAGTGGTTGCAAAGGGTATACCCTCACAAGCCACAATTGATTGTAGCTTCGTTCCTTGTTTGGCGAGGGTGTCGGCCCTTTCATTTCCTGGAATGTCGCTGTGTCCCGGTACCCAGATGAGTTGTATGTTGAACTGTTCGGCCATCTCGTTAAGAGATAGGCGATAGCGGGGACTAGTTTTTGATGTGTACACAAAGGACTCCAACGACTTTAAGGCTGCTTGACTATCCCTGAGGATGCGGATATCCGTGGTGGATATCACGTTCCACTTCAGCCAAGACAAAGCCTCTTTTATTGCCAACAGTTCCGCCTGGAAAACGCTGCAGTGATTTGGTCATTTTAGAGCTTTGTTCAGCTTAAGTTGTTTGCAGAATACTCCACTACCCACCCCGTCTTTGGTTATGGACCCGTCAGTGTAGAAATCTACGCAGTTTCTGCGAGGTTGAGTCTGGCGAGTCCAGTTTTGTCTGTCCGGGTAGATCGTTGTAAAGTTTTTTTCCAAGACTGTGGTCGGTTCTGTGAGGTATAGGTTCTTTGCCATAGTTGACCTGTTATTCAGGATGTTCCAACAAAATGGCCAAGAATTAGATGCGTTAACTATGTAAAACCCCTGGTTTGATGTTGAGTGCAGACAGGCCCATGTAGAGAAACAGAATGCATACATGGCCACATTGCATCGACGGACGAGGGCTGCTCGCGAGCTCTATGAACAGAAAAGGAGGGAGGAGCATGCGCTTGTGAGAAGGAAAAAGAAGGAGCACGAGAAGCGCGAGATCGAGGAGATGGAGAGATGTTACGGCAGGAACGACGTTCGAAAATCTTACCAGAAAGTCAAACGAACTTGCCACGGCTATAAAGCCAGAGCAGAAGCCTGCAGGGATGAGCACGGACAACTAGTAGTGGAGTCAAAGTCGATACTGAGACTGTGGAAGGACCACTTTTGCATACTGTATAACGGCGATGATAGTCAAAATGCCGCCATTAGGCAGAGCGAACCATTCACAATGGACGAAGACGAAGGAGAGTCCCGTCCACCCGACCTAGATGATGTTAAGATAGCGGTATCGAAACTTAAGCCTTATAAAGCTGCCGGAGCAGATGAACTCCCCGCGAAACTGTTTAAAGCAGCTGGCCATGAGCTGGTCAGGAACATGCACCAACTCATCTGCAAGATATGGTCGGAAGAACGCATGCCCGATGAATGGAATCTCAGTATCGTTTGCCCAGTCCATAAGAAAGGAGACCCCTATGACTGCGCCAATTACAGAGGGATAAGCCTCCTGAACATGGCGTACAAGATCCTCTCTGCCGTACTGTGTAAGTGCCTGAAGCCGTTCGTGGACAATCTGATAGGTTCCTACCACTGTGGTTTCAGGCATGGAAAATCCACGATAGACCAAATATTTACACTACGGCAGATCTTGGAGACGACCCATGAATTCCAGTTCGACACGCACGATCTTTTCGTCGACTTTAAGGCCACGTATGACAGTGTTTATAAAGACGAGCCATACAGAGCCATGTTATGTTTTAACATTCCTGCCAAATTCGTCAGACTGTGCAGGATGACTATGGAGAACTCTCGCTGCTCCATTAAGGTCGGAGGTGAAATAACCGACCCCTTTGATGTTAAAAAAGGTTTTAGACAGGGTGACGCGCTGTTATGTGCTTTCTTTAACATTATTCTTGAAAATATCGTGCGGGACTCTGCGGCCAATACAAGAGGTACGATCTACTTCAAGTCCACACAATTGCTTGCCTATGCAGATGACATTGATGTTATTGGACGGACAAAGCGAGACGTCAATGAGACGTTCGCAAGCATTGAAGGAGAAGCGGCTAAAGTGGGTCTAAGGGTAAATGGGGACAAGATCAAATGTATGCTGTCCTCCAAGAAAAACGCGCAACACCGATGTCTTGGTCAGAACGTCACCTTCGGCAGCTGTATTTTTGAAGTAGTCAAAAACTTCGTCTACCTTGGCTCGATAGTGACAAGCAGCAACGACACCAGCGATGAGATAAAACGCGGAATAACTCTTGCCAACCGCTGCCAACCTCTCTCGAAGGAATGATTCGAAAGGAAGGACGTTGGAGGCTGTACGAATTGAAGCCAAGAGACATCGAACGCTTTGCTGGATCCTGCACCACGACATTGTGCCGGCCATTCCTCGTTGATTGTATAAGAGTTTTAGGCGAAAAAAAAACCATTCGAACGTTGTCGCATCCACCCTACGCTTTTTTTATTTCCCAAGATGATGTCACACCACAAGGGGACCCATTATGGCGGTGTAGAGAAGGTCAAAGAAACTTCAGTCACGGTTCTGAACGCGTTAGCTTCGGAAGATTATCAAGAGTGCTCCGAATAGTGGAAGCAATGTTGGAATCGTGGTGTAGAGTAAGAGGCGGACTATTGTGACACACGATGAGCGAATTCTGATCCCGATAACACCAACGCGGCGTCATTCCTCGGCGGGTCGCGGCAAGACCCCCCGTAGTACACTTGCCATGAAAAAGCTTCTCGACTCACGCCTTTCGGAATCGGCATTAAACTGTAGGTCCCTTTCACTCGTATGAAAAATAAATCGTACACAACATGGGTGATTGAGAGAAGCTTGGCACTGGTTCTTCATGGGCTGTAACGTCAGCAAAGAAGCTGGCTGAGATCAGCAGGGTGTAGAATTAATTATTTTCTGAGTTGCTCAAACCAAACGAAAATATCACAGAAGATCGCTATTAATTGTAATTGATGCGTATGAGCCACTCATTGGAGGAGAAACGCTTGCTACGCGTACAAAAGCATGAGACGGCGATTCTGCTACATGATAATCTTTGGTCACAAATCATCTTAAAACCCAAAATAGAAAGCCTTTCCATCCAATGTCTACCCGATTGAGCAGAATTTCCATGATCCAAATTCCGGGTACGGAGGCAAATTGTTGTCAATTTCTCCACATGAATATGTGATTATGTGAAGCTGAAGTGATGAAACGGAACCCTGTGGAATACCAGCATTTAAAAGTGGATGTGAGATTTGAATCCGCCCAAAACAACTTGAACGATATTTGAAAGGGTGCTTCTAATCAAAAAGGCTTCGTGCCTTCGTGCCTATATTATCAAATCACGAGTGGGTCTGTTGCTGCGGAAACCGTATTGACGGTCATTGAGGAGTTTCCGTGACTCAAGATATTTCATAAGGTGACGGTTAATCTGCGTTTTCATGATCTTGGAGAGAAGTCAAGGTAGTGCAATGGGTCGGTAGTTTGAGGGAAAAGTTGATACGCCTTTTTTGTGGATGGGCTTGACAAATGCTGTTTTACTATTATTATATTTCTTATTTACCTATTCGGAAAGAGCCAAGAAGAGCAGGAAAGGTGAAAAAGCTAACGCAGTGGTTTTTCCAGTGTAGAGGTACACCTGCTTAGAACTATTGGGGAAATGTATATGTTGATGACTTTGAGGATCCTTGTAACTGTACAAGTACGAAAGTAAATGTCCCATGGTGGAATTGATTTGCTTTAGTATATGCGGAGACAAAGTACAAGCTGCGAGCTGGGAGCTGACTGCGAAATGGGTAGTAAAAAGGTTAATTTGTCTAAAGGTGTGACAGCTGTAAGGTCGTTGTGGATAAGTGTAAGTGGAGACCAAGACGAGTTTTATTGCTTTTGACAAATTACTAGACATTTTTGCTACCTTTGGGACATTGGCGGATTTTACGCCTCAATTTGTACCTCTAACGCTGGTGACACAGGATCGAATCCCGATAACAGCGAATAGATTTACACGGTGCTTCTCCTCAGCGAGGTTTTGACAAAACCCTCCTGTAGTATAATTGTCATGAGGAATTTCTCGACTTTCGCAGTTCTTCTTCTTCTTCTTTGGTGGCGTAACCGCCGATGAAGGGTTAGAGCCAAGCTTCTCTCAATCACCCATGTTGCGTGTGATTTATTTTTCGCACAGGTGAAAGGGAGGGGGGAGAGAGCGAGTAAACAGAGCAAAGAAGTTAATCGCGTTTAACATGACAAACGCCAGTTTCGATCTCTGTCCCTGCTCAATCCAAGTTGACACATAGCCTCCGCGTGACCCCCCTGGATAGCTACCCTGGCCCCCGCCAGGTAGTGAACCAATGTGTGCAGCGACCCAACCCCTTGTTCCTGGGGAAAGAGGAACCTGGCCCACCAGGTTGGTGGCTGTGCTTAGGGGTAACATCCCTGTAATGTAAAAACCCATATGTTTCGAAACAACTACAAGCCTCGGATACGAACGGATCCAAATGTGACGACCCCTGCAAACGACTAACGACGCACTCCAAGAAGTGCGATGGGATGGACCGGGTAAAAGACGGATGAAAAACTGCGACATCTACTACGGAAACTGCTATAAGGAGAGCAAACAGCGCCTATTCGGGTGCGGATTCGTTATTCGAGGAAGACTCCGACAAAAAGTCTTAAGCTTCCGAGATGTAAGCGAACGCCTCATGACAATCCGCATCAAAGCTAAATTTAGAAATATTAGCTTAATATCCCCAAGGGTACCTGGCGATCTTTTGATCAATCGACCACCAATTAGATTGATCACATTGCGACCGAAGCCAGACCATCCTCAAGTATTCTCGACGTACGAACCTTCCGAGGGGCCAACATCGAGTCGGACCACTACCTTGTTGTAGCCAAGGTACGAATGAGGATATCAAGAATGCTTAGTTGGACAACGTAAGTTTGACATCGGAAAGCTACAATCGCAAGAGACAGCCAGAATCTTTGCCGATCGTGTCTCCTCCAAGCTCTCTCAAAATCCGCCCACAGTAGCACAAAAAATAGAGCAGGAATGGGCGCATTGCCAGAGCGCCGTCAGAGACGATGCCTCAGAGGTGCTGGGTTCTAAGCCGCCACCACCTGGATACCCCTGGTTCGATGAATAATGCGAACAAGCCTATGCAGCAAAACAAGAGGCATATAAAGCCACGCTACAACGACGGACGAGAGCTGCTCGCGAAATCTATGAGCAGAAGAGAAGAGAGGAACACGCGCTTCTTAGAGGAAAGATGAGAGAACAGGGAAAGCGTCAGATCGAGGAGATGGAAAGATGCTTCCGCAGGGATGAAAATGAAGAACTGGTAGTAGAATCACATTCGATGCTGAGGATTTGGAAAGACCACTTCTGCAGACTGTATAACGGCGATGACAGCCAAAATACCGCTGTCAGGCAGAACACTCCATTCGTGTTGGACGACGAAGCAAAAGAATTCCATCCACCCGACCTAGACGAATTCAAAATAGCGGTACGGTAATAGGTAAGGTCAGAGGAAAGCATGCCCGACGAATGGAATCTCAGCATCGTTTGCCCGGTCAATAAGAAATGAGACCTCTATAACTGCGCCAATTATAGGGGAATAAGTCTCCCAAGCATCGCATATAAGATCTTATCTGCCGTATTGTGTGAACGCCTGAAACCGTTTGTGGATAACCTGATCGGCTCTTATCAGTGACGTTTCAGGCCAGGTAAATCCACAATAGACCAAATATTTACGCTACGGCAGATCTTGGAGAAGACTCAGGAATTCCAAATCGACACTCACCACCTTTTCGTCGACTTCAAGGCTGCATATGAAAGCGTGTATAGAGATGAACTATACAAAGCCATGTCAAGTTTCAACATCCCTGCCAAACTCGTCCGACTGTGCAGGATAACAATGGAGAATTCTCGCTGCTCCATTAAGGTCGGTAATGAGCAAACCGAGACCTTTGATGTTAAAAAAGGATTTAGGCAAGGTGACGCGCTGTCATGCAACTTTTTCAACATCGTGCTTGAAAATATGTTGCAAGAGTCACTGTCCAACACAAGTGGTACGATTTATTTCAAGTCTACGCAATTGCTTGCGTACGCCGACGACATTGACGTGATTGGACGGACACAGCGAGACGTCAATGAGGCGTTTGTAAGCATTGAGGTAGAAGCAGCTAAGATGGGTCTTAAAGTTAATGAGGGTGAAACTAAATATCTGCTTTCATCTAAATGAGACGGACAACACCGGTGTATTGGCCAGAACGTCAGCATGGGCGGATGTAATTTTGAAGTAGTCAAGGAATTCGTCTACCTTGGCTCACTGATGACCGGCGACCACAACACCAGTGCTGAGATAAAACGCACTATCACTCTTGCCAACCGCTGCTTCTTTGGGCTCAAGAGGCAATTGAGAAGTAGAGCCCTCTCTCGGAAAACCAAGGTGACACTATGTAAGACCTTGATCATCCCAGTCCTCCTTTACTGCGTGGAGGCTTTCACCTTAACAAAAGCGGATGAAGATGCCCTTGGTCGTTTCGAGAGGCCCAGGTTCACCACGGACTGTAGCGCCACCTAACAAACAAACAAACGGGTGAAAGGGATCTACAATTTAGTGACGTGAGTCGAGAAGCTTTTTCATGGCAAGTTTATACGGGGGGCTTTGCCAGTTCGCCAAGGCGGGACATTGCGAAAAACCCATTCGATGGCCTTGATGTTATCGGCACCAGTCGGCTTTCTCTCCAAGCTATGCTGTTCTTTTCGGAACTATTCCCCTACTTGGGTGATAGGTCTACGATAATTTGGCTGACATTACGCAGGGGTTGGACGTTTGGACGGTTGTTTTTGCCAGGTTGGGAAGTGAGGAACTTGTCCAGCTTATCGCTCACCCAAAGGTTGAGTTAGTTGATTTGACTCAGAGAATAATGCGAATAATTCGACAAACCTTTCTTCGGGCATTGTCTGTCCAGAGTGTTGAATCCACGAAGAAGTGTGTTGTCTCTATTAATCACCATGGAGTTTTGAAAAATTCAGTTGAAATGGTCACAATGAACCCTTGTATGCTCAATTGTTGCATAATGACTCCCAAGTCACTCATTATCCATCAATTTGTTTGCTTATAAACAAGGAGCACTTAATAGTAATCCGAAAACGCTAGGCTACACTTTACCTGTATCACATATGTAAGTACCAAAAAAGAGCAAAAAACGGAAAAGTATCCACCAACCATCGTTGCGTTTTCTTCCAATATCCGAGCAATCTACGAAATTGCTTCAATTATCGCAAATAAATCTTTTCATTTATTTCGCACCCGAGAGCACTATCCAATTACAGAGTTTCCACTCTCAAAGGAACATACTAATTGAGAAGAAACAATTACACCCTTCTTGCTATCGCTACCATTCTTCTAACTCATACTCCTTCATTTCCGGTGCTCCACAAAGTAATTTGCCGCGTACGAATCTTTAACTCAATCTCTTCCGATTTATCCTCGTGCAGTAAATACGAGTAAATGTCGATGCATTCATTGCTCGACGACTGATGAAAATTTGTTATACTTTGTCAGGTACTCCACTCCTTCTTCAATCTCATCCGCATCGGCAACCACATCACACAAGTGCATTGAGGCACACGAGTTGTTATTCTCCCCTCTTCCGTTGATGAACTCCCACCAGCAAAACAAAAAAAGGAATCGACTGCGACACAGATGATATAAAACCAAAACTAATATGAGATACAATTTCACTTTTACTTCAACCATCTAACGGTTACCTTAACTATACCACGTACTTAGTGCACCTAGTACGAGCATCTAGTTGCACCGTAACCATCATCGCCTTCGTCTGAGGATTACAAAGTTTCTCTGAAGTGTACTCACGGGAGTGCAGTTGGATTTAAAGTGAATGAACCAATTTGGGTAGCTACCCGTCAGATATTTCTATTTTCCTACTGCTCGGATTGTCCTTCTGCCTGTGCGGATTGTTGTATTCATTTCGAATTGATTGTTGTGCGTGAGTTGTTTCCAAGTACTCGGTTTTCGGTTTGTTTAACTAAAATTTAAAAGAGAGTGCCGGTGACTGGTTGCACCGCAGTGCAGTACAGATGACTGGCATACGGGTAAATACGAATTATTTCTTATTGCTTGTTGGTTTAGTGTGGGATTTTTGGCTTTATTTTTCGCTTGGGTAGGTGCTAGCCTTACTGGCGCTGATCTTGGGCGCGATCGTGTGCGATGCGGCGACAGAGAGTAAACGGACGGTGAAACCGACAATTGAACCAAAGAAAGTCGAAGACAGAACTACCAAAGAAAAGAGGGATTCCTCAGAAATAACGAGTAAGTTTAACGCTTATTGTAACGTACGAGTACAGTGATGTGTGAAAAACAATTAATCACATACCAACAGTATGTATCTTGCGTATCTCCGGTCATCGATTGTAGAATTAGGGTTCCCTAGCTTGCCCTCGAGTCAATAATGCACTTTCAAACGACGGACTAACATCTTAGCTCCTTCTAAGTTTTTTATTCACACTAACCTGTTAGCAACATATGTTTAGTGGATTCCATATTTTTATATACAGGGTGGGCCAAATACAAGGTTCTTCTTAAAAATGCAATAATATGAATAAAAGCACAGCTCACGGATTGCTTGGATGATGTTGGCCCTAAGTGCTTGAATCGCGTCCGGATTGTTGGCTTAACATAGGTCCTTCACAGTTTCCCACAAAAAAGGAAAAAATGTCCAAAGGAGTCAAATCGCAGCTCCGAGGCGGCCAATTGACATCGCTGTCGATTTGGGAATTTGTTGCGTAAAAGATCGATTGTGGCATGGGCTGTGTGGTATGGTGCGTCATCCTGCATGAGCCAGAGGTCATCCAAATCCATGTCTTCAATTTCAGTAAAAAAAAAAAGTTGGTTAACATGGCTCTGTAACCGCTACCACTCCACAGTCCGCACCAAACTATCACTCTCTGTGGATGCACTGGCTTCTCGACAATAACGTGCGGGTTTTCCGAGCCTCAGATGCGGCAATTCTGTTTGTTAAGGTAGCCGCCGAGTTGAAAATGCGCCTCGTCAGAAAAGATGATTTTTTTCCCAAAATGGTTGTCCAATTCAAGCTGCTCTAAGACCCAAACTGCGAAGCGATAACGAAGCGGATGGTCACGCGCTTTCAACTGCCGATTGGAGCTTGTAAGCGAATTATGCGAGAACTTTGTGTAGAATTCTCCTCAGGCTAGTGCGTGAAATGTTGAGCTGTTGAGATCGATGGCGAGTTGATGTCCGTGAATTGAGTCTCACACTCTCGGCCAAGGCAGCCACATTCTCATCTGTGCGCACCGTACGACGACGGGGATCATGAGTGTTGTTCACTAGCATACCAGTCTCACGATTTTTTGGCACAAACTTGCATACAGCAGTCGCGGTGGGTGCTTCATTTCGGCCAAACTTTTTTTTTTTCTGTTTGGGCTACATAACACTCACTTTGGAAATAAGTTTTCTATATTCTCCAATGTTGTTCAAGCGTAAAGTGACTTATTTCGTACCGTGGAGGTATGATACTGACTTGCTGTCAAGACATCAGCGGGAAACAGTAGTGTCGAAATCATCTATGATTTAAAAAAAAAAAAACCACTAGATGGTCTACCCCTTATGAGCATGGCTTAAGCGAAACATTGTTATTGTGGGTCAAAGAAATGCTGCGCTATAGCCAATTTCTGCCATAAACAGTTAAGTTCGGCAGTGTTATTAATGCCTCGCTTAATACACGGATTATGCATCGGATCAGGTCTAACGAATGCCTATTGTAGAGCTCAGGCTTTGCAAATCTGTCATGCAGCGAAATCATCAATCACATTATCTTAGGAGGTCTTTCTCTTTACGATTAGAAGGCAACGAGCTGCCTTGGCTCATCTGATGGCTAAAGGCGTCACTACCTCAAGTTCATCCTGAATCCGAATAGTCAAGGCGAAGTCGCGTTTTTTGTAATGTAGAAACGTGGGGTCTGTCGTCGAGAAAGGCCGCTTTTGTCCTGGTTTGAGAACACTTAATACTCTCTTCCAGCGAACTACAAAAAGCGGGCTATTCTAGATGAACGACATCTTTTTGCAATCCATCGTGCTTTGTTGTAGACGCCATGATGAAAGAGCACTTTCGCTTGTACCGACACCCAAGCTGGGTTAAATCCTTTATTACTTTCGGAAAAGTAGGAGAACCTGGGACCTTTCTCGCATATTTACTTTCGTACTCGTAGAGTTGCGATACACACATCTTTTCACTGATTTTAAAAATGCATACGACAGTTTCATAGTAAGGAATTGTTTAACGCATGGTGCGAATCTGATTCAGTTATATCGCCCCGCGCTAAAAAATAGACGATGCACCGTGCGTTTTCGAAAGAAGAATTCTACATCAAATGTTTGGTCCTGTGAGGAAGGCGAATGGAGGAGAAGACATAAACACAAACTCTACGAGCTGCACAAAGATGTGGGTATAGTTCAGAGGGCAAGGATCCATCGACTACATTGGCTCGGCCACATCGAGCACATGAACACCAAAGCTCCAGCTAAGAGGGTTCTCAAATCCGAGCCCCCTTGTTCGAAGACCGGACCTCCGATATAAAGACCAAGTAATTGCGGGTGGAAGACAACTTGGTTTTGATAACTGGAAGCAGCGTTCTAGGGACCGTCAAAGATGGAAGGCAGCTGCAACTCAGACTGGATTACTGGTCTGATAAGTAAGTAAGTGAGTTGAAAGGGTGCCCGAAGGTCTCGACGTAGACAAATCCATTGGTCAAGATGGTACTTCCCCAACAGTTCCTTTCCTTTCGATAGCATTTGGCAGGGTTTGGCATGAAGCCATTTTGTTAAAAATACGTGCATTTTGGATCGATGAGCCTCTTTTTCACATTGTTTTGACGGGATTCAAGTCTGACATCCACTTTTTAAATGCTGGTGTTCCCCAGGTCCTCGTTTTGTCTCCGACACGTGTTGGTGTGAGTTTCTAGCGACCATATATTTGGTGTTGGCAAAAATGCTGCAAATGCCTAGGTTTCTCATAAAGATGCAAGAAATTTTCCTCATGATCTTGCTATAATCTATAAAGCATTCATTCGTCCTTAATTATGGTTTAACGCTCATGTCTTGACTGGTGTATATACGATCTCATTGCACCTGCCAGACCATTCGATTTGCTGGAACGTCGCAGCAATGTCCTTGCATCCCTTTGTTTTATCGATATTTCCACAGAAAATGCCAGTTGCATTCCGCCCCTGCAACAAACTTTTTGCAACACACGACTCTTTAGGGATGTTCACTAATATACCCTGAAGCTTACTTTCGGACTTACCGTTAAATATAAATAATCTTTCTTTAACTGAACCACACGAATCTGGAATTCTTTGACGAATTTGCTGTTTTAAGAGCAACGCCTATCCTCTATTCTTCTCCGTCTATACCTGCGGCCCGCACTGATATACTTTGAGTTCGCATCTTGTCCAGTGATGCCGCTTCTGATTTCAGCTGGCGTTCCTCAGAGAAGTATTCTCGGCTCACTTCTCTATTAGACTTCTTTGTTGTTTAGGGTTCCGTACCCAAAGTGTAAAACGGGACTCTATTACTAAGACCTCGCTGTCCCTCCATCCGTCCGTCTGTCACCAGCCTGTATCTAATGAACCGTGATAGGTAGACATTTGAAATTTTCACAAGTTATGTATTTTTGTTGCCGCTACAACAACAAATACTAAAAACAGAATAAAATAAATATTTAATAGGGGCTCCCATACAACAGATATGATTTTCATCCAAAAAATCCCCTTGGTCACTTACTGACCTAATGTTATTCGACAATATCCCACAACCAGTAGCAAACTTCCCTATTGTGTCTTTGATGTATTAATCCTAGCTGCAACCCTTATTTCTATAACTACGAACAACCAATTATAAATACCCTTTAAACTTTGATGATCCCTATCGTGTCACTGCTAAGTTAATCCTTGCTGCAAGCCCTTTCGTCCAATTTCTATTCTCGTCCCTTTACATCCTGACAGGTTAAGATATCAAATGTTGCAAACAAATTCAATTGTTGTGAGGTTAACTTTTGATCATATCCCATAACCAATAATACACTTCCAAGTTCTGATCACAATAGAGGTCTTTGATATATTAATCCTAGCTGCAAACCTTTTTTCCATAATTATTGTTATTCACTCTTTCACCTACTTGCTGTCAAGTAAGATAATTGATTTAAATTCAATGGACACTTTGATGATCAACTATCTCATTATGGAGATTTTCAATCATCAAAGTGATATGCCTATAACCTGCCTGCAACCAAGATCTGTCATCATGCAAAAAATAATTTTAAACGGATTAGCCGCTTTAATGTGATGACTGATGAGGTAACATACAACATGCAACGTCTCTTTCATCATTCGTGCGCGAGTACGACTCGCACTTGGCCGGTTTTTTTTTTTGTGTGCTTTTGCTCTCTGTTGTGTCTGAGCACTCAGACGCAAATACTGGTCCATTGTATTGCCTGACAAACACCTACCTTTACGGTATTTTCCCCGTTTTCTAGATAAAAATGTGAAGGAGCTTCAGTGATGTAGAACTAATAGATTCATCACACTCCATGTCGACCCCAAGGGTGTGCCACCGTGTGCGAACAAAGGCGGGACGGTCACAGAGAAAGTATTCTGCTGTGTCGTCCTCTTCGTAACATGCGTCTCACTTTTTTTTTTTTTTTTTGATAGTTACACCCGCACTCAAGGCTAATGCCTTATAACGTTTTGAACGTTATGCGAGCGAAGGTAACAGGGAGAGGGAGAGTTTCGCGCAGGTTGTATTTTTGACACACAACCTGAACGGAGTGCAGTGGTTTGGGTCGTTGATGTTCGTTCACTACTCTCAGGGGTGGTTGTCGTAGATAGGACGAGAGCCGACCAAATTCCGCTTTGGTTATAGTCCGTAATTATTCGTTCGAGCACTTTTAATATTGCATACGCAGAGGATGAATATTATTTGGCCATGTACTGTGAGTGTTATGCCTGCAGCAGTACGTGTGGTCATCTTCTATTTACAACTGCGTTGCATACTTCTTGTCCGTATAGGAATCACTTTTTCTTGTCTATGAAGCGAACTTGAACTATAGACCTTCCGCTCGGCGGTCGATGATGTTAACCACTGCACCACGGCCACCCCCTGATGCCAATCATGCAGAGATGCTTGTCAAAAGTGTAATGGCCCTGCATCCTGAGAGCTCGGTGGCGCCGTGGGTAATGTGTTGGTCTCCGACGCCGATGACACAGGATCGAATCGCGAAAACAGCCATGTTATCGAATATGTTTTTATGGTGCTTTTCCTCATGGGGTTATGATAAAAAAACTGCTCGAAATTCGCATTTCGGAATCCCCAATAAACCGTGGGTTCCATTCCTCTATTTCTTTTATGGGAAAATAAAATCACACACAGCATGGGTGACTGAGAGAAGCTAGGCTGAGAGCACATACAATGCAGATTTTTTTACAAAGAATCTAGACCAGTAAAAGGGTGAACCTTAAGCGGCCAAGGGTTTCTTGAATCCGCTGTCAGGAAATAAGGAACAACCTCGCTCCCTAGAGCTCTGTCTTCTTTATTTTCTATAATTACCAGATAAAGCAGTTATCCCTTTTTTAAAAGAAAGCGTTAAAAGAGGTGTCAGTACTTTATACCTATGAAGCGTCTCAAGGCGATTTGCCATAATCCAACAGTTTTGCAGAAGTTCTATAATTAACTCTTTGGCATGCTACTCTACCAATGTAAGACATAATGCAGCAAAAATGCTGCTGTTCAGATACGAGTAGGTAGTACATATATCGGGGCCATTTAAAATTATTATTCTGAGCACTTTACCAGATTCGGGTGAATTCTTCCATTTCATTAAGTTTTTTTTTTTTTTTCTTTTTAGCAATCTATGCTGTGAAGCAAAAAGATGAACCATTTCGTCCGAACTACCAATACCAATACCAAGGAGCACCTCTTCGTCCAACTCACTATGTAGCTGCCGCCTCCTCTCCACAGGTAAGCTTTCCGTATTCCTTGGAAATTTGCGTATTCACACTGAAACTGGTCGTAGCAAAACCACACAAAGCTCTGAGGGACTGTGCGAAATACCACAAGCGTTGGTTGGATACCATTTAAGCGGGGTTCTCATGGAATGCAATATTTTGTTTGGCAAATGTTGTGTTCCAGGTTTTCTTATGTGTATGCCCGACCACAGGTATCCATTGTCCTCCATAAATCAAGCATAACACTAATTTCCGGACAACAATGGGGTGTCTCTTTTACATGAAGAAACTGTATCGGTTTTTCTACAATATAACGTTCAGGAACAAATGCAGCGGCGTGTAAATACTCGTACATACAATGTCTGGAATGAGACAACTAAGTGTGTTGTTTGGTACGTTGTAGTGCGATGAATGTTGTAGACAATCGACAGTCTTTATGTCTCCTACAACCTAGAGATAGGATAAGATACTACATTAACTAATGAGGGAAAGCACTTTCGACCAAAATATTGGGTTGACATGTCTTCTTGTCCAAATTGTCTGTGATGTTCAATGATGTTTGATATGAGATGTGATAATTAAGTTCCGGAAATTCGTAAACAAAAAACAAGCAAATTAAGCTTGTTGCGAGATGTTATTATCGACCTTCACAATAGTCCTCCTCTAACTCTACACAATGATTTCAACGTTGCTCCCACGATTCAAAGCACCAAAGTTGACTCCATCAGAATCATGGTTACAGCCTCTTTGACCACGATAAGCTCCCTTAAGGTGTAACTTTATCCTGTGGAATACAAAAAAAAAAAAATCACAGGGGACAATATCGTTGGAATGGTCTTTTCGCCAAAAACTCTTGCACAATCAACGAGAAAGGGGCCCGCGTATTATCGTGGTACAAGATCCAGTCATTCTTGGCGGGTTGGGGTCGAACATGGAGAACACGTGCTCACAGCCTCTTCATTATGGTAACATAGAACTGCTCAGTCACTGTCTGATCGGTAGGAACATATTTACGATGAACGATGCACACATGTTTTTGACATACACTCGTCTCCATACACCACCTGCGATTTTGGGAGCATTTTCGAGATTAAGAAAGGAGACCCCTATAACTGCGCCAACTATAGGGGAATAAATCTCCTTAACATCGCATATAAGATCTTCTCTGCCGTATTGTGTGAACGCCTGAAACCGTTTGTGGATAACCGGATCGGCTCTTATCAGTATGGTTTCAGGCCAGGTAAATCCACAATAGACCACATATTTACGCTACGGCAGATATTGGAGAAGACACTCGACGCTCACCACCTCTTCGTCGATTTCAAGGCAGCATATGACAGCGTGTATAGAGATGAGCTGTACAAAGCCATGTCTAGTTTTAACGTCCCTGCCAAACTCGTCTGACTGTGCAGGATGACAATGTAGAATTCTCGCTGCACCATTAAGTTCGGTAATGAGCAAACCGAAACCTTTGATGTTAAAAAAGGATTTAGACAAGGTGACGCGTTGTCATGCAACTTTTTCAACATCGTGCTTAAAAGAGTCACTGTCCAACACAAGTGGCACGATTTATTTCAAGTCTACGCAATTGCTTGCGTACGCCGACGACATTGACGTGATTGGACGGATACATCGAGACGTCAATGAGGCCTTTGAAAGCATTGAGGTAGAAGCGGTTAAGATGGGTCTCAAGGATAATGAGGGTAAAACCAAATATCTGCTTTCATCTAAAAGAGACGGACAATACCGACGTATTGGCTAGAACGTCACCATGGGCGGATATAACTTTGAAGTGGTCAAGGAATTCGTCTACCTTGGCTCACTGATGACCGGCGACAACAACACCAGCGCTGAGATAAAACGCAGAATCACTCTTGCCAACCGCTGCTCCTTTGGGTTCAAGAGGCAATTGAGAAGTAAAGCCCTCTCTCGGAAAACCAAGGTGACACTATATAAGACCTTAATCATCCCAGTCCTCTTTTACGGCGCAGAGGCTTGGACCTTAACAAAAGCGGATGAAGATGCCCTTGGTCGTTTCGAGAGGAAAATTCTGCGTACTATCTACGGTCCCGTTTGTTCAAACGGTGTATGGAGGAGAAGATATAACGAAGAACTGTACGGGTTGTAAAGCGACATCGGCCTGGTACGACGTCTACGGATACAGCGTCTAAGGTGGCTAGGTGCATGGAAAATACAGCTCCGACCGGAAGAGTCTTCGAATCCACCCCGGAAAGAAGGCGCGGCAGAGGACGGCCGCATCAACGGTGGCGCACGCAGGTGGAAGGGGACCTCAACCAACTGGGCGTGTGGCGTTGGAAACAGCCGGCAAAAGACCATGCCGGCTGGAGACGTTTGTCGGTTGATAAGTGGCTCCTGGAGTGTTCTGTGTTTTATGGTTCAAGGAGCATACACGCAGGTCGTGTTTTTTTCTTTCCGTTCCGTGTTGTCGTCGTCGTGAGTCCGTCCGTTTATCCGAGGCCATTAGCTTGTTCGTTACCTGGGTGGATTATAAGCCCCCCGCACAACCGCCAGCCTGGTGTGGTTGATGGTACGCTCTCTTGTTATGGCTGGTGTTGAAGAGGCTATGCAGGGGTTGCCGGCCGGCAAGGCGCTGTATGTCAACTTGACATGAGTATTGGCAAGGATCGTTGCTGGCATCTCGCCGAGTTAAGAGCAATCAACAATTTTACCCTATATGATCAGTTCTATACCCGCGGAATGTTTTATTCTATAAATTAGAAACCGTCTTTCGTATCGTTCAATTCAATTCGGTTTGAACGGATTTGAGCCTTATATTCCCTTTCGAAATGCTAGTATTCTTCAGGGCTCCGATCTGTCTGCAACATTCTTTCTCATTTTTATAAGTAGCTTCGTCTCTGTGACTGTTTATCCGATTCAATCCATCGCCAACGACGGCATCATCGGCTTTTCATATTGCTTCACTTCTTTACAATCATGTTTTTGAGCTATAAGTATATAGTAAGCCTCAACGTACGTTAAGTTTTTTGAGTGTTATATAAGCTTTTCAGTCCTCAGAAATGGAACCTTATAATGAAATTAGAATGTCTACTAGCCAATAAAGCACTTAATTCCAAAGGAATTAATCTCAATAAATCACATGTGACGACGATAAACCACTGTTATATCCACCTCCACTTTGGATAACCAAAGTCAGATAAGAGTTAACAGGTCATAGACAGAGTTGATCAACTTTGACACTGTTGCCTCTTTACAATTTTTCTCCTTACGAAACAAATGTTCATTCTTGTTGTCAAAACTTCACTTCTTAGCCGCTATGACGGGAAGCATCAATCTTAATCCTTCACCAGACCACAACATTCAACTTTGACTTACTGGTCGTTCATCGGTAGAACATCCTCATATGTCTTTGTGTATTACCCAAAATGCATTAAGGACGACTTTTATGTCACCAATGAATTAACTCTACCGCCACCTTCAATCTCATGACAACCAATTTGTGTTCACTCCCACTCACACTGGGCTCTTCCAGTTCTAATCATTCTTCTTTTGACCTTTTTTGTCCATTTGGCTTGCTAATCCGACGTTCACATGAGTAATCAATTTGATTATGGACTGAATCCACAAGTCGGTGGGATGGCAAAGGGTTATTACGAATATGTAACGAATACGTATGTATGTATGTATGCCGGAAGACATAACGTATAAATAAGCCCGCCTGCCAGCTCAAGTGGCAGGGACAGGCGTAAAGTACTCATAGTGGCGGCAGCTGTTTGCCTACATGCTCGCTACCATAATCATCGTCATCAGTTGGCCACAGCACACTCCCACCGAAGCAAGCCCGGGTAGCTACATATTACTTGAGTAAATTTATGTCGCAAAGTGGATTTGTCTTCCTCAGCGGGCATCCGCCTCGGAGCGAGGAAAGAGTTCAAACCACCGGACTGGACCTGAGAAACTGATGGGAGTGAATTATAGCTGTCATTTGTTGCCTAGTGCATTTATTCACATCGGGTTCTTAAGTTGGCAGAACAACTCTGTCTTCGGATCCTCTCTCCTCCTTCAATGTAGACAGTTTTCAATGGTAATTAATATGCTCCACAGCATGTATGCATGTTGTATGTATGTGCCATAACCCAGAGTGATGGAAATCGTGCGATAGTGTCATATCCTGCAATAGTGCAACTGCAGATGGAGCGCTGTACTCGAATTTCTAGATGTATGGAAGTGGAATTCGCTTTAATTTTTGCTTGACGTGCAAACTTTCTGAACGATTGTGGTAGAATTTGAAAACCGGAAAACTGCTTTCAGCTCGTCAGATGACAATAATCAGACAAATCTTTCCATTCTGCTCATTCTCCCGCTTCCTGAGACGACGCACTTAAGTAGATAGTACAAGCTAACGAATCAAATATGATTATCGCAACAACGCTCCTCAAATATGACCCTTTCCCGTCATCGTCACTCGCACAGACACTGTTGAGCCATCGTCATTCTTTTCCTCAATCCAACCGAGAAAGTACTTAATCGCGTTTCGTAATTTTGCGATTTCATGGATGCACAAAAAAGTAATTAAATTATACACAATGAATCCTTTCATCGCCGGAAACGAGGCAGAGAAGAGTGGGAAACGGAGCAGTAGCTGGATGGATGGCGTACTCGTAAATAGGTTAAATTCCACTTATCCGCGCGAGTCTAGAAAAGTTGCATTTGAACGGGAGCTAGGTTCGTGGATGACGGATTCCTAATAGCACTAAAGTGGTTGTTGGAAGTCATATGGTGCGCGAGATGAGTGTGATGAAGTGTTAATGGTAATATCATACTTGCACATGTCTTCTGCCACAGGCAAGGGAGTAAAGGCAAATAACTGTGACACGGAGTCAGGATTCTTTATTAAAAGAACTTAGAGGAACCAGATTAAAACCACCTATTGATTGTGCATGCATAAAAAAATTCCCGTCTTTTACATATCTTTTTCTATTCACAGGTCTCCTACAATAAACCCGATTCTGCCCTTGGAATCACAAGTGAACCCTTATCACAAATCGGCGAGGGTAGTTCAAACGCTGGTACCATACAATATGCCGCCATAACATCCTACAAGCCCCAAGGTGGGGTTCAGTACGCTCCCTCTCCATTCAAAGCACCAGTAAATGCACCTGCCAGCCGCCTACAATACGCATCGAGCGCCCACCGCGGACCATTTGTAACAACTTACCAGCCAGCATCCGCAGCTGAAGTGAAAGTGCATCCAGTTTATACTCCACCACAACCATCAAACCATCAGCCGCAAGCAGTTTCCCTGCCACTGCACTATGGCGGCTACGAGCAACAATTACCGCCGCCCCATTCTCATCAGCATCAGAGTGTGTATGCCATAGCGTTTCCGCCCGACTACGTCCGACATTATCACCAAAATTTGGCAACGCCATTCCAAATGCATGGAACACATTTTGTGCCGGTAGTGTACTCATCTGGTCCCGTGCAGCAGCCCGCTCTTAAAGAACAACCACCCAAATCTGCTCCAGTTCATTTTATCTCGCTAGGTCCGCATTCTCCTGCCGCTGCTGCCTCGGCGCCGGTGGCATCTACGTTACCAGCTTCAGGACCAACGGTTATTACACATATCATACCACTTTACGGGCACGGAGGACATCCCCATCAGCATCTCTTACCGCAGGCCCCACCGCTACCATTCTTCTTTGGCGCTCATCATCAACAGGGACCTGCCGGCATCGGTATGTATTATGCAATATACTAAATTCTAGTGTTAGAAAATGAGGCAAAGCGATGATATTCTTTGTACTCTGAGTATACTAGGAAAGTATTTATTTTCTTCCCTTAGATACAATGCGCTGTCCAAGCTCAATATCACAACCTTTACCAATAATTTAGGTGCCTATTTTGACGGCCATCAACTTTAATTGGTAAAGTGACCTACGTTGTCTTAGTACTCTGGGATAAGATGACTTTAGCTTAACTGAAAACAAGCTTAATCCATTGCTCTCAAAACAAGTCCAAAATGATTGGTCGGAAATGATGGTTGCCTACTATCAAAATTCAGGAATTAAGTTCGAAGTGGTCAGTTGACTCATTTAATTCGGCTAAGCTCTGGAGGTATATATGTAGGTTAAGTTTTGCGATTAATGGTACGTCCTTCTTCTTAAGAAGTTTAAACATCAAGAGGATATTTCTGCAGAACATTCCGGACATTACACCGAGCATTTTGATCTTAAGGCTTTTCCAAGACCTCTCAAGCCCCTTTGCCTTGTCGAATACCTTTTTTAGATTGAAAAGCTGACTATCACTTATTTCGAACTCAATCCCAGCGCTAGAAACATAGGAGAGTTACATTTCTATAGTCGGTATGGCTGCTATTGTACAACATTTTAGACGTGTGTCAATCACTAGAGACCACGGACAAACCTCTCTACTTATTGCCTTGAGCATTTCTGATCGGATTTGTTTGATTCCAACAGACATATGTACTTAGTTTTAGAACATCAGAGGCGAGTGATTTCCTACGCAGTTTGATTCATCTCTGCCCTATTTTCATACTATAAGTCTGTTACCTTCTTTGTTTTCTTCGCCTAGGCAAGACAACATTTTTGAATTTTACTACTTGAGCTTCGTAATGGCCTATGACTAGTATATAACTCCTTTCTCGTAGTAGGTGACGGTAGGTGAAAATCTTCAAAAGACACTACATATGAGGATCATCATCCACTAAAAACACCTCCCTTCGAAACGAGTTTATACTGTAACTAAGACATTGCACTTTTCCTTTCCGGATGTATTCGCACGTGGCGGGCAACATTCCAATGAAGGTTCCTGCAATTTTCGCGTGCGTTCGCGCGGCTAAGGTTGATCGCACTAAGTCAAGGGGGTTTTGTCCTTTGAAGATGGCACAATACATTTTGTTCATCGAACTGGAAAGCAGTAATACTCGTATTTACGTGGTCGTTTTTCATTTCATTTCTCAAAGTTAGGATACTCAGATCTAGGTTGATATCCCCGTTTCTAATATACCACAGTGCATTGACGACAGCCCAGGACGCCTTACTACTTTACTTTTGTTAGTGCAACGCCAGAGTTGTGTACCATAAGTCCAAACTGATTTTGGCACTTGCTTGTATAAAAGCAGCTTGTTTTCAAAACTGAGTTTTTAATACGTCCCTAGAAACCAGTACATTTCCTTGTATTTACATTCAAGGTTGTTGCGTTATTTCTTAACGTGAGCCCTCCATTTTGGATTCGCGTCGAGACTTGGTGTCGTTAAAAGCTTTTCGCCAACTCTCTGTCCAGTTATTCACACGGTCAAGGACACGTTGCAGTTTCATAGTTGATACCTCAACCGGCTTACCCGTTGCGAGAAAAGCTGTATCGTTAGCGAACGTGGCTAGAATGGTATCTTGCGTTTATGGTATATCGCGAGTATAAGGTAAAATTAGAAATGGGCCGTGTATACTTCCCTGAGGAACACCAGTCGAAATCAAAGTACAAACTTCCGTATTTAACGCGCAATCTATTCGCAAGATGTGTGTTTAAAATATTATATAACTTCTCTGGTAAGATTTGTCTCAGTTTAAACACCAAGCCTTCGTGGCACACTTTGTCAAGGACTTGAGAGACATCAAGTTATACACTCGAATATACTGAGTTTGTCTTCGAGTGCTTTTTCTATTACATCAGTTATTCGATATACTTGGTGTAGGTATAGTTGATTGTTTGACTCTGAAACCAAGCTGATGATCTGGTAAGGGACGCTTTCCTTCAATAATCAGATTTAAGCGATTAAGTAAAATTTGATTAAAAATGTTTGAAATTACCGACAACAGTGAAATCGGACGATGCGATTTCTCATTCGTTATCGCTTCACCCGGATTTGGAACCCTTACCATTATGACTTCGGCTCGGCACATATTCTAACCTAATAGCGGCATTAGCAATAAACAGGATTCTTAGTAAAACCTTTCTAGATAGAGTCTTGAGAACTTCTCCTATAATTAGATCATATCTAGTTGCCTAAATAGTAGCCTTAACCTTTAATTGTATATTCCGGTGTCTCGTACGTCGGATAAACAAATTATGTAAGCTATTGATCGGTGGATGGCTTAAAGGTTTCCTCAAGATATTCAGCGAAGATTTCATTTTGACTTTTCTTTTGGTGGCGCTTGAATTTGGGGCTTTTTGAGGCCTTTGGCAGCTTTCCATAAAGAGTAATTTGATTCTTTTCAATATGAGACTAGAAATTGGTTTTAGGGATTTAATAGGTTTCTAGAGCACATTGCATAATTGATTTAGATGAGTTTTATATTGCGACGTTTGACTTTGTTGTCATCGTTAACGCGCTTTTTGCTTCTCCTTAACTAGATCTCTAATTTCTGGCAGATAATTTACGAATCGGTCGGGCTCGACTTCTAGTTCGTAAGGTGTTCTTAGTACTCTTAGTTGAATATTTTCTGCCACCTCATTCTTAAAACCTCCCCAGTTTGTTATTTTACAAAATGGCTTTTTAATAAGAGTATCACTCGTCGTTCGAATAATCGGTGAATGGTCAGTGAATGGTGTATGGCAATAAAGAAATCGATAAGATCAGACATATAGGTCGACTTTTCAGTGGAATAAAAATTGCAACTACATTCCATATAAGCTTTATATAGTATTTTACCTCTCTTTGAAACGCATCTTAAAATCCAAAACGTGTGTGTTTAGCGTTAAGGTCGTTACCAATAAGAAACTTATTGGTTCTGCACAGCACGGTGTGCAGAATATTGATGAGGCAACAAAATTCCTTTTTAATAGGAACTGTACTTTGTTGCATTGTCTCGACTGCTACCTTTAGAGGTCTAGTCTAGTCTCTCTTCATCTTGTGCTTCCAATACAACTTTTGCTTTCTTGGGAAGTATACGTATGGAATCTTGCGTATTGTGTAGCCTGGGTAAACATCCAGGGTTCAGCCGTCCCTTTGCAACAACAGCAATATTTTATTGACTGCTATGTTCCGCGTTTTACGGCATGCCTCCGTTTACTAGCACTAGCAAAACTGGCTTCTACAACTCACTCCTTGTAAGAAGCTTTCGCCTCTTTCTTATTTCGGTCGCCAAAATGGGTATTGACATTTGCCACAAGTACGATCGTAAAGTTCGTAGAACCGAACCGAAATCTCAAGATGTTTACTTGAGGCTTCTCGTCAAGCTGTACCGCGTCCTCCAGCGTCGTACAAGCAAGAAGTTCAACAAAATTGTGCTCAAACGATTGTTTATGAGCAAAATCAATCGGCCACCAATGTCGTTGCAACGTGTTAGCTGTTTATTCCAGAAGGCTGGTCAACCAACATCGACGGTTGTTGTTGTTGGAACAATCACCAACGATTTGCGTCTGCTGAAGGTGCCCAAGATGTCAGTGTGTGCTCTTCACGTCATCGAAAAGGCACGCGAGCGTATCTTGAAGGCCGGCGGTGAAGTTCTAACTTTCGACCAATTGGCTCTGAAGTCACCAACTGGTAAGAAGACTTTGTTGTTGGAAGGTAAACGTACCGCCTGTACTGCTCACATGCACCTTGGTAAGGCACCTGGTGTACCGCATTCACACACTCGCCCGTACGTACGCTCCAAGGGACGTAAGTTCGAACGTGCTCGTGGTCGTCGAAGCAGCTGCGTTTACAAGAAGTAAATGCTGGCGACAAACTGTTTTATGCTAGAAGACGCTGTGTACGTGAAAATAAGTGGTTTGATCAAGGCCCTTATTGGTCCGATCACTTTTTTTTATTTTTTATTTGTTTGGTTGCGCCAAAGGATGTGTAGTCTTCGAAAGATGCCTGTAGCCTGGGCTACTGTCATGTACGAATACTCGATGCACTCATCAACCACTCTCCCTGCGGGACTGCCGCTGGTAGTCGTAGCTGGTTAACAACTTGCACTTTGTGCTCGGAATCTGCCGTTTAAACTTTTTTTATTCCTTCCAGTCTTCTTAGCTCGTTTTGCACGCTCGTTATAAGTGAGCAGATCTCCAGCCAGTTGTTCTCTGAGTTTATTATACGGCTTTTTAGAAGTTCTGGGATCGGCAGGTCCATTCTTGACTCTGCAAAGCGTCTGCAATGGAATATGGCGTGCTCCGCGTCTTCTTTTTCCTCTAGTATTCTGAGCAGAAGGGCGAGCTAACGTGTCCAGATCTGTGGAGATATTTTCGACATCCGCCGTGACCTGACGGGAACAGCATAAGTTGGTAATTGACATCCCCGTGTGCTCTTTTTCCCCAAGCTTTGATCAATTTGTAGGTTCATCGGCCCTTTGTCGTGTTCTTCCACCTTCGGCCTTTAATCTCCGGATATCACTGGCCTCTTGACAGTCTGTAGTTTGCCTGAGGTAAAACCTGCGCATCTCGTTGGCGAAGATGTCGATGGGGACCATACCCCCTATGATACAGGCTGCTCCACCCGAGACTGCCGGGAGACCGCATATTCTCCTTATTGCGCAGAGCCTGTATGCAGATGAGAGCTTGTAAGGGCTCCCGCCAAGACCGGCGTAGCATATAGGAATATTAAGCTTATTAATGTGGAAAGCATCACCCTCGCGTATCCGGGTCCACAGATATTTGGCAGCATTCTGGAAAACGATGCCAACATTTGTGACGACTTTTTACTGCAGTACTGGACATATGCTATAAAATTAAGTCAAGTACTTTAAGGCCTTGTTATATTCGATCGGCTGTTTCCTAACCCGGAATTTTGGATATTCCTCGGTCTTTCGGCTGACTATTAAGAAAGCCTCTGTCTTGTGGTCGGCTAAATGAAGGTCGGCGGACTCTAGCTAAATTTTGATCCTGACGACCGTTTCATTTATGGCAGACTCTACCCTATGGATGTGTTTCGCTACGGTAACAACGGCAATGTCGTCAGCGAAACCGATAATCTTAACTCCCTCCAGCAGCGTTAAGCACAAAATTTCGTCATACGTTATGTTCCACAGGAGAAGTCAAATTACTGAGCACTGAGGGACTCCTACAAAAACATTGTAGTACTTAAGTCATTCGTCCGTCTGATACCTTTAGTTTCCTGTTAGTGAAGTAGCTAAGGATTCTCTTCACAAGGTAATGTTATGCGTCCGTTCTGGTCAGAGACCCCTTGATATAAGACCAGTTTGCAGAGTTAAAGGCGTTTCTTACGTCCAGTGTTACTAATGCACATTATTTTTTTGTACCTCCTCGCTATTTTTTTCTCCGTATTGCTTCAATTGATGTGGGTACTACCTCTTTTATCGCATCGACGGTAGAGCGCGATTTCCTGAAACCATATAGGCAGTCGGACGTAGCTTCTCTTTCCTCCGCCACGGCGATTAGTCTGTTATATATGATACGTTCTAGAATCTTTCATGTTGTATCTAGCAGACATATTGGCCGGTACGACGAAATTTCTCCAGGTGCTTCGTTTCCCTTGGGAAGCAACACCAGTTGGAGTTTCCATAGATCAGGGAAAATTCTCACATCAAGGCACCTTAGCATCATTGCCTTAAAAATATCTGGTCTCCTTTTCACGGCTGTTTTAGTCACTATGTTTGGGATGCCGTCAGGTCTGGGTGTTTTCTTATCGCCTATTTTGCAATTTCCGATCTTTTCTAATAACCCTCGTGGCGTTGACCAAAGTAGATGGTCTATGGAAAATAGATGCTCTACTTTTCTTTCTAGCAGCGTTGGGTTGGTATCGGTCTTTCAAGTGAATAGGATAAAGTCTCGACTAACTTCCCTTTGCTATGTGTGAGCTGAGATGCAAGTAGCCTATTTCTATGCGCATGTGGGATTCAGTTGTCGTAGTTTTAGCCACTAACTTGGAAGAACCACCAACATTAATATAAGAAAATATTTGAAAAGCAGAATACTCTGTTTTCCCCTGGTGCTAATAAAATGTTCGGCTCTCACTGTCATGCTTTTTTAAGCGTCTTAATAGCCTTGTGCATTTCTTCTCCCTGCAGCACATTGATTTAAATTCTCAGAATTCATTTTTGCTTCAATTCACAATCCCTTTAGGAAATCCCCGTCTTCCATCTCCCCTTACCTAAAATGTTAGCCGCCTGTTCAACACAAGCCGTTAACAATTACGTCAGGCATAAGCAGACCCTCCATGTTCTCCTTTTCCTATGTTTAAATATCGTTATTCCCTGTAAAGCATGCAAACACAACGGAAGGAACTCAAGGACTTGACCCAATTTCCGGCCTTCATGTGGCTTTAGAATATCTTTGTCCTTAGAGTATATGAAGGTATATAAAAACAAAAAACGAAAAACAGAAAAACAAAGACAAACTTTCCCCAATTTGGCTAGCTCATTAATTTCTCCGAACGGCATCTCTCTTTCATTCACAGCATACACAGCGGCAGCGTCACCTCAACAGCAAACAATACAAATTGCGCCAAAACATCAAATCTTCGGTCCCATCCAAATGGCAGCAGTAGGTGCAGCCGGAGCAGCAACGACAATTCCCATCATCCCTTTTAAGCCAATTGTTGTCGCCCCCCAGTATCAGCATCTGCAGCAACAACAACAGCAGCACCAGCAGCAGCAGTATCAGCAACAGTTACAACAATCTCATCACTCGAGCGGCACAACTTACCACCGATATGCACCAAGTCCATCCGTTTCCAGTAGCTCCGGCAATAATGGTGGTGTCGGTGGTAGTGGTAATTCTATAGAAATTCCTTCTTCCGAAACCGGTCACCCTACCGTGCTTAAGCTGACTCAGTTGCATTCGTCTCCCGCATCAACAAGTAACATCTATTCTGGCACTTTTGAGAATGCTAGTGGTAGTGGTGGCAAATTGTCGTACACATATGCATCCAATGCTAACCCGATTGGGGCCATGTATACTCATCCTGGTGCAGTGCAGTATGGCACACATCTCTATCATCCCTCGGCGAAGGTTATCGAGATTGGTGGCAATCGGGTTACGGCTGGTTCTGCAGCTATAGCTGGTGTTGCACCACCTGCCTACCGTTCACAGCATCAGTCGAGCAACAGTAATGGCGTTGGATCTGGTGCAGGTAGTAATGCTGGCGGTGGTAGTGGTGGCTCAAATTCTGTCATCAAGTTCTCTTAGAAAAGGAAATTCATAGCATACGTGTCGGGTTAATGGTATGGCGTAAAGGAAGACGAAGGCAGAGGATTCAGAAGCCCCGTGGAAGGCTTTTCTTTTTTTTTTTGTTTTTTTGTATTGTTTTCTCTCTATATCCCTCTCAGTCTTTTTCGATAATTACTCTTTTTGAGCTTTTGTTGACACACGAGTATACGCGTATGTGTGCAGAACGACAACGCTAGCAGCAGTGTAGGAGGCATGGCATTAATATTTGTCACAATTTAATGAGAATCATTTGGAATCCCATTCCTTTCTCCCTGCAACGGTGACAGGACATATGGGTAGGTGGAGCAATGGGATGACAAGTGCTTTGTGCTATTATCAGTGTGCATATTATTTGTTTGTATATAAGTATGTAACCCTAAGGCATATACTCTAGCTAATAAGTTAAATTTTAAGTAAAAAAAAAAAATACAGAAGAAAGTGAATGTTGAAGGACAAGTTTGTATATACTTACTTGACCTCACGCCGCTTTTGTGTAACGAAATTATTCTGAAATAAATGGATTTGTTCGTAATGCTGAGTTGGTGCGTTTTATATCAATGGAAGCTTGAAAATGGATCTTAGGCGGAAGAGATGCATTAGGCGAATGACTTACTTTTATTCTTTCTTGTTAGTTAAAGCTTGATTCAAGCATTGAATAAGAAATTGCAGTTATATTGATGAAGGGTTTTTCTGAAAATTGTTGGGAACTGGAGCATCAGGTCACCAATTTAAAAAAAAAAAAACAGTTGTCAGCGGGTGTAAGTCGTTGTTCGTGGGTAAGCAAAAGAGCTGCACAAATGTAATACATGTATTGAGAGCATTTAAAACCTACGTACAAATTACAAGCAATTCACTTTTTTGTGTAACCAGTGCAGAGTCAGCTCATGCCAAACTCATTATAGGGTGTGATGCAAACGCACACCACGCGATATGGGGCAGCAGCTATACGAACTAACGAGGTGAGTCACTGTTACAAACTTCATTGTATGCAATGCTGGTAGTTGACCAACCTTCATCACCAATAACAGACAAGAAGTTGTAGATGTAATCTTTGTCGTTAAAATCAGGAAATGGAAGGTCATCAAAAAGCATTCCTTCTCTGACAATCGATATATTCAATTCAAACTAGCCAGTCAGTTCATTGCCCAAGCACCTTCATAAACTACAAGAAAACTGACTGACACAAATACAGAACTTATTTTGAGCCAAGCACCCTACCAATCCGCGTAACTCTGCGGAACTAGACAACTTAGCTAATGAACTGACAGTAACTATCAACAGAGTACCCCCAGAAGAAAACCCAAGCCCACCTGGTGGAACAAAGAGATAGTCTCCCTCAGAAAAACTCGCTTCAAGAGGACTGGGACTCCTATAAGGAAGCGCTCAAATCCTTCAAAAAGCAGCGACCAGAAAGGCCAAAAGGTAAGCTTGGAGGCTGTGGTGCAGTGGCTAACATCATCGACCGCCGAACGGAAGGTCCATAGTTCAAATTCGCTTCGTAGCCAAAAAAAGGTAATTCCTATACGAACAAAAAGTATGCAACGCAGCTGTGAATGGAAAGTGACCAGACGTGCTGTTGCAGGCATAATACTCACAGTATATGGTCAACTGAAATTCATCCTCTGCGTATGCAATACTAAAGTGCTCGAACGAATTACTACGGACTATAACGGTCGGCTCTCCTCCTATGTAGGACAACCACCCCTGAGAGTAGTGAACGAACATCAACCAAAACCACTGCACTCCATTCAGGTTGTGTGTCTAAAACACATTATAGGAGAATATAAAAACTCTTGAACCTGTGCGAGTCTCTAAAAAAAAAAAAAGAAGAAAAAACTACTGGGAGTAAGGTAGCCTCTGATGCCTCACGAATAGGGGAATTTTTGGCTACGGCCCCTTATAATCCACCGTTCCTGGACGACCTATGCGAAAACCCTGGAGTTCCTCCTGAACACACACTTCCCGGACAGTAATGTATCGCTTACGACACTTGCTCCCTCCAGATATCCAACGGAGATTGTCCTCCTACGAGCTAACTCGCAAATTTTGACTCTAAAAAACTTTAATCCCTACAAGTCTCCAGGTCCGGATGGTATCATACCAACGGAGCTCCACCAGGTGGCAGATCCCATCCTTCCCCGGCTTGTAATCATTTATAAAAGCTGTCTTTCATTATCCTGCATCCCAAACAAGTGAAGGGAAACCAAAGTAATTTTCATCCCACGCTTATGATAAGCACTTGAGACCTATTAGCCTGATATCATTTCTTCTGAAAACTTTGGAGAAAATTATAGATGCACACATTAGACACAACTACAGCGTAGGAAGGCTGTCGGAGAACCAACATGCCTACAATAAAGGAAGATCGGTTGAAACAGCACTTAAAGCTGTGTCCAATGCGGGTTTTGGATCGATGGGTCTCTTCCTCAATGGATTAGAAACTACTTTTTTTTTAATGCTGGTGTTCCACAAGGTCCCATCTTATTTCCGATTTTATTTTATATTTCTATAAATTACTATTTGTCATTCACATTTAATTCAATCCACTCCTTCGCAGACGATAGTCCCCTCATCCTCACATATTCACTACCCTACGACCCTGCTCATCGGCTATAAATAGTGAGTGGCAGCGTATGTTAAGCTCATTGAATTCCGACATCGACAGTATTCCAAAATACAGTGCTGTCTTCTGTCATTCTGTACCAACGACTCGCAGCCATTATCCATCAATTGAGTCTTAGCATGTGTGTTAGCAATCTTGGTTGGGACGACCATATATTTGTTGTCGCCAAGAAGGCCCAACAACATACGCTTCTTATACAGATGTTTCTTACCCATGTATCTGGGATTCATTCGCCCTAAATTAGAGCCAATTATACCAATATAACCTGCCGGACAGGATTCAAAGTCGCCCGATAAAACTGATAGGAGACTATAGCATCTCGAACATCGCAGGAATGTCTTTTGCTTCTCCCCGTTTTATCGATACTTCCACAGAAGATGCTCTGAAGGGATAACCAGTTGCAGTTTTACTCATTAACAGTTTTCCCGTAGCGCACGCCTCTCTGGGAACGCTCCCCAATATACCCTGAAGTCCACTTTCAGAATTTTTCTTTAACGGAACCACAAGAACCTGGAATTCCTTACCGGATTCTCTTATATCAACATAGATGCATAAATGGAATTGTTTCCAAGATGTTTTAAACAAGCTTTTGCTTATGAGGAGCACGATTTGGTTAAACACTTACAAAGTTTTGTAACGTCAGAGTGCCGGAAATTAATGTATTTTAATATTACCATGACGACGCACTATGAGCGAATTCGGATCCCGATAACACCAACGCAATCGAATGTTTATTTCGGGGTGTCCCCCCTCGGCGGGTTACTGGGAAAGACCCCCGTAGTATACTTGTCATGAAAAAGCTTCTCGACTAACATCGTAGGTCCTTTTCACCCTCGCACACAACATGGGTGATTGAGAGTAGCTTGACTCTGGTCCTTCATGGGCTGTAATGCCACCAAAGAAAGATAACGATCAATAGTAAGGGTTCAATGTACCTGCCTTGTGGCACGCCAGGTATAGCTTCATTATGGAAGTCTTAGGGGGTAGCAAAAACACCCCTGGTAGGCGCTAGTGCGGTAATATGGCAAAATCTAAAGTGAACAGGATCACTATTTAAGAAAACTTGACAACAGGGCAATAGTTCGATACAAATATTGTTATCAGTGAACCGGAGACACTAACTGGTTGTAGAGATGATATGATTGGAGGCAGTCTGCCGTAGTTATATCGGTTCCCTTATGATGTTCGTCGATATATTAAGTTCTATTTCAACTTGAAAAATGTTGCGTACTGAGTTCCTTTAAAAGCTTGGATCCTTCACCATTCGAAAAGTACTGTACCTTCTGGCTACTTAACCTTAAACGACTTGAGTAAGTTTGGATGTACATAGTTACTTGGGAGACGTTCGTTAATATTAAATTGTAATCTAAATATTCGAAGGCCATTATAACGTTTTTTAAGAAAGACATTGTGCTTGTTTTAAGATGAGCTTCGTCTACGTGTCCTAGCTTGCCTCCTATTGGTCAAACTATTAAACTCAAACTCGGCCGCTTTAGTTATTCAGTTACGTTTAATATAAAGCTGTTTAGCCAACTAATCAACTGACTGCCGTCCCCTCGAGAGGAAAAAAGTAGTTCCCCAACTAAACCTGAATAAATACATATATAGCTGGTTTGGTAACATATTGCAGAAAGAATATCGAAAAACGGTTCTTATAGGACCTTCTGCGAAGAGATCAAGTCTCTAAGTGCGACTAGCAAGTTGGTTAAAGTCCTCAAACGGTGAAAACCGACAAAGCTGGATGCACTCAGAAAATCTGATGATACTTCTACTGAGTCTAAAGCGGAAACTCTTAGTTTACTGCTTGAAACTTATTTCCCGGGAAATCAGATCGACATCGGCTCCCTTGCACACTCCTTCAAGGGAAACTGCAACTGAAACGATGAAAACAACTCGGCGAAGCTGGTGTATTGCGTCGCGCGTGGTTACGACTGAAGCCATTGAATTTGCTGTGGCATCTTTCGATGGCTTCAAATCGCCAGGCACCGAAGGGATATGTCCTGTTATGTTACCAAACGGTATTATACAGCTGCTTTCTACTTTGAAAAGAATTTTTACCGCTAGCCTAGTACTTGCTAGTACTTGGACTAAGACATAAAGTCCTAAGTTTCCAGTATGTGAGTAAACGCCTCACAACGATCCGCATCAAGGATCATCGGCAAACACAGCCTACATGACACCACATCCGATAACGGACACAGGCTGATCGACCTTGCCACGGGGCGAAATCCTCTTTTAGCCAGCACACGATTTCCCCACCTCGATATACACAAAGGCACCAGGCGGTCGCCAGATCAATCAGTCACCAACCAGATTGATCACATCGCGAGTGACGTCAGACACTACTCCACTATTCTTGATGTTCGCACTTTCCGAGGAGCGAACATCGACTCAGACCACTATCTTGTAGTAGCCAAGATACGTCAACGCATAACACGAACATCGCGGAGTAGAGTTAGAACAGCAAGCTATGACGTCGGAAAGCTACTATCGCCGGAGATCGCCAGTGCCTTTGCCAACTGCGTCTCCCTTAAGCTTTCCGATACACCTCAATCCTCCACTCAGTCAGTAGAGCAACTATGGAGCCTATGAAAACAAGCCCTGAAGAGCACAGCAACGGAAGTGCTGGGCCTTAAAGCTCCACCAGGACGAAACACCTGGTTCGATGACGAGTATGGAAGGATTCATGCGGAAAAGCAGGAGGAATACAAAGCCTCACTACACAAAAAAACAAGAGCGGCTCGTGAGCTCTACGAGCTTAAAAGAAGGGAGGAACATAAGCTTCTCAAGAGAAAAAAGAAAGAGAAGCGGGCGATTCAAAACTAGGAGAGGTGCTATTGCAGGCACGACCTTCGAAGATTTTATCAACGGATAAAACCAATGTCTCAAGGTTATAAAGCCCGAACGAAGGCCTGTAAGTATGAGAACGGACACCTAGTAGTAGAATCGCAGTCGATGCTGAGAATTTGGAAAAACCACTTCTGTAGATTGTATAACGGCGATAACAGCCAACATACCGCCGTCAGGCACAATGATCCATTTCTTAACGACGAAGATCGCAGAGAATTCTGTCTCCCTGATCTCGACGAATTTGAGATTGCCATGTCGAAACTCAAGTCGAATAAAGCTGCTGGCGCAGCTGCTGAGCTCTTCAAAGCAGCTGGGGGTGAGCTGGTTAGGAGCATGCACCGGCTCATCTGTATGATGTGGGTGGTCAGAGGAAAGCATGCCCGAGGAATGGAGTCTCAGCATTGTTTGCCCGATCCTGAAGCCATTCGTAAGTAAGCTGATAGGTCCTTATCAGTGTGGCTTCAGGCCAGGGAAGTCCACCATCGATCAAATCTTCACACTACGGCAGATCCTGGAGAAAACCAATGAATTTCAAGTCGACACTCACCATTTATTCGTCGACTTCAAGGCCGCATACGACAGCGTAATTAGAGACGAGCTATATAACGCAACGTTTACTTTTGACATCCCTGCTAAGCTCGTCAAACTATGCAGGATGACGATATCTGCTGTCATCAAAAAAGGACATTTAACACCGACGTCTTGGACAGAACGTGCATTTTGGCAGGTATAAGTTTGAGGTAGTTAAGGACTTCATATACATGGGCTCCGCAGTGACCTGGAACAACGACACCAGTTTCGAAATCAAGCGCAAAATTACTCTTGCCAACGGCTGCTTCTTTGGGCTCAAGAGGCAACTGAGAAGTAGAGCCCTCTATCGTACGACCAAGTTGACCTTATATAAGATCTTAATTATCCCGGTCCTGTTATACGGCGCAGAAACATGGACTTTATATAAAGGGGATGAGGAAGTCCTTGGTCGTTTCGAGAGAAAGATTATGCGTGCGATTTTCGGTCCTATAAACACAGAGGGGGGTTGGAAGAGAAGATTCAATCACCAACTGTACGGGTTGTACAGCGATATGAGTCTAGTCAGGCGTCTACGGATCCAACGCCTAAGATGGCTAGGCCATGTACAGCGAATGGACACCACAGCTCCAGCCCGTAGAGTCTTTGAATCCAACCCCGAGGGACGAAGACATAGAGGATGGCCGCACGTGCACACAGCTGGAAAGGGACCTCAACCAACTGGGCGTGCGGCATTGGAAAAGACTAGCGAAAGATCGTGCTAGATGGAGAGGCATGTTGGTTGAGACCCAGGTTGACCCCGAACTGTAGCGCCCGTTAAGTACGTAAGTAAGCCTAAAACTTGCTCACATGCCCATTCCTTGGCGCACGGTGAAAGTAGTTTTTGTTCCCAAAATAGGAAAAGAGGACTACTCACTTGCCAAGAGTTTTAGACCAATTATTCAAACATCCTTCCTTCTGAAAAGCATGGGGAGACTAGTAGAGTTGCACTTGCGCAAAGTTGCTCTTCGAGTGCATCCTCTTTCGAAGATGCAACATGCTTATCAACGCGGAAAATCCTGCCAGACTGCGCTTAAAAACCTAGTCGGGAGAATTGAATGCGCGCTCGAAAGGCCAGAGTCGACATTGAGGGAGCTTTTGATAACGCAACATTCGACAGCAAGTGCAACGCTACCACACATCATGGCGTAGATGAAGCGCTGATCTTGTGGATCAAGGCTATGCTTGTGCACAGGACATTGGCCGCTGATGCAGGCCTCGACCAATGGGCTGCCCGCAAGGTGGCCTATCTCCGCTGTTATGGTGCATGGTGGTCGACTCTCTGCTTGATGCTCTCAATGCCCAGGCCTATGCGGATGATGTCGCCGTTCTTTATGTTGGCTCATGCTTAGCGACTGTCCGTCTCAAAGCACAGGCGGCGCTAAATGTGATCGATGATTGGTGTACCAGAAATGGGCTGTCGGTGAGTCCTCTTAAAACCGATGTCATTCCCTTTACGAGAAGGAGGAAAAATACTGACATGACTCAGCTGGTACTAAAAGGCACTCCTATCCCGATGTCCAAGAAGGCTAAGTATCTAGGAGTCATCTTTGATAGCAAGCTTCTCTGGTCAAAGCATGTTGAGTCAAAAACCACCAAAGCGCTGTCAGCTTTCTGGCAATGCAAAGGAGCTTTTGACAAAACATGAGGTTTATCGCCGGTAAAGGTCCTCTGGATCTCCACGGCAATGATAAGACCTATAATCTCATATGCATCGGTTGTCTGGTGGAACTTTCACCAAACTCTAAGGAACGGTTTGTCTCAACTGCACGGAGGCTTTCCCCAGCACGCTCGTTATCCTACTGTGCCGTAATTTCACAGTCGAGTTTCCATGGCGTCAGCATTGGCTTTGACTGGATGCTGAGCCAGGAAAGGATAGTCTTTTCATTTTTACGGATGGCTCCAAGTCTGGGCGAGGGTCCGGTGCTTGGGTCTTCTTTGAGCGTGAAAACATCCGACTACACTTGTCGTTAGGAAAATATGCGTCTGTCTTCCAAGCAGACATATACGCAATTCTTATGGTCATACACTATGTTGTGAGGCACAGGTGGAGGGGGAAAGCATATGCGTTTGCAGTGACAGCCAAGCTGCACTCAATGCTTTGTGCAACCCCTTAACTACCTCCAAATTAGTGCTTGAACTCAAGTCCTTTTTGAACAGAGTCAGTAGACTAAATTCATTAAGGCTTGTAAGGGTTCCAGGCCACTCTGAGATCCCAGGAAATGTGATTTCTGATGAACTCACCAGAATGGGTTCAGAGGAGAGCTTCTCAGGACCTGAACCTGCTCTAGCTCTACCTGCGTCCACGGTTAATTCCCACAGCAACGACTGGGTGTTTAATACACACAACCGTAGATGGAGAAATAATCAATGATGCAGGATGACAAAGCGCGTATGTCCTGATGTCTGTAGGAAATCCGCAGCATTCCTCCTGTCTTTAAGGAGAATCGACTGCAGAAGACTTGTGGGAGTCATTACGGGCCATTTTACTTTTTCTAAGCATCTCTGCGTGTTTGGCATAAGTGAGACGCCTATCTGTGCTGCCTCTTATGAAGAAAGAATAGAGACTGATTGGTCTGCAGTCTTTTGCAGTTTTGTGGGAGGTCCTTCCCGCTTTAGGTATAAACCTTACATTTACTTCCATTTGGCCCCAGTCTAGGTTGGAAGAGAACAGTACCAAAAGCCACGGTACGAGAATGCTATGAGCACGTTGCTTCTCTACCGGGAGAAGTCGCGGAGCTCTTGCTAGAATTGCTTAGTGAGGCAACGGGCGATCTGTAAATGTTACATTTCGTGACCTTTTCGGACATTTTTGAACCGAACAATCCAAACAGAATTCACAAGGCAATACTTTTAGTCGGAGGCATTGTTAAAAAAGTCATTCACCATTTGTTGGCTCGTCCTTTATATTAAGAACAATATTTCTAGCAAAGATTCACTTGTACAATCACTGACCTGTTTCCTCCCCCACATAGAGCGGACTTGATTGTTAACGTTTGAGAATAAGTTATCATTTGTTATCGTATCATCTCTCAACCTATAGGAGCTCAATCATATTGTATCATGTAGTGCTCAAATAAATCCGAAAAAGGGATATCTGCCCCCCCTAGGGAATCCAAATCTTTCATAATACACATAAGTTCAATTGTACAAAAACCAGTTCACAATAGCAACTCCTATCCTGACTCCATGTCTACCACCTCTTGGATATCTTCATTACTCAATTCATCTTCAAAAGTGTTGAAATTTGTTTTCAATTACTGTTATTATCCAGAACCCTATCGCTACATCCCAAGATTTGATGACAAATTTGTTATCAACGTCGTCATTGTTGCCCCTTGATACTGGAATAGTTCAAAAGGCTGCCCCGACATTTACAAGCCATTGTAAGCCATTCATCCCTTATCGTCTTTTGATTTTTCAATCAAAATTTCATTTATTATCTCTCCGGGCCCATACTTATGCCAGTGAAGGTATCAGTTGGTTGGGTATCAGCTAAGTTGTAGTGTACTCTGGTTACTGGTTGCGGATCAATAACCTCTGGTGCACCAAAGAAGCTCAGTTGAATAGGATTTTTGATTCTACCTACTCATTCTGCTTTTGAAGTGAAAAAATGGAATTGTATTTGTTGGATTTAAAGCTACCACCGGACTGTTGCCACGTTACAGACTCATATCTGCCGGGCGTATTCGTGTGCTAAATACCTTCACGTGTGGGGTTTTCCTTTTTTTCTTTTGAAAAGCGAAATCAGCGCGACGTGCATTTATTTGGGTAAACAAGAGCACAAGGACGAGAGACGATCCTTTACTGTTCCTCTTGGTTTCGGCGGGTATGTTCTGCATTTGCTACTGATTACAATTTTTAGTGCTTTTTGGTTCTTCTTTTTATTTTCTGGTTGACAGAGGAGATTCAGTTCGTGACACGAACAACATTTGTGGGATATGTACTTTTCTTTTTGGTTAGGCTTTCCGGAGCGTCCATGGGGATATAGCATGCGTTTGAAATTTACTTAACCGAAGGTGTCAATGTCGGCCGGAGAGGGTTTTGGCTTTTGTTTTTGATATCACTTTTCAGTTGCGGACGTGGATTTTGTCTTTTTTCGAGGGAAGGTTGATTTCGGTCAAGAGGCCGAGCAATGACATTGCGGCGAATTGTAAAGTGAACGGAGTATGCTGGTAGTGTTTAAAGGACAGAGAATCGCTTTAAGGGCATGACGTAACTCGCAGTGAAAAATCATATTTCCTGCTACTGCGAAGTCAGCCAAGGCAGCTGCTAGAACGATGTTGTATTTCGAGATTAATGGGAATGTTTGTTCTTACTAATAGAGCCATAACACATGGAAAAAAAATAATTTTGTTTATTTTATTGCATTTTTAAAAAGAAACTTATATTTGGCCCACCCAAATTGTAGAGGTACTCTATAAGAAAGGATTACCATTAAGAGCTTAGGAAGACACTACAGATTGAATTGAACATGTTTTTATATAACTCGCTTGCTCCAATTTTCAAGTCCCGATTTATTTGATTCATTCGTACATGCAAACCTTTTGATTGAGTCCATACATATGCATCATAGTAGCTGACACAACACTTCTTCTTCTTCTTCGGCGCCACATTTCATGGCGAACCTGGGCCTCCTTTAAGAAAAACCTCTGCAACTAGCACGGTCTTTCGTACCAGCAGTCTCCAGTGCCACACGCCTAATTGGTTGAGGTCCTCTTCCACTTGCGTGCGCCATCATAAATTTGGTCAATGTATCGCCAAGGATACTAGCAAAATAAAAAAACAAAGTCGATGGACGTATCGACAGCAAAAAGGAAAACCAAAGAAAATAAAAACGAATTTATAATGATGTGTATGAACTTTATTTTCACTCCCGATCTCTTCTGCTCGTGATTCTAGAGTAAAGTTTATCCCTCACTTCCTTCCTGAGGAAACTTCTTAACAGCTGTTGTTATTACAGCTGTTTTGGCCAACAGCAGGTTTGGCCGTTGCTTGGCTTTTGCCCGGACGTTGACCCCATGGTGTCGTTGTCGTCGTGTCGCTATGATGTCGCATGCATAGACACTAATGTCGTGCTGGTGGGAGGAGCCAAATAAACATCGCATTTGCTATGTTAGTTCTGCTTTTACTTTCTGGCCTCCCGGAATTTCACCAACTGGTATGTTTTGCCGTCGGCATTTGAGTACTAGATGCTTTGCCGACGGGAAATGCATCTGATTTATTACGTTGGATTTTGCTGTCAATGTTGCGGTGCAACAGTCATCCTCGACAGCGTAGCCCCTCAGGGTTGAATTCAAAGACCTCCGGCCCGCAGCTGTGGTTTCCATGCGCTCTACATGACCCAACCATCTTAGGTGGTAGATCCGCAGACGCTTTCTCCTCTACTCCCAATTTATGCAGATCGGGTCCAAAGTCGTACGTATAATTTTTCTCTCAAAACGACCAAGGGGTTCCTCATCTGCTTTTGATAAGGTCCATGTCTCTGTTTTCGATAAGGTCCTGTATATGGCCATTTTGATTTCCCGAGAGGACTCTGCTTCTCAATTACCTCCCGAGCCCAAAGAAGCAGTGGTTGGCAAGAGTTATTCTACGTTTGATTTCGCCACAGATGTCATAAGCACCCAAGCCGAGCTTCTCTCAACCACCGATGTTGTGTTTGATTTTATTTTTCACATAGGTGAAAGCGACCTACCGTTTATTGTCGGTAATGGGGCGCCGTAGCGCAGTAGTGTGGGACTCTGACGCACGATGAGCGAGTTCAGATCCCGATAACAGCAACGCCATCGACGGCGTCCCTCTTCGGCGGGGTTCTGACAAAACCCCCTGTAGTAAAATTGTCATGAAAAGCTTCTCGAAATTCGCCATTCGGAATTGGCAATAAACTGTAGGTCCCTTTCACCTGTGGGAAAATGAAATCACACACAACATGGGTGATTGAGAGAAGCTCGGCTAAGGTTCTTCATGGACTGTAACGCCAACATACATACATACAATGGCGTGGAGCATCTGCTGAGAACGACAACCAAACGTGAAAATTCAGTAGAGTTCCTCTCGCATCCTATCTAGGACAACCACCCCTGGAGAGAAGTGAATGAACATCTACGACTCAAACCACATGCACTCCCTCCAGGTTGTGTGACAAACATAAAGGGAGAATGACTCAAATTGACGCAAATTATAATAAATAAAATTGCTACAAAGCAGATATACCCGCAGTCTAAGAACTGCGATGGGATGGGGATTTGCTATTTGAGTTCAACTTTGCCAAAAAGTCTTAAGCTTATAACATCAAGTCCGCTTCAAGGGCAACCTCGGGAATATAAGCTTAATATGCGTCCATGCAAATAAAAGATGATGTACTCAAGGATGTCTTTAGAATCTCCTAGAACAAACGTATGCAAAACTGGGGATTTTATCAAAAAACTGGCAAGATGGACATATTTGAGTCGATCATAGGGAAACCTAGTCTTCATAAAACCACATTCAAGAACGGACTCATAGTAATTGACTTCCCAGCGGGGCGTAACCTCCCTTTGCGACCGACGCCAGACACTCCATTTAGCATTTTAGATGTACGAACCTTCCGAGCAGCCAACATCGACTCGGATCACCACCTTGTTGTAGAATGCTCGAGCTGAAAGCGAAAGTTTGACGTCAGCAAGCTACAATCCCAGAAGACCGCTAGGATCTTTGCCAAACGAGCTTACCTCAACCTCTCGCATAGTGGAAGCATTGTCAGCGCACCATCAGATACGCTACCTCTGACGTATTAGGTTTCAAGGTTTTAAGTCACCGCCAGCTAGAAGTCCCTGGTTTGATGAGCAATGCGATCAGGCCCATGTAGCGCCTACAAAGCCATGCTACACAGACGGACGAGAGTCGCTCGTGAACATTACGAGCAGAAAAGGGGAGAGGAAAAGCGCTTTTAAGGAAGAAAAAAAGAGAGCATGATGGAGAGATGCTACCCCAGGAATAACACCGTGGAGAAACACCGTGAAAAACACGTTCGATGACATGGCTGTTCGGGATTCGATCCCGTGTCATCGGCGTCAGAGGTCAACACACTACCCACTGCGCCACGGTGCTTCCACGCCATTATGGTGTTATATTAGAACTACACACACAGTGTATGTACTTGAAATGAGCAAGGACAAAGATCGAAGCTGGTGTTTACTATGTGAAACACGATCAACTTGCTCTGTTTGCTCGCTCCCTCTACAGTAAATGGACAAACAATAGCATTTTTTCACATTGTTTTTACTTTTGCTAGGTCGGGTTCTTTTGGGACGGAGCTCTAGTTTTGCGCAAGGAAAAATTCAAAACCAAATAAATAATACACGATTAAGAAAGTCTTTAACAGAAAGGAGAAGTATTTAATTATCTCAACAAGGAATTACTTCAAGAATTTACTGGTGTGTGCCACGCCACAATACAGCAATGCGCAAACCAATTAATAACTAATTTGAAAAAGCCAACATTTCAGGACACACAAATGTGAGGATAGATTTTACGAAGAATATGAAAACCAATTATCCTCAGACCAGTTGATTTGTTTCCCACTCCATCCACACATGTAGAACCTTTCGAGTGCATTTTTAAATTTTACTAACGCGCGTAACCAAAAGTCGTTTACAAATCAAATATGTAAATTATCCATATTTACAAGTCACAAACGTATGTGTTTTGTGGTAGCACCATATGATGATTGATGACATGAATGTAATTAATCATAAGGAGCACTGTTTTGTGACTTTTGTTTTGCCATAGATACTGGATGGTTCTCATGGTTATCGATCATTTCACAGCATGCACTTTGCAATACTGCAGTGCAGGGTTGTAACAGATATTGCATAATAGCGTCCTTTAATTTCCATTAAGAGAAAGGAACAGAAGATAGAAATCGTGGCCTAAGTATGAGAATGGAGCCCTCACGGAGGACGCTACATCCTCTTATGGTATCAAGTTGAACTGTGCAATAAGGTTTTCAGCAATCTTTAAACTTTCTATAAAAGCCACTACACTATTCGGAGGCTATTAAGTCCGGAGTATTCCCGTTGACTGGTCGGACAGGATACGTAACGATTAATATCGCAAAATGGTTTTTCGGACATTAAAGGATGTGTTTCTGCATGGGAAGGAGATTGACCTAAAAGCACCTGCCAGAAGTATGGATGCTACCATACTCCTGTACAAAGGATACCGCGTGCTGGGCATATATAAAGAAGGCAAGCGAAGCTACTTTCGGTTTGCTACAGTCCTTAACATATCGCTTTGTGTGTACACACCAACTGTATTCATCTTAAGCTACATCCATTACTTTAGTGAAATGGAAACTGGAGATTTCCTAACTTCGTTTCAAATATTCATTAATGAATTCGCGGACGTAAGTAAGGTTGTCGCACTATACTATTGGGTTCCGCGTCTTCGTAAACTGGATGGTCTTTTGGAGAAGATGGATTCACGATGTGTTGACGAGGATGAAAAACGAATTATTTTGCTGTATGCCAAGAAGGGCAATCGTTTGCTTTGTTATTTTGCTTTATTGTATCATACCTATGCGATATCGAATATGCTAAGTGCTGTATATACTCACAAGCCGCCGTATTATCTGTATAATTGGCCTCTGGACTGGAAAAGATCATATTTGGACTTTCTCGTGGTGACTATTAAGGAGTATTTCATGATGAGCTTCGCGTGCCATCAAGAGCTGATGAACGATGCCTACGCCGTGATTTACGTGGGCATTTTGACGTCGCATCTCCAGGCTCTTATGTTGAGAATAGAAAAAATTGGTCGCAATCCGGACTGCAACAAGGATGAAAACACTCAGGAGCTAATCAATTGCATTTTAGACCACAAGAATATTATACAGTGAGTATTTAGTCGTTTAATTTAATTTCATCACGATATCTGTGTACATGTATTTCTAGATTTTATAATGCGATACATTCGCCAATTTCTACAACGTTGTTCATTCAGTTCATATTCACCGCTGTCATCATCAGTATCACCGTCGTTAATATAATGTTTTTCGCCAGCTTTGGATCCTTGATAGCCTCAACGTTCTACGCAACTTCGGTGTTAATGGAGAGTGCTGGATGTTGTTATTATGCAAACTGCCTTATGGATGAGAGTAATTCTCTCGGCGACGTTATCTTTCATTCGAATTGGGTCGATCAGGATGCAAGATTTAAGAAAATTCTTTCGTACTTTCTTCATCGATCACAACAAACTATTACGTTAACAGCTGGGAAACTCTTCCCGATTAACATGGCAACATTTTTAGGTGTAAGTCTTTTACAATTTTTTTTTTTTTTTTGTTTTTTCTTTACGGCAATTCTAATAATTTGTAATTTTTCTACAGATTGTGAAGTTTTCGTTTTCATTGTATACATTTTTAAAAGAAATGAACATCGGCCAAAATTATCAGTAAACTAAAGGAAAAAAAATACCAAATAATCAAATGCACAGCCGTCATACACTGAACTGTCTAGGAGGTTCTTCGATTTAAGCAGACGTCTTTGAAAAGCCAAGGATTACCGCACCAAATAAAAGCTCACTGGACGATCTTTCTCTTAATTCATTTTGCTTCTTTTTTAAAGTAATTCACTAATCACTAGAATCTATTTTATTTTTAGAATAAAATAGGTTTTCACCTTCGACAATAAACATGTTTAATGGGCACATTCGTAGTTTAATTTCTGAACTCGAATATAACGTGGAGTTTGCCAATTACTGCCGTAACAAACTGCAAGTACCCAGTGCCCAAAAACAAAAACAAAACGAATGGGAGTGACCGTGGTGCAGTGGTAAACATCACCGGCTGCCGAGCGAAAGGTCTGTAGTTCAAAGCCTGTCCATAGCCAAAAAATATTAATTCCATCCTCGACGGTCCCGGGCACGCTGCTTCCAGTTATCAAGACCAAGTTTTTTTACATCCGCCATTACTTGGTCTTTATACTGGAGGTTCTGTCTTCCCCTTCTTCTCGAACCAGGAGGCTCGGAATCGAAGACCCTCTTAGCTGAAGCATTGGTGCTCATGCGCTCGATGTAGCCGAGCCAATGTAGTCGTCGGATCTTTGCCTTCTGGTCTAAATCTACCATCTTTGTATAGCTCGTAGAGTTCGCGGTTATGTCTTCTCCTCCATTCACCTTCCAGACAGGCCCAAGTATCCGGCGGAGAATTTTTCTTTCGAGAGAATCAAAAATCAGCTCCGCCGTCCTGCTTATCGTCCAGCTTTCGGTTCCATACAGCAAGACTGGCAGTATAAGCGTTTTGTAAATGATGACTTTGGTTCTTCGAGTGAGGAGTTTTGACCCATTTGGATAAACCGAAGTAGCAGCGGTTGCTAAGGGCGATTATATGCCGGATCTCCACTGTGGTGTCGCTTTTGGAGTTTAAATTTGCCCCGAGGTAGGCAAACTCCTTAACCACTTCGAAATTTTAACTGTCAACCGATATATTTTGTCCAAGGTGGTGAGCGATGGATCAGTTTTGCTTGAAAGCATGTACTTTGTCTTATTCTCGTTGACTTTAAGACCAACTCGTTTCGCCTGTTTCTCAATCGCCGAGAAAGCTTCTACGTCACGCTGAGATTGCGTGATGATGTCAATATCATAGGCGTATCCTCGCAGCGGGACAGATTTGTAGAAGGTAGTGCCTTCCCTGTTGACGCCTGCCCGTCGCACTATCTACTCAAGCACCCAATTGAAGAAGTCATACTACAGCGCATCTCCTTGCTGAAATCGTGCTCGTTTCAAACGGTTTAGAGGTCCTAGAACCGAGCTGCACGGTGCATCGCGTGTTTTTCAGTTTTCCTGGGACTCCGAATTCGGCCATCGCATCAAACAATTTTTTGCGATGAATGCTGTCGTATGCGGCTTTACAATCGATGAGATGGTGTGTCTCGATTTGAAACTCGCTGGTCATTTCCAAGATTTGTCGAAGTGCGAATATTTGGTCTATGGCTATAGCTGCATACATTTGTTCAACTCCCAACGGTTTTTGTAGTGGCTATCCAAGGGTGATTGTACGTCAACTTGACCCGGGCATTTTTACCCTGTTTGTCCGAGCCCATGCCCTCCACTCACAGCATATGGTCATTTCAATTTTATACTTTTTGTGTGCAGTTCTAATAACACCATAATGGCATGGAAAAATTGCTGAAATTACAACCAAACCTGAAAATTCAGTAGAGTTCCTCTCGAAACCTATCTAGGACAGCCACCCCTGGAGAGTAGTGAACGAACATCTGTGACCTAAACTATCTGCACTCCGACCAGGTTGTGGGACAAACATAAAAAGAGTATGGCTCTTGAACCTGCGTTAATTAAAAAAAAAAAACAATTAAATAAGGGAAAAGTTAGCGCGTTTGATGCACTGTCCGACTCCATCCAAAGAATTTTTTCCCTGTTTTCCCGCACTGAAATGTGGCTTCAACATTCTGGACAGACAACACCCGAAGGAATGTACATATGTTCGCTGAGTTGAACTAACTAACTCAGTTGAGTTGAACCAACTAACATGTTGCCAGTCATGTCGCGGATACCCTGGACTTGCTTCTTGCCTCTCAACCTGATAAATATACTTTGGATATACTCTTCACAGACAGAAAAGTAGACACCTGTCAACACTCAAACTTTTGTACAGGCAGTTGACCGACAAAAAAACTCGGTGGTCAGGACCCTGAAGTCACCGATTAACAACGCGAATATGTTACCGCAGATAAATAAAATACATATTTCAGAGAAAAAATCAGAATGACATTCGGGATCTAAAGCTTCCGAGAACGTCAGACAACGAACGCCTACTACGTACAGTTTTAGACAACGACTTCTTTGGCGATAGTGGAAACTATCGTTTAGAAAGTGTAGAACGTGAATGAAAGCATTCACCCGCTTCATCACTTCTACCTTCGAAATGATATCGAACACTGATGATCCTAGAGCCATGATTTCACCAGGTTCAATGACGATTTTACGGCAATGGCGGCGGAGCGCAATGGTTAGTGTCTTGGACAGTGACACACGATGAACGAGTTCGGATCCCTATAACACCAACCACCAACGCTATCGAATGTTTATTTCGGGGCGTGATTGGAAGAAGCTTGGCTCTGGTCCTTCATTGGCTGTAACGCCACCAAAGAAGAGAACGCCATCGCCAATGAAAGTGCTAATATCCTGTTCATTTCGACTGAGGATCTCCAAATGAACTTCGAGTTACTAAAAATTAAGAAATGCACCCGTACTGGCGGAATATCTAGTGTTGTACTCTTACTTACTTACTTAGGTGGCGCTGCAGTCCGTGGTGAACCTGGGCCTCAACCAACAAGCGTCTCCAGCTGGCACGGTCTTTGGCCAGCTGTTTCCAGCGCCGCATGCCCAGTTGGTTAAGGTCCTCTTCCACCTGCGTGCGCCACCGTTGATGCGGCCGTCCTCTGCCGCGCCTTCCCTCCGGGGTGGATTCGAAGACTCTTCGGATCGGAGCTGTATATTCCATGCGCTCTACATGGCCTAGCCACCTTAGACGCTGTATCCGCAGACGTCGTAAAAGGCCGATGTCGCTGTAAAACCCGTACAGTTCTTCGTTAAATCTTCTCCTCCATACACCGTTTGAACAAACGGGACCCTAGATAGTGTGCAGAATTTTCCTCTCGAAACGACCAAGGGCATCTTCATCCGCTTTTGTTCAGGTCCAAGCCTCTGCGTCGTAAAGGAGGACTGGGATAATTAAGGTCTTATATAGTGTCACCTTGGTTTTCCGAGTGAGGGCTCTACTTCTCAATTGCCTCTTGAGCCCAACGGTTGGCATGAGTGATTCTGCGTTTTATCTCAGCGCTGGTGTTGTTGTCGCTGGTCATCAGTGAGCCAAGGTAGACGTATTCCTTGACCACTTCTGCGCACTTAGCGCATTTCCTTTCTGAAGGAGGGTTGGGAAGATGCCATCCTCCCCCGGGGATTTGTACGGGTCAAGAGAATTAATGGCCCATTTTATGCTTCCCTCGTGGAAAACGTTTCGTGCTCTCTTCTAGACCTCCCTGTTGGGTCTAGTTGCCCTGATCTGCGGAGGTATGTATGTTAGAGGGAATAGAGGGAATGATGTTGGAGTCTTGGATTACACAGACCACCTGAGTCTGAGTACAGAAAGTTTTATTCCAACGAGGTTCTATACAATAGGGCAAGGATTTTACGGATAACCAACTTTCTGATAAAGCTGATTCGAGGAGAAGCTGTAAGGGCAATGACTTCGGTCAATAACTTGATCTCTGGGGTTTACTACCCCAAAAATGTGTATTACGAGAAAGTGCGGCTGAACGGCTTTGTTTCCCCAGAAGAATTCCTTTATTTAGACCATTGTTGGCTGATTCAGGATAGATTGGGGGTACCGCTAATCTTCCATGTCATCCGTAATTATGTGAACTCCATTACGAACCTGACGTCGTCCTCTGTGAGCCGAAGAGTATCGGGTTCAGTAGAACGGTTTCTCCCAGAGATTGAGAAGACGTTGTCCGACAGCATTAACGATTTTAGAACAAACTCCGTCAGTGCAATAAAACCAGACAGCCTCTTCAAGATAAGCCTTATATGTATATTCATTTTGGTTAAGATAGATTAAGGTGGAATTAGTTAGTTTTAAAGGCAGAAGTTAGGTATACGAATACTAATTATTTTAGAGTGACGGCATGGGGTCAGTAAGGAACCATCTAGTTATGTTATTTAAGTTAGTTTTAGTCATGTTGTCCAGCTTAAGGTAGTTATAAGATTGAATTAAATAAAATGATGTTAAAAATGTAAAAAGGAAAAAATCCAGCTGGGGTTCGTTGGTTGATACTCACTTTGAACTGTGACGCCTTCTAAGAAAGTAGATACATAACCTCAAATATCAGCATTACCATTAGGATATATAGTCAGTCACTGATGAAACCGTCACGTTCCTGGGCGTTTATTTCCCCAATGAATTTAGGTTCCCTACGTCATAACAATATACCGCTCAACCTCAACTTTGTTATACCTATACGTACCTTACTATCGCATTAGAGCACTTTGTTGGGTGTTACACAGGCTATAGCCATCGTACTAAAACATCGTTTCAACAACTCATGTCTGTGGTTGTTTCCTTGAGTGGGTATTATCCGTTGACCTCTATGGATCTTGAACAGGTAAGTGTCAGTATTAATCACCGCATCACAGAAACTTTCTGTAGTCCCTTTTCTAATCTACAGGTGTAATTGTATTACTCATGTGTACAAGAGCACGTTTCTTAGGTTCGGTGACGCTGTAGAATTAAGGTCGCGCTTGTCTGGTCGGGGATGATGGCAGTTGTGATGTAAAAAATATAGTCGACACGTGATTAAGTATTTTAAGAGTTGTGGAAAATTCAAAAAAAAGAAGGGATACGTTTACCTACAACCAGCAAAAGAGCTACCAGGTAAAACCAAAGGGTTTCATAAAAAACTTTGCCTTTAATAATGGGTTTTGAAAACGAGGATATGTGAGAATATATAATTGTGCCCAACTGCCCCTAATTTGATAAAGAGCGCGCTCCGTGTGAAAGGACACTATTACACTCTGGGGGAGTACAGGAATTTCATCCATCTTCAATTAGGATCTTACAACAAACATAGCACTAACTGAGACTTATATTTTACTCAACTCAACCTTACCACTGCCTTTGCGAAGCTACACACAGTATCAGAAATTAAAACAGCAATGCTTCCTACGACCTTACGTCCAATTACGATAAAAATGGTTGTTCCTATGATTTCCATTCTAAGTAAGTTTCCGTAGCAGCTGCGGCAGAATAAAATAAAGCAACGATGTTACTGCTGCAGAGCATAGAAAAAGTCCATTGTCATCAATTCACAATCAAAGGACACACTCTCAATCTCCTCTCTATCTGTCCCCTCAGGAATACTTTATAGACCCGATGAGGGCATAGTACCGGTACTGGTTTTGCCAGTCCTCTGAATTCCGCATGAACACTTTTAACCCAGGTAAATAGCATGTATTGTAAATAAAGACAACAAGATGATGAGCTTGCCACTCGATCCACCTAAGGTAGACTTGTATCACCAGTCGCGTATGCGGACATATGGTTACTATGCAAACAACTTTTTGCTTAAATCCTTTCTTGGTGTTCTTATTTGCACACAGGATACGAGCACGTGAACAAGGCATAAAGGGCATAGTACTGATAGCAAAAAGCTAGAGATATATAATGCGATGTATCCTCAGAATAATCTGCGGAACACGTCTTTAAGTGACCGGACAGATCTATGTACTTATATACATACTCTCGCATCGTTACTTGTATCTTCCTTTTTGCTGCTGTGGTATTTATTGATTGAAAGGGGAAATTCTTGTAAAAGAAATCACACTGAGTTCAGGTATAGAGGTTACACGAGTTTTTTTTTTTTTTTTGGAAGAGCATCTACTCATGACAGGAAAGTGATAGGGAAAAAATATACATATTTCATCTGAAAACTGTTGAAAATGTAAACTTCCTAAGCTTAAGTTTAGCAAGCATCGACATCAGAATATGCTAATGACCATATCCATTCTGAATTATGCGCCACTTGTTCAGTAGTGTGAAAGCTGGTAGTTTACTCGCTCTTTACTATCTGGGACCTTGACTCATTTATAACTTTCAAGATACGTGACATTGGACAAAAAAAAATTTTTTTGCGACTCGGGTTAGTTCATCGAGGTTGTCTAGGAGAGTTTTCCTGCTTATACATGTGCTCTACTGCCCATATTTTTCGCATACTCACGTGACTCTAATAGAACTGAGCCCCAATGATGATAGTTGTACAGGCCAAATAGGTGGATGTCTCTTATCAACTTACGTGCAAATAGAGCACACACTTAGTCCTCAGATTATTGGCATTATTGGCACCTATGTCTTCCATACAAAAAGGCCACTTTAAAGCCTATTTTGATGGGACCAAATTGCTTACAAAGTCATCAGGTATTAGGGAAAATGTGTCTTGCACAAGAAATGCGTTTCGAAGTTATTGGCAGAGACAAGTGGCGGGTCGATTTAGTTAGGTTTGGTTAATGTGGTAGGCATAAGCCATGCGTAGGCCGAAGTCGGCCCATTGTGGTACCACCTGGATCAGGTTACCCTGATCCGCTACCTGAGAACAAACCGGTGCTTCTAATTAAGCGATGGAGTTGAGCTACCTTTTGGTTTGCTAGCTCACTTAGATTGTCAAAGAAGGGCGCGCCGAGGTAGATCTTCCTGCGATTTGCAAAAGAGGGACATGAGCAGAGGAGGTGGTGTATTAATTCCTCCGCCTCCTTGTCCATGCAGCCGCGACAGAGGTCATTGGAGGGTGCCCTAATCTGGCGGCGTGTTTTCCGATGAAGCAATGACCTGTAATGACACCCACTAGAGTATTTAAAGTTGCCATTGTGGTTGCCACTAGGTTCCTGGTTCGTCCTGGGCTTAACTTTTTTCTTTTTTTTTTTTTTTTGTTGAAGGCTTCTGCTATCCGTTGGAGCACACTTGTACTCCAGACAGACACCTTACGTTACTGTATTTTCCCCGTTTTCCGAAGAAAAATTTGAAGGAGCTTCAGTGATGTAGAGCTAAGGGATTCGGCACATACCACGTCGGCTCCAAGGGTGCGCCACCGTGCGCGAGCAACGGCGGGACAATCACAGAGGAAACGCTCTGCAATATCATCCTCCTCTTCGCCACATGCAGCACAGGTAGGCGTCTCACTGATGCCGAGCACGTAGAGATGCTTGGCAAAAGTGTAATGGCCCGTGATAACTCCCACAAGCCTTCTGCGGTCGATTCTCCTTAAAGACAGGAGGAATGCTGCATATTTTTTGCAGACATCAGGGCATACGCGCTTAGTCATCCTGCAACCCGGACAATCCTTCCATCTACGGTTGTGTGTGTTTAATACAAAATCGTTAATGTAGGAATTTACCGTGGACGCAGGTAGACCTAGAGCGGGTTCAGGTCCTGAGAAGCTCTCCTCTGAACCCATTCTAGCGAGTTCATCAGAGGTCTCATTTCCTGGGATCCCAGAGTGGCCTGGAACCGATACATGCCTTAATGAATTTAGTCTGTTCAAGAAGGACTTGAGTTCAAGAAGGACTTGAGTTCAAGCACTAATTTGGAGCTAGTTAAGGGGTTACACACAGCTTTTAGCGCAGCTTGGCTGTCACTAAAGACGCATATGCTTTCCCCCTTCTACCTGTGCTTCACAACGTAGTGCATGGCCATTAGGATTGCGTATGTCACTGATTGGAAGATAGACGCATACTTTCCTAACGAGAAGTGCAGTCGGATGTTTTCGCGTTCAAAGAAAACTCCAGCACTGGACCCCCGCCCAGACCTGGAGCCATCCGTGAAAATGCGAAGACTATCCTTTCCAGGTTCAGTATCCAGCCATAGCCAATCCTGACGCCATGGAAACTCGACTCTGAAATTACGACGCAATAGGATAACGGGCGTCAGTGCGTCAGAAGGCATGTCCATGAGACAGGGGTCGAAGGACAATTCTTGCGCAAGCACACCGTCACTCCTATCCGAGTTGTACCAAAAGCCATTTCTCTTCAGACGAGACATGGCTTTCAGAGCACACCCTCTGATAAATATATCAAGAGTGCTGGGGAAAGCCCCCGTGCAGTTCACTGGGCTTAACTAATGCCACAATTGTTTGGTGATAAAGCCAATATTGCTCTCATTCCATTGGAGATTGGTCTCCTCTGTGGTTTGAAGTTTTATCATGTGCTTTACCGTACTTATTGGTGTATCTATGTACCCGAGGGTAGGTAGGCTGAGTGTGCTTGACCCTAGCTTTGCGAGTTCGACGGCCGCGCATTTTCCCGGAATATACCTATGCCCGGGAACCCACAGTATTTTAATAGTGAACTGTTCAGCCACCTCATCTGGAGATAGGCGACAGTTAAGAGATGTCTTTGATTCGTGTGTTACCGCTGCCAGGGACTTTATCGCAACTTGGCTGTCCGTGCAAATGATAATATCCTTAGCGGATATTACATTGATCCTGAGCCATGCAAGGGCCTCTGTTATCGCTGTTAAGTCCGCCTGATACACACTGCAGTGATTCGGGAGTCTGAAAGATAGGTTGAGGTTAAGTTCTTTGGAGAAGAACCCACTACCTGCACCCGACTCCATCTTAGAGCCATCGGTATAGAGGGAGATCGAGTCCTTTGAAATTACTTTTCCTTCAGCCCATTCCTCCCTGGATGGAAAGACGCCTTTGAAGTTCCTAGTGAACACATTCCGCGGGATGATGTAGTCCGTGTCCAAGGGTACTTTGAAGTGGTTTAGAATGGTAGTGTGGCCTTTTTGAGATGTGGGCCATTTTCTTAAGCTCATCATCCTTAGGGTCGCGCAGGCAGCAACTTGCTTGCTGAAAAGGTTAAAAGGTGGAAGATGTAATAGAATGTTTGGGGCCTCCGTGGGGGTTGATCTGATCGCTCCGCTTATAAATAAGCTGGCCGATCTTTGAACCTTCCCAGAAGGCTTCGATTGACTGCTTTGTCCAGAGCAGCCAACCAGACTACATCGCCATAGAGGAGGATGGACCTTATGACTGCTGTGTAGAGTCAATGCATAATGGTTGGTTGGGGTCCCCACTTCCTGCTCACCACTTTCTTACAGCTATATAGGGCAGTAGTTGCTTTTTTGACGCGATCAAGAATATTGGATTTCCAATTCAGCCTCCTGTCAAGGACTAGGCCTAGACATTTAGCCTGCTCTTTGATTGTTAGTTGGGTTCCACCCAGCCTCGGCGGGTTGAGGGGCGGAATTTTGTATTTGTTAGTAAACAGTACTAGATCGGTCTTCTTAGGGTTCACCCCAAGTCCACAGTATTGCGTCCAGGTCATAATACAAATACTGTGTCTTGTGAAGGTATAGACATAGTAATCGAATTAGATTTCATTAAAGAACTTGAGGGAAATACTAAAGTTAGAAAAAAGCTACATGAAGTTCCAGCTCAAGGGAAATCATCATGGCGGTGTAGAGAAGGTCAAAGAGGCTGCAGCCAAGGTTCTGAGTGGAGGATTAGCAAGGGTGCTTCGAATCGTTGGAATCGTCGTATAAAGTTAAAGGGGGAATATTCTAAAGGTTGGTAATAACGACAAATTTAATTTGCTTGTTTTTTATTTACAAATTCCCGGAACCTAATTGCAATATCTCGTATATTAGAGGAACGTTTCGGGTTAATTTAATACTTTTTATGGGGAAAAATTTAAAAACTCGTAAGATTCGATGAAGAGGTTGTTGGGGTTAACAATCTTTGAAGGGAGACCTTGCTGTTAAATGGAAATCATTACACTAGCGTATGCTTTACCTAACCAATTCTGATGCGTAGTTTAAAGAATCGCATTGGTACTTTGGATAAGTCTGACTGGAGTGGGCAGATGTGGATCAACGGAAGGTTGAGTGATAATGGGAGGACAGACTGTTGAGATGGAGCAGTAGATATCAGAAGAGATGTCTAGTTAACTGTAGAGGTAAGAGATTGTGTTAGACGTGGAGATATTTAAAAAAGCCGATGTTAAAGGGCTAAAGGCATGGGAGCTGATGCTTCAATTCATTTATTTTCGCCATTGTTAATTGAGGGGATGCGTTGTCTTCAAACGGACACCACTTTGTACACACAACTGGTCCAAAAAAGTTAGGATGTAATCTGTGATGGCATTTATAATCCATGTTTTCGGAGCTTTTATCCTGCCTTGCTGGATGAAACTGTCAGTTCGGCGCACGGGGGTTGAAGTTAGTTAATGTTTTTCATAAAATAAGTCTTATACAATAGGGAACATACATATTTACATGCCCGTAAAACGTAGCACGTTCTTCAGATTAATTAAAATCCTAAATGGTGATTGGACCACGTCCAAGTCAAGTTAAAAAAATGAATTACCAGCTGTCCCTCAGTGTTTGTTGCCAAATTCATTTTTTTTCCTCTTTTTCTTTAGATGTGCGAGAACAGGGAAATCTTAAGCTAACCTTGTATACACAAATATTTATAGGTATGAACCTCGTGGCTATTGAAGTCATCCTTAAATTTGATAGTCTGGTTTGAATTTCAAGTTTTCCAATCCTATCCTCTTGGGATGTCAAAATTAAACAACTTCTTCTTCTTCTTTGGTGGCGTTACAGCCCATGCTGTCCACTGCGCCACGGCGCCTAGAACAACTAAAAGGCGCTATCTGAACTTCTGTCTACTAGGCATATTCGGTTTTGATATACATACATAGGTGTCTATGTGGAGTGGCAGGTGGGCTTCATCTGGTCGAGGTTATTTTTCTTCTGATATCAAGAAGGTAAGGGACAAGAGAGGGTTTATCTGTCATTCATATGTATATCATAACACGATTGATTTCCTAATGAAAATCCTGACAGAATGCTTGAGTTGAGATGTCCTTTCTTGCTTTGGTGGCGTTACAGCCCATGGAGGGGTAGAGCCAAGCTTCTCTTAATCACCGATGTATGTTGTGTGTGATTTACTTTTTTACATTGGTAAAAGGGACCTAAAGTTTAATGTCGATTCCGAAGGGTGTGAGTCGAGAACCTTTTTTATGGCAAATATACTACGGGGGGTTTTGCCAGTACGCCGCCGAGGAGGGACGCCGCAATATAAACATTCGATGGCGTTGGTGTTATTGGGACTCGAATTCGGTTATCGTCCATCAGAGTCCAACACACTAACATCGATTGCGCCACGACGCTCTCCTCTCATGGGTGTTTAATTTCTTGCTTTAATCCGGTTATTCATTACTGACCTCTTTGTTCGGCGGAAGTTATAACATGCCAAATAGCTCAGTGCGAAATGGCTGCAACATGCTTTCTCAAAAATACTAATAACTACTGGACCCTTTTCATCAGACAAAACACTTGCCCACTTCAAACTTATTGGTAATATAGACATATCTCGAAGGCCGTTACCACTTGTTCTCTATGGCTCTCTGCCATTTGCCGTATCCATACCCGCAAGCCATACTTATAGCGAACAACACCATCAGCAGTTATGATACCCTCCAGCACTTCAACTACTAAAAGTTTAAACATATTCATTTTAAACCATCACCATCACCCCTTTCCGCTTCTACATCCTTCCCGTGTGCTCAATTATCCGTACTCCCTTCAGGCACATGACCATCATAAAGAAAGTATCGCTTCGCACAAGAACGTGTCGAAGATATTTTTTCTTTCTCACTTCATTCGTATCGATGGCATCAGTGTCCTGCTCCTTGTCATTCTCCTTCGGCAAAGAGGAAAATACATCTCAATTTCTAAGAAATAGCGGCCGTGACAGTGGCAACAGCGCAAATCGTGACCTCCTTACAGCATTCATATGTATGTATGTGTGTATGTATATGTAGGACAAAGTGGCGACGATTGGACTAGGAAGGATGTACTCGTATTAAAAATTCCTCTCCTGTTGGGATTTTCAGCTTTTCTGCAATCCTCCTTCTTTTTTTCAGGTGCGCTTCTCATCCCAATCCTGGTGGGCGGTGGGCGGTGGGCGATGACAGAAACGATTATCTATTCTGCTGTTGCTTACCAAGGCAGGACAATTGTAGCCAGCGATACTCCCATTTCCGAGAGATGCTGGGAGTTCTTCACCCAGTGTGCCACAGAATTCGCTGCCGTATATGTATGAGTAATCTCGCAAAAAAGTGATTGATTGCTAAAATTTGTTCAAAAAGTCGCGTCACATTCCGCGACATCAGGTAGATGTCTGTAGTCCAGACGTTAGTGCGTGGGGACCCTTGAGTCATCACCCGCATCCGCGCTTCCTGTGTGGAAATTGGAATAACAATAAATCTGCAGAACGCCAAAACGAAACGAAAATGGGAATTAATTAATTTCTTTTCAATTAGTCGATGGTAGCGGCGAAGAAGAGGCGCAAGATTGGATGAATAGATTTCGAAATAGAAACGGAAAAGTTACGGAAAGCAACTCGGCACTACACAGTACACGATAGTTTGGCGAGAAGCGCGTTGAAAATCTGTTAGGTAATTAAAATGAAATTATAGAATTGAATATTTAACTTTTCTTTTCTTGGTGGGAGAGCTTCGCGGCGTAAGCAGGACTCAGCAGTGGATGCTGCCTGGAAACGGACGGTTGTGGCGCTGGGTGTGCTTATGCAAGAAGTGCTTTAATTACGACGCCGGGTCAAGGATGATCTTATTAGACTACGGTACCGTAGAGGTATAGGGAGAGGGTTAAATTGGATTAGGGGAACGTATAACGTATTTAGTCGTCATTAACATGCGGCAGGACGGTGTGTAGTTGTGGAATGGTATACAGTTGCGCCGGCAGATAGAGTACACATTGTTGAATACATTAGGCGATCCTTGGTACCGTGCTTGGTATGGTAATTAGTTGCTGGATACAGGACAAAGCCTCCAATAAGAATAGAAAGATTTGCTTCGTGGGATCCATGCTCGATTGCCATGAAGTTGGATTAGGCCGGTGACTTATACAGCAGAGGGGCGAAACAAGTTAAAGATATCAGAGATAAATGCACCATTTAGCCCTTCTCTTTGAAAAATTTTCCTGAATAGAGCGCATTGTATCGAAAATTAAATTCAGTAGAAACCAACTGTTGGTTAAGAAATATCTAGTTCGCTATAGTTGACCGGCAAACTACGGTGGCTATGCGGCTATAGCTAGGCAGGCACCTACAGTAGCCAGGCGGCTATAGCCGGCAAGGAAACGCTGGCGGGGAAGGGGCTATACCCGGTAAGGCAACTATGGGGGCCAGGTGGCTATAGATAGATAGATAGGATATGGAGGTGGGACAGAGTCGCCTGATCACTGCGGTCACGAGTGGGCCTTTTGTGATGTCCTCCACTTACAGTTCACTCAGAAAGCCTGAGTTCGTGATAAAACTTAGTATGCTTTTGAGTAAGCTAGCAGCGATTTCTTCTGCTTCAAGATAATACTTGCCTAGGTGAAGATGACGTGTACTGACCAGGCAGTTACAGTGGCATAGTATGTGCTCTGCTGTTTCTTCGTCTTCATTACATATTCGGCAAGTGTCATCTTGTATGATGCCCATTGTTTTGAGGTGTTTGTTAACTGGGCAGTGTCCAGTTAGGAAACCTGTGATTAAGCGAATCTGACTCCTCGAAAGCATGAGAAGTTGTTTCATTCTTCTGAGGGATGTAGTTGGAAGGAACAACTTGGCTTGTCTGTTACCTTTCGTTTGTAACCAGTAGTGATCCGTCGTGTTCCTTAACCAATTGTTTATGCAGCATTTGGTGGTGCTGATGGGTATGCCGCAGAAAGGCCGTGGCATCATAAATGGTGATGCAGAGCCTTTCCGGACCTACGAGGTCCGCCTTTTCGTTGCCTGTATGACCGTTGTTTCCAGGTATCCAAATGAGGTGAACTCTGTTTGTGCTGGCCAGCTGGTGAAGTAGCTGTAGGCAGTCCCATACCAGTTTGGAGGTGATTTCATAGGTCTTTAGGGCTAGAAGTGCAGCCTTGCTGTCAGAGAGAATGTAAATGTTTTTGTTAAGTATATTTCTGTTTATATTTTCTCTGAGGCAGAGTTCTATAGCGAATATCTCTGCTTGAAAAACGAAGTTATATCTGTCCATGAGACGTAGATGCGTGTGCCTGTATTTGCCATGTATACTCCAGCCCCAACGCCTTCGTTCGTTTTGGAGCCATCTGTGTACCACGTAGGATCCACGATTGAACGAGGGTCTATCCTGTTCCCAGATTTGTCGGTTGGGGAATGTGACTTTGTAGTTTTGGCTGAAGTTGTATCTGGGGAGACACTTGTCTGTAAGTAATATCTTTAGGATTTCATGCCTGTTTGTTTCGGTAAGCATATCAGGGTGAAAGAGCCTACGGTTAGAGTCATCCTCCACAATGAGTCTGTGGGCATCGCTTCTTTCTTCAGTTGGAGAGGAAGAGGTGGCAGGTCTGTGATGACTTCTAGTGCTGCTGTGGGGGTTGTTCTCATGACCTCAGTGATACAGATGCAAGCTAGTCTTTGCAATTTATTGAGCTTGGCTTGCAATGATACTTGTTTTGTTTTGTGCCACCAGACGGGCGCAGCATATGTAAGAATTGGTCTGGTGATTGCTGTATATAGCCAGCGGGACATTTTGGGGTTTTTGCCCCAGTTTTTGCCAGTGAGACTTTTGCTGGTCCATAAAGAGATCCTGGCTTTCTCAATGGTCTTTGTAATGTGAGAGTTTCAAGTGAGCTTTCCGTCCAGACTTATCCCTAGATATCTGACTTCTTTTGAAAATTCTATCGCTTCACCAAAGAGGGTAGGTTTGGTAAGTTTGTGCCTATTCCTCCTTTTGCTGAAGGCGACTATGGTGCTTTTCCTAGGATTGACATTTCGTGCAACCTTTATGCACCAGTTTGCAACAAGGTTTAGTGCCCGTTGGAAGAGTTCCGAGACTGTGTCTTCGAATTTGCCTCTAACCAGGATCACTATGTCGTCAGCGTAGCCTTGGACATAGAAGCCATTGTTGCTAAGTATGCTGATCAGTTCATTAACAACGATGGACCACAGGAGCGGTGAGAGAACCCCGCCTTGAGGGCATCCTTTCGCGGCGTTTACCCTGTTTTTTCTCATTGCCTAGTGAGGTGTTTATTTTCCTGTTGCTAAGCATGTGTTGGATCCAATTGCATGTGGTGTTATCCAGGCCAGGTGGCTTTAGCCAGACAGATAACTATGGTAGCCAGGCGTGTATAGCCGGACAGGCAACTAATGTGGCCACGCGGGAAAAGCCGGCCAGGCAACTATTTTGGCCAAGCGGCTGTAGCCGGCTAGGCAACTATGGTGGCCAAGCGGCTATATCCGGCAAGGCAACTATGGTGACAACAGTGGCGGCCCGGGACTATAGCCGGGGATGCAACTATTTTGGCCAGGCGCCTATAGCAGGCAACTACGGTGGCCAGGCAACTATAGCCGGCTAGGCAACTATGGTGGACAAGCGGCTATATCCGGCAAGGCAACTATGGTGGCCAAGCGGCTATGTCCGGCAAGGCGGTGGCCGGGGTGCAGTGGTTAACATCATCGACCGCCGAGCGGAAGGTTTATGGTTCAAATTCGCTTCATAGCCAAGAAAAAGTAGTTTCTATACCGCCAAAAAGTATGCAACGCTGTTGAGAATGGAAAGTGACCAGACGTACTGCTGCAGGCATAACACTCACAGTATATGGTCAAACGAAATTCATCCTCTGCGTATGCAATACTAAAAGTGCTTGAACGAATTACTACGGACTATAACCAACGCGGAATTTGGTCGGCTCTCGTCCTATCTAGGTCTAGGACAACCACCCCTGAGAGTAGTGAACGAACATCAACGACCCCAACCACTGTACTCCGTTCAGGTTGTGTGTGTCAACACATCATAAGAGAATATAAAAACTCTTGAACCTGCGCGAGTCTCTAAAAAAAAAAAAAAAAAAAAAAAAAAGGCAACTATGGTGGCCAGGCGGCTATAGCCGGCCAGGCTACTATGGTGGCCAAGCGCCTATATCCGGCTAGGCGACTATGGTGGCCAGGTGGCTAAAACCGGTCAGGCTACCGGGGGGCTTTAGCCAGCCAGGGACTTAATTCTTGCTGAGCTGGTATGGTTAACGCGGGGGCTATAAGTAACTGGTTGGTTATAGCTAGCCGGGCAGTTATAATTAGCCAGAATAATTTTTTTGTTGTTGTTGCCGAGCGGCTGTAGCTATCCGCATCAGATGGCAAGAGCTACCCAAGTACATATATATGTACATACACAGCTGTCGATGATCATAAGTGCCCAAGTGTCTGGAGCTGGTCAAGCTCCTGAGGCCTAGCAAGCTTCTGTGGCCAGGAACTTATATTCAGGTTGCGACGTTTTGGGATTGCTCTGGCGGCTGTGACTCTTCTGAGGTCGACAATGAACGGATTAGGAAATCATATAGGTCTGTTTCACAATCCTATTTTTAATTATCGTATTTTATTAAGGACATACGAGTTGGCCGAGAGGAGTTTAAATGATGCCGATTGAGTACATATTTCTGTTTGTTGAATTCTGCAATTACCGTTGGCCAAAGAGTTGTGACCACCGCTCGGTGCCACAGTCCAGAGAACAATCCTGTAGCTACGGTGTAACTTATCAGTTTCTTTTTTTCGAAACTTTCACAACTGAATTGAGGTTATAGCTCACCTGGCTCGCCCGTCTCTATTCACACATAACTGAACCTTACCCTCTTTTTCGGCAACCGAAATGTACAATTGTACCTGAGACTACCAAAGTGAAAATCAAATCCAAGTTACAAGTTTAAGGACAGAACCTGATTGCTCGCTGTGGCCCACAAAATTCTAGAACTCGTGCAGTTCCATTTGCTAACAATCTACCACCCATTCAGACATGTATGACAAAACATTCACCACACTAGTCAGGACCAAAGGAAAAAGCTTTTTGTAGCTTTTCACCATTCATTCGACATCAACCCCAATTTTTCGGACTAACTTCGGTTGCCGTTCTCTCTCCGTCTGGTATCGGTTTATCCTTATCAGTAACAACAACAGTAGCAGCAGCAACATTGTACGACACCTCTGGAGCAGCGCCCAAATGTCTAGTTCGACACGTACGACTAGGCGGAGAGAATCAGGATCTCGTCTTTCATTCGAAAATCTCTCACATTCTTCGGAGGTGTAGCCTAGGAGCCGTAGTCAGTTGTATATTTAACGTGCTCGCGTACGGTGAGGTTTTTTATTTCGTTCGTCCTGAAGAACAGCTATTGTACAATCAGATATGGTACACTAAATCTCATTTTGGTTCGTTGTTTTATTCATCTTTCGTTTCACCTGTGCTTTAAAATGCCTTTCAGCGACCAGATACTAATATCGTACGAAAGGTTGGGTGTTTGATAACTTGACGAAATTTAAGATAATTCGAGCGCCGAGGACTGTGACTCTGTCGTGCTGGTAGTGATAGTGATGTTGATAATGATGCTTTGACGGTTTCAGTAGCATCTGTGGCCGTCTGACCCAAGTGTTCTATGTAACAAGTGATTCACGGTGGATCTCTTATATGTACACGGATGTTAACGATTTGGTGTTTTAGAGAGCCTGTGTGAAAGCGAAAGCTTCGAAAAAAAAATTAAACAGAAAATAGTAAGGAAACAAAAGAGAAAAAAAGGAGCAACGTAATGAATTTTTGTGCGTTCCATTGCGTGTATCAGTAAAATAGTCCTTGACTATATTTTCACTGTCCGCCTCAAGGGTATTTGCTCAATTTGGTGTTTTTTTTTTTCGATTTTCGTTTTTCTTCTCCTGTTGGTTTCATTCTTCTGTGATATCACCTGCTGCTGCAGAGGAATTGTATACGCGTTAAGGGTTACATGTAGCTTGTGGTTAGACACAAAAATAGAATTAAAACAAGGACGAATATCCGGCATTCTATATTCTTATCTCGTATAACGCAACGTATTTTGCTTATTTTTCCTCTCGTTCAATCGCCTCTTGAGCCTCGTTTTTGTTTTAATTTTTTTTAATCCTTAAAGCTTCGTGTGTCTTCAATTAAATTGATTTGTTTTTTTTTTTTTCTCATCTCATCTGCTGTTCTGTGCGGTTTTTTGTCGCCTGTCGTCCTTGCCCGTTGTCGGAATGTTCTTGCGTGCTGAGAGCAGAAGATAAGAGGTAAAGCGGAAGCTAAACCCATGTGTGTAGTAACGAGTATTCACCGATATATATATTAAAACAACCATAAATCAAAGTAATCTAGCAAAATCTACAAGAATGTTTTCATGTAAATAGAAGCAAAAAAAATAAATAAATAAATATTAATCACCGAGGCCGAGTCGTACGTACGACATATACGAAATACGGATACCCAAGGGTGGCAGAAGCTGGCGAAGTTCGAGAAGCCCTAGGCGAAGTAAATAGTCCAATCACGCGCCACACGAGATTTCCTGACAGATCGTAAGTACAAAAAAAAAAAAAAAAACAAACCAAAACAGAACAATAAAAATAACAAATAGTGACTTAGCGGTCGTCCTTTAAAGGGGAGATGTCCTTTGGATCCGATATGTAGGTCGGTCGAGCTGTTTTTGTCTAGAATTTTTGCTGATGGAGTTTTCTGCTTATCTTAATCCGACAGTCATTATAGGAATACATATGTATGTATATTGTGTTTCGGGATTCGGGATGGGATATGATAATTGTTCTGTTGTTGCTGTCGTTCTGTGGCTTAATTTGGATTTAGTTTGTGTAACTTTCCTCTTACTCACTTACCCTTTTTGAGTATTAAGATACCGAATAGGGGAGGAGATCGACAATCATTAAAAGACTATTTGAGGCTTTAAATTTGCCGGGAGATTAAGTAATGGGCTATTATGCCTTGTGCAACATGTTCAGTATTTTGGTTTGAATGAACACATTCGAATGTTATTTGGTTTTTTGTTATAAAAATTCCAACTTTATTTTTCCCACAAACAAACTGGAATTTATGTTTTTTAGAGACCTTTCCGCAGAAATTCTATAGACTGCCCGAGTTGCTCAAGATCTGTTGCGCAAGTTTCGGTCCTTAAAAATAACATCTTCACTTGCTTCTTCTTCTTCTTATTGGGCGCTACAGTTCGAGGTGAACCTGGGCTTTAGCCCCATAACTGGCACGATCTTTTGCTAGCCTTTTCCATTACCGCATATCCAGTTGGTTCCGGCCCCCTCCACCTGTGTGCGCCATCTTAAGGGCGGCCGTCCTCTGTTTCTTCGTCTCTCGGGGTTGGATTCAAAGATTCTTCTGGCTGGAGCTGTAGTGTCCATTCGCTCTACATGGCCTGACTAAACTCATGTCGCTGTACAGCCCGTAAAGCTCGTGGTTGAATCTTTTTCCTCCATCCCCCGTCTGCGCTTATAGGACCGAAAATCTCACGCAAAATCATTCTCTTGACCCGACCAAGGACCTCCTCATCCACTTTTGATAGTGTCCATGCTTCTACGCCATACAGCAAGACAGGGATAATAAGGGTCTTGTATAGAGTCAAAATTCTCGTTCGGGAGAGGGCAAGAAATATTCTGCGTTTGATTTCGGAACTGATGTCGTTGTTCCAGGTTACTGCGGAGCTAAGGTAGGTCCTTAACTACCTCAAATTATTTATAACTGGCCAAGACGTCTGCGGTGAGTGTCCTTTTTTTAATGACAGCATATATTTAGTTTTACCCTCGTTTACTGCCAAATCGATTTTCGCCGCCTCCACCTCAATGCTCGTAACCCCCCCACTGACATGTCGCTGTGTTCTTCCGATTATGTCAATTTCATCCGCGTATGCGAGAAGTTGTGAGGATTTGAAATAAATTGTGCCTCTTGTGTTGGCCAGTGATTTTTGCGCAATCATTTCTAAAACGATGTTGAAGCCATCACACGACAGTGCATCGCCTTGCCTAGATCCTTTTTTGACCTCAAAACTATAGGTTAGGTGTTCACCGATTCGGATGGAGCAGCGAGCATTCTACTAAGTCATCCTGCATAGTCTGACGAGTTTAGCAGGGATCTCGAAGGTAGACATGGTGTTGTGTAGCTCGTCTCTAAATACGCCTTCGTATGCGGCTTTAAAGTCGACAAATTGATGATAGTTGTCATTAGTTTTTTCCAGGATCTGCCGTAGTGTGAAGATTTGGTCGTTGGTGTACTTCGCTGGCTTGAATAATAGTGATAACGACCTATAAGCTTATTTACAAAAGGCGTTCACGCAAAACGGCAGAGAAGATTTTGTAGGCGATGTTAAGGAGACTTATTCCTCTGTAGTTGGCTCAGTCAGGGGGTCAACTTTTTTGTGGATCGGGCAACGATGTTGAGACACCGTTCCCCAAGCATGCTTTCCTCTGACCATGCCTTACAGATGAGCTGGTGCATGCTTCTAAGCAGGTCATCTCCAGCTGATTTGACGAGCTCAGCAGACAATCTGTCTGCGCCAGCAGCTTTATTCGACTTAAGTTTCGTTATGGCGACCTTAACTTCGTCGAGGTCAGGGGGACGGAATTCTCTGCGATCTTCATCTTTAAGAAATGGATTATTCTACCTAACAGCGGTATATTGACAAACATCGCCGATATACAGTCTGCAGAAGTGGTTTTTCCATATCCTCAGCATCAACTGCGATTCTACTACAAGGTGTCCGTTCTCATCCCTCCAGGCTTCCATTCTTGTTATAAACCTTGGCATGTTCGCTCTATCTGTTCATAAAATTTTAGTCGTCACGCCTGTAGTAACACCTCTCCAAATCCTCAATCGCGCGCTTCTCGTGCTCTTCCTTCTTTTTCCTGAGAAGCTTATGCTCCTCCTCCCCTTTTTACTCGTTAAGCTCACGCGGCCGCTCTTGTTCTTCTATGCAGCGAGTCTTTATATGACTCTTGCTTTGCTGTGGGAATCCTCCTGCACTCGTTATCTTATCATCTATTCTTCGGCGAACTAGGTGTTTCTTCGTAGTGGAGCCTTTAAGCCGAAAAGTTCAGAAGAAGTGCTTTTCAGAGTTTGTTTGCAAATGTTCCACTGTTGTTCTATTGACTGCGTGGAGGGTTGAGTTGTACGGGAGAGCTTAAGGGAGGCGCGATCGGTAAAGGCACTTGCATTCTTACTAAATCTGCACAAGGCTGAACAATTTCATAATAGTTTAGTTAAGCAAAGACACGTCACTAGATGCCTTCTAAATAAGTCCAGCGGGGATAAAGTCCAAGCCGGGAGCTGCGAAGTGGCAGCAAGAAGGTTAGCTCTGTTTAATGGTGTGACAGCTGAAATGTCGTTGTGGATAAGTGGACGAGTTTTTAATGTTTTCGACAAATGACCAGAAACTCTTACTAGCCTTGAGGCATTGGAGGATTCAACACCTCAGTTGTTGGACAGATTACAATTTGGCTCGTCGGATGACGATGTTGCAGTCATTTCTGTTTGGTGTAGTTTTTTCGATTTTCCTCAAAATTGTTTGCCTCATGGGCCTCTTTACAACTTATCTCAAACTACCTATTTTCCTTTAGCCTGGTACTTTGAATCCTACCAGGAATAAAATTGGCCACGCCAGTACGGATAATATTTGCTATAATATTGGCGCCGCCGTTCGCATCGTTGGCGTTGATACACAACGAAGCTAAACTTCTTTTCGTCAACTAACTTAGCCCTCGGGGTTAATATAAGCGACAATTGCATCTCCCTTTTTAAAGCCCTTAACAGCCTATACCATCTATGAGGGTTTGCAAAAGTGGACATAAGAACCATTGATAGTTACGTGCATAAGCCAAAGGCATCCACATCTGTTGTTGGGGACGTTTTTGGCACGAGAATTCAGTGCGAAACGTAGTTCTAACCTTATTGTTTTTTTAAATAAATATTTATATAGCAAAAAAGCAAATCTCTTGTGGGAAAAACTTACTTACTTATCAGGCCAGCAGTCCATGGAGGATCTGAGCCTGAGCTATAGCTGCCTTGACGGTCCCGGGCACGCTGTTTCCAGTTATCAAGACCAAGTTGTCTTACGTCCGCCTTGTGGGAAAAATAGTATTTCTAAATGCGGTTCGTTTCTTCTTGTTCTTCGGCGCAACAGTTCATGGCGAAACTGGGCCTCCTTTAAAAAAAAAAACCCTCCAATTGGCACGGTCTTTGGCCAGCAGTTTCTAGTGCCGCACGCCTAGTTGATTGAGTTCCTTTTCCACTTGTATGCGCCACTTTAGATTTGGTCGTCCTCGACCTCGTCGCCTCTCAATTGCATTCCGAGTCCAAAGAAACAGCGGTTGGCAAGAGTTATTCTGCGTTTGATTTCGGCACAGATGACATTGCTGCATGTTAATGCAGAGCCTAGGTAGATGAAGTCCTTGACTACCTCGAAATTATAACTGCCAATGAGCCAGTGAGCCCTGGCCAAGACGCCGATGTCCTTTTTTAACGACAGCATATATTCCGTTTTGCTCTCATTTAGCGCCAGTCCCATTTTAGCTGCTTCCACCTCAATGCTCGTAAGGGCCTCAATGCTCGGTGAGTTCGTCCAATTATATCAACGTCAATGGCATATGCGTATAAAAGCAGTTGTACAAGCTTGAAAAATATCATGCCCCTCGTATTAACGAGTGAGTTTTGCACGATCCTTTCAAGGATGATGTTGGAAAAGTCACACGATAGCGTGTCGCCCTATCTAAGACCTTTTTTGACATTAGAGGTCTCGGCCAAGACGCTTCCGGCCGGCTTCCGGAGTTTGACGAGAATGTCAAAATTAGACATGACTCGGTATAGCTCGTCTCTATGTACGCTATCGTATGCGGCCTTAAAGTTGGTGGCGTTTTGAAACCCATTCCTTCAGAAGCAGCACGCTCTAAGGCTTTCCATGTATGGCTTGCCGGGCTATAGCCTAGCCTGTTTTGTGGCGCAGGAAACTCGCCATTCGTCTTTTTCCGTTCACAATTTCATAGAGATCCCCGGGTGGCATTACGAGTATTTAAAAATAGGACTTACTAACAGAGCTGCTGGATGTTCGGCTCAAGTTGCTTCTACTCACCGTTTTGAGGGCTAACGCACGTCAGTTCGTTTTTAAATTGGCAAAATTAGAGCACATAGATTGAAATCGAACGCTTCATCACCGTCAAGAAAACCATGCGCTTTTGGAGAGAAGTTTATTTGATAGAGATGCTATCCCAGAACCTAGTCCTATCTGGCACAAGCCGCCTGAGACCGTTTAATATGTGGCGCCAACGTACCTTTAAGACGCATTTTCCTTGCTAGTCATCTTTTCTTGGATTGGTCTTGTACTTATTATTACGTTACATACCTTTGGTTTCTACACAGGGGCTTACTCTTTTTATATGCTTTGTTGCGGCCTATCCATTATCGTCGTAACAGGAATAAGTTAGGATGTATTATATTTCCCCAGTAATTCTTTCTTACTCTTCTGGGCTCTTTCCGACTAGGTGGAAAACAACATTTGTGCAGCCTGTCTCAAAAAAAGGCGAATCTTCTTCTCCCGCCAACTGCCGACCAATTGCACTAACGTCACTTCTGCGCAAAGTCATGGAACAGCCGCCGGTTATTGAAATATTTTGAATCGCGGAAATTGTTCAATGACTGACAGTATGGCTCCGTTGCAATGGATCCACTGATGACTTAATGGCACATCTTACCGGAAAGTAGAACCGCTCGCCTCACCAAGTATAATAAGTGAATAGAAATAGTTGCACTGGACATTTGAAAGATATTTGATAGCCTCCCAGCTCAAGGATATCGAGGAGTCTAGGGATGAACATAAAACACGAGCCTTTTACAAGAAAGTCAAAGGCCTTGCAGGAGACTTCAAAAAGGGCACCCAGGCTCTTCGAAAATGCGAGGGTAATCTTGTCACCGACCCGCAGGGAATAGTGGATGTAATTAAGCAGCATTTCCAGCAGCTGCTTAACGAGCATGACCAAGAGAGAGTGGTAGGGACCGAGGAAATCCCAACTCCAGCCGCTGAAGTAGTCCTCCCACCCAGCATCGAAGAAGTCGGCACAGCAATTCAGAAGCTGAAGAACAACAAGGCCGCAGGCTCAGATGGCTTGCCATCAGAGCTCTTCAAGGCAGGCGGCGATGTTCGGGTAGGGAGCATGCACCAGATCATCTGCAGAATTTGGGAAGATGAAAGCATGCCCGACGACTGGAATACCAGCTCTATATGCCCGATCCACAAAAAAGGCGATCCTACCTCTTGCAAGAACTGGAGGTATATCCCTGCTCAATGTCGCATTCAAGATCCTGTCCAGCGTATTGTGTGAACGTCTAAAACCATTTTGCACCGCACTAATCGGTAGCTACCAGTGCGGCTTCCGGCTCGGTAAATCAACTATAGACCAAATTTTCACATTTCGACAAATCCTGGAAAAGACCAGCGAGTTTCGAATCGATACACACCATCTTTTCATCGATTTCAAAGCCGCATACGACAGCATTCATCGTGAAGAACTGTTTGGTGCGATGGCCGAATTCAGGATCCCGGTAAAACTGATCCAGTTGTGTCGCGCTACGCTAAAAAACACGCGATGCACCGTGCAATTCGGTTCTAGGACCTCGGAACCATTCGAAACATGCACCGGATTTCGGCAAGGAGATGCGCTGTCATGTGACTTCTTCAACCTGGTGCTGGAGCAGATAGTGCGACGGGCAGGAGTCAGCAGGGAAGGCACTATCTTTTACAAGTCCATCCAGCTACTAGGATACGCGGATGATATCGACATCATCGCGTGTTCTCGCCGTGGCATTGTGGAAGCATTCACAGCGATTGAAGAACAGGCGAAACGAGTTGGTCTTAAGATCAATGAGGACAAAACGAAATACATGCTGTCAAGCAAAAACCAATCCGTCGCTCACCATCTGGGACAAAATATAACAATTGAAAGCTACAATTTCGATGTGTAGGAGTTTGTCTACCTTGGGGCAAACGTAAGTTCCACAAATGACACCACAGTGGAGATCCGGCATAGAATCGCCCTTGGCAACTGCTGCTACTTCGGCTTGTCCAAACAACTGGGGTCAAAACTCCTCACTCGAAAGACCAAAGTCATGCTTTACAAAACGCTCATTCTGCCAGTCTTGCTGTACGGAGCCGAAAGCTGGACGATAAGCAGGACAGCGGAGCTGATTTTGGGTTCTTTCGAAAGAAAAATTCTGCGCCGGATATTTGGTCCTGTCTGTGAGGAAGGTGAATGGAGAAGTAGATACAACCGCGAACTCTACGAACTGTACCAAGATGTGGATGTAGTCCGGAAGGCAGGGATCCGTCGACTAAACTGGCTCGGCCACATCGAGCGCATGGACATCAACGCTCCAGCTAAGAGGGTCTTCGACTCCGAACCTCCTGGTTCGAGAAGAAGAGGAAGACCGAACCTCCGGTATAAATACCAAATAATCGCGGATGTAAGACATCTTGGTCTTGACAACTGGAAGCAGCGTGTCCGAGACCGTTGAGGATGGAAGGCAGCTATAGCTCAGGCTCAGATCCTCCATGGATCGCTGGCCTGATAAGTAAGTAGTACGCATCTTTTTCGTTCAATCTATAGTCCTGTGTGCATAAACGGAGTGTGGAGGAGAAGATGCAACGACGAACTATACGGGGTGTACAGCAACATCGGCCGAGTGCGGCGTCTACGGATCCAACGGCTAGGGTGGCTAGGCCATGTCGTCTAGGGTGGCTAGGCTCGAAGGATCTTCGAAGCCAACCCCTAGGGGCGGCGCAGCAGAGGACGATTGAGTTTAAGGTTGCGCACACAGGTGGAAGAGGACCTTAATCAACTGGGAGTGCGTCGCTGGAAACAGCTGGCAAAAGACCGTACCAGGAGAAACTTGTTGGTTGAGGCCCAACGAGCTTCTCATAAGGGGCACGAAGCCCTTTTGTCCAAAATGCGTGCATTTCGAATCGATGAATCTCTTCTTCAATGCACTATCAACCACCTTTTGAATTGTTCAAGTTGTTTTGCACGGATTTAAGTCTGATATTTTGTAAATGCTGGTGTAGCCCATGGCCCCGTTTCGTCTCCGACACTCTTTCTCATTTTCATAGATTACCTCTTGTCCGTCACTTTTAATCTGATCTATTCCTTTGCTGACGACAGTACCTTTAGCTTCATATATCTATTCTTTACCTACCTTATGACTCTGCTTTGCGGCTGTAAATATTGAACGGCAGCGTATGTTAAACTTATTAAATTCCGGCATCATTTTATGTGGAAAAATGAATAGAGTGGAATTGAATTAAGAGTACCATCGACGCGCATCTTTTATCCATGAATGGCACTTGCCTCTTAGAAACTGAAAAGCTCTCAATTCTGGGTAGTTGCAACGACTACATACTCGCTGTCGCCAAGAAGGCCGAAATGGCTAGACTTCTTATACAGATGCAAGAAATACTTCTCACCCGCACTAAGTTTGAGTTTAACGTTCATATCTGGTACAGTGCAATTAACACCTCATTGTACCTGCTACACAGAATTTCAAATCGCGCGATAAAGGTGATTGGAGATCACAGCATCATTAAATCATTAAATTCGTTGGAACATCACAGGCAGGTTTCTTGCCTCTCCCTGTTTAATCGATGCTTCCACAGAAAATGATTTGAAGTCATAGCCAGTTGCATTCCGCCCCTTCAACAATATTTCCGCAACACATGTCTCTCAAGGAATGCAATATATCTTGATGCCCATTTTCGGACGTACTGTCTTCCTGCACTAAAGTGCTTTTCAGTACTGTGAAATTTGACAGGGTCTAGCGCCAAGCGATGTGGTCGAAAAATATAAGTATCGAAACCCTCGCTTTAGATCTGTATGCCATTTTGTACAAGTTGGTCAAGTTGGGTTTCTTGTGTCACCGATTCACTTCCTTATTTCCATAATCTTCTGCTGCCAGATGCTGAACGTTATTTTGCTGTTGATAGCACTCTAAGTTATATACGTACATTCATTCCAAAACTTATATTCTTGACTCACATTGTTGAGGTGAGAGAGGTCCTTGAGAGAAGCGTGGCTATCGCTGACTATCGCTATACATTGGTATAAACCAAAGGTTAAGAACTCAAAATGGCCATCCCTAGGGCTTCGCTTTTACTTACCGCTCTTTAAAACAATTGTCCTAGCGTGCTGACTGAAGATAATACATGATGAGAGGGCGAGAATGAGACTAAGTGTCAACATTTTGTGAAAGTGAGCGCTCTCCTTAAATACCTGATTGACGTATATGACAAAGATCAAGCAGGTTGTTAGGACGCTTTATTTGGGCCCAATCAAAAGACGATACACACATCCGTATATATAGGTACCTATGTATATTTTCTAACCCTTTCAACTACCGTACCTGTTATCAAGTTGTTCCTTTGGAATCCATTCACTTTCTCCATCACCTAATTCGAAATAAGTACTTAAGCCGACAGCGGAGCTAATTCCGTCATCACTTAAGTGCTTACTCCATGTCATCGCCATGACAGGAAATGACACTATGCCCTCGAACGGTAAGTTCCTTCGGAAATTGTTTGGCTATTGCTTAACATTTTCTTTTGAATAATGGTAAGCATCACCCCAACGTACGCAAGTAACGCAAGTTGACATTTCAAACAAGGCAGCCATCTCCATACATACATTCCACTTCCACCGTTACAAGTTTCGTAAAACGAATCCCATTCCTTACAATCTATTTGTTTTCCGGAAAATAACAAATATTTCCCGTGGCTGCACGACGTCAATTTAACATTGTTGCACGACATCCTGTTGTTAGCTGTATGGCATTCAGTGTAGGAAAGCATGCAAAGTATGTACCTCTCAAATGCGAGAATTCTCGTCTCCATGGTGTTTTAAAGAATTTCAAGAATAAAACTCGGAAACCCACCCAAACCATTTCGACATTCCAAGTTTTATGATGTATGTTCGTACATAGTATCAATATCGGGCATCCAAGCGACGCGTTAATTATGTGGACGCTTGCTACAGTGGTAATGTTTGCACAGGTGACAGGGCAAACATTTTCGAAAATCAATAAAACGTTTTTTGGTCGGTTGTTTTTACAGCAGGTTTTCTGGTTGCTTGTGCGGTTCCTCGTTTTTTTTTTTTTTCTTTGGATTAATTATAAAAATGACCTGTGATGACAGACATAGCCGCCACACTGTGGTCTACTGTTGAATGGATGTGTTGGCCATTTTCAATGGTTGATGTCATTGACAGTTGTTTCACCTTTTGGGTGACCATTTCGTCCCATGTCGCCCCAGAGGCTGGTTATAAAAATTAAGAGCATTTGTCGCTTTAATACCGCCTAAAGCCCAGAGGCGTTTAAACCCCCTGGGCGGACACACGAAATGGAATAAGAGATACGAAAACAGAATTTTGAATTCGGTGCACACCGTGATTGATTAATGATGTACGTCAGTTGGGAACGATCAATGTGTTTTGGCGGTCGGATTGCTCTGAAAGCCCTGAGACTACAAACTAGGGGGTGAATTGTAAACTTGCCATTCACTTGTTCCCCACATCCACACGTATATACATACATATATCTGTACATATGCATATCCTGTCAGCTTTAATCTAGTGGGAGTTGAACCCGAGTTCGATGGCGGAGAATCGGATATTTGATTACGAGTAGTTTAAAACTAGGTGGATTGCCCTCTCATGTCCGCTGGCGATGGCGCTGATTACTTGTAGTGGTTTTCGCTTGAAGTTGTGCAACAGGGCCTTTTTAATTGTATCCCCTTCTGCACTAGTCCGCGAATCGAACGACAGTTTGGATACAGTCTTCCTACTCAAAAGTGGTCATATTAACCATTTAATTTTGCACATTTTGACGGCAATTTGTTGCTGATATTTAAAAAAGAATATAAATAAAAAATGTTTCGTATTTTTAAAGTTAATACATTTCTTTGGGTTACACTTCCATTGATATATCCTATTACTTACAGGGCAGCGACCCATGGAGGATCTGAGCTTGAGATATAGCTGCCTTCCATCCTTGACGGTCCTGGGCACGCTGCTTCCAGTTATCAAGACCAAGATGTCTTACATCCGCGATTACTTGGTCTTTATACCGGAGATTCGGTCTTCCTCTTCTTCTCGAACCAAGGGGCTCGGAATCGAAGACCCTCTTAGCTGGAGCGTTGATGTTCATGCGCTCGATGTAGCCGAGCAAGTGTAGTCGACGGATCTTTGCCTTCCGGACTACATCCACATCTTTGTACAGCTCGTAGAGTTCGCGGTTGTGTCTTCTTCTCCATTCACCTTCCTCACAGACAGGACCAAATATCCGGCGCAAAATTTTTCTTTCGAAAGAACCCAAAATCAGCTCCGTTGTCCTGCTTATCGCCTAGCTGTCGGCTCCGTACAGCAAGACTGGCAGTATGAGCGTTCTGTAAAGCATGACTTTGGTTTTTCGAGTGAAGAGTTTTCACCCCAGTTGTTTGAACAAGCCGAAATATCAGGGGTTGCCAAGGGCAATTCTTTGCCGGATCTCCACTGTGGTGTCATTTACGTTTGCCCCGAGTCAAACAAACTCCTTAACTACCTCGAAATTCTAGCTGTCAATTGTTATATTTTTTCCCAGGTGGTGCGCGACGGATTAGTTTTTGCTTGACAGCATGTACTTCGTCTTGTCCTCATTGACCTTAAGACCAATTTGTTTCGCCTGTTTTTCAATCGCCGTGAATGCTTCCACAATGCTACGGCGAGAACACGCGATGCAATCGATATCGTCCGCGTATCCTAGCAGCTGGATGGACTTGTAGAAGATAGTGCCTTCCCTGTTGACGCCTGCCCGTCGCACTATTTGCTCCAGCACCAGGGGTTGAAGAAGTCACATGACAGCGCTTCTCCTTGTCGAAATCCGGTGCATGCTTCAAACGGTTCCGTAGTCCTAGAACCTAGTTGCACTGTGCATCGCGTATTTTTTAGCGTGGCGCGACACAACTGGATCAGTTTTCCCGGGATCCCGTATTCGGCCATCGCACCAAACAGTCCTTCACGATGAATGCTGTCGTATGCGGCTTTGAAATCGATGAAAAGATGGTGTGTATTGATTCAAAACTCGTTAGTCTTTTCCAGAATTTGTTGAAGTGTGAAAATTTGGTCTATAGTCGATTTGCGGGCCGGAAGCCGCACTGGTAGCTGCCGATTAGTGCGGTACAAAATGGCTTAAGACGTTCACACAGTACGTTGGACAGGATCTTGTATGCGACATTGAGCAGGGATATACCTCTATAGTTCTTGCAAGAGGTAGGATCGCTTTTTTTGTAGATGGGGCAAGATATATCCTATAGAATGTGCGAAAGGGCTCGTGCTCGATTCCACAAAGCAGGGAACACATTCACTCTAAGAGGGACCTCTGTCAACTCTATGTGCAGCAATGGAATCAGTTCGCTAAAGATCGTGTTAACTGAAGAGACCTTGGTTAGGGTCCAAATTCACCACATGTTGCAGAAATGCATGGCTCTTAAATCAGATAAACGGCGAGCATTCAGTTGAGGATATTCCTAACCTCTTCTACCTATTCCGCGATGAAGATTAGTAAAATGATGCAATCGACATAATTCTCTAATCCAACATACAGCGTGGTACAAGATGACAGTAATTGTGGGGTGGCCGTGGTGCGGTGGTTAACATCATCGAACCCCGAGCCGAAGATCTATAATTCAAATTCGTTTCATAGCCAAAAAAAAAAGAAATTCCTATACGGACAAAAAGTATGCAACACAGAGGTGAATGGAAAGTGACCAGGCGTACTGCTGCAGGCATAGCACTCACAGTATATGGTGAACTGAACATCTACTCTCGTTGGTTACTACGTACTATAACCAACGAGAGTAGTGAACGAACATCAACGACCCAAACCACTGCAATCCGTTCACAGGTTGTGTGTGTATCATATCATAAGAGAATGTAAAAATTCTGGAACCTGCGCGAGTCTCTAACCAAAAAAAAAAAAAAAAAAAAAAGAAACTCCGACTGAACTGGAATATCGGAATATCTAATGAAAAAAACTCAAAAATGCGCACACATTCATTGCAAATGCTACTGTGTTAAATACCACGCAGAAGTGTGTTAGAGGACACATAAGTGTGTCACGTAACACGTTTTATCTTTGAAGTTCGGATACCTATTCCCTATTTCGTTCTATTGCGTGTTATGAATAAAAACTCTAATGACACCTTAAGTGTGTTGCAGCGACACACCTATTTATAATTAATACATTTTGATTCAATCAATCAAACAAAAGTGATATTTCCCGACCATAAGCAACCTTGCCAGAAAGTAATTTGCGAGACGGATCCATTGCGTAATGGTAAAGACATTGGACTCCCAACTCAGTGACCCATGTTCAAACCTCAAGGTCCGCAGCCACGAAAAAACAAAGACACTCAACTACTCGCCTTTCCTATTCTACATTGGTCATTCGACCGGATGGCATGATCATCATGATGTTGCTCTACAATAAAAAGAAACAATCAATTCAATCAACAACAACAAACGAAGAACAATATTTCGGGCTTGATGAAACTCTTCTTCTTCTTTGGTGGCGTTACAGCCCATGAAGGACCAGAGCCAAGCTTCTCTCAATCACCCATGTTGTGTGTGATTTATTTATCACACAGGTGAAAGGGACCTACAGTTTAATGCCGATTCCGAACGGCGTGAGTCGAGAAGCTTTTTCCAGGCAAGTTATACTACGGGGGGTTTTGCCAGTACCCCGCCGAGGAGGGACGCCGCGAAATAAACATTCGATGGCGATGGCTTGATGAAACACCAAGCGATAAATACTCGGAGGGCGAGGACTAGATGAGTCTTCTTTTTTCGATCGCTGCGAAAAGTGTTCACAGGAACCTTGAGGTTTGAACACGAGACATTTTCCACAAGAAGTGCATTGGCAAATTAGCCAGTTGCCTTCGACCCCTCCAAGTGTTCACCCACAATACCCACCAAGCTTGGAATGCACATCATTTTACCCCCAAGCTTGACTTCGAACGTACAGTTAAGTGTAGAGAGCCTTCCTCTAGCCGCACAACACGAATATGGAACGCTCTACCGCAGAAGTTTAAAACTAGTGTTCATCGGTTCGTCCTCGTTTCTTCCCTTTAAATCCCTTTTGTACTCGCTTTGTTTGAACAAAGACATATAAGGGTAGTCATAAACCCTTGTGCGCGCGAAATTAAAAAAAAAATTTGTAAGGTTTGCAGCGTTTCCACCTGAAAAGTTCGATGCTTAGTTCGTTGCGAGCACTCCTCTCCGCTCGTTTTTTTTACCTGAAGCTGCAAACTTGATCTATTGGTCCATATCACTTAAGTCTTCGAGTTTGGGCTAGTTTGGTACATATTTATTTTCTGGAAAAACACAAACGTTTCAGCGACCATGACCACACTACCCCTCGCAAATGTGTAGTAGACGACTGTCGTCACTTGAAAGCATGGTACTAAAAGCTTTCGTTTGCATCGCTTCCGGAGAAGAAATTAAATGAGGTATCAACCTAAGTGTCACTCTCGTTGCTTCAAGTAAGTAGAGAACCATAGCAGTGCAATCTGAAACCATCGTTATTACAGTCAGTCGGCCCCTTCTTTCTCTGTGGTGTACGAGGAGAAGGAGTACGGTTGGCAAATTAAAATAAAAGTGGAGAAATAGCGTTGCTTAGCGTTGTAATTAGAAAGCCAAGTTGTTGAAATATGTTCGGTTCGGAGGAGGGATGTTGGGATAGATTACTGACAAGTCAAAGGAAAGAAAGTATCAAGCAAGTAATGTCAATTGAATAGTTTAACGATATGAAAAAGGGTTGGTAGGACAATATACCTATTATATGTATATGTTTCTATCTAGGCCCGTGAAGAGGGAAAAATGCCGAGTAAAAATGCAAGACAAGACTAGAGCGTCAAGTTTCGAAAAGTAGTCAACTGTTTGGTAACATACGAAGGCAGATCAACAACTCCGTTGACATGACGATTTAACACAAAAACTCACTCGACCTCCCTATTTCACCAACTAGAAAAACGTGATGTCGCAAGAATACTTCTGTTCCGCGAACCAAGTCGTGGCGAACAAGATTGATAGAGTGAATGGGAGTCTGATGGGCTAGTTTTCCTTCTTTACAGCATTCCGTATTCGCATTCGTATTCCTTTTAAACTTTAATTCTGTCGTGTTATTAAAAAAAGCAATTCAATTAATGGAGAGGGAAAAAACATATAACCCAATATGCACATTCCAAGACTTACTTGGCAGGTGTCAAAAGCACTACACTGTAAATGGTAAGCGAATTACTTACTTACTTACTTACTTAGGTGGCGCTACAGTCCGTGGTGAACCTGGGCCTCAACCAACAAGCGTCTCCAGCCGGCACGGTCTTTGGCCAGCTGTTTCCAGCGCCGCACGCCCAGTTGACAGCGCGTCACCTTGCTTAAATCCCTTTTTAACATCAAATGTCTCGGTTTGCTCATTACTGATCTTAATGGAGCAGCGAGAATTCTCCATTGTCATCCTGAACAGTCGGACACGCTGTCATATGTAGCCTTGAAATCGACGAAGAGGTGGTGAGTGTCGAGTGTCTTCTTCAAGATCTGCCGTAGCGTAAATATTTGGTCTATTGTGGATTTACCTGGCCTGAAACCACACTGATAAGAGCCGATCAGGTTATCCAAAAACGGTTTCAGGCGTTCACACAATACGGCAGAGAAGACCTTATATGCGATGTTAAGGAGACTTATTCCCCTATAGTTGGCGCAGTTATAGGGGTCTCCTTTCTTATGGACCGGGCAAACGATGCTGAGATTCCATTCGTCGGGCATGCTTTCCTCCGACCATACCTTGCAAATGAGGCGGTGCATGCCAGCTTACCAGCTCATCTTCAGCCGCCTTAAAAAGCTCAGCAGACAGGCCGTCTGCGCCCGCGGCTTTATTAGACTTATGTAAGTCTTGATATCGCTATTTTGACTTCGTCTAGGTCGGGTGGACTGAATTCTGTTACTTCGTTGTCCATTACGAATGGCTCGTACTGCCTGACAGCGGTATCTTGTCTATCATCGCCGTTATACAGTCTGCAGAAGTGGTCTTTCCAAATCCTCAGCATCGACTGCGACAAGCGAGCTTCTGCAACACACCAAAAGGTGTTCTTTTTGCAGTCATATTTATTATAAACACACAAATAGGGAAATTCCCAACTACATGTAACCTTAACGCACTGGGCTCTTAAGCCAGTGATAACGTGTTCAAATCTCAAGGTGGTTGCTGTGAACACATTTCGTAGCAAATAAAAAAAAAAAGAAGACTCATCTAGTCCATGCTCTCCGAGCATTGGTCGTTTTGAGGCCCATCAAGCCCGAGACATTTTTCTTTGTTTTTTGTTTGATTAATTGATTGTTTCTTTTTGTTGTGAAGCAACATCATGCCATCGGACTCGAAGGACCAATGTAGAATGGGAAAGGGGAGTAGTTGAGTGTATTTGTTTTTTGGTGGTTGCGGATCTTGAGATTTGAACTTGGATCACGGGATTGAGAGTCCAGTGTGTTAACCATTACACCGTGGATCCGACTCGCAAATTATTTTCTTGCAAAGTTGCATATAGCTGGGAAATATCCCTTTTGTTTGATGGATTGATCCAATGTGTGTTAATTATTAATAAGTGTGTCACTGCAACACACTTAAAGTGTCAATAGGGTTTTTATTCATGACACGCAATAGTACATGTTATAGTCTTAACACAAATAAGTGCCTCAATTGCGAAGAATAAACGTGTTAAGTGACACACTCAATCTTAAAGTATGTCGATTGATACACTTGCTTCGTGTTGTTTAACATACTAGCATTTGCAGTGTTCTTGATATCATTTTCTCCTGCATTAGTTTTAAAATGTTGCTGTAGTTTGACGGGATAATTATCATATACTTCTTTCCCAAGCGAAACTGGCTGAAACCGGGGGATTGAGTTGGAATGCAAATTCACCTAAAAAACAGACGCTTTTCTTGGGTGCCAAATGGATACGTCCTTACATCAGGATGTATAAGATTTTATCCTTTCATTTGATAAACAGGTTGGCCACACTTTAGTTGCTTTTCCAATGCTTCACCTCAGGGCTATGTACTCTCCTATTTAAACTACTCAAACTGGTCGGCCAGGCCGCTAGGTCTGAATGTGCCCGACTTCTTCTTTTGGGCCTTTTTGAGGCTTTGGGAGACTATACTTTTAAATATGTGGAAGATTTTTGCGTCGTTCAAAATGTCTGCATATATGTTACTGGAAATATTTGCAAGTCGTATACAGTCCGAATTCTATTTAATAAAACCCAGAGTTCAAGAAGCTATCACAGACGTATAGGATGTATTTAGATTGTCTTTGGAAACCTCGCCACCGTCAAATGGGCTCAGTAAAATGAAGCTCGACTATGTTGAGAGAGTATTGCTCAAGTGTAGCGAACACTTAAAGTATTGAAAAGGTATTCATCGGTTGGATAACAAAGTGTCCAGCTGTAATGGCTGTGATCTGGTGACGAATTCGAACAAGGAAATCCAGAAATGTGCTGCAGCCCACGTTAAAAAGGTAGTAGGTATACTGCAGTTAAGACTCTCTGGGAAAACATATAACGAGGTATTGATGAAGAGTTCTGTAGATTTGTTCTCATGGAAGTACAATCAACCGGGTTACCGGGAGTTTGGTAAGGTTTATCATTATTGATATTCGTTCCCAGTTCAATATTTGCTCTGCATCTGGTTGAAAAAATGGTATCCCTTCGTACTATTGTAAGAGCTTTCGTTAGGGCAAATAAAGGGATAGTCTTACTTGTCCATATAGGGTGTTTCCGGACTAGAGCCCTTCTGGATCAAGTGAAATCTGATAGTAGATTCGAAAAAAAAGACAAAACGGTGTTTCGACGCTCTTTCTTTCTTTCAGACGACATCTTGAGCGGTACTAGTTAAGAGCTACCATTATATCTCACTGAAATTGAACAGGCTGGTTGCATGCATATAATAAAAGTTTAATCATCTTCATGACGTTAATTTTGTTCTGTCCACTTGCATGAGAAGAAATTAATATCATGGAAAATAACACGGCAATTTGCAACTTGTTAGCTTTTCCAGACCCTTAGACACTGTCCAGGCAGAATGACCCTTCCCTTAATGACGTAGATTGCAGACAATTCCGTCTCCCTGACCTCGACGAATAAGGCTGCTGGCGCAGACGGACTGTCTGCTGATCTCTTCAAAGCAGCTGGAAATGACCTGTTCAGGAGCATATTCCGGCTCATCTTTAAGATATGGTCAGAGGAAAGCACGCCCGATCAACGGAGTCTCAGCATCGTTTGCCAGATCCATAAGGAAGGAGACCCCTTTGACTGCACCAACTTCTTCTTCTTTGGTGTCGTTACAGCCCATGAAGGACCAGAGCCAAGCCTCTCTCAATCATTCATGTTGTGATTTATTTTTCACCCAGGTAAAAGGGACCTAGAGTTTAATGCCGGTTCCGAACGGCGTGAGTCGTGAAGCTTTATTGCCAACTACAGAGGAATAAGTCTCCTTATCATCGCCTATAAGATCTTCTCTGCCATTTTGTGTAAATGCCTGAAGCCTTTTGTAAATAAGGAATTAGGTCCTTATCAGAATGGCTTCAGACCAGGGAAGTCCACCATCGACCGAATCTTCACATTATGACAGATCCTGGAAAAAAACAATGAATTTCAGGTCGACACTCACCATCATTTCGTCGACTTCAAAGCCACATGCGACAGCGTATTTAGAGACGATCTATACAACGCCATGTTTACCTTTGACATCTCTACTAAACTCGTCAGAGTGTGTAGGATGACTTTGGAGAATGCTCGCTGCTCCATCCGAATCGGTGCAGACCTGACCAATAGTTTTGATGTCAAAAAAGGATTTAGGCAGGGCGATGCGCTGTCGTGTGATTTCTTCAACATCGTTTTAGAAATGATTGTGCAAAAATCACTGGCCAACACGAGAGGCACAGATATAAGTTTGAGGTTGTTAAGGATTACGTCTACCTTGGCTCCGCGGTGATCTGGAACAACGACATCAGTTCCGAAATCAAGGCCACTAAGTAATGTAGCCCTCTCCCGAACGAGCAAGTTGACTCTATATAAGACTCGCTCACATAATAATGTTAAAGCTAACAATCAACTGTTAACTTCTATCACCGACACATTAGTAGACTTCAAGTTCGAATTTCGTCATGGTGAAAATAGACAAGCAGAATCGCATACGTTTCCGTCCCTACTGCCACCGACTGGTTCGCCCATGACACAAGGAAGGCCTTCAAATTGTATATCGAACACTTTGCGTGCCTCAAAAGCAACCTCGAGCAACTACAATTGGTTATCAACTCCATCAACATTATCGAGCCTCTTCTTTCCAATACCAACAAGCTTGTCACACACATTATGCTCCTCTTCCGCCTGTACCCTCCTCCGTCACCGACTTTTGTTCGATCACGAACACCCTTTCAAGTCCCACCAGCTCAGTCAATGCCATGGATGATCTCATCCGCTGCCAACTGAACGCGACTAATAAAATCAACTCTACACTCGAATACTTAAAGTCCCCAATTCAATCAGTTTCTAGTGAAAGAATTACTGAGGAAATTCAATATTTAGCTTGTAAACTGGATTCCACTCCTCAAGTTACCTGACCTAATAATAACCTATCCATTATGGATGAGTTTCAATGCCTTAACACCGTAGCAGACCTGGAGTATCCTTCTCTAACCACAACACCATCAACAATTGGATCTACCCTCCTCTCATCGATCGCAACAGTTCAAGTACAAACAGTCATACCGCTGAGGTCAATCTTAGACCGGCTTCCGACGACTGTCCTATCCATCGCTTTGGCACTACTTGGATTAAAACTGAATGGAATCAACTTCCCAAGAAACTCTAGGTATCGAATAATCGAAAGTTTTTATCATTTTTTGTTCTTCGAAGCGCCCCACAAAATGTTGACGTCTCATGGGTGACCGAATTCTTATTCAAGCATTACTCCATCAACTTGATTGGCTGCCTAAAAACTGCCTACGACTGCTTGCTTTAGAGTATCACTACCTTCTAAATATGAATGGCTATTCACAAACCCATTTGGCATAAATTGTATTATAGATAATATGACTATACATATGTAAGCCGACGTCTAAGCTTAAGCCTAAACTTAAGAAAATGAAAATGATTCCTAGTAATAAGCTTACTTGTAATGCTTCTAACCTTGATCGGGTATTTTACTTATTTTCTCTCCAAAGTTGTATTTACCACCTCTTCCATGCAAAATACTGCCCCCTCCAATGACGCTTCCCCTAATCTCATTATAGCCTATGAGAAACCAAAACCTCCCAATCGAGTATCATTCAATCCCGCGCCCCAGGGATATATTCCTACGAACTACACTTCTCCTACTGTCAAGTATCCTAATTTTATTCATGAGCAAGTCCTTAGGCGTTTCGAGAAAAAGATTTTGCGTATGATTTTCGGTCCTATAAACTCAGACGGGGGATAGAGGAAAGATTCAACCACGAGTTTTACGGGCTGCGTAGCCACATGAGTCTAGTCCTCTGCTTCTTCGTCCCTCGGGGTTGGATTCAAGGACTCTCCGGGCTGGAGCTGAGGAGCCCATTCGCTCTACATGGCCTAAATATCTTAGGCGTTGAATCCGTAGACTCCTGACTAGACTCGTGTCGCTGTACAGCCCGTAAAGTTCGTGGTTGGATCTTTTCCTCCATCCCCCGTCTGAGTTTATAGGACCAAGGACCTCCTCATCCGCTTTTGATAGTGTCCATGCTTCTGCGCCGTACAACAGGACCGGGATGATAAGGGTCTTATATAGAGTCAACTTTGTCGTTCGGGAGAGGGCTCTATTACTCAGTTGCCTCCTGAGCCCAAAGAAACAGCGATTGGCAAGAGTGATTCTGCGTTTGATTTCGGAACTGATGTCGTTGTTTCAGGTCACTGCGGAGCCAAGGTAGACGAAGTCCTTAACTACCTCGAACTTATATCTGCCTATACAAACGTTCTGGCCGAGACGTCGGTGTTGAGCGTCCTTTTTTGATGACAGCATATATTTAGTTTTGCCCTCGTTTACCGCCAAACCAATTTTCGCCGCCTCCATCTCAATACTCGCAAACGCCTCATTGACATCTCGCTGTGATCTACCTATTATGTCAATATCGTCGGCGTATGCAAGGAGTTGCGAGGATTTGAAATAGATTGTGCCTCTTGTATTGGCCAGTGATTTTTGCACAATCATTTCCAATATGATGTTGAAGAAATCACACAACAGCGCATCGCCCTGCCTAAATCGTTTTTTGACATCAAAACTATCGGTAAGGTGTTCACCGATTCGGATGGAGCAGCGAGCATTCTCCAAAGTCACCGTGCATAGTCTGACGAGTTTAGCAGGTATGTCAAAGGTAGACATAGCGTTGTATAGCTTGTCTCTAATTACGCTGTCGTATGCAGCTTTGAAGTCGACAAATAGGTGGTGAGTGTCCACGTTAAATTCATTGGTTTTTTCTAGGATCTGCCGTAGTGTGAGGATTTGGTCGATTTGGTCCCTGGCCTGAATCCGCACTGATAAGGACCTATCAGCTTATTTACAAAAGGCTTCAGGCGTTCACACAAAACGGCAGAGAAGATTTTGTAGGCGATGTTAAGGAGACTTATTCCTCTATAGTTGGCGCCATCAGAGGGGTCTCCTTTCTTGTGGATGGGCCATACGATGCTGAGACTCCATTCCTCGGGCATGTTTTCCTCTAACCATATCTTACGGATGAGCTGGTGCATGCTCCTAACCAGGTCTTCCTCAACTGCCTTGAAGAGCTCAGCAGACAGTTCGTCTGCGCCAGCAGCTTTATAACACTTGAGCTTCGATATGGTAATCTTAACTTCGTCGAGGTCAGGGGGACAGAATTCTCTGCGGTCTTCGGCGATTAGAAATGGATCATTCTGCCTGAAAGAGGTATATTGACTAGCATCGCCGTTTTACAGTCTGCAGAAGTGGTTTTTCCATATTCTCAGCATCGACTGCGATTCTACTACTAGGTGTCCGCTCTCATTCCTGCAGGTTTCCGTTCTGGCTTTATATCCTTGACATGTTCGCTTTATCGGTTGATAAGACTTTCGAACGTCACGCCTACAATAACACCTCTCCGAATCCTCCATCGCGCGCTTCTCGTGCTCTTTCTTCTTTCTCCTGATAAGCTTATGCTTTTCCCTTCTTTTCAACTCGTAGAGCTCACGAGCTGCTCTTGTTCTTTTATGCAGCGAGGCCTTATATGCATCCTGCTTCGCTGTATGAATCCTCCTGCACTCGTCATGGAACTAGGTGTTTCTTCGTGGTGGAGCCTTGAAACCCAAAACTTCGGATGCAGAGCTTTTCAGGGCTTGTCTGTAAAGGCTCCACTGCTGTTCTATTGATAGCGTGGAGGATTGTGGTGTATTGGAGAGGTTAAGGGAGACGCGATCGGTAAAAGCACGAGCGGTTTCTGGCGATAGTATTTTCCGACGTCATAACTTTTTATTCTTACTCTACTCCGCTGCGTTCGTGATATCCGTAAGCGCACCTTGGCGACTACAAGATAGTGGTCCGAGTCGATGTTAGTCCCTCGGAAAGTTCGAACATCAAGGATAGTGAAGGAGTGTCTGACGTCGATTGCGATGTGATCAATCTGGTTGGTAGTCCATTGATTAAAATCGACTGGCAATAGAGGCCAGTAAAAGAGGCCCAGGTTCACCCCGATCTGTAGCGCCCGATAAAACGGAAAATATTCGAAGCTCACCCCAAAGCCACCAACAAATTTATAATTTAGCTAGGTTATCTAGCTATTGTAAGAACATGTCATTACAAAAACAGCACACATCCTCTCAGCAACCCTCTACCGTTTTCAACTACGATTTCATTTCCGTTTTCTTCGAATGGGATTGTCCCAATATAATGGAAAAGTAAGGAAAAAACAAGAACAAAATAGGAAAATTGAAAGAAAAGCATTCTAAAATACAGCACTTAAGTGCATACAAGGATAGTAGCAGCAACAACTCAGAAGGATGTAAAGCCAAGTCACAAGCGTGTGCGTAGAGCACAAGCATAAGTACTCGTACGTTCCTATTGTCTGACCACTCAGTAAAGTGTAGCTATTAGACCGTTGTGATCATACATTTAAAACGAATATTATTATTTTCCCCAATGGTCCTTCCGCATGGCTGTTGGTCGCTCGGTTGCTGTACGATGTGTGATAGGGTTGAATGAGCACCCGCAAACAAAATCGCACGTACGATTCTTCTATTCTCCCTCAATCCCAAACCACTTTGGACCACAATCAGTTGAAATTTTTATTTTAATGGTTCGGTATTGAAGTTCTCTCCCATCCCCGGTAGCTTACAAATTATCCCTTTTCTGCTAATGATTTTGGTGATTGAAGCTATAACCCACTACAAAGCAGATCTCACCCTAGTATGAAGGGGAGAACAACTATGGGTCCTCGTGGGAAAAATACATATGTACTCCTACGCGCAACGGTATGAATGGGGATAACAGTTTTAAAGGTGACAATGGCAGTTAGAAATACTCGACAACAGACAAACCAGGGAACACCTTGGGTTAAGTGATTCTCAAGTGAATAAAGTGTGCTGCGCGTTTTCAAGAGGGGACGACAGACTACTTAGATACATAGCATGCACTAAAGACAGTTTAAGTAAAGGATGTCAGTGGCAGCCATGTGGAGGATTCTTAATGTACTAAGGAGACATTAATGGACTTGGTGTTTGGAAAGGAAACCAAAAAGCACGAGTGATTCGTAGTTATTTTTATTATTGAGTCCTAGGACATGAGGCAGTGAATATTTGCCGGTGTGCACATTCCTCCACGTTACATAGCCGTGAATAATTGATTAAATACCTATCGTTCGAATGATCCTTCCATGTTGGTAAAAAAAGAGCCATTTTTCCATAGCACTTACATTTCTTCCTTTACACATGGCCAGTTGCTACGTGAGCCCTGAATTCTGTTTTAATCCTTTGGCTTTGATGTTGAGGTTCATTTCTTTTCTCCCCCACTCCATTTGGGTATATAATTTTCAATACGTGCTCGGTTATATTTACCAGAAGGCCTGGAGAACATTTGCCATTAAGCCATGTACATTTGTATATTCGATCGTATTATACGTGGAATGGGAAACCCCATTGTACCTGACTCCGAGGCGGAAAAGCAGTTTTAATTTCTGATTATTTTAATTAATAATTATGAACTCGGTGACTGTTGTCTGGGTGTTTTATGTTGATACAGGCTTTTGTGGATTCGCGAAACCTTTTTTTTTTTTTTTTTATTTTTTTATGGGCTATCACAATTTGGTTTTTCCGGGTGAAAAAAAATGGGTATTAGTTCCCATCGTAATCCAGGTAGACGTCACTTGCTTTTGTTTTTTTAATGAAAGTTTTCCTTTCCGTTAAATATTGACTAAAAAATCTCGTATTGATTTTAGTCCCAATATTGTAGAGAATGAGTGAGTTTTAGTTGTTGAAGTGTAGAATATATGTAGCAACGTAAAACTGGAAGCGTAGAATACCGGCTATACGACGACTTGCCTGCCCACGTATTTCTAAATTGCATCAAGATGACGAATTGATATACATTTTTTTGTAGAAAATTAAATTAAATTTATTTATTAACCCTTATGTGAGTGACGAGGTACCCGGGTACCTATTGCATTTTCAATTTAAAAAATAGTTATATTTTACGCATTATAGATAGCTGTGGCTTTGTGAGAGCTCTTAACTTTTTGTAAACTACGTTTTTTTTAAGCTTTGGTCTCGTCAACCCATTTACACTATTTATAGGAAACAAAAACATTTTTTACATCCATAATAGAGTAACAAGGTACCTGGGTACCTCTTTGTGTTTTGTATGAAATTGCAAGAAAATGTTTCTAATTTTGTATTCAAAATACTAAAATCGAATGAAACAATAAATATTTATCAAAATGTTTTATTTAGATTTTATTTATACAGAATTAGATCACTGCATGTTGATCACAAACTGGTCTTCCGCAATTGGTGCAAGCTTTTCGCGTTTTTCTTTACATGTTCTTGAGTTCTCTGCATATGAAGCAACTTCCAACACGTGCAATGCGACCTGTAGAATCTCGTCTTGTTTGATTTGTAGAAGTTGTAAGTCCAGAAGGAATTGAACGTAATTCTTGGCCGAGCACATCCTGAATTGCAGATCTATATTTTCTATATTTTCACTACACAGTTGAAGACTTAACGATTTCAAAAACTTTCTACGTTTGTCACTTGAAATAAATTGTGGATTATGCTCCATGTAAATGATATATGATGCCAAAGCTGCAATGTCAATGATATTGTAGAAAACTGCTAAAGGCCACCGATTGGTTCTGCGTTTTACGGTATATTCTCCTAAGACCTTATCCATGTTATCAACTCCACATTTGGTTTTATTATAATATGAAATAATTTCTGGCTTAGCAGTATCCGTATTACTCTCAATAACAATAACTACTCAATAACTTTTTGGGTATGTAAGAGCACACAGTTGCTACTTTACTATAGGCAAAGTTTGAAGAATATATCGCCCTGTCCTTGTGTGCTTGCATATTTGTAGAAAGAAACCGTTTATGCATTTTTTCTCACCGTTCCAACAAGTGTCATGTTCGACGAATTCAAGGAATGAGCCAGTTGAAGAGACGTAAAAAAATTATCTGTTGTTACATTCCATCCAGAATTTCTATATTTAGATAGGAGACTTAATACAACACATTCTCCGACATTCGTTTGACGATTGACATCACTTGGTTTTCCAGTATACATTTGTCCATTTAGGGGGTAGGAATATTTGAATGCCATATTTTTAGGGTTTCGATGGCATGTACTGAGTATAGCTGTTCGTCAACCGTAATACATTCACGTGCCTTATAATTTCTATTCAAATTTGAAATGAACATTTTCCAAATACATATCTTGTATAGCGGCTGCTTTATCAGCTGACAAACGCTCAGGACGTGTAACATCATTATCAAACCTTACAAAGCGTACCAACAAATTGAATCGATCATGCGACATGATCTAACTAACTAACCAAAGTAAGTGTAATGTAAAAGCAGGACTTGATTGTTCACAACTCGTATAAACCGTATGGATGTACCCGGGTACCTCGTCACTCTGATGAAGTTGTTTTTCCTGTCACTCACATAAGGGTTAAGCTACGAGGTACTCAAAATCTAGGCTTAAACAATGTAAAATTTCTAAAGCACTAAAGGAACTTTTTCTTCTTATGGGGCGCTACAGTTCAAGGTGAACGTGGATCTCGACCAACATGCCCCTCCAACTAGCGCGATCTTTCTCTAGCCTTTTACATTGCCACACACCCAGTTGGCTGAGGTCATGGCCTAGCTATCTTAGGTGTTGCTCGTGATCGAATCTTTCCCACGTCTGAGTTATTAGAACAGAAAATCTGACGCAAAATCTTTCTCCCGAAACGGCCAAGAATTTTCTCATCTGCTTTTGATAGTGTCCATGCTTCTGTGCCATACATCAGTACCAGGATGATAAGGGCCTTGTATAGAGTCAATTTGGTCGTTCGGGAGACGGCTCTATTACTCAATTGTCTCCTGAGATCAAAGAAACAGCGATTGGCAGAATCACCTTCTGCATTTGATTTCGGAACCGATGTTGAAAACTTTACTGACCTCTATTTAGCAGCGGGAATTCTCCATTGTCATCCTGCATAACCTGACGAGTTTGGCAGGGATGTGAAGACTATATATGGCTCCATATAGCTCGTCTCTATGCACACTGTCATACGCGGCCTTGAAATCGACGAAAAGGTGAAGGGTGTCGATTTGGTTTTTTTGGGTCTATTGTGCATTTACTTAGCTTAAAACCACACTGATAAGAGCGGATCAGATTATCCGCAAAAGGTTTCAATCGTTCACACAGTACGGCAGAGAAGATTTTATATTACAGATGAGCTGGTACAGATCATCTCCAGCCTCTATAAATAGCTCGACAGACAGGCCGTCTGCGCCCGCGTCTTTATTGGCCTTAAGCTTCGAAATTATCAGCTTAATTTCATCTAGGTCAGGAGGACGAATTTCTCTTGCATCTTCGTCCGTTGCGAATGGATCATTCTGCCTGAAAGATATTCTACTACTAGTTGTCCGTCTTCATCCCTACAGGCTTCCGCTCTGGCTTTATAGTCCTGACATGTTCGTTTTACCCTTTCATAAAACTTGCGAGCATCATTCCTATAGTAGCATTTCTCCACCTCTTCGATCTCACGCTTTTTATGCTATTTTTTTTTTTTGCCTTAAAAGCGTGTGATCGTCCCTCCTTTTCTGCTTGTAATGCTCACGAACAGCTCTCGTCCGTCTATGTACCATGGCTTTGTAGGCGTTTTGCTTTGCTAGATGGGCTTGCCCGCATTGCTGATCAAATCAGGGGTTTCTAGTTGCCGGTTGTTTAAATTCTGATGGCGCGCTGGCAATGCTCCCACTGTTGTTCCGTGGATTTGCGAGAGGTTGAGGAAAACTCGATCGGCAAAGGTCCTAGCGGTCTCCTGCGATTGTAGCTTTCCGACGTCAAACTTTCGTTGTCACGCTCGACTCCGTGGTATCTTTGATATCTTCATTCGTGCCTTAGCTACAACAAAGTAGTGATCCGAGTTGTTGTTGGCTCCTCGGAAGGGTCGTACTTCTAGGACGCTGGAGGAATGTCTGGCGTAGCCTGATCAGGTGATCGCTAAGGTTCCTTTGCGAATGTTGAGATTCGGGATTACTTCGTGCTAGCCAGAAGTACATTACTCCCCGCCACCCCGCCAGAAAGTCAAGTAGCCGATGTCCGTTTTTGGACTATGTGCCAGGTAGGCTATATTTTCCTGTGATCGCCTCAAATGTGTCCTTTTTGCCCAGTTTCGCATCTCCTAGAACTGTTCTTGTATCGTAGCTGGGACATTAGGCATAGGTTCTGTCTACGAGAACGTGGAATTCTTCTTTGATCTCTGTCCCTGCACAATCCAAGTTGACACACAGCCTCCGCGTGGTCTTCCCTGGGAAGCTGCCCTGGCATCCGCCAGGTAGTGAACCAATGTGCGCAGCGACCCAACCCCTTAGGGGTGGTGCTTAGTGGTAACATCGCTAACACGTAAAAAAATTAATTGTTGCGAAGGAACCACAAGCCTCGAATACGGATGGATACAAAGCTGACGACCCCTGCATACAATAGAGCAGGAATGGGCGCATTGCCAGAGCGCCGTCCGAGACGCTGCCTCAGAGGTGCTGGGTTTCAAACCGCCACCGCCTAGAAACCCCTAGTTCGATGAACAATGCGAACAAGCCCATGCAGCAAAACAAGAGGCATATAAAGCCATGCTGCAACGACGGCCAAAAGCTGCTCGCGAAATCTATGAGCAGAAGATAAGAGAGGAACACACACTTTTCAGAAGAAAGAAAGAGAGATGGCTACAAAGCCAGAGCGGTGGCCTGCAGGGATGGAAATGGAGAACTGGTAGTAGACTCACAGTCGATGCTGAGGATTTGGAAAGACCACTTCTGCAGACCGTATAACGGCGATGATAGACAAGATACCGCTGTCAGGCAGAACGAGCCATTCGTATTGGACGACGATATAACAGAATTCAGTCCACCCGACCTAGACGAAGTCGAAATAGCGATATCAAGACTTATGTAAGTCTAATAAAGCCGCGGGCGCAGGCGGTCTGTCTGCGAGCTTCTTAAGGCGGCTGGAGATGAGCTGGTAAGGTGCAAGCACCATCTCATTCGCAACGTATGGTCGGAGGAAAGCATGCCCGACGAATGGAATCTCAGCATTGTTTGCCCGGTCCATAAGAAATGAGACCCCTATAACTGCGCCAACTATAGGGGAATAAGTCTCCATCGCATATAAGATCTTCTCTGCCGTATTGTGTGAACGCCTGAAACCGTTTGTGGATAGCCTGATCGGCTCAGTGTGGTTTCTTACTTACTTACTTGTTAGGCCAGCGACCCATGGAGGATCTGAGTTTGAGTTATAGCTGCCTTCGATCCTTGACGGTCTAAGATGGCAAGCCATCTGAGCCTGCGGCTTTGTTATTATTCAGCTTCTGAATAGCTATGCCGACTTCTTCGATGCTGGGTGGGAGGACTACTTCAGCGGCTGGAGTTGGGATTTCCTCGGTCCCTACCACTCTCTCTTTCTCATGCTCATTAAGCAGCTGCTGGAAATATAATACATACATCCACTATTCCTTGCGGGTCGGTGACAAGATTACCCTCACAGTTTCGAAGAGCCTGGCTGCCCTTTTTGAAGCCTCCTGCAAGGCCTTTGGCTTTCTTGTGAAAGGCTCGTGTTTTATTTTTATCCCTAAACTCCTCGATATCCTAGAGCTGGGAGGCTGCGAAGATCCTTTTCTTTTGTCGCAGTAGTTTTTTCTCCTCGTTCTTCTGGCTCGGTACTTTTCTTGCGCTGCCCTGATTTTCCTCTGCAGCGCCTTTTGGTACGCCTCGTCGGTTGCTGCCTTTTTCTGCTCACACTCGCCATCATACCACGGGTTTCTTGTCGGGGGTGGTAGGTACCCTAAGGTGGTTTCGGCTACTTCCTGAATAGCTGAGCGGCAATGCACCCATATATTATTGGCATTTGTGTTAGACGTAGGCATAACGTAAAATCTTTCGCTCAGCTGCCCCCTGTAGACTCTGGTAACCTCCGGTGTGCTCAGGGCCCAATGTCGAACCTCCTCCTGATGGGCTGGTGCAGCTTTCTGACATTGGACAGTCGAGCTCTGAATCTTGCTGCTACGAGGAAGTGGTCAGAGTCGGCATTTGCCCCTCTGAATGTTCGCATCCAGGATGTTTGACGAGTGCCTTGCGTCAATGAGCACATGGTCGATTTGGTTGGCGGTTCGACCGTCCGGAGATCGCCAGGTTGCTGTGTGGATTCGCTCACGAGGGAATCTTGTGCTACTTATCACCGCATTACGAGCTGTCGCAAAGTCCGTGAGTCGGAAGCCGTTATCTGTTGTTGTATCGTGAAGGCTGTGCTTTATGATCACTCCGCCAAGGGTGTTCTCCTTACCGATTTTGGCGTTGAAGTCCCCGAGCACGATTTATAGATCGTACTCCGGACAAGCTCTGTAGGCGTTGTCCAGGAGGTCATAGAAGTCCTCCTTGATATGGTCTTCAGCCTCGTCGGTAGGAGCGTGTGCACATATAAGGCTGATGTTATAAAATCTGCCTCTGATGCGGATCACAGCTAGGCGATCACTTATAGGTTTAAAGTCGATCACCATCGACCTTAACCGCTTTCCCACGACAAGTCCGCATCCCAGTAAGTGCAATCTTTTGTGACAACTGTAATAAATGTTGCAATTTTTCTGCCTTATTATACCGTTTCCTATCCAGCGTATTTCCTGGACCGCAGTAATATCCGCCTTTTATTGCGAGAGGATTCCTTCTAGTTTATGAGCAGTTCCGGGAGTGTACAGGGTTCTGACATTCCAGGAGCATACTCGCAAATCGTGTTCCTTTTTCGTGCGTTGTCATGGTCGAGTATCCGTCCGTGTATCCGAGGCATCTTGCTCATTCCTAACTTTGTTTTTCAGTGCGCTTTCAGGCCAGGTAAATCCACAATAGACCAAATATTTACGCTACGACAGATCTTGGACACTCACCACCTCTTCGTCGATCTCAAGGCTGCATATGAAAACGTGTATAGTGATGAACTATACAAAGCCATGTCTAGTTTTAACATCCCTGCCAAACTCGTTCGACTGTGCAGGATGACAATGAAGAATTCTCGCTGCTCCATTAAGGTTGGCAATGAGCAAACCGAGACCTTTGATGTTAAAAAAAGATTTAGGCAAGGTGACGCGCTGTCATGCAACTTCCTCATCATCGTGCTTGAAAAGATCGAGCAAGAGTCACTGGCCAACACATGAGGTCGGCTTGCGTACGCCGACGACATTGGCGTAATTGGACGGACACAGCGAGACGTCAATGAGGCCTTTGTAAGCATTGAGAGAGAAGCGGCTAAGATGGGTCTCAAGGTTAATGAGGGTAAAACCAAATAACTGCTTTTATCAAAAAGAGACGATCAACACCGACGTATTGGCCAGCACGTCACCATGCGGGGCGGTGGTGACCGGCGACCATAACACCAGCGCTGAGATAAAACGCACAATCACTTTTGCCAACCGCTGTTTCTTTGGGCTCAAGAGACAATTGAGAAGTAGAGTCCTCTCTCGGAAAACTAAGGTATCCCTCTACAAAACTTTAATCATCCCGGTCCCCCTCTACGGCGCTGAGGCCTGGACGTTATCAAAAGCGGATGAAGAGGCTCTTGGGCGTTTCGAGAGGGAAATTCTGCGTACTATATACGGTCCCGTTTGTTCAAATGGTGTATGGAAGAGAAAATATAACGAAGAACTGTATGGGTTGTACAGCGACATCGGCCTGGTACGACGTCTACGGATACAGCGTCTAAGGTGGCTAGGCCATGTAGAGCGCATGGAAAATACAGCTCCGACCCGAAGAGTCTTCGAATCCACCCCGGAAGGAAGGCGCGGCAGAGGACGGCCGCATCAACGGTGGCGCACGCAGGTGGAAGGCAACCTTAACCAACTGGGCGTGCGGGGCTGGAAACAGCTGGCCGAAGACCGTGCAAGCTGGAGACGCTTGTTGGTTGAGGCCAAGGTTCACCACGGACTGTAGCGCCACCTAAGTAAGTTAGTAATTTAAAGTTCTATGCCTTCAAAAAAAAAAAACGCTCTCCTTCATTTCTGTTTTAGACTTTATGACTAGCTCTCGTGGATCTATGTAGAATAGCCGTGTCGAAGCCTGTCCGTATTCGACACCAAAATTAAAGACAGTATCCCAGATGATGGTTTGACGGCTTGTATATGTTGTAGAGGATCTTGAGGGAGTTTGAGAGAATAGTGAGCGGTAAATACGTATGCCGATTACGGATGTCCACATTTGTTAATGATCCAAGACAATCTTAGCACGTTCGGATATCCAAGATGGAAATAGTGAGTTACCATCTACCGAATCCGTGTGTTAAGCTTAAAGTACCTCTTCAATACCTGGGCATATCAAGAGGACATACCAGCATGCTATTCTTCCAGAAAGCATGTGTTGTTTTAAAAACAACCACACCAGCAGTCGCTAACTCGTGAAAATGTGGAGAATTGAATTTAAATTGAACCAGAGCCAATTGATGGACACACGAGTTATTTAACGCATCCATAGTCTCATTTAATTATATACTTAAATTAAAGTGGATACACACACTTGCTGTCATATTCCTTCAGCAATCCAGAACCTATCACAACGTCCTTTTTAGTCACGTATACATATATGTATGTACATCAGTCTGACATGCACTCACGTATGCAATCTACCATAGGTATATGGGTCGCATTCGTGATTCCCATTATTAAAATTATTTTTTTCGTGTTGTCGTGGCATTCGCATAACTCCATCGAATCAGAGATAAAAATGTGAAAAATTCAACTTTTGCAGAATTGAATGAAAGTATCTCATCCGATGGATTTTTTCCCATTTCATCTTTATTTTTGTTTTTTATTATTTTTTTTTTTTCTGTAGCAAATTATCTGGATATGAATTTTACGAGGGAGATCCAATAAATGGATTTTCACATTCGCCTAGGTAAAATAGATAATAACATAAAAGAAACGAGTTGGGATGGGTACGACTGAGATGACAATAGAGAGGGGGAGCCACGGGCTGGAGGAATGGAATAGAAAAAAAAATAATTTTATTCCCGGGGATTTTCCAGGATTCATTTGCAAAATCCCCGTGGGAAATTCCTTTTCGATATTATCGCAATTTTTTGTTCGGCTCACGTTCGTTCTCCTGCTTCTAGAATGTTATTAGTATTATTAACGGTATTGTCATTTTATTTTAGTTGGGACGTTTAATTTATTGAAGAACAAGAGAAAAGATCAATAGGCTGATTATAGAGTATGAATATATGCATGTATGTATGTTGGCGCTACAGTCCATGAAGGACCAAAGTCGAGCTTCTCTTAATCATCCATGTTGTGTGTGGTTTCATTTTCCCATAGGTGAAAGGGAATTACAGCTTATTGCCGGTTCATGACAAGTATACTACAGGGGGTTTTGCCATGACCCCGCTGCTGAGGAGAAGCACCGTGAAAACACATTCTCTTGGGGTGGCCGTGGTTCAGTGATTAACATCATCTACCGCCCAGCGGAAGGTCTATAGTTCAAATTCGTTTCATAGCCAAGAAAAAGTAATTCCTATACGGACAAAAAGTATGCAACACAGAGGTGAATGGAAAGCGACCAAACGTACTGCTGCAGGCATAACACTCACAGTATATGGTCAACCGAAAATTCATTCTTTGCACATGCAATACTAAAGTGCTTAGAACGAATTACTTACCAACGCAAAATTTGGTCGGCTCTCGTCCTGTCCAGGACAACCACCCCTGAGCACGCGAACATCAACGACCCAAACCACTGCACTCCGTTCAGGTTGTGGGTTCCGGCGCTGGCATCTTTGGACCAAATCGGAAAATCTCGAAGGCTCCTATCACCTTCCAGTCCGAATTATACGGAATCCTGTGCGTCATTGTCTATATTTAGAGAATTGTACGGAATCCTGTGCATCAACCTAAACTTAGAGTATGCCATAAAAGGTGACCATCAGTATACTCCCAGACAATCAAGCAACGCTCAAAGCGTTGAGCTCTTATAGCAGAAACTCAAAGTCCGTTAATAAATGCCATGGTGTCCTACAGGACCTAGCTAAAAGAATTAATGTCAAACTCTGGTGAGTGCCAGGGCACAGGGGCATTAAGGGCAACGAAGTCGCTAATCAACTCGCTAGGAAAACCTTTCAGCGGCATTCCCAAGTCTATTCCTATTCAATTCCGTTGAATCGGAGACCTTGGGCGATTTGATATACGGCCCCAGTTGCTCGACAAAGTTGTCGAAAATCATACTTCATGATTGCATCATTCGATCTTGCCGTGGCGAGCATTTTACCAAAATTATACTTAAACGCTAATGGCATAAAATTATATATTAACTAGGGTTTCTATCACAGACATGCCAGGCAAATCTCGTGTCGACCTTGAAAGCGTGAAACATCTCAACCTACTAACCGAAATAGTAAATAGTAAACATAAGCTGGCAATATAACTACTATAGAACTACTCATAGACAATTGATTAACAGACATTACGGTCAGCCTTGGTGAGCTCAGTGCCAGCGCAGCTTTGCAAAAAACACCGAGTACATGACATACATACAGATGTCGTCTGTCGTCAGCCTGACTCAAGTCTTTGGCATCTTTTTAAGACTAGTTCACCCAAGTCAGCTCAATTCTTAATCTGTCATATTACACATAAATGTTTATGTTTAAAAACTCACCTAATATAATTGTCTACTTGTCCACTTACCATTCTTCTATAAGTTGACTCGGAAGTCGGTATCTTACTTACTTTTCAGGTCAACAACCCATGGAGAGTCTGGGCCTGACTTAATACAGGCTTCTATCCTCGGCGGTCCCGGGCACGCTCTTTCCGAACGGTAAGACAAAGCTATCTTATGTCCGCTTATACTGGAGGTTCGGTCTCCCCCTTCTTCTCAAACCAGAAGGCTCGGATTCGAAGACCCTCTTAGCTGGAGCGTTGGTGTCCATGCGCTCGATGTGACCGGGCTATTGTCACCGACGGATCTTTACCTTCCGGACTAGAGTTCGTGGTTATGTCTTCTCGTCCATTCGCATACCTCGCAGACAGAACCGAATATCCGCCGCAGAATTCTTATTTTGAAGGAGCCAAGGATTAGCTCTGCTATCTTGCTTATCTTCCAGCATTCAGTTCCATATAGTAGGACAGGGAGGATAAGAGTCTTATGCTCTACATAACATTTGTTTTTCGGGACAAGCTATTTTCACAACCCGAAGTAGCAGCGTTTTCCGAGGGTGATTCTGCGCCAGGTCTTCACAAAGATGTTATTCGTGGAGTTTATTTTGCCCCGATGAACATATGTATGTGAACTTCTTCACCACCTCCAAATTATGGCCGCCGATCCTTATATTTTGTTCTAGGTGATGGGTGAAGGTCTGCTTTTTTGTTGACAGTGAAGACCAGCTCGATCCGCTGGATCTGCAATTGCCGGGAACTTTGGGACCGATTTGTGGAGGATAGCGCCTTCCATGTTGGCTTTGGCATCTGCCTGTCGAAATCCGGTGCAAATTTTAAAAGGCTCCGAGGTTCTGGAGCCAAACTGCATGGTACATCAAGTGTTTGATCCCAAATTCGGTCATCGCGTTAAATAAGACTTTGCGATTAATGCTGTCATAAGCGGCTTAAAAGTCGATAAAGAGGTGGTGGGTATCGATTTGATAGGATATTGTAAGCTACACTGAGCAAAGATATACCTCTGTAGTTTTTGCAAGAGGTAGGATCGCCTTTTTTGTGGATGGGGCATATAGAACGGGTATTCCAATTGTCGGGCATACATTCGTCCTCAAATTCTACAGATGATCTGGTGTATGCTCCCTACCAGAACATCGCCTCAAGCTTTGAGGAACCCTAACGGTAATCCATTCGAGTCTGTGGCTTTGTTGTTTTTCAGTTTTTTAATAACTATGCATACCTCTTCAATCCTTCGTCGACTGGAGTCGGGATTTCTTCGTCTTATACCAATCTCTCTTCTCCATGCTTGTTAAGCAGCCGCTGGAAATGCTGCTTAAAAATATTCACTATTCCCTGCGGATCGGTAACAAAATTGTCCTCGTAATTTCGGAGGCTCTTCGGTATCATTGAGCTGGGAGGCTGCTAAAATTCTCTTCTTTCGCCGCAGTGTCTTTTTTTGCTCCCTCCTTCTGGCTTGGAATTCCTCGCGCTTTGCTCGGTTCTCCATTGCAGCAACTTTTGGTATTCGTTGTCGGTCGTTCGCATTTTATGCTCACACTCGCCGTCATACACGGGTTTCTTTTCATTTATGGCGCGTAGCCTATTGTAGCTTCAGCTGCTTCCTTGACGGCTGAGCGGCAATGTTGGCTTTTCTGTCCGGCGTAGGCATACTTGCGAGTCGCCCGCTCAGTTGCTCTCTGTAGTCTCTGGCGATCTCTGAGGTGCTCAGGTTTCCAAAGTTGAGCCTTCTCTTGGTGGGCAGCTTTCCAACATTTTAAAATCGGACTCTGAGTCGTGCTGCCAGTATGAAACGGTCAGAACATCCAGGATACTTGAGCACATGCTCAATTGGGTTGGCAGTTCGATCATTTGGAAACCGCCAGGTTGCTGCATGGATCTCGCGAGAGAATCTTGTGCTATTTATTACTGTATTACGAGTCGCCTCAAAGTCTGAAAGGCAAAGCCGTTGTCTGTTTTCGTAGCATCCATAGGTTGTGCTTTCCGATTACTCCGCGAAAGATGTTGTCCTTACTGATTTCGGCGCTGAAGTCCCCGAATACGATTTTGATGTCGTACTGCGGACAAGGTCCATATGCATCGTCCAAGACGTCGTAGGAATCCATTTTGATAGGCTCATTATCCTCGTTGACAGCGTATGCCCAGATGAGGCTGATTTTGTAGATCTGCCTTGAATGTGGATCACAGCCAGGTGATCGCTTATTGTCCTAAAATCGATGACATTCGTTCCTACGTTCTAACTGTAATAAAAATCGCATTCCGTTTTCTCTAGTGAGTGTGGAGAGTCCTCGCATTCCAGGAGCATATTCGCAAATCGTGGTCCTTTTTCTTTCTAAAACAATATCTGTCCTTGTATCCCGAAGCCATATTCTTGTTCATAATAGTTTTTTTTTTTTTTACATGAGCAGGCTGTTAGCCCTTCGCATAACCACCGACCTGGTCGGGTTGGGCCCTCCTGCCTATAGCGGTAACTGCATACATCAGTTCACTTCTCAACGGGTGTTGAGGAGGCTATGCAGAGGGTGCCGCTAGAGTCAACTTGACCTGAACATAAGCAAGAATCGCTGCTGGTGTCCTGCCATGCCCAAGCCCTACCCTCCAGAAAGTTCTTATCATAACAGCAAAAACCCGAAGGACATAAAAAAAAGCTTTGTATGCAACTACCCTTTCCAGTTTCAAGCGCATTACTAATGTTAACCGTTTATAGTGAATGCCAAAGACAACCTTAAAACTACTTAGTTCACATTAGTGATCTACATTGTAAAGAGCGGACGCACAATCGAAACTAAAATAGGAATTGTTCTTGACAGATTTCATTTTAATTTGCATTAAATTTGCTTTTTTCCAGCACTCCTTTCATCTTAATTTTTTTATTGTTTTATAAACTCTTTACATATGTTCGAATACATGTGCCAAAAAACGCTGACAAAGAGCGGATGAATGCCTTAAAAATCCGATTTTATACTGAGAATACACTTTTATCTTATGTGTACTTATAACGTCAGAACAGCACTAACTAAGGGCATCATAAAGCAGTGGCAAATCAAGGGCAGAGCAGCCATCAAAGAATGATGTACGCAACAAGAAAGGAAGAACATCAGCATAATTTGAAGCAGGAACAATTTGTAATAATGACATAATGGAATGATGTCCTCCTTTGAAAGCACTCAGAACAAGTGAGGCGTATGATTTTAACCTCCTAGCAGATGAATTTAAATTCAACAAATTGCGTAGATGGAGACACTACTCAAGGGTGTAGTACATACCAAGAAGAACGGTGGCACGGTGGTTTTTAGTTGACATCTTCTTTCCTTTTTCCATTCGAGTGACGAACTGAAATCACTTTCAATATTGTCCTTTTTTTCTTGTTCTTGCTTCCAAGTATTGTTATTATTTGAAATAAGGAAGCCGACGGCATGGAAATGAACACATGAGCCGGTTACCAGTGAAACCTGAAGCCTGTTAAGATACAGGTTGACAAAACAAAATTCTAAGAAGTTCAAGCCGTTTGAGAGGATGTGCCGCATGTGTTTTGATGTTTTAATCAAAATTTGAAAATTTGGTACAAATTGAGGATCCGCGAAATGACTGAAGATATTAACATATTAATAAAATGAAACGAATTTCGGTTCTTCAGCTGAAATGTTAGGTCCCTTTATACGCCGGATACGGCCGAACAACTGGAAAGAACCCTCAACTGCTACAGAGTAAATATTAGCGCACTCAAGGAAGAGCTAAGGGATGGACCTGGTACAAATTAGATGAAAAACTGTGACTTATACTACGGAACTTGCAAGGAGACTAAGCAACGCCTATTTGAATGCGGTTTCGCTGTAACAGGCAGACTTAGACAAAAAGTCCTAAGCGTCCGGTATATAATCCTCATAATGGTTCGTATCAACACCGTAAAGCAGCTGAAGATGATTCGGTAGAGAGCATGCAACAACTCATCAGCAGAATATGGTCGGAGAAAGCATGCCCGATGAGTGGAACCTAAGCATCGTTTGCCCGGTTCTTCTTAACGTCAGCTATTAGATCTTCTCTGCCGTGCTGTGTGAATGCCTGAAACCATTCGTGAATAATATTCACGTTAGACCAGGTATTCACACCGCGGCGGATCCTGGAGAAGACTAATGAATTCCAAGTGAATTTGCATCACCCTTCTTCGTCGATTTTAAGGCCGCATATGACGTTGTTTATAGAGATGAGCCATACAAAGTCATGCCTCGTTTTGACATCCCTGCTAAACTCGTTAGGTTGTGTGCGATGACTATGGAAAATACTCCCTACTAACCGAGACCTTTGATGTGTAAAAAGGATTCAGGTGGGGTGACGCCTTGTCATGTGACTTCTTCAACATCATTCTTGAAAAAATTGTGCGGTGTTCATATGCCAATAAAAGAGGCACGATCTATTTCAAATCTACACACTTGCTTGCATATGCTGATGATATTAACGTAATTTGAACAGCACGGCGAGACGTCTGCGAAGCTTTCGGGAGCATAAAGGCAAAAGCGGTTAAAGTGGTGCAACACCAAATATATGCTGCCATCAAAGAAATACGCTCAATACCGACGTCTTGGCTAGATGTCAACGATTTCGTCTACCTTGGCTCACTAGTCGCAAGCGGCAATGACACTAGCGCTGAGATCAAAAGCAGAACATGTAACTCTTGCCAACCGCCATTTCTTTGGGCTCTCCATGCTGAGCGTGCCTTAACATTTCCTTGAATGTTTAGGTACGTGTAGCCCCTGTGTGCAGTGAAATTTGTCCCAAAACCACTAAAATTCAAATAAAACCAATTGTGGTTCGAAACTTCTTATGAGGCTCTAGATGAGGTAAAGGACGGACGAATTCCCAATAAGAAGTGGTAGACGATCAAATTGAATAAAATGCCGGTGAATTTTTTGATTATTTTACTTGAAAAGTAATTATTTTACTTGAAACGCCAATACTAGTATGTGTGGAATATGACATCGTTCGAATGACTACTGCGAAAGGCTCCAGACGCGCCTTTCGGTTTGATGATCGCATAGATCAAGATGATATTAGGCGTTTTTTACGTTGTTGTTGTTTTTACAGGCTCACTGCGACTTCAGGAAAGATCGGAAGAGCCAATTCAAGTCGCCTCCACGTGAACCAACCGTGTTCTGAAATCACTCCTACAAAATGTCCATAATGGTATCAGATGTTTGGCACGTGGCGCCGCCATTGCGTTGTAACTACAAGTCATTCACATCCACATTATCCAATTTGGGCCAAAAGAAATTGATTAGTATCGATCGGTAGGGCTTTAATCTAGGTAGGTTTTTAATCTAATTTAAGATAAGCGTAAGATAAGGATACTGCTTTGGAACCACTCCTACACAAAAATTGGAGAACGCCGTCACATCATTTTAAAGCATCGCAAAGAGTATGCAAGATCACGGACCATACAGACGACATTTTTAATGGTGATTGTGCCCAGAACGGTTTGTCCTACGAGTACTATTTCTGTTGCTTGCAGGTATGTACATACATACATATGTACATATGTATGTATTTAAAATATTCATCTTTCATGTGACGGTTTTCTGTGATTTTTGATGCTTAATCAAATAAGAGAGCGCCAATCAACTCGCTTCTTCTTTTGATAACGAAGCAGAATTCCGAACCCTGTTTCGCTGTTTTTCCAATTCAATCGTGGTAGGACTTCGCTACAGGAGGAATTTCGTGCAGGTTGTTCAAAATCCGGTTGTTGCGATAGAAAAGAATTGACGTGCCTGGACTGATATTGCACGACTGTCATGTCACACATCGTAAGATTGAGTCATGCTTTGGTTATACTTTGGAAACCGACACTAAGCAACAATCGGCTGTATGGATTTCTTGAGATAAACCTGAAGAAACGGTTGATGTCGGTACCTCAATCGGAGTGGAAAAACAATGAAGCCATTTTCGAATGTAAATTGTAATCTCTGCCAAAAATTAAGTAGTCATCTATATGTATAGGCTGGTAGAAGAAGTTCTCACGGAAATGCGTCATAGTCGTTCAAACTTCAAAGAGTGGCATATGTGTCTGTTTCGACTAAACAAGGTCTTTGGCAAACCGGTTGGAAAACGAAAAACTTACTTACTTTGATGGCGCTACAGTTCGGGGTGAACCAGGGTCCCAACCAACAAGCCTCTCCAGCCGGCCCGATCTTTGGCCAGCCGCTTCGAGTGCCGCACGCCCAGTTGTTTGAGGTACCTTTCCACCTGTGCGCGCCACCTTAAATGCGGTCGTCCTCTGCTGAGTCGTCCCTCGGGGTTGGAGTCGAAGACTCTTCGGGCCGGAGCGTTGATGTCCATTCGCTCTACATGGCCTAGCCATCTTAGACGTGGGATCCGAAGATGTCTAACCGGGCCTATGTCGCTGTACAGCCCGTATAGTTCCTGGTTGAGTCTCCTCCTCCACACTCCGTTTACACAAACGGGACCAAAGATTGCACGCAGAATTTTCTTCTCGAAGCGCCCAAGAGCCTCTTTATCCGCTTTTGATAACGTCCGAGCCTCAGCGCCGTAGAGGAGGACCGGGATGATTAAGGTTTTGTAGAGGGATAACTTAGTTTTTTGAGACAGGGCTCTACTAATCAATTGCCGACCATATCTTGCAGATGAGTTGGTGCATGTTCCTGATCAGCTCATCGCCAGCTGCTTTAAACAGTTCCGAGGAGAGTCCGTCTGCTCCAGCAGCTTTATAAGACTTAAGTTTCGATATCGCTATCTTAACCTCGTCTAGGTCGGGTGGACGGGATTCTCCTTCGTCTTCGTCCATTGTGAATTGTTCGCTCTGCCTGACGGCGGCATTTTGACTATCATTGTCGTTATACAGTCTGCAGAATTGGTCCCTCCACAATTTCAGCATCGACTGTGACTCTACTACTAGTTGTCCCTGCTCATCCCTACAGGCTTCTGCTCTGGCTTTATAGCCTTGGCATGTTCCTTTTACTTTCTGGTAAAATTTTCGAACGTCGTTCCTGCAGTAACATCTTTCCATCTCCTTGATCTCGCGCTTCTCGTGCTCCTTCTTTTTTCTTCTCAGAAGCGCATGCTCCTCCCTCCTTTTCTGTTCATAGAGCTCGCGCGCAGCGTCTCGTCGTCGATGCAATGTGGCCATGTATGATTCTGTTTCTCTACATGGGCCTATCTGCACTCATCATCAAACCAGGGGTTTCTCGACGGCGGTGGCTCGAAATCGGGTATATCTGAGGCGGCCTCTCTAATGGCGTTTTGACAACGACTCCATTGCTGTTCTATGGTTTTTGCAGATTGCATCGGGGCTTGAGAGAGCGGTCTCCTGCGATTGCAGCTTTCCGACGTTAAATTTTGGTGTTCTTACTCGACTCCGTTGATTCCGAGAAATTCGCATCCGTACCTTGGCTGCAACAAGGTAATCCGAGTCGATGTTGGCTCCTCGAAAGGTTCGGACATCTAGGATGCGGGCGGAGTGTCTGCCGTCGATCGCAATATGATCAATTTGGTTGGTTGTCGATTGATCGAAAGACCGCCAGGTCCCCTTATGGATGTTGAGGTGTGGGAATCGTGTACTTGCAACTACCAGATTATGTCCCGCCATAAAGTCCACTAGCCTTAGTCCGTTTTCTTACGTGGTCTTGTGTAGGCTGTGCTTTCCAATGACCCGTGCAAAGATAGCTTCCTTACCCAGCTTCGCATTGAAATCTCCTAGAACGGTGTCATAGCTGGGACACATAATAAACTTGTATTGCCGAGACTGGTCTTGATGAGGATAGTTATGAGGCGTTCGCTTACATACTGGAAGCTTAAGACTTTTTGCCTGAGTCTGCCTCGAACAACAAATCCGCATCCGAATAAGCGTTGTTTATTTTCGTAGCAGTTTCCGTAGTATATATCACAGTTTTTCATCCGCTTTTTGCCTGGCCCATCCCATCGCACTTCTTGGAGCGCGGTAATGTCTGCCTTATAGGAGTCCAAAGAGTTGACCAGTTGTTCGGCTCCACCTGGCCTGGTCTGTAGAGGGACCTAACGTTCCAGGTCCAGATCCGAAATTCGTTTCCTTTTTGACGTTTGCGGGGGTCGTCAACATGTAATCTGTCCGTATCCGAGGCTATTGGTTGTTTCTTTTTTTTTTTTTTTTTTTTTTTTTAGAGACTCGGGCAGGTTCAAGAGTTTTTATATTCTCTTATGATGTGTTGACACACACAACCTGAACGGAGTGCCGTAGTTGGGGTCGTTGATGTTCGTTTACTACTCTCAGGGGTGGTTGTCCTAGACCCAGATAGGACGAGAGCCGACCAAATTCCGCGTTGGTTACAGTCCGTATTATATCGTTCAAGCACATTTTAGTATTGCATACGCAGAGGATGAATTTCGGTTGACCATATACTGTGAGTGTTATGCCTGCAGCAGTACGTCTGGTCACTTTCCATTCACGACTGTGTTGCATACTTTTGTCCGTATAGGAATTACTTTTTCTTGGCTATGAAGCGAATTTGAACCATAGACCTTCCGCTCGGCGGTCGATGATGTTAACCACTGCACGGAAGTACTCTATAGTGAACGGTTGAGTTTTGAATCCGCTCTAGTTGAAAGTATTAAAAAAGTTGGTTTTTAAGCCCGTAAGCAACAAAGATATTTCAGAAAATTAAGAGAAAGACAGCGAATTTTTATACGCATAAAAAATATTTATTATATTCACCTAAACCTGTGTAAAAATTAATTCTTTTACAAAGTGAGTCATTGAAATCCTTTTTATATTTTCCCCTCTGCTCACGTAAAACTGTTGTTGCGCATCTCTCAAAAAATATGAATGTGTGTAGTGAATGCTTCGTAGGCCTCCCCGCTGAAGGGGACTTTGTGACATGCTTTAAGTGTGATCGCAAAATGCACTTTAACTGTACCACGATCTCCGAAAAATCATATCGGAAAATGTCTATGGCAAAAAAAGAAGAATGGCGATGTGCCCATTGTAGAAGGGAAAATGCTAACCCTGTCACTCTGACACCCACTGATACCCCAAAAACTGCTACAGCTGCAACATTAACCCAACCACCACCGAAACGCACCAGGAGCGCTAGCTCACCAGAGGTCAATGTCAATTTCAACTACGAACTGGTCGACGAATTAAAACGGATGAGACACGAAATGTCTGAAATAAAATCCAGCTGTGAATTCGTTGCAAGTAAGTACGAGCAAATCACGCACCACATGACACAAAACAACGACCTCTTAAAAAAACTAACAAACGAAATACAAGAACTAAAAGAAAAAAATGCGAAAAAAGATGAACAAATCCATATGATGGAAACAAAAATCAATACACTGGAACAACAATTAATTAAAAACAATGTTGAAATAAAAAACATTCCACCAACATCTGAAGAAAACCTAATGGAAGTGGTCAAAGCTGTGGCCAAAACTATAGATTGTCAAATTACCACTGCTGACATTAGTGACGTTTACAGAACCAAAACAAAAAATCCAAAGAGATCATCTGTCATCGCTTCGTTTATAAGCAACTCAAAGAAGACACAATTCGTTAGGAAAGCTAAGTCCTTACGCACGGTACAGCTAGGCAAAGTGAAAGAGAACCTAGGCGAGCATAATAATGAGCGGCAATGCGAGGAAAGTAAACGGGATGCTCCTGTCTTTGTTAACAGTCAGCTGACCCCAGAAAACAGACATTTGCTTTGGCTAGCGAAAAATAGAGCCAGAGAATGTAATTGGAGGTTTGTATGGGAGACATCGGGCAAAATCCTCGCGAGAAAAGCCGAAAACTGTGAAGCTCTACACATAGGATCTGTTACCGATGTTAGTAAAATTATAATGTAGGAAAAATAATATAATAATAAAATAAGATGATCAAATTAACAAAAACAAAAATGAGCATGCAAAACCAACATAGAGAATTCGACATCGATTTTAGGGTAATGCATGGATTTACCGACATCGATATCGACGTTTTAAATAAAAATAATTTTTGTTGTGTATGTTTTAATATAAGATCATTGAGAAAAAACTGGAACACCTTCCTTGCAGAAATCCAAAGTAGCTTAAAATATTTGGATGTAATATGTTTAGTTGAAATCAATATAAAAGAAGAGGAAAATAATTTTTACCAAATAGAAGGATTTCATTCTGAATTTGAAAATAGAAAACAACGTAGTGGAGGAGGAATAGCAATGTATGTTAAAAATAGCATTCACTTTGAAAAACTGAACAAAAATACAATGAATTACGAAAGTCTTAGTATAGTAATTAAAGAAAAAGAAGGAAAAAAATGTATCCATGCGATTTATCGGCCGCCAAGACTAAATATATCAGAATTCATAGAGGAATTGGACAGAAATCTAAAAAATGAGAGGGAACTTATAGTACTAGGTGATATCAACATCAATATCAATGACTCCTCTGACTTACAAGCTAGAAGGTACATCGAAATGATGGCATAAAAAGGCTTAGCCAACACAATTTTCCAATGCACACGAATCGATATAAATGCAGGAACAGCTTCGCTAATAGATCATGTATTTGTGACAATATCGAAGAAAGACATCACGTCAGCAATCATTGAAACGGACATATCTGATCATTTTGCAACATTTTACTCTACAAGAATGGCAGAAAAGCCTGTTGACTTCGAAAAAAAGTCCTTAAAAATAAGTCAACACAAAGTGAACCAGCTAATTGAACAGACGAATTGGGAACAACTGTGTGAGGAAAATGATGTTGAAGTTCTTTATAACAGCTTTGTGGGCAAAATGAATCAGATATATACACAATCGGCATTCGTACAAACTCGCAGAAAAAACCGTAAAAACAAACCGTGGATAACACCTGAGATAACTGGGCAATGCAAGCGAAGAGATGAACTCTACAGGAGGTGGAAAAGTTGTCGACTAAACAGGAGCTATGAAGTAGAGTACAAGCTCTTCCGAAATGCGGTTAACACTAACATCCAAATTGCCAAATCGAACTTCTATAGAATAAAATTTGCAAACTCTAGAAATGACCCCAGAAAAACCTGGAATGTGTTAAATGAAGTTATGGGAAGAAGAAGACGTACAATAGATGAGGTCATTGCTAATAACTTCCCGGCCGACAGAAATTCAAATATGTTGGCTGAAGAATTTGCTCATAAATTCGCAAATCAAGCATCAAAAATTGTCCATGAATGCAACCACAAAACATGGAATCAGCAAAATCGTATTGTTGCCCAATCCATGTACGTAGAAGAGGCATCGGAAGCAGAAATCTATAGAATGTTGTGCCGCCTTAATACAAATAAGGGTCCAGGAGAGGACAATATAAGAGCGATTGATCTAAAACTAAACGCAAGATATTTGACTCCAATTATTAAAGTCATACTAAACAGAAGTCTCAGTCAGTGCTGCGTCCCGAAGCTGCTAAAAACTTCAATAGTGCGACCGATTTTTAAAGGCGGTAGTAAGAGCAATACTGAAAACTACAGACCAGTTGCTATTTTATCGGTTGTAGATAAATGCTTGGAGGAAGTTGTGGTACGCCGACTTACCAATTTTGTTGAAAAGCATAAGATTATACAAGCGAACCAATATGGCTTTCAAAAAGCTAAGAGCACTGGGAAGTTATTGGCAGAGTTAACAAATTTAGTTAACGTAGGCCTCAACAAAAACCATCATGTCTTAGTCATGTTTATTGACTTTAGCAAGGCGTTTGACACTTTGAGCCACGAAAAGATTGTAGATGCGCTGAATAGGATTGGAGTAAGAGGAGATATGGGGAGGTGGATGAAAAATTACCTTTCGGAAAGAGCAATAAGGGTTAAAGTAATGAATGCTCTGAGTACAGAAAGGAAGACCTCTTATGGTGTGCCACAAGGCTCCAAACTAGGACCAATCCTGTTTATTCTCTTCACAAATGAACTACTTAGAGTCTTCAATCATGGGGTCGCTTTTGCCTACGCAGATCATATTGCAATTGTTGTGATGTACAAGTGCCTCAAAACCGCAATATCAAGAAGGCAAGAGGAGTTCGACAAGGTAGCGCAATGGTGCCACGATAATGGACTGGTAATTAATGCCGAAAAAACAAAGCTAATGCATATACGTACACCACAGCAGCCCCAATATAATATAAATATTTGCTTCCGGAATGATGCGTGTCCGGATACAAAAAGAAGTGAAGCGGTTGAGATAGTAAAAACAATTAAGTACCTGGGAGTTATTATCGATGATCACTTCATATGGCATGAACATATCAACAAACTGCGCCGAAACTTAAACAGTGCTATATTCGCCATAGCTTATCTGAAAAGGTACGCAACCACAGCAGTACAGCAGCAAGTACATTACTCACTCGTGGAGTCGCGCTTAAGATATGGAGTATTAGCATGGGGAAATGCATCAAGAACACACATCGAAAAGCTAATCAACCTCCAACGTCGCACAATTCGAGCTATTAATACAAGTAGTTTTCATTTCAAGGTTCTTGATGTAACCAACATATTCAAGATGACTGCAGCATTGGAGTACTACAATGACAAGCGATTTCAAGAACCAATCAGCCACACACTAAATACCAGAAGCCGAGCACAAGGACTTCTTTACATCCCAGAAGTAATAAACACCTACGGCAGAAGACAACTGAGTCATGCGATACCGTCTTTAATAAACCGCCTACCAGCAGAACTAAAGACCATCCAAAACTTTAAAAAAAGGAAAAAACTTCTAAAAAAATACTACTTACACCTAACTTCTTCTTTTAATAATGTTTAAATTGCTTACGATGTTATGTATTATTATTAATTTCTTCTTAATGTTATATTTACTTCACCCTTTCTCTTACTTTCACTTTCATGAACCTAATTTTTTGTAGAAAACATTCTTATATAATATGTATACTTAAATACTTCCAAACTTTTAAACGAAAAACCTCACATTTAACTAACCACCTGCAGATAAGCATTAAGCTTCGCAGGTAGCACGAATATTGTAATGATTTTAGTTGAAATAAAATAAACAAATACAAATACAAAAAATACAAATACCACGGCCACCCCGTGCCGTGAACAAGATTTGTTTTACGCTATAGGGATGTTAACCCTAAGCGCAACCCCCAACCTGGAGGGTCAGGTTCCTCTTTCCCCAGGAACAAGGGTCGGGTCGCTGCACACATTGGTTCACTACCTGGCGGGTGTGAGTATAGCTATCCAGGGGAGGCCACGCGGAGGCTGTGTGTCAACTTGGATTGAGCAGGGACAGAGATCGAAGCTGGCGTTTGCCAAGTTAAACGCGATCAACTTCTTTGCTCTGTTTGCTCGCTCCCTTCTGCGAAAAACGCAAAAACAAAAAAAAAAAAAAAAAAGACTACAGGGCCCCTTACATCCTAAAATAAGATCGTACATAGTTGATTTGCCAATAGCTGCGTTCGTTCATTTTTACTGCCCCGAAAAGGATTCACCAGGAATTCCATAGTCTTCGATCATCCACCGGGATATCTAGAGCTCATTAATTAAACTAAAGTAGGCAGCTACATGACGGAAACCTAAGCTGGAACCCTTGAAAAGACCTAAAAGATCCTCTAATCAATATTTACTGCCGCATCATTTACGTTCGTATAAAATATGAGGAGTCCAGGTTATGGCACAAGGAATCTGATTAACTCTATCATTGACGTCAACCTCGGGGTGCGAACATATTCTGATACATAACTCGCAATCACCCTCTTATACGTTTTTGTATGTACGGGGATAGATGCCATAGTTTCTATGGCAGTAACCTCTCTGTTATTAGTTTCGAGTCCCATGAATGGTTTTTATCGCCCATTAGCTTCGTTCAGTACGGACTTAATCGTCTAATGGTGTTTTCAGGACCGATTTCTGTTGGAAAATTAATCGAGCGAGTTGTAATATGCTTTTGCCTACTAGTAATTGGATCCATCGTAGTAAGGTCCATCTCCGTCAAGTCAGGATTATTTCGTCGTCCGACGAGGACCACGAAATTATTGATTTGCACTCTGTTTGAACCATTACAATAGCTGTAAATAGCAATTTTGCTCTTTCCAAACAACGCACTATTCCTCATTCCTTATTTCTCAATCCTCACTCCTAATGCCAATACGCAATTGATTTCGTTCGAATAATCGTACTGTGATTTTAGGTACATATTCGTTTTATTTTCCAATTTCCTACGAATGTGGTGCGTTGTGGCGTAAGGTCGCCGGGCTAATGAGCATTGGGTTAGACTCCAACGAATTCAATTATTTCCACATTGAATTGCGTTGGGCTAGGTAGTGTTTCGCGGCACGTGACCGGCTAGTTGGTATCGGGTCTGTAAGTCGGGCGGTGTGCGGGAAGATTTCGGTTTAATTGCTGTTTCACGATCTGGTTTATTGCTAATAATGCAATTGAATATTGTGGAATTTTATGTCGTTGATTAGAGAGTTATCTAGTGGATCGCTCGATTGTTGTTTTGAAACCAATTAAATGCGATGCGGCATTGAGTAATTGCATATGTACGCATGTTCGAAAAATGTATTTTGAAGTGGCATTTAAGCGGGTTATCAATAGCGGTGGAGCTGAAAATTAGTGAATTACAACTGCTTGAATGGATAGCTTTTTGAGTATTGTAGCCGAGCATGGTGTTAGAATTTAGAGGGCAATTTTGGGAATCCCAAGGATTCGTCCATATTGATATCAGTGACTGGAAAAGGCTTACAGTGCTTGCTTCTGTTATGATGAAATGCTACGAGAGAGACAGCAGGGAAAAGGTGAATTGGTTACCACAGGGGTTCCCAAAGTGTGCGCCGCGGCGCCCTGTTGCGCCGCGCCGTGAGTTAGGTAGATTAAAAGATAATAATTATATTAAAGATAAAATAAGCTTCGCGCTGCTTGTAAACTGAGTTTTTAAACATACCTTACTTTGCCTCTCTTTTGACACAACAGTCCAGCGAGAACGAGGTAAATAAAAAAATGTCCAACCTGCGACCTGCACAATGCGTTTTTTTCAAATCTCAATATCTGTACTTAAGGAAGCGTTTGTTGAACAAAGAGGTATAAACCGCAGAGGCATGTTGGTTGAGGCTCAGGTCCACCCCGAACTGTGGCGACCGTTAAGTAAGTAAGTATCTTTTTCAAATAGCTAAAGTAGGGCGCCGTGACGAAATACTAAACTTGTAAGTGCGCCGCGGGCTGAAAAAGATTGGGAACCTAATGGTTTCATCTGACTTTTTGATAAATCAATTTCAGCTAGAATGATTAATTTTGTGCTCTGCAGCTGAAATGTTAAAAAAGCCCAATCCGGAAATCCTCCCTTATCTTATAATTTTTCCCTCTCCCCTGGTGGCGCTAAAGTCCGAGGTGTACCTTGGCCTCAGCTAACAAGCGTCTTCAGACAGCACCTTCTGTAGCCTGGTGTTTCCAGTGCCGCACTCCTAGTTGTTTAAGGTTCCCTTCCATCTGTATGCGCCACCGTAGATGCGGTCGTCCTCTGCTGCGTCGTTATCTATGGGTTCTATGGGTTTTCTTTGAGCTTATCATGGCCAGCTATCTTAAACGTTAGATTCGAAGGCGACGTACTAGGCTGATGTCGTTTTATAGCCCGTAAAATTTTTAGTTGGATCTTCTCCTCCAAACTCTCCAAACGACCAAGGGTCTCCTCACCTGCTTTTGTTAAAGTCCAGGCCCGGGATGATTAGGGTTTTTTGGAGCGCAACATTGGCCTGTAGAGAGGGGGCTCTACTTGTGGATTGCCTCTTGAGTCCAAGGAAGTAGCGGTTGGCAAGAGTAGTTCTGCGGTTAACCTTAGCGCTGCTTTGTCGCTGGTCATAAATGACACAAGGTGGACGAAGTTCTTGACCACTTTGAAATTATAGCTGCTGAGATCCGTCTTATTCTTAAGATCAATGAGGACAAAACGAAATACATGCTGTCAAGCAAAAACCAATCTCTCCTTCCCCCCCCCCCCCCCCCCCCCCCCCCCCCCTTCGGTGATCGCCTTCATAAAAATTAGTGCGTGAGTTGCGGCATCTATGCGGGAAACATATCTTCGTTTACAACAAACAAGGTAAGAAGGTAAAAAGCAAATTGTAGTGAAGTACAAGGGTTGGGTGTGTCGGCCGTATTCATGCGTCATATTTTGCAGAATAAACCGATGGACAGGGCAAAATACAGAAGTTTCAAGACCTTGCAGCTGCAGCTGGTTAGCTTCAACGATCCAAGGCGTTGAAGCAGCGACACTCCAGCTGTCACAACCTTAGACAAAGCTTACATTTTTGCTGCTCACTTCGTGGCCACCTTGCAGCTTCCAGCGTGCACTTTGTTGCCGTCTGTATTAGAACACGTCACTCACTCAACATTCGTTCAACATATTTACTTTCGTACTTGTACAGCTATAAGCATCCACAAAGACCTCGGCATACATACATAAATCCGCTGGTTCAAATGGCATTTCCCCAATAGTCCTGAACAGATGTTCTTCTAGACTGGCAAAACCATTGCATATGCATCTTCACCTTTTCTATTATTCTGTACTCTTCCGAGAAGGGAGATAACAGCATTTGTCCAGCCCACCCCAAAAAAAAGGCAAATCTTCTTCTCCCTCCGACTACCGGATCATTACACAAACGTCACTTCTCAACAAGGTCATGGACACGCTGATCAACCGTAAGTTATTGAAATATCTTAATCGCGGAAGATCTTCAAAGACCGACTTTATTATTTCCATTGTAACAAATCCACTGGAGACTTATATTCTTATAATGTTTGTCACACAACCTGAACGGAGAGCAGATGGATTGCGTCGTATATGTACCTTCACTTTTCTTCAGGGGTGGTTGTCCTAGATAGGAGGAGAGGAACTCAACAGAATTTTTACGTTGGTTGTAGTTCCCAGCAAACGTTCCGTGGCATTATGGTGTCCTATTAGAATCGCACACACAGAGTATGAATTTGAAGTGACCATATAGCGACACGGGATCGAATCCCGACACAGCCATGTCATCGAATGTGTTTTCACGGTGTTTCTCCTCAGCGGGGTTCTGACAAAACCCCCTGTAGTAAAATTGTCATGAAAAGCTTCTCGAAATTCGCCGTTCGGAACCGGCAATAAACTGTAGGTCCCTCTCACCTATGAGAAAATTAAATCACACACAACATGGGTGATTGAGAGAAGCTCGGCTCAGGTCCTTCATGGACTGTAACGCCAACATACATACATACATATAGCGAGAGTGGTATGCCTTCATCAGTATTTTTGATCACTTCCCATTCACAACACAATTGAATGGGAAGTATTGTATGGTATTGCACAATTTTCCTTCGTAGGAGTTGCATTTCTTTCAAGTGCGTTGCGTTTCTAAGCAAGTGAAAGCAAATCAGCTACACTGGATATGTCGAAAACATTTGGCAGGGTTTGGCACGAAGTCCTTTTGTCAAAAATGCGTGCTTTTGGAATCGATGAGTCTTTTCTTCAATGAATTAGAAACTACCTTTCGAACCATTCAGTTCAAGTTGTTTTGGACGGAATCAAGTATGACATCCACTATTTGAATGCTAGTGTTCCCCAGGGCTCATTTTTATTAATGAACTCTTTCTGTCACTTCCTTGACGGCAGTACCCTCAGCTTCACTTATTCGTTCAGTGCTTCACGACCCTGCTTTTTCAAAAGGGATCTCAACTAGCTTGTAGTACTCGTATAGCACTGTAATCATCTAGCAAAAGTACGTTGTAATAAGAGGGGCTTGTAGGTTGAAGCTTACCCCGACTTCAGCACCATCTAGGTATGTTGTCTACGCTTACGTTATCTTTAGTGCTCCAAGAAGGTCTGAACCCATAAGCCAGAGCTTCCCTACATCCGACACTATAAGTGGAACTTATTCAATCCTTTTCGATGGGTTCAAGGTGGTACACAGGCATGCTTTACACCTCAAAAATGATTGCGTATTCTTGTAACACAGCATGGTGGTCGTTGACATCATAAAACAATTGCTCGATTTGGTACCATTACCATTTTACTGTTGACCCCTATCCCACTAGTGATTTCTTTTTGTAGGTTGAACAGGATCGACCGACAGAATTTTCCATGTTCTCATACAGTTGCAATAGGGCGTCACATTACACCAGACTAGTAGGTTTTTAGAGCGCCGTGATGCACGATGAGCGAGTTCGGGTCCCGATAACACCAACGCAATCGAATGTTTATTTCGCGGCGTCCCTTCTCGGCTGGGTACTGGCAAAACCTCCTCGTAGTATAACTTACCATGAAAAAGCTTCTTGACTCACGCCTTCCGGAATCGGTATTAAACTGTAGGTCCCTTCCACCTGTGTGAAAAATAAATCACACACAACATGGGTGATTGAAGAGAAGCTTGGCGCTGGTCCTCCATGGGCTGTAACGCCAATAAAAGAAAGAAGAAAGAATATGGTTTTGGAAACTGTCGTTCTTATACATTTACTGGTGTGTGCAAGTTCAAGATGTATGGATCAAATGTAAAAACGCATATAGCCCAACAAGCTAGCCATCATAAAATCTTTTAGTGCGTATCTAATGGACGGTTACAATAAATATTCAGCCAACCATCGCACAGATCCTACGAATAAAAAAACAAATATGTATTTCCTTCACAATTTATCATCTCAAGGCTCGAGCATATCTGTCAAATCGTCCATCCCAACCAATCGTTATTTAAATAATCCTCAATCGTCATATCCCCAAACACACTATAAATAAAATCGATTCGACCCGAACTGAATGAAGGAACTTCCTACCTAAGCCCTATTTGTGTAAATTATCGACCAAACTGGATCTCGAAACATTTTATTAGGCTTAGGTAGCTTAAGAGCTCACACAACGATCAACCGAAACATGGCGACTAGAATACGAATACCATAGGACACACCCAATGATCCAGGATTGAATCGAAAACGAAAAGTGTTTCTATCCCACTTCAAAATCGTTAATTTAAAAACCTACAAATCTACATCTGTTCCGATGTAGCCTACTTACTGAATGGTTGTACGAGTATGCATACTCAGAACGACTGTGTCTCGCATCCGTATCCGGCTCCGTTCGGGATGGGGGAAAAATAGGGGCTTCCTGCCGCTTCGTGAATAGAAATAATTCCATACGTACGCTGAGCAAATATTTTATTCGATAAAAAGGGTAAAGTGTTCAGAAAATGTATCATTTCCGGTAAGAAATGGAAAAGGATTTACGGATGAGTTACCTTCGGGAATCCTTGTATTAACCATCCGCTGAAATATTTGATATTATCCGCAAACACAGAAGCACTCGTCTTTGCTTCGTCGACTGTCGACGAGTGTATACGAGTAAGTGGCCTATGTAGCCGTACGGGTATACGAACACCATAGATGCTGACGTATCCGTGGATAAAAGGATTGTGGGCTTAAGGGATGCAAAGATGTGGGATTAAATGTGCCATAGAATGATTGAAGTCCGGGTATTTGCGCTTCTCTGGAGATGTGTATAAATCTTCTCGTGACCTTACCTTTCGGGAACGATGTAAATTTGCAAAATTCCGATTCAAATGAAATGCTTGACTGACTCAGCTACTATGTATAACTGAATAAAGTGTGCATGCATTGGCTAACTAGCTGCTTGGTTAACATGTCAATCGGATGTGATCGATCTTTAGTTTTGACTGTTAAAACGGAGACGGCGGAAAGGACTCAGATTTTCAAATTCCTTGTTGTTGTTACGAGTAGTTTGACGGACAATATTTGCATTCAATTTGTTTCAAAGGCTTAAGTCGATTGTTTCAGTTTTTCTTTATATTTGTTTTGGAGTAGTTTGAATAGTGATAAATGTAAGAGCTTAGGGCTGGCTGAGCTGCCATTAATATTAGCTTAAATATATGGACTGAAATGAATTTGGCTTTTGGACCGAAAGGATTTAATGGGTTCTTCATTACTCTAAGGACATGAGGATAATATAAGGATATTTTTCACATTCAGGGAAATATGCTGAAAGGCTTTGTATAGGGTCTTCCAATAAGGGCTTCTGAACTTTAACATCTGACGGCGGCCATACCGTTGAAGATACATCATGATAAAATTGTTTTATCAAAATGCTTGTTCTATTCTGGTAATGTTCCGCGCGCTTCGCCCATTTTACGGTCGCCATAATCGTCTGCAGTGCGGTGGATAAATTTGAGTCCACTCGTTCAGTAAACGATAAACCAACATCCGTACGTCATGATTATCAGCTTGGGCTGAGTTGGATATTATGGACTCCAACGACATGTGTGGCTACGAGCAACGCCACTTACGCCACATTGGAAATTCTGCACGAGCGATTCGAGGGCGGGTCATTTCACGTGGAGGTGATGTGAACTGGCCACAGAGCTCGAGCGATTTGATACCGTTAGACTTTTTTTGTAGGCTTTTCTGATGTCGGAGGTCTATGCGAATAAGCCACAAACTACAGCGGCCCTCAAAGCCAACATAACCCATGCCATCAGCTAAATTCAGTCTGGTATATGCGTCAGAGTCATGGAAAATTTGACGTTACGCATGCGCGGCACCCAGAGAAATGGCGGCAGACATTTGAACGATGACCTTTCAAACAAATAAAACACTTCGATGATATCTTGCAGATGATTTGATTTGTTTAAATGTAAGAATAGGAAGCGCATAAGGAAAGACCCTGTAAGGACCCATTTTAAGGACATCAATCATCAAATTTCCTACACAGCTTCTGTTATTCGATATAAAATTTAGCAGACAACCAACTATCCCTTATTGGGCTTATGCAACTTAGTCTTTGATTACCTTCAAATCGAGCCATATTTATTCAAAATAGTGATGCAAAACGTCGACAAAGTCATGAGGGTATTTACCCATTCCATCCATACTCGCAGTAGAGAAACTCGCAACCAATCCGTTTCGTTTCAAGCTTAATACTTTCCTTGAAAGTTCTCGTTTTTGATTAACATTATCAAATATTTTCCCGTATATATGTATCTCATTGTTAGTTCCGTTACGAAACCAGATATTAAATCGCTCTGCTGTATATATGTATATTTCGCCCAAAGAGATCGAATCCTCAAAGATTAATTGGAGCAAACATTCGGCCACAACTCTTCGTTGTAATCTTCATCCTGTTGCACCTTTGTATGCTCGCAATTCGGGTTACGAACACGGTAAGCTTGTTGCTTGCTTGCTTTCTATACAACCTAAAAATCTCTCAACCATTACATACGCCGATTCAATTAAAATTTGTTTACTACTGCATCTCAACACAAGCTCCAATTGCTACGAGTACTGTTGACGTGCCAAGTAGCAACTTGGGCTAATTCCATTGAGATGAGCGCACCATGTTGCCATAGAGGTCAATAATATTGTTCTCCTATACACAAGTCCTTACTGGCAATGAAATACAAATCAGCTCCATACCCAACGGTGATCCTTATATTGGGTTGGTGTAAGGAATTCCTATCCGAATAAATATTTATATGCCGACCGTAAAACACTTGCAATTCACATTCAGTGCTAATATATGGATGTCCGCACGACGTCTGTTCGGCGAAATATCTCCGGAACAGGATGAGGAAAGATGTTGTTCAGCAGCTTGGAGATACCGGTCCATACTACCATCGTCTGTGCATATGGAGTGATGGTAAATATTGAAAATACAATATATAAACTACGACGCAACCTCAACAAGCAATTGACTCCCCAGGTAGATGGGCGGTAGTCGCCCTCATACCCGCCGAGCAAACGGATTAAATAGAACCAGAATGTGAGAAGGCGAATAGAGGATTCAAGGGATAAACCTTTCGTAGTATTTACATTTCATTACGTTGATTTCATTATAACTGCTAACGGCTCTGTATGCAGGTGATTCTCTATGATCTACATTCCACCCGTGCTCGTATATGTATCGTTGGCAAAATGGAAAAGAGGGAAGCTTAATTGGAATTTGGCACGGGACAGTCCCAGCTGCGAGGCGTTAAAGGTTAGGTGGCTGTGTAACGAGGAAGTCGAGTCACAAACAGACAGAATCGTAATTGACTACATTATGAGCCAATAGTCGAGCATGCCTTACGTTCGGAAATTAATTGGATTTTAATGTGTGTACGCTTCCAGAGAGCGGACGAGATGTATTATCGGGTTATAGCTGGCAGTATAATGCCGAGTACAAATCAATGAGATTGGCATCCAATCGTTCAACTGACTACGGATAGATGCTGTTGCTAATTTTATTTATTGGCATCATATAGGGTGCTGCAAGCTATAAACATTAGTCGGATAGACGTTAAAACAATTGGGAAAGGGACATGATATGCGGGACTATTGCGTGAGACTTTAAGGATTTCGGTATTGGCTAGTTTTATGTATTTCTCACGCGAGATTAAGGGATATTAACACATCCTAAAGATTGGACTCTAAGTACCGAATTTCAGGCTGGTGGAGCTAATTTTCTTATCATCTACTTTTAGAGTCTGTAGCCTAAACGACTGACCCCATTATTTAGCAGGCATACAGCGCAGTTTATTGCTTTTTGATATGATTACATAGAGATGAAGGCGATCGAAGTTCATAGGAAATCTTGATCAATTAAATGGAATTTGAGCCCGCTCTACAACCCGTACAGTTCGTTGTTGAATGTTCTCTTACAGATGCCATTAACGCAAAGAGAACCGAAAATTCCACGAATAACTTTTCTCTCAAAAGACCAAGACCTTCCTTGTCCGTTTTCAATAGCGTCCATTCTTCTGCGCCATAGAGCAGGATATGGTAAAGTTTCATATACAGTCTTGGTATCTCGAGAGAGGGCTCTATTGCTCAATTGCCTCTTGAGCCCGAATAAACAGTGATTGGCAAGACAATATTTTGTTATAGTTACACCCGCACTCATGGCTAAGGCCTTATCACGTTTGAACGTTGTGCGAGCGAAGGTAACAGGGAGTGGGAGACTTTCGTTTAGGTTTACACACAACCTGAACGCAGTGCAGTGGTTTTGGGTCGTAGATTTTCGTTCACTAATCCCAGGGGTGGTTTGTCCTAGATAGGACGCGAGAGCTGACCAGATTTTCGCGTTGGTTATAATTTACAGTAATTCGTTCATGCACGAATTTCAATTGACCATTCACATTCTGCCATCCGATTTGGGTATTGATGTTATTGTCCCAATTTATTGCGGATTCGAGGTAGATGAAGTCCTTTACTGCCTTTCAGTTTTTGCTAACTATTGTGACGTTCTACCCGAGACGTTTTGTCCTCATTTAACGCCAGACCCATTTTAGCCGCCTATATTTTAATGCCAGCACACGCCCCACTGACGGCCCGCTGCGTTCGACCAATCACGTCGAGATCATCCGCGTAAATTAAGAGGTGAACGGACTTTTAGAGATCGTGCCTCTAGTGTTAACCTGTGAGTTTTGCGCGATCTTCTTAAGTAAAATGTTGAAAAAGTCACATGACAGTGATCGCCTTGCTTAAAACTTTTTTGACATTAAAGGCCTCGGTGAGCTCGTTACCCACCTTGATGGTGGGTAACTTACATAATCTCACGAGCTTGGCAGGAATGTCAAATCTAGACATGGCACTAGAAAGCTCGTCTCTATATACGCAGTTTTATGCGACCTTGAAATCGACAAATATGTAGGTGGTGAGTATCGATTTGCATTTCTTGGGCCTTTTTCAGAATCTGCCGCAGTGCAAAGATCTGGTCTATCGTGGACTTTCCTGGCCTGAAACTACACTGATAAGGACCTACAAGCTGATTTACGAACGGTTTCAGGCGTTCACACAAAACGGCAAGGAGCATCTTGTATGTGATGTTAAGGAGACTGATCCCTCGGTAGTTTCTTGCGGAGCAGAAAAACGACACGGAGATTCCAGTCATGGCACATGTTTTCCTCCGACCATGTATTACAGATCAGCAGGTGAATGCGCCCTACCAGCTCATCTCCAGCCGCTTTATATAGCTCAGCAGGAGGGGCGTCTGCGCCGACGGCTTCAACAGTTTTAAGGTTAGAAATTACCACGATAATTTCATCTAGGTCGGGTGAACGGAATTCTCTTGCATCTTCGTCCGTTGCGAATGGTTCATTCAGCGGTATTATATCTTTCGTGGCGGTTGAACAGTCTACAGAAGTGTTCCTTCCATATTTTCAGCATCGACTGTGACTCTACTACCAGTTTTTCGCCTTTATCCCTACATGCTTCTGCTGCGACTTTCGTAAAATGTTCTTTTGTCATTTCTGTGGTAGCATCTCTACATCGGAGCACCGTGGCGCAGTGGGTAGTGTGTTGGCTTCTGACGCCGATGACACGGGATCGAATCCCGACACAGCCATGTCATCGAATGTGTTTTTCACGGTGTTTCTCCTCAGCGGGGTTCTGACAAAACCCCCTGTAGTAAAATTGTCATTTAAAGCTTCTCGAAATTAATCGTTCGGAACCGGCAATGTAGGGACTGTAGGTCCCTTTCACCTATGGGAAAATGAAATCACACACAACATGGGTGATTGAGAGAAGCTCGGCTCAGGTTCTTCATGGACTGTAACGCCAACATACATACATACATACATACAAATAGAACTCACTCTCACACTATTTTATATTTATTTTTGCTTTCATTTTTATTTTTGTCTTGTTTTATTAATTTTTTGCATTGTATTAACGCTAACACCATTTCATAAGTTTGTACCCCCTTAAAAGACTTTGTCTTAAATGTACAATGTATCTGATAAACAAATAAATTAAATTAAATTCTTAATATCTTCATTCGTACCTTGGTTACTGTAAGTTATACACGAGCGTCACTGTATTATAATTCATTTATTTATATGAAAATGCTACTTCGAGTAGCTTACAACGTGTATGTCTTAAGTAGGGTTAAGGTTAGGACGACGTGCACAAGTGATGACGATTGCGTACGTTAGATGTCTTTCGAGGTATGGTGTTTAGTGGTTGTCAAATGGCTAAGGTAATACCACATTGCAGTTACAACAAGCTAGTGATCCGAGTCGATGTTGGCTCCTCGGAAGGTTCGTTCATCTATGATGCTGGAGAAGTGTCTGTCGTTGATCGCAACGTAATCAATCTGGTTGGTGGTCGACTGATCAGGTGATCAGGTGGTCGACTGATCGGTTCCTTTGTGGATGTTGAGATGCGGGAATCGTGTGCTAGCTAGAAGAAGATAACGTCACCCTAGGAAATCAAGTAGCCTTTGTCCTTTTTCGGACGTGGTGTCGTGTAGGCTATACTTCCTCGTGATCGACTTAAATATATCCTCTTTGCCCAATTTCACATTCAAGTCTCCTAGTACTATTTTTGAATCGTAGCTGGGACTTTGGGGCATAGGTTCTGTCTAGGAGATCGTAGAAGTCATCATTAAGTCTATCGCCCTTTTCTTCGGTTGGCACGTGAACGCATGTTAAGCTTATGTTCCCGAATTCAGCTTTGATGCGAATTATTATGAGTCTTTCGCTTACATCGCGAAAGCTTACGACATTTTGTCGGAATCTTTCTCGAATAACATTGTTGTTCTCCTTCTAAGAATTCCCGTAGTAGATATCGCAGATTTTCATACGTCTTTTGTCTCCTCCATCCCATCGCACTTCTTGAAGAGCAGTTGATTGATTGCTTGCACCTAGTCTTTTAGAGGACCTCACATTCCAGGTGCAGAGTCGCAAGTCATTTAGGCGTTTTCAGGGGTCGTCAGCATTTTGTCCGTCCGTATCCGAGAATTGTGGTTGCTTCGCAACAATTAATTTTTTCTGTAATAGGGATGACACCTCTAAGCACCCAACCTAGAGGGCCAGGTTCATCTTTCCCCCGGAACAAGGGGTCGGGTCGCTGCACACATTGGTTCACTACAGGACGGATGCCGGGGCAGCTATACAGGGAAGGCCACGCGGAAGCTGTGTGTTAACTTGAATTGAGCAGGGACAGAGATCGAAGCTGGTGTTTGCCATGTTAAATGCGATCAGCTTGTTGTTGTTTGCTACTGTTACGACTATGTAGTGAAATGCGAGCTCAAATGCAATTAATCTTTCTATTAATACAATAAATGCGTACAATCTTACTAAATCACAAATCATCATTGTCGGATGAAAGAGGTGTGCCTCCAGCTGATATCTATACACTTTCATTGTATAATTCGCTCCGTGATTAGTTCCCAAGGGCAAAGTCAATAAAAAGACAAAGTAGATAACCACTAATGGAACGAATAGATTCGTACAACTGACAATAACCTTAATAGAGAGCTTTCTAGCTCGCTTGTCCTTGAAATGGTAATGAAGGATTGAATAGTGGTCCTCCGTTTGACGGAGTATCTGTCTCTTCCTCACCAAGCAATCCGCTTGATGATGATGGTAATGATGAAATAATACTCAGTCCCCAATTTTATTTGTTTATTTAATTTCCACTTGCCACTGTCGATGCCGCCAGCGCACAAGTGATAAGGCGTATGAGGGCAGCCAGCCCAGATACCCCAATAAAATATACGGATCCTGCCCACTTCCCCATCAGCTAGCAAGCAGATGAAAGAAAAAAAAAAGGGCCGGGTCGACGCTATTTTATGAGTGAGCATTGCCCAGCTTTTCTATACCTATAAGAGTCAGGGGTTGTATGATAAGGCGTATGCGTACTATTCCAAAGTGATGCGGTGCTCGTCTGTATTTGATTGTCGACCGGCATCGAATCAATATATTTTGCCCGCTGCTAAGCCAAAATGAGGAGCAAGGGTCGATAATTTATGGAATCTTGCTTGCCTGGATGCCTGTCATAGACGTAGGTTGAAGGGCTGATACGACATCCTGGACACGGCTATTTTTAGGTGAATTTCGAAAGACACGTATCTCCTTCAAATCGACTGTGCTCACGGTGTCAGTAGATTCTTTTCTTTTCTCTTTTTTCGCCCTATCACCGGTTGAACTCGAAAGTATGTGGGGGAAACTGGTATGGGATGGTGCGTCCCATTCCAATTTTTTTTTTTTTTGTTTTTAATTTTTTCAGGTTTCTGTTCGGCAAAGGCTGTCAATTAATTTCTCGAAAAAAAAAATTAATTAAAAATAGAAATGCCTCAAGCTGACAACGAAAAGTAGGGGTTTTCGTAACGCTTTGCACTCAATATGATAATAATTGATCAAACGTCCGTTTGCGGGGTTCGGAGTGGTTGTGATACTGCTCGAGGGTCATGAGATGAGCCAATAATGGAGGGTGGATTTTTCAAATGAAATTACAAGCAGAGGAGTTCGGTTCGTGCTGCTGATGGCACTTCTTGACAGTTACAGTGGTTTGAGGCAGCTCTTCTTCTCTGGTGGCCTTATAGCCCATGAAGGACCAAGGGAGTTTGTTAGTGATAATTGAATTTGTTATGAAGGCCAACGTGTCGAATCTGATTTGGACATTTTATCTTTTTCTCAGTCAATTTTATCCATGTGATTATTCACATATAAGAGCATGAGACTAGTGGGGATGACGCCACAACTGTTTTACTGAATGTACGTAAAAAAAATGCATTCACCTATTGACCATTAACTTAATAGTATCACCGACCAACATGATTGCAATAATGTTTTCATCAATTACCAGCCCATGTCTGCGCAGCTCCTTGCAACTTGCTTTAACTCTGCAATTCATTCCGTTCAACAATGACCTTAATGGCTTTAATCAATTAATTCCACGGAAAAGAAAAGAAAAATAACGAGATACTCTCCCTGCAACAAACTATGGAACCAGAACCAAAAAAGGGGGAAAAAAATGAACAAGTAGAAAACGATGAGAAATTTCCACAACCGAGTCATTAATCATGAGCTGAAAGGTTTGTTTTAAAATTTCCTGCTCTTGTTGATTTTCTTTTCTTCTCTCATGTCTTTGGTTTTTTCATGAAGCGATTGGGAGTCTGAAGCAAACAAGTTGCCACGAATTGTTTTCTGTTTTTTAAGTTAAATTTGAAAATAAGAATAAGAAACACGCAACAGCAAGTGATGCAATTGATTCGGAATTCAGGGGTTTGATTTAAGACTTTTGGAGATATATTCAACAGAATGCCTGAAACTTTGTTTAGTGGGTACGAAATTTCTCAGAAACTCGTTGGCGACACTGATCTAGTAGATGTTGATTTCGAGAGTGAATTTCTTAAAAGTTTCAATAGTCGAAGAAAAGTTACGCACAAAAAACGCAGCTGCTCTTAAAACCCCCTGTTATGTTTTGATAGGTAAGCTTGCGTTATTGATGATGTAGATTCAGACCAGACAATACGGCGAATCACGCTGCAGAAATCCGGCCTTACCCCGAAAAAAAAAAAAGCAGGAACCCTGAGATTATCCATTACACCATCGATCCGGCTCGCGAATTGCTTTCTGGTTGCGTAGGGTATAGCTGAGAGATTTCCCTATTGTTAGATTGATTTGTTTGATTGATGGTTCTTCTTTTTTGTTGTGAAGCATCACACACTATTTTTATTTTTTCATTACCGAGAGAAAAATATTCACGAAATAAACCCTGACTTGCACAGTCTACAACTAACTTAGCTAGTTCATTCTCCACCGTTCCTTTATCTGAGTTATCATGTGTTAACGAGCATGGCACTAGTGCGGCTTTCATGCGACAGAGAGAGTAGGTTATATAGCAACGTACATAACAAACTTTTACGCACCAACGAACACTCCAAGGTGTGTTAATTATTAATTAGGGTGTCGCTGCAACACACTTAAGTGTACAGGTAGAATTAGTTTACACACCATAAAACGTGTTATAGTTTTATTATGAATAAGTGTATTAATTTCGAAGATCAAACGTTTTAAGTAATCGATTTAATCTCATTTACACAATTCTGTGTGCCAAATGACACACTTATATGTGTTGTTTAACACATTTCTGTGTGTTGTTTAATACACTAGTATTTGCAGTGTATATCAATCTTATAACTTAGAAATAATAAAAACGTTTTCTTAAAAATAAGGAAATAATAAAAAAGGAAGATCTTAAAACCGATGTTAAGAAGGCGTATTCGTCTATATTCGCCGTAATTACACGGACCTTTCCTCTTATGGACAGGGCAAAAGATGTTTATGTTGCATTCATCGGGCATGCCTTCTTCCGATCATATTCTCCCTATCATCTCATTCCCAGCTGCTCTAAATATTTAAGGTATCGCTATCTTAACTTCGTCAAGGTCGGGTGAACCAATTTCTCTTTCATATTGGTCCGAGGTGAATGGTTCCTTCTGCCTCACAGCGGTATTTTGACTATCATCGCCGTTATACAGTATGCAGAAATGTCTTTCCGTATTTTTAGTATCGACTCACTGCAATGCTAGTGTGTTTAACAACACGTGTGTTCGACACACTTTTAGATTAAGTGTGTCACTTAACACTTATTCGTGTTAAAACTATAAGATGTTCTATTGCGTGTCATGAGTAAAGACTCTAATGACACCTTAAGTGTGTTGCAGAGAGAGACTTATTAATAACACCAAATAACACACTTGGATTAATCAATAAAGTAAAAGGGAAACTATATACAACCTTGACAGAAAGTAATTAGCGAGTCGGATCCATAGCTTAATGTTTAACACACTGGACTCTCAACCCAGTGTTACGAGTTCAAATCTCGATCTCCGCAACCACAAAAAAGCAAAGACATTCAACCTCTCCTTTTCCATTTTACATTGGTCATTCAAGCCGGATGGCATGATCATCAAGATGTTGCTTCGCAACAAGAAGAAACGAAAAATTAAATTAAACAAAAAACAAAGACAAATGTTTCGAGGCGACAAATGCTCAGAGAGTGAGGACTAGATGAGTCTTTTCTTTTTTTGTTCGTTGCGAAAAGTGTTGTTTGTTGAACATGGCAAGATTACATATAGTTGGAAATTTCTCTTTTTGAGTGCTTTCATAATAACACAATTTACATCGCATAAAAAAGAGGGCGCCGTGGCTCTGTGGTTAGTGTGTTGGACTCTGACGCATGATGAGCGAGTTCGGATCTCGAAAACACCAACGCCATCGTATATAGGTCTCTTTCACCTGTGTGAAAAGACACCTTTTGGTGTGTTGCAGTAACACACTTACCATTTGCAGTACTGTGAATCAACTAGTAAATGTCTGCTTTCACCCCTGCAGACTTATGCTCTGGCTTGCGAGCGTCTGTTCTGCTCTTCCGAGCGTCATTCTTGCGTTAATATCTCTCATCTCCTCGACCTCACACTCCTCCGGCTCCTTCTTTTTCCTCTTCACTTTTCCGTTCGTAGAGCTCGCGAGGGCATGGGCTCGGACATACAGGGTAAAGTTGTTGATTGCTCTCAACCTGGCCAGATGCCAGCAACGATCCCTGTTTAAATGCCCGGGTCAAGTTGACATACGGTCTCCTCGCGGCGCCGTGGCGCAGTGGTTAGGGTGTTGGACTCTGGCGCACGATGCGCGAGTTCGGATCCCGATAATACCAACGCCATCGAATGTTTATTTCGCGACGTTCCTCCTCGGCGGGGTACTGGCGAAACCCCCCGTAGTAAACTTGCCATGAAAAGCCTTCTGGACTCACGCCGTTCGGAATCGGCATTAAACTGTAGGTCCCTTTCACCTGTGTGGAAAAATAGCACACAACAAAGGTGATTGAGAGAAACTCGGCTCTGGTCCTTCATGGGCTGTAACGCCACCAAAGAAGAAAGTGCCTACGCTAAGGCTTAGGGATAAGGTTGTGGTTCTTGCTGTTATACTCTAACTGAACGCTCATGCAGTGCTAAATATGACTGAAAATTGGTACATCAATAAAATGGACTCTGATTTTTCTTTAAACGGAGGCTCAAAGCTGTCGTAATTTGGGTTTGTAAAAGAGTTTGCCAGTCGTTCTGAACGCTAAGTTCTTTATGCAAATTACAAACAGTCGATAGGTGTAATATTTTTGTGGTTTATCGTCCAAAAACTTTGCCAAGTTTTTTCCAAGGGCTTCCCGGCCCGCCAGGTTTTCACCATCAAGAGATTTTTTCAGCGATACAAACAAATGGTAGTCCGACGATGCAAGGTATTACTCGTTTCGTCCGGTTGTAGGAACTTATTATGGACGATTTGATTTACAGTCCTACCAAATATTCAGAATGACTTTATTTGTGATCAATCCAGACTTTGAAGTCCTTTATGGACGGCCTTTGACCATGATCGGTTGCGTCGCATATTTTTGTATTTAATACATTTCCCGTCGCTAACTCGATTCGTTGCCTCCATAACACCACATCCGACAACGGACTAAGGCTAATCGATTTCCTAGCGGGGCGTAAACTCCTTGTAGCAAGCACGCGATTCCCCCATGTCAACATCCACAAGGGTTCCCGGCGGTCTTTTGATCAATCGACCACCAACCAGATTGCTCACATTGCGATCGACGCCAGACATTCCTCCTGTATTCTCGACGTACGAACCTTTCGAGGGGCCAACATCGACTCGGACCACTACCTTGTTGTAGCCAAGGTACGAATGAGGATATCAAGAATGCTTAGGGGTCGAGTAGGACAACGTAAGTTTGACGTCGGAAAGCTTCAATCGCAAGAGACTGCCAGAATCTTTGCCGATCGTGTCTCCTCCAAGCTCTCTCAAAATCCGCCCACAGCAGCACAAACAATAGAGCAGGAATGGGCGCATTGCCAGAGCGCCCTCAGAGACGCTGCCTCAGAGGTGCTGGGTTTCAAACCGCAACCACCTCGAAAACCCTGGTTCGATGAACAGTGCGAACAAGCCCATGCAGCAAACCAAGAGGCATATAAAGCCATGCTGCCACGACGGACGAGAGCTGCTCGCGAAATCTATGAGCAGAAGAGAAGAATAGAACACACGCTTTTCAGAAGAAAGAAGAGAGAGCACGGAGAGCGTGAGATCGAGGAGATGGAGAGATGCTTCCGCAGGAATGACGCCCGTAAGTTTTACAATAAGGTAAAACGAACATGCCATGGCTACAAAGTCAGAGCGGCGGCCTGCAGGGATGAAAATGGAGAACAGGTTGTAGAGTTGCAGTCGATGCTGAGGATTTCGAAAGACCACTTCTGCAGACTGTATAACGGCGCTGATAGACAAGATACCGCTGTTAGGCAGAACGAGCCATTCGTAATGGACAACAAAGTAACAGAATTCAGTCCACCCGACCTAGACGAAGTCAAAATAGCGGTATCAAGACTTATGTAAGTCTAATAAAGCCGCGGGCGCAGGCGGTCTGTCTGCGAGCTTCTTAAGGCGGCTGGAGATGAGCTGGTAAGGTGCAAGCACCATCTCATTCGCAACGTATGGTCGGAGGAAAGCATGCCCGACGAATAAAATCTCAGCATCGTTTGCCCAGTCCATAAGCAAAGGAAACCCCTAAAACTGCGCCAACTATAGGGGAATAAGTCTCCTTAACATCGCATATAAGATCTTCTCTGCCGTATTGTGTGAATGCCTGAAACCGTTTGTGAATAACCTGATCGGGTCTTATCAGTGTGGTTTCAGGCCGGGTAAATTCACAATAGACCAAATATTTACGCTACGGCAGATCTTGGAGAAGACCCAGGAATACCAAATCGACACTCACCACCTCTACGTCGATTTCAAGGCTGCATATGACAGCGTGCATAGAGATGAGCTATTCAAAGCCATGTCTAGTTTTGATATCCCCGACAAATTCGTCCGACTGTGAAGGATGACAATGGAGAATTCTCGCTGCTCCATTAAGGTCGGTAATGAGCAAACCGAGACCTTTGATCTTAAAAAAGGGTTTAGGCAAGGTGACGCGCTGTCATGCAACTTTTTCAACATCGTGCTTGAATAGATCGTGCAAGAGTCACTGACCAACACAAGAGGTACGATTTATTTCATGTCTACTCAATTGCTTGCGTACGCCGACGACATTGACGTGTTTGGACGGACACAGCGAGACGTCAATGAGGCATTTGTAAGCATTGAGGTAGATGCGGCTAGGATGGGTCTCAAGGTTAATGGTTAATTTCGTCTAAAAGAGACGGACAACACCGACGTATTGGCCAGAACGTCACCATGGTCGGATATAACTTTGAAGTGGTCAAGGAATTCGTCTACCTTGGCTCACTGATGACCAGCGACAACAACACAAGCGCTGAGATAAAACGCAGAATCACTCTTGCCAACCGCTGTTTCTTTGGGCTCAAGAGGCAATTGAGAAGTAGAGCCCTCCCTCGGAAAACCAAGGTGACACTATATAAGACCTTAATCATCCCAGTCCTCCTTTACGGCGCAGAGGCTTGGACGTTAACAAAAGCGGATGAAGATGCCCTTGGTCGTTTCGAGAGGAAAATTTTGCGCACTATTTACGGTCCCGTTTGTTCAAACGGTGTATGGAGGAGAAGATATAACGAAGAACTGTACGGGTTGTACAGCGACATCGGCCTGGTACGACGTCTACGAATACAGCGTCTAAAGTCGCTAGGCCATGCAGAGCGCATGGAAAATACAGCTCCGACCCGAAGAGTCTTCGAATCCACTCCGGAAGGAAGGCGCGGTAGAGGACGGCCGCATCATCGGTGGCGCACGCAGGTGGAAGGGGACCTTAACCAACTGGGCGTGCGGCGCTGGAAACAGCTGGCCAAACACCGTGCCAGCTGGAGGCGCTTGTTGGTTGAGGCCCAGGTTCACCACGGACTGTAGCGCCACTCGATTCCTTGTGCTATACACCAAAGAATTATTTCTTGTCGGTCACTTCTACTTTAGTTTGGTACTTCTTGGTTGTACATTTGCTCTGCTCTACTCTGCGAGTTAACTGCACGTCAGGACCTCATTTGTATACGACAAGTTGGTACATAGCTGACTCTCTTAATAATTCCTTGTAGATTAATGTTGCTTCTGATGTAATATCTTTATTGGTGACCAAAGATCCTGTGGTGATTTATATTGCTCCATTTGACTCAGACTTATCTGAAGACTAATATAGAGCCCAAAAGCCGTAGCCGGTTCTTTCACTTTTAATGTCTCGTTTACTACTTCTTTCGCATTTATCCATCCACCTTTATAGCTAACCTGAGACAGCCATGGAGCCTGAATTAATTCATGTAATCTGTCACGTTTATGGTGTATTAAGAGTAGTGGTTTGCGTACTTTTCGCATCCGTCACTGTTGTCATTTTTATATACCACCTAAGGACAGATGTCTCAACCATAGCGTTGGATAAGAGTGAATTCCTTATTGCCCATATCGCCATACTTTGTCACACTTGAGTCCTGTTTTTCTAGTTGTATCATTCCAGGTGAATTCTTAACCAACGATATGCCCTAATAAGGAGAGCTCCTCCATCCATAGCAACTCAAACAGTTTCTCATTTCCATTTCAATTAAAACGTACTCTCTATTTATTGGAACAAAAACAAAAATAGAAAACGAACAATCGAAATTGGATACAGTCACATCAAGACATCGATCGGCCTACTAGATACTTTGTTGACTGTCCATTCATCCGCACAATCATCTAAATAAATAATCAAATTTTCTCCAGCCCCATCCACGAGTTTTTAATCCACACTACTCGGATTGTTGTATCAGAAAGCACGTTGTGTTAAAATAACAATTATGAAATCAATTCACTTCAGCTTAACTCACGAACGTTCCCCCATACTCGTCTGCTTTTCATCCCCTGATTTCCGCCAAGGACCTATTTTTAGTCAACTTATTATCCCCGTTGCTATGGAAATTCACGAGCGTACCGACTTGCGAAAAGAGGATCAACATCATCACATCGTCATCCTCCCTTGTCCTGTTGGTCCTGTTGATTTTTTTTCCGGTGGTTTTTTTGTGTATCTGCGCTAAGTCGTACAATAACTGTCCGGAATTTGGGCCATTTCACCTTTAAAAGATACTCGTCGCAGCTTTTTGGATGAGAAGTTCTTTTGTATTGCAGTCTGTTAGTCCCTATATCATCGTCAAATGTCACAGTCGTAGTTGTAGTCGTCCCTGCCATCGTTTGGGACGGCGAATTGATTGAGGTGCGGTCTAAAAGGTTTTTTTTTTTTACTTTGGTTTTGTAAATATGAGAGAAATAAAGTTAAGTGAAGTTTTTTTATGGCGGATGGAAGGATGACATTGGGGAGGAGTTCTAGGGCATCTGCGGCGGGGCTATGGTGAATATAACCATCCAGTATAGCTTAGAGGTCGGCTGAGAGGTAATTGGATTCTTCGCGAAGGTTTTTCTCTTTTGAGGAATGTGTTAATTTAAATGCATGTGTCAATCTCAATGTCGCTTGGTGTAGGTGGAACTAGAAGAGGTATAAGAAAAAGGACGAGTGCTGCGCCCACAGTCCCCATTTTCCTTGCTTTTTGGTTATCACCCGACCCATCTTACGTATAGCTAGCATGCCAGCTAATTTCGTCCATTTTCAGTCAACGCGGCACTCTTTTATATTGTCCTCATCGGAACTGGTGTTTCACATAATCTAATCAAATCAGGTACTTGAGTGTAGACGCTTGACTAGGCCGTAAGGTCCGAAAAACGACAAAAAAAAATCTTCTTTCTCGACTACCAAATTCTTCGTCCCTCACCTTGAACCTAGACCATATTTCTACAGCCAAAATGATAGAAGAGTAGCTGTATAATCTAATAAAAGCCACGTCTTCCCTATACACATATGCTGAGGAGTGACTGCTAGCATTTTGCGAGCCTTCCTACTTCTGAAACTCAAATTACCACTTCGTGAAAACCCTTTTGAAGCGGTCCAAGGCGTTCTCTGTCCGTGATCCCTGACAACAAACCAGTATACAGTAGTGCCTCAGATTAGAATACATACCGAGCCATTGGAAGATCATATTGCCTAAAGATGATTGTCAAAGAATTGATTTTTTTAATTAAGCGGCTAGTGCTAACAAATAGCACGAGGCACTGCGACCTTTATAGATCTCTTCTGCCTACAAGCCGATTAGACGAGGGAGCATCTCCATTTCCTTAATAAAATTGAGAATATTTCTCGTAGGAGCGGAGATGATCCAAGTCATCATTTCCCTGGGAAGGATACGCTCCCTAAGATGGCAAAGAGCAGCACACTCATACAGTATGTGCTCTGCAGTTTCCTCGTTCTCAAATCAGAGTCGACAGTTTCAGACGAGAGAGGTTAATTTTATTGAGATGATATCTCAGACCACAGTGTCCCGTAAGATAGCTGATAAGATAGCTTCTGATATCTTCTCTCTATTTTCCTTCTGAAAAATACATGCTCATCCTTTCTTTTCCGCTCATAGAGCTCACGAGCTCAGCTTTCGTTAGTCGTTGCAATGTGGCCATGTATGCATTCTGTTTTGCTGCACTCGTCATAAAACTAAGGGCTTCTCCCAGGTGGTGGCTGGAAACCTAATATATCAGAGGCAGCATCTCTGATGGCAATTTGACAACATTTCCATTGATGTTCTATGGTTTGTGTGAATCGGCTCTTGAGAGAGCTAGACGGAGAGACGATCGGCGAAGGTCCTGGCGATTGCAGCTTCTCGACGTCAAATTTTGCTGGTCCTACTCAACTCCCCAGTGTTCCCGATATCCGATATGGATATTGAGATCTGGGAATCATGTGCTAGTTACTAGAAGATTACGCCCCGCCACAAAGTCTACATATTAGTCTAAATCCGTTTTCGGACGTGGTGTCGTGTAGGCTGTGCTTTCCTACGACTTTTTCAAAGAAGTCCTCTTTACCCAGTTCGCGTTAAAATCTCCTAGAACAATCTTGGTGTCATAGCTGGGACGGACATTGAGTGTATGGAAGTCATATTTGACTCTGTCGTCTTTTTCTTCTGTGGGGGCGTGAACGCATATCAAGCTGATGTTTCCGAAGATTACTATGAGGTGTTCGCTAACGTGCCGGAAGCTTAGGACATTTCGCCTAAGTTAAATCCAGATCACGGTTTTTCATCCTCTTTTTACTCGGTCTATCTCATCGGACTTCTTGGTATGTGGTAGTATCTGCTTTATAACAGCTTAGGGCTTTTTCTAACTGTTCGGGACCTAATATTCCAGGTGCAGAACCGATACTCCTGTCCTTTTATACGTTTGCGGGGGTCCTTAATATGTACTCCTGTTTTTGATTACTGATGAATGTACGAGCATGTTTGATTCCAATTTTCCACCGAGTTCATTATATAGGGGACCAAGTTTTCAGGACTTGGTACATTTAGCCTTTGCCTGTCCTGCATAAAGTGACTGCAATAGAAAACTGTGTGTTCTGTGTCCTCCTCGGAATGTGGGCATTGTGGACCAAAAGGCGAGCTATCATATCCAAATCTATGCAGATACTTTCGATAGCCACCATGTCCAGACAAAAACTGCGAAAGATGATAACTGCAGTCTCCTGTCTCCTTCGACTTGATGTCCAAGTTTTGATGACGGGAATGAGCCTGTGCGTCCATCTTCCTTTTGTGGAAGTGTCCCATCTGGCTTACCACATTGCCATGGATTCTGCCCGTTCTTTTGCTTTTATAAGCCTGGTCTGTTGCCGGTCTGGTGTTCGCCTGCGGTATACCTTTTGAGCTTGTCTGCCAATATATCGATGGGTAGCATTCCTGCTATGACGAACTCTGCATCATCTGATATGGTCCTGAACCCGCAGATTACTCTTATTGCGCACAGTCGATAGACTAATTCCAATTTCCGCTTTAGTCCTTTTACGGCAAGGGCTTCCACTACTACTACTACTACTTTGGCAGTAGTACCAAGTGCTGCAGCTTCCACTGTGAGGATCCCCTCCTGCAAGCATTCCCCCAAGGTGTGTCCGAAAGCGTCTGGTCCAGCCGTAATAGCCGCCTTGACTGCCTTATTTGGGATTCCATTCAAAGGCCTCGGTGTCAAAGGAGGCTTCCTTCCACTTTGGTCCAGTTTGAATTGGACGCTGCCTGCGTTTTCTCTCGCCGATCTCCATTATTATAGCTTGGTGGTCACTATGCGTGTAGTCCTCGGTCACTCTCCATGTTGTTTTACTAACAAAGGAATTGCACACAATTGCTGCTCTGTGTGTATGTACATATGTATGTATGTACCGTGAAAAGCACATTCGATGACAAGGCCGTTGTCGGGATTCGAGCCCGTGACATTGGCATCAGAGGTCGGCACACTACCCACTGCGCCACGGCCGCGCTTATTCAAATTCCTCAAAAATCCCTGTCCCTCTTGCGACCTATGTTAAACAATTGTCACGATGACGGAGAGCAAACATAAGTAGCATAGAGCATATAGTGGGTGTTGCTCTTAGTTAGTGAAGCAAACCATGCTTTCCTAAGGACATAACACCGAGGGTAGCTACTGTTTTTCCTAAATCGACAACAGACCTTCACTTCACAACTCTGCTCGTCGGTGTTGTATATATGTATGTATGTTCAAGACCTTTGCCCATTGGTGTCACCTTCCTTCATCTCTTTTTACCTTGTGCATACACTGTGTCGTCACCGAAAGTTAAAGGTTCAACCTTGAGTACTTACTTACTTACTTACTTATCAGGCCTGCGATCCATGGAGGATCTGAGCCTGAGCTATAGCTGCCTTCCATCCTTGACGGTCCCGGGCACGCTGCTTCCAGTTGTCAAGACCAAGATGTCTTACATCCGCGATTACTTGGTCTTTATACCGGAGGTTCGGTCTTCCTCTTCTTCTCGAACCAGGAGGCTCGGAGTCGAAGACCCTCTTAGCTGGAGCGTTGATGTCCATGCGCTCGATGTGGCCGAGCCAGTGTAGTCGACGGGTCCTTGCTTTCCGGACTACATCCACATCTTGGTACAGCTCGTAGAGTTCGCGGTTGTGTCTTCTTCTCCACTAAAAGTGCTTGAACGAATTACTACGGACTATAACCAACGCGGAATGTGGTCGGCTCTCGTCCTATCTAGGTCTAGGACAACCACCCCTGAGAGTAGTGAACGAACATCAACGACCCCAACCACTGTACTCCGTTCAGGTTGTGTGTGTCAACACATCATAAGAGAATATAAAAAAACTCTTGAACCTGCGCGAGTCTCTAAAAAAAAAAAAAAAAAAAAATTCACCTTCCTCACAGACAGGACCAAATATCCGGCGCAGAATTTTTCTTTCGAAAGAACCCAAAATCAGCTCCGCTGTCCTGCTTATCGTCCAGCTTTCGGCTCCGTACAGCAAGACTGGCAGAATGAGCGTTTTGTAAAGCATGACTTTGGTCTTTCGAGTGAGGAGTTTTGACCCCAGTTGTTTGGACAAGCCGAAGTAGCAGCGGTTGCCAAGGGCGATTCTACGCCGGATCTCCACTGTGGTGTCATTTGTGGAATTTACGTTTGCCCCGAGGTAGACAAACTCCTTAACTACCTCGAAATTGTAGCTGTCAATTGTTATGTTTTGTCCCAGGTGGTGAGCGACGGATTGGTTTTTGCTTGACAGCATGTATTTCGTTTTGTCCTCATTGATCTTAAGGCCAATTCGTTTCGCCTGTTCTTCAATCGCCGTGAATGCTTCCACAATGCCACGGCGAGAACACGCGATGATGTCGATATCATCCGCGTATCCTAGCAGCTGGATGGACTTGTAGAAGATAGTGCCTTCCCTGTTGACGCCTGCCCGTCGCACTATCTGCTCCAGCACCAGGTTGAAGAAGTCACATGACAGCGCATCTCCTTGCCGAAATCCGATGCATGTTTCGAATGGTTCCGAGGTCCTAGAACCGAGTTGCACGGTGCATCGCGTGTTTTTTAGCGTGGCGCGACACAACTGGATCAGTTTTACCGGGATCCCGAATTCGGCCATCGCCCCAAACAGTGCTTCACGATGAATGCTGTCGTATGCGGCTTTGAAATCGATGAAAAGATGGTGTGTATCGATTTGAAACTCGTTGGTCTTTTCCAGGATTTGTCGAAGTGTGAAAATTTGGTCTATAGTTGATTTGCCGGGCCGGAAGCCGCACTGGTAGCTGCCGATTAGTGCGGTGCAAAATGGTTTTAGACGTTCACACAATACGCTGGACAGGATCTTGTATGCGACATTGAGCAGGGATATACCTCTATAGTTCTTACAAGAGGTAGGATCGCCTTTTTTGTGGATGGGGCATATAGAGCTGGTATTCCAGTCGTCGGGCATGCTCTCATCTTCCCAAATTCTGCAGATGATCTGGTGCATGCTCCCTACCAGAACATCGCCGCCAGCCTTGAAGAGCTCTGATGGCAAGCCATCTGAGCCTGCGGCCTTGTTGTTCTTCAGCTTCTGAATAGCTGTGCCGACTTCTTCTATGCTGGGTGGGAGGACTACTTCAGCGGCTGGAGTTGGGATTTCCTCAGTCCCTACCACTCTCTCTTGGTCATGCTCGTTAAGCAGGTGGAAGTGCTGCTTAAATACATCCACTATTCCCTGCGGGTCGGTGACAAGATTACCCTCGCAGTTTCGAAGAGCCAGGGTGCCCTTTTTGAAGCCTCCTGCAAGGCCTTTGGCTTTCTTGTAAAAGGCTCGTATTTTATGTCTATCCCTAGACTCCTCGATATCCTTGAGCTGGGAGGCTGCGAAGATTCTTTTCTTTTGTCGCAGTAGTTTCTTCTCCTCCCTTCTTCTGGCTCGGTACTCTTCTCGCGCTGCCCTGGTTTTCCTCTGCAGCGCCTTTTGGTACGCCTCGTCGGTTGCTGCCTTTTTCTGCTCACACTCGCCATCATACCACGGGTTTCTTGTCGGGGGTGGTAGGTATCCTAAGGTGGTTTCGGCTACTTCCTGAATGGCTGAGCGGCAATGCAGCCACATATTATTGGCATTTGTGTTCGACGTAGGCATACCGTAGAGTCTTTCGCTCAGCTGCTCCCTGTAGACTCTGGCAACCTCCGGTGTGCTCAGGCGCCCAATGTCGAACCTCCTCCTGATGGGCTGGTGCAGCTTTCTGACATTGGACAGTCGAGCTCTGAATCTTGCTGCTACGAGGAAGTGGTCAGAGTCGACATTTGCCCCTCTGAATGTTCGCACATCCAGGATGTTTGACGCGTGCCTTGCGCCAATGAGCACATGGTCGATTTGGTTGGCGGTTCGACCGTCCGGAGATCGCCAGGTTGCTGTGTGGATTCGCTTGCGAGGGAATCTTGTGCTACTTATCACCGCATTACGAGCTGTCGCAAAGTCAGCGAGTCGGAAGCCGTTATCTGTTGTTGTATCGTGGAGGCTGTGCCTTCCGATCACTCCGCCAAGGGTGTTTTCCTTTCCGATTTTGGCATTGAAGTCCCCGAGCACGATTTTTACATCGTACTCCGGACAAGCTCCGTAGGCGTTGTCCAGGAGGTCATAGAAGTCCTCCTTGATAGGGTCTTCAGCCTCGTCGGTAGGGGCGTGTGCACATATAAGGCTAATGTTATAAAATCTGCCTCTGATGCGGATCACAGCCAGGCGATCACTTATAGGTTTAAAGTCGATGACCTTCGACCTTAACCGCTTTCCCACGACGAATCCGCATCCCAGTAAGTGCAACCTTTTGTGACAGCTGTAATAAATGTCGCAATTTTTCTTCCTAATCATACCGTTTCCTATCCAGCGTATTTCCTGGACCGCAGTAATATCCGCCTTGTACTGCGTGAGGATTCCTTCTAGTTTATGAGCAGCTCCGGGAGTGTACAGGGTTCTGACATTCCAGGAGCATACTCGCAAATCGTGTTCCTTTTTCGTGCGTTGTCGTCGTCGAGTATCCGTCCGTATATCCGAGGCATCTTGCTCATTCATAACTTGGGTTTTTTTACGTGGGCGGATTGTTAGCCCGCCGCACAACCGCCATTCTGGTCGGGGTTTTCTTCGCTGCATACGTTTGTTCACCTCCCAACGGTTGTTGAAGAGGCTATCCAGAGGGCGCCGCGAGGAGGCCGTATGTCAACTTGACCCGGGCATTTAAACAGGGATCGTTGCTGGCATCTCGCCAGGTTGAGAGCAATCAACAACTTTACCCTGTATGTCCGAGCCCATGCCCTCCGTTCAACCTTGAGTGCCGCTCATTAATAACTCATGGCGTGTTATCACGGCTGTGAAGTTTGTTCTTTGCTAGTGCTTTTTTGGTGTTTTTTTTTTTTTTTTGTTTTTATGTTAAGCTCGCAATCAAGATTTACCCCTTATTATATCAACGGCACAGTGCGGGCCGAAGGTATAGAGGAAGTATACCAAAGGAGACGATGGGCGTTGCTTTTAAATGCTTGAATGTTGTATTGAGGGGGAAATTCTGAATCCGGCAAAGAATTCCAGATTCATGTGGTTCGGTTAAAGAAAGATTCCTCATATTTGACGGTACGTCCGCATGTAGGCTTCAGAGTATATTGGTATGCATTTCCAGAGAAACGTGTGTTGCAGGAAAATTGTTGAGGGGGCGGCTTTGCATTCCTTTTCAGAGTATTCTCTGTGAAAGTGTCGACAAAGAAGGGAGAAGCCAGAGACATTCTTGCGATGTCCTAGTAAGTGGAATGATTTGGTGATATTGTGGTCTCCTATCAGCTTCATCGTGCGATTTTAAATTTTGTCTAGCAGGTGCAATGAAGTCTTAGATACACCGGATCAGACATGAGCGTCAACCTTAAATTTAAGACGAATGAACGCCTCATAGATTATAGCTACATATAGATCCAAGGGTAAGAAAATTTTTTTGCATCTGTATAAAAAGCCTGAGCTTCTCGCAGCTTTTTTGGCAACACCAAACATGTGGTCATTCCAAAGAAGCTAGTGGCACACATAACCAGAATGGAGGACTTTGCGGTTTTCAAGATGCAAGTGACGTTCATGGATAATGACTGCGAGTCGGTGGTGCGCTTGGACGGCATAAGTCAGCACTGCGTTTTGGAAGCATTCAAATCCACTCTATTCTTTCCGATGTCGGGAAAGCAGCCGAAGAACAAGCTGAAGGTACTACCGTCAGCGAAGGTGTGATTTTGGAGCAGAACTGACAGACAACAGGTCATTTATAAAAATGGTAAGGAGTGTTCCAGACAAAAAGGAACCCTGGGGAACACCGGAACAACTTAAATTGAATGATTCGAAGGGTAGTTTCTAATCAATTGAAAACTAGTATTATCGCCCCCAAAAGCACTCATTTTCGAATAAAGAACTTAGTGCCAAACCTTATCAAATTAATTTTGAAATATTCAGTGCAACTATTTTGCTTTCACGTGCTTTCATCCATACTGGAGGTCAACGAGGAGTTTTCGCGATTCAAGTTAACTGGCGGTTGATCAACGTTGCCATACCAGGAAAACGGATCCGGCTGTGTTGCGCCACGCTAAAAATTACACGATGCACCGTGAAGTTCGGTTCTAAGACCTATGAACTGTTTGAAACATGCACCCGATTTCGGGAAGGAGATGCACTGTCCTATGACTTCTTCAATTTGGTGCTGGAACAGATAGTGCGACGGGCAGGCGTCAATAGGGTAGGCATTCTTTTCTACAAGTCTGTCCAGCTTCTAGGATACGCGGATGATATTGAATTCATCGCGCGGTCACAGCGTGACGTTGTAGAAGCGTTCACGGCGATTGAAGAACAGGCGAAACGAGTTGGTCTTAAAGTCAACGAGTCAAGGAGTTTATCTAACTCGGGGCATCCCTAAACTCTTTAAACGACACCACGGTAGAATCGCCCTTGGCAACCGCTGTTACTTCGGTTTGTCCAAAGAGCTTGGGTCTCCTCACTCGAAGAACCAAAGTTATGCTTTACAAAATGCTTATACTGGCAGTCTTGCTGTGCGGAGCCGAAAGCAGGACGATAAGCAGGACGGCGGAGCTGATTTTGGGTTATTTTGAAAGAAAAACTTTGCACCGGATATTTGGTCCTGTCTGTGAGGAAGGTGAATAGAGGAGAAGACATAACCGCGAACTCTACGAGCTGTACAAAAGCAAAGATCCGTCGACAACATTGGCTCGGTCACATCGAGCGCATGAACACGAACGCCCCAGCTAAGAGTCTTCGACTCCGAGCCTCCTGGTTCGAGAAGAAGAGGAAGACCGAACCCCTGGTATAAAGACCAATTAATTGCGGATGTAAGACAACTTGGTCTTAATAACTGGAAGCAGTGTGCCCAGAACCATCAAGGATGTTTGATGACCCATTGGACTTTAGTGCAATGGGTCAGTAGCTGAAGGAAGAAGAAAATATGCCCTTTTTAGGAATAAGTTGGACAAGTGTTGTCTTTGACCTAATCGGAATGCTTACGCGGTGGTTTTGCCATCATAGAAGGACACATCTTCAGAACTATTGGGGTAATGCCATCTGGACCAGCGGATTATGAATGTTGCAACTGTATTAGTACGAAAGTAAATTTGTCCCATGATGGACACACTCTAGTACAGGCGGGGACAAAGTACAAGCTGGAAGTTGCGAGCTGTTTGCAAAGTGGGCAACAAGAAGGTTAGCTTTGTATAAGGGTGTAACAGGTGAAGTGTCTTTATTTGGCGTATCTTCATAAAATAATGGATTACTTGGCTTGATATTCAATAGCGCGAAAACCTCTGTTAACAATAGAAAATCAGCTCCCTACTGAGACTAGTATGTCCTTATATGTGACAATCTTAAATTGGATGAAAGATATTTTCCCTTAAATTCTATTCTCTCTCAACACATTTGGTGAACAGTGGATCATATACTTGTACCTCGTAATCACCATCAATGACCATATCACCACCGAGTCATTAACTCTCCTATTTTCGCATAAATTCCGTGCCCATTTCGTCGCTGTTCCTTCATATACATCACGGCTCCAGTTAACTTTAACGCTTGGGATTTAAATTTATCTTTTATAGGCATAGACATAAAATATTTTCCTGTGTAGGCTGGAGCAGTTGGTTGTCGATTTTCCTTGAATTTTTGTTTTCATCTTCAGTTTTTTTTCTTTTTTATAGAATTTCATACCAAACGACAGCTTCGAATGGATACTTTCAGTGGCTTCGACACACTATTTGAGCACACATGCTGGCAAGCTATGTATTGTTTTGATGTGCAAATTGAATAGTCCGGCGAGTACGGTCCTCTTGTTCGTTCCTATCGAATATGATGAATGTTCCTTTTTATCTATTTTGTTATTTGCAATAAAATAACGAATTTATGAGCTTTCACGTCGTATTTATGTAAGTGCCGTGAAACACAGAATAAGCTGCGCCTATGGGATAGTAGAGAAGGGTTTTCTTGGTTTCGGGAATTGACAAGGTTACATCCGGCAAAGCGCTGAGTAATCGATAAATTTGATGGGAAATATGTATTTCCTTTTACAGTCGAAGGACTGGCGAGCGGTTTAAGGCGTCAATAAAAAAGGAAATATGCTTCAACGATTGCACTTAAGTATGTGTCTTGCGTCCTTCTTATGGCGCTATGAGTCGATGGGCATTAAAAAGTGAATACGGGAAGTGTCTAAATTGTATCTATTAATACCTCGGAATACAAGTCGATAGTAAACTTTTTGCAGTTGGTATTAATGGCATCATTTCAGTTATTGACAGCCAGAGCGAATAGCTTGAAGGTGAAGCTTGAATAGGTGAAGCATCTATCACCACTACTTGAAATCCTTTTAGCAATGGGTATTTAATAAACAACCATTACATCTGTACTTGAACATTTGGTATATTGGAGGATTGTAAAAAAGTAGATTTTTTTTAGCGCAATGTTGCAGTGTAATATTAATATAGTCCACATCGCGGTTATTTATTCGAGCCCTGAGAGTTCAGTAAAGTGCTTGACCGTGTAATTGAATTGAAGTGGAATATTTTTTCAGTGATTTCCACGCAAATATTATGTTCCCATTAAAACCTTTATCTATCCTTTTGATGGATTTACATATGAAACCTTTATCGACTTTTGTCCCTTTTGGATACAATTTCGTGAGCAAAAGTCGTAAATCTATCCGGGGGATGTTCTTAATTACTCCTGGATTCATTTCTGCCGTATACATTTAATCCTGTATTATCTATATAGCATCTGCAAGAGTTTTACGCCTGAAAAGTCATTTATTTCACAGACGCTTTCATCTTGCCCTAATCTTAGAGTCCATTTTCACCAAATTAAATAGTAATCAAGTCCATTTGACCCATCAGGTATGGCCATGTTTATTTTTTTTCATTGGTGTACGAATATGTGTATGCTACATCCGTTAAATATCCATTTGTAGCGTATTCCCTCGGGATATTTAATGCCCGACTTATGTTTACAAAAAAAAAAAAAAAAGCTATGACCATGTTGAAAACTTCCTTCCCAAGGAACGAAACTACATCCGAAGTAATATATTCCATCAGCACTTATCTTCACCGAATTAGAATAGGATTTCGGGTCCAAGGATTGATGTGTCATTCTTCTTGATATCGGACTGATTTAAAATGTATCACACGTGGACCGAAATCGTTGTATACTTGGGTAGACATTGATTAGGGCTAAAGGACACAATACCAAGTGAACAATTATGTGCTTTCGGGTCTGAATGTCTTGAGAAGCACAAGGGGTACAAACATTTTCACGCCAACCGCACTTAGGGTCACGTAAATATGTATATTTCAAGTCCGACCTACATATATAAATAGATAAGGATAAGGGGAGAAGGAATTATTAGCAGCTCATGGTCTGCTTTGAGTTTTATGACTTGAAATTCCTGTGGAGCATCACGGTATGGGGATTTTCTACCCAATTCGAAAGTTTTTTTTTTTTTCAATTTATTTTTTAAGTATGGAACGAAGGACAGGAAAATACTTGGTGTTTTTAAGTTGACATACGGTTGGGCCTGCAGTCGAGTGTGGGAATTTCTAATATTCTTCGAGTGGAATGCTCCATTGAAATTTCTTCGAAAATATTTTTACCCAAACTCCTATTCATTCGGTCGGTTATGTTGGTACATACATATATACTGGAATTAAAAGACCGCTAAGCTGCCTTCAGGCAAGGGTTGAAGCAAACTCCGAAACTGACAAGTTTCAAAAGTGCCAGTGAAAAATGAAAATGAATTGTGGAATGGAGACTAAATGAAAATGCTTTTTAAAGTATTTGTTGGTACTCAAGTTGGTAGCAAAAACCTGATTATATATTAAGGGACGATGTCAACCAGCTTGCATTTAAATAGAGAAAATACAAGGAGTACTCATAGTTTCGCTCCAAGCAATTGCGAACGAAATTAGTTTGACTAATTATGAACTCATGACCAATTAGTGTTCAGTCGCAAATACTTGGTTCATTGTATTGCTAGACAAAAATGTCTGTGTTTTCCCCGTATTTCGGAAAAAAATGAGGAAGAGCTTCAGCGATGTGGTGGAAGAGAGTCGGCACACACCACGTCGGTCCCAAGGATGCGTCACTGTGCGAGTAACATGCACATCTCTGCATTTACAAAGAAATCCCATCACTAGCATTTTTGTACTCAAACATCTCCCGCCAAAACATCGTGGGATAATATTGGCAACAACAAGGGACATATGTTGCTGCAAAGGTGCAGCGCCAAAAAATAGGCTTGGGTATTCAGTTGGCGCCAAATTGGTGAAAGGGAAATCTTCGGTACCAGCAAAGGAGGTTTGTGCAAGCCATGGCACTCTAGCTCCAGCATCACATCGTATCGCTTGTGTTGAACCCAATTAAAAGAAAATAAATACATTTTAGTGATAAGTTCTCTGCCTTTTATTCCAATTCATAACATGCGCAAATGAAGGCGAGATAGTAAAAAAAGTGTTCTACTGCCTCATCCTCCTTGCAACATGCAGAATAGGTAGTCATCTCACTAATGCCAGACACGCAGAAATGCTTAGTAAAAATTAATTACCCGTAATGAACGCAAGTCTTCTGCAGTCAAATTTCCTTAAGGATAAGAATAAAGCGGATTCTTGCATCCTGAATATTCCCTGCACCTACCATTGTGTGCATTTAGGATCAAATCGTTGATGCAAGATGCACAAAAAGTGCAGTCGGATGTTTTTGCGTTCAAAGGAAATCCCAGCGTCAGATCCCCGCCCAGATCAGCTGTAAAAATGCGAAGGCAGTAGTTTACAGTTTCAGTATTTGGCCAGAGCCAGTTCTAACATCATGAAATGTTGACTGTGAAATTGTAGTGCAATAGGATTGCAGGCGTCATTGCGTCGGAGGTCATGTCCATGAGACAAGGATCGTACGATATTTTTCGCTTTATTATTGAACACTGTCATTCTAAGGCAAGTTGTACCAACAACTATTTCTCTTGAGACGAGATATGGCTTTCAGTTTGCACCCTCTGATGGAAAGTCCATTATAGCTTCTGGAGCAGTGCCCAGCGTGCCAGCGAAAAATCCCATACAGTTGAGACAAACCGTTCTTTGGAGTTTGGTGGAAGAGGCTACGACATGTTCGCGTGTTTGTCTGTTCCACCAGACAACCGATGCATATAAGATTATAGGTCTTATCATTGCCCTGTAGATCCAGACGACCTTTATCGGCGACAAGCTCCATATTTTGTCAACAGCCCCTTTGCATTTCCAAAAACAACGCTTCGGGGGTTTTTGACTCAATATATTTTGACCAAAGAAACTTGCTACTAAGATGACTCCCAGGTAGATAGCTTCTTTTTCTAGCACCAGATGAACCATACCAGTATTTCTTTTTCCTTTTCGTGAAGAGAACAACATCAGTCGTGGAGGTGGCCGCAGTGAAGAGGTTGACATCATCGACCGCCGAGCGGAAGGTCTATAGTTCAAATTCGCTTCATAGCCAAGAAAAAGTAATTTCTATGCGGACAAGAAGTATGCAACGCAGTTGTGAATGGAAAGTGACCAGACGTACTGCTGCAGGCATAAAACTCACAGTATATGGTCAACTGAAATTCATCCACTGCGTATGCAATATTAAAGTGCTTGAACGAATTACTACGGACTATAAACAACGCGGAATTTGGTCGGCTCTCGTCCTATCTAGGACAACCACCCCTGAGAGTTAAAGAACATCAGCGACCCCAACCACTGCACTCCCCGTTCAGGTTGTGTGCCTATAGCACGTCATAGGAGAATACATAAATAAAAAACTCTTGAACCTGCGCGAGTTTCTAAAAAAAAAAGAAGTCTCAAGAAGATTAATCGACAACCCAATAATCGTGCACCAGTCGTCGACCACATTTAGCGCCGGTTGTGCTTTAAGACAGACAATCGCTAAATATGAGTCGACAGAAAGAACGGCATAGACTCCAGAGGCATTGAGAGCGTCGAGCAGAGAGTCGGCCACCACAACAGCGCAGACGGGACGCCACCTTTGCGGGCAGCCCCCGTTTACACCATACACGGTTCAATGGTGATGTCGATCAATGTCCTGTGCACAAGCATTGCTCTGATCCACAAAACCATTGCTTCATCTACGCCATGCTGTCTAGCAGCCTTACACATGCTGTCGAAGGTTGCGTTATCTAAAGCTCCCTGAATGTCGACGAAAATGCCCAGCGCGTACTCTTTCCTTACGATTGTGCATTCACTTCTCCCAACTAGGTTTTGAAGCGCAGTTTCGGAGGATTTAACGCACTGATAAGCATGTTGAATCCCCAAACAGGATGTTTTCGAAGGGCAACTTTGCGCACGTGCAACTCTACTAGTCGCTCCTTGCTTTTCAGCTCACCGTTGGCGAGTGAGTAACCCTGTTTCTTTATTTTGGCAATAAAGACTACTTTCACCGTGCGCCAGGAATATAGGCAAGTGCCAGGCTAGCAGTGAAAATTATTTTAAAGTATACATATAGGGTATACCCCATCAGCAGCAAGTTCAAAAGCTTCAGTCATTGCCACACGCGACGCAATATACCCGCTACGCCGAGTTGTTTCAATCGTTTTAGTCGTAGTTAACGTTGAGGGAGTATGCAATGAGCCGATGATAATCTAATTGCCCGGGAAATGGTTCTGAAGCTGTAAACTGAGTGCTTCCGCTTTAGATTCAGTAAAAATACCATCAGATTTTCTGAGTAATTTCCCCAATAACCAAACTGCTGCTCGCGCTCAGAGGTTTGATCTCTTCGCAGAATGTCTTACAAGAATTACTCTTTGATTTACGAATAAACTTCTCGTATTCTTTCTGCTTCGACCTATACTCAGTTATTCAGGAGTCTTCTGGGTTCCGTTCAAAGACTTTGGTGCTCGGTCTTCCACCAGAGAACCCATTTCCAGGGAGGCTTACTGAGAGAACATGCAGAACAACAGGTTGTGAACAGCATCTTCTACTAATTGTATCGTTCTGAGTTGAAGTAGGGCTTGAGTGGATATATCAAGCTCCACTCTCAGTCCACTTCGTCTTTCTTGGATTCCGCTTGGGTTGCGAGGGTTAGATGCCACATCTCATTTGGAATTCGACATACATATTTGTGGCCTGACAGCGTAGCATCTGGTAAGACTCTCCGGTTAGTAATGGCCTTCACATATCTGTTAGGGTTAGGTTAATCACCTCCTGTGGTCTCGCCGTGACAAACGTTGGTTGAGAGCCAACATTTTTGATCCCCTCTTAGATTGCATTTGCTGCTGTCGTAGTAGGTAGTCCCGTATCGTAGGGGAAGCAGACGTAACGACGAAGTTTTCAATTACTCCATGAGCCTTGTAGCTTACTCTGGCAGCCAATGTGTTATTTGTGCTTATTTACTTACTTAACGGGCGCTACAGTTTGGGGTGAACCTGGGCCTCAACCAACATGCCTCTCCACCTAGAGCGACCTTCCGCTAGTCTTTTTCAGTGCCGCACACCCAGTTGTTTGAGGTCCCTTTCCACCTGTGCGTGCCATCTTAGGCCTGGCCGTCCTCTATTTCTTCGTCCTTCGGGGTTGGATTCAAAGACTCTACAGGCTGGAGCTGTGGTGTCCATTCGCTCAACATGGCCTACCCATCCTAGGCGTTGGATCCGTAGACGCCTGACTAGACTCATGTCACTGTACAACCCGTACAGTTCGTGATTGAATCTTCTCCTACAACCCCCTCTTAGTTTGTAGGACGGAAAATCGCACGCAGAAACTTTCTCTCGAAACGACCAAGGATTTCCTAATCCGCTTTAGATGAAGTCCATGTTTCTGCGCCGTATAACAGGACCGGGACAGTAAGGGTCTTGTATAAGGTCAACTTGGTCGTACGAAAGAAGGCTCTACTTCCCAATCGCCTCTTGAGTCCAAAGAAGCAGCGGTTGGCAAGAGTAATTTCTGCGCTTGATTTCGAAACTGGTGTCGTTGTTCCAGGTCACTTCGGAGCCGAGGTATATAAAGTCTTTAACTACCTCAAACATATATCTGCCAATATGCACGTTCTATCCAAGACATCGGTGGTGAATGTCCTTTTTCGATGATAGCAGATATTTAGTCTTGCCCTCATTAACTGCCAAACCAATTTTTGTCGCCTTCATCTCAATACTCGAAAACGCCTAATTGACATCTCGCTTTGATCTACCTATTATGTCAATGTCGTCGACGTATGCAAGGAGTTGCGAGGATTTGAAATAGATTGTGCCTCTTGTATTGGCCGGTGATTTTTGCCCAATCATTTCTAATATGATGCTAAAGAAATCACACGACAGCGCATCGCCCTGTCTAAATTCTTTTTTGACTTCGAAGCTATCGGTCGATTCGGATGGAGCAACGAGCATTCTCCAGAGTCATCCTGCAAAGTCTGACGAGCTTAGCAGGGATGTCAAAAGTAAACATGGCATTACATAGCTCATCTCTAATTAAGCTGTCGTATGCGGGCTTGAAGTTGACGAATAGATAGTGAGTGTCGACTTGAAAATCATTGGTTTTCTCGAGGATCTGCCGTAGTGTGAAGATTTGATCGATGGTGGAATTCCCTGGAATGAAGCCAGACTGATAAGGACCTATCAGTTTATTTACGAACGGCTGCAGGCGTTCACACAAAACGGCAGCGAAGATCTTGTATGCGACATTAAGGATACTTATTCCTCTGTAGTTGCCGCAGTCAAAGGAGTCTCCTTTTTTGTGGATCGGGCAAACAATGCTGAGACTCCATTCCTCGGGCATGCTTTCCTCTGACCATATCTTGCAGATGAGCCGGTGCATGCTCCTAACCAGACAATCCATCTGCTTGAGTTTCGAAATGGCAATCTCAACTTGGTCGAGGTCAGTGGGATGGAATGCTCTGCGATCTTTGTCGTTAAGAAATGGACTGCCTGACGGCGGTATGTTGGCTGTCATCGTCGTTATACAGTCTGCAGAAGTGGGTTTTCCAAATTCTTAGCATCGACAGCGATTCTACTACTAGGTGTCCGTTCTCATCCTTACAGGCCTCCTACATTCGTTTTATCTGTTGATAAACTCTTCGAACGTCGTGCTTGCAATACCACCTCTCCAAGTTTTCAATAGCCCGCTTCTCGTGCTCTTTCTTCTTTTTCTTGAGAAGCTTATGTTCCTCCCTTCTTTTAAGCTCGTAGAGCTCACGAGCCGCTATTGTTTTTTTTTTGTGTAGTGAGGCTTTGTATGCCTCCTGCTCTGCTGACTGAGTGGAGGATTATGGTGCATCGGAGAGCTTAAGGGAGACACGTTGGCAAAGGCACTGGCGATCTCCGGCGATATTAGCTTTCCGACGTCATAGCTTGGTGTTCTTACTCTACCCCGCGGTGTTCGCGGTATCTGTTGACGAATCTTGGCTACTACAATATGGTGGTCTCAGTCGATGTTGGCTCCTCGGATAGTACTAACATCAAGAATAGTGGAGGAGTGTCTGACGTCAATAGCGATGTTATCAATCTGGTTAGTGACTGATTGATCTGGCGACCGCCAGACCGGCGTGCACTGGCTAAAAAAGCTTTCGCCCCGTGGCAAGTTCGATCAGCCTGTGGCCGTTATCGGATATGGTGTCATGTAGGCTGTGTTTGCCGATGACCCGTTCAAAGATGCTTTCTTTACCCAGCTTAGCGTTAAAATCTCACCTCACCTCACCTCGTTATGAGGTGTTCACTCACATGCTGGAAACTTAGGACTTTATGCCTTAGTCCACCTCTAACAACAAATCCGCATCCTAATAGTCTCTGTTCTCTTTCCCTATAGCAGTTACCGTAGTAAATGTCGCAGTTTTTCATCCGCTTTTAAACCGGTCCATTCCATGGCATTTCCTGGATGGCGGTTATGTCCGCTTTTTAGCGGTCTAGGGCGTCCGCAAGTTGTTCGGCCGCACGTGGTCTGTTTAGGGACATAACATTCCATGTACAGAACCGAAGGTCCTTGTCTGTTTTTTGTTTTATTATAGGGTCGTCAACATAAGTCCGTTCCGTTTTTCTATCCGAGGCTGTTTTTTGCTTCTGAGCAATCAGGGGTTTCACGGTTATGGTTTGCTAGACCATGGCTCAATCGACACTAATACTGTTTGGTGGCGCAGGATACTCGCAATTCGACCTTTTCCGTCAGTAATTTCCCATGTAAGCAAATTTCCAGATGGCACCACGAGGAGGTGGAAGTAGGACCTGACTAGCAGAACTGCAGGGTGTTCGGCTGCAGAGGCGCTTACTCGCTTTTTGTCGGGCCAGCATCCGTCGGCAGATGCTACCCCTACGAGGCCTTTTCTAGTCCTTAACCGTTTGTGCTACTGAATGCAATTCTGCTATTGTGCAATTGTGCTACTGAATTCAATACCGTAAAAGAGCGGTAGCAGCCTTGCAATGTTGTAGATTAATCTGAGTAAAAATCAGAGATTTATACTGCAGAGCACGTCCTATACTTCGACTCTTTTGGCTCTTGGTCAGCAAAACGTTGACGTGAAATCTCTTTCAAAGGACCGTCAACGCTATCCTCGCCTATGACTGAAGCTTTATGTTTGATTTGCATGCATTTTTTATACATTATTTGATCATCTAATCCATTCGAGAACTTTATTGGCAAGAAACGGGCCAACAGTGCGATATAATAGAGTAGATGTTAAACAGAATGATTTCGGTCGCCGCCGACCAATTGGTTTTTACTTCAAAGGAGTATATTTAGTGCCTTAAGGTTTCAAATGCAATTTGATAATGAAAATTAATTTTCTATTGAATCGACATATACATACATAGACTAAATCTCTTGCTGTTCTGTTTGAGGAGGAAATAGCAGCAATCTATAGCCGCAATCCAATTGGCATTGGGGGTTCTTAGAATTCTCTACGAAGCACGCACAGAAGAATACCGTGATCCTGTAAACCCTAATTATGCCATATACCATCTTCAAACAACACAAACGCTCGCCAAAATCCCCGAAGCGAATTTGCCATTCCAGGTGCACGGATTGTTATGTCACCTAGACGCGAACATTTTGTATCGAACACCAAGCCACCGCAAAGTTGATTGTCAATTTCCGAATGGGAATTTTCAATTCCACTCGGATGCGCACAAAGGATCCTAGTCGCCGAATCGACGGCTATGTGGGAAAGCATAACACGATTTCAAAGTCACCGAGCACGAAGCGACACCTGTGAAGTCCAACTTATCTCGTATTCCACGCTGTTGGAAATCCTCAATGTGTGTGGTGGCATTTGGTATTCTTCATCATCGGCACACATCGTGGCATTGCCGATGTGAAATGTCATTCGCAAGTGACACGACACATACTTATGTACGATGCAGGCTTGAGGCAATGATGATCCTCTTCGACGTGTTTAAGTGAAGAACAATTGAACGCATGCACACATGAATTCGTATGTGTACTCGAAATGCATTCATTTGGATGCACTCACTTCAGTCGCTCCTTATCACTTTTTTATCGACAACCTGTGGGTACACATATCTTTCGGTTGACATTTAACCAAAGCGATGGTGAAACGAAAAGTTTCGGAGTAACCAAGCTATCAGGTTGTGTTGCTCAGGATATTCCCATGCGCGTAAGTAATTTATCAATTTTATATGAATAGTGGTCAGAGCATGAGCCTTTAGGGCAGGCAAGAACTTATTTGGTCAGTATTGGCAACATATTACATTATTAATGTATAAGATGCGTGATTGATATCTGTGGTTAAACTAAGTGATTGGTTGAGTGGCGGTGAGTGTTAAGTAATAAGGACGCAAGGTAAATCTCCAAAGTTGGAACTGACGGAAAACATACTTTTACAAATCGTTTGCGCGTCTGTTTTTCTGTCCTTTTTTTTAATTTTTTTAGTTGTTACCTATAAGGGCACTCATTTGCCATTATCGGGCAATTTTACTTCCTCGCTTTCCCCGACTTCAGAAGTGTAAGGCTATAAATACGTCGTACACCAACAGGGAGCACCTCTTTTGTCGACCGACCATATGAAGGACAACACAGTGACGTCCTCCCCACCATGATTAATGAAGGTGGATGTTTTGCTAATTAGAAGCATACTGAGGTGATGCCTGTAATTATCCTGCAATCTGGCCTCCTTGGAAGTAGGAAGAAACTCATGGATTTCTTACAGACGTCAGTGCGTATACGCTTTACCAACTTACAGCCTGGTTAGTCTTTCCACCCACAAAAACGTAATATGCATTCAAACCCAAAGCGGTTTCAGGTCCTAAGAATTTTTTATCTCCGGGTCAATTCCAGCGAGCTCATCAGAGATCTCATTTCCCGATAGGTCTTTAGTTAGCGCACTATTTTAGAAGTTGAAAAAGGATTAAGCATAGGCTTGAACAGAGCTTGGCTGTCACTGCAAACCTATGCAAATTCTCATTCCCTACTACCCATGTTTCATAACATAATGCAAAGCCATTAAGATTGTGAATATCCCTGCTTGGAAGGCAGACGAAAATGCATCTAAAGAAAAGTATGTTCATAAGTTCCCACATGGATCCCAGCCCAGGCCAAATAATTTGTAAAGATACAGCAGCATTCCTTTCCAGGTTCCTCATCTGCCAAAGTTGGTCTTGAGGCTAGGTAAAGTTCACCGCATAAGTAGGGCAATATATCGCATGGCAAACACATGAGTCACTGAATAATTCACGCGCAAGCCGGTCGTACCAAAAACCCCCTTTATAAGACGAGATGCACAGCTAATGACAAGTATTGTAAGAGTCCTGAGACTTAGCATAATGTCTAGAGCATCTACCTCGTTTCTGTCGGTCTTAGATCTTCCTTAGAGTTTTCCGAGAAAGGTTATCATGTGTTTACGTGATAGCTTGTCCCTGGGTCTTATCATTGCCATTTAAATCAAGAGGACTTTCCTCAGTGATAGATCCCGTACGAGGGGTGCCAATTAAGTTCCGAGAATTTAGTTATAACTCGGGAATTGGCAACACTGCGTCGTTCGTCTACATCTGCCTAAGCGGGGCCCATTCTTTTACTTTTCGTCCAAGGTAGAAGTCACATTACAGGCAAATCTGGTGAAAACCCTCGGAAATCCACCGAAAATTTCAGATAGTGTATGGAGACGAGTGCATGTTGAAAATACAATAGTTTGAATGGGCAAAGCGGTTCAAAGAGGACCGTGAATCAGTAGAAGACGATCCAAGTAAAGGAACTCCCGTCCCCTCTTATATCGCGGCATTGTGAATATGTTCTTATCGACCAGAGAGTGACTGAACAGTTTTATGTTGGCATCCTGGAAGGGCTGCTAGTACGAGTTTTTCGTATGCGATTCGAACTCGCCAAGGAGGGCTGGATCTTTGTAGGATTCCGCTTTTTGTTGAAGCACTCAGACGCAAGAGCTTCAGTGATGTGGAGCTAAGGATACGCCACCGTGCACGAGCAAAGGCGGGACGGTCACAGAGAAATTGTTCTACTGTGTCACCCTCTTCGCAACATACAGTACAGGTAGGTGCCTCACTGATGTTAATGATGTAATGGCCCATAATAACGCCCGTAAGTCTCTTGCCTCAGTAAGGATACCACCAAGCCTCTTGAGTACGTTCAGCTTCTTTGGTTTGCTCTTTTTGCAAACCAGCAGCTTACTGGAAGCGCTAAATAATGCGATCTCTTCATAGAAGTGTCTAAAAAGTAAACTCTTTCAAGATACGAATTGGTTTCTTTTATTCTTTCTGTTATGATCGATTTAAGCGATCCGTTTGGAAGACTCCTAGATTCCCCGAGTAAGCGTCAAAGATCAAAATTCCACCAGGAGACGGGCTGTATTGCAATAGAATACGTCAGATCGTAAGTACTTGGTATTGGCGTTGTTCAAATTATGACCGGCGTCTTCAAATCGTTGATTTATTCTTAGCTTACTTGGGGTTACAACGGAATTTGCAAGCCCCGTTCTAAATTGTATCCGGTTCGTCTTCCTTGAATTTTCCTGAGCTGCGAGGGAGAGCTTTCACAAAGTGATTTCTAGGGCGACTTTTCAGTTATTAATGGGTTCGATACATTTATTGAGAGGGATCACTTTCTGCAGTCCTTCTTCTTCTTCTTTTGGCGCTACAGTCCATGGCGAACTTGGGCCTCATTTAAAAAACCTCTCCAACTGACACGGTCTTTCGCCAGCAGTCTTCAGTGCCACATGCCTAGTTGGCTAAGGTCCTCTTCCAAAAGACCTTCCGGGCCGGAGCTGTGTTTTCCATGCGCTCAACATGCCTAGCCATCTTAGGCGTTGGATCCGAAGACGCCGTGCTATGTTCATGTCGCTACTATCAAGTCTTCTCCTCCACTCCTTCTCTCAAAACGACCAAGGACCTCCTCATCCGCTTTCGATAAGGTCCATGTCTCTGCGCCATAAAGCAGGACCGGAATGATAAGGGTCTTGTATATGGTCACCTTAGTTTTTCGAGAGAGGCAGTTGGCAAGAGTTATTTTGCGTTGGATTTCGGCACTGATGACATTTCTGCATGTCACTGCGGAGCCTAGGTAGACGAAGTCCTTAACTACCTCGAAATTATACCTACCAATATGTGCGCCCTGGCCAAGACGCCGGTGGTTCGTGTCCTTTTTCGACGATAGCATATACTTCGTTTTGCCCTCATTTACCGCCAGTCCCATTTTAGCCGCTTCCGTCTCAATACTCGTAAGGGCCTCATTGACATCTCGCTCACTTCGTTTAATTATGTCAATGTCATGCGAGCAGTTGTACGGACTTGAAAAAGATGGTGCCCCTCGTATTGACCAGTGAGTTTTGCACGATCCCTTCAAGGACGATGTTGGAAAAGTTACCCGATAGCGTGTCGCCGTGTCTAAAACCTTTTTTGACATAAAAGGTATCGCTTCCGACCCTGATGGAGCAGCGAGAGTTCTCCAATGTCATCCTGCACAATCTGACGAGTTTGGCAGGGATGTCAAAACTAGACATGGCGTTGTATAGCTCGTCTCTATTTATACTATCGTAAGCAGCCTTAAAGTCGACACAAGTGGTGGGTGTTTTGTTTTTTCCAAGATCTGTCGCAGTGTGAATAATTTATCTATAGTGGACTTCCCGGGCCTGAAACGACACTGATATGGACCAATCAGTTTATTAGCGAACGGTTTCAAGCGTTCACACAGAACAGCAGAGAAGATTCTATAAGCGATGTTCAAAGGGGCCTCCTTTCTTGTGGATCGGGCAAACGATACTAAGATTCCATTCATCGGACATGCATTCCATATCTTACAGATGAGCTGGTCCATACTCCCAACCAGGTCATCTCCAGCTGCCTTAAAGGGCTCGGCAGGTAGTCCGTCTACTCCAGCAGCTTTGTGGGACTTAAGCTTAGAAAAGGCATTCCTAACTTCGTCCAGGTCGGGGGGACCGAATTCTCTGCCATCATCGTCCGCTGTGAAAGGGTTATTCTGCCTAACAGCGGGATCTGTTTCGTCATCGCCGTTATACAGTCTGCAGAAGTAGTCTTTCCAGATTCTTGGTACCGACTGTGAATCCACTACTAGGTTTTCATTTTCGTCCCTGCAGGCTTCCGTTCTGGTCTTATATCCCTGACATGTTTGTTTTATTCGTTGATAAAACCTCCGAACGTCATTCCGTGCTCCCTTTTTTTTTTTTTTTGCAGAAGCTCCCTCGTCCTTTGCTCATAATGCTCACGAGCATCTCTCGTCTTTCTATGCAGCGCCTCTTGATAGGCTTGCTGCTTGGCTGCGTGTGCCCTCCTACACTCGTCGTCAAACCATTCCTTTCTTGTTGGTGGCGGGTTGAAACCCAGTACCTCAGAAGCAGCACTTACTTTCTAAGGCTTGTTGACAACGGGTTCATTGATGTTGTACGGTCTGAGAAGGTGTTGGAGGGTTTTCCGAGAGCTTGAGGGAGACGCGATTGGCATAGGCTCAGGCGGTATCTTGGGATTGTAGCATTGCGACGCTGTATGCCGCAGACGAGCCTTAATAAATTGCATCTCCGGCTACCCCGCATCGTGCTCTCTGATTTCACAATAATCTACGACTGCCGTTAGTTAGTTATGTTTATTTCGTGTGACCAATGAAACCAATTCACACTCGAATATGAACCTACTTCCTTTCTTTTGGTGTCGTTACAGTCCATGAAAGACCAGAGCCAAGCTTCTCTTCAATCACCCATGGTGTGTGTGATTTATTTTCCACACAGGTGAACCTACTTCTACAATTACTGAATCGCGCATTGTGTATCAGAACTTATTAAAAAGGTGTTTGGGTGCGTGCTTTGTAACTAGAAGTTCTGGAACCTGATGCAACTGTACTCTCTCTTTTCACAAACCTTAAATGCCACATCATAAGAGGGAGCATCCTCTCACCTATGTTGGCTGCATTGGTGTCCATCTATACGTCGCTTCACCATGCGTACTTTAATCGATTCCATATTAACTTAGCCATACATACCCTTCGAGGATTGTCCTTAATTGCTTCTCTATTCACTTAGCACATCATAATGATGTTCTCAATATCATATTTGTTTTTTCTCGTCTCCCGAGGACATATGACTTTGACCACAGCACTTTGCACATGCTGCTTTTATCTAAGAAAAAAATAAAATATCTCCAAGCACACGTACACGTGATATACTCGTATAACCATATCCTTAGTATTATCATATCCCTTATCCCTTAACATTGACTGAAGTGTGCCTAGTTGGCTTTGCCGGAAATTCATGCACTAAAATTGATTTCAATTCAACAGTTTACATGAGGGAAGATATTTATTTTGGTAGGACTTCTTATGTCCTCGAGGAAGGTTGTCTTAGTTTTTGCAAAAAAAAATGAATTTTGCATTTGCCAAAAGCGAGGCAAAGAGGGCAACTATTCAGACGTTGCCTTCCTTTGCAAACACTCTTTCCAATTGTTCTTGGTTTGTTTACTTTGCTGGCGAAAGATTGCCGGAAGACGAGTAACTCGTTTTCTTTTTTGCACCTTTTGTTAGCCATTTACTCAGACGGAGTAGAAGGAAATCACATTTCTGGAAAAGGATATGGAAATTGATGCCGATGAGATGCGTAACCATACATTCGGCGAGTACTTGACTGTGGAAAGAGAATAGTGTTGAATTTCCATTTGTACAGAGAAAGGATTTGTAGATTACCATTAAGAGAGCAGTTGATTGATTACATGAGAACGATCGGACACAACTTAGAATCTTGCGAGAGGTAGCCGTTTTACGAGTTTCCATCGTTTAGTTAGTTTACTGGTCTTAAAGTCTATCGTGCATGGGCTCGTACATACAGCGTAAAGTTGTTGATCGCTCTCAACCTGGCGAAATGCCAGCAACGATCCCTGTTTAAATGCCCGGATCAAGTTGACATACGGCCTCCTCGCGGCGTCCTCTGGATAGTCTCTTCAACAACCGTTGGGAGGTGAATAAACGTATGCAGCGACAAAACCCCGACCAGAATTGCGGTTGTGCGGCGGGTTAACAATCCGATCCACGGAGTGATCGGAAAGCACAGCCTCCACTATACAACAACAGATAAAGGCTTCCGACTCACGGACTTTGCGACAGCTCGTAATGCGGTGATAAGTAGCACGAGATTCCCTCGTAAGCGAACCCACACAGCAATTTGGCGACGGACGGTCGAACCGCCAACCACATGGACCATGTGCTCATTGACGCAAGGCACTCGTCAAACATCCTGGATGTGCGAACATTCAGAGGGGCAAATGTCGACTCTGACCACTTCCTCGTAGCAGCAAGATTCAGAGCTCGACTGTCCAATGTCAGAAAGCTGCACCAGACCATCAGGAGGAGGTTCGACATTGGGCGCATGAGCACACCGGAGGTTGCCAGAGACTACAGGGAGCAGCTGGGCGGAAGAATCTACGGTATGCCTACGTCGAACACAAACCAATAATATGTGGCTGCTTTGCCGCTCAGCAATTCAGGAAGTAGCCGAAACCAGCTTAGGTTACCTACCACCCCCGACAAGAAACCCGTGGCATGATGGCGAGCAGAAAAAGGTAGCAACCAACGAGGCGTATCAAAAGGCGCTGCAGAGGAAAACAAGGGCCGCGCAAGAAGAGTACGGAGCCAGAAGAAGGGAGGAAAAAAAACTACTGCGACAAAAGAAAAGAATCTTCGTAGCCTCCCAGCTCAAGGATATCGAGGGGTCTAGGGATAAGTATGAAACACGAGCCTTTTACATGAAAGCCGAAGACCTTGCAGGAGGCTTCAAAAAGGGCCCCCAGGCCCTTCGAAACTGCGAGTGTAATCTTGTCACCGATCCGCAGAGAATATTGGATGTATTTAAGCAACATTTCCAGCAGCTGCTTAACGAGCATGACCACGAGAGAGTGGTAGGGACCGAGGAAATCCTAACTCCAGCCGCTGAAGTAGTCCTCCCACCTAGCATCGAAGAAGTCGGCACGGCTATTCAGAAGCTGATGAATAACAAGACCGCAGGCTCAGATGGCTTGCCATCAGAGCTTTTCAAGGCTGGCGGCGATGTTCTGGTAGGGAGCATGCACCAGATCATCTGCAGAATTTGGAAAGATGAAAGCATGCCCGACGACTGGGATACCAGCTCTATTTGCCCCATCCACAAAAAAGGCGATCCTACCTCTTACAAGAACTATAGACAGAAGTATATCCCTGCTCAATGTCGCATACAAGATCCTATCCAGCGTATTGTGTGAACGTCTAATGCCATTTTGCACCGCACTAATCGGCAGCTACTAGTGCGGCTTCCGGCCCGGCAAATCGACTGAAGACAAAAATGTTCACACTTCGACAAATCCTGGAAAAGACCAACGAGTTTCGAATCGATACACACCTTCATCGATTTCAAAACCGCATACGACAGCATTCATAGTGAAGAACTATTTGGTGCGATGGCCGAATTCGGGATCCCGGGAAAACTGATCCAGTTGTGTCGCGCCAAGCTAAAAAATACGCGATGCACAGTGAAACTCGGTTCTGTGTCATGTGACTTCTTCAACCTGGAGCAGATAGTGCGACGGGCAAGCGTCAACAGGGAAGGCTTTACAAAACGCTCATACTACCACTGCTGTACGGAACCGGAAGCTGGACGATAAGCAGGACAGCGGAGCTGATTTCGGGTTCTTTCGAAAGGAAAATTCTGCGCCGGATATTTGGTCCTGTCTGTGAGGAAGGTGAGTGGAGAAGAAGACATAACCGCGAACTCTACGAGTTGTACAAAAATGTGGATGTAGTCCGGAAGGCACGGACCCGTCGACTACACTGGCTCGGCCACATCGAGCGCATGGACATCAACGCTCCAACTAAGAGGGTCTTCGACTCCGACCCTCCTGGTTCGAGAAGAAGAGGAAGACCGAACCTCCGGTATGAAGACCAAGTAATCGCGGATGTAAGACATCTAGGTCTTGATAACTGGAAGCAGGGTGGCCGGGACCGTCAAGGATAGAAGGCAACTATAGATCGGGCTCAGATCCTCCATAGATCGCTGGCCTGATAAGTAAGTAGTAAGTAAGTAAAATCTATCGTGCAATATGGGGAAACACTTCAAGTTATGACTATCCCCCTATGTATAAGTGGTAATTGGCTTATCATAGAAACTACTGTCTAACCCCGCACGCAGGAATTCCTTCAAGTACTAATTAGTATTATAGTATTGTACATCGCTTTTATTATATACACAAAAAGCTACTTTTTTACTTCCCGCGACTTTTTTCCCCGCGGGAATGATTACCCATTTTTCTCATAGCAACGGTAGTAGCACAGCACATTTTTGCGAAGTCGCTCATGAAGATTTATAACCAATTTACATCTGAAAGCCCACACTATTCATCGCCCACTTGGAGTATATTTTATAGCATTAATTATATAATTAGTCTTTATGCCTGCACGAGTGCTCACCTTCCTATCGCCGCTGTTTTCCGTCCAGGCTTCCAACTGTGAGCAGCTTAACGTTCAACCACAATGAACGATGACTCTGATCATGAAATTTATTCGCACAATAAGCCAATTTTCCTTCGTTTTTGTTTTACTCCTTTTTGCCGCTCCTTTAATCACATTCAGTGGATGCGAGGTATATAATTGGCTCCTGGAACTATCTATCTGAATGACTCGGTTTTTTGGCACAGATGGTTTTTCGCCCGGACAATGCCAAAAATTGTCGAGTGGATGACCGCTGGTTAGATTTCAAATGTAATTTACTCGAATGGTGTTGCCAGTGGACTATTTTTTAACGTGTCCTTGAGAAGATAAAAAAAAAAAAAAAACATACAAATTTTGGGAATGGTACAAATGGCTGACTGCACAGCTGCCAGGGGCAATTAATCCAATTCCTTGCAGAACTCTCATAGCTATGTATGGTGGAACAGGAACGAGCTGTGAGAAAATTAACAGGGATTCCGGGAAAATTAATTTGAAAAATATACAACGGAGAGCGTCTATGGATAAGTCTTCTCTGAAATTCAACGATATATTTGGTCGTATAAAAAGCCTCCAGGTTTTTTGTACCACTAGTCGACGATGATATCCATATACATAAGGATTGGGTAACACTAATCCAATTCTACCAAGTGAACGCGCGTTTGAAGGATGACATTTCAGTTTACATTTTTGTGTACATAATTCGTTATTTTGCGTAAAATGATACGTATCCGCCTCTATGGCGCAGAGGCCTGAACTTTAACGTTAACCAACTGAGAGTACGTCGCTGGAAACAGCTGGCAAAGGACCGTGCCAGCTGGAGAAGCTTGTTGGTTGAGGCCCAGGTACACACCGGACCGTAGCGCCATATAAGTAAGTAAGTAAGTAACTAATCTAAGCAGTATGTAGCAGCTGTGTATGTAAATACAATTTATCTTAACCCATACAAAGAAATCCTTCCGCACCTCTGGATATTCCTAGATCGAATCGTCTCCGCAGATTGCAGCCTCATTAGTCATGTGAACCATTTCTGAAATGAGTCATGACCGGTATTATGGCTCATGTACGACAATCCAAAGACTCAAAGGTCACCCTCTAAAAAATCACGAGCACTTGTAAAGCCACGATTGACAGTGTGGAAAATGATACAGTGTGGTCTTGGGAATCATTCGCCATACGGTACTTCTAAATATGTAGCTAAGCTCGCAAGCGAGTAATTCTTGATTCTACTGTGAACAATGTAAGAGATTACACCCAAAGGGCACAAATCTACCCGTAGAAAAGCTCTTACCTTTCTTGACAATAGCAGACGAACACACACTTTTTGGATGACATAACCGAAGTTACTGGAATTTAGCAGAGAAATGTTGATACACCCACTACATAGCCTGGATTCAGCCCATTCTGACTATCTGCCTCTATGGAATAAAGCTTACTTTTAGAGACCAAGGACTACAGAGATTCTAATGAATAGCACCATGGCGTTTCCCGTGAAGGAAAGCCACATAATTTGATAGAAGGAAGATCTGCATGGAGTGATAATTAAGTTACAAGAGTGTCAAGGTCGCACTTTTCTGAGCATATAAACGAGGCACTATGCAGGGTTCGTCTGATTTTTTGACTAATTCTCAGAAATTTTATTGAAGTTTAAGGCTTCAAAATTTTTATTTAGTTCGTATTAACAGAATTCTAGTCTCGATTCCAAACTATTGCCAACTATAGTTGATTCGGTTTTCAGCATTCATAAATTCATCTCGCTACAAACCATGGCTGGCAAACTGTCGCAAACTGTTTTATTTCAGTGCAGGGGAAAAAGGAAAGAAAAATTCTGAAAAACTTTTCGTTAACTTTTACCACAACATACGAATACACCAGGCCATCGGGTGACCATAAAACTTTGCTCCAGCCCTTCGTCCCAGTTGTTCATGTCAAACAGATGCACGTGCGACGAAATTGAACGAAATACGGAGTACTCGTACTTTGAGTCCCTGGGTGTGTGTTACTACATATTGTATCTAGAAGAAAAATTATAGTTTTCCAACAGGCAACTATGTTCCGTCTCACTAGGGCTGTGGATTCGTTCTCCATTAACTCCTATCTACAATGGTGCATGGATGCAAAGACATCGCCGGCCAAAAACTCAAGCACAAACCGGAAGTTTTCAATTACAGTTTATGTTTCATTAAAACTTATTTCCATTCATGTGATTTGTTTTGGATCTTTTGCAGTAGATACGTGTTACATGTAGCTGAACAACAAGTCAAGAGTTTAAAAGCATTTTGGTTCGAACCATGTTCGAAATTACGATTTGTTTTACTGCCATTGTGCGGGAAAGTGATTTACCTTCAAACACGTGTGATTTCAAATGACTCTGTTAAGGCTGAAGGCACAACACAGATGCTACGGGCTTGTTTACGATGACATCCGTAAGTAATGGCGGTGACAAATGACAAATTCCCCCGAACTAAAGCAGTGATTCAATGAATGAATGAATGAAACAGAAGGAACATTGGTGGATATTGATTTGCATGAAGGGCTCATCGGAAGAGATGACTTCTTCCTGGTTGGCTTTGCTATTCATTTGAATTACAATACCTTTCGATATCTAAACTACGATAACATACAATACAGCATAGGCCAGATGGAAGAAGGACGAAACGAGCAAATTGAGCCACCAGAACCACATCACATACATATTGCCTCTTGTCAATTCTCAATCTACCGCTCGCCTTGTCCTCTATCCCTAGTCTACAGATATGTATATGTACGACTTTGTGAGCGTGACGCAACAGCAATTCTTGGTGGTAGATGCTGATATGAAAACAGCAGCAGATATTCGTACAGCAGCAGTTGTAAAATTGAAATGAGGATTAGATGTGTAAAAATGTTACCCATGTTTGGAGGAACGACACCCGTCTTCATACCACATCAGGCACACACCGCAGCACGCTGTACCTGACAATAAAATTCCTTCATTTGCATAAAAGTAGGGAGAAGACCGTAAACAAGTTAATATAAGAAGCTGCGCCCGAAAAACGGAAGCACAACAACGACAGATAACGACGACAGTGTGGAGGGATCTACAAAGGTTTCATTTTTCGCGTCGATACTATGCGTGCATGAATAAAAAGGAATTTTCAGGACGTTATATCCCGAGGAATGTCAAACTGTATACATTGCCAACATGACACGGTATGGATGAGTCGACGTTGTTGGAGGTGAATTACTAAACGCTTATTGGGTATGAGAGGGGGAGGGATTAAAATCTTGGTGAGTGTCGGCTTTTTAAAGGTCTCTGGCGGGATTGTGCGAATTCACGCATAAACTAAAAGCATGTTGTTTCGCAGCCGTGCAGCTTGGCTCGAACTAGTTTTCCAACTGTAGATTTAAGTGTGATGTAGGGTAAATGTTTCAGAAGTAGCTGGTTAGAGGAATGGAGTGGGATTTGTGCCTGCCTGTAGGTTGATTGTTGAAAACAATGTGTTGCAGCATCTTGAACCTCATCTTGGCAAATATAGGTGAATACAATAAAAAACCGGCCAAGTGCGAGTCGGACTCGCGCACGAAGGGTTCCGTACTATTATGTATAAAAACGGCAAAAAAAGCATGTCTGTTGTATGGGAGCCCCATTTATACATATATTTATTATATTCTGTCTAAGCATTTGTTGTTAAAGCAGCAACAGAAATACATAATCAGTGACATTTTAATCTCACTTTTCGGATAGTTAAAATCTAGAATGTTGTAATTTTTAGAAAATACTCATTTTTTGAGTGATTGCCAATTTGGGTTTAGACGTGGCAAATCGACTGAAACTGCTTTATTGAAATTAACTGGTGAAATATATAATAGTCTAAACACTTCTCAAACACCATCAACATTATTTGTTGATATCAGTAAGGTCTTTAATATGGTTAATCATACTTTGCTACTCGATAAACTTTACAAAGCGGGTTTCAGAGGCTCCATTTATAAATGGTTTTCTTCTTATTTATCCAACCGTTATCAAGTTGTGAAAATTAGGAATGTTTACAGTTCTATAGACTTCTTAAATATGGGTGTTCCCCAAGGAGCAGTATTGGGCCCAATCCTTTTTCTAATTTATGTTAATTCGTTTTTCTTACAACCTTTTAAAGGCAAAATAACTGCCTTTGCTGATGAAACATCTCTTTTCCACTCAAACACTAACTTAATTGATAGTTTTGCAGATGTTAACTATGACCTAGATATGTTAAGGAGATGGTTTAATTATCATAAACTAATAATTAGCAACAAAACGAAGTACATGATATTTAATATCAATGGTAGAGTTTTCAGAGACCTTCCCTTATATTATCATGCACCATTTGGTAATCGATTTGTTCTTGAAGATATAGTATTCAACAATCAAGAATGTATGAAAATTGCTTCTTGATTGAACACGTGGACAGTTTTAAATATTTAGGTGTTACATTGGACCAACAACTTTGTTGGAAAGACCATTCAATATATTTGAGACAGTATCTAAATGGGGTTATAAGATAATTATTCCATCTCAGTATGCACTGCAATCTCTACTCGTTTTAAAATACTAAATGTATACTCGCACCGATATGGAACTAGCAAAAACATGTCCATGTCCGGAACTAAATGTATTATCTCACCGATATGGAACTAGCAAACCATGTCCATGTCCGGACCTGAATGCATACATACACATGTATGACATTCGTTCACGAAATGCGGTGCGGGCATTATATTTGTCAAGATAGTCAAGGTAAAACGCACACACTGTTAAAGCAATAAAAGTTTATTTAATACTATGACACAATATTAGTGACCAGGGAAAAACACGTCCGTTCGCGTTGAGTGCTTCTCGTTCACTGTCCTTCCTATCCTGTCGTTGACAGCTCGGCCTTTCCTGATATCTCGTCCTCCGAGGACGAGTCGCTGTAATCCCGTAGCTCCTTCTCGTCGTCCCACTCCAGATCTGGACTTAGCCTGCACCAGGGTTTCATGTGGTCAGAAGAAACAACGTTGTTATAGTGTCGATTCCCCGGCTTGTCTGGGAGGTCTTGCACAAGGTAACGATCATGAGCCAACACCTTTGCAACTATGTAAGGGCCCCTATATGCTGGGTCCAGTTTATGAGATTCTCCTGTAGATCGGGGGACGTAGTCTAGGACAATGAGATCGCCTTCATTGTACTGGTGAGGGGTTTGATGCTTTTTATCGTATCGAATTTTCCACTTGCGTCTTTCATCCATGATGTTAGTTGCAGCTTGCTGTCTTTTCATTTCGGTCTCGTTTAAGTTCGGTGTTTCGTCGTGTAGTGCCTGTATTAGCCGATTCTGGCTAACATTTTTCAGATTAAAGTTGAACACTAAGTCATTGGGTGTGAACTTAGTGGTTGAGTTGATTTGCGAGTTAAGGCTCCATTGAAGATTTGGTAATGCAGCATCCCATTCGCGGCTGTCCTGGGTGGAGCATTTGACTGCGGTTAGCAGAGTTTTGTTTACCCTTTCTGCCTGCCCGTTCGCTCTTGGAGTTCTGACAGCCGTTTTTACGTGTTGAATACCATGGCTCGCCATGAAACTGTTAAAAGCCCTGGACGTGAATGCTGTACCTCGGTCTGTTGTGATTCTTACTGGCTGGCCGAATATTGACATCACCTCGCGCAGCATCGAAATAACCGGTAAGGATTTTGTGGTTCGTACAGCCCTCAAGATCGTATATTTGCTGAAAGAACAAACCAAAACGATTATGTGGAGATTACCTTGCTTACTTTTTGGGAAAGGGCCCAAGTGGTCCATGTTCATGCTTCGGAATGGAATTGGAAGCACATCCATTACGTGCAGTTGGCTTTCTGGTTTACCTCCCTTCACCTGCTTCACTTGCATCTGGTCCTGATCCTCGTTCTTCCTGAGTGTGTCAATTAATGCCTTCAGCTTCCCGTCCTGCAACTGCATGCCAAAAATCCAGTCCACATCCGTTGAGTTCATCGCGAGAATGGTTTCAGCTACAGTCGGTGATTCCTGAGGAGGAAGCGTTGGAACTCGGCTCAATCCGTCGACGTGGAGCATCTTCATTCCCGGTCGGTGAATGCACTCGAAACTGAACTCCTGCAGTCGCAACCACCAACGGGCAACTCGGGGAAGTAAAGCTGATGTGGCTTTGTTGGTCGCGATGGCGTTACAATCAGTAAGAACCCGAAACTGTGTACCCAGTAAATAAATTCGGAATCTGTCCAGTGTTTCGACGACGGCCAAAACCTCTAGCTCGTGGCTCGCATATTTACTTTCTGCCTCTGAGCACTGCCTGCTGTAGTAGGAAACTGGCTTCATTCCTTCATTTTCGCGTTGTAGTAGAATTCCCGACAATCCCAAAGTACTGGCGTCGGTGTGCACCTCGTGCTCCTTTCTCGCATCAAACAATGCCAACACTGGTTGATTGGTGATTGCTGATTTCAACCGTTCAAACGCTTTCTCCTGCTCTTCATGCCAAACGAAGTCAACTCCCTTTCTTAACAGCTTCGTGAGCGGTTGAGCAATGCAGCTGTAGTCCCTTACAAATTTCCTGAAGAAACCTGTGACACCTAAAAAGTGTCTCACTTCAGTAGTGTTCCTCGGTCTTCGGCAGTCGTTGATACATTTGGTCTTCTCCGTTCCCGGTTGGATTCCTTCTGTACTGATGATATGACCCAGAAAGCTGACCTTGGCATCCATGAAAACACATTTTGATTGACGCAGCGTTAATCCAGCAGTCCTGATTGCATTCAAGAATTCGTCGAGCACACATATCCCTTTTTCCACTGTATCTGTAGCAATGATAACCTCATCCACGTAGTTAATTATGCTTCGCCGATGTACTAGCTGTCGTATTATCTTGGCCATTGCCTCTTGGAAATACATGGGTGCGTTTACTAGTCCGAATGGCATCACGTTGTGTTCATATAAGCCATCTGGTGTTAAGAATGCTGTTAAGTTCTTACTTTCTTCCTTCAACGGGATCTGGTAATAGCCTGCCGTCATGTCCATCGTGGTGAAATACTTGTTCCCGGTCAATAAGGACAATTGTTCTTCGACAACCGGCATAAGAAATTGCTTTTTTACGGTCACTGAGTTCAAGACCCGATAGTCCACGCACATTCTGCTTTCTCCATTAGACTTTGATACCAAGACGACGGAAGCGGCATGTGGCGAGTTGCTGGGCCGTATGATATCGTGCTGAAGTAACTCTCTTATTATAGACGAGAGAGTGTCTCTTTGGGCAAATGGGACTTGATAGCGCTTGCCCAGGATGGGTTTATCTGATTTTACCACGATTTCCATAGCTGTCCCCTTACAACGTCCTAGGCGAGAGATATCTTCGGAAAAACAATCTTCGTACTGCCTTAAAAGATGTTCAACTGACTCGCGTTGACTCGCATCCAATTGCCTGCCGATCGAGAAAAGATTAGTTTCATGAGCGCTATTTACCTGTGCCGCTCTGTAGCCTGGTTCCACCGATGTCACTTGCAGTGTTTTTCCTTCCAGTATCAGTTGTTGGTTTTTCTGACATAGAATATCCCGTCCTAGTAGTATTTCGTACGGTAACCACTCGTCCGGAACTATCAATAAGGTGACATCCATCTCATTGTTGTCGATTTTCATGCGTACTTCCACCTTCTCGGTTGACTCGACCGTCGATCCTCCGAAACCCTTTAGCTGAGTGATTGATGACTGACGTGTGTTCTCTGCAGGCACCAAAGTTGTTTTTATCAAGGAGTTATCGCTTCCTGTATCCACAAACGCTGAATATGGCCGTCCCGCGACGATAACTTCCTTCATAACTGGTGGTATTGGAGCTTGCTCCCTTAACTGTTCCTGCGGATATCCTACCATTGTTACATTGGGTCTCTTTATGCGACAGTCTTTCGCCTCGTGACCAACTCTGCTGCAGTTTACACAGCGTGGTTTCCTTTGTGGTTGTGTGCACTTAATGGCCATATGCCCAAATTGGTTGCAGTTGTAACACTTAATTGGCCTCCTGCCCACCGCGCTTGCATCTTCCACAGTAGGTTCCGTAGATCGTGATATCAGCCCTCTTGACGTGCATGGCATTGAGGAAATATTGTTCAAGGAATTCAGCAGCTCGTCACACGTTTGCAGATTGAGTGCGAGTAGCATGCGTGTGAGATTTAAATCGTTTAATCCGTTAATTATATATGAATTAATTGATAGATCATCTAACCTACCTCGTCGGCCAATTGCCAGCATAGAGTAGTAGTACTCCCCTAACGATTCATCCTTCTTACGGCCTCGCTTCATTAATTCCCGATGGACATCCGCGACGTTAGTTGTGCACGGGAAATCACGTTTCAGTTCTCTAACGAAGTGGTGCCATGTCTGAAACACTGACTGAGCATCCAGCCAATCCTTGGCGACACCTTTCAATTTACTTTGTGCGGCTATCAACACCATTTCCTCACTCCATCCATATAACTGCTGTAGCTGTTCCACTTTGTCGATGAATTGGGACGATGATAGAGAGCGTTTTAGGGGGTCGAACTCCGGCAAGACACCCTCCGAACAGTTTTGTCCTTGTGCAGATAACGTATATGTAGCTGGCGTGTCTGATCGGTTCTCTGCTAGCCGTCCGGGTCCAGGAATCGGTGCGGTGTTCCGTGGCTGTTCTCCAGTGTTTGTCATCGTTTGGAGTCCGGTCGGTGACGATGTATTTGCTTGCATATTAGACGCGATCTCTCCCACGGTTTTTGCCAAATTAATCACGATGTCTCGCAGATCTTTCATTTGTGTTTGTAAGGATTCGCCTGCTGTCGATGAGTCGCTTACTTCGAATTCCTCTGCCTCCACTTCGTCAGTGCCTAACACTTCTTTTAATCTTGCGATTTTATGTGCCTTTGTGCCTGTCACCGCTAGATCCTGCGCTCGTAACAACTTATTTAGTTGTTCCACTTTTAAACTTTCCAATTTCATCATCGTGGTTTTGCGTTGCGCTGCCTACCGTGTACGTCTGTTCACCCCGATCATTCGATTTCAATTCCTTGTTTTATTTTTCTTTTCCCGTTTCCGTTGAGCTTTCCGTAGTTCGTATCGTTGAACGTTTCGTTGCCCTTTTCCTTGAAATAAACGTATTGTGCTGCTTTTTTTTTTTTTTTTTTCCTGTCGTTCCTCTTTGGCGGTTCCGATTTGTATCGTTGTGTGGGTTCTTTTTGTGCAATCCACAGCTTTCTCGGAAATGTTTTTTTTTTCCCTCTTCTTAGAGTTTCGTATCCCACTTCTGATGTTGTCAAGATAGTCAAGGTAAAACGCACACACTGTTAAAGCAATAAAAGTTTATTTAATACTATGACACAATATTAGTGACCAGGGAAAAACACGTCCGTTCGCGTTGAGTGCTTCTCGTTCACTGTCCTTCCTATCCTGTCGTTGACATATTCTTTCATTTCTTTTCTTCATTTCAGTTCAAGTGTGCTGTACAGTGTACACCAACTGTTCGAGCTTTATCGCCACATCTCCATACTTTTGGGTTTCTTGAAAACTACGGGGTATAACTCATACCGTATGAGAAGCATGTTCGTTGCATTTATGTTTTTTTTTCGTTTTGTACATATGTGATTGATGAATAAGGGTTGAATGGAACTCTTTTCGTTCAATTTGCGGAACGAGAGGACATGTGTCCGAGAGAGGACATAGTTCCGTGAACTATACATGTCCGGAACTACCCAACTCTACTTCGTAATGTACCTACATATGTATACTTATACATAGCGTACAGATGTGTGAGTGTATGCACGTATGTGATGCGTATGTACGTATCGGTTCGTATGTGTGCAAGATCGCTTGCTCCTCTCCACCTGCCGCGACGTCGTGCGAAAGGGATGCTAGGCCAGCTGCGAGGACTGGTCGTGAGCAATGGCGCCACGCGATTGCCCTCACGCCGACTTACCCGCAGCAAGTATCCCACGCAAAAGAAAAAAAAACACCGTAATCGTTTCCAATTCAATATGTCACAAATTTAATTTCCTTAACCTAACTTAATCTAGGTTTACAATTATTCCTTAAAACTACCCTACACCGTATGTCAATAAAAAAAGTCGAAATAAATAAAAAAAAATATATGTAAAAAAAAAACAAAAAAGGAATTCACTGTCCAAAAAAGTAAACAAACCACAGCTAGAGTATTCGAACAGTCGTACCGAAACTCCTCTGACCAACGACTTAGCCCGCATCACCAATCGCGACACGCAAATTTGTGATTTCAATACCTTATACAACGAACGTGATATCCGCGACCAACGTAGGCAATAGGACACACGGTACGGCCGCGTACCGGGAACTGCTTAAAACCGTACCGGAGTTCTTCCCCGAAGATCCCTCTCCGAGTACTTCGCCGAAGATTTCTCACCGAGTTCTTCGCCCACTCTCCCTCATGTACTACTAGGAACAAAAAAAAAAACAAAAATGCTAACCTTCTGCGGGTTGAACTCCACTCGTTCGCGTATCAAGCGCTGATCGTACCCTCGGGCTATCCGCTTTCTCTGAGTTTAGTTTCCCAAAATGGATGACTACGAGCCGCTCACGAATGGGAACTGACCGAAAGATGACAACGAAAACCTTTCGAAACAATTTATTATTGGTTGTTTGTAATTATGTATATGTATAATTAATTTTGTTCTGTTTTTAGTATTTGTCGTGGTAGCGGCAACAGAAATACATCATCTGTGAAAATTTCAACTGTCTAACTATCGCGGTTCATGAGATACAGCCTGGTGACAGACGGACGGACGGACGGACGGAACCCTAAAAACGAAAGACTCTATAAGCTGTTTCCCAAGGGTAACTTTTTACGTAAAAACGTGTTCCAATGAAACTAACATTAATGCTTTGAAACCGCGAAATCCGCTTACGCTGAGCTGGTGTTCCTTAGCTATATTTGGTGATTTATACGATCAAATATTGAGATTAGTTCAGACTCTTAGTCTTTGACCAGCCGCTTCCAGTGCCACACGCACAGTTAGTTGAGGTCCCTTTCCACCTTTGCGCGCCACTTTAGATGCGGTCGTCCTCTGCTGCGTCGTCTCTCGGGGTTGGTGTCGAAGACTCTTCGGGTCGAAGCGGTGGTGTCCATTCGCTCTACATGGCCCAGCCATCTTAGACGTTGAATCCGAAGACGTCTATCTAGGCCGATATCGCTGAACAGCCCGTACAGTTCTTGATTGGATCTCCTCCTCCACTCTCCGTTTACACAAACGGGACCAAAGATTGCACGCAGTCCAAGCCTCAGCGCCGTAGATGAGGACTGGGATGATTAAGGTTTTTTACAGTTGCCTCAGTTGCCTCTTGAACCCAAAGAAGCAGCGGTTGGCAAGAGTAATTCTGCGTTTTATCTCAGCTCTAGTGTCGTTGCTGCTTGTCACTATCGAGCCAAGGTAGACGAAGTCCGTGACGTCGGTGTGACGTCGGCGCGTCTTTCTTGGATGACAGCATATGTTTGGTCTTGTCCCCATTTACCCTTAGACCTACTTTAGCCGCTTCTGCTTCAATGCTTGCGATCGCCTCATTCACGTCTTGCCTTGTCCGTCCAATAACGTCAATGTCATCTGCGTAGGCAAGCAATTGTGTGGACTTGAAGTAGATCGTACCTCTTGTAGTGGCCGCAGAGTCCCGCACGATCTTTTCAAGTATGATGTTAAAGAAATCACATGACAATGCGTCACCCTGTCTAAAACCTTTTTTTTAACATCGAAGGTCTCGGTTAGTTCACCTCCGACCTTAATGGAGCAGCGGGAATTCTCCATAGTCATCCTGCAGAGTCTGATGTCAGATGTCTACGGATTAAACGCCTAAGATGGCTAGGCCATGTAGAGCGACTGGACAGCACAGGTCTAGCCCGACAAGTCTTTGAATCGAACTCTGAGCGACGAAGAAACAGAAGACGCCGCACCTAAGATGGCACACACAGGTGGAGAAGGACCTCAGCCCACTGGGTTTGCGGCACTGGAAAAGGCTACCTAAAGGTCGTTCTAGTTGAAGGGGCATGTCAGTTGAAGCCAAGGTTCACCCCAAATTGTAGCGCCCGATAGGAAGAAGAAGATTAGTTGAGTGGGTTTTGTGCGATCTTTCCAATTAAAATGTAAACGGAATGCCTCACATCTTACTTTCCGACTTAACGCAGTTGGTGGCGAGAACTCCAGTAGAATAAGCCATCCACAGTATGGTAGTATTAATTACATCGTTATCAATTAGGCCTAAACCAGAACTTCTACTAAAGTGTCAATTTCCTTTCCCATTCGTCATTTTCGCTGATTTAACGACTTACTGGTTATAAAGCGCTTCTGGGCAATTTTCGACGGTAAATTAACCGCCAAATTAATGACATAGTTTAAGTCGATCGCTGACCATTAATTTCCCCAAACTTTCGCTATAAATAGGTGAAGCGACTCCCCAACCACCCAAAACCACAACGCCCTCATCGCAATTAGTCGTTTCTAATTAAAGCTACACCCATCCGTCTGCTCAATCAAACTTATTCAATAAACCTGCCACTACTCCCATTTATACGTCCATATTAAACCGTAAATTGTCTATCGATTCATTACAATTCCATGCAACGCACCGAAACAAAAAGTAACTGAACATCGAACTAATGTCTCTCTACTGCCACATAAAAGCTAAATGAGACCATGTGAGGTCGAAGTTTTGAGCTGAAAAGCACTCACATGAAGTTGCTGCCGTTATATTGATATTACTCGTGCGATCCATGAAGAGAAATGAAAAGTCATAAATCCATTCGAGAGATGACTCCATCCGCTGACCACGAGCTAACTGGGACCGAACGATGAATGGACGTTAGTAGAAATGACCATAGTAACCTTGTAAAATTTGTTCAGATGCCTGTACCTGGATTACGGCTGATATGTATACGCGTATGGATCGCTTCTCCTAATTGCGACGCACCCACCAATCATAGAGAATTTTATCGACTGAGACGGTGAATACGTGACTTAAATCCCACAAAAAAAAAAAAAAAAAAAAAAAACAAAAAGCAACTGAAACCGACCGCACTATACGAACGACCATTCGCTACACCTACCTAGTCGGATGTTCTCCTAACCAGGTTCATCGCTACTAAAGGGAATAGAAGCACCAAAGAGCATCGAAGTAAAGTCTGCTGTACCATAAAACTAATGCGGAGGACAATTTATTTATTTCGGTAGCACAATGGCAGACTGTGCTTTCCTTGCTCAATGTATCACCTCGCTATCCTGTCCTGCTAAGAGCGTTCACTCCCTCCATTCCACCTGAGGAAATAATATATGTATGATATGTACATATGTATGTGTGCTCTCGTATAACGAAGAAAAATCCCAAACAAAAGGACTAAACCATAAAATCTGGGCCATAAAGCGAGAGACGGTACACGTGAAAATGTGTAAAAGGCTTGTTCGAGCCTAAATCGGTGTGACAAAAGCGCAGAATGAAGTCAACTTGACTCTCTGGGGGTATTCAGTCGAGAATCGTGAATTTCGATCACATACATACCAAGGCACACATGTTCGAGCCGGAGGATATGGGTTTTGGCTTCAATCCTCTGATTGCAAAACTATTTTTGGTTGCTTTCTATTTTTATGGCATTTGAACAGCTTCTGATTGGAAATATATTACGGAGTTTGTGTCGTAGGTTACATTAGAATAGCTAATGGACAATAAAAGCGTCAAGCACGTGGTCAAGTACTGTTGGCGCGATAATAAAGAGACGCGTGTTTAGCCGGACGACAAAGAGCTAGTTTAATATCATCAGCTTAACGATAGGTGCTGAATCACGTATTCATGGGCCATTTGATCATTGGGGGATAGGTTTCCGCGAAATAAGTTTTCCTTTTAATAGTCAACATATTTGTAGTTTTATGGCGGACAGTTGCGTATCACGTTCATTGGTGTTATTAACATGAGACAATTTTGAAAGCAGCCGCGGTTAAAGGGAAACCTTTCAACTACTGGAGTCGTGGATCTCGAATATAATCTTGATATTGTCCAATTTTGCTATTATTTGGACGGCATATGTGTAATGGGATCCAGGAAGTATGCTGGATAGGATAAGGAATGGTAAAGAAGAAGGGGTGCGACATTTATTACAGTTGCTACAAAAGGCTGCACATATTGGGATGCGGATTCATTGTGGGAAAAATGCTAAGAACGAATGTCATCGGTTTTAAACGAGTAGACGCACATGGATGTTAGAACACATAGAGGGGCAAACGTTAGCTCTAACCATTCCCTAGCGGCACCATGACTCAGAGCCCGAGTTTTCGTTTCTAGAGAGCTGCATCAACCCACCAAGGCAAGATCGCCAGAGGCTACAGAGAGCCAGAGACTAAGCCTCGTAGCGGGCCTTAAAAACGGCACCCAGGATCTTTGAAATTTCGAGAACAATCCTGTTACCGACCCGCAGGGAATAGTGGATGTTTCAAGTAGCATTTCTAGCGGCTGTTTAACGGGTATGGAGGAGAGAGAGTGGTAGTGACGAAGAGAATCCGCTTCCAGTCACAGAAGTTGTTTCCTCTCCCAGCATTGAAGAAGTAGGCACAGCTATTAAAAAGCTTAAAACCAACAAGGCCGCAGGGTCGGATGGATTATCACTGAACTCTTCAAAGCGATAAACGGTGTTCTGGTAGGGAGTATGCATCAGATCATCTGTAGAATTTGGGAGGACGAATGCATGCCCGACGACTGGAAAATCATCCACAAAAAAGGCAATCCTACAGTTTGCGAAAACTACAGAGGTATATCCCTGCTCAACGTCGCTTACAAGGTCCTATCCAGTGTATTGTGTGAACGTCTAAAACCGATTTGCACCGCATTAATCGGCACATACCAGCACGTCTTCCGGCCTGGCAATCCGACTATAGACCAAATCTTCACCCAATTTATACCCACTACTTCTTCGTCGATTTTAAAGTCGCATATGACAGCATTCAATCTTATTTAACGCGATGGCCACATTCGGGATCTCGGGAAAACTGATCCGGATGTGTCGAGCCACGCTAACAAACAATCGATGCACCGCGTAGTTCGGCTCCAGAACCTCCGAGAACAAATAGTGCGGTTGGCCAAAGTCAATACGGAAAGCATTATCGTTCATAAATCGGTCCAGTTGCTGGGCTTCGCAGATGATATTGATATTGTCGCAAGTTCCCAACGCACCATTGTGGAAGTATTCACGGCGATCGCAGATAACTTTCACTTTCCAACTCTACCAAAATATTCAAAAAGGATTTTATTAAAACTGTTTGTTTCTATCCGCATCTAGACCAATCTCGGCAATATAAGTTTATTATGTGTCCACGCCCCATGAGAGGAGAAAGATGACCGACATAAAGACGACTTCTATGATCTCCTAGGCAGAACTTATTGGAAAGCACAGCCTACACAACACCACGTCAGAAAACGGACTAAGGCTAGTGGACTTTATGGCGGGACATAATCTGGACGTTATTGGACGGACAAAGCGAGACGTCAATGAGGCGTTCGCAAGCATTGAAGCAGAAGCGGCTAAAGTGGGTCTAAGGGTAAATGGTGACAAGACCAAACATATGCTGTCATCCAAGAAAGACGCGCAACACCGAGGTCAAGGACTTCGTCTACCTTGGCTCGATAGTGACAAGCAGCAATGACACCAGCGCTGCCAACTGCTGCTTCTTCGGGCTCAAGAGGCAATTGAGTAGTAGAGCCCTCTCTCGAAAAACTAAGGTATCCCTCTACCAAACCTTAATCATCCCGGTCCTTCTCTACAGCGCTGAGGCTTGGACGTTATCAAAAGCGGATGAAGAGGCTCTTGGGCCGTTCGAGAGGAAAAACGCTTCCATGTGGGTAAACGGAGAGTGGAGGAGGAGATTCAACTAAGAACTGTACGGGCTGTACAGCGACATCGGCCTAGTTAGACGTCTTCAGATTCAACGTCTAAGATGGCTAGGCCATGCAGAGCGAATGGACATGAACGCTCCGGCCCGAAGTGTCTTCGACTCCAACCCCGAGGGACGACGCAGCAGAGGACGACCATATTTAAGGTGGCGCGCACAGGTGGAAAGGGACCTCAACCAGCTGTGCGTGTGGCACTGGAAGCGGCTGGCCAAAAATCGGGCCGGCTGGAGAGGCTTGTTGGTTGAGGCCCTGGTTCACCCCGAACTGTAGCGCCATCAAAGTAAGGAAGTTTTTGTTCGTTCCGCTTAATCGCTTGATCGCAAGGGGTAAACGATTCCATAATTGAATTGCATATACGAGAAATTACCTGGACGGTGCTCTATATTTACACCTAGGTGGGGTAAGTGTCAAAGTTCTATTATTTACTGAAAAACGTATATTTTCGAACAGATGTTCCCGTTCTCTATTATTTATAATTTTTCGTAACAGCAAAAGAATTCTAAAGTTAAGTAAGTCTGGTACCGAAACACCGGTTATTTGCTTTGTATAGCCAGAGACATGTTCCTGTCTTATATTAAAGACATATCTTGTACAACTATTTAGCGCGAGGGTTCGTTTTTTGACTTACTTACATACTTATCAGGCCAGCGACCCATGGAGGATATGAGCCCGAGCCCGAGCTGCCTTCCATCCTTGACGGTCCCGGGCACGCTGCTTCCAGTTATCAAGACCAAGATGTCTTACATCCGCGATTACTTGGTCTTTATACCGGAGGTTCGGTCTTCCTCTTCTTCTCGAACCAGGAGGCTCGGAGTCGAAGACCCTCTTAGCTGGAGCGTTGATGTCCATGCGCTCGATATGGCCGAGCCAGTTTAGTCGACAGATCCTTCCGGACTACATCCGCATCTTGGTACAGCTCGTAGAGTTCGCGATTGTGTCTTCTTCTCCATCCACCTTCCTCACAGACAGGACCAAATATCCGGCGCAGAATTTTTTTTTCGAAAGAACCCAAGATCAGCTCCGCTGTCCTGCTTATCGTCCAGCTTTCGGCTCCGTAAAGCAAGAGTGGCAGTATGAGCGTTTTGTAAAGCATGACTTTGGTCTTTCGAGTGAGGAGTTTTGATCCCAGTTGTTTGGACAAGCCGAAGTAGCAGCGGTTGCCAAGGGCGATTCTCTGCCGGATCTTCACTGTGGTGTCATTTGTGGAATTTACGTTTGCCCCGAGGTAGACAAACTCCTTAACTACCTCGAAATTGTAGATGTCAATTGTTATATATGTTGTCCCAGGCGGTGAGACAGATTGGTTTTTGCTTAAGACCAACTCGTTTCGCCTGTTCTTCGATCGCCGTGAATGCTTCCACAATGCCACGGCGAGAACACGCGATGATGTCGATATCATCCGCGTATCCTAGCAGCTGGATGGACTTGTAGAAGATAGTGCCTTCCCTGTTAACGCCTGCCCGTCGCACTATCTGCTCCAGCACCAGGTTGAAGAAGTCACATGAAAGCCCATCTCCTTGCCGAAATCCGAGGTCCTAGAATCGAGTTTCACGGCGCATCGCGTGTTTTTTTAGCGTGGCGCGACACAACTGGGTCAGTTTTCCCGGGATCCCGATTTCGGCCATCACACCAAACAGTTCTTCACGATGAATGCTGTCGTATGCGGCTTTGAAAAAGTTTAGGTCTATGAGGTAGGGACAATTTAAAAAAAAATGACATAAATAGGGGGGAAAAAATTGGAAAACAACGGCAACACCCACAATAAAGTACTGTATCAAATTTGAAAGCCAGGAACCTGTTCTTTAATACAAAATATAAAATAAATTATTTGTGTCAACAGTTTTTGAAAAATTCGCATCCAAACTCAAAATTTTGATAAAAAAAAAATTAAAAAAAAAAGGTTTAGACCAATTCATCTCAAAATTTTGAAACAAAGTGCTGAATTGAATGTTTGTGGTCCATGCTTATATCAATTCTGAATCGAACACAAAAAACCGGACGGATCTTCTAGTTTTTGAGAAAATTTAAAATTGCTATTTTTGTTTTGTTTTTTTGGCATTTACTTGGTTTTACTTTGAGGTATGTTGGGAGAGTACGGTTTCCGTCGCGTCGCGATCTGACGATAGATTCAGCTAAATCGACCCAAGATGAACCGAAAATGACGAATAACATTTTCCGAAATCTCGCTTCGTGTTCGAGATATCAATATTTGAAATTATTTTTGGACGAAATTTCGAAACGTCCTTATCTCTCCGTTTTTATAAGTAAGTTACAGTGAAATATTTATGGGGGGGCATGCTGCTCTTCTGCAACCTCCCTGCTTGGGCTCACTGTAGGATTTGGAGCGGGTGCAATGTGGGGTATATACAAAGTATAAGCGCCGATGAATGCCTCTTCTAAAGAAATAAATATATAAATCGAAGATGAATAGTCCGGAACTTTATCCAAAAATATTTTCAAATATCGATATATCGAAAACGAAGTGAGACATCGAAAAATTTTATTCAGCATTTTCGAATTATTTTGGGTCAATGTAGCTAAATCAATGGTCAGATCGCGGCGCAACGGTTGCATCTTATGATTCAACACACACCAAATGGAACGCAACGCGACAAAACATTTTGTTCGCCCGTGCTCGTTGCTCCGATGTCCATTTAATACATCCAACCCACACCGAACGCAACAAACGTATTGCGAACACGTGTCGTTGCCGAAAAGTACACACTACCTTAGCGGTCAACCCACACCGGACGAAATAAACAGAGCAAGACACGAGCACCGTGGCGCAGTGGGTAGTGTGTTGGCCTCTGACGCAAATGACACGGAATCGAATCCCGACACAACCATGTCAACGAACGTGTTTTTCACGGTGTTTCTCCTCAGCGGGGCTCTGACAAAACCCCTGTAGTAAAATTGTCATGAAAAGCTTCTCGCAATTCGCCGTTCGGAACCGGTAATAAACTGTAGGTCCCTTTCACCTATGGGAAAATGAAATCACACACAACATGGGTGATTGAGAGAAGCTCGGCTCAGGTCCTTCATGGACTGTAAAGCCAACATATACATACATAGAGACACGACAAAGCAGCAATACATGTCGAAATCTGTTCGCCGATATTTTGTCTTTCTGCGACAAAGTCGATGCATTGCGAATTTGTGAAGCGAAGATAGAAGTTGACGCGGAGAAGCTACTAATTTTGATTGAGCAAAGGAGCGCCATGTATACTACGGGGCAAAATCTCCCGTAGTATACTTGCCATGAAAAAGCTTCTGGACTCAAGCCGTTCGGAATCAGCATTAAACTGTAGCTCCCCTTCCCCTGTGTAAAAAATAAATCACACACAGCGTGGTGAGTTCGGGGAGAAGTTTGAAGGCGACCATAGATCTGCGAAAAAGGTGTTCTGGCAAACCATTCGTCGATTCAGAGAAAGAAAATTCAACATAATCGAAGGAGCTAAATCCAAAGATGGTGTGTTGCTTTCCAATGAGATGGACAGAATACGCAGATGGAGAGAGCACTTTTCGGAGCTGCTCAATCCCGAACAGGGCGTTGAGGGGGACAGACCTAGTCTTGAGTGAGGTGGAGAATAGTCCAACGGTGGGGGAAGTCATTTTAGCGATTGAGTCGCTAAAAGTTGGCAAATCCGCCGGTGTGAATGAAGTTCGGCCAGAAATGCTTAAGGCAATGGGTACAGAGCGAGTATTATGGCTCTCTCGTGTCATTAAGGTGGCCTGGGAATGCGGTGAGACACCTAGCGATTGTCAGATTGGGTTGATTGTCCCTCTTTTCAAAAATGGGGATAAAAAAGAGTGCTCCAACTATAGGGGCATATCTCTTTTAAGTGTCCCCGGTAAAGTCTACGCTAAGGTACTGAAGGTGCGTTCTAAAGCTATGGTCGAATCCAGGACAGGGGATGAACAGTACGGGTTTCGGCACGGCAGAAGTACAACCGACCAGCTTTTCACTCTAAGAATGATACTCGAGAAGGCTTGGGAGTACGCCAAACCGATCTGCAGCTGCATTGTTGATTTGGAAAAGGCGTACGACCGAGTTCCTCGAGGTAAACTCTGGTGTGTTCTGCAGGAGTATGGGATTGATGGTCCTCTGTTGAGGCCCATTCAGTCTCTATACATAAATTGTAGCAGCTGCGACCCGGTTCTTCTTTTTCTTTGGTGGCGTTACAGCCCATGAAGGACCAGAGCCAAGCTTCCCTTCAAACACCCATGTTGTGTGTGATTCTATTTTTCACACAGGTGAAGGGACCTACAGTTTAATGCCGATTCCGAACGGCGTGAGTCGAGAAGCTTTTTCCGAGGAGGGACGTCGCGAAATAAGCATTCGATGGCGTTGGTGTTATCGGGATCCGAACTCGCTCATCGTGCGTCAGAGTCCAACACGCTAACTACTGCGCCACGGCGCTGCGTTCCGGTTAACGGTAGTAAATCGACGCCTTTCACCATGGGCGTTGGATTTCGCCAAGGGTGCGTCTTTCCATCTCTCCTTTTCATTATATATATGGACTGGATGTTGCAGCGTAGTCGAGGCGAGGAGGGTTTCACAATGAGAGAGTTGAGGATAAGCCATCTTCTTTTTGCAGGTGACTTAGTTGTCCTCACATCCTCCCAGACGGAACTTCAGCGCGCGCTAGATAGGCTTGTGGCCGTATATGCTGATGTTGGAATGAGGGTTAACGTGGACAAATCTGAGGTTATGGTTATTTCCAGAACACCTGGCCAATGCACTCTACATGTTAGTGGAGTCCCATTGAAGCAGGTGGAGAAGTTTAGGTATCTCGCGGTCTTCTTCACGAGTGATGGGAGGAGTAATACTGAGCTTTCCTGCAGGATTGGCCAAGCTGGGTCAATTTTGAAACAGCTTGGAAGATCTGTAATCAGGAAGACCGAGCTTGGTGTCAAAGCCAAGTTAGCGGTTTTTAACTCAGTATTTGTTCCAACTCTCACCTATGGTCATGAAATTTGGGTATTGACCGAAAGAATAAGATCGCGAATTCAAGCTGCCGAAATGAGATTCCTTCGCGCTGTTGTGGGAGTGGCAGTGCGGAGGGAGCTCAATATTGAGCAGCTGCTTCTCTGAGCGGAAAGGGCTATGCTTCGATGGTTTGGTCACGTGAGTCGAATGTCGCCATCATCACGACTTCCGAAGAGTGCCTTGGATGCAATGCCATCAGGCAGGCGACCATTTGGCAGAACCAGGACGAGGTGGTTAGGCCAAATCCAAAAACTCGTCTGGGTGCGCGTGCGCGCATTACCCCCGCGACTCTTTTAGTGGAACATGCGGGCCACTGAAAATGTATGTATGTTTGTATGTACAGCGTGGGTGATTGAAGCTTGGCTCTGGTCCTTTACGGGCTGTTACGCCACCAAAGTAAGCAAGCAAAGGAAAGCAATTTATAATAATTATATTGAACCAGACGACATTTCAAACGACGATGACTGAATTTGTTTTTTTCAATCCACACCAAGCGCAACAGTTCGTCGGAAACATTTTGCTTGTCGGTAAGTGTTGGGGTTGGTGTGGGTTAGAATGAAGAAAGTTTTCTTGTCGTGCGACAAAAAAACGTTTTGTCTTCTTCGGTGTGGGTTCAGCCTAAGTGAAACGAATTTACTGTTGAGAGTAGTTTAATCGATGTCGATTGGAGGTGCATCTCTGAATTTGATATGAATTTGACGCATTTTATTTCAAACAAGATCATATCATGGTACGAAAAACCGGGAGCAAAGATCTGATCGTAATGCGTTAACAATTCGGAGTTTGAATATCTAACAGGGAAGCCGTACCATTTGGAGGAAAATGTGTAGATTTTATTAGATTTACAAATGTAAAATGCTGTCAACAAAAAAGCGGTTCGTCACACATCACCTAGGACGAAACGTAACGATCGACAACTATAATTTCGAGGTGGTGCACATATTTCGGGGCACACATAATCTCCATGAAAGACATCATAGCGCAGATCCGGCGTAGAATTACCCTCGTCAACCGCTGCTACTTCGGCTTGTCAAAACAGCTAGGGGCCAATCTTCTGTCCCGAAGAACCAAGGTTATGTTTTTCTTCTTATTCTTCTTCTTGGCTAGCCAATGAAGGACCAGAGCCAATCTTCTCGCAAACACAGGGAGAAAGGGACCTACTTAACGCCGATTCCGAACGGCGTAAGTCAATAAGCTTTTTCGTCTCAAGTATACTATTTGGGGTTTTGCCAGTACCCCGCCGAGGAGGGACGCCTCGAAATAAACATTCGATGACCAAAGCCATCGAGATCAATGGCTCGCTGAAATGGCTGCTTCAAAACTGCCACCTTAACAGAGTGAAAGTTTTAAGAACCCTATTGTTCCTCGCAGGATACCAATTTTAGTGCTAGGCTATCTTTGGAAGTATCTCGGAACTAGTTGCATAAATAAATTACTAATTCGTTTTATAATTCGTTTCTGTTATTGTTCGCAATGAATTGATTTCAAAGAAAAAGTATTTAAAAAAATTGTTTGTTTTGTTCTCTTTCAGAAAGAGCTGACCAACATGTAAGGTATGTAGTCTTTTATGAAATAATTAATTTTTGCTACATTCTAATTTTCAATATTCTACTTTGTGCTAAATCACTTGATGTAATTATGTTTTCATACCCATGTATCTGTTTTCGAATCTGCATAATCCCTTGTAAGATTTTACCCTACACGTACGTTTAACATAAATATTTTGCCATAACCTTTAATTAAAGTCTCAAGCGAAATCCTATCGTATTTAGGCGTGACCTAGATGAAAATGTTCAAATTCAGATTAATCTTAATTTCCTGCGCTGTGAGCGGGAAGGTATCCAACGATTATCGCATAAAGATCAAATAAAGCTTATGAAACCGCAGACTAAACACACAATTTCGGAAACGTATCACGTATCTTTGGTTTTTCATCACCCATCCAACCGGTGTTTGTCGACTTTTATTAAATCCCTATCCACTGCCATCCGTTCCCATCTGCTCGCGAAGGAGACGTAAACAACATCCTTGCATCGAGTACTGTTTTAGCTTCAGCCAAAGTTCACGAGATGAATGCTTTTGCCGAATGTCGTGAACATACTTATCTACCTTCCCGTAGCGACAACGACTTTCTTCTGAAATATTACCGCTGCACGACCCGAAATGTGTAGATGACAAACAAGGACTGAGGTTTTCCTCAGCCAATTCCCAACCACCCAACGCGAAGAAAAGTTTATCAAAAGTAGATTCATTGGTAAAGCAATTATTTATAAAATCACATTTTTTTTTTTTGTAAATGAATAGGTGATAGTGGAAGATAAAAGCAAAAAAACAATTTAAAAGAACTGAAACTAGTCCAATGGCGACCGGATATGTTGATCGATGGCGCAGTGTCTGCTTTATGGGCGGGCAGAAGTAAAATATTGCGTTGTGAATGTACGTTTGTGTCCCGCAGCTTCGGTTCCAGTACGTGACATCGTTATTTAAGGAGACTTCTCCAGACATGGACAGGAAGACAACTTGAACAATTTTTAATCATATTCTTATCTTTCAATGGAACTCTGTTGACTCGTACATGCAATTTGGACGTGCCGGTGGTTTTTTGTTTTTTTTTAAAGATATGTAGTTTGCTTCCTGCTCCTGACTCTGTTGGATATACATATGTATATATGTACTTTTTTTTTATACGAAGTTGGTAGTCGAAATAATAATAATACTTTCTATTGGAGCAGCAAAATTAGTTTGAGGAAGAAAAACGCTTGGAAATTCAAATTTGCTTGAATTTTATTGTTTTATTTTCCCTTAATCAAAAGTTCCTTCTCATATCTCTCTTCTCTGTGTACTGACACAACCCCCTGTAGTATGAAGGTCACGAAAAGCTTCCCCAAATTCGCCGTAATTCGAATTAACAAATAGTTGATCCTTGTAATCAATGGGAAAATATTTTATTTGAGGGGCTTACAACGTCTTCTTCTTAGGTGGCGTTACAGCCCATGAAGGGCCAGCGCCAAGCTTCTCTCAATCACGCGAAATAAACATTCGATGGCGTTGGCGTTATCGGGATCCGAACTCGCTCATCGTGCGACAGAGTCCTATACACTAACCACTGCGCCATGGCGCCTTTCGTTGGCGTAGCCTATTATTAAATTACATCAGACCATCTTGTAACTACGAGAATATTCATAACAAAGCGACAACATTTCCCTCTAATAATCAGTATGTGTGATTTCACTGAAGTGTAAAGAACACGCATTATTTGTGCTCTAAACACGTCAACCTACCAGGTTTTGCATTGTTGCATGTTTTGCATTAATACAACAAATGCTTATAGTTGTAAGTATGTATGTATGTATGTAGTTGTTGTATGTATGTATGTATGCATGTTGGCGTTACAGTCCATGAAGGACCAAAGACGAGCTTTTCTCAATCACCCATGTTGTGTGTGATTTCATTATCCCATAGGGAAAGGGATCGTTTATTGCCGGTTCCGAACGGCGAGATTCGATGACATGGCTCTTGTCGGGTTTCGATCCCGTGTCATCGGCGTCAGAGGCCAACACACTACCTACTGCGCCACAGCGCTCGCTACGCTAATAGTTCTTCCTCTTAACGGGTGCTACAGTTCGGAGTGAAAGTGTGCCTCAACCAACATGCCCCTCCAACTAGCACGATCTTTTGCCAGCCTTTTCCATTGCCGCACACCCGGTTGGCTGAGGTCCCCATCCACATGTGTGCGCCATCTTAAATGCGGCCGTCCTCTTCTTCTTCGTCCCTCGGGGTTGGATTCAAAGACTCTCCGGGCTGGAGATGTGGTTGAATCTTTTTCTCCAACCCCCGTCTGGGCTTATAGGCCCGAAAATCTCGCGCACAATCTTTCTCTCTTCTCTCGAACCGACCAAGGGCCTTCTCATCCCCTTTTGATAGTGTCCATGCCTCTGCACCGTATACGAGGACCGGGGAATAAGGGTGTTATATAGAGTCAACTTTGTCGTACGAGAGAGGGCTCTATTACTCAATTGCCTCCTGAGCCCAAAGAAACAGCGATTGGCAATTGTGATTCTGCGTTTGATTTCGGAACTGATGTCGTTGTTCCAGGTCACTGCGAAGCCAAGGTAGACGAAGTCCTTAACTACCTCGAACTTTTATCTGCCTATGTAAACGTTCTGGCCGAGATGTCGGTGTTGAGCGTCCTTTTTTGATGACAGCATATATTTAGTTTTGGCTTCGTTTACCGCCAAACCAATTTTCGCCGCCTCCATCTCAATACTCGCAAACGCCTCATTTATTGACATTAAAACTATCGGTAAGGTGTTCACCGATTCAGATGGAGCAGCGAGCATTCTCCAAAGTCATCCTGCATAGTCTAACGAGTTTAGCAGGTATGTCAAAGGTTATAAGGTTAAAGTCTTTAATTACGCTGTCGTATGCGGCTATGAAGTCGACAAATAGGTGGTGAGTGTCGACTTGAAATTCATTGGTTTTTTCCAGGATCTGCCGTAGTGTGACGATTTGGTCGATGGTGGACTTCCCTGGCCTGAATCCGCACTGATAAGGTCCTGTCAGCTTATTTACAAAAGACTTCAGACGTTCACATAAAACGGCAGAGAAGATTTTGTAGGCGATGTTAAGAAGACTTATTCCTCTTTAGTGGGCGCAATCAGAGGGGTCTCCTTTCTTGTGGATCGGGCATACGATGCTGAGACTCCATTCCACGGGCATGCTTTCCTCTGACCATATCAGGTCATCCCCAGCGGCCTTGAAGAACTCAGTAGATAGTCCGTCTGCGCCAGGACGGAATTCTCTGCCGTCATCGTCGATTAGAAATTGATCATTCTGCCTGACAGCGGTATATTGACTAACATCGCCGTCATACCGTCTGCAGAAGTGGTTTTTACATATTCTCAGCATCGTCTGCGATTCTACTACTAGATGTCCGTTCTCATCCCTGCAGGCTTCCGTTCTGGCTTAACAACCTTGGCATGCTCGCTTTATCTGTAGTTACGCTAATAGTTCCTCTTCTTCTTTGGTGGCGTTACAGCCCATGAGGGATCAGAGCCAAGTTTCTCTCACTAACCCATATTGTGTGTGATCTATTTTTCACACAGGTGAAAGGGGCCTACAGTTAATGCCGATTCCGAACGGCGTGAGTCGAGAAACTTTTTCATGCCAAGTTTACTACGGGGGGTTTTTCCAGTACCCCGCCGAGGAGGAACGTCGCGAAATAAACATTCGATGGCGTTGGTGTTTTCGGGATCCGAACTCGCTCATCGTGCGTCAGAGTCCAACACACTACAGTTTTATCAGAATTTTTCATTTATAAGTTCGTAGCTGGGGCTTTTGCATTGTTCTATTTTTTCTAATGTTGTCCTCGACTACAGTAGTATTAAGAGGAAGTGTTCTTAAGTCATTATCGACATCGAAAATTCTTTGCTAGTATTTCTGCTTAGCCCATGAATATTCTCCAGTTGTACAGATATTAACTTGAAGTTTGTTAGGAGTCATTTTCTATAACTGAGTAACCTTATTATATGGTTGCCTTATGGTTTCTATTGCTATCCAGCTTTATTGTATAGAGAGAAAATCGTAAAAAAAAGAAGAATGTAGATATGTATGATGTAAGCCAGTATTGCTTTCTTCATAGTTAAGTTTGCTTTTTGCATCTTGGCGTTTCGAATACAGTATCGTTATTCATACTGCTCACATTCACACTATTTAAATTGAGACCCTTGCCGCAACTACGTTCTCATATGTATACGAATTTAATGTGCACTACACTGTAGTCCTCTAGACCAATTTGTATGAATTCCCAAGGTGAAAACTCATTACTTCACAGCTCCCATCAAACTTTCAAGAATGTGTCATCCATACATATACATACGTTACGTACCATGTACGTAGAAAGGACGATAAAAACCCACTCAACTTCAAACTGTCGTTGCCATACATTTGCCACACCTAAATGATGCCGAGTAAAAGTCTAGGAAAACTTTCGTACACCTTGGCCTGGTGAAAAATGTTTCTACTCCTTACATGATGCATAACTTTCTTTCAAGGGCATAAAAAATCAATGCCAGTAAACGAGCAGAAAAGAAAACAACCAACAACGAACGAGCGAATCTTGAAATATGACAAAAACACTCGCATCAGGTTGTCTCCTCAATATTCATTACCAATTCTGTGAACAACCTCCGCAACAGCCAACAACACCGATTTCATCCATCTGCACCTCAAACTCATCATCAGTCTACATCACTATTCTGAATGTCTTTTTCCGTACAAGTGAAAAAGACATCTGGCTCGTAGCCATTACGTGTATGTGCTATCATTGACACGCTTCCTTGTCTCCATTATCCGCGTCCAACTACTACCTTCACCCCCAGCCGACTGACATGAAAAATAAAATAGAAAACATGAGTTTGTGTCAACTAGAATCGGTAAAGTTTATTTATTTTTATTACCCTCCATCTAGATACCAATCGCAATTCGACGCATCCACATTTGTGGTAGAAGTTTATTACACTTCTGTGACTTTTCTCAATTGAGCCGATGGAACTTCCACCTAAAACCTATTAGTATACATATCGGTAATTGGCAGAATGTATAACCGAAAGTAACGTAAACAAACTGAGCCAGGCAGGACTATTTCCTTTTTTTCCAACCTCAGGATTGCGAAAATCAAAAAGTGGAAATTCTAAAGTGGAACAACAATAAAAATCCAACATCTGCGAATAAACAAGGAACGTGAACAAATTGCGAATAGGCTAATTCTAAAGACACACACATGTACTTATGAATCGTAGTATGGCATCGTATCTGTCTACGAAGGATAACCGAAGTAGAGCAAATGAGGACTACTCTTTGCCTTTTCGATAAAAAAATAATAATAAAATCCAATCGTAAATCGTTTCGAATTTTCTGTTCTCATTTTTTTGGCAAAATAAAATGAGGCTTATTCACGCCGCCGGTCGAATGGCATGGAAGAGAAAGGATCCCTTTGCGAGTATGACAGAGGTGGAGGAGGTCGATTGAACTTGTATTGGGTGATTTAATGGGAATCAAGTTTGTTGGAGAAATCATTTGAGTGCAATAAGTAGAAACGGCAGCCAATATATCGAGATTTAGCGGTAATAGCATGCCACTACCGAGAGTAAGTGAGCCTTTTTTAGACTGTGCCTCGGTGACTGCGTTGCGTGCCGGAGAATGAAATGCTTTTTTCTGCTTGAGTGTCAGACGCCTTACGTGAGGAGCGACTAAAATCGAATAACTCTCTGTCTGGCCTTCAATTACATCCGAAAATGTAGGAGTTTGTTGTGTTGCTTAACACTTTATACCGAGTGAGGTTGTCAAGGACTTGAAAGGCTTGTGGATGGGTTTTGTTCCACTGAGAGCTATTTGCAGTTCTTAAAATGAGCCATTAGATGATGTTAACTTTCGTTTTACCATGTCAGTAGGCATATCTTAGGGCTTTAATATGAAGGTCTCTGGGATCACAAATTGCTGTAGTAATTGTGGTTATCGAAGTTAGGTTAGGGGGCTACAGATAACCCTCCAAAGGATCTATACACTTATGCCACAGAGGGGTCCTTTGTGTTGCTACGACGGGGATCACTGGGAGTCTTTGGATGTTTCTCAGCTACAGATTGAATGTCTTTCAATTGAGCACGTTGTGATCGACGCCTGACAATCCTCAAGCACCCTATATGTACGAACCTTCCGACCTGTTGTAGAAAAGGTACGGAAGATATAAAGGATGCCACGGAATTGAGCTGGACAACGAAAGTTTGACGTCGGAGAGCAACAATAGCAGATGACCGCTCCAATCTTTGACGATCGGGTTTCCCTCAACCTCTCGCAAATTCCGCTAACTAGATACCCTTGGATTGATGAGCAATATGAGCCCATCTAGTAAAGCAAACTGCCTACAAAGCCATGCTACATAGACAGATGAGAGCCGATCGCGAACACTACGAGCAGAAAAGGAGAGAAGAACACATGCTTTTAAAGAGTATGCACCAGCTCATCTGTAAAATATGGTCAAAGGAAAGCATGCCCCATCCACAAGAAAGGAGACTCCTAAAACTGCGGCAACTACAGGGGAATGAGTCTCCTGAACATTGCATATAAGATCTTCCCTGGGTCAACTTTGTCGTCCGGGGAGGGCTCTATTACTCAATTGCCTCCTGAACCCAAAGAAACAGCGATTAGCAAGGGTGATTCTGCGTTTGATTTCGGAATTGATGCCGTTGTTCCAGGTCACTGCGGCCTACCTCGAACTTATAACTGCCAATTCGAACGTTCTGGCCAAGACGTCGGTGGTGAACGTCCTTTATTGATGACAGCATCATCACGCCTGCGACGGGCAGGCGTCAACAGGGGAGGCATTATCTTCTACAAGTCCATCCAACTGCTAGGATACGCGGATGATATCGACGTCATCGCGTGTTCTCGTCGTGGCATTGTGGAAACATTCACGGCGATTGAAGAGCAGGCGAAAAGAGTTGGTCTTAAGATCAATAAGGACAAAACGAAATACATGCCGTCCAGCAAGAACCAATTCGTCGCTCACCACCTGACAGCTACAATTTCGAGGTAGTTAAGGAGTTTGTCTACCTCGGGGCAAACGTAAATTCCACAAATGACACCTCAGTGGAGACCCGGCATAGAATCGCCCTTGGCAACCGCTTCACTACTTACTGTACTATTACACTATTTACTGTTCACGCACTTCCTACTTCCGACATAAAATCCACTCCTCATCCATATTGTTTCAACTCAACTCATGTCCATCTTAAAGACGCATACACCAACAGCTGGCATCGTTCCTGACACGTGCCTGCCAAACCCCCAATTAAGACCACGCAAAACTCACTCAAGAACATAATTAACGCGATTCTCAATGTCAAAGGATCAAATACTAATCATAAAGCATTTCCTTACACTTCCGTTTCCGGACTTTCATCAGTTGAGTGTGTATGAGAGAGAGGGTGAGAAAAAAAATGAAATAAATTGTATCCTCTTCCATTGCTTTTGCTCATCCCTTCCTTCGAATAAGGATGACGATTCCTGAACAAAATTTAATGTCTAAATTGTTATATGCGGCCTCACTTTAGACTGCATGCCTTCCATACAGAACAAACAGAAACAACCCATGACTCGATCATGAAAAAACGCAATAAAGTTCCTTTTTGATTATAGATTTGATTCCGTCTGCCATTTCATTCCACCATAAATTTAATTTATTAGCAAATAGGAGATGGGAGCAAAAACTGGCAAAATAGGGTGAAGAACGAGAGACATACAAGGCGGAATAAGCTACTGTTGGCCGACGTACATAATTACTAAACCGCACGATCTACCAAAACGTTAGTCATAATATTGTGCCTACATTCCACACCTTTCTATGGCGGACCCCATCGAACAGCTTCTAGATTTGGGCGAACTACAATTAGTCTGCTGTTATGTGAACGCCCCTATTTGCACTAAAACGTTTAGAAGTCTCTATCACTTATACGCCTTCTTCTTTCTTTTCTTTTGTTGGCGTTAGAGCCCATGAAGGACGAGAGCCAAGCTTCTTTCAATCACCCATGTTGTGCATGATTTATTCTTCACACATGTGAAAGGAGCCTACAGTTTAATGTCGATTCCGAACGGCGGCGTGCGAGAAGCTTATTCAAGGCATCCCGTCGAGGAGGGACGCGCGAAATAAACATTCGATGGCGTTGGTATTATCGGGATTGGAACTGGCTCATCGTGCGTCAGAGTCCAACACAATAATTATTGCGCCACGGCGCCTACTTATATGCCTACCTTGGTACAATTGTAGCGTGTAGCGCAGTGTGGGGAATGATCCGAATAAGTCGATTCGCTATCGTGCACAACAATTGGAGCTATGCCCATCCACTTTGTGGACAATTTTACGGAGAGATCTTGGCTTAAAAGCTTATAAGATCCAGCTGGTGCAAGAGTTGAAACTTACTTACTTAGGTGCCGCTACAGTCCGTGGTGAAGCTGGACCTCAACCAACAAGGGTCTCTAGCTGGCACGGTCTTTAGCCAGCTATATCCAGCGCAGCACGCCCAGATGGTTAAGGTCCCCTTCCACCTGCGTGCGCCATACAAATACAGCCGTCCTCTGCCGCGCCTTCCTTCCGGCGGGGATTCAAAGACTCTTCGGGTCAGAGTTGTATTTTCCATGCGATCTACATGGCCTAGTCACCTTAGACGCTGTATCCGTAGACGTCGTACCATGCCGATGTCGCTGTACAACCCGTACAGTTTTTCGTTAAATCTTCTCCTCCATACTCCGTTTGAACAAATGGGTCGTTTCCTCTCGAAACGACCAAGGACATCTTCATCCACTTTTGTTAAGGTCCAAGCGGCATAAGGTTGGACTAGAATGATGAAGGTCTTATATAGTGTCACCTTGGTTTTCCGAGAGAGGGCTCTACTTCTCAATTGCCTCTTGAGCTTAAAGAAACAGCGGTTGGCAAAAGTGATTCTGCGTTTTATCTCAGCGCTGGTGTTGTTGTCGCGGGTCATCAGTGAGCCAAGGTACACGAATTCCTTGACCACTTCAAAGTTATATCCGCCCATCGTGACGTTCTGGCCAATACGTCGGTGTTGACCGTTTCTTTTTGAGGAAAGCAGATAATTGAGTTTAGCCTTATTAACCTTGAGACCCATCTTAGCCGCTTCTACCTCTATTCTTACAAAGGCCTCAATGACGTCCCACTGTGTCCGTCCAATCACCTAAATGTCATGACGTACTCAAGCAATTGCGCAGACTTGAAATAGATCGTATCTCCTGTGTTGGTCAGTCAGTCTCGTATGATCTTTTCAAGTACGATGTTGAAAAAGTGCGTCACCTTGTCTAAATTCCTTTTTTAATATCAAATTTCTCGATTATTTCGCTGCCCACCTTAATGGATCAGAGTTCTCCATTGTCATCCTGCACAATGGTACGGGGTTGGTAGATATGGCGCTGTATAGTTCGTCCCTATGCACACTATCATAAGGCATTGAACTCGACGAAAAGGTGACGGGTGTCGATTTGGTATTGTTGGGTCTTCTCCAAGATCTGCCGCAGTGTGAATATTTGGTATATTGTGGATTTACCTGGCCTGAAACCACACTGAAAAATCTATCCGATTATCCACAAAAGGTTTCAGGCGTAGTTGGCGCAGTTATAGGGTCCTCCTTTCTTGTGGTAAACGATGCTGAGACTCCATTCGTCGGGCCTGCTTTCCTCCGACCATATTTTACAGATGAGCTCGTAGTGTTTACGACCGGCTCTCGTCCGTGTATGAGCATGGCTTTGTAGGCAGTTTGCTTTTTTTACATGGGCTTGCCCGCATAGCTCACTAAACTAGGGGTTTCTAACTGACGGTGATTTGAAACCCAGTAGATCACTTTCCGACGTCATACTTTCGTTGTTCAGCTCGGCTCCGTGGCATCCTTGATATTCTCGTTCGTACCTTGTCTACAACAAGGTACTGATCCGATGGCAACGTGATCAATCTGGTTGGTGGTCGACTGATGAGACGATGCGTCCGTTTTCGGACATGGTGTCGTGAAGGCTATACTTCCCCGTGATCGACTCAAATAAATACATATGTCCTCTTTGGACATATGGAGTTTAAAACTCCTAGTACTATTTTTGCATCGTAGCTGGGACTTTGGGGCATATGTTCAGTCTAGGAGATCGTAGAAGTCGTCTTTAAGTCAACCGTCCTTTTCGTCGGTTGGGGTGCGACCGCATATTAAGCTAATGTTCCCGAAATTAGCTTTAATGCAGATTGTTATGAAGCCTTCGCCTACATGCCGAATGCTTAAGAGTTTTTGTCGGAGTCTTGCTCGAATGACGAATCCGCATCCAAATAAACGTTGTTTGTTCTCCTTGTAGAAATTCCTGTCATAGATGCCGCAGTTTTTCATCCGTGTTTTGCCTGGTCTATCTTATCGCACTTCTTGGAGTGCGGTTATATCTGCCTAGGTATGTTAAGAGAACTCACATTCCATGTGCAGACTCGCAAGACATGGCGCTTGCAAAGGCCGTCAGCTTTGTATCCATCCATATCTGAGGCTTGTTGTTGCTTCGATATTTTTTATTTTTTTCCTTGATAGGGATGTTACCCCTAAGCACAACCCCCAACCTGGATGGCTAGGTTCCTCTTTCCCCAGTAAAAGGGGGTCGGGTCACTGCACACATTGGTTCACTACTCAACGGATGCCGGGGCAGCTATCCAGGGAGGCCAGGTGGAGGCAGTGTGTCAACTTGGATTGAGCAGCAGTACTGTGTTTTGAAAGCGTTAAATTTCACTTTATTCTGTTCTCCCCATGCAAGGATGCTGTCGATGTTGCTGCCGCTCATTATTTACACCTGCAGAGGAGGGTCGTAAGGTAGCACTTCACCTTTATTTATTGTTACAACCTTTTACACACATGTTACTGTATTACACACATTTTACTATTCCAGCACAGATCAATTATCTGTGCGCTTCACATCTCGCTAGATGGCTTTATTACCGACCGATCACTCTGTATACCGAATCCCGGGAACTGAATGCTCCCGAGGGCGAGCGTTCGCGCTTATGTATGTATGTATGTATATAGCCCTCGGTCCACTTTCTCGAATGTTCGCCGTCAGACGTTCTCCTTCGGAAGTCTCTGGAATGCTCTGACATTCAGCAGTATGCCGCTGATAGTTACCATCATTTTCATTTCAACTTCACCAGAGCATTCGAACTTCGACAACGAAATTCGAACATAACCGTCTGTTCGTGTCCGCAACAATATGAAGTTGCGCTTCAAGTCATCAGATAATAACATCTTCGACTACTCTGACGCTGACTGGGCATCAAACTCAGAAGATCGCAAATCCTGCAAAGGGTACATTTTCGTTTTTCAAGGAGATGCTATTTCATGGAATCCAAGAATAATAATGCTAGAGATCAGAAACAAAGCTTATGGTAATCCAGTCACTTTCAAAGGGCTTTAAGTTACCAAATCGAACATGAGTCCATCAGTATCCAAATAGGGGACATATTAATTGAAACAAAATTTCATATGAGTCCAACGTCGACGGAATACCTTTTGCGAACACCAAGCTCCACGTCTGAATCGTGCAGAATCAATTGCGTTCACAAAGAATAGTAAATCATCATACGCATCACCACTGTTCTACAATAAATTCGGACAAAGGGCACCACAAAATGGCTTTCCTGTACATAAAAGTACAGCGACAACCAGAACAATAATAATAAAAAAAAGTAAAAACAAAACATAAATCTCTGCGGCATATAATGATGATGTCCTTCATTTCATTTCCCCTCGTTCTTGTTTTCGTTTATTGCCCGATTTTTTTTTAATATCTGCTTTACCGATAGCAGTGCCGCCACCTCAAATGGATGTTGTCAACTCAAGCGACTTTGTCACAATCTCACTTGGAGCATGTCTGCAATGCTGTGTCCTTCCCTTCTTTGTTTGTACTGCTACCCCCATGGCATGGCGAACAGGATATTGCGATGTAAACAACATCAAGTTGAAACGCATTCATCCGTAGAATGTGGCACTGAGGGTTGTGCTGTTCATATTGTATAAACATAATTCCTCATGAACGCAACCCCAATCGGGACACTGTTAAGGCACCCTCGCGAACTGTTCGGTACATTTGCTGAGCGAAAAGGGAGGGTTATGAACGTGAACAGCGAAGATAAATAAGCGGCACATCAGTACTTAAAAGTCACTGGATGATTTTTGTGCTCCTGATACGAATGCTCGTCTTCGACTTTGTACTTGTCACGGACGTCCTCGCACGTTCACTTTTTTCCCTACTTCCTGTTGTCACACACTGTTCAAAGGAGTCGAAGCGGAACAACGACACCCTCAACCCTTTCCCAAGATTTCTTTAGTTTTTTCTCATATTTAATGGAATTGGGTTATGATCTAACACCGCTGACTTCCCAGGAAGGACGTGTTAAGGTATTCTAATCAGCGACAGTGTCGTAAGGAAACCATGCTGTGAAAGCAGATTTCCGGTTTCGAAAATCAAAGTTCTTCAAATGGCAAATGCTCAAGTTATCGATCCACTCGGAGCAGATAAAAATCGGATGGCGCAGCAGAATCAAGGAATCAACGGACTTCTCGTATTCACCGGGGAGCAGAATGGCCAAATTACCCTAATTACTTGTTAGCTGATGATATTTCGCGTTGCTCGGTGACTCGACTTTACCAACAACCACCCCTGAAGTTTGAGTTTTTATTTTTTTTTTTTAAATTAAATCACTTTTTCTGCCATTGTCTGTAAGTAGTGATGCTGAAAGCAATTGCTCCTCGGATTACATTGCCACGGATATACAGAACATTCACTAGAGATAACAATTCGTATTCACTCGAATCCCGGAGCACTGGAATTTCCTCAAGATCTTGTCAACCATGTCAATTGGTTTATCGAGGCACACTGATTGTGCCAAGGCAGTGCTCGGAAAACGACTACTTACTCTGGTGAGTACTCAAACTCGTAGATACATATGTATATGTAAATGTATGTAGTATTTCCTAGAGATTTATTGATTTTAGCAATGAAAATGGATTCAGTTGGTCCTCGTAGCTCAAACTATAGTATTTTGGGTGAGTAATAAATATCTTTTCCAAATGCTGAAATAGCAAGAAAACGTATACATATGTATACATACATACGTCCATGGCAAAATGTCGATGTGGTGAATGCTAGGATGCATTAGATAGAAACAAATAGTCACTTGGAATGAAGGAGTTTGCAACGGAAGTCGAGTGTTTTCGATTTGAAATCAGTTTATTTGGCATCAGAAGATGGAACAATAGGAATCGGTTGGAATAAGCGTTTTATCGTTGGTTTATGGGATGAGTTGAATGTTCATAGCTCAGGACATCGGAGCGATGGCCTGGAGCAAAATTGACTTTTGTTTTCATGAAGCAGATTGTTTATTATGTGCTGGGATTATTGCCAGCACATATGTACCTTTAATGCCAAAGTATGACAAATGGCTTGTTTCAAAATAGGGCTATCGTCTTCTCAGGTTTTGGGTTGTCTATGGATGCAATAGCACAGCTTGATGGTTTCGAAAACAAATAGAACAGTGTCGGGAACTGAAATCAATTGATAATGATGTGTTGTCCTTGCTGAAATGATGCATGGCATCAGCTGTACAAATTTATTTAAATAATTGTCTCAGTTGATGGGTTAAACCAGTTGACAGTATGTTTATATGTAGATTGCTCAAGCAATTTCATATTGTTCTAGGATAATGGAGTGGAGTCTTTGCAAGTTTACGCGGATATTGTCAGCTTTCATACTGTCAGCATTAAATATGATCAATTAATGTAAGTTCAAGAAATAGGACCTCTCTGAAAAAAGTCGTGAAACCGAATTCAAGAATTAAATCCCTGTTAAGCTCGCTACTATGGGCTTAGAAAAGTGTTTTCCAGATTCAAGGCCCGGTACAAGCTTACATATATTTACTGTTCAACCCTTTACCAACGACTGGACCTTTGCGGATGGAGAGATAATCCTAGCCAAACATCTTGACGTGAGAATTATATTTTATCAATTCCGAGTAATACGTTAATATTTTTGAAAGAAACTCAAGGCCTCATTTAGCAAAGTTAGAATCTTCCAAATTTCACTAAAGCTGTACAGAGATCATTAGACTAAGGGAAGTAAGTTTTTGGGCCTATATGGCAAACAACAATTGTTAGGAAAACTGGAAAAGTATATACGAATCAGAGTTGACTGCAATATCCACATCCGATGGGTCAAATTCTAGTCCAGCCAAAAATTGAGGCGCAAAATCCTAACCTTGCTGCCTACTTTGCAGCTAGCTCGCAGCTTCCAGTCTGTAGTTTGTCTTCGCCTGTACCAGAGCATGTCAATTGAAAGCAAAATAGTTTGACATGGCTTGGCACGAACTCTTTTGTCGAAAATGCGTGTTTTCGATATCGATGAGCCTCTTCTTGAATGGGTTAGGAACTACCTTTCAAATCGCTCAATACAAATTGTCTTAGACGGACTCAAGTCTGACATTCACTTCTCAAGGGCTGATGTTCTCCAGGGCTCTATTTAGTCTCCGACACTGTTTTTTATTTTTATAAATAACGTCTTGTCTGCTACTTCTAATCCAATCCATTTCTTTGTTGACGACAGTACGCTCAGCTTCACATATTCGTTCACTACCTTACGACCCTGCTCTTCGGCCGTAAATAATGAGCGGCAGTGACATTGACAGCATCGTTGTATGGGGAATATAGAAGAGGGTGGATATTTAATGCTTCCAAAACAGAGCGTTGCTGCTCAATCCAAGTTGACACAAAGCCTCCACGTAACCCCTCCTGGATAGCTGCCTGGCATCCGCCGTATAGTGAACTAATGTGTGCATCGATCGACCTGCCCCGCGTCCCTTTTCAAGGGAAGGCAAAAACACCCTCGAATTATACGAACTCCTTTTTCCGATGACGACCACCGCAAATTAACCAAGCAACATGATTTGAGGCTATGCACCTGGAATGTCCGCTCCCTTTATAGGCAAGGTGCCGCTGAAAAGCTAGTAAATATCCTCGACATTAAAAAGCGGACATTACCGCTATTCAGTAGATACCATGGACGGGACAGGGATGTTGCAAGAAGCCATCATGTAACATATACTTAAACTGTCATAAAAAGGACCACAAACTCGGAGACTTCGTTACCTCGTCTCTAATTACGATCCCACCAACGAGAGACTCACTACGACTCGAATCCCCCGTCACGATCGTGCTTGGCGACTTCAATGCCAAGACAGGCAAGGAAGGAATTTAGGGCCCGACAGTCAGAAAATCCAGCCTCCGCAACTAAACCTTCGACAACGGCCTGAAGCTGATCGACTTTGCCGCGGCAAGAATGATGGTAATTAGTGGCACCAGATTTCAACACAAAAAGCTCCGTCAAACAACCTGGCTCTCCCCTGTTCAAACGACACGAAATCAAATAGATCACGTTGTGCTTCCAGTGTGCTTCACGTGCTCTTAATGCCGTGTCCCTAATATTGAGAAGGATACTGCGTACAGGGTCACACTACGGTCAACTGCAACACGGGTGATAGAGGAACGATATCGTGAGAAGGGAGGGAAGAGGCACGTTTTTGAAGCGGAAGAAAAGAGAAGCCGAATGACGCGCACGTGAAGAGCTTTAGATACCAGCCAACAGGAATATGGCCCGAAAATTCTTCCAAAAGATCGGAAGAATGACTAAATATTTTAAGACTAAGGTAACTAAGACAAGCACCGCAATCTGGTGACAGATGTTCAGACAATACTTATGATATGGAGGGATCAACAAACGAGGTTATAGAGAGGGGGACATTTTATTGTGCGACTTCTTTAACCTAATGCTTCAGAAGACAATACGTGCTTCATACCTTAACCTCCTTGACACAAACGATTGAGCTGTGCCTGCAGCCCTCTCCAGTTTGGAGCGAGAAGCAAATCGAATGGGTCTGGTTGTAAACAAAGACAAGGCGAAGTACTTCCTGTCATCAAATAAATAATCTCAATGCCTTGGGACCGTGTCACTGTTGACAGTTACCTCTTTGAGATAGTGAAAGATTTCATCTATTTGTGCACCAGCATTAACCCTAAAAACGGCGAATTCCAGGGAATTTTGCTAAAAAGTACTACTTTGGGTTCAGTAGGCATTGGGAATTGGAATCCTAACAGGACACTGCGTATTAGGAAAACACACCGCTAGATTAGGACTGCAATATGATGACTATTGCAGTAGGTGTCATGATGAGGAAGAGAAAGAATCTCCATACCTTTTCCTATGCGACTGCCCCGCCATAGCCTCCTCAAAAAGACCTCAAATGACCTGGCATCCAAATCAGCTTAAGACTGTTATTTTCTTCAGCGTTTTGTGGCATTGCCAGACAGCCTTAGATTTAAAAGTGTAAATCTTTAGTGCTTTGAGAACCGCTTGACTATCTGAGAATATTGATATCTTTGATTGTTAGGTTTTATATTGCTGGTGCAGTGTGCTGCTTCATTGATTGCAAACAGTTTTGCCTGAAATATTTTTGACTCATCGCAGAGAGGAAGGTGTAGTCTGCCGCCTATGTCCAAATACTCCAGTCCCTACTTTGCTTCCTGATTTCGACCCATCAGTAAACCATTTTTGGCTCCATCGTTCATCCATGAGGGGCTGTTGTTCCATTCTTCTCTGCTTGGTATGAGTAGTGTTTTTTAAAGTTCAACTCAGGGGACACCAGATCCCTTACTCAGATCAGCTCCCAGATATTATCCACCCTTTTAAAAATCTCTATATGTCCAACCAGGTCTCCTTCTTTGTAATTATAGGTTCTCTGTAAAGTTAAGGCTTGTTTTGCAGCTTTAGCCTGCATGGCAGTGTGTAATTGAGGATCTTAGTCTAAGCGATGCCCACCGTTTTCACGGAGGGAAGCCACCTAACCCAACCTAGTGGATGGCGAACTTGTCTTTAATATTCGTAGTTATTGGGAGAAAAGGCAACCATTTTCATTAGCTCCATAGCACAATGATTCCTCGGGTTTGTCCATTAAGCCAACGTACGATACAGTTGTATCACTGGTTATAAATAGATTCGAAATGGATTTGTATGTTTTTGGTTTTGAAATGAATTCCAGCTGTTATTTCGAAAATATCTGCCAACATTATGACGCAATCCAGAAATATTTCAGAAATTACTCGTTGTTTTTCCTTCCATATAATTACTCCAGGTAAACCACTTGTTATCGAAGTATCCAGATGCCTTTTTTAAAGCACATTCCGAATAACCTATTTAGCTCTAACTCTTCTATCCTTTCTCTATTTCCATTGCTTATATCTTTCCTTCTAGTAAACTTCTCAAATACAACGTAACTAAGACGATGCCTAATTTAAATTTGATGTTTACTTACTCAAACATGCTTAGCACAAGATGCTAATCAGTCCCTTGACCTCGATGTCGAACATACAAAACTTTTCACCCTTTCACAAATTCGAAAAGTATGAAACATTTATCCAAATTGTTTAAAACAAGAAATACTACACCGTTACCCCACTTACCATTCTACTTACCGCGACTGGTGTTTAACTTAGTTCACCCTCAATGAATTGAAAACTTTCATTCGAGTTTCTCGAATAAGAACAGATGGAACTGGCAAACTACTTGGTCCGCACCTAAAAATCCACGACCACATTGGTAGACAAATTTTTATACCTTCAGTCGCATCTTTTTCCGTCTCGTTTATCTACGTACGAGTGAAGATGCAAAAACAAATTCGTATTTCTTTTACAATACGAATGGAGATATAAATCTTATCCGACAGCTGTACGGGTAACTATGACCGGTAGTACTAGTTCTACTCTTGGTTGCAGATACCAGACTCCGGGTATTTGGACGCTAATTTAATTTATCGCCGGACGAAAGCACTGCATTTTAATTAGAAGACGGTGCAGTGTTTTATGAATAAACTGCTGGTAATTAGGTTAGGATTCTGGGTGAAAAGTAGTCAGAGGGCAAGGTTTTTCTATGATATGTTGTCTGCCACGCTTATGGCTGAATACACCTGGTAGTAATCATGATGGCGGTATTTCTGAATACAATACTTCTCTGTTTACTTTTATTCAAATGTCTCATGTAGTTCTGTAATAGGAAAAATTTCATGCAGGATGAGAGCACATAGTCTTGCGGATAAGCCACTGACCATAAATACCACTAAATGGTTGGTCATGTGCAAATAATTCATGCTGGTACATTATTAATGGCTTTGTTGTTTGCAATGTGTCTCGATTAATCGTTCGACACGAAATGATTGCATGCGAATAATTGTATGCTTTATATAGAAATTAATCGCACGAGTGAGCATGTGTGGAATTGAGAAATGTGCTTTACAGGAACACTAAGGTTGAAGTCTGGAGCAGAAGTACAAAACGCAAACCGGCTTGTCAACACTTTGAAAAAGACGTTCGCATTTGATTCAGTAGTTATTGCAAACATCGAGTTTAAGCGGTAATTGTTAGGGAGGATTAGGATGGGTCAACTACATACATACATACGTACATACATTCCCAGCGGCTCGCACGTTCCACTGAAAGGGTCGCGGGGGTAATGCGCGCACGCAGGATCTCCAGGCCACTCGATCCTCCGCCATCGACTCTAGCTAATCAGGAGCTATGCCCAAGCGCACCCAGGCGAGTTTTTGGACTTGGTCCAACCACCTCGTCCTTGGTCTGCCAAGCGGTCGCCTGCCTGATGGTATTGCATCCAAGGCATACTTCGGAAGCCTTGATGATGGCGACATTCGTCTCACGTGACCAAACCATCGAAGCATAGCCCCTTCCGTTCGGAGAAGCAGCTGCTCAACATTGAGCTCCCGCGCACACCCGTGTTTCTCACCCTAAATCTCATTTCGGCAGCTTGTATTCGCGTTCTTATTCTTTCGGTCAATACCCAAATTTCATGACCATAGGTGAGAGTTGGAACAAATACTAAGTTAAAAACCGCGAACTTGGCACCAAGCTCGGTCTTCCTGATTGCAGATTTTCCAAGCTGTTTCAAAATTGACCCAGCTTGGCCAATCCTGCAGGAAAGCTCATGAAGAAGACCCCGAAGTACTTAAACTTCTCCACCTGCTTCAATGGGACTCCACTATCATGTAGAGTGCATTGGACAGGTGTTCCGGAAAGAACCATAACCTCGGATTTGTCCACGTTAATCCTCATTCTAGCATCATCACATACGTGCACAAACCTATCTAGCGCGCGCTGGAGTTCCATCTGGCTTCGTCGATGATCGGATCAAGTTTTTTGAGCATACCCTCAGCAAAGGATTTCCTGGCCACTGGATCGGTTGCTTTTAACTTCTTAGTAATTAAAATGTTATAAAGATGGAAACTGAGGTCATCGGATAGAATCCACTGCAGAGAAGTCTGTTTAATTCCCAAATTTGATGGACCTTTCCGCGTTGATCGGGCAGGACTAATCTGTGCTGACTGTCCCACTCGTTCTACCATTTCTGGCGTTCTTACAGATTTTTTCGGCCACTAGGTCTTTTTTCGCAGGCACGATCGGTTTCCCCAAAGTTTTTTACTTATCATTTCAGCGTTAGTCGCGATGGAACCGCACTTTTTACGTCAAATTTTAAACGTTTACAAAACGTGCGAATTGCACTAGCGTACTAGTCATTATTTTTATAAAACGCCTTTACGATAAATCCGCTGCACTGCCGTCCTCTGCTCCATGGTGACAAAATCATACTGGGACATAATTCGGCATCCGTTGGCTACCTGGAGCCCCAATTAAAATTCTCCTAACCTGGATGGAACACAAATAAGTGATTACCATAATGTGAAAGGTTTCCATGGTCCACCCTATATTTCTTTTTCAAGAAAACTTTTACAACTATCCTCCAGTGCCGGCTCTTGATAAACAATAGATCAACGAGAACAACGAGCTGCAATTTTAAGCTGAGTTAGGGATTTTGATTGTGCAAGCTGTACGGCGAAGGTACGTACATACATATATACGTGGATATCGTGAACACTGTGGAGTCGAGTAGGACCAGTAAATGTTGACGTCTTGAAGCTGCAGTGGCAAGAGACCGCCAGGACCTTCACCGATCCTGCCTCCCTCAAGCTCTCATAAGAGCCGATGCAAACTGCACAAACCATAGAAGAGCAATAGGGATGGCACCTCTGATATATTCGGCTTCCAGCCACCACTTAGGGGAAACCCCTGGCTTGATGACATAATGCATACATGGCCACGTTGCATCGACGAACGAGAGCTACTTATGGGCGGAAAAAAGGGAAGAGTATGTGCTATTCAGAAGGAGATGGAGAGATGTTGTGGCAAGAACGACGTTCGACAGTTTTACCAAAAAGTAAAACGAACATGCCACGGTCATAAAGCCAGAGCGGAAGCCTGCAGGGATGAACACGGATACCTCATAGTTGAATCACAGTCGATGCGAAAAAATACAGCCTTGTGGAATGTTTTTACATAATTTGGAGGAATCGCAGTACCATCCGCACATTTTAACACTTCTCTCGTTATGACTTTGTAACCTCCTTGTCAAAAAAAAAAAAGATCTGTCTTCCAAAGACTGTTCTCTCAACATTAACCCGAAACAAGACTGAGTTTTCGTCAAGATGATTGGCCTTCTCGACTTTGGCGTGTTCTAAACACCTCCAGGTATCTGAATTAAATCCATTTCCCATAAAATGCTAACTAAAAAGCAAAATCAATATAGTAACATAATAAATAAGACAATTCAAAATAGTCTTTAGTTCTGGTTCTCAAGGAGCTGTTACGTCGGTCAGAATTGATATCTTTTCTCCTAAGGACCATGTCTATCGATTTTTAACCATCGCCTGACATTTTACTGAAGCCAACAGGCACCTTGTTATAAAAATGAGCTTTAACAGCATCTTAACCCTTTTCTCTTGAATCACAAGAAACATCTCCTCCTCTTCCGCCTCCTGATGGTAATTTATGTTAATATGTATTTTTCTTTTCCTTGTTTATATTTTCAATAACATATCGTATTCCCTTTACGGTCATATGCTCCTTTTGAACTAAAAAAAAAAAACGGAAAAACAACACATTTGTGCCTGTAGACGGTCATGGTTATTAGAGCTTACCTCGTTCTCGCCATCCTTTATGTAAGCACAGAGCGACCTCTAATTTATGGATTTAATTTCTACCGCGCTTCCTTGAGAAGAAAAAGTTTCACAATACTCGTATCAGGCTATTTTCTTTGCTGTCCTGGTCGGTATGAGCGTTCATGTTGGAGAGACAATGTAATTGTGCATATGAGGGATGTGATTCCTCTTCTTCTTCTTCGGCACTAGCTACAGTTCATGGCGAACCGTGGCCTCCTTTAAAAAACCTCTCCAACTGGCACGGTTGATGTCCTCCTCCACTTGCGTGGGCCACCTTAAAGTCGCCCCTCAGGGTTGGATTCGGAGACCTTCCGGGTCGGATCTGTGGTTTCCATGCGCTTTATGAGACCTAGCCATCTTAGGCATTGGATCCGCAGATAGCGTGCTACTTTCATGTCGTTGCATAGCTCTTATACTAACTATTAAGTCCTCTCCTCCACACCCTATTTATGCAGATCGGGCCAAAAATCGCCCGCAGAATTTTTCTATCAAAACGACCAATGGCCTCTTCATCCGCTTTCGATAACGATCATGTCTCTGCGCCATAAAGTCGGACCGGGATTATAAAGGTCTTGTATATGTATGGTCAGTTTGCTTTTCCGGGAGAGGGCTCTGTTTCTCAATTGTCTCCCGAGCCCAAAGAATCAGCGATCGGCAAGAGTCATTCTGCGTTTGATTTCGGCACTGATGTCATTGCTGCATCTCACCGCGGAGAGCTTAGGTGGGTGAAGCCCTTGACTACCTTCAAATTATACCTGCCAATATGTGCGCCCTCGTGACCCAATGGCTAGTGTGTTGACCTCTGACCGGCGTCAGAGAGACACGGGATCGAATCCCGATAACAGTCATGACATCGAATGTATTTTCATGGTGCTTCTCCTCAGGGGTATTCTGACAAAACCTACTGTCATATAATCGTCATGATGAGCTTCTCTAAATTCGCGTTCGGAATCGGTTATTGACTGCAGGTCCTTTTCACCTACTGAAAAAAAAAATCACACGCAACATGGGTGATTGCGAGAGCACGGCTTTGATCCTGGCCCTTCATGGACTAAAACACCAGTAGTTCGTGTTCGTGTCCTTTTTCGACGACAGCATATCTTCCGTCTAGCGCTCATTTACCACCAGTCCTATTTTAGCCACTTCCGTCTCAATGCTCGTAAAGGCCTCAATAACATCTCGCTGGGTTCGTCCAATTATGTCAATGCCATCGGCATATGCGAGCAGTTGTACGGACTTGAAAAAGATTGTGCCCCTCATATTGACCAGTGAGTTTTGCACGATTCTTTTAAAGACGATGTTGAAAAGGTCATACAATAGCGTGTCACGATGTCCAAACATTTTTTTGACATTAACGGTCTTGGTCAACGCTTTGTTGGAAAAAGCATTACTAAATTCATCCAAGTCAGGGGGACGGAATTCTGTGCTATCACCGTCCGTTGGGAATGGGTCATTCTGCCTGTCAGCGGAATGTGTTTCGTCATTGCCGTTATACAGTCTGCAGAGGTAGTCTCCAGATTTTGAGTACAGTAAATCTACTACCAGGTTTTCATTTTAGTCTCTGTAGGCTTCGATATTTGTTTTATTCGTTCATAAAACCTCAGAACGTCATTCCTGCGATAGCATCTCTCCATCTCGCGAGCTCTTCAGGCTCTCTTTTTTATGTTTTGAGAGGCTTATGATCCTCCCCCCTCTTCTGCTCACAATATGCTCACGAGCAGCTCTCGTCCTTCTATGCAGCGCCGCTTGGTAGGCTTGCTGCTTGGCTGCTTGTGCCCTCCTACACTCGTCGTCAAACCATGGATTTCCTGTTGGTGGCCTTTTGAAACCCAGTATCCCAGAAGCAGAACAACGGGTCCATTGGTGTTGTACGGTCTGAGCAGGTGTTTCAGAGAACTTGAGAACTTCTTGACCGCGATTGGCATATGTAGGTTTTGGCGGTCTCCTGCGATTGTAGCATTGTGACGTTGTATGCTGCTGGCCTTACTCGATTTTCCTAGGCCAGGCATATTTGTAGCTGTAACCTGGCTGCCGCAAAATAGTGGTCCGAAACGATGTTGGCTCTTTGGAGAGTTCGTACATCCAGAATATTGAATGCGTGCTTGTCATTAATAGCATTGTGGTCGCAATGTGGTTTATTGATCCGGTGACCGCCATGTCCCATTGTGAATGTTGAGATGTGGGAAACGCGGGAAACTAGAAGATTTCGCCTCGTTGCTATGTATATCAGCATAAATCCATTTTCGAATGTGGTGTTGTATAGGCTGTTATTGCCAATAACCACATCAAAAGCGACTTCCCAGTTTCGCGTTAAAGTCTTCCAGCACAATTTTAACATCGTATTTGATTGTGATTGTAGGATATTAATTGGACACAAGTGATGTGAAGTATGAGCATATGTATGTACATTTTGAGTAATATTGAGTCCTTTACTGCTTGGTCCTCATTTTTAATAAAAAACAAAAACGATATTGTCACCTAAATTTGTTGCTAAGAATTGGGTACTACCATATACAAATTGGAGAGGCATACAGACAATGCTCTCATTTTTTACTTCATGGCAATACGAAATCAATACACAGCTGTCGGGTGGACATACCACGGATAAAATCCTTCATCCATCCAGAAACGACTTCATTAAAACCCGCAAACTTTAAGCACTTCGACAACTTAAAGCTAGTGGATGAAAAAATAAATGTATAAAAATAAAGCAGGAGCCTGTCGTACCCGGCGGCTAAAAGGGTCGAAATCCCTTCACACACATTTTTTGTTTAATTTGTGTAAATACCCACAGAAAGATTTAATTTGGAGTTAAAATACTAACCCACTCGGACTACGTTTTCTTTTTTGTTGGCAACGTGATAAATGTCTCAACCCGCTCGCATTCCATCCATCTACGCAAACGACAAACGTAATAATTTCCTTTAATAAAACATCAAACAAACGGCCTGACATACTGAAAGAATTTGGAATATCTCTAATTAAAATTACGCTTTCCTCCCTTCTTTGGACGAGTGGTGAAAAATGGGGTTATGTCCATCCGGCTTAGAGGACTACATACAACATTCTGTGCCTACACATCTATATATGAATAACTGCAATGGCTGCCCTGCCCGACCAAGTGTAAATAATAAGAAAAAAATTAAAGAAAAACTCTCCTAAAGGGTTGCCGACATTTTTGCTCGGCAGGATAATCCAGAGGATGTCTGTACCAGCCGCATCTGTCGACGATTGTTATGACGAGATGACGAGATTTTGACAGTTTATTTGAATAACTATATAACTCTAACTTGTTACCATCCCACAAACAAAGCAGAGAATATGCTGCTCCTCAATACATACAATGAGTAAGAAAACAAACCTTAGTCAGCGAGGGGCTATAAAGTATAAAGTTGTATGTTACCTCATCAGTGTTCACATTAAAACGGCCAATCCGTTTGGAATGATTTTTTGCATGAAGACAGACCTTGGTTGCAGCCAGGTTATAGGCATATTACTTTGATGATCAAAAATCTCCATGATGAGATAGTTGATCATCAAAGTGTCCATTGAATTGAAATCAATTATCTTACTTGACAGCAAGTAGGTGAAAAAGTGAACAACAATAATTATAGGAAAAAGGTTTGCAGCTAGGATTAATATATCAAGGACACAACAGGGATCAAAGCTTGGAAGTGTGTTATGGGAAAATTATGGGAGGGAGGTTTGCAGCTAGGATTAATGTATCAAGGACACAATAGGGATCAATGCTGGGAAGGGTTTTATTGGTTGTGGGATATGATCGAAATTTAATTTCACAACAATTGAATTTGTTGCATCATTTGATATCTTAACCTATGAGGATGGCAAAGGAGGGGAATAGCAATTGTTCGAAGGGTTTGCAGTAAGGATTAACTTAGCAGTGACACAATAGGGATCATCAAAGCTTAAAGGGTATTTATTATTGGTTGTTCATAATTATAGAAAAAAGGGTTGCAGCTAGGAATAATACACAAAAGGGATCAAAGCTGGGAAGTTTGCTACTGGTTGTGGGATATTGTCGACTAACCTTAGGTCAGTATGTGACCAAGGGGTATTTTTGGACGAAAATCATGTCTGTTGTATGGAAGCCCCCTTAAATATTCATTTTATTCTGTTTTTAGTATTTGTTGCTATAGCGGCAACAGAAATAAATCATCTGTGAAATTTTATACTGTCTAACTATCACAGTTCATGAGATACAGCCTGGTGACAGACGGATGGACGGGACGGACAGCGAAGTCTTAGTTTTAACCCCTTGGTGAGGAGATTTTCTGACTCATTGTTTGCAAAACATTCAGATCAGTCTTGTGCCAATTTTTTTTTTAGAAAAGGCTCTTCCCCATATTGCATGGTTCTCGTCGTGAATTGCGTTATACCAAGCACTATGTAGTAGTAGAAATAGGAAAGCAGAAAACAAAAATATGAACCAGACCCTTTATTAACTAATTAGCTTAGTGGAGTATAATGGCACGGAACAAGGACATCATCAGTGAGTCCTTTTTGTCCGTTGTTCAGTGAATTACTTCTTTAAGTAGACAAGGAGAAAATGAAATCTTTTATTTACGTCGAAACAGAAGGGTAAAACGACGGAAGATGCATGAAAGGAATAAAACAATGGCTAAAGCAGGGATGAATAAAAGTGCTACTACTACTGCTACTCTTCACTATGTTATAATTCTCGTCTCGCGTCCCTCGACTTGGGGGCAATCAATTCTACGTCCTTTGTCGTTCTTAAGCAAACACGGGGAGGAAGTGCAAAAGCACTATGTATTGCTTTTTTGTTTTGGTTTGTTTGATCTATGAGAGGCGTGGTTGAGAATGCTGAGATCTAGATTGGCGGCGTCGTTCTCGCAAGATTTACATAGTGGCATTTGCTGTGAAGCGTTTTTGTTTCGGTAAGTGTCATTTGCATGATAGTAAAGGTAGAGGAATGACGAAAAAAGAACCGTCTGCTTACATAAGCGGAGTTAACAGCTTAAATGGTTCGTACATATTTTGAGGGGACCATGGTTTCCAGCTCTTGACGCCGTCTTCTGAAGAGTGGCCGTAGATGATTTTTTTCTGCTCGTGGTGGAATGGTTACTTGACTATTGCTTTAAATGCATTTTAATATTTATGTTGTCAAAGGAGCAGTTAAAAGTTTAGGCGTGGAACTTAAATTAACTCGGAAAGCATTATTTTTGTGGAGAACCTTCAACCTACTTTTGCTGGTTAAAGATAGTGCTATCCTCTTATTTACCCTTTATTCTATACTGACCAAATACGATTTTTATATTAAGCAAAAGGCAAAAGCTAGTCCATAGTCATCTCAATAGGGATATCTGAATGTGGCCTACATACTCGTTACTAACTTCAGCCCGACTCTTTTTCCTGATTCTACTCCCCAGCTTAAGCATTTTCACCATCAGAAGAATGTCATAAATAACACGACAGTAAAACGACTAGCCTCCCTTGTAGACTTTTTAGCCCCGAGAGAGTTAAATTAACAGTTGGCTCATTCAAACTCTATAAGGCCCCAGGCAAGGATGACGTCTTTCCTGCTATTCCACATAAAGGCCTGAACATCGTCTCTATTAAAAACAATAGATAAACTAGTAGAGATCCATATAAGAAGTATCCTAGAGAATCAGATACCACTGCATCCTAATCAATATGCATATCACAAAGAACGATCTAGCAAGAATGCGCTACATCGCTTAGTGGCGCGTGCTGAAAATAGTTTCACACGGAAGGAATCGCGACTTGCACCTTCCTTGATATTGAAGGGGCGCTTGATAATACTGGCAATGACCGGATCACCACTGCACTATCCTGCAGAAGGGAAGACCATCCCACTTATCACTGGACTAGGGCAATGCTAAACAGTCGTATTTTATCGGCCACATCCAGAGAGGTCTTGCGGACAGTATCGGCGGCTAAGGGGTGTCCACAAGGAGGAGTTCTTTCATTACTTCTCTGGTCGATAGTTATCAACGACCTACTCCGCAACTTAACCACTCTCGGCTACGAGGTCGTCGGATATGGCGAGGACCTAGTAGTTATTGTTACGGGCAGGTGCGAAATTGCTGCCTGTGAGCTTATGCAGCTTGTGCTTCAGTTTATCTCTCACTGGTGTAGCAGAAAGGGTTTTTCAATTAGCCCAAAAACGACAACCTTAGTCCCGTTTATAAAGAGGAGAAGGTTACAGTCCTGCTCTGTCTTTCTAAATGGTACAAACATAGGATTTTCAGAAGAAGTTAAGTATATATGTAGGCATTGACCTTGATCGTAGACTTAACTGGGACTCTAACATTAAAAACAAACTTACAAAGGCTACTGGGGTTTTCCGACGCACTAACCGTAAAATCTGTGGATTGGAACCTGAGGTAATGCATTGGCTATATATCGCAAAAAACCATAATCGTTAAGCATTACAGCCGCTATGCCAACCAAGCCTCCGGCAACTCAAGAAGCACTGATTGGACTTTATCCATTACACTATTTTATTAAAAAGGTTGCATTACGCAGACCAATCACAATTCTTCGCTCAGGAACAGGCCTGCCATCTAGAACTATGGGTCACATATCCATTCTGCAACATATTCCCGAGGCGGATATGATTACCATGGTTTCGCATTACCACACACCCTCACTTTTGACAAAAGATTTGAGATATTGATCCCAAACTGCACAGCTTGGGAAACCACTGATACCTTGCTCAACGCCAAAGGCCTTAGGTGGTACACTGATTGCTTCAAGATGGTTTCTGGCGTTGGCGCCGGCATCTTTGGACCAAATCGGAAGATTTCGAAGGCCCTATGAATGAGTCCTAGTACCTTCCAAGTAGAAGTATATGCCATCTCATGTCGATCTAAACTTAGAGACTGGCATAAGAGGAGTAACCATCTATAAACTCTCTGATAGCCAAGCAGCGCTTAAAGCGCTAAGTTCGTATAGCACGAACTCAAAATCCATGCCATGAATGCCCTACAAGAACTTGCTAAAAGAAACAAAGTCAAACTTTGATGGGTGCCAGGACACAAGAGTATTATTCCATATCTAAGTGGGAAAAATCGCAACACCTTTTGAAACAGCTTTCAAGGACTTCGCCAATCGAAGCGATTTATACGGCGGCTAATATACCCAAACTTTCGAACTTTCCGAGGGGCTAACATCGACTCGGACCACTATCTTGTAGTAGCCAAGATGCGCTTACGGATATCACGAACGCAACGGAGTAGAGTAAGAATACAAAGTTATGACGTCGGAAAGCTACTATCGTCAGAAACCGCTCGTGCTTTTACCGATCGCGTCTATCCTTAAGCTCTCCAATACACCTCAATCCTCCACGCTATCAATAGAACAGCAGTGGAGCTTTTGCAAACAAGCCCTGAAAAGCTCTGCATCCGAAGTTTTGGGTTTCAAGGCTCCACCACGAAGAAACACCTGGTTCGATGACGAGTGCAGGAGGATTCATACAGCGAAGCAGGATGCATATAAGGCCTCGCTGCATAAAAGAACAAGAACAGCTCGTGAGCTCTACAAGTTCTTTCTTAGAAGAAAGAAGAAAGAGCATGAGAAGCGCGCGATTGAGGATTTGGAGAGGTGTTACTGCAGGCGTGACGTTCGAAAGTTTTATCAACAGATAAAGCGAACATGCCAAGGTTATAAAGCCAGAACGGAAACCTGCAGGGATGAGAACGGACACCTAGTAGTAGAACCGCAGTCGATGCTGAGAATATGGAAAAACCACTTCTGCAGACTGTATAAAGGCAATGTTAGTCAATATACCGCTGTCAGGCAGAATGATCCATTTCTAATCGACGGAGACCGCAGAGAACTCTGTCCCCCTGACCTCGACGAAGTTAAGATTACCATATCGAAGCTCAAGTCGAATAAAGCTGCTGGCGCAGACGGACTGTCTGCTGAGCTCTTCAAGGCAGCTGGGGATGACCTGGTTGGGAGGAAAGCATGCCCGAGGAATGGAGTCTCAGCATCATATGCCCGATCCACAAGAAAGGAGACCCCTCTGATTGCGCCAACTATAGAGGAATAAGTCTCCTTAACATCGCCTACAAAATCTTCTCTGCCGTTTTGTGTGAACGCCTGAAGCCTTTTGTAAATAAGCTGATAGGTCCTTATCAGTGCGGATTCAGGCCAGGGAAGTCCACCATCGACCAAATCTTCACACTACGGTAGATACTGGAGAAAACCAATGAATTTCAAGTCGACACTCACCACCTATTTGTCGACTTCAAAGCCGCATACGACAGCGTAATTAGAGACGAGCTATACAACGCTATGTCTACCTTTGACATACCTGCTAAACTCTTCAGACTATGCAGGATGACTTTGGAGAACGCTCGCTGCTCCATCCGAATCGGTGAACACCTTACCGATAGTTTTGATGTCAAAAAAGGATTTAGGCAGGGCGATGCGCTGTCGTGTGATTTCTTCAACATCATATTGGAAATGATTGTGCAAAAATCACTGGCCAATAGAAGAGGCACAATCTATTTCAAATCCTCGCAACTCCTTGCATACGCCGACGATATTGACATAATAGGTAGATCACAGCGAGATGTCAATGAGGCGTTTGCGAGTATTGAGGTGGAGGCGGCGAAAGTTGGTCTGACGGTAAACGAGGGCAAAACTAAGAATATGCTGTCATCAAAAAAGGACGCTCAACACCGACGTCTCGGCCAGAACGTTTGTATAGGCAGATATAAATTCGAGGTAGTTAAGGACTTCGTCTACCTTGGCTCCGCAGTGACCTGGAACAACGACATCAGTTCCGAAATCAAACGCAGAATCACTCTTGCCAATCGCTGTTTCTTTGGGCTCAGGAGGCAACTGAGTAATAGAGCCCTCTCCCGAACGACAAAGTTGACTCTATATAAGACCCTTATCATCCCGGTCCTGTTGTACGGCGCAGAAGCATGGACACTATCAAAAGCGGATGAGGAGGCCCTTGGTCGGTTCGAGAGAAAGATTTTGCGCGTGATTTTTGGGCCTATAAACGCAGACGGGGGATGGAGGAGAAGATTCAACCACGAACTTTACGGGCTGTACAGCGACATGAGCCTAGTCAGGCGTCTACGGATTCAACGCCTAAGATGGCTGGGCCATGTAGAGCAAATGGACACCACAGCTCCAGCCCGGAGAGTCTTTGAATCCAACCCCGAGGGACGAAGAAGCAGAGGACGGCCGCCCTTAAGATGGCGCACACAGGTGGAAGGGGACCTCAGCCAACTGGGTGTGCGGCAATGGAAAAGGCTAGCGAAAGATCGTGCTAGATGGAGGGGCATGTTGGTTGAGGCCCAGGTTCACCCCGAACTGTAGCGCCCACAAAGAAGAAGAAGAATATACCCAAACTTAATAGAGTAAATATCAGAATAGTGGTCAGCTACCTTACAGCATGCTGTGGTCTCAGATATCATCTCAACAAGATTAACCTCTCATCTGATATATATATAAATATTATTTTTTTTTTAAGTTACACCCGAGCGAAGGTAACAGGGAGAGGAAGAGTTTCGCTCAGGCTGATGTTTTTGACACACAACCTGAACGGAGTGCAGTGGTTTTTGGGTCGTAGATGTTCGTTCACTACTCTCAGGGGTGGTTTGTCCTAGATAGGACGAGAGCCGACAAAATTTCGCGTTGGTTATAATTCACAGTAATTTGTTCATGCCGTGGGCCAGTGGTTAGTTTATTGGACTCTGACGCACGATGAGCGAGTTCGGATCCCCATAACACCGACGTCATCGAATGTTTATTTCGGGGCGTTCCTCCTCGGCGGGGTACTGGCAAAACCCCCCGTAGTAAACTTGCCGTGAAAAAGCTTCACGACTCACGCCGTTCGGAATCGGCATTAAACTGTAGGTCCCTTTCACCTATGTGAAAAATAAATCACACACAACATGGATGATTGAGAGGAGCTTGGCTCTGGTCCTTCATGGGCTGTAACGCCATCAAAGAAGAAGAATTCGTTCATGCACGAATTTGAACTATAGGCCTTCCACTCGGCGGTCGATGAAGTTAACCACTGTACCACAGCCACCCCGTGACTTCGACTCTGTCTTGGGGACAAAGAAGCTGCAGGCTCATACTATGTGAGTGTGCTGCTCTTTGCCATTTCAGGAAGCGTTTCGTTTTCAGTGAAATTATAACATCTCAGCTCCTACGAGGGACATTCTCAACTTCTTTAAGGAGATGGAGAAGCTCCTCGTCTAATCGGCTAGTAGGCACAATAGACCTATAAAGGTCGCAGTGCCTCATGCTTTTTATTAGCACATTAAAAAATATATATATATGTATGTGGTCTATGGGAGACATAAGTATATGTTCAAGACGCAAACATCCTTTGGAGGATTCAATCCCCGAGGAAAACTTCGTCTCTATCTTTTTTTGTATCTTTATTTGAAACATTTTCAATTAAACTGAAGAATTTTCGTTTCAATCATCCACTTGTCTGTGTTTTTTTTTTAATATTTTCACTTCATTGAAGTCGACCGAAACCACACCGCAAACAAAGTGACCGAGTAGCAAATTGAATTAGGATCCACTTTCTGTCCATTGATGAGAGACTCCCTTTCACCCCTCAATTCATCCTTCTTTCATTACATTTTGTTCCCCTATTTCTTTTTGTTTTTTAATCCTCGTCTTCCCCTCTTTTGGAGGCAGATTAAAACTCTGCGGTAGCTTTAGAAACAACAGCGCTGGACTGTTTCATGCTGTGGTTAATTTTACAGCCCTAACATTTGAACAAATAATTAGGAAATAAAAAAAACCAAAAACCCGATGGCTCGGAATGAAAGAGGAGGAGAAGGGTTCCATTAAAGGATTTCCGTTTTTTATTTTATCGGTCAAAGTCTTCATCGACAAAAAAACAGAATTATTGCGAGTAAACACCCAATAGAAGGATGGAACCTTTCCTCCCATCCTGTCATAGCCAAGGACGAAAGCCTTTGTCTCGCATTTTGTTCGTTCTCCTTTCCGTTTTATTAAAAAGAAGATACAAAACTAACTTAAAGATACCATTGTTACTTCGTGTTTTAAAATACTTGCTTGCCGGTTGCGCGAGAGCTTTAATTAGTCCAGAGCTGCCTTGAAGAGCCGTGAAAACGGTGCCGGACAAAGGATACTAACTATTGCGTTAATAAAGGCTAAGATAAATATTCAACAAAGGGATTCTTTAAGTACAAGTGACATGTGAATGGTGTGGAAGTAGATAGGAAGAATTAATTGTTAGCCCTTAAGATAATAAAACGGGAAAGTGGGAATAGGAGATCATTTTGGATAAAAGCCGGGAAAGGCTAATTTGAGAAGTCTCTTGGACTTATGGTAGGAGAGAATTAAAATTAATTCAAAAATGCGAATAATAAGAAGAAGATAAATGCTTTCGTAAGTATTATTGATGACTTTTGAAATCGACCTTTTTATTGAAGACCGGCAAATGAACCACGTGGACTTTGGGTATAACAATTTGAGCTTAATGAGCCATCATAATGAATGCGCTGCTCATTTTGATTTGTTGTTTTGCTTGCTTTTGTTTTGCGAGCGATAAGAGAAGAAGATAAGTAAGACTTCCCAGAGACTTGCTTAAAGTGTGCCTGATTGGGAGATTTGGGTGGATCCACCTTATAGTCCGTGCCGAATACAAAGTGACAAACATGCGACGGATTTTGCTAGTAAAAAGACCAACGAAATTTCTTCAAATTTTTGAAACCTCAAAAGGCATCGACCTGATCCCTTGGGATTGGATTCAAAGACTCTTTGGGCTGGAGCTGTGATGTCCATTCGCTCTATACGCCCCAGCCATCTTAGACTTTATAACCGTAGACGTCGTACCAGACTGATAGCGCTGTACAACCCGTACAGTTTGAACAAACGGAGCCCTAGAAAGTGCGTAGAACTTTCCTCTCGAAACGACCAAGGGCCTTTTCATCAGCTTTTGTTAAGGTCCGCCGTAAGGGAGGACTGGGATGATCAAGATCTTATATTGTGTCACCTTGGTTTTTCGAGAGAGGGCTCTACTTCTCAATTGCCTGAATCGCCTCTTGCGGTTGGCAAGAGTGATTCTGCGTTTTATCTCAGCACTGGTGTTGTTGTCGCGGGTCATCAGTGAGCCAAGGTAGACGAATTCCTTTGACCACTATATAGTTATATCCGCCCATGGTGACATTCTGGACAATACGTCGCTGTTGACCGTCTCTTTTTGATGAAAGCAGATATTTGGGTTTACCCTTATTAACCTTAAGACGCATCTTAGCCGCTTCTACCTCAATTCTTACAAAGGCCTCAATGACGTCTCACGTCAATGTCGTCGGCGTACGCAAGCAATTGCGTAGACTTGAAATAAATCGTACCTCCTGTATTGGGCAGTTACTCTTGCACGATCTATTCAAGTCGAAAAAGTTGCATGACAGCGCGTCACCTTGCCTAAATCCTTTGTTAACATCAAAGGTCTCGATTTGCTCATTACCGACCTTAATCGAGCAGCGAGAATGCTCCATTGTCATCCCGCACAGTCAGACGAGTTTGGCAGGGATGTTAAAACTAGACATGGCTTTGTATAGTTCATCTCTCTAAAAGCTGTCATATGCAGCCTTAAAATCGACCTGGCCTGAAGCCACACTGATAAGGGCCGATCAGGTTATCCACAAACGGTTTCAGGCGTTCGCATAATACGGCAGAGAAGATCTTATATGCGATGTTAGGGAGACTTATTCCCCTATAGTTGGCGCAGTCCCCTTACTTATAAACCGGGCAAACGATGCTGAAATGAGATGGTGCATGCACCTTACCAGCTTATCTCCAGCTGCCTTAAATAGCTCAGCAGACAGGCCGTTTGCGCCCGCGGCTTTATTAGACTTAATCGCTATTTTGACTTTATCTAGGTCGGGTGGACGGAATTCTCTTTAATCATCGTCCATTAAGAACGGATCGTTCTGCCTGACAGCGGTGTCTTGTCTGTCATCGCCGTTATACAGTCTGCAGAAGTAGTCTTGCTAAATCCTCAGCATCGATTATGATTCCACTATCAGTGCTCCATTCTCATCCCTGCAGGCCTCCGCTCTGGATTTGTAGCCATGGCATGTTCATTTTACTTTATTGTAAAACTTCCGGGCGTCATTCCTGCGAGAGCATCTCTCCATCTCCTCGATCTCACGCTTTCCGTATTCCCTTTTCTTTCTTCTGAGAGGCGTGTGTTCCTCTTTTGTTCACTTTTGTTCATAAATTTCACGAGCAGCTCTCGCCCGTCGTCCTCTTGTTTTGCTGCATGGGCTTGTTCGCATTGTTCACCGAACCAGGGGTTTCTAGGTGGTGGCGGTTTGAAACCCAGCACCTCTGAGGCAGCGTTTCTGACGTCGCTTTGGCAATGCGCCCATTCCTGCTCTATTGCTTGTGCTACTGTTGGCGGATTTTGAGAGAGCTGGAAGGAGTCACGATCGGCAAAGATTCTGGCAGGCTCCTGCCAACTCAACTCCTTAGCATTCTTGATATGCTTATTCGTATTCTCGTATCGTACCGCGAGACTACTGGAGGAGTGTCGGGCGTCGATCGCAATGTGATCCATCTGGGTGGTGGTCGATCGATCAAAAGATCGCCAGGTGCCCTTGTGGATATTGAGATGGGGGAATCGTGTGCCTGCTACAAGGAGTTTACGCCCCGTTAGGAAATGGATTTGCTTGGCTCCTTCGCAAAAGTTCGGCGAATGGGCCGAGGCCGAAAATATGATCCTGTTTAATACGATGGTTCCCATTTTTGGGAATGGATACGTAAACAAGCAAAATTGACGAATTTGGAATAGAGAAAACTCAGAAGCTTTTGTCGAAATGCCCTTACAATCATTAAAACACCTTCTTTGGTGTGCTTTAGGAGCTGGTGGAACCAGCGGCCTATGTTTTTTTAAGGAAATGCCGGCCCGAATGTTACCGTTAATGGAGAACAAATTCCCGGAAGTTAATTGCCATACCTCATATGTTGACGCCAGCAAATTTAATGCTACTTAGTCTTAAACCTGAGACAAACCCTAAACGATTTGATCACTAACTTTCGCCGAAGCTATCATATTCTTCTTCTTCTTTGGTGGGGTTACAGCCCATGAAGGACCAGAGTCAAGCTTCTCTCAATCACCCATCTTGTGTGTAATTTATTTTTCACACAGGTGAAAGGGACCTACAGTTTAATACCGATTCCGAACGGCGTGAGTCGAGAAGCTTTTTCATTGCGGGTATACTACGGGGGGTTTTGCCAGTACCTCGCCGAGGTGGAACGTTGCGAAACAACCATTCGATGGCGTTGGTGTTATCGGGATCCGAACTCACTCATCGTGCGCCAGTGTCCAACACACTAACCACTGCGCCACGGCGCCCTCATACATATATTCCATATAATTCCAATATAATTCCGAGGCTTTCGTAATTACCACCATTCGCAGAGTGAACAATTTACGAGTTTTACTTTCACTGTTCACTATACGAGTACGTATTGGGCTTCCCTCACGATTCCAATAAGACTAGACAGCCATAGAACTACATTTTAAATCAAACGAACTCCTCTTCTACTAACCAGCTCTCCATCCAGGATTGAACTATTCATAGGAGCCCTCGTCCAATGTCATAAGGAATATATTGTCAGGAGGAACAAGGAACTTTGGTGAAAGACAGGACACAGGATAATTTCGGCCACCCGTCGTCTAAGTCAGAGTTTTCCATTTCTTCCTTATAGTATATCTTAATCTTGTTAATTGGGTCCGCATTCCCGTGACACTACTAAACTGGTCTAACATGCTTCCCACTTTCCTTTTTTTTCACGTCCTTAATATCCGTTGGAAAGCATGGTCCCAAAGGTGTTATTCATTCATGTATCTCTGCCACGGCCGATGCAGTCAAATGTCCGACAGTCCTTTAAAGCCATTGTCATAATTATTACAAATGTTCGCCAAAGGAATTACGCAAAACATCCGTCCCTAGCTTCTCACCTTCCCATAAACGACGTTTTCATTTAATTTATATCCACAATATTTTTATCATCTCTAAAGCCTGGGGCAGGGCATATTCCCAGCATTTATTTTAAAGTAATTACCACACTTATCTCCAGTGAAATGGAGCGTTATATGACCTCTAATATCCACCATCGGAACTCGTACTCCAGAATTATAGCCCATCCTTGTCCTGGCGACAGGGCCACACCCCGGGTCGATAGATTACACATTCAATTTCTAGGGTTGCACTACCCGACACTTGTCCTTCCAAAACCAGCTACTAGTCCCATAATCTAGCGACAGAGAGGACGAATGAGGAGAGGTATGTACGTCGACGATTTACATGCAAATTTATTATCTTTGGGTTATTGGGGTTAATTTGTGGCATCGTCATTAATTATGCTTCTCGAGGTACCAGTTGTTGTGCTAGTATCTCGTGTTAGACAAGTTCTCGTATCACCACGCCCAGATCCAATTAGGGATTGATTAATTCTTTTCTATTGTTGAAACTAACTCCCACCTGTTGCAATACATTGCAGCGAGGAATACGGACAAGTGCTACTCTTACTTTATGGTTTATTGGGAAATTTAATTAAATTTGTGGGAAAGAATACCTCAGACTTCAAGCGAAAATCTTTCTACCCCCAACCTTAACACTTGTGTTATGACGTTCATTCGAATTGGAGCGATAAACACAAACAGACGCCCCAGCCTACGACATCGTCTCACACTCAATCCAAACGATTTGATGTTGCCAGTAGCAGCAACAATGAATTTCACCTCATTAATCAAAAAGGATTTCTATGCTGTTCTGTGTCGGTTATGTTCTGGCTTTTCGCATTTTTGTGTTTTTATTTCCTTTGGACCTTCGATTGACCTTAAATGAAATCGAATCGTCGAACAAAAGGCAAGTCCTTACCCCTGATTTACTGTAGGCACGGGAGTGTTATGCCTTTCACCTACACAAGGTTACAAGGAGGTGGAGTTGGAGTACATAGCAATGAAGTAGGGCTGGACGAAGGATAACAAATAGCTTGGCTAATGTCTACTTAAAGCGATATTACCTAGGTCAGGTTATGGCTGTGGAACGTCCTTCGATTACCCTTCTTGCCATATGTTATTATTGCGGATGGGGTGAAAATTACCCCGTTCGGGGGCAATAATTTGAACTGAACCTTTCCATTGCATTCCGAAGGATAGACGAGAATTGGCATTGGCATTACACTTTGTGTGCGTGTTGGCGTACCAAGGCAATACTGCTATGTAGGTAGGTGATTCAAAAAAAAAAAAAAAAAAAAATTAAGAAGTGTAAACGACAGCATTTGTGCTCTATGGGGATCTGTTTAGAATTCAGGATTTCGGTAATACTTTATTCAAGATGTGTCCTTCGTTCGGGATAACCTTGAATTTAAATTGCGGATCTGAGCAGGTTCCTTGGATGGTACATGGGTCTTGCTGGGAACAAATTCCAACGACTGTGGTTGAACTTAGCACGCCCGATGGAGTTGCTAATTCATCAAAAACAAAAATCAAATATTTTGACAATGGTTGAGAAAAAGCAATTCGGAAGGTTAACTGTGGTGCCAACAATGCGGATATCTTATGTAGATGGGTCTTGAAATTTCCAAAGGCATTGGTTAAAGTCATCAGCTAACGATAGGATACCCTAAAACTGTTGTGGCACCAAATGCTGTGGGTAATTTACAGTGCTTGGAGTTTTTAAATGTCTAGTTTTGTACCATTTAGAATGATGTTCTGAAGTTAATTGTCCTGTAGAAATAAGAGCCAGAAGATTGATCATAACGCGCCAGCGTTGGGACGATTGCGGCTAGTCAATGAGAACAATTCTGTAAAATGTCCTTGGAAGACTAGTATCCGTTAGTCTCAAAAGTCTGGTAAGGTTATACGTAGCCAATTGCGATAAGGCATATTTCTTATTAAACTTGACGGACAGTAGTCCACAACAGTATTAAGAGTCACATTTGCATCCGAAGGCTTGAATTTTGGTTAGTCGGCAATGGCGGTATTGGCCTCTTTCCCGTGCTACACATTCTTGGACTTTCGCTGAAGATCATTGACTATGACACTATCTCAAAATTGGACATGAATGTCCGCTAGTTGTTTGAGTTCTTAGAGTTACGAATATTCTTGAAGACGTGGTGTTGGGAGACCAGCTATTTAGATCGTTAACGAGGGTACAAGCTAAACTAAGGCAATCCTTCCACAAGCCTGTGACCTGTTCGGATGCTTAGTTTCTATCGATATCTACACATATCTATCTTCTGTACTTCACTTAACACGCTTGATCTTTGAAATTGAGGCACTTATTCGTGATAAGCAGGTTCTGTTACGCGTTATGAATAAAAACTCTAGTGACACGTTAAGTGTGTTGCAGCGACACACTTATTAATAAATAACACACTTCGGATCAATCAATCAAACAGAAGCAACATTTCCGAGTCGATCAGCGGTATAATGGTTAACATACTGAACTCTCAATCAAGACATTCAATTGCTGTCCTGTCCGGGTGGCATGATCATCATAATGTTGCTTCACAATAAAAGGAAACAATCAATTCAATCAAACAAAAAGCAAAGAACAATGTTACGAGCTTGATGAGCCTCGAAGCTACAAATGCTCGGAAAGCAAAGGCTAGATGTGTCTTCTTTTTCTGTTCGCTGCGAAAAGTGTTCACTTTAAGAAACCTTTGTTGGATGTGGTTCTCAGTTCTACTCGTATTGTCCGGAGAAATCCAAGTCGTCTTATATCATTTTCTTATTCGTATGTATTAAGACTTTACACGTAAAGTATGCACGTAAGCTTGGACGATTGTGTGACCATGTGTGGCTTCAACAAATCGGCGCATCGGTTCTTATAAACATTAAGTCATACGCTGGAGTGTTGTTTGCAGAAGAAGCGATGTGGAATGGCGGCCACGGCTCCGTGCGAGATTTTCTCATTTCCAAATTCGGAGTTTCACGGTTGACATGAAGGGTGTTTTTTTAGAGGTATACAAATTCAGTAAGAAATTAAATACTTGAAGTTAATGTTAGTGTCCATGATATTGGCTTTATTAAATAGACAATTTGATGTCATAAGTGATTGTATACAACCTCGGGTATATGCCCGCCACGGTTAGCTCGAATGAAACGCAATCCTGAATTTATCGAGCAACTGCTCGATATATCAGGACTAACACGGCGAGTATCGACTTCGAAATCGTCCAACGTCTCCGACTGTATCGACATAGACTAGTAATTTCACACACCTCCAAAGAAAATAATCTAAAGGTGTGAGATCACAGGTCCCCTACGCGAAATTATCTATAACACGATCTATTGCACGTCATGAATAAAAATTCTAACGACACCAATCAATCAAACAAAAGGGAAATTTCCCAACTATATGCAACCTTGCCAGAAAATTATTTGTGAGTCAGACCCTGGCCTAATGGTTAACACACTGAGGATCCAGTCTTCCAGTCCTGCAGTCCGAGTTCGTATCTCAATGCCCGCTGCCACCAAAAAGTAAAGACACTCAACCTCTCCTTTCCCATTCTACATTGGCCTTTCGAACCAGATGACATGATTATCACGATGTTGTTTCACAACGAAAAGAAACAATCAATCAAAAAGCAGAGAATAACAATGTTTCGGACTTAATGAGCTTCGCTCTGCAAGCATTGTTCGCTGCCAGAAATGTTCACAGGAGTCTTGAGATCTGAATACGGGATCACTGGGTTGGGAGTCCAGTGTATTAACCATTACACAATGGGTACGGGTAGCAATTTGCTTACTGGCAAGGTTACTTATAGTTGGGGATTTCCCTTTTGTGTGTGTAGTTGGGAAATTTCCCTTTTTGTGTGCTTTCAAAATAATACACTTTAAATTGCATTAAAAATGACTACAATGAAAACACACCTTTTGGTGTGTTGCACTAACACACTTACCATTTGCAGTGTACGACACGCACATATGTTCATATAATCGTAACAGGGTTTGAATTCTTGCACAAGCTGGATCTTTAAGTGGAACCCTTCGCCTCCACAATAGACTAGCACTGAAGTCCTATGGAATTCATCAGTTCATCAAAGCCAAAAATCCCACTATCCATTGTTCTATTCCCCAAGAAAACACGTTTTCTATCCTTTGATTCCAACGAAACTCCAAAGCTCCCATTACGTTTCGCTAACGCCGATTTAAATTCTTTGTTCCAAACTCCTCTCACTCAAGCGGCTGATTTCACTTCGATTACACTTAACCCCAAACCTATGGCTGATGGCTGCCTTACCCACGAACACAATCGCCATAACCGCCCCGATTGAGGAGTGCTTCTCCTTCCGTTTTCCTCACGAACCGCATTTATGCAAATTCACAATTCTGTACTGAGTTTCAAGGTGAATTTATTACCGAAAAGCAATAGAAACTTCATCTACCCGCCACAAGTTGGCCTCGTGAGGATTTAACCTTGATTTTCTTCATTTTGTTTTTTCTTACTTTTTTTATATTTTTGTTGTGGTTCAATGGGTGCAACAACAATAATACGCACAGAGTACATATACTTAGACGTCTGAGGTAACCGTCGACGCCTTCCGCATCCGATTGGCATTTGTGTAATATTCCCTCGTTCCATTATAAAAAATGTAGTTACTGGTGACGGTTGGCGGATGATGGCAAATGGTGGCGTATAAACTGAAGAGTAAACTGCTTGGCAACCTCGTTTTCAGTTATTATTACGTTTTTAAAACGACGTTAATCTGATGTGGAGCGCTACAGGCCAATGGAAGGGCACAAAAGCCATCTAGGCGGGTGGTTTATGTGTGAAGGGTTATTAGAGCGCCAATAACAACGGTAATAACCCCGGGTGTAATTATAACGCTTCGTGTATAATTTTTGGAAGCAAGTAACAAAGGAGGTGAGATCCAAAATTGCTTTTGTGTGCCACAAGGACATGGGACTATGCGGAAATATTTTTCCGCGTGTCCTTTAACCTTCCTCATATATGAAAGTAATTAAAACATGACGAAGGTAGTACATAGAACCATCTTACTGTTTTTCTCGAGGTTGCTGTAATTAATGCCTTCCCCTATTATCGATGTCGTCCTTTGGTTTGCTGATTACCTGCCGAAGCCAGTGAAAGATGAAACAAGGGGAAGGCATTTTAATTCCATAATTTAAATTGATTAATTATGAGTCAGTATTTATGTAAGTCAACTTACCCTATCGGGTCATTAATTCTGATTATGATAATCACTTTACTTTAATCTACCGTGTGAAGGACGATACCGGCTGTATGGTAGTGGGTGGTCATCTCGCGGATAGAACAGGATCAACCGAGCGCGGAAGGTTGTTTCACTTTCGTTTAACATCATTACTGAAACGATGGTACGGAACTGGGATTGATAAATCGATGTTGAATGTCACAAAGTCAGAACAATACTATCTAATGGATTGCTCGAGGCGATTTTGATTTCAAAACCGAACCGATGTCGGTAAAGATATTCATTTTATACTTCACTGTCAGATTTATGAATCGAATTGGTTGTCGAGCACTTCACGGGGTGTCGAAGTACTCACACATCGACGACGAAGTCGAAATTTGATGAATGTCAATTTTAAGGAATGTATGCAAAACCTCAGACTGAATCCTTTGCCTTCAATTTCCTCGTTGATATAGTGCTAAGGATAATGATGGAATTCAATAGATGTTAGAGTGAAAAAAAAAGACATTTTTTCACATCGACATGACTAAGGCCCGGAGAGGTTCGTTTAGCTCGAGCACTTGGGACCGGATGGACAGAGCAATTTGCTACTGATGTGATTTTGATTACGATGGCCAGATTGACTTTGATGGAATATTTCTGTTTAATGGCATTGACAGTCGAGAAGCACGTAGATGTTTGGAGGGTTTGCTTGGAGAATGGTGGGGACATGTGCTAAGCCGATAATACCGGATAAATGTGAAAGGGAGGATATGTTCGGTAGGATTTATCGATTAGATTAATACTTAATTTCATTTTGGCTGAGTAGAATCGGGAAGGGTAGTTAGTGTCGTATTTATACGCTGCCGCGGAATATTGCTGTTCTGGTCTCAGACTTGATAAGACAATGCGGATCCCTAGTAGCTGTCTAGGAATCCAAGTAGCTGAACAAGTAACAGCCAACAGTACCATTGACGAATTGGTAGGAAACTCTTAGAAACTTTGTTCGACAATATGATGTTTGCAACAAGGAAAGAGAAAACAATGAGCTGCTTCAGCTTCGTGATTTAGAAGCGATTCACACAACACATTTCCACTCCTTATAGCCAAGACTGCACACTTCTGAGCGAGTGCTTCTTTTAGATGGAGAGAGTGTTGACGTAGGAGGCAAATTATAATATCTGATTCTCCGCCAATGCCGCCAAACACACAGAAAATTGGTATTAATGCTTTTTCTGACAAGGAAACTGGTCGTACTGGTTTACTGGTCGTCTTCTAGAGCCTAATCCATTTCACATTAGGGGTATTGTTAGCAACCTTGGTCGACAACTAGACCTCACATATTCATCTGATTCCTATAACTTCGTTATTACTGCGGGCAACTATTTGCTATCTACTCTTGATCAATATTATCCTACTTTTCTCTTATGTTTTCCTATAAACAAGGTCAAACATCCGCCACTTCTGAAAAGTCTTTTTCTTTCTCGAGCGACATTGCCACGCTTAACAATTTAGCCTTTTTATGAACGAAAATACGCCTATTGCCATTGCACTGACATTTTTCTACTCCGTTGGCTTTAATTGTATAATCCAATACGTTCCACGCGGTCCTCGGAAAAAATGTTCCTTATCATCTCTTTGGTATAATAACGAACTACGTACTTTCCGTAATATGTATTGAAAATAAATGATAGGAAAGGTTTTACCGACGACGGTCTCCCAGCCACATCTTTGAAGAAATGTATCAACTCTTTATGCAAACCTTTTCCTATCCTATTTTGACTTTCACTTCATCAAACTTCCTTTCCAACAATTTGGAAAAATTCTTTCATCTTCCCTACATACGAAAAAGGCTCTAAAATTGATATTTCCAACTATAGACCGAATGCCAAATTGTCTTCTATCCTTAATCACTTCGAGTTCATTGTGTTTGACTTAAAGTCCTTCCTTCCAATTCAAACCCATCTTTTCCACTGGCAGCATGGTTTCCTAAAGGGTGTGCCCACCTCGTCGAATTTGTCTCTAAAATGCTTTTGACATTGAAGCAAGACAATGCAAGTATGTAGATGCTATTACTACCGGCCTCAACAAGGCTTTTGACAAGATACGCCACTCATAATCTATTTTAAGCTCTCGTATGGCTTAAAACGTCCCTCGAGAATAGCTATTGTAGAGTACTTTTCAGAAGTTCAATCTCCAACCCCTCTTTCGATGTCCCGAAAGGCAGTAATCTCAGTCCTCTAATTTTTGTCATAACTATTATTGATGTCGGCTTACACGGGCGGGAACAGAAAAGGTAATGGTGTAAGAATGTCTATGCACCAACCAAGAAAATCAGCCAATACTACCGAACCACTATAGTGTATTCCACGCCATTCGTGAGGTAGCCGAATGACAGTCTTTGAGATGGATGAAATCCATCCACAATCCACAGACAGTCAAGCGGCAATAAAAGCACTTGAATCACCAATAATAAGATCAATTGCACTGTTACGTTGTGCTAGGTACCTGGCCATAGTAATATACTAGGTAACTGAGAAGCAAACGAACTAACTACAATGCACCACACTGGAGATCTCGATTGTTAAAGGGGACATCCATCCACCAATGGAAACGTCAAAATATAAAATTTCGCAACAGGCACTGCAATAGGCCAATATGAGATGGCATAAGCTTGATGCATGCAACTACGCGAGACAAACCTGACCCAGGTACCCCTTACGTAGATTCACTAGCCTGCTAAAATACGAAGGCAATGTATAAGCAGTCTAATTTGAGTCCTAACGGGACACTGTGCTTTAGGGAAACATGCCGCTAGATTAAGAAAGTCATATAACAACTATTGCAGTAGGTGTCATGACGAAGAAAGGAAAGAATTTCCATTCCATCTAATACGCCATTACCCTGCCCTAGCCTGAACAAGACGACGATTTCTGGGAAAATACTTCCCTGATGAACAAGCGGGTCTAAGTGATCCCCGCCGCTTTACAGAGGAAAGCCACCTAACCAACCAACCAAACATGTCGACTTCATAATAAAAGACTTCAACTTGTCAATCTACGCAGGCAAGCTTGGAGCTCAACGTGGGTAAACGTCAGTCCGTTACTTTTTCTCGAAAACGCTTCTCTTCAGTTCCCAGAACTTACTACCTTCTTAACGAGTAAGTACCGCATGTCTCTTTCATATGGGGCCTAGAAAGAGAGCTAAATATTGCTTCCCATATCTATCGTATCATATGTACACAAGACAAATTCTACCTTGGCTTCATAAAATGATGGTCTAACGAATACTCGTTACTGAATCCCTATACATCATTTACATCAGACGTGATGGTAACGGATCATCCCATTGCAACCCCGATTACCAAAACTTCTGAAGGAAAATTCTGCCGATTAATAATGCTTGGAGCCAGCCATCCAATTGGGTCGAACAGCTTGGCGATATCCCCTAGGACGTGACGTTTAGTAATGACTGCTAGTGGATTTTGTTGTACTCCAACTGTGTATAAAAACCTGTCTTCTTTTGGGATGAATGCCCCTCCTCCTATTAAGCCGATTAATTGATCCCTTAGCTGCAGTACACTTTCTACTGACACTCCGCCCGACAGCACATCGTCCACATAAAAGTCGCTCCGGATTGTTTTTGCTGCAACCGGAAATTTGTTTTCATCATCTTCTGCCAATCGGTGAAACATCTTATAGGGAACAGCACAGACTGTTCCGTAGGTGACCGTCGAAGTTCGTAGTCACAATTTTCCCCAGAGTTTGGGTTTGGCCATATTATTCGCCGTAGGTCGAGATCACGTTCATTGATACGAATCTATCGAAACATTTTCTCAATATCAGCTTTGAAAGCCACTGGGTGTATTCACCATTGAATGACAACCGAAGTTAAGCTTCGTTGCAGCTTGGGACCTACATATGTGCAGGATGTCCCATTTGGGAGTCTATACGATGTATCTAACACCACCCGAAATTAAGTAGAATCACCATCCTTAGAGATGAGTGCATGAAGAGGCAAATAGGATATGAGACGGTTCTCTTTACTACCCAGTGTTTTCAAAATCTCCATATGTCCTAAACTCAGATAGTCAGCCTTGAATTTGTGATAATGATCTCGCAAATAATCATCTATTTCGAATCGTCGTTCGATGTGAGATAATCGACGAACCGCAAGTTGACGCGTTTGCGAAAGGTCCTGACTGACGAGCGTTCGCTTTCGAGGAAGTCTAACCACGTATCGACCCGATTCATCCCGCTTGCAAGTATCGTCGAAAAATGTTTCACACTCCCTTTTTTCCTTTGACAAAGATGTATCATCCCCTTTAAAATCTTCCAAAGAAGTTGAAGTTCTTCCTCTAAACCTAAACAGGAACACGATTCCAATGTTTCGGGGGTTATGTTAACTGTATGCACACATTTACGACCTGTACATCTTGTCCGATATAGTAAACTCGCTCAGGATCCAGCCCAGGGTAGTATACTGAGCCAGTGCTGTCCAAAAGGACCTCGCTTGATGCCATCGAAGACAATTTGACTGAATACGTCTGCTCCTACCAAGAGGTCAATGCGTCTACCTTTATCGTAGTGCGGATCAGCTAATTGCAATTACATGATCCCATGTACTTGATTCGGGTCCATTTGCAGGAGAGCAGTTGGTCACATGGCTGACAACCAAAACTCGGGTGTTATAAACAAGATTTAAATAATAACGAGAATATTTTGATAGGTTTACAAGACTACGAATTTTTCCCAAGCTCGATGATGCTAGCCCACTAATAATGAGATTGACTCTTACCTTTGGAATGCCCAAGGTTTAAACTGCGCCTTCCGAAATGAAGCTAGCCTGCGAACCTTGATCAAGGAAATCCCTGAGTTCCACATTTGTTCCGTCTGAATGCTCCACCATAACCTATGCTGTAGCCAGCAGAACTTCGTTGAAATTGACCTCATTGCATGATGCGTAGCCCCAATGATACAATGGTCGGCCCAGATTCCTTAAGTCATCGAGCATATCTTGGGTAATGTCTAATAAACGTCTGACTTCATCCGTGGTTTCATCTTATGAGACGGGCAGTGCGGTGAACTTTCTTAAATACGACATGACGATAATGCGCTCGTTCTCATATGTACCAGCTTTTCAACATTTTCCGCCCTACGTCATAGTCAGCTTCTACAAGGATAATGTTCTTTAACAAAGGTGCTGCGTCACCCATAGGATGACCTTTCATATAAGAAAGGAATGACCGGTTGGGGTTTAGTGGATTCACTATTCACTAAGGCCGATGGTAGCATTCTTTCATTAAGTAGAGTAACCCAAGGTATCACAAAAGATACTTTCTATCTCGATGTACTTATCTTATTCGAAATAATCTTCCTTCAGATCACTTATAGCCAACAGATTGTCGTGGTTTTGTTAAAATTTCAGCAAAATCCCTAAAGCAGTTCAATTCGCATTTTAATATACGATATTTGTACGACTTGCCTTGGCGACTTGTTGAAATTAATCCGAAAATTGTTAATTAACGTAATCACGTTGTTTTGTTTTTTCCATAATTCATGCATGGTATATACACTGATACTGAGGGCGCCGTGGCGCTGTGGTTAATGTGTTGGAGTCTGACGCACGATGAGCGAGTACGGATCCCGATAACACCAACGCCATCGAATGTTTATTTCGCGGTGTTCCTCCTCGGCGGGGTACGGGCAAAACCCCCTTAAAAAAGCTTCTCGACTCACGCCGTTTAGAATCGACATTAAAACTGTAGGTCCCTTTCACATGTGTCTAAAATAAATCACACACAACATGAGTGATTGAGAGAAGCTTGGCTCTGGTCCTGCATGGGCTGTAGCGTCACCAAAAGAAAGAATATGCACTGATATTGGATGTTAGTCGATTAATTGAAATCGCGTTGGATACTCGACTTTATAGATTTATCTATTTTACTAGTTATCCGGCTCGAAACTGGCTGCATATGACAGCGTGTATAGAGGTGAGCTATACAAAGCCATGTCTAGTTTTAACATCCATTAAGGTCGGTAATGAGCAAACCGAGAGCACCATGGCGCAGTGGGTAGTGTGTTGGCCTCTGACGCCGATGACACGGGATCGAATCCCGATACAGCCATGTCATCGAACGTGTTTTTCACGGTGTTTCTCCTCAGCGGGGCTCTAACAAAACCCCCTGTAGTAAAATTGTCATGAAAAGCTTCTCAAAATTCGCCGTTCGGAACCGGCAATAAGCTGTAGGTCCCTTTCACCTATGGAAAAATGAAACCACACACAACATGGGTGATTGAGAGAGAAGCTCGGTTCAGGTCCTTCATGGACTGTAACGCCAACATACATACATACAATAAGCAAACCGAGACCTTTGATGATAAAATAAGATTTAGGCAGTGTGACGCGCTGTCATGCAACTTTTTCAACTTCGCGCTTGAAAAGATCGTGCAAGAGTCACTGGCCAACACAAGAGGTACGATTTATTTCAAGTCTACGCAATTGCTTGCGTACGCCGACAACATTGACGTGATTTGACGGACACAGCAAGACGTCATTGAGGCCTCTGTAAGCATTGAGGTAGAAGCGGCTAAGATGGGTCTCAAGGTTAATGAGGGTAAAACCAAATATCTGCTTTCATCTAAAAGAGACGGTCAACACCGACGTATTGGCCAGAACGTCACGATGGGCGGATATAGCTTTGAAGTGGTCAAGGAGTTCGTCTACCTTTGTTCACTGATGACCGGCGACAACAACACCAGCGCTGAGATAAAACGCAGAGTCACTCTTGCCAACCACTGTTTCTCTGGGCTCAAGAGGCAATTGAGAAGTAGAACCCTGTATCGGAAAACCAAGGTGACACTATATAACACCTTGATTATCCCAGTCCTCCTTTACGGCGCAGGCACTATCTACGCTCCCGTTTGTTCAAACGGTGTATGGAGGAGAAGATATAACGAAGAACTGTACGGGTTGTACAGCGAGATCGGCCTGGTACGACGTCTACGGATACAGCGTCTAAGGTGGCTAGGCCATGTAGAGCGCATCGACCCGAAGAGTCTACGAATAACCCCTGGAAGGAAGGCGCGGCGGAAGACGGCCGCATCAACGTCGGCGCACGCAGGTGGAAGGGGACCTTAACCAACTGGGCGTGTGGTGCTGGAAACAGCTGGCCAAAGACCGTGCCAGCTGGGGACGCTTGTTTTTTGAGGCCCAGGTTCACCACGGACTGTAGCGCCACCTAAGTAAGTAGTATTGTGGAACAATCGGCTTATAAACCCTGAAAGTACGTTTCGAAGTAGCTGGTATCCTCTTTGTGTATCAACTTTTATCTGGAACTGTCGACTCTCCTGCCCTTTTGGAAATTATTTGACCAACTCTCGTCGCTTAAAGTCTACACCGCTTTTTCGACTCCCCTTTTTTAGCACGAAATACAGCCACTTTAAGCCCATTTGTATGTTTAACTAACCAGTCACAAATATCCCTGAACGTTCACTCTTCTCAGTTTCTTTTATCTTCTCATACAAGGCACCTACGTGCGGCACCTACTTTGTGGTTCTTAATGCTATCCCCTTCATAAAAAACCCCCGAAGCTTTGATATGACCAACATCTACTACGTCAGAACGGACTATTGGTTTGATAAGGAATGTGGTAAAGCAGTGTGTGACACATCGTGGCATTTCCCATTCACACAGCTTGAAACTCAGACTTAAGTATGACTGGGGCATTCCTCAGCTTTCACTAACGATAACATTATTTGTAGGTTATCGCCAATGACCGATGACACTTTTCGGCTGATTAGAAATGGTAGGCATGGTAGCGGGCAGATCTCTTACTTTATGTATTTTGAAAAATGTTGTTTTCCTACACTTTTTGTTCAGTGATGTAGAAGTCACTGAACTCAGTACCAAGGTTAAGCCAACTGATGCAAGAACAGGTAAGACATTTCCTTAAAGGATCTTTTTCGCTACCTTTTTCTCCTCATCGCGTTAATGCAACCACGTTCAGTTGTTTAGCAAAAGTGTAGTGTAGTGGCACGCCTTTAGGTCATAATGAGGCGACATAGCATTTATTCAGAAAAATCCTTATTTACTCTTACAAATGAATTTCATCATAATTCTCCCCTGATACAATGCACTTATGCCAACGAATGTTCCCATCTTCGAAACAATTGTTAAAGTCAATTTCAGGGTTTGGCATGAAGCCCTTTTGTCGAAAATGCGTGCTTTTGGGATCGATGAGTCTCTCTTTCAATGGATTAGAAGCTACCTTTCGAATCGCTCAATTCAAGTTGTTTTGGACGGATTCAAGTCTGATACTCACTTTGTAAATGCCGGTGTTCCCCAGGGCTCCGTTTTGTCTCCGACACTCTTTCTTATTTTTATAGATGATCTCTTGTCTGTTACTTCTAATCCAATTCAATCCTTCGCTGACGACAGTATCCTCAGCTTCTCATATTCGTTCACCAGTTTACGACCCTGCACTTCGGTTGTAGATAATGAGCGGCAGCGTATGTTAAGCTCATTAAATTCCGATATCGACAGCATCATCCAATGGGGTAAAAACAATAGAGTGGAATTTAATGCTTCCAAAACACAATGCTGTCTCTTGTCGTTAAAGCGTATAAATAACCCGCAGCCATTATCCATGAATGGCACTTGCATCTCAGAAACTGAAAAGCTTTCCATCCTGGGTATGAGTGTTGCTCACAATCTTAATTGGAGCGACCATATATTCAATGTCGCCAAGAATGCTGCGAAATGCCTAGGATTCTTATACAGATGCAAGAAATATTTCTCACCCCTAGATCTGGCTACAATCTATAAGGCGTTCATTCGCCCCAAATTAGAGTTTAACGCTCATGTCTGGTCCGGTGCTTCCAAGACCTCACTGCACCTACTAGACGGAATATAAAAACGAGCCATAAAACTGATAGGTGACTCCAGCATTACCAAAACATTAGACTTGCTGGAACACCGCAGGAATGCTACCTGCCTCTCCCTGTTTTATCGTTACTACCACCAAAAATGCTCTGACGAAATAGCCAGTTGCATTCCACCCCCTCAACATTTCTCCCGCAATACACGTCTTTCTAGGAATGCTCACCAATATACTCTGAAGCCCGCTTTCGGACGTACTGTCAAATATAGAGAATCTATCATTAACCGAACCACACGAATCTGGAAGTCCCTGCCGGATTCGGTTTTCCCCCCTCAATGCAACATGCAAGCATTTAAGATCAATGTCCATCGGCATCTCCTCTATTCCTCTTCCTCTCTACCTTCTGCCCGAACTGTGTCGCCGACATAATAAGGTTATTAGACCTTGAGTGCGCGCAAATTAAAAAAAAAAAAAGAAAAATTCCTCATTTCACTCGTGAATGCGGCTTGTATCTCCTCTATCGGCGTAAAATGATGACCCGGAGTGGTCTATTGAGTTAGTTCAATAGCTCAGGTGAATACGGTGGTTGTAGAACGATATGGGTTGAGGATTTGGCGAAATAGTCACAAAGAATCAACGCAATGTGAGATGGTGCATTAACGTGGTGTACAAATCAAGAAATTTCCCGGCATGTTTAGGCGAATAGCTTCACGCAAATTACGCACAAAGCTCTAATAGTATTACATATATGTTGACAGTTTGACTCACAGAAGAAACTCATAATGCACAACACCACGATAAATTATGAAAACCGTCAACATGACTTTGGTTTCTGAGCGAGTTTGGCACTGTTTTTTGGTCTTGCCTCACTTTTAGCACGATATTCACTTGACTGACCGGTTGTTCTGGTTCGTAAACGTAAATCCAAGCATTGTTTCCAACACTTCAACGCGACGATATTTTTCCAAAAATTCGGTACCAACTAAAGATTTAATGCATCTGAGACCTAAAACATCTCCTTGGTCTTGACTGATCCTTTTTAAAAGCCAACATCATTAGTAAGACCGATGGTTTGCAAGCACCATGTGATCTTCGTCGGTTGAGATTGATGGTTGTCCGGGCTGACAGGCTTTCTGTACCAACCTCAATGAATCCTCAGCGGAAAATTCAAACAATTTTAAAGTAAATTCGTTGCTCAAGAAACTTAGACATATGACACAGTCAAATCGCTCTGTTTTAAGCCGGCTACACACCTTCCTGCAAACTTGTGCAAGTATGCACATCCTTTGGCTGCCTTCTGCCTTGTCAAAAGGAAAACTCGAAAGATATCACTGACTACTATCTTGCACAAGTTTGCATGAATAAAATTCAATCATTTTTGTAGGACTTGCACAAGTCAAATACTTGCGGAATATTCTCATACACACATTACTGCAAACTTGCGCAACGAGGAAGACATGATCGACAAAAATCTAGACGGTCTCTTTTCGACGTCAAATTGGGCGACTCTGATCGATTCGAATGTGTTCGGGACATCCACAATCTGTCGGGGAATTATATTGTATAGAACCCATCCGTTATTAGCCGGCCTTTTCTTTCGTTGAGGGATGAGCATATATCTTATTACGCCCTCGAATACAGCATTAATACGGAGAGGCTTAAAATGGAGGCCTATATATGCGTCATTGGTTCTCTTTGCAACGTATGCTTCATAATCGCTTGTCAGACGTTTGCATCCTCTTAGTTCCACAGATCCCTTTTTATACTGTGCCTTGCTTACGCCGTCTTCATTATGTGCATGTGTTTGGTGTACATGTGTACATGTGATTGGTTCAGTTAGCTTTATTAGTCTTTATTTACCATCAACTTCTGAATAGGCACGTCAGATAAAAATAATTTGATGAAAATTGTAGCCGTAGAGGGGAAACCATTGAATCAGGCAACAAGTACAAAAGAAAACCTCAGTAGTGCAGGGGTGGAAATTTCTTATCAGAAAAAAAAAATACCACCGCATGGCTCCAGATGTGATTCCCAACATTCGAAACGATTCGTATAAATACACTTATCAGCGGTCTTAAAAAAGCAGTCTTTACTTAGCGTCGAGTATCTCAAGATGATTCGATTTGGAACCTTGGTCGTGTGTTTTATTTTTGCAGTACAATTATCATCCACTCACGGAAAAGTATACAGCAAGTGTGAATTAGCTCGTGCAATGTTCCGTCTAGGGGTTCCGAAGAGTGAACTTCCCGATTGGGTGTGTATCGCACGCTACGAAAGTGCTTACAATACAAAGGCAATGAACACAAATAGAAATGGCTCGAAGGATTGGGGAATATTCCAGATCAACGATCGTTATTGGTGTATACCAAATGATGGAAGATCGTCACATAATATCTGTAATGTTGCATGTACCTCTTTGCTGACGGATAATGCTGATCAGGCAGTAAAGTGTGCCAGAAAGATTAAAAAGGCGCAAGGATACCCGGCATGGGTCGCGTGGCGTTTGCACTGCCAAACAAATAAGCCCAGCGTCCATGAGTGCTTTTAAACCTTGTGTAATTTGGTGTATTATTTAACAAATAAAATAAGAAGATGTCAGTGGACCTTTTATTTCTATATTGGTTCGCTCTAAAATATTTGGATGCATTTTGATAGTTTTGTTTTTCGTGTTTTGGAGTAGATCGTTGCCCACCGATTTCCCCATATAGTATGGTGTTCAATACAAAGTCTCTTAAGTCTGACATTCTGTCCCCTAAATTTGATTAAGAGGATTCCTTTTAGGTTCATAATTTCTACAAGTGTATTGCTATTATTAATAAATTAGCCAATACACCCTGAAAAATATACCTACCGCAAAGAACGATCTATTAAGAATGCGATTTTGGGTCACACTGAAGCAAGCTTAAGACCAGAAATGATCACCCCTCGAACTTTCTTCCACATCGATAAAGCAATTAATATGATACGATTGCTCTGGCTATTTAGAGTATTCCACTAAGCCTCATTAAAGCCGTTTATTACTACAATATCTTGGAATATCTCAGTGACAAAATGCTCACTCACTGTCTCACTCCAATCTCGGCTAAGATGTTATCGGAAACCACCACAATCTGTGAACGCATGCAACATGCGATCGAAGCCACTCCTCACTAGTGGGTCAAGGAAGGACACTCAGGTAATAATTTCCGAATGGCCCTAGTACAATTCACTCTTATTCAGTTAGTTTGATCGGTACAAGTATAGGTTTTTCCAACAAAGTCAAATATCTTCACGAGGACCTGTCGTCGAGTCTACAGTTAAATACAATACCCACATCCGACGAGCCACATTCCGGTCCGACCAAAAACTGAGGCGTACAATTTTCCAATGTCCTATAGGTAATAAACGTTTGCAGCTCCCAGCTTGCACTTTGTACAGTTGCAAAGGTCCCAAATAGTTCTGAAGGGGTGTTCTTTTACGCTGGCAAAACCACTGCGTAAGCTTTTTCCCTTTGCTATCCTCTGAGCTCTTCCGAGTAATTGGAAAACAGCATTTGGCTAGTCCGTCTCTAAAGAAGGCGAATCTTCTCCTCCTTCCTATTATTGACCCATCGAACTAACGTCACTTTTCTCCAATATCATGGAAACGCTGATCAACCGTTAGTTATTCAAATATCTTGATAGCGGAAACTCCCATATGACCGGCAATGTGGTTTCCATTGCAACAGATCCACTGGTGATTTGATGACACATCTTACCAAAAAGTGGAATCGCTCATTCCACCAAGCAGGTGAAAGCAAAATAGTTGCACTGGATATTTCGGAATCATTTGACAGAGTTTGACGCGAAGCCGTCTTGTCGTTAATGCGTGCTATCGGGATCGCCGAGTCATTTCTTCAGTGGATTAGAAACTACCTTTCGAGTCATTCAATTCAAATTGTTTTGGATGGATTCAATTCCGACAAAAACTGCTTGAATGCTAGAGTTCCCCAGGGCTCCGTTTTGTCTCCGACGCCCTTTCTCATTTTTATAAATGACTTCTTATCTCTCACTTTTAAACTCATCTCTTCATTTGTGATGACTACTCTCAGTTTCACATAATCGTTCACTACTCTACGGCCCTGCTCTTCGGCTGTAAATAGTGAGTGGCAGCTTTATTAGGCTCCGACATCGACAGCTTAATTTTATGGGGAAAACACTGCAAATGCTAGTGTGTTGAACATCATTAAAGTGTGTCATCCGAAAAGGAAATTTGCCAATTTTGCAACCTTGCCAGAAAGTAATTTGCGACTCGGATCCATGGCGAAATGGTTAACACGCTGGATTCTCAACCCAGTCATCTCAGTTCATTTGCTTTCCGGCAAGGTTGCATATAGTAATGAAAACACACTTTTTGGTGTATTACAGTAACACACTTACCACTTAACATATCGTCGTCTCCTCTATTATTCCCTTTCTCTTCGGCCCACATTGGGTTGTCGACATAATAAAATGTTAAACCATCAGTGCGCGAGTTACGTTTACGTATGACATAAGACATACAATAAAACAAAAACAAATTGTTAACACGAGCTTTATTAACATCGACATATTTTACATCAAGTACACAATACAAAGGACGGGACAAGACTGAACTATGCTAATTGACAACTCGCTCCAGCGTTATCTTCTTTCAAAGACAGTGCTGGAGAGAGAAACCGTAGCAAAGATAAACAATACATTTATTGTACAACAAGTGTGGGGAGGCGCTGCAGCATGTAACTCGCGCTTACCATGTGTGTAGACTGTATACACTGTCGTATGGTGAATCAAAGCTGAGCCAAAAGCGGCGGTTATTAGGCTAAAGCACCTCTTAAATCTGTCATGTGTGGACACCACGGGTACCATGCAAGGTACTCATAGGACTTAATCCACTTGACATTTTTGTTGAAAAGAGAGCATTATATAGAGCTGCAAACAATTGGGCTCCGAAAAAAATTTGGCATACAAGTCAACGGGTCACTTGGCAATTATTAAAAAACGTCCTCACCGCAATATGTGTATTAGTTTCGGTATCCCACGTCCTACCTTTACTCTCAATCCTAAGAATCTGAAAACCTAAACAGAAAAGGTATTGAATGGTATACAGATGATTCGAAAATGAAATCCGGCATCAGTGCTGGCATTTCTAGCCCTGACTGGAAAGTATTGAAGGCACATTCAACACGTCACGTCAATGTGTTTTTGAATCATATGTTGAACTCATAATAATTAATATCGTTTCAACTAGCGCTGAGCTTTGCAAACCCTATCTGAAATAAATAAAATGATTATCTTGTGGGTAGCTGGTAAGGCGCATGCACCAACTTCCCTGTACTATATATACGTATGGTCGAAGGAAAGCATTCCCAACGAATGGATTCTCATTATCGTTTGCCCGATCCAGAAGAAAGGAGACCCCTATAAACCCATCCTTAACATCACATAACAGATTTTCTCCGCCGTATTGTGTAAATGCCTGAAGCCTTTTGTGGATAACCTGATCGGCCTCAGGCTAGGCAAGTCCACAATAGACAAGATATTCACAATTCGGCGGATCTTGAAGAAGATCCAAGTATTGCAAAACGAGCTATACAGAGCCAAGTCTAATCTTAACATCTTTTCCAAACTCGTCCGGCCGGTAAGGTCGGTACGAACTAACTGTGACCTTTGACGTTAAAAAGGAATTTAGATAAGGCGATGCACTGCCATTCAAGAGTCCCTGGCCAACATAAGAGGTACGATCTATTTCAAGTTTGCGCAATTGCTTGAATACGTGCTTGACGTGATTGGAGGACACAGCGAGACGTCAATGAGGCCTTCGTAAGCATTGGGGCAGAAGCGACTCATATGGGTCGTAAAGTCAGTGCGGGTAAATCCAGCACATATTTGGAGAAAGAAAAAAAATGCATGACACCGACGTTTTGGCCAAAACGTCACTCCTGGCTCACTTATGACCAGTAACAACAACACTAGCGCTGAGGTAAAAATGCCGAACTACCCTTGCCAACTGCTGTTTCTTTGCCCCCAAGAGGCAATTGAGAGGTAGAGCCTTCTCTCGAAAGACCAAGGTTGTGCTATACAAAACGTTAGTCATTCCGGTCGGCCCTTTAATCGCAGAGGCCTGGACCTTATCAAAAGCGAACGGTTAGGCCCTTGGTCATTTCGAGTGGAAAATTCTGCGTTTAATCTATGGTCCCGTTTTGTATAAATGGAGTTTGGTGGAGAAGATCCAACGGAGGACTGTACGCGCTGTACAGCGTCTAAGATGGCTGGGTCATGTAGAGCGCATGGACAACGCAGCTCGGATCCGAAGAGTTTTCGACCTTAACCAACTAGGACTGCGGCATTGGAAACAGCTAGCCCAAGGCCGTGCTATTTTCTTCTTCTCTCTTTGGTGGCGTTACGGCCACCAGTTTAATACTGATTCCAAAGTATTCTACGAGGGGGTTTGCCAGTACCCCGCTGAGCAGGGAAATAAACATTGGATTACGTTGGTGTTATCGGGTCCGAACTCACTCATCGTGCGTCCACACTAACCACCGCACCAAGGGGCCCTCAATTGTGCTATCTCGAGATGCTTATTAGTTGAAGCCCAGGTTTACTCCAGACTGCAGCGCCACCAAAACAAGAAGGTTGTCTAGTGGGTACTGGAGCCTATTGGCATTTGGACCTCCCATGGTCCAATATATTCCACTCAAGAAAATTGAGTCACTAGAAGAGAATCATCTTCATCAAGAAAACTTAGAACCTTCCTGCCTAATTTGGTCTTTAGTGCCAGCACCAAGCATTTTGCATTATCAGCAGTGGGAATAACGTAGCCATTTTCCAACAACGGGTTTCACATTAATATTATTTTTTGACTTGTAAGTTGCATCGTTGTGTTGACGTTAAGGTCTATTGAATTGGGGTCTTCCTCATATTTAGTACTCCGATGGATAGTATGTAATGGGATCTTTCGTAGCTATACAAATGTCTTCCAGTAACTTCCTTTAGTCACCTCATGGAAGGGAAAAATTGTGGAAGATGTCTACACGTCTTCAAAATCATGATGCTAATCATAAAACGAAAGACACCATTATCCGGTGTGATCATTCCCCTTAAATGTAGCTCTGTTAGGTGAAAAGCTATTATTTTACACGCAAAACAGCTCCGCCATAACTTTTCTTCATAAATTCGGTAAAAGCCTCCAACAAATAAAACCGTTTCATGTCGAAACCCAACAGACAACAAGGCAATTCTCCACACGGCACATGTATAAGTAACAAAAAATAAAACCAATTCTATATGCGTAACATAAGCAGAAAAACCTCTACGACCCCTTTGCGATGTTGAGCGAGTTCCATAGACCGGGATAATGCCAACTGCTGGCTTAAATCATTTCAATAACAACTGAAGCAGCTTAATACCACACCAAAACAGGGTTGAAGACTTAACTTATGAATGCGCATTTGAAAATGATCATAAATTATGTCGTTCCAGCGACAGGACGGGTACGAGACGAGCATACTTGTATCCACGGCTCATATAGGTACAACCACACAACAAAAGATTTGTTACCTCTAGGGGCTAAGAAGCTACTGGAGAGGTGCTGAATTACGGTGCCGTGACGGAAGCGAAGCAATATATCATTTTCTTTTCTGGAATTATTGTGTTTTGCAGCGAAGAGTCTTTCAGTCAATTTACATACGGGGATATGAATAATGATGGCAGCGGCGTGTCTTGTTCTACTCTAACCTCACTTTATTCTCCTAGCATTTGGCGGAATGTAGCGCGCATTGGTATTGTTTTTTGTCTTGAACTGATTTTCTTTGTCTCTATTAAAAATGGAATGAAAGTATAGTTGGAAGCAGCCTGAATAGTAGAATGGGAGCTGTGGATCTTTGCTGGTTTTCCAAATCGATCGGAATGTAGGGAATGTCATTTAACAATTGAATTTTATGACTCATCATACAAGCCCCCATAAGACTCCATGTCCTTGGGAAATACCTTTCATAAAATTCTTTTCTCCTGGATATACACGAATACACAACATACATATCCTATCCAGGGGATGTAGCGTCGAAGAATATTGGATGCAGGCTCCTACACGAAGTAAACATATTTTATTTAAACACGGGATAAACATGGAGGATTTTTATGTTTTTTTTTTTTTTGTACTCCACAACGGTGGGTTAACCGAGTTGATGTACGCAGTGAGAAACACACATGGTGTTGTTGTGGCTTCAACAAACTGACACCATATTCGAGCCGCTAATGATGGGTTTCCTGTATACTACCATCCCATCTACGCCATCATCCTTGGGGGCGTGTAGAGAAACAAACTCGCACAAACCATGGATGATGCCAGACAATGAAGCACCATTTTGTAGGCTTCATTAACTGCATTTCGGTGAAAGCAATAAGCTTAATTATGGTTTTGCTGAAGCTACGCAGTCAGGTGTAAGGCCCTAATGGTTTTAACATACCAAATATCATTGTAGAGTTACGGTAGAGTGACTCCAGGTGCAGAGACGCAGAGACTATATAACTGTCCTGAGTACCGAGGGCCTTGAGTGTGATTCTATATGACAACTTGGATCAATTAAATGATAACGTGAATTGATGTGAAACGCTCTTCACTGGAGCTAAGAGGTTTTTGTGCACATATGTATACAGTTTTTTCTCTTTTCTGGGTAATGATGCAAAGCCAAAACGTGCCGCTTGTGGAAGGCCTGTCGAAAAAGTCGATAAGATGGCAATTGCTTAAGAACAGATTATGGTTGACATTATGAAGCATACAAATTGCTATTTGGAAATATCGATATATTTTAGTGATAATGCGGTGTCTTATTATTTATTATAATCAAATTGCATGGTATACGTCTTAGCAACGTTAATGGCTTGAAACTAGTCAATATAAATGATAATGACGCTAGCCTTTTGCTATAGACTTCGAGAATGAAAACCTATTCGGTCGACCCGATTAGGGTGCAAAAAATCTTTGATCGGGTGTACATATTCTGGTCATTTGCCAGAAACACTAGTCATCCAGGAAGTGCGCTGGATAGGACAAGGAGTGTTAAAGAAGAAGGAGTGCGTAACTTATTACAGGTGCCACAAAAGACTGCACTTTGTTGCATAAAACGTACACACCAAAAATCTTTTCCACTCCATCCCTCCCTTTCCTGAATTTCGACCCTTCATTTTGGTCCGTTGTTTTCTATTGAGGGTGACCTCGGTGCATATGCGGATCGAAGTATCTCGCGGTATCGTGGTCCGACTCTCTTCAGAGGGAAACAAAGCAGTTTTAACACCGGACGGGCGGCCCGACACAAAGGGCAGGCGGGCCACTAAAGATGAGACGGGCGACCCAGCGGACATACATAAACATACATTTCTTTATTATCGCGCCGCTGAATGCGCGCTCACCAGCCGTTGTGTCAATTTGACAAAACAATTTATTGAGAGGTGGATTCACCGTGGGAAAAAGGCGAAGGACGAAAGCCTAGCTATGATTCGCATCCAAGGCAGATTCTACAACATCAACCTCATCTGTGCACATGCCCCTACCGAGGAGGCTGAAGAACCCATCAAAGAGGATTTCTACGACCTCTTGGACGACATCTACGGAGCTTGTCCGGAGTACGGCATTCAAATCGTACTCGGGGACTTCAACGTCAAAATCGGTAAAGAGGACATTTTTGGCGAAGTAGCTGGAAAGCACAGTAGACAACGGCTTCCGACTTACGGACTTTGCAGCGGAAATAAGTAGCAGAATATTTCCCCACCAAGAAAATCAACAAAGCAACCTGGCGGTCTCCAGATGGTCGAACTGCCAACCGAAATGACCATGTGCTCATAGACGCAACACGTGCCTCAAACATCCTGAATGTTAGAACGTTCAGAAGGGCAAAGATCTTCTCTGATAATTTCCTTGTGGCAGCCCGACTTTCCAATTTTAGAAAGCTGTGCTGATGCCAACAAGAGGAGGCCAACACTGAAACCTGAGCAGCTGAGCGGACGACTCGCAATTATGCCTAACTCGAACACAAACGCAAACAATATGTGGATCCATTGCCCCATCGACAAAAAAGGCAATGCTACGTCTTGCAAAAACTATAGACTACTGTCTCAACATCGCTTACAAGATCCTATCCACTGTATTTTGTGAACGTCTAAAACGCACATACCAGTGTGGCTTCCGGCCCGGTAAAACGACTAACTATAGGCCAAATCTTCTAGCTGCGACAAATCCTGAAGGAAACCACCGAGTTTCAAACCGATAAATCTTATTTAACGCGATTGTCGAATTCGGGATCACGGAAAAATTGACCCGGATGTATCGAATCACGCAAACATATACTCGATGTTCCGTGCAGTTCGGCTCCAGAACCTCCGAGACTTTGAAACCTGCACCGGATTTCGGTAAGGAGATTCGCTGTCATTCGACTTCTTCAATCTCGTGTTGAAACAAATAGTTCTCTGGGCAAACGTCAGTTACTTTGCTATCCAGACGATATTGATATTGTCGCAAGTTCCCATAGCACCATTGTGGAAGTGTTCACGGTGAGTGAAGATCAGGCAAGACAAGCTGGTCTTCACATCAATGAGGAGACAGACGAAATATATGCTGTCAACAAAAATACGGTCCGTCACCCATCACCTAGGACAAAACACAACGATCGGCAACTATAATCTCGAGGTGCTGGAGGACTTCACACACCTCGGGGCAAACCGGTAACCGCTACTGGGGTCCAAATTCTTTTCCTGAAGAACCAAGGTTATGCTCTACAATACTCTTATCCTGCCTGTCCTCCTATATGAAGCCAAAATCAGGCCGATAAGCGGGACATCAGAGCTGATCCTTGGCTCCTTCGAAAAAAGAGAAAAAAGAATTCTGCGAGGGATAGTCGGTCCTGTTGTGCGGATATAGTCCGGAAGGAAAATATCCGTCGACTACAATCTCTCGGCCACATCGAATGCATGAACACCAACGCATCAGCTAAGAGTGTTTTCGAATACGACCCTCCTGATTCCAGAAGAAGGGGGAGACCGAACCTCCCGTATAAAGGCCAAGTGATCATGGGCGTAAAACAACTTGGCCTTTTCGACCGCCAATGATGGAAGGCTGGATTAACTCAGTACCAGACAATCTATGGGTTGCTGGCCTGGAAAGTAAGTAAGCAAGTCCAACATCCCCTTCGGCTGTAAATAGTGAGCGGCAGCATGTGTTAAGCTCATTCAATTCCTATCTGCTGTCCTGTTGTCTTCCGCCGTCCAGGCGCACCACCGACTAGCCATCTTAGACCTCGCTGTATCTGCTATATAGAATTCAAAGTCGCGCAATAAAACTCATAGGAGACCCGAGTATCACCAAATCATTAGATTTTCCTGAACATCGCAGGAATGTATCTTGCCTCATCCTGTTTTATCCATACTTTCTTCCCCCATCGATACAACATACAAGCATAATAACTCGACAAGCACATGAATCTGGTTTCGTAGGCCGATAATTTGTCGGGTTTCGATCCTGTTCAGTTTATTCTTGGAACTTTATTTGAGATATATTTCAAAGGTCACCCCTATTCTTCTGGTAAATTGAATTGATTTCGTAAATCGGTCCATCCTAGTACTGGGGTTCCATTAGGAAATTAGATTGTCATAGCATGCGAAGTCATTTGATGAATATGGTGGATCAATAGGGCGATTGCCTAGGTACACTTTTCATGTCCTATAACCTTATCAATAGCGTGAATCTCATTTTATCATTGGAGTGATTTTGCGCGTTTTGTGGTAAAGCTTACAATCAAGCTGGTTGACATTTTCTTATTCACATCAATGTTTGCGTCCACTTTATGCTTACGTTTGACGAGACTTTACGAGGCATAAAAACAGGCTGACTGTCAGGCCTGCGAGTTTATCAGGTGTACTATCGATTAAGTACAAATAGCTATGCTTTACTGCCAATACAATTCTAATGTTAATTTACTTCATCTCAATAGGTAATCGTCGCCCATTAAGTCCTGTTCTTACGTTTAGGGTATGTCGGGCGTTTGATTGCTCTTCACGAAATGCTTGTGAAATGCCTGCCCAATTCGGCTTATACCGTATAACGTAAAGAGCATTTTAGTAAATTAGCTGGGGTACCAATGGCAATTAGAGACCCTCATATGTACATCCCGCTCGACAAGCTAAAAGCATTTTTAACGTCTAACATAACTACTGCTCAATATTTCTTCCCACCTTCTTTCCATCTCTTTCTTTGTATGGCGTCCGCGGACAGGTTTACCACAGATTCTATGAGTGATGAAGAGTCACTTTCCTATAAAAGAAGTAAGACAGCGCGAAGCAGTCAAAGCCATTTAAGTGGGAAGAAGTGCCCTCCATCATACACAGCTGGTTTTTCAAGCTCAGGAGTAGTTCAATCAAGAAGGGATCATTTGGCAAATGAGCTTAAAAACCCCAATATTTTGAAATGTTGTTTGATGAAGAGATTTTGGACCTTATAATTAGCAATACAAAACTTTATGCTAGTCAAAACAACAGAAACAAGTTCGATATAAATGTATGTCAATTGAAGGATTTATGGAAATACTATTGCTGACTGGATACTACAAACTGCCACGCGAGAGACTGTATTGGTCTTTAGATGAAGAGTTGGGATCTCCATTGGTGCAGTGTTCACGGAAATAAAAGGAAACATCCACTTTGTAGACAACAATGAAGCAAAACTTCCAATGACAAAATGTTCAAAGTTAGGCCCTTGGCTGATCTTCTTATCAAAAAATGTTGCCAGTGGAATGTTTTTCAAACCGATTTGTCGATAGATGAGTTACTAATAAAATACTTTGGCCACCACCCATCTAAGCAGTTTATAAAAGGTAAACCTGTTCGCTTCGGATACATCAATTGGGCACTAACAAGAAAAGAATCGTTAGGTTCAAGAGAAGTCAAGTCTCTTTTAGGAAAGATCCCAGCAAATCCAGCCGAACATATTGTTTATTTCGATAATTTTTTCATGAGCTACCAACTGCTAAAGGATTTGCGTGATTTGGGATATCGAGCTACGGGTACTGTACGTGAAAACCGTACAAAAAAGGGCCCTTTAACCACAGTCAAGGATCTGAAAAAGAAGAACAGAGCAGAGTTTGACTACCCATTTAACAGTGGCAACGAAGTGGAAAGACAACAGTGTTTGCACAATGGGAACAAACTTCGACAGTGTTGAACCACTCGGCGAGGTGAAGGATGGTGTTACGAAAAGAAAGAAAAGACTGAGCTGACTGTTCCAAAATTGTTCCAAAATTATAACCGAGGAATGGGCGGTGTAGACGAAATGGATCAGCCTATATCTTTGTACCGGATTGCCGTACGAGGAAAAAAATGGTGGTGGACCATATTTACATATATGCTAGATTTGACAGTCTCTGCATGCATGGAGGTTGCATGTCATATCGTCGGATAGTCCACAGGACCAACTGGAATTTAGAAGAAATATCGCTAGTTTCTTACTTCGTCAATGCCAAAGGGAAACTGTTCCTCGTAGACCACCATCGTCAGCAATACCTGGCTTGTCAGTAGACAGCGTTGGACATTTTCCGAAAGAAATACCCCAGCAGTTGAGGTGTGTAATTTGCCATGCAAGAATACGTTGAGGGTGCAAGAGGTGTGATAAAACGCTTTGCATCGAAAGGTCTTATTTCGAAAAATACCATACTTAAGTGTCCACTGTAATGAATTGTATTCATTTTCTTTTCTTTTTCTTACTTGCATAAAAGGTTATATATGAACTTAAAAATAAAGCTTTCAAAATAAAAATCACTGCAATTTACCTATGGGCATTAATGGGTTAAAATACAGGAAGGGACAAATTGGATTCTGGAAGCCTAGAGCTGGATGCGAAGTATACAGATTTGCCTTATCTAAGAGCTGACAGCTGAAATGTCATTGGAAATGAGAGTGTACTACTACGTGTACTACCTTTTAGGCATTGTGGTATTTTTTGCTTTGGTTTTTGGTCGTATACGAAATTGACTCGTCGAAGTTGGGCATTGCAGTGATTTCTGACTCGGTCATGCTTTGTTCGGTTTTCCTCAATAGTGATGGTCAAGTAAGTCCGAAAACCTCGAGAAACCTCGCTCAACCTGGTGCCCTTTTGCAGCCTTAGATTTGATAATATTTACTATGTGAGAAATTGAGTTTCTCATACCAAGAGGAATGATACATATCTGTAATCTAATCAGCAGGGGCATCCACGTCTTTATCGAGGAAACCTAACGACCAGTTATAACTCACAAACAAATATTTTTGGCAAAGTCTTTAATAACAAATCTCTGCAGCAGATGTCTTTTACAACTTTGCATGCTAAACTTCCTTTCGGACAGGTGAAATGTAGGTCGTGGAAATATAAATACCCTGCATGTCTTAAACTAAACTATAAATATGGTATATAACACTGCAAAAGGTAAGTGTGTTGCTGCAACACACCAAAAGGTGCGTTTTTATTGTGGTGCTGTTTAAAGTGTGTTATTTGAGAGCACCGTAGCGCAGTGGGTAGTGTGTTGGCCTCTGACGCCGATGACACGGGATCGAATCCCGACACAGCTATGTCATCGAACGTGTTTTTCACGGTGTTTCTCCTCAGCGGGGTTCTGACCAAACCCCCTGTAGTAAAATTGTCATGAAAAGCTTCTCGAAACTCGCCGTTCGGAACCGGCAATAAACTGTAGGTCCCTGTCACCTATGGAAAAATGAAATCACACACAACATGGGTGATTGAGAGAAGCTCGGCTTAGGTTCTTCATGGACTGTAACGCTAGCGTACATACATACATGCATACATACATTATGAAAGCACACAAAAAGAGAAATTTCCCAACTACACACACCTATATGTAACCTTTCCAGAAAGCAAATTGCGAGCAAATTGGGCTGAGAATCCAGTTTGTTAACCATTACGCTATAGAGTTGGGGAATATCCCTTTTGTTCGATCAAAAGTGTGTTAATTATTAATAAGTGTGTCACTACAACACACTTAGGGTGTCATTAGAAGTTTTATAAAGGACGGCAAAAGAACGTGTTATAGTTTTAATACGAGCAAGTTTCTCAATTTCAGAGATCAAACGTATTAAGTGACACACGTTATCTTAAAGTGTGTCGAATGACACACTTGCTGCGTGTAGAATTAACACTGTTAATCATTTTTTTACTTAAGCTTTATTATATCTTACGTGTAACTAGAATTTTTCTAGCACAGAATATCTCTTAAATTAAGAAATTCATCATTACCATTCTTTTTGTTCCATTTCAGCATTGATCATTAACCCGGACATCAACTTCAGGTACAATACGATAATAAATATCTGTGTATACGTATTCCTTTCGCACCAGCATGTACATACACTCATTATGGCTTCAAACCACAATTTTATCGATCGTTGGCTTCCGTTTCGTTCTTTTATATCAATTTACCTGTATCAATTGTATCTAGATTCCCTGAGTTCTGGAGTCACGTTTTATTCACAGTACATGTACTTCATGAACTGGAAAGATGTGCTGTTAACTGGTAACCCCAATCAAACTCATACGAGTTTTTCGTTTGCTCTTTTATTGCATTTGAGCCTGTTGCTCGTCCTGCCTGTCGCCTTTAATTGTTCTTTTGTTGAAAGAAATACGATCTGCTTCATACATTCGAAATAAATTTAAGAATTCTAAATGACCATGAATTGCTATTACGGCGACGATATACATAAATATCTTTGCATTGACAGAAATGTTTAATTCATGAACTCGACAAACTATTTTAAACTTTTCTTCGTCTCGTAGATTCATGAAGACTATGCAAGAGGAAGTTATAAACGGAAATTAATAAAATTGTGATTTTTTTTTCTTCAAGATTATTTCGCCAAAGGGATCTTTTGTTCTTTTTTTTACAGAGAATTGAATGGATGTTCCCTTTTTTTTTTCTCCCATTTTGTGTTTACATTTGACGGAGGACAAGAAATTGAAATTACAGAAAAGTTTGAGGGACTTTTCACCAGCAGTTCGGTGCCGGATGGAATTTACTTTTTGGCGCATTTTTTCAACTATATAAATCTATACTAATATTATAAATGTGAAAGTGTGTGTGTCTGTTTGTCCATCTTTCACGACAAAACGGAGCGACGAATTGACGTGATTTTTTAAGTGGAGATAGTTGAAGGGATGGAGAGTGACGTAGGCTGCTTTTTGTTTCTTTCTAGCCCCAGTTAAGTTTGTACGCAGCAAAAAAAAAAATCAGTAGGGGATGGAAATTTGTGTGAGACTCTCCGCAAAATTAGTATAGTTTATATGATACAAACGAATTATAAAATAATTTAATTAAAACAACCATAAATCAATCAGCTTTTGAGAAAACAATCAACATTCGAAACATAAATAATTGTTAATCTTGAATTACGATAGGTGGCGCTGATAAGTTTCTGTGTGCTCTCTATCTGTACTTAAGTGCGCCCGATGCCCGCGCTTCACACTATAGTGCATACGGTACCTATACTCTGTTATTTGACTACTAAGCGTCCCAGTCATGCTTATACGAAATTTAGATGCCCCGAGATTATGTAATGGGACGAGACTTCGTGTCACACCACTATCTTAACCGGCGTAGGAAAGGGTGAAAATGTAATGATCCCACGAATCCCAATAATTCTCATAGATCTCCCGTTCCAGTTTAAAAGGCTACATATTCCTCTAAAGCTTAGTTTCGCTATGACCATTAACAAAGCGCAAAGACAAACATTAAAGGTGGCTGGGGTGAATTTAGAAAAGCCGTGCTTTTCCCATGGACAATTGTATGTAACATGTCCGCGTGTGTCCAATGCCCAGAATCTTTACATTCTATCCCCAAATGGAAAGACATGTAATATCGTCTACAGTAGCGTATTAAAATAACATTCTGTTCCGAGTTCTCTTCTGTATTCTAAATCAGGAAAGGGAAACCGTGTTACCCCGAATTTAACGCGAGCGAAGCCGCGGGCAAAAGCTAGTTAGTACATAATATATCCAGCAGACAGTTAACAATAACCAATTTAAAGGTTGCCTGTGTAGCTGAATTTTAATAGGAAAATAGTATATAGGGCTTGTGTAACTCGCTGCAAGTTGTTTATTAGACAAACCGTGAAGTCTCAGCAAAGCTCTGGCTAATTATTATACTTTACTTCACTTTCTTCCTTCGTAATAATATCTTTTTATTGTACCTCAGGTTAGGTTAGGTGAGTGGGTACCCTATTGACGAAACGTCGAGGCTCACTTAACTTACGAAGAGTCCATTGTGCCTAGTTAACGCTTAGCCCGTAGAAACCTAAAAATTGCCCGTTGAGCTGAGCCACTAAGATGTAGATAAAAATCCTAGTAGTCGTGTCAGCCCAATGTTACTTACCTCTTTTAGTCCCGAAGGGAAATGACTTCTAAACAATGAATTTCCTCTTCTTCCCTGCCGCTTCTGGAGAAGTCATTGTGAGGCTGGCCTAGTCTGGCTGCATGGTAGGATATAATATATTCCCACTATAGAACCTTAGCAGACTTACTGTCTTTTTCTTATCATAGACGGGCCTTGCTGATCTTGCCGTTGCGCTTATTGGCTTACACTATTGGCTCCGCCTCTATTTCTCTGTACAGTGTACTGAGTGACGTTTTAGCTTCAGTTGTGATCTGCGGTCGTCCGCCTTATCATTTTCGGAAATAATCACATGACCTGTTATCCAGCAGAGGGTCACCTTATTGACATCTGATATCTCCTCCAGCCTCTCATTGCAGGGTTTTACGATCTTGGATTATCCATGTTGGTGCAGAGCCCAGATAGCTACCTGGCTGTCAACATAGATGTTGGTCCTTTTTCCTGAGAGGTTTTCTCTAATAATCAGGTCCGCAGACTCCTGATTGCGAAGACCTCAGCTTCGAAAACGCTACAGCCATGATCAAGTCGATTTATTTCACGAGATTCGAAATAGACTCCTGTACCGATATCCATTTGTATCCGTCGGCATGGTGTGCTAGTTATTCTGCCGTACGTACCATACCACTGGTCCATTCCTCCCTGGAAGGAATTCTGATAGAGGGTATCCTCTCGCAGCAAGAAAGTCGGGTGATAACAGTCTGTTTCCGTTTTGAATCTCGAGATGGCCCATCAACCCAAGACTGGTAGATTTTACCACCACAGTTTACAACCAATATATCACTTTTAGTTTGAAGCCCAATGTCTTTCCAAAGGCACGAATGCAGTGCCACGTAAGCTTTTTCGGTTCTTTCATTAATGTTGTCCTTCCAGCTAAGTTTGAGGTCTAAGATTATGCCAAAATATGGTAGATTTTGTGGTAGATTTTTCTGGGGATCAGATTGGTACCATTCATACGGGGGTAAGTGAATCTTGGTATAGATCTTCCCCTTTGTGAAGACCTCGCTTCTTATTAACTGATTAACTAATAGCAGTGCATAACTTAGTCTTTTGCTAAGGACCTGAGGAAACATGCCAGATGTTAAAATGGGAATATCGTCAGCATAGGGCGTGGCGTTAAAACCATCTGCCTCTAAAAGTTTTACAATTCCGTCGACCACAAGGAGCCATAGGAGAGGTGAAAGAACAACACCTTAATATGTACCCTGATTGACCTCCATCCTTCCGCTTACTTACTCGAGTTTATTTGGACCATATGAAGGCTGGACACTATTGCCTCAGTACTGATGTTATTAAAGGCAACCTAAAGGTCTAGAAATGCATCTAGAGCAAATTCTTTGACATTGAGTGCATTCTCTATCATATAAACTACTCAGAGAAGAACAGCATCTACCGATTAACACTTTAGATACGCGTTGTGAGATTGTGACAGATAGCTGCCACCAATCCCACCTCTTATGTACATGTCGATTAATCGTTCCAGCGTTTTCATTAGGAAGGAGGATAGACTAATAGGTCTATAATCCTTTGCAGTTGCGTGGTTAACTTTTCCCAACTTGGCTATACAAACCACTCTAACTTCCCCGCAGGTTTGTGGAACATAACCCATCCTGAGGCTACAGGAGTAAATGCGCTTGAGCCATGGAATAATAGCTTCAACTCGTTCCTGCAGCATTATCGAATACATACCATCAATTCCTGGCGCCTTGTACGAGTAAAACGAATTAGCTGTACTTTAATTAAGAAAAATGTACTCGATATCTGTCAGACTAAAGTACCACTTGAAGTGCCGATCCTCATTTGTTTGAAAAAGTTTGAAGGTCGATAATTGAATTTTGCAACACCCTAGAGAAGGTACATTATATATTAAGATCTTCGCTGAGACAAACAATTTATCTCAGCTTGTAAATGAGCCGTGAGGGCGCCGTAGCGCAGTGGCTAGTGTGTTGGACTCTGATGCACGATGAGCGAGTTCGGATCCCGATAACACCAATGCCATCGAATTTTTATTTCGCGGCATCCCTCCTCGACGGGGTACTGGCAAAACCCCCTGTAGTACCACATGCCATGAAAAACCTTCTTGATTCACGCCGTTCGGAATCGGCATTAAACAGTAGGTCCCTTTCAGCCGTGTAAACTATAAATCGCACACAACTTGGGTGATTGAGAGAAGCTTGGCTCTGATCGTCCTTGGGCTGTAACGCCACCAAAGAGGAAGAAGTAAATAAGCCGACAAGAACGCAGGACATTGACAGTCACTCGGCTCACATTCTGTGCTTATTTCTTACTTCCCTCTATCGATGTATTATCATCAAATCTCTCGTTCGCGAGCCATACCTTCTTCTTCTTATCGGGAACTGCAGTGTGGGGTGAACCTGGCCTCAACCAACATGCCCCTCCAACTAGCACGATCTTTTGCTGGCGCTTATATTGTGTGCGCTATCTTACGTGCGGCCGTCTTCTGTTTTTTCGTCCCTCGTGGTGCGATTCAAAGACTCTCCGGGCTGGAGCTGTGGTGTCCAGTCGCTCTACATGGTTTAGCCACCTTAGGCGTTGAATCCGTAGACGCCTGACTAGGCTCATGTCGCTGTACAGCCCGTAAAGCTAGTGGTTGAATCGTTTCGAAACCGCCAAGACTTTTTCATCCGCTTTTGATAGTGTCAACGCTGCTGCGCTGTACAGCAGGACTGGAATGATAAGGCTCTTGCATAGAATCCACTTGGTCGTTCGGGAGAGGCCTCTATTACTCAATTGCTTTGTAAGCCCAAAGAAACCGCGATTGACAAGAGTGAGCGTTTTGATTTTGGAACTGATGTCGTTATTTCAGATCACTGCGGAGCCAATGTAGACGAAGTCCTTAACTACCACAAGCTTATATGTATCTGTCAATTCAAACGGTCTGACCAAGACGTCAGTGGCGAGCGTCCTTTTTTAAAGACAGCGTAAAAATATTTAGTTGTGTCCTCATTAACTGCTATACACCAATTTTCCCCCTTTATACTCGTAAACGCCTCATTGACATCTCGCTTTGTTCTTCCGATTATGTCAATAGCATCCGCGTATGCGAAGAGTTGTGAGAATATGAAAAAAATGTAGCCTCTTGGGTTGGCCAGTGGTCATTTGGTCATTTCTAAAACGATGTTGAAGAGATCACACGGCAGTGCATCACCCTGCCTAAATCCTTTTTTGACATCAAAACTATCGATCATGTCCGCACCGATTCGAATGGAGCAGCGAGCATTCTCCAAAGTTATCCTCCATAGTCTGACGAGTTTTGCAGGGACGCCAAAGGTAGACATGGCGTTGTATAGCTCGTCTCTGATTACGCTGTTGAATGCGGCTTTGACATTGGCAAATAGGTGGTGATTGTCGACCTGAAATCCATTTTATTTCAGAATCTGCTATAGTTGGCGCAGTCAAAGGGGTCTCCTTTCTTGTGGATCGGGAAAACGATACTGAGACTCCATTCTTCAGGCAAGCTTTCCTCTACCTTACAGATGAGCTAATGCATACTCCTAACCAGGTAATCTCCAGCTGTTTGGCGATTTCAGCAGACAGTCCATCTGCGCCAGCAGTCTTATTCGACTTGAGTTTGGCGTCCCCCTGACTTCGTCGAGGTCAGGGGGACCGAGTTCTCTGCGGTCGTCGTCATTAAGAAATGGATTATTCTGCCTGGTAGCAGTATATTGACGAAAATCGTCGTTTCGTTTTTTTTTTTTTTTGTTAGAGACTCGCGCAGGCTCATGAGTTTTTATAGTCTCTTATGGTGTGTTTTAGATACACAACCCGAACGGCGTACAGCGGTTCGGGTCGTTGATGATCGTTCACTACTCTCAGGGGTGGTTGTCCTAGATAGGACGAGAGCCTACCAAATACCGCGCTGGTTATAGTCCGTAGTAATTCGTTCGAGCACTTTAGTATTGCATACGCAGAGGATGAGTTTCGGTTCCGTTCGGAACCGGCAATAAACTGTAGGTCCCTTTCACCTATGGGAAAATAAAATCACACACAAGAAAAGAAAAGCTCGGCTTTGATCCTTCATGGACTGTAACGCCAACATGCATATGTACATACATATACTGTGAGTGTTATGCCTGCAGCAGTACGTCTGGTCACTTTCCATTCACAACTGCGTCGATGATGTTAACCATGCTTTTCCCATGCTCTCAGTATCGACTGCGATTCTACAACTAGGTATCCGTTCTCATCCGTAGAAGCATCTGTACTGACTTTATAGCCTTGGCATATACGTTTTATATGTTGATAGAATCTTCGAACGTCATGCCTGCAGTAACACCTCTCCAAGTCCTCAATCGCGAGCTTCTCGTGCTCTCTCTTCTTTCTCCTGAGAAGCTTATGCTCCTCCCTTCTTTTGAGCTCACAAGCTGCTCTAGTTCTTCTATGCAGCGAGGCTTTATATGTATGCCTCCTGCTTCGCTGTGTAAATCCTGTTGCACTCATTATCGAACCAACACGTTTCAATTAATTAACTACATATTTGCCAAACGTGATATTTCGCTCGATAATACAACATGATGATAGAAAAATTCAGGAACTAAGCAAAGCAATGCACTGTGAAGCAATTTCCTAACTATTATACTCGAAAAGTTTGTAGAACCATCCTCCGCTACGAGTAGAGGTAGTGAGCTATGAAAGAAATGTATTCAACCAATTATTGGAATGGAGTTTAAGCTCCTCTTTTCATATTTATGTTCTTTGCATTAGATAATAGTAAATTACAGTTTATGGCCCCCACAGCTCAATAAATAAACAAAGTACAAAAGCTGTTCTTACAAAAGTTTTTCTTTTCTTCCACCGATTAAAGTCTTCAAAGTCATCGAAAGCTTTAAGTACACCTCGAGCAAGAGCTGCTTAAAAAATTAAACTTTGAGCTATGTGCTTGATACTGGCAAAGAAAGAAAAGCCAAAAAACTTTGACTTCTCAATCGAAAAGAAAAATAAACAAATGGGAACAAAAACTTATCGTAAAGTCGAGCATTAAGTTTGAAATCTTTCCGGGAGGTCTTTGTCAAATTTACTTCTCATGTTTCGATCAGGAATTACATGTTGCCCTACTCCACCGATTTCATACGACCTTAGTTATAAACTTCCGTGAGATACTTGTTCCATGTTACTTTCTGTTCTAAAAAGAACGAAAATTATATTGCTGGCTTTAGAAAACAAGTAAATAAACCAAAACAGGATAACTTTCTCGTAAGGTGTTTCACAGCTCCCTTGCTTGTAAGTACTTACCGCTTAATGGTTATCAGTGAACTCCCACAGGAGCACAGGAGATTTTTTAAATCAAATAAATCACTGGGAAAAGAAAATGGATGGAGAGAAAAGGCGAGTAGATGTACTGCCGGCACTTGTTTGATAGAAAACTCGGAACTGACTAATTCCAGATATGAATTTACAACTTGCATCATTATGTGCTTATTGGACACTTTAATCCCTTAAACAGCAGTATCCAACAGGGTTCTGTATCATCGCTGCATAACCACCGAGAAAAACTCTGGCATCAAGGCGCCAGCAACCAGGATAACTCTCATAATTCAATTATGTTACACTGTAGGTTCCTTTTTTTGTTCTCCCAACGTTAAAGTTTTTCTTCAGCACAAGGACGCAGGCAAGAACAAAGGAGAAAACCTCAGGCAAAGGAAGGAAAAAAATTCCGCAGCGAGTGAAGGAGTAAAACATGCAGCTCGGCAAAGATGTGCGCATGGAGCATATTATGAGCACCGGTACGAAATAACGATTCCACGTTAAACCAGTGGAAGATTTCCAGTGGCATTGGTCATTTATAAGCTGAGCTGAAGTAGCAAAAAATTGAATCCCGATTTTTTTCCAATTCCATTCCCTAATTCCCCGGCTTAAATGTAGATAGATGATATATTATAGAAGATTTCAAGTTGACTTATTAAAGTGCCTTTGCGGCGTGCTTTAATCTGTCCCGCAGAATTTGTCGTAATGTACTTCATAACTCGCTCACAATATCGGTTTGTTGCTGGAAAAGGGGAAGGATTCGCGACCCATCACGTGTCCCAGGAAGCCATAAAGTCATGGTGTACGTCTTTTGTCGTGCCGAAGAGTAGTGTTAAAAATATTTGAAAGATTGTGACAATTGGGGACAGACATCTATTAAAGTGGCACGTAGATTTAAAATACTAATTTATCAGGGGAATATTGGGGATTAAAGACAAGAATATGGAACGTATGAGGAGCATATGGTTTTGTGGCGAGCGATGCGATCAATCAAAAATCTTTTGCACCCTGCTGCGACCTTCAATTCCAAGTTTTTCGATTAGTGCCGCTTGACATTTTATATACAATAGCTTTACGTGTCGACTGCGAAATGCTTTAGTCAGAAACCAACTTTTTTATGAATAGAAATCAAGAAAAACTAGATTACCATGTGTTGAAAAAGTTTCGAACACAACTTCGGATCTTGGAAATTGTTCTGAACTATCCCTAAAGTCATGTACACACGTCATATTAATTAATTAATTTGCTCATTTAGGCTGTACGGTGAGAGTGCCGTGGTGCAGTGGGTAGTGTGTTGGCCTCTGACGCCGATGACACGGGATCGATTCCCAACAACTGCCATGTCATCGTGCTTTTCACGGAGTTTCTTCTCAGCGGGGTGCTGACAAAACCCCTGTAGTATAATTGTCAAGGAAAGCTTCTCGAATTTCGCCGTTCGGAACCGCCGATAAACTGTAGGTTCCGCTCTCAGGCCAGCGATCCATGGAGGATAGGAGCCTGAGCTATAGCTGCCTTCCATCCTTGACGGTCCCGGGCACGCTGCTTCCAGTTATCAAGACCAGGATGTCTTACATCCGCGATTACTTGGTCTTTATACCGGAGGTTAGGTCTTCCTCTCCTTTTCGAACCCGAAGGCTCGGAGTCGAAGACCCTCTTAGCTGGAGCGTTGATGTCCATTGGCTCGATGTGGCCGAGCCAGTTTACATGACGGATCGTTGCCTTCTGGACTACACCCACATCTTTGTACAGCTCGTAGAGCTCGCGGTTGTGTCTTCTGTGAGGAAGGTGAATCCTCACAGACAGGACCAAATATCCGGCGCAGAATTTTCCTCTCGAAAGAACCCAAAATCAGCTCCGCTGTCCTGCTTATCGTCCAGCTTTCGGCTCCGTACAGCAAGAATGGTATGAGCGTTTTGTAAAGCATGACTTTGGTCTTTCGAGTGAGGAGTTTTGTCTCCAGTTGTTTGGACAAGCCGAAGTGGTGTCATTTGTGGAATTTACGTTTGCCCCGAGGTAGACAAACTCCTTAACTACCTCGAAATTGTAGCTGTCAATTGTTATATATTGTCCCAGGTGGTGAGCGACGGATTGGTTTTTGCTTGACAGCATGTACTTCGTTTTTTCCTCATTGACCTTAAAACCAACTCGTTTCGCCTGTTCTTCAATCGCGGCGAATTCTTCCACAATGTCACGGCGAGAACACGCGATGAGGTCGATATCATCCGCGTATCCTAGCAGCTGGACGGACTTGTAGAAGATAATGCCTTCCCTGTTGACGCTTGCCCATCGCACTATCTGCTCCAGCACCAGGTTGAAGAAGTCACATGACAGCGCATCTCTTTACTGAAATCCGGTGCATGTTTTAAACGGTTCCGAAGTCCTAGAACCGAGTTGCACGGTGCATCGCGTATTTGTTAGCGTGGCGCGACACAACTGGATCAGTTTTCCCGGGATCCCGAATTCGGCCATCGCACCAATCAGTTCTTCACGTTGAATGCTGTCGTATGCGGCTTTGAAATCAATGAAAAGGTTGTGGTTATCGATTCGAAACTCGTTGGTCTTTTCCAGAATTTGTGGAAGTGTGAAAATTTGGTCTATAGTCGATTTGCCGGGCCGGAAGCCGCACTGGTAGATGCCGATTAGTGCGGTGCAAAATGGCTTTAGACGTTCACACAATACGCTGGACAGGATCTTATAAGCGACATTGAGCAGGAATATACCTGTATAGTTCTTGCAAGAGGTAGGATCGCCTTTTTTGTGGATGGGTAAGTTCCTTTCACATATGAAAAAATAGAATCACACACAACATGGGTGATTGAAAGCAGCTCTGCTTTGGTCCTTCCTGGACTGTAACACCAACATACATACACACAATCTGTAAGGTCGTGGTTAATTAGACGAAATAGGACATTCTCGTCTATATAAAGGAAATGTAAGTAAACTTATATACTCCTCGCGGCGCCCTCTGGATAACCTCTCCAACACCCGTTTGGAGGTATGCAGCGTAACATCAACCCGACCTGGCTGGCGGTTGTGCGGGGGGCTAACAATCCACCCACGTAAAACAAGATAACGTTACAAAAGAACTAACGGCCTCGAATAAATGGACGGACTCACGACGATGACAACACGGAACGGACAGAAAAGCGCGAGTATGCTCTTGGAATGTTAGAACACTGTACACTCCAGGAACCACTCATGAACTGGAGAATAGTCTTACGCAGTAAGGGGTGGGCCACTTAGATGGGCCCGCTCCAAATCTCGACAGAAAGTCAGTATCATATAACGTTGGGAAATAGGAAAAACTTATTTCCAAACAGTGCGTTTATTTTTGAAAAGAAGTTTTGGCTAAAATGAAGCACCCACCGGGACTGCTGTACGCAAGTTTGTGCAAAAAGTTCATGAGACTGGTATGCTAGTGGACAAAACTCATGGTCCCCGTCGTCGTAGGGACCTGCACCCAGATGAGAATGTGGCTGCTGTGGCCGAGAGTGTGAGACTCAATTCACTGACATCAACTCCCTATTGATCTCAAAAGCTTAACATTTCACGCATTAGCCTGAGGAGAATTCTGCACAAAGATCTCGGATTATTCATTTACAATGTCCAATTGACACAGCAATTGAAGGCGCGTGAACATCCGCTTCGTTATCGCTTCGCAGTTTTGGCCTTAAAGCAGCTTGAATTGCTCAAAAATCATCTTTATGACGAGGCGCATTTTCATCTTAGCGGCTACGTTAACAAACAAAATTGGCTCGCTCGGAAAACCCGCACGTTATTGTCGAGAAGCCAATGCATCCACAGAGAGTGACAGTTTGGTGCGGATTGTGGAGTGGTGGTATCAGTGGACCATTTTTAGGGTTCCGTACCCAAACCGTAAAACGAGACCCTATTACTAAGACTCCGCTGTCCGTCCGTCTGTCCGTCTGTCATCCGGCTGTATCTCATGAACCGTGATAGTTAGATAGTTGAAATTTTCACAGATGAAGTATTTCTGTTGCCGCAACAAATACTAACAACGGAATAAAATAAATATTTGAAGCGGGCTGCCATACAACAGACCTAATTTTTTTGCCGTTTTTATAGATAATGGTAGATTATGGTACGGAAACCTTCGTGCGCGAGTCAAACTCGCATTTGGCCTTTTTTTTTCCTCGAAAATGAGGTCCGGATCTACGTTTCGGCCAACTGTAGGCATTACATTTTTTACTCAAATTTTAGACATGGATTTGAACGACCTCCGGTTCATGCATGATGGCCCGCCATGCCACACAGCCCATGCCACGATCGATCTTTTGCGCACCAAATTCCCAAATCGTGTTATCAACCGTATTGGCGATGTCAATTGGCCGCCTCGGAGCTGCGAGGCCTCCCCAAAGGGGTCAATTTGCATTTTTTTTGGGGAGAACCGTGAAGGACCCATGTACTGCAAACATTCCGGAAACGATTTCAGCACTTAAGGACAATATCATCCAAGCAATCCGTGAGCTACAGCCCGACACCATAAACAAGGTCTTGGAAAATTTGGGTGACAGAATACGCTACTGCCAGCCGAAGCCAGCCGAGGCAGCCACTTGAACGTTGTTGTACTTCATAATTAATGGGAATATTTGTTCTTACTATTACAGCCGAAAACACCAACACGAAACACGAATTTTACATCGTGACTTGGGTCTGCTTGCTTGTTTTGCTTTGGTGGCATTACAGCTTATGAATGGCCAGAGCCAAGCTTCTCTCAATCACCCAGGTTGTGTGTGATTTATTTTTCACACAGGTGAAAGGGACCTACAGTTTAATGCCGATTCCGAACGGCATGAGTCGAGAAATTTCTCATGGCAAGTATACTACCGCGGATTTTGCCAGTACCCCGACGAGGACGGACGTCGCGATATAAATAGTCGATGTGCGTCAGACTCCATCACACTAACCACTGCGCCACGGCGGTCACCCTGCTGCCCTTGGGTCTGCACCCTGCTGCCCTTGGGTCTGCACCCGTACCAAATTTAACTGACCTCCTAGGTACTGAAGGTAAATGACAATAGACAATGACGTGTGTTCGCTGAATACGCTCTGGAGCAGTTGGAAACTGACCCTTATTTTCATCGAAAAATCATCTGACGAGGCCCATTTCTGGATGAATGGGCACATCAAGAAACCATGTCGATGGTATCACATGAGAACCAACAGCGTCCAATGCATTCCGAATAGTCATTGTTTGGTGTGGATTTTGGGCTGGTGGCGTCATCGGTTTGTATTTCTATGGGTACGAAGTTGGCCAGGCCATCACAGCTAGCGAGCGCTACAGGTCGACGGTTACCGACTTTTTCTGACCTGAATTGGATGGTATGTGGTTTCAACAGGAGTACGTTATGTACCACGCAGCTCACGCCAAATTGGAAATTCTGTTAAGAGCAATTCGAGGGCATGTACATCTTACATGGACGTGATGTGAACTGACGACATAGATCATGCGATTTGACCCCGTTATATATTTACATGTAAGTTTTTCTGAAGACTCAGTGGCCCTGAAAGACCGCATAACCTATGCCATCGGCCAAATTTAGCCTGATTTATGCGCCAGAGTGGTGGACAATTGGATATATCGGATGCGCGTCACCCAGAGAAACCGAGGCGGACATTTGAACAGTGTTATATTCCATACATAATAGCATCAATATGCCTTTCAACCAAAGTCAAAGACGTCAAGGATATCTTGCACACACTTTGTTTTATTTCATTTTAGACGTAAGAAGCGCTTAATGAAAGTCCCTGAAGAAAAAAAAAATTCTTATAATGGGATGCGGATTCCTTGCAAATAAGCGGTTAAGGTCAAAATTTGTCGGCTTTAAGCCATTAATCAATGGCTTGGATTTCATCCGCATCCAAGAGATATTTTACAACATCAGTCACAAGTGTGCACACGCCCTTACTGACTTATCTGATGATCTTACCAAAGAGGACTTCTATGACCTCTTGGATTGTGCCTACAGAGCCTGTCCGCAGTACGATGTTAAGATTGTACTCGCGGACTTCAATGCCAAAGGTAAGGAAGACATCTTTGGCAGAGTGATCGAGTGCTTCCGACTCATAGATCTTGCTACAGATCGTTATACGAGTATGGTGATAAGTAGCACAAGATTTCCTCCCAAGAAAGTCCACATAGCGACCTGGCGGTCTCCGGATGACGCAGGACACTCGTCAAACATTCGTGATCTGCGAACATTCAACGATTCGGACGTCAACTCTGACCACTATCTGTTAGCAGCAAAATTATGCTCTACCTGTCAGTCTTGCTTTATGGAGCCGAAAGTTGGACGGTAGAGCTGATTCTGGGTTCCTTCGAAAGAAAAATTCTGCGTCGGATATTTGGTGTTATCTGCGATGAAGAGGAACGGAGAAGAAGACACAATCGCGAAATCTATGAGCTGTACAAGGATGCGGATGTAGTACGGATAGTAAAAATCCGCGGACTATACGGACTGGAGCCCATAAAGCGCTTGCATACCAACGCCCCAGCCAAGAGGGTCTTCGAATCCGAGCCTCCTGATTCGAACAGAAAAGGATGTCCGAACCTCCTCTATGAAGACAACTTGGAATCTTCGGATTGAAGATAAATTGGCCTTGATAACTGAAAGTATCGTGCCCGGCTGCATCAAGGATGAATGAAGGCTTTAGCTCAAGCTTAGACCCTCTTTAGGACCCACAAAACTCGTAAAACCTATTGGACGTAGAACGGGATGTTACTTTAAATTCAGCCTTATGTTGGCCAAACTGAGAGAAAAATCAAAATCGCACGATAAAACCAATAAAAGACCTCAGCATCACAGGAATGCCTCTTTAACCGAACAACACGAATCTGGCATTCCTTGTCGGTTTCAGTCTTCCCCCTCAGTTCAACATACATGCATATAAGAGCAACGTTCATCTTTATCTCTTCTATACCTGTGACCCGCATACAGGACATAATATGGTGCTAAACCTTGAGTGTGCGTTTACTATAGATACCAAAGGGAGGAAGGTAGGTTTACGTGGCTATGGACCGTTTTAACGCCGTAAAACCTATTAGATGTGAAGCGGGAAGTTCATTAAAATTCAGCCTTATGTTGGCCAAACTGATATTGGGATGGGAGTGCAAACCAACGCTCCAGATAAAAGGGTATTCGAAACCAAGCTCCTGGTTCGAGAAGAATAGGAAGTTCGAGCCTCCGCCATAAAGACAACTTAGAACCTCAGGATGTAAGATAACTTGGTCTTGATAACTGGAAGCATAGTGCCCGGGTGCTTCAAGGATGGAAGGAGGCTCAAGCCTAGACTCTCTTAACTTAATCTACAACTTTAAAAAAAAAAAAATATGCTGAAAAACTCTTAATTTAATGATTAACCTTTTGTAAAAAAAATCACCTGACTTATTGGCATTAGGATATTGACCCTTAAAAGGGCGCTTGGAACAGTCACAGAACTTAGCGTCATTGTGTCTGGAAGGCAATTAACTTGCATCACGGCATCAATTGTATTATTTCTTTCAAAAGGCACGAATTCATAACAGACAAATAGACCTCCGAAACAGATTGGTGGGGGCGTAATAGACGCTTTATTGGAGATCCTAAAAAAAAAAAAAAACAAAGCTCCACATGCTGCCTGGTGTAGAATTAGTATTACAGTTCGAAATTGCTGGCACATTGTTCCTTCCTTCCCACTTCCGAGCTAAAAACACACGATTTGCAAATACCTTGTACAACACGAAATACAAGTAACAACAGAAGCAAAAAAATGAATTGTTTTACATTTACGGTAATAGTAGGATACTCGTTTCGATTTGCCAAAGGACACTCCGAAGGGAAAGTGTGAAGGCTTCATGATAATCACAACGACTGACTAATAAGTCCAGTCCTCGTGAAAATAACAGGATCATAAGCCTATGGTCAGAACATGCAGGACACTATTCTTGTTGCTGGTTACATTCCGCTTCTGATGGTAATTGCTGTCATTTTTCATGAAGGAGAAGAATCCTTTTGGATACGGTTTTGTTCCGCTGGCGGTTATCGAGCGTACCTTTTAATTCTTATTAAATATTTTTTAAACTCCAATACGTCCTTGTACAGACCGCCATCATAATCAAAATGTTCGTTCCAACTTTCACCGCAAACATCCTTAGGGTCAGCTTTATGGTGCGTCGTGGTAGGGAAAAGGCTAGACAATGAATGCGTGATACGGACAGTTTTACTCCTTTCTTTTCTTTTGTAGCCTTACTTCTCGACTTTGTTTTGAATTTATGGCCTTTCCCAGATGGCATTGGAGTAATGCTGTTAATTGTCCTTTTTTCACATTTTAATTAATTTTTCCCCTTTTCGTTCCTTCCTTTACCTTTTGCTCTTGTCCGGAGGGAGATTCCTCGATGATATGTCATGTGATCGTTTGTTTTGAAGACGGTAGTACGAAAAGTATCTGTGAAGTTTTGTGATTGTTAAAGATAAAAAGGAATGCGGACTGATGTCATTAGGAAACGGATTCTTTGGGGACTTCTTTTCAGTCTGGTGTCGTCGGCTCATTTTGATTGGGGTCATTTTATTGTCTAGGACGTTTGGACTGTGTTAGTCAAGTTCGGTTTTCATTTTCCTGTCTTCATGGTACACTTGTGGCTTGTGCGGCAGGACATGGGTAGCTAAATATATTTTATATGTGGCATTTGATAAGTCATGAGCTGGACCGTCTATTTGGGATTTAATGGAATCATTGGTTCTTTTTTTTATTGATACTTTTCTTGTTGTGGCTTTTCAATTGAGACCAGACAACATACTTTTTAAACTAAGGCTTTAGTGGATTTCCAGTTAGTATGGCGAGACTAGGAACTTCACTCCTTTTTATGGATTATAATATTGACCTCTGTACCTCAGTACCACAGTACTACATATGTAAATGGTTGGGGCGTGTTGTCTTCCCTGCTGCGTCGTTCTTCAAGATAAACAAGATGTGTATACATCATATGGCAGGATTACATTGATTTTTTCAATCAGTTACTCCTTGGACCTGAAGGAACAGCAGTCGGTCAAAGTAATATCTACTAATTGCGCAGTCGATTCCGACGAACTTCATATTAGGTTCGAAGTTATTCGATATCTGTTAATATAAGCATATCTTTGGACAACACGCCGATGACGACAGTACGAGAACCATGGTTACAGCCTCTTTGATATTCTCTATACTGCCATTATGAGTCCCCTTGGAATGTGACGTCAACTTGCTTAATAAAAAAGTCGCATATGGCAATATCGAGACTATGGGGTAGATGTGGCAACCTTCGAATGCTTTTTTCGCCAAAAACTCGTGCACAGTCAACGTGGAATGGGTCGGGCATTGTCGTGGTGCAAGATCTAGGCCTTCTTGGCGAGTTTGGGACGTACACGGAAAACACGTGCGTGCAAACGCTTCAGGACGTCAACATAGAACTCTTCTGTCACTCTCTGGACACGCTACATCACATGTAAGATGTTGTGATTCAATTTTTAGTAAAATGTGAGGGAAACTCCACGCAAATCATCTGATAATTGCAGAAGGTGTATGGAGACGAGTGGATTTATGTTGGAAACTGTGAATTAGTAGAAGGCGATCCACGTGGAGGAGCTCCTGTCACTACTCGTGGCGGTGTAGAGGAAGCCAAAGAGACTGTAACCCTGGTTTTGAACGAGTTAAAATTGGAGGACTTCGAATTATGGAAGCAATATTGTAATCATTGTGTAGAGTTAAGGCGGACTATTGCGATGGTCGACCATACAATTTTGCGGCAAACTTAATTTGCTTATTTTTGTTTGCATATTCCCGGAACTAAATTGCAACACATCCTACAGGCATTTAAGAGCAACGTCCATCGTAGCGCACATGGTTACTGAATTGAACTCTGACTCACGATGACCGAGTTCGGATCCCGATAACATCAACGCCATCGAATGCTTATTTCGCTGCGTGCCTCCTCGGCGGCGGCGTACTGGCTAAATCCCCCGTAGTATACTTGCCATGCAAAAGCTGGCAATCTGCATTACACTATAGGTCCCTTTCACCTGTTTGAAAAATTAATCACGCACACCATGGATGATTGAGATAAGCTTGCCTCTGGGCCTTCATAGGCTGTAACGCCACCAAAGAAGATAAGAGTCCATCGTTATCTCCTCTATTCTCCTTCGTGTTTATCTTCGGCCGGACTGTGTCGTGAATATAATAAGATGGGAAACCCTGAGTGCGTGAGCTAACAGAAAAGGAAGAACGATTTAATGTACTTAATATTCTTCTTCTTTTCGGTTGCCGAACGCCCAGTTGACTGACGTCCACTTCCACCTGTGTGGGTCTTCTTTGGTGAGGCCGTTTTCTGTCTCTTCGTCCCTCGGCGTTGGATTCAAAGACTCTCCAGGCTGGAGCTGTGGTGTCTATTCGCTCTACATGGCCTAGCCATCTTAGGCGTTGACTCCGTAGACGCCTGACTAGACTCATGTCGTTTTACAGACCTTAAAGCGCGTGGTTGAATCTTTTCGAAACGGCCAAGATTTCTTCATCCGCCTATGATAGTGTCCATGCTTCTGCGCCTTACAGCACGACTGGGATGATAATGGTCTTGTATGGGTCAACTTGGTTGTTCGGAAGAGGGCTCCAATACTCAATTGACTCCTGAGCCCAAAGAAACAGCTATTGGCAAAAGTGAGTCTGCGTTTGATTTCGGAACTGATGTCGTTGTTATAGGTCACTGGGGAGCCAAGGTAGCGTCCCTTTTTGGTGACAACATCTATTTAGTTTTGCCCTCATTTACTGCCAAGCTAATTTTCGCCGCCTCCGCTTTTCCGCTTTAATGCTTCTTGTCTTTGGAGCAGCGAGCATTCTCCAAGGTTATCCTCCATAGTCTGGCGAGTTGTATAGCTCCTCTCGAATTACGCTTTCGTATGCGGCTTTGAAGTCGGAAAGTAGGTGGTGAGTGTCGACCTGAAATTCGTAGGTTTTTTTTCTAGCTTTCAGCTTATTTACAAAGGGCAAGCGTTCACACAAAACGGGAGAGAAAACTTTGCAGGCGATGTTAAAGAGACTTATTCCTCTGTAGTTAGCACAGTCGTGAAATTTACCTAATACTTTTGTCTTTATAGGTATAGCTAACGATGGTTCAATTCACTTCACTTCACGCGGATATCGTTTCCAAGCTGAGCTATCTGAATGGCGGGAATGGTCTTCTTATAGAACTTGTTGTACGAACAGCTATAATCGTGGTGGTGGTTTTTGTCTTGGATCCCGTGGTCTGCAAGTGTTGTGAGTGTAGGCACAATAGATCTATAACGGTCGCAGTGCCTCGTGCTATTTGTCAGCACTAGCCCAGTGTTGCGTGAACACATATGTAACTCACGCTTACCATATAAAAAATAGAAATAAATCGTTTTTTTCGTAGACGTTATGCTACCCCATATGTTCGTTGTATAACAATAAACCTGATGTCAGGCTTTAGAGCTTGGACGAGTGTTGAGTGGGGAAAAATCATCTGTTCCATTTTCTGTTATCCGGATCTATCTCCGGACTTTTATGTTGCAAAATATACTTTGCTGCTTAACGTCAAGCCCATTTGACAAGCTCCATATAGTTTTCAAACTCCCAGAATCACTACTGACCCCATGATCGGCTTAGATGCACTACATACTTTATCCGTCATCAATGCAATCCATCCACCAGTCAGAGGCCATCGTTCAATTCAAAAAGATAGGAACTTGATCTCCCACATTATGCCGCTTGGATGAAATTCCTACGCTGCTTCAGTACTACTAATAAAATTTACCCAACTAACGGAAAATAATCCAATAATTCCGTTACGTTACAAAAAAGGAGCAAAAAGTTATACCAAACTTGGTCTTCGCCATCAACATCCTCCGCCGAATGCTGTGTGCTTCAATTTTCACACCACTCTATCGGAGGAAGGTCCATGAAGGTGGTTATCGCCATTGACGTCAAAGACTCAAACTCCTCGCCAAGCCACCCATCCCTGTTCGGCTTACCTGAAACATATCCCAATGAGTTAACGTTACATTGTCCCAGCCGAAGGGGAATTTCACTTGCAAAGCTAGTCACTTCACCCTACAAGTTCACTTGCGCGACACGCACCACTGGCACCAGCTGGCCTCATTCAATACATTTCACTCAACGAGTCCACAACGAGGGTTATGGTAGTCCGTATCGTATATTGTCGGCAAAGTACAGAGTACAAGTATTTTATCGGCCAGTGATGAGTGTCTTGGAATTCACTGTTGCCTATGACATCAGTGGGTAGAAGGAGGCATGAACTATTCTTAACCCATGTACCGGATATCCGATTTTCCGCCGGAATTCGGCCAAGAATTGCTATGCTCCACGGTCGTCATCGGTCGGCTGAACTTGAAGCATTGTGATTCTTCAACCACTTGGTTAAGTAGCCCTAAACAATTTGGAGTCGTGGAAAAGTTATACTGGCACTTGGCTAAGTACGAGTATAAGTATGTAGCTGTTGTCCCTTACTTTCTGGACTTCTGTGTCAACTTTTAAAACTAACGAATATCGTGTATCTTATACAGGTGTGTTTTTCATGTTCTCATGAGTAAATTACGGATTTATTTTTCATACGAAGTGACGGTGTTTGGCGGGCCGTGGGTTGGGCTGTGTAGTTCTAGACATGGTTAAGGGTAATTGGTATGTAACGGGTGGCGTGTAGAGAAAGTGACGTTGATGGTCTTATTTGGTAGCGAAGACGGCGGGCGTGAAAGTGAGCAGTTATGCGTTAATCAACTCGCTTTTCCAATTTCAGGTACATATGTACTTATGTATGTATGTATGTATGTATTTAGTCTTGCACCTCTCGTAAGAGGCTGGTCTTGGTTTTGTGTAAAGTCCGTCATAAGTATATACACACGTACATAGGTACCAAAATGGGTTTTTATCTTAAAACGAACATTACCAAGCTAGATAGTACATACATAAGTGAATTACTTACTTAGCGGGCGCTACAGTTCGAGGTGAACCTGGGCCTTAACCAACATGCCTCTCCACCTAGCACGATCTTTCGCTAGTCTTTTCCAATGCCGCACGCCCTGTTGGTTGAGGTCCCTTTCCACCTGTGCGCGTCACCTTAGGTGCGGCCGTCCTCTATTTCTTCGTCCCTCGGGGTTGGATTCAAAGACTCTACGGGCTGGAGCTGTCGTGTCTATTCGCTCTACATGGCCTAGCCATCTGAGGCGTTGGACCTGTAGACGCCTGGCTAGACTCATGTCGCTGTACAACCCGTACAGTTCGTGATTGAATCTTGTCCTCCAATCCCCCTCTGTGTTTATAGGGCCGAAAATCGCACGCAGAATCATTCTCTTGAAACGACCAAGGATTTCCTCATCCGCTTTATTCCATGTTTCTACGCCGTATAACAGGATCGGGATAATTAAGGTCTTATATAAGGTCAACTTGGTCGTACGAGAGAGGGCTCTACTTCTCAGTTGCCTCTTGAGATAAAAGAAGCAGCGGTTGGCAAGAGTAATTCTGCGCTTGATTTCAAAACTGGTGTCGTTGTTCCAAGTCACTGCGGAGCCGAGGTATATGAAGTCCTTAACTAACTCAAACTTATATCTGCCACTATGCACGTTCTGTCCAAGACGTCGGTGGTGTATGAAGTAGAGCCAGAGTGGTGATAATTAATACGAAACTTTATTGATCTATCTAACTTATAGCGGAGTTCACAAATTTAAATTAAGGAACACTAAGTAGTTGAGCAATAATGAGTAATTTGAAATTATCAACGTACGCGAACTGGAGGGTGATGGCCGCGTTCCACGCTGAAGAGCATTGATCCACAGGTAGGTAGTTTCCGGTTGTTGAGCGCTAAGTTGATGATGATGAGATTGAGCGTTCTTCCAAGTTGTAAGCTTGCTCTGTGGTTGAGAAGAGTTGATCTAGTGGTTTAACTTATTTGACGTATTTAGTCAGAGAAATCTGTCTCTAGCGGAGACCTCACATTTGAAGCAGTATTAGGATTTAAGTTGGAAGCTTGTTGAGCTGAGAAGAGTTGATCTAGCGTATCAACTCATTTGACGTATTCAGTCAGAGGAATCTGTCTCTGGCGGATACCTCACAGTTGAGGGAATATTTGGATTCAACCTGGAAGCTTGTTGAACTGAGAGGAATTGATCTACCGGATCAACTCGTTTGACGTATTTAGTCAGAGGAATCTGTCTCTAGCTCAGACCGCATAGTTGAAGGAATATTGGGATTTAATCTCCCCTCTGTGGTTGATGATGTAGAAGATAAAATGTTCGAAACGCGCAAGTTGCTGACCTGATCTAGAGGAGCACGAAATGTAAACTGATCGAGAGGAGCGCGAAATGTAAACTGGCTTGTTGTGCCATTTTTTGCCAAAAGGAAGACCTCTCTCTTTTTGGTGGAGGGAGGAAAACAAAGTCTCAGTGAAGGGATAAAAGAAAAAGTGGGAAATCCGAGGAGCAGAGAGGGACCTTTTTTTTTTAGATAAGGAACGGAAAAAACGTGGTGGTATTTCCCGCATGTGTTCAACAGGATCCTAGGAAGCGGTCTCTAATCCGTTTTATGGTAGGGACCGCGTGAAAGGGTATTGTCTCACGCGATTACGGGGGAAATTTTGTGAATGGTAATGAGATTGCTAGTACCTCTATATCCGGGCCGTTGTATAGTTTTAAGCATACTGTCACTGTTGATGCTATGCAGCCAATATTCTCGGCTTCTTGGTCCTTCTCCTCCGCTGTGTAATAAAGGCGATAATAATAGGTACTTCTATAAATGATTTTCATTCTGGGATCGCTCTATGCAAAACTTACTACCTTTGAGAGCAGTCGGCCGACTGTTGTCTAGTGTGCGCATTCACCGCCAACTCGACGGTTAAATCGGCCAAGTGTGCGCGCTATTAGCAGAATCCAACCAATACCTAAGTATTTGCATACAAATATTACAAATACATATGTACATACATATATGGAGCCAATCCAGAATTTATAAAAGTTAGATATTTGAGCTTAAACTTCTTTATTTGTTTTGTGCTGGTTGGAGAATGTGGCCTATTCGATGTAGTTGCAAAATAGAATCCTAGCAATTATTGGTAAGATACTTATACATATTTGGTACTAGATACTTATACATATTTGGTACCAGTATCGCCTGCGGTTGTTCTATTCGACTACCTACTTATGTCGGTTCAACTTGTCAAATTCAAATTGTTGAGAGCCTGCTTCCACTCATGTCGGTCCTAATATATATACACGATCACTTAGTCTCTGAACCGGAGGTGCGATCACCCTTGTCTTCTCGAACCAGGTGGCTAGGATTCGAAAACCCTTTTTGCTGTAGTGTGATCGTCCATGCGCTCAATGTGGCCGAACCAATGTAGTCGACGGACTTGTACCTTTCGGACTACGTCCACATTATTATTCAGCTCGCAGAGTTCGCGGTTATGTCTCCTCCATTCGTCTTTCTCGCAGATAGGTCCATAAGATCCATATATCCGACGGAGATTTTTTTTTTTTTCAAAAGAGCCTAGGATCATATCCGCATTTGACTCCGTAAAGCAGGAATGGCAATATCAGAGTTTTGTAGAGAATAATTTTGGACCTCCTTGTTAGGGGTTTTGACACTAGTTGCCCAGAGTGATTCCCAAAATTATATCTGTCGATGGTTATGTTCTGACCAAGGCAATGTTCGATGGAACGGTTGTTAGTCGACAGCATATACATACTTCGTTTTATCTCATTTGCTTTTAAACCTTTACTACGGCGCGCTGGAAGCTTGCAATGATGGTAATGGCGTTCTCGCACGCCAGTAGTTAGATGCTCCGTGTTGACGCCTGCCTGTCCCACTATCCTTTCAAGGGCGAGATTGAATAAATCACCCGAGAGCTTGTCTCCTTGCCGAAACTCGGTGCATATTCTGCAAGGTTCGGATGTATGGGATCCAAACTGCACACTGCATCGCGAGTTTTCCAGTGTAGTACGATACATCCGAATCAATTTTTCCGGGTTTCCAAAATCGGCCATCGTCCTGTAGAGTTCTTGACGATGAATGCTGTCGTATGCGGCTTTAAAATCGATAAAAAGGTGGTGAGTAACGACCTGCAATTCGTTGGTTTTTTACCAGAATCTGGCGTAATATAATGTAATGGCTTCCGACGACGATGACACGGGATCGAATCCCGACAACAGCCATGCCATCGAACGTGTTTCACGGTGCTTCTCCTCAACGGGATTCTGACCTCCTGTAGTATAATTGTCATGAAAAGCTTCTCGCCTCTTCGCCGTTCGGAATCGGTAATAAAATGTGGGTCCCTTTCACCTATGGGAAAGTAGAATCACACACAACATGGGTGATTGAGAGAGACTCGGCTTTGGTCCTTCACGGACTGTAACGTCAACATACATACATACATATGTATGTCAACCGACAAACATCCCTGACTCTCAAGGCTACCAATGATCAGGTAACGTATAAATATTTGCATGAGTATGTAGATTCGTACACCATAACCAGGGATAAATATTTATCCCTGACCATAACTGTCGCGGTGTTCTCTCCTCTCTTTGCCTCTTGACGCATACATACAAAACAGCGTAATACGTTCACACAGTATACTGGATAGAATCTTGTAGGCGACATAGAGCAGGATTATGCCTCGGTAGTTGGTGCAAGACATAGGATCGCCTTTTTTGAATATGGGACAAGTACAACTGGTATGCCAATCGTCGGACATGCTTTCATCCTCCCAGATTTGACATATGATCTGGTGTATGATCCCTACCAGAACATCACCGCCAGTTTTATTAAGCTCAGCCCGAAGACCGTCTGGGCCAACAGCTTTGTTGGATTTCAGCTTATGCATAGCTGAGTTGACTTACTCTAAACTGGGTGGGGGATTAGTTCTTCGACAGGCGTTTGGGTTTCTTCTGATCCTATAAATCTCTCATTGTCACACCCGCTAAGCAGTTGCTGAAAGTGCTGCTTAAGCACATCACTATTTCCTGCAAGTCGGTGATAAGATTATCTTTACGATTTCGAAAAGTCTGAGTAACCGTTCTAAAGCCGGATGCAAGGCTTTGTGTTTTTTGTAGAAGGTTCTAATCTTCTGTCTATCCCGGGCCTCTTCGAGCTAATTCTTGGATGGCAGAGCAGCAGGGCAGCCACATACTGTTGGCACTTGTGTGGGAGAGTCTTTCGCCCAACCGCTGTCTGTAGTCTCTGGCTATTTCCGGTGCGTGCAGACGCCCAATGTCAAACTTCCGTTGGTGATTGCAGCTTTCTGACATTGGACAGTTGAGCTCAAAGTAGTGCTGCTACCATGTAATTGTCAGAGTCGACGTTTGTGCCCCTGAGTGCACGCACATCCAGGATGCCGAGACGCGTGCCTTGCGTCGATCAGCACATGGTCGATGTGGTCGGTGGTTGGCGGTTCGACCATAGCCAGGTTGCTGAGTGAATCTTTTTGTGAGGCAATGTTGTTCTATTTACCGTATTTTCTGTTATCTATCGTGTCATGGAGACTGCGCTTTCCGATGGCGTCACCAAAGATGTTTTCCTTGCCGATGTTGGCATTAAAGTCTCCGAGTATGATTTCGATGTCGTCCTTGGGACGGGCGCGGTAGGCTCCGTCTGTTTACTAAAACATCTAGAGTCCAAACTCCTAAAAAGGAAGTCCAACATTTTTCTCTACAGGACACTGATCTGGCTTTACGAAGCCAAATACTGGACGATTAATAAGAAATCGAAGATGATTCTAGTCTCTTTTGAAAGAACAATGTTCGGTTGGATATATGTATGTATGGTCCTATCTGCGAGGAAGGAGAATGGAGAAGAAGACACAACCACGAACTCTACGAGTTGTATAATGATGTGGACTTAGTTCGGAAGGCAAAAATCTGTCGACTACATTGGCCCGGCCACATCGAGCGCATTAACGACTGCGCTCCAGAAAAGAGGGTCTTCCAATCCCAGCCACCTGGTTCGAGAAGGCAAGAGAGACCGAAAATCCGGTTCAGAGACTAAGTGATCGCGGGCGTCTGGAAACTTGGACTCTCCAATTGAAAGCAGCGTACCCGAGACCAGTATGAGTGTAAGAAGGCGTACCCAGACCATACAAAGGTCGGTAGCCTAACAAGTAAGTGTCGCGTTCAGGTGCCGCGGTACAAGAGGTGATTCACAGCTCTTCTCGAACGTCTTTGGCCACGCAAATACACGTGTTTTCAACACACACTCGTCTCCATACACCACCTGCGATTTTTGGAGGATTTCCGAGGGTTTTTCACTAGATTTCACTAAAAATTTAATTACACTACGTTGCTTGTAATGTGAGTCACTCATTTTTATGACGCGGCTATAGAAGTGACTTCGACCTTGGATGAAGACTGAAAGAAACGACTGCTCTTTCTATTCAGATGTTGACGAACAACGCAGTCTTGCAAGTTCCCTACTAAATTGCCAGACCTTAATTTTGAACTGAGGTGGACAGGCTCAGCCCCGCAAAAAATTCCAGATTTGTGTGGTTAGATTGAAAAAGACATGTATATTGGACGATACGTCCGAAAGCGAGCTTGTGTGTGTATTGGTGAGCATTCTTATAATGACGTGTGTTGCGGGAAAGTTGTCTAAGAGGCGGAATGCAACTGGCTATCTCTGCAGAGCATTTTCTGTGAAAGTACTAATAAAACAGGTAAAGGCATGAGACGTTCCTGCCGCTGACGCTTACTATTTATAAACGGTGAGCAGATACATAGATACATAGACTAGACTGGATGCAAGCATATCATACCGAATCACAGTGACAACCATTCTCTCCTTATCATTCCTGTTTTATCTCTTCAATACGAAATATGTAATTACAAAATGGCTCCTAGAGACACACTTTTAGGGAATTACTTTTACCCAAGGATCAAAGAAGTTCGATGGTTCTGATTTATGTTCAACCTCTGAAATCCAGTAATCCATTTAAATCTGGCAAGTAAGTACCCTTCTCCTCCCATTTCCAATATCCTGGCTGTTTAAGTTTCGCGCGCTCATTTTAATTTCAAGTAATTATCATTTGATTAATGGCAGAAAAAGCTATTGCTCATTTCGTTTAAATCGCCCTCCTGCCACCCGGCAGCAAATGAAGATTTATGTAACAGTTTTTCGGTTTGCTTTACTGGTAAGTTTGAGATATTTCTTATAGGATATTAGTCATCCCTGAACAAATTAAATCTAACAGTGTAAATACCTGCCATCTACTGCATCGATCCAATAGTAAACAACTCCCGCGAGCGGTGATAAGAAAAACATCCTGACGGTATTGAATGCGATGTCATAAATCATCGATGAAACCTTGAACGTCAGATGTATCGCGGCCCATGATAGCCTTCATTTTTCCCAATGTACATCCATACTCAAGTGACATTTGCGGTTCGAATTGAGAAGAGATAAATCCCAACAGTAGTAACAATCACTACATGCTTTATTCCATCCCCCCGATTGAGTCACATAAATTGAAAGACCCACACTCCCTACGAATGCGAATGTGAAAATAGTAAAATTGTCTTGATCGCACTTGACAGGTTATCCTTGAAAGTAAAATACCAACCCAACCAAACCCAATGATGTAGGACAGAAGCCACACAAGATTGGTCGACTTTTCATTTAAAAATCAAATCCGACGCATGTTAACATGTCTTCCGCCCGTAACATGGGAATAAGGCGATACGGATACGCTGACGCGACGCGATGCAGGATACCATAATTCAAAGCGCTCTTCGAAAGTTAACGACGACAACGGTAGCGAAAATTCAATTAAAACCGAACAAAGGAAGATTAATCTCGTCACACAGATATACAGCCGCCATGAAAAGCTTTCTTGGGTAGGTGGTCTTGTTTTGTCGGCATGTTACGGTGAAGGGTTAACCTTACCCTTGTGTCACTATTTCCTTTTTGATTCAGGGCATTTATCTTTGTTATAATCATTTCTGTGTTTGTCAAGTGGAGCTGGAAAACCCTTGTCTTTGCTTTTCTTGTATCCATTTTTTTGCAGGTCAAGTTCGACATAGGTAAAGGCAGATATCTCTAGACCATGAGATTGTCCGATAAGAAACAATGACGCACCTAATTCCTTGTTCTGCTTAACGCATTTTAAAGAATAGTATGTTACGAAGGTATACCTTGCAAGGGGCCTTAAATGGGGTTTTTGATGGACATGGGCATGTCAAAGTAGTGTGACAACTCCTTTTGTATTTCTTGTCCGTGAAGTGATAGATAAAACTACTGTAGATCCGCACTTAGTGATCTATGTATCCGATGAGAAGGAGAGAAAAGCATTTTGCGTTGGATTGACTGAGAAACAGAACCGAACCCCAAATCACTCTGAGGCACTACTGATGAGAAATACGGAAAACTACATGAACTTCCGTTCACTATGTCGTTCCAAGAATCCTATTAGCTATACTTAGTATCAAGCCAATCTCAGTAAGCTTACTTCGGTTACCTCATCAAGTAAGCTTCGGTCATATCAATGAGACAGCTTCGGTCGCTATCCAGCTGGCCCTTCTCAGCGAGTTAGCTTCCACCACCTCAACGAGCTTTCTTCGACAACGTTAACGAACTATATGGTGTCCGCCTTACGCTGAGTTCTTCTTCTTTGGTGGCGTTACATCCCATCAAGGACCAGAGCCAAGCTTCTCTCAATCTCCCACGTTGTGTGTGATTTATTTTTCATACAGGTGAAAGGGACCTACAGTTTAATGCCGATTCCGAACGGCGTGAGTCGAGAAGTTTTTTTCATGGCAAGTTTACTACGGGGAGTTTTGCCAGTACCCCGCTAAGTTAGGTCTCGGTAAATATTCCATATTCCTATATTCCTTCCGTCCTCAGAGGAAATGTTGAAATCAATTGTGACAGAGACTTCGAAAGCTTGGAAAACATGCTTCATAGACAAAAGCTATTGGTTTTAGGTCTGACAATACTGGTAGCTCCCCGTATCTCAAAGGCACCCAATAATGGAAGGTAAGGTAGGACAAGGGAGGAATACGTTTCAGTGTCCCGCTTATATATAGCCGAACCAACCCTGGCTTAGCCTGGCAAAGCCTGGGACTTATCGGCAATAAAGGTCATCGGGATCTACACGACCACGATAAGACCAATAATCTATGTAATTATATGCATCGGTTATCTGGTTGAACGAGCTAGCACGCAAACACGTCCTAGCCTCTTTCACCAAACTTCAAACAATGGGTTGTCTCAGCTATACGAGGGCATTTAACCAGCACGCCACCCACTGCTTTAGATGCTATGATTAACCTTCCACTTCAACAGAAATGGTTTTTGGTACAACTCGCATTGGAATGACAGTGTACTTGTGCGAGAGATATGTATCTCATGACCGCTGTCTCATGGCTATGCCATCCGACGCAATGACACTTGCAATCCTATGCGTCTGTCTTTCAATCAGAGATATACGCGATCCTTATGGTCATGGACTATGTTGTGAAGCAAAGGTGGAAAGGAAAAAACATATGCATCTGCGGGGACAGCCAAGCTGCACTCAATGCAGTGTTCAACCCTTTAACCAACTCCAAGTTAGTGCATGAGCTCAAGACCTTTTCGAACGAAGTCGGAAGACTAAAGTCACTAAGGCTTGTATGTGTCCCAGGCCACTCTGGATTCGTAGGAAATAAGATATCTGATGAACTCGCTAGCATTCTTCTTACGGGCCGTTACCCGTAGCATCTCTGTGGGCTTGGCATCAGTAAGATGCATCTACTTGTGCTGCATACATATTGCGATGGAGGATGACACAGCAAAACATTCTATTTGCGACTGTTCCGCCGAAATAAGGTAAAGTAAGATGTCTGCCTAGCAGTAGAGTAGACCAGTAGACCACTTCAAAATGAAGTGTGTCACTTAAAACGGACTGTCCATCCAGTGGACCGAGTTCAAATCTCGATGTTCGCAGGCACATTGTTTCGGGGTTGATGAGCCTCGAAGGGAGAAATGCTCGGATAGCGAAGACTAGTTCTTTTTTTTTTTTTTTTCTCTGCGAATAATATTCACAGGGACCTTGAGATTTGAACATGTGATCACTGGGTTGGGATCCCAGTGTCTTAACCATTTGCCTTCTTTCACGGCTGCATATAATTGGCAATTTTGCTTTTCTGTATATGGGTGTTTCATAATAACACACTTTATATTGCATTAAGAATTACTGCAATGATAACACACATTTTGGTGCGTTGCACTAACACACTTACCATTTGCAGTGTATTTGCGTCTGAAATTAAAAAAAAAAAAAAAGCTTTTCTACAAGGATACAGCGCAGTGGAGATTTTTCTTGTTAATGCGCTCTAGAATGCTCATTGTTGCACTACTGTTGGCTTCAAGCGTGTAAGTTGTAGTTTTCCTCGAGAGCTAAAGGGCATACCTATGTACATACGTCTGTAGCAGTCAGGGTGGTCTACATAGAAACAGCAGCATTTCGACCACGTATTGGAAGCACCTTGCGTGCATCTTTAGTTGATCAACGTGGAAGAAGCGAGATCGGCAAAGACATTCCAGTCAGCATGATGTTACTAAAAATGTTCTCAAACGTGTTCATTAAAGGTGAGGTTGTCAAAAAGCTGGTAGCCCGCGTACACAGGCATGTTTATTTGCTTGCTTATCAGGTCAACATTCCCTGGGGGCTCTGAGCCTGAGCTATAGCTGCCTTCCATCCTTAACGGTCGCGGGCACATTGCTTCCAGTTGTCAGGACCAAGTGTCATACATCCGCAATTACTTGGTCTTTATATCGGAGGTTCGGTCTATCTCTTCTCCTCAAACCAGAAAGCCCGGAGTCGAAGACCCTCTTAACTGGAGCGTTGGTGTTCATGTGCTCGATGTGGCCGAGCCAATGTAGTCGACGGATCTTCGCCTTCCGGGCTAAATCCACACCTTTGTACAACTCGTAGAGTTCGTGGTTATGCCTTCTCCTCCTTCACGTTCCTTACAGACATGACCAAATATCCGGTGTAGAATTTTTCTTTCGAAAGAACCAAAAATCAGCTCCGCCGTCCTGCTTATCGTCCAGCTTTCGGCTCCATACAGCAGGACTGGCAGTAGATATAAGCATTTTGTAAAGCATGACTTTAGTACTACGAGTGAGGAGTTTTGACCCAAGTTGTTTGTACAAACCGAGGTAGCAACGGTTGGCAAGGGCGATTCTATGCCGTTTATGTTTATGTTTATGTTTGCTCGGAGACAGACAAACTCCTTAACCACCTCGAAATTATAGCTTTCAACCGATATGTTTTGTCCCAGGTGGTGAGCGATGGATTGGTTTTTACTTGACAGCATGTAATTTGTCTTATCCTCGTTGACTTTAAGACCAACTCGTTTCATCTGTTCTTCAATCACCTTGAAAGCTTCTATAAGGTCACGCTGAGGCCGCGTGATGATCCGCCCGTAGCCAAGCAGCTAGACAAACTTGTAGAAGATAGTGCCCTGTTGACGCCTGCCCGTCGCACTATGTGCTTCAACACCAAATCGAAGAAGTCACACGGCAGCGTATCTCCTTGCCAAAATCCGGTGCATGCTTCAAATGGTTCCTGAAGTAAAATTGTCTGGTTACGATTCCTAATGATCATACCGCACGCACACTCTAACGCATGCATACATTACTCCTATCATATAACGCACCAACCTAGCGTGGTGGTCTTTCAGTCTTTGGATGGCCTCTTGGAAGTCAGTCGTGTGTTTTATTTAACGCAACATAGAAATACGTCAGTTCCGAGGTGCTAGAACCGCACTGCACAGTGCATCGCGTATTTTTTAAGCTTGGCGCGAAACAGCCGGATCAGTTTTCCTGGAATCCCCAACTAAGCCATCGCTTAAAACAATTGGTGTGTGATGGTGTGTATCAATGTGAAACCCGCTGGTCTTTTCCAGGATTTTTCACCGATTGGTGCGACTTTAGACGTTCACACAGTACGCTGGACAGGATCTTGTATGCGACATTGACCAGGGATATACCTCTAATTTTAGGATTGGGATTAGGTAGGATCGTCTTCTTTTTTTGGATGGGGCCAATAGAACTGATATTCCAGTCGTTGAGCATGCTACCATCTTCCCAAATTCTACAGATGATCTGGTACATGCTTCCTTCCAAAATATCGCCGCTAACCTTGAAGAGCTTTGATGGCAAGCCATCTAGAAGCCTCCGCTAGAAGTTTTTCACACATCGTAAAGATTACTCATTCTATCTTTCCGTGTGTAAATGAAAAGATAAATACGATTTTTCTGAAGTCCTTGCTGATATCATCCATCATTAATGTTCTAAAGCAGCAGAACTAAAGTTGACCTCCCCAACCAACACCATGAAAACACAAAACTCCAGTTTCGTTTTGTTAATAAAATCACATAACCCCTACAGGTTCCACATGCATCCTCAGCATTAATATCGTATAAAGCCTTAACATGAATACGCTATTTGACACCTTCATTAATGCCACGCTCACTATCAGCCCAAATGCCCGTTGCTTAATTTAATTGGACCCGAACTCCAGCTACACGACGAGAAGCGTAATTAAAATTCAAATCCCGTGCATTGCAAATCAGTATGTAATAGACACACCACTGGCCTGAGCTTTTAAAGCTACAAATCCAACGTTAGACCGGAAATCGTATAAATGCTTCGGTTCTCCGATAGTTCCGTTTCTTTTATACGTATGTCCTATCTCTTCTTGTTCCTCGTTTGCTACGTTATTTGTAATGCATCACCATTCTGCTCCCGATCCAGTGCCCGGTAACATTCTTTGATTATAATTTGAGTTTTTTTCACCCTCTTCCTCCATCATTCGCCTGCGTGCTACTGAAGCCCTGACAAGTTAAAGGCAAAAGTTCCTATACATACACCGTACATAATAGCGTATATCAGCCTGACAGACCAGGAACAGGTAGATGGTTGAAAAACGACTGAACAGAAGTAGATAGAGAACGACGGGGAAAAAACGTACATTGAGCGTAATCTTCTTATTTCAGTATCTATGGAAACAATGGATTAAATTCTCCAACTCCTCCTCCTCGTCCTGATTTCAGCAAGAAGTAATTATTTAAAAGAAAGGATAAAAAGGACTTACATACATGCTGGCAGGCGTCCTTTGTTCCGGACCCGAACAGAACAAGCGACCGGATCAACTCGAAGCCATCGGTTTGTGACTTTTCCTCACTTACTGTTCGAACTTGGCTCACGCAAACATAGAAACGAGTATCTACACACTTCACGTTATCAAACTATGCAATAAGCAGCATTTAGATACACATACTTATGTACATACGTACATAGGGTATAATCGAAGGTGGAGCGTACAAAATAATTACAGAACGTGTTTCGAATGTCCTGTGCACTGTTTTATCTAAATAACCCATGTACGAGTAGCAACTACAATGCATCTTCCTGTTGTTTCTACTCATACAACTCATACGATTCCTAACCTTTAGGGTGGGGACACGTTATCCTGACAACAATTCAACTGTGCAAGATAAGACTAAACCAATTATGGGATTTTAAAATCATTTCGCTGGAAAATTGGAACTATTTAGTGGGGACAGTTACTATACGGTATATGAGTACATACTTGAGTTTGGACTAATTAATTATGGGAAACTGTTCTCGTAACTGAATTGGTGGGAAGATAGAAATCAAATTCGTGCGCAATTAAGGCGAACTTGATAGTGGTTGAGAATGCTACTACACTTCATGGTAAGATAAATACCATACTCTCGTGTACAGTCGGACACAGTAATTCGTTTATTAGGCCAAATGGAGACAAGCTAACTAATTGACTAGCTCATGAATTCGAATGAGAAATAAAGAACTTTTGGGCGACATTGTTACCCAATTTCAAGGATACGTGGGAAGCAAGACAATTTCTCATTACTTCATTTCATTGTGTCCATCTCAATTAGGAATTCCCTAAAATGATATGCATGATATGCTTAGGTGCAGTTGGTGACGAAATAATTGCCAGCGTTAACTAAATACATAGTGAAATCGGCTACAACAGACTTAAGGGCTTAATGTCTTTATTAGCTGTAGAATTAGTATGTCACAGTGGCTTAGGGACTGAGCGCTGTTGTACAAATTACCTGTTAAAATAGTATTAGCATATCTAAAGCCCATACCAATAGGGGGTCAGGAATTTTAATTTTCAAGTTTCTTGGAATATATTCGGTATTCCAATAGAAGCTTCCGAATTTTGAGAGTTGATAGCGGCCATATTGGTGAAGCCACATTTGTCAAATTGGATGCCAATTATTCAGTCTGTTCTGTCAAATCACCATGGGCGGATATAACGTTCAACAACATGTGCAAATGATTAAATTGTTTTATCAAAATGTGTGTTCTCTTCGGGTGTTTCGGCCATTTTACGGTCGTGTGGCGGATAAATTTGAGTCCACTGTTTCAGTAGACGATAAACCAACACCCATACGTGGAGGAGACACAAGATCTACCGGAAACATTGCCGCTGTCCCCGTGAGAGTGTCCAGAAGAAACCGAGGCAGTTGATTTCTCACAAGAACTCGACTTTTCGCAGACCACAATTTGGCCTGCTTTGCTTCAATGGCGTTACAACACGTTACAGTCCGCACTCGAACAAAATTCAACTGACGAACGAGCTGAAGGTAAACGACCATAGACAACGACGTGTGCTCGCTGGATGGGCTCTGGAGCAGTTGGAAACTGATCCTAATTCTCATGGAAAAATCATCTTCAGCAATGAGGCGCATTCCTGGATGGATAGGTACGTCAACAAACAAAATTGTTGAATTTGGGATGATACTAATCCACATCAGATCCAAGAGCATCCAATGCATCTCGAAAAATGTACTATTAGGTGTGGATTCTGGGCTGGCGGCGTCACCGGTCCATATTTCTGTGAGAACGACGTCGGTCAGGCTATCGCCGTCAACGGCGAGCGCTATGATGATCACCAACTTCTTTCGGCCTGAATTGGATGATACGGACACCAACGACATGTGGTCTCAATAGGATGGTGCCACATTCCACATGGCTCACTTCACATTGGAAATTCTGCTCGAGCAATTCGAGGGCATGGTCATCTTAAGTAGATGTGATGTGAACTGGCCACCAAGTTCGTACGATTTGACCCCGTTAGACTTTTTCTTGTGGGGTTATCTGTCGCAGGTCCATGCGAATAAGCCACAAATCGCAGCGGCCCTCAAGGCTAACATAACCTATGCCATCGGTCAAATTCGGCCTGACTTATGCACCAGAGTCATGGAAAATTGGACATTTCGGATGCGCGCCATCCAGAGAAACGACGGCAGATATTTTAACGATGCTAGATCGCTCGCTATATGGCGTCGATAGGCCGATCAAACGAATGAAAAATTTGGAAGATATCTTGGACACATTTTGCTTTATTGGAGAATAGGAAGAATTCCTTTTTAATAAACCCTGACTTCAGTTTCATGTTACGGAATCGTTCCAGGAGGACGTGAGGTTGATGAACAAACTTTTGAAGAAGTTTATTCGAAATTGTGCATACAATCTGATCTGATCAAGGCAAGAAACAAAAACTTTATGGCATTTTAACCTTTTTTTTTCGGGGGATTAGGACTCGTAGCAAATGCACATAGCCTAATGGTATGCAAACCTCTAGCCGCGGAACAGCAAAATGGAACAATGAAGAAGGGTACATCCCATCTCACTATCATGCAGTGTAACTGACAAAATCAAGCAACTCATCCAAGTATGTTATATAGATACAGTTGATATTCAAATACACATTGGAATCTTTCGCTTGCCGTATATCGCTAGTATAAAGTAAAACAAGAGTGGACCCAGTACACTTCCCTGAGGAATGTCAGCTAAGATCACGTTAAAGTGAAATAGTCCATTCGCAATGTATACATTTAAAATATTGAATAGCTTTTCTGGTAAGATTTGTCTCAGCTTAAGCCTTGGTATTACATTTTGGCAAAGGCTTGAGACACGTCAAGGAATACGTCCGAACATAGCAGTTTGTGGTCGAGTGCCTTTTCTATTACATCAGTTATTTGACATACTTGGTAGTATATACTTTTCTTCAATAATCGGTTTTAAGCGAGCAAATAAGTGAAGGAAAAAAGTTAAATCATAACTCGATATTCTAAACGTAAATTAGCACTTAACCGAACGATATCTAGTCAACGGTGTTTTGTAGTTTGCTAGGAAGTGCGTATAAGGTGTAAAAAACTGAGCCGAGATTGATAATCACCCATAGAAATTGTGTAGCTAAAAGATTCAACAGATATTGTACTCACTGACTCCCACCATTTTTCCCATGAAAATCATTTCCGCTTACCTGAAAAAAAAGAACAAAAAAAATTTATTAGTCTTACGTTACAAATAAATGTATCTTCAGATCATTAAGCAATTTGCATTTCCCAATTAAATTAACTAAGTTAATATTACCCGCACCAAAACCAAACAAATGCAAATTAATAATGGCTTCAGAACTATCGGATAGGCTGACGATATAACCATAGTCATTAAAGGTAAACATGAAGGCATTATAGGAAATCTCATGCAAACACTCTAGAACTGGAACTGGTGCGACGGAGAAGGTTTCTCCATGAATCCCAGCAAAACAAACATAAATCGATTCACAAAATGAAGAACAAACAAACTTCAAACTCTCAAAGTCAAAGAAATCCAGATTTTATTAAAGGAAGAGGTAACATTTCTGGGAATAACATGGGGCTTGAGCCCCATGGTATGCACACATAGATAAAATATACTCAAAGCTCTCTGATCCCTAAAACAACTCGTTGGCAAAACATGGGGACTAAACCCAAAAATGAGTCTGTGGATCCACATACAGTCCAATGATTAAACCAAACATCTTTGGTGGCGTTACAGCTCATGAAGGACCAGAGGCAAGCTGTGTGTGATTTATTTTTTACACAGGTGAAAGGGACCTACAGCTTAATGCAGATTCCGAACGATGAGAGTCGAGAAGCTTTTTCATGGCAAGTATACTACAGGGGGTTTTGCCAGAACCCCGCCCAGGAGGGACGTCGCGAAATAAACATTCGATGGCGTTGGTGTTATCGGGATCCGAACTCGCTCATCGTGCGTCAGAGTCAAACACACAAACCATTGCGCCACGGCGCTCCCAAGGTTAGGTTAGGTTGGGTTGACATGGTAGGTATAAACCCCACTTAGGCCGAAGCCGGCCCATTGTGATACCACCTGGAGCAGGTTACCCTGATCCGCTACCTGAAAACCAACCGGCGCTTCTAATGAAGCGGTGGAGTTGAGCTATTTTTTGGTTTGCTAGCTCACTCAGATTGTCGAAGAAGGGCGCGCCGAGGTAAATCGAGCTGCGATCCGCAAAAGAGGGACATGAGCAGAGGAGGTGGTGTATTGATTCCTCCTCCTCCTCGTCCATGCAGCCGCGACAGAAGTCATTGTAGGGTAGCTCCGGTCTGGCGGCGTGTTTTCCAATGTGCAGTGACCTGTAATGACACCCACTAGAGTGCTTAAGGTTGCCCTTTTGGTTGCCACCATGTCCCTGGTTCGTCCTAAGTTTAACTTGAGCCACAATTGTTTGGTGATAAGGCCGATATTGCTCTCATTCCATTGGAGATTGGTCTCCTCTATGGTTTGAAGCTTTATCATGTGCTTTATCGTACTTATTGGTGTTTCTAGGTACCCGAGGGTAGGTAGGCTGAGTGTGCTGGACCTAACTTTGCGAGTTCGTCGGCCGCGCAGTTTCCTGGAATATCCCTATGCCCGGGAACCCACAGTATTTTAATGTTGAACTGTTCAGCCATCTCATCTAGAGATAGGCGACAGTTAAGGGATGTTTTTGATTTGTGGGTTACCGCTGCCAGGGATTTTATCGCAGATTGGCTATCCGTGCAAATGATAATGATAATAATATCCTTTGTGGACATTACATTGATCCTGAGCCATGCCAGGGCCTCCGTTATCGCAGTTATTTCTGCCTGATACACACTACAGTAATTTGACAGTCTAAATGATAGGTTGAGGTTAAGTTCCTTGGAGAAGACCCCACTGCCTACACCCGACTCCATCTTAGAGCAATCGGTATAGAGGGAGATCGAGTCCTTTGGTATAACTTTCCCTTCAGCCCATTCCTCCCTGGATGGAAAGACAACTTCGAAGTTCCTGGTGAACACATTCTGCGGGGTGATGTAATCAGTGTCCATGGGTACTTTGAAGTGTTTTAAAATAGTGGTGTGGCCTTTTTGAGATGTGGGCCATTTTCTTATGCTCATCATCCTTAGGGTCGCGCATGCAGCAACTTGCTTGCTGTAAAAGTTTAATGGTGGAAAATGTAGTAGAACATTTAAGGACTCCGTGGGGGTTGATCTGATTGCTCCGCTTATATATAACCTGGCCGATCTCTGTACCTTCCCCAGAAGGTTTCGATTGACTGCTTTGTCCAGAGCAGTCCACCAGACTACGACGCCGTACAGGAGGATAGGCCTTATGACTGCTATGTAGAGCCAGTACATAATGCTTGGTTGGAGACCCCACTTCTTGCCCACCACTTTTTTGCAGCTGTAGAGGGCAACAGTTACTTTCTTGACTCGATCAAGAATGTTAGGTTTCCAATTCAGCCTCCTGTCAAGGACTATGCCTAGATATTTTGCCTGTTCTTTGATTGTTAGTTGGGTTCCCCTCAGCCTCGGTGGGTTGAGAGGCGGTATTTTATATTTGTTAGTGAACAGTACTAGATCGGTCTTTTTTGGGTTCATCCCAAGTCCACAGTACCGTGTCCAGATTTCTACTGTATGTAGTGCACTCTGCATAAGGTCGCATAGAGTGCTGGGAAATTTTCCTGTGACGGCAATGGCAATGTCATCCGCATAGGCGATCACAGCGTACCTTTCCTGCTCAAGCAACAGCAGTGGTTCGTTGACCACCACGTTCCAGAGGAGAGGGGAGAGAACTCCACCCGGCGCCTTCAAACTAAACATACTGTTACGAAAATGAATACGAGTCCAGAATAGGGTTCGATCACTGGACTGCGATAAACTACAAGTCTTTACTTGTTTATTTAATACACCCACTTTAATATTCCACCTCAGATTAAATATATGGGCGCACAATATATCTTTACACAAGCTTTTATAAAACTTTACACTGTGTTGCTTACACATATCCTTTTTACGCACTTTGTCTCTACAACTGTTAATTAATTGTCCACTAGATGGCTTGATTACTTTCACACTGGATTGCCGACTGAGTCACTGAAAGCACTGAATAAATACTGAATATTGAATGCCCCCGAGGGAGAGTGTTTCCGCTTATATAGCCCTCGGTCCAACTTCTCGAATGTTCGCCGTCAGACGTTCCCCTTCAGAAGTCTGTAGAATGCTCACAACTGTACAACTAGAGCTATGAGAACGACTCCGACTGCTGAGATGAAACCAATACTGAATGAACATTCCACAATTATACACTGCTATACAGGCCGAAGCTGCAAAACAAACCTTAACTTTGCAGAGGAAAAAGATCTTGTTGGACATCTAGAGTTGACCTGAGTGTTTGATCTGATTTCCCCTGGGTTGAATTTTAAAATATACTACGAAGCAGAGAAGAATGGAACAACAATCCGTCGTGGATTAATGATAGAGCCCAGAAATGGTATACAGATAGGCCGGAGTCGGGAAACACGGTGGGGGCTGGAGTAATAGGGCTAAGATGTCCTCTTTGCAATGGGTCAAGCTAAGCTGTTCGCAATCGATGAAGCAACACATCGCATCAGCGACATAAGGCCACTAATACTAAGACATCTATTTTCCTGATAGTTAAGCGATCCTTAAGGCGCTAAAGGGGTACAATTTATACTCTAAGGCTATCTGGGAATGTCACAAAATACTTAATAAGCTGGCAGAGAATAAGGGATAAAGCTAATTTATGTGCCAGGCTATAAAAACCATGACTTAACCATGCGTTAAGAGTACAGGCGAAGTAGGCAGTCTAAAGGAACTAGGGAGCACATTCTGAGTGTCTGCCCAATCCTTGCCCGAGAAAGATGCAAAATGATAAAAAAACAACAGAGGATGCTTTAAAGAAATTCCATTTAGAGAAGTTGTACAATTTTTGAAGGCAGCACTTAAGTCCTAGCCCAAAGAAGGGGGTACAAAAGATCTTTATGGTCGCAGTATTAGTGTCTTCATATGACACACCCCGAGTTTTTCAATTCAATTCAATCATGTCCTACTTTAAGTATTATTAGATTTTAATGTTGACATCAAAAACTAATATTCAACATTGTTGTGAAGTGTAATGCGAAAGTGGACCACATATACAAGACGCTTCCCAAATTATGAGACAGTTATAGAAAAAGGGCGAGGGCGCCGTGGCGGCGTGGTTAGTGTGTTGGACTCTGACGCACGATGAGCGAGTTCGGATCCCGATATTACCAACGCCATCGAATGGTTATTTCGCGGCGTCCCTCCTCGGCGGGGTAGTGGCAAAACCCCCCGCAGTATACTTGCTTCTCGACTCAAGCCGTTCGGAATCGGCATTAAACTGTAGGTCCCTTTCACCTATGTGAAAAATAAATCACACACAACATGGCTGATTGAGAGAAGCTTGGCTCTGGTCCTTCATGGGTTGTAACGCCATGAAATATTTTGGCTGAAAATAATCTTTTGCTGATAAATAAAAAAATTGAATTTTTTACTTGCCACCACACTACGCTTTCCATTATTGACTTATTATGCTAGATTTCGGGGTGAACCTGAGCCTCAACCAAAAAGCTTTTTCCACCTGTGAAGTCCTTTTCCACATGTGTGCACCACCTTAATAGCGGCCGTCCTCTGCAATTTCGTCCCTCGGGGTTGGAGTCGAAGACTCGTAGACGTCGTACTAAGCCGATGTCGCTGTACAGCCCGTACAGTTCGTGGTTGAATCTTCTCCTCCGTTTCCCGTCGACACAAACGTGACCGAAGATTGTAGGCAGAATTTTTCTCTCGAAACGACCAAGGGCCTCTTCATCCATTTTTGATAAGGGCCTCTTCATCCATTTTGAGCCCCTACGCCGTAGAGGAGGACCGTGATGATTAAGGTTTTATAGAGGGTCACCTTAGTTTTCCGAGAGAGCCCTCTCTCAATTGCCTTTTGAATGGTCCTGTCTACGATCTCAGTGCTGGTGTGGTTGTCCTTGACCACATCAAATTTATAGCTGCCAAGAGTGACGTGCTGGCCAATACATCGGTGTTGCGCGTATTTCTTTAATGACAGCATATACGACGCGAGGACGTCGCGGCTCAGTGGTTAGTGTGTTGGACTCTGGCGCACGATGAGCCAGTTCGGATCCCGATAACCCCCCATAGTATGCCAAGAAAAAGCTTCTCGACGAAAGCCGTTCGGAATCGGCATCAAACTGTAGGTCCCTTTCACCTGTGTAAAAAAAAAAGTATATCACAAAACATGGGTGATTGAGAGAAGCTTGGCTCTGACCCTTTCTGAGCTGTAAGCCACCAAAGCCTCCTTTACCTTCAGACTTTAGCCACTTCTGCATCAATGCTCACAAAAGCTTCATCAGCGTATGCGAGCAATTATGCAGACTTAAAGAAGATCGTGCCTCTTGTATTCGACAGCGAATCCCGCACGATTTTTTCAATCGTGATGCTGAAAAAATCACATGACAGTGCGAGAATTCTATATTGTCGTCTATGCAGCGCCATGTCTAGTTTTGACATTCCTGCCAAACTCATCAGATTGTGCAGGATCGCATTGGAAAATTCTCGCTGCTCCATCAGGGTCGGAAGCGACTTGACCGAGACCTTGAAAAGATCATGCAAAACTCACTGGTCAATACGTGGGGTACGATCTTTTTCAAGCCCGTACAATTTCTCGCATATGCCGATGACATTGACATAATTATGCAAACTCAGCGAGATATCATTGACGCCTGTAAGTGCATTCAGGCGCAAGCGGTTAAATTGGGACTGGCGGTAAATGAGGGCAATACGAAATATATGCCGTCGTCGAAAAAGGACACGAACCACCGGCATCTTTGCCAAGGTGCACATATTGGCAGGTTTAATTTCGAGGTAGTCCAAGACTTCATCCACTTGGGTTCCGCAGTGACGTTCAGCAATGACATCAGTGCTGAAATCAAAGGCAGAATAACTCTTGCCAACCGCCTTTTCCGTTTGTTTGAGCTCGGGAGGCAATTGAGAAGCAGGGCCCCTTTCTCGAAAAACTAAGGTGACAATATACAAGACCTTATTATCCCGATCCTGGCTTATGGTGCAGAGACATGAACCTTATCGAAAGCGGCTGAGGAGGCCCTTGGTCGCTTTGAGAGAAAAATTCTGTGTACGATTTTTGGCCCGATCTGCATAAATGGGGATTGGAGGGGAAAACTTAATAGTAAATTGTACGTGAACGTAGCACGACATCTACGGATCCAACTCCTAAGATATCCAGGTTATGTAGAGCGCATTGAAACCACAGCTCCGGCCCGGAAGGTCTTTAAATTCAACACGGAGGGGCGACGCGGTCGCGGACGGCCGAATTTAAAGTGGCGCATGCACGTGGAAGAGGACTTCCACCCCGCTAGGCGTGCGGCACTGGAGATCGCTGACGAAAGACCATGCCAGTTGGAGAGTTATTTAAAGGAGGCCCAGGTTCGCCATGAACTGTAGCGCCGAAGAAGAAAAAGAAGCATCCGTCGGATAGTTCCTACCCCTACGAAGCCTTTGTTAGTCCTTTGGCACCCCAGTTAGTCTTTCTTAGGAGGTCCTTAAAATATTCAAATTAAAAATGTCAGAAACTAGATTCGAAATATTTTACTACCCGAGTCACGGTATATTTAAGAACCTAGTTAAAGTAAGGCTATATATGTAATTAACATTCCACACTTATGTAGTCTCTCGATTATTTATTTTAAACAGGGCAATTAAGTTTAGGTTTAGCGTTTGGGATGCTAGATCATTGTAATCAACGTGCTGTAAAAATGAGTGTGTTGGTATCTGATGCCGGGAATTCCGTGATTGAATTGCAGCATAAACAATGTCATCGAATAAGTATATAAAATAGTATACCCCCTCCAACCTATGAGAAAAGCATCTCCAAATTCTCACCTCGGCATAGTAGATCTCATTCACTTATATAATACATTTGTTCATAAGTTTCATATAACGGTAATTTAGAGAGGCCAAGAAGTTTACATTGTATATACTATAAACAACGTCTCAAAACTCATTGAAATGAAAGAAAAAAGAAAACTACGGAACAGCAAGACAGAACAATTCAGGGTCTTCCAAAATGAGGTCGTGGGACACGAGTCGTCGCAACCAAATTCCGGGATTTTTAAACACAACAAGCAAATTAAGTTTGTCGCAAAATTTTATCACCGACCTTCACAATAGTCCTCTTTAATTCTACATAATGATTCCGACATTGATCCCACGATTCGAAGCACCCTTAAAAATCGTCCGTTCAAAACCCATGGTTACAGCCTTTTCGTCCTTCTTTCATCATGGTCTTGGATGAGCTCCCTTGAAGTGTAATTTCATCTTGGGGAAGAAAAAAAAATTCACAGGGGACATTGTCAAGGCTATAGGGTGGAATGGTCTTGCTCGCCAAAAACTTTTGCACTCTCCGTACACCATCTTTAATTTTCGGACGAATCAATAAATGATACCAAATTTTCTAGTCCTCCTGTAAATCAACTTACTCAACACATATCATGGAAGCAATACGCGCAAGAGTTTTGCTAAGAGCTTGAAGAGTCCAGGAATAATAATTGAATAGCCTGGTCAACGATTTGAGTTCATTAACGTCTATGTCCGCAAAAGATTTCTATTTACATTTTTACTAAATAAAGAAAACATTTTCTGATACGATTTTGGGGCACTTTTTATGATCAATGAGATCGACGAACGTGTGGCTATAGTAATTGTTTGTCGTACGTATTCAAAGTTGCTTATGTATATTGATATGATACAGCCGTAACCATTAAACTTTCAAGACATCATAATATAAAGCTTACTTCAAAAGCATTGTTTTTAAAGACCTCGAAACCGTGCCTGAATTACTAAAACCTCATGGATAAAAACATTCACGTTTAAATTGAGTGTATTCATCATTGCTAAGGTTATTTATATCGATCGAACAATACAATGACCCACAAGTCCTCATTATATAAAGCTTCCTTCCACGACTTGCTCATTTCTAAATAGCTATTTAACAGACAGTTTCATTTCCTTAATTAAAATACGGCATCTGTCCAATGGAAAGATAACTAAGCACTTAACGAGATGTCATCTTCCCAGAATTTCGATTTTCTACGACACTCAAGAGCGTCTAGACCGCCATACACGTCCCATATAATCAGCTTTCCATTTGTTCTGCCACCATACATACATATGACATTTAACCTCCGAAGACGATTCCTCATCGCACAAAAGGTCTCCGTAATTATTAATAAAATATTTTCTCGAATTGCCCCCATCCCCACTGTACAGTGGTATTTCACCATTTCGTACCGACATCACCTACATCCGTCTTGATAAAAGCAAGCAAACCACAACACAATATGTGGAACAACCGAAGCTTAAATGGGTCAATCATTAGAGAACGACTTGTATCTGGGAGGGCGATGATTCTATTTTGATGCACATACATATGTATCTGTATATATGTCCATCTGGACAAATGGGCTGAGAATGACCTATAGACGGTGGCATATATTTAATAGGTAGAACGAAACGTTTTACGGAAATGTAATCCAATGTCGTAGCCAAGTAACTTGATCTAGAAGCACAATGGGAGGGAGCGGACAAGGTTAGGGCGTTGTGTGGAGCATGCCAATCGATAAGAACTCAATTTTCTTTTATTCATAAATGAATGTGCCAGCTAGAGCGCGCAAACTTTTTCCATTTAGTCTCCTCACATGGCAATATGGGCGTATAAAGGGGATTTGAAGTCACCATCTTTACATTCGAACGCAGAGGGAGGCTTTTTGATAGAGGTAGAGGCATTGAGGAACTTTCTTGACAATAATGAAATTATCCTTAGTAAAACTAATATCCCTTGGCATGTATGAGTCCGTTCGTCCGTGCTCGTTTTGTTCGTTAATTTGCTCCTTTGACTTCTGGGCCCTATGAGTGGGAATATGTGTTCCATTCGATACGATGTCTGACGCTGACATGAAGTGATAAGGTGTTGAAAGGCATTTCACATACTTGTACCCCAGATGAGTCAAGGAACAACAGTGACGGGCGGAAGAGGCACTAATGCTTTGGGATTAGTTTGGATGGCAAAGGTCAGGTGTGTTCCTACCTATTCTATTTTTATTTGTGTTTTGCTTCTTGGTGTTGATTTTTCGTTTGGACAATTTGAAAAGGATATTACACGATCCTGTTTAATTCGTTTCACGAAAGGCAAAGTTATTTAGCATCTACATCGGACCACAACAACTTCCACCGGCCAGTTATGAAACAACTTTTACTTCTGTTCCCCATTGGCGCATGTAAGCATAAGCCGCGCAAACCAACAGTTGTTGTTTTTGTTTCCATAATTTTTGTTGTCCATAATCCAAAACTTTTGGATATAATTTATCACTTAATCATGGAAAAGCAACCAATGTTGGTGGGGTGGAAAAAACAAAGGAAAAAATCTCAGAAAACCGAGGCAGTTGAAACGGATGAATGCGGTTCGAAAGTCGAGTGTTTTGGGTAGAAAAGTTGAATTATCCAGATATCCTGATGCTCATACACGTACATTACATATACGTATTTCCGTTCCCGAGTGGAGGTGGTATTACGATTAATTTATTAAACAAGTGGTCACTTTAACAGTTTTTCATACCCACACCCAACGCTCGACTGGTGTGTATAATTAATTCGATGAAGGCACGTTTGCATAGCTTGATATGCAGGCTTTTCGGATACGTTTGGTTAGTCCTGTGAGTGTATTTAGGCGTTTTTTGTTTGCTTCCTTTTTTTGATATTTTTATGTGGGATTTTCCTGGGTTTTTGTTGAAAGTTTTAAGTGAAATGTGGTGACGGCGGTGGATGTAGTTAATTAACTTGACCCGTAATTAGTTTGAAATTAAATAAACGGCAAAACCATTGGGACCATTTGAGGCTTAATTCGTTTAATTTTAACCACTTTTGTATATGAGTAGTCCAGAGATTTTGATACCGTACGGAGATGGGTGGATGACGTTTGAAATGGGTTCGAATGGAAAACTCTTTGTGTTGCAGGTATCCATTATCCTCGAGAATAAGTGTCTATTATCACGTTTTAAAAGGCCCGCACGTATAGGGGCTTTACGGCTAATTCTCGTATAGCAGTGGATCCATTAATACCAGTTAACCAGAGGTTGTGGGATCATATCTGTTGGAATATGGCATTTTCATGTATAGCTTTGCCTCTGTATGGAAAACCTGAAGGAGGACATATTTACGCATTATTGCTGATTCCAATGATCAGAAAACCTGAAAAGAACGAGGGAGGATTAAAAGGCTTTTCTGGCGACCTTGTAAGAATAACATGACTGCTGCAAGGCACTAGAATTTTCAATTCATACGAAACTTGATTTTTGCGAATTTTTCCGTTGTGCCGTGGCGCGGACTCACGATGAGCGAGTTCGGATCCCGATAACACCAACGCCATCGAACTTTTATTTCGCGACGTTCTCCCTCGGCAGGTTACCTCCTGTAGTATATTTGCCATGAAAAAGCTTCTCGAATCACGCCGTTCGGAATCGGCATTCAACTGTAGATCCCTTTCACCGGTGTAAAAAAATAAATCGTACACAACATGGGTGATTGAGAGTAGCTTGGGTCTGGCCCTCCATGGGCTGTAACGCTACCAAAGCAAAACAAACTAGGAATTCAAACAAGTGTTCTCCTATTCGCCCTCGATGTATGTATGTATATCCATTTCATATCCCTCTGTTCTAGCTAAAAAGGGATTAAACTTTTCCCATCTAATCATATCTCAAATCACTAAAACTTCAACTTCATACATGCATTTCTAAATCTACTTCGCATAAGTCATATGCCGAAAAGTACCGTGAGAGCTTTGCATCCGAGCCAATATACCAGCCTGCTCAGAGTCTATTCCTTAAAGTTCTCATTAAAATTCAATTAAATAGCAACAGATTCCGAAATTGAGTCTCACATTCAGGGAAACCCCCTCCAACCGTCACACCGCACCCACTGCGGTTGGTATTCAAAGTTTTCTACTCCATGTCAACAGCAGTTGGATTTCCTTCCATTCCGATGCAGTTTTCCAATGGGAAGCGATCAAACAAACATCCTTCGCCTGGTACCATTGCATTTTGCACATTCGTTCTCTCTTGTGACAAAACCAAATCGCATTCCTTCGTTCTCAGGACGGGTGCTCCGGTATTTGTATTCCTTCCCATATCCTGTCCACAGTGCTATAGTCTCAGTTGTCTTTGTTGTGTTCGGTCTCTTATTGTGTCTGTGTGTTATGCTCTTGATAATGTTCGATTGTGAGCTCCTTTATCTATTTTCTGACGTACGATAAGGTATACCGAATCCAATGGCAATATTTCCTTCCAAACCAACACCCTTGCCTCGAAACCATTAACAACATCCCCATCATCACCTAATTGGAGGGTTGAGGCAGGAAAATACCATTCACTCGCTATGGAATACTCGTACATTTTTCCCGACTATGAGTAATGCCCAAGTTCACTCTTTGTCTAAATTGCTCATCCGATCACAGACAATAGGTACATTCGATCCCCTTTTATATGCTACGGCACACGGGAAACCGAAGGACCATCAAGCTATCGATGGAAAAAGCCGTTCCCCGATACTTTTAAAAATAGATTTGCGAGTGTTTTCGAGTTATCGTTTCGAATTATTACCAATTTATGCCTGCATGAATGCACTTTAAGTCGACAGAACCAAAAGATAGCAAGCAAAACAGTCGTGGATTGAGGGAAGCCAACCACAATTTAGGACAGCGGACATTCTTATATGCAGCAGATGATACTGTTCGCTCTGTCCAACATTGAATATTGAGGTACATTCTCCGGGTATCTCAAAGTCAATGAGCCGCATTATTTGTCCATTAGTATTGATTTATATTTGCGATTGGGCTAATGGAAAACGGGGGGCGGCTTAGGTTATGCCTATGCTTAATAGCGTTTTCGGACTCTCAATAGGGATGCTGTGGATTGTGTGTCTAATTATAGAGGCAACAGTAATCGATAAATCTATTTTTGTCGCAAGACTTCCACCGGATACAGTCTATGGGGGATGTTATTTACGGATAGTCTGTCAGTATAGAGGATGTTGACTTATTCAAGACACTTATTCTATGATTTCCTGGTTTATTACTTGCTTCTCCTTATTAAATGTTAGTTTTGTTAGATGGAGGAATACATTTTTTTCCCTAATTAAAGGTAAAAATCTGTTTGCGTATTGAGGGAAATATATGTATCCTGCGGATGTCGGCCTGTTATACAGAGACGTTAAACCATAATGGCTCTTATAATCTTTTAGAATTATACGATCAAAATGGATGTACTTTAAGCAAATGGCAATGGACACAGGGACATAAATAAGTTTGTACACTATTCAAATATCCCAAATTACCAGGTTCTAATATAACTGTTACGCGTTTTTTGGGGTTATTTTCCAATTGCCAGCCCTAAAATGCATAAAATGAACTTAATACTGAAACTGTTATTGAAATTTGTATTTGAGATACATTGCTCACTCAATCTGCAAGTTTCATTGTGTTAACATCACTGTGAGCATTTTTGCACCAGCAGGTTGAAGAAGTCACATGACAGCGCATGTCTTTGCCGAAATCCGGTGAATGTTTCAAACGGTTCCGAAGTCCTAGAACCGAGTTGCACGGTGCATTGCGTATTTTTTAGCGTGGCGCGACACAACTGGATCAGTTTTCCCGGGATCACGAATTCGGCCATCGCACCAAACAGTTCTTAACGATGAATGCTGTCGTATGCGGCTTTGAAATCAATGAAAAGGTGGCGTGTATCGATTCGAAACTCGTTGGTCTTTTCCAGGATTTGTCGAAGTGTGAACATTTTGTCTTTAGTCGATTTGCCGGGCCGGAAGTCGCACTAGTAGCTGCCGATTGCTGCGGTGCAAAATGGCTGTAGATGTTCACACAATACGCTGGACAGGATCTTGTATGCGACATTGAGCAGGGACATACGTCTGTCTATAGTTCTTGCAAAGGTAGGATCGCCTTTCTTGTGGATGGGGCAAATAGAGCTGGCATTCCAGTCGTCGGGCATGCTTTCATCTTCCCAAATTCTGCAGATGATCTGGTATATGCTCCCTACCAGAACGTCGTCACCAGCCTGTGGCCTTGTTGTTCTTCAGCTTCTGAATAGCTGTGCCGACTTCTTCGATGCTGGGTGGGAGGACTACTTCAGCGGCTGGAGTTGGGATTTCCTCGGTCCCTACCACTCTCTCTTGGTCATGCTCGTTAAGCAGCTGCTGAAAATGCTGCTTAAATACATCCAATATTCTCTGCGGATCGGTGACAAGATTACACTCGCAGTTTCGAACGTCCTGGGGGCCCTTTTTGAAGCCTACTGCAAGGTCTTCGTCTTTCAAGTAAAAGGCTCGTGTTTTATACTTATCCCTAGACTCCTCGATATCCTTGAGCTGGGAGGCTACGAAGATTCTTTTCTCTTGTTGCAGTAGTTTTTTCTCCTCCCTTCTTCTGGGTCGGTACTCTTCTTGCGCTGCCCTGGTTTTCCTCTGCAGCGCCTTTTGGTACGCCTCGTCGGTTGCTGCCGTACCACGGGTTTCTTGTCGTGGTGGTAGGTACGCTAAGGTGGTTTCGGCTACTTCCTGAATAGCTGAGCGGCAATGCAGCCGCATATTATTGGCATTGCTGTTCGACGTAGGCATACCGTAAAGTTTTTCGCCCAGCTGCTCCCTGTAGACTATGGCAACCTCCGGTGTGCTCAGGCGCCCAATGTCGAACCCCCTCCTGATAGACTGGTGCAGCTTTCTGACATTGGGCAGTAGAACTCTGAATCTTGCTGCTACGAAGAAGTGGTCAGAGTCGACATTTGCCTCTCTGAATGTTCGCACATCCAGGATGTTTGACGAGTGTCTTGCGTCAGTGAGCACATGGTCGATGTGGTTGGCGGTTCGACCGTCCGTCGCCAAGTTGCTGTGTGGATTCGCTTGCGAGGGAATCTTGTGCTACTTATCACCGCATTACGAACTGTCGCAAAGTCCGTGAGTCGGAAGCCGTTATCTGTTGTTGTATCGTGGAGGCTGTGCTTTCCGATCACTCCGCCAAGGGTATTCTCATTACCGATTTTGGCGAGCGCACGATTTTAACATCGTACTCCGGACAATCTCCGTAGGCGTTGTCCAGGAGGTCATAGAAGTCCTCCTTGATAGGGTCTTCAGCCTCGTCGGTCGGAGCATGTGCACATATAAAGCTGATGTTATAAGATATGCCTCTGATGCGGATCACAGCCAGGGAATGACTTATAGGTTTAAAGTCAATGACCTTCGACCTTAACCGCTATCCCACGACAAATCCGCATCCCAGTAAGTGCAATCTTTTGTGACAGCTGTAGTAAATGTCGCAATTTTTCTTCCTCATGATGCCGTTCCCTCTCCAGCGTATTTCCTGGACCGCAGTAATATCCGCCTTCTACTGCCTGAGTATTCTTTCTAGTTTATGAGCAGCTCCGGGAGTGTACAGGGTTCCGACATTCCAGGAGCATACTCACAAATCGTGTTCCTTTTTCGTGCGTTGTCGTCGCCGAGTATCCGTCCGTGTATCCGATGCATCTTGCTCATTCATAATTTTTATGTTTTTTACGTGGGCGGATTGTTAGCCCGCCGCACAACCGCCATTCTATTCGGGGTTTTGTCGCTGCATACGTTTGTTCACCTCCCAACGGTTGTTGAAGAGGCTATCCAGAGAGCGCCGCGAGGAGGCCGTATGTCAATTTGACCCGGGGCTTTTAAACAGGGATCGTTGCTGGCATCTCGCCAGGTTGAGAACGATCAACAACTACCCTGTACTTCAGAGCCCATGCCAATGCTAAGTCTGCTAAGTCTTATTAATCGGAGAGGTCTGCATTTCCATCAGGGTAACGCTCGCTCTAATACAGTTGGGCAACCTGCATACGGTTACAGGAGTTTCCTTAATTGTGACGGCCTTCTAAGTCTTAAAAACGTACCTCTCTCACCCTATTTGCCTCTCTATAGCTCAGGTCATAACGCCCATTCTCTTCTGGTTTGATGCTCTGTTCTGCGTGAGGAATATAACATCCATGCCAAAAAGTATGGTGTTTGTAATCATATTAGAAGTGGCATCCATGTTGCTATCAAGGAAAAATAACGATCAAAGGCTTCAACTGATCGTTGAAGGAGCTGTAGTTGAATCTATCCCAAGTGGCTCACCGTCTTTTTGGAAGTTTTTCTTTAACTGTGTGGCTCAAGAACAGGACATTTACTGACAGCGGTTGGACGAGCATAAAGGCGGACAACACGCCACCAGTGCATTTATTTGGTGTGGAAGGTAAGAAACAAATCCAGAGCGTCAATCCATTTACTAGCTAAGTTAATTTTTTTGTCTCGACGAAGATCTCAATATACCTTCTTTGGAGTGATATTTGTCCAGAATATCGATGAAACACAAACCCCTTCAGAATATTTCCAAATGGATGTATTTTCGAGTCTATCTCTAGACTTAAGTACGAGTACAAACCATCGAACTTCACTACCTCCAATTTTCGACTATGAATCACCAATTTATTATTTCCTCCAGCAAACTAAATTCGGATATTTGCTTTTCCGCATACGACCACGTCCTTCTCTGTTAGTAGTAGAAGAGACATGTACATACGTTGTAGCGATTGTAGCAATTTTTTCACGCTTCTATTTAGGGACACATTTGTTACCCTAGACCGACCTCCGGCAATTAGCACAATTCTTCATAAATATTTGAACCCCTGTATGACATGCAATGTCTCTAAAAAAGAAAACGGCTGAAATGACCCATATAGACGTGCAATACATGCGTCAATTAACAGATGAGACTTTAATCCCAGCTAGGTAAAGAAGACAACGCTGAACAAGAGGTCATTAGGCTAAGTGAAGTAAGTCTTCGAACCTAAAAGGCAAACAGTTCTGAGAAAAATCCGCTGGTGCAGATGTCAACTTCTGAAGAGGTGTTCTCCCACGCTGGCAAAACCGCTCTTTCCGAGTAGGTGGAAAACAGCATTTGTACAGCCTATCCCCAAAAAAGGTGAATTTTCTTCTCCCTCCATCCACCAACCCATTGCATTAGCGTCACTTCTCTCCAAGGTCATGGGAACGCTGATCAACCGTCAGTTGAAACTCCTCAATGGCAGACAGTTTGGTTTTTGTTTGCAATATATCCCCTGGTGGTTTGATGGCATGACTTACCGGAAAGTAGAATCAAAGTTTACACAATTCTGGCGAAAGCAAGATTGTTGCTTATTTCAAAGGCATTTTACAGAGTTTGGGATCAGACTCTTTTGTCGAAAATGGGTGCCTTTGGGATCGACTGGGTGCTTTGGGATCGATTGTTTTTGACGAATTCATGTCAGACATCCACAGGATCTTTCATTAAGCGTTCCCTATCTCTAAATTAAAATGAGACAAAGTGTGTATGAGATATCATCTACATTTTTTCCTCGTTTGAAAGGCCTATCGATGCCATTAACATCGTTTAAATGTCTGCAGCGGCTTTCCTGGGAGGCGCGTCCAAAATGTCAAATTTTCCACGACTGTGGCGCATAGATCGGGCTGAATTTGTGGCTTACGCGTATAGATCTGTGACTTCAGAAAGCCCCATAAGTCTACTGGGTCAAATCGCACGATCTCGGTGGCCAGTTCATATCACCCCCATGTGAAATAACCATGCCCTCGAATCTCTCGTGGAGAATTACCAATGTGGCATGAACAGTTGACCAAGTAGCGCCGTCCTGTTAAAACCACATGTCATTGGTGTCCATTTCATCGGATTCATGCCGAAAAAAGTATCATAATACTAGCTGCTCACGGTGATGGCTTGGCCAACGTCGTTCTCAAAGAAATATGGACCTATGACGCCTCCAGCTAAAAATCCACACCAAGCAGTGACGTTTTCGGGATACATTGGACGACGCTCTTGGATCTCATGTGGATTGGTATAGTCCGAAATTCGACAATTTTGTTTGTTGACGTACCCATTCATTTAGAAATGGGCCCCATCGCTGAAGATGAGTTTTCGATAAAAACTAGGGTCAGTTTCCAGCTGTCCCGGAGCCTATTCAGTGGACACACGTCGTTGTCTATGGTCCTTCACTTTCAGCTCCTGAGTGTGTGGAATTTTGTAGGAGTGCAGAACCAAGTCGCGATGCAAACTTCGTTGTGGTCTGCGAAAGGCAGAGTTCTTGTAAACGATCCGAATTCCACTGCCTCGGTTTCTCCTGCACACTCTCACGGATAGCGCCGATGTTTTCGGCAGATCCTGCGTTTCGTCGACGTACGTGTGTTGGTTTATTGTTTACTGAACCAATGGACTCAAACTTATCGACCACATTGCCAGTAGTCCTCTCGCTTGGACGATTATGGCGACCGTAAAATCGGCGAAGTGCGCGGAACATTGGCGGAGCAGAATACCCATTTTGATAAAACAGTTTCTTAATTTACATAAGTTGTTGAGCGCTATGTTCGTCCATGGTGAGTTTGCCAAACAGACTGACCAAACAGTCAATTTAACGGATGTATCTTCAGCGATATGGCCGCTATCAATTGTCACAATTTGGAAGTCCCTATTGGAAGGCCCATTATATTTCAAATGTTGGTGTTCCTTACGAAGGTTCGTACATCTAAAATGCTGGAGGAGTGTCTGGCATTGATCGTGATGTGATCAATCTGGTTGCTGGTCAATTTATTAGGAGACTTCTAGGCACCCTTGTACATAGATGTTGAGGTGCGGGAATCGTGTGCCATAGATCAAAGAGGTTCATTCCTCTATCGAGGTGAGCTCCAGCTTAAAACATCATTCATTTGTGACTATTTCTCAACCCTGTACTTATAAGGTGATTGGGTCTTTGAAATGCTTTTTCACACCCGGAAGCATTAAAATGGCAAGGATTAAAGTACCAATACGTCCGAGAGATAATTTAATTCGGTTAACACATAAAAATTACCCAGCTCTCCCCAAGCATACAGGATATACATATGTACATATGTAAGACACCCGCTCCACCATCTGAGCTACATAAGTTCTGTCATAAAAAAAAAATGATAAATCCGATCGATTCAGAGAACTACTAGTAGAAGTGTGCTTTCTAAGAGGATTCCACAGTCGTTCGGTCTAACTGCAGCGATTTATTATACACCCACATTCCACTCGCCTCTTTTATGACAACAAAACTAATTTTAATTTCAATTCATTTGTGTTTTCTCGTTGTCGTTTCAGAAGCAGCAGCGGCATCAGAGGTGGTCGTAGTAGAAACAGACGGAATTTGCTGGGTTCACTTCATTAGGGAGTTGAGAATAAATGGAAATCCAAAAACTCTCGTCGTCAGGATAACAACATCACAAGAGCGGGCGTTCCCTCCCTTCACAACACAACGCTCAGCCATCGGCGAGGGAAATAAGTTCGTTGCTGCTAAGTAGATATCTAGGACGACAACGGACAACAAACGCAATAAATACTGCTCCTGACATCCTTCCAAATGTTCCATAAAGGACTGCTTTACGAAATCTGTTAATTTCGCAGAATAAGGACTGTGTTTATGGAATGACTCTGGGTTATATATATACGCGAAGCGGTATGCCATGGACACTATGTACTACTAGTTTCGACCGTGTGATCAAGTCAACGCCTCGGAAATACTCCAAAAAGACAATCGGGGAGACGAAGACGAACAGAAAAAAATGCTCGCACAACGCTATGTAGTGCAGGAGGCTATAAGCAACAATCGTCCCTTATACACACCCATCCACGTATGCAGATAGCTTGCGGGTGCGGCTGAAACGGAAGTCCGAGTATATTCCCCCAACGGAAACGTAGAAAAAGGGGAAGGAATAGGACTAATTGGTAATTGAAAATCAAACAAGAGTAACCGACTAACCATCCCACATCTTGTGGACACGTGTATCGTCACAAACATTAAGTATGGCGTTCGATCTGAACGGAAACGACGACATACAACTGGATGATGTGAATTCAACTGGTACGACATCGATGACGAGCATGAGCGGTACTGGTGGCAACGACACGGCTAGTAGTGGTACAATAGCCCTCTCCACTCCCCAAGACTACTTCAAGTTATATGAAGACTTTTCTCCATGGAACCAGACAACAATCGTAGCAACATCGATGACGATGACGACGACCACCACAACAACAGCAGCAAATTTAAGCTCAACATCCTCTTCATGGTCATCCTGGCTGTCAACATTGTCATCGGTGAGTAGCACCTTTAGTGGGTTATTCGAGGACAACAACGCAAACTCAAGCAGTACGTATGGTGGCGGCATCATCATCTCCAATAACTCGATGAACGGTAGTAGCTTTAGTAGCCCGCCCGTCGGTTACACTTCACTCTTCGATAGACAGGATATTGAACTGCTCGAGATTGCCGGTGACGGTGGCGGCGGTGGTGGCAATAACTACGGCGAGGACATCGCTTTGATCGATAGCGCGGAAACGGCGGTAGTGGACAGTGAAGCTGATTATGCAGCGGGATTCATTGGCTCGAACGGTATCGCGGCGGGCATAAGCGAATCGGTATCGGTATTGAATCGGAACGAAAATGTATCGTCACCATTCTATCGGACAGCTAATGATGTTGTGACGGGTGTGAATGACGCAAGTGGAACTGGTAGTGCGGCTAGTGCGGATGGCCTTAGTGCGAACGGCGGCGGTAGTACCTTTATGTTATTATTGGAGGATTTCGGCGAGTACTTCTATAACTACAACGGAAGCACGGTTTCGGGTACAACAATGAGTAGCGGTATTAATTTTACAGAGTACGATTATCGAACTAATTGCACGGGCAACGGAACGTGTGCCGACTTCACTGAAGGTAAGTGTGAATTTAATTTAATTCTTTTCCGATCTACACAAGTATGTACGTAATCTACATGCGAACATAGCCGAGGATCTTTCATTTATTTATTAGCGATTGTTTACATTTTCATTCTCGTACCATGGTCCCGAGTTGATTCAATTGACAGCATGATTCAAAGAGTGTTAAAGAAGAGGAGAAATTGATTACATATTTATACTATCGCGGAATCCATGAAACGTTCATTAAGCGAACTCATTCGTCCACGAGTGCCACACCTTGACGGTGTGCATACAACCATTGCTTTCCTACATACTTCGAATATATTGGTCGGTGTCATGTCTAGAGATTGACATTCGTTAAAGAGGCCCGTTTTATTAGAGATCTGACCCAATACCCTTAAGCTTCAAAGGCAAGAATAATTGATTGAATTTCGATCGAAAAACTTAGCGAGTTGTGTACCAGTGGACATGTGCTGTAGTAGAGATAGATAGATAGACTTTATTTCTTATTTTAATAAACATTAGAAGTTATCACACATTTTACAGTACAGAGATTTGATAGTATAGTATCATTTCTTCTGTGATATTTATTGAAGATAGTCAAAAATTTAAATAATAATACACGATAATAAATAAATTGGAGGAAAAATACAGATAAAAACCCCCATATGTGCTGTAGTAGGTACTGTCGAACAAATCTAATTGAAAGCTTTCCTGATTCTAGAAGGATTATATATATAAATAATCTTGCAGAAATTCAATATAATGCGCGGCTTTGGTTCTGTTGGAAAAAATTAAGTTTAAAAAATGAATGTGGACAACACAGTAAGTACCTGGCATGGATATAAACCCACGTGTACTTTCAAATTTACTTTCTCGTTATAATCAACCACCTTGAATAGTGTTCTTAAAAATTGGATACTAAGGAGCTTGGAAAAGCGAAGTACCACTGCGTAAGCTTCTTCACCTTTCCTACTCTTCTGGGCTCTATCCGAGCGATTATTCTCTCTCCAACCACCGACCCATTGCACTAACCTCCCTTCTTTCCAAGGTTATGGAAACCTTGATAAATTGTCAGCTAATGAAATATCTCGAGTCACAGAAGCTCCTTAATGACCGACAGTATTAAGCAGCAACAGATCCACTGGTGATTTGATGGCATATCTCACCGAGAAGCGTTATCGTTCGCTCCACCAGGCAGGTGAGAGCAAAATAGTTGAATTTGATATTTCGAAAGCATTTGAAGCTCTTTTGTCGGAAATGCGTGCATCGAGATCGATGACTTCCTTATTCTATGGAATATCTACCTTTCGAAACGTTCAATTCAAGTTGTCTTGGACGGATTCATGTCTGATACTCACTTTGTAAATGCTGGTGTTTCCCAGGGCTCCGTTTTGTTTTCGACAATATTCCTCATTTTCATAAATGATCACTTGTCTGTTACTTCTAATCCAATTCCTTCCTTCGCTCACAACAGTACCCTCAGCTCCTCATATTCGTTCACTTCTTTACAACCCTGCACTTCGGCTGTAGATAATAAGCGGCAGCGTATGTTACTTACTTACTTAGGTGGCGCTACAGTTCGGGGTGAAACTGGTCCTCAACCAACAAGCCTTTCCAGCTAGCATGATTTTTTGCCAGCTGTTTCCGGTGTCGCACCACCAGTTGGTTAAGGTCCCTTTCCACCTGGGTGCACCACCTTAGATGCGGCCGTCAGACGTCTGCAACGTCTTCCTTCCGGGTTGTAGTTGAAGACTTTTCAGGCCGGAGCTGTGCCCATTCGCTCTACATGGTCTAGCCATCATAGACGTTAGATCCGTAAACATACTAGGCCGATGTCGCTGTACAGTCTGTTCGTTCTGTTCGTGGTTGAATCTTCTCCTTCACTTTCCGTCAACACAAATGGGACCGAAGGTTGTAGGCAGAGTTTTCTTCTCGAAGCGACCAAGGGCCTCTTCATCCATTTTTGATAAGGTCCAAGCCTCTGCGCCATAGAGAAGTACAAGGATGATTAAGATTTTATAGAGAACCACATTCGTTTTCCGAGAGAGGGTTCTAACACTCAATTGCCTCTTGAGCCCGAAGAAACAGCGGTTGGCAAGAGTTATTCTCAGTCTAATCTCAGCGGTGGTGTCGTTGGCGCTGGTTACCAGTCGTTAAAGCGTAACACTGACGCAAGGCGTTCATTCGTCCTAAGTTGGTGTTCAACGCTGATGTCTGGTCTGGGTCATCTCAGACCTCACTGCACTTTCTGGACAGATTACAATACTCATATGAGATTCTAGCATCACAAGTTCATTACACTCGTTGAATCATCGCAGGAATGTCTCCTGCCTTTCGTTTTTTTATCGTTTCTTTTGTCTTTAAGTGGTCTGATGGAATAGCCAGTTGCATTCCACCCCTTAAAAACGTTTCCCAAAATGCTCACGAATTCACTTTGAAGCCCGTGTTCGATTTCCACGAATATGAATAATGTCAACAGGCACCTCCTCTCTCTCTGCCTGTTACCTTCTGCTCGCAAAACGTCTCGCTGAAGTTATAAGGCCTTGGCCTTGAGCGCGCGTAAAACTATAAAAAAAAACAAAAACAAAAAATAGTGTCCAAAATAGTGAGTTGTTGTAAAGTACCAGTACTCTTCAATTAACATTGTTATTTCTAATACCAGGTGTGGCAATTAAGTTCCGGGAATTTGGCCTTAATTCGGGAACACGCAACACTGCGTCGTTCGTCAATATCTGGCTAGAAATGGCTGAAGTACAGCACAGTTTGCATATTGTGCATTAGGATCAATGCATTTTTCACTTCGATTGAGGTACTTTCACAAAAACATTTAAACTAAAAGCGTCAAAAGCTTCTTCATGCTCGCCTTCAAAGTACTTTACGGTTGACTGTTGATTAGTTTTGCGTTCATCTGCTTAGGATCCATAATTCTGCAACTTTTACGAACGTACAAACGTATCTTGAAGCACCACCTCAAAACGTATGGAGACAAACAACCAAATAGACACTATTTATGCTGATTTTGGCAAAGCTTTCGATTCTGTACATCACACTCGACTAATCCTTTGGTCTTCATTCGCAATTCCTTCGCTGGTCATCCTCCTTCGTTCGCGGCTGAACTCAACTGGTCAAAATCGGTAACTCTATTTCTAAAGAAATAACTTGCGTCACTGGAGTTCCACAAGGGAGCCATCTAGGCCCACTGCATTTCGTCATCTTTATTCATGACATTGTCCAAGTGGTGAATTATGGACGGTGTATATTGTTTGCCGATGACCTAAAACTATTTAAAGCCGTTAGGAATATTACTGATAACCAACTGCTGCAATCAGACATAATTAGAATCTCGGAATGGTGTAATGCCTTAAAGTTGAATATAAGCAAATGCAACTGCACATCCTTTTCCAAATCCCTCTCCATAATCGACTTTGAATAGTCCTCAAATACTCCTCTTTGAGGACTCTATGCCCCTGCAAGGCCTTTGAGAATAAGATATCTTCTTTCTGTCGGCTATCATAGGACTAATAAGGGTACAAACGAACCTCTTACACTAACTGTTAAAGTCTTTAATGAAATCCTCATTCTTTTGGACATTCATTTAGATCGAGGCCAATTTAAAAAATCTAACTATAAGTCTATTTCTCAGTTACCCGATTAATTATTACATACATACAAAAGTATATACCATTATCTCTTAGCACTAAAGTGATTGTAGATAAAAAAAAAATAAATATCACGGTACGTTAGATGACGATCTTGCAAATTACACAACCAGGTTTGGATGACAATCACAACGTTCATCCTGTCGGAAAGCCGATGGTAGCAAACGTTTCTGGTTATTAGTCAAAAACAATAAAAAATCGTCTTCGTCGTCTACACCAGCTGTCACATCATTAGACTAAGCTAATTTTCCTGCTGCCCACATTGCAGCCAGTTCGCAGCTTCCAGCTTGCACTTTGACTTCGCCTGTCCTAGAGCGCGTCAATTCCACCATGGGGCGTATTTACTTTCGTACACAAGGGTTCGCAAAAATCTCGACATACAAAATCCACTGCACCAGCTGGCATTCCCCCAATAGCTTGGGAGAGCTGTTCTTCTACGCTGGCGGAACAATCGCGTAAGCTTTTTTACCATTCCTACTCGTTGGTGCTCTTTATGAGTAGGTGGGTAATAGCATTTGAGAGCACCGTGGCGTGGTGGGTAGTGTGTTGGCCTCTAACGCCGGTGACACGGGATCGAATCCCGACACAGCCATGTCATCGAACATGTTTTCACGGTTTTTCTCCTCAGCGGGGTTCTGACAAACCCCCCGGTAGTAAGATTGTCATGAAAAGCTTCTCAAAAATTCGCCGTTCGGAACCGGCAATAAACTGTAGGGCCTTTCACCTATGGGAAAATAAAATCACATACCACACGGGGGAAATTAGGAAAAGCTCAACTTTGGTCCTTCATGGACTGTAACGCCAACACACATACATACATATGTACAAACATACATATGTAATAGCATTTGTTAAGCCTATTTCTAAAAAACGCTAGTCGTCTTCCCCTTCAACTAACGACCCAATTCCATAACGTTACTTCTCTCATGACCTCGGAAACGCCAATCAACCGCTAGTTGATACTGCTCAATGACCGACAGTATGGTTTCCGCTGAAACAAGTTCACAGGTGATTTGATGGCATGTGTGTCTTACCGAAAAGTGAAATCGCTTCACGAAGCAAGTGAAAACAAAATAGTTGCACTGAATGTTTCAAAAGCATTTGACAAGGCCTTCGAATCATTCAATTCATGTTGTTTTAAACGGATTCAAGTCTAATATTCATTTTTTAAATGCTGAAGTTCCCCAGGGCTCCGTTCTGTCTCCCATACTCTTTCTCACTTCTATAAATAACCTCTTGTCTGTCGCTTCTAATCCCATCAATTTGTTCGGTGACGACAGTGTCCTCAGCTTCCCATGTTCGTTCACTACCTTACGATCCTGCTCTACGGCTGTAAATAGTGAGCGGCAGCGTAGTTAGGCTCATTTAATTCCAACGTCGACAGCATAGGACAAAATTAATAGAGTGGAATTGAATGCTTCTGCTTCTGCTATCGTGTATTATCCATGCATACCACCGACTCGTAGCCATTATCCATGAATAGCACTTGTATTTTAGAAAAGCTCTCCATCCTGGGTATGTGTGTCACTAGCAATCTTAGTTGGAATTACCACATATTCGGTATCGCCAAAAACTCCGCGAAATGCCTAAGCTTCTTATGCAGATGAGAGACATTTTTCTTATACTTGGATCTGGCTACAATCTACATGTCTGGTCTGAAACCCAATTGCACTTGCTAAACAGAATTTAAAATCGCATGGTGAAACTGAAAATAGGCCCCGGCATCACCCAATGCCTAAGCAACGAATCTAAATTCGTTGGGACATCACAGGAACGCCTCCTTAACCGAGCCACACGTCCATCGTTAGCCCTTCGATTCTTCTTCCTATATCACTGTATCGTCGACATAATAAGGTGATAAATCTTGAGTGTGCGCTTCTTCTTCTTAATGAGCGCTACAGTTCGGGGTGAGCCTGTGCCTCAACCAACATGCCCCTCCAACTAGCACGATCTTTTGCTAGCCTTTTCCATTGCCGCACACCCAGTTGCCTGAGGTCCCCTTCCACCTGTGTGCGCTATCTTAAGTGCGGCCGTCTTCTGCTTCTTCGTCCCTCGGGGTTGGATTCAAAGACTCTCCGGGCTGGAGCTGTGTGGTCCATCTTAGGCGTTGAATACGTTGACGCCTGACTAGACTCATGTCGCTGTACAGCCCGTAAGTTCGTGGTTGAATCTTTTCCTCCATCCCCCGTCTGCATTTATAGGCCCGAAAATCACGCGCAAAATCTTTCTCTCGAACCGACCAAAGGCCTCCTCATCCGCTTTTAATAGTGTCCATGCTTCTGCGCCGTACAACAAGACCGGGATGATAAGGGTCTTATACAGAGTCAACTTTGTCGTTCGGGAGAGGGCTCTATTTCTCAGTTGCCTCCTGAGCCCAAAGAAACAGCGATTGGCAAGAGTGATTCTGCGTTTGATTTCGGAACTCATGTCGTTGTTCCAGGTCACTGCAGAGCCAAGGTAGACGAAGTCCTTTACTACTTCGAACTTATATCTGCCAATAGAAACGTTCTGGCCAAAACGTCGGTGGTGAGCGTCCTTTTTTGATGACAGCATATATTTAGTTTTGCCCTCGTTTACCGCCAGACCAACTTTCGCCACCTTGATCTCAATACTCGCAAACGCCTCATTGACATCTCGCTGTGATCTACCTATTATGCCAATATCGTCGGCGTATGCAAGGAGTTGCGAGGGTTTGAAATAGATTGTGCCTCTTGTATTGGCCAGTGATTTTTGCACAATCCTTTCCAATATGATGTTGAAGAAATTACACGATAGCGCATCGTCCTGCCTACATCCTTTTTGACATCAAAACTATCCGTAAGGTGTTCACCGATTCGGATGGAGCAGCGAGCATTCTCCAAAGTCATCCTGCAAAGTCTGATGAGTTTAGCAGGTATGGCAAAGTTAGACATAGCGTTGTATAGCTTGTCTCTAATTACGCTGTCGTATGCGGCTTTGAAGTCGACAAATAGGTGGTGAGTGTCGACTTGAAATTCATTGGTCTTTTCCAGGATCTGCCGTAGTGTGAAGATTTGCTCGATGGTGGACTTCCCTGGCCTGAATCCGCACTGATAAGGACCTATCAGCTTATTTACAAAAGGCTTCAGGTGTTCACACAAAACGGCAGAGAAGATTTTGTAGGCGATGTTAAGGAGACTTATTCCTCTATAGTTGGCGCAATCAGAGGGGTCTCCTTTCTTATAAAAAAGATACCAAAACTCCAAGCGAGTTGATACGAATATGTATTAACTTGCATCGCTTGAAAAACTTAGTTTTCGGCGCATGACCTCATTATAAGTAGATTCTTATACCACGGGCTGTAGCACCCTTTTTTTGACGCGCACTTGGGTTCCAGAATGAAGTACGGCTCTATTTTAAGCATGCCCATGCATACCCAGGACCAAACTTGGCCTTGGACACAGTATTTTTGGAAAGGGTGAAGTTATGCCTATGAGCACATTGATCCAGTTTAGTTATCATGGCGAAATAGTCAACTCAAATGGTTTCTGGTATCACTTTTTATATATTTTTCTTCTCAGTTTAAGAGACCCAAAATGTTTTTGTGTTTGCATGGTGAAGATTTGATAGTCAGTCCATAATAAAGTAACGATTAAAGTAGTAGTAGTTGTTAAAAAAATTCGTATTGCTATGTGAGTAAGGAAGTGGTCAGGGAACGTTGAGAGAAATACTGAGCAATGTGTACCAGAAGGAAATGTAAGCAATAAGTTTTAGAGAAGTAGGTAATCAACTCATGTATCTATTGAATTAAAATGTCTTTTTTCTCTTTCTCTTTCAGTTGAGCACAACTACTGGGCGCTGATACTAATTTTATTTCCATTTCTAACACTATTCGGTAATGTTTTAGTTATACTATCAGTGTGCCGCGAACGTTCGCTACAAACCGTGACCAACTACTTTATAGTTTCACTAGCGATAGCCGATCTTCTAGTAGCTGTTGTGGTGATGCCGTTTGCTGTTTATGTGTTGGTAAGTACGATTAATTGTTTATTTATGTATTCAGTAAATTGTTATATAAGTTTCTAAAATACCACTTAAAACAGCAATAATTTCCATACTAGTAATTATTTCAATAAACGATTTCGCCGTTTCTTTTCGTATGGTCCTTTGACAAGTTGTTCGTTGTCTTCTCCTTTGTCTCGATACTTGTGGGTTCCAAGTCAAAGGAGCTTCAGTGATGTAGAGCTAAGAGATTCGGCACGCACAACTTCGGCCCCAAGGAGGTGCCACCGTGCGCGAGCAAAGACAGGACAGTCACAGTCACTTCGCAACATGCTGCACAGGAAGGCGCCTCACTAATGCCGAGCATGTAAAGATATTTGGCATAAGTGGAATAGGCCGTAATGATGCCCGTAAGTCTTCTGAAGTCAATTCTCTTTAAGGATAAGAAGAATGCTTGCGGATTTCTTGCAGACAACAGGGCGTATGCGCTTAGTCATCCTGCATCCTAGATATTCCCTCTATCTACGATTGTGTACATTCAAGACCCAATTGTTGATGTGGGTATTGAACGTAAAAGCAGGTGGATCTAAGGCGGGTTCAGGTACTCAGAAACTCTCCCCTGGGCCCATTCTGGCGAGTTTATCTTAGATCTCATTTCCTCGGATCTCAGAATGACCTGGGACCCAAGCAAAACTTAGTAAGTTTAGTCCACGTCGTTCAGGATGGCCTTAAGCTCATTCACTAACTTGGAGCTGGTCGACCCCAGCGCCGGAGCCCAGCCCAGACTTGGAGTCTTCTGTGAAAATGCAATCTTTTCCAGGTTCAGTGTGTGACCAGAGTCAATCCTGGCGCCATGTAAAGTTATAGCGTAATAGGATGACGGGTGTCATTGCATCAGAGAGCATATCCATGAAACACGGGTCCTAGGGTATTTTACTCGCAAGCGCACTGTCATTCCAATGCGAGTTGTACCAAAAACCATTTCTCTTGAGGCGAGGCATGGCTTTCAGTGCACACCCTCTGGTAAATATGGCAAGGGATGGAAGGTTTATCATAACATCTAGAGCAGCGCCCGGCGTGCTGGGGAAGGCCCCTGTGCAGCTGAGACAAACCGTTCTTTGAAGTTTGGTGAAAGAGGCTACGACGTGTTTGCGTTTTAGTCTGTTCCACCAGACAACCGATGCATATGAGATTATAGGTCTTATCATTGCCGTGTAGATCCAGAGGACCTTTGCCGGCGATAAACCCCATGTTTTGCCAAAAGCTCCTTTGCATTGCCAGAAAGCTGACAACGCTTTGGTGGTTTGTCACTCAACATGTTTTGACCAGAGAAGCTTATTATCTAAGATGACTCCTAGATACTTAGCCTCCTTGGATATCGGGATGGAAGTGCCTTTTAGTACCAGCTGAGTCATGTCAGTATTTTTCCTCCTTCTCGTAAAGAGAACGACATCGGTCTTAAGAGGATAGACTGACAACCCATTTCTGGTAAACCAATCTTCGATCACATTTAGCGCCGCCTGTGCTTTGAGACGGACAGTCGCCAAACATGAGCCGACAGAAAGAATGGCGACATCATCCGCATAGGCCTGGGCATAGATTCCGGGGGCATTGAGAGCATCAAGCAGAGAATCGACCACCATGCACCATAACAGTGGAGACAGGACGCCACCTTGAGGGCAGCCCCTGCTTACGCCGGATTTGACACACTGGTCGAGGCCTGCATAAGCGGTCAATGTCCTGTGCATGAGCATTACTTTGATCCAAAGGACCCCTGCTTCATCTGCGCCATGATGTCTGGCAGCGTTGCACATGCTGTCAAAAGTTGCGTTATCAAAAGCTCCCTCAATTTCGATGAAAATGCCCAGCGCGTACTCTTTCCTTTCGAGCGCGCATTCAATTCGCCCAACTAGGTTCTGAAGCGTAGTCTCGCAAGATATTCCGCGCTGGTACGCATGTTGCATCTCCGAAGGAGGGTGCATTTGAAGGGCAACTTTTCGCACGTGCAACTCTAGCAATCTCTCCACGCTTTTCAGCAGGAAGGATGTTAGACTAAAAGACGCATAGTGTCAGTAAATAAAGTAATGTAGTTATGATATGAGCTAGTTTTAGTCATTTTGTCTAGCGCGTAACATAGTTGCGGATCTATTGTGCCTGCTAGCCGATTAGACGAGGAGTCTCTCCACGCTTACGGATACGCTTTCTAAGACGGCAGAGAGTATGTGTTCCGCCGTCTCTTCGTCGTCGAGACAGAGCCGACGCTCAGTTTCAGACGAGGGGCTAATTTTGTTTAGATGATATCTCAGACCGTAGTGTCCTGTTAGACAGCTGACTAGTCTCTTGATATCCACCCTATTGAGATTGAGTTTATCACTAGAGTTTTTGTTCAGGGGTCGTATAAGTCGTTTACATTGACGGAGTCCTCAAACGCTGTTCCAAAAGGAAAGGTATTGCAATTTTTCCCACTTGTCGAAGAAGAAATTTAGCTTAGACCCGGGAGTGCCGCAGAATGGTTCCGGACCTGTATATTTATCGCTGGAATCTTTCCTGGCAAGTTGGTCGACAATTTCATTGCCCTTGATACTTTTATGTCCTGGCACTCACCAAAGTTTAACATTGTTTCTTTTGGCGAGGTCTTGTAGGGCGTCATGGCATTCCTTGACGGTTCTTGAGTTCGTGCTGTACGAACCCAGCTATAAGTTAGTAATAAATAAACTGAATTTCAAATGCAAAAGAGGTTGAGTGTATTTGCTTGTTGGTGGCTGCGGACATCGAGATTTGAACTCGGATCACTGGGTTGAGAGTCCAGTATGTTAACCATTGTGATGGATTCGATCCGTATATTTGATTGACACAAAGTGTGTCGCTGCAACACACTTAAGGTGTCATTAGAATTTTTATTCAGGACACGCAATAGAACGTGTTATAGTTTTAACACGAACAAGTGTCTCACTTTCAAAGATCAAACGTGTTAAGTGATACACTTAATCTTGAAGTGTGTTGAATGACACAGTTACTGTGTGTTGTTTAACACAATAGCATTTGCAGTATACGTGGGCCAATGTTCATCATTAAAAGATCCGTCCGAGACCTTTCGGGAACAAAAGAGTTACTAGGACTACTACTCCAAAATAGTAAACATACATACATCTTGGAGGAGTGGAAAAGTAAAACTCTTGTTTTTGGGTTAATATTGTACTTTAACAGAGATGAGTCCCTATAACAACACCAGATGTATCTTGGTTCGAGACTCAGCTGCCAAAGGAATCTATTCCAGCTTATTCATGTAAATTCTGTGTACTGGCTGCTGCTATTTAATGCTTCAAAAATACAATTTATTCTTCTTTCTAAATTTTTTTTCAAATTATTTATTAATAACTCAAATTCTGGAGTACCACGAATCGTCATTCCCAAGGTGGTCATGACAGGCAACAGCGGTTCGTTAGGCGAGATTGAGATGCTGATGCAGTATTTCTCACGTTAATTGAATAACTCATTTGCATAATTTCGTTCACTGCTCGACTGTAAACACACTGATTAACAGATCGCCTCAAAGCTACTCATACAGTGCATTATTAATGAGCCCCATACAGGTCCAAACCATAACTCCGGAAGAACGTATGCAGATATCTCAGAGTATATGTACGTCCACCGGACAGGACCCATCATTAAGCAGACGCATCGTTTAACATTATTGCCATTTCCGAAATGCGAGCCAAACTCTTGCATTGCATTTTCATTGCAATTCACGTATGTTAATTATATATGCCATCCTGCGTCTGCCATGCATCTAATTACATTCCATGTAAACATACTCGAAACTTACTTTTCAACTGATTGCCGAATACCGATTACGCGATTGCCTATACGTATTAAGCAATTCTCTTTAATCAAACGAATCAGAAATGAAAAATCCACTCATGTTGGATGCCCGCGAAATCCTTTCAGTGGAACAGGAAAATCACAGAATCGCATGCAAATAAGTTGTTGTATTTGCATTAATATTATTTCCAGGCTTTCATGATGTGCCTTGAAATTTCGGTGGTTAGCACGGTATTCTACTGAGTGAAACATATGTTGAACATCTGTTGGTTCACTCAGCAGCAGAAACTAAATAGGGAACGGATAGAGAAGGGCTAAGGCCCTGAGAGGATCTCACGTCATGCTACCCCTCGTCGAGGGAGTACAATAATTTACACAAAAAATAATTCCGATGTTACCAACGTTCTCGAGGGAAATCAACTTTCCCTGTTGGCATGCTGTCAAGCCAAGTTATATAAATTCGTATGGCCTAGTGGTCAGGATCGACTGAATCAGTTTTGGGTTTTTTCCCCTTCGCCAACGTGATTAACGTTTTTTTGCGATACCTTTGTTGGAAGACGTAAGTCATAAGTGCTATAAACAGCATTTCTAATCAACCTCTTATGCATACACAAATGATTTATGCGTCCTTATCCATACACCTATGCTTTCTGTTTTCTCATGAGCCAGATAAGATCTTATTTGCATTTTACTCTTGTCTTGGTGTAACAAAAACGAAGAGCACCTTTGAGGAGTAACTCATTCTCAACGGCACGGCGCATTGTTGGCATGAGTTAAAATCCACATCTGTGAGCTGCCCGTAGTTCCCATGAAATCTCCCTCCAAGGACTATATTATATTCGTTATTTACTTTAAATGGTAACTTCCGTCTTTACATCTGTGGATCCGATTTTTATTCAGACCTACCGCGAATGAACGCAGAGTTCTGCAAATGGGACAACAAAAAAGGGAAAGGAGCAAAACCAGCCGACGATATCCTTCTCCATTGGCATTTCAACCGAGAAATTGTTCCTTTCTTCGAATGTAAAAAGAAAGGGACCTTAAGCATATTTTCACTTTCACGAGCGACTTGGACCGCCACCACCTAGTAGAGGATCCCTCATCCGCGCTTCTATGCCTTTGCTACAGAGGCGGTTTTTTACCCATTCAATTCACTTCTGTTTATGTTGTGTGCACCGCAAAATGTATGGTTGTTGTGTAGTAATTTTTTTTCCTTTTCGTCGCTACTGTTTGCTTCTTTGCTTAAAAAGCTCGCGGCGAAGAGGACTGAAATTAAGTTGTTTGTATGCGCATTTTGATATTTTTTTGTACTCACTTTTTGTATTTTTAATAAACTTCTGGTGATAAAGGAATAAAAGAAAGAAGAAGAAAAATATAGCTACTCAGGGCTTTCGGGATAAAATGCTAGTAAGCCTTTGAGGTTATGAGCGATTACCTTTTTTTCTTGTTCCATACACATAAGCAGACTACCAAACGGTGGCGAGATTGAAGTGGATATGGCCTCAAGTGCAGTATTTGATATTTGTACTATTTTTTTAGTTCTTTATTGTTGCTTAAGTCCTCATACTCAAGGAGAAATCGACATTTGTAAGTAACGGACGACCTCTCCCGATTTCGAAATAATTTTGCATTAATGTATGTATGTATATTGGCGTTACTTGGAACTCCTTCGACGTCCCTGTCTATAAAGACTACGGTGCAAATGTGCAAGTACCACATCAAACGCAACTTGCACCATGGAAAGATATTAATCCAATCATCACAAAGTCTCCCTATAACTGGCCAGGTTTCCACGGAGTATTAACGAGAATGCTTCAAAAGAAATTGGATAAGGTTATACCCTTGCTAGCGGTGATCTACCGAAGCTCGCTAAGACTCGGTTGCATTACCTAGACCTGGAGGAGAGTTCGGGTCGTTATCATCCCGAAGGCTGGCAACACGCCTACCTCAAGGGTGAATCCACTGAGACCGCTCTGCATGAAGATGTGCAGATTATCGAAAAATCCATCCACTTCCAGGAATTCACCTAGCTACTCTCTTAGATATAGAATGTAGCTATATCAACGTCCATACTGAATCGATCCCTCTTCACGGGAGATGTGAAGGGTTTTATTAACAGCTGAATTATATCCATGCTCGGAACCAAGATCATTTGTGCCCACATGGGAAACACCATTGTACCTAAGACTGTTGACAAAAGCACATTCCAAGAGGGAGTCATACCGCCTCTGCTATGGCTCATGTCGCTTTCTACGCCTGTAGAAGAACTTATGGCAAAAGGTGGGGACTCGTCCCCAAAATGGTGCTGTGGATGTATATACGCCCCATCTTTTTCTGCAGATCACATCACCAAACCTAACCGAGTCCAGAGGTCGACTGGCATTGGTGTAAGAGGTCTCCTTCTGTATAGCCCGACAGAAACACTCAACGTACTCCAAAACCTCCTCTCTCTTTTCCTCCTCATTAGATATACCGCATCTTGCAGTGCAATTAGTCTCACAGAATCCGACGATAGCACCCAGACACAACATAAACAAAGCCATCTAGAATGGCATGGAAAAATGAATTGCCGACGGATCGAAGATGGAGTGGGGTGTCGGCTCGGGTATCTGCTCCGCGGAACGTAATATCTCCAAATAATTTCGACTTCCGGACTCTGCTAGTGTGTACCAGCGGAAGTACTAGCGATTGAGTAAGTTTGCAAGACACTCAGCCGTTATCCCATTACTCAGATAAACATTGTCATTTGTATTGGCAGCTAGTCAGCCGTCCAAGCTCTCGATTCACACATCATGACATCCAAACTCTTCGCACACTGTAAAGACGAAATCATCTGTTTAGGGGATTATTTCAACATCATTCTCTTCGGGATTCCTGGCCATAGCAACATAGAGAAAAACGAAAAAGCTGATGCACTGGCAAAGCACGGCTCTTCCCTCGATAGTTCCCTGGCGGAGGCAGTATCGCCTCCAATAAGAGCTAATAGACTCATTTTTCAACATGTGCATGAGCCCTACCAGCTCATCTCCAGCTGCTATAAGCTTTGTTAGTTTTAAGCTCCGAAGTTACTAGCTTAATTTCATCTAAGTCGAGTGGACGAAATTCTCTTGCATCTTCGTCACTTGCGTAAAGATCATTCTGCCTGATTTATCATCGCCGTTAAACAGTCTACAGAAGTTTTCTTTCCATATTCACTGTATCGACTGTGGCTCTACTACTGGTTGTCCGTCTTCATCCCTACAGGCTTCTGCTCTGACCTTATAGCCCTGGCATGTTGGTTTTACTCTTTCGTAAAACTTGTGAGCGCCATTCAGCATTTCCCTATCTCCTCGATCTCACGGTTTCCATGCTCTCTTTTTTTCTTCCTTAAAAGCGTATGTTCCCCTCCCTTTTGTGATCGTATTGTTCACGAGTGGCTCTCATCCTTCTTTGTAGCATGGCCTTGTTAGCATATTGCCTTGCTACATGGGATTGTTCGCATTGTACATCAAACCAAATCCAGTACATCAAAGGCAGCGTTTCTAATGGCGCGCTGTCAATGCTACCACTGTTGTTCTGTGGATTGTGCCGGTATCATCGGGTTTTGGGAGAGATTAAGAGAAATTCAATCGCCAAACATCCTAGCGGTCTCCTGCGATTGTAGCTTTCTGACGTCAAGCTTTCATTTTCCAGCTAGGTTTCGTGGCATCTTTGATATCCTCATGTGTACTGTGGCTACAACAAGGTAGTGATCTGAGTCGACGTTAGCTCCCCGAATGGTTCGAACATCTAAGATGCTGGAGGAGTATCTGGCGTTGATCGCAACGTGATCAATCTGGTGATCGCCAGATTCCTTTTTGTATATTGAGATGCGGGAATCTTGTGTTAGCTAGAAAGAGATTACGCACCGCCAGGAAGTCGGGTAGCATATATCCAGACTTGGTGTCGTGTAGGCTATACTTCCCCGTCATCGACTCAGTTCTTACTAAAACCTCCTAGTACTATTTTTGTGTCGTAGCTGGGATATTGGGCATAGGTTCTGTCTAGGAGATCGTAGAAGTCATCTTTCAGTCGATCGTCCTTTCCTTCAGTAGGGGCGTTAACGCATATTAAGCTAATGTTTCCGAATTTATCTTTGATGTGGATTGTTATGAACCGGTCGCTTATATGTTGAAAGCTTAAGACTTTTTGTCGGACTCTTCCTCGAATAGTGAATCCGCATCCGAATAAGCGTTGTTTGTTCTCCTTGCAGCAATTCCCGTAGCAGATATCGCAGTTTTTCGCCCGTCTTTTGGCTGGTCAATCCCATCGCACTTCTTGGTGTGCGGTTATATCTGCTATATAGCAGTTGAGGGTTTGCTACAATTAATTGCTTGCACTCGGCATGTTAAGGGGCCTTACATTTCAGGTGCAGACTCGCAAGTCATTTGGCATTTGTATCCGTTGTAAGCTTTGTATCCCTCCGTTTTCAAGGCTTCGTGTTGCTTCTAAACAAATTGGTGGTATATCCTCAGACTTTTTTCTTTAGGGTATTTGGTTTTCCTTGACCTCAAACGTAACGTTCAAACTGAATATAAACTTGTCTACATGCCTTCCAACACACTATATCTGATTTTTTCTCTTTATATAATAATAATGTGTGACTGGCTCAGAAAAACTTAAGTTAAAAACTTCGGAGTGAATATCCTTCCTTATATCCTAAAATAGAATGTCTTTCTTATCACATGTATCCTTTATTCGCCCTAATTCAACTTCATATATCAATTTAATTCATTTCCGCATACATAAAATTGTAGTCAATGTTGTTGTTCATATCATTCCGAAGTTTGAATGGTTATTCCCTTCCGCTTCCGAAGGAAGATAACTAGCCATACATCATGGAGTTAATTGAGCACAGTCCAGTATTTAGCAAATAAAACTTCTTTGTCAAGCTCTTGGATCACATCTATGTACATTCAACTAGCACAACCAAACAATGAATACTTAACAACTATAACCCACAACACGACTTAGCAAGAACTTTAAAAGTGAATAAATTACAAGCCTATATCCGAAACGAACCTAATTTGATGAATCAACTTAACTCGTCCACCAGACCTGTAAAGGCATATCAATTGCTTCAAACACACTCTAATCCGTAAAATCAATTTCCAAAGAAAATAATTCAATCCCATGGAATGCCGTCCAACATTTTTCTGGACCATATTCTGACATACATATCTGTCTCGGTTTTAAAATTCATCTCAACACTTAAATGTTAAAACATACCCTTAAGAACTTTACCCCTGAAACAAAGCACGGCCAGTAAATAAAGTAAAGAAAAAAACAAAAAAAAACAGGCAAGAAAGCAGAAAGGATAAACTTCTGTAGCACCATAGATACATTTATCTTGAACTTAATTCCTGTCCAATTTCTCTCTTATCCGTTTCGTAAGTTTTGAAAGGACAACAAAATGGACGAGGCCTCTCAACCTTTGCCGAAAGGCGAAACAAATAAAAGAGTAAGTCAAGGATTTGGCTTTAAACTGTCGCTCGAATTAAAGTATTTAGAAAAAGGCTAATTTAAGATATCGAAGGAAAAATTAAACAAGGATGATTACACACACAAACAAAAAAAAAAAAAAAAATATAAAAACGAAGGGAAACTATAACAAAATGGAACAGCGCCAACTGCTCGAGGTACATACATGTTGATAATCCCATTTAATTTCCAATACCAAATTGAATTTCATCCAAGACGATAAGCTAATTGGGTAATACGATGAATTTTACGAGCTCAATCATATCAGGAGCGTTGTGCTAACTTGTCTGAAGAATTGTAGGGCGAGACAGAATTTTAATTTGACTTTAAGGCAAAGCCTGAAAGATTGGGCTAAGCTTGTGGGTAGACACCTTATTAGCCAAAACGATTTATTGTTTTCAAATTAATTATAGTATGGCCGTGTTCCATATTTAATTAGGTGTGGCTTGTCATGGTCGACCAAGATTAAAAACCGGGTAAGAAAAACTAACTTTCTACGCCTGCAGCAAAACGTTCGGTAAAAGATGGGGACTCAGACCTAAGCTGACCTTGTTGATGTACACAACCATTTTCCATCCTATACTCCCTCAAGGCTACCTAGTTTGGTGGCCAGCCCTAAACAATGCTTATAACGTCGGCAAACTTAATAAGATCCAATCGGAACCATGGGAGCCATGAGAACATGCCCCTACAAAGCACTTAATATCCTACTACATCCCCTCTCCTTGGACTTTCACATCAAATACATCGCCGCGTGCGGCACCATCAGACTTAAGGAAGTGGTTTTCTGGCTACCCAGACAGTATGGCTACGGCCGAGCTTTGTCACTTATGCTGACGAATTTGACCTCACTTCCTACGGACTACATTACATGTTCCCCCGACTTCAGTACTGTGGTGCACTCTCACTTTCCTTTCAGAGAAGAAAATCCAACTATTGATTTTCACTTATGGCTCCAAGCTTAAGCATAGTATAGGATCGGAAATATTCTCGACCCGACTGAATATCGCAAATTCATTGCGAGTGTCCGATCCGGGAAGCGTGCGAAATACTCAGTGCAGCCCGTAGTCAAGTCGCTATTTCGTCTGCTGCCCCTTCTCTAAACTAGTGGATAAATACAAGAAAAAAATTAAACGAGCTAGCAGCTGGAATGATATCACACTCCTTTGGGTTGCAGGATAATCTAGCATAGAGGAGAATGAGAGGGCCGTTGAGCTAGCCAAGCTGGGTGTCACCTCGAACTCCCCCACTGAAACTGTAGGCCCATCGTTGAACCGTCTTAAACGCAACATCTTGCAGTATCTTTTTATTATATCCTACCGTTGGTGGGCAAAATCGACTTACTTACTTACTATGATGGCGCTACAGTTCGGGGTGAACCAGGGCCTCAACCAACAAGCCTCACCAGCCGGCCCGATCTTTAGCCAGCCGCTTCCAGTGCCACACGCCCAGTTGGTTGAGGTCCCTTTCCACCTGTGCGCGCCACCTTAAATGCGGTCGTCCTCTGCTGCGTCGTCCCTCGGTGTTGGAGTCGAAGACTCTTCGGACCGGAACGTTGATGTCCATTCGCTCTACATGGCCTAGCCATCTTAGACGTTGGATCTGAAGATGTCTAACCAGGCCGATGTCGCTATACAGCCCGTACAGTTCTTGGTTGAATCTCCACCTCCACTCTCCGTTTACACAAACGGGACCAAAGATTGCACGCAGAAACGCCCAAGAGCCTCTTCATCCGCTTTTGATAACGTCTAAGCCTCAGCGCCGTAGAGGAGGACCGGGATGATTAAGGTTTTGTAGAGGGATACCTTAGTTTTTCGAGAGAGGGCTCTACTACTCAATTGCCTCTTGAGCCCGAAGAAGCAGCGGTTGGCAAGAGTTATTCTGCGTTTTATCTCAGCGCTTGTCGTTGCTGCTTGTCACTATCGAGCCAAGGTAGACGAATTTCTTGACTACTTCAAAAATATAGCTGCCAAAGGTGACGTTCTGACCAAGGCGTCGGTCTTGTGCGTCTTTCTTTCATATATTTGGTCTTGTCCCCATTTACCCTTAGACCCACTTTAGCCGCTTCTGCTTCAATACTTGCGATCGCCTCATTGACGCCTCGCTTTGTCCGTCCAATGACTTCAATATCATCGGCGTAGGCAAGCAATTGTGTGGACTTGAAGTAGATCGTACCTCTTGTATTGGCCGCCGAGTCCTACACGATATTTTCAAGTATGATGTTAAAGAAATCACATGACAGTGCGTCACCCTGTCTAAAACCTTTTTTAACACCAAAGGGGTCGGTTTGGTCATTACTGACTTTAATGGAGCAGCGACAATTCTCCATTGTCATCCTGCACAGTCGGACGAGCTTGGCAAGGATGTTAATGCTAGACATGGCTTTGTATAGCTCATCTCTATACAGGCTATCATATACAGCTTTGAAATCGACGAAGAGGTGGTGAGTGTCGATTTTGTATTCTTTGATCTTCTCCAAGACCTGCCGTAGCGTAAATATTTGGTCTACTGTGGATTTACCTGGCCTGAACACACACTGATAAGAGCCGATCAAGTTATCCACAAACGATTTCAGGCGTTCACACAATACGGCAGAGAAGATCTTATATGCGATGTTAAGGAGACTTATTCCCCTATAGTTGGCGTAGTTGACGAGGACGCTGTGGCGCAGTGGTTAGTGTATTGGACTCTGACGCACGATGAGCGAGTTCGGATTCCGATAACACCGACGCCATCGAATGTTTATTTCGCGGCGTTCCTCCTCGGCGGGGTAGTGGCAAAACCCCCCGTAGTATACTTGCCGTGAAAAAGCTTCTCGACTCACGCCGTTCGGAATCGGCATTAAATTGTAGGTCCCTTTCACCTGTGTGAAAAATAAATCACACACAACATGGGTGATTGAGAGAAGCTTGGCTCTGATCCTCCATGGGCTGTAACGCCATCAAAGAAGAAGAAGTTGGCGCAGTTATAGGGGTCTCCTTTCTTATGGACCGGGCAAACGATGCTGAGATTCCATTCGTCGGGCATGCTTTCGTCGGACCATACCTTGCAAATGAGATGGTGCATGCACCTTACCAGCTCATCTCCAGCCGCCTTAAGGAGCTCAGCAGGCAGGCCGTATGCGCCCGCGGCTTTATTAGACTTAAGTCTTGATATCGTTTTTTTTATTTCGTCTAGGTCGGGTGGACTGAATTCTGCTACATTGTCGTCCATTACGAATTGCTTGTTCTGCCTGACAGCGGTATTTTGTCTATCATCGCCGTTATACGGTCTGCAGAAGTGGTCTTTCCATATCCTCAGCATCGACCCCGACTCTACTACCAGTTCTCCATTTTCATCCCTGCAGGCCACCGCTCTGGCTTTGTAGCCATCTCTCTTTCTTTCTTCTGAAAAGCGTGTGTTCCTCTCTTCTCTTCTGCTCATAAATTTCGCGAGCAGCTTTTGGCCGTCATTGCAGCATGGCTTTATATGCCTCTTGTTTTGCTCCATGGGCTTGTTCGCATTGTTCATCGAACCAGGGGCTTCTAGGTGGTGGCGGTTTGAAACCCAGCACCTCTGAGGCAGCGTCTCTGACGGCGCTCTGGCAATGCGCCCATTCCTGCTCTATTGTTTGTGATCCTGTTACTGTTACCGGTACTGATCCTGACATATTCAAAGGATTGAGCTCCATGTTTAAGAATAATGTGAAAGATTATTTATCTACTTTAACGAGAGGTTAACAAATCTGTTCCAAGGCAATCAGTAGGCAAAAATGATCTATAGTCCTGTAGTCCTTAATTCTTTTATACTCATAGGTTTATTCGATAAATGAAATACGATAAAGCATTTTGAAGATCTTCCATAAACTAATTTTTTTTTTCATTGAAAAAAAAAACTCTCTTTTGATTCAACAGACCATTACGAGAGCATGAAAGTCGAATATTACGACACCCTTATACGGTTCCAACCAGTAATTCAATTATCTAAAGCGCAACTTCGGGGAAGTGCAAAAACGAAAACAACGACAGCAGCAGGGCGTGGAAAATGTTTAATGCCCTCAAATGGATTTCGGATTAACATAGGGACATACAGATAATAATAAGCAAACATCGCATGCCTACAGAAAAGCCTTCTGTCACAAATGTACTAATTTACATACTTACGGGGGAAGACACATCAGTTATGTCTCCTCGGAATCATCCGAATTGGGTGAAATATCCATTTGGATACGCTTGGGAGGCATATTACTCGTAAATTCATTATATGCCGACTTTCGCATGGAAAAAGGCAACAGCCATAACCAAGCAACAGAGCAAAAGTAATTTTCCTAAGAAAACTTCACATTCACTTGATTCCTTCGTCCTTTTTGTTTGGCTTCCTTTTGTTTGAAATGATGTGCCTCCTTATTTTCCTGCTTTGAGGTACTTGAATCGTCACTAATCCACGACGTTTGACGAACTTTTAAATTTGTCCTCATCTATTACAGATTGCGGGTAGAGAGTTCCTTGATTTCGAATGAAATTAGTTCTAAGGTGAGCACATCTGCCGATGTTCGATGGAAACTGTTTTCACCGCAAAAAGTACAACTTAGCCGTAATAGCTTATTCAGAAGTTCTAAGTGCATTCGAATTTCATGGCATATTTCTGATGTCTGGCAATGATTATGTCCATGTCGATGATTCGGTCAATTAAGTAATCCATCAAAGTGTTTCGCTCTTTAATTATTTATTTTTTTTTTTTTTGTCTGAAAACGTTCTCTTATCCTTGTGTTTCCAATAGAATATCTGTGGTGGAAGATGTGATTAATGACGGTGATCAACAGTGCCTTCCGTGTAGGATCCAGGCATCATGTGTATGTAACATCTGGGCATTATTGTACCATCACCACACACCGACCGATACGGAATTAGTATCGAAAATAACTTATTTGCTTTCTGCTTCATTAAGTATTAATTTCTTCACTTTTTGCAATTTTTGCAGTGTTTCCTTTTTCTCAACATAAGTGTCACTTTTTCGCAAAAAGCAAAATATTCGGGTGTAGAAAAGAAAGACTTTTTAGAGAGGTCCTGGGTATCCAGGGTAACCTCAAGCCCACACGGGAAAAAAACTTTATTAATTTGATATCGGAATCTGATTTTTTCATTCCCATGTGGTGTAAAGTTTATCGAACGAACTTTCAACCAAATGTCCCTTGGAAAATAAATATTTAGGCTGTCGATGTATAGCAATAAAAAGAAAACAAAAAACTTTATTGTGATTTATGACTTATGGCGGTGACTTTTTCTATTGGCATTTTTGAGGCGAACACTTTTTCATACTTATTGTGGTGCCATTGACGCATTGTATATTGGGCTTGGGTGCGTTGATAGATTGACACGTTCACGACGGCATTATGCAATTAAATTCCATTTAACCTAAACAATCCTATTTTACTTTTTTTTTTTAAAGAATCCACTGATATCCGGAATAAACTAGGGCGGTGGACGGAGCTGGTTATCCGATCCTACACTAGAAACCTCTCTAACTAGTCGACATCTCTTTAAATCGTTTATGAAACTCACTCATTGCTCTATTCATACAGCTGCTAGAACTCATTTGCCTTTCGGGGGATTGAAAATGACGGTACAGAAAGCTTAATTTTCTCAAATAATTTCATCGCTTCTGTCAGTGGTAAGGTTGGTAAGGTTGATAGTTGGCGGCGGCAGTGAGCGTTGCTTTTCAACAAACTTTGGACGCTTTTGCACGACGACATTAGCTGACGGTTGTGGGGCGATCATCGCGAGAAGTGGTGCGTCTGTGATGCAATACTGTTGAGTCATATCGATCAGAGGAGGTAATGACGGACACTGAGTGTCAAGTTTCTCGGCCGCATCGTCGGTGGGCGCAAACGGATCGATGTACAGGTTATTTTTCTTGCGGAAAGTTTCGAGCGCATCGCGGGGTTTTGGGCAGCGTTTTTCAACCACAAAATCCAGTTGTACTGGCCGTTACTGATGGTCTTTTCGTAGTCTTCGTAAGGTTGCGCGAAAGATGGTGAGCTGCGAAATTCTTCAACCTTCTGTAGCTTGGCGACGTGGACATCTTTGTGCTGCTTCTTGACTTTTAATGCATTGTCGATCCTTTTATTGCTGGTCTTAGCCGTCATACGCCGGACTTTGCGGACCATTTCGCGATTTTCCTGCGCAGTCTTAGTCACGGGTTTCTTTAGCGGGTTAAGTATTAAAAGTTTTTGTCGCTGCTGTGCGATCTGAGCTTCTGTCATGTTGCTCTCAGCTTCAAAATCTACTCCCAAAAGTCTCGCGAGACCCGGCCACCAAATATCAGCTGCCGAGAGCGTAATGAATGCTGTCGAAACTCCCAATTGTGAAACCATTGCTTCTGGGCTTGTGCGATTGGCGTACCAGTAGCATCTGGTTCCTCGAAGTTCAGATGCCCAGTGAAATAGTTTGCCAAGTATCGAGTTGTCCGTTGCCACAGCTTCACGCAACTGTCCCACGTTGCCATTAAAGTCGTTCTTTTTCGCAAAAATCATGCCACGTTCGTTTGTCTCAGATCGCTGCATCGTGTTCGAGGCAAAGTAGCGAAAGCGTGGACCTTGCGCGAATCTGCGTGACTTATGTTGTAGTAAATAGACGAAATAATCGTGCAGTCTTGGCCGCAAATTTGCTGGGCGATTGTTATCGTTGATGTCTGCATTTCCGTATGACTTTTTGGCGACGAACACGAAAGTCTCTTTGGCCAGTTGGTGTGTGACGACACACCGTTATAACAGGCAACAAAGGCACAGTGTGAGGAAGAGCTGTTGCCAGCGATTGCACATCACATGTCCACCGTAAGCATACTGGCCTGGTCCATTGCGACCTTTACCGGGTGGATTCTGGCATCATTTCCACAAGCGTAAAACCTTAAAGCTCATCTGGGACCTCGCCTGGAACCATGACATTTGCAGCAAAGAACATGTCTGCAGCATTTGCCCGTCGACTACACCTGTTGCAGGGTCCTGGTCGCAGTTTGTGCACGGAAAATACTGCATTTCAGCCATTGCTGCTTCGAACTTTGCCATAAGACGATCCGCTTTCTTTTCCCGTCGCGTTGCATGCATACCCTCAGCGGCTTGAGCATTTGTAGCATCTCGTTGCTCAGCAGTTTGATTTGCACGGCTTTCGCAATAGTCACCTGTAGTGAGGTTTACGGAATAGCGTTACAACTATGAAAATGGCGCTGAGTTTCTGTTGACTATCCCGAATTTTGACTTGCGTGTAGACTGCAGTTTTATGGCCAAACAGCGCTTAAATGTCTTAAGTAATGTAAGCTTCGCGGTTCTTTCAAATTTTAGAATGTTTTCTGCCTTTTCTGACCAAACCGAACGCAATCGTGCTGTAATTCAAACCTATTTAGGTGTTGTGCTCTATCGTTACGGTTACCACGGACGTGGGACGGGGTTAAAGAATCTCAAAATATAGGGGGCGTGCAAAGTAAAAATTTTTGAACTCAATGAAAAATCGGTGCGCGCTAGAAAGTTTGGACATTTGTGAACATGGCACGTGACCGACGCAAAATTTGGCCTTATCCACAATCAATGTACCTGCGCAATGCTAGGATATGTCAGTGTGCAAACTTTCATTACAATCGGACATCACGTTTTCGAACAGTTCGCGGACGAACGCTTTTTCCTTGGAGTCGAGTAGAGAGAGGCTTCGCTTATGCTTGGCCTCAATAAATTGAAATTCAGATATGAGAATGCATAGTTGGAAAACATGAATTGCTTTACGGAGCTTACGGAGTCTGTAGTGGTGCTCCAGTATGCGAGGGAAACTAGGTATTTTTCTTAAATATAGGGTCTTCCAATTGGGACTTCCGACTCCGGACGGTAAACTTCGAGAAGCTTTTCGTGACAATTATACTCTGACCGCTGATGCCGACCTCGAACAGGGTATCAAATCCGGCGTTAACAGGGGCTGCCCGCAAGTTGGCGTCCTGTCTCCGCTGTTATGGTGCATGGTAGTTGACTCTCTGCTTGAAGCTCTCAATGCCTCTGGAATCTATGCCCAGGCCTATGCGGATGATGTCGCCGTTCTTTCTGTCGGCTCACGGTTAGCGGCTGTCCGTCTCAAAGCACAGGCGGCGCTAAATGTGATCGACGATTTGTGTATCAGGAATAGGCTGTCGGTCAATCCTCTTCAGACCGATGTCGTTCTCTTCACGAGAAGGAGGAAAAATACTGACATGACTCAGCTGGGGCTTTCCCCAACACGCCGGGCGCTCCTCTAGATGCTATGAGTAACGTTCCACCTCTTGATATATATATGTATCAGAAGATGTGCTCTGAAAGCCATGTCTCGTCTGAGGATAAATGGCCTCTGGTACAACTCACAGGAATAACAGGGTGCTTGCGCAAGAATTGTCCTGCGACCCCTGTCTCATGGACATGCCTTCTGACGCAATGACGCCCGTTATCCTACTGCATCGCAATTTCACAGTCGAGTTTCCATGGCGTCAGGATTGGCTCTGGCCGGATACTGAACCTGAAATAGACTATCCTTTTCCGCATTTTCATGGATAGCTCCAGGTCTGGGCGGGGGTCCGGCGCTGGGGTCTTCATTGAGCGCATAAACATCCGACTGCACTTCTCGTTAGGAAAATATGCGTTTGTCTTCCAATTAGAGATATATATCGGGCATGCTATCTTCCGTTCATATTTTACAGACGAGTTGGTGCATGCCAACTCATCTCTATCTGCTTTTAACAGCCCAATAGGTCCATCTGTGTCATCAGTATTATTAGATATCGATATCTTAATTTCGTCTAGGTCGGGTGGACGGAACTAGCTTTCATATTCGTCCAGACTCTCCATTTCCTGGACCTCACGCTTCTAGTGCTTATTCCTTTTCCTTTTGAAAAGCGTGTGCTTCTCCCTTCTTTTTCTTCGACACAAAGAATGTATGTTTGTATGTTGGCGTTACAGTCCTTGAAGGACCAAAGCCGAGCTTCTATCAATCACCCATGTTGTGTGTTATTTATATTTTCTCATAGGTGAAAGGGACCTAGACAGTTTATTGTCGGATCCGAACAGCGAATTTCGAGAAGCTTTTCTTGACAATTATACTACAGGGGGTTTTGTCACGAGGCTTTTATCGGGATTCGACCCTTTGTCATCGGCGTCAGGGGCCAACACACTACCCATTGCGCAACGGCGCTCTCGACACGAAGAATGCAATAAGTAAATAAATGGACATCGCACTCTTACCCAAGGGTTTGTATCTATTTTCCGGGGAGGGGAGTCATGTGATTGCCTTCTATAATATTGTGCACGGGTTAAGTATCATTCCTTATCCAATTTATCTCTTCACATATATAGCCTCGTGTGTTTACTTCAAAAACATATAGGGCTAGAACAGTCAATATTTTGGATATTCAAACGGACTAGGCTTTTCATATATCCGAGTTTTGAAGGCGATATCTAGCGTACCCATATCGAAAGACAAACTTTTTCCATAAGGACTTTGTTATTATTTCCCTTTAATTTACGAAAGCTTTTAGAATGATAAGAGAAGTCATACATAGATGCAAGCTCCGCATTCTATAGTCATCCCTCGCATTAGCATAAAATAATAAACTCTTCAATGTGCATTTTGCCACGAGCAAACTAGAACACCAGACATCTCTATACAAGACAGCCACTTGTCCCATATTCCATAGACAACCTATTTTCGCAGTGTGCAGTGTACCAAGCTCAGTCCGTAGCCTATACTCAACCTGCCAAGAGTTCAATGAAAGCAAAAAGGAAAAAAAAAATTGAGTCAGGAAAAAGGATATTAATGCTCCATTATGATAATCATTCACTTGGAAAGCATGACTCTGGCACTAAAATAAATAGCAAATCTTCAAGTAAATCCAAGTCCATAAATTACCGCCGACACGAATACTAGGAAATTCACTTTCACCCATGACACTCGGCACTAAGCCGCAACCTCACTCCGAAGGCTATAAATGGTAGAACAACTGCCTTGTCGACTGCATCCTTTAGGAGAATTCTCTCACTCACTCATATACTAGTTCCGAAGTGCTCTTACGATCCGACGAATGACCCGTGTGGCACGTGCAGCGACACTCAAAAAGACTTTTGCGACCTTGACAGTCAAGATTGACCATAAAATCGTAGGCAAAGAGAACTAATCCAGCAGAAGGGTATGAACCTGAGGTAGAAAACGAATGACACGGGGGCGAACAAATGGACTCCAATATGACGTTATGAACGAAAAGAGCCTTCAAAGCGTTAAGTCCAAAAGATATTATCCTACGCAACGTATATGTACATAACAACAGATAGCTCATACATATGTACATATACTGTTGCTTTTGATGGCCGTGATGCTGGGTGAGTGTGGTTTCGTCCTTGGGCCTTGTGCCTTGGCATAAAAACGTGGAAACTAAAAACGCAACACACTTTGAATCATATAAATCATTTCACTCCTGGGTAGGTTGGGTATGAGTATGATTGTGTCCGTAAGCAGGGTGTATGTGGCGGCTGGAAAACTGTTAACAAGGTCCCGGCGATTGTGGCGGAACAGAGCGAAAGATAGCAATACCAGAAGCGATGGTGCTCTCTCGTGCACAGCCTGACGACTGGCAGTGTTTTAGATTGTCCACGTGTCCTCGTACCCTTGCCGCATCGTTCCTTCGCTCTTTCGGTGCTAGGTCTATAAGCGCTATTTGAATGGGAATGTGGTGGTGAGGGGCGAAACAGAACGAAAGCGTTGGCGGGACTACGAAGAAATACATAAACTTGGAATGTTCTTCAGCAGGATTAAGGATATTCCATAGGCAATTGAGCAGAAAGAATTTAGATTGCCGACAATCACTGGTAAGTTGAAGAAATGAAGCGTGCTAGAGAGGACAATGGGGCGTGGTAGGCACTCGCGAAAACAAGAGGCAATGGCAAGTATCAGGTTATGTCAATTGATGTTTTGATAACATCGCTCAAGTGTGATAATTAACTCTATGGGACAATAGGCATTATAAATATATTAATGAAAGCCTTCTACTGCTTAGGCAATAGAGCAGATTTCAGTAGAAAAAAAGATTAAACCGGCTTCCTAATATAACTTCGAACTAAGACAATCATCTCTGGTAAGTCGATTCTTCGGAATTTCTTCAAGTCCATAAGATAAAATTTGAAACCGATGAGTAAGGAGCGCAACATTCGAGCAATTCCCATAAGCCTCCGCAGTGCGCTTCAAAATTTATTCAAAATTAATATTAATGACATGTAAGCTGAGAGTGAACCATTTCCAAAGCCAAAATTAGCTTTTCTTCTTTTATTAAAAAATTCCTTTCGCTCATCGCCTCGTGTCATCCTAAATCAAAGGCGAAATCTGTCGGAATCTTGCATCTATCTAACATCCCTTGGGAGTGGCACTCTACTCATTTCAAAGGAAAAAAAAATTGTTTCCACGATTTATTTTGAAAGGAATCATCCAAGGCCACACGTCATACGTGAAAAAGTCGTAGGTAAAGGAAGAGTAAAAAGTACATAAGCACTCTAGAGCACACGCTTTATGCTACATATATATGTTTGTATCTGTGTGAAGGACTTAATCCTGCCGGTACCAAATGGAGGAAAGTTTACCGTCACCACGCTACACCTACAGAGCTTCTCTGTCCCCTCGTTCGTCGGGGTCACGACTTTGCACACAAAGTTTAGAAAACCGACAAGACCGACTGCCACGACCGTCACACAGACGTCACACCGTCTGTTCATCATCATCGGTGGCATTGTGTCTGCACCTCAACCCAACCATTGTCTGAGCTGAACTCTTGGGTTAATGTCGTTGTCGCTTCACGGCATCTTTCCAAACAATCTCTCTCTCTCTCTCTATCCCTCCCACCCAATCCACTTGCTATGAGAATTTTTTTTTTGAATTTTAAGCCGCAGATAACACTTATTTGTACCTGATAACGCATTTTGTGGCACAGAGTCGTGCTATAGATAGACGCTAGCTAACCTGGATCGTGTCACCAATCGAGAGACATCATTGCTGCAAATTTAACTTTACCGCGTGTTGCCACTCATTTTCGTAACCATATTTTCTGCTCCACATATTCATCTCATTGGCGGCTTGGAGGAGGCTCTTACGAACGACATAACAAAAATGGTTTTTGTGTACACTTTCTAGTCCGGAGATACGCCGTCACGAACGTGGAACGGGGCCTTATGATTGCCGTAATGACAGATGCTAAGAGTTTGAGTAAACTATTCGTACTTTGTCTCACTCAACCTATGGCTTCCAGAGATGGATTTTGTATCTTTTTGTTACGGCAGCCATGTGATGTGATAAATTGTATTTAAAACGAAATTTGTAATTTAAAAATTGACAGATTCATGGGAACGGAGATGAATGAGTAATATTGTATTTTGAGATTGAGCTTTGCGCAAAAAGGGGGATTGTTTATCGTGCAAATGACCCTCGTACTAAATATGTCAAACGATTATCCAATTTCCAGTTTTCCTTAGTTATGGGTAAACGAGGAAAGGAGGCTCATAATCAATATTTCCGGGCTAGTGACATCGATATAGCTGCGTTATTAGTTATGGAAACTGCCTTCCATCCTTGGCGGTCCCGGCCACACTGCTACCAATTATCACGATCAAGTTGTCTTAGATCCGCGATTACTTGGTCTTTATACCGGAGATTCGGTCTTCTTGTTCTTCTGGAACCAGGAGGCTCGGAGTCGAAGACCCTCTTATCTGGAGTGTTCATCTTTGCCTTCCGGACTATATCCACGTATTTGTACAGCTCGTAGAGTTCGCGGTTCTGTCTTCTCCTCCATTCACCTTCCTCACAGACAGAACCAAATATCCGGCGCAGAACTTTTCTTTCGAAAGAACCCAGAATCAGCTCCGCCGTTCTGCTTATCGTCCAGCTTTCGGCTCCGTATAGCGGCGGTGGCCAAGCGCGATTCTATGCCGGATCTCCACTGTGGTGTCGTTTGTGGAGTTTACGTTTGCCCCGAGGTAGACAAACTCCTTAATTACCTTGAAATAATAGCTGCCAATCGTAATATTTTGTCCAAGGTGGTAAGCGACGGATCGATTTTTGCTTGACAGCATGTAATTTGTCTTATCTTCGTTGACTTTAAGACCAACTCGTTTCGCCTCTTCTTCAATCGCCGTGAGAGCTTCTAAAACGTCACGCTGAAACCGCCCGGTGATGTCAATATCATCCGCGTATCCTAGCAGCTTCACAGACTTGTAGAAGACAGTGCCTTTCCTGTTGACGCCTGCCCGTCGCACTATCTGCTCCAGCATCAAACTGAAGAATTCACACGTATTTTTTAGCGTGGCGCGCCACAGCTGGATCAGTTTGCCTGGGATCCCGAATTCGGCCATGGCATCAAACAATTCCTTACGATGAATGCTGTCGATAGGGAGAATATAAACCACAGCTCCGGCCCGGCAGGTCTTTGAATCCGACCCGGAGGGGCGACACGGTCGAAGACGGCCAAATTGAAGGTGCCGCACGTAAGTGGAAGAGATCTCAACCAACTTGATGGACGACATAGAAAACTGCAGGCGAAAGACGGTGCCAGTGCAAGAGATTTTTTAGAGGAGGTCCAGGTTCACCGCGAACTGTAGCACCGAAGAAGAATAAGAGGAGACTCTGTCTATGGAAAAATAAGATGCTTTCGTCCCGTTACAGGGTATTCGGAAGTAAAATAAAGTCACTTTGACCCCATGTTACTACAGCACTAAAAGCAAGCTGTCAATCTTCTCATTCTTCTTCTTCTTAGTGAGCGCTACAATTCGGGGTGAACCTGGGCCTCAACCAACATGCCCCTCCATCTAGCACGATCTTTTGCTAGCCTTTTCCATTGCCGCACACCCAGTTGGCTGAGGTCCCCTTCCACCTGCGTGCGCCATCTTAAGTGCGGCCGTCCTCCGTTTCTTCTATATTTAGTTTTGCCCTCGTTTACCGCCAGACCAACTTTCGCCGCCTCGAACTCAATACTCGCAAACGCCTCATGGACATCTCGCTGTGATCTACCTATTATGTCAATATCGTCGGCGTATGCAAGGAGTTGCGCGCTTCTCGTGCTCTTTCTTCTTCTCCTGAGAAGCTTATGCTTTTCCCTTCTTTTTAACTTGTAGAGCTCACGAGCTGCTCTTGTTCTTTTATGCAGCGAGGCCTTATATGCATCCTGCTTCGCTGTATGAATCCTCCTGCACTCGTCATCGAACCAGGTGTTTCTTAGTGGTGGAGCCTTAAAACCCAAAACTTCGGATGCAGAGCTTTTCAGGGCTGTTTGCAAAGGCTCCACTGCTGTTCTATTGAGGAGGATTGAGGTGTATTGGAGAGCTTATGGGAAACGCGATCGGTAAAAGCACGAGCGGTTTCTGGCGATAGTAGCTTTCCGACGTTTTAACTTATTCTTACTCTAATCCGTTGCGTTCGTGATATCCGTAAGCGCATCTTGGCTACTACAAGATAGTGGTCGGAGTCGATGTTAGCCCCTCGGAAAGTTCGAACATCAAGAATAGTGGAGGAGTGTCTGACGTCGATCGCGATGTGATCAATCTGGTTGGTAGTCGATTGATTAAAACACCGCCAGGTGCCTTTGTGTATATCGAGTTGCGGGAAGCGCGTATTGGCTAGAAGAAGATTTCGCCCCGTAGCAAGATTAATCAGCCTGTGTCCGTTATCGGAGGTGGTGTCGTGTAGGCTATGTTTGCCGATGACTCGTTGAAAGATGCTTTCCTTACCCAGCTTAACATTGAAGTCTCCTAGTACAATTTTAATGTCATAGCTGGGACATTGGGCATACGTTCTGTCTAGGAGATCGTAGAACTCATCTTTGGCGGAGTCATACTTGTCCTCCGTGGGGGTGTGGCCTGTTTCGGGACCTAAAATTTCACGTACAAAGCCGAAGATCATTGTCCTTTTTGCGTTTTTTGCAAGGGTTGTCAACATAAATCCGGTCCGTTATATCCGAGGCCTGTGGTTGTTTCGGAGTTTGTGGTTTTTTTACGGTTACGGCTTACTAGGCCGTAGCCCAACTGACTGTTCCTGTTTTTTTGGCGCAGGTGGCTCGCCATTCGCCCTTTCCCGTCTGCAATTTCCATAGGAAATCTCCAGATGGCACCACGAGGAGGTGGAGATAGGACTTACTAACAGTGCCGCAAGATGTTCGATTGCGGTGGCTCTTCTCGCTTTTTAGCAGGCCAGCGTCCGTCGGATAGATGCTACCCCTACGAGGCCTTTGTTAGTCCTTTGCCATCCAATCTTCTCATTTGTTGCGATTATATTTCGCTCTAACAAGCAGATATATTTGAAATCCTATTTATTTTGGAAATCACTGTAAGCTACAACAGGTATAGTCGTATAGCCAACTATTGGCCAACCCTAACAAATCATTTGTGAACAGATTTTGCATCAAATACCCAGAAGTACCCCTCTTACATAATTGCCTAGACATCTGAAAGCGAAAATGACCGAAATTGACTTGCCCTGTCCGGTTAAACTTATTTATTACGTGCCTGCCTAAGTTTAAACCTGCCTACCAGCTGTATGCGGCTGACATGCCATTCTCTTCTTGTCCTATGTTGAATTCCTGTTATCTTAACCCGCCTACCTTTAACTGACAGTTCCGACAAGGGTCATATTACTCTTACTTCCCCCCAAATGTACAACTACTCTGATGTATTCTAATTTTCGAACCGCTCGCGGTCGGAAATGGGAAATTATCCTTTCAAATCCCCAAAATACAGCCCTACAACATCAACTCACAATTTGACAAAGTTAAGCCTCAATTTTCATTCCATCGTCATCCCGCTCAGCAGGTGAGAAAGAAACTAAATCTCGCAGGGCCGAGAAGAGAAAAGGAGAGAGAAAAACAAGCACATTGTTGACCTTGTCAGTTTTGCTATACCTGAAGTCCTCATTGCCTCAGGCGTTAGGACTCTTTAATCGTTTTGTGAATACTTTTAGCACTAATAAGGTAAAACCGCTTTTGAAGTATGCGAAAGGATTCACGAGCAAATTGAATTCCATATGGACGGGTTAAGCAAAAAGGGTAAAGGTTGGAACAGATGGAGTGTTCTTATCCAACCCTTGGAATTCGTCCTCTTTTGTTTTTTGTTCGTTCTCATCGCATCAGCTGAGTTTTGTGGTTATGACACGAAAAAATCATTTGACTTAATGAAGTGGCTGAAGCGACTCCATACGTGCGTTTATGACTGTAGGTGGACGTAGATTGACGGTTATTGTGAATACGTAAAGCAAAGTAGGAATTAAGTGTTTGATGTAGGCAAAACGTGACGGAAATAAATTCGTATTGGAAAAAAAAAAATGTAAAAGGGAAAGTGGATTAGAATTAAATGCCGCGTTGAATACTAAGTAATCCAAAGTGACGACGCAGGTTCTGACTTTTCTATAGAATAAAGAAACAAGGGAATGTGGATATTTGGGTACACATAGTAACTATTTTGTAGAGATAGAGATAGATATTTTTTTATACTTTCATAGTATACTTACTTACTTAGATGGCGCCTACAGTCCGGTGAGAACCTGGGCCTCAACTAACAAGCCTCTGCAGCTGGCACGGTCTTTTGCCAGCTGTTTTCAGCGACACACTCCCAGTTGGCTAAGGTCCCCGCCCATCTGCTGCGTCGTCCCTCGGGGTTGGACTCGAATTCTCTTCGGCCCGAAGGTGTGTTATCAATTCGCTCTACATGGTCTAGCTTAGCTACCTTAGACGTTGGATCCATACACTTCATACTATGCTGATGTCGCTGTACAGCCCGTATAGTTCATCGTTGTATCTTCTCCTCCCCACTCCGTTTATACAATGGGACCATAGATTGAACGCAATGTTTTCTTCTCGAAACGACCAAGGGCCTCGTCATCCGCTTTCGTTAAAATCCACACCCCTGTGCCATAGAGGTGGAGCGGGATGTTTAACATTGTGTATAGCGCAACGTTGGTCTTTCGAGAGAGGCCTCTACTTCTCAATTGCCTCTTGAGCCCAAAGAAGAAGCGGTTGGCAAGAGTGATTCTCCGTTTGATCTTAGCGCTGTTGCTGTCGCTGGTCACTAGTGAGCTAAGATAGACAAAGTCCTTGACCACTTCGAATTTGTAGCTGCCAATTGCGACCTTCGGTGTTGTTTGTCCTTTTCGGTTGACAACGCATATTTCGTTTTAACCTCGTTAACGGAAAGATCGATTTTATTTTATTTGTTTTCAAGCACGATGTTGAAAAAATTACATGACAGCGCATCGCCTGTCTAAGTGCTAGCTAGAAGAAGATTACGCCCCGCCAGGAAGTCAAGTAGCCGAGGTCCGTTTTCGGACGTGGTGTCGTGTAGGTTATATTTCCCCGTGATCGACTGAAATATGTCTCCTTGCCCAGTTTCGCATTAAAATTTTCTAAAACTATTTTTAGATCGTAGCAGGGACATTGGGCATAAGTTCTGTCTAGGAGATCGTAGAAGTTGCTTTTTAGTCGATCGCAGATTATCACCCTCCTTTCGCCTGGTCCATCCCATCGCACTTCTTGGGTTGCGGTTATATCTGCTTGAGGGTTTGCTCCAACAGATTGCCTCCAGACGGAAGTCATTTGATCGTTTGCAGTGGTCGTCAGCTTTGTATCTGTCCGTATTCGAGACTTATAATTGCTTCGCAACAATTTGTTTTTTTCCGTGTTAGGGATGTACATGTAATTGTCTCATTTAACACACTCTTCATCGATTTCAAAGCCGCATACGAAAGCATTCATCATAAAGAACTGTTCGGTGCGATGGCCGATTTCGCGATCCCGGGAAAACTGATCCAGATGTGTCGCTCCACGCTAAAAAATACGCGATACGCCATGCAACTCGGTTCTAGGACCTCGGAACCATTCGAAACATGCACCGGATTTCGGCAAGGAGATGCGCTGTCATGTGACTTCTTCAACCTGGTGCTGGAGCAGATAGTGCGACGGGCAGGCGTCGACAGGGAAGGCACTATCTTTTACAAGTCCATCCAGCTGCTAGGATACGCGGATGATATCGACATCATCGCGTGTTCTCGCCGTGGCATTGTGGAAGCATTCACGGCGATTGAAGAACAGGCGAAACGAATTGGCCTTAAGATCAATGAGGACAAAACGTAGTACATGCTCTCAAGCAAAAACCAATCCGTCGTTCACCACCTGGGACAAAATATAACAATTGACAGCAACAATTTCCAGGTAGTTAAATTTGTCTACCTCGGGGCAAACGTAAATTCCACAAATAATACCACAGTGGAGATCTGGCATAGAATCGCACTTGGCAACCGCTGCTACTTCGGCTAGTCCAAGCAACTGGCGTCAAAACTCCTCACTCGAAAGACAAACGTTCGGCAAACGAGCCGAGGACAGCGGAGCTGATTTATGGTTCTTTCTAAAGAAAAGTTCTGCGCCGGATATTTGATCCTGTCTGTGAGGAAGGTGAATGGAGAAGAAGACACAACCGCGAACTCTACGAGCTGTACCGAGATGTGGATGTAGTCCGGAAGGCAAGGATCCGTCGACTACACTGGCTCGGTCATATCGAGCGCATGGACATCAACGCTCCAGCTAAGAAGGTCTTTGTCTCCGAGCCTCCTGGTTCGAGAAGAAGAGTAAGACCGAACCTCCGGTACAAAGACAAAGTAATCGCATATGTAAGACATCTTGGTCTTGATAACTGGAAGCAGCGTGCACGAGATCGTCAAGGATGGAAGGCAGCTATAGCTCAGGCTCAGATCCTCCATGGATCGCTGGCCTGATAAGTAGGTAAGTAAAATTAAGTGGGTCAATTAACACGTTTGTTCTTTAAAATTGAAACACGAATAGTATTAAAACTTTAGTTGTTTTGCGTGTCATGATGATAACTATCATCCCGTTTCTCAACCAACGTACTTCCTGGATCGCAGTAACATTTGCCTCGTACTGAGGTTATGAGTAGTTCCGGGAGTGTACAATGTTCTAATTTTGCACGAGCATACTCGCAAATCGTGTTCCTTTTTTGAGACATTTTGCTGATTCATAACATGTTTTTTTTTTTTCACATAAGCGGATTGTTGTCCTGCCCCACAACCGCTAGTCGGGTCGGGGTAATGCAGCGCGCTCTTGCCTAGAGCAGTAGCTACATACATACATTTGTTCATCTCTCAACGGGTATTTGAGAGGCTATCCAGAGGGCACCACGAGGTGGCTGTATGTCAACTTGACATAGGTATTGAAACAGGTATTGAAACAGATATCGTTGCTGGCGTCTCGCCAGGTTGAGAGCATTCAAGAACTTAACTCACCTTGTTCTATATCTTCTTCTATTGGTGGCGTTACAGCTCATGAAGGACCAGAGTCAAACTTCCCTTCAATCACCCATGTTGTGTGTGATTCTATTTTTCACACAGGTGAAAGGGACCTACAGTTTAAGGCCGATTCCGAACGGCGTGGGTCGAGAAGCTTTTTCTAGGCAAGTTACACTACGGGAGGTTTTGCCAGTATCCGGCCTAGGACGGACGCCGCGAAATAAACATTCGATGGCGTTGGTGTTATCGGGATCCGAACTCGCTCATCGTGCGTCAGAGTCCAACACACTAACTACTGCGCCACGGCGGCGCCCTCTTCGTCTATATCTATAGCGTGAAAATGTTTACTTAATAACATTTACAACTTATTTACAACCAATAATGTAGGTCATGTTTACTTTGAAGGAATGGGCTACATACATTTGTAAATATAAGAGTTAGACATAAGTTGAAATCATTCCTTGTTATAAAACCGGCCCGGAAGTAAGCTGTTTGCTGTTTGCTTATGACACAAAAACATTTTCAAAAACAGCGTACAACCACTTAGAGACAGAAGGGTTCTGTTATGAAATATCTACCTAAAAACACCAAACAACACAAATGCTATTTCGCCAGAAAGCCCTCTCGATAAAGTCAACATTCGATGGGGAAGACAAACTTATAAATAGTACCCTTCCGCGTCTATAGCCTTTCATCCATTCCCAACATGTAAACATACACATACTTCCCATCTATTTCCATTGACCGGCAAAGATCACCCCAAGCAGATGTCCATATCTGTTAAATATCCCCCGAGACTTTCAACTCCACACCATCATCTCACGAAAAAATGGTAGCAAATACCATACAAGGGATGAAACCCTTACCTTGCACAAGAACATCAACTTAAGTGAAAAGTTGTCGATTTTTCCATCCCCGTTATATCACCTGCTAAGCCAAGGTATAAATAAACAAATGTGACAAATATGATCCCAAGTGCTAGCTGACGGAAAGTACCCAAGGATTTTGGCTCTCTTAAGCATCATTGAGCCGCCCCCTCGAGCACACCCCATATGAACATATCTACATGTATACACTTTGGAGAGGTTGTCGATTGAAATCTACGAAAAAGCGGGACAATTCCATCGAAGAACAAACATAATTGTATCCAATGACTTGGAACGACAATTTCGTGTAAAATTTAACGTTCGTCCTTTGTGTGAGTGTTTGTGGAGGATCGCATTTACCTATGCGCCATAAAACTTAAGGACTTTTAAGGATGCTCTCATTTTCTTAGTGGTTCAACCCTTTTCTCCTTCCTTTGTCTTTTCTGTTATGGAAATTTCGGGACTCTTTGCTCTGTTTCGAGTCCTTATTTCAAACAATAAAACTTGGCCTATGTCGTTTTCCAGTCGAATGCGCCCCCCAAGTAAAGCGTCGCATCCTCATTTTCCAATACTAGTAGATACCAAATTGTAGTTTGACTGTCACAGATGACGACGAAAGAAGGACATTATAGTCCTTAAGAAGAGATGGCAATTGAATGGACTTTAAGTATTCTATTTACTTTCAAAAAAAAAAAAAACAAAAAAACAACATTACAATTGGCCATTGAGCCGAGTTGAGTTGGGTGTTGTCGGGTGTTGTGTAAGAACATTTTCCAAGCGAAACTAATGGCATTCGATAAGAAAATTAGAACGAGCTCGTCGGAATGCCCTCTGAAGGACGATGACGATTTAAATATGAAATTACTAATGTTTCGCTGTAGTACTCGTAATGAGCGTTCCTTTTTTTTTTTTTTTTTGATTGGATTTACTTTTTATAACAAGCGATGGCGATATTTGTTATTTGTTGGCATGAAAGATGAGTGAGCAATTTATTTGTGGGTGACGTTAATTTGGTAATGATTATGTTGGCTAAGTACTCCCTTATCGAAGCGATGGCAATGGGACATCAGTATAGCGCGTAATATGCGTCAGCAGTAGGAACCGCGAAATGGCTGATGGAACTTTTAATGGAGATAATTTATTTGCATGTTTTTATTGCTGGCGATTGCAATACAGATGTTCAGGATTGAAATTAATTTGTTCCGAGCGACATAACGCTTATTTATTGGGTACTTGATGTGATCTGTGAATAGGAATGCTTATCGTTATGTTAAGGTCCTTGAAATGCTATGAAGGACTTTCATTTGAAGTAGCTACTGAGAATTTAGTGTTAAAATTCACAATTTTGTAATGTAGCTGTCGAAGATATGACTTTGAAAATGACGATTCCCTTTGTCCGTTCTTGCCGCATTTTCTTTTGTTTGTGGACAACTTAGTATGCAGATCGACCAACAGGCAGCTCATAAGTAAAGCACACTCTATAGCTCTTTATCCTGTGTGTCGAAAGAAAAACAGGAGGAGACAGAACGAAATAATCCTTCCACCACGTACAAGGACTCGTGTTGAATCATTGATTCCAGCACTAAAACCCTTCTATACACGATTCTTATCCGAAAGACAGGCGAGCTATTCAGCTCCGTACTCGTACTGAAGTTATCTTTCATGCGACGAAAAATTCTTCAATACTCGTACTCGTATATTGGTATTTCGTTTCCTGTATAAGCAGGTTGAAAAGGAACAGGACGAACGAAAAAAAAAAAAAAAAAATGAAAAAAAAATACGAGTTCGATTGAATTTGCCAAATTCTGCGGTATTCTCCCGAACGTCCTTTCTTTCTTCCTCGCCTTTTGTACTTGCAGTTTGTGTAAGATAGCGTTGACAAACTGCCTTACACTCATACGTAACGTGTATACCTACGTATACACAGTAGATATTTCATTGTTCAAATATGCGATACTGCATCACAGACGAGTAAAAGCTCCTTGAGAATTCCACAGGACCGATTTGTATTTTTGGTTTTACTGAAGTGCTATTTACATATCCGTAATCCGTACATACACTGCAAGCGATTTTCGGTTAAAGTACAGGATATGCCAGGAGTGTTGTGGTAACATCGTATTGTAAGGGAAATTGCGATTTTTAAAATTCGATCGTTCGGGAAAGGTATTGAATAGGTTTAAAGTCTTAAATGCGATAGTTTTGCGGCGTAGCGAATTATTTTTAGAATAAACATACTATTTTTGAGACAAAGATATGGACTCCGCAGCGGTGAGCCTGCAACCCAACAAAGCCAAGACAGGTTTAGATCATAAAAAGTATTACTCTGACCCCATTCTAGCGAACATATCGGAGATGTGATTTGTGAATCCATAGAAGCTTAATGAACTCAGCCTTTCAACATTGTTTAGAAAGTTTTGAGCTCACGTGTGATACATATCTTGGCTGGCGCCAAAAACTGCAAATGCTCCTTCTTTTCCACCTGTGCTTCACAGCATAGTCGGAAGTTTTCATCCTCTACAAAAGCTAGAGGTGAGCCCGGTTTTCTAGGAAAGACTTCTTTGTAGTTTGTCGAGTGATGATATCATGCGTTTACCTGACAGCCTGTCTTATTATTGCCACGTAGATCCAAACACTTTTCTCGATCACAGACCAAATACTTTTCCAAAAGCGCCTATACATAAAAATCGACAGCGCACTTATCGTTTTTGACTCAGCATGTTTTGACGGGAGAATATGTCCTGCACCAGCACTACTGCTCTCTAGCAGCGTTACACATGCGGTCAATAGGTCCTTTATCAAAAACGTCCGAAGTGTGGCGAAGCTTGGCATTTCGTAAAGAGGAGGGTTTTGCGCACATGCCAGTCTGCTAGTCCTTCCATGTTTTACAGTAAGGAGGAGGTTATATTTTAGGTCAAAAGCTCTTGCCCAGAAAGTGGTCTTCATTATATTCTTTACAACCCTCACTGATAGCACATTTTTTTCAGTACATGAATCGATCGCCTGATAATTTTTGCAGCACAGCAGCCACTGACGGAATATAAATCAGTGCCGGGTGGCTTAAAGTCATAACTCCATGTAGCGGCATATTCGGTCGACTCAATCCGAGCAACAGTTCGATCTGATTTCGGGGGAGTCAGCTTACCGTTGTAGACTAAGCGTCTCTGCAGCAGACTCAGTGAACGTGGATAAATTCTTATAGCCCTGTCATAAATTGAATCTAGCTCGTCTTTCTAAGCTGCCTTCCGGGCTGTGGTAATAACCTACCACAGTTTATTTGTAACATAATTTGTCTGGGTTTGTGATGGGCCTAACGTAATTTTTGCAAAGAGTTTAGTCAATTACATACCTCCAGGGACTTGCCACGCTTAGGTGGCGCTTCAGCCCGATTTGAGCCTGCGCCTCAACCTATATGCTCCTCCAACCGACACAATCTGTAGCCAGCCGTTCCCAGTGCCGTACAACCAGTTGATTGGTGTCCCTTTGCGTGCGTCACCTTAGTTGCGGCCGTCCCCTGTTGGGTTATCCCTTGGGGTTGGACTCGGAAATTGTACGGGCTGGAGCTATGGTGTCCATTCGCTCTACATGGCCTAGCCATGTTAGACGATGCATAAGTCGACCTCTGTCGCTGCACAGCTCAATGAGTTTGTGGTTGAGCCTTCTCCAATCTCCGTTAACAAAAATGCAGCCGAAGATTACGTGCAGAATCTTACTCTCGAAGCGTTCGAGTGCTTCCTCATCATTTTTCATAGGGTCCAAACCTCTGCGCCACAAAGGAGGACCGGGATGATTGAGGTTTAGTAGGGGGTCACCTTGGTCTTTCAAAAGAGGACTCCACTTCTCAATTGCCTCTTGAGTCCAAAGAAGCAGCGGTTGGCAAGGGTAATTCTGCGTTTGATCTCAGCGTGAGTGTTGTTGTCACTAGTCACTAGTGAGCCAAGTTAGACGAAGTCCTTGACCACTTCGAATTTCTAGCTGCTAATTGTGACGTTCTGGTCGAGACATCCGTGTTGTGCGTCTTTTTTGGATGACAGCATATATTTTGTTTTACCTTTATTAACCGAAAGACCCATTTTAGCCGCTTCTGCTTCAATGCATTCGAACGCATCATTGACGTAGTTGTGCAGACTTGAAATAGATCGTACCTCTTGTGTTGGCCAGCGAGTTTCGAATGATATTTTCAAGCACGATGTTGAAGAAATTCCACGACAGCGCGTCACCTGGTCTTAATCCTTTTTTAACATCAAAGGACTCGATTAATTCGTTTCCGACCTTAATGGAGTAGCGAGAGTTCTCCATTGTCATTCTGCACACTCTGACGAGTTTGGCAGGGATGTCGAAACTAGACATGGCGCTGTATAGCTCGTCTCTATGCACACTGTGATACGCAGTCTTGAAATCGACGAAAAGGTGATGGTTGTCGATTTGGTATTCTTGGGTCTTCTTCAAGATCTGCCGCAGGGTGAATAATTGGTCTATTGTGGATTTACCTGGCCTGAAACCACACTGATACGAACCTATCAGATTATCCACAAAGGGTTTCAGGCGTTCACACAGTACGGCAGAGAAGATCTTGTATGCGATTTGAAGGAGACTTATTCCCCTGCGGTTGGCGCAGTTATAGGGGTCTCCTTTCTTGTGGACTGGGCAAACGATGCTGAGATTCCATTCGTCGGGCATGCTTTCCTCCGACCGTATTTTTCAGTTGAGCTGGTGCATGCGCTCTAGCAGGTTATCTGTACCCGCTTTAAATAGCTCAGCAGACAGCTGGTATTCGCCCATGGCTTTATCCCACTCCGGCTTTGTAGCCCTTGCAAATTCGTTTTAATTTTTCGTAAAACTTGGGATCATTACTCCTGTGATAGCATCTCTTCATCTCCCCACGCTTTTCATGCTGCCTTATTTTCTTCGCTAAAAGCGTGTGTTCCTCTCTTCGTTTCTGCTCGTAATGTTCCCGAGTGGCTCTCATCTGTCTATGTATTATGGCTTTGTAAACCTTTTGCAAAGCCGTAGTCTATTTTGAGAGCACCGTGGCGTAGTGGGTAGTGTGTTGGCCTCTGACGCCGATGACTCGGGATCGAATCCCGACACAGCCATGTCATCGAACGTGTTTTTCACGGTGTTTCTCCTCAGCGGGGTTCTGACAAACCCCCTGTAGTAAAATTCTCATGAAAAGCTTCTCGAAATTCGCCGTTCGGAACCGGCAATAAAACTGTAGGTCCCTTTCACCTATGTGAAAATGAAATCACACACAAGATGGGTGATTGAGAGAAGCTCGGCTCAGGTTCTTCATGGACTGTAACGCCAACATACATACATACATACAAACATTTTGCTTTGCTACATGGGCTTGCCCGCATTGCTCCTCAAACCAGGTGTTTCTAGCTGACGGTGGCTTGAATCCCAACACACCAGAGGCAGCGTCTCTGCTGGCTAGTCCATCCAATTGCACTTCTTGGAGTGCAGTTATATCTGCTTTTTTAGCAGCTTGGGGTTTGCTCCAATTGATCGCCTGCACCCGGTCCGTTAAGGGACCTCACATTCCAGGTGCAGACTCTGAAGTCCTTCGTTTTCAGAGGTCTCAAATTTGTAGCCGTCCGTATCCGAGGTTTGTGGTTGTTTCGGAACAATTGGTTGTTTCCGTAAGAGGGATGTTATTCCCCAGCCTGGGGGGCCAGGTTCCTCTTTCCTCAGGAACAAAGGGTCGGTTGCCATGTTAAACGCGATCAACTTCTTTGCTCTTTGACTGCAACCGTCATCAAACCAAAGCTTTCTTTTAGGTGGCGGTGGAAGTCTAGTCCATCAGAGGCGGCAACCCTGATGGCATTTTGGCACCGTATCCATTGATGTTCTATGGTTTGTACAGCATGCATTAGGTCTTGTGAGAGCTTGAGGCAAATGTGATCGGCGGAAAGTCCTGCGGTTCTTACGACTGCATCTTTCCAATGTCAAATTTTGCTGGTCTTGCTCGACTCCACAATGTCCGCGATATCCGCAACTTTGGCTGCAACAATGTAATGATCCGAGTCAATGTTGGCTCCACGGAATGTTCGAACATACATTACGCTGGAGGAGGGCTGGCAACAATCGCTGTCTTGCCATAACAAAAATTATTTGTGAGCTAACCTTATAAGTATTGAAGTCGAACCAAAAACTAACGTCTAAGAGATAGTCTCCTCGAAGGTTGTATTTGCTACAGCCCCAAATCGTGTCTTTCTTAAGTGAAGGCGAGTCCTACTCAATCGTGACCACGATAAATGTTATACAATTACTGCTTGTGTAATGACATCTTGATCTTGATCTACTCCGTAAGAGTCGTCAGTTGTTTTGCTTACAGTGATCAAGCTGTTAAACGACATGGGGCTGAAATTGAATTGTCAATTTGGTTTTTTGAGCATTCTCACATTTTTTTTGAAGTAATGCAAATCACACAACAACAAGTTCATTTCTAAAAAATGAGACGGATGTTTGAGAAAAATTAAATTTTGTATTTTCTAAATGAAGCAGCTTACACTCACAACCCGTTAGCGAAATACGTCATTGATCGTGTGGTACATGTACATTGATTGATAAAATGATAACATATCTACCAACTATACTCTCGGCAGCAGTCTCGTCTGCTCACATCGGATGTTCATTGGCTTAACGATCGTACCGCAGCATCCATCTCAACGTCTCGTGACTGCTGCTGAGTGGGTGGCTACTGCACTTGGGTTTTGGACAGCAAGCATCGCGGATGAAAATAAACTGTGTAAGAATTTAGTTTCACTTGTTTTATTTGGTTTGGTGGGTTGCAGTCTCTCCTCGGCGGATTCTATTTCGAACAATTTCTCAATCAACGGATATAATCTCATTTAATTCATATTTACAATATTGCTCTTTAATCACTTTTCCGAAACTTGATATCTCCACAAATGAAGCTATGAATGTTCGCGGCCATTTTTCAAAAAACTTATTGAATGCGTACAAACGAACGTTGGGCATCCATGCTACCAATATCAGAAAACGTGCTTCCGCCACGACCAAAAATATCTGCCAATTTTTAAATTTGCACCGAAAATTTAAATTGAAATATCACCAATCACCATCGCCTGATAGTCAGTCTGTCCATCCATCCCATACACTAGAACCACAACTCGGCGATGAACGACTCGTAGTATTTCAAGTTCAGCATGAAAACCAACAGCCGAGTTCAGAATGGAAAGGAAAAGTTTTTGTGGCACGGTTCACCATTGTCAATTACATTCACGACGACTTGGATTGACGTGCCAATTATTCCGAGTGGTCCGTTTTTAAAACAATTCCACTTTTCAATAAAGAACGACAGCCCGACGGTCATGGTTGTGAATGTCACTGCCACGCGTTGTGTTATTTTGCTAATTGTTTAAACACTTCAACGGATTCGAAAGTTAATTATGGCGGTAATTTCCTTTCAACATGAAAGAGTGAAATTGGTAACGGAGTGGTGGTACGTTTGGATATTTGTATTCCAGTCGGTCACTTTTCCACAGATAAACCAATGGGATAAGTCTGAGTTGAAATACGACCTTAACACTTTTTTTTTTAACTCTAAATAGTGTAAATATATGAATAAGTTGATGGGTCTACGTGGGATGCCGACCCGACATATCTGTAGAAAAAAGTAACCTCACATCCACGACCACATTACGACCTGTGTAATGGACATTTGCATCTAATGAATGAATCTAAATAAAGGCTTACCGCCATGGTGTCGTGGACATTGTTAACGTGTTTAAGATCGTAAACTTGACCTTTATTATATAATAAATATTCCATAATAATAAGCCAGAGCAGAAGCCTGCAATGATGAGCACGGAAAACTAGTAGTGAAGTCACAGTCAATGCTGAGATTGTGAAAGGACCACTTCTGCAGACTGTATAACGGCGATGATAGTCAAAATGCCGCCGTCAGGCAGAGCGAACCATTCACAATGTACGAAGACGAAGGAGAATCCCGTCCACCCGACCTAGACAATGTTAAGATAGCGATATCGAAACTTAAGTCTTATAAAGTTGCTGAAGCAGACGGACTCCCCGTGGAACTGTTTAAAGCAGCTGGCGATGAGCTGGTCAGGAACATGCATCAACTCATCTGCAAGATATGGTCGGAAGAACGCATGCCCGATGAATGGAATCTCAGTATCGTTTGCCCGGTCCATAAGAAGGAGACCCCTATGACTGCGCCAATTACAGAGGGATAAGCCTCCTGAACATCGCGTACAAGAACCTCTCTGCCGTACTTTGTAAGTGCCTGAAGCCGTTCGTGGACAATCTGATAGGTTCCTACCAGTGTGGTTTCAGGCCAGGAAAATCCACGATGGATCAAATATTTACACTATGGCAGATCTTGAAGTGGACCACTATCTTTTTGTCGACTTTAAAGCCGCGTATGACAGTGCCTATAGAGCCAAGCTATACAGAGCCATGTCATGTTTTAACATTTTTGCCAAACTCTTTCGACTGTGCAGGATGACTATGGAAAATTCTCGCTGCTCCATTAAGGTCGGGGGTGAACTAACAGACCCCTTTGATGATAAAAAAGGTTTTAGACAGGGTGACGCACTGTCATGATTTCTTTAACATCATACTTGAAAAGATCGTGCGGGATTCTGCGGCCAATACAAGATCTACTTCAAGTCCACACAATTACTTGCCTACGCAGATGACATTGACGTTATTGGACGGACAAAGCGAGACGTCAATGAGGCATGCGCAAGCATTGAAGTAGAAGCGGCTAAAGTGGGTCTAAGGGTAAATGGGCACAAAACCAAAGACGCGCAACACCGACGTCTTGGCAGAACGTCACCTTCGGCAGCTATATTTTTGAAGTAGTCAAGGACTACGTCTGCCTTGCCTCGATAGTGACAAGCAGCAACGACACCAGCGCTCAGATAAAACGCAGAATAACTCTTGCCAACCGCTGCTTCTTTAGGCTCAAGAGGCAATTGAGTAGTAGAGCCCTCTCTCGAAAAACTAAGGTATCCCTCTACAAAACCTTAATCATCCCGGTCCTCCTCTACGGCGCTGAGGCTTGGACGTTATCAAAAGCGGATGAAGAGGCTCTTGGGCGTTTCGAGAGGAAAATTCTGCGTGCTATCTTTGGTCCCGTTTGTGTAAACGGAGAGTGGAAGAAGAGATTCAACCAAGAATTGTAGGGGCTGTACAGCGACATCGGCCTGGTTAGACGTCTTCGGATGGCTAGGCCATGTAGAGCGAATGGACATCAACGCTCTGGCCCGAAGAGTCTTCGACTCTAACCCCGAGGGATAACGCAACAGAGGACGACCGCATTTAAGGTGGCGCGCACAGGTGGAAAGGGACCTCAACCAACCGGGCGTGCGGCACTGGAAGCGGCTGGTCAAAGATCGGTCCGGCCGGAGAGGCTTGTTGGTTGAGGCCGTGGTTCACCCCGAACTGTAGCGCCATTCAAGTAAGTAAGTAAATATTCATTAATGTCACATGCAGATATACATATAAGCACATTTATGGGAAGTTCAGTGTCACAAGCCTGCGCTTGAAATGAGACATGATCTGTCAAAAAAATAAGGAAACGTTTCGAACTTTCCGAGCTAAGTACATTTCATTTTAATGTTTTTTTTTTTAAACAAATAAATCAGACACAACACGGGTGATTGAGAGAAGTTTTGCTCTGGTCTTTGACGGACTGTAACGCCACCAAAGAAATCGCTGCAATACACTTAAGGTGCCATTGGACTTTTTATTCAAGACACGCAATAGAAAGTTACATTGTTTTAACATGAACAAGTGTCTCAATTTCAAGGATCAAATGTGTTAAGTGACACTTATTCTTAAAGTGCGTCAAGTGACACACTTCCATATATGTGTCATCCACTTTTACGTGTTGTTTACAACACTACCATTTGCAGTGTATACGAGTACATACATGTACCTAACATATGTTGAGACGACCACAGACAGAAAAGTAGACTTCTTTCAAGACCCAAACTCTTGTACAGGCAGTTTACCGACAAAAAAACTCGAAGTTCAGGGCACTGAAGTCGCTGATTAAGAATCCCCAACAATTGATTAAAGAAAAATACAGACTATCTGTAAGTTTGCATTGGAACAGCAGAATTCGAGCTGTAAAATCCACCAACACGAATATTTTCTCGCGAACGTCAGACGACGAACGCCTCCTTCGTAGAGTCAGCATTGACACAAAGAGCGCTGGCCTAAACGATGACTTCTGTTTCATTGAGGATTCTCAGGAGAAAATGGCGGCAATGAGAGTTGGCCTCCAGGAAGTCTAAATGGTGAAAGATAGTTTTCGCCTTAACCACGGCCTGAAGAACAGAGCCCAGCTTCACTACTTTTACGCTCGAAACAATATCGAACATTGGCGACCCGGAAGATGCAAACCAACACCATATCTAATGAAAATGTTAATGCCCTGTTAATTTCGACAGAGGATCTCTAGTTAATCTTTGGGTCACAGAAAAATAAGAAATCCACGGATATTGACGGAATATCCAATTTTGTACTAGGCATATGCGAATAAAGGCTATAGAGAGGTACACCGTATATTGTTCGGTGCATTGCAAAATCATGGTGGTGGAACCAATCTCTAAGAGAGACTCCTCTAGCCCAAGAAATCTCCGATCTATAAGTCTCCTTCCGAGTATGAGCCAAGAATTCGAGAAGGTTATCCACAGGGCCTTATATAAATGGGCTGAGGACAAAAACATTATTTCAGATAACCAATTCCGTTTCGAAACTCGTCTCGAATATCCAATACAACAAATGAATGTACGAGTGCCTGCCTGATTAACTTGGAAAAAGCTCTTAACACTGTATGATTAGATGGACCTTATTACAAGCTCAAACAGCTGGGCATACGTTAACCAATGCTATATATGAGCTATGATATATTGATATGTACAGCCTATTGAAATTCAATAGGAGTTGGAGTTGGTTATTTTTAGAGCTGTTAGCTCACTTAGATTTTCACTTAGAAGGGCGCGCCGCGGTGGATCCTCTTGCGATTCGCAAAAGAAGGCCATGAGCAGAAAAGGTGTTGTACCGATTCCTCCTCCACCACGTCCATACAGCCGCGGTAGAAGTCATTTGAGGGTAGCCCTAGTCTGTCGGCGTGTTTTCCAATGATGCAGTGACCTGTAAAGACACCCACTAGAGTGCCTAAGGTTGCCCTTTTGGTTGCCACTAGGTACATAGTTCGTCCCAGGCATAGCTTAGGCCAAATTTGTTTGATAAAGCCGATATTACTTTCTTTCCATTGGAGGTTGGTCGCCTCTAGGGTTCGCAGTTTTATCATGTGCCTTACCGTACTTTTTGGTGTTTCTAGGTACCCGAGGGAAGGAAGACTGAGTGTGCTTGACCCCAACTTTACGAGTTCGTTGGCCGCGCAATTTCCTGGAATATCCCTATGCCCGGGAACTCACAGTACATTAATGTTGAACTGTTCAGCCATCTCGTCTAGAGATAGGCGGCAGTTAAGGGATGTCTTTATTTGTGGGTTACCGTGTCTGTCCGTGCAAATGATAATATCCTTAGCGGATATTACATTGATCCTGAGCCATGCAAGAGCCTCCGTTATCGCTGTTATTTCTGCTTGATACACACTGCAGTGATTTGGGAGTCTGAATGATAGGTTTTGGTTAATTTCCTTGGAGAAGACTCCACTACCTACACCCATCTCCATCTTGGAGCCATCGGTATAAAGTGAAATCGAGTATGACTTTCCCTTCAGCCCATTCCTCCCTGGATGGAAAGACAACGTCGAAGTTCCTAGTGAACACATTATGCGGAATGATGTAGTCTGTGTCCATGGGTACTTCGAAGTGATTGAGAATGCTAGTATGGCCTTCATGTGATGTGGGCCATTTTCCTATGCCCCTAATCTATAGGGCTGAAGAGGCCCAACGGTGGGAAATGTAATAGGATATTTAGGGCACCTTCCCCAGAAGGTTTCGGTAGAATGCCTTGTCCAGAGCAGTCAACCAAACTACGATGCCATACAGGAGGATGGGCCTTATGACTGCTGCATAGAGCCAGTGCATAATGCTTGGTTGGAAACCCCACATTTTGTCCATCACTTTCTTACAGCTGTAAAGGGCAGTGGTTGCTTTCTTGACACGATCAAGAGTGTTGGGATTCCAATTCAGCCTCCTGTCAAGGATTAGGCCCAGGTATTTAGCCTGACCTTTGATTATTAATTGGATTCCACCCAGCCTCGGTGGGTTGAAGGACGGAATTTTATATTTGCTTGTAAACAGTATTAGGCTAGAGTGCTGAGAAATTTTCCTGTGGCGGCAATAGCAATATTATCTGCATAGGCCGTCACAGCGTACCGTTCCCGTTCTAGCAACCATAGTAGTGACCACCACATTACTGAGAAGAGGGGAGAGTACTCCACCCTGTGGTGTGCCTCTGCTGACCATTCTAGTTGAGACGTCACCAGCGAAGTTGGCTTTGACGACTCTTTGTGGTAGCAGTTGTCGTACCAGTTCTATCACTGATCCCGTAACACCCAGATCAGACAGCGCTTTGGTGACGGCCCATGGTTCAATATTGTTAAAGGCGCCCTCAATGTCGAGAAAGGCGACTAGAGTATATTTCTGATGTTCCAGTGACCTTTCTATTTTGCTGACTAGTGAGTGGAGTGCTGTTTCCACGGATTTTCCTTTATTGTAGGCATGTTGGTTATCCGACAGCCTTCCTGAGATACAGCTGTAACGAATATGTCTAAATTCTTCTCTAGAGTTTTTAATAGAAAAGAAGTAAGACCAATAGGCCTCAAGTCATTTGCATACATATGTACGTGTGGGAGCTTTTGCCTGCCTTGGGTATCCTACATAACTTGCTGGGGATGTAGGAAAGGGAGAGGCAACTCTTGTATATTACCACAAGCCAGGGGAGGATGAGGTCTGCTACCTGCTGAAGCTCTGCTGGTATGATCCCATCCGGTCCTGAAGACTTGTTCAAAGCTTTAGCTTTGTGCCCATAGCACATTGTTGTTGTTAACCAGGTTGGGAGCACGCTCGAAGGAGGATGTCGTCGGCTGGATGACTTGAGGAGGTGTAATAGCCGAGTCACTACTGCCTGGAAAGTGTGCGTCTAGGAGAAGTTCCAGGGCTTCCGTACTAGAGGTCGTCCAGGAACCATAATTCTGCATTAGGTGGCTTGGGTTGTACGGGGCCGAAGCCAGAATTTTCCTTATTCTTGAAGCCTTGATATTTTCGCAGTAGTTCCTCCAAGATTGCCTTTTGGCCTTCCTGATCGCTGCTTTGAAAGATTTAAATGCCTCCTTATAAAGGTCTCAATCCTCTTGCAAGCGGGTACATTTTGCTATATTAAAGAGCTTTCTGCTCTCTTTCCTAAGGGAGACTATCTTTTTATTCCACCAGGAGGTTTGGGTTTGCCTCTTGGGGTGCTAACCGCATAAGATTTAGACAGTGCTCTGTTATGGGTTTCTGTCAGCCCATTTACTAAGCTGTCTAATTCCGCAGAGTTGTGCGGATAGGTAGGGTGTCTTGTCCCTAGGTAGGGTTCAACATAGGTTCTATATTTTTGCCAATCAGTTCTCCTGTAGTTCCTGAAGGGAGTTGGGGCGCTGACGTGGCTGACTATGCTGAATATAGCAATGGTCAGAGAGGGAGTCCTCTTTTAGAACTTTCCATTCCATTCTGAGATATCATCTCGACAAAATTACCCTCTTTTCTGGAAATGAGTATCGACTCTGTCTTCAGCACGAGGAAACTGCGGAGTTCATACTATGCGAGTGTGCTGCCCTTTTCCACCTTAGGAAGCGTATCCTCCTCAGTGAAACTATGACTATGACTGAGGGGATCACCACACCACCTACGATGGAAATCCTCAATTTTATTGATGAAGTCTGATCGGCTAGTAGGCAGAATAGAACTGCATAGGTCACAGTGCCCATTCCTATATGTTAGCACTAGCCACTTACAAAAAAAAATTTGCTCTTAACCCAAAGAATTTACATCCGAAATGTCGAAAATGCGTAAAGTCGGGGTAACTTCGACTATATTCATTCAGATTTTGGAGGCTTTGCCCTTGTTTCTCATAGGTTGTAAGGCGCACAAATTCAAATTGAATATCTTGATTCAAAAGCTTCGCCATCCTATGCAATTTTACGGTAATCAAATACCACGCAGAATACTCAAATTAATTACGTTACATGTATGTATGTACATATATGCATATAATATTTTTTTGTTTAATTATGCATATCCCTAAGTGTTTCGACAATTAGTCACGACTCTATTTGCACTTTGTCGCACACAAATTCGCCGCTCTGTTGTCGTCCTTGTTCGATAACAACCAACGATGTGAGCAAGTGTTGCAATGGCCCCCGAAGTGGTAGTAAGACTACTACAACTATCGTCAACGTCGAGTAGTAGCAGTTGCAAAAGCGGCAGCAATTAACTGTTCAGTGTCATTTAAAGCGACAACCCCAAGTACAATGGCAATCTTTCCTAAGCACTCTCGGCCCTCTCCTTCCCGTATACCAACCTCCTCGTTCCGTTCATTGTAAATAACCAAGCTCATGCAATTTAATTAAACTTTTATGCATGTTGCATGCAACCAGTGGCTTAAAAAAAAAGAATGCTGAATCAGGGCATAGGAACGAACGTCTAAAAAGATTTCGTATATTCGTACCTCGTTACTGTGTATGTTAATTTGACGTCCTTCTACGTTCTGAAGTGAAAGTGAACCAGAAAACAAAGAAAAGCAAAACTGAAAAGCGGAAGAACCGACAAAGGCAAGTCAAATTACTGCCTTAGTGGAGAGAAAAAGAAAAGGGAGCCGACTATTTGGTTAGTCCCTGCTGTAGACTAGGTCCAGAGCAGACGAGACACGGAGCAAACCAGGAACCGAGCCCTTGAATGCATGCAATTTGCATATCTCTTTCTGTTCATATTCCACTTTTTCATCTGGCAATTCCATTTCAAACGAAATGGATTTTAGGCAGATGCTGAACATTTGCGGTTAAGTCATTGCCGACCATACCAAACGGCCGGCGTACGGCATGCGACCTTCCCTACTAGACTTCCTGTCCTGCCTTGTATTCTCGCCCAGCCGAATAATATACGACAGAGAGACTTAAAATAAAAAGGAAGAGCTCGGAGAAGGGATTCAATTTGATACGCGGTTGGATATCCGTGATTTTCTGCTTTTTTGCAATCCTTTTTCTCCTTTTTGTAATGAAAAGTTATAGCCACAAAAGAGAGCCTTAATCGAAATGCAAGGTTTTAGGACGATAGTGCACTACCAGAACCGCACAAATAATAGATTGGTATGTGGACATATACGCAATCTTGTGTAAAAGGCCTTATGACTCAACCGCAAGCATATATCAAGTCCGATATTCGAAATATGTTGTGGCTGACCACACGTGCGGCATAATAAAAGTTGTTTTCCACTTAATATTGTCGGATAGAGCACCATGGAATGGTTTCAATGAGAAGCACCCTTAGATCTTTTCAGCCATGGACACTCAACCAGGCTTAGCTAAAAGTCAAGTGCTATACGCTTCATGACCTACATAGATGCGCATTCATCGCAAAATATCACAAAAATAAATTCGACGAACTGTATCAAAATGGACATAAAAATCCTTTCAAATGCTTTCGTCCTCCATCAGTAATCCCAAAAGACCAATCGAGCAACTGGATCCCTCCACACATGCACTTATCATTAAACCAATCTTGAACGGACTACGACCTTCGTCTCAAACATCTCATCCGTACCTATTCATCCGGTATTCGTAAGAAATCCGCATTAAGAGTGATTTCCTGTATGAAATTTCAAAAACATGCCATGTGCAGTTGATCCATTCGTTCTCCAGAATCCTCAACCATCAATTATCTAACTGAAGGTGGATTGCAGAAACACACATTCCGACTTGCGCTTCGAATCGAAATTGATGCATTTCCTACTCGAATTGACCAGGAAATGCCATCGGAATCGACACTAACACCGACATCAACATCAACAACAATAACAACAACGACAGCAACGTCGATGAGAACGACAACGCAACGACGACCAAGATGACCTAGTGTATCATGCGGTGTTCTCAGGGGAGAAGGAATGCAATATCTTATGGCTTCCGAAAGATCTTGGCTTGTTTCTTCATTGTATCCCCATATACCATATGGAAGATATATCACACAATTGTAGTATTGACCGATTCCCCTTCTGCCATCCACCCGATTCGAATAAGTCCTCTTACTGTACTGATGGAACGCTACATACTCGTAACATACAAGGATATAGTACATGAAGGCAATGTGTTATAAGAATCCAATTTGAGAAGGGCACACTTGGCATCCATGCTCATTCTCGTTTTAAGGAAGTCACAGTGGCGGAATTGAATTGAATTGGACTGGTGTGCAACTTTGGCATAATCTCCCCACTGAGGGTTGTTGTTCGCGCTCGTCTACACATGGAGCGTGTTGTTCGGACGTGGTGGCGTACTGTACTGTCGTGGGAAAATCAACTGACGTCGTTGTTTCCGTCATGCTATTCGGGGTGTTGTGGATTTCGTTTATACAACAAAGTGCATAGTGTAAACAAACAAACGACTTTATTGTATAAGAAGTGGGTTGTTACAATCTCGTCGTTTTATTGGGCATCCGGACGGGGTATTAAGTCGATGGATGGGTGTGAACTGTTGCATTTCGGGACAAAACAACAATGAACAATGAAGTGAATGCAAATTAATTCATGAAGATGTCGGAAGCAATCTTGGGTTGGGATTTCGTGCCCGAATTGAATAGCTATATAGGAAAAATACGTTTTGTGTTAGATCCTGGTCGGTTGTCTTGTATTGTGTTAGAATTTTCATGGAGTTTCAATTAAATCTTAAATCTTCCCTTAAGTTACACCTTATTTCTGTAACACTCGAATACTATTTAATCAGAAAGATTAAATAGGGATAGGGTGAGTTAACAGATTGTGTTCACTGTCATTGTCTTTAAGTTGGTGACCTCAACGTTTCCGAGGAATGAAAACCTGCGCTATAAGCCGTACGGTATGCGCAGAGGACAGTTTATGTCGGCCCCATCTCCTGAACAGATAACTATCCGTGCAAAAAAACTCATTTGACTTACGCAGTGCAATCAGAACCATTTTTTCGGGAGCAAATATGCCATGTAGACCGGATGGTCACATGTCCATATTACAACACCTTCCCGAGCTTGATATGATTACCACGGTCTTGGACGCATTTCCACACTTTTGACAAAAGATTTGAGACATTGATCCCAAATCGCTCAACATAGGAAAACAGTGATCCCTTGCTAAATGTCAAAGGCTTTAGATGGTATACGGATGACTCAAAGATGGCTTCTGGCGTTGGCGGCGGCATCTTTGGACCAAATCGCAAGATCTCGAAGGCAGAGCATCTTTCAAGCAGAGTTGCATGCCATCCTAACATGCGCCAATCTAAATTCTGAGACTGGCATTAGAGGAGTAACCATATACTCTCTGACAGCCAAGCAGCGCTTAAAGCGCTGGGTTCGTACAGCATGAACTCAAAAACCGTCAAGGAATGCCATGATGCCCTAGAAAAGAAGCAATGTCAAACTTTGGTGGGTGCCAGGGCACAAAGGTATTACTTGCTTGCTTGCTTTGGTGGCGTTACAGCCCATGAAGGGCCATAGCCAAGCTTCTCTCAATCACCTATGTTGTGTGTAATTTAATTTTTTTTTTTACACAGGTGAAAGGGACCTACAGTTTAATGCCGATTCCGAACGGCGTGAGTCGAGAAGCTTTTTCAAGGCAAGTATACTACGGGGGGTTTTGCCAGGCTGAGACATCATCTTAACGAAATTAGCCTCTCATCTGAAACTGAGTGTCGACTTTGTCTCGAGGACGAAGAGACGGCGGAACGCATGCTGTATGAATGTGCTGCTCTTTGCCATCTTAGGAAGCGTATCCTTCTCAGCGAAGTTATGACTCCTGAGGGGATCACCTTGGATCCCCTCAACTTAGTTGTGGAAGTGGAGAAGCTCCTCGGCTAATCGGCTAGCAGACACAATAGATCTGCAAAGGTCGCAGTGCCATATGCTAATCCATGCAAAATGTGTTTTGAAAAATCTTATCATTCTAAAGGTCTGCGGAATCAACCGCAGAATTGACAGATGACTATTTATAAATCGACCAAGCATTCCCAGCGATTGCCATGGTCTCACTAACTGTGAGCAACGAAGGACATATTATCCCACCTGATTACTTTACTCAATGACTTGTGCTATTACTTCTGCCTACATATATCCAACATTTAGAAAACGTCGCTAAACCCATGGATTGATAGTGTACACGGCGACAGACTATACCATACATATTCCAAAATCTTCAATAGACACCATGAGCACCGCCAGCGCGTGCTCATAGTAATGTCAGATTTGAGTCACTTAAAACACTACCATTCGAGTTAATTATTTTCTTTACTACAACTAAGTCAATTGATTTATCTAGCAATTTTCCGTTATCCAGGCTTTCACATTTAACGGGCATCTTTCCGGTGAGAGCTCTTGCACTCCGAAGGGTGTGTGCGGTTTAGGTTCGTCGCGCTAAATCAAGTGGTTTTGACCTTTGAAGACGGTTTCGTTTCTCTTTTATTTCAAGAACCGCACTATGTGTATGATCTTCCAGTTGACCTCTATGCTTTTGGGTGAAAAGTAAAATGTACGCGGACAGATTTGGTTTCGTTAAGCGCGGTCAGACAATTCTTCGTCCGGCTGCTTATGAGGTTCAAGGCCTATGCAATTCAGTCGTCGCTTCTTCGACTGATTTTCCTCCGGCAAAAATTGCAGTATCATCGGCGAATGTGGCCAGCATAGTGCCATTAGTTTGTGATATGTCTCTGGTATACAGCAGGTAAAGCAGCGGACCAAATACGCTACCCTGCGGAAAGCCAGCCGTAATTGCTCTTAAACTTGAGTAGTCGCTCTCATGTTTAACACGAAAGAATCTATTAGATAAGTTGTTTTCCAGAACGTTCGATACTTGTTCGGGGAAAACAAACCCAAACCAAACAAATCCCAAACCTTTTTGACACACTTTGTCAAAGGCCTGGGAGACACCAAGAAATACACTCGACCATATTGCCTACCTTCGACCACATCGTTTATTCGATGTATTTGGTCTATAGTGTAATACTTGCTTCTGCAACCAAACTGATGATCCGGCAAAAGACGCCTTTCTTCGGCAATCGGCCTTAAGCGATTGATTATAATTCTTTCGAAAACTTTTGAAATTAACGGCAACAATGATATTGGGCGGTAAGACTTTTTATCCGTCGGTGACTATTCGGGCTGTAGAACCATTATAACTTCGGCGAGCTTCCATTGGAACGGTACGTGTTCTAACTTAAGCGCTGCGTTAACAGAATATGAAAGTTTGAGCAGAGCACGTCTTTTTAAAGAAGTCTCCTGTAATTAAGTCGTAGCCTGCTGCGTAGCTCTGTATTCCCAGGTGATTTCCAAAGTATTGCTATTCAGGTAGCGGTTATCCCCTGAATGGCTTGAAGGTATTAACAAGATATTCAGCAAAAACTTCAGGCTTTCCTTCATCGCCTTTCATCCCGTCATTTCGGTTTTTCCTTATTGGTGGTGGCTGAAGTTTAGGCTTTCTAAAAGCTTTCCTAAGGGAGTAATTTGATTCCCTGTAAGCGGTTAGGCATTCTAAGTACGAACCAACTCCATGATTTTTCAATTCTCGGAGAAATTTCCTCCGTAGGTTACATTGTCGTTTTAAATATGTTTTATGCTGCGGCGCTCGATAAATCCTTCTAACCATACACTGTCAAAGGCTATTTCCAAGTCAGTCAGGCAGGCACAGTGATCCTTACATAAGTTCCATTGGTTTCCTGAGACAAATTTTGACGCGTCATATGTGGTATGTATCATGCCCTATCTTGGAATCGAATTGATTATTTGTAATGATGTTTTGGTCGTCAGACAATTAGACAGGACTCTGTAAATCACTTTCTCGAAAACCTTGCTGATAATGGGAAGGAAATTTATAGACCGGAGATTTCAAACATTTCTTTGAAATGATCTCCCAACCAAGAAATACCTTCACTATTTCCAAGCTAAATTTCATGCTTACTCGAGCCAGCTTGGTACTGTCTATGTATCTGAAATGAGTTTTAAAATTAGTTAACGCATCAACTGTCCAAGTACAAATACGTTATGTAGCACCTTATAATCGATTGAGTTATTGTAATCGACAGAACATTTAAACTTTACTAACCCTGAGAATCCGCATCCTTACTTACTTACTTACTTGGGTGGCGCTACAGTCCCGCAAGAGCCTGGTCTTCAGCCAACAAGCTTCTCCAGCACAGTATTTTGCCAGCTGCTTCCAGCGCCGCACACCCAGTTCAGTTAGTTAAGGTCCCCTTCCATCTATGTGAGCCACCTTAGATTCAGTCGTCTTCTGCTGCTTCGTCCATCGGGGCTGGACTCGAAGACTCTTCGGGTCGGATCTGTGTTGCCTATTCACTCTACATGGCCCAGCCATCTTAGACGTGGAATCGGGCGACGCCCTACTAGGCCGATGTCGCTGTATAGCCAGTAAAGTTCGCCGTTGCATTTTCTCCGCCACTCCACTTTATACAAACGGGACAATGTATTTAACGCAGAATTTTCCTCTAGAAACGACCAAGGGCCTCCTCATCCGCTTTCGTTAAAGTCCAGGCCTCTGTGCCATAGAGGAGGACTGGGATGATTAAGGTTTTGTATAGGGCAACCGTGGTCTTTCGAGAGGGGTCTCTACTTCTCAATTGCCTCTTGAGTCCAAAGAAGCAGCGGCGGGCAAGAATAATTTTGCGTTTGATCTTGATCTCAGCGCTGGTGTTGTTGTCGCTGTTTAATAGTGAGCTAAGGTAGACGAAGTCTTTGACCACTTCGAAATTGTAGTCAATAATTCTAACGTTCTGACCAAGACGCCGTTGTTGTGCGTCATTTTTGGATGACAGCATATATGTATTTGATTTTACCCTCATTTACCGAAAGTGTTTGGTAGAGATGTCAAAACTAGACATGGCGTTGTATAGCTCGTCTAAATGCACATTGTCATACGCTTGGGTCTTCTCTAAGATCTGCCGCGGTGTGCATATATGTTCTATTAGGGACTTGCCTGAAACCGCACTGAGAATAACCTATGAGATTATCCACAAAAGGTTTCAGGGGTTCACACAACACAGCAGAGAAGATCTTATATGCGATGCTAAGGGGGCTTGGTCCCCTACGGTTGCCGCAGCTCCTCTCCTTTCTTGTGGACCGGGCAAACGATATTAAGCTTCCATTCTTCGGGTCTGTTTCCCTCCGACCATGTCTTACATATGAGCTGATGCGTACGCCCTACTAGCTCATCTTAGGCCATTTTAAATAGCTGAGCAGACGGGCCGTCGAATCCCACGGTTTATCAGTTTTTAACTTCGAAACTACTAGCTTAATTTCATTTAGGTCGGGTGGACGAAATTCTCTTGCATCTTCGTCATTTTCGAATGGATCGTACAGCCTGACAGCGGCATTAGACCTTCCAATGCCGTTGAACAGTCTACAGAAGTGTTCGTTCCATATTGTCAGCATCGATTGTAACTCTACTACTAGTTGTCCGTCTTCATCCCTACAGGCTTCCGCTCTGGCTTCATAAACCTAGCAAGTTCGTTTTACTTTTTTGTGAAACTTGCCAGCGTCATTCCTGTGTAAGCATCTCTCCATCTCCTCGAACTCATGGTTTTCATGCCCTCATTATTTTACCTTAAAAGCGTGGTAAAGGATATATTCCGTCTATGTAGCATGGCTTTGTAGGCAGTTTGCTTTGCTACATGGGCTTGCTCACATTGCTCATCAAACCAGGGGTTTCTAACTAGCGGCAGCTTGAAACCCAGTAGTTCAGAGCAGCTTCTCTGATGGTACGCTGGCAATATTCCCATTGTTGTGGATTGTGACGGAATCATCGAACTTTGCCAGAGATTGAGAGAAACTCGATCGGCAAAGATCATAGCCGATCCGATCCGACGTCAAACTTTCGTTGTCCAGTTCGACTCCGTGGCATCCTGTTATCTTTTTTCGTACCTTGGCTACAACACCATAGTGATCCGAGTCCATGTTTGCTCCTCGGAAGGTTCGTACATCTAGGATGCTGGAGAAGTGTCGTGCGTCGATTACAACGTGATCAGTCTGGTTGGCGGTCGACTGAACAAGTGATCGCCAGGTTCCTTTGTGGATATTAAAATGCGAGAATCATGTGCCGGCTAGGAGTAGATTACGCCCCGCCGGGAAGTCAAGTAGCCTGTGTCCGTTTTCGGATGTGGTATCGTGGATGCTATACTTCCGCATGATCGACTCAGTTCGCATTAAAATCTCCAAGTACTATTTTCTATCGGAGCTGGGACATTTGTCATAGGTTCTGTCCAGGAGATCGTAGAAGACATCTTTAAGTCGATCGTCCTTTTCTTCAGTTGGATTGTTATGAAGCATTCACTTACATGCCGAAAACTCAAGACTTTTTGTCGGAGTCTTCCTCAAATAAGGAAACCATCCGAATAAGCGTTGTTGTATCTTGTTGTGGCAATTTCCGTAGTAGATGTCGCAGTTTTTTATCCGTCTTTTGCTTGGTTAATCCTATTGCACTTCTTCTGCTTTATAGCAGTTCAGGTTCTGCTCCAATTGATTGACTGCACTCGGTCTGTTAAGGAACCTCACATTCCAGGTGCCATGCTAAACGCGATCAGCTTCTTTACTCTGTTTCCTCGCACCCTCTTCCCCGAATCTGCATCCTATCACACAAATAATTCCTAGGGTAAAGTGGTTTTGATTGAATCTAATAACTTATTGTTTCCAGATACCTTTGTCATCGACAGGATAGGAAGGATAGGGAACGAGAAGCGCTCAACGCGAACGGACGTGTTTTTCCCTGGACACTAATATTGTGACATAGTATTAAATAAACTTTTATTGCTTTAACAGTGTGTGCGTTTCATCTTGACTATCTTGACACACTATTGCATATTTACATTCGTCATGGGTATTACGATACACATAGTTGCAAATACAAAACTTAAGGCTAATTTGAATGTCGTCGTTGCCTTTAGTTTTGACATATGTATTTCTCCATATCTTAAAGCTACAGCTCGTTGTCTCTGAACATTGTTCCTAGCAGCCCCAATGACTTGGCGCTATTTTATGAAAACATCAACGACATCATTTTTATGACGGCCTTGAGAGCATTTTGAAGATAAAAAACACTTTCAAAGTACTTTTTTCGACAAAAGTTCTTCTTCCCCCGTAGTTACAAAGAAATTAGGGGCACTGTAAAGCACGAAAAAAACGTTGCCAAATTAGTTTACCAACCATTTAACACAAATTTGCCACGCAATCATGTACATCCTTCATTCGCCGAGCTTTGAATATGTATACCGCCACAAATAGGCGGCCCACCCATTTTTGACATACCCCCATCACTCTTAACCTCAAGTTTCAACTTAATTAATTTACACAGGACACAACAGAAAAATAAAACAAATACGAGGAAAAATCTGCGCTCCTTGTAAGACTTGTAAAAAAATTATAAATATCCCTCCATTAGCCCGGAGCAGCCACGATTAGGTGTCTAGTACCGTTTTTAAACTTGCTGCTCAACCGGCAACGCTTAATTTTATGTCACAGGGGATGACATTCAGTCAAATAGGGAGAAGCGATATATACACATATGAAATATATCGAGGATTAACGTAATTACACGTCCAATCAGCTTGTAAACATGATATCTGCTGACAGTACCGCCCCACTTATCAACTTTAGTGGCAGCGATACTCATAGCTACATAGATACACTACTTGCTTCTGTGCATCAAATACGGTATGCCCTCCATCGTCCCTAATATTTCATGTAACTGAATAGTGAAAATAACCGCCACTGTATTCCGCCATGCAAACGAGTATAGTATACATAGGTATACTGCTCAATCAGCACTTAAGCGAAAATTGCTTGCGGCAAACTGCTTTCCTTCGCATCGGAGATGGATATGGTATGTATCTGTGTCCCCAGATAATTTATGGATAAACATAGTAGTGGTAGTGTTTAGCGGACTTAAACCCACGAATGCTAACCAACGTTTAGCCATTTTCACTGAAGTAATTAATTTTCGTGAGATATTTAGATTCACACTATCCGTAGAAGTTAATGTCAATATATTAGGGCGAGGACAGGATGTTGAACAACGCAATATGTATGGTAAGAAAATGCGACGAAAACCTTGTTGAGAAACGGTCGGATCGGATAAGCTTGCACTTGTTGCTTTATTGAGGCAAAAGTTAGAGTATCTTGACCGTGATTGTGATTTGGACTATAAATTTCGTCTAGGGTGACTTATGGTGATCCCAGACAGATAAGTGTTGTTTGCAAGTCAGGATCGCGCACGATTTACGGGTGAAATTGACTGAAAGTAACAATGGGGATTAGAAATGTAATCAACGGTTGAGTGTTGGTCGAATAGTAATATGAAAGGATTTCTCTTATCAGACAATTAACACATGCACGGATGGACGCCTGAGTACACCGGAAGTTACCAGAACCTACAGGGAGCAACTGAGCGAAGGGCTATCCGGTATGCCTACATCGAGCACAAATCTCAACAATATGTGGCTGCATTGCCGGTCAGCCATTCAGCAAGTAGCCACTAACACCTTAGGCTACTTACCACGGCCGACAAGAAACCCGTGGTATAATGTCCAGTGTGAGCAGGAAATGGTAGAAACTGACGAGGCTTACCAAAAGGTGCTGCGGCGAAAAACCAGAGCAGCCCGAAGGGACTACCGAACCAGAAGAAGGGAGAACGAAAAACTGCTGCGACTTCCCAGCTCAAGAATATCGAGGAGTCTAGGGACAAGCATAAAATACAGGCCTTTTATAAGAAAGCAAAAAGCCTTGCAGGAGGCTTCACCGACCAGCAGGGAATAGTGGATAAAGAATAAGCAGCATTTCCAGGAGCTGCTTGACGGGCATGATCAAGAGAGGGTGGTGGACTACTACCACCCACCCGGCATCAAAGAAGTTGGCACAACTATTCAAAAGCTGACGAACAACGAGGTCGCAGTCTCAGGTGGCTTGCCATCAGAGCTCTTCAAGGCTGGCGGCGATTTCCTGGTAGGGAGCATGCACCAGATCATCTGTAGAATTTGGGACGATGAAAGCATGCCTGATGACTGGAATCTCAGCTCTTTTTGTTCCATCCATTAAAAAAGGCGATCCAACCTTTTCGCATACATGATCCTATCCATCGTACTGTGTGAACGTCTAAAGCCCTTTTGCACCGCACTAATCGACAACTACCACTGCCGGATCCGGCCCGACAAACCGATTATAGACCAAATATTCACACTTCGACAAATCCTGGAAAAGCCAGCGAGTTTCAAATCGATTTTTATCGATTTTAAAGATGCATACGACAGCATTAATCGAAAAGAATTGTTTGATTCGATGGCAGAATTTGGAATGCCAGGAAAACTAATCCGGCTCTGTCGTGCCACTCCAAAAAATACGCTATGCACCAGCCCCTTTGTCGAAAATGCGGAGGAGTCTCTTCTTCAATGGATTAGGAGTTACCTTTCAAATCGTTTAATCCAAGTTGGTTTTTACGGATTCAAGTCTGATATATATTTCCTAAATGCTGGTGTTCCCTAGGGCTCCGTCTTGTCTCCGTCTTTCTCATTTTTAGGGTTCCGTACCCAAAGGTAAAACGGAACCCTATTACTAAGACTTCGCTGTCCGTCCGTCCGTCCGTCTTTCACCAGGCTGTATCTCATGAACCGTGATAGTTAGACAGTTGAAATGTTCACAGATGATGAAAATTAATATTTAAGGGGGGCTCCCATACAACAGACATGATTTTCATCCAAAAAATCCCCTTGGTCACATACTGAACTAAGGTTAGTCGACAATATATTTGTGTCTTTGATGAATTAATCCTAGCTGCAAACCTTTTCCCCATATTTAATGTTATTCACCTTCTCACATCGTTGCTGTCAAGTAAGATAATTGATTTGAATTCAATGGACACATATGATCAACTATATTTCATCATAAAGATTTTTGATTATCAATGTAATATGCCGATAACCTGCCTGCAACCAAGATCCGTCATGATACAAAAAATGTGATTTAATGGGATGACTGATGAGGTAACATACATACATAGTCTCTTTCATATTTATATGTATATACAGATGGTACGGAACCCTTGGTACGCGAGTCCGACTCGCACTTGGCCGGTTTTTATAAATGATCTCTTGTCTGCAGTTCGGTTCCAGGACTTCTGAACCTTTTGAAACATGCACCGGATGTCGGCAAGGAGATGCGCTGTCGTATGATTGCTTCAATTTGACGCGGAAGCAAATAGTGCGACGGGCAAGCGTCTACAGGGAGGACACTAAGTCTGTCCAGCTGCTAGGATACGCGGATGATATTGACATCATTGCGCGGTCTCTACGTGACGTTGTAGAAGCTTCCACAGCGATTGAGGAACAGGCGAAACTAGTTGGTCTTAAAGTCAACGAGGATATGACAAAGTACATGCTGTCAAGCAAAAATTTTGAGGTGGCTAAGGAGTTTGTCTACCTCGGGGCAAACGTTAAGTCCACGAACCGCTGCTACGGTTTGTCCAAACAACTTGGGTCAAAACTCCTCACTCGAAGAACCAAAGTCATGCTTTACAAAACACTTATACTGCCAGTCTTGCTGTACGGAGCTGAAAGTTGGACCATAAGCAGGTCGGCGGAGCTGATTTTCGGTTCTGTCGAAAGAAAAATCTTGCGCCAGATATTTGGTCCTGTCTGTGAGGAAGGTGAATGGAGGAGAAGACACAACCGCGAACCCTACAAACTGTACAAAGAATTGGATATAAGTATGTAGTTCGGAAGGCCAAGATCCGTCGACCAAATTGACTCAAGGATGGAAGGCAGCTATAGCTCCGGCTCAGGTCCTCCATGGATTGCTAAGTATGCAAAAACAAAAACTATTCTAATCAAGTTTGAATCACACGTGTTTCCTTCCATCATTCCTGTTACTCGTTAATCATTTAAAATAGATCTAAAAATTAAGCGATTTTTTATATGCACGTTCGTCTCCTACTCTGTTGAGTAAAACTTCAAGTTGAACATGAATCCCAAGAATCATGACATTCATTTGGATGAAAGCTGTGAATAAATTGCACACGAGTGATAAGTTAATTCACCCAATAACTCGATACGACAAACCGACTGCTGGAATCCTTTAAAACTACAAACTCCTACATATGTACGAGTACTTGCATGTGATCCTTGCTCTATTCCAATGTGCTAGGTCCTCGTTTGTAAGCATCACAATATGATTTGTACACGTCTAGAGTAACATCGTTCGTATGTCAGCATTTGATTGATTGAACATTCACCAAGTGACATCTTCTCATCATGATTGCTTGTGTGCTCCTCAGTGTTCCGTCACCCTTGCTTCTTTTTCCTCGAACTTGGTGTTCCGCAGCTCCAGACAGTTAACAATAATAATAGAAGCAATTTTTGCGCTTCGTCTCTATTGATTTAGCAAAATGTAATAAAAGCGAGAACGGCAACAAGGGAAGCAGCAATAGTCCTCGCTTACATCCTCGCGACAGAAGGACGACAGAACGATACACGAGAGAGAAAAAACGACAAATAAAAACAAAACGAACAGTGATGAGAATAAACTTTATGGATAGGATGAAGGATACGCAAATGGGTGGTTGGCAATTGGTGACAGTGGATGGGTGTTGGATGATGGTTGTGGAAGGTGGTGGGACAGTTTGTGAAAGACCGGGCAGAATATGCCATATAATTATAAAGAGATACTCACTAAATTACATTACGTACGCACAAAAGGGAAGCACTTTGTACGGCGCGAACCGAATAAATGTTATTGCAAAATAGCGTGAAATGTACTCGACGCTTGGCGATCACTTTTATTTCTTCTATGTATATTGTCCTTTTCTTATTCCCGTCTCCTTCGGGCGGAATTAATTTATCTGCTCGTTGCTATATAATACTTATCTCTGTTGTAGTAGTAGGCGGATGTTCAACGTCAATGAAGCACAGGCGGCATCCGATTACTCGTAAAGTAAGTCACGGAAATGGATACTATCATAGCAAAGATCATCTCTGTCAAAGCGAGCGATTGCTATAATTCATTTTACGCTTTTACAGCTTACTTGAAAGAACAGAGACAATAATGTCATTTTAATGCTATAATGATGCTTTGATGACGATGACTTTCCCGGAAGAATCTATGAATTGTCATTTCTAATGTCATTCTATTAAATTGGATAATTTCTGAGCGTGCGTTCCATTCCTATGTAGTTGGTATTTGGTTTTGGCGAAATTGAAAAGGTTGAAGTTAATTTAATGTTAAATGGTAGCTAAGCATGGTCTTGGAAAACATGAATCAGCAACTTTGCCCTACATGACCAGGCCCTAGCCTACAAAAGACGCTGCAAAGGAGCCACGAGTAGCGCGGGGAGGAAAAAAAGACGCTGCGGCGAACGAAGAGAACCTTCGCAGCCGACCACCTCAAGGATATCGAAAAGTTCAGGGACAAAAACGCGATAAGAATCTTTTATAAAAAAAGCCGAAAGCCTCGCAGCGGGCTTTAAAAACGGCATCCAGGATCTTCGAAATTATGAGAACAATCTTGTTACCGGCCCGCATGGAATAGGGGATGTTTTCATGCAACATTTCCAGAGGCTGCGTAACGAGCATGCAGTAGAGAGTGTGGTAGTGTACGAAGAGATCCCGTCTCCACTACGCATAACTATTATAGAGCTGAAGAACAACAAGGCCGCAGGCTCGGATGGATTACCAAAAGAGCTTTTCAAAGATGTAGGCGCTGTTTTGGTAGGGAGTAGGCATCATCTGTAGAATTTGGGAGGACGAATGCATGCCCCAGGACTGGGATATCAGCTCTATATGCCCCATCCACAAAAAAGGCGATCCTATCTCTTGCAAAAACTACCGAGGTACTATATCCTTGGTCAATGTCGCTTACAAGATCGTATCCAGTTTATTGTGTGAACGCTTAAAGCCACTTTGCATCGCACTAATCGGCACGTACCAGTGCGGCTTCCGGCTAGGCAGATCGACTAGGGACCGAATATTCACGCTGCGAGAAGACCACCGAGTTTCAAATCAATACCCTCCGTCTTCTTATCGATTTTAAAGCTGCATATGAGAGCATACATCGCAAAGTCTTATTTAACGCAAGGGCCGAATTCGGGTTCCAGGAAAAAATTATCCGGATGTGTCGAGCCTTGCTAACAAATACTCGATGTACCGTGTAGTTCGAATCCAGAACCTCCGAGTCTTTTGACACCTGCACCGAATTTCGGCAAGGAGATGCGCTTTCATGCGACTTCTTTATTCCCGTATTGGAACAAATAGAGCGGCGAGCCAATGTTAACACGGAAGACACGTTCTTCCACAAATCGGTCCAGTTGCTGGGCGTCGCAGACGATATGGATAATGTCGCAAGCTCCCAAAGTACCATTGTGAAAGTTTTCACGACTATTGAAAGTCAGGCGAAACGAGCTCGTCTTCACATGAATGAGGAGAAGACGGAATATATGCTATCAACAAAAAAGCGGCCCGTCACCTATTGTTCTTAGTTGGCGTTACAGCCCATGAAGGATGAAGGACCAGAGCCAAGCTTCTCTCAATCACCTATGTTGTATGTGATTTACTTTTCGTCCAGGTGAAAGAGGCCTACAGTTTAATGGCGATCCACCACCCATTACCTAGAAAAAAATGCAACGATCGGACAAACATAAACTCTACAAATGAGATCATAGTGGAGATCCGGCGCAAAATCACCCTCGGCAACCGCTGCTACTTCGGCTGCTAGGCCTGCTATATGGAGCTTTAAGCTGGATTATAAGCAAGACAGCAGAGCTGATCCTTGGCTCCTTTGAAAGAAAAATTCTGTGACGGATATTCGGTCCTGTCTGCGAGGAAGGCGAATGAAGGAGAAGACATAACCGCGAACTCTGTTGAAATCCGTCGAGACCAAACCCCGGTATTAAGGCCAAGTGATCAGGAACGTAAAACTGCTTGGTCTTTCCGACTGGAAGCAGCGGGCCCTCCAAGGCTGTATTACCTGTATTGCTTGCGAACGAGGAATTTATTGACATGAAACAGTGGTGAGAAGAGCCTGGAGGTGATAGCACATCGATAGTGTATTAATCAGGATTGAAAAAGTCCAGTCCGCCGTTCTTGTTACTCATTACTAGAATTGTGTATGTACATGCATATATTGAAATAGCTTGCAATGACTATTTCAGTACGTGGATACAAGGATACAATTCTTACGATGGAGTCGGACAGCGCAGCAAAATCATTACAAGTCGAACCTCTGTCCAATTATGGGCTTCTGCAAATGAAACAGTAGTGTAGGTGTGACTTGCTTAGGGACAGTGAGCCTTTAGCCATTGAAATTTATATTTCGAATTGGAGCAATCGCAGAGACTTTGTCTATCATCCAATATTTTAAAATTGCATTTTTCTGACCAAATGGTACTAGAGAGCAATCAATTCTTAAAGTCTTTTCTTTTCTGTCTTACGATGACAATGGGGTGCATCCACATATGTAAGTAGAGGCCTTCGAAATTACGAAAACGAAGTTTAGAATCAGTAGGCATATTTAAAGGCACATAATACATACATATGTATGTACATATCCCGCCGGAGATCGCCAGTGCCTTTGCCAACCGCGTCTCCCTTAAGCTCTTCGATACACCTCAATCCTCCACTCAGTCAGTAGAGCAACTATGGAGCCTATACAAACAAGCCCTGAAGAGCACAGCAACGGAAGTGCGGAGCCTTAAAGCTCCACCACGACGAAACACCTGGTTCGATGACGAGTGTAGAAGGATTCTTGCAGAAAAGCAGGAGGCATACAAAGCCTCACTACACAAAAAAACAAGAGCGGCTCGTTAGCTCTACGAGCTTAAAAGAAGGGAGGAACATAAGCTTCTCAAGAGCAAAAAAGAAAGAGCACGAGAAGCGGGCGATTGAAAACTTGGAGAGGTGCTATTGCAGGCACGACGTTCGAAGATTTTATCAACGGATAAAACGAATGTCTCAAGGCTATAAAGCCCGAACGGAGGCTATAAAGGATGAGAATGGACACCTAGTAGTAGAATCGCAGTCGATGCTGGGAATTTGGAAAAACCACTTCTGCAGACTGTATAACGGCGATGACAGCCAACATACCGCCGTCAGGCAGAATGATCCATTTCTTAACGACGAAGATCGCACAGAATCTCCCTGACCTCGACGAAGTTGAGATTGCCATGTCGAAACTCAAGTCGAATAAAGCTGCTGGCGCAGGTGGACTGGCTGCTGAGCTCTTCAAAGCGGCTGGGGGTGAGCTGGTTAGGAGCATCTATAAGATATGGTCAGAGGAAAGCATGCCCGAGGAATGGAGTCTCATCATTGCTTGTCCAATCCACAAAAAAGGAGACCCCTTGGACTGCGCCAACTACAGAGGAATAAGTCTCCTTAATGTCGCATACAAGATCTATGCTGCCGTTTTGAGTGGACGCCTGCAGCCATCCGGAAATAAGCTGATAGGTCCTTATCAGTGTAGTTTCAGGCCAGGGAAGTCCACCATCGATCAAATCTTCACACTACGGCAGATCCTGGAGAAAACGAATGAAGTCTATTCGTCGACTTCAAGGCCGCAAACGACAGCGTAATTAGTGACGAGCTATATAACGCCATGTTTACTTTTGTCATCCCTGCTAAGCTCGTCAGACTATGCAGGATGATTTTGGAAAATGCTCGCTGCTCCATCCGAATCGGTGCAGAACTGACCGATAGCTTCGAAGTCAAAAAAGGATTTAGGCAGGGCGATGCGCTGTCGTGTGATTTCTTCAACATCATATTAGAAATGATCACATGCCGATACAAGAGGCACAATCTATTTCAAATCCTCGCAACTCCTTGCAAACGCCGACGACATTGACATAATAGGTAGATCGCAGCGGGATGTCAATGAGGCGTTTGCGAGTATTGAGATGGAGGCGGCAAAAATTGGTTTGGCAGTTAATGAGGGCAAGACTAAATATCTGCTGTCATCGAAAAAGGACATTTACCACCGACGTCTTTGACAGAACGTGCATATTGGCCGATATAAGTTTGAGGTGGTTGAGGACTTCATATACCTCGGCTCCGCAGTGACTTGGAACAACGACACCAGTTTCGAATTCAACCGCAGAATTACTCTTGCCAACCTCTGCTTCTTTGGGCTCATGAAGCAACTGAGAAGTGGAGCCCTCTCTCGTGCGACCAAGTTGACCTTATATAAGACCTTAATGGACTTTATCTAAAGCGGATGAGGAAATCCTTGGTCGTTTCGAGAGAAAGATTCTGTGTGCGATTTTCGGTCCTATAAACACAGAGGGGGTTTGAAGGAGAAGAGTCAATCACGAACTGTACGGGTCGTACAACGACATGAGTCTAGTCAGGCGTCTACGGATCCAATGCCTAAGATGGCTAGGCTACTTAGAGCGAATGGACACCACAGCTCCAGCCCGTAGAGTCTTTGAATCCAACCCCGAGGGACGAAGAAATAGAGGACGGCCGCACCTAAGGTGGCGCGCACAGGTGGAAAGGGACCTCAACCAACTGGGCGTGCGGCATTGGAAAAGACTAGCGAAATATCGTGCTAGATGGAGGGGCATGTTGGTTGAGGCCCAGGTTCACCCCGAACTCTAGCGCCCGTTGAGTAGTTATGTAAGTATGTATGTGTGTATAGTATTCTTGAAAAGGCACTTCCAGAAATATTTTAATTTGGAAAACAACGAAACAATCTCCAAAATCCAACCATAAATGCATAAACAAACGAACAAATAATCGAAACTGAATATAAATATGAACATCTATCCTGCATGAAACCTCTTCATGTATCGACCGTCAAAGGACCTCCATTCCTTCTGCGTCTACCAAATCAGCCAAAACCAAGCAAGAAGGTGCATACATCTTAGCAGTTGTCGAGCACTGCTTCTCCACAGAAGCGCACACCGTAGGTAAGTAAAGAAAACAGAGAATTGCTAAGAGACAAAAACGAAAATCGATGAATTCAAAGAGTTCCGAATCAAATTGAAAGGATACTGTACACCAATCAATTTTAAAATTCAATACAATCGGTTACCTATATTTTAGTACATAAATATGTATGTCAAAAGCAAAGCAGGTCCTCAGAAAATTCGCTCACAAATCACACATACAAAGAATATGCAGATGTACATACGTATGAATCAGACAGAAGCGCCAAGGGCGCGATAGGAATTCAGTCACATTTTTCTCAATCCTTTGACAATTGTGTCGAGCATAACTCTTGCATGTAATGTTCGGGAATGCTCGTCAATGGATGGATATTATTTGGAAAACGTGCTTGAATTAAAAATAAATCACATATGGAGCCGCACACTACACGCTCAGTGCGTGCGAAATGGGAGGCAGGACGTTTGTGTACACGATCATGTGTGCGGGTATGAAAAGGATGTGTGTAAAGAAGCTCGGAGCGATTCAATTCCTTCGAGTGTTTGCACAAATAATTGAAACACAAAACGTACATACATATATAGCTGGGAATAAAATATTCATCGGAGTAGATTGAATGGGAAGTTTGAATCGGGATTCGATGTTGTAACCGGCTACGGAGTGGATATCATATCAACTTGAAAAATGGATTTATCAAGGACATTGGCTTTGTGGGTCTTTTTGGGGAACAAAAGAAAAAAAAAAAAAACCTGTTGAATGGCACGTAAATTGTGTCCAGTGGGAGTTTGAAAGATATATTGCTATATTCAACAAGTCGGTTGCCGTATTGTTATTTGAAGAATTCTGCCTTTCTCTATAGAGTTTTTAAAAGGACCATTCCAATTGGATATACTCGTAGCTTAACTAACTCTCAGACTATTACGTTTAGGTTGCCATAACAAACTCAATTTGGTCCTAACATATATTTCAATCTCACCAAAGTTTTATTGTCTTTCAAAAACCGTAAAATTATTTTTAATTCTACTCATGGTTCCTAATATAGTTTCTGAAATGAGTTTTAGTCAAGTCACCCTCGAAAATTAACCTGTTGTGGGGATGACACGAATAAGTGAACTTGGAATGAAGCGAAGGTTCATCAGTCACTTTAAAAAAAACTATAAAATATACTACTGTGCCCAAAAAATAAAAAGTTTCAAAAAGCCCGCGGATGTGTCGAAGACGAAACGCATCCCGCACTAGCACCAACATCAACCGACGGAGTTCACGTCCTGAATTTCAAGGACTAACATTTAGAGATCTTGCTGATGATGTTGGCTTGGTCAATATAATCAAAAAGCGTGTTTCGGCCCTCAGACGCATCAAATCCCGATTGGCACCAAAAATACTGCATGACATGCAATATTACAGGAGATAAGACCTGAACTTATGCTTATGATCCGGAAGCAACCAATCAATCAAGTGGATATCGTGCTAAGAGTGGGCAAGACTTAAAAAACCGGGCCAATTTCGTTCAAAAATCAAAGTCGTGTTGACGAGACAACTCCTAGTTTTTGCACCCCCGTCCCATACTGCATTGATTATTCGGGACCATTTGGCCAAATACTCGACCCATATCGTTCCACAACCACCGTATTTATCTGATTTGGTACGTGCGACTTTTGTCTTCTCAACAAATACAAAAGACCGAGCGGACACCGCTTTGGGTCGATAGAGTAGATACAAGCCGCATCGAAGAGAGAGCTATCCTGGCAATCGACTTTAATAATTGTTTCGAAGGTTCGGAAATCCGTTGGAATACGTGTGCTATATCAGGGCGGTGGGACTTCTTTGAAAGCGATGAAATTGATTGGGAAGAACAATCAAGGATTTTTCAGTATAAATGCTATGTCACCTTACTTTCTGGTCAGAGTAGAAGATGATCAACATCGACATGGAGAAGGCGGATGGCTATTTAAGTGCGCGTGATAGGCGAGCGTTACACTCAGGTCTTATTCAAGTTATGTGATGCTTACTTTGGTGGCGTACCAGTCCAGGAAGGGCCAGAGCCAAGCTTCTTTAAATCGCCTATGTTGTGTGTGATTTATTTTTCACACAGGTGAAAGAGACATGCAGGGGGGTTCTGCCAGTATCCCACCAAGAAGAGACGCCACGAAATAAACATTCGATGGCGTTAGTGTTATTGGGATCCAAACTCGTGCGTCCGAGTCCAACACACTAACCATTGCGCCACGGCGCCCTCTAGTTATGAGATCGTATTCTTGTTCCTAGGTGGCGCTACAGTCCGGTGTTAACCTGGGCCTTCACAAACAAGCTTCTCCAGCTAGCACGGTCTTTTGCCAGCTGTTTCCAGCGACGCACACATAGCCTAGCCATCTTAGACGTTGGCTCCATAGACATCGTACGAAAATTGTACGCTGAATTTTCCTCTCGAAACGACCAAGCGCCTCTTCATCCAATTTGATAAGGTCTAAGCTTCTGCGTCGTAGTTGATGACCGGGATGACTTAAGGATTTATAGAGGGTGACCTTAGTTTTCCGAGAAATGGCTCTACTATTCAATTGTCATTTGAGCCCGAAGAGACAGCTCCGAGAGAGTGCTCTGCTTCTCAATTACCCCTCGAGCCCAAAGAAACAGCGGTTGGCAAGAGTTATTCTGCGTTTAATTTTGGCACTGATATCACTGTTACATGTCACTGCGGAGCCTAGATAGATGAAGTCCTTGACTACTTCGAAATTGTGCCTGCCAAATTTCTGCGCCCTGGCCAAGATGCCGGTGGTCTTGCCCCCATTTACCGCCATTCCCATCTTAGCCGCTTTCGCCTCTATGCTCGTAAAGGCCCCAATGACATCTCAATGAGTTCGTCCAATTATGTCAGTGTCATCGGCATATGGGAGCAGTTGTACAGACTTGAAAAATATCGTGGCCCTCGTTTTGAACAGTGAGTTTTGCACCTTTCAAGGTCGATGTTGAAAAGGTCACGCTATAGCTTGTCGCCCTGCCTAAAACATTTTTTTTACAATAAAGGTCTCGGTTAAGTCGCTTCCGACCCTGATGGGGCAGGGATTATGTGATCCTTCATATAATTTGTCGAGTATAGTTCGTCTTTATGTACGCTATCGTATGCGGCCTTAAAGTCGACAAACAGATGGTGAGTGTCGATCTGGAACTCGTTTTCCAGGATCCTTCCGGCCCTGAAACCACACTAATATGGACCAACCAGTTTATTAACAAACGGTTTCAGGCGTTCATACAGTGTAGCATAGAAGATTTTATAGGCGATGTTCAGGAGACTTATACCTCTGTAATTGGTGCAGACAAAGGGGTCTCTTTTCTTGTGGATCGGGCAAACGATACTAAGATTCCATTCATCGGGCATACAGTCCTTTGACCATATCTTACAGATAAATTGGTGCATACTCCCAACCGAGTCATCTCCAGCTGCCTTAAAGAGCTCAGCAGGTAGTCTGTCTGCTCCACCAGCTCTGTTGGACTTAAGCTTAGAAAAGGTGTTCCTAACTTCGTCCAGGTCAGGGGAACGAAATTCTCTGCTATCATCGACCGATGTGAATGAGTCATTCTACCTGACAGCGGAGTCTGTGCCCTCCTGCACTCGTCGTCAAACCATGGGTTTCTTGTTGGTGGCGATTTCAATTCCAGTACCTCAGAAGCAGCACTCTCTAAGTTTTGTTGACAACGGGTCCGTTGGAGCTTACTGACTGACCAGGTGTTGGAGGGTTTTCCGAGAGCTTGAAGGAGACGCGATTGGCATAGGCTTTGGCGGTTTCTTGCAATTGTAGCATTGTGATGTTGTATGCCGCTGGCATTACTCGATTTTGTTGGGTCAGGCATAGTCGTAGCCGCATCCTGGCTGCCAAAACATAGTGGTCCGAGTCGATGTTGGCTCCTCGGAAATGTGGTTAATCTGGTTGACGATTGATTAATCCGGAGAAGTTCCTTTCTGGACATCGGATGTGTGGCTGACGGTTGATAGATCCGGAGATCGCCAAGTCCCCATGTGGATGTTGAGATGTCGGAAACGCGTGCAAGTAAGTGGAAGAATTCGCCCCGCTGGATGTGGTGTTGTGTAGGCTGTGCTTACCAGTGACCCTATCAAAAGTGACTTCTTTGCCCAGTTTCGCAATTGGGACATTGGGCATATGTTTTATCTAGGAGCTCATCGAAGTCGTCTTTTGTAGCATTATCCTTAACCTCGGTAGAGGCGCGGGCGTGAGCGCAAATTAGCCTGATGTTGGCGAATTGTGGCCTGATGCGGATTGTTATGAGGCATTCGCTTACATGCCGGAAGCTCAAGACCTTTTGCCTAAGTCTGCCTCTAATAACAAATCCGCTTACGAATAAGCGTTGCCTTCTCCCTTTGTAGCAGTCGCCGTAATAGATGTCACCATTTTTCATTCGCTTTTTGCCCGGTCCATCCCATAGCACTTCCTGGATTGCGGTAATATCTACCTTATAGCAGTCTAGGGCCTCCGCAAATTGTTCAGCTGCACGTGGTCTATTGATTTTTCCTTTTGTTTTTGTTTAATGGGTGGTCCGTTTTTCCAATCCGAGGCTTTTTTCGGTCTTTTCGATGTATTGGTTTTATTCCAGGTATGGCTTGCCGGGCCATAGCCTAAACGACACAAACTAGTTTACTTGTCTTGCAATTATTTTGGAATGCATTTCAATCCTGTTTCGTTCAATTTTACATCTTAAATACCAATTGCGTTTGTGGACAATGTGAAGAGTTTTCGATAAACCACAATCAATAATTATACCACAAGAGCCATTCAATCATCTTTAATTCCCCCAAGAGTTTACGGTCGACTTGGCTTCATTATTCCATTTCCATTAGGCCTACCTACTTGTAGTTAGCAAAAATTGAATTTAATCGATCAGAAAATCATCCATGGCAACCCGTTTGATGTCAAAAACATTTCGAAACCTAGAAAACAACTCATAAATCAATTCATTCATTGAGTTCGTAATAACTCGTTTGCATAATCGATAGGTGCAAGGACAATACCTCAGCATATACGAGTAATGTTTGAATGTGAAAATGAAAAATACCCCAGTAGTCTATTCATGTCCCGAATTTTTCAAATGTCGTATGACACGTTTTAACAATTTCATTTGTACTCCTGATAAATAGCTAGGAATGTAGGGTAGGATTGGGCTATAAGCGGAAAGTTAGGTGCATAGGATGTCCGAGATTGGAGAAACGTACTAACAAATAGGCAGTCAAATAAACGGATACTTGTATTACTAGCTCGGAAGATATGAAATAATAGAATCAAAAATGTCCTGGCAATCGGCATGTAATTGTGTGTGGAATTGCTTGCTTGCTTGAGTGGTTGGTTAGTCTTTAACCATAGGGATTCGATTGAATATTGCTTGCAATCGTCCTTCGTCACTTTGAATGGTTTTTGTTTATTCTGTAGATTTGCTTTTTTTTTTTTTTGGTTTTTTGTTTTATCCATTCGCTTCTTGATTCTTGATTGCCGCTTGTAGTGTGGGAGCAGTTGAAACGTCCGCTTGAAAAAATGTATTTCCATGAAGCTTCCACACGAATGCTGGCGCTACAAGTTTTGCCGTGCTGTGCCGGACTGCGGTTGCGGATGCTGGACAAGGGACAACACAATGACCGAACGTCCCTATTGATTTCCTGTTTTTATTTTTATTTTCCCTTTCACTGGCTTTGTTCCTGTTTTTCATGCTCATGTTTGTCAAAATAGATGAAGCGATATTCCGTCATTTTGATTTTTTTTTGGTCCTTTTGGCTTTCAGCTTTTCGTCCTTGACTTTTTTTAGTTGGTCTTATGTCCCAGAGTAAAATATATTGGACAACGTATGTATATGTAGAATTTATGGTTGCTTGAAAGAGATGGTACCTACTCGTACACTTCCTTTTATCCATTACAAACTTGGCCTAGTGTCCCGTTGCCGGATTGTGTTCGAGTTCGGTTGCGCTCCAGCGTCCAGTTTCTATGGTCAGTTTTCCTCTTGGGTTTGCAATTTTCTATACGAGTAAATGGACGTAAATTGTATTTATACGCTCATATGAGATGATGTCCTTTTAAAAGCGGGGGCAGGATAGAGAAAATGTAAGTATGCGAAGCAAGAGGATAGAGTTTAGTGGATTCATCTGTTTTTTATCACTGCGGCGGTTATTTGTCCCTTCTGTTAGGGATTTTCGATGTGAATTCGTTTCGTATCTATCCGGAAAAAAAAAACCTTTTATAATATGTAATTTAATATTTTGATGTACGAGTACATCCATGTCCATATAATATGCTTCGAGTGGAAAAATGCATTAGTTTTTTGAGGAGAACCGCTGAGTAGAGATGTCGTAAAATTCAGCAAGTGAAGCATAACCTAAAAACGAGGACATGAATATGACTTTTAAGTTTCGGTTGCTTGACATGACAAGAGTCGTTTTGCTGTTATAGCGTCGTGTAAAAGATATAAGACCTTAAATCTGCTTCAGTGGTTTTGTATGTTACGCTGAGTGATGTAATCAATACTAAAGGCTGGACAAAGGAGATGATGATTGCCCTTGGCCTTTCAACCGGAATATGAAGATTAGATTCTGCTGACTTTAAAATATTTTTTTTTTTTCGAAAGTTCTGAAAGCAAAAGCTAATGGAGTATGCTAGAGCTGGAGTCACTGAGTCTCGACAGCGGATGAAGCGGCCATTGAAACAATTATATTTCCACCTGGTAGGTTTGATATCCCGCGTGGACGAATGTAGTTTTAATAAAGTAGTCCAGCGGGTTCTCGCAATCACGCCTTTTTATTATTCATATTATGCATTCGTATGCATAATCATCCTTCGAGCCGGATGATTAATTATTTTTTCTTAAAATGTCATCAACAGAATTTCGCGTTGCTGCAATTGATCTAAATGTTCATTGTACCACCTTTTCCAGGAGTGCTGACGCAATTGGGTAATCAAGCGCCATCAATTTCTCCAGCCGACTTTGGCATCGGTGATATCGGGCTCTGGAATAGTTTTCAAAGTCTCACCAATCAAAAAATGTTCAGGTGTTAGGATCTGCAGATCGTTCACATTCGTTGACGCAGGACACAGACGCCTCAAACTGACACAAGCTTCTATTTCAGCTGACAGTGTTGAAAGCTCCTCGAAGCACAGCAAGCTGTCACCTAAAGTTCGTCGCAAATGGAACTTGACGCGTTTGGCCGCTGCTTCCTAGTATCCACCCATGTGAGGAGCTCCTGGCGTGTTGAAGTGCCAAGCAATTCCATCGTAATATAAGATATTTGGCCAGCTGTTTATTCTTTGTCGCATCGTTAAGGAACTTCGTAAATTCTTTTTCTGTCTATGAGAATTGGATGCTCTCTATCCATATGAAGAGCTGCATTACTGAGCCTACCTGGGGCGAAATCTCCATCTAGGAAGTACGCGCTTCTCGCACTTCGATATACACAAAGGCACCTGGCGGGCGTCAGATCAATTAATCACTAGCCAGATTGATCACATTTAGGGCTCGAACTCGAGAGGCTTAAAAGGAACTTCTACGATATAGAGTCCATCGCTCTGGCGGGAGTGAGTCATCGCAAAGAGTTCCTCACATCTCTCCTCCTTGTCCGTTAGATATTTTTGGCTGGAAATTCTTCTAAATGCCAAACCTTGACTACTGTATGTTGGCGTTACAGTCCACAAAGAACCAAAGCCGAGCTTCTCTCAACCACCTATGTTGTGTGTGATTTTATTTTTCCATAGGTGAAAGGGACCTACAGTTTTTTGCCGGATCCGAACGGCGAAATTCTAGAAGCTTTTCTTGACAATTATATTACAGTACCCCACTGAGGAGAAGCACCGTGATAAACACGTTCGATGACATGGCTGTTGTCGGGGATTCGATCCCGTGTCATCGGCGTCAGAGGCCAACACACTACCCACTGCGCCACGGCGCTCTCTTGGCTACTGCTTTTGTTAAAGAAACATCTAAATTGCCAGCGATTGTAGGTGAGAATACGAAACTGGTACCTGGCTTGACAACTTTTCCAAACAGTACCCACCCGAGAGTAGATCGTTGCGGAATGGAAGAATTTTCTGTTCCATGAACTAAACCATCTAGAAGGAAGTTTCCTAACTCATCACACCCAAGCAAGACACCAATGGCGTCTGGAACGTTGAAATTAGGGTCGGCCACGAACTTCTCTGGACGCGACTAGGTGGCAAATTGCTAGTTCTTTTTGCCAATATATTCGCTTGCACTATGCCGGTAAATTTATTATCTTCAGAAAAAAGCGAGAACTGCACCACCGCTTTAGCGTGGCCTTCCGAAATAATGTCCCCTATTATTGTCGTTGAAGGCATGACTTTAAGTAGAAGTCTTTCAACACTGCCTGCGGCGGATGCTTGCGTTTTATCGAAGTGCAGCAGCGAGTGGTGATGTGATTGGCAAGACTGACAAGTACCTGTACTGCGCCATTTATCCACATCGTGCCTGTTAGAAAGACAATTGCTGCACAATGACTTCTCCTTTACGGCGGCGACGCGATTTTGAACTGGCAGGGCTAAGAAGTGATCGCATACATAAATCGTATGCTTCCCGCTGCAAAGTAACCAATCAATCCGGTATAAATTGGCCGCCACAACAATTATTCATCAGAGTAAAATGTTTAGAGCATGGAGGCGTTGCAACGGAATCCTATTCAGATCACATTTCTATAAAGGATTGTACAATAGTAATTAACTTCCCAGTTGGAAGTTATCTATTGTAATGGGTCCGATTTTGCGAATTCCAAATTTTGACATACATATCTCCAGTTTTCAAGGTCACCAGAATCCAAATCCGAGGTTTTTATAGAAATGTATGTGTGAGTATGTGTATGTACATACATATGTATGTGTGTATGTGCGTATCGGAATTTCCCTCTCGATTATCTCAAGAACCAAACATGGTATTGACAGAAGATCGGATTCATTCCACGCGTAATTACTCAGCAGTGAATAAGTTTTCAACAAAATCGGTCTAGCCGTTTTTCGTTAGAAGTTAAATAACTAAAAAATAGGCAAAGAAAAATGAACAACACGCAGTGTTCTCAAACGGTCCTCCATCTAAGTACTAACCGCACCCGGTGCTGGTTGATTGCGGTAATCGGAAGACAACCGATACATACGAGATTGCTCGGACAGTGTTGTGGTTGGGTTTAAGGAAACGCACACTCATGAGCTGCTAAGACTAAGACTTCGCTGTCAGTCCGTCTATCACCAGGCTGTATTTCATGAACCGTGATAGTTAGACAGTTAGATAGTTGCCGCTATAACTAGCGATGTGATGTTGACTGTCGGTAGGCTGATGGATAGTGTGAATAGCCGTTTTAATGCGATGACTGGTGAGGTAACATAGAACTTCTCTTTAATTTTTATATGTATATACAGATGGTACGGAACCCTTCGTGCGCGAGTCCTACTCGCACTTGGCCGTTACCTCATCAAATGACAGATCTTGGTTGCAGGCAGGATTTTTTGGATGAAAATCATGTCTGTTGTATGGGAGCCCCCCTTAAATATACATTTTGTTCTGTTTTTAGTATTTATCGTGGTAGCGGCAACAGAAATACATCATGTGTGAACATTTCAACTGTCTAACTATCACGGTTTATGAGATACAGCCAGGTGACAGACGGACGGACGGACGGACAGCGAAGTCTTAGTAATAGGGTTCCGTTTTACCTTTGGGTACGGAACCCTGAAAACATATCATAATCGGTCCATTTGTTCAGGAGTTACGATGCCACAGACAGACACACAGAGACCTCAAACTTATAACACCCCTCTTTTTGGGTCGGGGGTTAAAAATTAAAAAAAAATAATGAAATGAAATGGGTGTTTCCATTTTTCCCACCGGAAAGTTAGTCGTGTGGGCCTTGCGGGTCGCACCTAGACCACACTTTTTATTAATTAAAATCGAATCAAGAAAACCAGAGGGTAGATTGCCTCAAGTGGTACTGAAGAAAAATGAATTGACTATTAATGCAACTAAAACAGAATTATTCACTCGTTGAACTGACCAAAACGTAAGGGTACTCGAAAGTGTATCAAAAACTGGAAATCTAGAAATCAAAGCGTTCCCACAAATAATTTTCCATCCAAGTTGGCGTTGCAGCACGTTTACTTTCAAGTCCTCAACCAGTACGAGTTACATTCCTGAATTTAAGTACCAATCATGTAGAATTCAATAAATTCTAACCTCACAAAGCCACATCCAGAGATGATGATGTTCTACATCCTTGAAAATGAGTTGCAACATTTATTCAACGAAATGTTCATATTCCAATTTAAGATGGGATGTTGCTGTCAAGTTCTTTTACAGCCTCATTCATCTGCAAGTGATTGTGGATCGGTTGCATGTGGTTGTCTTCCAATCAGTGCCCTACAAGTTGTTTGCAAATATTTGTCTGAAATTTTCGACCATCGTACACTCAGTACTCAGTCGGTTGTCTGCCCAGTAAGCAGTAGCAGTATTCACTATCGGACTAAAATTACTGGATAACGTCATAACCTCGTTGTAGTCGTTCTAGTCTCTACCACCTACTCTGGCCATATGCATAAAAGAATTTCGCAAAAGTGCGTAAAGTACCAAGTACCAACAAGATGACCAAGTTCGAAATTATTTTGTCATCCCTTACAAATTCCATGGCTTTGCGTATAGCAGGGTAGCGATAAGCTAGCAATCTAGCTTGGGCTTGTTGTTTGATTACTCTGCGGTGGTGAGTGACGTCGAATTACCGATATATTATTTGAGACAGGCAAGGTATCACAGAGACATGTCTACCTTCCCTTACTCCATGGCGGTGGTAACAAATTAGAATTGTACACACTAACGTGCATGGGTGGGTCTGTTTGAAGTTGCCTGCTAAATGAAGGCATTTGTATCCTTCGAAGGTTGGATATAAGTAAAATTTCCTGAGTTGACAAAAAATGATATTTGCTGATTGACAGGAAAAGGAACGTTAGGGGGTTGTGGAATGTGAATTTCATTTTCCTTCCATAAATTCTCATCGGAAGCTCAAGGGATTTGTTTGTTCTGTCGAATCAAATCCATTAGCTTGGTTTAATCAAAATCGAATAAATGATTGCCTATTGATGACGAGCTTTTGGGTTTATATCCTTGATGACTTTTATCCTTCGATCGTTGATCCCTTGTTTTGTGGTATAAAAATGAATCAGGAATCCTGAAAACACTAGAGGGGCTTATAAGGGACGTCGAAGCATAATAATCAAATTAAGGTTAATGGAACCAAAGTATTGAGATATTTAATGTCTAAATCAGCTGCTGCTGGAACACATAATGGTCCTGTTATATTTACTTATCCAAGTTGAAAAGGAATGGAGGCGGATAGGTTAGGTAAGGTTGTAGTGGTTGGTTAAGCCGGAATCCGGGCCATAGTGATACCAAATGAAAACCAATTAGTGCTTCTGATGAAGCATTGGAGTTGAGCTATTTTTATTTCTGTCACTTAGGTTATAGTAAAAGAGTGCGCCGCGGTAGATTCTCCTTCGTTTCGCAAGTGAGGAACTTGAGTAGAGGATGTGGTGGAGTGATTCCTCTTCCTCCTCATCTATGCAGCTTCGTCAGAAGTCATTCGTAGGTAGTTCTAGTTTGGCGGCATGTGCGTAGGGTTCCTGCTTTGGTTGCCACAATGTCTTTGGTCCGTCCTAAGTTTCGCTTAGGATTGCTTAGTAATGAAGCCTATATTACTCTCGTCCTATTGGAGGTTGTAGCTTCTATGGGTAGAAGTTTTATTATATGCCTTACCGAAATTATTGGTGCTTTCAAGCTATTGATGGTTGGGGTTTTCAGTAGCGAGTTCGTCGGTCACGCAGTTTCCTGGAATGCCCTTATGCCCGGAAATCCACAGTGGTTTTATGTCGAACAATTCAGCCATCTCGTTCAGAGATAGCCGGCAGTTAAGAGATGTTTTTGATTTATTGGCTTATGGCAGATTGGCTATCCGTGCAATATCCTATGCGGATATTACATTGATTCTGAATTATGCGAAGGCCTCCGTTATGGTTTTTATTTCCGCTTGGTACACACTGCAGTGCTTTCGGAGTCTCCGGTATAGAATAGTGTAGTCCCCGTCCTTGAGTACCCTGAAATGGTTGAAAATGAAGGTACGGCCCTTGTGTAGTTTTGGCCATTACCAATGCTTTTGATCTGTAGGGTTGCTCAGGTAGCAACCTGTTTGCTGAGGAGGTCCAGTGAGGGGGAGATGTAGTAGGATATTTAGGGCCGCCGTAGGGGTCGATCTAATCACACCACTAATGCAAATATTGACCGATCTTTGCACTTTCTCGAGAAGGTTGCAATAGACTGCCCTATCAAGAGCAGTCCACCAAACAACGATGACGTAGAGGAGGATACTTTTTATGACTGCTGTATAGAGCCAGTGCATAGTGCTAGGTTAGATACCCCACTTTTTTCCAAGTAGAGGGCAGTGGTGGCGTTCTTGATTCGATCAAGAATATTGGGTTTCCAATTTAGTTTCCTGTCAGGGTTTAGGCCAAGATATTTGGCCTGATCTTTGACTACTAGTTGATTTCCTCCCAACTTCGGTGGCTTGAAGGGTAGAATTTTATATCTATTGATAACCAGTATTAGATCTGTATTCTTGGGGCTCACTCCAAGTTCGCTGGTCTTTGTCCAGTTTATTACTTTTTGTAAGACTCCCTGCATAAGGTCGCTTAATATTCTGGGAAATTTTCCTGAGACGGCTATAGCAATATCGTGTCTAATATCTAGCAAAAGTAGTGCATAGTTAATTGACTACCACTTTTCGAAGAAGAGGAGAGAATACGCCACCCTGTGGTGTGCCTCTGCTAACCATTCTAGTTGAAGCGGCTTTAATAACTTTTTGGGTTAGTAGTTGTCGTACTAGTTCTATGACTGATCTCGTGTCCACCTAGATCAACATTATTAAAGGTGCTTTCAATATCGAGAAAGGCGACTAGGGTAACTTTCTTGTGTTCCAATTATCGACCTATGATGCTGACTGTTGAATGGAGTGCTGTTTCTACCATTCTGCCTTTGATGTAGGAAGATTGGTTCTCCGTTAGCTTTCCTATTTTGCAGTTGCACCTAATGTACGTATCTATAATTTCCTTCAGAGTTTTCAGAAGAAAAGATGTAAAGCTTGTGGGAGTTTTTACCTGCCTTAGGTATGAATATCACTTTGATGTCCTTCCACATGCTAGGAATGTAGGATAGTGAAAGGCAGCTTTTAAAGATGACTACAAGCCAGGCAGGATGAGATCTGCTAGGTGCTGGAGTTCCGTTAGTATGATCCCATCCTGGAGACTTATATGGAACGCGAAGGGAGGCCACTAAAGTTTGAAGATACTGAGTTGGAGACACTATTGGCCCAAGATTCATACCAAACTCAAAAAGAGCTCGCCGCTGAAAAAATGGGAATGACTCAACAAGTGATTTCAAACCGTCTCAGGGCTATGGATGGACATGGATTCAAGCCAACAACGAACGAACTGCTCTAAAGACAACAACTGCTCCAAGGCCAAATCGGAAGGCCCTTTGTATGGAATAGCGACGGGTGCAGAAAATCGTGAGGTAAGCTCGGTCGTGAGTCAACTTTATATGGTTAAGCCGAATATTCATAGCAAGAAGCTAATGTTGTAGAGCTGGTGGGATCAACTCGGGGTGATCTACTATGAGCTAGACAAACCTCGACAACATGCTGCTAAAGTCGACAAATAATCTTTGGAGACACTTAACTGGGATGTCCTGCACCACCAACCGTTTTCACCAGGTACAATTGTTCCCTTCAACTTGTTCTGGTTCATAGCCCATGACCTGACCGAGCAGCAGTTCGGATCGCCTCAAAAGATGAGGAATCACTTAACATGCTATCCGTATGCCGGCTGAAAGATGGTCAAAGATAATAGCGGGCGACGAGCAACACTGCAAATGGTTAGTGTGCTACTGTAACACATCAAAAAGTGTGCTTTCATTGCTGTAATTTTTAATGAAATTTCAAGTCTGTTATTTATGAAAAACTATGTATGTACATACACTGTTCGTAAGTCCTATCCCCACCTCCTCGTGGTGCCATCTGGAGATGTGTGTATGTATGTTGGCGTTGGCGAAAGGGACCTACAGTTTATTGCCGGTTCCGAACGGCGAATTTCGAGAAGCTTTTCATGTCCATTTTACTACAGGGGGTTTTAGTAGTCGGTTGGGCTATGGCCTAGTAAGCCGTAACCGTAAATCAACCACAAACTCCGAAACAACCACAAGCCTCAGATATAACGGACCGGATTTATGTTGACGACCCTTGCAAAAAACGAAAAAAGGACAATGATCTTCGGCTTTGTACGTGGAATGTTAGGTCCCGAAACAGGCCACGTGCAGCCGATCAACTTGCGGACGCCCTAGACCGCTATAAAAAGGACATCACCGCCATCCAAGAAATGCGATGGAATGGACCGGGTATAAAGCGGATGAAAAACTGCAATATTTACTACGGCGACTACTACAGGGGGAGAGGACAACGATTGTTTGGATGCGGATTTGTTGTTCGAGGTGGACTAAGGCAAAAAGTCCTAAGCTTTCGGCATGTGAGCGAGCGCCTCATAACAATCCGTATCAAGGCTAAACTTTTTAACATCAGGCTGATCTGCGTCCACGCCCCCACGGAAGACAAGGATCACTCCGCCAAAGATGAGCTCTACGATCTCCTAGACAGAACGTATGCCCAATGTCCCAGCTACGACATCACAAATGTACTAGGAGACTTCAATGCTAAGCTGGGTAAGGAAAGCATCTTCGAACGAGTCATCGGCAAACATAGACTACACGACACCACCTCCGATAACGGACACAGGCTGATTGATCTTGCTACGGGGTGGAATCTCCTTCTAGCCAGTACGCGCTTCCCGCACCTCGATATACACAAAGGCACCTGGCGGTCTTTTGATCAATCGTCTACCAACCAGATTGATCACATCGCGTTCGACGTCAGACACTCCTCCACTATTCTTGATGTTCGAACTTTCCGAGGGGCTAACATCGACTCGGACCACTATCTTGTAGTAGCCAAAACGCGCTTACGGATATCACGAACGCAACGGAGTAGAGTGATAATACAGAGCTATGACGTCGGAAAACTAATATCGCAAGAAACCGCGAATATATCCTGAATCCTCCACGCTATCAATAGAACAGCAGTGGAGCCTTTGCAAACAAGCCCTGAAGAGCTGTGCAACGGAAGTTTTGGGTTTTAAGGCTGCACCACGAAGAAATACCTGGTTCGATGACGAGTGCAGGAGGATTCATACAGCGAAGCAGGATGCATATAAGGCCTCGCTGCATAAAAGAACAAGAACAGCTCGTGAGCTCTTCAAGTTAAAAAGAAGGGAAGAGCATAAGCTTCTCAGGAGAAAGAAGAAAGTGCATGAGAAACCCGCGATTGAGGATTTGGAGAGGTGTTACTGCAGGCATGACGTTCGAAAGTTTTTTCAACAGATAAAACGAGCATGCCAAGGATATAAAGCCGGAACGGAAGCCTGCACGGATGAGAACGGACACCTAGTAGTAGAATCGCAGTCGATGCTGCGAATATGGAAAAACCACTTCGCCGACTGTATAACGGCGATGTTAGTCAATATACCGCTGTCAGGCAGAATAATCCATTTCTAATCGACGAAGACCGTAGACAACCCCGTCCCCCTGACCTCGACGAATTTAAGATTTCCATATCAAAACTCAAGTCGAATAAGGCTGCTGCCGCAGACAGACTGTCTGCTGAGCTCTTCAGAGGAAAGCATGCCCGAGGAATGGAGTCTCAGCATCGTATGCCCGATCCACAAGAATAAGTTGCGAAATAGTTTCACCAACTACAGAGGAATAAGTTTCCTTAACATCGCCTACAAAATCTTCTCTGCCATTTTGTGTGAACACCTGAAGCCTTTTGTAAATAAGCTGAGAGGTCCTTGTCAGGACCTGGATTCAGGCCAGGGAAGTCCATTATCGACCAAATCTTCACACTACGGCAGATCCTGGAAAAAACCAATGAATTTCAAGTCTACACTCACCACCTATTTGTCGACTTCAAAGCCGCATACGACAGCGTAATTAGAGACGAGCTATACAACGCTATGTCTACCATTGCCATACCTGCTAAACTCATCAGACTACGCAGGATGACTTTGGAGAATGCTCGCTGCTCCATCCGAATCGGTGCAGATCTGACCGATAGCTTCGAAGTCAAAAAAGGATTTAATCAGGGCGATGCGCAGTCGTGTGATTTCGTCGACATCATATTGGAAATGATTGTGCAAAAATCACTGGCCAATACAAGAGGCAATCTATTTCATATCCTCGCAACTCCTTGCATACGCCGACGATATTGACATAATAGGTAGATCACAGCGAGATGTCAGTGAGGCGTTTGCGAGTATTGAGTTCGAGGCGGCGAAAGTTGGTCTGGCGGTAAACGAGGGCAAAACTAAATATATGCTGTCATCAAAAAAGGACGCTCTCCACCGACGTCTTGGCCAGAACGTTTGTATTGGCAGATATAAGTTCGAGGTAGTTAAGGACTTCGTCTACCTTGGCTCCGCAGTGACCTGGAACAACGACATCAGTTCCGAAATCAAACGCAGAATCACTCTTGTCAATCGCTGTTTCTTTGGGCTCAGGAGGCAACTGAGTAATAGAGCCCTCTCTCTAACGTTGACTTTATATAAGACCCTTATCATCCCTGTCCTGTTGTACGGCGTAGAAGCATGATTCGAGAGAAAGATTTTGCGCGTGATTTTCGGGCCTATAAACGCAGACGGGGGATGGAGGAGAAGATTCAGACACGAACTTTACGGGCTGTACAGCGACATGAGCCTAGTCAGGCGTCTACGGATGGCTGGGCCATGTAGAGCGAATGGACACCACAGCTCCAGCCCGGAGAGTCTTTGAATCCAACCCCGAGGGACGAAGAAGCAGAGGACGGCCGCACTTAAGATAGCGCACACAGGTGGATGGGGACCTCAGCCAACTGGGTGTGCGGAAATGGAAAATACTAGCAAAATATCGTGCTAGATGGAGGGGCATGTTGGTTGAGGCCCAGGTTCACCCCCAACTGTAGCCCCCGCTAAGAAGAAGAAGATATACATACATATGCATATACAACCTTGCCAGAAGGCATATAGCGGTTCGGTTAATGAAATGGTTAATACACTGAACACTCAACCCAGTGACCCCGTGTTCAAATCTCAACGTTCCTGTGAACACTGTTCGCAGCGAGCAAAATCAAGAAGAAAAGTTTGTTGGTGGCTGCGAATCCAAGGATTTGAGCTCGGATTGGGCACTGGGTTGAGAGTACAGTGTGTTAACCATCCGACTTGCATATTACTTTCTGTCAAGGTTGCACATAGTCTGTCGAAAGACACACTTATATGTGTCGTCTAACATACTTCTGTGTATTGTTTAACACACTAGCATTTGCAGTTAATATATTGAATAACATAAATTGTACAACCCATTACTCTGAATAAATCTCATTTGTACAACTAATAAAATTATCTTCTTGCACCTGCCTTAGAGTATGGTGGTAAGATAACTTCAATTAGCGGTCAGATAGTAGCAATGGGTGAGCGATTCATAATTTATAGCGAACATCTGCTAATGGGTGAGCGTGGAGGGAGTATGTGGTGTCGCAAATAGACCCAGGTCGCACGGAATGCTTAGCCAAGTATTTAGTTGTTCCCGCAGGAACAACTAAATGCAGGAAGGCGAGGAAGCCGATTACGAATATCGTGTTGCTTTGAAACAAGAAACCGCAAATTGGGAAATAAGCAGTAGCCATTGTCATTGCTTATTATTAACTAATTGTCTATGGGTCTACAAGACAGATATCAAAACGCAATGATGTCCGATACCATTTGCAAGGCAAATGGACCATTCACATAAATGTTCCTTCGCTGTGTAGAATAGACCACTATTGTATCTGAGTATAGGCCAGGAAGTAGTAAATGGAAACTTGGACATATGTATAAAACAATTCTACAATACGTTAAGAGGGAACTAACATAATTAATCAGCAAACAACAGACAACTGCACTGTCCATAGTTTATTTACATCAATTACCTTGTCAGCATAGTATCAATAAAGCCATGTGTATATCAGAATGTCTTCCCTGAAGGCTAGGCATTTTACCACTTTCTTTGCTTTTCTGTATTTTACCAATCGATCCTACGTTCAAAAATCCTAGGCCGCTTTCTCATTCTCTCTCACAAAAGTAAATAATTTATAGAAGTGATTACCCTGCTATTATGTTTTCTACAAAGACAACAGGAAAGATACTGCCACTATAGCTTATTTGACTCTATTAAATAAATTAACTGCCTGACCTTCATTTCGCCTATACACAGTGATTTATATTGTAGATTACCTCCCACAAAACAATTCCAAATTTGGTTACCTTATTTTCAATCACATGAATAGTACTTCCCCCACAGGGAGCAAACTCGCAGCTTGACTGAAACTAGATGAATGAGAAAACCTCCTAGTGGCTATAGCAAGAAAATTTCAATCAATTCATTCCAACTTTTCCCTCGTCCTCGTCTGTTCAGTCAGTAGCAGAAAATCCCTTCCCAAACACATATCCACCCGTAAACAAGGGGCGGGCAGATAAACATCTCTCCCTACGAGTACATTCGAATGCGATTTATTTATTTCCGAATCCAACAAGCCCAACCCATTGCCAGTCAGTTGTTTTGTCCTTTGCCCATCCTGCAATTACCTTTAAGTAAGCCCCGAAGGATGGAAAGAGATTTAGCCGGAATTATTTTTATTGGCCACCCGCGATTTATGTGGTAAATCGGGCGAATCCTCCTTGTTTATCCTTCCCTGCCACTTTTCTGTGTGTGTTTCCATCTTATCATCGGTTCTTTATGGCTTATTAAAAATGTCCTTCGACAAACACACTCGACAGGATGTTGTTTATCACGTCAACATACAGGTTTTGGTGGCTGGGTAACAACCTCGACCCAGTCCCGGAAAGGATAAATAAATAAACAATCGTAATTCCCATTCGAATAACTTGGATGGCGTATGTAACACTCGTACAATCGTCAGAAGCAATCGCTTTTGTTTCTCATGCCCGTTTTCGTCCGCCCCCAGTTGTCGCTAATCCGGCCACTTTGGACAGGGTGCGAGTATGAGAAACATGAACTTGTGTCGCCTGGGTACATTTTTCACGTTCTTATCGGCACAATTACATCAGGGAATGTGAACCCAAATCCGGAATGGAAATTTACAGCTTTGATAAACGACAAGATAACACTGGATGATGCCAATTTAAATTAGGGTTAGGCACCCTCAAGTGTTTATTGACAGATATTTTTTTCTTCGGGTGTAATTTGTAAATAGATGTGCTTGTGTCCCGACTTGGACGCTTTAGATACTTCTTTCTGCGATAAATTGGGTGTGTGGATACGTGACCACACAGGTGAAGGCAGTGATCGTATGTCCCATCAATGTAAGCATGATGTTGACATTAAATTCTCTCCTAAAATCTGGTGATGTAAGCAGTGCCAACTAAACTATTAGTTCCTTGAATTTAGCTTAGGCTTACTATGGTCTAATGATCCCTGTCGATTGACTTGTAATCGTCCTCCTAATCGTTGTCGGAGCGGTCTGGGGCCTCAACCAACAAGCGACTTCAGCTAGCGTGATCTCTTGCCAGGCGCCTCCAGTCACGCATACCAAGATGGTTGAGGTCCTTCTCTAATTGTGTGCGCCATTTGAGTCGAGTTGAGGACGCCGTGGCGCAGTGGTTAGTGTGTTGGACTCTGACGCACGATGAGCGAGTTCGGATCCCGATAACACCGACGCCATCGAATGTTTATTTCGCGGCGTTCCTCCTCGGCGGGGTACTGGCAAAACCCCCCGTAGTATACTTGCCGTGAAAAAGCTTCTCGACTCACGTCGTTCGGAATCGACATTAAACTGTAGGTCCCTTTCACCTGTGTGAAAAATAAATCACACACAACATGGGTGATTGAGAGAAGCTTGGCTCTGGTCCTTTATGGGCTGTAACGCCATCAAAGAAGAAGATTTGAGTCGAGGGCGTCCTCTGTTGCGTTGTCCCAATGGCTCGTATGCGAAGAAGATTATTCGGGCCGGAGCTATTTTGTCCATACGCTCTACATGGCCTAGCCATCTTAAGCGTTATATCCGCAGATGCTTAACTAGCCACATCTAGTGAATCTTCTTTTCCAGATGCCATTAACGCAAACAGGACCAAGGATCGCATGCTTTTTTCCCGAAAAGACCAACAGCTTCCTCGTCGGCTTCTAATAGCGCGCATGCCTCTGCACCATAAAGCAGGACTGGGCTAATAAGAGTATTTTATAAAGCCAGATTGGTTTCTCAAGAGACGGCTCTGTTATTCATTGCCTCTTGAGACAAAAAAAAATCAACAGGTATCCTTTCAGTATCAGCTGTCGGAAGACCTGGCTGACGATTCGTTGGAATGTGGCTGGCGAATTACACAGCCAAAATGGCACTTTGAGGAACTCGTAATGCCCGTCTGGCGTAACAAATGCGGTATACTTCCGACTACCTTCGGCGACATCTACATGGAAAAAACCGTTCTTCAGGTCCAGCGTGATAAATATTTTTGCATCGGTCAACTTCCCGATAACGTCTTCCATCACCGTCATCGGGTACCTGTCTTTTTGCATTTAGTGCACGGTAATCGATACAAAGCCGGTAGCTACCATCCTTCTTCTTCACAAGCACGATCGGGCTGGCATAATCCGACCAGCTGGGCCGTATGATGCCTTCTTTCAACCATTCCTCCACCTGCTTGGCTACCGCTTGCTGCTCTGGTGCTGCTAATCTCCTTGCCATTCGGTGGACCGGGATATCATCGGTCAACGTGATGTTCATCTGGATACACGATCTTTCTGGTCTTCTAGGTTCGTATGAACTTACCATGTTTTCGATCTGCTCCATGTACTGCTCAATCCCACACGTAGCTTCTCCTCATCCTCCATAGCCTCTATCGCCATGACGTCGTTCTCTTTGCACTCGTGCCTGGTCGTACCTCCACCTTCCTCCGCATCGTTTTTCTTGACGACTTCTACTTTCCCACGCCTTATCACTACCTCCACGTTTTTCAGGAAATCCCTCCCTAGCAAGATTTTTTCGGGAATCCACCGATCCGGTATCACCTGGAACCGAACCCACTGTTTGTCCCGACCGATCTGCACCTCCAACAGGCACGACCCCAGCGTTCTCCGTGGTTGGTTGCCGAGTCCCCTCACTATCGTACCTGGTTGATCAAGCTGCGCCCCTCTAACGTTGTTTATAAAGGATTGATGCACCAGCGACACGTCGCTCCCGTTGTCCACAAACGCGTAGTGAGGCTTACCCCCGATATCCACCATAACGTGCCTACCGTCCGCTTCGATGCGCCTCACCTGACCTATGCCTTTTGATGGCGAAGCCACTTCGGTTTTGACTGGGCAGTTTGGTGAGATGTGTCCGAACTGATCGCATTTGAAACAGCGTGCACCTTTACCTATGTCCGGATAATTTAGCGCCAGATGCGACAGCCCGCCGCAGTTGTGACACCGTTTCGCAGACGATCCTTTTGATGTTGCGGCTACTCGAGCATGGTTTCCACTCACCTCGACTCTCGCCTTCGGCATTTGTCGCTGCATCCTTCTATAGGTCTCAAGTTTTCGCTTCAACTCCTCAAGCGTCGCGGCTTCGTAGAGTTTTGCTTTGTTTCCCACCGTGTCCGTAATTCCATTGATTATATGATCGATCAGCGAAGCCTCATCCACGACTCCTTGATTACTGATCTGTGCCACCACATACAGATACTCTAACAGGCTCTCCGACTGTCTTTTCTTCCTAGCTTCTAACTGCTTATGCACCTGGATGCTGGATAGTTTCCTTCCGAGCTCTTTCGCCAAATATGTTTTCAACATCGCCCAATCCGTGACTCCCCCTGTGGCTTCGACTGCCAACTTCGCGGTTCCCTTCAGCAACCTACGTGCGTAGAGATATCTCTGGACCTCATTCCACTCGCATGACACAGCAATCGCCTCGAACTCCTCCATCCACTTTACGTAACTTCTTCCCCCTTCGCCAGAGAATTGCTCCAGAGATTCCTCCACATCCCGATTCTTGTTGGCCATCGTATCACCTAGCAGTTCAAACCCTTCCTCTCGTACCTCCTTCCTGGCGCTGTATTTTCCTTCTCCGTCTAATTGCTCCATGGCTTCTTGATGCACTTCTGCCTGGTCTTCGTCGCTGGTCGTATCCGTCTGCTCGACCTCCCCCTCTCCGGTGGGGCTTAGTACGTCTTCAATCGTGAAACTTCCTGCTTTGAACGCGTTGTACATCCGTGCCACCAGCTCTTTCTTCAAATTGTAGCGACACGGTAATCCTCTCCTCTTCAGAAAGGCTCGCAATTGCTGTACGGTGAGTTCTTGAAGTTCGTCCATTCACTTTAACGTACCCGCTTTCCCAATCATTCCACTTTTTTCCCTTCTTTCCACCCTGATCGCGAACGGGAACTGTACACAAATAAAAATAAAAAAAAAAAAACAAACGCTATCAAATTCGATTTGCCGGTCAGATGAATAGAATCCCGGTTGAGCCCCCAAATGTAGAAATTCAATTTATTTAATACCATTTATTTATTCCATTTCATTTAATCTCTATTTTACTTAGTCTCTATTTTATTTATTTATATTCCTTAATCATTTGTTTATCATTATTTTTTTCCTTTTCTTTTCTTTCTTATTCTTCTTTTCGTTTTTCCTTCTGCGCTCACGTGCGCACGACCGCTCACCAGCAGGTCTGAAATCTTTCTCGCCACTGCTGCTGAAACGCCGTCCCCTTTTATAGGCGACGACCGACTGCGATGATAGCCGCTTGCTGTGTTGTGTTGTTGGCCAGCCCAACACAACGCACATGGGTCGTGTCGTCCGATGGTGGTATGATGCGGCTTACATATGCAAACCAGGGATAAATATAGAGATACCAAACTTTCGTACGTCTGCCCTGTGAACCCCGGAGGGGTCTGTGTGGTTTTTGGAATACCAAAAAAAAAACGACGCACAGCTGTTCACGGAGTGAGCAGCCAATACATATGATCCCCATACTGCTTTCTTCTTTCCTCGAATGCAATGCATTGAAAATCCATTTGGTCTATGTTCGAAAGATAACCCAAGCTTAAATGGTGAAAAGAAACTGAAATCCAAGAAAGAGATGAAACAGATCCTTAATTTCGACAAAAATATTTGTTTTTTTTTTCACGTTTTCTTTGGAAATGAACATACTAGCAGGAGGAAAGCATAAATTCTGACTCCCAAAAATGAAACGCTAAGAAAATCAGAAAAACAGAAACAAAAAAATAAATTTTTCCCCCGAAATAGTGAGCAAATATATGAAAAAAGTATAATCCGGCTGTAATTACTTTAATTGTGCATAGTTTACTCATAAATTACTCATAATTATTAAAATATTTGCCTTTTTCCTGAGTTGATTATCTATACAACGTACGTTATAACGGTCGTTAAATTCAAATTCAAAAAAACAAGCGAACATGTCCCTTCCCACAATAATTGGTGTTTTTGTAATGTGTATTAAAATGTTCCACGATCGGCCTTCCACACACCAATGCCACACACGAATTTCCAGTTTTTCCAGAAATAAAGTTCGTGGGCAAATACATCAAAAATGAGTGCAAACCATCAGAGCCTTGGTATCTCTATATTTATCCCTGATGCAAACAATCAGCTCCCTACTTAACACCAGCAGCATAGCTGCTGGTGATGGCCCCACATATTTAATTAAAATACATTGATCGACAATGTGGCTCCTGTTGCAACGGATGTACTGGGGATTTAATAGCATATTTTTCTGTAAGATGACGGAATTGTTCACCTTACCAAGCAGGCGAAGGCAAGATATTGGATATTTCAAAAACATTTGATAGGGTTTGGCGCGAAGTCCTTTTGTCGAAAATAGGTGCTTTTGTGATCGATGTGTCAATGCATTAGAAACTACCTATCGGGTCGTTGAATTCAAGTTGTTTTGAACGGATTCAAGTCTGATATATACTTTTTAAGTTCTGGTGTTCCCCAGGGCTCCGTTTTGTCTCCGACAATCTTTTTCACTTTTATAAATGCTCTCTTGTTGGTGACTTTTAATCAAATCATAAAACCGACTCGCAGCCATTATCCGAGAATGGCACTTGCATTTCAGAAACTTAAAAACTTCCACCCTGTGTGTGTGTGTCACTAACAATCTTAGTTGGAACGACCACATATTCAGTGTCACCGAGGATGCTGTGAAATGCCTAGGCTTCTTATACAGATGCAAGAAATATATCTTTCCCTTAGATCTGGCCACAATATATGCGTTCATTCGTCCTAAATTAGAGTCTAACGCTCATGTCTCATGTCCGGTTCATCTAAGACCTAATTGCACCTGCTAGACAAAAATCAAGATGGCCTCAGTACAACATACAGGGTCTTTCATAAACCTGCGACTTCAAAAAACCCCATAAAATAAAGTCTAACAGGTTCAAATCGCACGATTCCGGTGGCCAGTTCATACCACATACACGTGAGATAACCACGCCCTGGAATCTCTCGTGTAGAATTTCCAATGTGGTGTGAGCTGTGTGCTACTTAGCACCGTCGTGTTAAAATCACACGTCGTTATGTGTCCATAACATCCAATTCAGGCCAAAATAAGTTGGTAATCATCGACCTTTAGCGCTCGACGTTGACGGTAATGGTCTGGTCAACGTCCTATTTCGTTAATTGGAGTTGTCTGATTTGTGGTTACTCGAATTGGTTAAAAATAGAACGCAGATAATTAGGTATGAGTCGCACGCGACCCAACTCCACTACCTCGTGCCACATTATAAAGGCACTTGTGTTTTTGATTTTTAATAGATATATTACATTAGATTTAGATAGATTTTATTCAGATTCTTGTTAAAATTTACATGGTCTGAGTTACGGCACATTATTTTACACAGAGATTTGATACCTAATTGTATCTTTCTACTGAAATTGATATATTACATTAGTATACGGTTGCATATAACACTGACCTTTCTCTTTTCTTTCAGGTAAGTTTCATCATGTCACAAAGGTAAAATTACCAATTCGTCTATCCAGATTGTAAGTATGTATATAGGATAGTGCATGTCTCCTGGTCCTTTTATCTATGAATTTCATGAAAGGTATTTCAATTTCCTTATTTCGTATTCTTGTTATATTTTAGTAAACAAAATATCATCTTATATCTTATGGCTAATAGCTCATAGCTTATAGCTGTATGTATGTATGTCGGCGTTACAGTCCATGAAGGACCCGAGCCGAGCTTCTCTCTCAATCACCCATGTTGTGTGTGGTTTAATTTTCCGATAGGTAAAAGGGACCTATAGTTTATTGCCGGTTCCGAACGGCGAATTTCGTGAAGCTTTTCATGAAAATTTTACTACAGGGGGTTTTGTCAAAACCCCGTTGAGGAGAAACACCGTGAAAAACACGTTCGATGACATGGCTGTGTCGGGATTCGATCTCGTGTCATCGGCGTCAGAGGCCAACACACTACCCACTGCGCCACGGAGCTCATAGCTTATAGCTATTATGGGTTAATATTCATCAAGCATGAGAGCCCCCCAAGACGTCGCTTATCTCAGCTACGCTCCAACTACGATACCAAGAAGACGTCATGGCAACATTGGTCGGCGTTCTCGGAATGCAACGCGGCACCGAAATGTCGCAGCACGTCGAACGGGAGAGGAATGTGCTATTGAAAGGGAATCAACTACGTTGAGCTACGAAGTCCTTTGAAAACTGATCCACGCACTTGATTACCCGGTAACCTCTGACTGTTTCCGAGGAAAAATCGGTTTTCTTGGATGTGACCCACCACCATCTCCGACAGTTTGGCTCCGATGCTTCACCATTGAAGACGATTTCTCGTCTTCCAGCGTGATCTGTAGCTGGTCTTTCACTAGTTCAGTGGTCTTGTGGACGTTGAAGTTGTGGCCACTTTGCTCTTCCTAGCAGTTAGCCCAGGCCCTTCCTGAGATCTGTTTCGGTTTTTGCTTGTAGTCAGTTGTTGCTGCTTCTTGAAGTTTTCGACATGACATTCGTACTCCTCACTGACTGCCTGGTACTATGTTTGATTTTGTCTCCCAGACCCTTCTCGCGGGACATACCAGGTGCTTTATTCCTCGCAAGCTTGCTCAGAAAATCTCGCCGGAAAGGAGCCCTTGGTCTTATGTTTCTTTGGCTGTTGGTCCTTGGCCTCAGTTAAGCATATGGGGGTAGAGGATGTGGGTGGTTGAGCTGGAGTGCTTTGACTGGCGCACTGCGAAACGACCGCTGTTCCCACGTCCGAGGAAGTTCTATAGTCCTGCTCATATATTTCTTTTGTTTTTTGTTATGCACTTCATTTGTGTCCATTGTGTATGCTGTTTGTTCCCACCAGTATGCCCGAAAGGAAAGCTCCGTCTCAGCAGAGCTGGCATACCGAGATAAGGCGGGTGTACACCCAACCGTACAGCATCCTAGGGGACCATTCACGACAACGCCTTGTTCTTAGTGGCGATTTTAGTCACCTCTTACGACAGGTATACCTTACCTCAGGTACATGCTAACCCCTACCCGAAGGGCAGGTACATATGGTTTTTCGATGAAGACATTACTATACACGTATGCACATATGTACATACATACCCGACCCTCTTAACAAAATCATTTCAGTTTTCAACAACAGATATCGACCAAAATGGGTCATCTACTGCTCGCATCTCATAAGTAAATATCTTCGAGTAAGGCAAGCTCAAAATTAATTAAATAAAGTAACCTCCCCAGTGTACCATTCCCGCAGCAGTCCAATCCACTCGCACTCCCAATCGCATTTGAATTGAACTTTGAAAATGAAAAGTGAGTCCTTATCCTTACCCGAACCGACTCCTCTGTTCGAGTATATAAATTTCCTCTAAGCGGACATGCCAAGTTGACCATGAAATTGAATCGCGTATACTATGAATAGTCTCTTCTGCCTTCAAGCCATACACGAGATTGCCTGCGTCCATTCTATGCTTGTATAATGGTCACGATGAGACTCCGCATAATGTTATTCCCGTTCTACCAACTCAATTCATCGCTATAAAATTATAACTAAAAAGTTTTTCGATTTTGCCAGGCGGGTGTGGCACAATTCCTTTACTCTCTGTCTGATGGATGAGCGAATGGAAACGATTCGTATCTGCATCTTGTTTATGTGAATTTATTCTAAATTGTGTTTTTGGTTCTGTAAGGATAACACCATCAGCACAGATATTATCTTCGCATGGTTTAGTGGATAGGGTCTCAGAACATAAGGTACCCAAAGAGTGTTGTGTCAGATTTAGAAGCAATCGCTGAGCGGTTTTTAATATATGACGGCTTGGTCGAGGCGTTTACTGGAACATGTTTTGCATGAAATAAGGATCAAGGTCATAGAGCGTGTGGGGAAGTTGTTTTTTTCCAAACTTATCGCTTGTTACAAAAAGTTCAGAGCATGTAGATACAAGATACCCTATCTATATAATCAGAAGAACTATTAGGGTATCTAGTTGGTTTTGTTATCAAATGATGGATTAGTGTAGCAAAAAAGCATATTGTTTTGGTATGAGATACAATTTTGAGGAGGTTGAGAAAGGATTGGTTATTGCCCAAGTTAGGTTGGGTCGAAAAACCGGCTTACACTACTCACTTAGACCATAGCATGCCCTTTGATTTTACTCCCTGTATCTCTATCAACAGAATCATACCATAACCGCACAAGTTTCGTTTTTATATATTGAATTGCTGTGTTGCGGAAAAAATGTAGAAGTGGCGGAATGCAATTGGCTATCTCTTCAGAGTATTTTCTGGGTCAATATCGATAAAACAGGGAGAGGCAAGAGACACTCCTGCTGTGCTCAGGCGAATCTAATGACTTTGTACTGGTGCGGTTTCCTATCAGTTTTATCTCGCAATTCTGAATTATGTCTAGCAGGTGCCAGGAGGTCTTAGAAGTATCGGACCAACCGCCTTACAGATTATGGCCTAGGCTCTTCGCAGCATTTATGTGATCTTTCCGCCTAAGATTGATAGTGGCACACGTAATCAGGATGGAGAGATTTTCAGTTACTAGGACGCAAGTGCCATTTATCGATAGGGGCTACGAGTCGGTGGTAGACTTGGACGATAGAAGGCAGCGCTGTATTTTGGAAGCATTGAATTCCGCATGAATTCATGACGGATAAGAAGTTATATATAAAAATGAGAAAGGGTATCGAAGACAAAACAGAGACCTGAGGAGCACCAACATTTAAGATGTGGATGTCGGACTTGAATCCGTCCAAAACAACTTGAAGAAGAGATTCGTCGACCTCAAAAGCACGCCGTGGTGTACTGGTAAACATCACGGTCTGTCGAACGGAAGGCTTATAGTTCAAAGTCTGTCCATGGGAAGTGAGCCAAATGCTGATGAAGGCATAGCACTCACAGTAGAGGGTCACTTCAAATTCATACTCTGTGTGTGCAGTTCTAATATAACACGATAATGGCATGAAACATTTGCTGGGAACTACAACCAGCGTGAAAATTCAGTTGAGTTCCTCTCGACTCCTATCTAGGACAACCACCCCTGGAGAGCAGTGAACGGACATCTACGACCCAAACCATCTGCACTCCGTCTAGGTTGTGTAGCAAAATTCATAAGAGTATGACTTTTTAACCTGTGAGACCTGTAAAAAAAAAAGGACTTCGCGCCAAACCCTCTCAAATTTTTAATACCCAGTGTAACTACTTTGCTTTCGACTGTTTGGTGAGGTGAGCGATTCCACTTTCTTTCCGGTAAGATATGCCTTTAAATCGCCAGTGGATCTGCAGCAACGGAACCAAATTGTCGGTTATTGCATAGTTTCTGCACCACCGGATTTGTGTATGTCAAAATCCTTGAGAACGCTTGCAACTGTACAAGTACGAATGTATGTAAATATGTCACATGGTGGCTGCGAGCAAGAAGGTTAGCTTTGGCTAAGGGTATGACAGCTGGAATGTCGTTGTGGATAAGGGTTGGTATAGACGGCGAGGACGAGTTTTTTATGTTTTTAACGAATTCCCAGAAACTTTTGCTGTCTTTGTGATATTGGAGGATTTTATGCTTCAGTTTTTGATCGGATCGAAATTCGGCTCGTCGGGTGTGAGTATTGCAGTCATTTTGGCTCGTATATACTTTTCCTGATTTTCCTCAGAATTGTTTGCCTTAACTTACAACTTACTTCCCTTAGCCCAATAGCCTCTTTCCACCTTATGTCGAGCCACTTTTATTCTTTGGTCTGGATCTTTTAATCCTTACTACTTTGGTGGTGCTACAGTCTCTGAGCCTCAACCAACAAGCTTTTCAAGTTGGCACGATCTTTTGACAGCTGTTTCAAGTGCCTGACCCCCATTTGGTTAGTGTCCCTTTCCAATTACGTGCACCACCTTAGATGCGGTCGTCCTCCTTTGGGTCGTTTCTCGCGGTTGGACTCGAAGACTCTTCGGGCCGGAGTTGTGTTGTCCATTCGCTCTACATGGCCTAGTCATCTTAGACTTTGGATCCGAAGACGTCATACAACGCGGGTTTTGCTGTACAGCCCGTACAGTATGTCCTTGTATCTTCTCCACCATTCTTTGGTTACCTCCACATTTGCTTCCAGTAAACTCCAGCCATTTGCGCTGTAGAAGAGTACCGGGATGATAAGTGTTTTGTATAGAGCAACCTTGGTCTTTCGAAAGAGTGCTCTACTTCACATTTAGCTTTTGAGCCCGAAGAAAAAGCAGTTGACGCAGAAGCGTTTTACCTCAGCGCAAGTGTTGTTGTCGCTGGTCATAAATGAGCCAAGGTAGACGAAGTCCTTAACTACCTCGAACTTATATCTGCTAATACAAACGTTCTGGCCAAAACGTCAGTGGTGAGCATCCTTTTTTGATGACAGCATATATTTAGTTTTGCCCTCGTTTACCGCCGACAAATAGGTGGTGAGTGTCGGTAAGTGTGGTGAGTGTGGTGAGTGCCGACTTGAAATTCATTGGTTTTTTCCAGGATCTGCCGTAATGTGAAGATTTGGGCGATGGTGGACTTCCCTGGCCTGAAACCGCACTGATAAGGACCTATCAGCCTATTTACAAAAGGCTTCAAGTGTTCACACAAAACGGCAGAGAAGATTTTGTAGGCGATGTTAAGGAGACTTATTCCTCTGTAGTTGGCGCAATCAGAGGGGTCTCCTTTCTTGTGAATCGGGCATACGATGCTGAGACTCCATTCCTCGGGCATGCTTTCCTCTGACCATATCTTACAGATGAGCTGGTACATACTCCTAACCAGGTCATCCCCAGCTGCCTTGAAGAGCTTAGCAGACAGTCCGTCTGCGCCAGCAGCTTTATTCGACTTGTGTTTCGATATGGCAATCTTAACTTCGTCGAGGTCAGGGGGACGGAGTTCTCTGTGGTCTTCGTCGATTAGAAATGGATCGTTCTTTCTGACAGCGGTATATTGACTAACACCGCCGTTATACAGTCTACAGAAGTGGTTTTTCCATATTCTCAGCATCGACTGCGATTCTAATACTAGGTGTCCGTTCTCATCCCTGCAGGCTTCCTTGGCATGTTCTGGCTTTATATCCTTGGCATGTTCGCTTTATCTGTTGATAAAACTTTCGAACGTCACGCCTGCAGTAACAACTCTCCAAATCCTCAATCGTGCACTTCTCGTGCTCTTTCTTCTTTCTCCTGAGAAGCTTATGCTCCTCGCTTCTTTTTAACTCGTAGAGCTCACGAGCTGCTCTTGCCTTTTTATGCAGCGAGGCCTTATATGCATCCTGCTTCACCTCCTGCACTCGTCATCGAACCAGGTGTTTCTTCGTGGTGGAACCTCGATACACTGGAGCAAAACTCACGTAGTTGACATGACTGTGAAAGAAACTGTTTTACAATTTAGCTTTCTGTGGACTGCTGGGGTCCTGAAATGAATGAAATGAAAGTGGCATCGTTGAGGTTAGGTACTTTGCAATACTATACCGTTTTACTATAGGCCTTTACCCGATATTACACATTTTGCCCTCTGTCGGATTCAACAGGATGTTTCACGCTACTCTAAACGTTTTTAAAAGTTAACAAAAAAAAATCTAGCGTTTTCCTAATCAATATCAAATGGACCAAATGCCTTCATATGCTTAATCTGAGGAAAAGTCAAAGGCGTTCCTGTAGGAATTTCCTTTATTGATTGCGTTCCTTTATTGATTCATTCTCCTAATCCCCCTAATCCGCTACACTTCGTCGCTCTAAAATTCCGCTTGATTCCATTTAAATGTTTCCACTTCCGTGCTATTTGTTTACTTCTTTGTGCATTGATGAAAAATTTGTTTACTTCTGCTGGAATATGACAATGATTGTCAGAAATAAACAGAATAGCTGAATTGAACAATGGTCAGTGAGACGGAATCCCCTCCTGTCGCCCATGAGACGAAAAAACTCTCAAATAAAGGACATTAGTGACAAATGACGTCCTTCGAGTGTGACTTGTGAAATTTCATATCATGTCGAAGGAGAAACTTTTCGCCGTTCCTCGGTCAACATAATTTAAGGATAATCGAATTTTTCTTTGGGAAAAGTTTGCCTATAAAAAGCAAAACATTGCCTCGCTACATTTTTCGCTTGTTCGAGGTTTGCCCTTACTCGTTCCATGATGGCACAAGGGCGGTGAGTTTCAAAGTCTTCTGTACTATACAAAGGTATATATTGATTTGATTTGTGTAGCAAGATAGACATTTTTGGATTGATATCGTTCGAATATAAATGAATGAGGTTAAAGGGCCGTAACACAAAAAAATGTTTTCTTTCCCGTTTTTGTAATTTGGTTTCACTTTGTGGATTTGTTGTATTGCGATTTAGCTCGAATTGGAAAATTGCGTAACGCTTTTATGCAAGACTTGTCCAGAGAGAAAACGGATAATGTTTTCCAGAATCAGGACTCGGCAAAATCGAATGGTTAGTTGACAATGGTATTGAAGAGGTCGTTGTCATTAGGACTGTCAATGTACCAAAAGCATTACTTGGTGGAAATTCAGGAAGTCTTTGCCCAGTTGCGTGTGTTTAGAAATTTGAAAAAAAAATCCTAAATAAGCAGCTTCATGCTATAGCAAGGGTGATGATATTCCTTATTTTATTTTAAGCTACCTTTAAACTAAACTAAACCAAAAAAATGTTACTTACTTTACTTTATTTGTGGTAGTAAAAAGAAAACTAAAATTCCACCATACCAATAACTTCACTGAAAAAGCAAACCAGCCATCAGTAATTCGTTGAAGGCTAAGAAGACAATGAGGCATGTAGTGCTCTTCTAATCATATTTAATGTACGAGGCAATCAAAACTAATTATTGCCATTATTTGTATATCAGGTAAGTAAGTTGATATTGTGTATCAAAAACAAGAGGGGTCTAAACCCCTACTGTTTCTGAATGAGAAATAAATCGACCATGAACTAAACCTCGTTGTTATTGTAAATGCATTTGTCTTTTGGTAGTAAAATTGTAGACTTAGAATTTGTAGAAGCTAGATCAAGCAGATCGCTTACTCACCGACTTTCAAAAAGGTCCTATCCTCTAAACTACTCCTATACAAGTAGGGGCAAGTTTTTGTGAAGGTTTTTAAGCCCATGAACAAGCTTATACATTGTAAGAAGAACAAAACCTTGCCCAAGATAGAAAAATTTGCTCCTACATGGTCAATTTTCTAATAATTATCATTCTTACTTATTTAGGTGGCGCTATAGTCCGGTGTGCATCTGGGCCTCAACCAACAAGCTTTTCCAGCTGGCACGATACTTTGACAGCTGCTTCCAGTGACGCACTCTGTTGAGTAGAGGTGAAGACGTTGACTTCCTAATACAAAGTGATTCTTTATTGTCAATTTCAGTGACAGTATACAATACAAAAAGAGATAATGATTGGTACAGTAATGTTCAAGATTTAGTTTAAGGTTACGATTACAACATCTCCTCCCCTCCCAATACAAAGGATGCAGGTATTTCAACATCCTTGAAGATATCGTAACGGTAGCACTCTACGGCGTTTGGATCTTCTGAACTCCAGTTGCGCTGGGGGTGTACCGACTGCAGTACCATCTCGGATACCAGGAGAAGCTTGTTGATTAACTTCACTACCGGAAGATGTTTGCTGGTGACGTCCGGCCGTTGATTGCGAAACCGGTTCCGTTTCCAGTGGCTGCTGCTCCAGTTCAGTTCCATGATCCTCGGAGAAACTCTCCGCATAGTTTTGCCTACAAGCCGAAGCAAATTCGTGGTTATTTAAAATAACTTTACCTTCAATTGGCTCTGGTTCAGAACTTGGTTCCGTTTCTGAACTTCCAATAGGTGATGGATCTTCTTCTGGGGGATATTTAAGCAGACGCAATTGATTCTGATGTCGTCTCATATATCCGTCGTCCGTTTGGATGCCGTACATTTTACTTCCCAAAACTTCAGCTATAACTCCTTTGCTCCATTTCTTGGACTTCTTGTATTGTCGTGCTAAAACGTTTTGGTAAAGTTGGAATTTAGGTTTTTGTCTTGAAAAAGACATTTTATGTTGGTCCGGAAGAAAACACGAAAGTGCGTTTCTATGCTGTCGCCCATGCAACAGCTCCGCTGGAGATTTCTGTGACGTTGGATTCGGAGTAGATCTATATGTTGAGAGAAACACGTTAACTGCCAGATCTGTATTCTTCTCCTCTTCGAAAATCTTCTTGAATGCTTCTTTGAATGTCCGCACAAATCTTTCTGCCTGCCCGTTGGAGGCGGGATGAAACGGTGCTGTTCGACAATGCTGAATTGAATTTTGGTAGCAAAATTCTTCAAAACCCTGAGCCGTGAATTGTGTACCGTTATCCGTCACGATTGTTCTTGGTAGTCCCTCGATGGCGAAAATCATCTGTAGTGCTTTTATTGTGGACTCCGATGTTACCGACGACATTGAGACCACGAACGGGAATTTCGAAAATGAATCGACACAAATCAGCCACATTTTGTTGAAAAATGGGCCTGCGAAATCTAAATGGATCCTTTCCCACGGTTTTTCTGATGGTTGCCAGTTTACATATTCTTTTTTAGGATCCGATGTCGACGATTGGCATATAACACAGCTGGCTGCTAACTTTTCAATCTGCTTGTCCATATCTGGGAACCAGATATATCGCCGTGCCAATTGTTTCATACGTGAACAGCCCCAATGACCTTTATGCAAGTACTTTATTGCCCTGGATTGTAGAGCCTCAGGAATGATGACTCGATCATAATCTGAAGTCAAGAGAATGACATTCTTATGTACAGACAGTGCTAACTTACGGTCGAAAAATGGTTTCAGCTCCCTTTCGTTGCTTAGGAGCTTGTCCGGCCATCCGTTCTTTATGTATCCCTGAACCTTGTTCAGCAGTCTGTCCTTAGCCGTCCACTTTCCTATCACTACTGCATTAATTGGAGTGCTGTCCCAGTCCTCTAGAAGTAGAGAATTAACATTGTGCAAATTGTTCTCTAGTTTGTCGAAAGCAACATCTGGGCCAATTGGAAGTCTAGATAGGGCATCAGCGTTGGCATGTTTGGCGGTAGGACGATACTTGATTTGATACGTATATGCCATCAAAGTTAAGGCCCAGTTCCGAAGCCGCCGCATGGTCATTTCGGGAAGCTGCTTACTTGGATTGAATATCGCAACGAGAGGCTTGTGATCCGTCTGCAATTCGAAAATGCGGCCATATAAATAACAATGGAATTTCTTTACGCCAAAAATGATCGACAAAGCCTCCTTCTCTATTTGACTGTAAAGTTTCTGATGGCAATCCAACGTTTTCGAGGCAAACGCAATAGGTCTTTCCGTTCCATCTGGATATCGGTGAGAAACAACGGCTCCAATGCCATAACTCGAGGCATCGGCCGCCAGAATTACGGGCAAGGTATCATCAAAATGCGCTAGGCGCGTTGCTTTTAAGATGCTGTCTTTTAAAATTTCGAACGCTGTTTGTTGTTGCTTAGACCACACAAATTCTGCTCCTTTTGCACGGAGTGCGTTCAAGGGCCCCGCCACCTGCGAAAAGTTCGGAATAAATTGGTTATAGTAATTTAGTTTACCAATGACTGCTTCTAATTCCTTGACGTTTCTTGGTCGTCGTAAGTTGCGAAGAGCGTCCAAGTGTTTTTCGGATGGGCGAATTCCCTTAGAATTGAGAGTATGTCCCAAGTATTCGAGTTCCGTCGCTGCAAACGTACATTTGAGCTTATTGCATCGGAATTCATTTTCTTCCAATCTTCTTAGGACCTCTTCCAAAATTCGCAGGTGCTCCGCTTCCGAGGTGCCAGCAACAACTATATCGTCGATGTAAATGCCCACGGGAAGATCCGCGAACATTTGATCCATTACCCCTTGAAACTCACCTGGTGCACTGCTCACACCATACGGTAACCGATTGAACCGTAAGAGACCAAAAGGTGTGTTGATTACCACATATTCCTTAGACGGTTCGTCCAACTCGATCTGCAGATAGGCTTCCGACAAGTCAATCTTTGTAAACACCTTTCCTCCACGAAGCTTATGAAACAAGTCACGAGGTCTAGGAAGCGGATGACGGTTGCACACCAATTGTGGATTCAGAGTTGTTTTAAAATCGCCACATATTCGAATTCCACCATTAGGCTTTCGGACGATCACCACGGGTGTGGCCCATTGGGTACGCTGAACCCAAGATAGGATTCCTTCGGCCACCAACCGATCCAGTTCCTTTTTCGTTTCATCCAACAGAGCATACGGGATTTGACGATGACGTACAAACTTTGGCCCGGCACCCTCCTTCAATTCCAAATGTGCTTTAAAAGAAGTGCACTTGCCGAGTCCCGATGAAAATAGCTTGGAATACTTTCCGCACAATGTCTCGATGCTGTTTAAGAGGGAATCATTTGAATTAATTTGCAAAATTGAGTGTTGAACCTTTAAGTTGAAAGTCTTGAGCCAGTCTAGTCCCATAATGTTAGCACCAGATCCATCAACTACGAGCAAATTTACTTGATGTGTGAACTTTTCATATGTTACTTCTACTTCCAATTCGCCTTTCAACTTAATAGGTGTTCCTCCGTATGCTTGAAGGCATTTGGTTGTAGGACGACACTTCGGTTGACCCAATTGCCGGAATCCTTCTATTCCAACAAGCGAACACGATGCCCCCGTGTCGACTTGGAATCTCATTGGACATCCATTAACGACGACTTCCACCATAATCCACGGCTTTGATTCCAATTTCGACCCCAAGCATTCATGTGTTTGAACCACCTCGCTGAAATGAATTTGTTCTGTGTCATTAGCTTTATATTTACCGGCTGGTTTGTTTTTTCCTTTGCGATTCTGTATACCACTTCTGTGGGACTGCTTGCAGCCTCGTTTGAAATTCACCGTAGGCCCATCGTTTGTACTGGTCATACACACAGCTGCTATGTGCCCGATTTTTTTACATTTATTGCAAACGGTTTTGTTGTGGCGACACTCGCTCCGTTTGTGATATACGTAACAGCCCGGGCAAGACTTCCTCGACGATTGCGATTGACTTTGCATATGGGATAACTGATTTACCTCTATCTCGTTACCCTTCTCTTTGATAGCCGAAAATGTTTTTTGCGTTGTCTCATATGCAGTGGCTATATCCAGGACATCTTTTAAAACGGGGTCGGTCTTTTGAAGAGCTTGCGTCCGCACCGTGTCGTGAGGGGTGTAAAGAACAATGATGTCTCTAATCATATTGTCAACATATGATTGTGCGCACTCTTCTTTGGGACAGGTAAATTTACAGTTGCGTGCCACTCCTCGAAGATCGGCAACCCACTCCGCATATGTCTGGCCTGACTTCATTGGCGTATTGTGAAACTGGTACCTGGCTGCCAGAACATGAATTTTTGAAACGAAGTGCTCACTGAGCTTAGTTGTCAGTTCCTTAAAAGTCTTAGTGGATAAATCTTCTCCATCGAAGAGCTTTTGCAGCGTTTCGAAGTTGTCCGCTCCAATCCATGCAAGGAAAAATGCGCGCTTTTGTTTATCCTCTTCCACTCCGCATGCCTCAAAATGTTGCTGCAGTTGCTTCAAGTAAGTCTTCCAGTTTTCGTCTTTTTTATATGGCGGAAATGGCTGAATACTCGATGGGTTAGAGTTGATACCTGTACTCCGCGTGTTTGTCTCCATCCATGTTTTTTGATTCGCCAGAATCTGAGCCATCCACTCGCGTTGCGATCTTAAAATCGCTTCTAATGTTTCTTTGTCCATACCTTCGTTTGACCACTGGATAATTTTGTGTATTTTCGCACTTGTGATTTGCTTCTGGTTAATTAATCCTCGTCGCCAATTGTTGAGTAGAGGTGAAGACGTTGACTTCCTAATACAAAGTGATTCTTTATTGTCAATTTCAGTGACAGTATACAATACAAAAAGAGATAATGATTGGTACAGTAATGTTCAAGATTTAGTTTAAGGTTACGATTACAACACACTCCCAGCTGGTTAAGGTCGCCTGCCACCTGTATGCGCCACCTTGGATTCGGTCGTCCTCTGCTACATCGTCCCTCGGGGCTGGATTCGAAGACTCTTCGGGCGGAGTTGTGTTATCCATTCGCTGCCAATGGCGATATTGTGGCTATGTCGTGTGTCTTTTTTGGTTGACAGAATATATTTGGTTTTACTCTCATTAACCGAACCCTCTTTCAGCCGCTTCTGCTTCAATGCTTTCGAACGCTTCATTGACGTCTCGCTGTGTTCAATGTTCTTGAAATAGATCGTACCTCTTGTGTTGGCCAGTGAGTCCTGTACGATATTTTCAAGCACGATGGGGGTGGCCGTGGTGCATCACCTACCATCGAGCGGAAGGTCTGTAGCAAAAAACATGTCCATAGCCGCACAATATGGGTGATGGAGAGAAACTTGGCTCTGGCTCTACATAGGCAGTAACGCCACCAAAAAGGAGAAGAAACTACACTGATAAGAATAAATCAGATTTTCCACAAATGGTTTCAGGCGTTCACACAGTACGGCAGACATGATCTTATATGCCATGTTAAAGAGGCTTATTCGCCTGGAGTTGGCGCAGATATAGGGGTCTCCTTTCCTGTGGATCGGGACAACGATACTGAGACTCCATTTCTCGGGCAGGCTTTCCTCTGACCAAATCTTACAGATGAGCTGGTGCATGCTCCTAACCATGTCATCTCCAGCTGCTTTGAGGAGCTCAGTAGACAGGCTGTCTGCGCACGCGGCTTTATAAGACTTAAGGTTCGAAATTACCAGCTTAATTTCACCTAGGTTGGGTGGACGGAATTCTTTTGAATTCTCGTCCGTTGCAAATGGATCATTCTGCCAGAAGTGTTCCTTCCATCGACTGTGGCTCTACTACTACCTTTCCGTCTTCATTCTTACAGGCTTCCGCTCGGGCTTTATAGCCCTGGTACGTTTGTTTTACTTTTACGTAAAACTTGCGAGCGTCATTCTTGTTGTAGCATCTCTCCTTCTCCTCGATCTCACGTTTTTCATGTTCTCTTTCCTTCTTCCTTAAAAGCGCGTTTTCTGTCTCCTTTTTGAGCGGCTTTAGTCCGTCTATGTAGCATGGCTTTGTGGGTGGCTTACTTTGCCTCATGGGCTTACCGGCATTGCTCATTAAACCATGGGCTTCTGGCTGGCGGTGATTTGAAACTCAACACATCACAGGCAGGGTCTCTGACGATGCGCTGTCAAAGCTCCCACAGCTGTTCTGTAGAAAGAAATTCGGTCAGCAAAGATCCTGGCGGTCTCCTGTGATCGCAGCTTTCCGATGTCAAACTTTCCAGCTCGTCCAGCTCGACTCCGTGGCATCTTCATCCTGCCCCGTAGGCAACAAGGTAGTTATCCGAGTCGATGTCGCCTCCTCGGAAGATTTGTACATCTAGGCTGCTGGAGGAGTATCTGGTATCACAACGTGATCAATCTGGTTGATGGTCGACTGATGAGGTGATCACCAGGTTCCTTTGATGATGTTGAGATGCGAGAATCGTGTGCTAGCAAGAAAGAGTTTACCCCCGCCAGGAAGTCAAATAGTCGATGTCCGTCTTCGGACGTGGGGTCGGGTAGGCTATATTGCTTTGTGATCGACTCTTTACTCAGTTTCGCATTAAAATCTCCAAGTACTAGTTTCATTTGGTAGCTGGGACATTGGGCATCTTATCTAGGAGATCGCAGAGGTAGTCCTTGAGTCGATCGTCCTTTTCTTCGGTTGGGCCGTGAGCGCATATCAGGCTAATGTTTCCGAAATTAGCTTTGATGCGGATTGTTATGAGACGTTCGCTTATATGCTGAAAGCTTTTGGTCGGAGTCTTCCTCGAATAACGAATCCGCATCCAAATAAGCGTTATAGTTGCCTCATGTCGAGCTTTCCGTCCTTTTTCACTAAGTAGTTGCTTAGTGTCAGGTACGGTCTATAGAAACCTTCTTGCGTGTCACTATCGTTGTATGTGGTCTGGCGTTTTCCTGATGTTAAACAAATCTTTCTTATTACCAAAGCTGACCGCTGCTAGATGATCGCTTCCATAAGACGTCTCATTTGTAGTACTGGTCCGAATTAAGATTTTTAATGTAGGACAACGGCTAATAGTAGATGATTCCCTGTCAATCCCGTCAAACGCACAACAAAACTTTCCTGCCTAATCCTGCCTGAGGTTATCGCAAGCGTTCTAGTTTTCCTCACTAGTCACCATCCGCTTAAAAAATGGATCGAATTTGTTGCGATTCAGCAGCAATTCCCAGGTAAAGATTCGGTCAGAATTTAGCATATGTCATTGTCCGCCCAGTTGGTGTTGTGCTGGAACTAAAATCACACAACCATTGAGAGAACACACTCGAATTAAATAAAGAACAATGATTTTATTATTCTTATACATGTCAAAACCAATTGACAGCATAGTTCCCATGCGACGAATGTCTGTTATCCATGTTCAGGTTTGACCTGCTTGGCGCCCTGATTACTTATGCTTATACTATCCGACAGCAAAATCGCACAGTGGCTTCGACATTCTGAACAGACAACACCTGAAGGAAGGTATGTCGAAATTTTCGCTGAGTTGAATCAATTAACCCAGCTTGTGAATGAGCCATCTCGTATTCCGTATGTTGCTAGTCATACCGCCAACACCTTGGACTTGTTTCTTACTTCTCAACCTGATAAAAACACTTTGAATGTATTATCTCCTCTAGGCCCGTCTGACCACTGTGTCATATCAGCTAAATTCCCATCCTCACTCCCTTCAGTTAAAGAAAAAGCTCCTAAAAAAATAATAATATGGGAATACAAGAAAGTTAATTGGTGCGGCCTTAACAACTTCTTTCGGAACTTTAACCGGTCATTGTGCTTTCTCGATAACGACGTGGACGCCGCGGCTGATATGATAATGTTAGTACATTATCAACATCGGCATAAGCAATTTTATCCCGTATAGGGTAAAAAGTCTAAATGTATGTATGTATGTATGTTGGCGTTACATTCCATGAAGAACCTGAGCCGAGCTTCTCTCAATCACCCATGTTGTGTGTGATTTCATTTTCACATAGGTGAAAGGGACCTACAGTTTATTGCCGGTTCCGAACGGCGAATTTCGAGAAGCTTTTCATGACAATTTTACTACGGGGGTTTTGTCAGAACCCCGCTGAGGAGAAACACCGTGAAAAACACGTTCGATGACATGGCTGTGTCGGGATTCGATCCAAAGTCATCGGCGTCAGAGGCCAACACACTACCCACTGCGCCACGGTGCTCTCAAAAAGTAAAAAGTCTAAAGCCGGTGGATAATGCGTGGTTTGACTGGAGCTGCAAAGAGGTTATCAGGCTGAGAGAGAGATAAGTTTTCGGAATTATAAAGCAAACACCACTGAAATGACTGTAACTCCCAAATTCGACGAGCCAAATATTTACATGGCCAAGAACTGAGCCGTAAAATGATCTTTCGTTAAAAACACCAAAAACTCCGTATCGTCGTCTATACCCACGCTCAATCACAATGACATTCCAGCTGTCAAACCCTTAGACAAGGCTAGTCTGCTTGCTGCCAACTTCGCAGCGAACTCGCAGCTCCCCAAATCACTGCCTGTTCTGGAGTACGTCAATTCCACCATGGGATAAATTCACTTCCGTACTCGTGCAGTTGCAAGGGTTCTTTAGAACTTGACATACACAAATCCGCTGGTCCAGATGGTATTTCCCCAATAATTTTGAAGAGGTGTTCTTCTACGCTGGCAAAACCACTGCGTAAGCTTTTTTACCTTTCCTATTCTTCTGGGCTCCACCCGGGTAGGTGGAAAACAGCATTTGTCCAGCCCATTCCCAAAAAAAGACGAATCTTCTTCTCTCTCCAATTACCGACCCATTGCACTAACGTCCCTTCTTTCCAAGGTCATGGAAACGCTGATAAATCGTCAGCTAATGAAATATCTCGAGTCGCAGAAACTCCTCAATGACCGCCAGTATGGTTTCCGCAGCAACAGATCCACTGTGATTTGATCTCACCGAGAAGTGGAATCGTTTGCTCCACCAGGCGGGTGAGAGCAAAGTACAGTCAAAATCGGTTATAACGACATCGGTTATTGCGAACTAATCTCTAAGTCCCGACAAAGGTCCATGCAAATTGTACTAACCAAATATCGGTTTTAACGATATCGCCTATAACGAAGAGTTTTAAATTGAAAATTAAAAAAAATCGATCGTTTATAACGAATATTAAAAAAAGAATAAGAAGGCATTGGAAAGTTCGTTCATTTCAAATAATAAATTATGGGGAATTCCCTAGATTTCTGAGAATGTCGAAACATTTGCTTGAGAGAGTGCCATGGTTACGTGAGGTTACGTCCGTATTCGCTCTTATTTTTGTGGCAATTTTTTCGACGAATTCGAATTTTGTTCTCTCTCGGCTCTAATTTTCCGCAAACGTTCCGGAACGGTAACGCGACGCAATATTTTAGAGACTCCCATTGAATTGCGTGTGTTAGATGTCAACGGTAGCACTAACGCAGTACATATTGTGAATCGGGCTTTATACGCGAATTTCGCTTTCTGTTTCTGAGGCGAACTGGGATAATCATATTTTATATAAAGAAAGGTCAAGTGTGTTAGTTTTTTTTTTTTTTCAAAATGAGTTCAAAACGTAGAGTTTCTACGATTGAAGAAAAATCTGCAATGATTTCAAGGCTCGAAGCTGGTAATTCCAATAAAAGTTTGGCAGCAGAGTTTTGTGTATCGGCTTCAACAGTCTCTACCATTTTCAAAGACCGAGATAAAATTAAGAAGAATTTCGTAGAATCCAACTTAAAAATAAAAAAAGTCCGATGTAGTAATCATCCCGACATAGATGATGCTTTGCTCAAGTGGTTCAAAGCCCAAAGAAACCTGAATACTCCACTAAGCGCTCCAATTCTACAAACTAAGGCAGAAGACTTTGCAAAAGCATTGGGAAAAAATAACTTCACCTGCTCAACAACTTGGATTCAACGATTTCGGCAAAGACATAACATCGATAGTGCAAGGGTAAGCGGTCAGTCGATCACTGACAGCTGTGCAAGTCAGACGTGTTTCGACGTAGTGCAGTGTCTAGTAGTGAATAAACAGTATAAGTGCGCGGTTTAGCGAACCAATCGTGAAATCGTTAGTAGCACGACGGTAGACTGCACGGTCCGAAGCTTAAAGACCGGCAGTTCGGTTCCCGGTAGGGAAAACAAATTTTCCGCTTTTTTTTCCTTCTGTAGCTTCCAAAGTAATTGGAAGTAACAGAGGAAATGTCAGGCGACGGGCAGAAACCCGTATATCGTACGGCGTCAGAATCGGATGATTCCACCAAGTATATAATTTTTGTATATACATTTTAGTTAAGGTAGATTAAGATAGAATTAGTTAGATTTTTAGTTAGATTAAGTTTTATTTATTAACCCCTTAAAACCAGATATTAAGCTAAGTTTTTCTTAATTTTCTTAGCATACATTTAATAAAAGTTCACAATTTTCTGTTAATATTAAGTAGTTGAAAGACATAGAATAAGTTGTATATTGTTTGTTTTAGAGTGCCCGCTTAGGGTCAGTAAGACACTAATATTAGTTATATTATAAGCTAGTTTTACTCATTTTGTCTAGCATGTAAGATAGTTATAAGATTTTTTGGAAATAAAATGAATTTAAAATGCAAAAAAAAAAAAAATGCAAGGGTAAGCGGTGAATGTGATAGTGTTTCTACAGAAATTGTGGATGATTGGTTGCGTGTTGTTTGGCTAAAGCTGCGAGAGGGTTATTCAGATGATCAAATATTCATCATCGACGAAACAGGTTTATTCTACAAAATGACACCTAATAAAACATTAAAATTCAAAGGTGAAAAATGCGTTGAAGGTAAAATGTCAAAGGAACGAATAACGGTTTTAGTAGGAGCTAATATGACCAGAACTGCTAAACAAAAGTTGTTGGTTATTGGAAAATCTAAAAATCTGAGGTGCTTTAAAAATGTCAAGAAACTACCATCATTATATGAGTCCAATAAACGAGCCTGGATGACCAGAGATATTCGAAAAACATTTAAGAAATTGAGATAGACAGTTGACAAAACGAAAGGAAAAAATTCTGTTGTTAGTAGACAATTGTCCTGCACATCCAATTATTGATGGTCTGATTTCTATAAAGCTTGTATTTTTGCCACCTAATACTACATCCGTTTTACAATCAATGGGTCAGGGTATAATCAGATCACTTAAAGAGCACTACAGAAAGCTTCAAGTACTCAACATAATTCGTAACATCGAGAAACAAGATGAACCATATGTATTGAGTTTGTTGGATGACATTCTACTGATTTCCAAAGCTTGGGAGAGGGTGTCTACGACAACTACCGAAATTGTTTTAAGCATGGTGGATTTATCCCACAACTGGATAATTCAATCGAAACTGAGTTCGAGGAAGAAGATAATTGGCCGTTGAGTCATTGGATTAAACATTACCAGTCATATGATAACGTCTTTGATTTATGCACTTTTGAAGATTTGGTTAATGTAGACAGCAACATTGTGACTGCTGAGTTTTTAACTGACGAACAAATCATTGATTCTGTTCAAAATGAAAACGTGGGAAGTGATGACAATGAGGAAGGTAAGAAGGGTCTTGTTTCTTTAAAAGTATGAAAACATTTTACAATATTTTACTTACAGAAACTGAAACACAAATTCAACCGACAATTGAAGATGCACTTCAGGCTGTCAATACCTTGAAATCGTTTCTTTTGTTGAATGATACTTTTGACCGAGGTTATGAAGAATTTTTGACCAAAATGGAGATGAAAATAGAAGGAGAATTCATAAAACAAAAATGTCGACAGCAAAAAATCACAGATTACTTTGTAAATAAATAAAAGTTTTGCTAAAATGAAAAAAGTTTGTCCACTTTTTAATAAAGAACAAAAAATGGAAAAATCGGTTATAACGAAACACCGGATATAACGAACAAATTCTCCAGTCTCGTCGAGTTCGTTATAACCGATTTTGACTGTAGTTGCACTTGATATTTCGAAAGCATTGGACAGAGTTTGGCACGAAGCTCTTTTGTCGACAATGCGTGCATTCGGGATCGACGACTCTCTTCTTCAATGGATTAGAAATAACCTTTCGAATCGTTCGATTCAAGTTGTCCTGGACGGATTCAAGTCTGACACTCACTTTGTAAATGCTGGTGTTCCCCAGGGCTCCGTGTTGTCTCCAACACCCTTTCTCATTTTTATAAATGATCTCTTGTCTGTTACTTCTAATCCAATCCACTCCTTCGCTGACGACAGTATCCTCAACTTTTCATATTCATTCACTTCTTTACTACCCTGCACTTCGGCTGTAAATAGTGAGCGGGAGCGTTTGTTAAGCTCATTAAATTCCAATATCGACAGCAACATCCAATGGGGTAAAAATAATAGAGTTTCCAAATATAATGCTGTCTTTTGTCGCTAAAGCATAACACTGACCCAATGCCATTATCCATGATTGGCACTTGTATCTCGGAAACCGAAAAGCTTTCTATCCTGGGTATGTGCATCAGTGACAACCTTTGTTGGAATGATCACATATTTAGTGTCGGCAAGAATGCCGCAAAATGCCTAGGTTTTCTATACAGATGCAAGAATTTCTTCACATCCACCGATCTGGCTACAATTTATAAGGCGTTCATTCTTCCTAAGTTGGAGTTCAACGCTCTTGTCTGGTCTGGCGCATCTAAGACCACATTGCACCTAATAGATAGAATACAAAAAAGGCGCGAAAAACTGATAGGTGACCAAAACATTACCAAACACTAGACTCGCTGGAATATCGTAGGAATGTATCCTGCTTTTCATTGTTTCATCGTTACTTTAATCATAAATGCTCTGATAAAATAGCCAGTTGCACTTCGCCCCTTCAAAACTTCTTCCGCGATACACCTCTCTCCCGAAATGCTCATGAATTCACTCTGAAGCCCGTTTTCGGTCGTACAGTCAAATTTAGAAATTCTTTCGAACCACTCAAATGTGGAACGCGCTACCTCGTTCGGTCTTCCCCCCTCAATACAATATGCAGACATTTAAGACCAATGTCAATGGGCAGCTCCTCTCCCTCTCCCTGATACCTTCTGCTTGAGTGCGAGTGTGACTCTAACAAAAAAAAAAAAAAAAAAAAACATCGGATATTTCGTAGATTGGAATTCGAAGACGAAGTAATTCACGAACCAATTCGCATTAGGAGAACTCTCTTCCAAAGGTAATCGATAGCCGAGCGGCAAAAATGACACAAACGAGTATGTAGAGCTGCTCTCCAAATCAGATCGAGCTATCCGTCCTTATTTTCATTGTCTCTTTATTTAAACGATGATTGCATTTATTACTCATTGGAATTGAGGTAGTTCAGTTCCTAGCAACTTAAACGTTCCCCAGGCAACTTAAACTCTACCACTTCACTGCGGGCTTCTTCAATTGTCAAATACCAGAATGTCGTCGAGCCAGGAATATGATATTTACCCTTAAATTGATTAAACTAATGAAATAATTAGATAAGAAATGAAAAGTTAGATAAAGAGGAATACAGAAACGTGACCGATCTAGAGGCAAGGCACATTTGATGCTATCTTATCTTTCGCGATAATCATTGCTATTCAACTAGCGGTCAATTATTGTCATTTCCCTTGCAATTGTTTCTCCATTAGCAAGAATATAAGAATGGGCAATGCAAATTAAAGGATTAAACTACACATGTGATTAAAATATGATGTAACAACCGTTATTCTTACTGAGGTTATATTCAAAAAACGTAATCGCTTATCTCGATTGTCCATCGAACAACACGTACAATAACCACTAAAGTGAATTTACTTGTTATAACGTTGTAACAACGACAATATTTTTTGGGATAAAAGCTTATTCCCGGATAAGTTCTCATTGCTGATTATCAATGATACCATCTGGGGGCACGGAAGTGCACCCGCCAAGTCAGGAAAAAAGGCGGCACAGCCGTACCCTCCTTTTCTCGAACCATTTCAGGCCATTTTCGACCCCCTATAACTTCGTGGTGGATAAAACTGGAAGCGTGACCAAGTAAGCATTGCATAAACACGCTATATTTCAAATTTCATTCAATTTGAAACAGTAGTTTAAGAATTATAACTAGTCAAAGTTTCTTAATTTTGTCATTCACTGACTGGACTGGCTGACTGACCGATCATCAAAACTTAAAAAGTAAAAAAGTAATAAAAAGTTTCTTTAGTATGTATGTATATGTAGTTTTTTCTTCTTCTTTCTTTGTATGTACGTATGAATGTATGTATTCTACTTTCTAGTAAAAAGAAAGTAATTCAGTTTCAAGGATTTTTCGTCCTAGTTGGTGGAGTAAAGGAAAATCCTTTCCATGGCTTCGCAACCATCGTAAGATATTTCGGTCAGTGATGGCTTCCTCTTTATAGCTTCATTTCAACATTAACTTGTGACTGCCAATTATTATCGTTATCTATGTATTTAAGTATCTTTATATTTATTAGAGAACTGCCCCTCATCGTGAGCATCACTGCAGTCCAACGTAGTGCCATGAAGGTCTATTTCGTGGAAATCAGAAGAAGACGAAAATGTGGTAGAAAAGTTTTCAGGATTTCAAAGTAGACAAGTTAGCTCATCCTTTACAAGAGCATACATTTCGTCACGCGTATTATCGTCGAAGAAGTGTAGTTGTTTATATTCGGGCCGTAAAAATGCAGCTAGTTAATGAGCGCGATGTGGTTAATAATCGATGTCAAAAACATTATCCAAACTATGTCGAATAACTACTTGGTCTTCGATCCATGTTTGTTCATTGTATAGTTTTGTTAGCTTTTCCTTTGCTTGTGTAAGAGAACTAAATGAATTGTAGGTTTTCTATCCCCCGTAGACAGTAATGTTCCTGTTTTAAATGGCTGTAAAAATATAATCAATCTATCTTACAGATATTTTTCAATTCCATAAAGACGATATTGTTTCTTTGCCGTCTCTAATACATATTTCTTCAATAGTCTGAACATTTTCTCTAATCGAAAGCAACATACGAAATTTTGTGTTCCGACGTGAAGTGCACTCTTGCCTAACTGTCAGTTTTTCAAGGACATTATCACTATTCGCGATACCTACACGCTACGATCCGCAATGCTACGATGCAGTTTTAACGATTATTACTCATAATCGTTCCGGAAAAGGAATCGGCGATGCATTCAGCAACGATGCTCGGCCATTATTACTCCGAGTACTTTTTACGTTCTCGTGCAGTGCTCTAATAGGTACCTAGATATAATTATGTTCAAATGTAACTTGTAAAATGGTCAATCAACGGAATAGAAAAGCAAGAATGGGACATGTCTTATGAAAATTGTACCAAAATCCCGCAAAGTATTAAGTAGACTAAAGTGCCCGACATTGCCATAAAAAAAGAACACTAATAATCATAACGGTGGTCGGCGGAGGTGGCTTGCCCGCGCCGCGGCTTCCACGCTTCCCGTCCATCGCAGAAAGGCGGCCACTTTGGGTCTTACTGCGATATCACAGGTATTGTTTTTTTTTTTTTTTTTGTTATTGTTCGCGCAGGTTCAAGAGTTATACTCTTATGATGTTTGACACACAAACCTGAACGGAGTGCAGTGGTTTGGGTCATTGATGTTCATTCACTACTCTCAGGGGTGGTTGTCCTAGATAGGACGGGAGCCTACCAAATTCCGGGTTTAGTTATAGTCCGTAGTAACTCGTTCGAGCACTTTAATATTGCATACGCAGAGGATGAGTTTCAGTTGACCATATACTGTGAGTGTTATGCCTGCAGCGGTATGTCTGGTCACTTTCCATTCAGAACTGCGTTGCATACTTTTTGTCCGTATAGAAAATTATTATTTTTTGGCTATGAAGCGAATTTGAACTATAGACCTTCCGCTCGGCGGTCGATGATGTTAACCACTGCACCACGGCCACCCCTACACAACACAAACCACGTTTTATTTAACTTACACAAATGGTATCAGTCAGCATGGATATAAACAGCCGTGGTGCTGTGGTTAGTGTGTTGGACTCTGGCGCACGATAAGCGAGTTCGGATCCCGATAACACCAACGCCATCGAATGTTTATTTCGCGACGTTCCTCCTCTGTGGGGTACTGGCAAAACCCCCCGTAGTAAACTTGCCACGAAAAAGCTTCTCGACTCACGCCGTTCGGAATCGGCATTAAACTCACAACTTTTTACGATAGAAGAACTGAGGTGCGAGACTTGGTTTTTTTACAAATTATGTTTTTAATGGCATAGGTTTTTGTCCAAGTTATTGAAACCATATAGGGAGGAAAGCCCTGCTAAAGGTACCTGTGCACCCTTCTTAGTTTTATGTCAGCCTTTGCATTGCCTTAATGGTTTTCATGACCTGGCACACAAATCAGCAGTAGTTATGTGTTAAATATACAATATGGCTTAAGACGCGCCTGGTATCTGAGAATATAGATATCTTGATGTCATTAGGTTCATTTCATTCATTTCAAGCCATCAGTGGACCATTTCTGGGCTCCATCGTTCATCCATGAGGGGTTATTGTTCCATTCATATCTGCTTGGTATGAGTAATTCATAGTGTATCTTGACATCAGATAACTCAATCGAGTCAGCTCCTAAATATTGTCCACCCTTTTGTATGTATGTACATATGTTGGCGTTACAGTCCATGAAGGATCAAAGCCGAGCTTCTCTCAATCACCCATGTTGTGTGTGATTTTATTTTCCCATAGGTGAAAGGGACCCACAGTTTATTGCCGGTTCCGAACGGCGAAATTCGAGAAGCTTTTCTTGACAATTATACTCTAGGGGCTTTTGTCAATAGCCCGCTGAGGACAAGCACCGTGAAGAACAGGTTCCATGACATGGCTGTTGTCGGGATTCAATCCCGTGTCATCGGCGTCAGAGGCCAACACACTACCCACGGCGCCACGGTGCTCTCTCCACCCTTTTGAGAATCTCTAAATGTCCTTCCAGGTCTCCTCCTTTATAATTTTTGGATCTCTGTAAAGTTAAGGCTTGTTTTGCAGCTTCAGCCTGTATGGAAGTGTGTAGTAGCAGTCGGAGTAGTTTTCATCGCCTCAGCTACCCGCTAGCCTTTGTTTTTTGTTCAGTTTGTTCATGGCACCTTTTTGTTCACATTTTTTCCACCATACAGTATGGTTGGCTTAATTATTTGTTTGTGGAATCACGGAGGCATTTTTGGGTTTAGTCCCCATGTTTTGCCTACGAGCTGTTTTAGGGATCAAAGGGTCTTGATTCTTGATTGCATTTGAGTATATATTGTGTATGTGCCTAATTTGGCTGTTATATGCCTCTCTTTTAGCATGACGTTTATCCTTTTAATAATTGTTGGGTCAACCTTTTTCTGGAAAAGTACATTTGTTAATCATAAATGGCTTGCATTATCAAATGCCCCTTCAATGTCTATAAGGGCGCCAATCGCCACCTCATTTGTTTTCAGGGATTTCTCTACAATGTTCAATCGGATTTGCTTAGTATATCGCGTGACATCCGCATGAGGCGACACGATTAAGGGTCACCAAACCCGGTCACTCGCATTTGGACGAAGTTATAATTCCACAGGTTGACAACGAATTATGTATACTTAGAATAGTTCACGGCACAGTTTTCGGGAACCATAAACTAAAGCCTACGCTCAATTAAAAGAGAAATTTGAAAAAGTTCCTAAGGCACCCTAAGCTCATCGGAATTTCCTATCATCCTTCTCCGTTGATTTGTCGAGCTGCGTCAAGATTAGATGCAAACAGAAAGGAAGAGAGAAAGTAAATTACTTTTAAGTGAATCGCCCGTTCAGTTGGAGTGGTGCTGTAACTAAAGTCACAAATCAGAACGGCACAATTCAGAGAGCACCCTCGAACGAAACTAAGAACAATGAATTTGTTGTCGATTTATTTTAGAGCACTGATTACACCAATACAAAAAACTCAACAATTTATTTTTTACTTGTTCATGTCAAAACCATAAGCATTATGTGATGAAAAACATTCTTCAACACTCGGTTTGTGCAGTTGACAGTGTTCCCGCCATGCGACCCATGCATGGTATCCGTGTTCAGCTTTGATCTGCTTGGCGCACCTGACTGCTTCTACGATACTATCTGCCAGCAAAATCGAACAGTCTATCCGACACACGTTAGAGGAATGACGACCGTCATTTGGCTGGCACCAGTACCGATCGTTGATCTGGAATATTCCCCAATCTTTGGAGCCGTCCGAATTTACCACGTTCATTGCTCTTGTATTGTAGTCACTTTCGTAACGTGCTATGCATACCCAATCTGGTAGTTCGTGCATTGGAATCCCAAGACGAAATAGTTCGCGAGCTAATTCGCACTTGGAAAATACTCTTCCATAGGCGACCGATAGCCGAGCAGCAAGAATGACACTAGAAATTAGAATTGCTTCTCGAATCATGATGGATTCATATCAAGTTCACGACTGTTGTTCGAATTGGATGATGGTTGGCTATTTATGGGTATTTGTACATTGAAGATAAGGGAAGAAGACAATCGTATTATTAGTTAAGTGAGGGATTCCTGCAATTGCGAAAAATTCTTGTGAAATTGTGCACGTTGCACTATTGCTTACCCTCTGTATGGCCTTAGCTTAGGCCACCTACTAGTATGACTAACGTTTCATGATAAATATTGCATGTAATCAGTCACGTCCGCAATGAGATTTTGTCCGGTCATCGCGTCTAGGTACATACATATTTCTTCTTCTTCTTAATGGGCGCTACAGTTCGGGGTGAACTTGGGCCTCAACCAACATGCCCCTCCAACTAGCACGATCTTTTGCTAGCCTTTTCCATTGCTGCACACCCAGTTGGCTGAGGTCCCCTTCCACCTGTGTGCGCCATCTTAAGTGCGGCCGTCCTCTGCTTCTTCGTCCCTCGGGATTGGATTCAAAGACTCTCCGGCCTAGAGCTGTGGTGTCCATTCGCTCTATAGGGACCAGACATCTTAGGCGTCTGGACTTCGGCACATCTAGTTGTTTCAATGGATGTTTTTCAGAACATTCGTTGTGGTCTTCAGTGGTTTTATGACCTCAGTATGCTTGTCTTGCACGATGGAATTATGCTACTGAGGGAATGTTGTTTGCACAATATCTAATGCGATTTTGGGAATGCCTGACTGAATTGTATTTATGGGTATACACAGGTGCACGGTTTTGGTGAACGTGTATTTCGAAAACTCATCTTAGAGCTTCAGGTACGTGAGTAGTGTCCACTAGGAAACAGCCACAAACCCAATTGGCACTAAACAGGTTAAAATGAAAAACATTTCCAGGCCAAGGAGATATCTAAAATGCTAATTGACATACACAACTTGTTCTCCTATTTTATCGTTCGTATTCAACAGTCTGCCGAATTTTAATAAATATTGCAGTAAAAGTTTGTGTTCTCTTAATGGGGGCGCCAGGAAGCCTTTAGCCTACTCACCACCCCAAAAAACGGGGTCCAAGGAGATATCTAAAATGCTAATTGACATACACAACTTGTTCTCCTATTTTATCGTTCGTTTTCAACAGTCTGTCGAATTTTAATAAATATTGCAGTAAAAGTTTGTGTTCTCTTAATGGGGGCGCCAGGAAGCCCTTAGCCTACTCACCACCCCAAAAAACGGGGTCCTCTCCAATTTTCTCTGGAACGTAGTTGCAAACGAACTACTGTCAAAATTGGAGAAAGAAGCCATCGACGTTATTGCCCACTCGATGACGTTGCTATTGCCAGTTTATGCAAATATAATGGATTGGAATAATGGACTTGGGATAAACCCCCCAAAAGAATGGAACTTGTGGCCTTTACTGGAAAACACAAGATCCCGGGCATACCTATGTCTAGTCGGTATCAGGCTGACCTACTCTAATCGTGCGGAATATCTTGGCATTATCCCACACAGGAAATTAACCAGGAAAACAACACTACCGAACGAATAAGGAAGGCAACCAGCTCACTATAGTTGCAAGAGAGCCAGAGGGAAAAAAATGGAGTTTTAACGTCAAAAGAACTCTTTGGTTGTATATTACAGTTGTTAGACCTATTCGAATTTAACGGTGTTATAGTGTGGTGAGCTGCACTAGATACAACAACGTACAATAAACAAATCGAGAAGGTGCAGATGTTAGCACCTACATATGTATGTACATCACCGGGGCCCTGAGATCTATTCCAATGGCGGCGCTTAACATGCGACTCCACTTAACTCCACTCGATACGCACGGCAAGCAGCTAACTAGCCCGACTAAAGGCCAGTCCAAAATAGAAGAGCTGTATTAATTCTCACTTTTCTATCCTGAAGGACAGGATATTTTTGACAGAAAACTCCGACCACATTGAACTCACCGCAATCTTTTAGAAAAAACATAGAATAACGGAGTCTTCTGTAAACGATTAAATCTCAGTCGGGCGGCCCTAAAACTACCTGACTATTGCAGCGTCTTCCAGGCCGGGCTATTGACACTAAAGGAAGCCTTGTCTTGGGTAAAGTGGAACGTAATATATACCAGGACACAGCGACGATAACGTGTGTTAAAACGATAACACGTTCTATTGCGTGTCATGGATAAAAACTGTAATGACTCCTTAAGTGTGTTGCAGCGACACACATGTTAATAATAAACACATTTTGGATCAATCAATCAAAAAAAAACGGCAAACAGCCCAACTATATTAAACCTTGAACACGGGATCACTGGGTCGGGAGTCCAGTATGTTAATCATTACACCATGGGTCCGAGACGCAATTTGCTTTCTGGCAAAGCTATATTTGTAGACAAATCAAAGTGATGCAAAATAAAGTTGTACTACTTTCACTAGTGACACTAGTGCTATTCCTTTAATCGTTTTACTTAAAGGAAATAGAAAATAGAAAAACACGCCACGACTCTTGAGTCTAGTGCTTCCCATAAGTATCATATGAAAGCCTCAATAAAGGAATGTTTGAGCGATGTTCCTTCAAAGGAAATCTGCAGGTCCGGTAGAGATGCAACGTGCTTTTGGCATTCTCGAACCGTGTCTTTTGGTACTGTTCTCTTCTAGTCTAAACTGGGACATTCATTTTCACACAACTCCCAAAGACTACAGATATAGCTGCAAAATCAGTAGATACAGCTCTACGCCGTGGCGCAGTGGGTAGTGTGTTGGCCTCTGACGCCGATGAAACGGGATCGAATCCCGACAACCGCAATGTCATCGAACGTGTTTACCACGGTGCTTCTCCTCAGTGGGGAACTGACAAAATCCCCTGTAGTATAGTTGTGAAGAAAAACTTCTCGAATTCGTTCGGATACGGCAATAAACTGTAGGTCCCTTTCACCTATGGAAAAATAAAATCACACACAACATGGCTGATTGAGAGAAGTTCGATTTTGGTCCTTCATGGACTGTAACGCCAACATACATACATACATACTATAGTTGGAATCATTGAGAAATCACTTTCCAACAAAGAACTCATAATAAATGCCTTCAATACCATTGAAGGAGCTTTCAATAGCATTAAACCACAAGCTATCACCAATGCGTTAAGCAAGCTAGAGGTTAATGGTAATATAAAATCTTTGGATCAAACAAATGCTCTCAAGCAGGTTGATTCACTCAAAATTCGGCTGCTACCACACAAAAAATGCAATAAAACGTGGAAGGAGTACTATCGCCGCAATTATGGCTGCGATAGCTGAAGGTCAGCGGGTGTAAGGTCGTTGCATATGCAGACGATATTTCAATAGTAATTGGAAACAGTTCCCAACAATGCGAGATTTGATGGAAACTGGCCCAGGAAAACTTGCCAAATGAGCAGAGAACTGCGAGCTTGGAATAAATCCCTCCAAAACGGAGCTAGTTTTATTCACAACAATCTCGCCTTCAATACTCAATGGGGCTTACCTTATATTCAAACTCAACTCAACTGGAGACTGAGTGCGGAAGAACGCATCAAGAAAGCAACAACTGCGCTAAACACCTGCAAGAAAGCTTTGGGCACCCGGTGGGGCATCAAACCCCATATCACACCCGCCCATACTGACGTACGGCTGCTTAATCCGGTGGACGGCACTGTGCAGATCTAACTATGTAGGTCAAACTTCCAAGTAGAGTACAAAGGATGGCATGAATCGTTGTAACCGAGGCACTGCGAAAACCCCACTGCAGCCCTCGAAATTATGCTCCACTGACTCCCCTTGGATCTTTTTGGCAAGGAAAAGTCAAAAAAATCGGCGACGCAACTTAAGGAATTAGCTCATTGGAATTTCTCTAAAATAGACAACCCTGGTATTCTACACCGAAACAGTGATTCGAGTAAAGTCACGGACTACTTAATCTTGATCCTGGACTTCAAGATTCTATATAAGACAACAATGGGAAGGGAATGAATTCTCAGGCAAGTGTGGGTGCTGGTGTCTATGCGCTGGCCCTGAGAATCCAATCCTGAGACCAATCCTTCACACTAACGAACCACTGTAGTGTATTCCAAGCTGAATTAACCGCAATTGAGGCCGCCGACTGGCTGTCTTTAATGTCGATGGAATACAGTGACATTGTCAGCTATATAGACAGCCAAGTGGCAATAAGCATCAAGCATTGCCACAAATCTCTAAAGGATTTATCGAGCAGCTGCACTGTTAGGTTGTGCGATGCGGCTGTTAAAGGGGATATCCATCAACCAATGAAAACGCTTGAATATAAAATTTCGAAACAGGCATTGCCAGAGGGCAATGAGGGATAGCATAGCCTAAATACATGTAACTACGCGAGACAGAGCTGGCCCAGATACTGTCAACGTAGAACAACTTGCCTGCGCTTTAGGCAAACATGCTGCTTGATAAGGACCGTCATATAATGACTCCAATGCAACCGTTTTGCCCTAGCCTCCTGAAGTAGACGATCTCTGGGAGAATACTTCTTTAATGAACGAGGCGATCTATCCGAAACGGAGATCAGCAACCCATCGGTGACCAAGCCTACTCGAGTGGTAACACAGTGGACCTATTTTGGTCTAAGTGATCCCCACTGGCTTAAAGAGGGAAGCTACCTAACCAAACAACCAACTGATATATGTATAATTTTTATCCCTATTATAAAAAATCGCAAGGATACGTTCATAACTCAGGTCCAAATACCACGCATAGCAATTCAGTCCGCACGTACTGACCTGAACTATAAATATCAGTCCACTGCCGTACAAGCATTTGTATGTAGAGGAATGTACTTCAGCAATATATCAGATACAAACAAAAATTGTTTCAATCGATTGTATGCAAATTTTCAACATTTTACTCTTATGTCCGCCACGTGGAAAGATTCAAAAGTATATAGTATAGGTATATAGGTATTCCTTCAGTATTTCGCGCTCAGATTTGAACAATATGTAAATTGACTATGGTCCTGAGGATTTCATTTAGAATATATGTATGAACAGATTCGCACAAATGTCCCTCTCAAAATGTACTACCGAGTCCTTACGAGCACCGAAAATGAAACTGAAGAACAAAAATGAAAAAAACTGCCTAAAACGACAGGAATAATATTCGTCCTGTTTTCGTCCTTCTGTTTTTATCAGTGTTGGGTGCCTATTTTTTATTTGATGAATAAACCGTTGCCTAATGCAAATATTTTAGTCACTCGAAGTACCTACATATATACATATGTACATATTTCGGTTCTCGCACTTTTTGTATACAAGGCAGAATGCCCCCGAGTTGGAAGTAAATATATATGTATGTACATAGGTGGCAATACAGGAATCCAGTAGAGAAGAATAGTAATTCTGTGCGAGTATCAAGCATTTGATCATTTGTTAGAAATTTGATTTCCGTTCCAATGATGGGAATAAATAGAATTAGAGAAAAGGAACGAAAGAAATGCTGCAGATAGTGGACATTTATTAAATTTCATTGAGAGTTTTCCGTGATATCCACCTGAATTGGATTTTTCAACTGAATTGAAAATGCCTTCCTTCAATGTCGAACACGTTTTTCTAATAGCATATTAATTTGAATAAATCAATTTACTTTATTCGAACATTTGGATGAACAAGAAAAATTCTTCGGCTTTTATGGAAAGCCTTTTACACGGAAATATGTGTGTAAAGAGTAGATAATAGAAAAAGAGTTCTTCTGATCTTCTGAGGACTACGAAGGTGGCATCGGATCGCAAGTGATGGCGTCTGATTCCTTTTTGGATAGTCATTAAGCTCTTTCAGTCGACTATCTTCAAACAGGAAAACCCATTACAAGAGAAGTGGAATATAGGGTGGCCGTGGTACAGTGGTTAACATCATCGACCGCCGAGCGGAAGGTCTATAGTTCAAATTCGCTTCGTAGCCAAGAAAAAGTATTCCTATACGGACTTTAAGTATGCAACACAGAGGTGAACGGAAAGTGACCAAACGTACTGCTGCAGGCATAACACTTATAGTATATGGTCAACTGAAAATTCATCCTCTGCGTATGCAATACTAAAGTGCTCGAACGAATTACTACGGACTATAACCAACGCGGAATTTGGTCGGCTCTCGTCCTTTCTAAGACAACCACCCCTGAGAGTTGTGAACTAAAATCAACGACCCAAACCACTGCACTCCGTTTAGGTTGTGTGGGTATCACATTATAACTTACTTACTTTCATGGCGCTACAGTTCGGGGTGAACCAGGGCCTCAACCAACAAGCCTCTCCAGGCGGCCCGATCTTTGGCCAGCCGCTTCCAGTGCCGCGCGCCCAGTTGGTTGAGGTCCCCTTCCACCTGTTCGCGCCAGCTTAAATGCAGTCGTCCTCTGCTGCGCCGTTTCTCGGGGTTGGAGTCGAAGACTCTTCGGGCCGGAGTGTTGATGTCCATTCGCTCTACATGGCCTAGCCATCTTAGACGTTGGATCCGAAGACGTCTAACCAGGCCGATGTCGCTGTACAGCCCGTACAGTTCTTGGTCGAATCTGCTCCTCCACTCTCGGTTTACACAAACGGAACGAAAGATTGCACGCTGAATTTTCCTCTCGAATCGTCCAAGAGCCTCTTCATCCGCTTTTGATAACGTCCAAGCCTCAGCGCCGTAGAGGAGGACCGAGATGATTAAGGTTTTGTAGAGGGATACCTTAGTTTTTCGAGAGAGGGCTCTACTTCTCAATTGCCTCTTGAGCCCGAAGAAGCAGCGGTCGGCAAGAGTTATTCTGCGTTTTATCTCAGCGCTGGTGTCGTTGCTGCTTGTCACTATCGAGCCAAGGTAGACGAAGTTCTTGACTACTTCAAAAATATAGCTGCCGAAGGTGACGTTCTGACCAAGACGTCGGTGTTGCGCGTCAGCAACAGCATATATTTGGTCTTGTCCCCATTTACCCTTAGACCCACTTTAGCCGCTTCTGCTTCAATGCTTGCGAACGCCTCATTGACGTCTCGCTTTGTCCGTCCAATAACGTCAATGTCATCTGCGTAGACAAGCAATTGTGTGGACTTGAAGTAGATCGTACCTCTTGTATTGGCCGCAGAGTCCCGCACGATCTTTTCAATTATGATGTTAAGGTACGAATGCGGATATTGCGAACACTGCGGAGTCGAGTAGGGCCAGCAAAATTGTACGTCGGGAAGCTGCAATCGCAAGAGACCGTCAGGACCTTCGACGATCGTGGCCTCCTCAAGCTTTCTCAAGTGTCGATGTAGACTGCACAAACGACAGAACAGCGATGCAGATGTCATCAAAGCGCCGTCAGAGATTCTTCCTCTCAAGTATTAGGCTTCCAGACATTACCTAAGAGAAACCCTTGGTTTGATGACAAGTTCAGACAGGTGCATGCAGAATAACAGAATGCATACATGGCCACATTGCGAGATCGAGAAGATGGAGGGATGTTATCGCAGGAGCGGCGTTCGAGAAGTTGACTATGCTTGCAGGGACGAACACGGACACCTCGTAGTTGAATCATAGCCAATGCTGAAAATATGGAAAGACTATTTCTGCGGACTGTGTAACGGCGAAGATGGTCAAAATACCGCTGATTGGCGGATTGAAGCATTCACACTCACACTAAACGAAATTGAGAGAGAATTCTGTCCACCCCGATCAAAACTGACGTCTAATAAAACTGCTGGCCCTGCAGCAGCTCGATTTGAGTTGGTTGGGAACTTGTACCAGCTCATCTGAATGATATGGTCGGAAGAAAGCATGCGTTGCGCCAATTATAAGGGAATAAGCATTCTTAACATGCCGAACATGCAAGCATGGTAACAAGCCTAACATGAGATCTTCTTCGCCGTGCTATGTGAAAGTCTGAAACCATTCATGAGCAATCTGAGAAGTTCATATTAATATGGTTTCAGCCAGCAAAATGGACGACATAACAGATATTCACACTGCAGCAGATCCCGGAGAAAACCCATGAATTCCCAGTCAATACGCACAACTTGTGCTTATATGGATGAGCTATGGAAAAATCATGTCCCATTTTGACATCTTTGCCAAACTCGTCTGGTTGTACAGGATGACAATGGAGAATTCTCTCTGCTCAATTAAGGTTGGTAAAAAGTTAACCGAGACCTTCGATATCAAAAAGGATTCAGACAGGACGACGCACTGTTATGTAATTTTTTCAACATCATCCTTTAAAAGATCGTGCGGGATTCACTGGCCAATACAAGAGGGACGATCAACCTGAAGTCTGCACAACGCATAAGCTGATGAGATTGATGTGGTTGGGAGAGTGCAGCGATACGTCAATGGAACTTTTGTGGACATTGAAGCAGAAGCGGCTAAATGCTTTCATCAAAGAAAGACGCACAACACCGACATCTTGATCAGAACGTCACGAAGTAGTTAAGGGTTTCGTTTACCATGGCTCACTGATAACAAGCGGCAACGATACCAGCGCTGAGATTAGACGCAGAATAACTCTTGCAAACCGGTTTTTCTTCGGGCTCAAGAGGCAATTGAGGAGTAGGGCCCTCTCTTTGACAACTAAAGTGACCCTCTGTAAAACTTAAATCATCCCGGTCCCGGTCCTCTACGGCGCAGAGGCTTGGATTTTATCAAAAATGGGGAGGAGAGGAAGATTCTGCGTACAATCTTCGGTCCTGTTTGTGTTGACGGCGAGTGGAGGAGAAGATTTAACCAAGAACTGTACGGGCAGTACAGCGATATCAGCCTAGTACCACGTCTGCGGATCAAATGTGTAAGATGGCTAGGCCATGTATAACGAACAGACAGGACAGCTGCGACCCGAAGAGTCTTCGACTCCAACCCCGTGAGACGACGTTGCAGAGGACGACCGCATCTAAAGTGGCGCACACAGGTGGAAGGGGAACTCAACCAACTGGGCGTGCGATACTGGAAACAGCTAACAAAAGATCGTGCTAGCTGGAAAAGCTTGTTGGTTGAGGCCCAGGTTCACCCCGAACCGTCCTATAAGGCGAAGTGTACCGAGTTAAGGTTTGGTGAAGACGAAGGCCAGTCTGGCATTGAAATGAAGTCATTAACGTTTTTTCAACCCCAAGCCTGAGTTGTCCCGACTCTGTGATAGGATCCTGCTAGAAAATCCTTTATTAAAAGGTTTAACTACCAAATATTTGACACAACGTTCCAACACAACTTTCTGGAAAAACTCTCGCCAATACGAAAATGAGCTGTTCAATTTTTTTCAGCTGCATTTACTTAGATTAATAAGTAATCTAACCTAACCTAACCGCACATCCTTGAGAGTACTTAACTTAGCTTGGTTGTATTTTCATAGCTACACGCAATACGTATATGATACAATGTCGTCCTTTCTTATTGTGCGGATGACATTTTCTTCTTCTGATTCGTGTCACTACTTTCCGGTGTAGTTGAAGGCCTCAGCCAACAAGCAGCTCCAGCCAGTACAATCTCTTGAGCCGTCTCCAGTTAAACACACCAAGTTAGTTGAGGTCCTCTTCCATTTATGTACGCCATTTGAGCCGAGGGCGTTCTCACTTTCTTCTTCTCCATATCTTAGAGATGAGCTGGTGCATGCGCCCAGCCAGATTATCCCCAGCTGCTTTAAATAGGTCCGCTGTAGTAGCTTTGGTTGACTTCAGCCTAAGGGATGGGCGTGGTGCAGTGGTAAACGTCGCCGACCGTCGAGCGGAAGGTCTGTAGTTCAAAATCATTCCATAACCAAGGAAAAACAATTCCTATACGGAAAAAAATTTATGCGACATATGTAGCTGTCGTGAATGAGAATTGATCAAATAAACTGATGAAGGCATAACACTCACAGTATATGGTCACTTTAAATTCATACTCTGTGTGTGCAATTCTAATATGACACCATAAGTGCATGGAAAAGTTGCCGAGAACTACAACCAACGTAAAAATTCGGTCGGTTCCTCTCCTCCTACCCAGGACAACCACCCCTGGAGAGTAGTGAACGAACATCTACGACCCAAATCACTGCATTCCGTTCAGGTTGTGTGATAAACATTATACGAGTATGAACTCTTGAACCTGCGCGAACTCTTTAAAAAAAAAAAAAAAAAAACCTTGATATTGCTATCTCGACCTCATCATAGTCGGGCTTAAAGAATTTTTGTCTATCGTCATCCAAATTGAGTGGAACATTCTGTCCGAGAACGGTATTTGGGTCCCAGAAATTATTCTTCCAAATTCTCAGCATCGACTGTGATTCTACTATCGGACCGACAGACTTCGATCCGAAATGTACATCCACCGGATACCTGTTTTACTTTCTGATAAAATTTCCGGACTTTATTACTACTGTAACACCCTCTATCTCCTCGAGCGCGAGCTTCCCATACTACTTCTGTTTCTTTCTGAGAAGCCGGCTCAGCTCTCGTTTGTTGATGCATTGCCTTGTAGGAGTCTTGTTTGGCTGCGTGAGCCTGTCTGCGCTCGTTTTCAAACCACGGGTTTTTTCCTGGGTGGTGGTGTCGTAAAAGCCCAGCACATCAGTGGCAGCTTCTTTGGTAACTTTTTGACAATGCTTCCATTTTTCTTCGATTGTTAGTGTAGGTGGCGCCGAACTTTCAGAGAGTTTTAGGGAGACTTCGTCAGCAAAGTTCTTAGCGGTCGGTTGCGATTATAGCGATCTATAGCGCTCGCTGTTCATGGTGATGGCCTGGCCAAAGTCGTTCTCAAAGAAATATGGACCGATGACGCCGGCCAGCCCAAAATCCACACCAGAGAGTGACTTTTTCGGAATGCATGGGACGCCCTTGGATCTCATGTGTATTTACATCGTTCCTTATTCGACAATCTTGTTTGTTGACGTACGCATTCATCCAGAAATGGGCCTCATCGCTGAACACGATTTTTTGATGAAGTCAATTTCCAATTGCTCAAGAGCTCACTCAGCGAACACACGTCGTTGTATATGGTCATTTAGCTTCAGCTCCTAGGTCAGTTAAATTTTGTACGGGTGCAGGCCGAAGTTAAAATTGCAAACTGCGCTAAGTTGTGGTATGCGAAAGGTCGAGTTCTTGTGAATGACGCGACTGCCGCGGGTTCTTCTGAATACTCTCACGGACAGCGGCGATGTTTTCGGCAGATCTTGCGTTTCGTCGACGTACGAATGAATCCACCACTCTGCGAAGAGTCCTTGCCAAGCAACTATGTTGATTTGGCAATCCAGACTGAATAAATGGCAGCAAATTTGGTAGATGTAGCTCCAAAGTTCGAGGGCGGCTTGGCGCAGTGGTATGTGTGTTGGACTGTGACGCACGATGAGCGAGTTCAGATCCCGGTAACACCAACGCCATCGAATGTTTATTTCGCGGCGTCCCTCCTCACCTCACTGGCAAAACCCCCCTTAGTATACTGCAAAAGCTTCTTGACTAACGCCGCTCGGAATTGGCATAAAACCATAGGTCCCTTTTGGCCTGTGTGAGAAATAAATCACACACAACATGGGTAGATTGAGAGAAGCTTGGCCCAGGTGCTTCATGGGTTGCAACGCCAGCAAAAGAAAAGCAAAGCTTCAGAGTTCGTAAGTCACTATTGGGAGACCCTATACAAACATCTATGCTCATACACACATATGTTTTCCGAAATTAACTGTCTAAATTTTTTAGTGGCAGTGTCGTAAAGTATTTGACATCGTCAGTAAATTTCCCTTCATCAAAAAAAATGTATAGGTTCTGTTGTACAAAACCTGGTGGTATGGGTAATATTCTTGTACGTGTGCCTATGACCCTACTCATTCCGAGCAAACTCGATTTAGAGAAATAACAAGGTAACTATTAGAAGCTACTAGAATTATTCTAAATGTTAGCACGGCTCGTATAACCTTCGCTACTTGAACAATGAGTTTATTATATGTACGTCTCAATAACCAAAGAAACTATCTTTTTCTTTGGAAAATCCTTGTTGCTTAGTTCTCGCGGTTTTTGTTTTCTTCTATACTTCAAATGATGTAAGCAAGTAAAGCTGAATTTATTTCGTGTTTGATTTCAAGTTGAAAACTCAAATTCAGAACCACTTTCCACTCGTCATTCACGACCACACAATAAGGCACTCTTCTAAAACTAGTTAATTGTACAAAACGCGATTCTGGGTTTAGAGTGTTTCTTCATATTTTAATAGAGGATAGTACCAACATCTACAAGCACATGATATTTATAGCTCAAAGACGCGAACATTTTAATTTGTACCCTTTTGTTTACATTTATTTACCCATTACCAAGCACTATGACTAGGAGCAGCTCTTAACCTCACCGCCATCCTGGTTATTTAAACCTACGAACACATACAACTCAAGTATCACGCACAAGTGTTCTTAAGAAACTTAATCCAATTCGCATATATTCCATACTTCTTGCAAGCCTCCATCTTCTTACTGTCATAGACTTTGACTTAAGTGGTACTACATTTATAAGCTCTGTTTCGTAACATTCGACAAAGGCCTATGAAGAGTGGTGTTGCGCTAGTAAGTGCGGCTCTTTGAGAACAACACTAATGGTGAAAGGCTGTAAGATGAAAATAAGAGTTGCGGACGTGAAAGGGATCAGGGACGGAAAATAACAAACAAATTTCCATTGTAATTAAAGCCGACAAAAATGATCCGAAAATGCGAACTGATGAACGTTTAAGTCATTCATTCCGCCCATTCTCTTGATCTTAATTTGGCATAAAGCTGTCCACTATCGTGAAATTTCCCCGCTTGTTTGCAAATGAAGATAAGGTACCTGTTCATCACTTGGAGCACATAACGTCCGATTTATCTCGCTTTGATAACAATCTAGTCACCCTGCCTTATCATTTTTTCGAACAACATCTAATAATGTACTTGAGTTTGTCGAGGTTCCAACAATATTTGGTGCAATATTTAGTATCATGTGAGTGTTTATTGTAGAGCTAGACAAATTCAATATGAAATAAATTACTTGAAGCTAATGTTAGTGTCTATTATTTTAGCTTTATTTAATAGAGGACTTTATGACAGTGGTGCCATTAACTATGACGTCGGGCATATGTGCACCAGGACTAGTTCAATTGGAACGCAATACTGACGTCCAATTTTCGACAACTTTATCGATCAACAGAGACCGTATATTAACAATAACACGGCGAATATTGACATTCATAGACAAGTGACTTTATATACCCCCAAATAAGGGTCTATTACGCGAAATTATGCGCATTTCTGCAAATACTAGTGTAATAAACAATACGCAGCAAGTGTGTCATTCGACACACTTTAAGATTAAGCATGCCACTCAACACCTCTGATCTTTGAAATTGAGACACTTATTCGGGTTAAAACTATAACACCTTTTATTGCGTGTCATGAATAAAAACTTGCCGTGGCGCGGTGGTTTGTGTGTTGGACCCTGACGCACGATGAGCGAGTTCGGATCCCGATAACACTAACGCCATCGAATGTTTATTTCATGGTGTCCCTCCTCGTTGGGGTACTGGCTAGAAGCTTGACTCTGGCCCTTCATGGGCTGTAACGCCACCAAAGAAGAAAAATGAAAACACGAATGACACCTTAAGCGTGTTGCAGTGGCACACTCATTAATAATTAACAAACTTTGGATCAATCAAGGGCGCCGTAGCACAGTGGTAAGTGTGTCAGACTCCGACGCACGATGAGCGAGTTCAAATCCCGATAACACTAACACCATCGAATGTTTACTTCGGGGCGTCCCTCCTCGGCGGAGTACTGGCAAAAATACATGATTGAGGGAGGGTCTATTCTGTTCAGAGGTGTGTCGAGAGGGAATCGTGACCTTAAAGTTCTTACTGAAATTATATCTGAGGAAACAATGGTCTACGTGAGATATTTTTAGAATTTCATGTTTGTTCAGTTCAGTAAGAATGTCAGGATGAAAAAGCCTAGAATTAGAGTCATTCTCCGCGATGTGACTGTGGGCGAAAACCATGGCTTCTTTCTTCAGTTGGAGGTGCAGAGGTGGTAGGTCCGTGATTACTTCTAGTGCTGCTGTGGGGGTTGTTCTCATGGCTCCTCTGATGCAGATACTATGTAGCTAGTCTTTGCAGTTTGTTGAGTTTGGCTTGTATTGACGTTTATTTTGTTCTGTGCCACCAGACGGGCGCAGCGCATGTGAGAATTGGTTATGCGCTCCAAAGTTTACCATTGCTGGTCTATAGCTTGGCTTTTCCAATGCTTTTTGTGATGTGAGGGTTCTAAATAAGCTTCTCGTCTATTGTTACACCTATGTAGGTAGCATATTGTGAATGTGCGAACATTCAGGGGGCAAACTTCGACTATAATCATTTTCTCGTAGTAGCCCGACTGTCTAATGCTAGAAAGATGCACCGATTCACCGTGGGAGGTTCGACATTGGACGCCTGTGCACACCGGAGGTTACCAGAGTCCACAGGGAGGAACTGAGTGAAAGACTCTCCGGTATGCCTACGACTGGAATATTAGCTCCATTTGCCCCATCCACAAATAAGCCGTTCCTACCTTTTGAAGAAACTATGGAGGTATAACCCTGCCCAATAACGCATGCAAAATCCTGTTCAGCGTACTGTGCGAATGTCCAAACCCTTTTGCACCGCATTAATCAACTTTTAAAGCCGATTTTAAGGCCGCATACGACAGCACTCATCGCGCATTCATCAATCCGATTATGTAGCGTCACGCTAGGAAATACCGTGTGAAGCATACATCGGATTTTGGCAAGGAGATGCGCTGTTGTGACTTCCACAATTTGGTGCAACAGATAGGGCGATGGGCAGGTGTCAACACGGAAGGCACAATCTTCTACAAATCCGCCCAGCTGCTGGTGGGATACGCAGACAATAATGACATCATCGCGCGGTCTTATGTTGGTGATAAGGATAGTCTTCGGTTTATAGACATTTTATTTTTAAATTTATTTTCTGTTTGATTAAAAAAACTAATTAAATCTAATTAAACTTAGACGTTCTTCCATCTCAAAGAATATACTCTAACAACCTTCCTAGACATAGAAGGCGCCTTTAACAACGTCACTCCGAAAGCAGTAATAGTAGGGCTAGAAAAGCTAAAGGTGGAGAGGACTCCGATAGAGCTGATCAGCGAGTTGTTAGTAACGCACAAGATTCACTGTAAGTATGGAAGCCTAGTAACTACCAGAGTGGTTACCAAGGGAATCCCGCAAGGTGGGGTCCTCTCACCTCTTCTCTGGAATGTAGTTGTAAACGAACTACTAATCAAACTTGAGAAAGAAGGCCTGGATGTTGTTGCCTACGCCGATGACGTTGCCATTTCAATCTCAGGTAAATACCTATCCACACTGAATGACCGCATGCAATCGGCATTCTCAATTCTGTGCAAATGGGCGCATAGCAACGGGCTCAGGATTAATCCCCAGAAAACGGAGCTCGTGCTATTTACCAAAAAGCACAAAATCCCGGAAAACTGCCCTATCACTTTGCATGATACCAGGTTAGCCTATTCCTCTAGTGCCAAATACCTTGGCATTATAATCGATAGGAAATTAACTTGGAAGAGCAATACAATTGATACATGCAAGAAAGCCCTAGGAAAAAAATGGGGATTCAACCCCAAAATCACTATATGGCTCTACATCACGATCGTTAGACCCATACTAATGTATGGAGTGATAGTCTGGTGGACTGCACTATGGACTGAAGGTACAAAGGATGGCATGTATGTGCATTACCGGGGCCCTCAGGTCCAGCGGCTGCGCTTAACATGATACTAGACCTTTCACCACTCGATATTTTCGACAAGCGAATTGCCACACACACGGCCATAAGACTAAAAGCCAACTCGAAATGGTCGAGCTATGTCACTGGCCACTCCTTCATCCTACAAAACAGAATAACTATGGCAGAAAACTTGGACCACACAGAACCCACCATAGTCTTGGACAAAAACTTCACGACGATATATCCGGACAGACAAAACTGGACTCGCCAAAATTAACCCCGCAGAAAATGTGTGGATTTTTACACTGACGGGTCTAAAACAAAAGATGGGTGGGCAGTTGAGTATTCCGCAAACAACTTAAGCTGTATAAAGCTCTAAAATTACCAGATCACTGCAGCTGTGAGCTGTGAACTGTTGGCAATAAAAGAGGCATTGTCTTGGCTGAAGTGGAACGTAATATCCACCACGGATACACTCATTCTCACGGATAGTTAAGCAGCCTTAAAGTCTTTGGAGTCCTATGTGTAGACATCAAAATCTAGTCTCGACTGTCGCCTGTCTTTTAACGAGATGGCAGAACAGTTCAACATACAGCTTATCTGGAAACCGGGACACAGCGACGTCACAGAAAATTAGAAAGCCGACACACTCGCCAAACAAGAAACGACGCTACAATCAATCGTGGCTTGTGAGGGAGTACCCCTTACAACCATTAAACATAATCTGACCAATCTCGCGAGGGCCGAGACGAACCTGAGATGAACTCAGAGACATACCTGCGTCATCACCAGGCAAATCTGGCATCGGCTTGACAGTCAACGAACAAGGAGTATAATCTCCCTAAAAAGAACTGACATCTACAAAGTCATTGGTGTCATCACAGGACACTGCCTCATTGGCAGTCACGCACAAAAACTAGGAATATTTCCGAATGATTTCTGCAGAAGCTGTCAGGACGAGGAGGAGGTCGAATCCATTCACCACCTTCTCTGCGCCTGTCCAGCACTCTGCATTATCAGGAAGCGATACCTAGGCCCTTACTTCCATAACGGTCTGACAGATGTTCAGAATGTAGGGATACCTGATCTTCTTAACTTCTTATGAAGCACAAAATGGTTCCACGAATAAGGGGGCAAAACCCCCTCGTAGCTGCACAACGGGCCTCCCTGACCTATGTGTATTCTCCTCAATTCTGGGAAGGCTACGATCCTACCTACCTACCCTACCTACCTAGGCGTTCTTGAAATTTCGTTTTGGTCCGCACGAATCAGGTCTATTCACTGGCCCGGATGATGATCAACTCAACCATAAGGGGACGTATACTACGAGTGGCCGTTGTGCAGTGGTTAACATCATCGACAATCGAGTGGAAGGTCTATAGTTCAAATTCGTTTCACAGCCAAGAAAAAGTAATTCCAATACGGAAAAAAGTATGCAACACAGTTGTGAATGGGAAGTGATCAAACGTATTGCTGCAGGCATAACACTCACAGTATATGGTCAATTCAAATTAATCCTCTGCATATGCAATATAACACCAAGAGTGCATGAAATAATTGCTGAGAATTACAACCAACGCGAAATTCGGTCTACTCTCGTCCTATCTAGGACAACCACCACCGAGAGTAGTGAACGAACATCAACGACCCAAACCACTGCACTCCGTTCAGGTTGTGTGTCAAAATATCAGAAAACCTCATAAGAGTACATAACTCTTGACCCTACGCGAACCTCTCCCTCTCCCTGTTACCTTCGCTCGCAAATCGTTAAAAACGTTATAAGGCCTTATCTTGACTGCGGGTGTGACTATAAAAAGAAAAAACAAAACAGGGCTACTGACATACGTATGTACATATACATATATGTTAAATCATTTCTCGATATTTTTCACAGTTGACTTGACTATTTTCCTCACGATTTTTGAATGCGTTGAGTGAAATCCTAACTCATCAAACCTTTTCCAAGAAGAGGGACACTTTATCTTGGTTTCTCAAGTTTGAATATCTGCGTGAATGAATTCACATTCCTTCCGCATGTCCTAGCTTGCGAAATCAATTTCCATTCCATTCAATTTTTCTAGATCGCCAAATGCCCCCTACTCGTCCTAAATCATCAACTACTAAGGCCCATGTCCGTATTGCCATAAATGTCATCCTGAGACGATGGACATCCCATCACTATTCGAAATCGGATTCAGAATATTTTCGGACGTAAGTTATTATTAGTTCCGCACGAATGGTCAATATGATGCTTATGTCATGTATCCTTTCGCCCCTTCCCCCTGAATTTATTCAAAAAAATAGGGGAATATGGGAAAAAATTGGAGTTACATGCCTATTCCTGCACTCACTTTCAATCAGTCCGTGTCCCATATAATCTCAATTCTATTATCTCAAGTCCCCAGAAGTCGTGTCCTGGCGGAAATGATTAATGTAGACCAAGATCTATTCCAGCGACATAAATAGGATCTCAGAGGGCTTTCGTGACACTTTAATTCTTTTGAATTGTCGTGGCCCACGTATACATGTACATACATATGTATGTATGTGTGAGTATGTACCTACAATCGGTTGATGGTGGATATTGATAAATGGCCGAATGTCACTCTACTCGAGTATTTGCTCTTTTGCTGTTAGGGCTTCGGTTTCTTTTTCATTTCAAGCCAAACTTTGACGTTCAACGAATGTTCGGATCCGGAGCAAGGCACAATAAATAGCCTGTACACACACGCATTCACAAGATTAATTGCATATGAAATGGCATCGGAAGCGAAAGCGGAAACCTAATACCCGAGTGTCACTTGAGGCTAGATTGAAAAATGTTGTCAAGATACAAGAGTGCCTAGCATTCCTGCATAGATGCAAAGATATAATTCCAAATTCTTACAAGAGTTACGATTTGCTGGCGCTACAAAGAAATCTAAGTTCAGATCTATGACTAAGGTACATGCGAAGGAACCATTAGTCAAATATATTGTTTGTGCATCGTCGAGACATCGATAGACCAAGGGCATAACAAAAATTTGCAGCAGAGGTTTTAACGATTATTACATAGCTTACGGAACTAACAAAATGTACGTCGTAAATTAAACGGCAATGTGTTACATAAACAATAAAAACGTGGTATTAAGGAACAGTCAAACAGCAATTAGCCCATGCCAAACCGCACTTTGATTCCTTAAACATGGCCATGGGTAGCAATTTGATGAAGATATGCGATCAATACATATCCGTAGTACTAGTCTCAGGGATCATTTTGATTTATTATGGTCGCTAGGAACCTAACAAGTTTTTTCTATAATAATTAACCGCAATTGGTCAGGGATGGGGCTCAAGGCTAACGCTAATGCCAAAGTAATTCTTCTGATACAATGCACTAATGCCAACCCATTTTTTAATCGATTTCCGTAATGGTCTTCAGCTCTCTCTTCGATGTGATTTCTATCTTTTCTATTGACTCCAAACGTTGTCTCCACAGCGGTCCTTTGAGTTTGTTGAATAGCCAGAAGTCGCATGGTGCCGAATCAAGTAAGTACGATGATTATGGAACGATGTGGGTCGCGGGAACTCATTGAGATGGTGCATTATAGTGGTGCAAAAACTAGGAGTTCTGTCCCCACGATTCAGACCTCTGGAGGCGAATAGGTTCACACTAACGACGCATAACGCTCACATAATTTTCTTTGTTGACAGTCTGATCCGGGGGAAGGAATTCAAAATGCACAACACCATGATCATAGAAGAAAACAGTCAACACAACCTTGATTTTTGAGCGAGTTTCGCGCGGTCTTTTGGTCTTGCATCACCTTTACCTTCCTAAATCGATTGCCTCAATAGATGGGCAGGTGTCACACGGAAGGCACAATCTTCTACAAGTCCGTCCAGCTGCTGGGATACGCAGATAATAGTGACATCATCGCGCGGTCTCATGTTGGTGATAATGATAGTCTTCGGTATATAGAGACATTTTATTTTTAAATTAATTTTCTGTTTGACTAAGTTATGAAATCTCCTTAAACGTAGGCGTTCTTGAAATTTCGTTTTGGTCTGCACGTCTCAGGTCTATTCATTGGCCCCAGATGATGGTCAACTCAACCGTAGGGGACATATACTACAAGTGGCGGTGGTGCAGTGATTAGCGTCATCGACCATCGAGTGGAAGGCATAAAGTTTAAAGCCGTTTCATAGCCAAGAAAAAGCAATTCCTGCACTCCGTTCAGGTTGCTTGTCAAGCATCAATAACACCATGTATGTATATAACTCTTCAACCTGCGCGAAACTCTCCTTCTCCCTGTTACCTTCGGTCGCACAGCGTTCAACGTTATGAGACTATAAAAAAAAAGGTTGCATTACTCAGTGCAATCAGAAACAGACCAATCATTTAGAGAGACCATTGGGTCACATGTCCATTCTGAGCTGAATATGACTACCACCGTTTCGGACGCATAACCGCACACGTTCATACATTTGAGATACTGATCCAAACCACACAGCTTGGGAAAGATGCGATCCCTTGCTCAATGTCAAAGGCCCCAGGTGGTAAACAGATGGCTCCAAGATGGCGCTGGCGTCCCTGGACCAAATCTGAAAATCTGGAAAGCTCTGGAATGAATCCTAGTAGCTTGAAGGCCTGATTATACGCCATCTTGACTTGCGTCAACCTAAACTGAGAGACTGGCATTAGGGGTGTTACCATCAATATACTCTCAGACAGTCAAGCATCCCTCAAAGCGTTAAGCTCATATAGCACGAACTCAAAGGCCGAGAGGGAATTGCCATGATGCCTTACAGGACCTAGCCAAAAGAAATAATGTCAAACTCTGGTGAGTATCAGGGTGCAAAGAGTATTAAGGGCAAAAGTGGGAAAAGTCGTAACTCTGTCCTTCTGGAACAGCGTTCAGAGACTCCGCCAATCGATAAGATTTATACAGCCCCTGAACAAACACTCTATTAATATCCTTAAACTTAATAGAGTAGATATCAGAAGACTGGTCAGCTACCTTACGCGACACTATGATCTGATATATCATCTCAACAAAATGAAGCTCTCGTCTGATACTGAGTGCCGACTCTCTCTTAAGGACGAAGATACCGGAGGGCATATACTATGTGAGTGTGTTCCGCTTTGACAAATTAGGAAGTGTATCTTTCTCAGTAAAACTATGTATGACTCCTGAAAGGATAATCTCAGCTCCTACGGAAGACATTTTCAACTTTATTAGGAAAGCAAAGAAACACAGGTTGCAGTGCCTAATGCTAGATGTTAGCACTAGCCCCTTAAAAAACAAACGAAAAAAAAACCAAAATAACCTTCAGCACGATATTCACTTGATGGATCTTGGTTATTTCCGCGTCGAAAGCATAAATCCAAACCTCATCTTGTCCTGATACTAAGAAAGTGTTGCTTCGCTGACTTCAACTCGACGACGATTTTCAAAAAAAATTCACTGTCTTCGGTACCAATCGAAATGTGACTCCTTTGACGTCCTAGACATCCTTTAAAATGGTATTGACTTATTCTTTTGATCAGCGACATTCTTCCTCTTTGACACGTTCTCGGCCTTGTTTTCATCACCAAAAGCTTTATACGTTGGACAGGATCTTGTATGCGACATTGAGCAGGGATATACCTCTATAGTTCTTGCAAGAGGTAGGATCGGACATGCTTTCATCTTCCTAAATTCTGCAGATGATCTGGTGCATGCTCCCTACCAGAACATCGCCGCCAGCCTTGAAGAGCTCTGATGGCAAGCCATCTGAGCCTGCGGCCTTGTTGTTCTTCAGCTTCTGAATAGCTGTGCCGACCTCTTCGATGCTGGGTGGGAGGACTACTTCAGCGGCTGGAGTTGGGATTTCCTCGGTCCCTACCACTCTCTCTTGGTCATGCTCGTTAAGCAGCTGGTGGAAATGCTGATTAAATACATCCACTGTTCCCTGCGGGTCGGCGACAAGATTACCCTCGCAGTTTCGAAGAGCCCGGGTACCCTTTTTGAAGCCTCCTGCAAGGTCTTTGGCTTTCTTGTAAAAGGCTCGTATGCTCATACTGCCAGTCTTGCTGTACGGAGCCGAAAGCTGGACGATAAGCAGGACGGCGGAGCTGATTTTGGGTTCCTCTGAAAGAAAAATTCTGCGCCGGATATTTGGTCCTGTCTGTGAGGAAGGTGACTGGAGAAGAAGACACAACCGCGAACTCTACGAGCTGTACAAAGATGTGGATGTAGTCCGGATGGTAAAGATCCGTCGACTGCACTGGCCCGGGACCGTTAAGGATGGAAGGCAGCTATAGCTCAGGCTCAGATCCTCCATGGATCGCTGGCCTGATAAGTAAGTAAATAAGTAAGTAGGTGTTCGCTCATTATACGCAACAACAATGATCCTTTTCTGGATCAAATTGTAACATGCGGTGAAAAATAGATCCTGTACGACAAGCAGCATCACTCAGCTCAATGATTGGATGAAACACCATGACACTTTCCAAAGCCGGCATTGCATCAAAAGAAAATAATGGTGACAGTTTGTTGGCCTGCAGCTGGTTTGATCGATAACAGCTTTCTGAAACCTGGTGAGATCGTCGAGGCTGAGATATATTGTCAATAAATTGACAAAACCCGACCCGACCCGACAACACCCGACCAAACGTCGAACAACCGACCTTGCAGAAGTTGAGCGAGCTGGCCTACGAAACCTTGCCCCATCCACCATACTTACCGGACCTTTCTCCAACCAACTACCACTTGCACAAGCATCTTGGAAACTCCTTGCATAAGAAATGCTTCAAGAACCAAGACGACGTCAAAACTGCCTTAAAGGAGTTCAAAGCCCCCAGACCTCCGGAGTTTTATGCTGAAGGAATAAATAAACTTTCCTCCCGTTGGCAAAAGTGTATTGATCACAACGGCTGCTATTTTGATTAATAAAGTTTTGTTTCACTTAACATCTATCCTTTTAAAGTTAAGAGTTAAGAACCGACATTACCAACTCAATACGGTATCTCTTAACTTCTTAGGTATCTCATCATACCTTGTTGTTCGACGAAACAACGATCCCATTGTTAAACTGACCCCCGAAAATACAACTCAATAAATGTAAATTCTAATCATCGCAATTACTGCATGTAATTGGCACTCACTTGATGACAAAGAAGTCCTGATACCCTACGCCTTTTCGATTCGAGAGGTCCATTGGAAAACATTTTCAAATAATAGTCATTAATTAAAATCAACGGTGTTACTCTTTTCACTACTCGAAATGCGACAACAAAGCAATGTGCCCGCGTCCACTGATAAGTTTTCTAATCAACCCAACAAAGGACCACCATGATAAGTTAATGAAAGATCGAATTAGATACACGGATATTGTTGCAAAGTACCAAATGACGGTGTTATGTCATCTTCACGCTTGCTATTCTCCGTGCTGTCAAAGGAATATGTATGATCCTCCTACCCCGTGTTAATTAATACTTCTGCTGATGTAGAACAACAGCTTTTTCTCAATTTCAATTTTCACAGCAACTCGTATTCGTACATTCGTCACGAAATGAAAATGAAAATGAAATATATACAAACGATAGAAAGGAACCCCTTGACATGCTTTCTTCTCTTGCCTCAATGAACTTGTAGGGTGGATGCCGTTGATCCATGTAGCCGAGCGAAGCAGGGATATTTCTCCAAATTGAAAATACTCTCCTCCACTTTGGTTTTAATTAATTAGCTAATTATTTCCTCCTCTGGTAACGTTGAATCTACCGTCTGTATGGATGTATGTATGTGTTGTTATCCTTTCCTTTACTCGAAAATGAAAAAAATTATTTCCAAGACGAGCGTTACAGCATAGAGTAGGGTTGATGCTCAAGGTTGTGCTAGGACGTTTTGCTTACCGCACGTTAAATAATTTTGTACACATGAATGTGCGTAGCAGAGGAGGAAGAAGGATTTCTTTTCTTTCACACAAGTCCTCGCGACACTTGATGGCGTAATCATTAGTGAAACAACTTCGCAAAACTTTGTGCTTCTATTGTGTAAGTATTTTTCAAACTTTTTTATTTGTTATGTGAATGCTAATCTTGGTAGCAAGGACACGCTTAATACTCCTCTATTAGAGAGATAGGTCTTTCGTGTAAGAATGACGACCAAGACATTGTGAATGGAAGAGGATTTCAATTGTATATAGGTACAGGATCTTTCATGAAGCTCTTCCTGTCTTTATGTTTAAATAAAACAAAGTGTATGTGGGACATCATCTGCATCTGTCATTCGTTTAAAAGACCTATAGGTGCTATTAGGTATGGAATACGTATATAGGTAACATCGCTTAAATGTCCGCCGTGGCTTCCTTGGGTGGCGCGCATTCGAAATGTCAAATTTTCCATCACACTGGCGCATAAATCAGGCTGCGTTTGTGACTTACTCGTATAGACCTGCGACTTAAAGAAACCCCAAAAGAAGGTCTACCGGGGTCAAATCGTATGATCTCGGTGGCCAGTTCACATCACTACCCCGTGAGATAACCATGCTTTCGAACCGCTCATACAGAATTTTCAATGTGGGATGAACTGTGTGACACGTAGCGCCGTCCTGTTTTTGCTTTTTTTTTTTTTTTAATAATATGCACTCACCCAAGGTTTAGTATTATTCTAAACTGGCATGTCTCAACAGAAACATCGATGTCAGACCATCGACAGATCTGTTTTAGCATAAAAGCAGGAGATAGAATTACTAGAACATATAGACAACCGAGAGCGACAGACTGGGACACTTATAGCCTAGAAATCGCACAAACGATCGGAAACTGTCCAAACAGCATCAGAAACATAGACAGCCTTGAACTCTGCTGTGACAGCCTCAATGCTACCATCCTATCTGCTTTAAACAACGCTTGCCCAGAGAAAGTTAAGTCAGGCAACCGTACCACTCCGTGGTGGAACAGCAATCTGGCCAAGCTAAGAGCACTGACCAGAAAACTGTCCAACAGACCTAAACGGACTGGTTACTGGACGCAGTATCGTGCCTCACTCACCAACTACAACCAAGAGATTAGAAGAGCCAAAAGAGACTCATGGAAAAAGTTCTGCAGCAGTCTTTCAGACGTTCAGAGCAGCGCTCGTATCCACAGAGTTTTCGCCAAAGAGTACACTAACCAAATTGAACTGTTGAGGAGAGCATATGGCACTTACACGGAAAGTGGTACGGAAGTACTAAAAATTCTGACCAGTACGCACTTCCCAGACTCCAACGTCATTCCCTGCGATCTCTCTAACATACCTCCGCAGATTAGGGCAACTAGACCCAACAGGGAGGATTGGAAGAGAGCACGAACGATATTTCACGAGGAAAGCATAAAATGGGCCATCAATTCATTTGACCCATAAAAATCCCCGGGGGAGGATGGCATCTTCCCAGCCCTTCAGAAGGGGAGTGCGCAAATCAGCCCCATGCTCATTAACATCTTTAGAACCAGCTATGCATGGGGACACATACTAACAAGCTGGACAGAGGTAAAGGTAAAATTCATTCCCAAAGTAGGCCGTAGACCCACAGACCTGCCTAAGTCCTACAGACCGATAAGCCTTACCTCTTTCTTCCTAAAAACAATGGAAAAAATCGTGGATAGGCATATCAGGGCCGGTACACTGAAAAGATCACCACTTCACAAAAACCAATATACCTACCAGCCTGGGAAATCGACCACGCATGCTCTTCAGGAACTAACGGCCCGGATCAACAAATCTCTGAGCGACAAAGAAATTATGATAGGTTGCTTTCTCGATATTGAGGGTGCTTTCGATAACACCGAATACACCCAAATAGAACGTTGCATCCTCAGCACAGGGGTGGACAATACCACATGCAATTGGATCCAACACATGCTTAGCAACAGGAAAATAAACACCTCACTTTTTTTTTTTTTTCTTTTGGTGGCGTTACAGTCCAGTGAGGACCAGAGCCAAGCTTCTCTCAATCACCCATGTTGTGTGTGATTTATTTTTCACACAGGTGAAAGGGACCTACAGTTTAATGCCGATTCCGAACGGCGTGAGTCGAGAAGCTTTTTCATGGCAAGTTTACTACGGGGGGTTTTGCCAGTACCCCGCCGAGGAGGAACGCCGCGAAATAAACATTCGATGGCGTTGGTGTTATCGGGATCCGAACTCGCTCATCGTGCGCCAGAGTCCAACACACTAACCACTGCGCCACGGCGTCCTCAAACACCTCACTAGGCAATGATAAAATCAGCGTAAACGCCGTGAAAGGATGCCCTCAAGGCGGGGTTCTCTCACCACTCTTGTGGTATATCGTGGTTAATTAACTGATCAGCATATTTAGCAACAATGGCTTCTATATCCAAGGCTACGCTGACGACATAGTGATCCTGATTAGAGGAAAATTCGAAGACACAGTTTCGGAACTCCTTCAACGGGCACTAAACCTTGTTGCAAACTGATGCATAAAGGTTGCACTAAATGTCAATCCTAGGAAAAGCACCATAGTCGCCTTCACCAAAAGAAGGAATAGGCACAAACTTACTAAACCTACCCTCTTTGGTGAAGCGATAGAGTTCTCAAAAGAAGTCAAATATCTAGATAACTCTAGACGAAAAGCTCACTTGGAACTCTCACATTACAACGACCATTGGGAAAGCCACGATCTCTTTATGGACCAGCAAAAGTCCCACTGGAAAAAACTGGGACCCAAACCCCAAAATGTCCCGCTGGCTATATACAGCAATCACCAGACCAATTCTTACATATGCTGCGCCCGTCTGGTGGCACAAAACAAAACAAGTATCCGTGCAAGCCAAGCTCAACAAACTGCAAAGACTAGCTTGCATCTGTATCACCGGGGCCATGAGATCAACCCCCACAGCAGCACTAGAAGTCATCACAGACCTGCTACCTCTTCATCTCCATCTGAAGAAAGAAGCAATGGTCTTCGCCCATAGACTGATCGTGGAGGATGACTCTAACCGTAGGCTCTTTCACTCTGATATCCTTACCGAAATAAACAGGCATGAAATCCTAAAGACATCTCTCACAGACAACTGTCTCCCCAGATACAACTCAGCCAAAACTACAAGGTCACATTCCACAAACGACAAAACTGGGAACAGGATAGACCCTCCTTCAATCGTGGATCCTACGTGTGGTACACAGATGGCTCCAAAACGGACGAAGGCGTTGGGGCTGGAATATACGGAGCAAATACAGGCACATGCACCTACGCCAGCATGGACAGATATAACTCCGTTTTTCAAGCAGAGATATTTGCTATAGAACTCTGCCTCAGCGAAAATATAAACAAAAATATACTTAACAAAAACATATACATTTTCTCTGACAGCAAGGCTGCACTTCTAGCCCTAAAGAGCTATGAAATCACCTCTAAACTGGTATGGGACTGCCTACAGCTACTTCACCGGCTGGCCAGTACAAACAAAGTTCATCTACTTTGGATACCTGGACACAGCGGCCATACAGGCAATGAAAAGGCGGACCTACTAGCAAGGAAAGGCTCTGCATCACCATTTATGATGCCACGGCCTTTCTGCGGCATACCCATTGGCACCACCAAATGCTGCATAAACAATTGGTTAAGGAACACGGCGGATCACTACTGGTCACAAACGAAAGGTAGCAGACAAGCCAAGCTGTTTCTCCCAACTACATCCCTCAAAAGAATGAAACAACTTCTCATGCTTTCGAGGAGTCAGATTCGTTTAATCACAGGTTTCCTTACTGGACACTGCCCAATTAATAAACACATCAAAACAATGGACATCATACAAGATGACACTTGCCGAATGTGTAATGAAGACGAAGAAACAGCAGAGCACATACTATGCCACTGTAACTGCCTGGTCAGTACACGTCATCGTCACCTAGGCAAGTATTATCTTGAAGCAGAAGAAATCGCTGCTAGCTCACTCAAAACCATACTAAGTTTTATCACGAACTCAGGTTTCCTGAGTGGACTGTAAGTGGGGGACATCACAATAGGCAGACACGTTGCTGCAGTGACCAGGCGACTCTGTCCCATCCCCTTATCCTATCTATCTACCAATCCAAGGTTTAGTAACTTTATTATGTTTAGAGAGAAGCTTAAAAAATCCATTCAGACCCCACCTAAACTAAGAACGAAGGAATTGGTAGGGAATACTGTTCACAACCTAAGTAGCATCATCCCCAATTCTTTTGAACGTGCATGTCCTGTGAGGAAACCTCCCTGCAGAAAATTGGTTTCCTGGTGGAATGCCGAGCTCCAAAATTTTCGCAGGGAAACCAGAAGACTTTCTTGAATAGATAGCACAAATTGAATTCGGAAAATGACTGGCATAAGTATCGGTCGAAGCAGAAGGAATATATTTTATTCGCAAATAAAATAATGATTCTTATAAGCCCTTCTGACAAAACCTGTCAAATGGTTTCGAGATACCCAGTGCAATTATTTTGCTTTCACCTGCTTGGTGAAGTGAGCGATTCCATGAGACATGTCATCAAATCGGTGGATCGGTTGCTACGGGGACCATACTGTCTGTCATTGAGGAGTTTCCGTGATGCCAGATATATCATAAGCTGACGGTTAATAAGAGTTTCCGTGACATTGGAAAAAAGGGACGTTAGTGCAATGGGTCTATAGTTGGAGAAAGAAATTTCAACTTTTTTAGTGACAGGCTAGACAAATGCTATTTTCCATCTAATCGGAAAGAACCGTGAAGAGTAAATAAAGGCTGGCGCAGTGGTTTTGTCAGCGTAGAAGAACACCGCTTCAGAACTATTGAGGCAATATCATCTGGACCAGCGGATTTGTGTATGTCGAGGTCTTTGAGAACCCTTGCGGCTGTACGAGTGCGGAAGTGGTTTCGTCTCATGGTGGAATTGACGCACTCTAGTACAGGCGGATACAAAGTACAAGCTGGGAGCTGAGAACTCGCTGCGAAGTGGACAGCAAGTAGGTTAGCTTTGTCTAAGGCGGTGACAACTGGATTTTCATTGTGGATGAGCGCTGATATAGAAACCATATATTATTGGCGGCCATATCATCCAATTCAGGCCATAGGAAGTTGGTAATAATTGTAGCGCTCGCCGTTGACAGTGATGGCCTGGCCAACATCGTTCACAAGAAATACGGACCGATGATACAGCCAGCCCGAATTCCACACCAAACAGTGACTTTTTCGAAATTCATTGGACGCTCTTGGATATCATGTGGATTAGTACCGTCGCAAATCCGACAATTTCGTTTGTTGACGTACCCAATCATCCTGAAATAGTCGCGAAAGACGATTTATCGATGAAAATTAGGGTCAGCTTCCAACTGCTCCAGAACCCATTCAGCGAGTACACGTCATTGTCTATGGTCGTTTACCTCAGCTCCTGAGTCGGTTAAACTTCGTACTTGTGCAGGCCCAAGTCATGACGGAAAATTCACCAAGTTGTGGTTTGCACAAGGCCGAGCTCTTTAAAGTGACGCGACGCCGACTGCCCCGGATTTCCCTGCACACTCTCACGGGCAGCGCAGATGTTTTCATTAGATCTTGCGTTTCATCGACGTATGTACCTATGTTCGTTTATCGTTTACTGAACCAGTGGGCTCAAATATAGCGACCGCACTGCTAATAGTCCACTCGGTAGGACGATAATGGCGACCGTAAAATGAGGGAAGCCCGCGGAATGTTGTCCGAAGAGAACATCCATTTTAATAAAACAAATTTCTCATTCGCAAGTATTGTTGAACGCTATGTCTGTCCACGGTGATTAGACTGAATAAATAGTGACCAATTTGACAGATGCAGCATCAACAATATGGTCGCTATCAGCTGTCAAAATTCGAAAGTCCCCATTGGAATCCCCGTTAGTATGACTAGAGAACTAATTTGGTTTAAAATGAATGTAGTAAGCTGCTGAAAGGACCTTTTTTGTTATTATCTCCAAAAGTGACCATTTTTAGGCTATCAACGCTAGACCTTCAGTAAGAGACATTGAAAACCTATTTGATGGTTAAGAAAATCTACTAATCGAAACTGCGGTGTATTTAGGCAAAGCGATCCCAAACTCCTTTAAAGCAAAAATCTAGCATTGATATTGATTAATTTGAAGCCTTTAAATAAAAGGATATCGTGAATAGATTCCCTGTGAACCTTAACTATTATGGGCCTGGGACAGCGTTATAGAGTTGGTAATTTCTTGTCATCATCATTTGTGATTAAGGAGCATACAATTAAGTCATCTGTCAGAGTGGTCACTAGCAAGATCAACTTTCAGGACTAAAGCCTTGCACATAATCATATTTTTCCTCTTAATTAATTATTTGTATGATAGTATCACGCCTCATATGTACATGCTTGTAAAGAAATAATCTCTACTCAAATCATCTCCTTTGAGGCAACAAGAGTTAATCGAAAGAGAATTAGTATCACTTCGTAGCTTGATGTCAAACATAGGAATCGATTTTCTAAACACACACTCTCTAGTTATTTGATATGCAAATAAAACTCTTTAAACATGCCTTTATCCTTGTGCAGACATCTGAAACTATCCAAGATGACTACACACATGACGTGGTAAGGGGGAAGCCAGCCGATGTAAGGGAACCACACGAGAACTACATGAAACAGTGTGTGATTATCCTTTTTCCGATGGAAGAAACTTTGAGCAAGTTAAATAAGACTGCACAAGGACTCTTTGAATACTCTGCTCGAAGAAGGAACTATGAGCGGTATGAGATTGATGGTCCAGCTTTTAGGTGACATGCATGAAAGTGTGTCAGTAGTCTAGCATTCGTTTCTTCATCGCTTTGAGAAGCAAATATCCTCAAGTCATTTGCTGGGATATTAGTGCCATGAAAGTTATTTAAATAAGAACGAATGCCAAGTTGGTATAGATTTCGAATGAGTTATTAAGGAGAAATCCCTTCGTCAAACATCTGACGAGGTCCTTATCAATATGGTGTGCGATGACAATTAACTTTCGAAGTAAAACATATCAGTGTCCTTGAAAACTTGTCTATTGTGCATTCGATATAAATGAATGAAATAAATCTTTGATAATTTTCTCCACATAGGAGGTATTTGAGTACTTTGTCATGGTTTGTCTAGTGCTTGAATTGGGATCGTAAAATAGTTTCCTTCAGGTTAATGTATGTATGTATGTATGTATGTTTGCGTTACAGCCCATGAAGGACCAGAGCCGAGCTTCTCTCAATCACCCATGTTGTGTGTGATTTAATTTTCCCATAGGTGAAAGGGACCTACAGTTTATTGCCGGTTCCGAACGGTGAATTTCGAGACGCTTTTCATGACAATTTTACTACAGGGGGTTTTGTCAGAACCCCGCTGAGGAGAAACACCGTGAAAACACGTTCGATGATCGGCGTCAGAGGCCAACACACTGCCCACTGCGCCACGGTATTCTGCTATCGACTTGAGAGTATGCATCAGATTCATGTTAGAGTTATACCCGTCAACGAAGAATTCACAATGATTGCCTTCCCTGTCATCGAAGGCCGGGAAGTGGAACATTAAGCCACTAGCTATCAGCAATGAATTAAGCATGCTAGAGGTAAATGGTAATATAATACTTTAGATTAAACAAATGCTCTCAAGCAGGTTTATTCACTGGCAATTCGGCTGCTACAAAACAAAAAATGGCACACCACTGAGATGATAACTATCGCCGCAATTATGGGTGTTAGTTGTAAACGTGGTACTCCGATCCTTGAGGCCAGCGGTTGCAAGGTCATGGCGTATGCGGATGATATTGCACTACCAATCAGCATGAAACACCTCCTAACATTCCGAAATTCGATGGAAACAGGCCTAGGCAAAAGTGCCGAATGGGCAGAGAACTGGGGATTTGGAATAAGTCCCTCCAAAACGGAGCTAGTTTTATTCACAAGAAAATACCAGATACCTGAAGTCTCCCTTCTAAAACTCAATGGGGCCAAATAACTTCGCGTGATGCTCGACAGGAAGCTCAACCGGATATTGAACGCGGAAGAACGCATCAAAAAAGCAACAACTGCGCTACACACCTAAAAGAATGCCTTCAGAACCAGTCATATCACGCACTGGCTGTATATCGCGGCGTATACTAACGTACGGGTGCTTAGTTCAGTGGACGGAACTGTGCGGATCTAACTATGTCAAACTCTTATGTAGGATACATAGGATGGCATGGATCGCTGTAGCCGGGCAACCCCCCCCCCCCCCCCCCCCCCACACACACACACAGCCCACGAAACGATGCCTCACCTACTCTCCTTGGGTCTTTTCGGCAAGGAAAAGGCAAAGAAATCGGCATGGCTTCTTAGGGAATCAGCTGGGCACGCTGGTATTCTATATACGCCAAAAACCATGATTTAAGTGAAGTCACGGACTACTTAATCTCAATCCTGTACTTCAAGATTCTATATGAAACAACAATTCCCAACTGACGACAATGGGAAGGGAATGAATCCCCAAACAAGGCCACTGCACTAGAAATATACACGCACGGGTCCAGGACAGGCAATGGTGTGGGTGCTGTTGTTTATGCGCCGACCATGAAAATCGGCCTATCCATCAGACTACTGAACCACTGTAATGTATTCCAAGCTGAGCTAACGGAAATTTGTGAGGCCGCCGACTGGCTTTTTTGAGATCGATAGATTACAGTGATACTGTCTTCTACACAGACAGCCAAGCGCCAATAACAGCACTTGAATCGCCAATTATGAAAACAAAATTTGTCCGCCACTGTCGCAAATCTCTAAAGGATTTATAGAGCAGCTGCACTGTTACGTTGTGCTGGGCATAGTGATATACCAGGTCACGCTGCTTCCAGTTATAAAGACCAAGTTGTCTTAATTTTGCGATTACTTGGTCGTTATACCGGAGGTTCGGTCTTTCTCTTTTTCTCGAAGTCGGCTCGATGTGGCCGAGACAATGTAGTCGACGGATCTTTGCCTTCCGGACTATATCCATATCTTTGTACAGCTCGTAGAGTTCGCGGTTACGTCTTCACCTTCCTCACCGACAAGGCCAGATACCCGGCGCAGAATTTTTCTTTCGAAAAAACCCAACATTAGCTCCGTTGCCTGCTTATCGTTCAGCTTTCGGCGCCATACAGCAGGACTGGCAGTATAAGCGTTTTGTAAAGCATGGTTTTGATTCTTCGAGTGAGGAGTAGCAGCGGTTGCCAAGGGCGATTTTATGCCGGTTCTCCATTGTGGTGTCGTTTGTGGAGTTTACGTTTGCCCCGAGGTAGAGAAACTCCCTAACTACCTCAAAATTATACATAGCTGTCAATCATTATATTTTATCCCAGGTGGGAGCGACGGATCGGTTTTTGCTTGACAGCATGTACTTTGTCTTATCCTCGTTGACTTTAAGAGCAACTCATTTCGCCTGTTCCTCAATCGCCGCGAAAGCTTCTACAACGTCACGCTGAGACCGCGCGATGATGTTAGACTTGTAGAAGATAGTGCATTTCCTGTTGACGCCTGCCCGTCACACTATCTGCTCAGTTTTCCTGGGATACCTAATTCGACCATTGCATTAGACAATTCTTTGCAATGAATGCTGTCGTATGCGGCTTTGAAATCGATAAAGAGATGGTGTGTATCGATTTGAAGCTCGCCGGTCTTTTCCAGGATTTGTTAGAGTGCGAATATTTGGTCAGTAGTCGATTTACCGGGTGGAAAACCCGTAATATATTAGGGTCACCCTCCTGGCTACAATGAGTTACTCACGTATTTAGTGCCGTACTGGCTGCGCATAAAGGATGGCTATTTCATCACCATAAGCACCTTTCCACCGCTCTTTCAGCCTGAGAACGCTCAGTTTCAGTTTTAATCAGTTTCACGTACGTACATATGTATTTTCAACTCCGAATGGCAATCGTACATTTTGATTGTTCGCGGAGGACACGTCAACGCTACCGACATTAGAGCATCAGCGTCGACGGCAACTGCCCGCTCAAAATTTGACTTGCGTTTCAAAATGTTCGTGTATGAATATTTAAGCCGTAGATTTTCTATTTGCATGAAACACTTTTGTGCTCTCATCTCATAAATATGGAAATCAGCTTAGCTGCTTTTACCACGTCGGATCTTGCTACATTTACTCGTACAACTACAGTCATCAGTTTAAGTGTAGTGAGGAAGGAATATTTTTCAGTAGCAGTCATGATACTCTACAGTTCTGTCAGGTGTTAAGAATCTGAGTGGATTAAGCTTTCACTTATTTTTCTGAGATTATTTTCCTGCGAGCATGTTTCACATACGCCTTAGTGTCCTGAATGGGAGTATGTTTTATACATAAGGGCAACACCTACCTATGTAGGATGCGTACTTGTTGTGGTGGTGTCGCCTGGGAGTCGACTTTTTGCATTATTAAAACTGGTTTGTATTAAGGTGATGTTGGGTATTAAATGGACAATGTGGTAAGGGATAAGAGGATCAAGAACAAGGACATGAATATGGGTATGGAGATGAGGAATCTAAAACTCGGATTTCTAATTGGAATGGATCGTGGAGTAACCTATTTATGCTGAGTGGATCCTCTGGATTTCAACTGGACAAGTGAGATGTTTAATAAAGACGGGGCTTCAACATAATATGCATTAACATACATATGTATGTTAGTGTCAGATGGGTGAATTGAATTAATGAAGGGAGAAATCCATTATTTATGCGTGAAATTGAAACTTTGTTTAGCATAGTTAATATGGTTCCATCAAAGTCAAATCGGGGCATGTTTTGTTCGGTAACTTGTGGCCATTTTAAGGGAAGCCCGATTGTGCCTGTCCCAAAAAGCGCTCGTCCCTATTGCCAAAATACTAGGGGAGCGGTTTTTCACAAGTTTCAACAGTTCAACGTCTTCAAGTACCGATTTATCCCATTTTGATAGAGTACTTACATCTCCGAAAACTATGCGACTTTGTTCCGCACAAATTCATTAATGGCCAAGAATTGCTCAGTATTCACCCTTAGAGGATGAATTTCTTACCGAAGCTGACATTCACCATTGACCACCCGTCATATTCACTTGATCTAGCTGTGAGTGATATCTTCTTCTTTGGTGGCGTTACGGCCCATAAAGGACCAAAGCCAAGCCTCTCCCAACTACCCATGTTGTGTGTGATTTATTTTTCACACAGGTGAAAGGGACCTACAGTTTAATGCCAATCCCGAACGGCGTGAGCGAAAAAGCTTTTTCATTGTAAGTATGCTACGGGGGCTTTTGCCAGTATCTCGCCAAGGAGAGACGCGGCGAAATAAATATGCGATGGCGTTGGCGTTATCGGCATCCGAACTCGCTCCTAGTACGTCAGTGTCGAACACACTAACCACTGCGTCATGGCGCTCTCAGTACATTTCCCTATATTTAAATTCAAGCTCCAGTCACCCTCCAACTTTCGAGCCAGTAACACGTAATCGTAGTTTACTCAACAAAAGTCTTTAATAAATAGTTCGTTCACAGTGCACTGAAATGGCCCCCGGCCCTCCCCCAGTGTTAGGTAACCGGTTTAGCGACCTCGAACCCAAAAAGAAAAAAAAATACGATCTGTTCCCCCACTACCCATCCAAAGGTTTTCTCACGCTCTTTAACCACCAATAACCCACAATTCATAATTATGACATCAACCGATCCCGAAAAGCCCCTTTTATCACGTCTTCCTCCAGAAAAAAGGCATAGAAAGCATTAGAACGGCCTATGAAAATATCTCCCAACTACTGGATGGAAATCTCCTAATAATAACAAAAACCTATAAAGTTGCGAACTTATTTATTTCGAAAAAAAAAACTCCCAAACATTCGCCCTATCAAAGTTTCCCTCCACCCCCACTTTGAATGCATCGAAAGGCACTGTCTACGCTCCCTGAAGAAATGAAATGAAGAAACAAGGCGTCACCGATGTTTTCAAATTCAAAAAAACAATCAAAGACCAACAAAGAGCAACCGGTCTAGTCCTCCTCTGTTTCGACCTTTTCCGTCCCCCACCACCCATCAACATCGGTTGGTACAACGTAAAAGTTGAGGAGTACTTCCCAAATACAATGCTGAACTGTCAACCTCTGGGTCACACAAGAAAAAGATGCAACAAAAACCTTTCTTGTGAAAAGTGCAACCTTCCGCCTCATTCGCCAAGCCCGTGCACTACCATATTATGCGCCAACTGCGCAGAAGAACATCCAGTCTCTTCAAAATTATGCCACAGAGCTAAGGAAATCTTAAACATAAAAACAATAAAAAAAATGCAGTTGGGCCGAAGCCAACCAAATATATTCAGCGCAAACCCACTCCCCACTTGCCCCATATCCTACTCTCAAGTGGTTAAAAACGGGCCGAAACACAATCAGTGTTTGCGGCACATAAGCGACTGAAAGGAAGAAAGTTCCCTGGCGGAACAAGGAATTAGAAAAACTAAAAACCGAAAAAAATGGTGCAAAATGTCTACAAACAGCATTATCCTATATAGAAGAGCCAGCGCTCGATTCAAGAGGCAAGTCAACGTTGCATAAAGAGAGTCTATCCCCTATCTCAACATCCACAAGGGATGACCAGATTGATCACATTCCTCTAATATTCTTGACGTACGAACATTCCGAGGAGCCAACATCGACTCGGACCACTATCTTGTTGCAGCCAAGGTAAGAATGAGGATATCAAGAATGCTCAGGAGTCGAGTAAGACAACGTAAGTTTGACGTTGGAAAGCTACAATCGCAAGAGTCTCCCAGAATCTTTGCTGATCGTGTCTCCTTCAAGCTCTCTTAAAATCCGCCCACAGCAGCACAGACAATAGAGCAGGAATGGGCGCATTGCCAAAGCGACGTCAGAGAAGTTGAGTGAGAGAGAACAAAGTGGACAAGCCCATGCAGTAAAACAAGAGGCGCATAGAGCTACGCTGCAACGACGGACGAGAGCTGCTCGGGAAATCTATGAGCAGAATATAATAGAGGAACACACGCTTCTCAAAAGAGAGAAGAGAGCGCACGGAAAGAGTGAGGTCGAAGAGATGGAGAGATGCTTCCGCAAGAATGACGCCCGGAAGTTTTACAATAAGGTAAAACGAACATGCCACGGCTACAAAGCCAGAGCGGAACCCCGCAGAGATGAAAATGGCGAACTGGTAGTAGAGTCACAGTCGATGCTGAGGATTTGGAAAGACCACTTCTGCAGCTTGTATAACGGCGATACCGCTGCCAGGCAGAACCATCCGTTACATCCTCGTCCGTAACGGACGAGGATGTAAGAGAATTCCGTCCACCCGACCTAGACGAAGTCAAAATAGCGATATCAAGACTTAAGTCTAATAAAGCCGCGGGCGCTTTTTAAGGCGGCTGGAGATGAGCAGGTAAGGTGCATGCGCCGTCTCATTTGCAAGGTATGGTCGGAGGAAAGCATGCCCGACGAATGGAATCTCAGCATTGTTTGCCCGGTCCATAATAAAGGTGACCCCTACAACTGCGCCCACTATAGGGGAATAACACTCCTTAACATCGCATATAAGATCTTCTCTGCCGTATTGTGTGAACGCCTGAAACCGTTTGTGGATAACCTGATCGGCTCTTATCAGTGTGATTTCAGGCCAGGTAAATCCAGAATAGACCAAATATTTACGCTACGGCAGATATTGGAGAAGACCACCAAATCGACCACATTTTCGTCAATTTCAAGGCTGCATATGACAGCGTGTATAGAGATGAGCTATACACAGCCATGTCTAGTTTTAACATCCCTGCCAAACTCGTCCGACTGTGCAGGATGACAATGGAGAATTCTCGCTGTTCTAAGGTCGGTAATGATCAAACCGAGACCTTTGATGTTAAAAAAGGATTTAGGCAAGGTGACGCGCTGTCATGCAACTTTGTCAACATCGTGCTTGAAAAGATCGTGCAAGAGTCACTGGCCAACACAAGAGGTACGATTTATTTCAAGTCTACGCAACTGCTTGCGTACGCCGATGACATTGACGTGATTGGACGGACACAGCGAGACGTCAATGAGGCCTTTGTAAGCATTGAGGTAGAAGCGGCTAAGTTGGGTCTCAAGGTTAATGAGGGTGAAGCCAATTATCTGCTTTCATCAAAAAGCGACGGTTAACACGGACGTATTGGCCAGTAGGTCACCATGGGCGGATATAACTTTGAAGTGTTCAAGGAATTCGTCTACAATGGTGTTCAGATAAATAGCACACCCGTGAGTTCTCATATATTATTAGGTGCCAAAAGTCTAAAAAGAGGTTCAGATTTTTTTGTTTTATAACTAATATGCGTTTATATGTACTTTATTAAAAAACACATAATTCCTTTAAATCAACTCAAAAATAATAATTCAAAATGGACAAAAATAAAAAAGTAGTTGTTCATTTAAATAGCACAGTCAGCGGAACACTTAAAAGAATGAATAAATACTCTAAAAAAACGAATGTGTAAGTAAATATTTTATTAATATTTTGAACGTATATCCTTGTTCCTTATTACTCTTGACCAGGTTTTTGCAAACTCTCTATTAAGCGCTTACATTTCTGGGCAGGTATTGCTTCCCAAGCAGCCGAAATTCTTCTAAATTTTTTGAGCTGGAGTCCTTAACAAGGGAGTTAACATCATTCCAAAGATTCTCGGTAGGAGTCAGATCGAGACTTTGGGCCGGCCAATCAAGCAGAAACATTTGTCGCTCCGAAAGCCAATTGTCATGCATAAAAATCCATGATACAGGCATAGAGTGGTCGGTATATCGCACCATTTGGTTCTCCAGGATTAGCTTATACTGATGTTGATCCATAATGCCATTTATTTTCACAATTGGTCCAACGACATACCATGGCATCGCCGCAAACACCATTATGCTCCCACCGCCATGCTTGACAGTCTTAATGGTGTATCTGGGATGGTACTGTTGGTTCGTTGGCCTTCGCACATACTTTTTTCCACCTGTTCCCAACATGTTGAATTTACTTTCGTCGCTCCACAAGATATTTTTCCAAAAGTACAAGGGTTCGTTCTTGTGTGAGCGTTTGCAAAAATAAGTCCTCTCTTTCGGTTTTTTTTTTGTGTTTTTTTTTTTGAGACAAGATGTTTTTTCCTGGTGATTCTTCCATGAAGCTGGAATTTCATTAAGCGGCGACATTGGGTTGGTCAGGTAGTTGTTGCTTAATCTCCTGGGAAGTTATAAAAAGTCTGTCAGTCACTTCTGACGTTTTTCTTTTTCTGTTTTTCCTTACGGGATTTGCGGAAGATTAGCTGCACCGTAAGACCTTCATTGCATTTTGAACAAGCTTCCTAGAGCACTTTAATGTCCTTGCCACCTCTGAAATAGTCTTTCCATCCTGTACCATGGTACCGGCTATTTGCCTCCTTTCCTCCGTGCAACGCTTTCGTCTGCCTATTTAAAATACTCCTATTTGTGTAAGAAATGAGTGAAATTATGGCTATCCTTAAAAAGATTTACACTAACCTCACTTAAATCACCGAAAATTTTTTTTTTTTCTGACACACCATGATATGTGCTATTTATATGAATACCCAATTTGCAATGATCACCAACTCTAACGATGTCAAAACCTGGAAAACCTAACGTGATCTTCTTTGTAGAGATCCCGTTAGGTTTTCTTCACCTTGGGATATTATGGCTTTGCTCCTGTGCAGCTTGTAAGTACAGTGTGTATTGCAAGCAAATACACATTTGAATAAGGGTGTGCTATTTATAAGAACACCACTGTACCTTGGCTCACCGATGACCGGCGACAACAACACCAGCGCTGAGATATAACGCAGAATCGCACTTGCCAACCGCTGTTTCTTTGGACTCAAGAGGCAATTGAGAAAAGTAGAGCCCTTTTCGGAAAACCAAGGTGACACTATATAAGACCTTGATCACCCAATCCTCATTTACGGCGCAGAGGCTTGGACCTTAACAAAAGCGGATGAAAGTGCCCTTGGTCGTTTCGAGAGGAAAATTCTACGCACTATTACAGCTCCGACCCGAAAGTCTTTGAATCCACCCCGGAAGGAAAGCGCGGCAGAGGGCGGCCGCATCTACGGTGGCGCACGCAGGTGGAAGGGGACCTTAACCTACTGGGCGTGCGACGCTAGAAACAGCTGGCCAAAGACCGTGCCAGCTGGAGACGCTTGTTGGTTGAGGCCCAGGTTCACCACGGACTGTAGCCCCACTACGTCCCATTCGCAACAGCTGTGTTCCATAATTTTTCCATATAGAAATTGTTTTTTTTTGGCTATGGACAAACTGTCAACTTCAGACCCTTCGCTCGACAGTGGGTGATGTTTTCCACTGCACCACGCCTACCCCATGGTTTGAACGTTTCAGCAAGATGTACAGAAAAGACTTCAGCCTTTCTTTCATCAGCTTTTGCCCATTCATTTCGATTATTCCTTATTGGTGGTGCCTGCGGTGTAGGTTTTTCTACGGCCCTAACCGCTTTCCAAAAGGAGTAATTTGATTCCTTGCCAGCGATAAGGCTTCCCAAGTACAAAGGAAGCACATGACTTATATATGTACATATAGTCGGTTTAAACATGTTTTATGAAAGAAACGTAAGAAAGCAGATTGTTCGATAAAGATATCAATCGATTATTCATTTTTAATACAAAATAAATCTATCTGCCTATCTCTTCTGTGAATAGAAGTGTAGATTTTGCATGGTGCATATGTGTATCGTGTTAACATACTCTAGTGGGAGTTTTCGAGACTATTTATTTCTTCTTCGAATGTTTGATGAATACGTATTTAGGATACAGACACACGAAATCCTTTAAGACTCAAGAAGTCATTTCTATCAACTATCTGTTACCAACATCCGTTTTAATTCGTACTAGTACTAAATTCCAATTACATCCGTCGTCGCAATCGTTCATTTTGGTAAAAGCTTCAAGCATCAGTCACTAAGTCTTCGTTGAATTACCGGACAGACAATGGCACCATCCAACATCCCACCTGAATTGATTCCAATTGTTGCAGGCCAGTTTATTTTGTCTATCTGAAATGGAATGTATACAAAGGCGAGTTATCGTCGAAATCACACAAAAGGCTGTTCCTTGTCATCGTTATCGGTACACCATCAATGACTCCGTGCGAGTCGTACAACGTGCATAGTTGCTGGCAACAATTGCGTCGTTACGACAATGTGAAAACACTCATATGTGTTCTCTGTGTACATATATAGGTTTTGTGTGTATCTGAATACCGGGGACAAGGCCCGGGAGCTATAGTTGTCAGGCAGACAAACCACCCGAGCAATTGTCAAAGAGGCGTAAGTGTACTTTAGAGACATATCGGTTATAACTTTGCCATTTGACTGTATTTCAGTTCAAATATCTTAGGGTGTTTGGTCGTTAAGGCATTGAGACGCGTTTGTCTTTCAAAATGGATGTTTAGCTGGAATTGTGTGCAAGTGCAGTTGAAATGTTTCATAGGATCAATGAAGGTGGTCCCTTAAGATACTGAGCTGGCATGTTAACAGTCTGAGTAGAGAACAACAATAATGGTACCAACAGCTGCCAGGGGAATGTGTAAATGGATCCAAGGGATGTTTAATATTGAGCATTAAGGGGTGCTTTTAGCGACAGATTGCTGATGTTTCTTCTACGAATTGTGCGGAGTTGTGCTACGATGGTGCAGACGTATTGTCTTTCTATGCGAGAGTTGTCTGTATAAACTAATTTGAGTGTTGGGTCATTATTTTCAAGCAATGATATCCTAAATATATATATCTGGAATAAAGTGCCATTACGATGTATAAATACGTCAAGATCTCAGTATTCCATAAATTTGAAAAAAATACTGTCGCGAGCCTAACCTCAAAGCTGGCTTTGAATACCGATCGACGCTCATAAGCTCATAAAGGCTAATGCCACTTGGTTTGGCCTGTTCTTACAAGTGTTGCTTGTCGTTGCCTATTGACAACATCCGGTGAAATCTGTACAATTTTTAGTATTCCCTAGACACAATACGTAAATGCCATTAAGAATATCAATACCTCGCCCATAAAAATGGTAATTTTGGCAGTCATACTCATCTCTGAGAGCACCGTGGCGCAGTGGGTAGTGTGTTGGCCTCTGACACCGATGACACGGGATCGAATCCCGACACAGCCATGTCATCGAACGTGTTTTTCACGGTGTTTCTCCTCAGCGGGGTTCTGACAAAACCCCCTGTAGTAAAATTGTCATGAAAAGCTTCTCGAAATTCGCCGTTCGGAACCGGCAATAAACTGTAGGTCCCTTTCACCCATGGGAAAATGAAATCACACACAAGATGGGTGATTGAGAGAAGCTCGACTCAGGTTCTTCATGGACTGTTACGCCAACATACATACATACTCATCTCTAGTCTGCATACACAACTCTCAGCTGAATTTCTTTCCCTAAAGGGCATTAGCATAAAATTCATATCGCAATACTTGAGATATGTACATTCGTCTACATGTCCTCGTATCTGGAAAACAGGTCTATTGTGTGGATCATCTAAGAGATGGGTTCTTGCAGTTATTTGCTTTTACACTCAGTGTAATTAGACGTGTTCATTCACATGTTCTCCTGGCGGTGTTCTTCAGCGGTTACAGAAGGAAGGCAATTTACCTGAAGTTTAACGATTCGTTCAATGTATTTTCACTAAGTAGCTGAAACACGACCAAAGAAGAAGACATTTATGACAATTTTGCATTAGTCAAGCTACAAGTACTCTCTTCTCCTCTTCTTAGTTGTTCAGAGAAAATTGTTAAGGTAACGCAGTCTTTGGCAATGTCGTTGGGCTTTGAGGAGATGCTTAACAGCGGTTCAAATAATATCATTACACCGTGCGATGCGGCAATGCCAAGAAAAAAAGCAATCGGGGAGGTGGTCCATGCTGGAACGACGAAATAAAAACATTAAGAGCAAAGTGCTCAAGGTCCGACGTAAAATCCAAGAGTTGGTCAAGAAGAAGAGTTGGTTTGGCGACCTAACGAAGGCAATCAAAGGTAGCAAGTCAACAAGCTTTAAACGTATTTTCGACGACGCCGACATCCACCCTTGGGACACGGCCTATAGAATGATGATGACCAAATAAAAAGGCTGCAAGTCCCAACCAATAAATGCCCAATCATGTTAGGAACCAATATGGAGCATTTGTTTCCCAAAAGACAAGATACAATGCCCACAATTGTTCTGGAAATAGATGTTGGCAGTATTTCAGCCATCATGCTGAACAAACTACAGAGAGCTCTCGACAGAGTAGGGGAGAGAAAGGCGGAATTCCGAGCAAAACATTGAGCATTTAGACTGCTACCCAAGGGAAACAAACCAGCCAGAGAATATTCCTCATACCATGCGATATGTCTGCTAGATACAATGGGAAAGATTCTGAAGGGGGTATAAGATAGACTATTGCCTGTAGCAGGCGACAAGGGAACCCTCTCAAATCACCAGTATGGATTCAGAAAAGCACACTCTACTGTCCATGCCATCCCAAGAGTAGTCGATATTGCATCTGGAGACATAGCCTTCACTGTTTCTTTGAAGGAGTCAAGGAAGTACTGCGCGGAGGTGACTTCAAAAACGCATTTATTTCTGCCGACTGGACTGAGAAGAATACTGTCCCATCACCTTAAAAATTTAAAATTGAGGTATATCACGGAAGAAGTAACAAAAAATATTACGACATCTCTGCCGGGGTTCTTCAAGGATTGGCGCTGGGTATGATATGCTTGGTATGTATTGATGCTTGACAATAGACTGCGGTGAGTCGGCGCATATGATGGCAAAGTCAGTACTGACGGCCGGAAAAGTTTTGCTGTGTATTTTATGCGATTAGCAGGGAATCATTATCCTCCAGAGAGGCTTGTGTAAAGCGATTGTCACGAAGTCCTAGATTTCGTTATACTTCACCTTATATCAGTCGGAATATAGGCAATTTCGCGTTCGATGTTATTCCTGGAATTTTCCAACCTTATTGCCTTTAGGCATAAACGACCGACTTAATGTAATACCTATAGTCTGACCATTCGATCAGACAACTTCTCCCAAGTCCATCCGATTTCGGCCACAAAGAGCTTAGTTACATAACATGATAAGGAGCCATTTTTTCACTTTATATGAAAATAAGCACATCTGGTGGTCTCTTGGTCCATTAACCGTTAACCAAATCGAATATATTGCGATCGACGTCAGACACTCCTCCAGCATTTTGGATGTCCCAACCTTCAGAAGAGTCAATGTTGACGTACGAATGCAGATATCGCGAACACGCAGAGTCGAGTAAGACAAGCAAAATTTGATGTTGGGAAGCTGCAATCGCAAGAGACCGAGAGGACCTTTTGCCGATCGTGTCTCCCTCAAGCTATTTCAAGAGCCGATGCAAACTACATAAATCATAGAAAAGCAATGGGAACGTTGTCAAAGCACCAGCTGCTTTGCTTCCTATGTTTTAGGTTTCCGGCCACCACCTAGGGGAAACCGTTTGTTTAATGACTAGTCCAGGTAGGTACATGCGGTAAAAACAGAATACATATGTACATGGCCACATTGCATCGACAAGAGTTGCTCGCGAGCTTTACGATCGGAAAGGAAGGAAAGAAAATGCGCTTCCCAAAAGGAAACAGAAGAAGCACGAAAAACGTGTGATCACCAAGATGGAGAGATGTTAGAGTCAGAGTAGTCGATTGAGAGAATATGGAAAAACTACTTATGTATACTGTCAGGCAGAAGGAACCATTCACACTTGATGAAGATGAAAGAGAATTCCGTCCACCCGACTTAGACGAGGTTCTTTGTCTTCTTCTTCTTTGGTGGTGTTACAGCCCATGAAGGACCAGTGCCAAGCTTTTCCCAATCACCCATGTTGTGTGTGATTTATTTATCACACAGGTGAAATGGACATACAGTTTATTGCCGACTCCGAACGGCGAGATTCGAGAAGCTTTTCCATGACAAATATACCATGTGAAGTTTTGCCAGTACCCCGCCAAGGAGGGACGCCGCAAAATAAGCATTCACTGGCGTTGGTGTTATTGGGATCCGAACTAGCTCTTCGTGCGTCGGCGTCCAACGCACTAAGCACTCGCGACATGGCTGTGTAGGAATTCGACCCCGTTTCATCGGAGTCAGAGTCTAACACACTACCTACTGCGCCACGGTGCTCTCAAAATATTTCTCTTAAAATACCTTATTTAGTGTTACAATAATCGCATGGCATTTTTGTTTCTTTAACGTTAGAGCTTCGCTACTTGAGAACCACTCAAATCCAGCTTAAGGATTTCACCACGTTATGAAACTCTCGCCAACAGTTTTTCCACACCTCATAACAATTTTATACAATTCCAAGTACATACATATATTTTACATAATTCATCTCTTCGTGTCATGGAACCAGTGCTCCTCGTATAATTCGCTCTAACGAACATTTGCGGATAGCACATACGTGATCCTTAACACTTAAACTCAACTGAAAAAAACAAGAAAAATCAAATTTACAACACATCACAGGTGCTATTAAGCCACCAAGATATACTTGTAAGCCCCTATGACTCCAGTGCACAACATGTAGAGCAGGAGATTTCCAAGCATGTCACGTGTCTCATCCATCCTATAGCCCACCATATGTATGATATGTGCAACTCTCACAGTGGCTGTCAATCCATAAGTACGAAAATCAATCGGGTAAATAAACCCCGATGAGCATGTTTATCGCTTGTAAAACTCAAAAAATTATCGCGCAACCTCCACTCAGCAGGAGATTATTGCCGGAAGTGCATAAAATCCGTGCCCCAGCTAAATGCACTGACTTTGGATACTACGAATATTGCGATGTGAATGTCGATAGATCTTTCTTCTGTCGGATTACTTTTAGTATTCTACGAGTACTCCTATATCGTGTTTTGAAATAACTGTCGAGTTGAATTTCGAAAAATATTTTGTTGATCATAAATCCGAGAACTATGGCTACATAGGTTGTGGTCGAGACATGCTGAACGTCATTCATACCACCCATCGAATTAGGATTGAGATCACGTAGAAAGGATATAGTAAAAGGAAGAAGGAAACCATTGGATACGAGACTCTGAGTGCAGTTATAGGATGTGTGGAATTCCCATTTGCTCTTGAGCAAGGACACTCTATTACCGAGAGCTAGAATACAATAATTTCTCCCAGACTGTCGAATCCGAGTAATTGAAGCTTACTCGTATGCGGAAACGAGCTCATGTGCGGGTGGGGAGCATTGCAATTGCCCGTTTCTCTGGTATATTTCTATGTCAGTAAGGCACTTGTATGCAATGTCCTTGTTTGGTTAGCATCGTTTAACGTAATCTATTGTGCGCTCGACTTCAATTTATAGTTTCAATTAAGTTTCATAACTTTTATTAAACTGAGGACAGCATGTGTCCTTACTCGTGTTACTACTCGACAATGTGTCCGGGATGTGTGGAATCAAGTGCACATCATTTGTCTGATGATGAAGTAATCAGTTTTGAGCAAACGCTTTTGCTGCTAATGAAAGAGTAATAGGCGTGGGTAATAACGGCATGAAATGAAGGACTAGGTCTGGGCAAAAATTAATTAATTCGAGGAAAGGTTAGGAAACTTGCCACTTAGAGCAGAACTTTGCACTTTTACTCGTACTTATGTACATGCCTTACATCGGAGCGATATGTCACTTAGAGTGACAGCCAACACGAGATTTTTATTTTGTTTAAACTGGTTTGAGGTTCGAGGGTGAATACTGTTTATATTATTTAGAAATCCTCATCTATTAATTAGGATTTTTAGACATCAATTTGATAAGAAAAGAAATGCCCTTCAGTGATACGTCAGCGATTATTTTGTTCTATAACAATACTTCGCATTGATGCGAGCTCTTCGTCGCACTTTCATTGCCAGAGTAAGGCTCCGGCTACGAAGTGAGCAACGAGTCTGGCCATTTACTGAGCGTCATCGCTGAGAGAGTCGTTGCGGAAATGCCATTGTTAAATGCCGTCCATCGTAACTTTTAATTTGAAAGTTGTGTTCATATTTATAGAACTGTTCGATCGAGAAGATGAAGATTTGATACACACCCTATAAATCAAGAAAGGTCAGCTTATGCTGAATTTTATCCCTTATATACAAATCTTCGCAAGTATCCAGACCTATTTGGAAGATGACCTGATTGGGAGTATGTACCAGCTCATCTGTAAGATATGGTCAGAGGAATGCATGCCCGATGAATGGAATCTTAGTATCGTTTTCCCGATCCACAAGAAAGGATACCCCTTTGCCTGCGTCAATTACAGAGGTATAATTCTCCTGAATATCGCTTATAAAGTCTTCTATGCTGCACTGTGTGAACGCCGGAAACCCTTCATTAATAAACTGATTAGTCCATGTCAGTGTAGTTTCAGGCCCGGGAAGTGCACTATCGATCTACTGGCAGATCCAGGAAAAAACCAACGAGTTTCAGACCGACACCCACATTCCTTAAAACCATTTCTTCCTCGTCCAGTAAATCGGTTATAATACCGGAGTAAGAAAACAACATTCCTTGGGCTCTCGCAGATTCCCTTCAGTTGGATATGGAGCAACTGTCTAACTGTCTTTTTTATGACAAAAAACAGTCTCAGATAATCAAACGGAATGGATCTATGTTGACGACCCTATAAGAAAACAAAAAACAAACAAGGATCTTCAGTTCTGTATGTGGAATGTTAGGTCCCTAAACAGACCACGTGCGGCCGAACAACTTGCGGACGCACTAGACCGCTATAAAGCGGACATAACCGCCATCCAGGAAATGCGATGGAATGGACTGGGTAAAAAGCGGATGCTAAACTGCGACATTTACTACGGTGACTGCTATAGGAAGAGAGGACAGAGACTATTTGGATGCGGATTTATTGTTAGAGGTAGACTAAGACATAAAGTCCTAAGTTTCCAGTATGTGAGTGAACTCCTCATAACGATCCGCATCAAGGCAAATTTCTGTAACATGAGCCTCATATGCGTCCATGCCCCCACGGAAGACAAGGATGACTCCATCAAAGATGATTTCTTTGATCTCCTAGACAGAACATATACCAAATGTCCCAGCTATGATACCAAAATCATACTAGGACATTTTAACGCTAAGCTGGGTAAAGAAAGCATCTTTGAATGGGTCATCGGCAAACACAGCCTACATGACACCACATCCGATAACGGACACAGGTCACATCGCGATTGACGTCAGACACTCCTCCACTATTCTTGATGTTCGCACTTTCCGAGGAGCGAACATCGACTCAGACTTGTAGTAGCCAAGATACGTCAACGCATAATACGAACACCGCGGAGTAGAGTTAGCACACCAAGCTATGACGTCGGAAAGTTACTATCGCCGGAGATCGCCAGTGCCTTTGCCAACCGCGTCTCCCTTAAGCTCTCCGATACACCTCAATCCTCCACTCAGCCAGTAGAGCAATAATGGTGCCTGTGCAGACAAGCACTGAAGAGCACAGCAACGGAAGTGCTGGACCTTAAATCTCCACCACTACGAAACACCTGGTTCGATTACGAGTGTAGAAGGATCCATGCGGAAAAGCAGGAGGCATACAAAGCCTCACTACACAAAAAAACAAGAGCGGCTCGTGAGCTCTACGAGCTTAAAAGAAAGCAGGAACATAAGCTTCTCAAGAGAAAAAAGAAAGAGCACGAGAAGCGGGCGATTGAAAACTTGGAGAGGTGCTATTGCAGACACGACGTTCGAAGATTCCATCAACGGATAAAACGAATGTCTCAAGGCTATAAAGCCCGAACGGAGGCCTGTAAGGATGAGAACGGACACCTAGTAGTAGAATCGCCAGTCGATGCTGAGAATTTGGAAAAACCACTTCTGCAGACTGTGTAACGGCGATCACAGCCAACATACCGCCGTCAGGCAGAATGATCCATTTCTTAACGATGAAGATCGCAGAGAATTCTGTCTCCCTGACCTCGACGAATTTGAGATTGCCATGTCGAAACTCAAGTCGAATAAAGCTGCTGGCGCAGATGGACTGTTTGCTGAGCTCTTCAAAGCGGCTGGGGGTGAGCTGGTTAGGAGCATTCACCGGCTCATCTGAAAGATATGGTCAGAGGAAAGCATGCCCGAGAAATGGAGTCTCAGCATTGTTTGCCCGGTCCACCAAAAAGGAGACCCTTTGGACTGCGCCAACTATAGAGGAATAAGTCTGCTTAATGTCGCATACAAGATCTTCGCTGCCGTTTTGAGTGAATACCTGAAGCCATTCGTAAACAAGGTGATAGGTCTTTATCAGTGTGGCTTCAGGCCAGGGAAGTCCACCATCGATCAAATCTTCACACTACGGTAGATCCTGGAGAAAACCAATGAATTTCATTCGACACGTACCATCTATTCGTCGACTTCAAAGCCGCATACGACAGCGTAATTGGAGATGAGCTATATAACGCCATGTTTACTTTTGACATCCATGCTAAGCTCGTCAGAATATGCAGGATGACCCTGGAAAATGCTCGCTGCTCCATCCGAATCGGTGCAGACCTGACCGATAGCTTCGGAGTCAAAAAAGTATTTAGACAGGGCGATGCGCTGTCGTGTGATTCTTTTAACATCATATTAGAAATGATTGTGCAAAAATCACTGGCCAACAGAAGAGGCACAATCTATTTCAAATCCTCGCAACTCCTTGCATACGCCGACGACATTGACATAATAGGTAGATCGCAGCGAGATATCAATGAGGCGTTTGCGAGTATTGAGATGGAGGCGGCAAAAATTGGTTTGGCAGTAAATGAGGGCAAAACTAAATATATGCTGTCATTAAAAAAGGACGCTCACACCGACGTCTCGGCCAGAACGTTTGTATAGGCAGATATAAGTTCGAGGTAGTTAAGGACTTCATATACCGCGGCTCCGCAGTGACTTTGAACAACGACACCAGTTTTGAAATCAAGCGCAGAATTACTCTTGCCAACCGCTGCTTCTTTGGGCTCAAGAGGCAACTGAGAAAGCAGAGCCCTCTCTCGTACGACCAAGTTGACCTTATATAAGACCTTAACTATCCCGGTCCTGTTATACGGCGCAGAAACATGGACTTTATTTACAGCGGAAGAGGAGATCCTTGGTCGTTTCGAGAAAAAGATTCAGCGTGCGATTTTCGGTCCCGTAAACACAGAGGGAGGTTGGAGGAATAGATTCAATCACGAACTGTACGGGTTGTACAGGGACATGAGTCTAGTCAGGCGTCTACGGATCCAACGCCTAAGATGGCTAGGCCATGTAGAGCGAATGGACACCACAGCTCCAGCCACAGCCCGTAGAGTCTTTGAATCAAACCCCGAGGGACGAAGAAATAGAGGACGGCCGCACCTAAAGTGACGCACACAGGTGGAAAGGGACCTCAACCAACTGGGCGTGCGGCATTGGAAAAGACTAGCAAAAGAGCGTGCTAGGTAGAGAGGCATGTTGGTTGAGGCCCAGGTTCACCCCGAACTGTAGCGCCCGTTAAGTAAGTAAGTAAGTCTTTTTTATGAAGCTCACCATTTCGAAAAATTGCTATGAGCAGCTAAAATCAAAATATCCGTGCTTATTTCATTCATTTTTCCAAGTCGTCGCTCAGCGACACACTAAAAAATTAAAACAGATGTGATTGCAGAACGACGTCGCCTGGCAAAATCGCTCGTGGCTCAGGGCCTACGTGGCCACCGCCATACGATTTGATATGTTTTAATATTTTTTTTGTCGCTCAGTCGCTCGTCGCTCTTTGCTCACTGCGTGGCCGTAGCCTGAGGCGTTCAAGTCGAGTGATTGGAACAAGACTATCAACCGCGAAATCTTCAGAGAAAATGCCCTTCCAGTTCTCAATAAAAAGAAGTTGATGAAACTAGAACAAGATTCCAGCAATAGCATTTAGACGATCCACCATAATTTGGCGGTGGCAATAGGTATACCAAATTGACTCTTACTTTCTTACTTAGGTAGCCACTAGAACCAGGGGTGAGCATGGATCTCAACCGATATGCCCCTTCAACCGGAATGATCTTAGTTTCGGTCGTTCGAAGCTGCGTTATTAGATCCGAAGACGTCTGACTAGGTCGATGGCGCTCTACAGCCCATACAGCTTTTCGTTGGATCTTCTGCCCCAATCTCCTTTTATACAAATGGGATTAAACGTAGATTTTTTCTCTCGAAACGACCAGGAGCCTCCTCATCCGTTGTCGTTAAAGACCACGCCTCTGCGCCATAGAGGAGGGGCGGGCTGATTAAGGTTTTGTATGGCGCAACCTTGATATTTCGAGAGAGAGAGCCCTCCTTCTCCATTGCGTCTTTAGCTTGAAGAAATAGCGGTTGGCAGGACTTATTCTGTGCCTAATCTCAACGGTGGTCACTAGTCACTAGTGAACCAAACTAGAAGAAATCCTTGACCCGTAGTGACGTCGGCGTTGAGCATCTTTCTATGATAACAGCATATGTATATTTGGTTTTGCTTTCGCTTACAATCCGACCCACGGCTAAAATTCTTCACTGGCGTCTCACTGTGCTTTCCCAATTACGTAGATGTGATCAGCATATGTATGTAAGCACTTGTGTAGACTTGGAATAGATCGTGCCTCTTGTATTGGTCAGTAATAATGCATCGCCCTGCCTGAACCCTGTTATGACAACAAAGGTTTCGGTTAATTCGGTGTCGACCCTGTAGGAGCAGAAAAAATTCTCCATTGTCATCCTACACTACCTGACGGGATGTCAAAAAGCCATGTCTTTGCATAGCTCGTCCCTATAAATACTGTCATATGTATGTGGCCTTAAAATCGATAGAGAGGTAATGTGTTTTGCTCTGGTGGCATTACAGCCCATGAAGGACCAGAGCCAAAGCTTCTCTCAATCACCCATGTTGTGTGTGAAAGGGATCTACAGTTTAATGCCGATTTCGAACGACGTGAGTCGAGAAGCTTTTTCATGTCAAGTATACTACGGAGCGTAGTATAGTCCCGCCGAGGAGGGACGTCACGAGGTCTTCTCCATGATATGCCGCAATGTGAATATCTAATCTATTGTAGATTTTTCTGGCCTGAAACTTTCAGAATGATTTCAGGCGTTTACACAGCACGGCAAAGAAGACCTTATGGCCGATATTAAGCAGGCTTATTCCCCTATGATTGGCGCAGTTGCTGCTTTAAATAGCTCAGCAGACAGTACATCTGTGCCAGCAGCTTTATTAGACTTTGCTTTAGATATGGCTATCTTGACTTCGTTTAGACCGGGTGGACGAAATTTTCTTTATTCTTCGTCCGAGGTAAACGATGCCGAGGAGAACGAAACGTCGCAGCACATACAGGTACTCTGTAGTACTTTGTGGCAGCACTTTACCACCTCAGCTAACGCACTCCCTAGAGGAAGCTAAAAATTGTAGATTTTTTCACCTAACTTGGCCAGCTAGTGTACGAAAGAAAAAAAAAACGTCGATGATGAAGACCTCACGACTGGATTTAACGAAACCACAATCAATGGTCAATTGTCGCCTTATACCACTCAATCATTTGACCCTGAACAAACAAAGCCCTTCCTCCATTCGTCCATTTGTCATTCTCTAAATATTTTCCGGCCACCGCTCACGAATTCCCTAAATTATCAGATCCTCAGTCAGTCACTGATAGAATAAAGGAACAAAGGAAAAGCAAAATCAATCTTCATTCATCTATTAGCGTTCGATCAAAACAGTGCATGGACAAGCCCGTCTAAATCCTCCATTCGTAAGTTCCACACATCTTCACTGGTCCCCTGCTGGGCATGGCAATATGTGCAACATTCGGCTGATGTACACCTGCTCACCGTTACATCAACGACGATTTGTCATTTTACCTATGACGACTTAACAAATGCTCCTGATTGTGGGGTGGCCATATTTTCTGCATCCGTTGTCGCCATACATACCCATAGATTGGATTACGTTCTCCCTATTTACAACGGCACTGAAAGGAAGCTGTGTTTCTGACGGTTGTGATGGTTCTCTGATGCTGCAACATACCTCTTTTACCTCGCAGCGTTATGCAAGCCTGTTCAACCCAAATGTGCAGTGAAAGTTTAAAACACAATGTGTCCAAGCGAGGTCACAGGGACAGAGGGAAAAAGGGGAAAAAAAAAAGCAGAACGAATCCTGCGAAGGCTAACCGGCTTAGAATATTTAACGTTGCTATGCAAATGCTAAAATGTTGACGAATTGTTTGCACGTCCGAACGACTTCCTTGGGGTGACCGGGTGCACAATGCATAATCGAACAGCGGGACATGAATAATGGGTGACACACGCGGTCTCAATTGCCTTGCTAAAAGCCAGCCCGATAGTGGAGTGCAATTTATGGGATTAGCGTATGTCTAGTGAGAGAGCGCGTAAGTGAAAACGCTTTGGATATAGTGCTTTGGGGGGGCCTTCAGAAAGGGCATTATTTAGATGATATGCATTATTCGGAGAGCTATGGATGCTGGTTGTCGGCAGCGTGTAGTGGATGTGCGACTGATGGGTATTGTTACGATTTGATGACTGTGAATGCATGGAACACGGCCGTCAAGCGTATGGCGGTTATTTCAATTTTATTTTATTTTTCTCTGTGGGTGTTTGTAGGGAAATTAGAGGCTTTTGGCATTCTGTTGTGATGTATCTGTTAATTACTGAAAGTAACAATTTTAATAATTATGTTGCATTGTTGTTCTAACTAGATAAATGGGAGTTTATTCGGTGTGAGTTGTTTCATGCACGTCGCTGTGGATCAGTTGCATGTTTAATTGGATCTGGATATCGGATAGCCAATTTTTCAATCAACATTATTTGCGCCTGTAGCCTCCGGATAATTGGAAAGTTATTAGGTAGCGGAGGAAATGGATTGTTTGAAAAGTGGCTGATGAGCGCGTTTGTAACCACAAGAACATGCTTGATCCCCTGATGGTGTAAAGAGAGCTTATCCTTTGAAACCTTCTGCTTTTGTTAAACAGCACACTCAAGCTCTCTTTATGGCCAGAAGGTAAAAGAAATGGTTAGTTACGAAAGCGATATACACAATCATCACGTTCAAATTTATGTTTAATATTCTACTACTTACATATGTAGGTGGCACCACAGTTCGGGGTGAATCTGGGACTCAACCAACATGCCTTTCCGAATAGCCCTATCTTTTGCTAGCTGTTTTCAGTGTCGCATGCCCAGTTGGTTGAGGCCCCTTTCCACCTCTGTGCGCCACCTTAGATACGGCCGTCCTCTGCAACGTCGTCCCTTGGTGTTGGAGTCGTTTACTGTTCGGGCCGGAACTGTGCTGTCCATTCGCTCTACATGGCCTAACCATCTTATACTTGGCCTATGTCGATGTACAGCCCATACGGTTCTTGGTTGAATCTTCTCCTTCACTCTCCGTCAACGCAAATCGGACCGAAGATTGTACCGTTAAAGTCCAGGCCTCTGCGGGGTAGAGAAGGACCGTGATTATAAAGCGCAACCTTGATCATTCGAGAGGGGGTCCTACTTCTCAAACAGCGGTTAACAAGAGTTATTTCGTATCTAATCTCAGCGCTGGTGTTATTGCTGCTTTTCATTAGTGAGCCAAGATAGACGAATTCTGTGACCACCTCAATTCGTATCTGCCCATAGTGTCGTTCTAGCCAAGACGTCGATGTTGAGCGTCCTTCTTTGATGACAGCATAAACTAGTTTTGCTCTCGTTTACCTTCAGACACACTTTAGCCGCTTTTGCTTCAATGCCCACAAGCTTCATTCCCAATACCGTCAATGTCATCAGCGTATGCGAGCAATTGTGCAGACTTGAAAGACATCGTACCTCTTGATTTGGTCAGTAATATGTAATGCGCTGCCCTGCCTGAATCCTTTTTTGACGTCAAAGGTCTCGGTTAATTCGGCGTTGACCCTGGTCGAGCAACGAAAATTCTCCATTGTCATCCTACACAACCTGACGCTTACGCAGGGAAGATCTTATAGCTGATGTTAAGATGGCTTATTCCTGTATGATTGGCGTAATTATACGGATCTTCTTTCTTATGTACAGGGCAACCGATGCTAAGACTCCATCTATCGGGCATGCTTTCTCCCGACCATATTACCCAGATTAGTTGATGCATGCTCCCAACCAAATCATCTCCAATTGCTTTCAATAGCTCAACAGGCAGGCTGGTTGGACGGTCATCCTCGTCCAGTGTGAATAGTTCATTTTAGGCGTTATAGAGCTCGCAGAAATAGTCTTTCTATATTGTCAGCATCGACTGTGAGCCAACTATTAAATGTAGCACATGTTCCTCCCGTCCTTTCCACTCGTCGAGTTCACGAACCGCTCTCGTTTGTCGATGCAATCTGGCCATGTATGCATTCTGTTTTTCTGCATATACCTGTCTGCACTCGTCATCAAACCGAGGGCTTCTCTTAGGTGGTGGCAGAGACATGATCGACGAAGGTCCTGACGGCCTCTTTCGAATAAATCTTCCCGACGTCAATTGTTACTGGTCCTACTCGACTCGGCAGTGTTCGCGATATCCGTATTCGTACCTTGGTTGCAACGAGGTAATCGGATCATTACTATCATCATCAGCATCAACATTTGCTCCTCGGCAAAATGCTGGTGGAGTGTCTGGCGTCGATCACATTATGATCGATTTGATTAACAAATCATTGATCAAGAGACCGCCAGGTCCCCTTATGGATATTGAGATGTGGGAATCGTGTGCTGGCTACTAAGAGATAACGTCCCGTCAGAAAGTCTATCAGCCTGAATCCCTTTTCGGACGTGGTGTCGTGTACGCTGTGCTTTGCTTCGCCTCGTTCAAAGATATCCTTTTTGCCCAGCTTCACGTTGAAATCTACTAGAACAGTCTTGGTGTCATAGCTGGGACATTGAGCGTATGTTCTATCAACGAGGTCATAGAAGCCATCTTTGACCCTGTCTCTTCTGTGGGGGCGTGAACGCATATTAAACTGATGTTTCCGAACATAGCTTTGACGTGGATTTTTATGAGGCGTTCGCTCACATGCCGGAAGCTTAGGATTTCTTACCTAAGTCCACCTAGAACAAATAGGCGTTATTTGTTCTCCTTCTAGCAGTTTCCGTGTCGCGGTTGTCACAGGTTTGATACTCTTTTTACCCGGTCCATCCCATCTCATTGCTTGGGTTGCAGTAATGTCTGCTTTATGGCATCTTAGGGATTGTTCGGCCGAACCTGGTCTGTTAAGAGACCTAACATTCCAGAACATTGCAGAACCGATACTCCTATCCTTTTATACGTTTGCGGTTGTCTCTGAGGGATGATGATTTAATATTCACAGGAACAAAAACGTCATATCCGGTTTCTTCTTAGGTGATGCTTAATCCAGGGTGAATCAAGGCATCAGATAAAATGCCTCACCAGAGAGGCCGATGTTTCTGCGCCATCGGGCATAAACCTTAGTTTTCGGAGAGGACTCTACTACTCAAAGAAGCAACAATTGGCAAGACAAATTTTCTGCACTGGTGTCGTTGGTGCATATTACCCTGGATCCAAGATAGACGAAATCCTCGACATCATTTTGACCTCATTTATTGCCCGCTTCAAGATTTGCAAATGCTTCCTAGACAATTCGTTGTGATCTCCTAATATTATCAAAGTCATCCGCGTTTCTTGCATTGGCCAGCCCCTCCATGCGGGGTCACCTTTCTTGTGGATCGGACTAAAGATACTGAAATTCCATTTCTCTGATCGTAATGAGTGAGCTCTTGCAAGCTTCCTCCTAGGTCTTCTCCAGCTACACGAAAAAGCTCAGCAGACAGACTGTGTCCCCAATAGGATTTTTAGTTCAGTTCAGGGGGACGTCATGAATTGATAATTCTGATGAATGCGGGGAGCGGCTCCCGTTTTCTGATGCAACACAATCTATGCATTTATTCTCCTATATTCATAGTCAAATCAGACGTTCCTTTAAGGTAACACTTTAAAACCAACACATCGAAGACGGCATTGTGGCATTGGTTTATTGGATCGTGGTAAAGGAGTTTCAGAGAGCTTGTGGGAGACACGAGTGCCGATCTCTAGCAATAGCAGTTTTTCGACGTCACACATTGATGGTTTGGCTCGAATCTATTGTGTTCGGGATATTCTTAGTTCAACGATCCGACTCAATGTCGGAGATATTCGCAATTAAAGAATCTACGGACCTGATTCTTAGAAAAAGCCTCTCAGGAAAAAGAACCAACTTCTATGTTGACAGTCAGGCAGCCATCAAGGCTCTGCAGGCATAGGATTCAAGCTTGTAAAACTCTGCAAAGAGAGATTAGAGGAGATATCCGGTGTCAATAAGGTGACCTGCTGCTGGGTACCAGTTCATACGAATAACTCCGGGAACGGGACCGAGGACGAACTAGACGAACTAGCTAGATTAGGATCAGGCGCAAACTTCACCTGAATCACAACTGAGACTAAAACGTCGCTCAGCACACTTTTCAGAGATATAGAGGCAGAGCTAATGGTGAAAGCCAATAAACGTAGTAACCATGTATCCATTAGATGCATGCGCAAGGGCAACATCAACAAAGCCTGTCTATGATAAGAAAAAGGCAGAAAGTCCACAGTCGGTGCCATCACTGGGCACTGCATGACTTCTGCAGAAGCTGCAGGGACGAGGAGGAAATCGAATCCATTCGTCACTAGCCCAAAGAAAGAACGTTTTCCTTGGAATTCATTTGCTTTCGGGACTAGAAGAGGTAGGAAACATTGAGCTGAAGAGATTGCTGGGGTTTCTATCTGCATATGGGTGGTTCAGCTCAACGGGTAACATTTAAGTTTGTTCAGGTTAAACTTTAAGTAGGCACATTTGACTCCTTGTAGTCTAAGTGAGCCTTGGCCTTTTGTCAACAGAGCATCCATTCACCTAACCTAACCCAACCTATGTATATCAGCAAGCCAGGCATCTACATACATATCTGATACTCTATTAACCTGGACTGTGTTGAGTGAGTAGGCTGTACATGCCTGGACGATTTAGACGACACCCTAAAGCAGCACGCACATAAACCCTAACTCTCTACTTCTTTCTCCGGTTGAATTCTAATCGAAACAACCAAAGTATCAAGCGCTGTTGCGTAGAAGACAGAGTGTTCAACTCTTTTAAAAAAAAAATAAAAAATTAACCTGATTTTTGAACGATGTTGCTAGGGGACAACTAGCATTTAATACATTTTTTTTTTCAAACCCTGCTCCTGTCATCTGCGTTTGGAAAAACTATCTTATTGCTATCTTGTTGCTACGTACCCGTATGTACAGTTTGTCAAGAAAATGTTTGCAAAACGTAAATATAGAAAAAAACTGATTTAAAAGCATATATTTACTAAGAAGACAGCAAATGAGCTATTTTTTTTTTTTTTATAACTAATCCATTTCCATATAAACTCTTTGCCGTAATGTAGAAAAAAAAGAGGCAAATCTAACCCAAAAACCAACAGAAATTTAACAAAACATAGGTATCCAGTGTTGTTTTTTCACTGTAAAATAATTCTTTGCAAAAGTGCATAGAATTCGAGAAGTTTTTTTAATAACACACATTAGCTGTAATTTCATTGCGTTTTGGAGTTGTGTGTCAGTTTGTTAGTCATTAACGATTTCATAGTGTCCAGAAAATTTAAAAAAAGTAATCTTGAATATTCTGCTATCCGCTGGAGCACTCAGACGCAAACACTGGTCCATTGTACTTAAATCTTGATTATGCCAGGCAAACGGTTAAGTGATGATGTAATACAGTTGGTGTATTATAACTACCACAAAGGAAAATCCGCTAGGGAATTGGGTGAAATGTTTTGTATAAAATTGAGAACTGTGTACAACGTTATAAGCCGTGCTGAAAAAGAAGGCAGACTAGATCTGAACCAGTCAACAGGCAGGCCAAAAAAACTAACAAGCAGGGACGAAAGAAAAACGAAAAGACGTATTGAAAAAAACCTCATACCAGCATCAGAATATTAGCCACGGACTTAAGAAATGGTTACGGAGTTCAAGTGTCTCATGAGACAGTTAGAAAAACTATACTCAAGCCCAAGTACACATCAAAAGTTGATAGAAAAAAACCATTACTCTCACCGTTGAATATTTGCAGAAGCGTCAATTTTGCAACAAAGCACATTTGTCTTCCGGTAGAGTATTGGAACGATGTTGTGTTTTGTGACGAGTCTAGTATAAAGCTGTACTACCATGCAGGACCACCGAGAGTATGGCGAAAACCGCTTACAGCCCTCGACAACAAGAATATCATTCCAACAGTAAGATTCGGGAAATTGTCAGTGATGATATGGGGCTGCTTCTCAAGCAAAGGTTTTGGTGAGTTAAAAATGATTGATGATATAATGACAAAGGAAATTTATTTGGATATTTTAAGACAAAATTTGAAAAGAAGTGTTCAGAAATTCGGCTTTGTGGACCCAGAAAACGAAAACAAATTACTTTATAAATTGTACCAGGACGACGATCCAAAGCATAAATCATATTTGTGCAGGGAGTGGTTGCTTTATAATTGCCAAAAAGCAATTGACACCCCTGCGCAAAGCCCCGATCTGAACCCTATTGAGAATAAGAAGAAAGAAGGTGGCAAAAAGAAGTCCGAAATCGAAAAATGATTCAACTAAGTTTATCAACGAAGAATGGCTTAAGAATCCCGATGAATATGACCTTTAGAAGCTCATTCAATCAATGCAGGGTAGATTACGGGCTGTCTCTAAAGCTAATGGTGGTCATACCAAGTATTAAAAATAAGAAAATTGGTTCTTTTGCTTGTAATTTTAATTAATTTGGTCGGCAAACAGCATTTTGCAAAGAATTGTTTGACAGTAAATAAACTGATATTGATCAATTTTTGTTAAATTTCTCAAGTGTTTGGTTGATTGTGTTTTTTTCTTTTTGTATATTACGGTAGCCAGTTAATACGAAAATGGAATTATGAAGGTTTTAAAGAAAATCTTATTTTACTTAGTAAATATATGCTTTTAACATTATTTGCTTTTCATTTCTACGTTTTGCAAACATTTCCTTGACAAACTGTATCTGTCGTTTTGAAATCTTCTGACATAACATGCAGCAAGAACATTCCTCACATTTCGGCCGCACGCAAATTTATTGTCGCAACCATTCCAACGCTTGTCGCGGCTTACGCACACAGAATAAATTCCATTAGAGGCGTCTGCCGTACGTCATGTGTCAGTTTCCTCTCCAACGAATCATTCATGCTCTCTTGCCCGGCATCACTGATTTATTTCTTTGCCTCCATATGTTCAAATATCGCTTTACTGTTGCTGTCGTATCCACTCGCAGCTATAATTTGCATTAATCACATTACTCATCCTTCAGATACTTTTCAATTATCATGTTAAATAAGATACGCAGGGGCACAGTCCCATAAATCGATGCAATTAAAGTTGTCAAAACAAGATTGGTTCGTAAGTAATCTCTGTGGTATTTTATATCTTTCAGTTGTTCTTTATTTTTGTATCTTTATTACGAACTTGTTTCTGAACTTCTCATTGTTCAAATAAAATGCGTTCCCAATGGGCGCACACTAAATGCGTGTTTCATGAAACAAGCAGTTAGTTTGAGATACAAATGAGTACAATTAACAACCATTAGTAGTACACTCGTTCTTGGAACGTTCAAACTCAAACCCATAATGTGCGTTCAGCACACAAGAACAAAAATACCCATTTACCCGTGCACTTAATTTGCAAATTCACCGCCCACCACTTTAAGGGCCAATTGTCCTTTCCGCGTCCTTGTCTTTCGGTGCTCCCACTCGACCAAATCAAATGACGTCTGTCCGCGTCGGAGAGCTCTGGAACTGGAACTTGTGAACTGAAACAAATGCTAATGGTACGCTGTCGTGTTTCAAATGTTTTTGCCTTTTCACCAAGAGAACAACAAATCCTTGAGCGTACAGTCAAGAATGTAGAGTACAATGTTTTTGCGAAGTGAAATTCAATTACTTCAAGTAACTACACGAAATTATACATTGCGCGTATCCCTTACAGTTATTTTAAGTAATTTCGAGCACATAAATACGGAAGAATTTGTTAGCCAGGAATTCGCTTATATTTACGAGAATATTATGCAAATACTCTTCACTGGCTTACTCACGAGTATAATGGCAGATGGTTTTGTTTTTTTTTTTTTTTTTTTTTTTTTTTTCATTTTGGGACTATCTGTCTTTACCATCCTTTTCTGTTTGCCTGTCTCATGTCCTTTGTTCCACTCACCTGAGGGGATCAATTGGAGCTGGAGAAAAATTAGATTTTCTCCAAACGTCCGGAAAAATGTAATTGTTTTTCCGCGATCTACTCGGTGGATTAATTGAAACGGAACAGAAAATCAAATGAAAATACAGTCGGGAATGTTAAAACCTAAATAATATTCGACCTATCAGCAGCAAGGATAATAACAGGAAGCAGAGCAACACAAACTTTATCAGTAACAACAAGCAACTTCGTTAGGAGAATAAGCAAGGCAACACGTATGGTTGATGCCTAGAGCGGATGTTTAAAACACGTACTGTGTATGATATGGTACTGAGTCCAGAAAAACATGTGAATTTCCTTGCGGTTGTCCTAATTCTACTGCATGTTTGTCCTGAAGCGGTTAAAATTGTTACGTAATGTTAGGACAGAGCCAAGTTGACTTTTCCAATTTTCAGTTCCCATACAACAGCTAGTAGAAAACCTTAAAAAGGACATATTACTCGTATGTCTATAAATTCTATAAAGTAAAGATAGCTTTAGACAAAATATCCTGAATGATGGAACTAGTAATCCAGTAAGGACAGTAGGATCGATTCGTATGAACCGTGCATTCATACCCATTTTATGGCTATAAACGGTCTTATATAGTAAAAGGCAGCATATGCAGTGGTGATCTTTTATTAAGTAAAATTTTTAAAAGGTTTTACGGATAGAACCAAGGAAAAAATTTTGTGTCTAGCGATAACACGAGGTGTGACAATTAAGTTCCGGAAATTAAGCCATTACTTGGCAACTAGCAACACTGCGTCGTTTGTCAACATCTGCCTAGACAAAGGGACCCTTTCTTTCAGTTTTCACTCAAGGTTTATTTGTGTGTTGTGCGTCTCTTTCGAAAAAAAAATCTTTTTATTGCCGTGGTAAAAATGTAGGTAAATCTGATAAAAAAAAAAACCATCGAAAATCGTCTAAAAATTGTAGGTGGTGTACAGAAAGGAGTTTATGGAGACGCATGTTTGAATGAGCGGTTCAAGGTGAGCGAAAGCCTGTAGGAATGAATACGGGTAACTAGTAGTAGAGTCAAATTCGATACTGGGAATGTGAAAGGAACACTTCTATAGACTGTTTAACGGCGATAACGATCTAAGCTGATAATTTCGAAGCTTAAGACTAATAAAGCTGCGGGCGCAAAGGCCTGTCCTCCGAGCTATTTAAAGCGGCTGGAGATGAGCTAGTAGGCGCATGCAGAGGAAAGCATGCCCGATGAATGGAATCTTATTATCGCTTGCTCGATCCACAAGAAAAGAGACACCTGTGAACGCCTGAAACCCTTTGTGGATAATCTGATAGGTTCGTATCAGTGTGGTTTCAGGCCAAGTAAAATATACCAAATATTCACACTGCGGCAGATCTTGGAGAAGAACCAACAATATCAAATCGACACCCATCACCTTTTCGGCAATTTCAAAGACGCGTATGACAGTGTATGTGTATGAGGCAAACATGTTCGAAGAGGTTTTTACACTTTCCGAGCACATCAGGTCACGATTTTTACTTTTCAACTTTAATAGATAGTGCGACGGGCAGGCGTCAACAGGGAAGGCACTATCTTTTACAAGTCCATCCAGCTGCTAGGATACGCGGATGATATCGACATCATCGCGTGTTCTCGCCGTGGCATTGTGGAAGCATTCACGGCGATTGAAGAACAGGCGAAACGAATTGGCCTTAAGATCAATGAGGACAAAACGAAATACATGCTGTCAAGCAAAAACCAATCCGTCGCTCACCACCTGGGACAAAACATAACAATTGACAGCTACAATTTCGAGGTAGTTAAGGAGTTTGTCTACCTCGGGGCAAACGTAAATTCCACAAATGACACCACAGTGGAGATCCGGCGCAGAATCGCCCTTGGCAACCGCTGCTACTTCGGCTTGTCCAAACAACTGGGGTCAAAACTCCTCACTCGAAAGACCAAAGTCATGCTTTACAAAACGCTCATTCTGCCAGTCTTGCTGTATGGAGCCGAAAGCTGGACGATAAGCAGGACAGCGGAGCTGATTTTGGGTTCTTTCGAAAGAAAAATTCTGCGCCGGATATTTGGTCCTGCCTGTGAGGAAGGTGAATGGAGAAGAAGACACAACCGCGAACTCTACGAGCTGTACCAAGATGTGGATGTAGTCCGGAAAGCAAGGACCCGTCGACTACACTGGCTCGGCCACATCGAGCGCATGGACATCAACGCTCCAGCTAAGAGGGTCTTCGACTCCGAGCCTCCTGGTTCGAGAAGAAGAGGTAGACCGAACCTCCGGTATAAAGACCAAGTAATCGCGGATGTAAGACATCTTGGTCTTGACAACTGGAAGCAGCGTGCCCGGGACCGTCAAGGATGGAAGGCAGCTATAGCTCAGGCTCAGATCCTCCATGGATCGCAGGCCTGATAAGTAAGTAAGTAAGTAAGTATGACAGTGTGCATAGAGACGAGGCATATGCAACCATATCGAGTTTTAACATCCCTGCCAAACTCGTAAGATTATCCAGGATGACAATGGGGAATTCTCGCTGTTTCGTTAAGGTCGGTAACGTATTTATCGAGAGCTTTGATGTTAAAAAAGGATTTAGACAGGGTGATGGCTGCCATGTAATTTTTTTAATTTTTCAACATCGTACTTGAAAATATCATACGAGACCCACTGTCCAACCCATGAGGTACGATCTATTTCGAGTCTGCGCAACTGTTCGCGTACGCGGAGATATTGACTTAATTGGACAAACACAGCGTGACGTCAATGTAGCAGAAGCGGCTAAAATGGGTCTTTTGGTTAACTAGGGTAAAACGACGTAAAACCGACGCCTCGGTCAGAATGTTACAATTGGAAGATTTGGTCAAGGACTTCGTTTACCTTGGAGCACTAGTGACCAACGACAACAACGCCGGCGCTGAGATCAAACGCAGAATTATTCTTGCCAACCGCTGCTTCTGTGGGCTCAAGACGCAACTGAGATGTAGAGCCCTTTCTCGAAAGACCAAGGTTGCGCTATGGGAAACCCTTATCATACCAGTCCTCCTCTATGGCGCAAAGGCTTAGACTTTTATGAAAGCGGAAAATTCTGCCCACGTTTGTATAAACGGAGAGCCACACCTCGTACTATCCACCAAGTTCACGCCGCATATTTGATGGTTATATTCGGCTATTATGAACGGTTGGTTCTTAAATTGTTCATGATGAGTTCCCTCAGGGTGAATATCTAAAGTCCTTCTAGTCCTTCAAGGCGATTTTAGGTCGCTCAGTGAAAATGTGTGTTCGCAGTCTCTTCAGGACGCCAATGTTCAACCTTATATGGAAACTAAAGAGCCCTTTCTAAACAAATCTTGACGAAGGACGCAGTTGTGTCAGTTTCTGGGTTATGACTAAATTCACGGAATTGCTAAACCTCGTATGTTCCAAGTTCTATCGCGTGTAGGATTTACTATATTTCATCAGTAAAGAAACACGAAAAATTGTTGAAATTGTTCGTTGTGGAATATTTTGCAAAATATGTACAATTATTACACAGTGAAATGGAGTATATTGCGATGACGCAGGACAGTGAAAGGAAAAGTTAGGACAAATCAAGGTATCCGCATATGTTAAAATCTGCCAAACATCACACATTAGAGGACGTAATCATCTCTTTAGGCAGTGGATTGCAGACACAATTTTCTTCGTTTTTTTTTAGGGTTAAAGGGGTAACTCTTCTTTCTATTTGTTTCGGTTATTCCTGGATCTATGTTTCATCAGTGGTTATGAACCCACTCTAAAACACTCCGAAAAGACAATACTCATATTTTTCGTTAAAGAAAAGCTCACATGTCATGAGAGAGAAAAACCAAAATAGATTTTAAATACTACTACTTATAAAGCCCGACGTCAGCACTACGAGGAACTTATCCAATGTGTCCTTGCTCTTCTTCTTTTGGTGGCGTTACAGCCCATGAACGACCAGAGCCAAGCTTCTCTCAATCACCCATGTTGTGTGTGATTTATTTTTCACACAGGTGAAAGGGACCTACAGTTTTAATGCCGATTCCGAACGGCGTGAGTCGAGAAGCTTTTTCATGGCAAGATTACTACGGGGGGTATTGCCAGTACTCCGCCGAGGAGGAACGTCGCGAAATAAACATTCGATGGCGTTGGTGTTTTCGGGATCCGAACTCGCTCATCGTGCGCCAGAGTCCAACACACTAACCACTGCGCCACGGCGCCCTCCAATGTGTCCTAGTCCCTCAAAAACAAATCACCTAAGATGTTTTTAATCGTCCAACAGTATAGCGCTTAATTTGCGTCGTGATTTATGTCAGAAGAAAACAATTTAAAATCCTCCAGCATACACTCATGAACTCGTACGTTTCTAGTGCTTTCTACGACAGCTAATTGCCTTGGTCAGCACCTATGTATGCTACGTTTCGACAAACTCTCTTATGGTCTCCATACCAAGTGTGCTTTAGGGGATTCAAAGACTTCCCGAGTTGGCAGGTATTTCACCTTAAAGCACAAAATACCAAATGTGGGATTAAAGAAAGAAAGTACAGTCACGTATCTGACCTAATCCTCTAACCTTCAACCACGTGTATGTATGATGTACATATGTATGTAGATATATACCTCCATAACGTAGAAGCTTATTGAACATACAGGCATGTTCGAACGGATGAGCGGTAAGCATTTGCGTCAAAACAAAGCATAAAAGTCAGAGATTTGGATGCAAGATGGAAAATTTATGTTAACACAGCAATATCCGGGCGCTAGTTCAGTATATGCTTCTAGTAAAGGAGTATGAACGAAGGAATAAGTGTTTATTTTTCCACCAAATGAACATGGAACATCGAGTAACTCTACCATCCTGTGGCATGTAGTAGTGAATGAAGTATGGGCATGGACGAATGTGAATGACGGTTACACTACCCTAGAGACGATACCATTAATCCTTCTTCAAAGTCACATTGTGCTCCGTGGTGTGTAATAAAAGAGAATGTAGCACTTTGGCTCCTACCTGGGACGTACACACATATGTACGTGTTTCTCCACACCACACTCATATACGAAGCGAAAACATTGAAAAATCGCCAAGTAAGCAATTCAAGAAATACAGGAAGCTTGCTCGCCATTCTCACGTCTACAGGAATTGAAGGATGTACGGGTATAGTAGGAAAAATAACAGTTCGACATCCACCAAACCACCGGGGACAATTTTTTTTTACATCAAGGATTAAATCAATGTGCGTACCACTTGACAATGTATTCAGGTGAGCCAACAGCACGGTGTAGATTAATTATGTCGTCGTTATGAATAGGTCACGTTCCGTGCGCGATTGATTTTGCTGGCGAAGTGATAACGAATTCATTTCGAATATCTTCACGCTCTTCACTCAAATACTCAAGATGCTCAGTTAGTGTTATTGTGATTGAATTATAGGTCAAGCAGTGTTGCATGCCCTTTTGGACAATGTCATCATCGTCGATTGGTTCTGAAATCTAATTACTGCGAACCCTTATCTATAGGGTGTTTCTCGCAGTAAACAAGAGTCTGTCGATCCTTCACTTATTAAGGAGACAGTATTGATTGGGCTGAAGTGGATAAATTATTAAGGAGCTCCAAGAAACTGAAATTGACATCGACCCCATCACTTGGCGCCGTCGTTTGTCACCCAATCGATATGACGCGCCAACCCTCTTGTTCATTTCGGTCTGTTTCGGGGTATGTAAATGTGAATGGCATCCACAATATACCCAGAACCCATTGAACGGCGCTACATGTCATGTATGTAATTGTGCTTCGATACCATGCTGTTAATTGTGAGCGGCTAGTTGGTCGGTACTATCCATCCGCTTTGGTATCTATATTGTTCGATATTGTTTCGAAGGCAGTAGTGGTCACTTTAATAGGCATTTATATTAACTAGGGGCGTAGTCAGTTGTTTTGTTTTACCGCCCAGCCTTACGGCTTCATTATGGTGAACGAGGATGGTGAATTTCAATTAGCAGCCATGTATCTAGCTAATTATTCACTGGTCTAGACGTCGCTGGAAAATATTTTTTTATGCAAATACGGAAGCGTCCTGTGTTTTGCGAATATTTTTTTTTACGATTTTTTGTGGTCACCATGGAATTTAGACGTCAATGTCCTGGCGCAATTCTGTGGCCAGTTGTCGTAAGGTGAAGTCCTTGACCATGTTCTACTACCTACTGACACGAATAATACTTCAATAGATGAATTGGCAATTTATTTTGCATTTTTTTAGCTATAAATTTGGGGTGTGAATTGGCGTGCTGTAGAAATGCGTGCAAAGAGCTGTAACTGGCCGCATATTTAAGGCTAAAATTCCCATGCTGCTAGTTTTTACAGCTCTAATTACAATTTAGAAAGAGTGTAAATCAGTGTTGTTGTTAATGAACAAGGAAATACCTCCACATGCTAGTATGGTCATGCATGACAAGTGAAATGATTTTCCTGCGAATAAGCAGTAACATTCACTTTTAATGCTTCCAACCGTCATCATAAACATGCTTCTTACATTGCTGCGCCCAATTTTTCAGGGAAAATGGCGCATAATAAACAAAAACCATTTTTTTTGGATCTTACCTTTTCCTTAATTGAAATAACTTTGTCCGAGTACCATTTTTGCCTAAATATGAAAGCATGAAGGTTGACAGCTAAGCCTCTGTCTACAAACTTCAACCTTAACTCCTCGCGTCGCAGTGGGTCCTGGATTTTCATTAAAATGCACACCATGAGGAAGTCGTTGCTAGTTAGAATGGCATTGACAAAAAAAGTGGAACACGGAGAAACAAGTAAGCAAGTCATTCACTACTTTTTGATGTACAGAAGCCCATTCGTGAACAGCAATTCAATTTGGGATGAGTTTGATGCGCTGTCCGCCTACATTTTATATCCACATGTTGAAATCGCGATCGCGGACGATTTCAATATGCAAACTTCTAAGTGGCTTCGACATTTTGGACAGACAACCCCCGAAGGAAAGTATGTTGAGATCTCCGGTGAGACAAACAATTTATTTTAGTTAACAAAAGAGCCGAACTGCCGGCGCTGCAGTTAATGAAGAACCTGGGTCTCCTGACACGGTCTTTCGCCAGCAGTCTTCAGTGCCGGACGCCTAGTTGGTTGATATCCTCGTCCACTTGCGCGCGTTACGTTAAATTTGGCCGTTCTCGACCGCATCGCCCCTCAGGATTGGATTCAAGGACCTTCTGCTTCGGAGCTGTGGTTTTCATGCGCTCTACATGACTTAGCCGCTTAGGCTCAAAATGACCGATGTTCTCCTCTGCCACTCTCGATAAGGTGCATGTCTGTGCGCAGGATCGGGATGCTAAGGGTTTTGTATATGGTCCCCTTTGTTTTCCGAGAGGGCTCTACTTTTCAATTGCCTCCCTAGCCCAAAGAAACAGCGGTTGGCGAGAGTTTTTGTGCATTTGATTTCGAGACTGATGTCATTGCTGCATGTCACTGCGGAGCCTAAGTAGATGAAGTTCTTGACTATCTCGCAATTATGCCTGCAAATATGTGCGCCTCGGTCAAAATGCCCGTGGTTCGTGTCCTTTTTCGACGAGAGCATTTATTTCGTCTTGCCCTCATTTACGGCCAGTCCCATTTTAGCCGCTTCCGCCTCAATGCTCGTAAAGACATCAGACACATCTCGCTGAGCTTGTCCAATTATGTCAATGTCATTGGCATATACGAGCAGTTGTACAAATTTGAAAAAATCATGCCCCTCGTATTGACCAGTGAGTTTTGCACGATCCTTTTAAGGACGATGTTGAAAAAGTCACATGATAAAGTGTCGCCATGTCAAAAACCTGTTTTGACCTTAAAGGTATCGGTTAAGTTGCTTCCAACCCTGTTAGAGCACGGATAATTCTCTAATGTCAAACAATCTGACGAGTACGGCAGGGATGTCAGACATTCCGCTGTATAGCTCGTCTCTATGTACGCTTAGTATGTAGCCTCAAAGTCGATAGACAGATGGTGGGTGTCGATCTGGAACTTGTTGGTTTTTCCCAGGATCTGTCGCAGTGTGCATATTTGATCGATAGTGGACTTCCCGGTCCTGAAACCACACTAATATGGACCAATCAGTTTATTAAGGAACGGTTTCAGGCATTCACACAGCGCAGCAGAGTGATCCCTCCACTAACACTCCGGACTCCCCAATCTGATAAATACACTATCGACGTACTATAACTACTGAGCTCACCCGACCACTGTGGCATATTAGCAAATTTGTCATTAGCAACATAGATTTAAAAAAAAGACATCCAAAAGGAAGTTTCCAATGGGGGTGACTTTAGAAACTTTTTTATGAGCTCTAACTAGTCGTTATGTTTTCTCGAAAACAACGTGGATCCCACTGCAAATATGATCACAAGTAACATTCTTCTTAGCATGGGAAACTTTATTTCTTACAGAGTAAAGAGTACCAAACCGAAGGAGAATGGGGGGTACGACTTGAACTGTAAAGAGGCGATCAGGGTGATCAAAAACTTAGACAAAAAATACTGTAATGTACAACGAACTCGACCTCACCGAGAAGTGAAATCGTTCGTTCCGCAAGGCGGGTGAGAGCAAAATAGTTGCACTTGATACTTCGAAAGCATTTGACAGAGTTTGACATGAAGTTCTATTGTGGAAAATGTGTACATTCAAGATCGACGACTCCCTTCTTCTATGTATTACACGCTACTTCTCGAATCGCTAAATTCAAATTGTCTTCGTCGGATACAAGTCTCATACTCACTTTGCAAATGTTGGTATTCCCCAGGGCTCCACTTTGTGTCCGACACTCTTTCTCATTTTTATAAATTATCCCTTATCTCTTACTTCTAATCCAATTCACTCCTTCGCTGACTACAATACCCCAGTAAGTTGTAGATAGTGAGCGGTAGCGTATGTATGTTACGCTCATTAAATTCCGATATCGACACCATCATCTAATGGGGTAAAAACAAGAGAGTGGAATTGGAAGCATCCAAAACGCAATGCTGTATTCTGTCGCTAATAGTGACCCAATTCTATTATCCATGAATGGCACTTGTATCTCTAAAACCGACAAGCTTTCTATCCTACGTATGTGCATCAGTGACAACCTTTGTTGGGACGACCACATATTTAGTGGGTGCTGTGTAGTATACTTGCATTGAAAAAGCTTCTCGACTTACGCCGGTCGTAATCGGCATTAAACTGTAGGTCCTTTCACTAATGGGAAAAATAAATCACACACAACATGGGTGATTGAGAGAAGCTTGGCTCTGGTCCTTCATGGGATGTAACGCCACCAAAAGAAGAAGAAAGAAGACCGCGAAATGCCTAGGTTCAACATTCATATCTGGTCTGGCACTTCTAAGACCTCACTGCACTTACTGAACAGAATACAAAATCGCGCAGTAAAACTCATAGGAGATTACAGCGTTACAGGAATATCTCATGCCTTTCATTGTTTTATCGTTCTCTGATGAAATAGTTAATTGTATTCCGCTCCTCAAAACTTCTCCCGCGATACATGACTCTGCCGGAATGCTCACGAATTCACTTTGAAGCCCGTTTTAGATCGTTCTGTCAAATGCAGAGATTCATTCTTCAACCTAGCGACCCAAATGTGGAACGCGCTACCTCGTTCGGTCTTCTCCCCTCAATTCAAAATGCAGCTACTTAAGAGCAATGTCAATAGGCACCTCCTCTCCTGTTGATACAAAGTGGAGGAGCAAATTTAATTACGAATTATACGGGCTGGGCTGGGGTCCACGGATCTAACCAAATCTCGACTAAAAGACGTTCGTTTTAGTGAGCTTCGATAGGGTAAAGCTCAACCGTTCAATCGTCTAGTTCCATTCAGAATAATTGAACGTAACGATACTAAAAACCAAAAACCACCTGTCTGCCATCCCAATGACAATCGCTTTTATAGCATTGGGCTGGGCAGTGGTCCACGGATCTAAACAAATCTTGGCTAAGAGACTTTCGTTTTAGGGAGCTTCGATAGGGTAAAGCTCAACCCTTCAAACGTCCAGTTCCATTCGAAATAATTGAACGTAACGATACTAAAAATCAAAAACCACCTGGCTGCCATTCCAATGACAATCGCTTTTATAGCATCGGGCTGGGTAGTGATCCATGGATCTAACCAAATCTAGGCTAAAAGACTTTCGTTTTAGTGAGCTTCGATAGGGTAAGGCTCAACCCTTCAAACGTCCAGTTCCATTCGAAATAATTGAACGTAACGATACTAAAAATCAAAAACCACCTGTCTGCCATCCCAATGGAAATCGCTTTTATAGCATCGTAAAAAAACACGATGTGTTTCGCAACCCACTTAATGTTGCACTGAAAACAATTCCATTGAATTGTTATTTATATTTTATTCTTGCAATAAACATTCAACAATTCTAATGAAATCTGCGACTGCTAATCAAATTCTATATTTTATTGCGAGAAACCATAAAAACAAGACCGTTGTTGTCGATAAAAATGTTTACGGCCGTAACACTAAATGCCACTCTTGTTGTTCTACAAAACTCCTTACGACTTCCACCCCGAGATGCTGCATTCATCAAAAGCAATTAATTCTCTAATTCTCAATTATCGCTGGTTCGCAGCGTTCGCAAAACTTCCGGCTCGAGGACTGGCTCATTAATCAAACTTTGTCAACGCGAAATCGAAAAAGTTATGTTTTGGTAATCCAAATCAGCGCCTAATGAAGTCAGTTGAATTTAACGGTCTGCCGTGAATTCGGTTCAATTATTATAGTTAAAACGGTCGGTGGGCACCGTTGGTGTGCAATTGAAATTCAACTTTTCGGTTATCTGTGGGATGGGAATGTGAGGGTGTGCCGAATTCGGGCCTTTACTCAATGTGACGGGAATAATTTCCCAGAAAGCGATTTTTATTGTCCGCACTTGGTCCGCAGTTGCGGCTACCATGGTCCTTGTCGCGTCGGTTATATTTCGGATAATTTCGTTCTGTGCATTCAGCTTGGTATGTACGTACTAATGCTTGCGCTCGGATTTATGTAGAATTATTAAACAGCAAAGATACCGTGCCGAGGCATGGCAACAGGACATACATAGGTATTTTGTGTTGAATGCGACAATCGTATCGGGGGAGGAGAACAGCAAAGTCTAGTTGCTTTGCAATTATAATTTTGTGAAAGCACTGGTGGAGTTTTTCCTATATTTTTCGGGTTGTTCTTCAAGAGTGCCATTAGCCGTGACGAATCGATCTGAGCAGAATAATAATCGCAAGCAATTTTGTGTGCATTGCCATCTGTCGAGAATGCAGTTCGGATGATTAGTTCAATTCAGTAAGCAGTCGATTTCAATATTACAAACAACGAACAGTAGACAATGAATGATAGGCTCTTTTGCATTTTATATTAAGAATTAAGTCTGGTCATCCAGTTTCTTAGTAGAGTTGCAGACCAACCAAAAGCAGGAAGTCGATTAGAAGAGTGTTGCAATGTTGAAAGGTTTTCGACGGGGTATTGGAGCCTCATTTTTTGTTAAAGGCTGTGCCGAATTAGTTGTCAGTGAATGCTTGATACCCAATGGAATAGGATTTGGAAAAATATTCGGTCGATGGATGAATAACTAATTCTTAAGAATGACGAGATATTGATATTGAAAGTTAAATTTAGGCCAATATGTAAGTGGAGCGGTTAGGCCCACTCTTACTGCAGCTGGAAATACTTTGCTCCAAGAGCCCTCAATGAATAAGTTGCCACTCCGGACATTGTACGCAGAAAAACTACATAGAGGAAGCCGTTTTTACGCAAAAGCTTTCTGAGAGACTTCTACACAGAAAGTGTTTAGCCATTCCTCTGAAATGAAAGGAAAAGGAATACTGTAGCACCTTCAAAGATGTAGCTGGTACGGAGTCCCTATGATCATGACATCACACCCGATAACGGACATAGGATGATTGATCTTGCTACGGGGCAAAATCCCCTGCTAGCCACAACGCGCACCTTGCGGTCGCCAGACCAATCAGTCACTAACCAGATTGATCACACATCGCAATCGACATCGGATCCCTATCTTGTAGTAGCCAAGATGCGTCTACAGATATTACGAATACAGCGGAGTAGAGTAGGAACACAAAGCACTATCGCCAAAAACCGCTCGTGCTTTTGCGATCGCGTCTCCCTTAAGCTCTCTTATATACTTCAGCTCTCTACACGCAGTCAATAGAATTACAGCGGAACCTTTCCCAACAAACCCTGAAAAGGACTGCATCTGAAGCTTTTAGCTAGAAGGCTCCACCGCGAAGAAGCATTTGGTTCGGTGACCAATGCAGGCGGATTCACACACCAATGCAGGAAGTATTCATAGCCTCGCTGCATAGAAGAACAAGAACAGCTCGTGAGGTCTAGGAGTTAGAAAGAAGTGAGGGGCATAAGCCTCTCAGGAGAAGGAAGAAAGAGCAGAAGAAGCGCGCGCTCGGGGACTTGGAGAGGTATTACTGCAGTCATGACGCGTCAAGGTTTTATTAACAGATAAATCATGTTAGTCAATATACCGCTGTCCGGCAAAATGATCTATTCGTAACGGACGAAGATCGCAGATAATTCCGTCCCCCTTCGGTTCGACGAAGTTAAGATCGCCATATCGAAACTCAAGTCTAATAAAGCTGCTGAGACTTTAGAGCTCTTCAAAGCAGCTGGAGATGACCGGGTTAGGAGCATACATCAGCTCATCTGTAAGATATGTTCAGAGGAAAGCATGCCCGAGGAATGGAGTCTAAGCATCATTTGCCCGATCTACAAGAATGGAGACCACTTTGACTGCGCCAAATACAGAGAAATAAGTCAGCTTGACAACGCCTACAAAACATTCTCTGCCGTTTTGCGTGAACGCCTGAAGCGTTTTGTAAATAAGCTCATTGGTCCTCAGAAGTGCGGCCTCAGGCCACACAATGGATTTCAGGTCGACATTCGCTACCTATTTGTCGACTCCAAACCGCATACAACAGCGTAATTAGAGACGAGCTATACATAAATATGTATATGTATATATACATGCCTACCTTTGACATCCCTGCTAAAGTCTTCAGACTATGCAGGATGACTTTGGAAAATGCTCGCCGCTCCATCCGAATCGGTGCAGATCTGACCGATTGTTTTGACTTCAAAAAATGCTTCAGGCAGGGCGATGCGCTGTCGGCGATTTCTTGATTATCTTATTAGACATGATTGTGTAAAAATCGGCCAAGTGCGAGTCGGACCCGCGCACGAAGGGTTCCGTACCATCTGTATATATAAATATGAAAGAGACTATGTATGTATATTACCTCATCAGTCATCACATTAAATCACATTTTTTGTATGATGACAGATCTTGGATGCAGGCAGGTTATCGGCATATTACTTTGATAATCAAATATCTTCATGATGAGATGTATGTAGTTGATCATCAAAGTGTCCATTGAATTCAAATCAATTATCTTACTTGACAGCAACGATGTGAAAAGGTGAATAACAATAAATATGGGGAAAAGTTTTGCAACTAGGATTCATTCATCAAAGACACAAACATATTGTCGACTAACCTTAGTTCAGTATGTGACCAAGGGGATTTTTTGGATGAAAATCATGTCTGTTGTATGGGCGCCCCCCTTAAATATTCATTTTGTTCTGTTTTTAGTATTCGTCGTGGTAGCGGCAACAGAAATACATCATCTGTGAAAATTTCAACTGTCTAACTATCACGGTTCATGAGATACAGCCTGGTGACAGACGGACGGACAGCGAAGTCTTAGTAATAGGGTTCCGTTTTACCTTTGGGTACGGAACCCTAAAAATCACTGGCCAATACAAAAAGCACAATTTATTTGAAATCCTCGCATACGCGGATGGCATTGACATAATTGGAAGAACAAAGCAAGATGTCAACGAGGCGCTTACGAGTCTTGAGATGGAGGCGGAATTGGTCTGGCAGTAAATGAGGGCAAAGCTAAATATATGCAATCTTGAAAAAAGGACGCTCACCAGTTTGAAGTAAAGGACGTCTGCCTTGGCTCTGCAGTAAACTGGAACAATGACATTAGTTCCGAAATCAAACGCAGAATCACTTTTGACAATCGCTGTTTCTTTGGGCTCAGAAGGCAATAGAGCCCTCTCTCGAACCACCAAGTTAGCCCTATACCCTTTTCATCCCGGTCCTGCTGTTTGGCGCAGAAGCATGGACAATATCAAAAGTGGATGAGGAAGTCCTTGGCCGTTTCGAGATAAATATTTTGCGTGTGATTTTCGGTCCTATAAACGCAGACAGGGCATGGAGAAAGATCCCACGAGCTTTACGGGCTTTACAGCGACATGAGTCTAGTCAAGAGTCTAAGGATTCATACGCCCAGGACGGCGTAGCTCCAACCTTGAGAGACGAAGAAGCAGAGGACGGCCGCACTTAAGATAGTATACAGGTCGAAGGGAAACTCAAACATCTGGGTGTGCAACGAGTATAACTCTGGAACGTGCGCGAAATGGGCGTGCACTTCGCCCATTTTGCTGTCGCCATGATGGTTCCACCGGGAGGACTATTCGCAGTGTGGTGGAGAAATTTTAGTCCAATAAACGATAGGCCAACACCCGTACGTTGACGAAAAGCAAGATCTGCAGAAAACATCGTCGCTGTCCGTGAGAGTGTGCAGGAAAATCCGATACAGTCCATTTCGCGTCGCTCAGAAGAACTCGGCCTTTTGTAGATGACAACTTGGCAAATTTTGCGTCATAACCCAGGAGCTGAAGGTAAACGACCTTAGACAACGACGTGATTCACTGAATATGCTCTTGAACAGTTGGAATTTGACCCTAATTTTCATCGGAAGATCATCTTCAGCAATGAGGCACATTTCTGGATGAATGGGTACGTCAACAAACAAAATTGCCGAATTTGCGAATTTGGGACGATACCAATCCACATTTGATCTAAGATACGTTGAACGCAATCCGAAAAAGTCACTGTTTGGTGTGAATTTTTGACTGGCGGCGTCATCGGTCCATATTTCCTTGAGAACGACGTTGGGTAGGAAATCACCGTTAAGTGCAAGCGCTATAGGTCGATGATTACTAACTTATTTTGGCCTGATTTGGATGATATCAACACCAACGACATGTGGTTTCGACAGGACGGCGCTACGTGTCACACAGCTCTCGCCACGTTGGTATTTCCGTAAGAGCGATTCAAGGGGATGGTCATCTCACGTGGAGGTTATGTGCACTGGCCACCGAGATCGTGCGATTTGACCCCGTTAGACTTTTTCTTATGGAGCTTAAGTCGTAGGTCTATGCGAATAAGCCACAAACTGCGGCGGCCCCGAAAACCAACGTTACCCATGCTATTGGTCAGATTCAGCCTGATTTATGCGTCAGAATCATGGAAAATTGGACATTTCGAATAAAAAATTTCGATGACATCTCACACACATTTTGTCTTATTTAAATTTAATAATAAGAAGCACTTAATGAAAGAACCTATAGTAAGCAATACTTTCACATTTGATAGTATGACTGTGGGCTTTGGTTTTCTGGTTGTTGCTCATGCGACGGTTGTATGATCAACATTCAACAACTTCGGACCAAACTTCGCTGGCACATACTTCCTGCTCAAGAGAAGCGTTTAAGCCGGGCATTGTCATTAACATCTTCTCGGCTTTCTGTGAAGAGCTTGAACAATTTATGAACACTTTTTAAGTCCTACAAATTTTTTAACAAAAAAGAAAAATCGAATACTTAGCCCACAATACTCAAGAATCTAGACACACCCTAAGCTCCTTAATCTGAGGCGGGCAATATCTGTGCTAACATCAAGGAGACACATCAATCAAAACTAATTGATACATCACCACTTACCGAACCGTCGTAAAAAGGGAGATTTAATTTATCAATTTCTGTACTCTAACGAACATAGATTACCCGCCATAGCACAACACCAACAGAACTGACACGACGCACGCATCAAAAACTTTACTTTGCTCTCATAATTACTTCTTAATCACCTTCAGTACGTATGTACATATGTATCTGCTCTCGTGTACTCTCGTGTATATACATATACCCGCCAAAAATGTGTTTAAACACTTCCCTAGCTTTGCGATAGTTTGACTTCACAAATTCACTTATTAAGTTCCGACAGGTTTATTTAGAAAGTCACTCAACACTACACTACCCATATTTTTTTTCAATAATTCATCACATAAGAATTACATTAATGACCATTTGATGAATTTTAATTTGAACTTTCAGTGAAAACTTCAACTTTGAACTTGCCAAGTTACAGTTTATATCAATGTATTCGTATCGTCGCGTTAGTATCGTACTTTTTGTAGAGTTTCTTCGCCCGCTCTTACTCGACCTCGAATACTGTTTATACTGACTTGACTGACGGCAAACTTTTTAATTAACTTCTGTCCAGTACTTATGAATATTTTAAGGAAAGATGCGAACAGTTTGGATGTTGTCCTTTTGTTTGGTGGCCAAATGCAGTAGCAGTAGCTTATCCGGGGACGCTATGGATCAATGATTTTTACCGGCCACGGATGGATGGAATTTACTCAAATTTATTCGCAGTTTCCATTCGAGAATTTCTTTCAAAACATGCTTTTGCTAAGGATTCGGGTTTGATGAATTCAGTAAGGAGCATTCATTATTCGTGTGTTTACCTCTTGGTAGTAATTAGAAAGTTTTATAAAAGCTTCGTACAATAATCAGCTGCTAAGCACTTATTTATTAATTAAAGATGACGCCGGATCAAATTAATCCGGAGTGGACAAAAACCGGAAAAGGAAGAGATATGTATGTATACCGTACACCATCCTTCTACGACCTTACTGGTTAAGTTCGTTGCTGATTTATTATTAATAACGCGTCCGATAGGCGTTTATCCTCGATATGAAAAGGAAAACTGACCAATTTAATTAGGAAACTTTATCCTTCTACTCAGGTTGGATGTGTATCTACATGTATGCTATATGCACGTATTCAACGAAATATCTTCTAGGGTTGATAGAAGATACTCTGAATAAATGTTCACACGTTTATTTGACGTGCTGCCTCGTTTATTTAATTTATTATCCATCGAATAATATTGGTTCACCCGATGGGTTCATAAATGTTTATTGCCAAGGGGAGTTAAAAGGACTTCTCAAGATCATAGTCAATGTCAGGGAATCGGAATAGAAATAGGAAAATATGTGAAAAGGATATATTGAAAAGCAATCGTAAAGCAAAAGTTATTGGTACTAATGACACATCTGTCCTTGAAGTACGTACATATACATATACTTTTACATGTCCGGATGAAAGCTGCGTTTCTCTTGTGGTTCAAGCACCCAATTATTGCCCTCGAATTTAATTTACCGCAATCGTCCAGCATCTTTCGTGACTATTAATTCCAGTCATTACTGTCTAGGTGCTTCCTCAATAAATTCCACAACATTCCCCTACAACTCGTCTTCTATTTCGGGTTTCGCCTTGAACGTTCCGAGTAGAACGCAAAGGATAACTGCGTGATCTGGTAGCGAAACGGCCGGCACCCATCGAGCGATGTATGTAAGTCCGACAAGGATGGTCCATAATCGAGCAATAGATTCACTCAAGTATCCGACATTCGTATTTCGTCCTCACCCACACAATACATACCCGTATAATAGCACAACCTACCAGTTGTATTCTATGCTAGTTGTAGTAGTCATAGTCGGACGGTTAGAACTAAAAATCTACTTCGTAGCTGAATCGGGTGAGAACGACCGTTCGGAGGCGATTATTCAGACTTATACTGCCCGCCGGATACGTTCTACTCTTATTAGGAATGGTTTTCTGCCCTAAAGTAGCAAGGGATTTGGGTGTAGGTCGCTCACACTTACTTACATTCCCATGTACATAGAATTTGACCCGCCCGACTATACGTGGTGGGATGGGTGGTGACAATAAATAACAGAAGGCAAGTTAATTGAAAACAACATCCTGACTGTCACGAATGTCCCTATCAGTTCTTTTGTTGTTAGTGAATGCTATACATAAGCATGACCACCTATGCTTGGTTGATCCGTGAAAATAACTGGATGTGGGTGTGACTGTCATTGTGATACACACGACATGAAGTGTGTTCATCCTATTTAGCCTTGATGTGATCATGACATATTTTCCTGTTTCCTCCATTTTTCGAGTCAATTGACATTTCAATTTTAAAAATAACCAAACGAGACAAAGCAACAATAAAAATCACCTCCGTTTGGCGCAGTGAAAAGTATCAGTGGAAGTGACATAGGTAACATTGAACATGGAATTTGCAAAATCAATTTTGTCAGAAAAGAGGTTAACCAGTGTGTAAGGATAAAGCAAATATTATTGAACGAAAGTCATCACGGATCATTAAGAATTGCTACAACAGCGATAATGTGTGTAGTTAAGTGGAAGAGCGGAATTAAACTACTGACCCATGTGTAGTAAATGTCAACGTGGGTCTTGCTTGAAATCAAGGACACGTGGGTATAACACTGTCTACCTATTACGTCAACGAATTCAGAGAAGGAATCACTAGAGCTTCTCATGCTCACATTTTGGAGAAAAGACCTTTAGTGATCGTCTGCCGATTTTTCACTGCTTCTTCTTTTGTTACAAGAAGATGTCGTAGATGTCGATGATCGTAGCACTATTCGATTTTTTCCAGAGATTCGGCAAAATCAAGTCCTTAGACCCTGCGATCGTAAATCTTCACATTTTACTGTACTACGGAAGCCCTTTGACTCTTTGCATCTAGTATTGTATAATATGGACGTTTGAAAAAATCGGGACAGGCAGCAATCGGGGTGTATCATATGAAGACACTAGTACTGCTACTGTCCTTTTGTTCCAGGACTTTTCAAGTTTTTGCAAGATGCCTCTTGCAGTGACATCATCTGTGCCGTTGTGGGAATACTGTTGAGGTAATCTTTGGCTAGAACAGTAATTTCAGTGCCCATACACAGCTCTTACTGAGCAACGTTGCTCCAGATTCGTTGGTGCAGTACTTCTTTTTATTAGACAATTCTGGAGGTGACTTCTCCTCTGATTTTTGCCTTGCCAGTTTAGCAGCTTCTGTTATAGGTTTTAGTGTCTCAACTTTGAACATGGAGGAAATGTTCATACCTTTTTTCGGAAGGTATGCGATCCTTTTCCCGGCTGCACAACTCAGCCTTTTTTGTTTGTTCTGTACACTTGATTTGTCCAATTTGTCGACTATATCTATATTAGTAGTGTCTTGAGCGGAGGTACCTCTGCGTTTTTAGACTTGCTTTTGATTAAGGCTTGTTCAGCCTTTTTGTTGTTGGGACTCTTAGGACTGATCCCCGCCCTTGTTTTTATTTAAGTATGAGATATTGTTCCCACGAGTACCGCGAGTCAATAAGTCTTTCGACCCAGAGCTCCGTATTAGCTCGAATGGGCATTTATTGAAATAGGACGTCACCAGGGCATCCCACATACTAGCGACTAGTTGACCAACTAGCCATCAATCCTTCGACCTTTGCTGTTCCACCTTGGATTCAGGAGGTTTTATTAAGGAGTTGTCCTTCTCCTCGTCCAACTGGACTTACCCAGTCGTTCGGCAGAGACATGACCTTACTGAACAGGTTGTTACCAACGACCACCCCCAGTGCGACAGCACTACTCCCACAAAATCTCAAGTTCTTCTAATATCCTTCCTCTATTGCTTGGAATCCAGCGACGAGATTACCCGCCTTTGTTCATCCATTATACCAACTATTAAAAAGATGTTATGCTACTGTGTCCAAAAAGTAAGGTGACGTTTGAATTCAAATTGCGCGCGCAAAACGATGGAGAAATGTCTTTATTTTTAGGTTTCCCTTTTTTCTTTTGTAGACGACTTAGGCTGAACCCACACCGAAGACGACAAAACGTTTTTTTTTTGTCGCACGACAGCTGGCGCGCAGCTGTAGATCGGTTTGGCTGGTCGGTTGTACTTCTGCCGTGACGAAACCGGCACTGTTCATCCCCTATCCTGGATTCGACCATAGCTTTAGAACGCACCTTCAGTACCTTAGCGTAGACTTTACCGACACTTAAAAGAGATATGCCCCTATAGTTGGAGCAGTCGTTTTTATCCCCATTTTTGAAAAGAGGGACAATCTCCCCAATCTGACAATCGCTAGGTGTCTCACCGCATTCCCAGGCCACCTTAATGACATGAGAGAGCCATAATACTCCCTCTCTAACTCCTCCCTCGATTCCGAACGGCTTGAGTCCAGAAGCTTTTTCATGGCAAGTATACTACGGGGGGTTTGCCCCCTCCGGTTTAAATTGCACCTCCGAATCCGGCTCCGGTTCCGATATAATCACAACAGAGGTTTTTCGGACTACGATCGGTAACGTAACGGTAACGACTAACGACCGACGAACACGAACGACAAAGAGCGATCTTGTTGCGACATGTTACAATACAACTGTATTTTCACTCTTTTATATGTTTACATGATTAGTAGATTCGCATTGAAGTTGAGAGTGCATGCATGAGACGCGTGAGTTAGTGATTGGTTTGTTGGTTTAGTAAACAGATAGCTTGCCGCTTATTAACTAGACTTTATTAACCTCCGACTCCGATTCAACTCCGACTCCGCGGGGGTCGGTATGAGACTTCCGACTCCGACTCCGAATCCGATAAAACCGCCTCCGTAACATCCCAATAAAATAGACATCGGAGCAACGAGCGCGGCCGAACAAAATGTCGTGTTTGTCGTGTTGCGTCCCATTTGGTGCGTGTTGACTCATAAGATCCAATGTATTCTTGTCGTACACAATAAGGAAAAACGTTTTGTCGGCCTCGGTGTGGGTTCAGCCTTATATTATCTAAATTTGTTGAGCAAAGAATTTGCATTAAATTTTGTTTGCGGAATAAACCTTCTGCCATTGATTCATTGGGTACGAGGTAGAAAGCCTTTGGTAATGAGACTTTATCGAAAAAGATGTTTATACGTGATATGAAGAATTTCCAAAAGGCCAAGAACATGTCGAAAATGACGAGCGTCCCGGACTGTTATCAACCTCGACCGACAAAGTTCACGTTCAAAAAATCAAAGATTTGTTGTTTCCAAATCGTCGATTAACAATTAGAGATCTTGCTGATGACGTTAGCATTTCAGGAGGTTCAGTCAATACCTTTTTAAAGGATGTTTTAGGCCTCAGACGCGTAAACTTTTGGATTTTTTTTTAAAATAAATGATGTGTCACCTTACTTTGTAAATACAGTAGTATATCAGTTTTACACTCTGTTTCCTATGAATTATTTCGACAATGCCAAACCTTTTCAAATGAGTAGGCTGGCTGATTTCAATGGTTTCTAGCTTTTTTTCGATTTAGAAATTCATTCATTGTGAGGCAAAGATTCACTCTTAAATCTTGGACATATAACAATAGCCTTCTTATCCTATTAAGCCGTTGGAGTGTATATTCCTCAAGCAAATACTTGAGGATCGCTACCATCACTTCTATTTAAAAAAATCTCGTACGAACGCAGCTTTAAGTTGAATAATGTGAACTTTAATCTATGAGTTTCGTCAATATGCATACGGTAGAATGTGTGCCGCTTTCCTTATTTATATGTCGCCTATACCGACCCGGTAAATTTCAATTTTTTCCTTTTGATGTTATTCCATTTTATCTCGTTTACGATGGTCTCTTTGATTTCAACCCCCACACAAAATTCATATCTTTTCCTTTCTTCTTCTCGTTTCAGTTTAATGGCATCTGGGCGCTGCCGAACTTCGTATGTGATTTCTATATAGCAATGGATGTGATATGCTCCACATCATCGATCTTTAATCTAGTTGCGATATCGATAGACAGGTAAGAATAAAATATCTGTTTTGCATATCCCCTTGAAAGCCTACATGAAAAAAAACAAAAATAATCGAACTGTAAATGAGTTTTACTCATGAAAACAATTAAAAAGCTACCCCGGGGGTATGTATGGAATGATGTATACAAGCGTGCATTCCTGGAAATGACCGTGGGCGCACGTCAGAACATCTGATTATATTTTTATACATCCGCCACCAACAAAAGGCATGGGAACAGCAGATACGGCTGACATATTTGTTGTTTTTTTGTTTCGATTTCTGTTACTTTTTGAGACCAAGCATCCAATTTAGGTTTATTATCTCAAAATTCTTATTTAATTCTTTATTCTCATTACATCGAATTCCATATATAGAGAAAACGAGAACCGATACATCCTGCGTGGTATGGTCGTTTACGTGTGTCAAGTTGACACACAGCCTCCGTGTGGCCTCTTCGGGATAGCTGCCCTGGTTTCCGCCAGGTAGTGAACCATTGTGCGCAGCGACCCGACCCCCCCTGTTCGTTGGCAAAGAAAAAACCATGTTCCTATCATGGAAAAAACAAATTGTTGCGAAGCAACCACAAGCCTCGGATACGGACGGATACAAAGCTGACAACCCCTGCGGACGATGAAATGGCTTGCGAGTCTGCACCTGTAATGTGAGGTCCCTTAACACGAACGCACTTTCCGAGGAGACAACATCGAATCGGATCACTACCTTGTTGTAGACAAGGAACGAATGAAGATATCAAGGATGCCACGGAGTCGAGCTGGATATCGAAAGTTTGACGGCGGAGAGCTACAGTCGCAGGAGACCGCTATGATTGTTGCCAATCGAGTTTTCATCAATCTCTCGCAAATTCCAATGACACCAGCACAATCCAAAGAACAACAGTGGGCGCATTGCCAGCGCGCAATCAAAGACGCTTCCCCTGATATGTTGCGTTTCAAAACACCGCCAGCTAGAAACCCTTAGTTTGAAGAGCAATGCGGACAAGCCCATGTAGCAAAGCAAGCCGCCTACAAGGCTGTGCTGCAGAGACGGACGAGAACCGCTCGTGAACATCACGATAAAAAGTGAGTATGAAAAGCGTGAGGTCGGAAATGTGGAGAAATGGTACCATAGGAATGACGTTCGTAAGTTTAACATAAAAGTAAAACGAACATGCCAGGGCTATAAAGCCAGAGCGGAAGTCTGTAGGGATGAAGACGGACAACTAGTAGCAGAGTCACAATCGATACTGAGAATATGGAAGGAACACTTTTGAGACTGTTTAACGGCGATAAAAGGTCTAATATCGCTGCCAGCCAGCGTGATCTATTCGCAACGGAAAAAAAATGCAAGACAATTCCGTCCACCTGACGAAAACAAAATTAAGCTGGTTAATTTGAAGCCAAAAATTAGTAAAGCCGAAGGTTGCCTGTCTGTCGAACCACTTAAAGCAGCTGGAGATTAGCTGCCCTACCAGCATGCACCAGCTCATCTCTAAAATACGGTTGGAGGAAAGTATCCCCGGTGATGGGAATCTCAGCATCGTTTGTCCAGTCCATTTTAAATGGATTTTAAATGCAATAAATAAAAAAAAACCGGCCAAGTGCGAGTCGGACTCGCGCACGAAGGGTTCCGTACCATCTGTATATATAAATATGAAGGAGACTATGTATGTACTATCTTCATGAGATATATTTGATCATCAAAGTGTCCATTGAATTCAAATCAATTATCTTACTTGACAGCAACGATGTCAAAAGGTGAATAACAATAATGGGAAATATGGGAAAAAGGCTTGCAGCTGGGATAATTTCATCAAGACACAAACGAGATCAAAACTGGGAAGTTTACTACTGGTTGTGGGATATTGTCGACTGACTGATACTGAACTAAGTATGTGACCAAGGGGATTATTTGGATGAAAATCATGTCTGGTATATGGGAGCCCCCTTAAATATTAATTTTGTTCTGTTTTTAGTATTTGTCGTGGTAGCGGCAACAGTAATATATCATCTGTGAAAATTTCAACTCCCTAACTATCACGGTTCATGAGACAGACGGACGGACGGACAGCGAAGTCTTAGTAATAGGGTTCCGTTTTACCTTTGGGTACGGAACCCTAAAAACAGAAAAACGGAAAATTCCCAACTATACACACAAAAGGGAAACTCCCAACTATATATGTATAACCTTGCCAGAAGGCAAACTGCGACCCGAGCCCGTGGTGTAATGGGCTTCCGACCCAGTGATCCCATGTTCAAATCTTAAGGTGCCTGTGAATACTTTTAGCAGCAAACAAAAAAACATAGTCATCTTATCCTTGCTCTCGGAGCATTTGTCGCTTCTAGGCTCATCAAGCCCGAAACTATTGTATCTTTTTTTTGTGAAGCAATATCATGACAATGATGCCTGATGGCATGGACCATGGCAAAGGAGAGATTCAGTGTCTTTCCTTCTGGGTGGCTGCGGGCACTGAGATTTGAGTCCAGCGTGTTAACCATGACGCCAGGGATCCGACTCGCAAATTATTTTCTGGCGAGGTTGTATATAATGGGAAAATTCCCCTTTTGTTTGAGTGATTGATCTAGAGGGTGTTAACTATTAATAGTGTTACTAGTCCCGAATAGGGTTCTGGATTGCGATAAGCTATGTACAACTGTTTACTGGTTTATTCAATACACACTTTATTATCTCACCTCAGATCAATTATCTGGGCGCTTCACCTTTAGTTACTTACTTACTTACTTTGATGGCGCTACAGTTCGGGGTGAACCAGGGCCTCAACCAACAAGCCTCTCCAGCCGGCCCGATCTTTGGCCAGCCGCTTCCAGTGCCGCACGCCCAGTTGGTTGAGGTCCCTATCCACCACCTGCGCGCCACCTTAAATGCGGTCGTCCTCTGCTGCGTCGTCCCTCGGGGTTGGAGTCGAAGACGGCCGGAGCGTTGATGTCCATTCGCTCTACATGGCCTAGCCATCTTAGGCGTTGGATCCGAAGACGTCTAACTAGGCCGATGTCGCTGTATAGTCCGTACAGTTCTTGCTTGAATCTCCTCCTCCACTCTCCGTTTACACAAACGGGACCAAAGATTGCACGCAGAATTTTCCTCTCGAAACGCCCAAGAGCCTCTTCATCCGCTTTTGATAACGTCCAAGCCTCAGCGCCGTAGAGGAGTACCGGGATGATTAAGGTTTTGTAGAGGGATACCTTAATTTTTCGAGAGAGGGCTTCACCTTTACACAACCTTTAATAACACTACATTTTATTGCTTACACACACCTTTTTGACATGCTTTGTCATAACAACTGTTAGATAATTGTCCGCTAGATGGCTTGATTACTTTCACACTGGATTACCGTCTGATTACTGGTTACTGATTCACTGAACGAATACTGAATGCCCCCGAGGTTGAGTGTTCCCGCTAATATAGCGCTCGGTAAATCTCTCGAATTTTCGCCGCCAGACGTTTCCCTTCTTTACGTCTGAAGTCTCTAGATTGCTCCGTGCTCTGGCATTGACACCCAGTAGCATGCCACTGAAAGTTATCATCATTTCCTTTTCAGCTGTATCAGAGCATTCCGAACTTTGACAGCGAAATTCGAACACAGCCGTCGGTTCGTGTCCGCAATTAACACTTAATCTTAAAGTGTGTCGAATGACACACTTGCTGCGTGTTGCTTAACACACTAGTATTTGCAGTGCTGGCGCGCTAGAGAAACCTGATGGCACCTTTATTGAGGGAAAGACGAGGAAACTCTGTCTACAGCTCAAAACACAATTCCCGAGAAATCGGCTATTGTAGACTCCACTACCGGAAGCCGTGACCAAAACGATCAATCTAACCCGAACTAACTGCTATAACTGGGATGTCACGTAACGTTTTATAAAAATTGAGTCTATCGCATATGCTTTTGCATCGCTCGATAGCTATGTCACCGAGCACTGATGGGAGATGTGTATTGTGCTACATATGCTGCAAAAAGTATCATGCATCTGCTTTTCACTGCCAACTTGGCACCCGCCTGCTGGACTCTCCCTTGGAGAACAGTGAGGGTAAACTGGAAAAACTGCATGTGCGCAGAGTTGCCCTGCCAAAGCACACCCATTCTGAGATGCCATGTGCTTATTAGTGATGACTTTGACTATAGACGCGCCTCATGTTCAATTGCATTAGGTCTAAAGAAAACAAGCACTGCTCATAACAAGGCGTTTTGTCCCGGCTGCCGTGAGACATGATGATTAATTCCCTGCTAAACCAAAAATTGTTATTTTTCATATGAGCTTTTCGGGAAGATTTCATTTTTAAAGTTATAACATATGCCACACTAAGTCTAACGTGTATTTCTATTCTGAGCACGGTGGTGTATTCGCTATGTGCTCATATTACCTAGGAGTGACTGTATTGTAAACATGCTCGTCATGAACAACTTTCAAAACAAGGCGTGTGTCTACTTAGTACATGTATGACAACATCCAGCATCAAGGTGTTACCTATTACTTAAATATTGTAAACTTTGCCTTCTTACAACTTAAATGTTTCCATTTACACATTCTCCAGAATCTACCAACCAAATTCTCTGTTCTGCATTTTAAACACTTTTCAACTTGAGCTGGGAGAAGAAGTGAAAGCCCCTCCAGCGACGTTTAAATGCTTCCCGTCATTAACATATCCTGTTCGTCCTGAATTAATTAAGTCAACCCAGAGTACAACGGAGACGTGGTGTCCTATTAAATCTCAGGATGTCATCCATTACGACATCGTACACAACCTCAATCCCCGGATGACAGACACAAAGACAGTTTTTCATTTTGCATGTATTCTAGTACACCCTGTTGAAATGTCTCGCCTCAGTCTTGGCATGGCTACATATATAAATAACTTTTGTTCGCTTTTCTACGTTGTCATTTGTCTACTTCAATAATTAAATTGGCGTACATTGTCGAAGGCATTTTTATTTGGATTCTAATAGGACGACAATTATCCTTATAGAAAGCTAGGTCCTTTATTTTTTTCTCTTTGTTTTTAATCCATTTTGCGCTTCGCAGCCTGATTAAGATTTACGCGATTTATTTCCTTTCTCAACTCTGTCACAGCTGGACATGTGTGCAGCTCGTTATAAGCAACTTGACCTTCGTGATTGGCTTGTTGACAGCTTTGCTTGCCGTCATCCCTTGTCAGCCATGCTGTTAGCCCCATAATATTGTCCTGCTTCTGACATAGTTTTTATTGTGTCAGCATTGTTGTGTTAACGACAACGTCGCGACCTTGTCAGCTTATTTGTTTGCTCCTGTCACCCGCTGGCTGTCCCATAAGTGTTTTTAACGACACAATCCGTGTTAATGGCCGTGGGGCCTGAGTTCCACCGACCGGGCTTTCCACTTGAAATTCCACATGGATTTGGCTGCATATGACTTAATGGTTGTCCTCGGTCAGTTTTGTAATGAAATTTGCATTGAATTTGATTTGTTTTTTCTTATTACAGACTCGAAAGCCATGGGTTTTAATGGCCAGAAAATAAATTAAAACAAATGTTGTTGTTGTTTTGCATTTTCAGTTTCCTGTTTTCGGCCAGCTCCTTGGTGTATCACAAAATCGAATTAATTCAGGCGATGACATGCGTCATGTCGTTAATGTTTGGTTTTTTATTGGGTGTTTTTGGTCTCGCCTTTATTGCTCATTTTGTTTTGAAGCAATCAAAGTAGACCTCGGAAAACGTCACGCAATTTTCACACTGAGTGATGGATGCTCAAGGTCTGGCACGTGGACGTGTTGGAAGTAATGCCTGTCCTATTCCCAGCAACGATTAACGTGCTGGTATCGGTAGCTGTTTAACGGTCACAACGAATAATTATGATTGCTTCGGTTAACTAATTAAAAGGAATTGTTAGGGTGAAAAGGGTGTTCAGATACCACAAGTCCGAAACTCGTGTGCACCCCTCAAGAGACTTTGTTGCCCCCAGTTTAAGGAATCTTTCCTCAATGAAGTGGGTGATGACATGACCCTCACATAATTGAAAGGTGGTCTTACTTATAGATAATAAAGAGAATTTGAACAATAACAAAGGGAAAATCACATTCGCATCTTGCGGCAACGCGTGGTTCTGCATTTTTGTATAAAAGAGTAACACGTTTTTGTAATACAAAATAATAGGTTTTAGTAAAGACTCGGGATCAGGAATGCCACTCCTTACACCAATCCTATCAAATTGAGTTTTCAGCTATGTATGTACTCATATCTATCTGCGTTGGTCTGCTTTTCCTTCTTATACGCCCGTTAAAGTTAAATTCTTGCTCCAGTTAAGGCTTGCGCAATGTCCGTATCTTATTCTATGCTGCCTGGTACATCCGTTTTTAATTTCTAGCTCGAAATGAAACATGCATCACTTGTACGAAGTTATCAGGATTGTTAAAAAGAACTAGTTTTAATGGTTTTCTGCGGAAAACCATGGTAAGTCTGGTATAGTTGCCTGTGCTAATGTGGCCCTAAATGCACCCATTTTTCTAATCACATCACGATCGATGCCAGACACTCCTCCAGCATTTAAGATGTACGAACCTTCCAAGGAGCCAACATCGAATCTAATCCCTACCTTAATGTAGCCAAGGTATCAATGAGGATATTGAGGATGCTACGGATTCGAACGGGACAACGTAAGTTTGACGTCGGGAAGCTACAATCGCAGTAGACCGCTAGGATCTCTTTCGACCGTGTCTCCCTCAAACTCTTTCAAAGTACTAAGACAACGGCACAATCCACAAGTTAGCAGTGGGAGTATTGCCAGCCCTCGTTTGATGTAGAATGCGAACAAGCCCATGCAGCAAAACTGCTCGCGAGCAGAAATGAAGGGATAAACACACGCTAACATTATGTTCGGAGGAAAGCATGGTCGGCGAACGGAATTTAAGCATTGTTTGCTCGGTTCATAAGAAAGGAGACCCCTATAATTGCACCAACTACAGATCTTTACTGCCGTATTGTGTGAGCGTTTGATGCCTTTTATGGATAACCTGATAACCTGATCATGCCAGGTAAGTCCACAATAGACCAAATATTCACACTGCGGCAGATTTTGGAGAAGTCGAGCTATACAGAGTGATGCCTAGTTTTAACATCGCTGCCAAACACATCCGGCTATGCAGGATGACGATGAAAACTCTCGCTGCTCTATTAAGGTCGGTAACGAACTAACAGACCTTTGGTGTTAAGAAAGGATTTAGGCAAGGGGACGAATTGTTATGCAACTTTTCCCCCATCGTGCTTGAAAGAATCTTGCAAGTGTCATTGGCCAGCACAAGAGGGCAAATATATTTCAAATATGGGATATTGCTTTCGTACGCAGTTTGGCATTGACGTGATTGAAAGGACGCAACGAGATGGAAGCGGGGTAAGATGGGTCTTAAGGTCACTCGGGGTATATCCAAATATAAGCTGTTATAGAAAGACGCACCACACCGAAGTCTAAGCCAAAACGCACAATTAGCAGCTACAAACTCGAAACGGCCAAGAACTTCGCCTACCTTGGTTCACTAGTAACCAGCGACAACATCACAAGGGCTGCGATCAAACGCAGAATTACTCTTGCATACCGCTGCTTCTTTGAGCTTAAGAGGGAATTGAGAAATAGAGCCCTCTCTCAAAAGACCAAGACTCTTGAATCTGCTCGAATTAAAAAAAAAAAAAAAAAATTCGTCGTTAGATCTTCTACTATAAACTCCGTTTTTAGTATAAAGGAATTTTCCTCTCGAAACAACTGAGGGCCCCCTCATCTGCTTTCGTTGAAGTTCAGGCCCCTGTGCCGTAGAGGAGGGCCGGGAGGGTTAAGTTGTATAGCACTCTTATAATGTTTATCACACAACCTGAATGGAGTGCAGTGGTTTGGGTCGTAGATGTTCGTTCACTACTCTCCAGGGGTGGTTGTCCTAGATAGGAGGAGAGGAACCGACCGAATTTTCACGTTGGTTGTAGTTCTCAGTTGCTTTTCCATGCACTTATGGTGTCATATTAGAATTGCACTTACAGACTATGAATTTAAAGTGACTATATACTGTAGGTCCCTTTCACCTGTGCGAAAAATAAATCACACACAACATGGGTGATTGAGAGAAGATTGGCTCTAGTCCTTCATGGGCTGTAACGCCACCAAAGAAGATATACTGTGAGTGTTATGCCTTCATCAGTATGTTTGATCACTTGTTATTCAGAACAGCTGTGTCACATAATTTTTTTCCGAACTTGAGCAAGAATGATCCAATGAGCACTGTCTCTTGTATGTATAACCCATCTGACGTAATGACACCTATTGTGCCGTAAGTATATAGTTAATTTCCTATGGCATCTAGAGTGGCTTTAACTGAAAATTTAACTCGGAAGAGAATGCTTTCTTATCTTCAGGAACCGGCGTTTCTATTAAGCATGAACACATAATTATAAGCGGACTTGATCGCAACCCGAGTGCATATCTATTAGGCTTCGCAGCATAGAAGGGAAGGAGCATTTTCGATGTTCGCTCCGCAGCGATCCCACTTCCAAATTAGTACTCGAACTCAAAACCTCTCTGAACACAGTCGAAAAACTGAATTTACTAATTTGGGCCCAAGATTTAGTTTAGTCCTTAGATTTTAAATAGCTCCACTTCTATTCCCAATTTCCAATGCCATTTATTTGCGAACAAATAACCTGTCGCCTCCTTTGCCGTTTCCAAAAATAGAAACATTCGGTATTTGGAAACAGTTTATCTATAATCGCAACTATTTTCTCACCTCGTTTCAGATATATCGCCGTAACAAAACCAATAAAATACGCGAAGCACAAAAACAGTCGACGCGTCTGTTTAACCATACTTCTAGTCTGGGCGATATCGGCGGCTATCGGTTCGCCCATCGTTTTAGGATTAAATAATACTCCAAATCGTGATCCAGATTTATGTGTATTTTATAACACCGATTTTATAATGTACTCATCGCTTAGCAGTTTCTACATACCCTGCATCATAATGGTGTTCCTGTACTGGAACATATTCAAGGTAATTCAGTTGTGTCGCATGTGACTAGTGATTTTGATTTGTGTATTTATATTTGACAGGCTTTACGCAGTCGAGCACGGAAGCAACGGGCCGCCCGTAAGCCGCATTTATCGGAAATTACATGCGGCAGCGTAATAGAAAATATCGCGCAAACGAGAAGACTGGCCGAAACGGCATTGGACAGTAGTAAAAGTGCCAGCCGGATTATGCCTGATGAACCAGCAACGAATACGGGGTCGGGGTCCAATGAGGAGGAGGACGAGAATGCCATATCACCGGATATCGATGACTGTCATGTTATCGTTAACGATAAATCAACGGAGTTCATGCTGGCGACAGTGGTCGAGGAAACCGGAAAGTAAGTTTCACCACATTTCGAATCGGTAGTGTTAAGTGTCGAGTGCGTTGTAGCGTGAATTGTGCAATATCGTCGGATTAGATGGCTTTTTGAATTGTAAATATATATTTTAGGGAATGTGAATCGAATTAGATTCGTTGATGATTACACAATCATACGAGTAGATAGAGTCGAAGCGCAACATTTTGTTCACGTTTCCTATTTCCTGGGAAATCGCTTATGTTAAACAGTGACTTGAATGTAGCTTTGAGGGTAGCTTTTTACAATAATGAATAATTTATGAAGTTATACAATTAAAGGTAAATTTATCTTGATTTTGCGTACAATTTTAGTCAAACACGATATTTGGCTGCTGTGATAATGAATAATGAATGAAATACCATTCGAAAAGAGACAATGAGATACAATTCGCAGTAAGCTTTGCCAATGGGATCATTTTCCACTGGCACAACATAATCCGTTTAGCCTTGGTCTTAGCGCGACCAAACCTTTTTTTGATCGGGGGGTTGAAGCTTGGCAATTTGTGGGGCTAGCTAGCCAGAATTGTCCCCAATCGGCTTATCTGTATTTGCGTTTTCTTCTCGTAAAGTGCTTGTATATTCAGGTTGTCTTTTGCCTTGGACACTTGGAAATTCGCCTCTGTTATCCACACCGGGGAACCTGTTCACTGCGAAATGGTAGCTCTAATAAGAATTTCCGGCGAAAACCACACAGCGAAGTAATTGGGTGGACAACAAATACGAGATGTGGCAATTAAGTTCCGGGAATTTGTAAACCACAAACAAGCAAATTAATTCTGTCGCAAAATTTTACTATCGACCTTCACAATAGTTCCGCTCTAACTCTACACAATGATTCCAATGTTGCTCCCATGCTCTTTGATGAGTAAAGCCATGATGAGTAAAGCCTTGAGATGTTACTTTATCTTGGGGAATACAAAAAGTCGCGGAGGGCTTGCACAATAGCATTGTAGTGTTGCCAGATCCAGCGATTTCGGGTCGCACACGGAACACACATGCTCACAGCCCCTTTCAAGACGCCAATATAGAACTATTCAGTCACTGTCTGGTCGGTAGGAACAAATTCATGATGAACGATGCCGCGGTGGGTGACGATGCCGACGGGAGCTACCGTGGATCATCTTCTACTGATTCAAGGGTTTCTAGAACAGTTTCGCCCACTCCAACACACGTGTTTTCCAAATACAATTGTCTTCATACACCACCTGTGATTTTCGGTGGATTTCCGAGAATTTTTCACCAGATTCGATTAAAAATTGCTTGTAACGTGAGTCACTAATTTTTAAGTCGCCACTAAAAAGGTTTATTTTTTCCGAAAAATACACACAGCCCACAAGCAAGATGTGCTATCGTCCTCAGCCTTATACGAAAACTGAAAGAAAGAGCCCCCACTTTCTATACAGATGTTGATGAACGACGCAGTGTTGCCAGATCCCAAGTCATGACTAAATTCCCGGAACTTAAATGCCATAACTCGTATTTGAGGAAACTGGATAAATAGTTTGTATTTGTCCTTTTTTTTTTTTGGAAATATTGTTAGTAATCCATTTAACAGAAAAACAAAAACAAAAAACATTGCAACAAAGCAGTGAAAATTGAAAATCTGAAAACTACAACAAAACTTTTCCATACACATAATGAGACAGATATATAGTAGTCAGCATTTAAGGCGTAACTTTTGGATTTTATTGAGGTTTCTGGGTAGACAGGTTTGAGGTGGCTACCGGACTATGCGCATCAGGTACAATAGCCGCCACAAAACTCGTAAGGGACGTGAAGGGAGACGTTCATTTAAATCTAACATTTTCAGTTAAGGAAATTGGTTATGTTGGCCAAGCTGAGGTTGGCTACTTTTGAGGGGTCATCGAGGATATATTTCCGCAAATCAAATACGATTTGCCAGCGCTGGGCATTCGCAGAAAAAATGGTGACAATTACCCTAGAAGATAGAGTTGTTGTTTACAATAAGCCTTATAATAATTTCTGTCAATTGTTGTCTCAAAAAAAAAGACAAAACTCAGACTTTTTGATCCATTCTGCCTTCAATGAATGAACTGGTCATGCATTTCTAGACATTGGCTGAGCCTCTACCATATTTCAGAGTAGCTCGTATGCACTTATTGAACAATACTTCATTTGTTTTACGCAATACGTATACACAGAATTTGAACATTTTAGGTTGAATTTATATTCGTCAATGAGCGAAGCCTATACATAATAATAAAATGAATATAAGCTACAATAGTTAAAAAAAACTGCAGTAAAATAATACATTTGGACCCTACTCCAAGACGCTTAGTCTTAAATGCTTCCTGTCAAACTATACATGTGCCCTTTTGTACAGTTGACTAAACAAGTCGTAGGAAATTAAACGCCAACTAGGACTACAGCCACTTAAAATTGAATCGAGACGGTAAATTGGCGTTACCATTTTCATTACTAGTAGGGTTGAAAGCACCAGGTCAAAGGATTTTTTTTTTTTTTTGTTGAAGGCTTCTGCTATCCGATGGAGCACCCAGACGCAAACACTGGTCCATTGTACTCCAGACAGACACCTTATATTACAGTATTTTCCCCGTTTTCCGGAGAAAAATTTGAGGGAGCTTCAGTGATGTAGAGCTAAGGGATTCGGCACACACCACGTCGGCTCCAAGGATGCGCCACCGTGCGCGAGCATTCCTCTTGAGACTGATGTCGTTCTCTTTATGAAAAGGAGAAAAAATACTGACATGACACATCTGGTACTAAAAGGCACTCCCATCCCGGTATTCAAGGAAGTTAAGTACCCGAGAGTCATCTTAGATAGCAAGCTTCTTTGGTCAAAGCAGTTGAGTCAAAAACTACCAAAGCGCTGTCGGCTTTCTGGCAATGCAAGGAAGCTTTTGGCAAAAGATGAGTCTTGCCGCCGGCAAAGGTCCTCTACATGTCAATGATAAGACCTTTAATCTCACATGCATCGGTTGCCTGTTGGAACCGGATAACACTCAAACACGTCGTAGCCTCTTTCAGTAAACTCCAAAGAACGGTTTGTCTCAGCTGTACAGGGGCAGATCCTATGATAAACCTTTCACCCCATGACATATGTATTCATCAGAGGGTGTGCACTGAAGGTCCTATCTCATCTCAATAGAAATGGCTTTTGATAAAACTTGCTCAGTGTGCTTGCGCAAGAAATGTCTTGCGACCCTTGTCTCATGGACATGCCTTCTGACGCATTGACACCCGTTAACCTAGTGCGCTGTAATTTCACAGTCGAGTTTCCATAGCATCAGTACGGACTCTGGCTGGATACTGAACTTGAAAAGATAGTCTTCGGATTTTCAAGAATGGCTCCAGATCAGGGCGGGGGTCCGGAGCTAGCGTCTTCTTTGAGTGCGAAAACATCCGACTGTCCTTCTCGTTAGGAAAATATGCGTCTGTCTTTCAATCAGAGATAAGAGTATACGCAATCCTAATAGCCATGCACTATGTTGTGAAGCACAGGTGGAGGGGAAAAAATATATGCATCTGCGGTGGCAGCCAAGCTACACACTACACAAAGCTGTGTCCAACCCTTCAACCAGCTCCAAATTAGTGCATCAGCTCAAGACCTTCTTGAACAGATTCGTTAGACTAAATTCACTAAGGCTAGTATGGGTTTAAGGTTACTCTGCCATCCCAGGAAATGAGATCTCTGATGAGCTCGTCATACTGGGTTCAGAGAAGGGTTTCTCAGGACTTGAACTCGTTCTAGGTCTACCTGTTTCCACGGTCAATTCTTACATTAACGATTGGGTGATTAATAGACAGAACCGATTACCGAAGGGATTATCCAGAACGCAGGATAACAAAGCGCGTATGCCCTGATGCCTGCAAGAAATCTCCTCGTGTCCTTAAGAAGAATTGACTACAGAAGATTTGTGGGAGTCATTACGGGCCATTACACTTTTGCTAATCATCTCTGCGTGCTTGGCATCAGTGAGACGCCTACTTGTGCTGTATGTTGCGAGGAGGATGACACAGCAGAGCATTTTCTCTGCGACTGTCCCACGTTTACTTGTACAAGGTGGCGCACCCTTGGGACCGACTAACGTTGTGTGTGCCGAATCCCTTAGCTCTACATCACTGAAGCTCCTTCTCATAATACATTCATGTAAGGTGTCTGTCTGGAGTACAATGGACCTGTATTAGCGACTGAGTGCTAGAAGTAGGATAGTAGAAGCCTCCGACAAAAATAGACTATCCCATCCGAACTGCGCACATATTAGCAACTCACTGTAAAGACAAAAAAAACGCTCAAACTGAATCGAAATCTTATGACTTTCCTTTCTTTCCCTCTATTTTCTTTTTCCTTTAAACGTGTCATCGCCAACACCAACAAACATTCGTCAACACAGTGTCGTAGCTCAAATCACCACCCAACCACAATTAGTTGTGGCTGACCCAAATGGTAATCATGATTCTGGTTATGCACCATCAAACGTTGACGATGTCCTTGCAGGAACAACCGGTAATACTCCGCCCGATAGTCCAATGCCAAGTGGGAGTATAAAACGTTCCAGTGTGACTAGCAAACGTAATGGAATAGATGGTTCACCAAAACGAGAACCTGCACTCAGGTATGTATATCTATGGCGATTAAGCAATCCATCCAACAACCCAATTGTTTGTTTTTTTGTGAAATTGTGAAAATTGTATTTTTTTTATTACACACATTTTTAGTGTGGCCATGAAACCATTATCCTTCGTCCGATATGGTGTACAAGAAGCGATGACATTAGCACGTAACGACTCAACGTTATCGGCGACATCGAAAACATCCTCGCGAAAGGATAAAAAAAACTCACAAGCATCTAGGTAGAGATTCTCTTCACCCCATTTCGTATCCTTATCTTATTACCTTACTTTGTATTTGACAGATTCACGATATACAAGGTGCATAAGGCGTCCAAAAAGAAACGGGAAAAATCGTCTGCGAAAAAGGAGCGAAAGGCGACCAAAACACTAGCAATCGTGTTGGGTAAGTCTCAACCTCATGTTTGCGCGTCCTTATGACATGCTCCACACCTGTTCTCCTTTGCTTGCCGTGATTCTCTTTAATTAGGTATTCTCTATAGGAACGATGGAAGGGTGGGTGGAGTTGTACTCCAGCCGCCAGGTTTATAGTTTATTCGCATTAAGTATGGGTTGGTTTTTATGGCTGTTATTACTGGCTAGGTGTCATGGTGAACTCGTAATTGTCTTACCAAGCGCGCGGAATTTCACTTAAAGTGAAGTTTAAATGGAACATGGATTTTTTATGCTTTTCAATTATTTATAACCTGGAACAGTGATGGCGCTATAAAAGGGACAATTAAATAAATTTATTTGCCAATGGACGCGAATGGACCACGGACAAGGGAAGAGAACGTAAGCATGAAAGGAAAACAACGGCTATGAAAGTGAGAACGAAAGAGTGACGCAGGCGAGAAGGACAGAGAAGTTGAAATGGCTAAGTATCGGAAGCACGGAATGCGAGCTATAAAGTCTGTGCAATCGTTCGTGTAGAAAATGTTTTACTTTGTGATTGTAGTTAGCACCTGATAGCCACTTGGTGATGAGATGTAGTAGAAAGGTATCGTTTCACTTATTTATGGCGATAAAGGTTTGCGTACAGAATGGGCGTTTTGTAAAATACTTTATGGCTCCGGAATGACCAGTTTTAAGGACGGCTATTATGACTTTCGTGTGCGGGGATTCATTTGCTATTGGAATGTGCTTTAATTAACATTGAAGCAAGAAGTCTATGATAAGGACATCTTTTTTTGTTTAAATAATTTGCGCGCACTCAAGGTCTAATAACCTTATTATGTCGGCGACATGTGGAATTGAGGGGGGAAAACCAAATCCGGCAGGGAGTTCCAGATTCGTGTGGTTCGGTTAATGAAAGATTCTCTATATTTGACAGTACGTCCGAAAGCGGGCTTCAGGGTATATTGGTGAGCATTCCTAGAGAGACGTGTATTGCGGGAGAAATCTTGAAGGGGCGGAATGCAACTGGCTATTTCATCAGAGCATTTTTGGTGGTAGTAACGATAAAACAGGGAGAGGCAGGTAACATTCCTGCGGTGTTCCAGCGAGTCTAATGTTGTGGTAATGCTGGAGTCACCTATCAGTTTTATGGCTCGTTTTTGTATTCTGTCTAGTAGGTGCAATGAGGTCTTGGAATCACCTGACCAGACATGAGCGTTAAACTCTAATTTGGGGCGAATGAACGCCTTATAGATTGTAGCCTGATCTAAGGGTGAGAAATATTTCTTGCATCTGTATAAGAAGCTTAGGTATTTCGGAGCATTCTTGGCGACACTGAATATATGGTCGCTCCAATTAAGATTGTGAGCAACACTCATACCCAGGATGGAAAGCTTTTCAGTTTCTGAGATGCAAGTGCCATTCATTGATAATGGCTGCGGGTTAGTTATATGCTTTAACAACAAGAGACAGCATTGTGTTTTGGATGCATTAAATTCTACTCTATTGTTTTTACCCCATTGGATGATGCTGTCGATATCGGAATTTAATAAGCTTAACATACGCTGCCGCTCATTATCTACAACCGAAGTGCAGGGTCGTAAACTAGTGAACGAATATGAGAAGCTGAGGGTACTGTCGTCAGCGAAGGAGTGAATTGGATTAGAAGTAACAGACAAGAGATCATTTATAAAAATAAGAAAGAGTTTCGGAGACAAATCGGAGCCCTGGGGAACACCAGCATTTACAAAGTGAGTATCAGACTTGAATCCGTCCAAAACAACTTGAATTGAACGATTCGAAAGGTAGCTTCTAATCCATTGAAAAAGAGACTCATCGATCCCAAAAGCACACATTTTCGACAAAAGGGCTTCATGCAAAACCCTGTCAAATGCTTTCGAAATATCCAGTGCAACAATTTTGCTTTTACCTGCTTGGTGAAGCGAGTGATTCCACTTTTCAGCGAGATATGCCATCAAATCACCAGTGAATCTGTTGCTTGAGGAGTTTCCGTGATTCAAGATATTTCATAAGCTAACGGTTAATCAGCGTTTCCATGACCTTGATAAGAAGGGACGTTAGTGCAATGAGTCGGTAGTTGGAGGGAGAAGATGATTCGCCTTTTTTGGGTATGGGCTGGACAAATGCTGTTTTCCACCTACTCGGAAAGAGCCCAAAGGTGTAGGAAAGGTGAAAAAGCGTACGCAGTGGTTTTGCCAGCGTAGAAGAACACCTCTTCAGAACTATTGGGGCAATACCATCTGAACCAGCGGATTTGAGTATGTCGAGGTCCTTAAGAACCCTTGCGACTGTACGATTGCGGAAGTGGATTAGTCCCATGGTGGAATTGACGCACTCTAGTACAGGCGGAGACAAAGTACAAGCTGGGAGCTGAGAACTAGTAGCAAAATGGGCAGCAAGTAGGATAGCTTTGTCTAAGGGGGTGATAACTGGAATGTCATTGTGGATGAGCGTCGGTATAGACGACGTAGTTGAGTTTTTTACGTTTTTTACAAACGACCAGAAACTTTTGCTGCCTTTGGGACATTAATTTTTGGTCGGATTGGAATTTAACCCGTCGAATGTGGGTGTTTTACTTTTCGGTTTTCCTCAGAACTGTTTGCCTTGTAGGCCCGAAAACTTAGCTCCCTGAGCCTAATAGCCTCTTTGCAGCTCAAATCAAACCGCGTATTATCCTTAGGCCTGGTGCTTTTAATCTTGCTGGGAATAAAATTTGCCATGCCGATTCGGATAATGTTTGCAATAATATCAGTTGCGGCGTCCACGTCGTTGTCGAGGAAGCACAACGACCAGTTAAGGATCCGAAAGAAGTTGTTAAGCTGTTGTAAAGTTGACATAAAATGTTTTACCGATAGACATGATCAGTCTCCTGCCGTCGATTATGTTTGCAATCCTGTCGATCACAGGGCCAAGGAGTTTCCATTAGTTACTCGCGCCAATAACCAAGGCTTTCTTAAATTTGGAACGTCATGTAAGCCATATTCTCTATGTCGAATAATTTCATTTGTTCTGCCTAAACCGTCTGCTTCACTCAAGCACCATTTAAAAATAAACCCATAAAAGTTGTCGTCAGCTTTGCCCGTTCTACTACAGAACTGCCACCGCAATAACTTACACCAAACCCCATCATACCTTAAGCCAGCTCACTTAACCCGGTATTTATTGGGTATACGTTAATGCTGTCAAGGAGTTTATTTTAATTTCCACCAAGTCGACGACAATCTTACCTTAAAATCCACTTTCCCTAAATGATTTAGTAAAGTTGGCGTTCCTAGAGCACACACAACCAGCAACCACCACCTAAACTACCACTTACTGCCAGAAGCAGAAGCCTGACAGGAATGAGAGTAAAAAGGAGCAAAAACCCAAGTTGAAACCAAAAGCCGAAGTAAGTGGGAATGAGCTTTTTAAGAAAATTTATTTAATGAGATGTTGCAGCTATAAAGCAGCAACAATTCAACCGTCTAAGTGGATGAAGTTTATTTGGGATGCTCGGGGGTAGACTAAGATTGATGTTTAATGTTTTGTCTGTTAGTGTGCTGTGCTGTGGACGCAACGACATAGCTGCTGGTTGACTAATTGACTTGGAAAGTTGACATCAGAAAGGTAAATAGTGAAGGAGCTAATGTAGTGGAAGAGTTCTAGTTTACCCGAGTTTACTGTATTTTCGAAGACAGTTTATGATATGCTTGTCGAGCCTGAAAAGGGCAAGGACAAATTGTGACCTTAAGCAGAAGATTACTTGATTTTTGACATTTACATTATATTGCTGAAACATTTACCATTATTAGACTTATCCGAAAATTCTGTAAAATGAACTAAAAAAACTGATGAGGCTCTCACGTACGAGGAGAACTTCAACATAAGTAGAGCATTTCCAAATAGTAATAGAGAACAGATAAACTTTTACCGAAATGTTTCAATTGGTAAGATAAAGGCAAGGAATGTCTATCTAGTAGTAGAATCCACAAATGCCATCCGCGTTTAAGATGGTCGTGAGGGCGTTAATGATGACCAACATATTGGCCAATCGAAATTTATGATAACCGACGACATCATCAAAATTCCGTCAAAAACGCGCACCCAAGATTTGCCACCTTATTATGTCGACGACACATTAGGGGCCGATGGTAAAGTGCAAGAAGAATAGAGGAGATAACGATGGGCGTTGTTGTTAAATGCTTGTATGTTGAACTGAGGGGGGAAGATTGAATCCAGCAAGGAATTACAGAGTCGTGTGATACGTATGTACGTTCGAAAGTAGGTTAGGTTAGGTTGACGTGGTAGGCATAAGCCACACTTTAGCCGAAGCCGGCCCATTTTTATACCACCTGGATCAGGTTACCCTGATCCGCTACCTGGGAACGAACAGGTGTTTCTAATAAAGCGGTGGAGTTGAACTATTTTTTGGTTTGCTAGCTCACTTAGATTGTCAAAGAAGGGCGCGCCGAGGTAAATCCTCCTGCGATTCGCAAAAGAGGGACATAAGCAGAGGAGGTGGTGTGTTGATTCCTCCTCCTCCTCGTCCATGCAGCCGCGACAGAAGTCATTGTAGAGTAGCCCCAGTCTGGCGGCGCGTTTTCCAATGATGCAGCAACCTGTAATGACACCCACTAGAGTACTTAAGGTTGCCCTTTTGGTTGCCACCATGTCCCTGGTTCGTCCTAAGCTTAACTTGGGCCACAATTGTTTGGTGATAAAGCCGATATTGCTCTCATTCCATTGGAGATTGGTCTCCTCTATGGTTTGAAGCTTTATCATGTGCTTTACCGTACTTATTGGTGTTTCTAGGTTCCCGAGGGTAGGTAGGCTGAGTGTGCTTGACCCTAACTTTGCGAGTTCGCCGGCCGTGCAGTTTCCTGGAATATCCCTATGCCCGGGAACCCACAGTATTTTAATGTTGAACTGTTCAGCCATCTCATCTAGAGACAGGCGACAGTTAAGAGATGCCTTTGATTTGTGGATTACCGCTGCCAGGGATTTTATCGCAGATTAGCTATCGGTGCAAATAAAAATATCTTTCGTGGATACTACATTGATCCTGAGCCATGCCAGGGCCTCCGTTATCGCTGTTATTTCTGCCTGATACACACAACAGTAGTTTGGGAGTCTAAATGAGATAGATTGAGGTTAAGTTCCTTGGAGAAGACACCACTGCCTACACCCGACTCCATCTTAGAGCCATCGGTATAGGGGGAGATCGAGACAACTCCGAAGTTCCTGGTGAACACATTCGAAAGTACGTTTCAGGATATATTAGTGAGGATTCCTAGAAAGACATGTGTTGCGGGAAAATTGTTGAAGGCGCGGAATGCAACTGGCTATCTCTTCAGAGCATTTTCTATGGTAGTACCGATAAAACAGGAAGAAGCAAGAGACATTCCTGCAATGTTCCAGCGAGTCTAATGATTTTGTGATGCTGGAGTCTCTTATAAGTTTTATCGCTTGATTTTGAATTCTGCCTAGTAGTTGCAATGTGGTTTTAGGTCCATCGGACCTGACATTAACGTTGAACTCTAAATTAGGGCAAATTAACGCCTTATAGATTGTAGCCAGATCCACGGGTGAGAAATATTTCTTGCCTAGGTAATTCGGCCTTCGGGATCGTTCCAACTAAAATTGCTAGTGACACACTTAACCAGAATGGACAACTTTCTGGTTTCTAAGGTGTAAATGCTATTAATGGATATTGGCTATGTACGCTTGGACGACAAAAGACAGCACTGTGTTTTGGAAGCATTAAATTCCACTCTGTTATTTTTCTATGCTGTCGATGCCGGAATTTAATAATCTAATAATCTAAACATAAACAGAGGGTGCCGTGGCGCAGTAGTTAGTGTGTTGGACTCTGACGCACGATGAGCGAGTTTGGATCCCGATAACACCACCGCCATCGAATATTTATTTCGCGGCGTCCCTCCTCGGCGGGGTACTGGCAAAACCCTCCGCAGGGCAAACAGCCTTTGCTTCTAAAGTTTAATGACGAAGCAGTAGAGAACAAACTCTCATGAAGCGACGCTCTGCAAACGAAAAGCATAAAAAAGGACCTTGACTAATGCGTAAGGTCTAGCATAGCAGAGGCCGTGCACAAGGTGACTTCCCATCATAGTGCATAGTGCTTTTCTCTCTAAGAAAGAGCTACTCACAATATCATATGAACGATATTGGGATTTTTTGTCATAATTAGCTCCCTGGTAATAGTCTTAAAATTGAGGGCATTGCCTTTGGCAATTTGTTCTCTGAGTAGAGGAATATAACTGCGCTGCGCAACACTATATTTTTAACTAAGATGAGATGTGAAACAGGACCTACGAATGCCTCAAGGGCTTCTATAGGATAAGTATGCATAATACCTGTGATGCCTAAACAAGTATGTCTTTGGAGGCACTTTATTAAGATTCGCTCCATCATACAACAGCGGCGTTAGAACTATCGTCCCACTTTTGATTTTTACCCCAAGGTCTTATAGTAGAACGGACGACAGCTCCTGATTACCTTGGTCGCTTTGGAGATTTTGTTGTTTAAGTTGTCATTCCAGGTAAGTTTTTCATCGTGGTTAATACCCAGATACTAAACTACATCTGGAAAACCTATGCTTTTACCATTTAGGCTGATACGGTTTTCGACCATTCCCCTGATCTAAGGATTGGTGGAATTATGGACACTTCCACGTGCGGTCGACAGCATCAGATCCTCCAATTTTCAGGAAAGCGCAAATATCGGCCTCAGTTTAAGCTAGCTTCTTGTCTTTAACAAGTACGAGGTGGGGCAGTTAAGTTCCGAGAATTTAGTCATAACTCGGGAACACTGCGTCGTTCGCTAACATCCTTCTAAAATGGGACTCTGCCCTTCATTTTTCATTCAAGGCAGGAAGTCGACAGCAAGCTTAGTTGTGCATGTGTAAGTGTATGCCGAAAATACGTGTGTTTGAATGGGCAAAGCGGTTCGATGGACCGTGAATCAGTAGATGGCGATCCATGTGATGGAGCTCTCGTCACTTCTCGTACCATGGCATCGTTAATCATGCATATATTCCCACCGATCAGACACAGTAACTGGATAGTTCTATGCTGGCGAAGAGGCTGCGAGCACGTGTTTTTCGTGTGCGGCCGGAACTCATGGTATCTTGCACCACAACAATGTGTACGGTCATTCCTCGTTGATTGTGCAAGAGTTTTTGGCGATAAAAGGCATTCCAACGTTGCCGCATTCACCCTATGGCCGATATTGCCCTCCGTTACTTTTTTTTTATTCCCCAAGATAAAGCCACACCTCAAGGGAACTCATCATGGTGGTGTAGAGAAGGTCAGAGAGGCCTTAACCATGATTCTAAACGAGTTAAGGATTTAGGCTGCTTCGAATCGTGGGAGCGACGTTGGAATCATTGTGTAGAGTTAGAGGAGGACTGTTGTGAAGGTCGATAGCAAAATGTTGCGACAAGCTTATTTTGCTTGTTTTTGGTTTACAAATACCCGGAATTTAATTGCCACACCTCGTATACCTCTAAGATGAAGTTCAAAGAGCTTCTTCGTGGATTGAAGAAGAAAGGATGTTCGACTGATGAATGTTTTTCTTTAGCTGTGCCCTGTACGTTCCAGGTCTTGCGAAAGGTTTCTAGTAAGGGTCAGATCTATTCCAGTGGGTTAATCAAAGAGACCAACATGTCTCTGCACCTATGTTTTTATAGAAGCAGGAAAGTTAGGCGTTGATAAATCACCGGTTAACACACAGCTTCAGTAAACAACCAATCCTGGAAAGCTCATTTGTCTCACCATATCCACAGGTTTCCCTTTGTTATGCCAAACTCATTAAACCTGACCTTTTCGCAGTGCCCAAAGGTCTACTATTTACCGTCGTCGGGGACCGTGTGTGCAAATAATTCAAACCACCATTAAATACACGCCGACAAATAGAAGCTCCAAGCAATTAAAGCCCTACAAGTCATCCTAACTAATACCATCAGCCGCTGGGCGGCTAATAGTAAAATTCTACCTCCATAGAGCAGAAGCTGTAGTAGCAACGTTCTCCCCTATGGTAATAACAATACAATCGCTATTTGTTCTTCACTCCTCCAAGGGAGTAGTTAAGTATCGCTTACAATAAATCAACCTGGAAGGGACAAGGCATGCTCAGAGCACCACACACAACACCTCATTTAACATAACTCAAGGCTCCGTGCGGTTGGTGCAGTTCTTAATTGCGGTAAGTTGTTGCGGCATGGTTCCCGTATACGATAAAGGACACTTTGAGGAGAGACAGTCATGGGTGTCATTCATTTAGTTTAATTGGTGAATTGCTCCTGTGGGTTAGATGCTTCGTGGCAGGTCACCATTAATTGTGATTGCGAACATGTTAGCGTAGCGGTTTTGAGGCGGTATGTGGTGCAATTAATCAACAACGGACAGGTGTGTCCGCAAGCGATAAGGAAGTGTTGAAGTTTATAAACCTAAGGGTGAGATGTCGCGAAAGGAAATGAGTAGGAAAATAAATGCACTGCATACCACCGAAAGGTCTACTCTTTCGACTTGTAACTTTGTGTGATTTTGCTCTAAGGAGCACTTTGCGTGCAAAGTTTCTCTGTTTTCCGCTTAATTGTAAAAGACCAAGGAAGGGGTGTATTCAACTTTGTCGGAACTTCTAAGTTCGAAAGAAGAAAAAAAAAAAATCAATCCTTAACAGCCTTTAAAATCACACTTCTAATATACGATAAAAGGATAAAAATCTATCTCATAAACACAATGTATGTAGGCGGGTCGTTATGCCTTACAAAAAAACTAGCAAAACAATTTTTGAGCGATGACCCCCTCATTCCACGCAAACTATCGCCCGCTGAGCCACGTTTTTAAATGTGGAAATAAAAAGAAGTCACTCGGAGCTAGATCTGATGAATACGGTGGATTGTCTGTCAACACAAACTCCAATTCCTCAATTTTAGCCATTGAAACTGCGCATATATTCACTCGTAAATTATCCTGGAGACGTATGGTAGGTACCATGTAAGCTAGTGTTTGTCATTTTCTCTAGCGCGTAAGAAAGTTATAAGTTTTTGAAAATAAAATGAATTTAAAATGAAAAAAAGAAATGATTCTGGAGAAGGAGGAATTTTTTTTTTTTTTTTTTGACATTTTCTCATTTCTTCTTCTTCTTAGCGGGCGCTGAAGTTCGGGGTGAACCTGGGCCTCAACCAACATGCCCCTCGAACTAGCACGATCCTTTGCTAGCCTTTTTCATTGCCGAACACCCAGTTGGCTGAGGTCCCCTTTCACATGTGTGCGCCATCTTAAGTGCGTCAACTTTGTCGTTCGGGAGAGGGCTCTATTACTCAATTGCCTCCTGAGCCCAAAGAAACAGCGACTGGCAAGAGTGATTCTGCGTTTGACTTCGGAACTGATGTCGTTGTTCCAGGTCACTGCGGAGCCAATGTAGACGAAGTCCTTAACTACCCCGAACTTATGACTGCCAATAGGAACGTTCTGGCCTAGACGTCGGTGGTGAGCGCCCTTTTTTGATGACAGCATATGTTTCGTTTTGCCCTCATTTATCGCCAGACCAACTTTCGCCGCCTCGAACTCAATACTCGCAAACGCCTCATTGACATCTCGCTGTGATCTACCTATTATGTCAATATCGTCGGCGTATGCAAGGAGTTGCGAGGATTTGAAAAAGATTGTGCCTCTTGTATTGGCCAATGATTTTTGCACAATCATTTCCAATATGATATTGAAGAAATCACACGACAGCGCATCGCCCTGCCTAAATCCTTTTTTGACATCAAAACTATCGGTAAGGTGTTCACCGATTCGGATGGGGCAGCGAGCATTCTCCAAAGTCATCCTGCATAGTCTCATGAGTTTATCAGGTATGGCAAAGGTAGACATAGCGATGTATAGCTCGTCTCTAATTACGCTGTCGTATGCGGCCTTGAAGTCGACGAATATATGGTGTGTATCGACTTGAAATTCATTGGTTTTCTCCAGGATCTGCCGTAGTGTGAAGATTTGATCGATGGTGGACTTCCCTGGCCTGAAGCCACACTGATAAGGACCTACCAGCTTATTTACAAAAGGCTTCAGGCGTTCACACAAAACGGCAGAGAAGATTTTGTAGGCGATGGTTAAGGAGACTTATTCCTCCATAGTTGGCGCAATCAGAGGGGTCTCCTTTCTCGTGGATCGGGCATACGATGATGAGACTCCATTCCTCGGGCATGCTTTCCTCTGACCATATCTTACAGATACGCTGGTGCATGCTCCTAACCAGGTCATCCCCAGCTGCCTTGAAGAGCTCAGCAGACAGTCCGTCAGCAGCTTTATTCGACTTGAGCTTCGATATGGCAATCTTAACTTCGTCGAGGTCAGGGGGACGGAGTTCTCTGCGGTCCTCGTCGAGTAGAAATGGATCATTCTGCCTGACAGCGGTATATTGACTAATATCGCCGTTATACAGTCTGCAGAAGTGGTTTTTCCATATTCTCAGCATCGAATGCGATTCTACTACTAGGTGTCCGTTCTCATCTCTGCAGGCTTCCGTTCTGGCTTTATAACCTTGGCATGTTCGCTTTTTCTGTTGATAAAACTTTAGAACGTCACGCCAGCAGTAACACCTCTCCAAATCCTCAATCGCGCGCTTCTCGAGCTCTTTCTTCTTTCTCCTGAGAAGCTTATGCTGCCCTTGGCAGGCAACCGCTTGGCAGACCCAGGACGAGGTGGTTGGACCAAATCCAAAAACTCGCCTGGGTGCGCTTGGGCATAGCTCCTGATGAGTTAGAGTCGATGACGGAGGATCGAGTGGCCTGGAGATCCCGCGTGCGCGCATTACCCCCGCGACTCTTTTAGTGGAACATGCGGGCCACTGAAAATATATGTGTGTATGTTTGTATGTTTAATCACCGCTCTGAACTCACTTTTTTCCATTTTTTTTAAACACAAGTTGTTTATGCTCTTCAAAACTGATATGGATTGCGGTTGCAGTTTTTACTTAACTGGCAAACTAACGTACTGGCCTACAGATAATGCGAAAACACCTGACCTTGTCGATTTTTTCGATGCAAAAAGCATATCTGGTCGCTATATTAAAGTCGAAGAGAACTTTGAGAAGGACAAACTAGGGAGGTTTTAGGAATGGAATTCAAGAAGATATTAGTCTAAGAGCGCCACTTAGGTCGAAGTGGACGAATTCATTGAAGCTATTCAGCATGCAGCGTGAAATAATACTCCTTTCCGAAAAATTGCCGAACAATTTTTTCAAAAATTATGTACCAGAAATTAAAGAGCTGGTAAAAGAGGAGCGAAAAGCCCGTAAACGATGGCAACGAAGTCGATCACCGCAGGATAAAACATATTTAAACCGATTATGTAACCTACGGCCGAAGACTCTCAGAGAATTCAAAAATTAAAGCCTAACCGCCGACAGGGAATCAAATTACTCCATTTGGAAAGCTATTCTTCTTCTCTTTCTTAGCAGACGCTACAGTTCGGGGTGAACCTGGGCCTCAACCAACATGCCCCTCCATCTAGCACGATATTTTGCTAGCCTTTTCCATTGCTGCACACTCAGTTGAGGTCCCCTTCCACCTGTGTGCGCCATCTTAAGTGCAGCCGTCCTCTGCTTCTTCGTCCCTCGGGGTTGGATTCAAAGACTCTCCGGGCTGGAGCTGTGGTGTACATTCGCTCTACATAGCCCAGCCATCTTAGGCGTTGAATCCGTAGACGCCTGACTAGACTCATGTCGCTGTACAGCCCGTAAAGTTCGTGGTTGAATCTTTTCCTCCATCCCCCGTCTGCGTTTATAGGCCCGAAAATCACGCGCAAAATCTTTCTCTCGAAATTACCAAGGGCCTCCTTATCCGCTTTTGATAGTGTCCATGCTTCTGCGCCGTACAACAGGACCGGGATGATAAGGGTCTTATATAGAGTCAACTTTGTCGTTCGGGACAGGGCTCTATTACTCAGTTGCCTCCTGAGCCTAAAGAAACAGCGTTTAATTTCGGAACTGATGTCGTTGTTCCAGGTCACTGCGGAGCCAAGGTAGACGAAGTCCTTAACTACCTCGAACTTATTCTGCCAATACAAACGTTCTGGCCAAGGCGTCGGTGGTGAGCGTCCTTTTTTGGTGACAGCATATATTTAGTTTTGCCTCGTTTACCGCCAAACCAACTTTCGCCGCCTCTCGCAAACGCCAGTATTGAAAGCCATTAGGGCATTAAAATGCCTAAACTGAAGGTTCCACCAATAAGGAAAAATCGAAATGAATGGGCGAAAGGTCACGAAGAAAAGGCTGAGGTTTTTGGGAAATATCTTGCTGAAACCTTCAGGCCAGAAGACAACTGCTATGTGACAATAGCAATACTCTGGAAATGAGCAGACGCGAGCTACGCATTCCGAACTGGAAAATATCATTTAATCCCTCAAGCCTAATAAAGCATCAGGCTATGACTTAGTTACGGGAGATGTCCTTAAAAATTTGCTGAGAAACCCTCTGCTAAAACTATCTTATTAACGCAGCGCCTAGGTTGGCATATACGTATACCGAGCCAATCAATGCCCGGAAAGCCACCGATGGATAAAAAATCTTACCGCCCCATATCATTGTTGCCGATAATTTCGAAAGTCTTCGAAAGAATTATTATCAATGGCTTAAGGCCAACAGTCGAAGATCCGCATGGTCAGTTTAGTTTCAGAATCAAGCATTCGACTTTAGACCAAGTGCGTCGATAACTAATATGTTCGAAAAAGCGCTCGAATAATAATATGTTCAAGTGTATTTCTTGATGTCTCCCAAGCCTTTGAGTGGCAAGAAGGTTTTGGGACATAAACTTAGACAAGTTTTTCCCGAACAACTACCGAACGTTATGGAAAACTACCTATCTAATAGACTCCTTTGGTGTTAACACGGGAGCGAATACTCAAATTTTAGAGCAATTACGGCTGGCGGTCCGCAGGGAGCGTACTTAGTCCGCTACTTTTTCTGCTGTATACCAGAGATATTCCACAAACGGATGGCACTGTGCTGGCTAATTTATGGCCACAAGAAAATCAGTCGAAGATTAAGCGACTGGACAAAGACTTGGCGGATCGCGCTTAACGAAACTAAATCTGTCCACCTAAATTTTACTTATAGAAAAGTAAGGACACTACCTCTATTTGTAAAAGACGTTCGGATTCAATTTGCAAACGAGGCAAAATACCTAGGCATGACTCTCGATGCGATGCTCAAGTGGAAAGTACATGTAAAGAAAAAACGTTAAGAGCCTGACTAGAAATATAGGGAATATAAATTATAGTATCTCTGTGTAAGCTGTGCTCTAAAATTTGTAAATATTGTTAATTCTACTATTTAATAAATATGACTATGACTATTACTGGCTACAAGAAAACATTCCCAGCTTAGTACTTAAAAGAAGCTGCTTCTCTACAACCTAAACTTTAAACCTATTTGGGCTTACGGTATTCAACTCTGGGATTGTACCAAGAAGAGTAATTCTTCTATTATACAAGCGTTAAAGTATTGCGAGCCGTTATTAACGCGTTGTGATATATATATTCGAAACGATGACATTCATCGGAATTTAAACATTGAAAACGTCGAAAATGAGGCTAAGCTTTTCGCTCGAGAACACAGAGATCGAACGAAAGGTCATACCAATAATGCGGCTTTTGAAATAATAGAGGAACGAAACCTGTTACGCCGTCTTCAAAGGATAAAGCCCCTTGATTTAGCGCGACAAGCCTAAACCGCACGCACTCTGCGGATTGCAGGAACTCTCACTTGAATGCTGCCTGCTAAATGTGATTACATCGAACACGGAAAACTGCCAATCGACTTAATTGTAGTAGAAAAACAAAAATAATTAACTCGAAGGATGATGCCTCGTGAGTCAAATCTCACACTACTATGAACAAGCGCTGTGAATCCTCATAGTGTCTTTTGAAGATGTTGTTTATTTCTACTGCCGATAAAAACGAAACCATCAAAGAATAAGGCTGCAGCTTTGTCATATACCTAGTGGGGAATGAGGCTTACTAAAAAATAGAACCTTTGTAATGCTACGAGCGCTATCTCTTAGATTTTCTAAGAACTTATTGACCCGTCCTAGTAGCACACAAGGCAATAAAATTCAAAACTCAACTCAATGACATTGACCAGAAATTGAAATTCATCTTGAGTGCTCTCCTCATTGGTCATTGATAGCCTCCTCCAACGTTGATGGACCTATTTTTAGCACAACGAACAAAGAGAAACCAACAAAAAATTATAAACTCAATAAACAACAAACTTGCTAATGGCACTCGACCAGCACCTGATGCTATTGAATATTTCAAGACCGACAGGAGATACATATGTACTTGTACGTATGTTAGGCAACCCTAACACACCCGAATCATTCTCAAGGACAAAGATTAATAAATATTAATAGCAAAAGAAATTCAAACCAAAGGAGCATGTGGGACACGTGTTGCTTGGATAACATCATTAATTATCACATGAACGTGTTTTGTTGTCCTGAGTCCTGTGGCCGGATTAATATGGATATCGAGTAATGGAATTAATGAAAAGTTTAAAGGTGTCTTTTTCAGTTGGTGACACTTCAACACAAATGGGTAGTTGGTTTCTGGGAATTAATGGAAAACTTGTGTCCCCTTGGGTTAATTATTTAGGATGACGATAGATAGATACATAGGATTAGACAGTGGGACAGAGTCGCCTAATCACTGCGGCCACGAGTGGGCCTATTGTGATGTCCCCCACTTACAGTTCACTCAAAAGTCCTGACTTCGTGATAAAACTTAGTATGCTTTTGAGTGAGCTAGCAGCGATTTCTTCTGCTTCAAGATAATACTTGCCTAAGTGACGATGACGTGTATTGACAAGGCAGTTACAGTGGCACAGTATGCGCTCTGCTGTTTCTTCGTCTTCATTACACATTCTGCAAGTGTCATCTTGTATAATGCCCATTGTTGTGAGGTGTTTGTTGACTGGGCAGTGTCCAGTAAGGAAACCTGTGATTAAGCGAATCTGACTCCTCGAAAGCATGAGGAGTTGTTTCGTTCTACTGAGAGATGTAATTGGGAGGAACAACTTGGCTTGTCTGCTACCTTTCGTTTGTAACCAGTAGTGATCCGTCGTGTTCCTTAACCAATTGCTTATGCAGCATTTGGTGGCGCTGATGGGCCGTCGCATCATAAATGGCGATGCAGAGCCTTTCCTTGCCTGTCCGCCTTTTCGTTGCCTGTATGGCCGCTGTGTCCAGTTATCCAAGTGAGATGAGCTCTGTTTGTGCTGGCCAACTGATGAAGTAGCTGTAGGCAGTCCATACCAGTTTGAAGGTGACTTCATAGCTCTTTAGGGCTAGAAGTGCAGCCTTGCTGTCAGAGAGAATGTAAATGTTTTTGTTAAGTATGTTTCTGTTTATATTTTCTCTGAGGCAGAGTTCTATAGCAAATATCTCTGCTTGAAAAACGGAGTTATATCTGTCCATGCCTACGTAGATGCATGTGTCTGTATTTGCTCCGTATACTCCAGCCCCAACGCCTTTGTTCGTTTTGGAGTCATCTGTATATCACACGTAGCATCCACGATTGAAGGAGGGTCTATCCTGTTCCCAGTTTTGTCGTTTGGGGAATGTGACCTTGTAGTTTTGGCTGAAGTTGTATCTGGGGAGACAGTTATCTGTGAGAGATATCTTTAGGATTTGATTTGTTTTGAATGGGCCTTACAGCCCATGAAGGACCAGAGCCAAGCTTCTCTCAATCACCCATGTTGTGTATGATTTTATTTTTCACACAGGTGAAAGGAAACTACAATTTAATGCCGATTCCGAACGGCGAGAGTCGAGAAGCTTTTTTCATGGCAAGTTTACTACTGGGGGTTTTGCCAGTACCCCGCCGAGGAGGAGCGTCGCGAAATAAACATTCGATGGCGTTGTTGTTATCGGGATCCGAACTCGCTCATCGTGCGCCAGAGTCCAACACACTAACCACTGCGCCACGGCGTCCTCTATACTATACTATATAGTATAGACTATACTTCACAAGATCATTTCTGTAGTCAGTCTCATTTACATTCAAAGTAATCTTTAGGATTTCATGCCTGTTTATTTCGATAAGGATATCAGGGTGAAAGAGCCTACAGTTAGAGTCATCCTCCACGATCAGTCTATGGGCGAAGGTCATCGCTTCTTTCTTCAGTTGGAGATGAAGAGGTGGCAGGTCTGTGATGACTTCTAGTGCTGCTGTGGGGGTTGATCTCACGGCCCCGGTGATACAGATGCAAGCTAGTCTTTGCAGTTTGTTGAGCTTGGCTTGCACGGATACTTGTTTTGTTTTGTGCCACCAGACGGGCGCAGCATATGTAAGAATTGATCTGGTAATTGCTGTATATAGCCAGCGGGACATTTTGTGGTTTGTGTCCCAGTTTTTGCCAGTGAGACTTTTGCTGGTCCATAAAGAGAGGCTGGCTTTCTCAATAGTCTTTGTAATGTGAGAGTTCCAAGTGAGCTTTTGGTCTAGAGTTATCCCTAGATATTTGACTTCATTTGAGAACTCTATCGCTTCACTAAAGAGGGTAGGTTTGGTAAGTTTGTGCATATTCCTTCTTTTGGTGAAAGCGACAATGGTGCTTTTCCTAGGATTGTCATTTAGTGCAACCTTTATGCACCAGTTTGCAACAAGGTTTAGTGCCCGTTGGGGGAGTTCCGAGACTGTGTCTTCGAATTTGCATTTAATCGGGATCACTATGTCGTCAGCATAGCTTTGAACATAGAAACCATTGTTGCTAAGTATGCTGATCAGTTCATTAACCACGATGGACCTCAGGAGCGGTGAGAGAATCCCGCCTTGAGGGCATCCTTTCGCGGCGTTTACGCTGATTTTATCATTGCCTAGTGAGGTGTTTATTCTCCTGTTGCTAAGCATGTGTTGGATCCACCCCTGTGCTGAGGATGCAACGTTTTATTTGGGTGTAGTCGGTGTTGTCGATAGCACAATCAATATCGAGAAAGCGACCTATCGCATTATCTTTGTCGCTCAGGGATTTGTTGATCCGGGCCGTTAGTTCCTGAAGAGCATGCGTGGTCAATTTCCCAGGCTGGTAGGCATATTGGTTTTTGTGAAGTGGTGATCTTTTCAGTGCACCGTCCCTGATACATATGCCTATCCAGGATTTTTTCCATTGTTTTTAGGAAGAAAAAGGTAAGGCTTATCGGTCTGCAGGTCTGTGGGTCTACGGCCTACATTGGGAATGAATTTTACCTTTACGTCTGTCCAGCTTGTTGGTATGTGTCCCCATGCATGACGACACATGGGTACATATTGAGAGATAGTCAGAATATGTGACTTTTTAAGGACATCTGTGTTGGAAATGAACTTCGACGCAACTATACATATAATAATTTGTATAAGCTTTCTAGCCTATAATTTCAAGAGTTGTATTGTATGATAAAATCGCCATATTTCCTTTGTAAGATTTGAGCAAACAGACACATCCTTTACGTTCAACAATCCTATTTAAAAACGCATTCCCTTTTTTTGCTTATATTTCAGGTGTATTTCTTTTCTGTTGGGTACCATTCTTCACCTGTAATATCATGGATGCCATGTGCACGAAACTGGAAAAAGATTGCCAACCCGGTGTGACTGCCTTCATCCTCACCACATGGCTTGGCTACATGAACAGCTTCGTCAATCCAGTCATCTATACCATCTTCAATCCCGAATTTCGTAAGGCATTTAAGAAAATCATGCATCTAGGGTGATTAATGCCCGCCAAAAGACTTAATCTCATTCAAATTAATGCCATTAAGTTAGAGAAAATATTTTATAAATATTTCATAATGTGCCAAATAGATCAAACTAAACTAATATATCAAAGATACAAACATGAACTGTATATACTTGTACAACATACATACATAACTAGCATAATTCCTGCCCGCCCCTCAATGTCCTAATCCCTTAAGCATAGACACGTACACTTTCGGTCGTAAGGATATTTATTCCCTTTTTTGTATTTGATACGAGTAGAAGACAAGTTTCCCAGTTAAACATGTATATGTAGGTTTAAGACGACGCTATCGTAGGTTATGAAAAAATAAAATAAAATAGACAAGCTATCTAGAACTATTTAGTACAAAGGAGAATACTATTATAAAATATGATATAATGATCACGGATGCATGTAAACCGCAAAGAGACACCAGCTGCTCTGCCCAATTCCTGTCTTCCTATCTTTCATCATAACCAACGCTTCAACTGTCTCTATCAGTTGTATAATCCAATTATTGTTATTAAGGACGACCGCAAATTGTGGTTGGCATGTTGCCCTTACCACCCGGTGAGACCAATCAAATCCGATATCCTCTACAATTCAAATGGAGGACATGAATCGTTGTGAATTGTCGAGGAAGTCAAATAATTAATTAATAGAGTTTCTGTTTGATTAGATTTAAGTTAAGACAATACATATCAGGAGTTGTTTACTAACTGGATGGGTCTTTGTAGCATTTAGTCAGGTTTGAGGATTTGATATGTTATGAAATAGATTTTTTTAAAGTCTAAAAGTAAAATAATTTATTCTCTCCATTTTGACCAGAAACAAAAAAAAAAAAAAACACGGGAAAAGATATTGTTCGGAAACAAAACTAAAAACACAAGCTCTTCTTTAACAGGAAAAATTAAATTAATTAAATTAAATTAAATCATAAGATGAAGAAAATATCAAAATAACTAATTCGATCAAAACAAACACCACTAGGAATAAATAAGCTCATAGACGTTAAGACCTAAATTAATCATAGAAACTACGAAAAGGAATAAATGCATTGCCAGGTCAAGATGGATACCAGAAGGAAACCACTTTTAATTTTTGTTGTTTTCTTCTTTTATAAAATATAAAAAAAATGTATTAAAAATCTATTTGGCCCATCAAATCGATCGCAAAAAGTCGGTGTTTTAATGACTCTGTGCCCATTAAAGCACGACTTTTACGATCGTTGTCGTCTCACAATAAATGAGCCCCCCAAAATTAAAAACAGTGAACGCATTAGCCTGCCACTGCATTTGTTTCTTTATGCTCAGTATTATCGATTAAGACGAACATAAAAATTCGGAATATAAGAATTGTGTATAGATTGTAATTTTTTACAGGGAACTTATCAAAACTAAACTAAAATATGATCAAATCTTATTCATAAAGTATAGGTTAAGACAATATAAACTGTATAAGCCAGGGTATTCGAAACCAGATATTATTAATTAGATAAAAAATATTTAATTTTCTTTAAGCATATTTTTCACGTTCGTTTCTTAACCGTCCTCATGACCAACTTTCCCAAGAAACTTAAGCGACCACTATGCTCAAAAACAACACTCAAAGCAATTTATTTCCCACTTTTTACTCCCACACGAATTAGAAAATTTTATTAAAATAATTTTATAGAAAAAGCAAAAAGGATCTTATAAGAGAGAAAATCTTCCAAAAGACGCTTATTAATTATATTAAAAACAATTTAAATTACATTTATTATTTAAGCAACTTCTAATGAAAAAGAAACAGAAAAATACTAAATGCATTCTAACAAGCTAGTGTAGATGTAGTTATAAAATGATACGAACCTCGTGAAAAAGTTGTAGTAAGAAGTAAAACGATTATGTTTGTTAAATTGTTTAATACCTAAAACTTATGTATAGTATTTAATACATACAATTTAAACGTAAAAAATATAAATACAGATACTATACATAAGTTGACTTTTACGATGAGAATGTATATTTAGCTAATGCATTGAAGCTAAAATATGTTTATAGTAAATAGTATGAATAAAATAATTTGTAAAAAAACAAGATATTATGTTATATAGCAAATAAATTAAATTTAATATAATGTTATCAATATGAAATGAATAAAATATAATGAACAGATACAATACGAATATGAGCATTTTTTTTAGCTAATGGGAGCGCTGGTCAATTTCTAATCGACGGAGACCGCAAAGAATCCTGTCCCCTTGACCTCGACGAAGTTAAGATTGCCATATCGGAGCTCAAGTCGAATAAAGCTGCTGGCGCAGACGGACTTTCTGCTGAGCTCTCCAAGGCAGCTGGGGATGACCTGAGCATGCACCAGCTCATCTGTAAGATATGGTCAGAGGAAAGCATGCCCGAGGAATGGAGTCTCAGCATCGTATGCCCGATCCACAAAAGACCCCTCTGATTGCGCCAACTACATAGGAATAAGTCTCCTTAACATCGCCTACAAAATCTTCTCTGTCGTTTTGTGTGAACGCCTGAGGCCTTTTGTAAATAAGCTGATAGGTCCTTATCAGTGCGGATTCAGGCCTGGGAAGTCCACCATCGACCAAATCTTCACACTACGGCAGATACTGGAGAAAACCAATGAATTTCAAGTCGACACTCACCACCTATTTGTCGACTTCAAAGCCGCATACGACAGCGTAATTAGAGACGAGCTATACAACGCTATGTCTACCTTTACCATACCTGCTAAACTCATCAGAATATGCAGGATGACTTTGGAGAATGCTCAATGCTCCATCCGAAGCGGTGAACACCTTACCGATAGTTTTGATGTCAAAAAAGGATTTAGGCAGGGCGATGCGCTGTCGTGTGATTTCTTCAACATCATATCGGAAATGATTGTGCCAAAATCACTGGCCAACACAAGAGGCACAATCTATTTTAAATCCTCGCAACTCCTTGCATACGCCGACGATATTAACATAATAGGTAGATCACAGCGAGATGTCAATGAGGCGTTTGCGAGTATTGAGATGGAGGCGGTGAAAATTGGTGTGGCAGTAAACGAGGGCAAAACTAAATATATGCTGTTATCAAAAAAGGACGCTCACCACCGACGTCTTGGCCAGAACGTTTGTATTGGCAGATATAAGTTCGAGGTAGGGCTTCGTCTACCTTGGCTAAGCAGTGACCTGGAACAACGACGACAAGGGGTGGCCGTGGTGCAGTGGTTAACATCATCGACCGCCGAGCGGAAGGTTTATGGTTCAAATTCGCTTCATAGCCTAGAAAAAGTAATTCCTACACGGACAAAAAAAGTATTGGAACGCAGTTGTGAATGGAAAGTGACCAGAAGTACTGCTTGCAGGCATAACACTCACAGTATGTAGTGAACGAACATCAACCACCCCAACCACTGCACTCCGTTCAGGTTGTGTGTGTCAACACATCATAAGAGAATATAAAAACTCTTGAACCTGCGCGAGTCTCTAAAAAAAAAAAAAAAAAAACAACGACAGCAGTTCCGAAATCAAACGCAGAATCTTGCCAATCGCTGTTTCTTTAGGCTCAGGAGGCAACTGAGTAATAGAGCCCTCTCCCGAACGACAAAGTTGGCTCTATATAAGACCCTTATCATCCCGGTCATCAAGTAGCTGAAGCAAGGCTTCCTATGGTTTGCTTTGCTTTTATGGCGTTACGGGTCCACTGTTGGACCAGTGAATAGAGAAAGAAGAGCATAAAATGATAACCAGCCCTGCGAAGTAATGCCTTACGGTAGTCCCGACCGAAGAGTGGTTGAAGTGTGTGTGGGTTATTACGTGGACGTATTCCTGGCATTTAGTATTCGAGTACGGCGAATCGTGCATTCCAGAAACCCGGGTTTCTAGAAGATCATAATGTCGCGGTATACTTACTTACTTAGGTGGCGCTACAGTCCGTGGTGAATCTGGGCCTCAACCAACAAGCGTCTCCAGCTGGCACGGTCTTTGGCCGGCTGTTTCCAGCGCCGCACGCCCAGTTGGTTGAGGACCTTCCACCTGCGTGCGCCACCGATGATGCGGCCGTCCCCTGCCGCGCCTTCCTTCCGGAGTGGATTCGAAGACTCTTCGGGTTGGAGCTGTATTTTCCATGCGCCCTACATGGCCTAGCCACCTTAGACGCTGTATCCGTAGACGTCGTAAGGGAGGACTGGGATGATTGAGGTCTTATATAGTGTCACCTTGGTTTTCCGAGAGAGGGCTCTACTTCTCAATTGCCTCTTGAGCCTAAAGAAACAGCGGTTGGCAAGAGTGATTCTGCGTTTTATCTCTGCGCTGCTGTTGTTGTCGCTGGTCATCAGTGAGCCAAGGCAGACGAATTCCTTGACCACTTCAAAGTTATATCCGCCCATGGTGACGTTCTGGCCAATACGTCGGTGTTGTCCGTCTCTTTTAGATGAAAGCAGATATTTGGTTTTACCATCATTAACTCTGAGACCCATCTTAGCCGCTTCTACCTCAATGCTTACAAAGGCCTCATTGACGTTTCGCTGTGTCCGTCCAATCACGTCAATGTCGTCGGCGTGCGCAAGCAATTGCGTAGACTTGAAATAAATCGTACCTCTTGTGTTGACCAGTGACTCTTGCACGATCTCTTCAAGCACGATGTTGAAAAAGTTGTATGACAGCGCGTCACCTTGCCTTAATCCTTTTTTAACATCAAAGGTCTCAGTTTGCTCATTACCGACCTTAATGGAGCAGCGAGAATTCTCCATTGTCATCCTGTCGTGGTATACATTGAATAAAAAAATTGACATATCCGACTCTATTCTAAAACAAAATCTACTTTATGACTGAAACCTTGCCATATCCAATATATTGGGTATAATCATATTGACAGCAACTAAGACCCAAAATATTTGCACCAAAATACCACCTACATCCACAATATGTACGTACTGCGCAAGGTCATGTATGAAGAGTGTTACGATTAGCTCTAAGACACGTGTATCAACTTAATTAAGTACGCATTAAGTGTTGCTATATAGTGGAGATTAATTAATACCTCGAATAAAAGAGTGTCTGATATTATGTAGGCATAAAGTCCCATGGGAGATTGGAGGTGGATAGTCGTATCCTTGGGCAAACTAATATTGGCATTTGATTGGTACTTAAAGTTAGGGCAGATTCCGCATGTTCCGAAAGCTGTGTGTTACCCAAAAATGTAATAATTCAAATTAATTTTAGCGAAGTACATTATGATTGACATACGTACATCATTTAAAGGTCAATCGATGAAGGCGAAGAATACTTATGAATTGTATGAATAAAAACAACAACTGATGGCTCAAGAGCCTACTCACGCAATGACTTTGTTTCTATTAAAATAAGGTAGCTATATGGCGACAAAAATGAGGTAACAAATATTAATGGAAATGTAAAAACTCAATTTACAAACGCTTGGAGAGTAACCACTTAGCAAATCGAGCTCCAAAGAAACTTCACATGGAACTTCTAAATATATGTACGTAGGCAAATAAAAGGGTACCCTTGACCCTACCTTTCCGGTAGTCACGTTTTATACTAAAAAGCAAAGAAGTCGGTGGAAGGTTTCCTGATGGTGGAACAGGTACTTTCTACGAACTTCTGGTCGAATCTATCCAATAGTCGGTTACAGTGGAACCCACTGTAACCAAAATTCGATGGGAATTGCACCAAAATAATATGTAGTTGTAAAGACGGCGTGGCGCAGTGATTAGCTTGTTGGACTCTGGCGCACGATGAGCGAGTTCGGATCCCGATAACACCAACGCCATCGGATGTTTATTTCGCGACTTTCCTCCTCGGCGGGGTACTGGCAAAATCCCCTGTAGTAAAATTGCCATGAAAAGCTTCTCGAAATTCGCCGTTCGGAACCGGCAGTAAACTGTAGGCCCCTTTCACCTATGGGAAAATTAAATCACACACAACATGGGTGATTGAGAGAAGCTCGGCTCAGGTCCTTCATGGACTGTAACGCCAACATACATACATACATACATACATCGGCATTGGAAAAAGGCGGCGGTCTAACCAATCCCTAAGAGAGGCAAGGACACCCCTAACCCGGCAAATTTAAGGTCAATAGGTCTCCTTCCGAGTAACAGCAAAGTCTTCGAGAAAGTGATCCACAGAACTCTGTCGAAATGGGCTGAGGATAAAAACAAAATTCCGGATAACCAAATCGGTTTCAGAGCAGGGCATGATACCATACATGTCGCGTCTAAACTGGTCTCAAATATCCAATGGAATAAATGCAAGAACAAATGTACGGGTGCCTGCCCGGTGGACATGGAAATAGCTTTCGACACCGTATGGTTAGAAGGACTCTACTACAAGCTCCAAACAGTTTGGCATAAGTAACCCATTGCTATACATATATGATTTTTGATATGATGACGGGTAGAAAGTTCGTTGTGGAAATTGCCACCGTGACTTCTACTCAAAAATTCAAATTTAAAAATGGACTGCAACAGGGCACAGTGAACTCGCCGATCCCTTTCAGCATTTACATCAGCGATCTGATAGTTTCTCTTCCCCAATCGACAGCATACGCTGACGACTTAATTGCATATAGATCAGGTGAACGATCGGCGTCATTGCTATTTTATTTGCAACGTGATGATAAAATTCATCAATTCTACGTTGACTGATGAGTCCAAAATCAATCAAATCAGAGATATGTTTATTATTCAGAACGCCGTAATCGGGCCTCTAGGGGCACTAGAAAGCACTGGCGAAAGTTCTCAATCCTTGGAGCCGACGGGCGTCCACTAGCAAATAGAAGTGTAGTCAGATACTTTGGCATCTGGCTGGATCAGTATCTATACTTACTTACTTACTAAGGATGGCGCTACAGTTCGGTGTGAACCAAGGCCTCAACCAGTATGCTTCTCCAGTCGACACGATCTTTGGTAAGCTGCTTCCAGTGCTGCACGCCCAGTTGTTTGAGTTCCCTTTCCACTTGTGCGCACCACCTTAGATGCGGTCGTCCTCTGCTGCGTCGTCCCTCGGGGTTGGAGCTGTGATGTGCATTCACTCTACATGGCCCGGCCATATTTAACGTTGGATCCGTAGACGTCTAACTAGGTCGATGTCACTGTACAGCCAGTACAGTTTTTGGTTGCATCTTCTCCTCCACTCTCCGTTTACACAAACAAACACAAAGATTACACGCAGAATTTTCCTCTCGAAACGCTTAAGGGCCCCTACATCGGCTTTTGAAAATGTCCAGGCCTCAGCGCCATAGAGGAGGACCGGGATGACTAAGGTTTTGTAAAGGGATACCTTAGTAGATACCAGGGTAAACGAAGTCCTTGCCTACTTCAAAAATATATCTTCCGAAGGTGACGTTCTGACCAAGACGTCGGTGTTGCGCGTCTATTTTTGACGACAGCATATATTTGGTCTTGTTCCCATTTACCCTTAAACCCACTTTAGTCGCTTCTACTTCGATGCTTACGAACGCCTCATTGAAGTCTCGCTTTATCCGTTCAATAACGTCATGTCATATGCGTAGGCAAGCAATTGTGTAGACTTAAAGTAGATCGCACCTCTTATATTAGCGGCAGAGTCCCGCGCGATCTTTTCAAGTATGAAACAGAATGCATTCATGGCTACACTGCACCAACGGACGAGAGCTGCCTGCAAGCTATATGAACAGATTAGTATCTATATTTTGATACAAATGTGGATGCTGCTCTCGCAACGGTTCGGGACGCTTTCGCTCTGACAAGATGGCTGTTCCATAGCAGCCAACTTGATTCCAGAGTAAAGCTAATCTGCTTACTTACTTACTTACTTATCAGGCCAGCGATCCATGGAGGATCTGAGCCTGAGCTATAGCTGCCTTCCATCCTTGACGGTCCCGGGCACGCGGCTTCCAGTTATTAAGACCAAGATGTCTTACATCCGCGATTACTTGGTCTTTATACCGGAGTCGAAGACCCTCTTAGCTGGAGCAATGGTGTTCATGCGCTTGATGTGGCCGAGCCAGTGTAGTCGACGAGTCTTTACCTTCCGGACTACATCCACATCTTGGTACAGCTCGTAGGGATCGTGGATGTGTCTTCTTCTCCATTCACCTTCCTCACAGATAGGACCAAATATCCGGCGCAGAATTTTTCTTTCGAAAGAACCCAAAATCAGCTCCGCCGTCCTGCTTATCGTCCAGCTTTCGGCTCCGTACAGCAAGACTGGCAGTATGAGCGTTTTGTAAAGCATGACTTTCGCTCTTCGAGTGAGGCGTTTAGACCCAAATTGGTTGGACAAACCGAAGTAGCAGCGGTTGCCAAGGGCGATTCTATGCCGAATCTCCTCTGTGGTATCATTTGTGGAATTTACTTTTTCCCCGAGGTAGACAAACTCCTTAACTACCTTGAAATTGTAGCTGTGAATTGTTATATTTTGTCCCAGGTGGTGAGCGACGGATTGGTATCTGCTTGACAGCATGTACTTCGTCTTGTCCTCATTGACCTTGAGACCAACTCGTTTCGCCTGTTCTTCAATCGCCGTGAATGCTTTCACAATGCCAAGGCGAGAACACGCGATGATATCGATATCATCCGCGTATCCTAGCAGCTGGACGGACTTGTAGAATATAGTGCCTTCCCTGTTGACGCCTGCCCGTCGCACTATCTGCTCCAACACCAGGTTGAAGAAGATACATGACAGCGCATCTCCTTACCGAAATCCGGTGCATGTTTCAAACGGTTCCGAAGTCCTGGAACCGTTGCAGGGTGCATCGCGTATTTTTGCGTGGCGCGGCATAACTGGATCAGTTTTCCCGGGATCCCGAATTCGGCCATCGCACCAAACAGTCCTTCACGATGAATGCTGTCTTATGCGGCTTTGTAATCAACAAAAAGGTTGAGTGTATCGATTCGAAACTCGTTGCTCTTTGCCAGGATTTGTCGAAGTGTGAACATTTGGTCTATAGTCGATTTGCCAGGCCGGAAGCCGCACTTGTAGCTGCCGATTAGTGCGATGCAAAATGGCTTTAGACGTTCACACAATACGCTGGACAGGGTCTTGTATACGACATTGAGCAGGGATATACCTCTATAGTTCTTGCAAGAGGTAGGATCGCCTTTTTTGTGGATGGGGCAAATAGAGCTGGTATTCCAGTCGTCGGGCATGCTTTCAGCTTCCCAAATTCTGCAGATGATCTGGTGCATGCTCCCTACCAGAACATTGCCGCCAGTCTTGAAGAGCTCTGATGGCAAGCTATCTGAACCTGCGGCCTAGAAATTCTTCAACTTCTGAATAGCCGTGCCGACTTCTTCGATGCTGGGTGGGAGGGCTACTTCAGCTACTCTCTCTTGGTTCGTTAAGCAGCTGCTGGAAATGCTGCTTAAATACATCCAGTATTTTCTGCGGGTCGGTGACAAGATTACCCTCGCAGTTTCGAACAGCCTGGGTGCCCTTTTTGAAGCCTCCTGCAAGGCCTTTGGCTTTCTTGTAAAAGGCTCGTGTTTTATGTTTATCCCTAGACTCCTCGATATCCTTGAGCTGGGAGGCTGCGAAGATTATTTTCTTTTGTCGCAGTAGTTTTTTTTCCTTCCTTCTTCTGGCTCGGTACTCTTCTTGCGCTTGGTACTCTTCTTGCAATGCAGCCACATCTTATTGGCACTTGTGTTCGACATAGGCATACCGTAGAGTCTTTCGAGTCTTTCCGGTCTGCTCAGGCGCCCAATGTCGAACCTCCTCCTGATGGGCTGGTGCAGCTTTCTGACATTGAACAGTCGAGCTCTGAATCTTGCTGTTACGAGGAAATGGTCAGAGTCGACATTTGCCCCTCTGAATGTTCGCACATCCAGGATGTTTGACGAGTGCCTTGCGTCAATGAGCACATGATCGATTTGGTTGGCGGTTCGACCGTCCGGAGATCGCTAGGTTGCTGTGTGGATTCGCTGGCGAGGGAATCATGTGCTACTTATCACCGCATAACGAGCTGCCGCAAAGTCCGTGAGTCGTAAGCTGTTATCTGTTGTTGTATCGTGGAGGCTGTGCTTTCCGATCACTCCGCCAAGGGTGTTCTCCTTATCGATTTTGGCGTTGAAGTCCCCGAGCACGATTTTTACATCGTACTCCGGACAAGCTCCGTAGGCGTTGTCCAGGAGGTCATAGAAGTCCTCCTTGATAGGGTCTTCAGCCTCGTCGGTAGGGGCGTGTGCACATATAAGGCTGATGTTATAAGATCTGCCTCTGATGCGGATCACAGCTAGGTGATCACTTATAGGTTTAAAGTCGATGACCTTCGACCCTAACCGCTTTCCCACGAAATCCGCATCCCAGTAAGTGCAACCTTTTGTGACAACAGTAATATATGTCGCAATTTTTCTTCCTCATCATACCGTTTCCTATCCAGTGCATTTCCTGGACCGCAGTAATATCCGCCTTGTACTGCGTGAGGATTCCTTCTAGTTTATGAGCAGCTCCGGGAGTGTACAGGGTTCTGACATTCCAGGAGCGTACTTGCAAATCGTGTTCCTTTTTCGTGCATTTTCGTCGTCGAGTATCTGTCCGTGTATCCATGGCATCTAGCTCATTCATAACTTCGTTTTCTTTTTTACGTGGGCGGATTGTTAGCCCGCCGCAGAACCGCCATTCTGGTGGGGTTTTGTCGCTGCATACGTTAGTTCACCTCCCAACGGTTGTTGAAGAGGCTATCCAGAGGGCGCCGCGAGGAGGCCGTATGTCAACTTGACCCGGGCATTTAAACAGGGATCGTTGCTGGCAGCTGGCCAGGTTGAGAGCGATCAACAACCTTACCCTGTATGTCCGAGCCCATGCCCTCTGGTTCAATGTGAGTGCCAGCTTAATGGATAGGAGTCGAGTTTTTGAGAGACAATGTGTAAGGACTTGTCTCGAATTTTTTATTTTTTTTTCTCTCTATCGGGATCTATCGAGATCCCATACGATAGAGTAGAGATTGTGCGGATAGACAATTATCCGACAAAGCTGATTCGAGGCCACGTTGCGACTTCGGTCAATAACTTGATCGCTGGGGCATACTACCCCAACAGTATGTACCATGAGCGTGTACGACTTAGCGGCTTCTTCCCTTCGGAAGCATTTCTCTATTTAGATCATTGTGGACTGATCCAGTATAGATTGTCGGTACCGCTATTTTTCCTAGTGGCAAGTAATTACGTGGAACGGCGACTCCTCTACGGGGCTGAGGTCGCGCTCTGTGAACCAGAGCGCCTCGGGTCCAGCAGAGCGGTTTTAGACCGCGTCGCAGCAACCAACGCTTTTGGTGGCTAGAGTGGACCCGGCGGGCGTCTTAAAGCCTTAAAACAAGCCTCCTACAGGGATTAAATGCCATCACCAGTGGCATACATAGGGTAGGGTAATGTAGGTTAGACTAAGGTAGATTAAGTTAAGTTAATATATTTTAAAGTTAAAAAAAAAACAAGATTAGTTGCATAAACACATATACATATGTATATGTATATGTATTAGGTAATATCGGTTAAGATAGGCTAAATTCTTAGTTAATATAAAAGTCGGAAGACATATTTAGAAAATAGATATTAGTTATCTTAGAGTGCTCGCATGGGACCAGTAAGGTATTTATAATGTAATTAAGTTACTAATAGATTTTTAATCATTTTGTCTAGCTTAAGGTAGCTATAAGAACGCAACAATAAAAATGAGTTTTTAAACTGTAAACTGTGAACACACTGGGCTTTCAACCTAGTGATCTCGTGTTCAAATTAGCAGCGAACAGAAAAAAGAGGCTCATCTAGTCCTCGCTCTCCGAAGCTCATTGAGCCCGAAACATTGTTCTTTTTTTTTTGTTTGTTATCATCATCATACCATCCGGCTCGAAGGATCAAAGAAGAATGGTAAAGAAGAAAGAAGATCACTACGTGGAAAGTCCAGTGTGTTAACCATTACGTCATGGATGCGACTCCGACTTTAATTGATTGATTCAAAGTGTGTAAATTATTAATAAGTATGTCGCTGCCACATACTTTAGGTGTCTTTAAAGTTTTTATTCACGACATGCAATAGAACGTGTTATAGTTTTAACACGAACAAGTGTCTTAATTTCAAAGATTTAACGTGGTGTTAATCTTATAGTGTGTCGAAAGACACACTTGCTGCGTGTCGTTTAACACACTAGTATTTGCAGTGGTATGCCAGGAGTGGGAGAAACTAAAGCGAGAAATAATTGAAGTAAGCGGTTACGCAGCTGTACACCAAAATGTACCTACGCCAATGCACAGACAGGCAGACATACGCAGATACATGCGCCTATAAAGGCATGTAAAAAAGAGGAAAGGCTACGGCTGAAGTCTGAAGGCGGTAACATGGGGGACTAGGGTCCAGAAGCAGGAGGTGGTTTTAGTGAGTTAAAGACTCACACTTTCGATGCTTTCCACCTTTCTTAAAAAAAACAAAAAAAAAACAAAAAGACGTAGCACTCGTATATATAACAAAACATTGACTCGGTTTACGATGACAATGTCTAGTTTTACATATCCACGCCGGTGTTGACATACCTCAATACTTACATATGTATGTAGGTGGCGATCTCCGTAAGAAAAGGTATAGGATGAATTAAGGGCCACGTTTGTCATCTGATAAATGATCGAAGTACTCACCAATATTCTATGTACTCAAACACTGGGTACTAAGAAGGGGCCTATTCTTAGAATACTGCATTTCCCATTGTGTTTGATATGAGAAGGAACATTCACTATACAAATTAGTCACATTCTCTATTAGGCCAACAACTTCAGCAACAGTCGAATGACGTATGATGTTAGACTTTATACACCCTGGATAGCCTCTACACTATCATTTTGTCCCTAAATATTTTAGGTGTTGTGCAAAATGAATATCTGCGCACGCGTTTCCATAGAAACGCAAATAAATCATATGCATATGTTTGTACATATATATGTACATCAGTTTCAAAGTTAATTTTACATTAACACAAAACAAACAAAGAAATGGATAATCTGGTGCTCAAACAATTCCATTTCCATTATATGATAACTTCCTACGAACGCCACAATCTCCTTATGCAAACACAGTCTCCGTTTACCCACCTATGTACGTACGAGTATGTCACCCGTTTATTACTACCCGTCTGATAAATGCACCGTGAAAATGCTAATAAGCATTTCCCCCAAAACAATCCGTTGCCCGCCACAATTCATGGCTACATTTTTACACGACCTTATCAGGCGAACTTAGGGCTGCCATCCGGTTTGCAGCAAATATTGTTTTATTGTTTAGTAAATATCCATCTACCCTCACCTGTTGTGAGTGTTTGTCAATTCGCAATTATAATTAGTCACTGGAACGGATACGAATGTACAGGACAGGACATCCACGCATCATCTACATATTACGTATCAGACATGAGGCGTGTGACTCCTGTCGCACGTGCTGTGTATATGCAAATCAGTGCGTATCTGCTAAAGTTATCGCGGCGTGAAATATTATCCGACTTGTCAACTACATACAAACGAGTATATCGTCTACAGTCTGAAGTTCTCATACCAGCATACAGCCACATGGGAATGGCAAATATGTATATATTTTTGGTTTTTAGATAAATAAAAAAGTAAAAACAATTATGTACATATCTAGAATATTGATAAATTTCATTTGGTTTAAATCATATTTTGTATCCAACATGGCACGTTTCCGGACATCGATTGCCAACAGTGGATAATCAACCATTTTAATTAAATGTAAACACATAACAAATAACATTTTTTGATATCTTGCAAACACGGACAATATTTATATGCAAAAGTTCATTGTTTGTTGCTTACCTTTCTCCTCTTGAGCGATACCATCGCACCCAATGGGGTACCTATAAGGAGGTTCCTGATTGAATTCCGAGCTCGGATGCTTTCCCACTTTCCCAGACAAGACTGAAGATTTAAAGTGAAAGAAGTCTCTCGTTTATACAAGTCTTCGAGAAGAGATACATTTTCGAATCCCACCGAACTCCAAAAAGTAGATAATGAAGCTAAACGCACTCAAAAAATCGGATACCTTCACTCGTAATGATACCTTAACTGCCTTAACCCTTTCGTCACATCTGGTACATTTAAGTACCACAAAATGTTTAAACACCTATGGTGGCATAGATTTTGGTTTAAAAATGTACATACCACATAGTTCAGCAACATTCGTTTTACGGTATTTAACTGAGTTCTCAACTGGTAGATGATTTCTCCCATCTAGACTTGCCAGGGGCGCCGTGGCACAGTCGTTAGTGTGTTGGACTCTGGCGCACGATGAGCGAATACAATATTTAAGGGCGTCTCCCATACAATAGACATGATTTGCATCCAAAAAATCACCTTGGTCACATACTGACCTAAGGTTAGTCGACAATATCCCACAACCAATAGCAAACTTCCTAGCTTTGATCCCAATTGGGTCTTTGATGTATTAATCCTAGCTGCAATCCTTTTTCCTATAATTACGAACAACCAATAATAAATTCCCTTTCAACTTTGATAATCCCTATTGTATCACTGCTAAGTTAATCCTTGCTGCAAACCTTTCGTACAATTGTTATTCCCTTCCTTTTCCATCCTGACAGATTAAGATATCAAATGTTGTAACAAATTCAATTGTTGTGAAATTAACTTTCGATCATATCCAACAACCAATAAAACACTTCCGGGCATTGATCCCTATTGGGCCTGTATACACGAGAATATCGCTAGCAGCAGGAAGACCGGTTTGATGCTCTACACTGAAGCATACACGGTATTCATTTTTCTAGAAGAAAAAATTGTATATGTGAACCTTGTTCAATTGTGTTAGTGTTCCTGTCTTTTTGACATTTCATTTGAAAGAGATATTTCCTTTGACAGAGATATTAAGTGCAACCACGCACTAAAATGTCCTTTTGTTTTTTTCCGATGTTCACTGCTTGAAAGACCAATGACGATTGAAGCGCAACACCAGGCAAAAATAGTGCGGACTCGAAAACTGAAGAGTTGTGTATGTATTAGTTTTCCACTTCTGTTCACCCACTAAATTTGCGGAGGAAAATGGTATTCCGTTTCGTACCGCAACCTTCAGCTCCCTCCCCCACAAAACCGGTTTTTTTCGGATGATATATTCTCGTGTATACACCCTCATTGTGTCCTTGATACATGTGTGGTTTTCAAAATGGAAGAATCGGACATTACGTACTTACTTACACGTACTGCTAGCTTCGCTAACTGTGAGCGAGTGCTCCTCAAGTTTGTACTCAGAAATAAATGCGAATACGTTTGTACTAGAATCATACGATATAATGGTAATCTACTATAACAATACAGGGTGTACAACATATATGTTACAGCTGCAAACCTTTTCCCCATATTTCCCATTATTATTATTCACCTGTTCACATCCTTGCTGTCAAGTAAGATATTTGATTTGAATTCAATGAACACTTTGATGATCAACTATCTCACCATGGAGATTTTTGATTATCAAAGTAATATGCCTATAACCTGCCCGCAACCAAGATCTGTCATCGTGCAAAAAATCATTTCAAACGAATTAGCCGTTTTAATGCGATGAGGTAACATACAACGTCTCTTTCATATTTATATACATATACAGACGGTACGGAGCCCATTGTGCGCGAGTCCGACTCGCACTTGGCCGGTCTTTTAAATTATTCTGATTCAAGTTTCGCAAATTATATTGGAGATTATATACATAGGTATGGTGTACATCAGCTGACGTTTGCCGCATACGTTGTTGAATGGTGGAAGATGGTACATCTTGTCTGCTCGTCTTCTGGTGTTAAAATTGTGATTGGTTGGAATTTGGTACCTCTTATCGTCATAGTTATCGAACGCTGCTGTCTAACTAAATATCTGCTTCACCGTAAGAATTTTCACTCTGCCATTTATGCTGTTTCTTCCCGACAGTAATTATATCGTCTTATTTTAAATATCTTGCAGCTTCACGATGTGTATATCTGCTCCCTCTGCCCCTCCACGCTAGTATACCATATTTCAATCTTGACTCGATAAGAGTATGGTGCACTGGTTTTTGCACGCAGTTTGAGGACTTCTGCTTCAGACAAGCCAACGCACACAGAGATCCTTTCAGCTTCTTCCGCAGATCGTTTATGTGCGGTTCCCAAATAAAATTACTGTCGATCGTTACACCCAGATATTTGTTTGTATCCGCGTCATCTATGTATGTTGAATATTTTAATATTTAATTTCTGACTTTGGGTACTGTGGGCTACGAATATGCAATAATTTTGTTTTTTGCTGCATTTATTACTAGCCCATTATCGTGATACCATTTCCCTGTTTCGTTAAATTCTGCCTGCATTATCCGGGTTGCTTCTAGTATCGATTTGTGGCAAACAACAATCGCCGTGTCACCTGTACATGCGAGGGAAGAGCTCATCTTAAAAGATTTAAGTAGCTCGTTGGTATATAATATGTACAATAAGGGACCAAGTCTGCAGCCTTGTGGAACGCCATACTGCACTGTGTTGACTTTGATACCCACGCGAAATGTTCTCGTTCTGAGATACGTATGTAGTCTCGCAACCAATCCACCAGTTCCCTCTAATTCCTATTCTTCGCATTGCATCGATACGTTTATGGTGGTCGAGGTTATCGAATGCTTGGCTAATGTCTAAGAAAAGCACTTGGGCGTGGTGAATTTTTTTAAGGCTTGTGTTAATTAAGCTTGGGAAATCGCCGAGAAGTCTATTGGTGCTCTTTCCCTTCCGTAAAGAAGGACTGGGATGATTAATTTCTTATATAATGTCACCTTGGTTTTCCGAGAGAGGGCTCTACTTCTCAATTGCCTCTTGAGCCCAAAGAAACAGCAGTTGGCAAGAGTGATTCTGCGTTTTATCTCAGCGCTGGTGTTGTTGTCGCTGGTCATCAGTGAGCCAAGGTAGACGAATTCCTTGACCACTTCAAAGTTAAATCCGCCCATGGTGACTTTCTGGCCAATTGTTGCCTATTAGCTTATACTTATCAATAAATTTTCAGATTCGATCTTCAATGAATTGCTTCAAGATCTTTTCTATCACCAGCAATATTGCAATCGGGCGATAGTTTTCTATCTCGTGTTTGGCTCATCCCTTGTAGATAGGTCAAACAAGTACCTCTTTGAGCATTTTTGGCACCTTGGACGTATCCAAACTCATGTTGATCGTTGTCTTTGGTGGCGTTACAGCCCATGAAGGATTACCCAGTGGACGAGTTGTATGAGCATTCTTTAAGAATGCACGTCATAGGCAATGACGTGTGTTCGCTAAATGGGCTCTGGAGCAGGTGGAAACTGACCATGAGGCCCATAGGCAATGAGGCCCATTTCTGGGTGAAGTGGTACGTCAGCAAACATAATTGTCGAATTTGGGACCAATAAACATGAGATCCAAGAGCGTCCAATGCATCCCGAAAAAGTCATTGTTTGGTGTGGATCTTGAGCTGGCGGCGCCATTGGTCCATATTTCTTTAAGAACGACATTGGCCAGGCCGTCACTGTCAACGGTGAGCGCCATAGGTCGATGATTCCCAACTTTTTTTGGCCTGAATTGGATGCTATGAACACCAACGACATGTGGTTTCGACAGAACGGCGCTACGTGCCACACAGCCCACGCTTCTTTGGAAACTATGCACGAGAGATTCAAGGACATGGTCACGTGGAGTTGATCCGAACTGGCAACCGAGATCGTGCGATTTGACTCCGTTAGAATTTTTCTTATCACAGGTCTATGCGAATAAGCTACAAGCTACAGCGGTCCTCAAAGCCCACATAACCCTATCAATCGGTTAAAGTCAGCTTGATTTATGCGCCATCTTCTTCTTTTGTGGCTTTACAGCCCGTGAAAGACCAGAGCCAAGCTTCTCTTCAATCACCCATGTTGTGTGTGATTTATTTTTCACACAGGTGAAAGGGACCTACAGCTTAATGCCGATTCCGAACGGCGTGAGTCGAGTCGAGAAGCTTTTTCAAGGCAAGTTATACTACGGGGGGTTTTGCCAATACCTCGCCGAGGAGGGATGCTGCGAAATAAACATTCGATGACGTTGGTGTTATCGGGATTCGAACTCGGTCATCGTGCGTCAGAGTCCAACACACTAACTTCTGGGCCACGGCGCCCTCGATTTATGTGCCATAGTCATGGATAATTGGACTTTTTGCGCTGCCCTGGATAATTGGACTTTTTGGGAGCGCGCCAAACGAATAAAAAATGTCATAATACCTCACACAAACTTTGTTTTACTTAAATTTAAAAATAGAAAGCGCTTGATGAAAGACCCTGCATATACATATATGTATATTGTTGCGGTCACGAACCGACGGTTGTGTTAGAATTTCGCTGTCAAGATTGGGAATCCTCTGATGCAGCTGGAAAGGAAATTATGATAACCTTCAGCGGCATATTGCTGAAACGTCAGTGCCAGAGCATTCTAGGGGAACGTCTAATAGCGAACATTCGAGAGGTTGGAACGAGGGCTATATAAGCGGGAACACTCGCCCTCGGGGGCACTCAATGATTCAGTATGCAGTATTCATTCAGTGCATCCAATATCAGTGACCCAGTAATCAGTCGGTAGTCCAGTATGAAAGTAATCGAGTCATTTAGCGAGTTGTAGAGACAAAGGTTATAATAAAGGTGAAGCGCCGGATTGGATAAACAAATAAGCCATTGATCCAGAGATAGAACCCTATTCGGGAACTAGTAATTTTCGAAACGATATATATTTATGATTAATTTTGCGTACAAGCAAATAATTACTACATACGAATGCAACAAAATGACCCACCTCTCCTCGTTGAAACTCATTTCGTATTTAGGCCTCAAATAAAACGCCGCTCTAATGTCAAGCATTTTATAACATCAGCCTTATATGTGCACACGCCCCTACCCACGAGGCTGAAGACCCTATCAAGGAGGACTTCTATGACCTCCTGGACAACGCCTATGGAGCTTGTCCGGAGTACGATGTAAAAATCGTGCTCGGGGACTTCAACGCCAAAATCGGTAAGGAGAACACCCTTGGCGGAGTGATCGGAAAGCACAGCCTCCACGATACAACAACAGATAACGGCTTCCGACTCACGTACTTTGCGACAGCTCGTAATGCGGTGATAAGTAGCACAAGATTCCTTCGTAAGCGAATCCACACAGCAACCTGGCGATCTCCGGACGGTTGAATCGCCAACCAAATCGACCATGTGCTCATTGACGAAAGGCACTCGTTAAACATCCTGGATGTGCGAGGGGCAAATGTCGACTCTGACCATTTCCTCGTAGCAGCAAAATTCAGAGCTCGACTCCCCAATGTCAGAAAGCTGCACCAGCCCATCAGGAGGAGGTTCGATATTGGGCGCCTTATCACACCGGAGGTTACCAGAGTCTACAGGGAGCAGGTGAGCGAAAGACTCTACGCTATGCGTCGAACACAAATGCCAATAATATGTGGCTGCATTGCCGCTCAGCCGTTCAGGAAGTAGCCGAAACCACCTTAGGGTACCTACCACCCCCGACAAGAAACCCATGGTATGATGGCAAGTGTGAGCAGAAAAAGGCAGCAACTGACCACGCGTACCAAAAGGCGCTGGAGAGGAAAACCAGGGCAGCGCAAGAAGAGTACCGAGCCAGAGGAAGGGAGGAGACAAATCTACTGCGCCAAAAGAAAAGAATCTTCGCAGCCCCCCAGCTCAAGGATATCGAGGAGTCTAGGGATAAACATAAAACACGTGCCAAGGGCACCCAGGCTCTTCGAGGATAATCTTGTCACCGACCCGGAGGGAATAGTGGATGTATTTAAGCAGTATTTCCAGCAGCTGCTTAACGAGCATGACCAAGAGAGAGTCGTAGGGACCGAGGAAATCCCAACTCCAGCCGCTGAAGTAGTCCTCCCACCCAGCATCGAAGAAGTCGGCACAGCTATTCAGAAGCTGAATAATAACAAAACCGCAGGTTCGGATGGCTTGCCATCAGAGCTCTTCAAGGCTGGCGGCGATGTTCTGGTAGGCAGCATGCACTAGATCATCTGCAGAATTTGGGAAGCTGAAAGCATGCCCGACGACTAGAATACCAGCTCTACTTGCCTCATCCACAAAAAAGGCGACCCTACCTCTTGCAAGAACTATAGAAGTATATCCCTTCTCAATGTCGCATACAAGATCCTGTCCAGCGTATTGTGTGAACGTCTAAAGCCATTTCGCACCGCACTAATCGGCAGCTACCAGTGCGGCTTCCGGCCCGGCAAGTGGACTATAGACCAAATTTTCACACTTCGACTAATCTTGGAAAAGACCAACGAGTTTCGAATTGGTACACACCATCTTTTCATCGATTTCAAAGCCGCATACGACAGCATTCATCATGAAGAACTGTTTGGAGCGATGGCCGAATTCGGGATCCCGGGAAAACTGATCCAGTTGTGTCGCGCTAAAAAACACGCGATGCACCGTGCAACTCGGTTCTAGGACCTCGGAACCATTCGAAACATGCATCGGATTTCGGCAAGGAGATGTGCTATCATGTGACTTCTTCAACCTGGTGCTGGAGCAGATAGTGCGACGGGCAGGCGTCAAAAGGGAAGGCACTATCTTCTACAAGTCCATCCAGCTGCTAGGATACGCGGATGATATCGACAACATCGCGTGTTCTCACCGTGGCATTGTGGAAGTATTCACGGCGATTGAAGAACAGGCGAAACGAGTTGGTCTTATGATCAATGAGGACGAAACGAAGTACATGCTGTCACGCAAAAACCAATCCGTCGCTCACCACCTAGGACAAAATATAACAATTGACAGCTACAATTTCGAGGTAGTTAAGGAGTTTGTCTACCTCGGGGCAAACGTAAATTCCGCAAATGACACCACAGTGGAGATCCGACATAGAATCGCCCTTGGCAAGCGCTGCTACTTCGGCTTGTCCAAGCAACTGGGGTCAAAACTCCTCACTCGAAATACCAAAGTTATGCTTTACAAAACGCTCATACTGCCAGTCTTGCTGTACGGAGCCGAAAGCTGGACGATAAGCAGGACGGCGAAGCTGATTTTGGGTTCTTTAGAATGAAAAATTCTGCGCCGGATATTTGGTCCTGTTTGTGAGGAAGGTGAATGGAGAAGAAGACACAACCGCGAACTCTACGAGCTGTACAAAGATGTGGATGTAGTCCGGAAGGTAAAGATCCGTCGACTACACTGGCTCGGCCACATCGAGCGCATGGACACCAACGTTCCAGCTAAGAGAGTCTTCGACTCCGAGCCTCCTGGTTCGAGAAGAAGAGGAAGACCGAACCTCCGGTATAAAGACCAAGTAATCGCGGATGTAAGACATCTTAGTCTTGATAACTGGAAGCAGCGTGCCCGGGACCGTCAAGGATGGAAGGCAGCTATAGCTCAGGCTCAGATCCTCCATGGATCGCTGACCTGATAAGTAAGTAAGTAATGTCAATCATAGTAGAAAAACGAAAGATCTCAACTATGAGTTTGGATGCAAAAAATCTAAAACCTAAAAACGACCGCCAAATAACATATTTGTAAGTATAAACTTGAAATTGCTACCTATCCTCACAATTTGCAAAAAATAAACGTCAGTTGAAATCATTTTCTTCTGTTGGTTACATTGTTTTTCAAATAAAAGCAGCTTCAACCTTCAGGCCTTGTGTAAACATGCCCACCTATGACTTACCTCCCCAACTTGCGATGAACAGCCTTAAGCTTCCTTCAAAACAATGGTGTATAATGGTGTGGAAATCTCACTAATTATACATTCAACTGATGTCAGTCAAGATTAAAATGACCTGGAGCATGACCAAAACTTTATCGGGAGCAGCATAAGCGATTTTTGCCTCCGTGTTCAATTTAAACTTTTGAAATTTAAACTTTCTGAACTAAGTTGGCTAATAATATACCCGTCAAGTGTCTGCCGAAACCACCAGAAGAATAAAAAACCTGGTCCAGTAGGCATTCCGTCAAAACACTCACTATAACTCCCATAAATCTTAATTAAATGGATTTGTATTTTTCAAGGACCATTTATCAAAAAAAAAAAAAAAAAACTTTCCCTCTTCCATTGAAACTGTTTTCATCCTACGTCCAGCAAGTCTTGCAACTAGAAAACAAGAGAAACTATATCAATCAACTTAACGTGATTTCAAAAACCTTCCCAAAACTGTTAGACGCAATCTGTGGAAAGTTTTTTATCCACTCCTTGGCCTCTTTGCCCGTGTGCTGGGTAGGAAATTAATGACCGCTTATACGAGTACCTGGAGACGCTTTTAAAAGACAAAGGTTTTCTAAGAAAGAAATTACTTTCAAGAACAAAGAAACGCGATAGAAGGAAAGAGGAATAGAACTTAATGACACTTCTGCATAGCTTTAATTATGAAAAAAGTGGCAGAAGCAATGGCAAGGACGAACAGCCCTGCAACATTGTCATACGAATTATAATAAAAAGCCTTAACGACAGAGTGGAGAAACTTTTTAATAAAATGATGAATCCATTCAGTGGAAGACTATGTATTCGTACTTGGGAACAGTGTTTCTACCGTAAAGTCGTCGTTACGTTGCTTTGTCGTCCTCGTCCTAGTCATCGTCTTAGTGCGATATGGCTTTTAGTTGCCTTTGTGCATCTGTGCAGAGAATCTTCCAAAACAGAAATATGCGGAGACGAGAAGCAAAAATAAAATTTCTGTGGTGACGTCAGTTATATGTACATACATACATACCGCACTGCTTTTCGTTGTCGCTCGTATTCGCTGGATGAAATGCGATACTCATTACAATTATAGTTTCTTTTAAGGATAAGACACCGAACAGGCGGCAGATGCATATACATATGTATACGTGCAGCCAAACAAGGGAGATAGTGGAGAATTCACATAGCTCCTGGCAAGGATGGGATTTCGGATTCATAAGGATATGATGATTATGTTAATTCGAAATGTGATTGTAGTGATAGGTGTACGAGTGAGCTTGGGGTATACAGATAGTAGCTTTCCCCGATGGCACACGCGTCGTTGATTATAATTAGTTTTGCATGTTGCGAGAAGGTGAACCTGCGATTGTTTCCTTAAAATAATCTAATTGTCACTGGAAGTGCTAAATCATTTTGGGTTAGTGTGATTCTGAAAGCACGTCCTCGCGCATCGCTTTTCACAAAAGTTTGAATTTCATCAAATTAGAGATGAGGACATGGGCAGATGAATCGAAACATATGTACATATGTATGTTTGTATCTGGTGTAAGTTTGGCATGAACATGCTCTAACAAAACCCAACATTAAGGGCTTTTAGAGGCTAAATACAATCTTCTTCTTCTTAGTGGGCGCTGCAGCTCGGGGTGAGCCTGGTCCTCAACCAACATGCCCCTCCAACTAACCGTTGTTCCAGGTCACTGCAGAGCCAAGGTAGACGAAGTCCTTAACTGCCTCGAATTTACATCTGCCAATACAAACGTTCTGGCGCTGACGTCGTTGGTTAGCGTCCTTTTTTGATGCTAGCATATATTTAGCTTCGCCCTCGTTTATCGCCAAACCAATTTTCGCCGCCTCCATCTCAATACTCGCAAACGCCTCATTGACATCTCGCTGTGATCTACCTGTTATGTCAATATCGTCGGCGTATGCAAGGAGTTGCGAGGATTTGAAATAGATTGTGCCCCTTGTATTGGCCAGTGATTTTTGCACAATCATTTCCAATATGATGTTGAAGAAATCACACGACAGTGCATCGCCCTGCCTAAATCCTTTTTTGACATCAAAACTCTCGGTAAGATGTTCACCGATTCGCATGGAGCAGCGAGCATTCTCCAAAGTCATCCTGCATAGTTTGACGAGTTTAGCAGGTATGTCAAAGGTAGACATAGCGTTGTATAGCCCGTCTCTAATTACGCTGTCGTATGCGGCTTTGAAGTTGACAAATAGGTGGTGAGTGTCGACTTGAAATTCATTGGTTTTTTTCCAGAATCTGCCGTAGTGTGAAGATTTGGTCGATGGTGGACTTCCCTGGCCTGAATCCGCACTGATAAGGACCTATCAGCTTATTTACAAAAGGCTTCAGGCGTTCACACAAAACGGCAGAGAAGATTTTGTAGGCGATGTTAAGCAGACTTATTCCGCTATAGTTGGCGCAATCAGAGGGGTCTCCTTTCTTGTGGATCGGGCATACGATGCTGAGACTCCATTGCTCGGGCATACGATGCTTTTACGGATGAGCTGGTGCATGCTCCCAACCAGGTCATTACCAGCTGCCTTGAAGAGCTTAGCTCGATATGGCAATCTTAACTTCGTCTAGGTCCGGGGGACAGAATTCTCTGCAGTCTCCGTCGATTAGAAATGGATCATTCCGCCTGACAGCGGTATAATGACTAACATCGCCGTTATACAGTCTGCAGGAGTGGATTTTCCATATTCTCAGCATCGACTGCGGTTTTACTACTAGGTGTCCGTTCCCATCCCTGCAGGCTTCCGTTCTGGCTTTATAACCTTGGCATGTTCGCTATATCTGTTGATAAAACTTTCGAATGTCACGCCTGCAATAACACCTCTCCAAATCCTCAATCGCGCGCTTCTCGTGCTCTTTCTTCTTTCTTCTAAGAAGCTTATGCTCCTCCCTTCTTTTTAACTCGTAGAGCTCACGAGCTCTCTTGTTCTTTTATGCAGCGAGGGCTTATATGCATCCTGCTTCGTTGTGTGAATCCTCCTGCACTCATCATCGAACCAGTTGTTTCTTCGTGGTGGAGCCTTGAAGCCCAACAATTCGGATGCAGAGCTTTTCAGGGCTTGTTTGCAAAGGTTCCACTGCTGTTCTATTGATAGCATGGAGAGTTGAGGTGTATTGGAGTGCTTAAGAGAAACACGATCGGTAAAAGCATGAGCGGTTTCTGGCGATAGTAGCTTTTCGACGTCACGAACTTTGCTGCGTTCGTGATATCCGTAAGCGCTTCTTGGCTTCTACAAGATAGTGGTCCGAGTCGATATTAGCCCCTCGGAAAGTTCTAACATCAAGAATGGTGGAGGAGTGTCTGACGTCGATCGCGATGTGATCAATCTGGTTGGTGGTCGATTGATCAAAAGATCAATCGAGATGCGGGAAGCGCGTACTGGCTAGAAGGAGATTTCGCCCCGGCTAAATACAATAATTGAATTAAATAAAGGAAAACAGGAAATATACGGAGCCTAATCAAGATTGATTCAGGTTTACTATTAATCACATTCCATCGGTCTTTAAAATTGCCTAAACTAGTTTGTCCATCGATGGCATCTGACCTTTGGTGGGCCAATCAAAAATTTCTTTAAATACGAGGTGTGGCAATAGTAGTGTCAAAAGTTGAGTGTTTAATAATTTTCACAAATAACTTTAAATGGCATTGTGCTGTGACATATATACATAATGTAGACGGGAAGAGAATACGTTTCCATACAACATTCGTGTTCGTCACAATGTCGGTTCCTTGAATTTTGAGGTTCATCGACTACTGCATGCCGACCATCAAGTGAGGCTCACTTACTGCCGCGTTTTTTTGAAGGTGGATTAAGAAGAGGCATAACGATCTCAGCTAATGCTCAGCCACCCTCTGGATAGCCTCTTCAACGCCCGTTGAGAGATGAGCTGATGTATGCAGCTACCACCGTAGACAAGAGGCCCAACCCGGCCAGGATAGTGGCTATGAGTAGGGCTAACAACCCGTCCATGTAAAAAGAAAACTTGTTATGAATGAGAATATGGAGAGTTATCGATTTTAAGCCAACAATCGATCGTCTAGCTATGATCCGCACACAAAGCAGATTTTACAACATCAGCCCCATCTGTGTACACGCCCTTACCGACGAGGCTAAAGAAACCGTCAAAGAGAATTTTAACGACCTCATGGATGACGCATACGAAGCTTGTCCGGAGTACGGGACCAAAATCGTACTCGTGGACTTCATCGCTAAAAAAAAAACATAGCACCTTTGGCGGAGTAGTCGGAAAAGCACAGCCTCCACGATACGACAACAGATAATAGGTTCCAATTGATGGACTTTGCGGTAACTCGTAATACGGTAATAAGTAGCACAAGATTTCCTCAAAAAAGGATCCACACAACAACCTGACAGTCTCTAGATGATCGAACTACCAACCAAATTGACCATGTGCTCACAAGCGCAAGACACGCGTGTAACATCCTGAATGTTAGAACGTTCAGAGGGGCAAACGTCGGCTCTGACCATTTCCTAGTGGCTTTCCAATGTTAGAGAGCTACATCAGCTCCCCAAGAGGAGGTCAAATATTGGAAGGCAGGCAGGCTATGCGCCAGCACAAACAAGAAACCCGTGGTATGATGGCGAGTGTGAGTCGAGGAACCGATAAGGCGTACCAAAAGATGCCCCAAAGGAAAAGACGAGCAGCGCACGAGAAATACCTAGTCAGAAGGATTGGGGAAAAAAGACGCTGCGGCAAAAGAAGAGAATCTTCACAGCCTCCCAGCTCAAGGATATTGAAAAGACCAGGGTTAAAAACGCGGTAAGAACCTTTTACAAAAAAGCCAAAAGCCTTGCAGCGAGCTATAAAAACGGCACACAGGCGCTTCGAAACTGCGAAAACAATCTTGTTACCGACCCGCAGGAAATGATGGATATTTTCAAGCAACATTTTCAGTGGCTGCTTAACGAGCATGGTGATGACAAACTGGTAGTGGGCAAAGAGATCCCGCCTCCAGTCAACGAAGTGCCTCCCAGCATTTAAGAAGTAGGCATAGCTATTGAAAAGCTGAGGAAGAACAAGGCTGCGGGCCCAGATAGATTACCATCAGAGCTCTTCAAAGCTGGAGGCGATGTTCTGGTAGGGAGCATGCATCAGATCATCCGAAGAATTCGGGAGGACGAAAAAGGCGATCCTACCTCTACCTCTTGCAAAAACTACAGAGCTATATCCTTGCTCAATGTCTCTTACAAGGTCCTGTTCTTTGTATTGTGTGACCGCTAATGCCGTTTTCCACCGCACTAATCCGCACAAACTAGTGCGGCTTCCGGCCAAGCAGATCAACTAAAGACCATCGCACAGTTCGGCTGCGGAACCTCCGAGCCTTTTGAAACCTGCACCGGATTTCGGTCAGGAGATGAACGGAGTGCAGGGGTTTGGATCGTAGATGTGCGTTCGCTACTCTCCAGGGGTGGTTGTCCTAAATAAGAGGAGAGGAACCAACCGAATTTTCACGTGGGTTCTAGTTCTCAACAACTTTTCCATGCACTTATGGTGTCATATTAGAATTGCACACACAGAGTATGAATTTTAAAGTGACCATATACTGTGAGTGTTATACCTTCATCAGTATGTCTGATCACTACTCATTCACAACAGCTGTGTTGCATAATTTTTTTCCGTATAGAAATTGTTCTCTCTTAACTATGGAAAGGATTTGAATTACAGACGGTCGGTGTTACTAACTAAGGTGGCGCTACAGTCCGGGGTGAACCTGGGCATCAACCAACAAACTTTGCACGGTCTTTTGCCAGCTGTTTCCTGCGACGCACTCCCAGTTGGTTAAGGTCCTCTTCCACCTGTGTGCGCCACCTTAGATTCGGTCGTCCTCTGCTGCATCGTCCCTCGGCGTTGGACTCGAAGACTCTTCGGGCCGGAGTTGTACTTTCTATTCGCTCTACATGGCCTAGCCATATTAGACGTTAGATCCGCAGACGTCTACCAGGCCGATGTCGCTGTGCAGCCCGTATAGTTAGTTATACAAACGGGACCAGAGAATTTTCCTCTCGAAACGACCAAGGGTCTCTTTATCCGCTTTCGTTAAAGTCCAGGTTTCTGCGCCTGGGGGAACCGGATTTTGTACAGCGCAACTTTGGTCTTTCGAGAGAGGGCTTTACATCCCAATTACCTCTTGAGCCCAAAGAACCATCAGTTGGCAAGAGTAATTCTGCGTTTGATCTTAGCGCTGGTGTTATTGTCGCTGATCACTAGTGAGCCAAGGTAGACGAAGTCCTTGACCACTTCGAACCTGTAGCTGCCAATTGTGGCGTTCTGGCCGAGATGTCGGTGTTGCGCGTCTTTTTTGGTTGACAGCATATATTTCGCTTTACCCTCGTTAACCGAAAGCCGCTTCTACTTCAATGCTTTCGAGCGCATCATTGACGTCCCGCTGTGTTCTTTCAGTTACGTCAATGTCATCGACGTACACTGGTGCATGCGCCATACCAGATCATCTCCAGCCGCTTTAAATAGCTTGGCAGACAGCCCGTCTGCGCCCAAGGCTTTATTGTTCTTGAGCTTTGAAATTACTAGCTTGATTTCATCTAGGTCGGATGGACGAAATTCTTTTTCATCTTCGTCCGTTGCGATCTTTCATCGCCGTCAAACAGTCTACAGAAGTGTTCTTTCTATATTCTCAGCAATGACTGCGACTCTATTACTAGCTGTCCGTCTTCATCCTTACAGGCTTCTGCTCAGTGATAGCATCTCTCCATCTCCCCGATTTCACGCTTTTCATGCTTTTTTGTTTTTTCTTCTTTAAAAGTGTGTGTTCCTCTCTCCATTTCTGCTCTTAATGTTCACGAGTGGCTATCGTCCGTTTATGTAGCATGGGTTTATAGGCGTTTTGCTTTGCTACATGGGCTTGCCCGCCTTGTTTGTCAAACCAGGGGTTTCTAGCTGACGGTATCTTAGAAACCAACATATCAGAGGCAGCGTCTCTGATGGCACGCTGGCAATGCTCCCACTGTTGTTCGGTGGGTTGCTTCGGTGTCATTGGAGTTTTCGAGACGTTGAGGGAAACTAGATCGGCAAAGGTCTTAGCGGTCTCCTGCGATTGTAGCTTTTCGACGTCAAACTTTCGCCGTCCAGCTCGACTCCGTGGCATCCTTGATATCTTCGTTCACACCTTGGCTACAATAAGGTAGGGAGCCGAGTCGATGTGGGCTACTCGGAAGGTTCGTACATCTAGGATGCTTGAGGAGTGCCTGGCGTCTATAGCAACGTGATCAATCTGATTGGTGGTAGACTGATCAAGTGATCAAGTGGTCGTGAGCGCATATCAAGCTAATGTTTCCAAATTTAGCTTTGAGGCGGATTGTTATGAGGCGTTCGCTTACATCCCGAAAGCTTAAGAGTTTTTGTCGGGGTCTTCCTCGAGTAACGAATCCTCACTTGTGGTTGTTTCGGAACAAGTGGGTTCTTCAGTGATAGGGATGTTACCCCTGAGCACAACCACCAACGTGGAGGGCCAGGTTCCTCTTTCCCCAGGAGCAAGGGATTGGGTTGCTGCCACATATTGGTTCACCACCTGGCGGGTGCCAGGGCAGCTACCCAGGGGAGGTTACGCGGAAGCTGTGTGTCAACTTCGATTGAACAGGGACAGAGATCGAAGCTGGTCTTTGCAATATTATTAAAAATAATATACCGAACCTTTTTTCATAGCAACAAGGAGCTGCGGGAAGGGGTTTGGCTTAGCCCATTCCTTAAACGCCATCCATCATTGTCATTCCGTCAGCCGACTGGAACGTCTTTAGCTCGGGCAAAAGGATTTAGAGATAAAATTAAGATAAGATGTTAGCACGCTGGCTTGGATATCATTAAATTTCCTTCAAATTTCAGAAATTTCTTTCCAAAATATACATTTTAAACGGTAAGTGCTGAAGTGGCTTCCAACATACAGTACACACTGGTATTTAATTCAAGGTCAAAACCATAGATTCGAATACAATTTAACAAAATCGAATACAACGAAAACAGATAGGAAACTTCGATTACCTCTTATTAAAATCCGTGTCACCGGAATTGAACGAAATTTGAATAACAAAAAAATGGAAAAGACTACAAACAGGAGAACTGAAAAAAACAGTTGATGTTTGCGAAACATATCGAAACTGTTGACACACGTTTAACACGGATACGATACCGCCAACCTGGATTTCTGAAACGAAACGAAAACGATTCGATCTAAATTAAAAGTTGCGTTCATGAATATTTCAAGCTGGGCAGTATTGAAAAGCAAAACGAGAGCTCACAAAAAACAAAACAGAAATAAATTGAAAGGATTTTAATGCGTTTCGACATGGGAAAAGTGAAATAGACAAGTTGAATGTAGATATTTTTGAGTTTATATTTCAAGCGAAGCTGTTCTGATTGCTTTTAGTTGGATTGGTTTATTTGAGTCTATGAATGTTTAGAATGTATGGGCGTAGAGCTGTCGTTTCAAACTCTGTTGTTCAGTGCTTCGATCCACTTTTGCTGATAGCTGAAATTGTATTCGTTTTGTCCTTAAGCGGTTAGTATCAACATAATTGGAATAGAAGAACCTGATATATTGACTGGCTGCAGGAAATAACTCCCCAATGAAAAATAACCCCCCAAATGGAAAATGAAATAACGCCCCAAAATTAGGGGTTCATTTCACTGTGAAATTAACCCCAAACCGAAGATGAAATAAGTCCCTAAAAATGTATGAAATAAGTCGCCAATGTTTTAAGTATTTTAGGCGACATTTGACGTAAGTGAATAGAAAAAGACCATACATATAAAAGTCCACAACGCATAAGCAATAGAAAATGTTTGGGAGGACATGCTGCCCCCCTGCAACCCCCTTGCTTGGCATAACTGTTGGACTGGAATATGTGCGAGGTTGGGTGTGGGCAAAGTTTTTTGTATCCATGTCTCGTATGGATTAAAAAAATCTTCGCAGATACCCAACTTCGGACATATGCCAAATCCAACAGTTATGCCAAGCAGGGGGGTTGCAGCATGTCCCCCCATACATATTCCACAGGTTGCTATCCAAAACTGGGCTTGCAATTACTTGTTATTTTTTTTTGAATTCCCGACAATTAAATTTGAGGACTTATTTCATTGTTGAATTTGGGGGTTTATTTCCTCATGAAAGAATTCCCCAATTTTAAGTACAAAATAAGTCCCTAAAAACCCATGAAACAATTCCCAATTTTGGGGGCTTATTTCATACGAAAAAACAACCCACTCCAAATGTTGTTCTTGTTCTCTATCTAGATAGATCCAAATCACAATTTTTCTTATCTACGGACATTCCAAAATACTACCAAAAAAAATTGTTTTCTGATACAGCATTGTCGTGTCTTAATCTATATTTATTTTTATACAACAGCTTACCAAACGCAACAAGCCAAGGATATAAAGCTAGAGTAGGAGCCTGCGGGGTTGTAATTCGATTCAGAGTCGATGCTGAGAATATGGAAAGACCACTGCTGCAGACCGTACAACGATAATGATAGTCCATTCACCCATTCACCCTGGACGAATATGAAAGAGAATTCCATCCACCCGACCTAGACGAAGTTAAGGTAGCGATATCTAAACTAAAGTCTAATAAAGTTGCTGGCGCAGATACACTGTCTGCTGAGCTACTTAAAGACGCTGGAGATGAGTGGAACCTTAGCATCATTTGCCCGGTCCATGAGAGAGGAGATCCGTATAATTGCACTCCTTGGAGTGGAATATGCCTTCTAATCACCGGCTATAGGATCTTTTCTGCCATGCTGTGTGAACGCCTGAACGCTCATTCGTGAGCAATTTGATATGTTCCTAACAGTGTCTTCTCTTCTTCTTTTTTTCTTTTGGTGGAGTTACAGCCCATGAAGGACCAGAGCCAAGCTTTTCTCAATCACCCATATTGTGTGTGATTCATTTTCCACACAGGTGAAAGGGACCTACAGTTTAGTGCCGATTCCGAACGGCGTGAGATTACTACGGGGGGTTTTGCCAGTACCCCGCCGAGGAGGAACGTCGCGAAATAAACATTTGATGGCGTTGGTGTTATCGGGATCCGAACTCAATCATCGTGCGCCAGAGTCCAACACACTAACCACTGCGCCACGGCGCCACCCTAACGTGGTCTTAGGTCGGAAAAATCCACAATAGACCATATATTTGGACGGCAGTTCCTGGAGAAGACCCTTGAATTCCAAGTCGATACGCAACACCTCTACGTCGACTTTAAGGCCGCATATGACAATGTTTGGTGCATAGGGTTCGTTCGACTCTCTGCTCGATGCTCTCAATGTCTCTCGAATCTATGGTCAGGCCTATGCAGATGATGTCGCCGTTCTCTCTGTTGACTCATGTTTAGCGACTGTCTGGTGAGTAGTGCACGAGGAATGGACTGTCAGTTAATCCCATCAAGACCGATGTCGTTCTCTTCACGAGAAGGATAAAAAGTACTGGCATGACTCAGCTAGTGCTAGAAGGCATTCCTATTTAGATATCCAAAGAAGCCAAGTACCTGGGAGTAATTTTAGACAGCAAGCTTCTTTGGTCAAAACATGTTGAGTCAAAAACCACCAAAGCGCTGTCAGCGTTCTGGCAATGCAAAGGTGCTATTAGCAAAACATGGGGTTTATCGCTGGCAAAAGTCCTCTGGATCTATACGGCAATGATTAGACCGATAATCCCATATGCATCGGTTGTCTGGTAGCACAGGCTAACACGCAAACACGTCGTAGCCTCTACCATCAAACTCGAAAGAACGGTTTGTCTCAGCTGTACGGGGGCTTTCTCTAGCACGCCGAGCGCTGCTCTAGATGTTATGATGAACTTTCCACCCCCTGATATATGTATTTATCAGAGGGTGTGCACGAAAAGCTATATCTCGTCTCAAGAGAAATGGTTTTTGGTACAACTCGCATTGCAATGTTAGTGCGCTTACAAGTTAAATATCCTACGACCCGTGCTTTATGAATATGCCTTCTGACTTAATGACACCTGCTACCCTATTTGCTTTAACTTCATAGTCGATTTTCCATAGGATCAGGATAGGCTCTGGTGACATACCGAACCTGGAAAGAATTGTCTTCGCATTTTCACAGATGACTCCAGTTCTGGGCTGGGGTCCGGTGCTGGGGTTTTCTTTAAATACGAAAACATCCGACTGCACTTTTCGTTGGGAAAACCAGCTCCAAGTTAGTGTATGAGCATAAGGCCTTCATGAACAAAGTCGGTAGACTAAACTCACTAAGGCTTGTTTGGGTCCCAGGTAATTCTGGGATCCTAGGAAATTAGATCTCTGAATAGGTTCAGAGGAGAGTTTCTCAGGACCTGCGGTAAATACCCACATCAACAATTGGGTCTTTAATGCAAGATGATTAAGCATGTACGCCCTGATGTCTGCGAGAAATACGCAGTAAGAAGAATTTACCGCAGAAGACTTACGGGCGTAAGTCTGCATGAGGAGGAGGACGACACAGCAGAACACTTTCTCTGTGAGTGTCCCGGTTTTGCTCACAAACGGTGGCGCACCCACGGGGCCGACGTGGTGTATGCCGAATCTCTTAGCTCTACTTCACAGAAGCTCCTTCTCATATTTCTCCGGAAAACGGGGAAAATACAGTAGAGGTAATTGTCTGTCTAGCAGTACAATGGACCAGTATTTGCGTCTGAGTGCTCCAATAAATAGCGGAAGCCTACAACAAAACAAAAAAAAAAGAGCTATACAAAGTCATGACGCGTTTTAAAATGCCTGCCAAACTCGTCCTTGTGCAGGATGACCACAAAGAGAATTCTTGCTGCTCCATCAGGGTCGGCGTCGAATTAACCAAGACTTTTGATGTCAAAAAAGGATTCTAGCAGGGCAACGCATTGTCATGTGAATTTTTCAACATCATTCTTGAAAAGATTGTGCAGAGCTCACTGGCCAATAAAAGGGGCACGATCTATTTCAAGTTTGCACAATTGACTGCAGATGCTGATGGCATTGGCGTAATTGGGAGGGCGCAGCAAAACCTTAGTGAAGCTTTTGTGAACATTGAAGTAGAAGCGGCTGAAGAGGGTCTGAAAGTAAACGAGGGCAAAACCAATTATATGCTGTCATCTAAGAAACACGCTCAACGCCGACGTCTTGGCCAGAGCACCACTATTAGCAATCAATGATTTCGTCTGCCATAGCGCACTAGTGAAAAACGGGCTCAAGAGGCAAATGAGAAGTAGAGCCCTCTCTCGAAAGACCAAGGTAACCCTCAACAAAACGTTAATCATCCCGGTCCTCTTTTATGAAGCAGAGACTCGGACCTTATCAAAAAATAAAGGCAGGTACTTAGACGCTTTCAGAGTAAAATTCTGCGTGTAATCTTCGATACCGTTTACGTTAGCCGTGAGTGCAGGAGAAGATTCAACCGCGAACTCTACGGGCTATACAGCGACATCGGCCTGGTCAGACGCCTACAGATACAACGTCTAAGGGCCATTTAGAGTGAATTGGCACCACAGATTCAGTCCAAAGAGTCCTCGAATCCAACCCCGTGGGAGGATGTAGCAGTGGACGGCCACATCTAAGGTGGCCCACTTAGATGCAAATAGACGTCAACCAACTGCGCGTGCGACACTGGAAATAGCTGTCGAGAGATGGTGCCTGGTGAGACATTTCTGTTGAGGCGCAGGCTCACCCCGGGCTGTACAAAACGCATTAAACAAATCCATTATGAAGAACAAAAGCCGTATCACCAACGGCTGGAACAACAAACACCATGCACAGTCAACTATAGACTTCAAGGATCAAAATTAATTTCAAAGTTCTTTACCAAGCCGTAATTAAATGCACGAAACAAAAGAAATAAAAAACGAAAAGAATGGAGCTACCTTCCATTCCACATTTTTGATTCCTAGAAACGCACAACGCACTTTCACTTGGCCTAATATCGAATCAAATTATTCACTTAACACACTCGAGAGCCTTCAATCCGGCAATGGGATCCTTACATCGCTCCCATCCCATCCCTCCAGCACATAGGCTAGAACATTTTCGTATGTACGTCTCTTATGCCTCCTGTTGCGCTACTCCATCAGTTGTTCCGCGCCACAAAGATTCGCACTCTATTCGTTCTGCTGGAAATTCGGTGATTAAATACCCGCCAACCCCCACCCGCCTTTAAGTTAAATCCCTGATCACTCATTTGTAACTCAATATGACGCATTTCATTAGATTAAAACCAGGAAAGCAATTAATCCTGTAAAAACAAGAACGGCAGCCGACGGCATCGGGGAGGACTTCAAAAACGATATACGAATACGTACCAGGCTCCTTTGCATAAAACACCGTGAAATAAGTATCATTTAGTTACACGACGTCAAGTCGTATGGGTTACATGCTACCACCCCCTTGAACGGCACTGTTCGACTTTAAATAAAGTTTTAAGACGCCTGGTGGCATGGTTGCTTCCTGTCTGCAACACAAACAGGTCTACACGATTATATGTGTCGCTTGGCACTCGTTATGTGTGTTCGCAAAATGTAATTCATTCGGTAGAAGGGCGGGCGACTCTATACGACTTATGCGAATCCGATGTGCTAATCTGGTATTCATTAAAAAGGAAATATGCCACGGGAGACGGAGGTTGTTGTGGTGTGACTACACCGGTTCAGACGGGATGAGTAGTTCTCAGGAGACCAATTGCTAGATGTAATTATGAAATTGATTAGCGAGTTACTCGTGTAAGTGGGGAAATTAATAAAACGAACTTTCGAGACAGACACGCCTTCCCTTTAGCGTTTTTGTTTAATGAGCTTCATAAAGGCTCCAGCATCCAGGAGCAGTTAGAATGAACATTATTTGGATAAGAGCGTGGTGTTTAAAGGTATAAAGGAAGATCTTCAGAAGGTAATGTTATGCATTTACAATAACACACCTCGGAGCTATTTCCCCAAATGTTTTGCATAAGAGCAAGTTGAATAGTCTGGCTACTATCATTGGGAAGCACTGTGGCTTGATGGTAGTTGTTTATGCAATCAATATATTCCAGTCATAGTTCACTTTCTGCTCGCTATCATTCCATCCCGTTGGCAGGCTCATGCTCGGAATATACTCCTGCAAATTACATTTGAATCAACGATTGTCGAGAAGCCAATACATCCACAGAAGTGGTGACCGTGGTGCAGTACAACCAACGTGAAAATTAAATCGAGTTCCACTCAAATCAAGTGCCTTTAAATTCAGCCTTTGGAATTAAGAAAACTGGTTAAGTTGGCTACCTCTTAAAGGTCGCCGATGGCCATTAGCCAGCCAAACTAGCAACCAGCTAGCCGACCTGACCTCCAGCCAGCCAACCTGGCCACCAGCCAGCCAACCTAGCCACTAGCCACCCAGCCAATCTAGCCGGCAGCCAGCAAGGTCGCTGCTAATAAGCAAGATCACTGCTAATAAGCACATTCTCTTCTAATAAGCAAGGTTACTGCTAATAAGCAAGGCCACTTATAATAATCAACAAGGTCACTGCTAAACAAGGTCGCTACTAATAACCAGGGTCACTGCTAATAAACAAGGTCCCAGCTAATGACCTTGCTTATTAGCAATAACCATGCCTATTAGCAGTGACCTTGCTGATTACAAGTGACCTTGCTTATTAGCAGTGACCCTGCTTATTAGCAGTAAACTGGCTGGCTGGCTGTTAGCCAGGTTGGCTGGTTGGTGGTCAGGTTGACTGGCTGGTGGCCAGGTTGGCTGGCTGGTGGCCAGGTTGGCTTGCTGGTGGCCAAGTTGGCTGGCTGGGGGCCAGGTTGCTTGACTGTTGTTAAAGTCGGCTCGTTGGTGGCCAGGTTGGCTGAGTGATTACCAAGTTGGCTGGATGGAAGCCAGGTTGGCTGGTTGTTGTACAGTTTGGCCGGTTGGTGGCCAGGTTTTGTGGCTAGTGGCCAGGTTCGCTGGTTAGAGGCCCGGTTGGCTGGCTGGTGGCCAGGTTAGCTGGCTGGCGGCCATGGTGGCTGGCAGGTGGCCAAGGTGGCTAGCTGGGGGCCAGATTGGCTGGCTGATGGCGAGGTGGGCAGGTTGGCTGCCTGGTGAGCAGGTTGGCTACCTGGTGGCTAGGTTGCTGCCTAGGGCCGGGTTGTCTGGCTGGTTGCTAGATTGGCTAGTTGGTGGCTAAGTCGCCTGGATGGTGGTCAAGCTGGCTGATGGCCAGGTTGGCTAGCTGGTGTCCACGTTGGCTGTCTGATGGGCAGGGTGGTTGGCTGGTGAACGAATTGGCTGGCTAATGGTCAGTTTAGCTGACTGGTGCCAATTTGGGTGGCTGGTGACCACGTTGCCTGGCTGGTGGTCAGGCGGCTGACTGCCGGCCAGATTGGCTGTCTGGTTTCCAGGTTGGCCGGTTGGTGGCCAGGTTGGCTGGCTGGTGGACAGGTTGGCTGGATGGTGGCCAGGTTGCGTGGCTGGTAGAGAAGTCGGCTGGCTGGTGGTCATGTTGGCTGCCTGGTAGCCAGGTTGCTTTGCCGTTGGCCAGGTTGGCTGTCTGGTAGCCAGGTTGGATTTTTGGATTTTGGACGTTGGCTGGCTGGTGGACCTTTTGGGGGGCTGGTGGCCAGGTTAACTGTCTGGTGGGCATGTTGGCTGCCTGATGGCCAGGTGATTGGATAGCTGTCAGGCTGGCTTCTTAGTTGTCTGGCATTTATGAAAAACATTAGTGCTATGGTCGGAAGGAAGGTTCACCTTTTTTGTTAAGAACGGGTTGGTTAAATGCTGTTTTCTAATTACATGGGAAAGTATTGAAAGCATTGAAATACATTCTGGCACTTTGATGCTTTTTTTGATTTTACCCATTTAGGAAAGCCTTTTAGTTTTCGAACTTACCACCCTCGTCCTAATTGACCCTTTAGAGCTCAGGTCATACCACCCATTCTCCTTTGATTTGAAACTCTTTTATCTTTTCTGTGTAAAGAAGTACAGCGTTTATAGTCACTTTCCCGTAACTGTTAAAAAAAAACGAGCCAGTGTGCTAAAAAGTTGTTAAGTCCTTCTCATTTCGCATTCTCGTACAATCCTATCAGCAATTTTAACTTAAACTACATGGCTTGCGTATGGAAAATTTGCTGGTATGACACAGTGATCGGACGAATCATCATCATATATATGTACATACATGTACAACAGAATGACATTCAATGTGGCCAACTTGTATACATCCGTTAGAGTTATAGCACTGTTTTGCCAGCGCTTTTTCTAATGTTCGAATCTGATATTCGTTTCTTTCTATGGTTTTTATCTTCTCAATCGGGGCTAATCTCCTTCCGTTGGTTGATCCATTTTTTACAACTGCAATAAATCCCTAAACACCCCACGCTTATATCTGTCACAAGGCATCGCAGAAGTAGCATTCGCCGAAACACCGAAAAAGAACCACTGCAGTCAAACCCCTTGCAGCCTCGTTAGTTTGTGTCCTATTTTCACCTCCTTGTGGTATAATCTGAAAATTTCCTAACAATGGGAGCTACTAACGGAATAGGGCAAACGCCCTACGCCATATAGTAGGGTAGCTTTCGGTTTGGCTATGGCCTAGCAAGCCATAACCATAAAAATAAAATACGCTCAGAAGCCACAAGCCTCGGACCAAATTTCTGACGATAACCCATGCAAAAAGAAGAAAAATATGGACAATGACTTACGCAATGTAGAATTTTAGGTCTCTGAACAGACCACCACCACAACTGCGAGAGTAATCTTGTCACCGGCCCGTAAGGAATAGTGGATGTATTTAAGCAGCATTTCCAGCAGATGCTTAACGAGCATGACCAAGAGAGAGTGGTAGGGACCGAGGAAATCCCAACTCCAGCCGCTGAAGTAGTCCTCCCACCCAGCATCGAAGAAGTCGGCACAGCTATTCAGAAGCTGAAGAATAACAAGGCCACAGGCTCAGATGGCTTGCCATCAGAGCTCTTCAAGGCTGGCGGCGATGTTCTAATAGGGAGCATGCACCAGATCATCTGCAGAATTTGGGAAGATGAAAGCATGCTCGATGACTGGAATACCAGCTCTACTTGCCTCATCCACCTCTTGCAAGAATTATAGAGGTATATTCCTGCTCAATGTCGCATACAAGATCCTGTCCAGCGTATTGTGTGAACGTGACACTTCGACTAATCTTGAAAAAGACCAACCAAAGAGTTTCGAATCGATACACACCATCTCTTCATCGATTTCAAAGCCGCATACGACAGCATTCATCGTGAAGGACTATTTGGTGCGATGGCCGAATTCGGGATCCCGAGAAAACTGATCCAGTTGTGTCGCGCCACGCTAAAAAATAAGCGATGCATCGTGCAACTCGGTTCTAGGACTTCGGAACCGTTTGAAACATGCACCGGATTTCGGCAAGGAGATGCGCTGTCATGTGACTTCTTCAACCCGGTGCTGGAGCAGATAAGGTGGCGAGCAGGCGTCAGCAGGGAAGGCACTACCTTCTACAAGTCCGTCCAACTGCTAGGATACGCAGACGATATCGACATCATCGCGTGTTCTCGCCGTGGCATTGTGGAAGCATTCACGGCGATTGAAGAACAGGCGAAACGAGTTGGTTTTAAGGTCAATGAGGACAAAACGATGTACATGCTGTCAAGCAAAAACCAATCCGTCGCTCACCACCTGGGACAAAATATAACAATTGACAGCTACAATTTCGAGGTAGTTGAGGAGTTTGTCTACCTCAGGGCAAACGTAAATTCCACAAATGACACCACAGCGGAGATCCGGCATAGAATCGCCCTTGGCAACCGCTGCTACTTCGGCTTGTCCAAACAACTGGGGTCAAAACTCCTCACTCGAAAGACCAAAGTCATGCTTTACAAAACGGTCATACTGCAAGTCTTGCTGTACGGAGCCGGAAGCTGGACGATAAGCAGGACGGCGGAGCTGATTTTGGGTTCTTTAGAATGAAAAATTCTGCGCCGGATATTTGGTCCTGTTTGTGAGGAAGGTGAATGGAGAAGAAGACACAACCGCGAACTCTACGAGCTGTACAAAGATGTGGATGTAGTCCGGAAGGTAAAGATCCGTCGACTACACTGGCTCGGCCACATCGAGCGCATGGACACCAACGTTCCAGCTAAGAGAGTCTTCGACTCCGAGCCTCCTGGTTCGAGAAGAAGAGGAAGACCGAACCTCCGGTATAAAGACCAAGTAATCGCGGATGTAAGACATCTTGGTCATGATAACTGGAAGCAGCACGCCCGGGATCGTCAATGATGAAAGGCAGCTATAGCTCAGGCTCAGATCCTCCATGGATCGCTGGCCTGATAAGCAAGTAAGTAAGTAAACAGACCACGTGCAGCCGAACCACCTGCGGAGGCTCCAGGTCATTATAAAGCGAACTTACCGACATTCAGGAAATTCGATGGGATAGACTGGGCAAGAAGAAGATAAACAACTGTGATATCAGCTACGGCGGCTGCTATAAGGAGATATGACAACGGTTGTTTAGATGCGAATTGGTTGTTCGAGTTAGACTAAGACAAAATGTATTAGGCTTTCGGTATGTGAGCGAACGCCTCATAACGATCCGCATCAAGGCTAAATTCTCCAACATCAGCCTTATCTGCGTTCGTACCCCCATGGAAGACAAGGATGGCTTTGTAAAAGCTCTCTCCCGGACGACCATTTAAGTCATGTACAGCGACATGAGTCCAGTCAAGTGTTTATGGAACACCTTAGATGGCTAGGCCATATATAGCGAACGGACGCCACGTCTCCAGCCTGGAAATTCTTCGAATTCAAGCTCGACGGAGGACGGAGTAGTGAACGGCCGCATCAGCTGGAAAAGGGACCTCATCCAGCGGGGTGTGCGGCACTGGAGGTAACTAGGAGGTGTTATGCCTGAGCAACAAATTTGATCTATAATCACTTACAACCTGCTTCTCCAAGCGAAGAAAGAAGAATTATTTGTCACCATATTGACTTCAATCACATTCGCTTCACATCTACAGAACTAGTTTATATCTTTCTGTAATTTACCTCAACACATTTCATCTAAAGCAAGACAAAAAATAAACAAACACAAAGCTACCAGAAGAGGAAAAAAGGAGCACAACAGTCCTTACGTCACTGTTTGAATAACATCAAGTAAAATCAATAACCCAACGTTCTAATTTTGAAATTTATTCTCCAGCCCCATATGGTGGTGAGTAGACTCCCTTAGACAGACATGGGACCCCAAGCCCGATACGGCAACCATCCGTGTCTTTAATCAATTCAGGATTGCTTAATAAAATATCGAAATGCTGATCATTATTTATTCCGATTTCGTCAGATCCCGTGGAATGGAGTAGAAATAGAGTTTCAAGTAGACCAAATCCTTCAAAGTGCTGGGGAGGATAGATGGGATGTCCAACAAACTAAACTACAAACCCCATCGTCAGTCATTCCGCATGGAGCTGATACTCTGATTGTGATGTCGATACCAATGCCGATGCTGATATGGTGAAATGTTAACTGCATATCATTCCGACGACGAAGAGGATTGCCCGTTTGTCGATTAGTCGGTTTGTCTGCCTGACTGACTAAGGCTGTCAGTTTCTCTATCCGCAAATGTACGCAAGGGCGTGATATTGGCAAGGATTTTCCGATGGAAAAACGAAAACCTGATATTTATTCACAGATGACTGTCAGATGTGATCTAAACCTTCTGCTGCTACTCCTCCTTCATAACCCTCTTCTTCTGTTTGTCATTTCATCGGTATAATAGCAACACATGCGCTCACTTTTCCGGGGTTTCAGAAGCAGTTGCATGAATCGAACACATTCCGTATGTCTACTTCTTCACCCTTCAGCTACAGCAACAGTAAATAAATTTGAATAAAATAATTCTTCTTTTTATCCCTCCAACTTCCTTTGCTTGCTGTCCGCTCAACTCCGTGCGGTGACGGTTAGTCAACATTTGCAATTTAGGCCTTCGTATGCTTCGTTCGTATCCCTTTGTTGCGCTGTTCAAGTAAATTTGCATAAGGAGTCGGTTCTCGGTGCCGTCCGAATGTCGATTTTAGGGATTCTCAAGGCGAAAGTGTAAATTGTAAGTGCGCATACACGAGTAAGATTCTCGAGGGATTTAAATGGCGAAGTAGAGTTTTGAATGAAGTGACAGTGGAGGTGCCTTCGAAAGGTACATATATCTCCATCGTTGCTGGCAAGATGGAAAGCAAAGTAATAAAGCCGGTTGAAGCGGACATTGAGGTTTTGTCGAAGGGGCTTAACACCATTATTATGCAGGTACCTCTGTCAATAAGGATGTCTTCCTCAGGGATGAATAATATGGAAAACCTTCATGCTTATACAAATTCAAGCTGGTGATAAATTTAATAGAATGACGGTGAACAGTGGTGGGTCCGGAAAGTAGTTTGCAAAATGTTTGAGATCACATGCCTACGTAAAAGAGTAAAGCGGCGCAGCTGGAATACATTCAGCATCAACCATTAGGATTCTGATAGTCTCTTTTTCCATGAATACGTTGTTTGGGAGTTCTATCACAGTATTGTAGAAGCTTTGGCCTTGCAGGAGGCTTCAAAAAGGGCACCCAGGCTCTTCGAAACTGCGAGGATAATTTTGTCACCGACCCGCAGGGAATAGTGGATGTATTTAAGCAGCATTTCCAGGAGCTGCTTAACGAGCATGACCAAGAGAGAGTGGTAGGGACCGAGGAAATCCCAACTCCAGCCGCTGATGAAGTCCTCCCACCCAGCATCGAAGAAGTCGGCACAGCTATTCAGAAGCTGAAGAACAACAAGGCCGCAGGCTCCGATGGCTTGCCATCGGAGCTCTTCAAGGCTGGCGGCGATGTTCTGGTAGGGAGCATGCACCAGATCATCTGCCGAATTTGGGAAGATGAAAGCATGCCCGACGACTGGAATACCAGCTCTATATGCCCCATCCACAAAAAAGGCGATCCTACCTCTTGCAAGAACTATAGAGGTATATCCCTGCTTAATGTCGCATACAAGATCCTGTCCAGTGTATTGTGTGAACATCTAAACCCATTTTGCACCGCACTAATCGGCAGCTACCAGTGCGGGTTCCGGCCCGGCAAATCAACTATAGACCAAATTTTTACACTTCGACAAATCCTGGAAAAGACCAACGAGTTTCCAATCGATACACACCATCTTTTCATCGATTTCAAAGCCGCATACGACAGCATTCATCGTGAAGAACTGTTTGGAGAGATGGCCGGATTCGGGATCCCGGGAAAACTGATCCAGTTGTGTCGCGCTAAAAAACACGCGATGCACCGTGCAACTCGGTTCTAGGACCTCGGAACCATTCGAAACATGCATCGGATTTCGGCGAGGAGATGTGCTATCATGTGACTTCTTCAACCTGGTGCTGGAGCAGATAGTGTGACGGGCAGGCGTCAACAGCCAATCCGTCGCTCACCACCTGGGACAAAACCTAACAATTGACAGCTACAATTTCGAGGTAGTTAAGGAGTTTATCTGCCTCGGGGCAAACGTAAATTCCACAAATGACACCACAGTGGAGATCCGGCATAGAATCGCCCTTGGCAACCGCTACTACTTCGGCTTGTCCAAACAACTGGGGTCAAAACTCCTCACTCGAAAGACCAAAGTCATGCTTTACAAAACGCTCATACTGTCAGTCTTGCTGTACGGAGCCGAAAGCTGGAAGATAAGCAGGACAGCGGAGCTGATTTTGGGTTCTTTCGAGAGAAAAATTCTGCGCCGGATATTTGGTCCTGTCTGTGAAGAAGGTGAATGGAGAAGAAGACACAACCGCGAACTCTACGAGCTGTACAAAGATGTGGATGTAGTCCGGAAAATCCGTCGACTACACTGGCACGGCCACATCGAGCGCATGGACATCAATGCTCCAGCTTAGAGGGTCTTCGACTCGAAGCCTCCTGGTTCGAGAAGAAGAAGAAGACCGAACCTCCGCTATAAAGACCAAGTAATCGCGGATGTAAGACATCTTGGTCTTGACAACTGGAAGCAGCGTGCCCGGGACCGTCAAGGATGGAAGGCAGCTTTAGCTCAGGCGCAGATCCTCCATGGATCGTAAGTAAGTAAATATTGTAGAAGCTTTTCATTAAGCGCGTACATTTATTTGAAAAGTCTGTCTAAGATGTGTGTGACAACTGCTGACAACTCCTTGTTCACGACGAGAAATCGAAAGGTTTGAATTTTCAACCGAAATTGAAGGGTCTAACTGAACTGCACGCTCGACATAGTACAGGAGCAACTCGAGCAGCAAACAAATTTCTGATCGCCTTTACAGCTTTTGTCGTTGGCAAGTATTCTGAGAAGTTCAAAGTATTTTACTATGGTTGAGTGACTCTTTCATAGTGAAGCCATCTAGTCGAATATGTGATACTTATGCCAATACAAGCAACAACAGTTTTATTAAAGTGTTTCTATCCATATGCTGAAAACGACTGTGTTTACGCTTTTCGCTTTCTTCTGTCTTCAGTACTAAGTGCATAAGCAGTTGCTTAGCAGTTATCAGATAGAAGCACCTTTAAATCTATTGGCAGCATCGACTTGTTTTAATTCCTTCAACTGTAAGGTTCTATCACCCGCTGAGTCCTCCTTCAAAAAATCACCTAATTATGCTTATCACGTGCTTCTGCTGCTACGTGCGTCTAGCTGATTTATCGCCGATACCGAAGAGCGGATTTCGAGAAACTTTCATGACAACAGATCTACAACTGGTTTTGTCAGTATTCCCCTGAGAAGGGACACAACGTTCCGCCACGTCATCAGCTTAAAGTACGATAACATGCAATGTGTGTGGACACTAGCATCAGCATTCAACCCCTGTTATCCAACTCCTATTCTTACCACTATGCGACTAATCTTGGATGCGCAGTATCTTCGTCAGAATGGGGGTAACTAACTCCCGTGGTGCGTCGTTAGGGGCTGCCATTTAATGCAAACCTCATAACACGAGTGAGGCAGCCAATATCGAATCTCGCTGACCCTGAACACAAGTGTTATATATAACCGGTATGGTCTTGAGCCTCAACCAACAAGCGACTCCAGCCAGCACGATCTCTTGACAGTAGCTTCCAGTCAGGTCCTTCTCCACTTGTGTGAGTTATTTGTGTTGAAGGCGTCCTCTGTTGCGTTGTCACAATGGCTCGGATTCGAAGATTCTTCAGGACGAAGCTATGTTATTCATACGTCCTACATGACCTAGCCATCTTAAACGTTGTATCCGTAGACGCTTAACCAAGCATATGCCGCCGTACAGCCCGTACGGTTCTCAGAATTGAACGTAGCATGGCGTCTACCGATCCGAGGCCTAAGAAAGCTAGGTCATGTAGAGCGCATGGACACCAGGGCTCCGGCCGACGCGATCGAGGTCGGCCAAATTTAAGGTGGCACGTACAACTAGGTATGTGGCACCGGATACTGCCGTTAAAACAACGTCCCAGTTGAAGAAGCCTTTGAAAGGAACCAGGCTCACCATGAGCTGTAACGCTGATAAGGAAAAAAAAATAAGTATGACGGCCATGATAGTCAAATGTCTGCTCTTAGGCATAATGAACAACCATTCACCCGGAAGTGAAGGTGGATTTGGTCTTAACCGACCTGGAGAAAGTTAAGGTGTTAGTATCCAAATGAAGTCTAATAAAGCAGCTTGTGCAGTTCAACCACCCTCTAAGCTCTTTAAAGCAGATGGAGATGACCTATGATCGGAAGAGAGTATGTTAAATTAACAGCCTGTAAATTCACATTTGTCTTCAAATGGGTTGAGTTAACATATTTGAACTCAACTTAGATAGGGATTTTTGCCCGGCGTGATATCACCCTAAAACCCCTTACATATAGAGCCAAAACGCCCTAACTAGTTAACTATGTAACTAGCTAACGAACTTTATTGTTGAAGGAATATACCGGTCTAAATCTAGATTCCCTCTAACTCAATGCTATATTGTAGAAATTGAACGAGATTGTCGTTTAAAAGACGTTTATGCTACAAAAAGCTCATGTTCTTGTTATAGACTGTTTCAGGTCAGGTAGTTTCAGGTCGACGTGAATGTCCTATTTTACTTACTCACTTACTTAGGTGGCGCTACAGTCCGTGGTGAACCTGGGCCTCAACCAACAAGCGTCTCCAGCTCGCACGGTCTTTGGCCAGCTGTTTCTAGCGCCGCACGCCCAGTTGGTTAAGGTCCCCTTCCACATGCTTGCGCCACCGTTGATGCGGCCGTCCTCTGCCGCGCCTTCCTTCTGGGGTAGATTCGAAGACTCTTCGGGTCGGAGCTGTATTTTCCATGCGCTCTATATGGCCTAGCCACCTTAGACGCTGTATCCGTAGACGTCGTACCAGGCCGATGTCGCTGTACGACCTGTACAGTTCTTCGTTATATCTTCTCCTCAATACACCGTTTGAACAAACGGGACCGTGGATAGTGCGCAGAATTTTCCTCTTGAAACGACCAAGGGCATCTTCATCCGCTTTTGTTAAGGTCCTAGCCTCTGCGCCGTAAAGGAGGACTGGGATGGTTAAGGTCTTATATAGTGTCACCTTGGTTTTCCGAGAGAGGGCTCTACTTCTCAATTGCCACTTGAGCCCAAAGAAACAGCGGTTGGCAAGAGTGATTCTGCGTTTTATCTCAGCGCTGGTGTTGTTGTCGCTGGTCATCAGTGAGTCAAGGTAGACGAATTCCTTGACCACTTCAAAGTTACATCCGCCCATGGTGACGTTCTGGCCAATACGTCGGTGTTGTCCGTCTCTTTTAGATGATAGCAGATATTTGGTTTTACCCTCATTAACCTTGAGAACCATCTTAGCCGCTTCTACCTCAATGCTTACAAAGGTCTCATTGAGGTCTCGCTGTGTCCGTCCAATCACGTCAATCTCGTAGGCGTACGGAAGCAATTGCGCAGACTTGAAATAAATCGTACCTCTTGTGTTGGCCAGTGACTCTTGCACGATCTTTTCAAGCACGATGTTGAACAAGTTACATGACAGCACGTCACTTTGCTCAAAACCTATTTCAACATCAAAGGTCTCGGTGTGGTCATTACCGACCTTAATGGAGCAGCGAGAATTCTCCATTGTCATCCTGCACAGTCGAACAAGTTTGGCAGGGATATTAAAACTAGACATGGCTTCATATAGTTCATCTCTATACACGCTGTCATATGCAGCTTTGAAGTCGACGAGGAGGGGGTGAGTGTCGATTAGGTATTCCCGTGTCTTCTCCAAGATCTGCCGTAGCGTAAATATTTGGTCCATTGTGGATAAGAGCCGATTAGGTTATCCACCAACGGTTTCAGGCGTTCACACAATACGGCAGAGAAGACCTTATATGCGATGTTAAGGAGACTTATTCCCCTATAGTTGACGCAGTTATAGGGGTCTCCTTTCTTATGGACCGGGCAAACGATGCTGAGATTCCATTCGTCGGGCATGCGTTCCTCCGACCAGACCTGGCAAATAAGATGGTGCATGCACCTTACCAACTCATCTCCAGCCGCCTTAAGAATTTCAGCAGACAGGCAGTCTGCGCCCGCGGCTTTATTAGACTTAAGTCTTGATATCGCTGTTTTGACTTCGTCTAGGTCGGGTGGACTGAATTCTGTTACATTGTCGTCCATTACGAATGGCTCGTTCTGCCTGACGGCGGTATCTTGTCTATCATCGCCGTTATTCAGTCTGCTGAAGTGGTCTTTCCAAATCCTCAGCATCGACTGCGACTCTACTACCAGTTCTCCATTTTTATCCCTGCAGGCCGCCGCTCTGGCTTTGTAGCCATGGCATGTTCGTTTTACCTTATTGTAAAACTTACGGGCGTCATTCCTGCGAAAGCATCTCTCCATCTCATCAATCTCACGCTTTCCATGCTCTCTCTTCTTTCTTCTGAAAAGCGTTTGTTCCTCTCTTATCTTCTGCTCATAGATTTCGCGAGCAGCTCTCGTCCGTCGTTGCAGCATGGCTTTATATGCCTCTTGTTTTGCTGCATGTTCGCATTGTTTATCGAGCCAGGGGTTTCTAGGTGGTGGCGGTTTGAAAAAGCAGCGTCTCTGACGGCGCTCTGGCAATGCGCCCATTCCTGCTCTATTGTTTGTGCTGCTGTGGGCGGATTTTGAGAGAACTTGGAGGAGACACGATCGGCAAAGATTCTGACAGTCTCTTGCGATTGTAGCTTTCCGACGTAGTCCTACTCGACTCCTAAGCATTCTTGTTGTACCTTGGTTACAACAAGGTAGTGGTCCGAGTCGATGTTGGCCCCTCGGAGGGTTCGTACTTCGGGAATACAGGAGGAGTGTCTGGCGTCGATGTCCTATTTGGAAATTATAATTTCCATTCACCATTCCAATAGTCTGATTTCTATAACGCTCGAATTAGCCCGTAAAAAACCATGAACAGGAAAGGTTGGATTTAAATTTCTCCAATTAACTTTTGTTACAACTGTCACCTTCCACAATATCATCGTTCAAAGTTGTTGTCCAACCATGTCATCCGAAAGATTGTCCTTACAAATTGACTTTTTTACACCTTTATCCTCCAATGGCGTGAATATACCAATAAAATGAGAAAAAGGACGAAAAAACAGTCAGACCTACCCCCTGTTTAGACATCAGATAGCCGAGGCAGTTTTATAAAAGCTGCATGCTGCTCTTTAATATCGTAAAACTCATTTTTGCTTCCATCGCTGTCATATTTCGTTTGCGATTTGTTGTTTATCATTCAGAACCGTAGCTAAAATGAACTTGTCTATGTGCAATGGTACATAGAAAGTTTTTTGCTGAAAATTAGATTTGTGACCGGGATAATTCACTTTAATTGAAGCTCGTATTTTTCTATGTCAATAAAAACAAGTTGGACATGAGATAAACTTAATAGAACTTGTCGGATCCATAGAGGCTGTACCATGGATAATGGAGATTTAATGAACGCAGATGTTAGAGGGTAATCTGATAACGAGTCTTTTTAAAAAAGGGGAAGGTTAGTTTCCTCTTTTGAGCGAATATAAAACCAGAACAAAATGACCCTTGGAAAACTAGATAACGATGGAGAAAGTTTTTTTTTTTTTCTTTTTGATTTACTTTACGGTAACTAATTATGTGACCACTGAGAGCACCGTGGCGCAGTGGGTAGTGTGTTGGCCTCTGACGCCGATGACACGGGATCGAATCCCGACACAGCCATGTCATCGAATGTGTTTTTCACGGTGTTTCTCCTCAGCGGGGTTCTGACAAAACCCCCGGTAGTAAAATTGTCATGAAAAGCTTCTCGAAATTCGCCGTTCGGAACCGACAATAAACTGTAGGTCCCTTTCACCTATGGGAAAATGAAATCACACACAACATGGGTGATTGAGAGAAGCTCGGCTCAGGTTCTTCATGGACTGTAACGCCAACATACATACAATTATGTGTCCACGCCGCCACAGTGGAGAAAGATGACCAACATAAAGACGACTTCTATTATCTCCTAGGCAGAACACATGCTCAATGTCCCAGCTATGAAACCAAAATCGTTCTAGGAGATTTCAATGCGAAGCTGGGTAAGGAAGCTATCTTTGAACGAGTCATTGGAAAGCACAGCCTACACAAAACCACGTCAGAAAACAGACTAAGGCTAGTGGACTTTATGGCGGGACATAATCTAGCAGTAGCAATTACACGATTCCCACACCTCAACATCCATAAGGGGATCTGGCGGTCTTTCGATCAATCGACAACCAATTAAATTGATCATATTGCGATCGATGGCAGACACTCCTCCAGCATCCTAGATGTCCGAACCTTACGAGGAGCCAACATCGACTCGGGTCATTACCTTATTGCAACCAAGGTACGGATACGAATTTCTCGGAATCAACGGAGTCGAGTAAGAACACCAAAATTTAACGTCGGAGAGCTGCAATCGCCGGAGACCGCCAGGACCTTCGCCGATCAAGTCTCGATGCAATCTGCAGAAACCATAGAACAGCAATGGAGTCGTTGTCAGAATGCCATCAGAGAGGCCGCCTCAGATGTACTCGGTTTCGAGCCACCACCGTCGAGAAATCCCTGGTTTGAAGACAAGTGCAGACAGGCCCATATAGAGAAACAGAATGCATACATGGCTACATTGCATCGATAGACGAGAGTTGCCCGCGAGCTCTATGAACAGAAAAGGAGGGAGGAGCATGGGCTTCTGAGAAGGAAAAAGAAAGAGCACGAGAAGCGCGAGATCGAGGAGATGGAGAGATGTTACTGCAGGAACGAGGTTCAAAAATTTTACCAAAAAGTAAAGCAAACATGCAAAGGCTATAAAGCCAGAGCAGAAGCCTGCAGGGATGAGCACGGACAACTAGTAGTGGGGTTACAGTCGATGCTGAGATTATGGAAGGACCACTTCCGCAGACTATATAACGGCGATGATAGTCAAAATGCCGCCGTCAGGCAGAGCAAACCATTCGCAATGGACAAAGACGAAGGAGAACAGACAATGTTAAGATAGCGATATCGAAACTTAAGTCTTATTAAGCTGCTCGAGCAGACGGACTCCCCGCGGAACTGTTTAAAGCAGCTGGCAATGAGCTGGTCAGGAACATGCACCAACTCGTCTGCAAGATATGATCGGAAGAACGCATGCCCGATGAATCGAATCTCAGTATCGTTTGCCCGGTCCTTAAGACAGAAGACCCCTACGAATGCGCCAATTACAGAGAGATAAGTCTCCTTAACATTGCATACAAGATCCTCTCTGCCGTACTGTGTAGGCGCCTGAAACCGTTCGTGGACAATCTGATAAGTTCCTACCAGTGTGGTTTCCGGCCAGGAGAATTTACGATAGACCAAATATTTACACTACGGCAGATCTCGGAGAAGACCCATGAATTCCAGATCGACGCGCACCATCTTTTAATCGACTTTAAAGCCGCGTATGACAGTGTTTATAGAGACGAGCTATACATAGCCATGTCATGTTTTAATATTCCTGCAAAACTCGTCAGACTGTGAAGGATGACTTTGGAGAACTCTCGCTGCTCCATCAAGGTCGGAAGTGAACTAACAGACCCCTTTGATGTTAAAAAAGATTTTAGACAGGGTGACGCACTGTCATGTGATTTCTTTAACTTTATTCTTGAAAAGATCGTGCGAGACTCTGCGGCCAATACAAGAGGTACGATCTAATTCAAGTCTTTACAATTGCTTGCCTACGTATATGACATTGACGTTATTGGACGGACAAAGCGAAACGTCAATGAAGCGTTCGCAAGCATTGAAGCAGAAGCGGCTAAAGTGGGTCTAAGGGTAAATGCGGACAAGACCAAATATATGCTGTCATCAAAGAAAGACACACAACGCCGACGTCTTGGTCAGTACGTCATCTTCGGCAGGTATGTTTTTGAAGTAGTCAAGGACTTCGTCTACCTTGGCTCGATAGCGACAAACAGCAACGACACCAACGCTGAGTTAAAACGCAGAATAACTCTTGCCAAACGCTGCTTCTTGGGGCTCATGAGGCAATTGAGTAGTAGAGCCCTCTCTCGAAAAACTAAGGTATCCCTCTACAAAACCTTAATCATCCCGGTCCCCCTCTACGGCGCTGAGGCTTGGACGTTATCAAAAGCGGATGAAGAGGCTCTTGGCCGTTTCGGGAGGAAAATTCTGCGTGCATTCTTCGCAATCGAATAAAACAGGGAATCCAAATTTTGTGTAACAAGATAGATTCTACAATTAGTTAATTCACTACTTAACAATATCTAATAAGTTAAGCTTATAATAAATAGGGTGCTCGACTTTATTCCAGGAATAATAAATTCGAAGAAAATACCAACGTACAAAATTTATGAAGATGTGTAAGTTCGGTTATAAACGTATACGTCTTTATAAATGTATGGTCTAGAAAGGTCTAGTCTCGGCGGGGCACTGACGAAACCCGCCTTAGTATATTTGCCATGAAAAAGTTTCTCTATTCACGCCGTTCGGAATCGGCATTAGACTGTAGGTTCCTTTCATATGTGTGAATAATAAATCACACACAACATGGGTGATTGAGAGAAGCTTGGTTCTGATCTTCCGTGGGCTGTAACGCTACGGAAGAAAAAAGAAAGGCTTATTTGAAACTTATGAGAGTTCCGCAGTGGGTAGTGTGTGGGCCTCTGACGCCGATGACATGGGATCGAATCCCGACAACAGTCATGTTGTCAAAAATGGTTGATTGAGAGAAGGTATTGTTAGGTTCTCCATGAACTGTAACGCAAAATAAATACATGCAGTTGTATGTTGGCGTTACAGTCCATGAAGAACCAGAGCCGAGCTTCTCTCAATCACCCATGTTGTGTGTGATCCGACGAGCTAAATTCCAAACCGAACAAAAACTGACACGTAACATTCCTCCTTTCTTCGGGCGCCTTATCGTGGCGGGTGGCTTAAGAGGTCATAGACCTCGAACTAAGACTCGAAGACCGGTCCGAAACCACGCCTCGACACTTTTGTGGACAAGATCTGGTGGCTGCCAGAGTTAGCACAAAGCGGACGGAGTAATTGAACACTTCGCCGTTGCGTCTGCTTATCAATCTCTGAATTCGTGGAGTACTGTGAAGCACGAAAGATTGGTTTCATCTTGGGTTGCGATACTAATGCCCAACACATTACTTGGGGCAACAGTAAATGCAATACAAGAGCGGATCCTCTTTTAGACTTCACTCTTTCGTCTGATCTTACCATCAACAATATCGGCTCTCAACCAACGCTTTTTTACGGCGAGACGACAGGAGGTGATTGACCTGACTCTATCCGACAGATATGTGAAGGACATTACAAACCCGAGAGTCTTGTCTGATGCTATGTTGTCGGACCATAGATCTATCGAATTCGGATTAAGTTGTGGGATCTCCCCCTTGCAACCCAGACCGAATCCGCGAAAGATGGACTGAGTGTGGATTGCAGCGAAGCTTGAGAAATCCACTTAGACCCTACCTGAACTTAGAACAAAACAATTGGTAAAAGACGCCTTTCATAGCCTGAACTGCGTCATCAACAATTGTTTTAAATCGCATGTCCTGTAAAAAAAACCTCCCTGCAGGGAATTAGTTCCCTAGTGGAATGCCGAGTTCCAATGTCTTCGCGAGGAGGGAGAAGATCGCTCAAATCGAATTCGGAAGATGACTGGAACAAGTATCGGTTGAAGCAGAAAGGATATAAGAAGTTTATTCTTAAGTCGAAAAATGATTCTAATAAGGCCTTATGCGAAGAGTTCAAATCTCTGAGCGCGATTAGCCAGTTGGTTTATGTCATCAAACGGGAAAAATCGACACAGCTGGATGTACTCAGAAAATCGAATGGTACCTTTACTGAGCCTAAAGCGAAAACTCGTAGTTTACTGCTTCAGACTCATTTCACGGGAAATCAAATTGCCATCGACTCATTGCACACTCCTTCAGGGGAAACTGCATGTCAAAGGATGTTGCGTTAAAATCCACTAAACGCTGTCAGCTTTCTGGCAATGCAAAGGAGCTTTTGGCAAAACATGAGGCTTATCGCCGGCAAGGCTCTTCTGACACATTGACATCCGTTATCCTAATTTAACAGTCGAGTTTCCGTGGCATCAAGACTGGCTTCTGCCGGATACTGAACCTGGAAAGGATAATCTTCGCATTTTCACGGATAGCTCCAGGTCTGGGCGTGAGTCCAGAGCTGGGGTCTTCTTTGAACGCGAAAATATCCGACTGCATTTCTCGTTAGAAAAATATACGTCTGTCTTTCAATCAGAGATATACGTAATCGTAATTGGAGGGGAAAAAGTCTACGTGTCCGCAGTGACAGCTAAGTTGCATTCAAAGCTGTGTCCAATCCTTTAACTAGCTCCAAATTAGTGTATGAACTCAAGACCTTCTTGAACAGAGTGGGTAGTCTAAATACACTAGGGCTTGTATAAGTTCCCGGTCACACTAGGATCCCAGGAAATGAGGTATCTGAAAAACTCGCCAGAATGGGTTCAGAGGAGATTTTTCAGTACTTGAACCCGGTGGCGCACACTTGGGGCCGCCGTGGTGTGTGCCGACTCTCCTACCTCTACACCACTGAAGCTCCTTCTCGTTTCTTCTTCGGCCTATCTGGATAGAATGGACCAGAATTTTCGTCCGAGTGCTTCAACAATCAATACTCCGACAAAAAAAAAAGAAGAAAATGGGAGGAGTAATGCTGAGCTTTCCTGCAGGATTGGCTAAGTTGGGTCAATTTTTAGAATTAGAAGATATGTTATCAGGAAGGCCGAGCTTGGTGTCAAAGCCAAGTTAGCAGTTTTGAGCTCAGTATTTCAGATCTCGAATACAAGCTGCCAAAGTGAGATTTCTTCGTATTGTTGTGAAGTTAGTCGCCAGGATAGGGTGAGAAACACGGCAATGCGCGTTAATCAGCTCCTTTCCTCCGAACAGAAAGGACTATGCTATGTCCTCATCACCACGACTTCCACCTTGCATGCAATACCATCTAATAGGTGACCGCTTGTCTGACCCAGGACGAACTGGTTAAACTAAATCTAACAACTCTCCTGGTTGCGCTTGGGCATACCTCCTGGTGGGTTCGAGTCGATGGGGGAGAATCGAGTTACCTGGAGATCTCGCGTGCACGTTCCCCTTTAGCCACTAAAAATGATTACGATGAGGGGACATATTGGCGTTGTTGAAATCTACAACGGGAATTCTATGATTCCAATGCAAACTTACAGATATTCCGTAATTTTGTGGGGGATTTTCATGTCGTGACTTGGATATCCTGAACTTTGCGTATTGTCTGCCAGCCAAGAGTTGGAATCTTGACAGGTGTCTGGCCGATTATCATGTTTGTGGTAGCGTTGCGCTTTCCGTGTGATATTGGTGACATTGTTCTGTTCATCATGTGTTTTATAAAATTGTTGACTTTCTCAAGGTCCCTACGTCGTCGTTTGACAGGTTTCTGTTGGCCGGTGGGTAGGAGATGCTCGAGGACGCTACTATAATTGCCATCTCTGCCATCTAATACGTTATTTGAATCACGCAACCAAGTTCGCAATGGTCACTGTCGTGTAGGACAGTCCGTAGACAGTTGATCGAAAGTAAGCGGTATATGATCCAAATATGAGCCACTTCTAAAAAACAGCGGTCTATCCGTTGCGAGCAACTGAATTTTACATTCAGTGCTGTGCAATCATGCGATTCCGTTTTTACTTCAATGTGAACAAACTCGGCGCCCATCTCGGGGAGAGCTTTTTCATGCCCAATTTTTCGTATAAGATATTTTGTAGGTCTACCATATCGGCAATCTGTCTGCTCTTCATCCATAATTATACCTCCATACCTCGCAGGATCTGTTCAATGTTGACATATACATTTTGCATCAGTCGCTAAGCACGGACACCACAGCCTGCGTGTACTTACTTACTTACTTAGGTGGCGCTACAGTCCGTGGTGAACCTGGGCCTCAACCAACAAGCGTCTCCAGTTGGCACGGTTTTGGCGAGCTGTTTCCAGCGCCGCACGCCCAGTTGGTTAAGGTCCCCTTCCAACTGCGTACGCCACCGTTGATGCCGTCCTCTGTCGCGCATTCCTTCCGGGGTGGATTCGAAGACTCTTCGGGTCGGAGCTGTATTTTTCATGCGATCTACATGGCCTAGCCACCTTAGACGCTGTATCCGTAGACGTCGTACCAGACCGATGTCGCTGTACAACCCGTACAGTTCTTCGTTATGTCTTCTCCTCAATACACCGTTTGAACAAACGGGACCGTAGATAGTGCGCAGAATTTTCCTCTCGAAACGACCAAGGGCATCTTCATCCGCTTTTGTTAAGGTCCAACCACTTGGACTAACTTTTCAAGCACAATGTTGAAAAAGTTGCATGACTGCACACCGACCATACCTTGCAAGTGAGATGGTGCATGCACCTTACCAGCTCATCTCCAACCGCCTTAAGAAGCTTAGCAGACAGGCCGTCTGCGCCCGCGACTTTATTAGACACAGTTGACACAGCCTGCGTGAACTCTACTAAAAAACCCAAACTAATTTCATTTTAGCTTGAAGCTGACTGGTTATCGAGCTCCCTCATGTTGTGACTCTACGAAGGGAATTTAACACATTAAGTACATTTTTTATGTGTACCTTGCCACCTTAGCCAGATTTGTGGAGCTGAAAGGCAAATAACAACGAACGAAACGAACGCTTTCTGGATAACTTCCAAAGCTTGTCAAGAGCCAACTTTCCACATTGCACATTCATGCATGCAAAAGTGCCAAAAAGTAGTCTCACTTGAAAGTTTCTGACAAAACAAAAAAAAAAAAATATTTTCACACAATCCATTACGGGAAAACCACCCTAACAGAACGACAAAGTAAGTAGATCCGTTCACAAAAGTACCGCCAAGATGACTCGTCTAGCATTTATCCGCGATTCCACAACGACAACAAAAAAACTCTGTTTGCCCATCAGTAATAGCTACTAACGACCACCATTAGCCCAACCACCCAGATTCAAATGTTCAATTCTGTTGTTCTTCCGACAATTACCGCATTCGAAAAAAAAGAAAACTTTTTTGTTTTTATCGAACGAATTCAATAATGAGCAGAGAGATCCATATAACCGACAGAACCGGCAGCACCTTCACCATATTCACCGCCATATCAAACTTTCTCAATTTAATCGAGTGCGGTGCTAAGCTGCGGAGAAGTAGCTCCACTTCACATGCATCGCAAACTTTAAAGAGAATGTAAACACATGCGATCGGTCTCGTCTCACCGGCGCTCGTCCTAATTCGCGCACTAAGAGCGAAAGGAAGAATGAAAGGAAAAAGTTCGTACGAGTAGGTGGTAATGGGACTTGGTTAAAGCTCTTCCAGGATAAAAGAAAACAACTGAAAAACCTAATCGATTGACGTTCTAATTATGCGGAAAGACGGCGAGGTGCCTACGAGTAAGGGTTACGGTTATGACCTGGCTATGGCTGCTGCACAACGGTAAGCAGCACGCAAATGTAGTGGTTTTAATTCAATTTCGTTCGCTTGGCTTCATTCTCATTCTCCGGTTCAGCCGACCTCTATTGGTGTTTTTTTACGTTATTTTTCATGAAGCCTTTCCCATATGAAAGTAGGAAGAGGTTAGGAATGATTCGCAAACAAATTCACAACCGCATGTGAGGGCATACGAACATATAGGAGTACTCGTATATTGACACTATGGTTCTTCGTTCCAAGCAACAATCGGGAGGCGTTTTCACGCGCCGAAGGATTCTCTGCAGATTTGCTGGGATGCAATTTGAGTTGGCCCCGCTCTCGGCTTGGTCGAATCTCCTATGTGGCATCCCGCGACTGAAAACTAGAGCTCACTCTAATGCCAAATATGCTTCATCATTAATAGAAACCATTTTGATCTATTCGGATGGCAAAGGACTAACAAAGGCCTCGTAGGGATAGCACCTATCCGACGGATGCTGGCCTGCTAAAATGCGAGAAGAGCCACCGCAGTCGAACATCTTGCGGCACTGTTAGTAACCCCATCCCCACCTCCTCGTGGTGCCATCTGGAGATTTCATATGGAAATAGCAGACGGGGAAGGGCGAATGGCAAGCCTCCTGCGCCAAAAAACAGGATTAGTCGGTTAGGCTGAATGTATCTTGGCGTTTCAGTCCATGAAGAACCTGAGCCGAGCTTCTCTCAATCACCCATGTTGTGTGTGATTTCATTTTCCCATAGGTGAAAGGGACCTACAGTTTATTGCCGGTTCCGAACGGCGAGTTTCGAGAAGCTTTTCATGACAATTTTACTACAGGGGGGTTTGTCAGAACTCCGCTGAGGAGACACACCGTGAAAAACACGTTCGATGACATGGCTGTGTCGGGATTCGATCCCGTGTCATCGGCGTCAGAGGCCAACACACTACCCACTGCGCCACGGTGCTCTCGGTTAGGCTACGGCCTAATAAACCGTAACCGTAAAAAAACCACAAACTCCGAAACAACCACAAGCCTCGGATATAATGGACCGGATTTATGTTGTCGACCCTTGCAAAAAACGACCATGATCTTCGGCTTCGTACGTGGAATGTTAGATCTAGAACAGCAGTGGAGCCTTTGCAAACAAGCTCTGAAAAGATCTGCACACGAAGTTTTGGGTTTCAAGGCTCCACCACGAAGAAACACCCGGTTCGATGACGAGTGCAGGAGGATTCGCACAGCGAAGCAGGATGCATTGAGGATTTGGATAGTTGTTATAGCAGGCGTGACGTTCGAAAGTTTTATTAACAGATAAAGCGAACATGCCAAGGTTATAAAGCCAGAACGGAAGCCTGCAGGGATGAGAACGGACACCTAGTAGTACAATCGCAGTCGATGCTGAGAATATGGAAAAACCATTTCTGTAGACTGTATAAAGGCGATGTTAGTCAATATACCGCTGTCAGGCAGAATGATCCATTTTTAATCGACGGAGACCGCAGAGAATCCTGTCCCCCTGACCTCGACGAAGTTAAGACTGCCATATCGAAGCTCAAGTCGAATAAAGCTGCTGGTGCAGACGGACTGTCTGCTGAGCTCTTGAAGGCAGCTGGGGATGACCTGGTTAGGAGCAAGCACCAGCTCATCTGTAAGATAGGGTCAGAGGAAAGCATGCCCGAGGAATGGAGACTCAGCATCGTATGCCCGATCCACAAAAGACCCCTCTGATTGCGCCAACTATAGAGGAATAAGTCTCCTTAACATCGCCTACAAAATCTTCTCTGCCGTTTTGTGTGAACGCCTGAAGCCCTTTGTAAATAAGCTGATAGGTCCTTATCATTGCGGATTCAGGCCAGGGAAGTTCACCATCCACCAAATCTTCACACTACGGCAGATCCTGGAAAAAATCAATGAATTTCAAGTCGACACTCACCACCTGTTTGTCGACTTCAAAGCCGCATACGACAGCGTAATAAGAGACGAGCTATACAACGCTATGTCTAGCTTTGACATACCTGCTAAACTCGTCAGACTATGCAGGATGACTTTGAAGAATGCTCGCTGCTCCATCCGAACCGGTGAACACCATACCGATAGTTTTGGCGATGCGCTGTCGTGTGATTTCTTCAACATCATATTAGAAATGATTGTGCAAAAATCACTGGCCAATACAAGAGGCACAATCTATTTCAAATCCTCGCAACTCCTTGCATACGCGGATGACATTGGCATAATCGGAAGAACAAAGCGAGATGTCAATGAGGCGTTTACGAGTATAGAGGCGGAGGCGTCGAAAATTGGTGTAGCAGTTAGTGAAGGCGAAACTAAATATTTGTATGCTGTCAGCAGAAAAGGACCCTCACTATCTACGTCTTGGTCAGAACGTTTGAATTTGCAGATACATATAAGCTTGAGGTGGTTAAGGACTTCGTCTAACTCGGCTCCGCTGTGGCCTGGAACAACAACATCAGTTCCGAAATCAAACGCAGAATCACTCTTGCCAATCGCTGTTTCTTTGGGCTCAAGAGGCAATTGAGTAATAGAGCCCTCTCCCGAACGACAAAGTTGACTCTATATAAGACCCTTATCATCCCGGTCCTGTTGTACGGCGCAGAAGCATGGACACTATCAAAAGCGGATGAGGAGGCCCTTGGTCAGTTCGAGAGAAAGATTTTGCGCGTGATTTGTGGGCCTATAAGCGCAGACGGGAGATGGAGGAAAAGATTGTACCACGAACTTTACGGGCTGTACAGTGACATGAGCCTAGTCACGCGTCTACGGATTCAACGCCTGAGATGGCTGGGCCATGTAGAGCGAATGGACACCACAGCTCCAGCCCGGAGAGTCTTTGAATCCAACCCCGAGGGACGAAGAAGCAGAGGACGGCCGCACTTAAGATGGCGCGCACAGGTGAGAGGGTACCTCAGCCAACTGGGTGTGCGGCAATGGAAAAGGCTAGCAAAAGATCGTGCTAGTTCGAGGGGCATGTTGGTTGAGGCCCAGGTTCACCCCGAAATGTAGCACCCATCAAAAAGAAGAAGAATTTTGATCTATTCGGTTTTTTCGGGATAATGTGCCATCAGCCTTCATTAGTCGCTTTCGAACTTTGGGCTAGAGGAGCTGATCACTTACTAATGTCAGTTGACTCAGAAGAACTGTGCTAAGTCTTACAACTTGTACTGCGGTTATATATTTACTATCAGTCTGACCATTTGCACAACGAATCCGAAAAAGGATTGCACCCAACGAAAGAAAATCCAATATCTCAAAAATAAGTTACTACAGAAAATCTATTATCCTCTTTGAGTATCCGCTTTGTTCGAATTACAATTGTATCTTTGACTACCATATCAGCCGTCATTAAGATATAAAATAACAGAAAAAGCCACGAAGAAAGGAAAACGAGAAAATAAACGCTTTCCCGCCTCTGGGCAATCGTTTACCCTTCCACTTCCACTTCGATTCCGATCATTTGCTGCCAGCCATGAAGTATATCGAATTCGAATTAAATTTGATAACCCAGCACAACTATCTTGTAGCAACAGATGGATACTCTTTAGCCCGGATTACAGTTTGTGAAAGAAGGGAAACTCAAAAATGAAATGAGATGGAAGGCAGAGAAACAAATGCAATTGGGGTATCCACCGGATCCGGAAGGGCTACAATAAAGATTCACGTACATTGCCACTGGATGTTATTTCAGTTTTAGTCTATTGGGAGTTGGTTTTTCCTTCTTTTCGCAATCATCCTCGTAGTTGGTTTTTAAACTCGGGCAAAAAATAAAAGGAAATACAGTAAAAGTCAAACTCACAATGGAAAAGACTGTACAGGGGGTTCGTGATTCGTTGGTTAGTTGCTTTGTCGGTTGCTTTCTCAAGATATCTATGGGAGCACTTGAGGCTTCGGGGAAGAATTTTAATTTTCTACTCTCAAGTCTCTAAGGGAAAGGAAAACCATCACTGTCACCACAATCCCCATCAACATCGTCTTCATTGTTGCTCTCGTCATCATCTTGATGATGTGCCTGCGCCATCCTGCACCAATCGGCTCTACTCTGCTGGACTACTTTCTCTGTTCGTTGGCTATCAACAATGGGTCTTTCTTTTAGTGCCATTTTGCTTTCATTTCCTGTTCCCATCCGAGTGCAATCGATGAATACGTCGCATTAAAGCACAAAAGACATGATCCCGAACCGGATGACCGAACCAGACGATGACACTTAACCACCGCCGGACGTGGCGTTGTGGTGGATAGCGTGTAAAAACGTATTCCTTTTCTTTTCGCATTTTATGCCGGGGCAGGAGGTCAAATAAAAAGTTGAACAAACGGACTCTGGCAGCACAATCGAAGAATGCAAAGAGACATTCCCCAAGGACAGGTTTTCTACGTTCAAACAGACTCGCACTCACTCACATTTGGAGTCTTTCTCATCATTCTAGTGAAATACAATTATCGAACGTTTTAATATAAAATATGGGAAACGACGACAATGTCCAGTGCGCGACTCAAAGAAAGAAATCCGTAATGTCCTAGACAGAAGTGGAAATAAATTGCCTTCCCCGCTTCTTTCATTCTACCGCCACACCAGTCCGTACTTGTCACCAGCGAGCGCATATGAGTGTGTAATTGAAAGGCAAACATCCCAAGTGCATCTGTCGTCCTATGACAGGCTCCTCTTGCAAGGATAATGCTAGAGGGGTTTAATGAACATTTGCCTTTCGAGGCTTTAGTTTTCTCAGTCAGTTCTACAAATAAGGACATATGGGAAATAAACGGAATTGTTCTTGGGATATGCGCTCTTTTGGTGCAAGTGCTTTTGTGATAAACGAATTAATATGAGTACTCATTGCTTCACTAACGAGTCTGTCTCCGTTTTGAAGGTTTTAATTAATAACCACTTGTTAGTTGGGCAGATGCCTTACAAAAGCAAACGGAGATAGACGAAAGGATATATGTATGAGCGAACAAAGGAGACAGGAATTGTAAGGCATTATAGAAGTGCAAGTATTTGTACAAAAATTCATTTGTGAGTGTAGTTGAAGCCTACAGGCTACTAAGACAATTGATGGACACTTTGTTGATTCAGTTCTATTAATCTTGTTGGACATATGCCAGACGTGCACTCAATAACCTCGGCGCTGATTGCACAATTGGTAACTATGGCCAGGCGTAGATTCTATATCGAAGCACAAAAGTGACTAATAGAAGAGATTTTTCTGGACCTCTGGAAAATGCAACGTCTGACGTTGCTGCCTAAAGGGAATAAACCACCAGGTGAGCCCTCGACGTACCGTCCCATGTGCTTACTGGGTACAATGGGTAAAATACTGCAGCGGATTATATGCAACCAACTGGAGGTGACAATTGATAAAGCCGGACTCTCAAACAAGCAGTATGGATTTAGAAAGGCTCGCTCTACAGTAGATGCTATTCGGAGTGCAACTACGACCTTAGAAGAAGCTATTCAAGCCAGAAGATTGAGAGAAGATGCCAAGAAAGATGGTGCCGTAGTAACATTGGACGTAAAAAATGTGTTCAACTCCGTAAACTTGCGGCTTATAGTGCACACTCTTTGGTCAATGATGGTGCGTGGCCCCTAAAAATAACAGTAAGCTACTTCGAGACCTTACGCTCTGTAAGGCAGTAACACATAACTGGCGGAGTTCCACGGGGATCGGTATTAAGACCACTCTTATAGCCCACCATGTACGATAGGGTTCTAAGGCTTTGAATCTCGGAATTTATTTGGCCGCGAAGCACCTGGAAGAAATAGAGAGCATTGGAAATTAATGCATCTGAAAATTGAGGCAGTGGATGGCGCAGTTATTAACAGAAGCTATATTAGTAGGCAGTCGCCAGGAAGGAGAAACAATCACAATCAGGGTAAGTGAGCATCAAAAAGGGCCATCAGATACCTAGATGTGATTTTCGACTCTACGCTCGCTTTCAAGGAAACCTTTGAAGGAACCTGCGCTAAAGCTGTAAAGTGCTGCTTTATACAGAATAATGGCGAACATTGGAGGACCCAGATAACAAAGGAGATTTGTTCTGTCAATTATAATGTATGCGGTACAAGCATGGACTAAAACAGTGACATACGAAAAAAGATCAACTCCTTCAACCAATTATGTGCACTGAGGGTTTGTTTTGGCAGATATGTATACTGGCCAGCGAGTTACAAAGGACCCATATTGCCAAAATTCGGGAACTAGAGTTTCAGTCAAAGCATGAGAGCGTGGCAAAAAAAGATGGAACCAGTCTACAAAGGGAAGATGGACCTATCGACTTATACCTGATATCCATAAATGGATGGAACGCAATTACGGAGAAGTGGATTTTCACTTATGTCAGTTTTTTTCTGGGCATGGCTGCTTCCGAGCGTATCTGAACAGGTTTGATCTGAAGTAATCTCCTCTCTGCTTAAACTGGAGGGCACGTATTTTCGCAGTGCTCAAGTTTCAGCATGGAGCGCAGAGAATTAGAGGAAAGATTCGGAGAAGTACCATCTCCTGAGAACCTCGCAAATCATATGCTAACATGCGGTATGAGATGAGATCATCAAAAACCTTCGACGGTTGGAAACAGTCAGAGAGAAGGAAAACCAAGGTCAGACAGCACCTTTCACACAACATTGTTGGACCAGTAAATAGAGAAAGAACAGCACAAAATGCTAACCAGCGCTGCGAAGTAATGCCTAACGATAATTCCGTGGTTGAAGTGTGCAGGCTGTGGATTAGTACCTAGACGCAATTCCTTGCATCTAGTATTCGGGTATGGCGAATCGTGCATGCGAGAAATCCGGGTTTCTGGTATCTTTAGAAGATTACACATCCTTTGGCGCGTTACGCTTTGTAGCATTTATTCTACGCGACAAAATTTGTTTCTGAATGGGAACTTTCTTTCTTTGACAGTGACAAAGTCTTAAGAGATGGTAAAGAGAGAAAGAGAAAGGAAGAAAACACCAATGAGCAAAGGTACGAGGTGTGGTAATTAAGTTCCAGTCACTCCAGTCATAACTCGGCAACTGGCAACACTACGTCGTTCGTCTGTCTAGAAAGGACCCTTTCTTTCAGTTCTCAGTTTCACTGTGCGTATTTTTTGAAAACAAAAAACGAAAAATGAATGACGCACATTATAAATAACGTGTTGTGATTAAATTTTTAAGTGAAATCTACTAAAAAACCCTCGGAAGTCCTCCAAAAACTGCAGGTTGTATATGGAGAGGAGTGTTGTTGAAAACTAGTGTGTATGAATTGGTAAAGCGGTCAAAAAAGGGCCCTGATTTAGTAGAAATAGTAGCAGTAGAACATGTTCTCACCGACCAAACACTCGCCAAGAAGGGCCGGATCTTTCACTATGACAATGCGCCGACCCATTTCTTGTTGCATATGCAAGAGTTTTTGGCGTGTCCACCCTTTATACCCGATATTGCCCCCTGCGACTTTTTTTATTTCCCAAGATGAAATCACACCTTAAGGGAACTCATCATGGCGGTGTAGAGAAGGCCAAAGAGGCCGTAGTCATGGTTCTGAACGAGTTAACTTCGAAGGATTGTCAAGGGTGGGAGCAACGTTGGAATCATTGTGTAATGTTAGAGGAGCGAAGGTCGATAATAAAAATTTGCAAGAAATTTTATTTGTTTTGGCTTAAAAACTTACAGAAATCAATTGCCACACCTCGTATGTACAGGGTCTTTCATAAAGCGCTTCCCATCTTTAAATATAAATAAAACAATATGTGTGAAAGGCCTTTCGTTGCCATTATGGAACATAACATCGCGTTTACCTTCGTTTACCTAACTAGTGGACTCAAATTTGGGCACCACTCTGCGAATAGTTCTGTCGGTAGGAGGATTATGGCGACCGTAAAATGGGAGAAGCGCGAGTTATACACAGGCTATACTCCATAGCCTCCATACTCTGCGCTTCAAAACCTAGTTGGAAGAATGGAATGCGCGCTCGAAAAGAAAGAGTATGCGCTGGGCATTTCCGTCGAGATTAAGTGAGCTTTTGATAACGCAGCTTTCGACAGTATGTGTAACGCTGCCAGACGGCATGGCGTAGTCGAAGCACTGGTCTTGTGGATCGAAGCAGTGTGCACAGGACATTGACGGCTCATTCAGGCCTCGACCAATGTGTCAAATCCGGCGTAAGCAGGGGCTGGGAGTAATTTTAAATAGCAAACTTCTTTGGTCAAAGCATGTTGAGTCAAAAGCCACCAAAGCGTTGTCAGCTTTCTGGCAATACAAAAGTGCTTTCGGCGAAACATGGGGCTTATCGCCGGCAAAGGTCCTCTGAATCTATATGGCAATGAGAAGACCTATAATCTCATATGCATCGGTTGTCTGGTGGAGCAGGCTAAAACCCAAACACGTCGTAGCCTCTTTCACCAAATTCCAAAGAACGGTTAGTATAACCTGTACAGGAACTTTCGCCAGCACACCGGCGCCGCTCTAGATGCTATAATGAACCTTTCACCCCTTGACATATTTATCAGAGGGTGTGCTCTGAAAGCCATGTCTCGTGTCAAGAGAAATGGCTTTTGGTACATCTCGCACAGGAATAACAGAAGTAATGTCATGCGACCCCTGTCTTATGCACATGCCTTCTGACGCATTGACTCCCGTTATCCTACTGCGCTGCAATTTCATAGTCGAGTTTCCATTGTGTCAGGACTGGCTCTATATAGATTTTTTTTTTTTTTTTTTACATATATGGGGCTAGTGCTACCATTAGCAATACGGCACTGCGACCTTTGCAGATCTATTGTGCCTTCTAGCCGATTAACCGAGTAGCCTCTCCACTTCTATAATGAAGTTGAGAATGCTTCTCGTAGGAGCCAGGGTGATACCCTCAGGAGTCATAACTTAACTGAGAAGGATACGATTCCTAAGATGGCAGAGAGCAGCACACTCACACAGTATGTGTTCTGCCGTCTCCTCGTCCTCAAGACAGAACCGACACTCAGTTTCAGACGAGAGGCTAATTTTGTTTAGATGATGTCTCAGACCGCAGTGTCCCCTTAGATAGCTGACTAGTCTTCTGATATCCACCCTGTTGAGTTTGAGTATGTCAATAGGTTGCTTGTTCAGGGGTCGTATGAGTCGTTTAGATTGACGGTGTCCTCGAACGCTGTTCCAAAAGGACTGGTGTTGCAATTTTTCCCACTTGTCTAAGAAGTCATTTATTTATATTTGTCGCTGGAACCTTTCCTGGCAAGTTGGTCGGCAATTTCATTGCCCTTGATACCTTTATGTCCAGGCACCCACAAAAGTTTAACATTGTTTCATTTGGCGAGGTCTTGTAGGGCGTCATGGCACTCCTTGACGGTTTTTGAGTTCGTGCTGTACGAACCCAGCGCTTTAAGCACTGCTTGGCTATCAGAGAGTATGTTGATGGTTACTCCTCTGATGCCAGTCTCGAGATTTAGATTGACGCATGTTAGGATGACATGCAGCTCTGCTTGGAATATGCTGGGGCTTATTCCCAGGGCCTTCGAGATCTTGCGTTTTGGTTCAAAGATGCCGGCGCCAACGCCGGAAGCCATCTTGGAGCCATCCGTGTACCACCTAGGTCCTTTGACATTTAGCAGGGAATCACTGTTTTCCCATGCTGAGCGGTTTGGGATGAGTATCTCAAATCCTGTGATGTCGAGACACGCTAGTCTCTGAAGCCGTTGAAGCTTAACAATTGTAGTTTTTGGCTCAAACTATCGACACATAGGTGACGATAGGTCTTACTATCGCAGTGTATGGCCAGTGGACTACATTAGGTTTAAGTCCCCAGCTTTTACCGTAGGTGCGTCGACAGGCCCACATGGCCTTAGTCGCTTCCATGAGTTTTTTTCTCATATTGGAGTTCCAGTTGAGTCTACGGTTTAGATCAATACCTAGATACTTTACTTCCTTCGAAAATCCTATGCGTGTGCCATTTAGTAAGATTCAGCAGGGTTGTACCTCTCTCCTCTTTGTAAATGGCATTAAGATTGTCTTATTTGGGTTAATAGATAAACCCTCTCTGCCACACCAGTCAAAGATAAGTTGGAGCTCAAGCTGCATGCGCTCACAGGCAGCGATCTCGCACTTGCCCGTAACAATGATTACTAGGCCATCAGCATATCCGATGACCTCGTAGCCCCAAGTGGTTAGCTTGCGTAGTAGATCGTCGATGATTATCGACCAAAGCAGTGGTGAGAGGACTCCCCCTTGTGGGCATCCTCTAACCGCCGATACTTTCACTGAGACGTCTCCGCATGTGGCTGATGCTATTAGCATCATCCCGTATTATCGAAGGCTCCCTCTGTATCGAGGAAGGCGCAGATTGCGATCTCCTTTTGTGTGAAACTATTTTCAATGCGCGTCACCAAGTGGTGTAGTGCATTCTCGGTAGATCGCTCTTTGCGATATGCATACTGGTTGGGATGCAGAGGTATCTGATTTTCCAGGATACCTCTAATATGGAGCTCAGTTTCTCCATTGTTTTTAGAAAAAGCGAAGTCAAACTGATAGGGCGATAAGATTTAGGTTGCTCACTTGGTTTCCCAATCTTGGGGATGAAGACAAAATTGACCTCTTTCCCAATTTGGAGTATGTATCCCAGGTTGAAGCAATTCCTAAAAAGAACTATCAGTGGTGGTAGAATTGTATTCAAGCGTTTCTGTAAGATCGCAGGAAAGACACCGTCTTTGCCTGACTGTATACTAGTCCTCGCATTTCGGACCCCTTAGCTCGATAACACTGAAGCTCCTCATTTTTCTCCGGAAAACGGGGAAAATACGTTAATGTTAGATGTCTGCCTGGAGTATAAAGGACCAGTATTTGCGTCTGAGTGCTCCAACAGATAGCAGACGAAAAAAACTCGTAGTTTAGTTGCTACAATTCGCACTTTATGGATACTGAATCTGGTATAATAACTCTGTTTCAATAAAGATACATAACTCCCTCCTCTTGTGTTTAATGCCATAGCCTAGTGAGTTAGTCATACCTGTATGCAAATTAATATGTTCTCACCCCCATGCCGCACCGCCATCGCTTTCTACTACACATTTTACCATCGTAAATCCAAATTCCCGGTCAGGCATACTATTGAACAAAGCACTAGAAAATCTTTTACTTTCACAGCCCCATTCATCTATGTTTTCTTTTTAAACACGTAACACTTACCCTTTGTGCTCTGTTGCTCTCCTAATTGAAAGAAGCAATCTCCTATCCAAAGGGACACAGGAGCATAAAACGATCGTCGCTTTTGCGTTCACTCCATTAGCGTGAAACAGTGGCAAGTAACAAAAGCTGTGAACAACAGTTGCTGAATAACAGCAACAGACAGAGCATAGGGGAAGAGTATTCCTACTTAGTTAATTTGTCATAAAATCTGCAAGTAGATTACCCCATTAAAACCAAACGGCTTTTTAATTCGCGTCCCTTGGCTGACGTTTGTATGCACGCTGCTATACCATGCTACGAAGCGCGATGCTGATGTGATAGGCAGCTGTTAAACGTTCTTATCATTGCATAGTACAACAACAACTGACTGGTGGTGCTTAAGTGAGAAAAAGGAAGGGAAAAATCTTTAATGCAACTCTTTTGGTTTTTATGATTTCGACGGTAATAGGGTCCAAGAATTTTTACGATTTTACGGTCGCCCTCTGTGCTGCCACAATGCCATCAGCACCAAATGCGAAGGATGTGGGGTGCAATTTAGTGTGAAAGCGTTACATTGTAGGTCGCGACTTGTAGACAAGTCGACGACGTAGTGGTCGTGATTGCCAATGGATTTTGAATGCATTAAGTAAAGATATATTACGCATACTAGGGCGGTGATTCCGTGATTTTGCATACGATTTGGGTTCACTTCCAACGCTTTTTTTTTCGTAAATGTTCCTTGAGCTAGCTTAGCGGCTTAGTGTTAGCTAAAGACCTGCATGAACTTAACGCATGTTACAAACTAATGATCATAGTTATTACTACTTGTCGCATCCATTCTACCGCCAACCAATTTCATGGAACAACTCTCAAATGACACATCTTCATCTTCAAAAATGCACTATTTCTAGCCAAGAGAACGGATAATGATTATCTGGAAGCTAGGGCAGAACATTGAAAACGCATCGATGTCGAGCCAAGTACAAATTGTTACGTACAAATCGTTACGTATACGCCCCTGTGTGTGGCCCCAAGTGACAAAAATCCGCTGTAACAGATCACCCTCGAAACGAAAAGCTTGCATTTTTTTAAGGCATTGGAAAGCTCCCATTCTTTTTGCAGTACGTGAAGGAAATACCACAGAAGATGGCGAAAACAGAACCGTGAAATTTCAAAGAACAATATAATCAGCCATTTTTTATGCGCTTTTTGTGCATAAAACCCACCCGCAAAAACATGCGTACGCCCGCGTGGACGTATATATGTATGTGCCCCTGAATCACAAATGTATTTTTTCTGGTCAAGAGAACTTATAATGATCATTCGGAAGCCAGGGAAGAACATTAACAACGCATCGGTGTTGAGCCATGGATAAATTGTTACGTATACGCCCCCGTGTGCGGACCAAAGTGACAAAAATCAGCTGTAGCAGATCACCCTAGAAACGAAACGCTTGCATTTTTCAAAGGCATTGGAAAGCTCCAATTCCTTTCGCAGTGCGTGAGGTAAATGCCACAGGAGCTGTAGAAAACAGAACCGTGAAATTTCAAAGAGTCGCATAATCAGCCATTTTGTATGCACATTTAGTGCTACTTTCACCCGCTCACAAAAACATACGAACAGCCGCGTGGACCTACGTTCCCCTGAATCACGAATGCATTATTTCTGGCCAAGTTAACAGATAATGACCATCCGGAAGCCAGGGCAAAACATTGAAAACGCATCGATGTCGAGCCAAACACAAAATGTTACGTATACGTCCCCGTGTGCGGACCAAAGTGACAAAAATCAGCTGTAGCAAGTCCCCCTCGATATAAGACGCTTGCATTTTTCAAAGGCATTGGAAGGCACGGATTCCTTGTGGAGTACGTGGAGGGAATCCCACAGGAGCTGTCGAAAATAGTACCGCGAAAAATCAAAGAGTAACTTAATCAGCTACTCGCAAAAATATACGTACGCCTGGTGTATGTGCCCCTGAATCCTAAATACGATTTCCCGAAGCCAGGGACACAATTGTCCGAGATATCTAAAGAGGTAATGTCTACAAAACATTAATCCTGAACAAGCGACAAACAATCATTTATCCCTACAGATGTTACATCGACATCCTTGTCCCATATTCCCCAACCAAGCAGCCATGCAGCAGCACTAAAAACTAAGTAAATCTTAAAATTTCTCAATTACCGTCACTCTTGAAATACTATATCTCGACAAAAGTATCAGCCCCACAGGTGCAGCAGTCATAAAGTGAAGAGAAAACGTTGCTCTGTCATTCATATTAGTCCTTCAGGTCCTTTGACTCGAAAGTAACTTGCACCCAATTAGTCGTGTAATTAAAGAATTCCACCTTGCGTCCTCATAACGTATAGGTTCATATGGTGATAGCGCGCTCTACCAGGTCACTATGCCACTATACACGCACGTGGTGGTGCGTGATTCATCCGCTGGGCACATGTGGATCCAACTCTGCTTCACCCATATCTAGAGGAATCATTCCCCGTAACAGCGAAGGATCGTCCCTATCCAACTAGTCCAATTCACATATCAGATGCCACGCGCCGATACGTATAGTTGCCGTTCTATTTAGTTTCAAGTCAAATTACTTCCTTCTCCGGGTACCATCGCTGGGTGAGTTGTGAATTAACGGAAATGAGAAAAGTTCCACCTAGCTCTGTTGTTCGGATCGTTTGTAAACAACAATGTCTAATGCTGTATAGGGGCAGAGTACAGATTCAGTACAGTACTCGTATATGTAGAGCAGATGTCGTTGACGGGTAATTGCACGGAAGTGTAAGGTGACTGCGAACTGAACTGAAAACGGAACCGGAAATAGGATGCTGTGTTTAATGCGATAAATGCAAGGTGGATTTTTATCTCAAGCCTTTGCAGTCGAAATATGTATGGGTGAGTGTTAGCCATACGTTCAGTTCCACTTCAGTCACATTGACTGTGCGAAAGATGTTTAGGTAAGTACGAATTTATGCAGTGAAATGTGAATAAATGCAAGTCTTTCAAGGTGCGATCGCATTACTTTACAATTCTTAGAGTGGGTTTAAATACATAATAGAATAGGCGTACGTACTACTCTGGTCTGCAGAGAAGTTCCTCATTATCCACGATGTCACGAGAGTCAATCCCAAAAGAGGAGCATCGACATTGATGCAGCACATTGTGATTAATAGGCCAGTATAAGTAAGTGGAATGCTAGATCCCTAAACAGACCACGTACAGCCGAACAACTTGCGGATGCCCTAGACCGCCATTCGGAAAATGCGATGGAATGGACCGGGTGAAAAACGGATGAAAAACTGCGGCATCTACTACGGCAACGGCTATAGGGAGAGAGGACAACGATTGGTCGGATGCGGATTTGTTGTGCGAGGTGGACTTAGGCAAAAAGTCCTAAGCTTTCGGCATGTGAGCAAACGCCTCGTAACGATCCGCATCAAGGCGGATAATAAGATTGATCTTACTAAGGAGCAAAATCTTCTTTTAACCAGTACGCGCTTCCTGCACCTCGAGATACATAAAGGCACAAGGCGGTCGCCAGATCAATCAATCATTAACCACATTGATCACATCGCGATCGACGTCTTTTGATATTCGAACCTTTCAAGGAGCCAAGGTTCTTGTAGTAGCCAACGTGCGCCTGCGCATATCATGAACGCAGCGGAGTAGACCACCAGCGAGTTTCAAATCGATACATCGATTCATCAAATTTAAAGGTGCATACGACAGTATTCTCGCAAAGAATCGTTTGATGTGATGGCCGAATTCAGGATCCCGGGTAAACTGATCCGGTTGTGTCGCATCACGCTCGAAAAAACGTGATGCATTTTGCGGTTTGGTTCAAGAACTTCAGAAGTGTTCAACAGCTACATCGAATTACGACAAGGAGATGCGCTGTCGTCTGGCTTCTTTAATCCAGTACTAGAACAGATCAGAAAGTGTGGAGAACAGGTGTTAACAGACGATAAAGACATTATCGCCCGTTCCCAACGTGTCAGCTATTGAGGAAAAGGCTAAACGAGCTTAGCCACTTAGGACAAAACATTGCAGTCGACAGCTACAATTTTGAGGTAGTTAAGGAGTTTATCTACCTCGGGGCAAACATGAACCCTACAAACGACATTATAATGGAGATCCGAGGGAGAATCACCCTTGGAAACCGATACTATCGTTACTATTACGGCCTGTCAAAGCAGCTGGGGTCGAAACTCCTAACACGAGGGACCAAAATTATCCTCTACAAACCCCTCATCCTGCCAGTCTTGCTTTATGGAGCCGAAAGCTTAACAATAAGCAGAACGGCAGAGCTGATTGTGGGCTCTTTCGAAAGAAAAATTTGTATCGGATATTCGGTTTTATCCACAAGAAGGGAGAATAGAGGAGAAGACACAACAGCGAACCGTATGAGCTGTACGAGGATGTGGATGTAGTATGTAGTATGGAAAGTAAAGATCCGCCGACTACACTGACTCGGCCACATTGAGCGCATACCTACCAACACTCCAGCTAAGAGGGTCTTTGAGGCTATGCTACCTGGATCGAGAAGAAATGGAAGACCGAGCGTCCGGTATAAAGACTTGATAACTGGAAGCTGCGTGCCTAGAACCGTTAAGGATGGAAGGAGACTTTAGCTCAGGCTCAGACTCTCCATGGGTCGCTGGCCTGAGAAGTAAGTATGTATTAACACTTGAGAGCCAGAGAGCACTGTATATCTGGTCGCAATTCATATATCACAGTGGTCACAATGGAAGTGACAGCAGAGGCAGCATTTTTGAATGTGTCACCCTTAAGTTCTTCTTCTTCTTAACGGGCGCTACAGTTCGGGGTGAACCTGGCCCTCAACCAACATGCCCCTCCAACTTCTTCTTTTTCTTTGGTGGCGTTACAGCCCATGAAGGACCAGAGCCAAGCTTCCCTTCAATCACCCATGTTGTGTGTGAATCTATTTTTCACCAAGGTGAAAGGGACCTACAGTTTAATGCCGGTTCTGAACGGCGTGAGTCGAGAAACTTTTTCTATGCAAGCTATACTACGAGGGGTGTTGCCAGTACCCCGCCGAGGAGGGACGCCGCGAAATAAACATTCGATGGCGTTGGTGTTATCGGGATCCGAACTCGCTCATCGTGTGTCAGAGTCCAACACACTAACTGCTGCGCCACGGTGCCCTTATGCTCCTCCAACTAGCACGATCTTTTGCTAGCCTTTTCCATTGCCGCACACCCAGTTGGCTGAGGCCCCCTTCCACCTGTGTGCGCCATCTTATGTACGGCCGTCCTCTGCTTCTCCGTCCCTCGGGGTTGGATTCAAAGACTCTCCGGGCTGGAGCTGTGGTCTCCATTCGCCTTACATGGCCCAGCCATCTTAGGCGTTGAATCCGTGGACGCCTGACTAGACTCAAGTCGCTGTACAGCCCGTAAAGTTCGTGGTTGAATCTTTTCCTCCTTCCCCCGTCTGCGTTTCTAGGCCCGAAAATCACACGCAAAATCTTTCTCTCCACCCGACCAAGAGCCTTCTCATCCGCTTTTGATAGTGTCCATGCTTATGCGCTGTACAGCAGGACTGGGATGATAAGGGTCCTATATAGAGTTAACTTTGTCGTTCGGGAGAGTGCTCTATTACTCAACTGCTTCCTGAGCCCATAGAAACAGCGATTGACAAGAGTGATTCTGCGTTTGATCGCTGTGATCTACCGATTATGTCAATATCGTCGGCGTATGCAAGGAGTTGCGAGGATTTGAAATAGATTGTGCCTCTTGTATTGGCCAGTGATTTTTGCACAATCATTTCCAATATGATGTTGAAGAAATCACACGACAGCGCATCTCCATGACTAAATCCTTTTTTGATATCAAAACTATCGGTATGGTGTTCACCGATTCGGATGGCGCAGCGAACATTCTCCAAAGTCATCCTGTATAGTCTGATAAGATTAGCAGGTAACGCAAGGTAGATATAGCGTTGTATAGCTCGTCTCTAATTACGCTATCGTATGCGGCTTTGACGTCGACAAATAGGTGCTGAGTGTCGACTTGAAATTCATTGTTTTATTCCAGGATCTGCCGTAGTGTGAAGATTGGGTCGATGGTGGACTTCTCTGCCCTGAATCCGCACTGATAGGGACCTACCAGCTTATTTGGAGAAGGCTTCAGATGTTCACACAAAACGGCAGAGAAGATTTTGTAGGCGATGTTAAGAAGACTTATTCGTCTGTAGTTGGCGCAGTCAGAGGGGTCTCCTCTCTTGTGGACCGGGCATACGATGCTGAGACTCCATTCCTCGGGCATGCTTTCCTCTGACCATATCTTACACATGAGCTGGTACATGCTCCTAACCAGGTCATCCCCAACTGCCTTGAAGAGCACAGTAGGCAGTCCGTCTGCGCCAGCAGCCTTATTCGACTTGAGCTTCGATATGGCAATCTTACTTTCGTCGAGGTCAGGGGGACAGAATTCTCTGCGGTCTTCGTCGATTAGAAATGGATCATTCTGCCTGACAGCGGTATATTGACTAACATCGCCATTATACAGTCTGCAAAAGTGTTTTTTCCATATTCTCAGCATCGACTGCGATTCTATTACTAGGTGTCCGTTCTCACCCCGGCAGGCTTCCGTTCTGGCTTTATAAACTTGGCATGTTCGCTTTATAAAAATTTCAAACGTCACGCCTGCAGTAACACCTCTCCAAATCCTCAATCGCGCGCTTCTCATGCTTTTTCTTCTTTCTTCTAAGAAGCTTATGCTCCTCCCTTCTTTTTAACTCGTAGAGCTCACGAGCTGCTCTTGTTCTTTTATGCAGCGAGGCTTTATGTGCATCCTGCTTCGCTGTGTGAATCCTCCAGCACTCGTCATCGAACCAGGTGTTTCTTCGTGGTGGAGCCTTGAAACCCAAAACTTCGGTTGCAGAGCTTTTCAGGGCTTGTTTGCAAAGGCTCTACTGCTGTTCTATTGATAGCGTGGAGGATTGAGGTGTATTGGAGAGCTTAAGGGAGACGCGATCGGTAAAAGCACGAGCGGTTTCTGGCGATAGTAGCTTTCCGATGTCATAACTTTGTATTCTTACTCTACTCCGCTGCGTTCGTGATATCGGTAGGCGCATCTTGGCTACTACAAGGTAGTGGTCCGAGTCGATGTTAGCCCCTCAGAGAGTTCGAACATCAAGAATAGTGGAGGAGTGTCTGACGTCGATCGCGATGTGATCAATCTGGTTGGTGGTCGATTGATCAAAAGACCGCAAGGTGCCTTTGTGTATATCGAGGTTCGGACAGCGCGTACTGACTAGAAAAAGATTTCGCCCCGTAGCAAAATCAATCAGCCTGTATCCGTTATCGGATGTGATGTCGTGTAGGCTATGTTTGCCGATGACTCGTTCAAAGATTCTTTCCTTACCCAGCTTAGCATTGAAGTCTCCGACAATATTGATGCCATAGTTGGGACTTTGGGCATACGTTCTGTCTAGGAGATTGTAAATGTAACTCATCTTTGGCGGAATCATCCTTGTCTTCCGTGGGGGCGTGGACGCAGATCAGGTTGATGTTAAAAAATGTAGCTTTGATACGGATCGTTATGAGGCGTTCGTTCACATGCCGCTTTATACCCGGTCCATTCCATCGCATTTTCTCGATGGCGGTTATGTCAATTTTGTAGCGGTCTAGGGCGTCCGCAATTTGTTCGGCTGCTCGTGGCCCGTTTAGAGACTTAACATTCCACGTACAGAGCCCAAGATCATTGTCCTTTTTTCTGTTTTTGCAAGAGTCGTCAACATTAATCCGGTCCGTTATATCAGAGGCTTGTGGTTGTTTCGGAGTGTGTGTGTTTTTTTTACGGTTACGGCTTACTAGGCCGTAGCCCAACCGACTAATTATGTTTTTTGGCACAGGACGCTCCCCATTCTGTAATTTCCATAGGAAATCTCCAGATGGCACAACGAGGAGGTGGGGATGGGACTTACTAACAGTGCCGCAAGATCTTCGACTGCGGTGGCTCTTCTCGCTTTCTAGCAGGCCAGCATCCGTCGGATTGAAGCTACCCCTACGAGGCCTTTGTTAGTCCTTTGCCGTCCTTAAGTTGGGGAAGGTTTTTTGTCAAAACCCCCGACTTTGCAAATCGAATTGAAACTTGTTCCAAGACTTTTGGTCGGTGAGCAAACTGGTAGTTTGAAATTTGTGAGCAAGTATTGCCTTTCTTGTCAGTGGAGATATTCAAAGCGTGATGCCTAGCAAAAAGAGTTTAATTTCCTTGAAATAGAGATAATTTTTTTGTTGCGACGAAATGTTCCTTGTTGTTTTTAAAATGACCACGTTAATTTCGTGAGAGCATTCTATCCCGATTCCTGACCCAAAATCAATTACCTTAATTACAGCGAGAATATTCGACAGAGGTATCTAAAGCGAAAATAGAGAACTCATCTATTCATTCAGGAAATTGGAAAACGCATTCTAAGTCAGTTCCGCATCTGTAGATCTAGACCCTTTGAATAGGAACATTCGTCGCAACAGCTAACCAACCATCATCGGCGACAAACAACGCATATGTTGTACGATATATCTGTCGAATCATTCTGCAATGAGAACGATGAAGATAAAAGTCGTTGTAAATCAAGTCGCTTATTCATTTCAATGACTTTCGTCAGTTCTTTTGCATACAGGACATGACCGGTACAATCGAATTAACTCGTTACGACTTATTCCCAGAAACTCACTCGCCTGATAACAAACGTAATAGTCTAAGCTACATGAGAGACATAGGTAAAAACGGGGGCAGAGAATACTGTAGCATGTGTGTATGGTGTACCTAGGGTGTATCCGGTTAGCTATCTTTTGCATCAATCAAATAGATTATCGTCCGGAAGGGATGGTTTGTTTTCATTTCCAAAAGGGCTTAGAGATCGTTGTCAAGCGAATCTGGATGGGTAATTATCGGTGGGATATACTCGTAATCGATTTTGAGTGCTGCTTGTGGCATGAAGAATTTTCCTATCACTCAATCACTCGCACTAGTGGCTGTCGTAATTATTTAGAGTGGTCGATTAAGATTGATCGGTATGGATATGAGAATGGCAGTTGCTTTGTTGCTGTATGGTTCCCGAATTTGGCGCGGATTGTTATTTGAAAAAAACATATTCCTTGTGATTCCTAGTCGGTCACGAATATCTATTCAATTTAACAACCCATTTCCTTGCCAAACTGTCCGGTCGATATATGTATCCATTACATGAATAACAGTGAATGGGAAATCATTGAACATCTGGATCATGACAAATGGATATGTTACTGTCCATCAACTAGTCGCCCAAAACAAAGCCGATTTCTCGCCCAGTGGATGTAACATTATGGACGAGTGACATCTACTTGGCAATGGGTTTTGAATTTCTTGTTCTGGTAGTAATTAATAACTTCCGGTCGGGGTTGTTTTGGCCATCTTGAGCATCTTATTGTTGATGTGAGCTTTGACACTGAACATGCCAGATGATGGATGTGCAGGAGATCCTATTGGACAATGAGGTGGTGGGATTTAAGTATCAGTGGACCCTTTTGCACCGAAAATTGATGGTATATTAACCCTTTTAGTACGTATGTATGTAAGCCAAATGGAAGTAGAATGTAAATAAATGTGTCGGTAAAAGGAAAGCGTCATCATACTGGGGGTGGCCGTGGTGCAGTGGTTAACATCATCGACCGCCGAGCGGAAGTTCTATAGTTCAAATTCGCTTCATAGCCAAGAAAAAGTAATTCCTGTACGGACAAAAAGTATGCAACGCAGTTGTGAATGGAAAGTGACCAGACGTACTGCTGCAGGCATAACACTCACAGTATATGTTCAACTGACATTCATCCTCTGCGTATGCAATATCAAAGTGCTTGAACGAATTACTACGGACTATAATCAATGCGGAAAATGGACGGCTTTCGTCCTATCTAGGACAACCACCCCTGAGAGTTAACGTACATCAACGACCCACACCACTGCACTCCGTTCAGGTTGTGTGTATATACCATATCAGCATAACATATACTTCTAACCAAGATTGAATATAAGCAGGCGAAGGTTTATAATCAATTGGTCCTTGACACTTTAAGGTCCAAAAACTTTGTGTTGAAACCCACTAAACCACCAGAACAACTGACGTCGCCGCCGTTGCCGTCGTCTGGCAATAGCGGGAAATGAACGCCCTTACATAACTTTAGCGACAATAATATCACCGTCATCAACATCGGCGCGGTCTTCCAATGCCGTCGCAACAACAACAACAACAAAAAACCTATATAAAGGTGACAAAGTTCGACCTCCATTGCTGGCAACAACCGCTCGCAATGTGAACTGCTCTTCACCCTCGACCCCTGAAAAATCACCGAGGAACTCCAATGAGCTACCACAACCGAAGCATCCAACCGAAAATGGCATTTTGGCGCCAGTATGACTAACGCGGTACTAAAATTCGACACCGTAAGCAGTCTCTTTCGTGCCGTGCGTCGGCCGTAAACTGAACGCTGTGAAGAAGAGAAGGGCACACAAACTGGTTGTATCGTTTGTGCTATGTCCAAGACTTTGTTCTCATCGCAACAGGAATAGGCAGCCATACTGAAATCGGTCTGCCAGCATTAACCATTTAATCATGGGCAGACAAGAGGAGCGTATTTGACACGATTCTGAAACCACGAGGAATTAGATCAATTTAGTAAGGAAACAACGCCACCAAATCATATCATATCACCCAAACCCTGAGCAACAACATCGTGCCGAATTTCTCCCCCGCAATAAAAACTAACTAGTCACGATCCACTTCGAATATTCGGCTGCCACAACAATGAATGGTGACGCAACTGCCACGACAGTGTATTCATCTTCATCGATTACCAGCGTTCGACGGGTAAAAACAGCACCGCCATCATCAATGATGACGCAGTATGGCCCATAGAGTTCATAGTTAAATCACCTCCTCTACTCTCCGCTAACACAAACGGGACTGAAGAATTTTCCCCTCGAAGCGTCAAAGTGCCTCCTAATCCTGTCGATTTCGCGTCGCTCACAAGAACTCGGCCTTTCGCAGGCCACAATTTTGTGTCGTGACTTGGGCCTGCACCCGTACTAAATTAAACTGATCCAGGAGTTGAAGGTAAACGACCAGTTGGAAACTGACCCTAATTTTCATCGAAAAATCATCTTTAGCGATTAGGCCCATTTGATGAATGGGTATGTCGACAAACAAAATTACCGCATTTGGGACGATACCAATTAACATGAGAACTAAGAGCGTCCAATGCACTGTTTAATGTTGGTTTTGGACTGGCGGCGTTATCGGTCCATAGAACAACGTTGTTACCAACTTCTTTTGGTCCGATTTGGATGATGACACTAAGGACATGCATTTCAACAGGACAGCACTACGTATCACACAGCTCACGCCACATTGGAACTTCTGTACGAACGATTCGAGGGCATGGTCTTCTCACGTGGAGGCCACCGCGGGCGAACACCTTGCGGCACTGTTAGTAAGTCCCATCCCTGCCTCTCCGTGGTGCCATCTGGAGATTTCCTCCGGAAATTACAGACGGGGAAATGACCCTTCGCCAAAGAACAGCTTTAGTCGGTAGGGCTACAGTCAAGTAAGCCGTAACCGTAAAAAACCACATACTCAGAGACAACCACAAGCCTCGGATTTAAAGGACGGACTAAATGTTGACGACCCTCGCAAAAATATAAGAGGACAGGAGTATCGGTTCTGTTTGTAAGGTGCCTCAACAGACTGGGTGCCGAACAGTTAAAAAAAGCCCTAAGCTTCTATAAAGCAGGTATTACCGCACTCCAAGAAGTGCGATGAAATGGACCAGGTAAAAAGAGAATGAAAAACTGTGACATATACTATGGAAACTGCTTCAAGGAGAACAAACAACGCTTATTCGGATACGGATTTGTTGTACGAAAGAGACTCAGGCAAAAAGTCCTAAGCTCCCGGCATGTGAGCGAACGCCTCATAGGCGTTTACGCCCCCACAGAAGAAAAAAGCGACAGAGTCAAAGATGATTTCTGTAATCTCCTAGATACGACATATACTCAAAGTCCAAGCTATGACATCAAGATTGTTCTGGAAGATTTTAACGCGAAGCTGGGTAAGGATGACATCTTTGAACGAGTCGTAAGAAAGCACAGCCTACACGACACCACGTCCGAAAACGGACTCAGGCTAATAGACCTTGTGACGAGGTTTAATCTACTAGTAGCTAGCACACGATTCCTTTATCTTAATGTCCATAAGGAGACCTAGCGGTCTCCTGTTCAACTACTTATTAATCAAATCAATCATACTGTGATCGACGTCAGTCACTCCTCCAGCATCTTGTATGTCCGAACCCTCCGAGCAGCCAATATTGACTCGGATCATTACCTTCTTGCAACCAAGGTACGTATACGGTTATCGCGAACACTGCGGAGTCGAGAAGGACCATCAACATTTTACGTCGGGAACCTGCCATTGTAAGAGACCGCCAGGAACTTCGCCGATCCTGTCTCCCTCCAGCTCTCTCAAGAGCCGATGTAAACTGCACAAACCATAGAACAGCAATGGAGACGTTGTCAAAGCGCAATCAGGGATGCTGCCTCTGATGTATTAGGTTTCCAGCCACTACCTAAGAGAAACCCTTGGTTTGATGACCAGAGCAGATAGGTACATGCAGAAAAACAGAATGCATACAGAATGCATACATGGACATGCTCGTGAGCTCTATGAGCGGAAAAGAAGAGAGAAACACGCGCTTTTTCAGCGCCGCACGCCCAGTTGGTTAAGGTCCCCTTCCACCTGCGTGCGCCACCGTTGATGCGGCCTTCCTCTGCCGCGCCTTCCTTCCGGGGTGGATTCGAAGACTTTTCGGGTCGGAGCTGTATTTTCCATGCGCTCTGTATGGCCTAGCCACCTTAGACGCTGTATCCGTAGACATCGTACCAGGCCGATGTCGCTGTACAACCCGTACAGTTCTTCGTTATATCTTCTCCTCCATACACCGTTTGAAAAAACGGGACCGTAGACAGTGCACAGAATTTTCCTCTCGAAACGACCAAGGGCATCTTCATGCGCTTCTGTTAAGGTCCTAGCCTCTGCGCCGTAAAGGAGAACTGGGATGATTAAGGTCTTATATAGTGTCACCTTGGTTTTCCGAGAGAGGGCTCTACTTCTCAATTGCCTCTTGAGCCAAAAGGAAAAGCGGTTGGCAAGAGTGATTCTGCGTTTTATCTCCGCGCTGGTGTTGTTGTCGCTGGCCATCAGTGAGCCAATGTAGACGAGTTCCTTGACCACTTCAAAGTTATATCCGCCCATGGTGACGTTCTGGCCAATATGTCGGTGTTGTCCGTCTCTTTTAGATGAAAGCAAATATTTGGTTTTACCCTCATTAACCTTGGGACCCATCTTAGCCGCTTCTACCTCAATGCTTACAAAGGCCTCATTGACGTCTCGCTGTGTCCGTCCAATCACGTCAATGTCGTCGGCGTACGCAAGCAATTGCGTAGACGTGAAATAAATCGTACCTCTTGTGTTGGCCAGTGACTCTTGCACGATCTTTTCAAGCACGATGTTGAAAAAGTTGCATGACAGCACGTCACCTTGCCTAAATCTTTTTTCAGCATCAAAGGTCTCGGTTTGCTCATTACCGACCTTAATGGAGCAGCGAGAATTCTCCATTGTCATCCTGCACAGTCGGACGAGTTTGGCAGGGATGTTAAAACTAGACATGGTTTTGTATAGCTCATCTCTATACACGCTGTCATATGCAGCCTTGAAATCGACGAAGAGGTGGTGAGTGTCGATTTGATATTCCTGGGTCTTCTCCAAGATCTGCCGTAGCGTAAATATTTGGTCTATTGTGGATTTACCTGGCCTGCAACCACACTGATAAGAGCCGATCAAGTTATCCACAAACGGTTTCAGGCATTCACACAATACGGCAGAGAAGATCTTATATGCGATGTTAAGGAGACTTATTCCCCTATAGTTGGCGCAGTTATAGGGGTCTTCTTTCTTATGGACCGCGCAAACGATGCTGAAATTCCATTCGTCGGGCATGCTTTCCTCCGACCATACCTTGCAAATGAGATGCTGCATGCACCTTACCAGCTCATCTCCAGCCGCCTTAAAAGGCTCAGCAGACAGGCCGTCCGCGCCCGCGGCTTTATTAGACTTAAGTCTTGATATCGCTATTTTGACTTCATCTAGGTCGGGTGGACTAATTCTGTTATTTCGTCGTCCATATCGAATGGCTCGTTCTACCTGACAGCGGTATCTTGTCTATCATCGCCGTTATACAGTCTGCAGAAGTGGTCTTTCCAAATCCTCAGCATCGACTGCGACTCCACTACCAGTTCTCCATTTTCATCCCTGCAGGCCGCCGCTCTGGCTTTGTAGCCATGGCGTGTTTATTTTACTTCATTGTAAAACTTACGGGCGCCATTCCTGCGGAAGCATCTCTCCATCTCCTCCATCTCAGGCTTTCCGTGCTCTCTCTTCTTTCTTCTGAGCGTGAAGGAATACGAATATTTGAAAAAAGCGGCCTTTTATGCATTTGGATGATAGCAGTGAGCTAAGGTTGTCTTTTGAGCATGTTGGTCCTAGACTCTTTCTAAGATTAACTAGACTAGGATGAACGGTTTCAGTCCCTTTTCAAATCCACATTGATTGGCATATTAAGAATACTTCCCGCTAGACAGTTGAAACAATCTTGTTTATATCTATGTACTTTTTCCAGTCGCAGTTTTCCTAAGGACATTGCAAAACCATGGCCATTTAGGTTCATCTTCACGCAAAACATCTGTTTCAGGATAGGTCAGTTCATCTTGCAATCCTATAGACAAAACTTTTTCTTCTCTTTTTCCATCCCAGGCATACTTCGAAGGATAATAAAACTGAAAACAAACAAAATCACCGTAAGAGAATAGAAGTTTTAACAAAGTCTTCCGATCTGAGCAATCTTTCTAGTTCTATCCCTAGTCACTTTCGAATTGTTTTGTTCCACTTTTTTTTCTCAAATAAGTGCATGGTTTACGTTCTGGAAACGGGCACATACCATGAAGCACATTAAGGTGTTCATGAACTCAAGTCTTTCTCTCTGCTAGGTCAATTTTCCAACAAGATATAAAACGACAGAATAGAAGAGTTTAAGTTTCTACCGGCAAGTTGTTTGAAATGCCGTGAGACTTTGCCGTGTTCAATGTACATATTTTTTTTTTCCTCCGTTCCATCCAACTCGCAACAATAGTCACTTGAGTTCCTGCATCACAGAAGAACAGGGACCCTCTGCAGTTGTGCATGACACTACAATCAGTTTATAGAACCTATGCGGCATATATGTATTCTTTTCTCCTTAAGGATTTCACAAGAAAATGCAAGTCTTTGAGCTTATCACAATGAGAAAGAAAGTAGAGCCCTTCAAGCTAGATAAGGAAAACTGGAGGAATAGTTTTAGCAAGAAGGTAAGGAATTCACTAGAGAAGCAATGTCAGCTAATGCGTTCACATTAACTGAATAGAAAAGTTTCGGCTGTCAGGGAAAAGTATGATAACGCCTTTATCCTACTTAAGCAAAGTGCTCTGATTCTATATTTCGAAGTCCTGATTCTCAATTTGCCGACGTGTACTCCTATTTGTTTAGCATGCTCCAATCGATTTCTTTCCATCAAATTGTTGTCGGCTGTAGGAAGATGTAAAAGTGATTGCAAAAAACTGTCAATTTGAATAGAAAGTAAAAAAAAAAAAAAACCGCCCGAGGCGTAGGACGAAATTAAATGTATTTCCAAGTAACCAAATCAAATAAGGCTCAACGATTATAAGGATTCAGCAGACTTGCCTAGTCCTTTCCTCGTACCCTTTTCTAATACATACCACAATGTCAAAATGATTTCTCACCCGGCAATCACTCAACAGGCTTCAACGCTTACACCATCCTACCAGCAACATAAGGAGTAATCTCCTTACTCGAGCACTCGAGCACTCGTACAACTTCATCAGGATTTAGGTTTAGCGAATTTGTCCTCTTTTTTTTCCTATTGCAACTTATGAAACCGACGCGACGGAAATGGAGGGACAAATTAATAAAAGAAATCAGTTCCGCAAACGTTGCTCCAGGATTCTTTTCTTGTTTTCTTCCGCCTTTTTTTCTTCGCAAAAGCTCCCAAGCATGATGTGGATTCACATCCGGATTTGAGATTCACTGAAATTTATTTCAAAGCCAAGAAAATCGTGGCGTCAATCAATTTGAACAAGAAATTTCAATATGTCAAGTCAAGTCGCAAAGTCGCTGATGTAACAAACGCGCAGGGGTCGGATTCTTTCTTATTCTCTATAGGCAAGGAATGCGACAGATATGTATGTATGTACTCGTAGATAAAAAAAAATCCTTAAGAGTGAAGGGAACTCGTTTGTTGTTGTATTGCTTTTTTTCTCGATTTGGGTAGACAGACAAGTGAAGGGAACAAAATCGCTGTTTTCTCTTTTGCTTTATTATTGCTTGGTGAAAACAATTTTACGAAACAGTATTTATCCACTAAAGCACAGATACATAGATAGATACGTGGTGTAAAGAGTGGGGGTGTGGTGGGCGTTTGCAATTCGTGTTGAAATATCTCATGGGATTAGAGTATAAATTTCTTTCATTCTAGGTGTGTTAACAGATACTGATACGAGAGATCATCTATGTACTTTAGTATAATAAACTCAGCTCAGATGGGTTTTAAGGGAGTAAAAATGAGGCAGATGCCGAGACATTTCTTTAACACAGGTACTTTTTTCTACATTATTCAATTTGGTTTTAAGGCGACTACTCTCACAAAGTGGTACATGTATCTTGACTTTAAGAATTTTAAGAAATTCATGGCCCTTAGAGTATCTTGAGGACAGTATTTTAAAACAGGTTCCGCAATATTAGAATTAACTTCTCTTTATCTAAACTAAATTAATATACCACTAGTGTCATATCGGGGTGGCAAAGGACTAACAAAGGCCTCGTAGGGGTAGCATCTATCCGACATCCGACGGATGCTGGCCTGCTAAAAAGCGAGAAGAGCCACCGCAGTCGAACATCTTGCGGCACTGTTAGTAAGTCCCATCCCCACCTCCTCGTGGTGCCATCTGGATATTTCCTATGGAAATTGCAGACGGGGAAGGGCGAATGGCGAGTCTCCTGCGCCTAAAAACAGGACTAGTCGGTTGGGCTACGGCCTAATAAGCCGTAACCGTAAAAAAACCACAAACTACGAAACAACCACAAGCCTGTTGAGGACCCTTGCAAAAAACGAAAAAAGGACAATGATCTTCGGCTTTGTACGTGGAATGTTAGGTCCCTAAACAGGCCACGTGCATCCGAACAACTTGCGGATGCCCTAGACCGTTATAAAGCGGACATAACCGCCATCCAGGAAATGCGATGGAATGGACCGGGTATAAAGCGGATGAAATACTGCGATATTTACTACGGCGACCATTGTTTGGATGCGGAGTTGTTGTTCGCGGTGGACTAAGGCAAAAAGTCCTTGACTTTCGGCATGTGAGCGAACGCCTCATAACAATCCGCATAAAGGCTACATTTTTTAATATCAGGTTGACCTGCGTCCACGCTCCCATGGAAGACAAGGATGACTCCGCCAAAGATAAGTTCTACGATCTCCTAGACAAACCGTATGCCCAATGTCCCAGCTATGACATCAAAATTGTACTAGAATACTTCAATGCTAAGCTGGGTAAGGAAAGTATCTTTGAACGAGTCATCGGCAAACATAGCCTACACCACATCACATCCGATAACGGATACAGGCTGATTGATCTTGCTACGGGGTGGAATCTTTTTCTAGTCAGTACGCGCTTCCCGCACCTCGATATACACAAAGGCACCTTGCGGTCTTTTGATCAAACCAACCAGATTGATCACATCGCGATTGACGTCAGACACTCCTCCACTATTCTTGATGTTCGAACTTTCCGAGGGGCTAACATCGACTCGGACCACTATCTTGTAGTAGCCAAGATGCGCTCATGGATATCACGAACGCAGCGGAGTAGAGTAAGAATACAAAGTTATGATGTCGGAAAGCTACTATCGCCAGAAACCGTTCGTGCTCTTACCGATCGCGTCTCGCTCTCCAATACACCTCAATCCTCCACGATATCAATAGAACAGCGGTAGAGCCTTTGCAAACAAGCCCTGATATGCTCTGTATCCGAAGTTTTTGGCTTCAAGGCTTCACCACGAAAAAACACCTGGTTCGATGGCGAGTGCAGGAGGATTCACACAGCGAAGCAGGATGCATATAAGGCCTCGCTGCATAAAAGAACAAGAGCAGCTCGTGAGCTCTACGAGTTAAAAAGAAGGGAAGAGCATAAGCTTCTCAGGAGAAAGAAGAAAGAGCACGAGAAGCGCGCGATTGAGGATTTGGAGAGATGTTACTGCAGGCGTGACGTTCGAAAGTTTTATCAACAGATAAAGCGAACAGGCCACGTTCATAAGGCCAGAACGGAAGCCTGCATGGATGAGAACGGACACCTAGTAATAGTATCGCAGTCGATGCTGAGAATATGGAAAAACCACTTCTGCAGACTGTATAACGGCGATTTTAGTCAATGTACCGCTGTCCGGCAGAATGATCCATTTCTAATCGACGAAGACCGCAGAGAATTCTGTCCCCCTGACCTCGACGAAAGTAAGATTGCCATATCGAAACTCAAGTCGAATAAAGCTGCTGGCGCAGACGGACTGTCTGCTGAGCTCTTCAAGGCAGCTGGGGATGACCTGGGTAGGAGCATGCACCAGTTCTTCTATAAGATATGGTCAGAGGAAAACATGCCCGAGGAATGGAGTCTCAGCATCGTATGCCCGATCCACAAGAAAGGAGACCCCTCTTATTGCGTCAACTATAGAGGAATAAGTCTCCTTAACATCGCCTACAAAATCTTCTCTTCCGTTTTGCATGAACACCTGAAGCCTTTTGTAAATAAGCTGATAGGTCCTTATCAGTGCGGATTCAGGCCAGGAAAGTCCACCATCGACCAAATCTTAACACTACGGCAGATCCTGGAAAAAAACCAATGAATTTCAAGTCGACACTCACCACCTATTTGTCAACTTCAAAGCCGCATACGACAGCGTAATTAGAGACGGGCTATACAACGCTATGTCTACCTTTGACATACCTGCTAAACTCGTCAGACTATGCAGGATGACTTCGGAGAATGCTCGCTGCTCCATCCGAATCGGTGAACACCATACCGATAGTTTTGATATCAAAAAAGGATTTAGTCATGGCGATGCGCTGTCATGTGATTTCTTCAATATCATATTGGAAATGATTGTGCAAAAATCACTGGCCAATACAAGAGGCACAATCTATTTCTATTGTCGTGTAAATCCAGAGGATTTTTATCGGCAATAAGCCCCATGTTTTACCAATAGCACCTTTGCATTGCCCAAAAGCTGGCAGCGCTTTGGTGGTTTTTGGCAGTACATGCTTTGACCAAAGAAGCTTGCTATCTAAGATGACTCCCAGGTACTTAGTTTCCTTGGATATCGAGATGGAGATGCCTTTTAGCACCACCTAAATCATGCTATTGCTTTTCCTGCTTCTCGTGAAGAGATACGATACTTTACGTTTATAGCCAAGTTGTCCGGTGGAGAAAGGTGATGAGAAGCCTACCAGAATATGTTAATCATACGATAGAAGTGTTAGAAGAACTGGTGGAACAAAACACATCGGGCTCTAACCTAAAATGTAAAGCATTTAATATCAGAAATACTCGAAACTAAAGGTCGTTATGTCAATAATTCTTGAACTAATGCTTAAGTACCCAAGTAAGAACCGTAAACTGCTTTGACTTGCAATGAAATCTTCAAATGTTTGAAGAGACTTCCTCGTGTGCCTGTCAAGAGCTCATTCTGATATCAAAGTGCCGAAACGATCATCCGAGTTGGGAGCTACTAACTTGCGGATAGGAAACTTTCATAAAGGAATCGCACAATTCTTTTGCGTTCTTCTAAAGAAATTCCACACGAGCTAAGTTAACAGGCATTCTCGATACATACATATCTTCCAACCGCGCCTTCCGGTCCCATTAAACTTTCGTTCCTTCGATAAAACTTTCTCAACCAACTCGACTGTTGTGATACTTTGCACATTTTGCGCTTCCTGCACATCTTAATCATCGATACAAAGCCATCGTCATCATCGTCACCAGCTGAATGAAGGAAAAACTTTCGACAAGTTACAGTGTCTACGAGCACCACCACCTCTCAGTCTTTATCCACTATCTTCACTATCGCATTACTTAATATTCCGCTTGTATTCTCTTAAGCCACTGGAACAGCAAGACTTTGAGGAGCACTAATTATATCTCGCTTTCCGCTGGCACGGCATCTGAAATCTGTCGATTAATTGTTACTCTAATTCTGGATGCAGGACGTGCGAGTAGTAGATATGTACCTACATACATATCTCGATACGGACGATAATGACTTGTCGCATTCCCTTGTTGATTTCGGTCCTTTTTTGTGTGTTGTCACGTAGTTTGGCGGTTTTAACGAGTTTGACATTTTCTCTTTATTTTTTCCTTTTCATTCCACGAGATACTCGTGTTGGAAAAGTTTTCGAAATCAAACTCCCATAAAGGTTAGATGGGTAACGTACTGTGGCTCGTGGTTAAGCGTTTGAAAGCTGTTACTGGTTACTGGGAAAATGGCAAGGAGCACTTGAAACTGATGCTACCAGCGAACCTGATGGGTATACAATTAAGGATATATTCTTTTGTCCGTTGAGGATGTATGGAAAATGGGAAATCCTCAGGTGTGTTACGAAATTGATTTGATTAAAATTGTGAAAGGTTGAATTCCGATTCTATTGTAATTGGGCTATTCTGGGATGGTTCTCGGTGACAGCTGTATGATGGAAGGACATTCGTAAATACCCGAGTTAACCATTCATATATGTATATACATATGCCAGTGTTAAGAATTACAACAATAACACGTCGAATTTTCCGAAGATGATGTCTACTAAAGAACTACCCAAGACCGAACATGATATGTGGGATCTGCATTAATACTAATGAACCTTCAAATCGACTACATTCAACCAACCTCTGTACAATTGGAGGATATACATGGATCATGGTGCATGCATTCTTGTTCGAATATGTCAAAATGGGCTCTTGTATTTCAGAGCCATGGTTATAGCATCTTGGACGTTCTCCGCCATTTTTTTTTTTTTTTTTTTTCATAGTTACACCCGCACTCAAGGCAAATGCCTTATAACGTTTTGAACGTTGTGCGAGCGAAGGTAACAGGGAGAGGGAGAGTTTCGCTCAGGTTTACACACAACCTGAACGGAGTGCATTGGTTTTAGGTCGTAGATGTTCGATCACTACACTCAGGGGTGGTTTGTCCTAAGGTAGGACGAGAGCCGACCATATTTTCGCGTTGGTTATAATTCACAGTAATTCGTTCCTGCACTTTTGGTCGTAATTTTGCATACGCAGAGGATGAATTGCAATTGATGAATGAATGACGAATTGAGGCGTGACTTCGTCTTGCGGTATAAAAAAATCGCAGGGGCCAATATTGGGGCTATAGGATGGATGTAGCAACATTGAAATGTTTTTTTTTTTTTTTCGGTTAAAACTTTTGCACAATTAACGAGGAACAGGCCGGCGAATTGTCGTAGTGCAAGATCCAGCCTTTTTTTTAGCGAATTCGGGTCGCACATGAAAAATACGTGCTCGTAGCTTCTTCAGGGCGCCAACATAGGACTGTCACTGCCTGGTCGGTAGAAGAATATTAATGATGAACGTTGTTGCGGTACAAGAGGTGACGTCTTCTACAGATTCTTGAGCTGCTTTGCTCATTAAAACATATGTGTTTCCGATATACAGCCATCTCCATACACCACCTGCAATTTTCGGAGGATTTCCGGAGGTTTTTCACCAGATTTCACTAAAGATTACATCACAAGACGTTGTTTGTAATGTGAGTCAGTCATTTTTACGACGTCACTAAAAAAGCTTCTTTTTTGGAAAAATACGCGCAAACAAAACGTGCTGTCGACTTTAGCCTTAGATGAAAATTCAAAGAAATGGCCCCCTTTCCAGACAGATGTTGACGAACGATACCGCGTTCGCCAGTTCCTGAATAATGACTGAATCCCCGGAACTTAATTGCCACAACTTGTGTATTGTTCCGCAAGGTAACTTGTATATCTACTGTTCCTTGATATCAATAGGTAGGTAAGTAACACTTACATACTTACTTACTTACTTATCAGGCCAGAAATCCATGGACGATCTGAGTCTGAGCTATAGCTGCCTTCCATTCTTGATGGTCCCGGGCACGCTGCTTCCAATTGTCAAGACAGAGTTGTCTGACATCCGCGATTAATTGGTGTTTATACCGAAGTTCGGTATTCCTCTTCTTCTAGAACGAGGAGGTTCGGAGTCGAAGACCCTTTTAGCTGGAGCGTTAGTGCTCATGTCACAGAGAAAATGTTCTGCTGTGCCGTCCTCTTCGCAATATGGAGCACAGGTAGGGGTCTCACTGATGTCAATTATGCCGAAATGCTTGGCAAAAGTGTAATGACCCGCTACAGTAAATTCTCCTTAAGGATAAGAAGAATATTGGATATTCCCTCCATTTACAATTGTGTAAGACCCTATCGTTGATGTAGTTATTGCCCGTGAAGGCAGGTATACCCAAGGCGGGTTTAGGTCCTGACAAACTCTCCTCTGAGCTCATTCTGGCCAGTACATCAGAGATCGCATTTCCTGGAATCCCAGAATGATCTGGGACCCAAACAAGCCCTAGCGAATTCAGTCTACCCACTTTGTTCAGGAAGGCCCTAAATTCATCCACTAACTTAGAGCTGGTTAAAAGGTTGGACACAGCTGTGTTGCTTCACAACATGGTGCATGGCCATGACTGAAAGACAGACGAAATTTTTCCTAATGACAAGTGCAGTCGGATATTTTCGCATTCAAAGAAAACCCCAACACCTGGCCCCAGACCAGACTTGGAGCCATTAGCGAAAATACGAAGTCAATTTTTCCAGGTTCAGTATGTGGCCAAAGCTAATCCTGACGCCATGGAAATTCGACAGCGCCAGAGGGTCCACGAGACACGGGTCGTAAGAAATTTCCCGAGCTTCTAATAAATATGACAATTTGTGGCAGCGCCCGGGGTGCGGGGGAAAGCCCCCGTACGGCTGAGATAGAACGTTCTTAGGAGTTTGGTTAAAGAGGCTACGACGTGTTTGCGTGCTAGCCGCTTCCACTAGACAACCGATGCTTATGAGATAATCGATATTATCATTTCTTTGTGGACCCAAAGGAACTTTGCCGGCGATCAACCCCATGTTTTTCCAAAGGCACCTTTGCATTGCCAGAAAGCTGACAACGCTTTAGTGGTTTCTGACTCGAAATGCTTTGACCAAAGAAACTTTCTGTCTAAGATAACTCCCAGGTACTTAGCTTTCTTAGACATCAGGATGGGAATGCATTTTAACACCAGCTGAATTGTGCCAGTATTTTTCCTCCTCCTTGTGAAGAGAACGACATCAGTCTTGAGAGGATTAACTGACAGCCCATTTCTCGTGCACCACTCATCGACCACATTTAACGCGGCCTGTGTTTGAGACAGACAGACGCTAAACATGAATCGACAGAGAAAACGGCGGCATAATCCGCATAGGCCTGGGCATGGATTCCAGAGACATTGAGAGCATCGAGCAAAGAGTCGACCACCATGCACAGGCGACAGGACGCCGCCTTACGGGCAGACCCTGTTTACGCTAGATTTGACACAATGTCCGAGACCTGCATCAGCGATCAATATTCTATGCACGAGCATTGCATTGATCCCCAAAATCAGTGTTCATCTACGCCATGTCGTCTAGTAGCGTTACATACGCTGTCAGAAGTTGCGTTACGAAAAGCTCCCTCAATATCGAAGAAAATGCCAAGCGCGTGCTCTTTCCTTTCTAGTACGACTCCATTCTCAAAAGCACAGTCTCGCAGAATTTTCTGCGCTGATAAGCATGTTGCATCTCTGAAAGAGGATGCATTCTAAGGGCAACTTTGCGGACGTGCAGCTCAACTATTCTCTCCATGCTTTTCAACAAAAAAGGATGTTGAGATGCGAGTGAGTAATCTCTTTTCCTATTTTGGGAATAAGGACTACTTTCACCGTGCGCCATGGGATAGGTATGTAGGCAAGTCCCAGGCCTTATACCTATTTGCAGCATAACAGGGTATTTCCCGTCAGTGTCTGGCGATTTAATGCCATCAAAGGTTGCCACAGCAAATAAAATGGCCTCAGTCGTTGCCACGCGCGATGCAATATACCAGCTACGTCGAGTTATTTTCGTCGTTCAGTTACCGTTGAAGGCGTATGCAACGAGCCGATAACAGTTTGTAAACTAAGAGTTTCGGCTTTGGACTTGGTAAAGGTTCCATCAGATTTTCTGAATGCATCCAGCAAAGATTTTTGAGCTTGGCATCCCACCAGGGAACCAATTTCCTACAGGGAGGTTTGCTGGCAAGACATACGAGTTCAAAACAACCGGTGATGACGTTACTCAGGTTGTGAACAGCATCCTCTACCAATTGCTTTGCTTTGAGTTTAGGTAGGGTGTGATTGGATTTCTCAGGCTCCTCTCTTAACCGTGAACAATCCGTCTTCCTCGGATTCCGCTGGGATTGCGAAGGGGAGATCCTACAACTCAAGTGGAATTCGATATATCGGTGATCTGACAAGGTAGCATCTGGTAAGACTCTGGAATGTCATTGTGGATAGGAATTGGTATAGACGGCGAGGAATTTACATTTGGCTTGTCGGATATGGGTATCGCATTTCTGGCCCGTATATACTTTTTCCGGTCTTCCTCTGAATTGTTTGCCTTATAGGCCCTCTATGCTTAATGACTTCTTTATAGCTTGACCCGGTGCTTTTAATCCTATTAGTAATTAAATCGGACACGCCAATTCGGATAACATGTGCGATAATATCAGCGCACAGTTGCGTTCGCGTCGTTATCGAGGAAACACAAAGACCAAGGAAAGCTCCGAATGAAGTTTTTAAGGTCACACCAGTCAATTGTCTCTTAAAGCCATATAGTTCTTGGTTCAAATGCATTGATTGATCAATTATAGATTTTTCGTATATCTCAAGACTTAAGCAGCAACAGGAACAGACTAGTGGCGCTTCGAGTGAATAAAATCTCCAGAACTTCGGATGGATTAAAATCCACCTGTTTCCGATCGCGGCATCGTATGCAATAAGTCTGATATATCTCAATGATGTTCCTAAATTTTAAAAGCACAAGTACAATGAAAAGAATGCTGCACAGGCTACCGGCTTGTAAAAAAGCGTAGCTCATTTACAGAGAAAAAAAAACTTTATGAGAATCCGCAGGGTATAATTGGTTCATTCGCCTTCGTTGTTCTGGTCGTTAATCACCATAAAAGCTTACGAAGTTTTTGAAATAAAAGTAGAGCCGAACCGTAGAAATGCAGTCGTTTCCTCAGTTTGAGAAAGGACGACAACAATGTGACTGAATCAACTTAATAATTATAGGACAGGCTATAACCCCCCTTATTACACAAAGGCACGTAAAAACAGGTACTCGAATGTTTGATAAAGATCCACATCCACCGACAAACCTACCCTCCTTGTTAATTCAGCTTTATAATTGTAGATATTTTTATATGTCGACAAGATAACAAACAAATGTAAACTATGTGCAAGTCATGCATGAATATTGCATACAGTATTTCAAGGTATTACAGCAACTTGAATGCTAGCATTCTCATGGATAAATCTGCAAAAATTCCTCTATCCAAACGAGGATGAGTACCCCCATGTTGTATGTAACGTATATTTGTAGCTCTTAAGGATCATATGTAGTGCATTGGATTATCCTGGTTGAATTTCGTCGTCTCGGTGTTCGAGAAGCTTGTTACACAGTAAATGGTTTGTTGGCAAGGAGTGAGAAAGTTTCGCTGAAGGGCTTGATTTATCACGTATGCATATGACTTTTCCCTTTAGTTTTCTGGAGCAAATAGTCGTGCATTTGGAATTTTTTCTTGTCATTTGCCATATTTTAAGACAAAAGACAACATTTCTATTGGAGGATTTTAACATGGTGTCATAACGACACAATAAGAAGCTGAGATGCACGAAATAAATGAAATGCACCTTGACAGCAACTACAGATTACCACGTATGGAGCAGCTTGTCTTCATTAAAATTCACGAATAGCTGAGTGAGGGAGTGTCGATGGTGTTTCTTCCTAATATTGTTATCTAAAATACATATGTATAAACGTTGAATGAGGATTGCAGCTGAAGAAAAATGACTTGCCGATCCAGTACAAGCTTATTTGGTATGTTAATAACTTTCTAGGACTGAATCTTATTCTATTCTTCCCTTAACCTTTTAGGTCATGACTTACATTACTTACTTACTTACTTAGGTAGCGGTACAGCCCTGGATGAGTCTGGGCCTCAACCAATATGGCTCTCCAACCGGCACGATATATAGCCAGCTGTTTCCAGTTCCGAATATGCAGTTGGTAGAGGTCCCTTTCCACCTGCGTGCGTCAGCTTAGATGCGGCCGTCCTCTGCTGTGTCGTCCCTCTGGGTTGGATTTGAAGACTATTCGGGCTGGAGTTGTGGTGTGCATATATTGCCTAGCCACCTTAGACGCTGTATGCATAGTTGTCTGACCAGGCCGACGTCGCTGCACAACCCATAGAATTCGTGGGATCACTTAGACCAAGATCGGTCCATTGTGCTAACACTCGAGTCGGCTTGGTTACCATTACTCTTGGAACCAAGGAATTTCGAATAAAATTCGATAGTTTGCTGATCTCAGTTTCGGATAGATCTGCTAGTTCACTAAAGAAATATTCTCCCAGAAATCGCCTTCTTGAGGATGATAGGGAAAGACAGTTGCATAGGAGAAGGGATGGATATTCTTCCTCTACCTCAATAGTCGTTATATGGTGTGTTTTCTTAAAACGCAATGTCCTATAAGAACTCCGATTAAGCTGCTTACATACTGCCTGCGTATTTTTAGCCGGTGGTTCTAAGCCTGATTTGTCTCGCGTAGTTGTATGGTTTTAATGTTGTTAGTGAGCCAAGGTAGACGTCGGTGTTGAGCGCCTTTCTTTGATGATAGCATGAATTTGGTTTATCCATCGCTTACATTTGGACCCACTTCTTCACAGACATCTCGCTATGCAAACTTGAAATAGACCGTGCCTTTTATATTGGCCAGTGAGCTCCGTACAATCTCTTCAAGAATGATGTTGGGAAAGTCACATGACAATGCGCCGCTCTGTCTGAATCCTTTTTAACTTCGAAGGTCTCGATAAACTCCTTACCGAGCTTAATGGAGCAGACAGAATTCTTCATTGTCATCATGCACAACCTGACGAGTTTGGCAGGGATGTCAAAAGGCGCTATGGTCTTGTATTAGCGAGTCCCTCTAAACAAAGTCATATGCGGGCTTAAAGTCGACGAAGAAGTGGTGCGTATCGACTTGGAATTCATGGGTCTTCCCCAGAACCTACCGTATCGTGGATTTTTCTGGTCAAAAACCAAATTATGGAAACCTATCAGATTATTCACGAATGGTTTCAGGCCTCCCACAGCACGGCAAAGAAGATCTTAATTCGGCGCCGATCCTGATGGAGCAGGTCCTACACAACCTAACGAGTTGGACAGGGATGTAAAAACGGGATATGGCTTTGTATAGTTCGTCCCTATAAACACTATCATATGCGACTTTAAAGTCGACTTGAAATTCATGGATCTTCTCCAGGATTCGCTTCAGTATGAATATCTGGTCTATCGTGGATTTTTCTGGACTGAAACAACATTGATACGAACCTATCGGATTGCTCACGAATGGCTTCCGGCATTTACACAGCATAGCAGAAATCTTATGGACTGGACAAACGATGCTGAGGTTCCACTCAGGGGGCATGCTTTCTCCCGACCATACTCTACAGATGAGTTGGTGCATGCTCCCTATCAACTCATCACCAGCTGCTTTAAATAGCTCAGTAGATAGTATATCTACGTCAGCAACCTTATTAGACCACGTCTAGCTCGGGTGGACGGAATTCTCTTTCAGCTTCGTGCAGTGTGAATGGTTTATACCATACCTTACATGGTCTTTTCATATTCTCAGCATCGACTGTGAGTCAACTACAAGATATCCGCTTTCATCTCGGCAGGCTTCTACTCTGGCTTTTTATTATAAACTTTCGAGTGTCACTCCTGCGATAACATCCTTCCACCTCCTCGACCTCGCGCTTTTCGGTGCGTTTTGGCACCGTATCCATTGATTTTCTATGAATTGCACAGTTTGCATCTAATTTTGGAAGAGCTTGAGTTAGACATAACATTGTGACTTACGTCAAATTTTGCTGGTCTTACTGGAATCTGCAGTGTCCGCGATATAAGCATCCGTACCTTGGCTACAACAAGGTAATGATCCTAAGTCAATGTTGGCCCCGTGGAATGTTCGGACATTCAATATGCTGGAGGAGAGTCTGGTGTCGATCGCAATATGATCGATCTGGTTGACAGTTGATTGATCGAGACCGCCTGGTTCCCCTATGTATGTCGAGATAGGAGAATCGTGTACTGTAAGGCAACCAGCATATATCCCTATGACTTAAATTAGTGGATGTTATTCCTTAAAAAGCTTGACTTTTGTAAGTTTGTCGAAAAGTCTTCATAATTCTCATTAAAATTCCTGCACCAACAGCAGTCCTAATGAAGACAAGCATCGTCGTAGAGCGGTAATAGTTTAGAGTTTTTGATTGTCCTCAGGAGAAATATGCATGTATGTAGTTGTCTGCCGAAGAAGTCCTTACATTTTGTTGCACAAACATGAGCGTCTTTGGTTTCACTGGTTCATTAGCGTACCCCAGAACGCTAATTTATTTTAACCAACCGTTTGAGTTCAAATATCTTTGCCAATTTGACTAATTGTGATTTTGCATAATTTTATTTTAAAATTTAATCCTTTCGATCTGCTGGTGCAATACCGCAGAAAACACAAACAAACAATCACGAATGCAGTTCCTGGTACAGCGTCACGCCGCTTATTCAAATTAGAAGCACAGAAGAAGGGGGAAAAAGTACAAAAAAGGGCACAATTGCTCGTCAGTTATTTCATTTTGTAAGTATCATGCAAGAGATAGATGGATTCTATCAAAGAACAGAGCATTGTATTATTGGAAAGTGTATTGGATGCCACTATAGTGTATATGGACTATAGTCTACCATCTCGAAGCACATGTCTCTGGTGTCGAGATGACTTTGTCTGAAACTCTTTGACAACTTTTATTATTCATTGGCACGTTTGTTTGCCACTCATGGCCCCGTGAGGTTGATTCCCTTGCAGACGAAATAGTTCTATCTGCCCCGTGACTTTCGTCTTTTGTTTTTGCTCTTTGAAGTCCTCCCCTTTGCATTTAGTTTTTTCTTTTTTGTTCTCTTTAGGAATCACAGTGCGTTGATGATTTACAATGCACCAAAGTTACGTGCTTTGGTGTTCGATTCATTGTAGAAGGGAACCTTATTAGTGAGAGACACCTTTGTCGAAGGTGAAACGTTGGGTTGTGGGTTTGTACTTAATTGGCTGAAAACGTGAAGCTTGTAATTGTAATTTTTAGAATTTTTTATATGAAAATATATTAGCAGTTGACAAAAGCAGTTGACAGAGACAATGGCCGTTGTTTCCTTAGGAAAATGGAAGAGCAAATGTAATAGGTTTTGAATCCATCTAGGTCATGAACATTTTGAGTGCAGCAAAAGCTCCGACAAACAGTTAACTTCTGGAAAAAGTCCGAAGGGTTCTAACAAAATTCATTCATTCTATCCATTATTATTTTTGAAAATATTTCCACATTTTGAGGGTAAATTAATTACGCCATCGATGGAGAACTGATTCGCTTTTAGTTGACGAACTGAATCAAATGGTCTAGTGAAATGAGCTTAATAATTTTACTTTAAATTTTTTTGAAACCAAAATAAAACACAAAAATATTCCTTAATATTAACGGCTTTATTCCGTGGTCTGAAAGCGACCATTCAAAATTGAGTTTCTTCTTAGAACTAACTTAAACTAACAAAATTCTTCTATTTAAACGCCCGTCGTCATTTTCCTCACTTAATTGCTTTTTCTTTTCTTTTTCCTTTCTTCTTACTTAATCGTTTCGGAAAATGACCACTCGACGTTTAAATGTTTTAAGTGCTTTGCTTGCACGATCGATCGAAGACCTTTGGAAATTCGATCGGTCGCTCGCGCACTGCAAGTGTTCCTACGTATGTATACGACTTAGTTGTCGTTCCAAAAAAAATATGATTGCGCAAGCGGTCGATTCGGTTTATTATGACCCTTTGGAAATTCGATCGATCGCTCGCGCATTACATATATCTAACCTAGTTGACATTAATATGCTTGCACAGGCGATCGGTTCGGTTTACGATATTGCCGGATATTCATCGGTCAATGATCGTTGGTCATTGAACGTTGAGTTAGGTCGATCGCCTGTGCATTACAAATGCATTTTTGTTTATATCACCGATATGGATGGGGTTGTTGTGGTTACAACTGTAACACCCCCATCGCCAGTTTGAGGCTCCGACGAAATCAGTAATGTTTTAGTTTTTAATTTGCGGTTTACAAAAATTATCATGAATATGACGATAATAATAACAATTATAATATCGGTGCTAAGACTGAATATGTTTGTATTTTTGTTTTTGTAAGAGAATTCGTTTACATTTTCTTCGAGTTCTATTTGTTTTAATAACAGTGTTTCTAGTTTTATATCCTCAGGTGATATATTGTTTTTAATATTAGTCATATAGTTTGGTAATATAAGTTTATCGTGGATATTTATATAAGGGTTTACATATTTTTTACTGTCTATTTCTATAATACAATTTCGGAATTTTACAATGAATGTTCATTCGTTTTTAATTTTGAGCCTGTTACAGTTATGCTTTATTGTTTCGTTTTTACAATTCTTACATATTATTAGACCTTGTGCGATTTCTTTTATTTCTTTACCAGAAAATGGTTTGACATCACAATTAGCTTCTTCAGATAAAAATATATTTTGTAAACAATTGTTGTACAATCTTTTGAGGTTTTTCTCTAAATTATCTTTTACAGAAATGTCGTATATGTTATTATTTTCGTCATGCAATATTTCTTGAATGTTAGTATATAGGTAATTGTTTTCTTGGTTTGGGACTGGTTCAATAAGGACTCTGGATAGGGTTCGATTCGAGTATTGAGGTATTAATAGGATAATGAAAATGTTTTGGTCTTGGAGTGTGACAGCCACTTTTATGTGTGTATAAGTATCTAGGTCTTGAATTAATCCTAGCTCTTTGGATGATAGGATATCGCTCGGGATAATTCCTAACTTTCCTGAAAAAATTATTTGTCCGATGTTGTCAACATGAGTCTGTAGTGAAGTTATGTCGTTATTGATTTGGTAGATATGTTTTAGGAATTCTATCTCATCTTCCATAGTATTGATTCTACCTTGTACGGAATTCTTAAATTTGTTTAAGTAGTCTTCTACTGTTTTTTGTTGTGTGTTGATATGGTTAGTGATATTTTGGATTTGTGAAGAAATAGTATTACTGATTAGTATAAGTTTATTCGATTTAGCTGTTAATATTCGTTGATTGCTTGTCAAATTATCAATAGCGTTTGTTACTTGTATCTCGTCGTCGCTGTCCATTGTGCCAGCAATGAATTTTAAGCCTTTGCCTATCATATTTACTAAACCTCGTTTTTGTTTGTGTCTTGGGATTAAGTTTTCTAGTTTTGTTTTGAGTGAAAGGAAGTTATTGTTTATAGAATTTAGAAGTGTCTTTGAGTTAGTATTTGAAGTATGCAAGATATTTATATTTTCCTTAATAATTTCTATAGATTGTTCGTATTCTGTTGTGTTAATTAAATGGATAATCTTCGTGTTGTGTTTAATTAGTTTTGTCGTTCCTAGTTTTATAAGGACGTAACCGTGGTTGTTGGTAACGTCTTGTACACTTAGTTCGTTTGCTCTGGTTGGTGACACAGCGATTGTGAATAGAAGCATTCTTAAAAACAGTGTCATCTGGAATAGAAATTATTTTACGTTGATTTATTAATTTGATGTTTCTTTCTAGTTTTGACGTGTGTCCTATAATAAATGTTTTCGTTCTTAGTGTCTTTTAAGTGATCCTCATCTATTTTTTCAGCTAAGATTTGCCTGTATTTTGAGTGGTTTTTGCCTCCTCTGACTTCTTTTATATAATTTGGACCTATTTCTAAGGGTTCGCTTTTCCTATTCTGATTGAGTTTGTTGAGTGTATTCTGTTTTTTCCTCAGTATTGCATTGTGGATTTCCTGATATTCGCTCTCATGGATCTTACCATTGATGAAATCGATTGGTTTTTTATTTGTTGTGGAATGTATTGTGTTGTTATAATATGTTATTATTCGTAGGATTTTATCTTCTATATTCCCTTGGTTATTTATTTTGTCATGTTTAAGTAATCTAATATGTTCGTTTATAGTATTGTGGAGTCTTTCTACGTCGGAATTAGAAGTATGATTACTATTGGAGGTATAATGTATTTGGATGTTCCAATCTATTAGGAATTGCTTGAGAGGTATTGCTTTAAATCCTAGTTCATTGTCAACTATTATTCTATTTATAGTGCCGAACTGGCTTATATAGTAAGAAAGTGCTCTCTTGAATTCTAACCAATTTCTGTTTGAAATTTTGATCGCGCATGCGTGTTTTGAAAATTTGTCTATGAAGGTAAGGAATAAAGATTTTTCCAAGCTATAAAAAACATCAATATGAACAGTTTCTCGGGGTTTGAAAGGGGTCTCAGTTAATTTGAAGGGTGGTTTTGGTGGGTTCCTAACGTATTTTTCAGAGTTGCATATATGGCAATTATTAATGAATTTAGTAATGCGATCCCTTATGTTTGGGCTAAAGTAATTTAGTGTTAATTCCTTATAAACTTCGTCTATTCCTCTATGGTTGTTTTTGTAGTGTTCTTTTTCTATCAACGAGGCCAATTCTTCTTCATCTGATATGTCTTTTAACAGCTTAAGACATCTGATGATTTTGAATTTGCCGTTGTTCATAAAGTATTTGGTGAAGACGTCTTTGATTGTTTTGAAGAATTCTTCATCTTCCACTAGAATTGCGTTCAGCGAATTAGGATTGAAATGTGTTTTTAGGAGGGTTATAGTGGTTTGTTCGTCTAATCTTTTTGCACATATTGTTGTACGATTTCTGTTGAAGATTTTTGTCTTTTTTATTCTGACTGAGCCTGAGTGGGATCTTTGAATAACAATTTGCGTTTTAAAGACATTTATACATGATTTACTGACTGGAATATTTTCGTTCTCGGCTAGGTTTATTTCGGGGTTTGATATGCGAGAAAGGGCGTCTGCGTTCATATTTTTTGTACCTTTTTTGTATTTTATTTCGTAATCGAACTCAGATAATTTTAGTCTCCAGCGAACTAATCTCGAATTCGGTTCTTTAATAGAGAAAAGCCATGTTAATGGTTTATGGTCGGTTTCTATAATAAATTTTCGTCCAAAAAGGTATGGGCGGTAATACTTAGTTGCCCATACTACAGCCAATAATTCTTTTTCAATTGTACTATAGTTTATTTCATGTGTATTTAATGTACGACTTGCGTAGCACAGTGGGTGGTCGTCTTGAGACAAGACTGCTCCCAGAGCGTATTGGCTGGCATCCGTAGTCAAAACAAAAGTTTTGTTGAAATTCGGATAAGTTAGTATAGGATCATTCATTAGAAGGGTTTTTAGAGTATTAAAGGATCGTACATATTCTGAATCTTCGGTATTAATTTTGGTATCCTTTTTAAGGAATCTTGTCATAGGTTTTGCAATTTTAGAATAATCTTGGATAAATTTGCGATAATATCCCGTGAGACCTAAAAATTGTTTGATTTTTTTCGCTGTTTTTGGTATTTGGTAATTTTTTATACACTCTATTTTCCTCGGGTTTGGCTTTATGCCTTCCGGTGTAACAATATGGCCAAGAAATTCCGTTTCTTTCTTAAGAAATTCGGATTTGTCCAATTGTACCTTCAAATTCACTTCATCAAGTCTCTTAAAGATTTTTGTGAGTGAATCTATATGCTCTTGCAACGAAGTGGAGAACACAATAATGTCGTCCATGTAAACTAGGCAGATGACGTTAATATACTCCTTCAGTACGTTATTCATAAGACGTTGGAACGTTGCCGGGGCTGTCTTCAGTCCAAACGGCATGCGAATGAATTCATAGTGTCCGTTTTCCACGTTAAAAGCAGTCTTATGGATATCCTTCTCGTGGATTTCAATCTGATGAAATCCCTTAGCCAAATCTAGGGTGGTGAAATATTGACACCTTCCCAACTTATCGAGGATCTCGTCTATACATGGAATGGGGTATCTGTCATCAATGGTTACCTCGTTTAGTTTACGGTAATCCACTACGAGTCTCCATTTGGTCTTACCGCTTGCATCGGCCTTCTTTGGCACGATCCAAATTGGTGCAGAGTAAGGAGAATTACTGTGTCTTATAATTTTGTTTCTTAACATTTCTTGAATCTGGTCTTCGACTTCTTTCTTATGTATATAGGGATATCTGTAGTTTTTTGAATGTATAGGAATATCGTTGGTCGTTCTTATTTCGTGTTTAATGGCGTTTGTGAAAGTAAGATCTATATTTTCTTGATAGAACACATGCTTGAATTTACTTACAACTTTTTTTATTCTTGATTTTTCTTCGCTGTTTAGGTGGTCAAGTCTCAGTTGTTCTAACAACGGTGGAGTTTTAGGGATTTCTATAATATTAAAATTCTCATAATCGATAGAAGGGGTTGGGAACCTATTGAATTTAGGGGTTTGATTTCCAATGTCACTTTTATTGGAATCTAATTCAGCTGATACCTCGTGATCTATTACTGAATGTATATCTTCTTCGATAGTTGCGATACCGTCTGTCGACTTCTGCTCTGGCAAATAGGCGAGACATTCGCGTTGAGCAATAGGTAGAGTAATTTCGTTAGGAGGTATTACTTTTGTTTGTTTATTATGTTTGAAATGGATTCTAATTTGTTTATTATTATTTAGTGTTAGGATATTGTTTCCTAAGTCAATTTTAGATTTCAACGGTATAAGGATGTTGTTTCCTATAAGACCGTCGAATTGATTATGAAAAGGGTATATATATACCTCGAATTGGGTTTGTGGATCTCCCAATTCTTTGAATAATGGTATTATTGCTTTTTCTCTAATTTCCACGTCCTTGCTAAGTGTTTTAATTTTTATTGGGTTTTGGATGGGTTTTATTTTATCTGGGGAACAGAGTCCTGGGTTAATAATGGAGTGCGTAGCGCCAGTGTCTATTAAAAACGTAAGTGGTCTTATTTTTCCCTGTACTGTTATATATGGTAATTCAGAGGTGAGGCCTCTAAAAGAAAATTTTCGTTAGTCGCATTACTGTTAGGTTGAGTTGTTCTTGTGTTTTGGTTAAGTCGGTTTCTCGAGGGTTGGTGTCTTTCGTTTGTACTTTGGTAGTTTTGTTGTCTATTTCGAGAGTAGTGTTCGGTTTGTCTTTGTTGGTGATGTCTGGGCTGTGAATGTGAATTGTTCGTAACTTGGTTATTCCGCTGATTTCGGTTTCCATTAAGCCGATTTCCATGGGTTCCTGCGGTGGTTGGTAATAGGGGCTAGCGTTTAAGGGTGGATTGTATCGATATGGTTGAGCGTTATTGTAATAGTTGGGTCTTGTTTCGGTCTGATTAAATGATAGTCTAGTATAATTGTTATTTTGTCGGGGTCTAGTATGATTATTCCTATTATTAAAGTATGCATAACCTGATTCGTGAAGAATATTTATTGCTTGTTCCAAGCTCGAAGGGTTTCTACAGTGTAGAAGAGATCTCATCGGTTCTGGTATTTTATTTTTGAAAAGGACTAGGGCTGAAACTTTATTATTTTTTATATTGCTCGTTGCTGTTTCATTATTTTCTGCTATTTGTTTTGTCTTTAAGTTAAGACGGCGTAGGATAGTTTTCATTTCATTGTAGAAGTCTACGCTATTTGTTTTAAATTTGATCGATCTAAGTTCATCAAAGAGTTCTTCGATGCTTAGTCTATCGCCAAAGTTATTAATGAGGGTAGTTTTGATGTCAGTCCAACTGGTTATGTGCGCATTTATTTCGACTATCTCTCGGGCCTTGCCTTTCAACTTGGCCTTGATATAGTCAGAGAAGATACTCTGCGCCAATGAGTCATATTTTACAAGTGTCGGGTGGATTTTGTCTATAAGATCGATGAAATTCTGGAGTTCTCTATAATCTCCATTGAAATCTGGGATTTTGGAAAGGTACTTGAGGGGGTCTATGCTTAGTGTTAGCATGTTTGTGTCAAAGAAGTTATGGATAACTTCTGATAATTGGTTGCTTTTTTTGCCTAACCTCTTCTATTCGTGTATTTAAATTATCTTCCATTAACTTATCGATTATGTTCAGTGTCTTAATACTTATGTCTACCTAGATACATAAACAAATGAAGAGGAAGAGAAAGAGAAAAAAAAAAGAAGGAAAAAAAAAAATGTGTACAGGAACGCACCTTGAGTTATTTCTTGAGGCTTGGTTGATGTCTTCTTCCTCGTCTTGGGAGATTGTTGGCTGCTTCCTTCTCAGTCGCAGTTGTTGGTGGGTTTTCGAAAGGAAAAAAATTAGCCAGGGATGCTTCTGGTCTAATCGTTAACACACTTTTAAACACACTGTAATTAATACTCTTTCAAATGCACTATTGGAGTTAGAGTTAGAGTCAATGTATTTTTAAGTACACTGTTAGAGTTAGAGTTATAGTTCACACATTTTTAGATACACTGTTAGAGTTAGAGTCAATATGTTTTTAAATACACTGTTAGAGTTAATATATTTTTAAGTACTGTTAGAGTTAGAGTTATAGTTCACACATTTTTAGATACACTGTTAGAGTTAATGCACTTGATTCGTTAATACACTTTTAGTGACTATTCATTTCGTTTTGTTTTTGGAGTTACTTATCTTTAAGTAACTGCTATTCACTCGCGACGAAATACGAAGCGCGAGATTGATTGGCCAATTAATCGTTAAAACGAACACTCGAAAACTTATACTTTTCGCGTTTTGACCAATCCTACCGACTGCGCCAATTTTACTTTAAATTTTTTTGAAACCAAAATAAAACACAAAAATATTCCTTAATATTAACGGCTTTATTCCGTGGTCTGAAAGCGACCATTCAAAATTGAGTTTCTTCTTAGAACTAACTTAAACTAACAAAATTCTTCTATTTAAACGCCCGTCGTCATTTTCCTCACTTAATTGCTTTTTCTTTTCTTTTTCCTTTCTTCTTACTTAATCGTTTCGGAAAATGACCACTCGACGTTTAAATGTTTTAAGTGCTTTGCTTGCACGATCGATCGAAGACCTTTGGAAATTCGATCGGTCGCTCGCGCACTGCAAGTGTTCCTACGTATGTATACGACTTAATTGTCGTTCCAAAAAAAATATGATTGCGCAAGCGGTCGATTCGGTTTATTATGACCCTTTGGAAATTCGATCGATCGCTCGCGCATTACATATATCTAACCTAGTTGACATTAATATGCTTGCACAGGCGATCGGTTCGGTTTACGATATTGCCGGATATTCATCGGTCAATGATCGTTGGTCATTGAACGTTGAGTTAGGTCGATCGCCTGTGCATTACAAATGCATTTTTGTTTATATCACCGATATGGATGGGGTTGTTGTGGTTACAACTGTAACACTTAATCCCGGGGGCTCTGTAAAGACCGGAACAAGTGATAATCAAAGCGTACTAGGGTTCGACTTTGCCGCTCAGCCATTCAGGAAGTAGCCGAAACCACCTTAAGATACCTACCACCCTCGACAAGAAACCCGTGGTATGATGGCGAGTGTGAGCAGAAAAATGCTGCAACCGACGAGGCGTATCAAAAGGCGCTGCAGAGAAAAACCAGGGCAGCGCAAGAAGAGTACCGACCCATAAGAAGGGAGGAGAAAAAACTACTGCGACAAAAGAAAAGAATCTTCGCAGCCTCTCAGCCCAAGGATATCAAGGAGTCTAGGGATAAGCATAAAACAGGAGCCTTTTACAAGAAAGCCAAAGACCTTGCAGGAGGCTTCAAAAAGGGAACCCAGGCTCTTCGAAACTGCGAGAGTAATCTTGTCACCGACCCGCAGGGAATAGTGGATTTATTTAAGCAGCATTTCCAGCAGATGCTTAACGAGCATGACCAAGAGAGAGTGGTACGGACCGAAGAAATTCCAACTCCAGCCGCTAAGGTAGTCCTCCCACTCAGCATCGAAGAAGTCCGTACAACTGAAGCTGAAGAACAACAAGGGGCAAACGTAAATTCCACAAATGACACCACAGTGGAGATCCGGCATAGAATCGCCCTTGGCAACCGCTGCTACTTCGGCTTGTCCAAACAACTGGGGTCAAAACTCCTCACTCGAAAGACGAAAGTCATGCTTTACAAAACGCTCATACTGCCATATTGTCTTGCTGTACGGAGCCGAAAGCTGGAGGATAAGGAGGATGGCGGAGCTGATTTTCTGTTCTTTCGAAAGAAAAATTCTGCGCCGGATATTTGGTCCTGTCTGTGACGAAGGTGAATGGAGACGAAGACACAACCGCGAACTCTACGAGCTGTATAAAGATGTGGATGTAGTCCGGAAGGCAAAGATCCGTCGAGTACACTGGCTCGGTCACATCGGGCGCATGGGCATCAACGCTTCCGCTAAGATGGTCTTCGACTCCGAGCCTCCTGGTTCGAGAAAAAGAGGAAGACTGTGCCTCCGGTATAAATACCAAGTAATCGCAGATGTAAGACATCTTGGTCTTGATAACTGGAAGCAGCGTCAAGGATGGAAGGCAGCTATAGCTCAGGCTCAGATCCTCCATGGATTGCTGGCCTGTTAGTCGTTTACCACCCCATACAAATGCATGCGATGGAGAATATTTTGAAAAACAGTAAAGAATGCATAAAGTATTTTCGATTACTTGCTTACTTAGCGGGCGCTACAGTTCGGGGTGAACTCGGGCTTCAACCAGCATGCCTCTCCACTTAGCACGATCTTTCGCTACTCTTTTCCAGTGCCGCACGCCCAGTTGGTTTAGGTCCCTTTCCAACTGTGCGCGCCACCATCGTCCCTCGGGGTTGGATTCAAAGACTCTACGGGCTGAAGCTGTGGTGTCCATTCGCTCTACAGGGCCATCATAGGCGTTGGATCCATAGACGCCTGACTAGACTCATGTCGCTGTACAACCCGTACAGTTCGAGATTGAATCTTCTCTTCCAACCCCCCTCTGTGTTTATAGGATCGAAAATCTCACGCAGAACCTTTCTCTGGAAACGACAAAGGATTTCCTCATCCGCTTTAGATAAAGTCCTTCTTTCTGCGCCGTATAACAGGACCGGGATAGTTAAGATCTTATATAAGGTAAACTTGGTCGTACGAGAGAGGGCTCTACTTCTCAGTTTCTCAGTTGCCTCTTGAGCCCAAAGAAGCAGCGGTTGGCAAGAGTAATTCTGCGCTTGATATCGAAACTGGTGTCGTTGTTCCAAGTCACTGCGGAGCGGAAGTATATGAGGTCCTTAACTACCTCAAACTTATATCTGCCAATATGCACGTCCTGTTTAAGACGTCGGTGGTAAATGTCCTTTTTCGATGACAGCAGATATTTAGTCTTGCCCTCATTAACTGCCAAACCAATTTTTGCCGCCTCCATCTCAATACTCGCAAACGCCTCATTGACATCTCGCTGCGATCTACCTATTATGCCAATGTCGTCGACGTGTGCAAGGAGTTGCGAGGATTTGAAATAGATTGTGCCTCTTGTATTGGCCAGTAATTTTTGCACAATCATTTCTAATATGATGTTGAAGAAATCACACGACAGCGCATCGCCCTGCCTAAATCCTTTTTTGACTTCGAAGCTATCGGTCAGTTCTGCACCGATTCGGATAGAGCAGCGAGCATTCTCCAGAGTCATCCTGCAAAGTCTGACGAGCTTAGCAGGAATGTCAAAAGTAAACATGGCGTTATATACATAGCTCGTCTCTAATTACGCTGTCGTATGCGGCCTTAAAGTCGACGGATCTGTCCAGGATCTACCGTAGTGTGAAGATTAGGTCGATGGTGGACTTCCCTGGCCTGAAGCCACACTGATAAGGACGTATGAGCTTATTTACCAACGGCTTCAGGCGTTCACAAAAACGGCAGCGAAGATCTTGTATGCGACATTAAGGAGACTTATTCCTCTGTAGTTGGCGCAGTCAAAGGGGTCTCCTTTATTTGTGCATCAGGCAAGCAATGCTGAGACTCTATTCCTTGGGCATGCTTTCGTCTGACCATATCTTACGGATGAGCCGGTGCATACTCCTAACCACCCCCAGCTGCTTTGAAGAGCTCAGCAGGCTAGCCATCTGCGCCAGCAGCTTTATTCGACTTGAGTTTCGTCGCACGTTTCTCGTGCTCCTTCTTTTTTTTTTTCTTGAGAAGCTTATGTTCTTCCCTACTTTTAAGCTCGTAGAGCTCACGAGCCGCTCTTGTTTTTTTGTGTAGTGAGGCTCTGTAAGCCTCCTGATTTTCTGCATGCAACCTTCTACACTCGTCATCGAACCGGGTGTTTCGTCGTGGTGGAGCTTTAAGGCCCAACACTTCCGTTACTGTGCTCTTCAGGGCTTGTTTGCACTGGCTCCATTGCTGCTCTACTGACTGAGTGGAGGATTGAGGTGTATTGAAGAGCTTGAGGGAGACGCGGTTGGCAAAGGCACTGGCGATCTCCGGCGATAGTAACTTTCCGACGTCATAGCTTGGTGTTCTAACTCTACTCCGCGGTGTTCGTGTTATCCGTTGACGTATCTTGGCTACTACAAGAAAAGTACGAACGCTAGTCGAAAAGTACGAACATCGAGAATAGTGGAGGAGTGTCTGACGTCGATCGCGATGTGATCAATCTGGTTGGTGGTCAATTGATCAAAAGACCGCCAGGTGCCTTTGTGTATATCGAGGTGCGGAAAGCGTGTGCTAGCTAAAAGAAGATTTCTCCCCGTGGCGAAGTCGATCAGTCTGTGTCCGTTATCGGATGTGGTGTCATGTAGGCTGTGTTTGCCGATGACTCGTTCAAAGATGCTTTCTTTACCCAGCTTAAAATCCCCTAGTATGATTTTGATATCATAGCTGGGGCATTTGGAGTATGTTCTGTCTAGGAGATCATAGAAATCATATTTGATGGAGTCATCCTTATCAGCCGTATGAGGCTGATGTTACAAAATTGTACCTTGATGCGGATCGTTATAAAGCGTTCACTCACATACTGGAAGCTAAGGACTGCCTTAGTCCACCTCTAACAACAAATCCGCATCCAAAAAGTCTCTGTCCTCTCTCCCTACAGCAGTCACCGTAGTTTTTCATCCGCTTTTTGTCCCGCCCATTCTATCGCATTTCCTGGATGTGGTTTTACGGTTATGGTTTGCTAGACCGTAGCCCAACCGACACTAATCCTGTTTGGTGGGCGCAGGATACTCGCCATTCGGCCCCTTCCGTCAGTAATTTCCCTTGTAAGGAAATTTCCAGATGGTACCACGAGGAGGTGGAAGGAGGACCTGACTAGCAGAGCTGCAAGGTGTTCGGCTGCAGAGGCTCTTACTCGCTTTTTGCAGGACCAACATCCGTCAGCAGATGCTACCCCTACGAGGCCTTTGCTAGTCCTTTACCACCTTACCATCTTGCATTTTCTATTACAAATATTTATTTTCACTTCTTTATTTCAAAACTTAAGTAACTACCCTCGGCTACATTAATCAAGGTCTCTCATAAAGAGGTTCAAGACTCTCGTTTGACAAGTGATTCGTTTACTAACTTTCGAACGACAAAGAGAATGCCAGAAGTACAAATGTCCTTTTGAGGACGGGGTCTGCGTTGTCTTGTAGTCCTCGACCGACTATCTAGGTGTAGCCATTAAATTTCAAGTGATACAACAGCTCATTTAGGGTTTATGGAAACTAAAAACTTCGAACTGGTAGCCAAAATAAAATTTCTGTTGATTGCGAATCAATTCGATTTTATAATTTTACAACCTAAAAATAAACGTGGCAACGTCGCCTTTGAATTTATATGTCAATTCAACGAAGTGTCACTTCACTGTCAGCTGATCTACTGACAGCGGCGGTTGTCACTTTTCCACACAGGGTTATTTGTGCGGAAGATCATGAATTTTATTTATTTTTAAATGAAAACTTAACTTTTGCCGCAAGATGTTTGTAAAGTTATATTCCCTAGCTCTTCAGTTACCAAAATCCAACTTTCAACAATGGTGAGTACTTCATGTGATAGCGTTCTCGCATATTACTTACGACAACTTTTAGTGTTCAACTCATCCGCCGGTCTTGTGCAACATCCACTAAACCAAAAACGTCGGACGACTTCTCAACCATTTCAACTGAGCGAATTCGTAACTTTAGCATAATCGCACACGTTGACCATGGAAAGAGCACATTAGCGGATAGAATTCTGGAACTAACCGGTGCCATCTCGAAGAACGCAGGGAATCAGCAAGTGCTGGACAGTTTGCAAGTTGAACGAGAGCGGGGTATTACTGTGAAGGCGCAGACCGTCTCTATCTTGCATCGGTATAAGGATGAGACTTATCTCTTGAATTTGATTGACACGCCAGGGCATGTAGACTTCTCCAATGAGGTAGGCATACTTCTTCACCTTGTAGTTATGGGACAAGAATCAAATTATGTATTGGCTTTCGTTGTAGGTTTCCAGGTCCCTGTCGGCTTGTGATGGGGTTATCCTTCTGGTTGACGCCATCCATGGTGTCCAAGCACAAACCGTGGCCAATTACCAATTAGCCTCTTCAAAGAAGCTAGCCGTAGTTCCTGTGTTAAATAAAATCGACATTGGGCACGCCGATCCGGATCGAGTGATAAGAGATTTGCAGTCCTTATTCAACATTGATCCATCAAGAGTTATAAGGGTATAGTTGCTGCGCTTTCCCATACAGCCTTTGATACTGATAAGACTAAAGATTTCAGCTAAACTAGGAACGGGAATTACTCAAGTTCTTGAACACGTTATCGAGCATATACCACCGCCAAAGGCGGACAGAAGCAGTCCTTTCCGTGGACTAATTTTCGATAGTTGGTTCGATAAGTTTCGCGGTGCACTCAACCTCATCTACGTACATGACGGTTCATTGTCTGTTGGGGAAGAAATTCAATCGTCGACCACAGGTAAGGTGTATCCAGTGAAATCGATCTCTATCCTTCGTCCAACTGAAACTCCCACAGAACACATGTAAGTGCAAACGTGTCATATTAAAACGATCCAGAATGATACGCTTCTTTTGCAATAGATCGGCTGGTCAAGTTGGTTTGATTGCATGCAACATGAGAAACAGCAAGGAATCGATCATCGGCGACACAATTCATCTGAAGAACGCTAAATTACCCGCTCTGACCACATTTAAACCGCAACAACCAATGGTTTTCGCCGGAGTATTTCCAGCCGATCAATCGAAACACGTCACCTTAAGAGGTGCCATTGAAAAACTAGTTTTAAACGACTCAGCCGTTACAGTCCACGTGGATTCGAGCCCTGCTCTTGGGCAGGGTTGGCGATTAGGCTTTTTGGGTCTACTTCACATGGAGGTGTTTTGCCAGCGACTCGAACAAGAACATGGTGCCGAGCCAATCATTACAGCACCATCGGTCACATATAGGTTAGTGCTCAAGAACCCAAAGATGATCAAACAATTGGGGAAGAAAACGTTGGAGCTGTCTAATGCAGCTCTCTTCCCAGAGCCCCCAAATGTCGAAGAATACTACGAGCCATTTGTTAAAGGTATTTACCTTCCCAATTACCTCATCCATAGTATGTACCTCTAATTGTGTTTGATTTAAAGGAACCATCATCACCCCAACCGAATACATGGGCGACATCATTGGCCTATGCGTTGATCGTCGCGGTGTACAAGAGAGCTCGATAAATATCGACGACGACCGCATACTCATGAAATATATCTTACCGCTGAATGAAATCATCTTGGACTTCAATGACCGCTTAAAGTCAATCAGCTCAGGATATGCTAGTTTCAACTATGAGGACCATGGCTACCATCTGACTAGTGTGGTCCGACTGGATATTCATTTGAATGGCAAGAAAGTGGAGGAATTCTCACGAATCGTGCACTCCTCGAAGGCGACGACAATTGGAAAGGAAATGGTGGCAAAGCTGAAAGAATTAATTCCAAGACAAATGATACAGATTGCCATTCAGGCTTGCGTGGGCAGTAAGGTTTTGGCTAGGGAGACATTAAAAGCATACCGTAAGGATGTCACTGCGAAATTGGTGAGTTCGACTTGTGGTGGAAAGGGATTGTATTTGTTTTAAGTGGTTTCGTTGTAGTATGGGGGAGATGTAACGAGAAGGATGAAGCTGTTGAAGCAACAGGCTGAGGGCAAAAAGAAGATGAGGAGTTTTGCTAACATCCGAGTGCCGCATGAGACGTTCATTAATGTACTGAAGAGGTAGCCTATTGTGTTTGCATTTTAAGAAGAAAATAAACGACAAAAAGTGAATGTTCTACTCTTCTAATCGGTCTCCTAATAAGAAATGGCAAATGGCCCTTAACAACAAAATTGCATGTGACACCTCATAATGGAATGGCACCCAATACTTACTTACTTACTTCTCATGGCAGCGACTCATGGAGCCCGAGTTAAAGCCTCCTTGCATCCTTGATCGTTCCGGGTTTACTTGGTCTTCATCCCGCAGATTCGGTCTTCCTCTTCTTCTCGAACCAGGAGGCTTGGAGTCGAAGACCCTTTTAGCTGGAGCGTTGGTGTTCATGCTCTCGATATGGCCGAGCCAATGTAGTCGATGGATCTTTGCCTTCCGGACTATATCCACATCTTTGTACAGCTCGTATAGTTTGCAGTTATGTCTTCTCCTTCATTCACCTTCCTCACAGACAGGACCAAATATCCGGCGCAGAATTTTTCTTTCGAAAGAACCCAAAATCAGCTCCGCCGTCTTCCTTATCGTCCAGCTTTTGACTCCGTACAGCAAGACTGGCAGTATAACCGTTTTGTAAAGCATGACTTTGGTTCTTCAAATGAGGAGTTTTAACCCAAGTTGTTTAGACAAACCGGATCTCAACTGTGGTATTGTTTGTGGAGTTTACGATTGCCCCAAGGCAAACCTTGAAATTATAGCTGTCAACCGTCTAATTTTGTGATGAGCGACAGATCGGTTTTTGCTTAACAGTCTTATCCTCGTTGACCTTAGGACCAACTTGTTTCGCCTGCTCTTCAATCGCCGTGAAAGCTTCTATCCTAGCACTTGGACGGACATGTAGAAGACAGTGCCTTCCCTGGTAACGCCTGCCCGTCACACTATCTGCTCCAGCATCAAATTGAAGAAGTTACACGACAGCGCATCTCCTTGCCGAAATCCGGTGCATGTTTTAAACGGTTCAGGGGTCCTAGAACCGAACTGCACGGTGTATCGCGTATTTTTTAACGGGGGATCGGGTAGCTGCCGATCAGTGCGGTGCAAAAGGGCTTTAGATGTTCACGGAGTGCGCCGAACAGGATCTTGTATGCGAAATTGAGCTGGGATATACCTCTATAGTTTTTGCAAGATGTAGGATCGCCTGTTTTGTGGGTGGGGCAAATAGAGGTGATACCTTGTTGTTCTTCAGCCGTTGAATGGCTGTGCCGACTTCTTCGATACTGGGTGAGAGGACTACTTCAGCGACTGGAGTTTAGAATTTCCTCAGTCCCTACCTTTCTCTCTTGGTCATGCTCGTTAAGCAGCTGTTGGAAACGCTGCTTAAATACATCCACTATTCCCTGCGGGTCGGTGACAAGATTACAAGATTAGGTAGCAAGTCTACCTACATGACACCACTTCCGAAAACGGACATCGGCTACTTGACTTCCTGGCGGGAGCGTAATATACTTCTAGCTAGCCCACGATTCCCGCATCTCAATATTCATAAAGGAACCTGGCGATCACCTGATTAGTGTACTACCAATCTGATTGATCGGATGGCAAAGGACCAACAAAGGCCTCGTAGGGGTAGCATTTATCCGACGGATAGAGAGAGAAGAGCCACCGCAGTCGAACATATTGCGGCACTGTTAGTAAGTCCCATCCCCACCTCCTCGTGGTGCCATCTGGAGATTTCCTATGGAAATTGCAGACGAAGAAGGGCGAATGGCGAGCCTCCTGCGCCAAAAAAAAAGGATTAGTCGGTTGAGCTACGGCCTAGTAAGCCGTAACCGTAAAAAAAACCTCAAACTCCGAAACAACCACAAGCCTCGGATACAACGGACCGGATTTATGTCGACAATCCTTGCAAAAAACGAAAAAAGGACAATGATCTTCGGCTTTGTACGTGGAATGTTAGGTCCCTAAACAGGCCACGTGCAGCTGAACAACTTGCGGACGCCCTAGCCTGCTATAAAGCGGACGTGACCGCCATCCAGGAAATGCGATGAAACGGCGACTGCTATAAGGAGAGAGGACAACGATTGTTTGGATGCGGATTCGTTGTTCGAGGTGGACTAAGGCAAAAAGTCCTAAGCTTTCGGCATGTGAGCGAACGCCTCATAACAATCCGTATCAAGGCTAAATTTTTTAACATCAGCCTGCTCTGCGTTCACGCCCCCATGGAAAACAAGGATGACTCCGCCAAAGATGAGTTCTACGATCTCCTAGACAGAACGTATGCCCAATGTCCCAGCTATGACATCAAAATTGTACTAGGAGACTTCAATGCTAAGCTGGGTAGGGAAAGCATCTTTGAACGAGTCATCGGCGAACATAGCCTACACGACACCACTTCCGATAACGGACACAGGCTGATTGACCTTGCTACGGGGCGAAATCTCCTTCTAGCCAGTACGCGCTTCCCGCACCTCGATATACACCAAGGCACCTGGCGGTCTTTTGATCAATCGACTACCAACCAGATTGATCACATCGCGATCGACGTCAGACACTCCTCCACTATTCTTGATGTTCGAACTTTCCGAGGGGCTAACATCGGCTCGGACCACTACCTTGTAGTAGCCAAGATGCGCTTACGGATATCACGAACGCAGCGGAGTAGAGTAAGAATACAAAGTTATGACGTCGGAAAACTACTATCGCCAGAAACCGCTAATGATTTTACCGATCGCGTCTTCCTTAAGCTCTCCAATACACTTCAATCCTCCAAGCTATCAATAGAACAGCAGTGGAGCTTTTGCAAACAAGCCCTGAAAAGCTCTGCATCCGAAGTTTTGGGTTTCAAGGCTCCACTACAAAGAAACACCTGGTTCGATGACGAGTGCAGGAGGATTCACACAGCGAAGCAGAATGCATATAAGACCTCGCTGCATAAAAGAACAAGAGCAGCTCGTGAGCTCTGCGAGTTAAAAAGAAGGGAGGAGCATAAGCTTCTCAGGAGAAAGAAGAAAGATGTTGGTTGAGGCCCAGGTTCACCCCAAACTGTAGCGCCCGTTAAGAAGAAGAATCAGATTGATCACGCTGCGATCGATGACAGACACTCCTCCGGCATCCTTGATGTACGAACCTTCCGATGAGCCAACATCGACTCAGATCAGTTGTAACCAAGGTACTAATGATGATATCAAGGATGCCACGGAGTTGAGCTGGACAACGAAAGTTTGACGTCAGGAAGTTATAATCGCAGGAGACCGCTGGGATCTTTGCATATGAAGTTTTTCTCAATCTCTCACAAAATCCGATTATACCGGCACAATCCAGAGAACAACAGTGGGAACATTGCCAGCATACCATCAGCGTGTCTCTGATGTAATGTCTTTCAAATCGCCGGCAGCTGGAAATCCCTGGTTTGATGACCAAGAACACACGCTTTTAAGGAAGCAACAAAGTGAGAATGGAACGCGTAAAATCGAAGAGATGGAGGAAAAAAAAAACGACCACGCCAGGGCTATAGAGCCAGAGCGGAAGCCTGTAGGAATGAAGACGGACAACTAGTAGTAGAGTCACAGTCGATGCTGAAAATATGGAAGGAACACTTCTGTAGGCTGTTTAACCGCGACGAAAGATCTAATACCGCTGAATTTCGTCCAACCGACCTAGGTGAAATTAAGCTGGTAATTTTTAAAGCTCAAGAATAATAAAGCTGCGAGCGCTGTCTACAGAGCTATCTAAAGCGGCTGGAAATGAGCTGGAAGGGCGCATGCGCCAGCTCATCTGTAAAATATGGTTGGAAAAAAGCATGCTCGAAATTCAACATCGTTTGTGGACCACAAGAACGGGGATCCTACAACTACGTCAACTACCCTACATACAACTGCGTCAACTACAGGGGAATTGTAGCATTTGTTCCACTAAAAGGGTCGTGGGGGAAATGTGCGCACGCGTGACCTCCACGCCACTCGATCCTCCGCCATCAGGAGCTACGCCCAAGTGCGATCAGGTGAGTTTTTCGACTTGGTCCAACCACCTCGTCCTGTGTCTACCAAGTGGTCATCTGCCTGATGGTATTGCATTCAAGGCACGCTTCGGAAGTTGCTATGATGGCGACATTCGTCTCACGTGACCAATCCATCAAAGCCTAGCCCTTTCCTTTTGGAGAAGCAGTTGCTCAATATTGAGCTCCCCGCGCACTGCCGTGTTTCTCACCCTATCCCGGCGAGCAGCTCCCACATAAGCACGAAGAAATCTCATTTCGGCAACTTGTATTCGCGATCTTATTCTTTCGGTCAATACCCAAATTTCATGACCATAGGTGAGTCGGTCTTCCGGATTACAGATCTTCCAAGCTGTTTCAAAATTGACCCAGCTTGGCCAATCCTGCAGGAAAGCTCAGTATTACTCCTCCCATCACTCGTGAAGAAGACGCCGAGATACTTAAACTTCTCCACCTACTTTAATGGGACTCCACTAACATGTAGCGTGCATTGGATAGGTGTTCTTGAAATAACCATAACCTCGGGTTTGTTCACGTTAACCCTCATCCCAGCATCAGCACATACGGTCACAAACCTATCTAGCGCGCGCTGGAGCTTCGTCTGGGAGGATGTGAGGACAACTAAGTCATCTGCAAAAAGAGGATGGCTTACCCTCAACTCTCCCAATGTGAAACACTCCTCTCCTCGACTGTGCTGCAACATCCAGTCCATATATAGGAGAGGTTACAAGACGCACCCTTGGCGACGTCCAACGCCCACGGTGTAAGGTGTTGATTTACTACCGTTAACCCGAACGCGGCTGCTACTGCTTGTATATAGAGACTGAATGGCCCTCAACAGAGGACCATCAATCCCATATCCCAGCAGAACACTCCAGAGTTTACCTTTAGGAACTCGGTCATACGCCATTTCCAAAACTACAAAGCAGCTGTAGATCGATTTGGCATACTTCCAAGCTTTCTCGAGTACCATTCTTAGAGTGAAAAGCTGGTCGGTTGTATTTCTGTCGTGACGATACCCGCACTGTTCATCTCCTATCTTGGATTCGACCATAGCTCTAATACGCGCCTCCAACACCTTAGCGTAGACTTTACCAGTGACACCACCAGCCGCCACACCTAGCCGCTTTTCTCCACAAACAACACGTGCAGAGGCAATGATAGCTGTTGAAACTAGTCGCCATGCGATGGAACAGTTGGAATTTGCTCAAACTTTTCGGATATGTGTCGTGTGAAGTGTTGGCGCATCTCACTGCTCTGTAGTTTCTCCCCCCGTATGCGTGTAACCACTCTTGGTTTCCGCCTTGGCAGACGAGGTACCCTACCCTACAGCTTACACAACACCAGGTGATGATCAGTTGACAGTTCAGCCCGTCTCAACACACGAACGTCACAAAAAATCCGCTTCACACACGATGGTACCACAAAGAAATCTATCAACGATTTCTGTTGAAGACTCCGACGATACCACGTATATGTATTTATGAATACTTTGTGCGGAAAAAAGGTGTTTATAATGGACATGCCATTTGCACTGCAAAAATCCAACAACCTCTCTCCGTTAGTGTTTTGATGAGGATCACCGTTCCCCTCAATAACACTCCCCCGTGTCGTTACATCCACACCCAGGTGGGCGTTGAAATCCCCCATCAGGATGTAGGAATCCATCTCAACCACCCTATCAAGGGCCGCATCAATTTCATCCAGGAAAGTCGCATACTCAGACTCTAGATTCGGTGCATACACCTGCACCAGAGCCAAGGCTGATCTTTCAAGTTTGAGTTTTAAGATCCCCCTCCTAATAGTATCCACTCCAATACCCTGTCTGCCAGTCTGGGACTTACGAGTATCCCCACTCCCGCCTGTGCAGACATTTGAGGTGCAACTCCCGACAGGAAGGTCCGTAAGGTCCACAGTTCTAGATCATCTTTGCTTTTTCTAAGAGATATCTACGATATCTAACCTGGCAGCTTCCTAGCTCCCTCAACTAGCTCGAGATGCTTTCCTGTGAGCGATGAGACGTTCCATGTGCCCATCCTAAGTCCATGCCGTTGTCTGTTGCCTCTTACCCACCGCACGCACTGGTTAGTGCATGGCGTGCATCCGCCTCCACCTCCGTAATGGCTCACGAGGCCACTGCCGGGTTGCTCGTGACTTCTTCGGGCTAAGCCTGACCGGCTGCCGAGCGGGACAGACCGGCCACCAGACGCTCACATACTGGCACCATTTAGGCCTGGCTCCGAATGGGGCCGTATCGGAAACGGCTTAACCGAAACCTTTAACGTCGAAAAGGGTTTTAGACAGGACGACACGTTATCGTGTGACTTTTTCAACATCAAAATTCACTGGTCAATACGAGTGGCAGGATCTTTTTCAAGTCCTTACAGCTGCTCGCATGTGCTGATGATATTGACCTAATTGGACGAACTCAGCGAGATGTCAATGAGGCCTATACGAGCATTAAGGCGGAAACGGCTAAGATGGGACTGGCAGTAAACGTGGGTAAAACGAATACTGTCATCTAAAAAGGACACAAACCACCGGCGTCTTGGCCAGATCGCACATATTGGCAGGCATCAGGCCGCAATCAACGACTTCGTCTACCTTGGCTCCGCAGTGACATGCAGCAATGACACGAGTGCCAAAGTCACACGCAGAATAATTCTTGCCAGCCGCTGTTTCTTTAGTGTCGGGAGGCAACTGAAATGTAGAGATCTCTCTCGAAAGACCAAGCCTTAATCATCCCGGTCCACCTTTATGGCGTAGAGGCTTGGACACTATAAAAAATTGATGAGGAGGCACTTGGATGCTTCTGCGTACGATTTTCAACCCGATCTGCATGGATGGGAAATGGAGCGGAAGACTTAACAGTGTATTGTACGTCTATGAATCCGACGTCTAAGATGGCTAGATCATGTAGAGCGCAAGTACACCAACCATAGTTCCGCAGTATAAGCAGCCTCAGCCAACTAGATGTGCTGCGCTGGAGACTGTTTGGTGAAGATTTTTAAAGGAGGCCCAGGTTCGCCATGAGCCGTAGCGCCAAAAAAGAAGAGGAGATAACTAGCGCAGTTACATTCAAATACATTCTTTCTTCAATGGCAACCATCGGGCATAAATTGGCAGCACTTACCATAGCTCTTTCTCTCTTATGCTCTCAACAATCCATCCTCAAAAGCTTATCACTCAGTTCCGCTTTTTATCTGTTTGTTTTGATTTGCTTTCCTCTCTTATTTGTAAACACGACACTTCCACGTATCGTTTGTTTATAATTTAAACAACGACTAGGAACTGTTGACTGGGCGTTGCGCTCATCAACTCTATAGACGTCTAATAGTGAATCCATAGTGAGGCAAACGAAATTAATAAAGTAAAAAAAAAATTCGAAAGAGTCTTCATGCCTAATAAGCTTTTGGTTTTAATTGGGTTTCGGTTAGTATCTGTGTAGAGTATTAATATGGAATGGGCAATCGCTGATCACACTTGTGTACACAATTCTGACGTGGATCAAGCCTAACGATTTTGGGTGAGTTACTACTTAATTTTGTTTAAATGCTTTTACTTTTCTTCCTGGTTCCTAAATCTAAGTTCTTTTGAATTATTCGAAAAGCATTCGGTTCAATCAGATACAGATAATTTGTATCCAAATTGTCATTAACTTTGCTTGTGACAAACTACACTAAAAAATCAGCTGATAAGAGCTAAACAGAATACGAAAACAAAAGAGAGCAAGCAATCCAATTAAAGGAATCAAGTTGTTAAGGCATCGGATGATGATGATTCGCAAGTGTTTTTATTGGCGTCCAACGGAGATGAATTTTCATTAGTCGAGTTATGAGTGTTGCCTATGTTCCTTTTTCACTACTTTGCGCTTTATCAGTGGTACGTGACCTTGCTCCAGGCAAAACTAATTTTATTATCCTGGTAGCCGCTCTGATCCCCAGAAAATCGGGTATAACCTTAAACTACAAACTTACCTGGAAGGAAAACATTAATGAAAACCAAAAAAGTCTACGTGGCACTCTATTCGTGTAGAGTAGCCTTTGGAAAGACGTGGTGCTTCAAACCAAAAGTGGTATATTGGTTGTACACTGCGGTGATAAGACCTATTTTAGCCTATGTTTCGATTGTCTGGTGAAAGGCACTTAAGAAGAAATACCATCTTCAATGTGTTTCAAGGGTTCCGAGGGCAGGTTGCCTGGCGGTAGATAGATAGATAGATAGATAGAATAAGGGGGTGGGACAGAGTCGCCTGATCACTGCGGCCACGAGTGGGCCTATTGTGATGTCCCCCACTTACAGTTAACTCAGACAACCTGAGTTCGTGATAAAACTTAGTATGCTTTTGAGTGAGCTAGCAGCGATTTCTTCTGCTTCAAGATAATACTTGCCTAGGTGACGATGACGTGTACTGACCAGGCAGTTACAGTGGAATTATATGTGCTCTGCTGTTTCTTCGTCTTCATTACACATTCTGCAAGTGTCATCTTGTATGATGCCCATCGTTTTGAGGTGTTTGTTGACTGGGCAGTGTCCAGTAAGAAAACCTGTGATTAAACGAATCTGACTCCTCGAAAGCATGAGAAGTTGTTTTATTCTTCCGAGGGATGTAGTTGGGAGGAACAACATGGCTTGTCTGCTACCTTTTGTTTGTAATCAGTAGTGATCCATCGTGTTCCTTAACCAATTGTTTATGCAGAATTTGGTGGTGCTGATGGGTATGCCGTGGCATCATAAATGGTGATGCAGAGCCTTTCCTTGCTAGTAGGTCCGCCTTTTCGTTGCCTGTATGGCCGCTGTGTCCAGGTATCCAAATGAGATGAACTCTGTTTGTGCTGGCCAGCTGGTGAAGTAGCTGTAGGTAGTCCCATACCAGTTTGGAGGTGATTTCATGGCTCTTTAGGGCAGCCTTGCTGTCAGAGAGAGTGTAAATGTTTATGTTAAGTATACTTCTGTTTATATTTTCTCTGAGGTAGAGTTCTATAGCAAATGTCTCTGCTTGAAAAACAGAGTTACATATATCTGTCCATGCTGACGTAGATGCATGTGCCTGTATTTGCTCCGTATACTCCAGCCCCAACGCCTTCGTTCGTTTTGGAGCCATCTGTGTACCACACGTAGGATACACGATTGAAGGAGGGTCTATCCTGTTCCCAGTTTTGTCGGTTGGGGAATGTGACCTTGTAGTTTTGGCTGAAATTTATTTTATTTTATTTCGGTAAGGATATCAGGGTGAAGGACCATTACTTCTTTCTTCAATTGGAGATAAAGAGGTGGCAGGTCTGTGATGACTTCTAGTGCTACTGTGGGGGTTGTTCTCATGGCTCCGGTGATACAGATGCAAGGTAGTCTTTGCAATTTGTTGAGCTTGGCTTGCACTGATACTTGGTTTATTTTGTGTCACCAAACGGGCGCAGCAAATGTAAGAATTGGTCTGGTGGTTGCTGTATATAGCCAGCGGTACATTTTGGGGTTTTTGCCCCAGTTTTTGCCAGTGAGACTTTTGCTGGTCTATAAAGAGATCCTGGCTTTCTCAATGGTTTTTGTAATGTGAGGGTTCCAAGTGAGCTTTTCGTCTAGAGTTATCCCTAGATATTTGACTTCTTTTGAGAACTCTATCGCTTCACCAAAGAGGGTAGGTTTGGTAAGTTTGTACCTATTCCTCCTTTTGCTGAAGGCGACTATGGTGCTTTTCCTAGGACTGACATTTAGTGCAACCTTTATGCACCAAGGTTTAGTGCCCGTTGGAAGAGTTCCGAGACTGTGTCTTCGAATTTGCCTATAACCAGGATCACTATGTCGTCAGCATTGCCTTGGACATAGAAGCCATTGTTGCTAAGTATGCTGATCAGTTCATTAACCACGATGGACCGCAGGAGCGGTGAGAGAACCCCGCCTTGAGGGCATCCTTTCGCGGCGTTTCCATTGATTTTATCATTGCCTAGTGAGGTGTTTATTTTTCTGTTGCTAAGCATGTGTTGGATCCAATTGCATGTGGTGTTATCCACCCCTGTGCTGAGGATGCAACGTCTTATTTAGGTGTATTCGGTGTTATCGAAAGCACCCTCAATATCGAGAAAGCAACCTATCGTAATTTCTTTGTCGCTCAGAGATTTGTTGATCCGGGCCGCATATTGGTTTTTGTGAAGTGGTGATCTTTTCAGTGCACCGTCCCTGATATGCCTATCCAGGATTTTTTCCATTGTTTTTAGGAAGAAAGAGGTAAGGCTTATCGGTCTGTAGGACTTAGACAGGTCTGTAGGTGTACGGCCCACTTTGGGAATGAATTTTACCGTTACCTCTGTCCAGCTTGTGGGTATGTGTCCCCATGCATAGCTGGTTCTAAAGATGTTAATGAGCATGGGGTTGATTTGCGCACTCTTCTGAAGAAGGGCTGGGAAGGTGCCATCCTCCCCCGGGGATTTGTAAGGGTCAAATGAATTGACTGGCGGTAACTGAATATCTGAAATCCACACCAACGGCGGCTCTTGAAATAATGCTGAACCTTCCACACTTGGACATATACTGCGAGAGCATCGCCGCCAGAACTGCGCTAAGAATAAAGGAATCCGGTCTTTGGGCAAGGAGTCCTCAAGGCCACGCATCAGTCTTGGATTGAGAGGCCATCTCGGGATGCAAAACCGAAACCGGCTTCCTTGCTATGAGGGGAGATTCTCTATCAGAATTCTTTTCAGGGAGGAACGGGAAATGAATTGGCAATCTATAACGACGAATCCAAAATGGATCCCGGTACAAGAGCCGGGGTCTATTCCGAATCTCATGAAACAAATCGCTCCTATAGAGCGATTGTAGTGAATGCCAATAAACGATCAACTTGGCCGGTCTATGATAAGAAAGGGAAAAAAAATCTGCTGAAGTTCAGTCGTGAGAATATAGCAGTCGGTGCCCTCACTGTAGCTAGTGCTCATATATAAAATCGTGCACTGCGAACAATGCAGATCTATTTTGCCTGCTAACCAATTACACGAGGAGTACCTCTACTTTCTGAATAAACTGAAGGATGTTTCACGTAATTTCTCTGAGAAAGATACGCTTCTATGGTGGCCAAGGGCAGCATACTCTCATAGTATGTTTTCTGCAGTTTCCTTGTCCTCAAGACAGAGGCAACGTTCAGTTTCAGACGAGAGGTTCATTTTATTGAGATGATATCTCAGACTACAGTGTCCCGTAAGTGGCTGATCAGTCATCTGAAATCGACTCTATTAAGCTTAATGATATTAATAGAGTGTTCGTTCAGGGGCCGAGTAAATATTTTCGATTGGCGGAGTCCTTGAACTCTGTTTCAACAGAACAGGTGTCGCGCGTTTAGTAAGAGCGATTCTGCGTTTTATCTCAGCGCTGGTGTTGTTGTCGCTGGTCATCAGTGAGCCAAGGTAAACGAATTCTTTGACCACTTCAAAGTTATATCCACCCATGGTGACGTTCTGGCCAATACGTCGTTGTTGTCCGTCTCTTTTAGATGAAAGCAGGTATTTGGTCTTACCCTCATTAACCTTGAGACCCATCTTAGCCGTTTCTACCTCAATGCTTACAAAGGCCTCTTTGACGACTCGCTGTGTCCATCCAATCACGTCACGTAAATCGTACCTCTTGTGTTGGCCAGTGACTCTTGCACGATCTTTTCAAGCACGATGTTGCATGACAGCGCGTCACCTTGTCTATATCCTTTTTTAACATCAAAGGTCTCGGTTTGCTCTTTACCGACCTTAATGGAGCTGCGAGAATTCTCCATTGTCATCCTGCACAATCGGACGAGTTTGGCAGGGATGTTAGAACTAGACATGGCTTTGTATAGCTTTGTATAGCTCATCGACGAAGAGGTGGTGAGTGTCGATTTGATATTCCTGGGTCTTCTCCAAGATCTGCCGTAGCGTAAATAATTGGTCTATTGTGGATTTACCTGGCCTGAAACCACACTGATAAGAGCCGATCAGGTTATCCACAAACGGTTTCAGGCGTTCACACAATACGGCAGAGAAGATCTTATATAAGATGTTAAGGAGACTTATTCCCCTATAGTTGGCGCAGTCTCCTTTCTTATAGACCGGGCAAACGATGCTGAGATTCCATTCGTCGGGCATGCTTTCCTCCGACCATACCTTGCAAATGAGATGGTGCATGCACCTTACCAGTTCATCTCCAGCCGCCTTAAGAAGCTCAGCAGACAGGCCGTCTGCGCCCGCGGCTTTATTAGACTTAAGTCTTGATATCGCTATTTTGACTTCGTCTAGGTCGGGTGGACTGAATTCTGCTTCATTGTCGTCCATTACGAATGGCTCGTTTTGCCTGACAGCGGTTTCTTGTCTATCATCGCCGTTATACAGTCTGCAGAAGTGGTCTTTCCAAATCCTCAGCATCGACTGCGACTCTACTACCAGTTCTCCATTTTCTTCCCTGCAGGCCGCCGCTCTGGCTTTGTAGCCATGGCACGTTCGTTTTACCTTATTGTAAAACTTACTGGCGTCATTCCTGGGGAAGCATCTCTCCATCTCTTCGATCTCACGCTTTCCGTGCTCTCTCTTCTTTCTTCTGAAAATCGTGTGTTCCTCTCTTCTCATAGATTTCGCGAGCAGCTTTCGTCCGTCGTTGCAGCATGGCTTTATATGCCTCTTGTTTTGCTGCATGGGCATGTTCGCATTGTTCATCGAACCAGGGGTTTCTAGGTGGTGACGGTTTGAAACCCAGCACCTCTGAGGCAGCGTCTCTGACGACGCTCTGGCAATGCGCCCATTCCTGCTCTATTGTTTGTGCTGCTGTGGGCGGATTTTGAGAGGCAACGATTCTGGCAGTCTCTTGCGATTGTAGCTTTCCGACGTCAAACTTACGTAGTCCTACTCGACTCCTAAGCATTTTGATATCCTCATTCGTACCTTGGCTATAACAAGGTAGTGGTCCGAGTCGATGTTGGCCCCTCGGAAGGTTCTTCTTCTCATATGGGTATCTATGGGTATCTTTTATTAAATGACGAACAAATTTAACAAATTCCAAGGAAGTCACCACAGGTCACTGTGCGTAAAAAGAGCATTGACTTCATAAATTATAAACATATTGTGTGAAGTACATACAGATACGCCATTGGCAACACTTCCTAGACATTTGCCCCAAACAAGTGTTCAGCGAGCTTTGAGAACTGAGTACACCACTCCGCTTGGCATGGATGTGTGCGTTTTGGCTCTCTGTATTTCAAGTTTACTTATTTTGCATATAAAAACACAAACAAAAAACGTTTGAAAAAAGTGCCAACAAACCAAAACTTATGCGAATGTGTAATTATCAAGTCCTATATGGTAGCATACTAGGAGATATAGTACATGTCGTATCTGTGTACAGGAGCTCGTGTATGTATGTATCTACAATGCCCTTGGGTCATCTATGAGTTTGACATTGAAATCGAACACAAAAACAAAAACTAAAAACAACAGAGAACAAAAAAATCATTGTTATATGCCTCCCCTACTGTATCGACAACTTCACAGGTTGCATGTGTCAAATCGGTTGTAGGAGGGGCGGGCAAGCAAGCGAGGCAATTCCTTTTCGATTTTTTTTTATTATGGTATTGAATTTGATTTAAAAATAAATCGAACAAACGTACTCTCTCCCGTCGATTTTACTTTATTCAACTAATAATGAAAATGATTAATCCAAGTACCTAGTTAAATAGAATTATATATGTATGCTCTAGGAAACATGTTCATTTCGTACATACATATATCGTTGCATTGTGCTTTCATCTCGCAATGCATTGAACTCATCAAGTGAACGAGTATCTGTGTGAGTCAGTTTGCTTTACATGCTACGTTGTATTGAGTCGAGTTGTATAAATCATTATTTAAGTGTAATATCAATTCTTAAAATAGACTCTGAAAGTGTCAACATCTGTACATATTTAATATGTATCTGTAGGTGACATGATGTGAGCAAGAGATAAGGAAGGTACGACTGCAGTGTGAACGAATTGTGTAGGGAAATACTCGTATTTTCGGATTTTATTGGTCATCGTCATCATTATGACAGCGATCTCGCAAATGTTTGCGATTGAAATACAAATAACGAAACGACAGCATTCATGCTGCTTTTAATGAGGGAGGTAAACAGTGGAACGTATTTGGGTTGGCGATCCGCTGACAGCTGACCTATAGATACAACATTTTGTTTTTTTGTTTCTTTTAAAACGAGTCTAGACCATAAACAAGTTTGAAAGATGAAATATTTTGCTTTAATGTTGATTTTATGGATCAAGAGGGCTGAATAGATACAGTTGATCTCCGGATGTGAATTAATAAAAAATCTGCTACAATAGCCATAAAAAAATATTAATATTAATCGCCATCTCTGTCCGTAGTGACGTAGCCAAACATCCACCTCGGAATTTAATTTCATATGGCTTAAATTCATATTCCGTAAGCACTTCGTTCACTACTGTTTTCTTTATAGAAGCCCCAATCTAGACAGGAATGCAACATTTGATGCATTCGACGCACTGTCTGATTCCATCCAAAGAATTGTTTCCCTGTTCCCTCGCACTGAAATCGTTTTAGCGGGCGATTTCAATGTACACAATTCTCAGTGGCTTCGACATTCTGGACAGACAACACCCGAAGGAAGGTATGTACATATGTTGAATTTTTTGCTGAGTTAAATCAATTAACTCAACTTATGAATGAGCCATCATGTATCCCCGGTGTTGCTGGTCATACCGCCAACACACTGGACTTGTTTCTTACCTCTCAGCCTGACAAATACACGATCGATGTATTGTCGCCCCTAGGCTCGTCTGACTACTGCGTGATATCAGCAATATTCTCGAACTCCCACCATCCAGTTAAAGAAAAAGCTCCTAAGAAAACAATATGGCTATACGAGAAAGCCAACTGGTGTGGCCTTAACAACTTCTTTCGGATCTTTAACTGGTCGTTGTGCTTCCTCGACAAAGACCTGGACGCCGCAACTGATATTATCGCAAACATTATCCGAATCGGCATGGCAAATTTTATTCCCAGCAAGATTAAAAGCACCAGGCCTAAGGATAATACGTGGTTTGACTTGAGCTGCAAAGAGGCTATTAGACTCAGGGAGCTAAGTTTTCGGGCCTACAAGGCAAACAGTTCTGAGGAAAACCGAAAAAAGTACATACGAGCCAGAAATGACTGCAACACCCACATTCAACGGGTTAAATTCCAATCCGACCAAAAATTAAGGCGTAAAATCCTTTAATGTCCCAAAGGTAGCAAAAGTTTGTGGTCGTTTGTAAAAAACGTAAAAAACCCAACTAAGTCGTCTATACCGACGCTCATCCACAATGACATTCCAGCTGTCACCCCCTTAGACAAAGCTAACCTACTTGCTGCCCATTTCGCAAGCAGTTCTTAGCTGCCAGCTTGTACTTTGTCTCAGCCTGTACTAGAGTGCGTCAATTCCACCATGCGACTAATCCACTTTCGCACTCGTACAGTCCCAAGGGTTCTTAAGGACCTCAACATACACAAATCCGCTGGTCCGGATTGTTAGCAGATCAGATTGGTCTCATCTTATGCGATGTTATTGTTCAAAATACTGCTTGGGGTAGCAGCAAATGCAATCTAAGAGGGGACCAGCTATTAGAATTCACTCTTTCGTCTGACCTTACCATCAACAATACTAACTCTCAGCTAACGTTTGTCATGGCGAGGCGACAGGAGGCGATTGACCTAACCCTACCTAACAAATACATACATATGTATGTGAAAGCCATCACTAACTGTATATTCTTACCAGATGCTACGCTATCAGATCACAGATACAAATGTTCATATATCGAATTCCAATTCCGTTATCGGATCTCCCCTCGCAACCCAAGCAGAATCCGAAGGAAAACCGACTGGAAACGGTTTAAAGGGGAGCTTGAGAAACACACTCAAGACCTACCTAAGCTTAGAATGAGACATGATGTTGTTCCCAACCTGAGTAGTGTCATCACTAATTATTTGAACTTCCACGTCCTGTCAGCAAACACCCCTACATGAAATTGGATCCCGGGTGGAATCCCGAGTCTTCGCAGGGAAGCCAGAAATCTCCTGAATAAATCGTTCAAATCGTATTCGGAAGATTACTGGATAATACCTTTACTAGTAATCTGATAGTACCTTTACTAAGTCAAAAGCGGAAACTCTCAGATCCCATGAAATTAGATCTCTGATGAACTCGCTAGAATGGACTCAGAGGAGAGTTTCTCAGGACCTGAACCCGCCTTAGGTATACCTGCTTCCACGGTCAATACCTACATCAACGATTGGGTCTTCAATTCACACAATCGTAGATGGAGGGAATTTCGAGTATGCAGGATGACTAAGCGCGATATCTGAGATCCGCAACATTCGCCTTATCCTTAAGGAGAATTGATTGCAAATGACTTGCGGGCGTCTTTACGGGCTATTACACTTTTGCTAAGCATTTCTACATACGTGCTTGGCATCAGTGAGACATCTACCTGTGACATGTTGCCAGGAGGATGACACACCAGAACACTTTTTTGGCGCACCCTTGGGGCCGACGTGGTGTGTGCCGAATCTCTTAGCTCTACATTCTCCGAAAAACGGGGGAATACTCTAGTTCTCTAAAACTAGGTGTCTGTCTGGCAGAACAAGGAACCAGTATTTGCGTCTGAGTCCTCCAACAGATAGCAGTAGCCAACAACCAAAAAAAAAAGCCGGTCAGACGAGGATTTTCTCCGCTTTCTTAATAAAGTTGGGAATGTCTCTTCTAGGAGCTGTGATGAACCCTCAGGAGTCATAATTACACTGAAGAGGATACGCTTCTTAAGATGTAAAAGAGCAGTACACTCACATATGTACATATCATGTGCTCTGCAGTTTCCTCGTCCTTAAGACAGAGTCGACACTCAGTTTCAGACGAGAGGTTAATTTTGTTGAGATGATATTTTCAGACCGCAGGGTCCCGTCAGGTAGCTAACTAGTCTTCTGAAATTGACGCTATTTAGTTTAAGGATATTAATAGAGTGTTTGTTCAGGGGCCGCACAAATCTTTTCGATAGGCGCAGTCCTTGAACGCTGTTCCAGAAGAAGAGGTGTTGCGATTTTCCCCACTTGTCTAGGAAAAAGTTAATGTTAGACTTGGGAATGCCGCAGAAAGGTTCGGTGCCCATGTACCTTTCGCTGGAACCTTTCCCAGCGAGTTGATCGGCGATTTCATTGCCCTTAATACCCTTGTGCTCTAGCACCCACCAGAGTTTGACCTTATTTCTTTCGGCTAGGTCCTGTAGGCTACCATGGCATTCCTTAACGGACCTTAAGTTCTTTGGGAATCAATTCAGCCATGGTAGTATTTTTAACCACTAATTTAACTCTATATTAAGGTTCTCTTTAAATCAGAGACCGATGCGCCTTACTTACTTCGGGAGAGACGTACTGACTGTGATGAATGCGAATGGATGAACTGATGCATTATCACGATGCAGAAGCATTTTTTCTTCGTCAAATGGAACCGTTTTTCCAGCATCGAATCGGTCTAATAAATCAGCATAGTACTGTCCTCCGGCTCTGGTCCTTCATGGACTGTAACGCCAACATACATACATACATAGTACTGTCCTAGTATTCGGTGGGCTTTGCTCTGAAGAGGTCGTCTGAATGTATACCACTGACAGAGTCCGTTCCAGACACCAAAAGCGTTGATGTTGTCGGACAACGCTTTCTCGATCCTGGCATGAAACTGTTCTGCTGAACTTGAGGCGCTCGGGCTCACAAAGAACGACCTCTGGTTCATAGAGGAGTCACCGTTCCACGGAATTACGAGCCATGACTAAGATATGCTCTTAGTCTTAATTTTTAGGTATAGATATCAGCTCCAACACTGACATCCATATTCTAGCCATCTGTCTGCCATTTCGCGTTTAGCGAACATGAAGTCCAACTCAGCATTGCATTTTAAGGGTAAGATTGTAAGGTAAATTGGAGTAAAATATGTATATAGCTACCATTTGGTACTATTGTGATACTCTGATAGTGCTCCGTCCTGTCGGCATACTTATGCTGCTTGTACTGTCATTGAAACCTCTCCAGACCATCATGCATCTCAATCATCGGTTAGTGTAATGGTCGATACTCCTACAAGACAGAGCAGTAAAAAGTAAAAACGGATGTCGCTATGACATGCCTTACTTTAAATAGATCCGGTATCTGTGAACCTCTCGACAGTAGTGCTTATATCTTAGTCTAAGTGCATACTCTTCAATCAATCGATGGAGCAGGCTATGCTGATTAATGGTATAAACATCTAGACCGTTTGCTCTCTTATCATGCTATCGCCTAGGAACATTGATTATTGTACACTTTCAAGGTCATTCCCGATACCGGATACCCCACTGTAGCTTGTACAGCATTCACGTCACACTACTGTAACATCGGCATTTATGTCGAGCTCTGAGGTGAGCTTAGGTTAATAAAAGTAAGACAATTTGTTGAATCGAGGGTATGTCGCTGTACACTGTACAGCTCATACACAGCTGGGTTCACTAGGTTCACAATTCATTCCCGCTGGGTTCGCTGGCCCAAATGCCGATCTTGCTCGTGTTTCTTTGAAGTGTTCGCTAATTTTTTATCAAGAATTTCATTATAAAAATCAAGAAATTGTACTTATAAATATGTTCACAAACGGTTGCAGGCATTCACACTCCACGACGAAAAGTGTTCTGAGAAAGGAATTTGATCAGATGACTCAATTCGATTTTTACTTCTTCCTCTTCTTAACGGGCCCTACAGTTCAGGGTAAACCTGGGCCTCAACCAACATGCCCCTCCAACTAGCCCTGCCTTAATCCTTTTTTGACATCAAAACTATCGGTAAGGTGTTCACCGATTCGGATGGAGCAGCGAGCATTCTACAAAGTCATCGTGCATAGTCTGACGAATTTAGCAAGTATGTCAAAGGTAGACATAGCATTCTATAGCTCGTCTCTAATTGCGCTGTCGTATGAGGCTTTGAGGTCGACAAATAGCTGGTGAGTGTCGACTTGAAATTCGTTGGTTTTTTCCAGGATCTGCCTTAGTGTGAAGATTTGTTCGATGGTGGACTTCCCTGGCCTGAATCCGCACGGAAAAGAACGGAAGAGAAGATTTTGTAGGCGACGTTAAGAAGACTTATTCCTCTGTAGTTGGCGCAGTTAGAGGGGTCTCCTTTCTTGTGGATCGGGTATACGTTGCTGAGACTCCATTCCTCGGGCATGCGTTCCTCTGACCATATCTTACAGATAAGCTGGTGCATGCTCCTAACCAGGTCATCCCCAGCTGCTTTGAAAAGCTCAGCAGACAGTCCGTCTGCGCTAGCAGATTTATTCGACTTGAGTTTCAATATGGCAATCTTAACTTCGTCGAGATCAGGGGGACGGAATTCTCTGCGGTCTTTGTCGATTAGAAATGGATCATTTTGCCTGACAGCAGAACGACTAACATCGCCGTTATACAGTCTGCAGAAGTGGTTTTTCCATATTCTCAGCATCGACTGCGATTCTACTTCTAGGTGTCCGTTCTCATCCCTGCAGGCTTCCGTTCTGGCTTTATAACCTTGGCATGTTCGCTTTATCTGTTGATAAAACTTTCGAATGTCACGCCTGCAGTAACACCTCTCCAAATCCTCAATCGCGCGCTTCTCGTGCTCTTTCTTCTTTCTTCTGAGAAGCTTATGCTCCTCCCTTCTTTTTAACTCGTAGAGCTAACGAGCTGCTCTTGTTCTTTTATGCAGCGAGGCTTTATATGCATCCTGCATTGCTGTGTGAATCCTCCTGACTTGAAGCCCAAAACTTCGTATGCAGAGCTTTTCAGGGATTGTTTGCAAAGTTCCACTGCTGTTCTATTGATAGTGTGGAGGATTGAGGTGTATTGGAGAGCTTAAGGGAGACGCGATCGGATAAGGGAGGTAGATCGGACGATAGTAGCTTTCCGACGTCATAACTTTGTATTCTTACTCAACTCCGCTGCGTTCGTGATATCCGTAAGCGCATCTTGGCTTCTACAAGACAGTGGTCCGAGTCGATGTTAGCCCCTCGGAAAGTTCGAACATCAAGAATAGTGGAGGAGTGTCCGACGTCGATCGCGATGTGATCAATCTGGTTGGTAGTCGATTGATCAAAAGACCACCATGTGCCTTTGTGTATATCGAGGTGTGGGAAGCGCGTACTGGCTAGAAGGAGATCTCAGATTTCAGATCAATCAGCCTGTGTCCGTTATCGGAGGTGATGTCGTGTAGGCTATGTTTGCCGATGACTCGTTCAAAGATGCTTTCCTTGCCCATCTTAGCATTGAAGTCTCCTAGTACAATTTTGATGTCATAGCTGGGACATTGGGCATACGTTCTGCCTAGGAGATCTTAGAACTCATCTTTGGCGGAGTCATCCTTGTCTTCCGTGGGGGCGTGGACGCAGATCAAGCCGATGTTGAAAGATTTAGCCTTGATGTGGATTGTTATGAGGCGTCCGCTCATGACGAAAGCTTAGGACTTTTTGCCTTAGTCCACCTCGAACAACAAATCCACATCCAAACAATCGTTGTATTCTCTCCCAATAGCAGTCGCGGTAGTAAATATAGCAGTTTTTCGTCCGCTTTATACCCGGTCCATTCCATGGCATTTCCCGGATGGCGGTTATGTCCGCTTTATAGCGGTCTAGGGCGTCCGCAAGTTGTTCGGCTGCACGTGGCCTGTTTAGGGACCTAATATTCCACGCACAAAGCCGAAGATCATTGTCCTTTTATAGTTTTTTGCAAGGGTCGACAACATTAATCCGGTCCGTTATGTCCGAGGCTTGTGGTTGTTTCGTAGTTTGTGGTTTTTTTACGGTTACGGCTTACTAGGCCGTAGCCCAACCGACTAATCCTGTTTTTAGGCGCAGGAGGCTCGCCATTCGCCCTTCCCCGTCTGCAGTTTCCATAGGAAATCTCCAGGTGGCACCACGAGGAGGTGGGGATGGGACTTACTAACAGTGCCGCAAGATTTTCGGCTGCGGTGGCTCTTCTAGGTTTTTAGCAGGCCACCATCCGTTGGATAGATGCTATCCCTACGAGTCCTTTGTTAGTCCTTTGCCATCGATTTTTACAGTTTGCTTAAATAACTCCTCCATTTTATATGGGGTATGAATTTGAATTGAAGAATTGCGACGCCCTTCGTCTTTGTTCTTTGGTGGCGTTACAGCCCATGAAGGACCAAAGCCAAGCTTCTCTTCAAAACCCTAAATTATATAAATCCTGACACACATTGTTTTGAGCAGAGCGGGCAGTGAAGAGGTTCGGGTAATAAAAACTCTACCGTAAAGAGGATTAAATTCCGACAGGAAATGCTCAAGAGGTTCTTTTGAAAATCTGATTCCATCTACACATATGTAGATAGTATTGATTTTAATTGAACACTCAATGGCGTATCACATTTGCCTCCAGTGTTTTTCGTTTCCGTAGTACATCAACAATTTTGACGCCAACGCGTCTCATAGAAAACAGAAAAACAAGTAATCTCACAAAAATAAAAAGCAGAAAAAAAAAAAAATAGAAAGATATGTCATCTATCAGTCCCTATCAAGCCCAATACATATGCTCCCATACTATGACAATATCAATCACGACACCTAAACAATTCGCCCAGCAATCAACAGTAAAAAGGCATTTATTACACAACTTTGAGAAAATGTCTAACGAAAACGTTATTAGCTTAAGTAATAGGCCTGTTAGGCATACAAACCAACACTTTCAACTCGAGTTCAATCAATAAGCGAACGAGCGTGCCACTGAGGAGCGATAAGATGAGCTCTGTATACTCCTCATAGGAATTGTAGACGTGCTAGCGCTACTGAAACGAAATCAGAACGAGAATGACAAAAAAACAAGGCGAATGCCTTGCACTGTGCATCGAAATTGATCTTGAAACAGTGACGACGCGCTGCCATATCTTTGCTTGCATCTTATGAATGCTTAGTATCTGCGATAATTGACGTTAAAATCAAACGAGCAGTAATATCGAGGTACTACTAACTTAACACTTATTACAGCAGTCGGTTGTTCTTCTATCTTTCGCGAATTGCCTCTACATACAATATTCTTTGTTCGCAGTCTGCTGTTTTGTTTATTTAAATCGTTGATTGTGGGCTCGTTAGCGATAATCACTAAGTGTGATATAATACAAACTTGCACTCTTATGTGGTATGTATGTATGTATATCAATCGGTCATAGATAGGGTCTCAGAACTAGGAGACAAGTGGTGTAAGGGGAAAGAAACCGAACAAAAGGGAGTATAAGGCAGGAAGTTTGATAAGAGTGCATAGAACTTTAAACGGTCGATCTTGCCTGGAGAAATTTATTGAAATTCTATTATGGCATAGCCTAAGCTATAAGCAACACAATACAGACATAATGTAGATTTACTTGAGTCGTGCGTTTTTTTCTTTTTGTAATCTAAAATTATTTTCAGTAATTTGTGTAATTCGTGATGGGGGCGCGTGACTAACGAATTGCTTTTTAGGGCAACCACATAATATTGGGAGAGTAAGTAGGTTTCATAGCAAAGGACTAACAAAGACCTCGTAGGGGTAGCATCTATCCGACGGATGCTGGCCTGGTAAAAAGCGAGAAGAGCCACCGCAGTCGAACATCTTGCGGCACTGTTAGTAAGTCCCATCCCCATCTCCTCGTGGGGCCACCTGGAGATTTCCTATGGAAATTACAGACGGGGAAGGACGAATGGCGAGCCTCCTGCGCCAAAAAACCGGATTAGTCGGTTGGGCTACGGCCTAGTAAGCCGTAACCGTAAAAAAAACTCAAACTCCGAAACAACCACAAGCCTCGGATATAACGGACCGGATTAATGTTGACGACCCTTGCAAAAAACGATAAAAGGACAATGATCTTTGTCAATGTCTTTCCTGCCATCCAGGAAATGCGATGGAATGGACCGGGTATAATGCGGAGAGAGGACAACGTTTGCTCGGATGCAGATTTGTTCGAGGTGGATTAAGGCCAAAAGTCCTAAACTTACGGCATGTGAGTGAACGCCTCATAACGATCCGTATCAAGGCTAAATTTTTTAAATCAGCCTGATCTGCGTCCACGCCCCCACGGAAGACAAGGATGACTCCGCCAAAAATAAGTTCTACGATCTCCCAGACAGAATGTATGCCCAATGTCCCAGCTATGACATCAACATTGTACTAGGAGACTTCAATGCTAAGCTGGGTAGGGAAAGCATCTTTGAACGAGTCATCGGCAAACGTAGCCTACACGACACCACCTCCGATAACGGACACAGGCTGATTGATCTTTCTTCGGGGCGAAATCTCCTTCTAGCCAGTACGCGCTTCCCGCACCTCGATATACACAAAGGCACCTGGCGGTCTTTTGATCAATCGACTACTAACCAGATTGATCACATCGCGATCGACGTCAGACACTCCTCTACTATTGATGTTCGAACTTTCCGAGGGGCTAACATCGACTCGGACCACTATCTTGTAGTAGCCAAGATGCGCTTACGGATATCACGAACGCAGCGGAGTAGAGTAAGAATACAAAGTTATGACGTCGGAAAGCTACTATCGCCAGAAACCGCTCGTGCTTTTACCGATCGCGTCTCCCTTAAGCTCTCCAATACACTTCAATCCTCCACGCTGTCATTAGAACAGCAGTGGAGCCTTTGCAAACAAGCCCTGGAAAGCTCTACATCCGAAGTTTTGGGTTTCAAGGCTCCACCACGAAGAAGCACCTGGTTCGATGACGAGTGCAGGAGGATTCACACGAAGCAGGATGCATATAAGGTCTCGCTGCATAAAAGAACAAGAGCAGCTCGTGAGCTCTACAAGTTAAAAAGAAGGGAGGAGCATAAGCTTCTCAAAAGAAAGAGCGCGAGAAGCGCGCGATTGAGGATTTGAAGAGGTGTTACTGCAGACGTGACGTTTGAAAGTTTTATCAACAGATAAAGCGAATATGCCAAGGTTGTATAGCCAGAACAGAAGCCTGCAGGGATGAGAACGGACACCTAGTAGTACAATCGCAGTCGATGCTGAGAAAATGGAAAACCATTTCTGTAGACTGTATAAAGGCGATGTTAGTCAATATACCGCTGCCAGGCAGAATGATCCATTTCTATTCGACGGAGACCGCAGAGAATTCTGTCCCCCTGACCTCGACGAAGTTAACATTGCCATATCGAAGCTCAAGTCGGATAAAGCTGCTGGCGCAGACGGACTGCCTACTGTGCTCTTCAAGGCAGCTGGGGATTAACTGGTTAGGAGCATGCACCAACTCATCTGTATGATATGGTCAGAGGAAAGCATGCCTCAAGAATGGAGTCTCAGCATCGTATGCCCGACCCGCAAGAAAGGAGACCCTTCTGATTACGCCAAGTATAGAGGAATAAGTCTCCTTAACATCGCCTACAAAATCTTCTCTGCCGTTTTGTGTGAACGCCTGAAGCCTTTTGTAAATAAGCTGATAGGTCCTTATCAGTGCGGATTCAGGCCAGGGAAGTCCACCATCGACTAAATCTTCACACTACGGCAGATCCTGGAAAAGACCAATGAATTTCAAGTCGACACTCACCACCTATTTGTCGACTTCAAAGCCGCATACGACAGCGTAATTAGAGCATAGTGTGTTGGCCTCTGACGCCGATGACACGAATCCCGACACAGCCCTGTCATCGAATCCCGACACAGCCCTGTCATCGAACTTGTTTTCACGGTGTTTCTCCTCAGCGGATTTCTGACAAAACCCCCTGTAGTAAAATTATTGAAAAGCTTCTCGAAATTCGCCGTTCGGAACCGGCAATAAACTGTAGGTCCCTTTCATCCATGGGAAAATGAAATCACACACAACATGGGTGATAGAGAGACGCTCGGCTCAGGTCCCCCATGGACTGTAACGCCAACATATGTACATACATACATATACAACGCTATGTCTACCTTTGCCATACCTGCTAAACTCATCAGGTATGGTATCCTGCATAGCAGGATGACTATGAAGAATGCTCGCTGCTCCAACCGAATCGGTGAACACCTTACCGATAGTTTTGATGTCAAAAAAGGATTTAGGCAGGGCGATGCGCTGTCGTATGATTTCTTCAACATCGTATTAGAAACGATTGTGCAAAAATCACTGGCCAATACAAGAGGCACAATCTATTTCAAATCCTCGCAACTCCTTGCATACGCCGACGATATTGACATAATAGGTAGACCACAGCGAGATGTCAATGAGGCGTTTGAGAGTATTGAGTTCGAGGCAGCGAAAATTGGTTTGGCGGTAAACGAGGGCAAAACTAAATATATGCTGTCATCAAAAAAGGACGCTCACCACCGACGTCTTGGGCAGAACGTTTGTATTGGCAGATATAGGTTCGAGGTAGTTAAGGTCTACCTTGGCTCCGCAGTAACCTGGAACAACAACATCAGTTCCGAAATCAAACGCAGAATCACTCTTGTCAATCGCTGTTTCTTTGGGGTCAGGAGGCAACTGAGTAATAGAGCCCTCTCCCGAACGACAAAGTTGAGTCTATATAAGACCCTTATCATCCCGGTCCTGTTGTACGGCGCAGAAGCATGGACACTATCAAAAGCGGATGAGGAGGCCCTTGGTCGGTTCGAGAGAAAGATTTTGCGCGTGATTTTCGGGCCTATAAACGCAGACGGGGGATGGAGGAGTAGATTCAACCACGAACTTTACGGGCTGTACAGCGACATGAGCCTAGTCAGGCGTGTACGGATTCAACGCCTAATATGGCTGGCCATGTAAAGCGAATGGACACCACAGCTCCAGCCCGGAGAGTCTTTGAATCCAACCCCGAGGGACGAAGAAGCAGAGGACGGCCGCACTTACGTTGGCGCACACAAGTGGAAGGGGACCTCAGCCAACTGGGTGTGCGGCAGTGGAAAAGGCTAGCAAAAGATCGTGCTAGTTGGAGGGGCATGTTGGTTGAGGCCCATGTTCACCCCAAACTGTAGCGTCCTGTAACACTGTATGATAGAACCGTCTGAGCGCATCAGTCAGAGATCGCTATTCGTCCTGGCAGAGCACTTTCGGTGTACTCACGTCTTATCTGGTTGGATCACTTAGACCAAGATAGGTCCCTTGTGCTACCACTCGAGCTGGCTTGGTCAGCATTACTCCTGGAACCATTTTTTGCTTTTGAATAAAATTCGATAGTTTGTTGATGTCCGCTTCGGATAGATCCACTAGTTCATCAAAGAAGTATTCTCCCAAAAATCTACTTCTTAAGGAGGCTGGGGTAGGACAATGGCATAGCACACGGGATGGGAATTCTTCCCCTTCGTCATCATGACACCTACTGCAATAATTATTATATGGCAGTTCTAATCTAGCGGCATGTTTCGCTAAAGCGCAGTGTCCTGTTAGGACTCCAATTAGGCTGCTTATATATTGCCCGCTTATTTTTAGCAGGCTGATGCTTCCACGTTGACCGTACCTGAGCCAGGTTTGTCTCGGGTAGTTGCATGTACATATCAAGGACACGCCATCTCTCATTGGCCTGTAGCATTGCGTTTTTTGAGAATTTATATTTTAGCCTTTTCATTGGTTGATGGATATCCATTTAACAGTCAGATTTCCAGTGTGGTTCCCATTCTGGCTAGTTTGTCAGATTGACAGCTACTTGGTATATCACTATGCCCGTCGGGTCGCTGCACACATTGGTTCACTACCTGGCGGGTGCCAGTATAGCTATCCAGGGGAGGCCACGCGGAGGCTGTGTGTCAACTTGGATTGAGCAGGGACAGAAATCGAAGCTGGCGTTTGCCAAGTTAAACGCGATCAACTTTCTTGCTCTGTTTGCTCGCTCCCTTCTCCCCGCAGCAAACGGACTTATTTAAACAACAGGATGAAGCGCATTGCTTAGGTGTGCTTTTGAAGGCCAAAGGTGGTTGTCAGCATAGCTTGTAAGTCATAAGCTTCCACAGAAATTCCGTGGCATAGAAATTAAAGACAAAAAGGGACTTACCACAATCGACATTCCTAACTTTATCAAACTTGTGCAATGTTTTGAATCTTCCGTTAAAAGCAGAATTCATGAAAAAACACCGCGATTCCACCATCGCTAACACTAACATTTAAACACAACGTTTGCACTTTCCTTTCAACAGAAACTTCACGTTTTTAACCACATGCGGAAACTACACACTTTTCACACATTTTTTGATAACATTTATCGACCAAAAACGATATTTTCCACGAAGAAATAATTTTAAACTCCGCGAATAAAAAGATAAACTTACACTTTCGGCAGCCATTCACTTTGTAACGGATGCATAGAGAGAAATGTCGTGTTTCGCGAGAACGCTATGCTGTGATTGGTCGGCTTGGCACAGCGCTTACTTGAAAAAAGTCCGTTGAATGCATTTGTGATTTGAATTTTGAATTTGAATTGAGGTGGTTGGATTTCGTCAAAAAAGATGGAATTGTTTGGATTAATATTTGAAAACTGTGGGAATTTGTGCAGATAAAATTGTTTTATCTGAGATTGTGAGATTATTTACAAGGATCGTAAGCTGGATTGTAAATTCTCGAGATGGGAATCACGTTTTTCTTAAATGTTTGTAGATTTTTGTAAATAATTACAATTTATTGGTACACATGCATGCTTTCGACGACCTAAATAAGTCTTCCAAATACCAGCGTTAAATCTCAGAACCTAGGCAGCAAATGTTGATCACTAAATGGGAAATTACTTGACCAAGAAGTAGCTCAGTAACTGAATTGTTTCATGAAATTAAAGAATCGCAACGACATCCAGCGTTTACAGAACTCGGGAGACGTTTCGAAGATCTTCACCTGAAGGCCGAAACTGAGCTGTCTTGGGACGACCTGACGATCAAGCTAAGGACAAGTGCGGGGGAAATGTTAGACCGCCAAAAACACCACCAGGGGCAAAGGATTAGAAACACAACCTGGAACCAGATTGAGACCAGGAGAAAACTCAATGGGCAACTACACCTAGCCCGCACACGAGAGAAAAGAAAACAGGCATAGGAAGCGTATTACACATCTGAAAAATCGGTTAAACAGATGGCGCGAGAGGACAGAAGAAACTTCTACCGGAACATTGCCAACGAAGCGGAAGTGACTGCGCATGTGGCAACTTGAGAGGCATCTACTTATCTATAAATCAATATCCGCGTTACCTCTGATAAAAATGGGACCCCCTTGCTTTTAAAACAACAATCATTGAACGGATGGAAGAAATTCTTCTCTGAATCCCCTCCGGTCGAAGAGGAATACATCCCGTTTACCACAGGAGGTAAGTCCCCACAACCCATCCAACACTTCCCGAGATTGAGCTTAAAATTCGTAAACTTAAGAGCCGTAGGGCCCCCGGCCCGCATAACCTGCCGGTGGAGCTGTTCAAGGTTACAGTAGCCGATCATCCGTGCAGCATGGACTGAACGCCGAATCACTGAAAGTTAGAATGAAGTTGTTACTGTCACTGTCCCCAAAAAAGGAAACTTGAACGAGTGCAAAAACTAGAAGGGCGTCTCACTCCTGAATGCTATCCAGAAGCTACTCGCTTCACTGATATTGATCATATTTAGATCACATCAACACGATTCGGATGGTCATCGAACAATTGGTTGAATGGAACTCCTCCATCTTTCTGCTATTCGCTGACTTCGAGAGAACCTTTGATATGGTCCAATGAGAAGCCATCTGAAACGCCCTGTCAAGTATTGAAATACTGTCATCCATCATCGAGTTCATCTAGAAGCTCTGCCGAGAGGCCTCTTGTAAGGTGGTGCACTTTAAGGGCAAATATAGCACCTCCTTTACTGACACCAGAGTAGTAAAGCAAGGGTGTATATATGAGAAACCAATAGAGGATGTCAACAAATTCTGCTGCTTCGGCAGCACCTTGTGCAAGGATGGAAGCGCAGAAGCTGATGTCTTAGCTTATGCGAATATCTAAATCTTACTTTGGCCCAAAAATGCTGGACAGCCTTCTGCCTGCAAGACGCTCTTATAGTAGCCTAGAAATAAATTCTTTATTTTAATTAATATAGTGGCGACTTATAGGGTATCATTCGATCCAATCCAGATAGATTGTGTTTATTACAATTTATTTATTTATTTTACTAGCTACTGATAAACTTAATTTAATGTCGCTCACAAGAACTCGGCCTTTCGTAGACCACAACTTGACGAATTTTGTGTCGTGACTTGGGCCTGCACCTGTACAAAATTCAACTACCCCAGAAGCTGAAGGTAACGACGTGTTTTCGCTGAATGGGCTATGGATCAGTTGGAAACTGACCCTAGGCCCATTTCTGGATGAATGGGTACTTCAACAAACAAAATTGTCGATTTTGGGACGATATCAATCCACATGAGATCCAAGAACGTCCAATGCATTCCGAAAAAGTCATTGTTTGGTGTGGATTTTGAGCTGGCGGCGTCATCGGCCCATTTTTTTGTTTTAAGAACGGCGTTGGGCAAGCTATCACTGTCTTCTTTTGGTTAGTCTATGGACACCAACGACATGTGGTTTCCACAGGACGACGCTACGTGCCACACAGCTTAGGCCACGTTGGAAAATCTGTACGACCGATTCGAGGGCATGGTTATCTCAGGCTTAAGTGATGTGAACCGGCCACTGAGATTGCGATTTGACCCCGTTCAACTTTTTCTTGTGGGATGTTCGGAAGTCGCAGGTCTATGCGAATAAGCCACAAACCACAGCGGCCCTTAAAGCCAACATAACCCATGCCATCAAATTCAGCCTGATTTATGCGCCAGAGTCATGAAAAATTTGACATTTCGAATGCACGCCGCCCAGAAAAGCCACAGCGGACGATATTATATTCCGTACATAATGCCGTCGATATGCCTTTCAAAGACACTTTGTTTTACTTAAATTTAAAGATAGGAAGCGCTTAATGAAACGTCCTGTATATGGCTATGATAAGACCGAAAGCCTCATATGCATCCGTTGTCTGCTGGAACAGGCTAACACGCAAACAGATCGTAGCCTCTTTCACAAAATTCCAAACAATAGTTTGTCTCAGCTGTACGGAGGCTTTCCCCAGCACGCCGGCCACTGCTCTAGATGCTATGATTAACCTTCCACCGCGTGATAATTTATCAGACGGTACGCACTGAAAGATACAACTCGCATTGGAATGACAGTGTACTTGCGCGACAATGACACCTGCCGTCAGGACTGACTCTAGCTAGATACTTAATCTGGGAAGGACTATTTTCGCATTTTTACAGATGGCTCCAGGTCTGGGTGGGGGTCCGGTGCAAGGGTGATTTTTCGCTAGAAAAATATGCGACCTTTTTTTCAATCAGAGATATAAACAATCCTAATGGCTATGCACTATGTTATGAAGCACAGGTGAAAGGGAAAAAGCATAGCATCTACGGTTACAGCCAAGCTGCACTCAAACATGTGTCCAACGATTTAAACAGCTCCAAATTAGTGCATGAACTCAAAACCATTTTGAATAAAGTCGGTGGACTAAATTCACTAAGGCTTTTATGGGTTCTGGGTCACTCTGGGCTAAAATGGGCTCATAGGAGAGTTTCTCAGGACCTGAACTTGCTTTTGGTCAGCTGCCCCCTACTTCAACGATTGGGTCGTTAGTACACACAATCGTATATGGACGAAATATTGATGATGCAGGATGACTAAGCGCATATGCCCTGATGCCTGCAAGAAATCTGCAGCATTTTTCTTATCCTTCAGGAGAATTGACTGCAGAAGAATTACGGGCGTCATCACGAGCCATTACAGTTTTGCTAAGCATCTCTGCGTGTGCTGCATGTTGCGAGGAGCAGAACACTTTCTCTGCGACTGTCCCGCTTCGCTTGTGCACGGAGGCACACCCTTGGGTTCGACGTGGTGTGTGCCAAACCTCTTAGCTCTATATGACTCAAGCTCCTTTTAATTTTTCTCCGGAAAACGGGGAAAATACAGTAATGTAAGGTGTCTGTCTGCCAGTACAATGGACCAGTATTTGCGTCTGAGTGCCCCCATAGATAGCAGAAGCCTCCATAAAAAAATTAAAAAAAAAAACAGGATTGTGCTAAAATCCACGTCATGATCAGATAATGGTTTCAGCGTTTACCCATAGCATCCAGAGTAGAGCATTGTCCATTGCGTCTTTAAATCCACGCCTCTGGGATACTAAATTATGGCCTGAGCCTATTGATCTTGTGAAGTCTCTGCATACTGCTTAGCTACATGCTAGGCATTGATGTCAATTTACTTTTCCTCAATCAGAAGGTCACTAGTCTAATGAACACACTCAAGCGGTCTCAAAGTCGTTAACCTAATCAAGCAACATTTTAAACTACTCCATAGTTAATGAAAACACTAAATTACTAGACATTTTCTGTGAGATCGATCGACCATTTTAATTATCTGAGTATCTCCCGGGAAATACAAAAAGGTCGATATACCGAAACAGACGTAATCGTATACCGATACACTGGGCCGCCCGTACAACGCGTTGCAACGGTGTCGTGTGTGCGAATTGCGAACGTTTGTTAAATTGATTACGTAAACGTGGAGAGAAGGAGCGAAGCGAAGCGAATATCTCAATTTCAGAAACTAGCCGTTCGCCTGATTTTGTTTGCTGTTGCTTCCAAACTACTAGTATCTAAGGTGATTGAATTGTTATGACATTCATTTTGTTCGATACTGCCGGGTTTAATGGTTTTCACTTGTTTCTTAGGAATCGTTGTGTCTTTTCCAGCCATTGTGTAGAGTGTTTCGTGGTTGTTCCTCTCTTAAGCGAATTATGCGATAAGTTTAAGGTTAAAAGTGAAAGTTGCGTGGAGGTTTGTAAAGGAATGCGTAAGTGTGAAGCAATTTTAAGTATTTAAGTTATCATGTACACAAAAAATAATCGAATTGAATTTTAAGCTGAGGTGTACAGATAAAGACGATCTTCAAATAAAATAAACTTTTGCACATGAATCTTCGTGGAAATACGAAATGTAAAAAACGTTCGTAAATATTTATCTAAAGGTGTTGATTCATGCTTGGATCATCTGTTCCTGATTTTCATTCTTAAACTACGATTTTCTTTTTTTAATTCGAAATGTTTATAGTTTTCGTCGTCGGGTCTATTTATAATCTGGTCACATTGGAAGACCTCTTCAATTGGTGCCAGCCAATCTAATTTTGTTTGATAGTTCTCGGCACTAGGTATCTTTTTTGTTTAAAAAACGCTTGATAGCCTTGAAGTTTATAACTGATTTAAGTGAATATGATTTTGTAAGTAAAGGCATTGTCAAGCTGTTTCTGTTTATTATCACGCTTCAAATGATTCCGTAATATTACCATGCCTCTATTGCCCTCTTTAGTGAAATGGAAGAAGGCGCCATGCAGCTTGATAGTCATGAATATCTAAACAGTCGGCAACATTTTAGGAATTCCTTGTCTTCAATGTTTTTGGCCGATCAGGTGGAATCAGCATCACGAGCGAAGATCGAGAGAAAATTCGTCCACGCGAACAGTGTTAAGTCTGATATTAAGGTTTCGAGGGAATAAGTCTCGTTAACATTCCATACGAGATCCTGTTTTTTACATTTAAAAAATCATTTTTATTAATTTCAATCTTATAACTTATGTCTTACGCTAGACAAAATGACTTAAACTAGCTTACATACATACATACGATAACTACTATATACCTATCCTATGTCTTTCGACTACTTAATATTTAGCCATACACATGTACATATGTATGTATGTACATTCGTTATGCTTGTACTGCTCAGAATACGAGATCTTCTCTACCGTACTGTGTGAACGCTTGAAACCCTTTGTGCATAATTTGATAGGCTCTTGCCAGTGTTGTTTCAGGCCAGGTTAATCCACAATAGACCCAATATTCTGCAGCAAATCTTGAAGAAGACCCAAGAATACCAAATCGACACCCATCACCTTTTTATCGATTTCAAAGCCCTGTCATACGTGTGCATAGGGACGAGCTACATATAAGGAGCCATATCTAGTTTTGACATATTTAACTGCCAAACTCGTCAAATTATGCAAGATGACAATGGAGAATCCTCGCTGCTCCATTAAGGTCGGTAGCGAATTAACTGAGATCTTTGATGTTAAAAAAGGATTTAAACAACGATACGCGTTGTAATTTTTTCAACATCGTGCTTAAAAAAAATCCTACGAGATTCCCGAGGTACGACCTATTTCAAGTCTGCGTAACTGCTCGCGTACACGGATGACAATGCGTAATTGGACGAACACAGCGGAACATCAATGAAGGATTCGAAAGAATTGAAGCAGAAGCAGCTAAAATGGGTTTTTCCGTTAACGAGGGTAAAATGATAAAATGAAATATTTAGGTATATGCTGTCAACCAAGAAACGCACAACATCAATGTCTGGGCCAAAACCTCAAAATTGGCAGCTACAAATTGGAAGTGATCAAGGCTTCGTGTACCTTGACTCACTAGTGACCAGCGACAACAACACCAGCGCTAAGATCAAACGCAGAATTACTCTTGCCAACCGCTGCTTCTTTGGGCTCAAGGAGCAATTAAGATTTAGAGCCCTCTCTCGAAAGACTAAGGTTGCGCTGAACAAAACCTTAATCATTCCGGTCCTCCACTATGGCGCAGAGGCCTGGACTTCAAGCTGTAAAATGACCAAATCACTGCAGCGTTTTCCAGGCGGAACTGTTGGCAATAAAAGAGGCCTTGTCTTGGCTGAAGTGGAACGTGATATCCACCACGGATATCCGCATTCTCACGGATAGTCAAGCAGCCTTAAGGTCGTTGGAGTCCTTTGTGTACACATCAAAAACTAGTCTCGACTGTCGCCTATCTCTTAACGAGATGGCCGAACAGCTCAATATACAACTTATCTGGGTACCGGGACACAGCGACATTTCAGGAAATGAAAGAGCCGACACACTCGCCAAACATGGAACGACGCTACAATCGATCGTGGCTTGTGAGGGAATACCCTTTGCAACCATTAAACTTAATCTTACAAATCTCGCCAGGGCCGAGACGAACCGGAGATGGACTCAGGGACATACCTGCCTCAGCACCAGGCAAATCTGGCCCCGGCTCGACAGTCAACGGACTAGAAGTATTATCTCCCTAAAAAGAACTGACATCTACAAAGTCATCGGTGTCATCACTGGACACTGCCTTATTGGCAGTCACGCGCAAAAACTAAATATAATTCCGAATGATTTTTGCAGAAGCTGTCTAGACGAGGAGGAGGTCGAATACATTCATCACCTTCTCTGTCGAATACATTCATCACCTTCATCACCTTCTCTCCGGCATTCTGCACAATCAGGAAACGATATCTGGGATCTTACTTCCTTAACGATCTGACCGACGTTCAGCAAGTAGGGATATCTGATCTTCTTAATTTCTTAAAAAGCACAAAATGGTTCCACGAATAGGGGGCTAAACTCGCTCGTAGCTGCACAACGGGCCTCACTGGCCTATGTGTGTTCTTCTCATTTCTGAGAAGGCTACGGTCCTACCTACCTACCTCCCTATGATCCCGTTTATTAAATCAAGTGGAGGGGAAGATAAACGATGAGCTATACTAAGGATACTAACGGATCCAACGTCTAAAATAGCTAGGCCATGTACGTACATGCAGCCTACATAACACAGCTCCGGCCCTAAAAGTTTTCGAGTCCAACCCCGAGGAACGACGCAGCAGAGGGCTACCAGATCTAAGGTAGCGTACACAGGTGGTAGGGGCCTTAACCAACTGGCATTGCATCGCTGAAAACAGCTAATAAAATACCGTTTCAGCTGGAGAAACGGACTGTAGCGAAATCTAAGTAAGTATGCAAGTAAATCCTTCTCCAGCAGTAAACATCTGTTAAGCATTGACCCTGTCAACTCCATCTCCCATACAAGTTGTCAAATTCTCAAGATTTAATTTATTAAGATTATGCTATATTTCCGTTCCTCATTCATTTGCTCGATAAATAACAAAATTCAATTGAAACACAAAGATTCCATGCCCCTGAAAGTCTTATCTGAACACCAGCCGTCATCCAGATTACAAGCACAAGCACCTATCGCAAAATAAAACACAGCCAAATTCGTAATAATAAAAAATGAAGATAAAAAGCAAACAAACAAAACGAGTCCACAGTCAAAGTAAACGACACAAAAAACAAAAATGATTCTAAGTAGGTACCTATGTACATACATACATACTTCCCAGATTATCTAATACTCGTAAGCAATTATTTTGCTCGCCATCGTATGCATTCTCACTCTATAGCTATACGAAAATCGAACGAAACAAAATGCCCCATTGACCTTGATTTTTATGGTCAACAGTGGCATGCTATCGGTGTAGATACTTTGCAGCCGCAATTGTTCACCACCAATACCAAGGAGTCGACAATTTGACAATTGGATACGAACAATCGTACACGTGCCAGCAATTGATAGATACCAATGACTTGATCGATTGAAAATCTGTGATCAGCGACAAAGATCCATTTTAAGAACAATCCTTAGCTCATCATCATCGCATTTGTCATTTCTGGTCCGAGCCCATTTATAAGTTAATAAACAATTGTTTCTACATACATATGTATAAACAAATAAAAAAAGGCAACTACACAGCTTGCTGCCCACGATTCGGTCGATCGAAAACGAAAACACCATCAAACGCGTATTTTTAGATTCATCCGCGGAAAAAAAAGAACAACAATCAACACAAAACAACAATCGAAAACGCATACCATGGCATAGCTTAACGTGCGACAGAGCAGCGTAAATTTATCGGAGTATACATATGACCCATAAGCGCATCTGTAGTTGTGGCGTATGCCAGAATCTGGCGGTGTTGGTGCATTTATTTGTTGTCTCTTCGCGAAGAATAATATGTATAAAAAACAATTTAAGTATCTCGACAGTGTATCAACTACAGAAGGACAAGAATCGAGCGCCCCCTTCGGCCTTTGCCTCCAATCGCCCACAGGTGGTGGCTTATAAACAATTTACCATATTCTGGCAATAAAATTAAATAATACCCATTCCCCAGAGAACCTGAATTGAGTTTTGCTTTTTATTATTATTTTTCTGTTTTTATTTTTTTTGGTTTTTGCTCGCATTGGCACTGATCACGATTATATCACAGGCGCGGCTCTACCAGATGCTTCACATTTAGCTGGAGTCTTTGTAAACAACTAGCTCTTATTTATTTTATGTTTCTTTTCACTCTTTTTCTCATTTTGAGTTTTTTGTTTTTTTTTTTAACTTTGCCATTAGCAAGTCTTGTTAGAATGAAGGCATAAACATAAACACGAAAGCGAAGTGAACGGAACGAATGTACTTCCGTAGAGAACAAGCTCATTACATGCATTGATGAATTTTTCTTATGTCAGTGCACTAAGTGGTCTCGGAAAATGATTTAATAACAAAGCTCTTGTTGGGGTTTATTATTGATTTCAGCCTTTGATCTGGTGACGATAAGGCATTTACCCGTGCGCGAAGTGTACGACGAACGTGTGGCAATTCGTCTTCTTCTTATCGGGCGCTACAGTTCGGGGTGAACCTAGGCCACCACCAACAGTCCCCGCCAACTAGCACGATCTTATGCTAGCCTTTTCCATTGCCGTACAACCAGTTGGCTGAGGTCCCCTTCCGCCTGTGTGCGCCATCTTAGGTGCGGTCGTCCTCTTTTTCTGCGTCCTTCGGGGTTGGAATCAAATACTCTCCGGGCTGGAACTGCGGCGTCCATTCACTCTACATGGTCTAAACATCTTAGGGGTTGAACATGAAGACACCTGACTAGACTTATATCGCTGTACAACCGGTAAAGTTCGTGGTTGAATCTTTTCCTCCTCCGCCGTCTGCGTTTATAAGACCCGAAAATCACACGCCAAGGACTTCCTGATCCGCTTTCGATAGTGTCCATTCTTCTGCGCCGTACAACAGGACCGGGATGATAAGGGTCTTGTATAGAGTCAACTTTGTCGTTCGGGAGAGGGCTCTATTACTCAGTTGCCTCCTGAGCCCAAAGAAACAGCGATTGGCAAGAGTGATTCAGCGGTTGATTTCGGAACTGATGTCGTTATTCCAGGTCACTGCGGAGCCAAAACGAATGTGCTGGCCAAAACGTCGCTTCCTTTTTTCATGACAGCATATGTTTAGTTTTTCCCTCATTTACTGCCAAACCTCCGCCTCAATACTCGTAAACGCCTCACTGACATCTCGCTGTGGTCTTCCGATTATATCAATGTCATCCGCATATGTGAGGAATTGAGTGGATGTCAAATATGTACATATGTATATTGTGCCTCGTGTGTTGGCCAGTGATTTTCGCATAATCATTCCTAATACGATGTTGAAGAAATCACACGACAACTCATCGCCCTGCCTAAATCCCTTTTTAACATCAAAACTATCGGTCAGTGAACATCCTCCAAAGTCATCCTGCATAGTAAGTTTAATAGGGATATCAAAGACAGACATGGTGTTGTATAGTTCGTCTCTAATTGTTGTATGCGGCTTTGAACCATGAATTTAAGGTTGACACACACCACCTTTGGTGATGAAGGCCGCATATGACAGTGTCTATAGGGACGAGCTATATAAAGCCATATTATGGTTTGACATCTCTGCCAAGCTCGTCAGACTGTGGATGAGAATGGAGAATTCTCGCTGCTCCATTAAGGTCGGCAAAGAGTTAACTTCGATGTCAAAAAAGGATTCAGACAGGGCGACGCACTGTCGTGTGATCGTGCGGGATTCACTGGCCAATACAAGAAGCACGATCTACTTCAAGTCTGCACAAATGCCCGCATACGCTGATGACATTGACGTTATTGGGAGAACGCAGCGAGACGTCAATGAAGCCTTTCTGGGCATTGAAGCAGAAGCAGCTAAAGTTGGTCTGAAGGTAAACGAGGCAAAGCTAAATATATGCTGTCGTCAAAGAAAGACGCACAACACCATCGTCTTGGCCAGAATGCCATTATCGGCAGCCATAACTTTAATGTAGTCAACCTTTGCTCACTGGTAACAAGCGGCAATGACACCAACGCGGCGCAGAGATTAGGCGCAGAATAATTCTTGCCAACCGCTGTAGAGCCCTCTCTCGGAAAACTAAGGTGATCCTCTACAAAACCTTAATCATCCCAGTCCTCCTATACGGCGCAGAGACTTGGACCTTATCAAAAATGGATGAAGAGGCCCTTGGCCGTTTCGAGAGGAAAATTCTGCGTACAATCTCCGATTCCATTTGTGTTGACGGAGAGTGGAGGAGAAGATTCACTCTATGGGCTGTACAGCGAAATCGGCCTGATCTACGGATATAACGTCTAAGATGGATGGCCATGTAGAGCGAATGGACACCACAGCTTCAGGCTGAACAGCCTGCGGATTTAACCTCGAGAGACGACGCAGCAGAGAACGGCCGCATCCAAAGTGCCACACGCAGGTGGAAAGGGACCTCAACCAACTTAGTGTCCAGCATTGGAAACAACTGGCCAAAGATCGTGCCGGTTGGAGAGGCATATTGGTTGAGGCCCGACCTCACCCTGGGCTGTAGCACCACCTAAGTAATTAATTATTTCTTCTTGGATCTATCAATAGAATAATAATCACACATCGTTATATCGTATATCATATATCTGGATATTCAATCTCCAGAGATTAATCCTATCGACCATAGCGTCTAAAGGAGATCTGGGAGCGGCTTCAAGTGAAGAAGGGCTTAGGGTTCCAGCTACCGAAAATTAGTTGCCGTAATTAAGGCTCAAGGGAGGGAGGAAGCGAGCAGACAGAGCACAGAAGCCGATCGTGTTTAACACGGCAAACACCAGCTCCGATCTCTGTCCCTGCTCAATCTTAGTTGACACACAGCGTCCGAGCGGCCCTTCCTGGATAGCTGCCTAGACAGTGAACTACGGTGTGTAGTGACCAGCCCGTTGCTCCTGGGGTAAAAGGAACCTGGCCCTCCAGGTTGGGGGTTGTGCTTAGAGATAACATCCCTATCACGGAAAAACTACTTGTTACGAATCAACAACAAGCTCTGGATACGGATGATTTCAATGTTGACGACCTCTGCAAATCCAATAAGGATTTACAAGTCTGCACTTGGAATGTGAGGCTCATATCACAGTAATGTACGTGCACGCCCCCACGGAAGAAAAAGTTGATCGACTCAAGGATGACTTTTATGATCTCCTAGACCGAACATAAGCCCAATGCCCCAGTTACGACACCAAAATCGTACTAGGAGATTCCAACGCAAAGCTGGGCAAAGAAGACAAACATATTTAGATCTATCATAGGAAAGCATAGCCTCCATAACACCACATCCGACAACGGATTTAGGCTAATCGATTTCTTGACGGGGCGTAACCTTCTTGTAACAAGCACACGATTGCCCCATCTCAACAAATCGACCACCAACCAGATTGATCAAATTGCGATCGACGCCAGACACTCCTCCACTATTCTCGATGTACGAACTTTCCGAGCCTTGTTGTAGCCAAGGTATGAATGAGGATATCAAGAATGCTTAGGAGTCGAGTAGGACAAGGTATGGCGGAAAGCTATAATCGCAAGAGACTGCCAGATTATTTGCCCATTTGCGGCACCAACAATAAAGCAGGAATGGGCATATTGCCAGAACGCCATCAGAGATCCTACCTCTGAGGTGCTGGGTTTCGAACCGCCACCACATAGAAACCCCTGGTTGGATGAACAATGCGAGCAAGCAGGTGCTGCAAAACAAGAGGCATGTAAAGCCTCATTCAACATGCCTCTCCAACTAGCACGATCTTTTGCTAGCCTTTTCCATTGTCTCTCACCTTCTGTGTGCGCCATTTTAGGTGCGGCTGTCCCCGTTGGATTCAAAGACTCTCCGGGCAGGAGCTATGGTGTCCATTCGCTCTACATGGCCTAGCCATCTTAGGCGCTGAATCCGTAGTAGCCGTAGTAGTCATGCTTCTGCGTCGCACAGCAGAACTGGAATGATAAGGGTCTTGTATAGAGTCAACTTGGTCGTTCGGGAGAGGGCTCTATTACTCAATTGCTTCCTGAGCCAAAAGAAACAACGATTTACAAGAGTAGATCTGTGTTTGATGTCGGAACTGATATCATTGTTCCTCTGGCAAGCTTTCCTCAGGCCACATCTTACAGATGAGCTGATGCATGCTCCTAACCAGGTCATCTCCAGCTGCTTTGAAGAAATTGACATTGACATTTATTATTCATTTTCAAATTACAATATTATTTTAGACAGCTCAAATCTAGTACAATTTAAAATTAAAGAGCTCAGCATACAGTCCGTTTGTGCCAGCAGCTTTATTCAACTCGAGTTTCGATATGGCGATCTTAACTTCGTCCAGGTCAGTGGGACGATATTCTTTGCGATCTTCGTCGTTAAGAAATGGATCATTCTGCCTGACAGCGGTATATAGATTAACATCGCCGTTACACAGTGTGCTGAAGAAGTTTTTCCATATTCTCAGCATCGACTGCGATTCTGCTACTATGTAGGTGTCCGTTCTAATCCCTACCTTGGCATGTTCGCTTTATCTGTTGATAAAACTTTCGAACGTCGTGCCTGCAGTAACACCTCTCCAAATCCTCAATCGCGCACTTGTCGTGATCTTACTCCTTTCTCCTGACAAGCTTATGCTCTTCCCTCCTTTTTAACTCGTAGAGCTCACAAGCTACTCTTGTTCTTTATATGCTTTATATGCCTGAACCAGGTGTTTCTTTGTAGTGGAGCCTTAAAGCCCAAAACTTTAGTTGCAGTGCTTTTCAGGGCTTGTTTGCAAAGGTTCCACTATTGTTCTATTGACTGTGTGAAGGCTTAAGGTGTATGAGAGATCTTAATGGAGCGATTTCTGGTGATAGTAGCTTTTCGATGTCATAACTTTCTGTTCTTACTCTAATCCAATGCATTCGTGATATCCATAGGCATATCTTCCCTTCTTTCTAGTGGTCCAAATCGATGTTTGCTCCTCGGAAAGTCCGGACATCAAGAATAATGGAGGAGTGTCTGACTTCTATCGCGATGTGATCAATCTGGTTAGTGATCGATTGATCTGGTGACCGCCAGGTGCCTTAGTGTACATATGTATATCGAGGTACGGGAAGCGCGTACTGGCTAGAAGGAGATTTCGCCCCGTAGTCAGATCAATCAGCCTGTATCCGTTATCGGATGTGGTGTCGTGTAGGCTGTGTTTGTCGGTGACTCGTTCAAAGATGATGTATGTAGATGTAGTAGATGCCGCAGTTTTTCATCCCCTTTTTTGCCTGGTCTATTCCATCGCATTTCCTGGATTGCGGTTAGGTCAGCTTTATAGCGGTCTAGGGCTCCCGCCTCCACGAGGAGACGGAAGTAGGACCTGGCTAACAGAGCTGCGAATTGTTCGGCTGGAGAGGCTCTTACTCGTTTTTTTTAGCGGATCAGCACCCGCCGGCAGATCCTACTCCTAGGAGGCCTTTGTTAGTCTTTTACCATCCGACGTGTGTGAAGTTTCGGGAATTTAGTCATAGTAACTCGGGAACTGATAACACTGCGTCGTTCGCCAACATCTGTCTAGAAAGGGGACCCTTTTTTCAGTTTTCGATGTCGACAACATATTTTCTTGGTGTGTTGTGAATGTTTTTGGGGAAGAAAACACATTTAGTGACATCGTAAAAATGAGTGACTCACATTACAAGCAAAATGTTGTGATTCAGCTTTTAGTAAAACCTGTTGAAAAACGCCCAGAAATCATCCGAAAATTACAGGTGGTGTATGGAGATGATTGTATGCCGGGAACATGTGTGAATCAGTAGAAGACGATCCACGTCAAGGAGCTTCTTCACCTCTCGTACCGTGGCATCAGTCATAGTAAATATGTTCCTATCTATTAGACAGTGACTAGACATATCTATGTTAGCGTTCAAAAGAGGCTGCGAGCACATATTTTCCGTATGCAACCCGAACTCGCCAAGAAGGGCTGGATCTTGCACCACAACAATACGCCGGCCGATTACTCGCGGTTTGTGTCATAGTTTTTTTTTCGAAAAAACATTCAAACATTGCCGTATTCGCCCTATAGTCCCGATATTGCCCCCTGCGAGTTTTTTGTACTCGTCGAGATGAAGTCACACCTCAGGAGAAGTCATCATGGCAGTATAGAGAAAGTTAAAGAGATTGTAACCATGGTTCTGAACGAGTTAACTTCGGGGGATTGTCAAGGGTGCTTCGAATCCTAGGAGCAACATTGTTAGAGGAGCATTATTGTGAAGGTCGATAGTAAAATTTTGTGACAAACTCAGTTTGCTTGTTTTTTGTTTACAAATTCCCGGAACTTAATTGTACATAAGAGATGTAAAAACACAATTCCACTTACATCGTGAATTATAGTGGAGACACACTGCTAGTATTGATACCATGGTATCAATACCATGGTATAGTGAATACCATATACCCTGACAGACAGCATTTCGTAGTATACGCATTATGCAGTATCCTTTGACGTTTGTATTGTCGATGTGTACGTGCAAATGTGGACGTAGAGGAAGAAAATATTTCGCAGTGTTTGGTCTGTTTACTTGGTTTGAATTGTCAAAGGAGCTTCAGGGATTCGCCAATAGAGAAAAAGTGGCGCTGCACTCAGTAAGTTGATGGTATACCAGCAAAAATTTACGAATTTCAATACCAGCTATGTTTCGTGGTATACTAGCTTTAAACGTGGTATTGGGGTGACAGACATGTGGTATAGAACGTAGTATTGCTATACCATGGTATCAATACCAGCAGTGTGTCTCCACTATTATAGTGGAGACACACTGCTAGTATTGATACCATGGTATCAATACCATGGTATAGTGAATACCATATACCCTGACAGACAGCATTTCGTAGTATACGCATTATGCAGTATCCTTTGACGTTTGTATTGTCGATGTGTACGTGCAAATGTGGACGTAGAGGAAGAAAATATTTCGCAGTGTTTGGTCTGTTTACTTGGTTTGAATTGTCAAAGGAGCTTCAGGGATTCGCCAATAGAGAAAAAGTGGCGCTGCACTCAGTAAGTTGATGGTATACCAGCAAAAATTTACGAATTTCAATACCAGCTATGTTTCGTGGTATACTAGCTTTAAACGTGGTATTGGGGTGACAGACATGTGGTATAGAACGTAGTATTGCTATACCATGGTATCAATACCAGCAGTGTGTCTCCACTATTAGTAACATACATAAGGGAAAGGATAATTAGCAAGGACTAATAGACTATAGGACTATAGAAACCACACTCATTTTACGGCAGGTTTGAGAAAAAGTTTAAAATAACGTATACAAAAAGACAAAAAGGGTCCCGAGAAGGGGGAAAGCATATGCGTCTGTAGTGACAGGCAAGCTGCACTAAAAGCTGTGTGTAACCCCTTAACTAGCTCCAAATTAGTGCTTGAACTCAAGTCCTTCTTAAACAGAGTCGGCAGACTAAATTCATTAAGGCTTGTATGGGTTTCAGGCCACTCTGGGATCCCAGGAAATGGGATCTCTGATGAACTCGCTAGAATGGGTTCAGAGGAGAGCTTCTCAGGACCTGAACCAGCTCTAGGTCTACCTGCGTCCACGGTAATTTCTACATTAACGATTGTGTATTTAACACACACAACCGTAGATGGAGGAATTGTCCGGGTTGCAGGATGACTAAACACGTATGCCCTAATGTCTGCAAAAAATCTGCAGCATTCCTCCTGTCTTTAAGGAGAATCGACTGCATAATGCTTGTGGGAGTTATTACGAGCCATTTATTTACGTGCTCGGCATCAGTGAGACGCCTACCTGTGTTGCATGTGGCGAAGAGAAGGATGATACTGCAGTGCATTTCCTCTGTGATTGTCCCGCCTTTGCTCGCGCACGGTGGCGCACCCTTGGAACCGACGCGGTGTGTGCCGAATCCCTTAGCTCTACATCACTTAAGCTCCATCAAAATTTTTCTTCGGAAAACGGGGAAAATACAGTAATGTAAGGTGTCTGTCTGGAGTACAATGGACCAGTGATTGCGTGTGAATGCTCCAGCGGATAGCAGAAGCCTTTAACCAAAAAAAAAAAAAAACAAAAAATTTCAATAGGGTGCTTGTTCAGGGGTCGTATAAGTCGTTTAGGTTGACGGAGTCCCCGAACGCTGTTCCAAAAGGGTAGGTGTTGCAATTTTCCCCACTTGTCTAAGAAGTAGTTTATCTTAGACCCGGGAATTCCGCAGAATGGTTCCGGACCTATATATTTGTCGCTGGAACCTTTCCTGGCAAATTGGTCGGCAATTTCATCGCCCTTGATACCTTTATGTCCTGCCACCCACAAAAGTTTAACATTGTTTCTTTTGGCAAGGTCTTGTAGGGCGTCATGGCATTCCTTGACGGTTTTTGAGTTCGTGCTGTACGAACCCAGCGCATTAAGCGCTGCTGGGCTATCAGAGAGTATTTTGATGGTTACTCCTCTAATGCCAGTCTCGAGATTTAGATTGACGCATGTTAGGATGGCATGCAGCTCTGCTTGGAAAATGCTGGGGCTTATTCCCAGGGCCTTCGAGATCTTGCGTTTTTGGTTTTGGTCCAAAGATGCCGGCACCAACGCCGGAAGCCATCTTGGAGTCATCCGTGTACCAACTAAGGCCTTTGACATTTAGCAGGGGATCACTGATTTCCCATGCTGAGCGGTTTGGGATCAATATCTCAAATCTCTTGTCAAAGGTGAAGGTGTGTGTCAATGCGTCCGAGACTGTAGTAATCATATCCAGCTCGAGAAGGTGTTGTAATATGGACATGTGGCCTGCGGGTCTACATGGCATATTTGTTCCCGAGCAGAGAATTCTGATTTCACTGCGTAATGCCATCTTTTTGATAAAAAGGTGCAGTGGAGTAAGTCCAATGAGTGCTTCTTGGGCCGCCGTGGGGCAGGTTGGCATAGCGCCTGTGATACCGAGACACGCTAGTCTCTGAAGGCGTTGAAAGCTAGCAATTGCAGTTTTTTGCTCAACTTTTGTCCACCATACGGTGAACCCGTAGGTGACGATAGGTCTTACTATCGCGGTGTATAGCCAGTGGACTACCTTAGGTTTAAGTCCCCAGGTTTTACCGTAGGTGCATCGACAGGCCCACATGGCCTTAGTCGCTTTCATGAGTTTATTTCTCATATCGGAGTTCCAGTTGAGAATACGGTCTAGGTCAATACCTAGATACTTTACTTCCTCTGAAAATCCTATGCGTGTGCCATTTAGTAAGATTTTCGCAGGGTTGTACCTTTCTCCTCTTTGTAAATGGGACTAAGATTGTCTTATTTGGGTTAATAGATAAGCCCTCTCTACCATAGCAGTCAGAGAGTCGTCTGACTTGCGAAGCAGCCCGAGCCCATCTGTGTGCTCTCGAGATAGTGCTTTGTGAAGTCGGGCCGCAGTTGGAAGCGAGTCTATGTTCTCGTAACGTTTCCTCCAAGACGTTCTCTTCGATTTCCTCAATTCGGATGTTTTTCACTTAGAAACTTTCCAGTCTAGTCCATCGCAGTCATTCACCTCCTTGGAGAGTGCTTATCACCAACCAAAGAAAAAAAAAATGTACATATGTACATACATATGTATGTACATATCTATGTGTGAATACGTACATATGTATGTTGATACATATGTATTTACATATCTGATGAAAAATAAACAGTGTCAGCTGAATAAATTATTTTCTGAATCCCATTAAGTGGGCGTTTCATTTTCCTTTTTATTACACGTACATGGCGACGACCTTCCACACATAACCCAACGTCGCGGTGTACTACAAGATACAGAAAATAATTACTTAAAAAAATATACATACATACATAGATACATATGTACATACATATGTATTTCATTGGCTCTCTCAAAATTAGGGTAGATTGCCTGGCCGCACAAAGCCATCGCATATCCACACGTATTGATCCATACAACGAAATGTAAAATAAAAGTCAAAGAAAAAACATTCGAAAGGCAGGAGCGCCCTCGGTTACGAGTTCATCGATACTCCGAATGACACAACAGTGGCACTAGTCAATCTCACGCACACCCCCACCCGCAGTAGGTACCGACATCATGCGATAGTAACCAATCTATCAGATTTATTCCCTCGCATACGTACATACATATGTATACAGCCAGTAAAGACCATCTTCACTTGATTCTATTTACCCCCACCCGGTGATGTGTTTCGTGATTTGACTTACCTATGCACTCTAGGCCATTGTGTTGGATACCTTGCCGGCCTCGAGAATAGAATGCAGAAGAGAATGCCGAAAAGAACGGTATGGGAATGAGAGAATGTAGAAGAACGGAATCAAATCAAATTGACGTGACCCTGAAATTGAGGGAAGAACAGCATAATGGGCATGTTGGTGACTTATGTAAACGGCCTTGAGAACTGCATGACTTCTCTCCTCTCGCGCTCTCTCTCATTCGACCACTTTGATGGTATTTGGGAGAGAGTTTTTGTCTTTTTTTTTTCTTGTTTTTTTTTAAACGACCCAAGTGTGACGTCTCTTTGGATTCTGGTTTTTGTTGACATGCTATTTGGGATATTTTTCTTGTTAATTTTTTTTTTTCTGTTTTCTTGGCTTGTGGTTTGTTTGATTTGTTGTTTTGTTATTTTGATGTTGATATACATGCGTTTGTATGGGTGAGGCATATGCACATAAGCACAAGTGAAACCTACACCAACAATTGATTTGCATAGAACTGGTTGACAGGTGAAAAGCTCTTTCGACAGAAAGTGTTGCCATTCGTAGGTTGTAATCTGTATTGTGAAAGTACTAATAGTAGGGTTGCGGATCATTCAGCTTGAAAACAATAGGAAAGGAATAGTTTAACTAAGCCGTATTAGTTTATTAAGCGTTACCCTTTTGCGTTTAGTTCCTTCGCTTGTGTTCAATTATCGCGATTCATTGTTCGCTCTGCAGTTTTTCAGTTACTAATCGTACTTATCTCTCATCTCACACGAATATAGTGAGTATAGAATGCCACACGCGTCAAGTTCCAATTTGAAGTATGAATTTACCTACACTTTTGTCACTTCATCAGATGGTGTTTTACATCTATACAGATGTATGTATGTATCCAGGTTTTTTTTGGTTCGTAAGGCGCTAAAGAGTTACACAATCTGCTCTAAGGCTGTCTGGTAATGTCACAAGCAATAGCAAACTAAAACTGGTTTGGGTACCAGGCCATAAAAACCATGAAAGCAATAAAAAGGCTGACATACAAGCTAAGAAAAGTTCTCAGGCACCTATCACAGGGCCTTCCCCTTTAAGGTTTCAACATCTTGGACACAAACCCACACCTACATAAGTGGATCATGAAACAAAAGAGCCAGTTCTGGAACAGACAGGGGGGTACTATACACTCAAAGAAGTTCATGGAACAAGATTTAAATCCAAAACGAGCCAAAGAGGCTCTAAAACTTAATAAAGCCGAGGGAGTCCGTCTGCTCCAGCAGCTTTATTAGACTGAAGTTTCGATATCGCTATCTTAACATCGTCTAGGTCGGGTGGACGGGATTCTCCTTCGTCTTCGTCCGTTGTGAATGGTTCGCTCTGCCTGACGGCGGCATTTTGACTATCATCGCCGTTATACAGTCTGCAGAAGTGGTCCTTCCACAATCTCAGCATCGACTGTGACTCCACTTCTAGTTGTCCGTGCTCATCCCTGCAGGCTTCTGCTCTGACTTTATAGCCGTGGCATGTTCGTTTTACTTTCTGCCAACGTCGTTCCTGCAGTAACATCTCTCCATCTCCTCGATCTCGCGCTTCTCGTGCTCCTTCTTTTTCCTTCTCAGAAGCGCATGCTCCTCCCTCCTTTTCTGTTCATAGAGCTCGCGGGCAGCCCTCGTCCGTCGATGCAATGTGGCCATGTATACATTCTGTTTCTCTACATGGGCCTGTCTGCGCTCATCATCAAACCAGGGGTTTCTCGACGGTGGTGACTGGAAAACGAGTACATCTGAGGCGGCCTCTCTAATGGCGTTTTGACAACGACCCCATTGCTGTTCTATGGTTTCTGCAGATTTCATCGAGACTTGAGAGAGCTTGAGGGAGACTTGATCGGCGAAGTTCCTGGCCGTCTCCTGCGATTGCAGCTTTCCGACGTTAAATTTTGATGTTCTTACTTGACGCCGTTGATTCCGAGAAATTCGCATCCGTACCTTGGCTGCAACAAGGTAATGATCCGAGTCGATGTTGGCTCCTCCAAAAGTTCGGACATCTAGGATGCTGGAGGAGTGTCTGCCGTCGATCGCAATATGATCAATTTGGTTGGTTGTCGATTGATCGAAAGACTGCCAGGTCCCCTTATGGATGTTGAGGTGTGGTAATTGTGTACTTGCTACTATCAGATTATGTCCCGCCATAAAGTCCACTAGCCTTAGTCCGTTTACTGACGTGGTGTTGTGTAGGCTGTGCTTCCCAATGACCCGTTCAAAGATAGCTTCCTTACCCAGCTTCGCATTGACACCTCCTAGAACGATTTTGGTGTCATAGCTGGGGCATTGCGCATACGTTCTGCCCAGGAGATCGTAGAAGTTGTCTTTATGTCGGTCATCTTCCTCCTCTGTGGGGGCATGAACACATAATAAACTTATATTGCCGAGACTGGTCTTGATGCGGATAGTTATGAAGCGTTCGCTTACATACTGGAAGCTTAAAACTTTTTTCCTGAGTCTGCCTTGAACAACAAATCCGCATCCGAATAAGCGTTGTTTATTTTCTCTGTAGCAGTTTCCGTAGTATATATCACAGTTTTTAATCCGCTTTTTGCCTGGCCCATCCCATCGCACTTCTTGGAGCGCGGTAATGTCTGCCTTATAGCAGTCCAAAGAGTTGACCAGTTTTTCGGCTGCACTTGGTCTATTGAGGGACCTAACGTTCCAGGTGCAGATCCGAATTCGTTTCCTTTTGGACGTTTGCGGGGGTCGTCAACATGTAATCCGTTCGTATCCGAGGCTATTGGTTGTTTCTGAACAAGTTTTTATTTTACGCGATAGGGATGTTAACCCTAAGCGCAACCCCCAACCTGGAGGGCCAGGTTCCTCTTTTCCCAGGAACAAGGGGGCGGGTCGCTGCACACATTGGTTCACTACCTGGCGGGTGCCAGTATAGCTATCCAGGAGAGGCCACGCGGAGGCTGTGTGTCAACTTGGATTGAGCAGGGATAGAGATCGCAGCTGGCGTTTGCCAAGTTAAACGCGATCAACTTTGCTCTATTCGCTCGCTCCCTTCTCCCCTTATTCTGGAGAAAGGGGACCTTTTTTTCTTTAAAAGAGCGCGATTCCCAGTGGGAAGTTATTGTAGTTGGGCTGATTTTGCGAATTCCAAAATTTGACATACATATCTCCACGTTTCAAGGTCACGAGAATCCAAATCCAAGGTCTTTATAGAGATGCATGTGTACATGTATGCATATGTGTGTGTATGCATATATGTGCGTATATATATGTACATATGCATGTGTATATGTGCGTATTTACGAATGTGCGCATGTGCGTATCGGAATTTTCATCTCGATTATCTCGAGAACCAAAGATATATTGACATGGGATCAGGTTCATTCTACGCATATGTACGCCCGATTTTTTGTTAGAAATTAAATAACTAAAAAATAGGCAAAAAAATTAACAACACGCGGTGTTCCCAAGCGCTCCACCATCTAAGTACTAACCGCAGCCGACGATGGTTGATTGCGGTGATCGGACGACAACCGATACATATGAGATTGCTTGGACAGTGTTGTGGTTACGGGTAAGGAAACGCACACTCATGAGCTGTTCGTGAGTGTGCACCAGGGATAAAGAATGAGATACCAATCCATTGGCTTTGACACGTAACACGTATTACAAAAGCAACAACCAACCCCTGCGGGGATCAACGGGCAGACGTACGAAAGATTGGTATCTCATTGTCTATCCCTGGTGTGCACTACCCAAAGAGCAATTATTAAACGCACGCGCTCATTAGTAATTGGCTGTGAGCATTTTTATTTTCGCTCGAGTGTGTGTGGATTTATGGAAACTCACCCCTGTGCATACTTCATATGTTCGAAAGAGAACGCACACTTATGTGCACTCTGTAGGGTGGGTTCTGTTTAAATGAGTTGATTTACTGCTCGGGAGTTGTTTGTACAATGATAAAACATGGAAACATTTCACTTGACCTTTTTTTTTTTTTTCATTCTCCATTTTTATAATATTTTAGTCTAAGATGGCTTCGTTTTCCATAAAGTCTAAATTAAAAAAACTTTCAGCTATCCAAATTGCACACGCACGTGAGCAGTTTATGAGGAATAGATTGTTTAATGTGCGCATATGAGTGTGCGTTTCCTTATCTTGGGTTACATAGAGCGACAGCAAATAGGCGGCTTGATGCCAACAACACGCGTGCGACCAAGTTGACCTTAAATAAGACCTTAATTATCTCGGTCCTGTTATACGGCGCAGAAACATGGACTTTATCCAAAGCGGATGAGGAAATCCTTGGTCTTTTCGAGAGAAAGATTCTGCGTGCGATTTTCGGTCCTATAAACACAGAGGGGGTTTGGAGGAGAAGATTCAATCACGAACTGTACGGGTTGTACAGCGACAACTAGTCAGGCGTCTACGGATCCAACGCCTAAGATGGCTAGGCCATGTAGAGCGAATGGACACCACAGCTCCAGCCCGTAGAGTCTTTGAATCCAACCCCGAGGGACGATGAAATAGAGGACGGCCGCACTTAAGGTGGCGCGCACAGGTGGAAAGGGACCACGACCAACTGGGCGTGCGGCATTGGAAAAGACTAGCGAAAGATCGTGCCGGTTGGAGGGGCATGTTGGTTGAGGCCCAGGTTCACGCCGAATTTTATATTGACTAACATCGCCGTTATACAGTCTGCAGAAGTGATTTTTCCATTTTCTCAGCATCGACTGCGAGTCTACTACTAGGTGTCCATTCTCATCCCTGCAGGCTTCCGTTCTGGCTTTATAACCGTGGCATGTTCGCTTTATCTGTTGATAAAACTTTCGAACGTCACGTCTGCAGTAACACCTCTCCAAATCCTCAATCGCGACGTCATAACTTTGTATTCTTACTCTACTAAGCTACGTTCGTTATATCCGTAGGCGCATCTTGGCTACTACAAGATAGTAGTCCGAGTCGATGCTAGCCCCTCGAAAAGTTTGAACATCGAGAATAGTGGAGGAGTGTCTGACGTTGATCGCGATGTGATCAATCTGGTTGGTTTGATCAAAAGACCGCAAGGTGCCTTTGTGTATATCGAGGTGCGGGAAGCGCGTACTGGCTAGAAGGAGATTTCGCCCCGTAGCAAGATCAATCAGCCTGTGTCCGTTACCGGATGTGGTGTCGTGTAGGCTATGTTTGCCGATGACTCGTTCAAAGATGCTTTCCTTACCCAGCTTAGCATTGAAGTCCCCTAGAACAATTTTGACGTCATAGTTGGGACATTGGGCATACGTTCTGTCTTGGAGATCGTGGAACTTATCTGTGGCGGAGTCATCCTTGTCTTCCGTGGGGGCGTGGACGCCGATCAGGCTGATTTGAAAAATTTAGCCTTGATACGGATCGTTATGAGGCGTTCGCTCACATGCCGAAAATTTAGAACTTTTTGCCTTAATCCACCTCGAACAAATCCGCATCCGAACAATCGTTGTCCTCTCTCCCTATAGCAGTCGCCGTTGTAAATATCGCAGTTTTTCATCCGCATTATACCCAGTCCATTCCATCGCATTTCCTGGATGGCGGTTATGTTCGCTTTATAGTGGTATAGGGCGTCCGCAAGTTGTCCGGCTGCACGTGGCCTGTTTAGGGACCTAACATTCCACGTACAAAGCCGAAGATCATTGTCCTTTTTCGTTTTTTGCAAGGGTCGTCAACATAAATCCGGTCCGTTATATCCGAGGCTTGTGGTTGTTTCGGAGTTTGAGGTTTCTTTAAATTTACGGCTTACTAGGACGTAGCCCAAACGACTAATCCTGTTTTTTGGCGCATGAGGCTCGCCATTCGCCCTTCTCCGTCTGCAATTTCCATAGGAAATCTCTAGATGGCACCACGAGGAGGTGAGGATGGGACTTACTAACAGTGCCGCAAGATGTTCGACTGCGGTGACTCTTCTCGCTTTTTAGCAGGCCAGCATCCGTCAGATAGATGCTACCTCTACGAGGCGTTTGTTAGTCCTTTGCCATCCAAAGCCCTCGCATTTACAATTTGCAATAAGTACGGATACTTATCATACAGCCCTCGCGGAATTAAGAATGTCTCAAGATCACTGAATCCATTTTTGATGACTCGTCAGCCGCTCATTATTTTAATATGACGCGATAAAAGCGACATCTCCGTTTAAGAAAATCCCCAGCACAATATACCGCCCCCACGGCAACACCATCTGAGACAAAAAGCTTTCCCCATCCGACACATAACCGCCTCATCACAGTGTATTCTCGGCAAATGCGCTACGTAGCGTATTCGCATCAGGGATCATCATAATTCGCATTCAACAGTCATACGAACCGAGAGTGCCAGTGGACGTTTCCAAATATTATTCTCCACAATCCAACCGCGAAGAAATCGTCAAACAGAAAAGTAAAAGCAAAGTTGTTCGCGAAAACTAATCCGAGATAAGTCCCTGAAGAAAAAAAATCCAATTTTTCGTAAATCGTTTTCTAAATGCCCAAGACATTACATTCTTCATCGAATTTGATATTCGTCAGTCGAGTAAGTGATCCAATGCAAAGCAAAATAGATTTACGCATTTGAAAAACGAAAGTTTCCCATAAAGTTAAATGAAAATCTAAGGGAAAATGCAAAATCGCAGGATATCCCAGGGGGGGAAGTGTGCTCCGTGTTGGGAGTTGAGTGTTTTTCAAAATCCCATTTCCGTGTGTTGTTTTTTCTGTGATTTTTCGAATTTTTTTCTTACTAAAAACGGACATTCGTGAAGGGAATGAAATGGGTGTAAAGGACTTTTCGGTTTGAAATCCAGTGACGGATACCCTTTGTTGTGACATTAATTAGAACCAAATTCATATTCAAAGTAAATTCGATTTTGAAACTCAAAACTCGATTATTCGAGCTTTTTATTTCGTTTCGTTTTTGTTTTTTTTGTTTTTTCATTCCCTTGTGTTCTGGTTTTTTGTTTTTGATTGTGTTTTCGGGTTAGGAATGTGTGAGAGGGTGGATGGATGTGTGAGTAGGCGCGTGTTACAGTGGGGGCATTGCGGATTACTGTGGTGGTGGTTTATTTACCTGCTATGAAGCGTGAGGTGGAATGTTGTGATGAAAGAGACAATGAGTGTATGTATCAAAGAGAAAGAGAGAGAGAGAGACTGAGTGGGATCAGTGGGAGAGTTTGACAGATGGGAAGAGTTCATTCATTAGAAATAGTTTTGTGTGTCAGTGGAGTGAAGCTTTTGCGATGCGCAGTGGCACACAACACAGTTATTCGTGCTTGCTGCTTGCTGTGTGGCATCTCAGTCACAATGAGGACTGATAACACTGAAAGCTAGCCAGCGTTGGCTTGGTTCATTCCTGTTTATTGAAATAAGCTCGTTTGACAACACGAGTCCATTTAATCTGTATCGTGATGCCAAAATCAGCTGTCTTGCGAAAGCTTTTCGTATTTGTAGACTGTACACTGTCGCTTGTTGGCTGTTCGGGGTGTATTTCAGGTGTTTACATTTTTCTTTCGATTCTTATAGGCCTGTGACTGAGTAGGAAAGGTCGTGATATGTATGTATGTAGTCGGGTTGCGTTTGATGGAATTGTTGAACTAAATAAAATGTTTTAATCTTTAATTTTGGGTTTTTTTCTTTTTTGTTGGTTTTTTGTCACTCTTATTGGGCCGTTACTGTATTTACTCGATAAAACTTGAAAATTTTCTATAACAAACTTGAATTTTCTCCCTACTTGTTTGGTGTTTTAAACCGATTTTGATACATACAAGTCGTGCGATAGTTGTTTTGTCGATTTGGTTTCTCCTTTTTCTTTCATAGTAGCGTCTGTTAAAGTGGAACAAGAAAAAAAAAAAAAACATTTAGACATTTTTCGAAGCATGTACCTAATTTCAAAGTATGTAGGTTAGGTTAATGTGGTCGGCATAAGCCACACGTAGGCCGAAGTCGGCCCATTGTGATGCCACACGGATCGTGCTACCCAGATCCGCTATCAGAGAACCAACCGGTGCTTCTGATGAAGCAATGGAGTTGAGCTATTTTATGGTCTGCTGGCTCACTTAAATTATCATAGAAGGGCGCGCCGAGGTAGATCCTCCTGCAATTCGTAAAAGAGGAGCATGAGCAGAGGAGGTGATGTATTGATTCCTCCTCCTCCTCGTCCATACAGCCGCGACAGAAGTCGTTTGAGGGTAGTCCTAGTCTGGCGGCGTGTTTCCCAATGATGCAGTGACCTGTGATGACACGCACCAGAGTACTTAAGGTTGCCATTAGGTCCCTGGTTCGTCCTAGGTTTAATTTAGGCCAGAGTTGTTTGGTGATTAAGTCGATATTACTCTCATTCCATTGGATGTTGGTCGCCTTAGTGGTTTGGAGTTTTATCATATGCTTTACCGTACTTATTAGTGTTTCTAGGTACCCGAGGGTAGGTAGGCTGAGTGTGCTAGACCCTAACTTTGCGAGTTCGTCGGCCGCGCAGTTTCCTGGAATATCCCTATGCCCGGGAACCCACAATACTTTAATGTTGAACTGCTTAGCCATCTCATCTAGAGATAGGCGACAGTTAAGAGATGTCTTTGATTTGTGGGTTACCGCTGCCAGGGATTTTATCGCAGATTGGCTGTCCGTGCAAATGATAATATCCTTGGCGGATATTACATTGATCCTGAGCCATGTAAGGGCCTCCGTTATCGCTGTTATTTCAGCCTGATACACACTGCGGAGCCGATTTGGGATTTTTAGACGTGGTCAACATCATCGACCGCCGAGCAGAAGGTCTATAGTTCAATCCGCTTCATAGCCAAGAAAAAAGTAATTCCTATACGGACAAAAGTATGCAACGCAGTTGTGAATGGAAAGTTACCAGATGTACTGCTGCAGGCATAACACTCACAGTATATGGTCAACTGGAATTCATCCTGTGCGTGTGCAATATTAAAAAAAGTGCTTGAACGAATTAGTATGGACTACAACCAAAAACGCGGAATTCGGTCGGCTCTCGTCCTATCTAGGACAACCACCCCGGAGAGTTAACGAACATCAACGACCCAAACCACTGCACTCCGTGCAGGTTGTGTGTATATGACACATTATAAGAAAATATAAAACTCTTGAACCTGCGCGAGTTTCTAAAAAAAAAAAAAAAAAAAGATGTCAGCTCGTTCAGTTGGTGCGTTGACTGTCAGGCCGAGGCCAGATTCGCCTGGTGATGAGGCATGTGGTCCCGTGGGCCCATCTCAGGTTCATGCGCATGCCATGTTTGTTGAATCGTCGTTCCTTGTCTGGCGAGTGTGTCAGCTCTTTCATTTCCTGAGATATCGTTGTATGCTGGTACCCATAGGAGATGTTCAGTTCAGTTATCAGGCCAGCGATCCATGGAGGATCTGAGCCTGAGCTATAGCTGCCCTCCATCCTTGACGTTCCCGGGCAGGCTGCCTCCAGTTATCAAGACCAAGATTTCTTACATTCGCAATTACTTGGTCTTTATGCCGGAGGTTCGGTCTTCCTCTTCTTCTTGAACCAGGAGACTCGGAGTCGAAGACCCTCTTAGCTGGAGCGTTGATGTCCATGCGCTCGATGTGGCCGAGCCAGTGTAGTCGACGGATCTTTGCCTTCCAGACTACATCCACATCTTTGTGCAGCTCGTAGAGTTCGCGGTTGTGTCTTCTTCTCCATTCACCTTCCTAACAGCCAGGACCAAATATCCGGCGCAGAATTTTTCTTTCGAAAGAACCCAAAATCGGCTCCGCTGTCCTGCTTTCGGCTTTCGGCTCCGTATAGCAAGACTGGCAGTATGAGCGTTTTGTAAAGCATGATGGCAAGCCATCTGAGCCTGCGGCCTTGTTATTCTTCAGCTTCTTAATAGCTGTGCCGACTTCTTCGATGCTGGGTGGGAGGACTACTTCAGCGGGTGGAGATGAGATTTCCTCGGTCCCTACCACTCTCTCTTGGTCATGCTCGTTAAGCAGCTGATGGAAATGCTGCTTAAATACATGCACTATTCCCTGCGGGTTGATGACAAGATTATCCTCGCAGTTTCGAAGAGCCTGGGTTCTCTTTTTGAAGCCTCCTGCAAGGTCTTTGGCTTTCTTGTAAAAGGCTCGTGTTTTAGGCTTATCCCTAGATTCCTTGATATCCTTGGGCTGAGAAGCTGCGAAGATTCTTTTCTTTTGTCGCAGTAGTTTTTTCTCCTCCCTTCTCCTGGTTCGGTACTCTTCTTGCGCTGCCCTGGTTTTTCTTTGCAGCGCCTTTTGATACGCCTCGTCGGTTGCAGCCTTTTTCTGTTCCCACTCGCCATCATACCACGGGTTTCTTGTCGGGGGTGGTAGGTATCCTAAGGTGGTTTCGGCTATTTCCTGAATGGCTGAGCGGCAATGCAGCCACATATTATTGCCATTTGTGTTCGACGTATGCATACCATAGAGTCTTTCGCTCAGCTGCTCCCTGTAGACTCTGGTAACCTCCGGTGTGCTCAGGCGCCCAATGTCGAACCTCCTCCTGATGGGCTGGTGCAGCTTTCTGACATTGGATAGTCGAGCTCTGAATCTTGCTGCTACGAGGAAATGGTCAGAGTCGATATTTGCCCCTCTGAATGTTCGCACATCCAGTATATTTGACGAGTGCCTTGCATCAATGAGCACATGGTCGATTTGGTTGGCGGTTCGACCGTCCGGAGATCGCCAGGTTGCTGTGTGGATTCGCTTACGAGGGAATCCTGTGCTACTTATCACCGCATTACGAGCAGTCGCGCGTCATAGAAGTCATAGAAGTCCTCCTTGATAGGGTCTTCAGCCTCGTCGGCAGGGGCTTGTGCACATATCAGGCTGATGTTAAAAAATCTGCCTCTCGTGCGGATCACAGCCAGGCGATCACTTATGGGCTTAAAGTCGATGACCTTCGACCTTAACCGCTTTCCCACGACAAATCCGCATCCCAGTAAGTGCAATCTTTTGTGACAGGTGTAATAAATGTCGTAAGTTTTCTTCCTCATCATACCGTTTCCTTTCTAGCGTATTCCCTGGACTGCAGTAATATCCGCCTTGTATTGCGCGAGGTTCTTTCTAGTCCTGAAATTCCAGGAGCATACTCGCAAATCGTGTTCCTTTTTCGTGCGTTGTCGTCGTCGAGTATCCGTCCGTGTATCCGAGGCATCTTGCTCATTCATAGCTTTTGTTTTTTTTTACGTGGGCGAATTGTTAGCCCACCGCACAACCGTCATATTGGTCGGGGGTTTGTCGCTGCAAACGTTTGTTCACCTCCCAACGGTTGTTGTTGAGGCTATCCAGAGGGCGCCACGAGGAGGACGTATGTCAACTTGATCCGGGCATTTAAACAGGGATCGTTGCTGGCATCTCGCCAGGTTGAGAGCGATCAACAACTTTACCCTGTAGGTCCGAGCCCATGCCCTTGCACATAGAAGATGTGCATGTGTTAAACTGTTCGGCCTTACTTTTGAAGTGTACACATAGCGATTTCAAGGCTGTTTGACTGTCTGTGAGGATCGTAGGAGATATAACGTTCCACTTCAGCTAAGACAGGGCTTTCTTTATTGCCAACAGCTCCGCCTGAAAAACGCTGCAATGATCCGGTAGTTTTAGAACCTTGCTCAGGTTTAATTGTTTGCAGAATACTCCACTGCCCACCCCGTCTTTAGTTTTTGACCCGTCGGTGTAAAAGTCTAGGCAGCTCTTGCGAGATCGCGCCTGGCGGGATCAGTTCCGCTTCTTAAAGACTGGGCTCAATGTGTTCAAAGTTTTCCGCCAAGGTTATCCTGCTGTTCAGGAAGGAGAAGTGGCCAGTAATGTAGCTCGTCCATTTTGAGCAGTCTTTTAATCTGATTGCCGTGTATGTGGCTATTTGCTTGCCAAATATATCCAGTGCGGTTAGGTGGAGTATCATGTTGCCGTTGAGGTGGACCTTAGGGCCCCGGTGATGCACCACATGCATGCCAACCCTTGTACCTTCTCGATTTGCTTATGGTGTGTTGTTTTGTCCAGTGCAGTCCACCAGACTAACACTCCATACATTAGAATAGGTCTAACAACTGCAATGTATAGCCATAGGGTAAGCTTAAGGTTGAATCCCCATTTTTTTCCCTAAGGCTTTTTTAGAAGTGTAGAGAGCAATAGTTGCTTTTTTTGCACGCTCGATTGTATTGTGCTTCCAGGTTAGTTTCCTATCTTGTACAATGCCAAGGTATTTGGCACTAGAAGAGTAGGTCAACCTGGTGCCAAGTAGAGTAATTGAGCATGTTCCCGGGATCTTATGTTTTCCGGTGAAAAGCACAAACTCCGTTTTGTGGGGGTTTACCCCGAGCCCATTGTAGTGCCCATTTGCACAGTATGGAGAATCTTGTCTGAGATGGCAATAGTAATGACGTCAGCGTCATTGGTTAGTAGTTCGTTTGCAACTACATTCCAGAGAGGAGCAGTGAGGATCCCTGGTAACTGATTTTAATGTTACTTGGCTGCCCCGTTTAGAGTAGATTTTGCATGTCGAATGTCACTCGCCAATCAACTCTATCACAGTCTTCTCCACTTTTAATTTGTTTATCCCTTCCATTATTGCTTTCGAAGTGACGTTGTTGAGGGCGCCCTCTATATCTAGGAAGGCTGCTAAAGTGTATACTTTAAGATGGACTGATCTCTCAATTTTCCTCACCAGTGTACATATGTATGTAAGACTGTTTCGACAGATCAAGATTAGGTATGGATCTAAGTTGTGGCGTATATATAAGTCTATCAGCCTATCTAGGCTTCAGCCAGACTACAAGAAGCTCCAGCTTTAGCTAGAACTTTAAGTCAGTGTGTTACACTACTAGGCATGCCTTAAATTGATTTAAATTTTTTTCTAACAATTTCGTCTTTCCTTTCAGCGTTTTATAAATGATTGAAAACTCGAAGCGTAGCTTCCAAGGCAACTATAAAGACATTGATATTGTTTAGCAACAGTCTAGGGTAGCCACACAGCCGACTGGTTATGATAATTCCAAGAACAAGAGGTCATTTCCAAGTAAAAACAACAAAATGATAAGCAATACGAACAGCTCCGATTTGGAGCTAGCCAACAAAATTGTCTTTCTTCCCGGTGGTTTTCAACAAAAGATCCAATACAACATCTCTACCAGCAACAATATTAATTGCAACAACAATAACAACAACAACAGTATAGAATACATTACTTCAACAACAGTGCCGGGAACAATTCAATCGCAAAGCACAAAACCATTCATATTCTATACCGCTGGCGGTAGTCATGACGATACCCTTCAAACTGACGATAAAGGACCTGAAAAGGAAAGCTTACCACCAACCAGATCCGTAATCTTTCTGGAACAGGTCGAATTCAGTCCTGCCCAGGCTAATAACCTAACGCAAAAGATTATGAGCAATCTTAGTGCCTTGAATCAGGATCGGAAAGTTGTCGATGTTTCTGTAGAAGACAAAATAGCTAGCGACACTAGTAATAGCAGTACTAGCAGTAGAAGTAACAACAAAGGTGATAGACAGGAATCAAATATGTGCCGAACTGAAGACCGAGAAAATGCCTTGTTTCAAATTGAAGATGTGCACAATTACTCTAAGCTGAATCGCTATGGTTATTGCAACGGAGTGACGGGCACCATGTGTCGTAGCGGTAGTAGTAATCAGGATGATGACATAGAGAATGAGGAAGACGATGAGGAGAACGATGTAGAGGATGAGGAGGACGTCGATGATGATGTTGGTGATGATGATATAGATTACGAGCAGTGTGTTCGAAACTATAACAAGAGATTGCGTGTAATTGGCGACGAAGTGCAGCAACATCACCAGGACACTGGTGTGGATTTAGAAGTTCAGTCGGTGAAGGAGAAAGCTGAGGCTGATAGGAGTGAATCACCACCTGATCACCATGCCAGGCGGCCAATGAACGCGTTTTTGATATTTTGTAAACGTCATCGAAGTATCGTCAAGGCAAAGTACAAGAACTTCGAGAATAGGTAAGGATACAAGGAACTTAAGCGTTCCAGGCGACTAACTTGACGGATATTTTTGGCTTTTTCTAGGTCAATTACCAAGATTTTGGGCGAATGGTGGGCTTCATTGGATGCAGAGGACAAGAAATGCTATGTAGAGCTCGCTAACCAGGTAAGACACTAAAGCCAGTCAATCTTTCTGTTTTTTATTATTATTATTATTTTTTTTTTTTTAGAATAAAAAGGCCTTTTTCTCTGCCAATCCCAATTTCAAATGGTACAAACTGCCAGCACCATCTTTGCGCACCTTAAACACTCGGCCAGGAAACCTCGAACGTCCATATCACAATTCCGGCGACTATCAATGCGAGGCTATTGAATCGCCAATCCAAAACGCGCAGCACCATCACACTACATCCTCGTACAATCGTAACGAATCGAAAAAGGTTCCGGTTTTCAAGCTCGCCGACGAGACTCAAATGGGTGACCTCAACAGTCTTATGCAACCAAACAATAAAACGTCCGCCGGTGGTGAAAGCCTTCAGGAAGCACTCGGCGATATAAGAGCTTATCTGAAGAATGGTCTGAAAAGAGATTCGAACGGATCGCTGGATGAGTCCTTTAGTGTCAAGCGTCTGCATAGCGATAATAGCTTCTCGAGCAGCGAAGATGATCACATACCAAAGAAGACAGCACGTTCGTGTAAGGGCAAAAAGTACCAGGAACTCATGAATTCCGGTCAAATAGCTCCAGTGATAGCCAAAAAGCAGCCTCTATCCAAGCCACCAACTTCTAGATCGATTGCGATCAATGGATCACCCGTCACATACAACGGTCACTGTAACCGGAACCAACAATTTAAAGACGATTCAATTTCGCCAAAGAAGGAGGAGACACCATCGAAGCTAACCAATCGACACTATCAAATCCCCGATTCACCTGATTCCTCTGCTGCTCACTCGTTGCGGCAGCAACAATACAATTGCGTTTCATTCGATCTCGAAGATAAAATCCGAGCTCTACCGGCACAATGCCTAGAATCCTACTTGCAACGCAAAAAATGCACCAAACGCAAGAAGAAAATCAACGCCAAGAAACGTCCTACAACTCAAATCAAACCGTCATCAACTGCAGATCCAGTCGTCAAAGACCAGGAGAAACCGCCACCATCACACCAACAAGCGAAGACCGCACAAGAAGTGAAAGAGCAAATTGTCGGCAGTCAGAAGCGAAAGGCGCGTAAGGAGAGCATCACACGTCGCGACATCAGTGCGATACAAAATGACGTGACGGTGCTGGTAAGCGGCGGTGCTGTGATTACTAATAGCTGTATAACGACCCCATCATCGCATCATCTCATCGATGGCAATGATAGTGCTACCTCAGATCTGCATATTCTGGCCGAAGTGGCCACCAAACACATGGGAATTGCTCAGTAAAAGCAAGATCCTTCGGATCAGTGGTATTTTTTTGTTTTCCTTTTTTCAATTGCAGATAAGTTTAAAGTTCTAATTGTTAGTTTAAGTTTAAGGACAGATGATAGAATTTACAGATTAAAGTCACGTGCAAGATGTATTTTACACATTTGGGGGGTGTACATGTGTCCATTTGCTGCGGGTACTAGTTACCCAATTGGTTTCAAGGACCAATGGTACACCTTTTAAATTTGGACTGAAGATATGTATAAGTTTAAGCTTAAAATAGAAATTTGTATTGATAGTAGGAACTGAGTGAGATGGAAGCAGAGTGGATTAGATTATCTAGTTTCGATGGCTAGTCATTACCCTCGAGGTACGGTCTGTCGTACTTACCTCAAATAACCCACAGCTTCTCCGGCATCTCCCATCTGTTCTGTTCATATTAAGCTAATTAACAATCAAACAGAAGTGCACATTCGAATGTACCTTAATACAACTAAATAACTGTGTATATGAGCCTAGTATTTTAGATATAGATTGTAAGTTGGTCTAGTTACTACTGACGTTTAGGATTTAACGTTTTGATTATTTGATCATTGTAATGAATTCAGTATTGGCTACTCTCAACCCATATCAACTTTAGTCTCCTCGACGTCAGTAGTAGTTGACCAGGCCAATAAGGCGCCGAGAGGAAAGAACCACTTCAACCATCCTTCTCTCCTGTTTTGTTTTTAAAGTATGTACATTCGTACATATCATAGATATTAATCGAAAAGATATTCATTTGCTGTCCGTCCATAAACACAGACAGTAAGACTAGGTTAACCTATCAATACCTGTTCTCCTTAAGCCAATATGTGCCTAGATAGTATGAAAAAAACAAGTTTTTTCACTACACATATACGTATATACCTATATCCTTTCCCCTCTAAAAAAATTTTGTTCCATCGATACATTATCACTTGACTTAGTCATAACATCATCCATATACACGTAATAATCTTATCGTATTACCGTCATTTTCTTATCCCTTTTTTGAACAAAAACGGAAACTATTTTTGATAGAATAACAACTTTTACTGAAATGAAACGTACCGTAACACACGACAGTTTAATCGATATTATAAGGTCAACTTTATCCTTAGCTCTGGTTTCAAAGACGTCTAGCTTAAGATAAATATTTCCCTAAAACAGAATGTTAATTTAATACAATAGTAGCTGCTGTAAGAGAAAAGGTACATGTAAATTTTGTTTCATTTTTTGTTATTTAAAATAAATGCAATCAAAATACATTGAGCGGTGTTATGTTTGAGGGTTGGTTGGTCAGGCTATAAGAAGCTTCGGCCAGACTATAATAAGCTTCAGCTAGACTATAAGAACTTTCAGCCGGACTATAATAAGCTTCAACTAGAGTTTAAGAAGCCTAAGTCAGACATTAGGAAGCTTCAGCCAGACTATAGGAAGCTTCAGGTAGAGTTTAAGAAGCCTCAGTCAGACTATAAGAAGCTTCAGGTAGAGTTTAAGAAGCCTCAGTCAGACTATAAGAAGCTTCAGCCAGACTATAAGAAGCTTCAACCAGACTATAAGAAGCTTCGGCCAGACTATAATAAGCTTCAGCTAGACTATAAGAAGCTTAAGCCAGACTATAAGAAGCTTCAGCTAGACTATAAGAAGCTTCAGCCAGACTATGAGAAGCTTCAGCTAGACTGTAAGAAACTTCAGCCAGGGTTTAACAAGCTTCAGTCCGACTATAAGAAGCTTCAGCCAGATAATAAGACACTTAGGCTAGACTATAAGAAGCTTCAGCCAGACTATGACTAGCTTCCGCCAGACTATAAGAAGCTTCAGCCAGACTATAAGAAGCTTCAGCCAGACTATAAGAAGCTTCAGCTAGACTGTAAGAAGCTTCAGCCAGACTAAGAAGCTTCAGCCAGACTATAAGAAGCTTCAGCCAGACTATGGGAAGCTTCAGCCAGACTATGGGAAGCTTCAGCCGGATTATGGGAAGCTTCAGCCAGACTATGGGAAGCTTCGGCTAGACTGTGAGCAGCCTCGGCTAAACTATAAAAAACTTCAGCAAGACTATAAAGAGACGGAAGCGAGCAAACAGAGCAAAGAAGTTGATCGCGTTTAACTTGGCAAATGCCAGCTTCGATCTCTGTCCCTGTTCAATCCAAGTTGATACACAACCTCCGCGTGGCGTCCCCTGGATAGCTATACTGGCACCCGTCAGGTAGTGAACCAATGTGTGCAGCGACCCAACCCCTAGTTTCTGAGGAAAGAGGAACCTGGACCTCCAGGTTAGGGGTTGAGCTTAGGGTTAACATCCCTATCGCGTAAAACAAAAACTTGTTCAGAAACAACCAATAGCCTCGGATACGAACGGATTACATGTTGGCGACCCCCGCAAACGTCCAAAAGCAAACGAATTTCGGATCTGCACCTGGAACGTTAGGTCCGTCAACAGGCCAAATGCAGCCGAACGACTGGTCAACTCTTTGGACTGCTATAAAGCAGACATTACCGCGCTCCAAGAAGTGCGATGGGATGGGCCAGGCAAAAGGCGGTTGGAAAACTGTGAAATATATTATGGAAACTGCTACAGAGGAAATGAACAACGCTTATTCGGATGCGGATCTGTTGTTCGAGGCAGACTCAGGAAAAAAAGTCTTAAGCTTCCAGTATGTAAGCGAACGCCTCATAACCATCCGTATCAAGACCAGTCTCGGCAATATAAGTTTATTATGTGTTCATGCCCCCACAGAGGGGAAAGATGACCGACATAAAGACGACTTCTATGATCTCCTGGGCAGAACGTATGCGCAATGCCCCAGCTATGACACCAAAATCGTTCTAGGAGATTTTAATGCGAAGCTGGGTAAGAAAGCTATCTTTGAACGGGTCATTGGAAAGCACAGCCTACACAACACCACGTCAGAAAACGGACTGAGGCTAGTGGACTTTATGGCGGAATATAATCTGGTAGTAGCAAGTACACGATTACCACACCTCAACATCCATAAGGAAACCTGGCAGTCTTTCGATCAATCGACAACCACCCAAATTTATCATATTGCGATCGACAGCAGACACTCCTCCAGCATCCTAGATGTCCGAACCTTTTGAGGAGCCAACATCGGCTCGGATCATTACCTTGTTGCAACCAAGGTACGGATGCGAATTTCTCGGAATCAACGGAGTCAAGTAAGAACACCAAAATTGAACGTCGGAAAGCTGCAATCGCAGGAGACCGCCAGGAACTTCGCCGATCAAGTCTCCCTCAAGCTCTCTCAAGTCCCGGTGCAATCTGCAGAAAGCACAGAACAGCAAAGGAGTCGTTGTCAAAACGTCATTAGAGAGGCCGCTTCAGATGTACTGGGTTTCGAGCCACCACCGTCGAGAAACCCCTGGTTTGATGATGAGCGCAGACAGGCCTATGTAGAGAAACAGAATGCATACATGGCCACATTGCATCGACGGACGAGAGCTGCCCGCGAGCTCTTTGAACAGAAAAGGAGGGAGGAGCATGCGCTTCTGAGAAGGAGCACGAGAAGCGCGAAATCGAGGAGATGGAGAGATGTTACGGCTGGAACGACGTTCGAAAATTTTACCAGAAAGTAAAACGAACATGCCGAGGCTATAAAGTTAGAGCAGAAGCCTGCAGGGACGAGCAAGGACAACTAGTAGTGGAGTCAGTCGATGCTGAGATTGTGGAAGGACCACTTCTGCAGACTGTATAACGGCGATGATAGTCAAAATGCCGCCGTCAGGCAGAGCGAACCCATCACAATGGACGAAGACGAAGGAGAATCCCGTCCACCCGACCTAGACGAGGTTAAGATAGCGATATCGACACTTAAGCTACTGGAGCAGACGGACTCCCCGCGGAACTGTTTAAAGCAGCTGGCGATGAGCTGGTCGGGAAAATGCACCAACTCATCTGCAAGATATGGTCGGAAGAACGCATGCCCGATGAATGGAATCTCACTATCGTTTTCCCGGTCCATAAGAAAGGAGACCCGCGTACAACATCCTCTCTGCCGTACTGTGTAAGTGCCTGAAGCCGTTCGTGGACAATTTGATAGGTTCCTACCAGTGTGGTTTCAGGCCAGGAAAACCCACGATAGACCAAATATATACGCTACGGCAGATCTTGGAGAAGACCCATGAATTCCAGGTCGACACGCATCATCTTTTCGTCGACTTTAAAGCCGCATATGACAGTATTTATAGAGACGAGCTATACAGAGCCATGTCATGTTTTAACATTCCTGCCTAACTCGTCAGACTGTGCAGGATTACTATGGAGAACTCTCCCTGCTCCATAAAGGTCGGAGGTGAACTAACCGACCCATTTGTTGTTAAAAAAGGTTTTAGACAGCGTGCCGCACTGTCATGTGATTTTTTTAACATTATACTTGAAAAGATCGTGCGGGATTCTGCGGCCAATACAAGAGGTACGATCTGCTTCAAGTCTACCCAATTGCTAGCCTACGCAGATGACATTGACGTTGTTTGACGGACAAAGCGAGACGTTAATGAAGCGTTCGCAAGCATTGAAACAGAAGCGGCTAAAGTGGGTCTAAAGGTAAATGGGGACAAGACCAAATATATGCTGCCATCAAAGAAAGACACACATCACCGACGTCTTGGTCAGTACGTCACCTTTGGCAGCTATATTTTTGAAGTAGTCAAGGACTTCGTCTACCTTGGCTCGATAGTGACAAGCAGCAACAACACCAGCGCTGAGATAAAACGCAGAATAACTCTTGCCAACCGCTGCTTCTTCGGGCTCAAGAGGCAACTGAGTGGTAGAGCCTTCTCTCGAAAAACTAAGGTATCCCTCTACAAAACCTTAATCATCCCGGTCCTCCTCTACGGCGCAGAAGCTTGGACCTTATCAAACATGGTTGAAGAGACCCTTGGTCGTTTCGAGAGGAAAATTCTGCGTACAGTCTTCGATCACGTTTGTGTTGACGGAAAGTGGAGGAGAAGATTCAACCACGCACTCTATGGGCTGTACAGCGACCTCTGCCTGGTTAGAGGTCTACGGATATAACGTCTACGATAGATGGCCTTGTAGAATGGACCACAGCTCCAGCCAGAAGAGCCTTCGAATCCAACCTCGAGGGACGAAGCAGCAGAGAAAGGCCGCATCCAAGGTGGCACACGCAAGTGGAAAGGGACCTCAACCAACTGTGTGTGCAGCATCGGAAACATGGAAACACCTGGCCAAAGATCGTGCCGGTTGGAGACGGATGTTGCTTGAGGCCCGAGCTTACCCTGGGTTGTAACAACACCTAAGTATTTAAGTAAAGTCTCATTACATCGATTAACAAAATAATGATCGAAGGCACACATCGTTATATCATAATCAATCTCCAGAGACTAAGGCTATCGACCATAGCCTCTAAAGGAGATCTAACAGCGGCTTTAAGTGAAGAATGGCTTAAAATCCTAGCTACCGATGGTTTGCCATAGTTAAGGCTCAGGGAGCCGTTTGAAAATGTTCTTCTTTACAAAAAGTAATTTGTGCTGCATTTTCAGTACGGTATGTAAGCCGCAAGCAAAAATTGAGACAGAAATTACAGATGTCGAAAAGGAGATACTTATTAAAAAGGACTTACCGAAACAGACCTTCCTTAATTCATTATTTTGCTTGTATCGCTTGTTAAACCATTCGAAAAATGGAAAGAAACACTGTATTTTTCGCTTTTATAGAAGTGAAACACAAAAAATTTAACACAAGGATAACGCTTTTCCCGAAACAAAAATCACACTTTTTTCATTGCACACTGAAACTACACACTTGCACACACATTTTCTGATAACACTTATCAACCAAATACGATATTTACAAGGAGAAATTAATTTTTTAAACTCCGCGCACAAGAAACAAAGTTGCACTTTCGTCAGCCATTCACTTTGTAATAGATGTGGGAAGGGAAATGTCAAGTTTCACTAGAATGCTAAGCTCTGATTGGTCGGGCTGGCAGAGTTCAAATTTGAAAAAGACCGTTGAATCCATTGATGATTTAAATTTGAATTTTTGAATTGATGTCGTTGAATTTCGTCGAATTAACCTGTGGTTTTTCAGCTGGTAAAGCTGTTTCTACAAACCGTTAATTAGACAGCTGAAAGCTGATTTGCCATTTTACGACAAATTTACTATCGCCAGGACAATTGTGAAAACTTGTTTTGAAAACCAGGGTTCGGTTCGTCAAACTTATCGTGCGATACGTCCATTTTACGGTCGACATAATCGTCTATCTTAGCAAGTTATTCGGAGCACGATGAATCGTTTTCACACCATGTACACTCTAGTGGACAATACTCTTTTCCAAACATGACAAACAGTACGAATAGAAGAAGTTATTGCCGTTGTAGAGCGCAGTGTTAAGGAGAATCCGAATGAGTCTATTCGTAATCGGGCACTGGAGGTGGAAGGTTTTACGGAAACGTACTCATTTCTCTCACATAATGGACCTATCTTTGTCTAAGTGATCTCCACTACTTTGTGGAGGGTAGACACCTAGCCAACAAACCAGTCTGGCTGAAGCGTCGCATATTTTAATTTTCATTTTTATAGTCTAGCTTAACCTTTTTATAGTCCGGCTGATGCTTCTTATAGTCTGGCTGAAGCTTCTTATAGAACGGCTGACGCTTCTTATAGTCGGGCTGAAGCTTCTTATAGTCTAGCTGAAGCTTCTTATAGTCTGAGTGAAGCTTCTTACACTCTGGCTTAAGTTTCTTATAGTCTGGCTGAAGCTTATTATAGTCTGGCTGAAGCTTCCTATATTCTACCTGAAGCTACCTATAGTCCGGCTGAAGCTTCATATAGTCTGACTGAAGCTTCCTACGTCCTAGCTGAAGCTACTTATAGACTCGCTAAAGCTTCTTACAGTCTAGCTGAAGCTTCTTATAGTCTGGCTGAAGGTTCTTATAGTCTGGCGAAGCTTATTATAGTCTGGCTGAAGCTTCTTATAGTCTAGCTGAAGTTTCTTATATACAAACCGAAGCTTTTTATTGTCTGGCTGAAGCTTCTTATAGTGTGACAAAAGCTTCTTACACTCTGGCTTAAGTTTCTTATAGTCTGGCTGAAGCTTCTTATAGTCTGGCTGAAGCTTCTTATAGTCTGACTGAAGCTTCTTATAGTCTGGCTGGAGTTTCTTATAGTCTTACTTACTTACTTTGATGGCGCTACAGTTCGCGGTGAACCAGGGCCTCAACCAACAAGCCTCTCCAGCCGGCACGATCTTTGCGCCGCTTCCAGTGCCGCACGCCCAGTTGGTTGAGGTCCCTTTCCACATGCACGCGCCACCTCGTCCTCTGCTGCGTCGCCCCTCGGGGTTGGAGACGACGACTCTTCGGGCCGGAGCGGTGATGTCCATTCACTTTACATGGCCTAACCATTTTAGATGTTGGATACGAAGACGTCTAACTAGGCCGATGTCGCTGTACAGCCCGTACAGTTCTTGGTTGAATCTCCTCCTCCACTCTCCGTGTACACAAACGGGGCCAAAGACTGCACGCAGAATTTTTCTCTCCAAACGCCCAAGAGCCTCTTCATCCGCTTTTGATAACGTCCAAGTCTTAGCGCCGTAGAGGAGGACCGGGATGATTAAGAATTTGTAGAGGGATACCTTAGTTTTTCGAGAGAGGGCTCTACTACTCAATTGCCTCTTGAGCCCAAAGAAGCAGCGATGGGCAAGAGTTATTCTGCGTTTTATCTCAGCGCTGGTGTCGTCACTATCGAGCCAAGGTAGACGAAGTCCTTGACTACTTCAAAAATATGGCTGCCGAAGGTGACGTACTGACCAAGACGTCGGTGTTGTGTGTCTTTCTTATATGACAGCATATATTTGGTCTTGTCCCCATTTACCCACTTAGCCGCTTCTCTTTTAATGCTTTCGAACGCCTCATTGACGTCTCGCTCTGTCCGTCCAATAACGTCAATGTCATCTACGTGGGCAAGCAATTGTGTAGACTTGAAGTGGATCGTACCTCTTGTATTGGCCGCAGAGTCCCGCACGAACTTTTCAAGTATGATGTTAAAGAAATCACATGACAGTGCGTCACCCTGTCTAAAACCTTTTTTAACATCGAAGGGGTCGACCTGGAATTGGTGGGTCTTCTCCAAGATCTTCTTCTTCTTTGGTGGCGTTACAGCCCATGAAGGACCAGAGCCAAGCTTCTCTCAATCACCCATGTTGTGTGTGATTCATTTTTCACACAGGTGAAAGGGACCTATAGTTTAAATCCGATTCCGAACGGCGTGAGTCGAGAAGCTTTTTCATGGCAAGTATACTACGGGGGGTTTTTTCAGTACCCCGCCGAGGAGGGACGCAGCGAAATAAACATTCGATGGCGTTGGTGTTATTGGAATCCGAACTCGCTCATCGTGCGTCAGAGTCCAACACACTAACCACTGCGCCACGGCGCCCTCTCCAAGATCTGCCGCAGTGTAAATATCTAGTCTATCGTAGATTTTCCTGGCCTGAAACCACACTGGTAGGAACCAGTGTCCTACGAACGGTTTCAGGCGCTTACACAGTATGGCAAAGAGGATCTTTTACCCAATGTTCAGGAGACTTATCCCCCTGTAATTGGCTCAGTCAAAGAGGTCTTCTTTCTTATGGACCGGCAAACGATACTGAGATTCCATTCATCGGGCATGCCATCTTCCGACCATATCTTGCAGGTGAGTTGGTGCATGTTCCCGACCAGCTCATCGCCAGCTGCTTTAAACAGTTCCGCGGGGAGTCCGTCTGCTCCAGTAGCTTAAGTGTCGATATCGCTATCTTAACCTCGTCTAGGTCGGGTGGACGGGATTCTCCTTCGTCTTCGTCCATTGTGAATGGTTCGCTCTGCCTGACGGCGGCATTTTGACTATCATCGCCGTTATACAGTCTGCAGAAGTGGTCCTTCCACAATCTCAGCATCGACTGTGACTCCACTACTAATTGTCCGTGCTCGTCCCTGCAGGCTTCTGCTGACTTTATAGCCTTGGTATGTTCGTTTTACTTTCTGGTAAAATTTTCGAACGTCGTTCCTACCGTAACATCTCTCCATCTCCTCGATCTCGCGCTCCTTCTTTTTCCTTCTCAGAAGCGCATACTCCTCCCTCCTTTTCTGTTCATAGAGCTCGCGGGCAGCCCTCGTCCGTCGATGCAATGTGGCCATGTATGCATTCTGTTGCTCCACATGGGCCTGTCTGCGCTCATCATCAAACCAGGGGTTTCTCGACGGTGGTGGCTCGAAACAGAGTACATCTGAGGCGGCCTCTCCAATGGCGTTTTGTATATAATTACACTATTGTTTAAATCGTATGTTGCCAACATATTCATCATTAAGAGCATTCCTTGGGTAAACCGTTTTTCGTTTTTTTAAGGAACGACCACTGGAGGTTAACGCGATTCTTAGTGACCAACTTGTGCTGAAAAATATATACCCGTATCCATATTCATTTCGCCGAAGAAGCAAAGAGCATAATAGAAAGACAAAGCTCAACGACACCTTTTTTATTCAACTGTAATTAAATATTTTCTTTTTAAAGTTTTAAGTTATTTTATTATGTATATATATATATGTGTGTATAGTATATATTCAACATCTAAATAAATGTACTTTCTATATTCGCTATTCTTTGTTCTTATCCTTAAACCTTGCTTTTATCAATTTTTTCTTTTTTTATTGTTTATATGGTTTTTGTAAATTTGTTTACACATTTCATGATCTTATTTTCACTTTTACTATTCTGATTTCCTTTCTAAGTACGTTTGTGTACTTACAACATATGTATGTAAGTGCATCAGAAAAAATGTTTTTGTTTTGTTCTTGAATTTAATATCTGATCAATCAATTGGATTTTGTTGATAATTTTAACGTTCCACATACAAGAATATTATTGTCATTTTAAATAGTTAGTTGTAGAGCAAACACCTAAAATACAAGCATTTCTTTTCAAGAATACATTAAAAGCACACAAAAGAAAACGAATCGAAAAACGAATATACAAAACGCTTTTAACCTTTATTATATCAGTTTATTGATCATCAATAATTCAGTTGATAAATTATTTATAATTAGGCTGGATTAACAGGTAGAAAATAAATAAAACTAGGAAAAGGATTCAAAGTGGCAATAAGGCATCCCTTATACTTTATTTTCAGAACGACATGTTTCCATCAAAAGCTTACCCGTATGTCCTTGTCTGTCATATCTCCAACAGCATAATGTGATATAAAATAAAAGATTTTATCGTTTGGTTTCTCCTCATTTCCTATTTGCCTTTAATTATAATTAAAAAAAAAAGTGTTGTTGCGAAGTTTAAAACAAAAAGGAAGAACTAATGATAATTATAATAAAATTAAAAAAAAGGAAAATTATTCAAAATGCAACCTAGAATACTACTAACACATGATGTATAGCATTTAATGTCATCGCAGGACATTCTCGTTGCTATATTTCTGTCTATTACTATAATGTTTTGCTTCGATCCCAATATGTTTTTTATTTCTTTTGCAAATAAAGAACAAAATATAATAAAAATGGTTTACAGTAATTATTTTAAATACATTTAAGAGCATCTTGTTCATATTACGTTTTTTTTTTATTTTTATTTTTTATATAATTTAACAATTAGAAAGTAAAACATATAGAAGAGTGTTTTATTGGATTTCTATTTTTTTGTGTTTCAGTTTTTTTTGTCTAAATTGTATAGATAGTATGGATTCTTGTTTTCGGTTTTTTTTTTTTTTGTTTTGTTTTAATAATAATTTAGATATAAATCTACTTAAATTGGAACATAATTGCCTTTTGGTGTGTAGAATAGTTGACCACACATGATCCGTCGACGGATTTCTTTGGCCAGCAGACTTTTTTCCTTTGCAATTTTTTGGAGGACACCACTATTTTCGGTGGCACGACGAGACAGGTAGGGTAACACCTCATGGACGGGTCCATAGGGGATATATTTATAAGCAGAGTAACCAGCTTGTCCTTAAAAGAAAGACAATTAAAAATTATGAAAAATCAATGGAAAATGTAGTGGAGGCTTACCAAGTGGAAAGGTGATAAAGTCACACATGCCCAGTAGTTGACCGAAACAAATCACCTTGTCCTCAGGTTCGACGCCGATTTCTTTCATTTTTTCAATAGCAAAACGTACCGTGTCTTCATTGTGCGATGCAACCATGATACCAATTCGCTTTACATCATCCTTGTTGTCTTTGAGTAACTAAAAATAGATAAGAAATATCATTTTGACGATATGTAATGTTTTTCTCTTTTCTCTTTTGTAAATGTTAAAGCGAGTTCAAATAACGTTCTATAAGATACGTCGAGATGAATAAAAGTTTCCACACACAGCCCTCTGTTGAATGAAACAAGTATTAAAACAAAATCTGAAGAAAATATAGATTGCGTTCTTTTGGGAAAAGAATTACTCAACCTTCTTCTTCTTCTTCTTTGGTGGCGTTACAGCCCATGAAGGACCAGAGCCAAGCTTCTCTCACTTACTTACTTATAAGGCCAGCGATCCATGGAGGATCTGAGCCTGAGCTATAGCTGCCTTTCATCCTTGACGGTCCCGGGCACGTTATCAATTACCGTTACCAGTTATCAAGACCAAGATGTCTCACATCCGCGATTATTTGGTTCTTATACCGGAGGTTCGGTCTTCCTCTTCTTCTCGAACCAGAAGGCTCGGAGTCGAAGACCCTCATAGCTGAAGCATTGGTGTCCATGCGCTCGATGTGGCCGAGCCAGTGCAGTCGACGGATCTTTCCCTTCCGGACTACATTCACATCTTTGTACAGCTCGTAGAGTTCGCGGTTGTGTCTTCTTCTCCATTCACCTTCCTCACAGACAGGACCAAATATCCGGAACCAAACTCAGCTCCACAGTCCTGCTTTCGGCTCCGTACAGCAAGACTGGCAGTATGAGCGTTTTGTAAAGCATGACTTTGGTCTTTCGAGTGAGGAGTTTTGACCCCAGTTGTTTGGACAAGCCGAAGTAGCAGCGGTTGCCAAGGGCGATTCTATACCGGACCTCCACTGTGGTGTCATTTGTGGAATTTACGTTTGCCCCGACGTAGACAAACTCCTTAACTAACTCGAAATTGTAGCTGTCAATTGTTATATTTTGTCCCAGGTGGTGAGCGACGGATTGGTTTTTGCTTGACAGCATGAACTTCGTTTTGTCCTCATTGAACCTTAAGACCAACTCGTTTCGCCTGTTCTTCAATCGCCGTGAAAGCTTCCACAATGCCACGGCGAGAACACGCAAAGATGTCGATATCATCCGCGTATCCTAGCAGCTGGACGGACTTGTAGAAGATAGTGCCTTCCCTGTTGACGCCTGCCCGTCGCACTATCTGCTCCAGTACCAGGTTGAAGAAGTCACATGACCGCGCATCTCCTTGCCGAAATCAGGTGCATGTTTCAAACGGTTCCGAAGTCCTAGAACCGAGTTGCACGGTGCATCGCGTATTTTTTAGCGTGGCGCGACACAACTGGATCAGTTTTCGTGGGATCCCGAATTCGGCCATCGCACCAAACAGTCCTTCACGATGAATGCTGTCGTATGCGACTTTGAAATCGATGAAAAGATGGTGTGTATCGATTCGAAACTCGTTGGCCTTTCCAGGATTTGTCGAAGTGTGAAAATTTGGTCTATAGTCGATTTGCCGGGCCGAAAGCCGCACTGGTAGCTGCCGATTAGTACGGTGCAAAACGGCTTTAGACATTCACACAATACGCTGGACAGGACTCTGTATGCGACATTGAGCAGGGATATACCTCTATAGTTCTTGCAAGAAGTAGGATCGCCTTTTTTTGTGGATGGAGCAAATATAGCTGGTATTTCAGTCGTCGGGTATGCTTTCATCTTCCCAAATTCTGCAGATGATCTGGTGCATGCTTCCTCCCTGAACTTCGCCACCAGCCTTGAAGAGCTCTGATGGCAAACTTCTCTCGACCTTAAGCTATTAAATATCATAATAATCGACTGTAGAACAAATTGAAGGCCTCGTAGCGCAGTAGTTAGTGTGTTGGACTCTGATGCACGGTGAGCTATACTGGCTAATACTGGCTATAATTCGATCACCACGGCACTATCCTGCAGGGGGGTGGACCATCCCACTAATCACTGGATTAGGGCGATGCTAAATAGCCGTATCATATCAGCCACATGCGGAGAGGTCTCAGTGACAGTATCGGTGGCTAGAGGATGCCCACAAGGGGGAGTCCTCTCACCACTGCTTTGGTCGATAGTCATCGATGGGGGCTACGAGGTCATCGGATATGCTGATGACCTAGTAGTCATTGTTACGGGCAAGTGCGAGATCACTGCCTGTGAGCGCATGCAGTTTGCGCTCCAACTTATTTCTGACTGGTGTGGCAGAGAGGGCTTATCTATTAATCCTAACAAGACAATCTTAGTCCTATTTACAAAGAGGAGAAAGGTATAACCCTGCTCAATCTTTCTAAATGGCACACACATAGGATTTTCAGAGGACGTAAAGTATCTAGGTATTGACCTAGACCGCAGACTCAACTGGAACTCCAATATGAAAAATAATCTCATGAAAGCGACTAAGGCCATGTGGGCATGCCGACGCACCTATGGTAAAACCTGGGGGACTTCAACCTATGGTAGCTACAATTGTTAAGCTTCAACGGCTTCAGAGACTAGCGAGTCTCGGGATTACAGGCGCTATGCCAACCTGCCCGACGGCAGCCCAAGAAGCACTCATTGGACTCACTCCACTGCACCTTTTTATCAAAAAAGTAGCATTACGCAGTGTAATCAGAATTCTCTGCTCGGGAACAAATATGCCATGTAGACCCGCAGGCCACATATCCATATTACAACACCTTCCCGAGCTGGATATTATTACTACGGTCTCGGACGCATTGCCGCACACCTTCACCTTTGACAAGAGATTTGAGATACTTATCTCAAATCGCTCAGCATGGGAAAATAGTGATCCCCTGCTAAATGTCAAAGGCCTTAGGTGGTACACGGATGGCTCCAAGATGGCTTCCGGCGTTGGCGCCGACATTTTTGGACCAAAACGCAAGATCTCGAAGGCCCTGGGAATAAGTCCCAGCATCTTCCAAGCAGAGCTGCATGCCATCCTAACATGCGTCATTCTAAATCTCGAGACTGGCATTAGAGGAGTAACCATCAACATACTCTCTGATAGCCAAGCCGCGCTTAAAGTGCTGGGTTCATACAGTACGAACTCAAAAACCATCAAGGAATGCCATGACGCCCTACAAGACTTCACCTCAAAGAAACAATGTTAAACCTTGGTGGGTGCCAGGACATAAAGGTATCAAGGGCAATGAAATTGCCGACCAACTTGCCAGGAAAGGTTCCAGCGATAAATATGTATATAGGTCCGGAACCATTCTGCGGCATTCCCGGGTCTAAGATAAATTTCATTTTAGAGAAGTGGGGAAAAATTGCAACACTTGTCCTTTTGGAACAGCGTTCGGGGAGTCCGTCAATCTAAACGACTTATACGACCCCTGAACAAACACTATAGTGACATACTCAAACTCAATAGGGTGGATATCAGAAGACTAGTCAGCTACGTAACAGGACACTGCGGTCTGAGGTATCATCTAAACAAAATTAGCCTCTCGTCCGAAACTGAGTGTCGGCTCTGTCACTTTTTTGCCCGGACAAAAGTTTTCTCATCTCCTACGAGTTTTAATAGATCTCCTACGACAAGTAAGTTATAAGACTGATTTTGATAATATAATGGAGAGGTCCTATAAAATATTTGACAGGAGGAGAACATAGTTTACTTGTAAGGTGTTTAAAGTGGTCATAATGGCTCCCAGGCAGAAGGAAACTACTCAAGAAGAACGCAAAACAATTTTGAACTTATTCAAACAAAATAAATCTTACGCAGAATAGGCAGAAATCGTTTAACAAAACGTTATAAAAACGATAAAGAATTTGAAAGCTCCCCGCGAATGGACGCCCACGAAAACTAACTACAAGGGAAAACACTTTATTTGGACTTTAAAATCCCATAAATAAATTACATTTACAAAAATACATGTTTCATCGGAGGTTGCAGCTCAAGTTAAAGTCGATTTTAAAAAAGTTGTTCACCCGAAAGCCATACGCAGAGTCCTTCATCGCAATGGATATAATTCACGAATTCCTAGACGAAAACCTTTCATTAATTGAAAGAGTAGGAAAGAGAGGTTGCAATTCGCCAAAGACTTTTTAAATAAGCCTCAAAACTTTGGGTGTAAGTATTCATTGAGCAAAAAACGGACCACAAACTTTACTTTAATATTCTGAAGAAAAATTTGAAAAAGAGTGCCCGCAATTTGGGTTTGAATAATAAATTTTATTTCCAGCAGGACAACGATCCGAAACGTACGGCTCATAATGGTAAAATGTGGATTGCTCATAATGTTGCTCATACCTTACCGACTCCTCCACAGTCACCGGACTTCAATCCAATTGAGCATGTATGGGAAGAATCGGAACGATGCGTGCGGAAACATACAATTTCAAACTAGACACATTTAAAGGAAGCGCTCCAATTACTTAACTTACCTGGGCCTCAACCAACAAGCGTCTCCAGCCGGCACAGTCTTTGGCCAGCTGCTTCCAGCGCCGCACGCCCAATTGGTTAAGGTCCCCTTCCACCTGCGTGCGCCACCGTTGATGCGGCCGTCCTATGCCGTGCCTTCCTTCCGGGGTGGTTTCGAAGACTCTTCGAAACTGTATTTTTCATGCGCTCTACATGGCCTAGCCACCTTAGACGCTGTATCCGTAGACGTCGTACCAGGCCGATGTCGCTGTTCAACCCGTACAGTTCTTCGTTATATCTTCTCCTCCATACATCCTTTGAACAAACGGGACCGTAGATAGTGCGCAGAATTTTTCTCTCGAAACGACCAAGGGCATCTTCATCCGCTTTTGTTAAGGTCCAAGCCTCTACGCCATAAAGGAGGACTGGGATGATTAAAGTCTTTTATAGTGTCACCTTGTTTTTCCGAGAGAGGGCTCTACTTCTCAATTGCCTCTTGAGCCCAAAGAAACAGCGGTTGGCAAGAGTGATTCTGCGTTTTGTCTCAGCGCTGGTGTTGTTGTCGCTGGTCATCAGTGAGCCAAGGTAAACGAATTCCTTGACCACTTCAAAGTTATATCCACCCATGAAGACATTCTGGTCAATACGTTGGTGTTGTCCGTCTCATTTAGACGAAAGCAGATATTTGGTTTTACCCTCATTAACCTTGAGACCCATTCTAGCCGCTTCTACCTCAATGCTTACAAAGGCCTCATTGACGTCTCGCTGTGTCCGTCCAATCATGTCAATGTCGTCGGCATACGCAAGCAATTTGAGACTTGAAATAAATCGTACCACTTGTGTTGGCCAGTGACTCTTGCACGATCTTTTCAAGCACGATGTTGAAAAAGTTGCATGACAGCGCGTGACCTTGCCCAAATCCTTTTTTAACATCAAAGGTCTCAGTTTGCTCATTACCATGGCTTTGTAGCCATGGCATGTTCATTTTACGTTATTGTAAAACTTACGGGCGTCATTCCTGCGGAAGCATCTCTCCATCTCCTCGATCTCACGCTTTCAGTGCTCTCTCTTCTTTCTTCTGAAAAGCGTGTGTTCCTCTCTTCTCTTCTGCTCATAGATTTCGCGAGCAGCTCTCGTCCTTCGTTCCAGCATGGCTCTATATGCCTCTTGTTTTACTGCATGGGCTTGTTCGCATTGTTCATCGAACCAGGGGTTTCTAGGTGGTGGCGGTTTGAAACCCAGCACCTCTGAAGCAGCGTCTCTGACGGCGCTCTGGCAATGCGCCCATTCCTGCTCTATTGTTTGTGCTGCTGTGGGCGGATTTTGAGAGAGCTTGGATGAGACACGATCGGCAAAGATTCTGGCAGTCTCCTGCGATTGTGGCTTTCCGACGTCAAACTGACGTTGTCCTACTCGACTCCTAAGCATTCTTGATATCCTCATTCTTACTTTGGCTACAACAAGGTAGTGGTCCGAGTCGATGTTGGCCCGTACGTCGAGAATACAGGAGGAGTGTCTGGCGTCGATCGCAATGGGATCGATTGATCAAAAGACCGCCAGGTACCGTTGTGGATGTTGAGATGGGGGAATCGCGTGCTTGCTACAAGGAGGTTACGCTCCGCTAGAAAATCGATTAGCCTAAGTCCGTTGTCGGATGTGGTGTTGTGCAGGTTATGCTTTCCTATGATCGACTCAAATATGTTCTCTTTGCCCAGTTTTGTATTAAAATCTCTTAGGACTATTTTTGTGTCGTAGCTGGGGCATTGCGCATATGTTCTGTCTAGGAGATCGTAGAATTCTTCTTTGAGTCGATCGTCCTTTTCTTCCGTTGGGGCGTGAGCGCATATTGAGTTAATGTTTCCAAATTTAGCTTCGATGCGGATTGTTATGACGCGTTCGCTTACATCTCGGAAGCTTAAGACTGGTTGTCGGAGTCTTCCACGAATAACGAATCCACAACCGAATAGGCGCTGTTTGTTCTCCTTGTAGCAGTTCCCGTAGTAGATGTCGCAGCTTAGCAGTTGAGGGTTTGCTCCAATTGATCGCCTGCACGCGGTCTGTTAAGGGACCTCACATTCCAGGTGCAGACTCTCAAGTCCGTTAGTCGTTTGCAGGGGTCGTCAGCTTTGTATCCGTCTGTATCCGAGGCTTGTTGTCGTTTCGGAACAAGTAGGTTTTTATGTGATAGGATGTTACCCCCAACCTGGAGAGCCAGGTTCCCTTTTCCCCAGGAACAAGGGATTGGGTCGCTGCACACATTGGTTCACTACCTGGCGGGTGCCAGGGTAGCTATCCAGGCAGGGCCACGCGTAGGCTGTGTGTCAACTTGGATTGAGCAGGGACAGAGATCGAAGCTGGCGTTTGCCATGTTAAACGCGATCAGCTTCTTTGCTCTGTTTGCTCGCTCCCTCCAATTAGATTGGGAAAAATAACGGCAGAATACACAAAAAAACTGGTGCAATCGATGCCTATGAGATTAAAAGGGGTCATCAACCAGAAAGGACTTTGAACGAAATATTAATTATAAAAAAAATAATTGTAATTAACACAATATTATAAACTGTGTGAAAACTTTTGTGCGGGCAAAAAAGTGTTGTTATTCTCCAGAATAGGGTGTCATTTTATTAATTGTATTATTATGATATTTAATAGCTTAAGGTTGAGTAATTCTTTCCCCAAGAGAATGCAACCAATACGTTCTTTGGATTTCATTTTCATACTTATTTTACTCAACAAAGGGCTGTGTGTGAAAGCTTTTGTCCATCACGGTATATTTTAACATTATAAAACATACACAGACATAGCCACGGAAATTAATCTGATCTGATAAAAAATATAATTAAAAATAAAAATATTCGCAAAAACAACCAGAAAACATGCATTGAAATATGTTAGTGTAAGGTGAATAATAAAACGTGAATTTTGTAGTTCTGGAATCTGAAGTGGCAAGAAATGTGTGTGAAAATTGCTACCATTGAAACAGCTATTTGTATTATTTTCTTTTTTATTAAATAAAACACATTTTTATTTTTATTTTTTATGTTGCATAAATAAATAAATAAATAATTTCTAAAAAGTAAACATATGATTGCCAAGTGGGCTAAATAGGGAAATAAGGAATTATACAACTCCAGTACACCACAAAATATAGGAATTTGCAAAAATATTTTTCTTACCCAATTTTTAGAGTGCGATCGCGAGTACTGGAGTTTTTTTTTTTTTTGTTTTATTTTATACGAGCGTGCAGTGAATATCATCAATGAGATAAATATGTATAATGAACAATGCACAATTAATTAATAAATATTTTTTGAATTTTTTTAAAATATAGTTGTTCACAAGTATTTGTTTTTTCTTTTCTACTACTAATTGGGGCTTAAGCCCGGGTTTCAGAGTCATACTATTATTATACACTGCGGTTCACTTGATTACAGCCACTACATTTTTAGTGGAAAATGTGACATTTGTCTCTTATTTGTGAGAAAAACAAAAAAAAAAAAATGCCGCGCAGAGTCTCGTCCCGACTCTGGCGACCATATCCTAAATTAGGATTGAGAGCACGTTTCAAAAATTTTGAAGTTCCGTAGAGTTCCACGCAAAGAAATTGTAGATAAAATTTTCTCTTCGATCCGAGCTCGTATGTCGTGTTGGTCGATCACGAGAGTCCACTACTGTTTATACAAAATAAAATTTCTCTCTTCGATCCGAGCTCGTACGTCATGTTGGTCGATTACGAGAGTCCGCTTGATATATTTTTCTAACAAAAATTTTATTTTTGTATGCTGCATGTCGTGTCGCGAAAACATGTCGATCGCAAAATTTTTGAAACGTGCTCTCAATACTAATTTAGGATAAAAAAAAACCAGAAAATTCCGATATGAAGAGAAATTAGTTGTTTGTGCAATAGCAAACATCCACAGTTCATGCGTCCAATTTAAAGGCACTTTCTGTTATCTTTACGAAAATTAGTACAAATCTGCTGCAATCAAATTGGTTCATTTGATTAAAGCCACAAAATGAATTTATGTTATTCATATTCTTAGGTTATTTTACCGTTATTTGCTTCTATAGGACATTTTTAATAATGAGTACAACCTCCATTCTTCACAATAACTTCAAAGATGCGGTCCTTAAGGGATTAATATAAAGATTTTCAATACTTTAATGACATTTCGGCCCAAGAAGCCTTAACTGGCGTTATAAGGGATTCTTTATTATCGTATTGTTTGCCTCCTTCGTAGACATTTCGTGTAAGCAAGCCCCAAACTTTTTCAATAATATTTAGTTCCGACGAATGCGGTGGCCAATCCAAAAGCTGCACATTTTCGTTTGCAATGAACGATTTGACACCGCGTGCATTATGATAGGCGCATTCTCTTGTTGCATAATCTATTGCAACGGTCCAAATAAATTCCTTCGCTTCGGAAAATTTGCTTCCAATACCGCTTTGTAATTTTGTCCAGTCATTTTTGAATTTAGAAAACTAAGTCGATCGCACCATAAAAGGTAATCGCTCCCCAAACCATTACCCCATCTTCTCTGCTGTGATGTCGATTCAAATAGAGCTATTCTTTTCGTAAATCGTGGAAATAGAAATTATAACCATTGGGTCCGTCTATATTCAATTTTCTTTCGTCGGTAAAAACAACCATACGCCAATCATTGAAAGTGTGTCCTTTCTGCACATCCCAAGTCATGTATTGCTTTGCAAATTTAAGCCGAAGCTGCTTGCGGGTGGCATTCAATGGCGGCTTTTTCTTGAGTTTCAAGCGCTTTAAATGTGTTGTATTAAGAATTACATGACGAACAGTTGATTTACTTGCTTCAACACCTGCTTCCCATTTAATTTTGAATTGGAAGCTAAACGGTGAGGATGAAATTCGGCCAGAAATGCTTAAGACAATGGGTAAAGAGGGAGTATTATGGCTCTCTCGTGTCATTAAGGTGGCCTGGGAATGCGATTAGACACTTAGCGATTGGCTAACTGGAGTGATTGTTCCTCTTTTCAAAAAGGGGGATAAAAAAGAGTGCTCCAACTATAGGGGCATATCTCTTTTAAGTGTCCCCGGTAAGGTCTACGCTAAGGTGTTGGAGACGCGTTCTAGAGCTGTGGTCGAATCCAGGATAGGGGATGAACAATGCGGGTTTCGTCACGGCAGAAGTACAACCGACCAGCTTTTTACTCTAAGAATGGTACTCGAGAAGGCTTGGGAGTACGCCAAACCAATCTACAGCTTTTTACTCTAAGAATGGTACTCGAGAAGGCTTGGGAGTACGCCAAACCAATCTACAGCTGCTTTGTAGATTTGGAAAAGGCGTATGACCGAGTTCCTCGAGGTAAGCTCTGGAGTGTTCTGCAGGAGTATGGGATTGATGGTCCTCTGTTGAGGGCCATTAAGTCTCTATACCCAAACTGTAGCAGCTGCGTTCGGGTTAACGGTAGTAAATCAACACCTTTCACCGTGGGCGTTGGACTTCGCCAAGGGTGCGCCTGGTCACCTCTCCTTTTCATTATATATTTGGACTGGATGTTGCAGCGCAGTCGAGGCGAGGAGTGCTTCACATTGGAAGAGTTGAGGATAAGTCATCTTCTTTTTGCAGATGACTTAGTTGTCCTCACATCCTCCCAGATGGAACTTCAGCGCGCGCTAGATAGGTTTATGGCCGTATGTGCTGATGCTGGAATGAGGGTTAACGTGGACAAATCCGAGGTTATGGTTAATTCCAGAACACCTGTCCAATGCACTCTACATGTTAGTGGAGTCCCATTGAAGCAGGTGGAAAAGCTTAAGTATCTCGGGGTCTTCTTCACGAATGATGGGAGGAGTAATACTGAGCTTTCCTGCAGGATTGGCCAAGCTGGGTCAATTTTGAAACAGTTTGGAAGATTTGTAATCAGGAAGACCGAGCTTGGTGTCAAAGCCAAGTTCGCCGTTTTTAACTCAGTATTTGTTCCAACTCTCACCAATGGTCATGAAATTTGGGTATTGATCGAAAGAATAAGATCGCGAATACAAGCTGCCGAAATGAGATTTCTTCGTGCTGTTGTGGAAGTTACTCGCCGGGATAGGGTGAGAAACACGGCAGTGCGCGGGGAGCTTAATGTTGAGCAGCTGCTTCTCCGAACGGAAAGGGCTATGCTTCGATGGTTTGGTCACGTGAGACGAGTGCCACCATCATCACGACTTCCGAAGCGTGCCTTGGATGCAATACCATCAGGCAGGCGACCGCTTGGCAGACCCAGGACGAGGTGGTTGGACCAAGTCCAAAAACTCGCCAGGCTGCGCTTGGGCATAGCTCCTGATGAGTTGGAGTCGATGGCGGAGGATCGAGTGGCCTGCAGATCCCGCGTGCGCGCATTACCCCCGCGACTCTTTTAGTGGAACATGCGGGCCACTGAAAATGATGATGATGATGATGAAGCTAAACGAATTGTTTTCCGCTTTTCTTTTTGTGTGAGAGCAGTTGAAACTCTTCCTCTATATTTTGTCACATTTTCCACTAAAAATGTAGTGGTTGTAATCAAGTGAACCGCAGTGCATTTGTCACATAACCTGGGCGGAGTGCAGATGGTTTGGGTCGACTGAACTTTCACGTTGGTTGTAGTTCTAAGCAAATGTTCCATGCCATTATGGGGTTATATTAGAATTTGAAGTGACCATAAACTGTTAGGATACTTACTAACATCTTGCGGCACTGTTAGTAAGTCCCATCCCCACCTTCTCGTGGTGCCATCTGGAGATTTTCTATGGAAATTACAGACGGGGAAGGTCGAACGGCGAGCCTCCTGCGCCAAAGAACAGGATTAGTCGGTTTAGCTACGGCCTAGCAAGCCGTAAATGTAAAAAAAAACTCAAACTCCGAAACAACCACAAGCCTCGGATATAACGGACCGGATTTATGTTGACGACCCTTGCAAAAAACGAAAAAAGGACAATGATCTTCGGCTTTGTACGTGGAATGTTAGGTCCCTAAACAGGCCACGTGCAGCCGAACAACTTGCGGACGCCCTAGACCGCTATAAAGCGGACATCACCGCCATCCAGGAAATGCGATGGAATGGACCGGGCATAAAGCGGATGAAAAACTGCGATATTTACTACGGCGACTGCTATAGGGAGAGAGGGCAACGATTGTTTGGATGCGGATTTGTTGTTCGAGGTGGACTAAGGCAAAAAGTCATAAGCTTTCGGCATGTGAGCGAACGCCTCATAACAATCCGTATCAAGGCTAAATTTTTTAACATCAGCCTGATCTGCGTCCACGCCCCCACGGAAGACAAGGATGACTCAGTCAAAGATGAGTTCTACGATCTCCTAGACAGAACGTATGCCCAATGTCCCAGCTATGACATCAAAATTGTACTAGGAGACTTCAATGCTAAGCTGGGTAAGGAAAGCATATTTGAACGAGTCATCGGCAAACATAGCCTACACGACACCACCTCCGATAACGGACACAGGCTGATTGATCTTGCTACGGGGCGAAATCTCCTTCTAGCCAGTACACGCTTCCCACACCTCGATATACACAAAGGCACCTGGCGGTCTTTTGATCAATCGACTACCAACCAGATTGATCACAGCGCGATCGACGTCAGACACTCCCCCACTATTCTTGTTGTTCGAACTTTCCGAGGGGCTAACATCGACTCGGACCACTATCTTGTAGTAGCCAAGATGCGATTACGGATATCACGAACGCAACGGAGTAGAGTAAGAATACAAAGTTATGACGTCGGAAAGCTACTATCGCCAGAAACCGCTCGTGCTTTTACCGATCGCGTCTCCCTTAAGCTCTCCAATACACCTGAATCCTCCCAACTATCAATAGAACAGCAGTGGAGCCTTTGCAAACAAGCCCTGAAAAGCTCTGCATCCGAAGTTTTGGGTTTCAAGGCTCCGCCACGAAGAACACATGGTTCGACGACGAGTGCAGGAGGATCCATACAGCGAAGCAGGATGCATATAAGGCCTCGCTGCATAAAAGAACAAGAGCAGCTCGTGAGCTCTACGAGTTAAAAAGAAGGGAGGAGCATAAGCTTCTTAGAAGAAAGAAGAAAGAGCACGAGAAGCGCGCGATTGAGGATTTGGAGAGGTGTTACTGCAGGCGTGACGTTCGAAAGTTTTATCAACAGATAAAGCGAACATGCCAAGGTTATAAAGCCAGAACGGAAGCCTGCAGGGATGAGAACGGACACCTAGTAGTAGAACCGCAGTCGATGGAAAAACCATTTCTGCAGACTGTATAACGGCGATGTTAGTCAATATACCGCTGTCAGGCAGAATGATCCATTTCTAATCGACGGAGACCGCAGAGAATTCTGTCCCCCTGACCTCGACGAAGTTAAGATTGCCATATCGAAGCTCCAGTCGAATAAAGCTGCTGGCGCAGACGGACTGTCAGCTGAGCTCTTCAAGGCAGCTGGGGATGACCTGGTTAGGAGCATGCACCAGCTCATCCGTAAGATATGGTTAGAGGAAAGCATGCCCGAGGAATGGAATCGTATGCCCGATCCACAAGAAAGGAGACCCCTCTGATTGCGCCAACTATAGAGGAATAAGTCTCCTTAACATCGCCTACAAAATCTTCTCTGCCGTTTTGTGTGAACGCCTGAAGCCTTTTGTAAATAAGCTGATAGGTCCTTATCAGTGCGGATTCAGGCCAGGGAAGTCCACCATCAACCAAATCTTCACACTACGGCAGATACTGGAAAAAACCAATGAAGTTCAAGTCGACACTCACCACCTATTTGTCGACTTCAAAGCCGCATACGACAGCGTAATTAGAGACGAGCTATACAACGCTATGTCTACCTTTGCTATAACTGCTAAACTCGTCAGACTATGCAGGATGACTTTGGAGAATGCTCGCTGCTCCATCCGAATCGGTGAACACCTTACCGATAGTTTTGATTTCAAAAAAGGATTTAGGCAGGGCGATGCGCTGTCGTGTGATTTCTTCAACATCATATTGGAAATGATTGTGCAAAAATCACTGGCCAATAGAAGAGGCACAATCTATTTCAAATCCTCGCAACTCCTTGCATACGCCGACGATATTGACATAATAGGTAGATCACAGCGAGATATCAATGAGGCGTTTGCGAGTATCGAGTTCGAGGCAGCGAAAATTGGTTTGGCGTTAAACGAGGGCAAAACTAAATATATGCTGTCATCAAAAAAGGACGCTCACCACCGACATCTTGGCCAGAACGTTTGTATTGGCAGATATACATAGGTTCGAGGTAGTTAAGGTCTACCTTGGCTCCGCAGTAACCTGGAACAACGACATCAGTTCCGAAATCAATAGCAGAATCACTCTTGCCAATCGCTGTTTCTTTGGGCTCAGGAGGCAACTGAGTAATAGAGCCCTCTCCCGAACGACAAAGTTGACTCTATATAAGACCCTTATCATCCCGGTCCTGTTGTACGGCGCAGAAGCATGGACACTATCAAAAGCGGATGAGGAGGCCCTTGGTCGGTTCGAGAGAAAGATTTTGCGCGTGATTTTTGGGCCTATAAACGCAGACGGGGGATGGAGGAGAAGATTCAACCACGAACTTTACGGGCTGTACAGCGACATGAGCCTAGTCAGGCGTCTACGGATTCAACGCCTAAGATGGCTGGGCCATGTAGAGCGAATGGGCACCACAGCTCCAGCCCGGAGAGTCTTTGAATCCAACCCCGAGGGACGAAGAAGCAGAGGACGGCCGCCCTTAAGATGGCGCACACAGGTGGAAGGGGACCTCAGCCAACTGGGTGTGCGGCAATGGAAAAGGCTAGCGAAAGATCGTGCTAGATGGAGGGGCATGTTGTTTGAGGCCCAGGTTCACCCCGAACTGTAGCGCCCTCTAAGAAGAAGAAGAATATGACAGCATGTACAGAGATGAGCTATACAAAGCCATGTCTAGTTTTAACATCCCTGCCAAACTCGTCCGACTGTGCAGGATGACAATGGAGAATTCTCGCTGCTCCATTAAAGTCGCTAATGAGCAAACCGAGACCTTTGATGTTAAAAAAGGATTTAGGCAAGGTGACTCGCTGTCATGCAACTTTTTCAACATCGTGCTTGAAAAGATCGTGCAAGAGTCACTGGCTAACACAGGAGGTACGATTTAATTCAAGTCTACGCAATTGCTTGCGTACGCCGACGACGTTGACGTGATTGGACGGACACAGCGAGATGTCAAGGAGGCCTTTGTAAGCTTTGAGTTAGAAGCGGCTAGGATGGGTCTCAAGGTTAATGAGGGTAAAACCAAATATCTGCTTTCATCTAAAAGAGATGGACAATACCGACGTATTGGCCAGGACGTCACCATGGGCGGATATAACTTTGAAGTGGTCGAGGAATTCGTCTACCTTGGCTCACTGATGACCAGCGACAACAACACCAGCGCTGAGACAAAACGCAGAATCACTCTTGCCAACCGCTGTTTCTTTGGGCTCAAGAGGCAATTGAGAAGTAGAGCCCTCTCTCGGAAAAACAAGGTGACACTATATAAGACGTTAATCATCCCAGTCCTCCTTTATGGCGTAGAGGCTTGGACCTTAACAAAAGCGGATGAAGATGCCCCTTGGTCGTTTCGAGAGGAAAATTCTGCGCACTATCTACGGTCCCGTTTGTTCAAACGGTGTATGGAGGAGAAGATATAACGAAGAACTGTACGGGTTGCATAGCGACATCGACCTGGTACGACGTCTACGGATACAGCGTCTAAGGTGGCTAGGCCATGTAGAACGCATGGAAAATACAGCTCCGACCCGAAGAGTCTTCGAATCCACCCCAGAAAGAAGGCGCGGCAGAGGACGGCCGCATCACCGGTGGCGCTGGCCAAAGACCGTGCCGGCTGGAGACGCTTATTTGTTGAGGCCCAGGTTCACCACGGACTGTAGCGCCACCTAAGTAAGTAAGTAATAAGCAATAAAAGCGGGTCTAAAAGTCAAAAGTCAAATCAAAAAGGACGCCCATTATTCGTTAGTTTGTCGAATTGTTAAAGGTCTACGATCTAGAATCATTGAACACTGGTTTTCATACTTAATATGATTGTCGATCAAAAATGTGTTAATCTAAAAACAGGGATTCACGTTAAAGTGAGATAGATTTACTATCTACAGAGAGACAGATAAATAAAATAATTTCATTGTTATAAACTTAAAACTTAAATTTAACCAATTTATATTGAAATGATTAATTGACAACCTTACCTTTATTCTCCTCAGACATTCAGTCAGGACTTTGTGGTACATTTCGGTGGTAGCTTCATAATTAGGATTAATTGGATCAGGATAACTTAAAGCTTCAGCTCTGGCGCGTTCCTGATCAATATAAGCCCCCCGGACGAGTTTTGCTCCAAAATAGAAGTTCTGTCTGCTAGCTTGCTCCAAATCAGTGCAAACCTTAATCGGAAAATGACATGCTAGTTTGGTTTCTTTGTGTTACATCGTGCCGACAAACCTCCTTATATGTCTCCCTTAAATAACACTGATAAGTATTAAAGACAATTGCCTTGTCTTTATTATATCTTCTCATCATTTCAAGAGTAATCCTAGAAATTGCTGGCTGGAAATAGGTTTGCTCCGCATCAATCATAATACGCACATCCAGGTCAGCAGCAGCCTACATACAAATAGAAGATATAGTAGACATTAAATTAGGGATTTCCCCCACGACTCTCGCTTACCTTCACAATAGTATTCAGCCGTCGAACCATATTCCTAAACATTTCCTCCTCCTTGGGCGGAATCTGTGAGATCAATCGACGCATTTGTCCAGTCTGTGGGTCTGGTACTCGGAACGTGTCGCTTAGCTGGAAGTTCTCGTCCACAATACCCGACCACGGGAACAAATGGAGGATACTATTGTAGGATTTGATAAAAAACTTTTTAATGCAAGAATAAAATCAAGCACTCAATTCGCTAACTACTAGCTTTCAAATATAAACTGTTTATTACTCAGAAGAATACTGTTCGTTGTTGCTGGGAGGGCTCAAACCAAAACCACTAAAAAGGTATACAAAACACAATTACACAGCAAAGAGAGATGAAATGCCAGTGATGTGTAGACCATATATCTGTAAGATATACGTGTATAGAGGTAAATGTGCAAGGATATCGTGTTTGGATAAAGTGCTTTGGAGGATACAGGATCTAAACGACCAACAAAAGAATAAAAAAAAAAGCAAGAGGCCACCAAGTACTATTTACACAGTAATACTACACCACTGCCTTGAAAGTGGGTTATTAGCTTTAAACAATAATAACGCCGGCCGTAATGATTATTCGGTTCCATGCTCTACAATTTGTAGGGCCAAAAACGCGTTGTTATCATTTTGAGTCGTTTTGCGATAGTTTTTGAGAATACTCAATAAGATATTTGTTTATATGTGGTTAGCCGTTTTAGTGAGTTAAGCATTAAGTTATGTTTATTGCAATTTGTTAGAAAAGTTAAGTTAAAATTAAATAATTTTACGAACATTGCGTCTTTTGTGCTGCCGTGCCAAGATGAGGTAATATCCCTACAAGTTTTGTATACCTTTTTCTGAATTAATTTGGGTGATATATCGTTTTCGTATTTTGAAAAATAAATATGTTTTTTAAATTTTGTTTTTTTGGCCTTTCGTAACTGCAACTAGTTTTTGTTTATACAGTTCATTTCTGACAATGCTTTTCATATTAAAATTGTGCATGCTGTAGAGCATATGTTCTGACTGCCATTAAAAAATCGTAGTAGTAGCAGAGTAGAAATTTGTTTAACGTCCGATTATTTTGTCACTTATTTGCAGTTATCTCAATACTTAATTTAGTTGTACACCCGCCTACTATGTTTCACTAAATTACCTGTTAAGTTTTTACGACTTAACAACGTCGCGCACATGATATTGTTAACATTCTTACAATAAAGTTATACAAACGAAATAACATGTCTGCCTGTAAACGCAAGCAACTTGCGACAGCGTAATTAGAGACGAGCTATACAACGCCATGTCTACCTTTGACATTCTCGCTAAACTCGTCAGACTATGCAGGATGACTTTGGAGGATGCTCGCTGCTCCATCCGAATCGGTGAACACCTTACCGATAGTTTTGATGTCAAAAAAGGATTTAGGCAGGGCGATGCGCTGTCGTAAGATTTCTTCAACATACAACAGTACAACAGGCCAATACAACAGGCACAATCTATTTCAAATCCTCGTAACTCCTTGCATACGCCGACGATATTGACATAATAGGTAGATCACAGCGAGATGTCAATGAGGCGTTTGCGAGTATTGAGATGGAGGCGGCGAAAATTGGATTGACGGTAAACGAGGGCAAAATTAAATATATGCTGTCATCAAAAAAGGACGCTCACCACCGACGTCTTGGCCAGAACGTTTGTATTGGAGATATAAGTTCGAGGTAGTTAAGGACTTCGTCTACCTTGGCTCGAACAACGACATCAGTTCCAAAATCAAACGCACAATCACTCTTACTAATCGCTGTTTCTTCGGGCTCAGGAGGCAACTGAGTAATAGAGCCCTCTCCCGAACGACAAAGTTGACTCTATATAAGGCCCTTATCATCCCAGTCCTGTTGTACGGCGCAGAAGCATGGACACCATCAAAAGCGGATGAGGAGGTCCTTGGTCGGTTCGAGAGAAAGATTTTGCGCGTGATTTTTGGGCCTATAAACGCAGACGGGGGATGAAGGCGAAGATTCAACCACGGACTTTACGGGCTGTACAGCGACATGAGCCTAGTCAGGCGTCTACGGATTCAACGCCTAAGATGGCTGGGCCATGTAGAGCGAATAGACACCACAGCTCCAGCCCGGAGAGTCTTTGAATCCAACCCCGAGGGACGAAGAGGCAGAGGACGGCCGCACTTAAGATGGCGCACACAGGTGGAAGGGGACCTCAGCCAACTGGGTGTGCGGCAATGGAAAAGGCTAGCAAAAGATCGTGCTAGATGGAGGGGCATGTTGGTTGAGGCCCAGGTTCACCCCGAACTGTAGCGCCCGCTAAGAAGAAGAAGAAATCTGAAAAGCAATTGGGACAATGAAACAATAAATAAATAAAATAAATAAATAACCAAAATCATTATTGATCTAAAAATTCTTAACAAATATCAAGTTGTAGAACAGCCAATATCAGTGGAAGAAAATGAATCGTCTAACATTTCGCAGACATTTGCGCCGATCCAAAGGCGCTAATAAAAAACCGAGACAGACCGTTCGTCAATATTTAATCAATTTGATTGTGACCATGAGATTATCAAATAAAATATTAAATTATCGAGACACACGCGTTACTTGTGACGTACATATATACATACCTCGTGCGTTTCAATTTACGTATTATAATTGATTATTACGTACAAAAACTGTTGCAGTTACTACGAGCTTAGAATGAAAAATCCCAAACTAACGTATCCTTCATAGATATGAAAAATAGATATGGAAAAGTAGAACATAATCCTAACCCTTCTTTGTCTGAGGTAACATTTCTGAGAAAATCCTTAACATTCTTATTATCACCCAAACTAGCATAGTATTTCTCTAAGTCCTTTATGGTCTTGTGATGAGTCAGAACGTTTCCGTGGCCGCCGACTAAATCTTCCATATATTTACGTGTGCGCATAATTACTTCAGATACTTGCAACTATAAAAACAAAATACAGAGAGAGAGAGAAAAAAAAAACAATGATGAAAAGAAAACATTTATCAAATCCAAAAATATAACAAAAAAATGTTATTAAGCATTTCATTTGGTACGTGGAAGAAAACGATGATTGTTAGGTTTTGTGACACTTACAAGTAATTGAGGACGACCAAGGGCTGTTAGTTTGATGGCTGTAATTCCAGTTCCAAAGGTTGCACCTAGAACAAGAGATTTGTAGAGAGATACGTGGTGATTAGTGGTGTTCACAAAAGTGTGTGAAATGTTTAAGCTTGTTCGTTATAACATAAGTTTGTATTTAGGGGAAGCGTTTAGCGATGCAAAGTATTTTATATACAAATGGATAGATCGATGGATCGGTGTGGGGATTGCCAAATGAAAGGCACTCGTTTCATGAGGTGAATACTTCCTTGATAGTAGTAAAAGGAAACAAAAGAAACATTAATTGACATGCAACTTACAGAAAAAAGGAGTAGAGTATTCCAAACATGAACATTTATAAACGATGTTCAATTTAAATGAGTTTGTAAACAAGAATCGTCCAATCTAGGCGTAGATCTAGCATGTATATACCCAATGTCCGTACAAGTAGATGGCGTCAAGCCATACTGTAAGACTTTGTTAAAAAAAAAGTGATATTGTATTGCTAGTTTTTTTATAACATGCCGTTAAAAACTTATTAACTAACAAACAGCGCCGTGACACAGTGGTTAGTGTCTTGAACTTTGGCGCACGATGAGCGAGTTCGGATCCCGATACCACCAACGCCATCGAATGTTTATTTCGCGACGTCCCTCCTCGATACTGACAGCTTGCCATAAAAAGGCTTCTCGATTCACGCCGTTCGAAATCGGCATTAAACTGTAGGACCTTTTCACCTGTGTGAAAAATGAATCCCACACAACACGGGTGATTGAGAGAAGCTTGGATCTGGTCCTTCATGGGCTGCAACGCCACCAAAGAAGAACTAACTAACTACGTTCGCAATATATATATAGATTCTGCCAAAAATTAACTATTAGCTCAATTAAGTATTATCTATATTCATGGGTGCCGAAAGACTTATCCATGCGTAAGTATTACCGTGAACCTTTGTGTTCTAAATAACACATGCAGACGGTGCTCTTTGGAGTACCAGAATCAGGGATAAAGAATGAGATACCAATCTATTGGCTTTGACAGGCACTTTGACAGTTTGCACCTACAAACGAGTTGAGGTTTGACGGCGTCTTGACTATGTCATTCTGCCTTGTTCCGACGTCTTGACTCTAAGTCAAATGCGTCGTTTTTAAAGCGGCCCCTAGACGCTCAATATTATTGTGCAAAATATTGCACAATTTTATTGGCTTGCTACCCCAGACGGTTCAATATTTTAGTTGACCGCACATATTTGTAATAAAAGTCAAAAGCGTTTTGATTTCCCGCAATATATCGCACAATCTTGCAATATTATCTACAGACGAACAATAATATTGTGCAATATCAAATATTGCACAATATTATTAGGCGTCTAGGGGCCGCTTTATATTACAAAAGCAACAACCATCCCCTGCGGGGTTCAACGGGCAGACGTACGAAAGATTGGTATCTCATTCTTTATCCCTGACCAGAATACAAGAGAGTATAGGCCCCATTAGTTGTCTGTCAAACGCAAGTAAACTATAAGCAACATCAACCGACGCTACAGTACATATTGAAAATGAAACGTAGTATAGTGATCGCCATAGTATATGAATTTCGGCATCTACACGTGAATCGTATAAAACGATTTTGCGAGTACCGCCACAGTAAACAAAACATACAGTGATATGTAGGGTGGTAGACGTCAACCGGCTGCAACATTAGCTGAGAAGGTCAGAAGCCCATTGGAGCAAAATCTACGACACAAGGAGACGCAACAACAAAATAATTAGGTGTGCCTGCCGTAGGCATGTGCTGATCTTACAGTTGCTCAAAAAGCAAGAAGTTGCTTTGGCAGATTGTTTTCAACCGTAAGCAAAGAAGCTTCGTCCTTAATCTAATGAACTTCGCAATATGGCACGTTTTGGAGAGCAATGTTAAAACAACCTTAAAACGTGCACTAGTCCGCGAATGGAACAAAATTCTGCAGAATGTCACTCGAGACTCATGTAATGTATTCTCCGACAGATTGGACACCGTGATCCTATACAAAGGTGGTCATATTGAACGATTGAGTAAATTTTGAAGATATTTACAAAAAATTAAATAAAAAACATTTAGTATTTTTAAGGTTGAAAGTATTGTTGTTCATGTTGTACTTCAAATGAAATACCCTTCATATCCTTTAAAGAAGCCTAGATATTTTTAGATATAAATCCACTCTAGCTAAGAGCCAAACGCAGAATAAACAGAGAAAAAGTTTAATAGAAATTATCTTGAGCTTAGAACGAACTTGTGGAAAGTTAGAGGTACGTGAATTCTCAAATAAATTTGTGACTCGTAGAATTGGCTAACTAGAGTAATGGTTAACACTAGAGCTCTCGATATCAAGCTTGTATTTAATTACATGAGTACTCGTGTAACGTTCACATGTGTATTAAAAAAATATTTAAACGTGTACACGTGTACACGCTCATACACGTGTAAATAAAAATGCACGTGTAAATAGAGAAAGAAATGTTCCTCTTTAATAATTCAACTGACTGCCTTATGTGCATTTACCACTAGTCCCAAGTGAGCCCAAGTACTGTTGTTTTTCTCTGTGTTGATGAAAGTTACATGGCTTGTTGAGCGGTTCAAGTTGACATAGTAATTTCTGCCATGCCGTGTCAATCAGTACTGATCTGCAGAATATTAAAATGAGACCAAAGAGTTGCACATCTGAAAGAATGGAAGAAATCCAACAGGCACTGGCCAAAATGATCGCGTTAAACCAAATGCCTCTTTCATTCTGTTCTAGCAAAGATTTTCTTGAATTTATGGCTGTGGTGGAACTACACGTAATTTACGAAATACACGTGTGAAACTATGTAAGTACACGTGTAGAACTAAATATGTACACGTGTTCCTATACGGATAATACAATTACACGTGTAACACGTGTACACGATTACACGTGCAATAGAGAGCTCTAGTTAACCCTAAACCCTTATCTAATGCGGTACTTGGATCTGTATTGCTTTTCATTAAGATAGGCAAAAATAGCTGAAAACTGCTAACTCGTGATGAATTTCAGAAAAAGACGGCTAGTACCGTGAAGGCTAAGTCAAGTACTTGGGCCTTATGTTAGATAGGAGACTTTATAGAAAAAAAAAAAAAAAACGGACGGATAAGATTCCTTAAAATGGCTGGATGGCAAAATCGAGCCGAACAGAATAACCTATCCTAAGCTGATGTATCTTCCGATGTATTTTCCGTTTCCTGGATCTTATCGAAAGCCCGTGTGGCTCACTAATAGACCATTTTTTCCAAATTTTAGATGAATATCTATGTGTAGCTACAGATTTTAGGGTGACCTTGAACGCTAAGTATGTTACTGTCTAATTGCGAACCTACACTCTCTAATTCGCAATTGAATAGCAATCGAATTTCCATTCTCACCGATAATTGACTTTGAGTTGTTGTTAATTGATTCCCCTTTAAAAAATTGACTTTATCTACTCACCATCTCCGTCGTGATTTTTTTTTTTGCATTAAATCTGATTCTAATTGCATCCCAATACCATTATCAATCATTTTCGTTCTTAGGTGGGGGGAAATATAACTCAGGTGTGCTAATTCTAAGGCTCTAATACATTTTTCGATAATTCATGTTTGGAATACGAAGTACAATAGTAAGCATGTGCATGGTCTTGTGAAAGGGAGACATAGTGTTATTTAATATGATTATAGATGAGATATGCCATGTAGATGCAAAAAGTTAGAAAAATGTTAAATCTTACCCTCCGATCTGGGACGGGGGTTACATCTTGAATCCTCTTCTTTACTTTTATTCAATTTAATTTTCAGATTAATATTCATTTTTTTTCGTTTTGTTTTGTTTTTTATTTAAATTTTCATGTTCGTGATTGGATTTTCAATTGGTTAGTAAGATTAGTTAGATCAGTTTAAAATGGACATGGAGGGATGTAAAAAAATGGAAAAGAAAACAATCAAACTTATGATAAAAAAAAATCTATGAAACAAAAAATTGAGCGATGAAGCTAGAAGGTAACTGAGTTATTTAACAACAAATTGAAGAGGACTGGATTCCAATTAAGACGTGAAGTCCTCCAATTTCCGAGAAGTAGCAAAAGTATCTGGTAATTTGTCAAAAACATTAAAAACTCGTCCTCATCGTCTATACCGACACTTATCCACAACGACATTCCAGCTGCCACACCATTAGACAAGGCTAACTTTCTTGCTGCCCAATTTACAGCTAGCTAGCAGCTTCAAGCTTGCACGTTGCCTCCGCCTGCTATTCCTACCATTCCTAATATTTGTCCAGCGTAACCCCAAAAAAGGCGAATTTTCTTCTCCCTCAAACTATCGATAGCAGCAGCTAAGGAAGCAATAGGTACAAGAAATGTCGATAACAACAATAAACAATACATAACAACACATGAAACAGTGGTTCTGTGAAAATATACTCGTACCAGCAGAAGCTAAACGAGAGGAATGTCTACGATACAGAAGATAAGAAATTACTTGCGACTTATATAAGATCACCAGAAACGGAGTCAACACTGGTATTAGATTGAACGGTACTGACCGGAATTCTCATCAGACATGGAACATGACATATATACATATATGTATGGTTGCCAGAAAAGGATTTGGAACTGGCTCCGTGGTTTGAAATAAACAATGAATGAGCTCATCCGTACATACACCATACCAACCAAAATCTGTATAAACAATTTCTCGTCGCTGCTGCGCAACTAAGAGCAACCCTTAACACCAATAGGTGTCCGGATTATCCAGTCTGGACTGGACCTACCCTCCAAGATACCAAATCACAATACGTAAGCTGAAAATCTGCAAGGCCCCGGTATTGACAGAATCGCCAACATGAAGGGCCATGCATATACAGAGAAATCCACAAACTATTTATCAAAATCGATGGCAGTTGCTTAATACCACCGCAATAGAGAGAAAGCTATCACCATTCCCGTGTTTAAGAAAGGTGACAAGAAAGAGTCCAAGAACTACTGGGGCACTTCTCTGCTTGGTTCCATCCCCAAGCTCTTTACAAAAATGCTAGCTTCCGAAATCACCCAAAAAGGCATATGCGTAGAACAGCAAGGTTTCCGGAAAAACAGATCAATAATTGTTCGACAACATGACTTCATCACGCTTTTGAAAGCGAAGGGCATTTGACCTAATGTACTAGCTATCATTAAAGAACTGAATACCAATAACAAGAGATCAATCACTATTAACGCTAAGAGGACCAACATGATACCTATTACCTCAGAAATTCGGCTAGGTGACAGTTTGAGCCAAACCCTCTTCAACATTATCATGGAAGCTATTATCGAACAGGTCTATCGCATGTGACATGCTATGTAGATGACGCAGTTCTCTAGGCAGAAACGGGAGACAATCTGCAAAGGCTGCTATATAAATTTGAAAATCTCCTACAGTATGGAGATATCGGTTGATAAAACTAAATCAATGGTTATGCATATTAAAAGGATCAAAAAGATGCAAGTGGACAATACACAACAAACCAATAGAGCAAGTCCTAGAATTCAACTATCTAGGCTCCCGTATAATAAGCTGCAGAGACTTAAAAAAAAAAGCAAAAGCACAAGCCAACTAAGCCGCAACGATCCCATGCAGCCTAAGAAATTGTATAAGACGAATTAGACATATGAACCGACAGTAAAATGAGAATATACAGGACTTGCATCCGGCCAATAAATACATACGCCGCAGAAACTCGTGCAGATACTAGTACAACGCAACAGGTAGCGAACACAGTTGAGATGAAAACATTACTGGATACACACGCCTGAATAGAAAAACGAATACCAAAATACGAAGAATTTGCAACTTAGACGATATCTCGCGATAGACGAGGACCAGAAAAAGGATATGGAGAGATCACGTCGAAAGAAGGCCTCTAAATAATGTATAATGCGAAAACGACATTAGAGGGCACAATAAACAACCCGTGGCTGCAAGAACGCCTACAGAAAAGATGGCACGAATTCAGGACATCAGGCTCGACCTACCAACAATGTACAACGCTGACTGCTATTACGCTATTTGTAATTTTTTTTATCTATAACATGTTACATTTTCATTTAAACAGGTTGTTAGACCAGGAAATAATCCTAATTCAAGAAGAAGAAGAAGGATCTGGCTGTAATGTATAAGACATTCATTCGCCCTAAATTAGAGTTTGACGCTCTGCTAAGGGGAATACAAATTCGCACGACAAAACTGATATGAGACCTCCAGCATTATCGAATCATTAGATTCGCGGGGACATCGAAAGAGAAAGCCAGTTGCACTTCGCCTTTTCAATAATTTTCTCGAAACACGCGTCTCTCTAGGAATGCTCATCAATACACCCTGAAGCCAACTTTCGGTCGTATTGTCAAATACAAGGAATCTTGCTTAAGCCGAACCATACGAATTTAGAATTCCTTACTGGATTCGGCCTTCCCCCTTAGTACATCATACAAGCATTTAAGACCGTTCATCGTTATCTCCTCTACTCATCTTTCTGTATACCTTCTGTCTGCACTGTCGTCGACATCACATGATGGCAACACTTAAGTGCGCGTACCTTTTAGCATAACCATGACTGACATGGTTCAAAGGAATATTTCACTGTGAGTGCTAGTGTCTTAAACAACACACAACAACTGTGTCATTCGACACACATTAAGATTAAGTGTGTCACTTAACTCGTTTGGTCTTCGAAATTGGGCCACTTATTCGTGTTGAAACTTCAACACGTTCTATTGCGTGTCATGAATAAAAACTCTAATGACACCTTAAGTGTGTTGCAGCGACACACTTTAAGAATTAACAGCCTTTGGATCACTCAGACAACAAAAGGGATATTTCCCAACTAGAGGCAACCTTGCCAGAAAGTAATTTGCGAGTCAGATCTATGGCTTAATGGTATTCAGGAATCGGAGTTAAAACCTCAGTGTCCGCAGCCACCAAAAAACAAACACACTCAACTTCTCCTCTCCCATTCTAAATTGGTCCTTCGAGCCGGATGGCATAATCATCACGATGTTGCTTCACAACCAAAAGAAACAACAATTCAATCAAACAAAAAGCAAAGAACAATGTTTCGGGCTTAATGATCCTCGAAGCCAGAAATGCTCGGAGAACGAGGACTAGATAAGTCTGTTTTTCTGTTCGCTGCGAAAAATGTACACAGCAACCTTGAGATATGAACACGAGATCACTGGGTTGAGAGTCCAGTGTGCGGACCATAACACCATGGCTCCGGATCGCAATTTGCTTTATTTGGCAAGGTTCCATATAGTTGGGAATTTTCTTTTTGTGTGCTTTCATAATAACACACTTTAAATTGCATTAAAAATGACTGCAATGAAAACACACCTTTTGGTTAATTGCAGTAACACACTTAGCATTTGTAGTGTATGTATTGACATTTTACTGAAGCTTAAGCTTGTCCGGAGTACGATGTAAAAATCGTGCTCGGGGACTTCAACGCCAAAATCGGAAAGGAAAACACCCTTGGCGGAGTGATCGGAAAGCACAGCCTCCTCGATACAACAACAGATAACGGCTTCCGACTCGCTGACTTTGCGACAGCTCGTAATGCGGTGATAAGTAGCACAAGATTCCCTCGCAAGCGAATCCACACAGCAACCTGGCGATCTCCGGACGGTCGAACCGCCAACCAAATCGACCATGTGCTCATTGACGCAAGGCACGCGTCAAACATACTGGATGTGCGAACATTCAGAGGGGCAAATGTCGACTCTGACCACTTCCTCGTAGCAGCAAGATTCAGAGCTCGACTGTCCAATGTCAGAAAGCTGCACCAGCCCATCAGGAGGAGGTTCGACATTGGGCGCCTGAGCACACCGGAGGTTGCCAGAGTCTACAGGGAGCAGCTGAGCGAAAGACTCTACGGTATGCCTACGTCGAACACAAATGCCAATAATATGTGGCTGCATTGCCGCTCAGCCATTCAGGAAGTAGCCGAAACCACCTTAGGATACCTACCACCCCCGATAAGAAACCCGTGGTATGATGGCGAGTGTGAGCAGAAAAAGGCAGCAACCGACGAGGCGTACCAAAAGGCGCTGCAGAGGAAAACCAGGGCAGCGCGAGAAGAGTACCGAGCCTGAAGAAGGGAGGAGAAGAAACTACTGCGACAAAAGAAAAGAATCTTCGCAGCCTCCCAGCTCAAGGATATCGGGGAGTCTAGGGATAAACATAAAATACGAGCCTTTTACAAGAAAGCCAAAGGCCTTGCAGGAGGCTTCAAAAAGGGCACCCTGGCTCTTCGAAACTGCGAGGGTAATCTTGTCACCGACCCACAGGGAATAGTGGATGTATTTAAGCAGCACTTCCAGCAGCTGCTTAACGAGCATGACCAAGAGAGAGTGGTAGGGACCGAGGAAATCCCAACTCCAGCCGCTGAAGTAGTCCTCCCACCCAGCATAGAAGAAGTCGGCACAGCTATTCAGAAGCTGAAGAACAACAAGGCCGCAGGCTCAGATGGCTTGCCATCAGAGCTCTTCAAGGCTGGCGGCGATGTTCTGGTAGGGAGCATGCCCAGATCATCTACAGAATTTGGGAAGATGAGAGCATGCCCGACGACTGGAATACCAGCTCTATATGCCCCATCCACAAAAAAGGCGATCCTACCTCTTGCAAGAACTATAGAGGTATATCCCTGCTCAATGTCGCATACAAGATCCTGTCCAGCGTATTGTGTGAACGTCTAAAACCATTTTGCACCGCACTAATCGGCAGCTACCAGTGCGGCTTCCGGCCCAGCAAATCAACTATAGACCAAATTTTCACACTTCGACAAATCCTGGAAAAGACCAACGAGTTTCGAATCGATACACACCATCTTTTCATCGATTTCAAAGCCGCATACGACAGCATTCAACGTGAAGCACTGTTTGGGGCGATGGCCGAATTCGGGATCCCGGTAAAACTGATCCAGTTGTGTCGCGCCACGCTAAAAAACACGCGATGCACCGTGCAACTCGGTTCTAGGACCTCGGAACCATTCGAAACATGCACCGGATTTCGGCAAGGAGATGCGCTGTCATGTGACATCTTCAACCTGGTGCTGGAGCAGATAGTGCGAGGGGCAGGCGTCAACAGGGAAGGCACTATCTTTTACAGGTCCATCCAGCTGCTAGGATACGCGGATGATATCGACATCATCGCGTGTTGTCGCCGTGGCATTGTGGAAGCATTCACGGCGATTGAAGATCAGGCGAAACGAATTGGTCTTAAGATCAATGAGGACAAAACGAAATACATGCTGTCAAGCAAAAACCAATCCGTCGCTCACCACCTGGGACAAAACATAACAATTGGCAGCTACAATTTCGAGGTAGTTAAGGAGTTTGTCTACCTCGGGGCAAACGTAAATTCCACAAATGACACCACAGTGGAGATCCGGCGTAGAATCGCCCTTGGCAACCGCTGCTACTTCGGCTTGTCCAAACAACTGGGGTCAAAACTCCTCACTCGAAAGACCAAAGTCATGCTTTACAAAACGCTCATTCTGCCAGTCTTGCTGTACGGAGCCGAAAGCTGGACGATAAGCAGGACAGCGGAGCTGACTTTGGGTTCTTTCGAAAGAAAAATTCTGCGCCGGATATTTGGATATTTGGTCCTGTCTGTGAGGAAGGTGAATGGAGAAGAAGACATAACCGCGAACTCTACGAGCTGTACCAAGATGTGGATGTAGTCCGGAAGGCAAGGATCCGTCGACTACACTGGCCCGGCCACATCGAGCGCATGGACATCAACGCTCCAGCTAAGAGGGTCTTCGACTCCGAGCCTCCTGGTTCGAGAAGAAGAGGAAGACCGAACCTCCGGTATAAAGACCAAGTAATCGCGGATGTAAGACATCTTGGTCTTGACAACTGGAAGCAGCGTGCCCGGGACCGTCAAGGATGGAAGGCAGCTATAGCTCAGGCTCAGATCCTCCATGGATGGCAGGCCTGATAAGTAAGTAAGTAAGTAAGTTAAGCTTCAGTGAACTAAAACCCGTTTTAAACAATTGAAGTTTTTTAGCTCTGGAGAACCAAAGCCCAGCTTCTCTTAATCACCCATGTTGCTATGATTGTATTTTTTTATAATTTTTTGCTTTTTGTGTTTTTTTTTAGTTCGCACAGGTTCAAGAGTTATACTCTTGTTGATGTTTTTCACACAACCTGGACGGAGTGCAGATGGTTTGGGTCGTAGATATTCGTTCAATACTCTCCAGGGGTGGTTGTCCTAGATAGGAGAGGAACTCTACTGAATTTTCACGTTGGTTGTAGTTCCCATCAAATGTTCCATGCCATTAAGGTGTTATATTAAAATTGCACACACAGAGTATGAATTTGAAGTGACCCTATACTGTGAGTGTTATGCCTCCATCAGTATTTTTTATCACTTCCCATTCACAAGAGCTATGTTACACAATTTGTGGAGTTGCATTTCAGTCCTTCCGCTCGACAATCGATCATGCTTACCATTCTGATTCTGAACGGCGAATTTCAAGAAAACTGGCTGTTTTGTCGGAACACCGCTGAGTTGAAGCACCGTAAAAACAAACACATTCGATAACATGGCTGTTGGCGGTATTTGATCCCGTGTGATCGGCGTTGGAGGCCAACACACTACCCACTGCGGCATGGTGCTCTCAATTTGAGCTTAACTGAATATTAAAATGATTTGAATTCAAATAATTATAAAATCAAACAATAAAAGAAAACTTTAGATGTAGTGTTTGGAGCTCATTGGAAATGTGTCTTAATTGTCCTGAATAGGCCAACGAATTTAGGAAATCCCCTACAGTCTACAGCCCCCGATCTTTTTAACAGGAAGTTTCCGTGGAAGTCAAACATTAATGAGCGTGGCACGCAAGTAGTTGGGACTACGACCTCAAATCATATACATACTGACTCTACACATAATAATCGACAGACCCGTATTGTTGTGGCTTGGTGGACATCGCAATGACTCAATGATGGGGTAGTTTAACAAGCTCACTTGTTAAACTAAACACTGTGGACTTGGGGTCAACCCTAAAAAGACCGATCCTATACTGTTTACTAACAAATACAAAATTCTGCCCCTCAACCCACCGAGGTTGGGTGGAACCCAGCTAACAATCAAAGAGCAGGCTAAATATCTAGGCCTAGTCCTTGACAGGAGGCTGAATTGGAAACCCAATATTCTTGATCGCGTAAAAAAAGAAACTACTGCCCTATACAGCTGTAAGAAAATGGTGGACAGGAAGTGGGGTCTCCAACCAAGCATTATGCACTGGCTCTACACAGCAGTCATAAGGCCCATCCTCCTGTATGGCGTTGTAGTCTGGTGGACTTCTCTGGACAAGGCAGTCAATCGAAGCCTTCTGGTGAAGGTACAAAGACCGGCCAGCTTATACATAAGCGGAGCGATCAGATCAACCCCCACGGAGGCCTTAAACATTCTATTACATTTCCACCTTTGAACCTTTTTAGCAACCTTTTTACTACTGCCTGCACAGCAGTAAGGACGAGGAGCTTAAGAAAATGGCCCACATCTTTAAAAGGCCATACTACCATTCTAAACCACTTCAAAGTACCCATGGACACGGACTACATCATCCCGCAGAATGTGTTCACTAGGAACTTCGAAGTTGTCTTTCCATCCAGGGAGGAATGGGCTGAAGAAAATACCGAAGGACTCGATCTCCCTCTATATCGATGGCTCCAAGATGGAGTCGGGTGTAGGTAGTGGGGTCTTCTCCAAGAAACTTAACCTCAACCTATCGTTCAGACTCCCGAATCACTGCAGTGTGTATCAGGCAGAATTAACAGCGATAACAGAGGCCCCTGCATGGCTCAGGATCAATGTAATATCCGCTAAGGATATTATCATTTGCACGGACAGCCAAGCTGCGATAAAGTCCCTGGCAATAACCCACAAATCAAAGACATCTCTTAACTGTCGCCTATCTCTAGATGAGATGGCTGAACAGTTCAACATTAAAATACTGTGGCTTCCCATGCATAGGGATATTACAGGAAACTGCGCGACCGACGAACTCGCAAAGTTAAGGTCAAGAGCACAGCCTACCTACCCTCGGGTACATAGATACACCAATAGGTACGGTAAAGCTCATAATAAAACTTCAAACCATAGAGGAGACCAATCACAAATGGAATGAGAGTATTTTTTTGGCTTTATCACCAAACAATTGTGGCCTAAGTTAAGCCTAGGACGAACCAGGGACCTAGAGGCAACCAAAAGGGCAACTTTAAGTTCTCTAGTGGAGGGCGCCGTGGCGCAGTGGTTAATGTGTTGGACTCTGACGCACGATGAGCGAGTTCGGATCCCGATAACACCAACCCCATCGAATGTTTATTTCGCGGCGTTCCTCCTCGGCGGGGTACTGGCAAAACCCTCCGTAGTATACTTGCCGTGAAAAAGCTTCTCGACTCACGCCGTTCGGAATCGGCATTAAACTGTAGGTCCCTTTCACCTGTGTGAAAAATAAATCACACACAACATGAGTGATTGAGAGAAGCTTGGCTCTGGTCCTTCATGGGCTGTAACGCCACTAAAGAAGAAGAAGAAAAAGAAGAAGAAGAAGGTCACTGCATCATCGGAAAACACGCCGCCAGATTAGGGCTACCCTCCAATGACTTCTGTCGCGGCTGCATGGACGAGGAGGAGGAGGAATTAATACACCACCTCCTCTGCTCCTGTTCCTCTTTTGCGAATCGCTGGAGGATCTACCTCGGCGCCCCCTTCTTTGACAATCTAAGTGAGCTAGCAAGCCAAAAGACAGCTCAACTCCATCGCTTCATTCGAAGCACCGGTTGGTTCTCAGGTAGCGGATCAGGGTAACTTGATCCAGGTGGTATTACAATGGGCCGACTTCGGCCTACGTGTGGCTTATGCCTACCACATTAACCTATCCTAACCTAAACTAAACACCCTCATAATTCTTCACTTTATTTGAAGACTCCAACAATGGAGAAATAATCAGGCTTCGGTATTTAGATAAAGTTTGAGGAATGCCATGCAAGATACGATATCCTAGAGTAGAACCAGATTTGGCGCGTTAAAGCTTGGGTCATGGTTTGAGGCAATATATTCGCCGTACAATGTTACCGAATCTAGAAACACACTCCTACGTATGTGATAGAAAAAAATCTATTTATATCAAGTTATTCAGTCCGTCCTTAAATAAAGTGGCAAGAAATTGGCCTTCTTTCGACACACACGTGACGCAAACCGCTGCACATCTGTGACTATAGCCGAAGCCCAACCAGAGAACAAGGGTCATTACATATGCTTTATGTGTTCTATTTTCTTTTTATTTATATTTAATTGTTTCTATCCTTCTGAATGTGTCCCTGTAGCTCATACTCTGAATGTCTGACCGCTTCGGTTGAGTTCACGTTCAATATACTTTCTCAATGTCATTGTCGTTCGAGCAATATTACATACAGCAAATGGATGACTGTAATTCATCGTTGTGGTTACTTTTGAATGAATAATACTTGTTCATTCCCAATTAGTAAGATAATAATTAAGTAAAACTAGATACAAATATGCAAACTCCGAGGCGTGAAATGTTGCAGTCGCTGAATAAATCTTTCAACTTGACTGTGCGTTGTACATGCAGCGAATAGGAAAGTAGAGACTGAAAGGCCTGGCAACAGTATAACTTGTGCCCATCAAGAAAAGTTGCGTCACCAAAAATAACTCGCAACAATTATAAAGAAGAAGTGGGATGGTTGGGATTCATGCCAATAAAAAGGATTTGCCCCCAAATCACCCCTAGCGGTTTTTTTGAGGGACACATTCTGCCTTCATACTACTATGTATCTATGGTACAATCTAATTATGTGTGGTACTGTGGCTTGCGACACAGCCATGTCGTCATCGAACGTGTTTTCACGGTGTTTCTCCTCAGCGGGGTTCTGACAAAACCCCCTGTAGTAAAATTGTCATGAAAAGCTTCTCGAGATTCGCCGTTCGGAACCGGCAATAAGCTGTAGGTCCCTTTCACCTATGGGAAAATGAAATCATACACAACATGGGTGATTGAGAGAAGCTCGGCTCTGGTCCTTCATAGACTGTAACGCCAACATACATACATACTGTGGCTTGCACGTCTGTCGGGGAGAGCTTAGGTGGGTAGGTAGGATCGTAGCCTTCCCAGAATTGAGAAGAATACAGATAGGCCAGGGAGGCCCGTTGTGCAGCTACGAGGGGGTTTTGCCCCCCTATTCGTGGAACCATTATGTGCTTCTTAAGCAGTTAAGAAGATCAGGTATCCCTACTTTCTGAACATCTGTCAGATCGTTAAGGAATTAAGAGCCTAGGTATCGTTTCCTGATATTGCAGAATGCTGGGCAGGCGCAGAGAAGGTGGTGAATGGATTCGACCTCCTCCTCGTCTTGACAGCTTCTGCAGAAATCATTCGGAACTATTCCTAGTTTTTGTCATCACTAGACACCGATGACTTTGTAGATGTCAGTTCTTTTTAGGGAGATTATACTCCTTGTCCGTTGACTGTCAAGCCGTGGCCATATTTGCCTGGTGATGAGGCAGGTATGTCCCTGGGTCCATCTCAGCTTCGTCTCTGCCCTGGCGAGATTGGTCAAATCATATTTAATGGTTGTAAGGGGTACTTCCTCATAAGCCACGATTGATTGTAGCGTCGTTCCTTGTTTGGCGAGTGTGTCGGCTTTTTCGTTTCCTGGAATGTCGCTGTGTCCCGGTACCCAGATAAGCTGTATGTTGAACTGTTCTGCCATCTCGTTAAGAGATAGGTGACAGTCGAGGCTAGATTTTGATGTGTACACATAGGACTGCAACGACTTTTAGGCTGCTTGACTATCCGTGAGAATGCGGATATCCGTGGTGGATATTACGTTCCACTTCAGCAAAGACAAGGCCTCTTTTATTGCCAACAGTTCCGCCTGGAAAACGCTGCAGTGATCTGGTAATTTTAGAGCTTTATGCAGCTTAAGTTAAGCTTAAGAATACTCCACTGCCCACCCCGTCATTGGTTTTAGACCCGTCAGTGTAAAAGTCCACCCAGTTTCTGCGGGGCTGAGTTTGGCGAGTCCAGTTTTGTCTGTCCGGATATATCGTCGTATAGTTTTTATCCAAGACTGTGGTAGGTTCTGTGTGGTCCAAGTTTTCTGCCATAGTTATCCTGTTTTGCAGGATGGAGGAGCGGCCAGTGACATAGCTCGTCCATTTCGAGTTGGATGGTGGATGGTTTACTGTGAACATATCTTAGATAGCATGGTTTTTCAGAGGTAGGGCCAACAATCACAAATCTTGTCGAATTTCGACAATAATTTCAATAGATTTCAAGTAAACATAGACAAGTGTCAGCCAAAACTATAAGGTCTAAATTCCCTCTCGAAAAACCTGGGAACAAGATAGACCCTCCTTCAATCGCGAACCTTACGTGTGGTACACAGACGGCTCCAACACGAGAGAAGGCGTTGGGGCTGGAATATACGGTATAACTTCGTATTTCAAGCAGAGATATTTGCAATATAACCCTGCCTCAGAGAAAATATCAACAGAAACATATCAAACAAAAACATTTATATTCTCTCTAACTTTGTAAATGCTGGTATTCCCCAGTGGCTCCGTTTTGTCATCGACACTCTTTCTTATTTTTATAAATGAGCTCTTGTCTGTTACTTCTAATCAAATTCACTCCTTCGCTGATGACAGTACCCTTAGATTCTCTTATTCGTTCACTAGTTTACGACCCTGCACTTCGGTTGTAGATAATGAGCGACAGCGTATGTTAAGCTCATTAAATTCCGATATCGACAGCATCAAAACACAATGCTGTCTCTTGTCGTTAACACAATGCTGTCTCTTGTCGTTAAAGCGTATAACTAACCCGCAGCCATTATCCATGAATGGCACTTGCATCTCAGAAACCGAAAAGCTTTCCATCCTGGAACGACCATATATTCAGTGTCACCAAGAATACTGCGAAATGCCTATGCTTCTTATACAGATGCAAGAAATATTTCTCACCCTTAGATCTGGCTACAATCTATAAGGCGTTCATTTGCCCAAATTAGAGTTGAACGCTCATGTCTGGTCCGGTGCTTCCAAGACCTCATTTCACCTACTAGACAGAATACAAAAACGCGCCATAAAACTAATAGGTGACCAAAACATTACCAAAACATTAGACTCGCTGGAACACCGCAGGAATGTTACCTGCCTCTTTCTGTTTTATCGTTACTACCACCAAAAATGCTCTGATGAGATAGCCAGTTGCGTACCGCCCCTTCAACATTTCTCCCGCAATACACTACTCTCTAGGAATGCTCATCAATATACCCTGAAGCCCGCTTTCGGACGTACCGTCAAATATAGAGAATCTTTCATTAACCAAACCACACGAATCTGGAACTCTTTGCCGGATTCGGTTTGCCCCCCTCAATGCAACATGCAAGCGTTTAAGATCAATGTCCATCGGCATCTCCTCTATCACTCTTCCTTTCTACCTTCTGCCCGCACTGTGTCGCCGACCTAATAATGTTATTAGACCTTGAGTGAGCGCAAATTATTAAAAAAAAAAAAAACGAAAATATAGGTAACGAAAAAGCAGACCTACTAGCAAGGAAAGTCTCCGCATCACCATCCATGATGCCACGGCCCTTTTGCGGCTTACCCATCAGTACCACCAAATGCTGCATAAACAGATGATTAAGGGACACGGCCGATCACTACTGGTCACAAACGGAAGGTAGCAGACAAGCCAAGGCGTTCTAAACTTTTTTAGCCACCTCTGATAACCCCCAAGGGATTTACTTAAGTCTTACCATTTAATCAAAAAAAGATTATCTGACATCCACTCATTAGACGTTCCATCGACGATCCTCTTTAACTCTCTTAATATCTTAGCAGTATGTATGTATGTATGTTGGCGTTACAGTCCATGAAGAACCTGAGCCGAGCTTCTCTCAATCACCCATGTTGTGTGTGATTTCATTTTCCCATAGGTGAAAGGGACCTACAGTTTTTGCCGGTTCCGAACGGCGAATTTTGAGAAGCTTTTCATGACAATTTTACTACAGGGGGTTTTGTCAGAACCCCGCTGAGGAGAAACACCATGAAAAACACGTTCGATGACACGGCTGTGTCGGGATTCGATCCCGTTTCATCGGCGTCAGAGGCCAATACACTACCCACTGCGCCACGGTGCTCTCAAACTAAATATATGCTGTCATCAAAAAAGGACGCTTACCACCAACGTCTTGGCCAGAACGGCAGTATTGGCAGTAGTTAAGGACTTCGTCTACCTTTGCTCCGCAGTGACCTGGAACAAAGACATCAGTTCCGAAATCAAACGCAAAATCACTCTTACTAATCGCTGTTTCTTTGGGCTCAGGAGGCAATTGGTAATAGAGCCCTCTTCCGAACGACAAAGTTGACTCTATATAAGACCCTTATCATCCCGGTCCTGTTGTACGGCGCAGAAGCAAGGACACTACCAAAAGCGGATTAGGAGGCCCTTGGTCGATTCGAGAGAAAGATTGTGCGCCTGATTTTCGGGCCCCTAACGCAGACGGGGGATGGAGGAAAAGATTCAACCACGAACTTTGCGGGCTGTACAGCGACATGAGCCTAGTCAGGCGTCTACGGATTCAACGCTTAAGATCTAGGCCAGGCTCCAGGCCAGGCTCCAGGCCGGAGAGTCTTTGAATCCAACCCCGAGGGACGAAGAAGCAGAGGCCGCACTTAAGATGGCGCACACAGGTGGAAGGGAACCTCAGTCAACTGTGTGTGCGGCAATGGAAAAGGCTAGCAAAAGATCGTGCTAGTTGAAGGGACATATTGGTTGAGGCCCAGGTCCACCCCGAATTGTAGCGCCCATTAAGAAGAAGAAGTATTGCACCTAATATGCATATAAATGACAAAAAATAACGTAACAAAATGGCGGAAAAAGAAAGGTTACGCAATAAATCCCCGCACATGGCCATTGCATTTCGAAGGCCATATGAACGTTAATAGCGTCGTCCCAACTGCGTCATAAGACAAAGCAACAATTACCGCTAAAACACGCCCAACCTCGACAAGTTCTTTCTTTATGAATCGGCAAAACTCGCTATAAATAGAAATTCTTTCCAATTCTTTCGCTTCTTTCCATCATCATTAGCCGCAACTTCAGCTACGCCTTAGACTTTATACTCTAGAAATACATATGTACGTATGTATCTTGTTCTCCAAAAATACCGTCAAATGTATACGTTTTTTGTGCAAGATTGTTTTAGTCGATTTTTCGCGTGCTTTCAACCGGTTTCCTTTAAATATCACGAGACTGATTCGCGCACATTATCTTCATGCTAATTCCCTGTCAATTGGCCGCCGAAATCTTTTTGAAGACGCAAAAAAATAATTTGCCTTTAAATATCTACATACATATTGCTTTGGTTAAGAGAGAAAAAACAAATCGTGGTCATCCCCGCTTGATACTGTGAGCTAAGGAAACCTGACGCACGTGAAAAAGTGGAAAAAGTACCATTACAATCCCAATTCTGAACGCATAACAAATGAGTGCTAAGTGACCGAAATACACTTCTATGTATCGGCTAGTTTCGGAATGAGTGAATGAACCACAAATTTGTCTACCTGTACATAGAGCTTTCTAACATCACGGCGAATTAGCATATTATTACTGGAATCGTACTGTACTGGATTCACATCACACACTGGAAACTGGTTTAAGAGCTGGTGATTCTAATTCACATATTTAACGGAATGGTTCTAAATGCTGATGAAATAAATTCGGTTCGGTACTGGCTGGTTCTAGGGTTTACTTCAAGGATTTCTGATGTGCTACATTCATTAAAAGTGTTAACGAAATGAGTTTAATTTTGACAAAAGCCGGTTTCACCCTCCGAAATTCTTAGTTCACATTATTACCAGCTTACTAAGGCTTTTATGAGTCACCATATTTTATTGAACAAAATATTAAGCGCATTAAACCAAAATGCATTTAAACATTTTTATCTGCTTTTAACTGTATAAGGGTATAAGGCTCCATTGAAACTTTAGTTGTGTCATTTGTGTGTAGACTAAACAGCCCACTAGATGACAAATCGGTCCTGTATACTGTAGAAACAAAGGCTTAGGCACGATTGGCGAACATTGGTCATCTGCAACAGGCCCGACTTCAACACAATTAAGAACAATTAGACCTGTGGGAGTACTAACTGAAATCTTGTTAGTATGCAATTAAACGCGATTAGTGGCGACAAGACAACGAGTGGACCTGGAAATGTGTCAGATGTTTTGTTCATGACATGACGTGTGGTTGGCCAATAAGCGAAATAAAGGGTTGTCCAAGTGGGGTTCAGGAAAGTGAATGTCAATTTAACAAAGACGATTCATTTGTATCCTTTTATCTGTAAATCATTTTACTAGCTGAATGTTGTCCATTTATCGCTTTCGCACACTTCGAAAACATTTTGTTTGCGGTTCTACCCGAATAAAACAACCATAGATCATAGATCATATACAACAGTTGCTCGCTGTTGTGAAGCAAAGTATTAAAGATTATCCGAAACAATTCACAACGCGTCGATCATTTCAATTAGGGATTTCAAGGACCTATTTGTTGGGAAATTTGCTCAGGAATCCATGTGAGTATAAAGTGTATAAAGAGTAGTGGATATATGTATCTTCAAAAAGTCATTGTTTGGTGTGCTTTATGGTCATAAGTCGGACCTAATTTATTCAAAAATAAGGACGCAAACGACTATGATACCATGAAATCGTAACCAGCTCGGTAAAATAGTGTAACTTGCCACACTAGACTGAAAATGGTGAGTGTGTTAATTTAACACATCAAAGCGTGTTACTTCGTTGCAGTTATTTTTAATCCCACTTTTTATTCAATATCAGATCTGTTGTCCACGTTTCATCCAAACCATGGCGAATCATTTTCACGTCAGATGTTTGTTTTTAGGGTTCCGTACCCAAAGGTAAAACGGAACCCTATTACTAAGACTTCGCTGTCCGTCCGTCTGCCACCAAGCTGTATCTCATGAACCGTGATAGTTAGACAGTTAGTTTTCACAGATGATGTATTTCTGTTGCCGCTATAACGACAAATACTAAAAACAGAATAAAATGAATATTTAAGGGGGGCTCCCATACAACAGACATGATTTTCATCCAAAAAATCCCTTTGGTCGCATACTGACCTAAGGTTAGTCGACAATATCCCATAACCAGTAGCAAACTTCCCAGCTTTGATCCCTTTTGTGTCTTTGATGTATTTTTCTGTTATTACGAACAACCAATAATAAATACCCTTTAAAATTTGATGATCCCTATTGTGTCACTGCTAAATTAATCCTTGCTGCAACCCTTTCCTACGATTGCTATTCCCCTTCTTTTGCATCCTGATAGGTTTTCCTTTTTTTTTAGAAACTCGCGCAGGTTCAAGAGTTTATATTTTCTTATGATGTGTTATATATGCACGCACAACCTGAACGGAGTGCAGTGGTTTGGGTCATTGATGTTCGTTAACTCTCAGGGGTGGTTGTCCTAGATAGGACGAGAGCCGACCAAATTTCGCGTTGGTTATAGTCCGTACTAATTCGTTCAAGCACTTTAATATTGACCATATACTGTGAGTGTTATGCCTGCAGCAGTACGTCTGGTCACTTTCCATTCACAACTGCGTTGCATACTTTTTGTCCGAATTCGAACTATAGACCTTCCGCTCGGTGGTCGATGATGTTAACCACTGCACCACGGCCACCCCAAAGATATTAAATGTTGCAACGAATTCAATTGTTGTGAAATTAACTTTCGATCAAATCCCACAACCAATAAAACACTTCCAAGCATTGATCCCTATTGTGTCCTTAATATATTACTCCTAGCTGCAAACCTTTTCCCCATATTTCCCATTATTGTTATTCACCTTTTCACATCCTAGCTGTCAAGTAAGATAATTGATTTGAATTCAATGGACACTTTGATGATCAACTATCTAATCATAGGCATCAAAGTAATATGCCTATAACCTGCCTGCAATCAAGATCTGTCATCATACAAAAAATGTGATTTAATGTGATGACTGATGAGGTAACATACAATGTCTCTTTCATACTTATATATACAGATGGTACGGAACCCTTTGAGCGCGAGTCCGACTCGCACTTGTCCGTTTTTTTTTTTTTTTGTCATTTTATATTTAAAACACTTACTTATCTCATCAATTACACGATATTTTTTTCATAGTTCTCCTTTTTTTAACTGTCTTTCTATGAGTTACTTAGACGAGTAAGGAAAATTCACGAAATAAACCCTGGCTTGCACTGTCTATGACTAACTTAGCTTGTTGATTCTTGATCGTTCCTTTGGTTGAAGTGCCATGTGTTAACGAGCAGAATGGCGTTAGTGGGGCTTTCATGCGACAGAGAGAGAGAGAGAGAGAACACACATGTAAAAGTAAAAGTAATCCTACAAACTGTGTTATTTATTATTTAATGCATTGCTGCAACACGCTATGTCATTAAAGTTTTTATTCAGATCTGCAGATATTTTTTTACACGCCCTTGGACGCGTTATAGTTTCATCACAAATAAGTGTGTTCATTCCAAAGATTAAACGTGTTAAGCGACACATTCAAACTCATTTACACATTCTTGTGTGTCAAATGACATACTTATGTTTTATTTAACACATTTATGCAAGGGCTCTTCGAAAATCGCTTAATTTCAAGTCGCAAAAATGTGAAGTGGTCTGCAAGGTCATGCGATTTAATACAAACATTTGGAAAGTGAAATAGTATAGGCCTGGTAAGAAACGAATGAGCTACTACCTCACCTATTGTCCTGTATAGTCGAGCTTATAGCAGCCTTAGAACGTTTACGGATATTATGTATACAGCAAATTCATGTCAGACAGCCATTATGATTTCCGCCCTATTCCGTGTAATCCCCATCAGGTAGCATGTTGTTCATCAGAGGACAACTGACAACTCTCCACGGAGACAAGACACCTTCATTGCCAGTAATCGTTGTAAACATTGATGGAGTACATTTTAAGAATTAGTACAATTGGCGAATTTGCTCAATATATCAAGCTTCGTAACTTAAGACCGAATTCGGGTTGATACTCTTATTCGACTGTGTTTCCAACATTAATCGTTAAAACAGTCATTAAAGAGGTAAAAATAATAAACTCTGCATTGCAAACTGATGGTGTCGGTATCATAAGCGGTAGTACGAGATGTGGCAATTAAGTTCCGGGAATTTAGTCATAACTCGGGAGCTGGCAACACTGCGTCGCCTTTTCATCCAAAGCTGAAGTCGACTTTGTTTGTGTTGTGTGTATTTAAAAAAAAAATTGTAGTGCCGTCGTAAAAACGAGTGACTCACATTACAAGCGACGAATTGTTATTGAATTCAGAGCAACGGCAACCCATAGACCCGTAGACAAAGTCACTAGTGGGTGGAAAAAGGCGAGGAGCGGCGAAATCGGTGGCATCGTTCATTGTAAATATGTTCCTGCCGACCAGACAGTGAGTGAAGAATTGGTGTTGGCGTCCAGAAGAGGCTGCGAGCAAGTGTTTTCCATATACATACGACCGGAACTCGCCAAGAAGAGCTGAATCGTGCGCCACGACAATACACAATTCCTGGTTGATTGTGCAAAAGTTTTTGGTGAAAAAAGATATTCCAACGTTGCCGCCAGGATATTGCCCCCCGCGACTTTTTGTTTCTGAACGAGTTATCTTCGGAGTATTATCAATGGAGCTCGTAATCCTGGGAGTAACGTTGGAATCGCTGTGTGGAATCAGAGGCAGAATTTAAGACAAGCCTGATTTGCTTGTTCTGTTTTTTACAAATTTCGGAAACTTAATTGCCACACCTCGTACCTATAGGTAAAGTACCTCTCGCGATGAAAAACGCTTGTTTACACTTATAAAATAGTGTTGAAAAGCCTTGCGACTCTGTACTATACATATGAATGTATATGTATGAAATTAACACGAGAGCTTGTCGCTTTGAATTCGGTTCTTTATGCCAACACTTGCCACCGAACTCCACTAACTGACCGTCATCAGTCTATTTCGCTTTAAAATTTGGTAGGGTACGTTGCACGAAATTCTAAGAGTTCTAGACCAAGCACTCTAGCAATATTCTCAATTCGTTTCTTAACTCACTACTATGGCACTTCGTACAATAATCGCTGTGCTTGTACTTTGCCGGTAGGCTCTGTCTCGCTTTTCTGTCAACCCTACGCTTAAGCTGTCAAGGATTGTTTCGGGCTGGATGAGCCTTGAAGGGCCAATGTTCGGGCTAGTTGAGAACCGCGCAATGTAGAATGGGAAAAGACTAGTTGAGTCATTGTTTTGTTTTTGAGATTTGAACTCGAATCACTGTATATGCGTCTGAGTGCTCCAACAAATAGCAGTAGCCTCTGACTGGGTTGATAGGCTTGTGTGTTACCTATTACACCATGGATCCAGCTCGCGACTTGCTTCTTTGCAAGACTGCATATGATTGATTGGTTGTTTGTTTTTATTGTGAAGTAACATGCTTGTTTTTTTGTTTTGGCCCATTTGTACCATCAAAGTTCATCTCCTTTGGCCTCGTATACGAAACTGACTTAACAAGTTATCGACCTTAACGTAAAGATGTTAAGTTTATTAGTCGCATGAGAATCATCTACTGAAAAAATATCTGTCTTCTCAAAATTATTTATTTAAAAGCGCAACCATTTACCATTTGAATGTTTTCGCATTCACGAATACAACAATATGTACATATGTGCTGCAGATAAACACGAAATTGTTTATTACATCTGGCGTCGAGCTTGACATTTCTTGACATCTTTTACTCAGTGAAATTCTTACGTGAGATAGGTAACTGGCGATTGATATTTTCGTTTTAGGTACGATCTAAGATCAATATCGAAACGGGTGTGGGGTCGTTCAATACTGTCACTCAATTTGTCTTAAATAACTCAGTTAAAAATTAACGAGAGCAAAAAAAAAAAACATGATCCTATCTAATGATGAGCATTTGTTAGCAATAGTACTACATATCTCTAGCGAATGAAGCAAAAATTCGTGTCAAACGTAAACTTACCAGACACAGCTTCAAGACACTTGATAAAAATCTCCATATTTCGTTCACAGGTTGCCTCGTTCAAATAGAAGTAGGTACGAGCACTGCTTACTTTGTATCGTCGATCGGCAAACGATTTGTCCACATGGTATTGTGGTAGAGCGCCTTCATCCTTAATGTCGCCTACACTCGATACAGATGATCTGGAAAACGAATACAATGACAAGAAATCCAATAGATGCACATTGAAGACGAACAGATGTAGGTATACGAAGCGAAGAAAAAACAAACAACAACAAAACAAAAACCAACAATTTGGATGAGACTTACTCGACTTCACGTTTCTCGGCTTCTTCCTGGGAAATATCCTCCTCCACAGAGTAATCCAATATTGGTTTGACTCCAAAAGATCGCAGTCTGTTAGATGAATTATCGTAAAACAAACGTTTTGTTAGTTCGATAGCAATTTCCAAGTGAATATATTGTTCAGATGCCTTAAGAGTAACTTAAATTATGTATGGATTAGTCTATCAGTTTAGTTAGTTAGTGATGATATTGTGCTGTCTTTGTATTTATGGTCATCTTCAGGCAAAATGATGACCTTGTATTCGATGAAACGTGCGACTCCAAACGGGGGACATTGTCGCATGCCCTTGGGGTATTGCTCTAACAAACAAAACGAATCAAGGATGATCGGTGCTTTTGATTGGTTTGGCGATTTTAAAAATAGATCAAAGCCAATAGAGAATGTTATACATAGAAGAAAAATTTGGTCGAGTGTGGATATTTGCAAAAGATTGCAAAATGCTCGTCTCAAAGTTGATACAAAGTTTGGGTAATGCAAACAAAATTCCCATTAGAGGATGTATAATTATTTAATTATGACTGATTTCAGGCGTTCAAATAAAAACGACTCCCAAGCATCGACTGTCTAAATCAATATATGTACCTATATAGACACTCCTTCAGGTAAGACAAACAATTATATATAGCTAATCGGATGGTGCCCTTGAGATAGCTAGTTCCTTCTACTAAACTGGTTAGCACCTAGAATTTCCTAATAGCATTGCCTTTTAATCAATCTAATTTTTCGTAGTGGTGGAAAATTTGTTAATTTTTCTGGCAATCACAGAAAAAAATTACTATACATATACGTGGGCCGGTAACAACCCTCTAATAGCAATTCCCGGACTAATATTCCCTTCTACCGGACACAGATTGAAAACACATGCTGACTGGCCCATTAACTTCTGTCACCCAATCTAACCAACGCATGTGCCACACTCTCGTGTGAGTTCGTTTGAATTGTACTATTCAAGGTCGAATGACTGAAAACATCTCACTGTGAATATACTAGCTCAATTAGAAGCTAATTCATTTGACAATTTAGGGAAAAAATAAGCAACGAAAACATAATTTAACAGCAAAATTGATGAGAAATCTGTACTAAATACGAGGTAGGGGTGGACTAGTTGACGAACAGTAACAGAACAATAACGTTTTTTAAGTTACGATAATAAGGAACACACACTTTGCAAGTCTTATACAGGCTTAGAAAAAGCTTTTCTTTGTTTCTATAACACTCAAAAGTCCAAAGGAATCAACGGAGAAGATTGAGGGGAAGTTTTTTACATTGAGTTATAATTCACAGTAGATTATGCCTTTAGGTGTTCAGGTTGTAACAGCGGGAGGAATTGAAGCGTACAAGTCCCACGAGACACTTATTGCATTGATAAAGCTGGGTTTCAAATAGATCCATGATTCTCCTTGGAAATGCCATGACATTGTATGTATGTATGTATGTTGGCGTTACAGTCCATGAAGGACCTGAGCCGAGCTTCTCTCAATCACCCATGTTGTGTGTGATTTTATTTTCCCATAGGTGAAAGGGACCTACAGTTTATTGCCGGTTCCGAACGGCGAAATTCGAGAAGCTTTCCTTGACAATTATACTACAGGGGGTTTTGTCAGAACCCCGCTGAGGAGAAACACCGTGAAAAACACGTTCGATGACATGGCTGTGCGGGATTCGATCCCGTGTCATCGGCGTCAGAGGCCAACACACTACCCACTGCGCCACGGTGCCATGACATTATCGTATACAAAGAGGAGCATCTTGGGCGTGAACTGAGAATCTAAGGAAGAATCTAAGATTTCTTAGACACAAAATGCGGTCCATGCCCTACCAAGCAGATATTGGAATGTCGAAAGATGTTTTATTATTATAAAACACATCATCAGCCATTTTCAAAAGTATGTATCAAGGGCTATCCTCAAGATTGTATATCAGTATGCTTTCCCTAGGATAATTAATAAAGGTACATATAATGTCATTCAATATTTTCTAAATCAATTTAAATTACATTTTGCAGTCCCCGATCAGAGTCAGTTGTTAGATTACCCATACGACCAGTGAATGAATTGCCGATTCACAAATGCACATGCAAGTCATTAACCAAACAACAAAACATTCCTTGTTACATTAATTAAACAATCAAAACAACTCAAAATAAAACAACAGAAAAGAAAAACCTTTCTAAAGTGGGTACGATTGCATGACGATCCTCTCCGGCAACAAAATGTCCATAAAATGTCGACTTCATGAGGAGCTCAAACAGTTTGGCACCCAGTAATGCGCGCGTAATTTTCAATAACTACTCGTATATTTTGTTTAATATATTTTATTTAAGCGCCACACAATAGGTAATAGGTTTTTAAAAAGCAATTTTTTTTTTTTCGCATGGTATTTTATATTTATATTTTTGTTTTTTTTTTTGTTTTATGAAAAAAAGGAAAAAGAGAAGAAAAAAAAAACGTTTAGTAAAATAGTTCAAAATCAAATGGTATTTACCTTTCTAGAGTGGGGACGATTTTTTTTTCATCTTCACCAGCTACAAAATGCCCATAGAACGTTGATTTCATCAACATTGTAAACAATTTATTGCCCATAAGTGCCCGAGTCAGTTTCATTAGCTATTTAATAATTGCATATTGTTTTTGTTTTTTGTTTTTTAATTTTACCGATTTTTGTGTACATTTATTTAAGTTTTGTAAAAAGAAATTTTGTTATTTTTTATTAAAATTTATTTCTATGTCTTTGGTTTTTTTTTAAGAAGGAGAAAAGCTTAAGAAATATTTTAAGGCAAGATTTCAAAAAGAAAATTAAAAAAAAAATAGTAAAAAATCGCGTGTCACAAGGAAGACAGTGAATACAACAATTATATCTCTCTGAAGGATTGCTCTGAATCTTAAGTGGTGTTTTTTTATCCAAGTATAAACCGTGAAATAGATAGAAGTAACAAAACTGCCGCTCTGTTTCTCGATTTGACCAAAGCATTCGACTTAGTCAATCACAAACTAATGCTAAAGACACTCTATAGATACGGTTTTAGAGATAATATATTAAAGTGGATAGCTTCATATCTTGAAAATAGAACACAGCTAGTCCGTGTGAATAATTCCTTGAGTGATTCAATTTTGTGCGCAAAGTCAGGAGTTCCCCAGGGATCAGTTTTAGGACCTATGCTTTTCCTAATATATATCAATTCAGTTTTTAGTCTGTCGCTCACTGGGCATATTATCGCTTTTGCTGACGACTTGGTTTTGTCTTACACTGCTCCTAACGTAGAAGAACCTAAAACAAGAATGAATTCCGATCTAGTGGTCCTGCAGCATTGGTTTTTGTCTCATGAAATGGTTCTAAGTAGCAAATCTAAGATGATGTGCTTCTCCCTAACAAACGAAATCTCTATCCGAGGAGTTGGTATACATGATGCAGGGTGTGATCGTACCACTTGCAATAATTCATGTATGCAACTTGAATCTGTACTCGAATATAAGTATCTAGGAGTTACTGTGGACTGTAAGCTCAACTGGAAAGCACATATAACAAATGTAAAGAAGTTCTTATACATCGCGTTAAATAAAATATATCACCTCCGTAAGCTAGTCCCACAAAACCTACTTAGATCAATTTACTATTCATTGGTCAATTCCCGCTTAGAATATGGAATTTCCTGTTGGGGCAGTGCTTACATAAATAATCTTCGGCCTCTTATAACAGCACAGAAAAAAATAATCAGAGCTATCTTCGGCAAATCCAGATGGGAGACTTCTTTCCCATTATTTCAAAAAGTTAACGCTCTGCCTCTTAGACATTTATACGTGTACAAAGTGTTAAGATTGTTTTATTTGCGTAGTGGCTATAACAACTTATCTGGAAGTAATATAACGTACTCCTTAAGGTCAGCAAATAATGTTTTTGTCCCAAGAGCCAAAACTGAGTTTTTTAGACGTTCCATAACTGTTGTAGCTCCGCAATTATACAATAAACTTCCTGAATATATACGTAGAGCATTGGAAACTCACAAGTTCTTAAAAAAATCTAAGAAAATGGCTACTATCCAAATCAGATGTTGAAGATCTATTTCTCATACATTCTTAGTTAAGTTGTTGTTTTTAAACATTAATTAAATGGTATCATAAAAACCCGTAAATCGCCTCTTGAACAAATTTTTGTGTCAATATCAAAAACATCAGCCTTGACTAAATCTTCGTTTTTGCCCATTACACACTATCACCAATTTTACTCCTTGCGCGACTCTCAACTTAGAAAAAAGATACTTAGTATGAACTGCACTTAAAACTGGTGTTTATACCACAAGTGCTAAACCCGAAATTCATTTCAATAATTCATGGTCAAAATTCTCTATTGCCTTGTTGCTGTATTAACTAATGATAGTGAAAAATGTTTAACTTAGCCTAATGAATATATGTAAAGGTAAAAATTATGAACTATGAATGTAAACTGAAATGAATGAAATAAATAAATAAATAAAATTAATTAGACTAAACTGAATTTAATTCGTAAAAAAAAATTACTTACTTACTTATTACTTGGCGCTACAGTCCGTGGTGAACCTGCGCCTCAACCAACAAGCGTCTCCAGCTGGCAGGGTCTTTGGCCCGCTTATTCCAGTGCCGCACGCCCAGTTGGTTAAGGTCCCTTCCACCTGCGTGCGGAACCGTTGATGCGGCCGTCCTCTGTCGCGCTTTCCTTCCGGGGTGGATTCGAAGACTCTTCGGGTCGGAGTTGTATTTTCCATCCGCTCTACATGGCCTAGCCACCTTAGACGCTGTATACGTAGACCTCGTACCAAGCCGATGTCGCTGTACAACCCGTACAGTTCTTCGCTATATCTTCTCCTCCATACACCGTTTGAAACGGAACCTAGATAGCGCGCAGAATTTTCCTCTCGAAACGACCAAGGGCATCTTCATCCGCTTTTGTTAAGGTCCAAGCGACTTGGACCACTTCAAAGTTATATCCGCCCATGGTGACGTTCTGGTCAATACGTCGGTGTTGTCCGTCTCTTTTAGATGAAAGCAAATATTTGGTTGTACCCTCATTAACCTTGAGACCCATCTTAGCCGCTTCTACCTCAATGCTTGCGTCGGCGTACGCAAGCAATTGCGTAGACTTGAAATAAATCGTACCTCTTGTGTTGACCAGTGACTCTTGCACGATCTTTTCAAGCACGATGTTGAAAAAGTTGCATGACAGCGCGTCACCCTGCCTAAATCCTTTTTTAACATCAAAGGTCTCGGTTTGCTCATTACCGACCTTAATGGAGCAGCGAGAATTCCCCATTGTCATCCTGCACAGTCGGACGAGTTTGGCAGGGATTTTAAAACTAGACATGGCTTTGTATAGCTCATCTCTATACATGCTGTCATATGCAGCCTTAAAATCGACGAAGAGGTGGTGAGTGTTGATTTGGTATTCCTTCCTTTTGGTATAGTCTTCTCCAAAATCTGCCGTAACGTAAATATTTGGTCTGTTGTGGATCTACCTGACCTGAAACCACACTGATAATAGCCGATCAGGTTATCCACAAACGGTTTCAGGCATTCACACAATACGGCACAGAAGATCTTATATGCGATGTTAAGGAGACTTATTCCCCTATAGTTGGCGCAGTTATAGGGGCCTCCTTTCGTATGCACCGGGCAAACGATGCTGAGATTCCATTCGTCGGGCATGCTTTCCTTCGATCATACCTTGCAAATGAGATGGTGCATGCACCTTACCAGCTCATCTCCAGCCGTCTTAGGAAGCTCAGCAGACAGGCCGTCTGCGCCCGCGGCTTTATTACACTTAAGTCTTGATATCGCTATTTTGAATTCGTCTAGGTCGGGTGGACTGAATTCTGTTACATTGTCGTCCATTACGAATGGCTCGTTCTGCCTGACAGCGGTGTCTTGTCTATCATCGCCGTTATGCAGTCTGCAGAAGTGGTCTTTCCAAATCCTCAGCACCGACTGCGACTCTACTACCAGTTCTCCATTTTCATCCCTGCAGGCCGTTCGTTTTACCTTATTGTAAAACTTACGGGCATCATTCCTGCGGAAGCATCTCTTCATCTTCTCGATCTCACGCTTTCTGTGCTCTTTCTTCTTTCTTCTGAAAAGCGTGTGTTCCTCTCTTCTCTTCTGCTCATAGATTTCGCGAGCAGCTCTCGTCCGTCGTTGCAGTATGACTGAGGTTAAATATCACTCAAATAAATATCTTTGCTCGTGCCAATCATTTAAAGAATGTGAGATAATTTCGATACATATGTGGGTAAAACAGATCTGCTTATTTTTAGATGTGGTTTCCTTAATCCTTTGTGGCCCCATGTGACCATTCTGTAACAAACCTCAATAACCCTTCTAAAATACACACTAAATATATTTAGGTTTTTTAAATCCGTGTAGCACTACTGTAACATACCACTACATAACTTACTATTCAGTAAGAATCGTAGTTGGCGTAACCTATTGACTTATGTCAATTTGTATTGTGCACGTTAGTGAAAGTGACAGACTAGAATTCGTGAAGGTGTTGAGTTTAGAAATACAAAAAGTGTTCAAAATTGTGTCGTTTTCGTAGAAACCTAAAGGTAAGTGAATGGTTTGATGCATTTAGGATCAGCAATGCATATTTTTGCTTTTTTAATATGACTAAAGTACTTTTGTAGGTTTGTAGCAATTCTTTTACGATGGTAATATTAGTTACAATTAAAGTATATAGGCATAGTTGTCTTATTTGATTTCAGAATGGCGTCACGATCACTGCGGAATGATGAGATATATGATATACTTTGCCAATACGACAGTGAAGATGGATAGGATGATGATAATAGTGTCATTGATCCCGAATATCAACCATTATTGGAAGATTTAGAATCTTTTTGTGATTGCGAAGAAAATGCCGGAGTTGATATAGATTCGGTCATTGAAGAATCGGAACACTGTGAGCCTATTGCTGGCCCCTCGTCTCCAGATCCAGCTAAGGATATTAGGCAGTCAGGTTCGACTAATCAAAAACGACAAAAAGGCAATTGAATTGGGGAAAAAAAGAACCTTGTTCTAAATGATCAACAGATACGATTTATGGGAAATACTACTTTACCACCTAATTTACTAGAGCTTGCCACACCTATTTAATTTTTTTTTTTACCTTTTCCCCAAAGAGCTTATAAGTTTTATTACTGAACAAACGAATCTCTATATTACTCAAAAAAAATCCTAACCAATCTTTTCAAGAAACTGATACCGATATCCAGCAATTTATTGGAGCAATTTATATGATGTCATTGATACACCTACCGAGAGTAACCAGTCACTGGAATGCATCTATTGGCACACCTATAATAAAAGAAACAATGCCAAGACAAAAGTTCGAACAAATTAGACAGTATATACATTTCAATGGCAATTCTAATTTACCTTCACGTAATACTCTGAATGGTGACAGGCTTTTCAAAGTTAGACCTTTGAAAAATTGAACGAAACTTTTAGTGGAGTTCCCATGGAACAATACCTTTGTGTGGATGGACAGATTTGTTCCACTAAGGCAAAAAATAACTTAAAGAGATATAATCCAAAGAAATCGCACAAATGGGGCTATAAGATATTTGTTCTCAGTGGGGTTTCAGGATTCGCTTATAAAATTGAGCCTGAAACGGGAGCTGAAAATGTCGCGCTTCCCGAAGAACCTGACTTGGGTGCATCATCAAACGTCGTTGTGAGAATTGCGCGAGGGGTACCAAGACATCAGAATTATCCACTTTATTTTGATAATTACTTTACTTCTCTGCCTTTAGTCGAGTACCTAGCTAAAGAGGGTATCCTGAGTCTTGGAACAGTACGACGCAATCGAAATCCTGATTCCAAACTGCCCACCGACAAGGAAGTGATGAAAAATGAACGTGGATTTTCCATTGAATATGTATGTGGCTGATATGGATGGTGTTGATGTATCCAATGTCAAATGAAAAGACAACAAGGTTGTAACGATCGTGTCATCTTTTGCTGGTGAATTGCCCAAGGCTCAAGTCAGACGTTATGATAAGCCCAACAAGAAGTACATCAACATTGATCGCCCTCATATTGTTGGGGAGTACAACCGACACATGGGGGGTGTAGATTTGATAGACAGTATTATGGGAGGTACAAAATTATGATACGAAGCAAAAGATGGCAGGTTAGGATGTTCTATCATTTGCTGGACCTGACTATGGCAAATTCTTGGCTATTATACCGAAGCCAAGAAATCTTAATGACAAACAAATTTCTTCGGCGGAATTTCGACTTGAGATAGGTGAGACCTTATACAAGCTTAGCCTGAAGCCTAATATCAAGAGCCGAAGGTCTTTAGAAAATGAGATTCAAGCCAAAAAACATAGGGGCCCTGCGCAACATGTTCCTCCATCGGCAGTAAGGCAGGACCAGATCGTTGGAAAAAGAATACGGGTACATACATATGTTAGATGAGAAAAAATTATGTGAAGACAAATCGAAGCGAGTTAAAACCAAACCAATTCTTTTTAAGAGATAAGTCTGATTAATGATTAATTTTTGCCTTAGTGCCTTGGTCATCTGGAAAGTTGCGCCCAGAGCTCAGTTCAAAATTGTAGATTTGCTTCTCTTCGTTTATAATTCGTATGGGTAGTGTTCAGAAAAAAATTGTTTTTTCTGCGTATGTTCGTAAGTTAAGATGTGACATACCATTACAATATATCTGATTTTATAAGACCCTTCGAAAGCAGAAAATGTCTAAAGGCGGAGGAGCTAAGCCGACCAAGAAAATGGTTTTATTTTATAGGTCATTTTGATGCCATAATATATGCCATATATCATTCTATTTTTCGCGTATAATTCGTGACATATACTTATCAATGTCAAGCGAATTTAGTTAACATAGCCATTCCATCATGGAAAGACTTATACCTAAACAACGCTTATAAATCATTAAGCTTTATTGTCAAAATGCATGCTCTGTAAAAAATGTTATTCTCGCACTTCGACCTTTTTATGGCCATCTTTTGGCCGGCTAGTTGTGCGATTAACGCCCTCAGACTATTTTTTGTAAAATAGGCGGCTTGATGCCACCAACATGAGGTGTTCCCAAGCGGTTCTCCATCTAAGTATTAACCGCGTCCGACGCTGGTTGAGTGTCGTGATCGGACGAGAACCGATACATTACCCATTATTCGTCTAAGAGCCCTACCGCAACTAATGAAAAGAGCTGATGACCAACACCTGAACAAATCTTCACAAATTGTAGCTAAGAACCATCTCATTCACGTTAGTTTCCCAAAAAAAAGGCATCAAAATCGGTCTATTCGTTAAGGAGCTATGATGCCATAGACAGACACACGGACACCTCAAACTTATAACACCCCTCTTTTTGCGTCGGGTGTTAAAAATTAAAAAATATGAATCTAAATGGGTGTTTTCATTTTTCCCACTGGGAATTTATTCATGTGGGCCTTATGGGTCGCACCTATACCACATTTTTTTGTAATATAATTGATGATAAGCGACTGATAAAGGCCTCGCTATGGTAGCGTATCCGACATGCTGGCCCGTAAAATAGCGAGTAGCCACTGCAGCCGAACATCTAGCACTTCTGTCAGTAAGTCCTATTTTAGCCTCCTGGTGGTGCCCCCTGGGGATTTCTATATGAACGAAAAAGGGCGAATGGCGAGTTTCCTGCACCATAAAACCGGATAAGCGTCGATTAGGCTATGGCGCGGCAAGCTATGCCTGAAAAAAAAACCAACACGCTCAAAAACCCGAAAGCCTCAAATTAAAAAAAAAAACGGACGGATTAACTGATGACAAATCAGGAAACAAAAGGAAAAGGAAAAAATGAGATTCGGTTTTCTACGTGGAATGTTAGGTCGCTCAACAGACCACGTGCAGCCGAACAACTTGCGGAGGCCCTAGACTGCTATAGGGTAGATATTACCGCAATCCGCGAAGTGTGGTGGGATGCACCGGGATGAGAAACTGTGACAAATATTATGGCGACTGCTACAAGGAGAAAAGGCAAAGCTTATTCGGATGCAGATTTGTTACTAGAGGTAAACTTAGCCAAAAAGTTTTGAGCTTCCGGCATGCTAGCGAGCGCCTTATAACAATCCGCATCAAGGCTAAATTCGCCAACATCAGCTTAATTTGCGCTCACGCCCGTACCGAGGACAAGGATGACACTACAAAAGATGACTTCTACGACTAGATAGAACATATGCCCAATGTCCCAATTACGATGTTGAAATCGCGAAACTGGGCAAGGAAGTGGCTTTTGACAGGGTCATTGGCAAGCACAGTCTACACAACACCACATCCGAAAATTGATCTCCGGATCAATTAACCGTCAACCAGATTGACCACATTGTGATTGTGAGCATCCCATACTCAAACGCAGAATTACTCTTGCCAACCGCTGTTTCTTTGGGCTCGGGAGGCAATTGAGAAACAGAGCCCTCCCTCGGAAAACCAAGCTGACCGTATACATATAAGACCCTTAGCATCCCGGTCCCTCTTTATGGCGCAGAGACATGGACCTTACCGAAAGCGGATGAGGAGGCCATTGGTTGTTTTGAGAGAAAATTCTAGGGAGTGAAGGAGAAGACTCAAAAGTTTATTGTACGGGCTGTACAGCGGCATGGACGAAGTACGGCGTTTGCGAATCTAACGTCTAAGATGGCTAGGTCGTGTGGAGCGCATTAAAACCACAGCTCCGGCCCCGATGGTCTTTGAATCACACCTTAAGGGGCGTCGCGGTCGAGCACTGCTAATTTAAGGTAGCGCACGCAAGTGGAAAAGGACCATAACCAACTAGGCGTGTCGCACTGGAGACTGCTGGCGAAAGACCGTGTCAGTTGGAGAAGTTGTATAAAGGAGACCCAGGTTCCCCATGAACTGTAGCGCCGAGGAAAAAGAAGAATGTAATTTTTCATCGTTTTTCAAAATCGTCCAGTAAAATGTCATAATTAACCACGTCACCGCTGCTCGGCAGCAGTGTCTATCATATTCAAGGCATTCTCGATACCCTTTTGACATTCTTCTAAATGGGGTGGCCGTGGTGGAGTGGATAACATCATCGATCGCCGAGCGGAAGGTCTATAGTTCAAATTCGCTTCATAGCCAAGAAAAAAGTAAGTATGCAACGTAGTTGTGAATGGAAAGTGACCAGAAGTACTGCTGCAGGCATAACACTCACAGTATATGGCCAACTGAAATTCATCCTCTGCGTATGCAATACTAAAGTGCTTGAACGAATTACTACGGACTATAACCAACACGGAATTTGGTCGGGTCTCGTCCTATCTAGGACAACCACCCCTGAGAGTAGTGAGCGAAAATCACTCCGTCACACATCATAAGAAAATATAAAAACTCTTGAACCTGCGCGAGTCTCTAAAAAAAAAAAAAATAACGTATTCGTACGAAAAGTTCAACCTCAAGTCAAGGTTTGCCCTTTAAAACCAGCTCCTCTCCCGACCACACCAACAAAATAACAATTAACCCTAGGCCGGTCATTCAATTAAGTCGATGCCACTGTTCATTAAAATCTCTCGAAAACACTTGATCTTAGCTGACAGCTACATTTTCCTCCTTTTGCACATGGCACACTCACTCTTCCTGACTACTCATAAAACTTGTAAGAAGCAACAACAATGGCTTATTACACGGATTCAGGTCGACGTGTTCGACGCCTCTCTCGTTCTTTCTCTAGCCTAACTCGCTCGGAAAGAAAAGTACAGCCCTGGCTATGAATTTTCTAAATTGGATTGGACGCTAAAAGCTGTTAGATAAACGATTTGTACATTGAAACACTCGCTGTAGTCGTGAGGGAAATGTAGTGCTTGGCATAATTGATCGGTGCTCACTATAATATGGACTTTGTCAGCTCTTTGCTGTCATTCTAAGGCCTCATTTAATGTATGTAGGAGAAATCCGACGGGGGTGCTCGTCTTATTTGTAAATACTTATACTTTGTATCTATGAGGGATGGATGATGTGGGCATCTTGCCGAGCATCAATCAATCTGCACATAGAGAGTGAAAGCAATTAATTAAGAAAAAGTGTGCACCGGAAATGAATAAAGACAGGGTGGGTGTGTACGTTGGGTATACACGGCTGGGATATAACAAGTGCTGCATGTGACACGATTTTATGCTTAAGCACATGCGAAAATGCTTTCATATTGAGCTTATGGGAGTGTACGGATGTATAGACAGCCTCGCAGGCACGAATAGGTGCTTAACTATGATTTGCAGTGAAATAAAATAGTTCTTGAATATAAGAATCAATGAAGGGCTATTTATTAATATGACTTTAAAGATAGATTTTTGATTATTTTACTTAACTTTGGCACATGGCATGTGAATAACCCGCAAATAGGCACGTAACATGCAAATCATTCAAGACTTTAGGATAGGCGTATGTTAAAGGCACGTACCGTAAAAACCTATGCGATAAGTATAGGTATTCAGGCTCTTTAAAAAGAATTGCTGTTAGACTGGATCATTTATCTAGCCACCACTTAAAGGCAAAGTGCACAGCAGGGGACGAATGGATTCAATTTCCTCTTCGTCCCTGCAGCTTCTGCAGAAGTCATTGTAGGGCTGGCCTAGTCGAGCTGCATGGTAGGATAGTATGCAGTGCCCGGTGAGGGCACCGTCTGCCAGTCGAATATTTCCACGATTGAACTTCAGCGGATTTTCCGTTCTTTTCTTATCATAGACGGGCCAAGTCGGTCTCGCCGTTGCGCATGTATCTAAGCGACACCATCGCTTATTGGCTCCGTCACTAATAGCTCCATCTCTATCTCCCTGTAGAGCGCACTGAGTTGTGCTTAGGCCTCAGCTGACATCTGCGCAATGTTAGCGCTTGATCCCACCCTAGCCAGCTCGTCCGCCCTCTCGTGTCCGGAGATATTCATATGAGCAGGTACCCAGCAAAGGGTCACCTCATTTACGTTGGATATCTCTTCTAACTTCTCCTTGCAGAGTTTGACGAGTTTGGATTTTATCCATGCTGCCTGCAGAGCCTTAATGGCTGCCTAGCTGTCAACATAGATGCTGATCCTTTTTCCTGAGATATTCTCTTTGCTGATCAGGTCCGCCGCCTGCTTGATAGCGAAGACCTCAGCTTGGAAGACACTGCATCCATTATCGAGCCTGTAGAAGCGATGCATATCCAGAGACTCAAAGTAGACTCCGGCACCTGTGCCAACATCCATTTTGGATCCGTTGGTGTAGAATGCCAGTTCACTTTCCGTGCGTACCAAATCACCGGTCCATTCCTCCCTGGAGGGAATCCTAATAGAGAATCTCCTCTCCCAGGAAGGAAATCGGGTGACATAGTCCGTTACGGTTCTGAATCTCGAGACGGCCCATCGATCCACGAGTGATGCATGTCCGTGAGGACTCCTTTTCCAGAGACCGGATTCCTGTAGTCTTAGCGCGGTTCTGGTTGTGGCGCTCTCGCAGTATATGTCTAGGGGTGGGAGGTTCAGCATGACTTCAAAAGCCGCCGTTGGTGTGAACTTCATAGATCCCGTAACCGCCAGACAGCCTGCTCTTTGAACCTTTGAAACACTTTGAAGATGACACTTTTCCACCAGACAACCGAGCCATAGACTAGGATAGGTCTTACCACCGCAGTGTACAACCAATGTACTAACCTCGGTTTGCGGTCCCATGCCTTTCCAAATGCTACCTTGCACGAATATAGTGCCACGTAGGCCTTTTTGATTCTTTCCTCAATATTTTCCCTCCAACTAAGTTTGGAGTCCAGGACTATGCCAAGATATTTGGCAGATTTTCCAGGGATCAGATCTACATATACCATTCATACGGAGGTAGGTGTATTTTGATACGGATCTTTTCCTCTGTTTTCGCCGGATTTACTCCCAGGCCTCGCCCCTTGACCCATTTATCCACTAACATTAGTGCATAGCTTAGTCTATCGCTGAGGACCTGCGGAAATTTTCCAAAGACTAAAATGGCAATGTCATCGGCGTATGCTGTGACATTAAAACCCTCCGTCTCCAGAATCTAAACCATTCCGCCATAGGAGGGGTGACAGAACGCCACCTTGTGGTGTACCTTTATTTACTCTCACCCTTCCGTATGTTCTCCCCATCGCCGAATTTACTATACGAGTACCCAGCATTTGCCCAATCCAACTGCATACACCCGGGTTTATTTGGGCCATATGAAGGCTGGACACTATTGCCTCGGTACTAACATTATTAAAGGCACCCTCAATGTCTAGGAAGGCACCTAGAGTGAGTTCCTTGATACTGAACGATTTTTCTATCGTATAGACTACACTATGCAGAGCAGTATCTACTGATTTTCCCCTTACGTACGCGTTGTGTGATTGTGACAGATAACCGTCCCCAATCTCTTCCCTTACGTACAAGTCTATTATTCGTTCCAGCGTTTTCATCACCTTTCTATCTTACTGACCAGTGAGTGGAGTGTTGTTTCCACCGATTTGCCTTTGTTGTAGGCATGCTTGTTATCCGACAGCCTTCCTAAGATGCAGCTGTACCGAATGTCTGCGTCTAAAATCTTCTCTACAACCTACATAACAAATGGCTAAAATAGAGGACGAAAGCATATAACAATTAGAGACTAAAAGAAAATATTTCAAACACCATGGCATGTCGAAACAAAAATGTCAATCTTTGAGAAAAGCAGACAAGCAAAAAAAAAAAGCCCCAACAGAGTAGTATCTATGCCAATCTTGCCGTGCACCCGTCATCTTTAATGAAATCTTTAAAGACAGCTGACCGTTTACATGCCTAGCCGTATCACCCTTAGGAATGAATCGTGTACTTGAGAATCGCCTAACAGCGCTGCAACCGCAGCAGCGTGTCAACAATTAACACATCACCCGCCCGACCTCTTCTGCCACAACCAAATGGTACATTCGAATAATTCACTTTACTAAATGCTAGCCACAATTTATTATTTTTATTTTATTTTTTTCAGATTTATTTCATGTTCTTTCTAGATACGAATCGGATTTCTCTCCCCTAGCCATGCGAGCCAGAACAACTGCGACTTTAGAAAATCGAAAATAATAAGTCAAGAGCGGACGTGGATACAGGAACTCGCTGTTGTTGATTTTTTTTGTATCCAAGCACATGCTCGTACAACTGTACAAGTGTACACGATGCGACAATGAATTCGTGGCAGAATTTAAAATGATTCTGAAGCCAATGGAAGCTAATGACTGCTTATTAACAACATTCTAGCATGATTCAAGTATGTGTATATATTTGTTCTCTCTCTCTCTCTCTCTCTTCCTCTCTTTTGAATTTCCTAAAACTATCGATTTAACAAAATCCAAAGCTTTGCGTATTGAGGTATTGAGGATCTATTAACAAATTGTATACGCATCCGTCCTAGGTCACTCTGAAGATAGTTTATAGATGTGCACCTGTTTGTTACTGAATCCAATTGGTACTTCGAATTCTGTTTTGCGCCAGTTTCGCTTAAAAAGCAGAAATAAGAGTGAATATTCTCGCATGCTGACACAGACCTGGCTTTTGGCTTTTTCTTCACGTGGTTACGTAACTTAGATGACCCATTAGTCGGGCACGTGATTTAACCTTTTTTTTTTGGTCAGGCATGAGACCATAGTTTGAATAGATTTTTTGGGATGTGTCACAGTCTTTTCGTTCTTGTGCGGTTTTTCCGCTTTACTACCTTGAATATGATCTTGTGACGACAAAAACTTAGACGAAACGATTAATTAGTTTTCACATGACGCGAGGACAATTAAACTGTGAGCCGGCAATTTGATAGCTCTATTTATAGCTACTCTAATAGATCAATAAAAAAGTTTAATCACGTCATTAAACGTGAAATGTATGGATTGAGATTCGGATTTACTCAGAATAGTTGAATAAATAGGGGTGTGAGTATAAGTGTTTGTTTTTTAGGGTTCCATACCAAAGGTAAAACGGGACAATATTACTAAGACTTCGCTGTCCGTCCGTCTGTCACCAGGCTGTATCTCATGAACCGTGATAGTCAGACAGTTGAAATTTTCACAGATGATGTATTTCTGTTTCCGCTATGACGGCAAATACTAAAAACAGAATCAAATGAATATCTAAGGGAGCCTCCCATACAACAGACATGATTTTCATCCAAAAAATCACCTTGGTCACATACTGACCTAAGGTTAGTCGACAACCCACAACCAGTACCAAACTTCCTAGCTTTGATCCCTTTTGTGTGTTTGATGTATTAATCCTAGCTGCAACTCGTTTTTTCTGTAATTACGAATAACCAATAATAAATACCCTTTAAGCTGCCAAGTTAATCCTTGCTGCAAACCCTTTCGTAAAATGGCTATTCCCCTTCTTTTCTATCCTGATAGGTTAAGATATCAAATGTTGTAACAAATTTAATTGTTGGGAAATAACTTTCGATCATATCCCACAACCAATAAAACACTTCCAAACATTGATCTCTATTGTGTCCTTGATATACATATTACTCCTAGCTGCAAACCTTTTTCCCATATTTCCCATTATTGTTATTCACCTTTTTACATCCTTGCTGTCAAGTAAGATAATTGATTTAAATTCAATGGACACTTTGATGATCAACTATCTCATCACGGAGATTTTTGATTATCAAAGTAATATGCCTTTCTGAAGTACAATGGACCAGTGTTTGCGTCTGAGTGCTCTGATAGCAGAAGCCTCCAAAAAAAAAAAAAAAAAAAATTCCCATAACCTGCCTGCAACCAAGATCTGTCATCATACAAAAAATGTGATTTAATGTTATGACTGATGAGGTAACATACAACGTCTCTTTCTCTTTGTGCGCGAGTCCGACTCGGACTTTGCCGGGTTTTTTTTTATAATTCGCGCAGGTTCAGGAGTCATACTCTTATGTTGTCACACAACCTGAGCTGAGTGCAGACGGTTTGGGTCGTAGATGTTTGTTCACTACTCTCCAGGGGTGATTGTCCTAGATAGGATTCGAGAGGAACTCGAATGGTGGTTTAATGGTGTCAGATTTAACAGTTTGCTTTAGAAAGACCATGAGAGAAGCTTGCACGGCTAATAGCAAGTTATTGTTAGAATTTAGTTTAAGTTGAAGCTCGACCAATTTGTTGAGTGTGTTAGTGTGAGTGAGTGTTGAGTGTGTTAGTCTGAAGCACGATGAGCGAGTTCGTTCGGATCCCGATAACACCAACGCCATCGAATGTTTATTTCGCCGCGTCCCTCCGCGGCGGGGTACTGGCAACCCCTCGTAGTATACTTGCCATGAAAAAGCTTCTCGACTCACGCCGTTCGGAATCGGCATTAAACTGTAGGTCCCTTTCTCCTGTGTGAAAAATAAATCACACACAACATGGGTGATTGAGAGAAGCTTGGCTCTGGTCCTTAATGGGCTGTTACGCCACCAAAGAAGAAGAATAAGTGATTGCTGTTAGTGTAAATTACGAATAGCTCTGATTCCAATTGTCGATAGGCTTAAGGCTGCGGCCGCGCAGTGAGCGACTGAGCGACGAGTGGCCATTTACTGAGCGACATCGCTGAGCGATTACAAGCTTGCAAACTTCTCCCACTTCCTCCCACCGCTTTGTTCTTATAGTCTTTTAAACTATCTTGCCATAAGACTAGACGACTTTGAACAGCAGAAATCGACATTTCCGTGTTGATTTTTTCCATTTTTGAATTCCTCGCTCAGCGACAATCGCAAAAATTAAAACAGATTTGATTTCAGAGCGACGTCGCTCGGTCGCTCAGGAAAATCGTTCATCGCTCAGGGCCTACGTGGCCACCCCCATACAATTCGATATGTTTTAGCTTTCTTTTTGTCGCTCATTCGCTCCATTGCCGTAAGGCAGCTTTTTCCTTTTGACCGTTTCTAGCGTGTAATTCTCCGGACTCGTCCCTTTCAAAGGTGAAAGAGAGCTGTTCAACAAACCTTGAGCGGGGCTAATTACTCCTTAGTGCGTCTGTCTGTCTGTCTAAAATGTTAGTCCAGTCTAGAGGAATGAAAAGAATCGAGGAAGAGTACAGAGAGATCGAAAATATCGGAGGGAGTCGGGAAATCTTGGCATTTAGACCTTGCACGATTTTGGGGTAATCGCGCAGGTAGACTTTCTGGAGAATGTTAACATGTCACCTGTTGCAGTATAAGGTAGCTCATCTAGCCTGAAGAGTACTTAGAGCTTAGGTGTGTCTTATTAAAAAGTATCGACTAAAGTCAAATTTGAATAATGTAAAGGAGACCCCTATAACTGTGCCGTGCTGTGTGAACGCCTGAAACCATTCGTGGACAATTTGATAGGTTCCTATCAATTTGGCTTCAGGCCAGGAAAATCCACGATAGACCAAATAATCACAGTGCTGTAGATCTACGGCATTTCAGGTCGACACACACCAACTTTTCGTCGATTTTAAGACATATTACAGTGTCTATAGGGACGAGCTGTATAGAGCCATGTTATGTTTTGACATCCCTGCCGAACGCGTTACGTTTTGCATGATGACAGTGGAAAATTCTTGTTGCTCCACTAAGGTCGGTAAGGAATTAACTGGGACCTTCGGTGTCAAAAAAGGATTCAGACAAGGCGACGCACTGTCATGTGATTTTTTCAACATTATCCTCGGGATTCACTGGCCAATACAAGTGGCACGATCTACTTCAAGTCTGCACAATTGCTGGCCTACCCTGATGACATTGACGTAATTGGGAGAACGCATCGAGTCAATGAAGTTTCTGTGAGCATTGAAGCAGAAGCGGTTAAAGTGGGTCTGAAGGTAAACGAGGGCAATACCAAATATATGTTGTCGTCAAAGAAATATGCACAACACCGACATCTTGGCCAGAATGTCACTATTGGCAACTATAACTTCGATGTTCAACAAGCTACCTTTAGAGACTCGCGCAGGTTCAAGAGTTTTTTATATTCTCTTATGATGTGTTGACACATTTTCCGTCCGAAAAATCGTACATCTTAATACATTTCTAAAAAAAGTAAAAGACTGGTTGTTCTCATTAAAATACGATGTCCTTGAATCATTACTCAAACGAGATCTGCTATCCTAGTCATCAGCACAAGTAAATGTCGATATTATTTTTATATCAATAGTTCCTCAATATGTATATTTATGTGTTACGTATTATGTATTTTTTGCTCTATCTACTATATATGTATGTATGTATATGTAGTAAGTAACCGATGCTTCCCCACCGCAGGTTATTGTCAGCAGTGTCAATCCGCTCTAACATATGTTAAGGATTGATATTTTATTTATTTTCCTTTATATTTAATTGTTAATTGTTATTTTAAATGTTTATAAAAATGAAATGAAAGAATAAAGAATTGTTAATTGTAATTAAATTAATTGATGTAGTTAAGGATTTCGTCTACCTTGGTTCACTGGTAACAAGCGCAAATATTAGACGCAGAATAACCCTTGCCAACCGCTGTTTCTTTGGGCTCAAGAGGCAATTGAATAGTAGAGCCCTCTATCGGAAAACTCAGGTGACCCCCTACAAGCTTTAATCATCCCGGTCCTCCTCTACGGCACAGAGGCTTGGACCATATTAAAAACGGGCTAAGAGGCCTTTGGTCGTTTCGAGAAGAAAATTCTGCGTACAATCTTCGGCCTCGTTTGTGTTGACGGAGAGTGGAGAAGAAAATTCAACCACGACTTTTCGGCCTGTACAGCGACATCGGGCTAGTACGACGTCTACGGATCCAAAGCCTAAGGTGGCTAGGCCGCGTAGAGCGAATGGACAGCACAGCTCCGCCCCGAAAAGTCTTCGACTTCGACCCGGAAGGGTGACGTTGCAAAGGACGGCCGCATCTAAAGTGGCGCACACATGTGGAAAGGCACTTTAACCAACTGGGCGTGCGACACTGGAAACAGCTAGCTGGAAAAGCTTGTTAGTTGAGGTCCAGGTTTACCCCGAACTGTAGCGCACCGTAACTATAAGAACCCGCCCACGAGGACACTAAGGCACTAATGCAATCGAATTAATCTTTAAGCACTTGACTGCATTTTCCAGGTGAAAGTTTTGAGCGTTCCAACAATCATTGTTATTAGATCAAATCCTCCCTTTATACGAGAGTGATGACAATCTAAGGAGCAAACGCTGCTATATGACCATATATGTATGTATGTATGTACATTAGGTCGAATTGTACGATCAAGGTCCGCCTAAAAGACCTTGCTCCAAAACTACTTTTAAGGCAAAAAGAACAAATTATATTTCGCCTCGAAAAAAACAAAAACAATTCCGCCCTACTGACACCTAGTGCTTATGGTATAAATTATTGATTGCTTAGAAGTGCATACATCATTTTATCTAATAGTCAATTTCAATGCTTTTTTCTTGTAGTTGTGCAAGTATGTTTCGGTTTTATGTAACCGGCAAAATGGTTTAGCAGACGGCTTTGGACTTGTGCCAAAAAACAGAGAGAGAGAAGAACTGAGTCACCCTGTATGTCGTATTCACTGTCTGTGACGTAAAACTTCCTCGCTCCAACTAAGTCCGACCGTATATATGTATGTATGTATGTATGTACATATACATATGTATGTTTTCTCATGTGCCTTAAATATGTACGTTTTTGCATGCTTACGTAAGCTTGTGTCTGGTATCCGGAGCACTTACATACTACAAGTAATATCCACCTGATTGCATTCTAAAGTTACATCGAACAGCGAAACACATTCAATGCCAACATCAGATGTATGTCGGTATCTATGTAAATACCTATCGCTCGTATATAGACGAGTCTCTCGTTTGAGCTACTACTAAGCAGTAGCGTGCATCATTTCCTCTTGGGGGCTTGTCCATACTTTATTTCTCCGGCCTTATGACCGCATCACACATCACTTAGCTGATGATAATGATGTCTAGAACGAGCGAGTAAAGTGAAAAGGAAAACTCACCTCTACCCCACTAAATAATGGGGATATGCTTTAAGGCTGTTACGTGAACTAAAAGGTAAGGAAACATGGAGAAAAATGTCGCGAGGAGAAGCGAACGGAAGAATGGCAAACCGGTAATTGACCCTTTTTTGTTGTGCCCTTAAATATGTAAGTCCAGGTCTAACATGAGTAGGTACATATAGTGGCTTGTGTGTATCTTTTTATCGTTGAGGTATAGAACGAAATTGAGTCTTCGTCAAGTTTTTCGTTCGTTGTTGTGTTTTTTTTTTTCTTATTTTGTTCTTTTTGCACTAGCTTGGCCTAGTTCGAAAGAGAGACGACTTGCGCACAAGAATATTTGAGATTCAGAGATACAGAGATTCAGATTGTGGAGGATGAAAAATCGATTTGACGGCAAATAGAAACAGTTACCCCGTTTCAGCTAAGTATTCGTTGTCATCTTCCTTGTGACATGACACAAAAGCAATTACCAGGACGAGGCAAAAAATAAATTTAAGAAATTAAAGCAAGAAAAATAATAAACGATAAAAAAAAAAACTTCTTTAGACACTCTATCTAGAAAGGCTTTAGGGAAAGAAGAAATGTAACAAAAAAAAAAAATGAATATAATGTTTTACCTGCATATTATGCTCAACTAAATAGCTGCTAGAGCACATCCAATAGACAAGAAGGGCCCGTATTAGCTCGCCGGTTGTCTTGCTCTTGAAAGCCGCAATAGGATCGCTGAAAGTGACATCCAGGGGATCGCGTTCCGGTGGTGTTGGATTGACCGACCTCTCCTGTGGTCTACTTCGTGGCTTAGTGGGCAATGGTCGTTGTTTATCATCGATCGCAGGTATGGCCTGTGCGGAACGCTGCGAGCTCTCGGAATGGACATTTCGACGCAGTATGGCACCTGAGGTGTATCCCGTACAGCTATCGCGACAACAAACGGACGACTGCAATAATTGACTTTGAGTATGATTTCTTACGTTATTCTCATTATCTGAGTTGAATGCGGTACAGCTACTAAAGTGACGACGTGACGGTAACGACACTTGATCTAATCCAGGCAATCTCCAATTCAGTGCGATCACGACCGTTGGGTCGTTAAAGGGTCGATGATCCGAATTACTACAGCGACGATGATTGTAAACTAACTTGGTTGTACGATGACGGCAAATAGAACGCAAAAACGCCATTACATTCACAGACACGATATTCTTTAAACAATTTTACGCTTTTTCTTTTCTTTCTAAATATATATTTTTTTAATCTTTTCTCAATTGACTTTATTCTATACTTTAGCTTCCTCGTTCACAAAGTTCGATGGACTGCTCTTGGTTTCAACCACGACAGAATAATAGTAATAAACAAAAAAAAAAAAAACAAACAAAACTAGGATAAGATACAAGATATCTATACAAGCTCGGCGGATAAGAAAAAAAAAGGTGGATATCTAGAAATTTTTTTTTCTTGTATAACAGGATATAAGACCCTACTCTCGTATGGGGTGTTGGACACAACGAGAGTCGTTGATATTCGGATGGAATTTCTCGATACACTGAACAACCCTGTCTCGATGTCGTTCACGCGATGTTGATTCACCCACAGGATTTGCTTGCTTCTCCTTTCTGCTGTTCTCAACGATAATGACAGAAAAAAAAAAAAAAAACAGACAGAAAAGAATACGCACAAAAGCTACTAAAGGAGGTGGTGAATTCCGTTTTGCGTCCTAATACTCCTTGTTGTGGGGGCGGTTCGATGAAAGTTTAACTGCCTTTTGGCCTTTAATCTTCTGCTATTCGATGGCCGTCGTCTGCTCTTTACTCTTAAATAAATACGATTTTTCTTTCAATCTTTCTTTCGTTTCCTCTTTTCAAATCACATCAAACTGCTCTTTTTTGACACAATTAATTGAAACTTTCTACGGAAAAACTAAGAAACTAAAAACATAAAAAAAACCAAAAACGTACACGGTTCCTTAGATGGAATGCTGATACCGGCCGACTGAAAAAAAAAAATCGCGCAACGAAACAAAAGCGAAAAAGTGCTTAACCGAACGAAATGCAAGCAGATTACTTGTATGTATCCAAGGCACGGTCATGTAGCGAATAGTTTTGAATAAAATGAATCAAAAGGAAAGAGTCAGTCAACGTCTTCGGTGCAAAAGAACTAGTGCTGAATTGAAAGGGGAGGAAGCGAGACCTGGGCTAGGGTAATAGAATCTCTCTACACTATCTCTGGGATACATACACGTGTCTTAATTTCATTTCTGTCCATCAAAAAAGAAAAATGAACAATTGTAGGAAAAATAAATGAATGGTTGCTCAGTCCCTCTCCCATCCTCATTCAATTGTCGATTGGCATGACTCGGTTTTTTTTTTATTTCAAAAAACTGTTCTATTCCATGAAATCATGGTTATATAATCGTGAAAAATCTATTCAACCCCCACATACAGGATTAAGTAAATGACGGTTTGGACCTATTGTATCATCACGTCGAGGAGCGATTTTAATTCATTTTCTTTCTTTCTTTCTTTACTTTTTAAATCAATAAAAGTTTTTTTCTTTTTTTTTTTTTTTTTTTTCTTTTTCAAAACGTTGTTCCTCCTTCGAGGAGATGGGAGATGCAAAACGTGAACCAAAACCCAATTTTCTGGTCTGACTAAAACAATAATTTTTTTTTTTTTTTTTTTCTTAAACAAAAAAACACATTTTCTGCTTTTAATACTATTCACTAAACCAAAACAGGTGAAAAAAAAAACATATATCTAAATTAGTAACACACCAATCCCACCACGTAACACGCGGGATGAAACTTTTCAGAGAACTGAATTCACTTTGCGGGAGCCGAATCACTGACTGTCGTGCGGTGATGTTAGGCCAAAGAAGCTACACAAAAGGCAAAGTGAACAGGAAAAATGTCGAAAAAAAACCTTCGTTGAAAAAAAGTATATAGAAAACAAACTCGTACATTCTGTATAGCTTCCCGGCATTTAGAGCTCAAGCTTCGAGAGTTGGCCAGGCCATGGAAAGAGAGTGTGAGAGAGAGAGAGAGAGCGAGAGAACAGATGGAGAGATATCTGTTGATGAGGTACATATATCATGCCTCCAACCAACACTATGTTGTACGTTGCGCGGCGCACTTGAGTTGACGAAACGCAACATAAATCAAGCAACTACCGGCTAACATGCGACTATAGGAACGGTGCCATGATGAAGACGATGATGATGTTAATTGTGGCGACGTCGTCGATGCCGATGTCGATGGTGGTGGTGGTGATGGTAGCATGCCTGAGGTACATATAGTCAAGTTGTGGATCTGTCGGTTTTTGCTAGGTAGCAATTATTTTTCAGTGAGTAATACTTGGGAATGTTGTATATACATATGTTGGTATGTATGAATGTATCGCTTGTTATGGTCGATGGCTAGAGAAATGCGGTGTGGAGATATTGTCGTAAACAAAAGCACCCGGCGAGAGAGTTCTTATTTAGAACTCGTTCCGACAGACAGTAGAGGCCACTGCAATGATCCATTACCTGTATGGGATGCTTGCGTTCTCACATTTTACTCTCGTATAATAGTCAAACGTGACAAATGACTCGGCAGATGACTTAGGAAACGTAGGGCGTTGTGACATTTATTAGTTTGAACGAAATACTGCAGTTTCTTCTTCTTCTCAACGGGCGCTACAATTCGGGGTGAACCTGGGCCTCAACCAACATCCCCCTCCAACTATCACGATCTTTTGCTAGCCTTTTCCATTGCCGCACACCCAGTTGGCTAAGGTCCCCTTCCACCTGTGTGCGTCATCTTAAGTGCGACCGTCCTCTGCTTCTTCGTCCCTCGCGGTTGGATTCAAAGACTCTCCGGGCTGGCGCTGTGGTGTCACTCTAAAGGGCCCAGTCATCTTAGGCGTTGAATCCGTAGACGCCTGACTAGACTCATGTCGCTGTAGAGCCCGTAAAGTTCGTTGTTGAATCTTTTCCTCGATCCCCCGTCGGCGTTTATAGGCCCGAATATCACGGGCAAAATCTTTCTCCCAAACCGACCAAGGGCCTCCTCATTCACTTTTGATAGTGTCCACGCTTCTGCGCCGTACAACAGGACCGGGATGATAAGGGTCTTATATAGAGTCAACTTTGTCGTTCGGGAGAGGGCTCTATTACTCAATTGCCTCCTGAGCCCAAAGAAACAGCGATTGGCAAGAGTAATTCTGCGTTTGATTTCGGAACTGATGTCGTTGTTCCAGGTCACTGCGGAGCCAAGGTAGACGAAGTCCTTAACTACCTCGAACTTATGTTTGCCAATACAAACGTTCTGGCCAAGACGTCGGAGGTGAGCGTCTTTTCTTGATGACCGGCAGATTGTGCCTCTTGTATTGGCCAGTGATTTTTGCACAATCATTTCCAATACGATGTTGAAGAAATCACACGACAGCGCATCGCCCTGCCTATATCCTTTTTTGACATCAAAACCATCGGCAAGGTGTTCACCGATTCGGATGGAGCAGCGTGTTTAGCAGGTATGTCAAAGGTAGACATAGCGTTGTATAGCTCGTCTCTAATTACGCTGTCGTATGCGGCTTTGAAGTCGACAAATAGGTGGTGAGTGTCGACTTAAAATTCATTGGTTTTTTCCAGGTTCTGCCATAGTGTGAAGATTTCGTCGATGGTGGTCTTCACTGGCCTGGATCCGCACTGATAAGGACCTATCAGTGTATTTACAAAAGGCTTCAGGCGTTCACACAAAACGGCAGAGAAGATTTTGTAGGCGATGTTAAGGAGACTTATTCCTCTGTAGTTGGCGCAATCAGAGGGGTCTCCTTTCTTGTGGATCGGGCATACGATGAGAGTGAGACTCCACTCCTCGAGCATGCTTTCCTCTGATCATATCTTACAGATGAGCTGGTACATGCTCGTAACCAGGTCATCCCCAGCTGCCTTGAAGAGCTCAGCAGACAGTCCGTCTGCGCCAGCAGCTTTATTCGACTTGAGTTTCGATATGGCGAAATTCTCTGCGGTCTTCGTCGATTAAAAATGGATCATTCTGCCTGACAGCGCTATATATACAGTCTGCAGAAGTAATTTTTCCATAATCTCATCATCGATTGCGATTCTACTACTAGGTGTCCTTTCTCATCCCTGAAGGCTTGCTTAGCTGCAGCTTAGTAGCTCAGAAAACTGGGAAGGATAAAGTAAGATGGAAAGACAAACCATGGCACCGTATATAGGACGTTCAAGAAGAAAGCACATAAGCTTTCTTCACTCTGATATTGTATACGAGCACACTGAGTTTTATAGGAGAGATTCAATCCATGCAGTCAGCCCGAAAGTTAACTAGTCAACCTTTCTTGTAACGTTTGTTGAAGGGCTAAATAGTTCTTTTAGATCTGCACAAACCTTAAACTTGCTTTCAGCTGTGCAGATTACAATATCTCCATTTCTTCTGTTTTATTTATATACATACTTACTTATCAGGTCAGGGATTGATGAAGGATCTGAGCCTGATATATAGCTGCCTTCCATCCTTGACGGTGTAGCGAGCCCGGTACTTCCAATTGTCAATACCAAGTTGTCTTGCATCCGCGGTGATTTGATCCTTATACCGGAGTATTGGTGTTCATGTGGTCAAAGTGGCCGAGCTAGTGTAGTCGATGAATCTTTGCCTTCTGGACTATATCCATACCTTTGCACACCTCGTGGAGTTCGCGGTTATATCTTCTTCTCCATTCGCCTTCCTTTTAGACAGGACCGGAGCAGAATTTTATCTTCAAAAGAACCCAAAATCAGTTATGTCGTCCTGCTTATCGTTCAGCGTTCGGCTCCGTACATTAAGACTGTCAGTATAAGCGTTTCCCATAGCATGACTTTGGTTCGTCGAGTGAGAAATTTTGATCCAAGCTGCTTGGACCAACCGAAGTAGTAGCGGTTGCCAAGGACGATTTTATGTCGGATCTTCACTGTGGTCTCGTTTTGCCTAAGGTATATAACTAGCTCGAAATTATAGCTGTCGTCTCAGATGGTGAACGACGGACCGGTTTTTGCTGGGAAGCATGTATTTTGTCTTATCCTCATTAACTTTAGGACCAACTCGTCTGCCACGAAAACTTCTACAACTCCGCGCTGTGACCGCGCGATGATGTCAATATCGTCTGAGTATCCCAGCAGCTGGGACTTAGGGCGCCGTTGCGCAGGGATTAGTGTGTTGGGATTAGTGTATTGGACTCTGACGCACGATGAGCGAGTTCGGATCCCGACCCGATTCGATCTCTGTCCCTGCTCAATCCAAGTTGACACACAGCCTCCGCGTGGCCCCCCCTGGATAGCTACCCTGGCACCCGCCAGGTAGTAAATCAACGTGTACAACGACCCAGCCCCTTGTTCCTGGGGAAAGAGGAACCTGGCCCTCCAGGTTGGGGGTTGTGATTAGAGGTAACATCCCTATCACGTAAAAACCTACTTGTTCCGAAACAACAACAAGCGGACGGATACAATGCTGACGACCCCTGCAAACCACTAACGGACTTGAGAGAGAGAGAGGTGCAGATTCGTTATTCGAGGAAGACTCCGACAAAAAGTCCGAGACATAAGCGAACGCCTCATAACAATCCGCATCAAAGCTAAATTTGGAAACATTAGCTTAATATGCGCTCACGCCCCAACGGAAGAAAAGGACGATCGACTCAAAGAAGAATTCTACGATCTCCTAGACAAAACATATGCCCAATGCCCCAGCTACGACACAAAAATAGCTCTAGGAGATTTTAATGCAAAACTGGGCAAAGAGGACATATTTGAGTCGATCATAGGAAAGCATAGCCTCCATAACACCACATCCGACAACGGACTAAGGCTAATTGATTTCCTAGCGGGGCGTAACCTCCTTGTAGCAAGCACGCGATTCCCCTATCTCAACATCCACAAGGGTACCTGGCGGTCTTTTGATCAATCGACCACCAACCAGATTGATCACATTGCGATCGACGCCAGACACTCCTCCTGTATTCTCGACGTACGAACCTTCCGAGGGGCCAACATCGACTCGGACCACTACCTTGTTGTAGCCAAGGTACGAATGAGGATATCAAGAATGCTTAGGAGTCGAGTAGCACAACGTAAGTTTGACGTCGGAGAGCTACAATCGCAAGAGACTGCCAGAATCTTTGCCGATCGTGTCTCCTCCAAGCTCTCTCAAAATCCGCCCACAGCAGCACAAACAATAGAGCAGGAATGGGCGCATTACCAGAGCGCCATCAGAGACGCTGCCTCAGAGGTGCTGGGTTTCAAACCGCCACCACCTAGAAAACCCTGGTTCGATGAACAATGCGAACAAGCTCATGCAGCAAAACAAGAGGCATACAAAGCCATGCTGCAACGACGGACGAGAGCTGCTCGCGAAATCTATGAGCAGAAGAGAAGAGAGGAACACACGCTTTTCAGAAGAAAGAAGAGCACGGAAAGCGTGAGATCGAGGAGATGGAGAGATGCTTCTGCAGGAATGACGCCCGTAAGTTTTACAATAAGGTAAAACGAACACGCCATGGCTACAAAGCCAGAGCGGCGGCCTGCAGGGATGAAAATGGAGAACTGGTAGTAGAGTCGCAGTCGATGCTGAGGACTTGGAAATACCACTTCTGCAGACTGTAAAACGGCGATGATAGGCAAGATACCGCTGTCAGGCAGAACGAGCCATTCGTAATGGACAACGAGTTAACAGAATTCAGTCCACCCGACCTAGACGAAGTCAAAATAGTGATATCGAGACTTAATTTTAATAAAGCCGCGGGCGCAGACGGCCTGTCTGCTTAGCTTTTTAAGGTGGCTGGAGATGAGCTGGTAAGGTGCATGCACCATCTCATTTGCAAGGTATGGTCGGAGGAAAGCATGCCCGACGAATGGAATCTCAGCATCGTTTGCCCGGTCCATAAGAAAGGAAACCCCTAAAACTGCGCCAACTATAGGGGAATAAGTCTCCTTAACATCGCATATAAGATCTTCTCTGCCGTATTGTGTGAACGCCTGAAACCGTTTGTGGATAACCTGATCGGGTCTTATCAGTGTGGTTTCAGGCCAGGTAAATCCACAACAGACCAAATATTTACGCTACGGCAGATCTTGGAGAAGACCCAGGAATACCAAATCGACACTCACCACCTCTTCGTCGATTTCAAGGCAACATCGTGCTTGAAAAGATCGTGCAAGAGTCACTGGCCAACACAAGAGGTACGATTAATTTTAAGTCTACGCAATTGCTTGCGTATGCCGACGACATTGACGTGATTGGACGGACACAGCGAGACGTCAATGAGGCCTTTGTAAGCAATGAGGTAGAAGCGGCTAAGATGGGTCTCAAGGTTAATGAGGGTAAAACCAAATATCTGCTTTCATCTAAAAGAGACGGACAACACCGACGTATTGGCCAGAACGTCACCATGGGCGAATATAACTTTAAAGTAGTCAAAGAATTCGTCTACCTTGGCTCACTGATGACCAGCGACAACAACACCAGCGCTGAGATAAAAAGCAGAGTCACTCTTGCCAACCGCTGTTTCTTTGGGCTGAAGGAGCAACTGAGAAGTAGAGCCCTCTCTCGGAAAACCATCCCAGTCCTCATTTACGGCGCAGATGCTTGGACCTTAACAAAAGCGGATGAAGATGCCCCTTGGTCGTTTCGAGAGGAAAATTCTGCGTACTATCTACGGTCCCGGTTGTTCAAACGGTGTATGGAGGAGAAGATATAACGAAGAACTGTACGGGTTGTATAGCGACATCGACCTGGTACGACGTCTACGGATACAGCGTCTAAGGTGGCTAGGCCATGTAGAGCGCATGGAAAATACAGCTCCGACCCGAAGAGTCTTCGAATCCACCCCGGAAGGAAGGCGCGGCAGAGAACGGCCGCATCAACGCTGGCGCCCGAAGGTGGAAGGGGACATTAACCAACTGGGCGTGCGGCGCTGGAAACAGCTGGCCAAAGACCGTGCCAGCTGGAGACGCTTGTTGGTTGAGGCCCAGGTTCACCACGGACTGCAGCGTCACCTAAGTAAATAAGTAAGTATTGCAAATATTCGACTCGCGGGTATCGACGAACACGTTTTAAGTCAACTTACGGAAGGTACCCTAGCTATACGCCACGGTTTCTAAAAACCATACCAAAACGTTGGGGTTCTCCAGGACTAGTCTCATTTCATAATAGCGCTTTCCATCACGTACATACATAATTTCCGTTTCTTTGTCTACTATGGGTCTATCGTCGCAAATATAATTTTTCATTAACCTCGTTTTCTCTCACCCATTACTTGCCGTTCGATGGACCTATAACTCATATTCTCCAATATCACGACAATGGAAACTACCGATCCATCAGTAAATCAATCCGAGCCGATTTCAATCCACGTACATACACTTCAATAGTATCCAATCGTCATAAGTTGCATTTCACGAATCAACACTTCAGATAGTCTTCAACCGAGCATCAGATCGTACCCGTGTACAATACCTGCGATTCAAATGAATTTACAAATCAATCCACTAGTGCAGCTGGTGTTTGTCATCGCATTCATACTGAAGGCGCCACATACCTCAAGTGCAATTATAACGAGCGTTAATTACGTGTTCGAAGGCTTTAGTCCGTACGCGATGGTACGGTTTTTCGAGTTTAATGATAGAGGTTGGAATATTAGCGATAATTGCTTGAGGGATACATACAACTACTTGGAGGGCTTACGTAAAGGCTCTATATGGGCAATTAAATGTAAGTTGCATGCTTTACCGCGCAATGAATGAACAAAATTAACTTAAGTGAATTTGAATTTAATTTTGCGTCAAGTGATCGAATGTTCGATGTTTGCATATCCGTAAAATTAAATTTTATGAACGTACTCGTCGTTCACTGTGCACAAATATTTTCCAATTGTCCTTATTTCTTGCTAAACTTGTTGACTCGTTAAACGATTTGGACCGCTTCGATGCTCCAGCTACATGGATTAGGGATTGTGCGGAGCCATCTTACGCTCATAATTCGCCTAGGGAAACGATTTATAAATGATTGCAAAAGTCTTGTAATAGAGCCATCCTTTCCTTCTTCTTTTTCTTAGCGGGCGCTACAGTTCGGGGTGAACCTGGGCCTCAACCAACATGCCTCTCCATCTAGCACGATCTTTTGCTAGCCTTTTCCATTGCCGCACACCCAGTTGGCAGAGGTGCCCTTCCACCTGTGTGCGCCATCTTAAGTGCGGCCATCTTCTTCTTCTTCGTCCCTCGGGGTTGGATTCAAAGACTCTCCGGGCTGGAGCTGTGATGTCCATTCGCCCTACATTGCCCAGCCATCTTAAGCGTTGAATCCGTAGACGTCTGACTATGCTCATGTCGCTGTACAGCCCGTAAGGTTCGTGTTTGAATCTTTTCCTCCATCCCCCGTCTGCGTTTATAGGCCCGAAAATCACGCGCAAAATCTTTCTCTCGAACCGACCAAGGGCCTCCTCATCCGCTTTTGATAGTGTCCATGCTTTTGCGCGGTACAACAGGACCGGGATGATAAGGGTCTTGTATAGAGTCAACTTTGTCGTTCGGGAGAGGGCTCTATTAAGAAACAGCGATTAGCAAGAGTGATACTGCGGAGCCAAGGTAGACGAAGTCCTTAACTACCTCGAACTTATAACTGCCAATACAATTGTTCTGGCCAAGACGTCGGTGGTGAGCGTCCTTTTTTGATGACAGCATATACATATACAAAACCTTGTTTACCGCCAGAGCAACCTTCGCCGCCTCGAACTCAATACTCGCAAACGCCTCATTGACATCTCGCTGTGATCTACCTATTATGTTAATATCGTCGGCGTATGCAAGGAGTTGCGAGGATTTGAAATAGATTGTGCCTCTTGTATTGGCCAGTGATTTTTGCACAATCATTTGCAATGTGATGTTGAAGCAATCACACGACAGCGCATCGCCCTGCCTAAATCCTTTTTTGACTAAAACTATCGGTAAGGTGTTCACCGATTCGGATGGAGCAGCGAGCTTTCTCCAAAGTCATCCTGCATAGTCTGATGAGTTTAGCAGTTATAGCAAAGGTAGACACAGCGTTGTATAGCTCGTCTCTAATTACGCTGTCGTATGCGGCTTTGAAGTCGACAAATAGGTGGTGAGTGTCGACTTGAAATTCATTGGTTTTTTCCAGGATCTGCCGTAGTGTGAAGATTTGGTCGATGGTGGACTTCCCTGGTCCGAATCCGCACTGATAAGGACCTATCAGCGTATTTACAAAAGGCTTGAGGTTTTCACACAAAACAGCAGAGAAGATTTTGTAGGCGATGTTAAGGAGACTTATTCCTCTGTAGTTGGCGCAATCAAAGGGGTCTCCTTTCTTGTGGATCGGGCATACGATGCTGAGACTCCATTCCTTGGGCATGCTTTCCTCTGACCATATCTTACAGATGAGCTGGTACATGCTCCTAACCAGGTCATCCCCAGCTGCCTTGAAGAGCTCAGCAGTCAGTCCGTCTGCTTTATTCGACTTGAGTTTCTATATGGCAATCTTAACTTCGTCGGGGTCAGGCGATTCTACTACTAGGTGTCAGTTCTCATCTCTGCAGGCTTCCGTTCTGGCTTTATAACCTTGGCATGTTCGCTTTATCTGTTGATAAAACTTTCGAACGTCACGCGTGCAGTAACACCTCTCCAAATCTTCGATCGCGCGCTTCTCGTGCTCTTTCTTCTTTCTTCTGAGAAGCTTAAGCTCCTCCCTTCCTTTTAACTCGTAGAACTCAAGACCTGCTCTTGTTCTTTTATGCAAGGCCCCGGTTCACTACGGACCGTAGCGCCACCTAAGTAAGTAAGCAAACACCAGCAGTAGTAGAAAGGGCTTAAGAACTAGCTTTAATGACAATAATTCCTAATTTTTCTCTAAATGTGAATAAGTGTTATCATTTATTCTTCTAGTATACGATGCTACCAATTACTACAGTGGTGGAGCATATGGGGGGAGCAATTATCGTATCTTTAACCCACAGTTATGTCGTAACTTAGAGAAGGAGTACAAGGATATGCTTGGAATGCATTGGAATCTTCGTCTAAACACCACAGTGGTTCCATTCCCTGTAAACATTATATTGGCCAAATACATAATCGAAATGGCGAATAATCACTTTTATCAGGTTAAGAACTTACTCAGCAATCAAATGACTTTATTCATCTTAGTATATCTTGGCAGAGTCAACTTATTCAGCAATTAATTTGCCTTCCGAAGTCTTGTAACGATAACGATTTGCTTCAAATCTTGGATATCTTCATGTTCCAAAGTAACCACATTGTGAAGAACATAACTTACGTCCAACATAGGATTGTGAAGGAGAATTTTGAAATCCTCCAGGATGGATGCTTTTATACAATTATGTCTGGGGAAATACCTACTATTTCATACTCCCATCTAACTGACATTTATGTTTCAGAATCTTGATTGGAGCTTCTGTGTTGCTTTTTACTACGTCACAATTCTCAAATCTTTGTCCGATCATGGAAGAGCCGGTGGAACCCAAGGCAAACCGTACTAACCCGACAGCAAAGTTCAGTATCGTTGAGGAGTACGAGAAGTTGAGAAAGAGCATCAACTTGAATGTCAGTCAATTCGCTGATCGAACACCTGTCTATGGTGGAACATTCTTACAGAAACCCCGTCTCCAAAGTACCATTGGGCTGGATATCATTGCCAATAATAGCACGCAAGGTTTACTAATAACTATACAAGTAACATGGGTGATACCAGGAACCGTTCTATTTTAGCTAAAATCACCCACAAACCATCATTCTTTCAAGACTTAATTGAGGCTGTGTCACTGCAGAACATTCTTTTTGAACTGCTCAAGCATGAGCATGACGCCCAAACAGCAATGAGTGGTGTCCTGGCAGTTTTCACTGTCTTTCTGTTATACGCGAATACCACTGCTGAAATGGAGCTTGTCTCCAATAACAGAAACAGTTTGGATGGAGATGAATGGAATTTTGGTAGATTTATACAAAAGCACGCGACCTACTACTTCGATGTCTACTTTTTCATATGGTAGGAAGTGCTTTAAGCTAACTCCTTCGATAGAATTTAATTATTGTTCTCCCTTACAGCGGGTCCAATCTGACTTACAACTTCTTCAAGATCATACCCAAAGGTAGTTGGAATTTTCTTGAACAACTTGTACATCTGATGACTATACTGGTGAGCAAAATTTGTAGGTGAGTGTACGGTATGTTTTTACATAAGCCTAAAAATATGCAGCGCGAGAAAAGTATGTATTAATTGAGTTATGTCACGGTTTGTTTTTTTGCACATAAGGCAAGCGCACACTCAATGTTTACCACCTTATTACATAGATGTGCCGTCAACACAGTGCGGGTCGAAGTTTAAGAGGAAGGCGAATAGACGTAGCTCCGGAACCGAATCCGATAACGAATTCCGGAGATTTGAAGATACATACTTCCGAAAGTTGGGTGTAACTTACTTACTTATCAGGCCAGCTTTGTACAGCTCGTAGAGTTCGCGGTTGTGTCTTCTTCCCCATTAACCTTCCTCACAGACAGGACCAAATATCCGGCGCAGAATTTTTCTTTCGAAAGAACCCAAAATCAGCTCCGCTGTCCTGCTCATCGTCCAGCTTTCGGCTGCGTACAGCATGACTGGCAGTATGAGCGTTTTGTAAAGCATGACTTTGGCTTTCGAGTGAGGAGTTTTGACCCCACTTGTTTGGATAAGCCGAAGTAGCAGCGGTTGCCAAGGGCGATTCTATGCCTGATCCATACTGTGGTGTCATTTGTGGAATTTACGTTTGCCTCGAGGTAGATAAACTCCTTAACTACCTAGGAGTTGTTATATTTTGTTCTACAATGCCACGGCGAGAATACGCGATGATACCGATATCATCCGCGTATCCCAGAAGCTGGACGGACTTGTAGAAGATAGTGCTACCGATTAGTGCTGTGCAAAATGGCTTTAGACATTCACACAATACGCTGGACAGGATCTTGTATGCGACATTGAGCAGGGATATACCTCTATAGTTCTTGCAAGAGGTAGGATCGCCTTTTTTGTGGATGGGGCAAATAGAGCTGGTATTCCAGTCGTCGGGCATGCTTTCGTCTTCCCAAATTCTGCAGATGATCTGGTGCATGCTCCCTACCAGAACATCGCCGCCAGCCTTGAAGAGCTTTGATGGCAAGCCATCTGCGCCTGCGGCCTTGTTGTTCTTCAGCTTCTGAATAGCTGTGCCGACTTCTTCGATGCTGGGTGATAGGACTACTTCAGCGGCTGGAGTTGGGATTTCCTCGGTCCCTACCACTCTCTCTTGGTCATGCTCGTTAAGCAGCTGCTGGAAACGCTGCTTAAATACATCCACTATTCCCTGCGGGTCGGTGACAAGATTACCCTCGCAGTTTCGAAGAGCCTGGGTGCCCTTTTTGAAGCCTCCTGCAAGGCCTCTGGCTTTCTTGTAAAAGGCTCGGGTTTTGTGTTCATCCCTAGACTCCTTGATATCCTTGAGCTGGGAGGCTGCGAAGATTTTTTTCTTTTGTCGCAGTAGTTTTTTCTCCTCCCTTCTTCTGGCTCGGTACTCTTCTTGCGTTGCCCTCGTTTACCTCTGCAGCGCCTTTTGGTACGCCTCGTCGGTTACTGCCTTTTTCTGCTCACACTCGCCATCATACCACGGGTTTCTTGTCGGAGGTGGTAGGTATCCTAAGGTGGTTTCGGCTACTTCCTGAATGGCTGAGGGGCAATGCAGCCACATATTATTGGCATTTGTGTTCGACGTAGGCATACCGAAGAGTCTTTCGCTCAGCTGCTCCCTGTAGACTCTGGCAACCTCCGGTGTGCTCAGGCGCCCAATGCCGAACCTCCTCCTGATGGGCTGGTGCAGCTTTCTGACATTGGACAGTCGAGCTCTGTATCTTGCTGCTACGAGGAAATGGTCAGAGTCGACATTTGCCCCTCTCAATGTTCGCACATCCAGGATGTTTGATGAGTGCCTTGCGTCAATGAGCACATGGTCGATTTGGTTGGCGGTTCGACCGTCCGGAGATCGCCAGTTTGCTGTGTGGATTCGCTTAAGAGGGAATCTTGTGCTACTTATCACCGCATTACGAGCTGTCGCAAAGTCAGCGAGTCGGAAGCCGTTATCTGTTGTTGTATCGTGGAGGCTGTGCTTTCCGATCACTCAGCCAAGGGTGTTCTCCTTACCGATTTTGGCGTTGAAGTTCCCGAGCACGATTTTTACATCGTACTCCGGACAAGCTCCGTAGGCGTTGCCCAGGAGGTCATAGAAGTCCTCCTTGATAGGGTCTTCAGCCTCGTCGGTAGGGGCATGTGCACATATAAGGCTGATGTTATAAAATCTGCCTCTGTAGCGGATCACAGCCAGGCGATCACTTATAGGTTTAAAGATCGAAAATTGCATACCTTCCATTAAACGTTCGCTGTATTCAGAGATAGCCAAAGTTTCTCATTGAGTCGTTTTTGGAACTTTCCAGGAACTTATTTGTAAAGGTGCCTATCAAAGGTCCCTATATACGCCTCAAGTTGAAGAATGCTCGAACTCAATCTGGTCCATCTGTTTATATTATGACCAATAAATATTTAAGTCGATCAGTCAACAGTAATGCCTGTATGCAACTCCGTCTTTTTAGTGGGGTCGTAAAAATGAGTGACTCACATTACAAGCAACGTGGTGTGATTCAATTTTTTGTGAAATCTCGGAAATCTTTCAGATGGTACGAGTCTCTGTCGAAAATAGGTGTGTTTGAATGAGCAATGCGGTTGAAGAAGGGCGGTGAATCAGTAGAAGACGATTCGCATGAAGGATCCCCGGCCACCTCTCGTACCGCGGCATCGTTTATGGTGAATATGTTCCTAGCGATCAAACAATGACTTAAGAGTTCTATGTTGGCATCCTGAAGAGGCTGCCAGCACTAGTTTTCCATGTACGACCCGAACCCGCCAAGAAGGGCTGGATCTTGCACCACGACAATGCGCCGGCCCATTTCTCTTTGATGGGTTAGGTTAAGTTAGTTGGGTGCCCTATTGACATGATGTCACGGCTCACTTAGACTAGTAAGAGTCCATTGTGCCCATTTTGAAAACCAACCCGAGGGGAACCTGTTAGTTGCCCGCTGAGCTGAACCACCCACATTCAATTAAGAACCTTAGCAGTTTGTTCAGCTTAATGTCTCTTGCCTCCTCTAAACCCGAAAAGAAATAGTTCCCGAGGTACGTAAATCTTTTTCGGGCCAGTGCAGGGCATCCACACAGTAGGTGACGAATGGATTCTATTTCCTCTTCGTCCCTACAGCTTCTGCAAAAATCGTTGTAGGGCTGGCCTAGTCTAGCTGCATGATATGATATCATGCAGTGCCCAGTGAGAGCACCGACTACCAGTCGTATATTCCCTCTACCAAGATTTAGCAGACTTCCTTTAGCGCATGTATCTAATTGACACCATCGCTTGTTGGCCTTTCCTAGTAGTTCCAACCCTATTTCTCTGAATAGTGTGCTGAGTGGCGTTCTAGCCTCAGTTGTGATCTGCGAAGTATCTGCGCCTGATCCCAGTCTGGCTAGTTCGTCCGCCTTCTCATTTCCGGAAATATTCACATGCCCTGGTGCCCAGCAGATGGTTGACTCATTGACATCCGATATTTCTTCTAGTTTATCTTTACAGAATTTTACGAGCTTGGATCTTATCCATGTTGCTTGCAGAGCCTTAATGGCTGCCTGACTGTCAACATACATTTTGATTCTCTTACCTGAGAAATTTTCCCTAAGAATCAGATTCGCGCCTTTTTTGATTGCAAAGATCTCAGCCTGGAAGACGCTACAGCCATCATCAAGTCTGTAGGAGTGACACGCTTCCTGAGATTCGAAGTAGACTCCGGCTCCTGTACCCGTATCCGTTTTGGATCCATCGGTATGGTTTGCCAACTCCTCTTCCGTGTTTACCATACCACTGGCCCAATCCTCCCTGGAGGGAATCCTAATAGAGAATCTCCTCTCATAGCAAGAAAGTGGGGTGGTGTAGTCCGTTTCGGTTGCGGACCTCAGGATAGCCCATCGATCCAGGATTGATGCGTGGCCATGAGGACATCTTTTCCAAAGACTGGATTCTTGCATCCTTAGCGCAGCACTGGCTGCAATGCTTTCACAAACATGTCTAGTGGTGAAAGGTTCAGCATTGCTTCAACGGCCGCCGTTGGTGTCGATTTCATAAATCTGGTCACCGCCTGACAGCCAGCCCTCTGAATCCTTGTAAGACTTTGAAGGTTGCATTTCTTCTCAAGTGCTTTCCACCAGACAATTGATCCATAGACTAAAATAGGTCTTACCACCACGGTGTATAGCCGGTATACCACATTTGGTTTAAAGCTTCATGTCCTTCCGAAAGCTACCCTGCACGAATATAGTGCCACGTAAGCTTTCTTGGTTCTTTCATTTATGTTGTCCTTCCAGCTAAGCTTGGAATCTAGAATTATGCCAAGATACCTAGCGGACTTCTTCGGAATCAGGTCGATACCATTTATAAGTGGATATGTGTAACTAGGTATTGATCTTTTTCGTGTGAAGAGGACAATCTCAGTTTTAGTTGGATTTACCCCTAGGCCCCGTTACTTGGCCCAGTTATTCACCAATAGCGCTGGTGAAAAAAAAAACGTTCCACTTTATAGCCCCGATTTGCCTTCTGCGAATTTTTTTGATTTCCCAAGATAAAGTCACACCTCACAGGGAACTCATCATGGTAGCGTACAGAAGGTCAAAGAGACTGTAACTATCGTTCTGAACGATGATTACTAAGGGTGCTTCGAATTGTTTTTTGTTTAAAAATTCCCGGAACTGTGTCAAAAGTGGATTCTATAGACTAGTCGATGTCTATCAAACAGGCGTTTACTGATACTCTTTTAGTGACAAATTGAAATCCATACTTGCAAGCATCTGGGGTCAACTAATTAATTGCTGGAAAATGATATCACTGTAAAGTGCAAGGCCTTTTGTGGTCATTGTCTTACTTCGGGGCACGTTCCACTAAAAGGAGGGATAAACACACTTAACAAACTATCACTGTCTGTTGAATCTCAATCGATTGGTGACTATGGGTCAAACAAAGCAACTAAACCAGTTCTATACAATATTTTCTTTCACGGTCTCATTGAGGCTTGCACTCAATTCAATATGACTTAGCCATAACTCTATACTAAGTGCACTGTTCCTAAGACTTTCGAATGACCGCAGGTTAATTATAATTCTTTTTCTTCTCTTTGCAGTATCTCGTTGTCATACACGTTTATTCTGATCTCGTTGGAATTGACCTCAAAATCTTTTCATTCCAACAAGGTTCTAGAAGTGCCGTCGTATGATTCTACTACGTGCGAGGTAAACAAGTGGAGGAACATTTTCTACATCGAAACCTTTTTACCACTCGAGGAGAGGGTATTTATTCATATCTTTATGAAGTACAAATGAAACTATATGAAATGGCGTTTTAGTGCATGCCATGGACGTGGTTCATTTCGACTGAAGTGCAGTTTTTTGCAGCTGGATGCTTGGTTTTGCTCCTGGCGCAAATTCACCCGAAATATGCGGCGATTATTTGCTCGGCCATGTTTGTAACGTCGGTCGTGGCATCGATTTTTCTTGAAATGAGCCAGACAGGTTTGGATGTGAGGTAAGATCATGACGTAGATATTTTTGGAATACTGGCTTGCTAACTAGAGCTCATTACTGACATACATTTTTAATTTTAAAAGTAGTTTACACACTGCAAATGGTAAGTGTGCTACTGCAACACACCACTGTGTTAACTGTGTGTGACACTGTGTTAACCATTACTTACTTACTTAGGTGGCGCTACAGTCCGTGGTGAACCTGGGCCTCAACCAACAAGCGTCTCCAGCTGGCACGGTCTTTGGCCAGCTCTTTCCAGCGCCGCACGCCCAGTTGGTTAAGGTCCCCTTCCACCTTCGTGCACCAGCGTAGATGCGGCCGTCCTCTGCCGCGCCTTCCTTCCGGTGTGGATTCGAAGACTCTTTGGGTCGGAGCTGTATTTTCCATGCGCTCTACATGGCCTAGCCACCTTAGATGCTGTAACCGTAGATAGTGCGCATAATTTTCCTCTCGAAACAACCAAGGTCACCTTCATCCGCTTTTGTTAAGGTCCAAGCCTCTGCGCCGTAAAGTAGGACTGGGATGTTTAAGGTCTTATATAGTGTCACCTTGGTTTTCCGAGAGAGGGCTCTACTTCTCAATTGCCTCTTGAGCCCAAAGCAACAGCGGTTGGCGTCTTATCTCAGCGCTGGTGTTATTGTCGCCGGTCATCAGTGAGCCAAGGTAGACGCTTGTGTTGGCCAGTGACTCTTGCACGATCTTTTCAAGCATGATGTTGAGAAAGTTATCATGCGTCATGTGTTGACGCGCTGTCATGCGCGTCACCTTGCCTAAATCCTTTTTTAACATCAAAGGTCTCGGTTTGCTCACTACCGACCATAATGGAGCAGCGAGAATTGTCCATTGTCATCCTGCACAGTCGGACGAGTTTGGCAGGTATGTTAAAACTAGACATGGCTTCGTATAGCTCATCTCTATACACGCTGTCATATGTAGCCTTGAAATCGACGAAGGTCGATTTATGCCGTAGCGTAAATATTTGGTATATTGTGGATTTACCTGGCCTGAAACAACACTGATAAGAGCCGATCAGGTTATAACGGTTTCAGGCGTTTACACCATACGGCTGAGAATATCTTATATGCGATGTTAAGGAGACTTATTCCCCTATAGTTGGCGCTGTTATAGGGGTCTCCTTTCTTAAGGACCGGGCAAACGATGCTGAGATTCTATTCGTCGGGCATACTTTCCCCCGACCATACCTTGCAAATGAGATGGTGCATGCTCATCTCCAGCCGCCTTAAGAAGCTCAGCAGACAGGCCATCTACACCCGCGCCTTTATTAGACTTAAGTCTCGATATCGCTATTTTAATTTCGTCTAGGTCAGGTGGACGGAATCCTCTAACATCGTCGTCCATTACGAACGGATTGTTCTGCCTGACAGCGGTATCTTGTCTGTCATCGTCGTTATACAGTCTGCTGAAGTAGTCTTTCCAAATCCTCAGCATCGACTGTGACTCTACTTCTAGTTCTCCATTTTCATCCCTGCAGGCCGCCGCTCTGGCTTTGTAGCCATGGTATGTTCGTTTTACCTTATTGTAAAACTTCCGGGCGTTATTCCTGCAGAAGCATCTCTCCATCTCCTCGATCTCACGCTTTCCGTGTTTTCTCATCTTTCTTCTGAGAAGCGTGTGTTCCTCTCTTCTCTTCTGCTCATAGATTTCGCGAGCAGCTCTCATCCGTCGTAGCAGCATGGCGACCAGAGGTTTCTAGGTGGTGGCGGTTTGAAACCCAGCACCTCTGAGGCAGCATCTCTGACAGCGCTCTGGCAATGCACCCAATCCTGCTCTATTGTTTGTGCTGCTGTGGGCGGATTTTGAGAGAGATTGGAGACACGATCGGCAAAGATTCTGGCAGTCTCTTGCGATTGTAGCTTTTCGACGTCAAACTTACGTTGTCCTACTCAACTCTTTAGCATTCTTGTTATTTTCATTCGTACCTTGGCTTCAACAAGGTAGTGATGCGAGTCGATGTTGGCCCCTCGGAAGGTTCGTACGTCGAGAATACTGGATGAGTGTCTGGCGTCGATCGCAATGTGATCAATTTGGTTGGTAATCGATTGATCAAAAGACCGCCGGTACCCTTCTGGATGTTGAGAAGGCATTCGATTAGCCTAAATCCGTTATCGGATGTGGTGTTATGGAGGCTATGCTTTCCTATGATCGACTCAAATATGTCCTCTTTGCCCAGTTTTGCATTAAAATCTCCGAGAACTATTTTTGTGTCGTAGCTGTTGCATTGGGCATAGGTTTTAACTAGGAGATCGTAGAATTCTTCTTTGAGTCGACCGTCCTTTTCTTCCGTTGGGGCGTGAGCGCATATTAAGCTAATGTTTCCAAATTTAGCTTTGATGCGGATTGTTATGAGGCGTTCGCTTACATCCCGGAAGCTTAAGACTTTTTGTCGGAGTCTTCCTCAAATAACGAATCCGCACCCGAATAGGCGCTGTTTGTTCTCCTTGTAGCAGTTCCAGTAGTAGATGTCACAGTTTACATCCGTCTTTTGCCTGTTCCATCCCATCGCACTTTTTGTAACGCGGTTATCTCTGCTTTATAGCAGTTAAGGGTTTGCTCCAATTGATCGCCTGCGCCCGGTCTGTTAAGGGACCTCACATTCCAGGTGCAGACTCTCAAGTCCGTTAGTCGTTTGCAGGGGTCGTTAGCTTTGTATCCGTCTATATCCGATTCTTTCGGTTGCTTCTGAACAAGTGGGTTTTTACGTTATAGGGATGTTCCCCCTAAGCACATGCCAGGGTAGCTATCCAGGGGGGGCCACGCGGAGACTGTGTGTCAACTTGGATTGAGCAGGGACAGAGATCGCAGCTGGCGCTTGCCATGTTAAACGCGATCAACCATTACCGGGTCGCAATTTGCTTTCTGGCAAGGTTGCATAGGAAATTCCCCTTTTGTTGAATTGGTTGTTCCAAAGTGTGTTAATTATTAATAGGCGTGTCGCCGCAACACGTTTAAGGTGTCATTAGAGTTTTGATTTATGAGACGCAATAGAACGTGTTATAATTTTGGCATGAATAAATGTCTCAATTTCAAAGATCAAACGTGTTTAGTGACACACTTCATCTTAAAGTGAGTCGGATTACACATTTACTGCGTTTTGTTCAACCTACCTACATACCTACTCCACAATTGAGAATAGGACAGCTTCCTATCGCTTTGCTCTGTTTTCATTTGAATATGTATGTATGTATGTTGGCGTTACAGTCCATGAAGGATCTGAGCCGAGCTTCTCTCAATCACCCATGTTGTGTGTGATTTCATTTTCCCATAGGTGAAAGGGACCTACAATTTATTGCCGGTTCCGAACGGCGAATTTCGAGAAGCTTTTCATGACAATTTTACTACAGGGGGTTTTGTCAGAACCACGCTGAGGAGAAACACCGTGAAAAACACGTTCGGTGACATGGCTGTGTCGGGATTCGATCCCGTGTCATCGGCGTCAGAGGCCAACGCACTACCCACTGCGCCACAGTGCTCTCAAACAGAAGCGGTTAATGGTTACTAAAAGCAAAGCAAAGTACAATACACAGATATCGTGTTCCAATCATCAAAAAATTATTATTTCTGGCTGGGCGCGCGTGTCATCAGTTGGTACAACCAATTTTCACAGTAGACGTATTTTACGTGCGGAAGAACGACCGAAAATCAATCAATCTATGCAATTATTGGAACGATTTAATAGAGTTCCGACCGATTTTGTGGAGTGAATTATCATTATTGATGAGACATATAGGTCCAGCGCTGAAGAAAGCAAGTCGGTCGATGCGAAAGGAATACTGTTACCTTGCAAAAGGCAGAACAATTACAGGCGAATTCTCAAGAATGCTTTGGCGGCGTCAAAATTGCCACCCAATGGTGAATCAGATTATGCCACGCAAAAGCTTTTTTGGGGCACTTTAATCCGCACACCCCAACACGTCGTAACCTCTTTCACCAAACTCCAAAGAACGGTTTGTCTCAGCTGTACGGGGGCTTTAACCAGTACGCCGAACACTGCTAAAGATGTAATAATGGACCTTCTTCCCGTTGATATATTAATCAGAGGATGCGCTCTGAAAGCCATGTCTCGCCTCAAGAGAAACGGTTTTTGGTACAACTCGCATTGGAATGCCAGTGGTGCTTGCGCGAGAAATATCCTAAGACCCCTGTCCCATGGATATGTCTCCCGACGCAATGACACCTATAATTTCACAGTCAAACGTCTATGGCGTTTGAACTGGTACTGACCAGATACTAACCAAGAAAGGACTGTCTTAACATTTTAAAAGGTGGCTCCAGGTCTGGGCGGGGGTCCGGCATTGGGGTTTTACTTTTACCGTTTTCTTAAGAAAATATGCGTCTGTCTTTCAATCAGAAATATACGCAATCCAAATGTCCACGCACTATGTTGTGAAGCACAGGTGGAATGGAAAAGCATATGTGTCTGCAGTGACAGCCAATTATGTCCAACCCCTTAACCTTTGGAGCCGATGCCTAAATCTAAGACATTTTTGGACAAAGTCTGTAGGAATGAGATGTCTAATGCACTCGCTAGAATGGGCTCAGAGGAGAGTTTCTCAGGACGAGAACTTGCATTAGGTCTATCAATTTCCACCATTAATTCCATCAACGATTGGGTATTTAATGCATACGATCGTAGTTCGCATCAAATACCCAATCGTTGGGACAACTAAGCGCGTACGTCCTGACGTCTGCAAGAAATCTGCGGCATTCTTCTTATCCTTAAGGAGAATTTACTGCGGGCGTCATTACGGGCCATTCGACTTTTGCTAAGCATCTCTGCGTGCTTGGCATGAGTCAGACGCCTCCCTGTGCTGCATGTTGCGAGGAGGATGGCACACCAGAACACTTTCTCTGCGACTGTCGCGCCTTTGCTCGCGTACGGTGGCGCACCCTTGGGACCGACGTGGTTTGTTCCGAATCTCTTAGCTCATCACAACACTGAAGCTCCTACCCATTTTACTCCGGAAAGCGGAGAAAATCGAGTGATGTAAGATGTCTGTCTGGTAGTACATTGGACCAGTATTTGCTTCTGAGTACTCCAACAGATAGTAGAAATCTCCAACAAAAATCAAACAAAGAACGAAGTTGGCCAATTAATGATGAGCGGTATCGAGAGCAAAAGACCAGGCCATTGTCCGCTTCAAGAGCAAAATTCTGTACAGAACTTTTATTCGATGGACAAGAAAAGAAGATTCAATCATAACCTATGAACAGCACACCTCAAGGCTTTAAAGCCCTTATTCCGACCTCGATGAGAGCTAGCTAAAGACTGTATCGGTTGAGGAGGGGTCTTGGATAGGCGCCAAGCAGGAAGAAACTCTACAAGTCCAAATGGAATATACAAATCCAAATGCTAACTTTCGCTTAATGTTGCTAACTAAGAATATTTCCGACATTTGTGCTCATACCTATTATGCAATAATTGGTTTGCTGTTATATCTGCTTAATATGTCATGCCTCCTGCTTAGTAAAATCACAGGAAAAAGTAAGTTTCCTGTCATAGTTCTCGTTTCTTCTTCTTTGATGGCGTTACAGCCCATGAAGGACCAGAGCCATGCTTCTCTCAATCACCCATGTTGTGTGTGATTTATTTTTCACATAGTCCTCGTTTGTACACACGTTATTCCTGACCCAAAAAGGAAATGTGGAAACGACAACTTTCCTTTCAAGTCAATTAAGCCCATGTTCTAAGCTTTCCCTTTGTACCTTCTCAGTAGGATTCAAAATTCTCCAATAGACGATTTGACGGAATTCAATTTGATTTATGACCAAATATGGCTACGTGTTCCGCTCTACATCCTCGGTATGTGCCTTGGCTATATCCTGCACAAGACCAGTGGCAATATCCAGATGAATGTCATCATATTTGTGTTTGGTGAGTAATCGATTTCTTATTATTATGCCATTAAAGTATGGATTATTATGCCATTAAAGGATGGATTGCGTGTGGACTCATAATGTGCTTCTTCCTGTTTGGTTATCAGTACACGTTAGTGAGGGCGAATCCATTAACCAGGGCATGTGTGGTTACGCTCGGGCATACAATGTGGGCAATAATTGTCTTTTGGATTATATTGGCCAGCACGACACAGTATGGAGGTCAGGTTCAAATTAGGATCCTAAATGCTAATGCTTTAAGGTTTGTTCTGTTTCCATATCCAGTTTTCCTGCGAGAAATGTTTTCTATTGAGATTGTAAATGTGATTGGGAAACTCTCAATCACGGCATTGATGGTGGGACCCTTTGTGATTAGGACATTTTTGCTGGCTAGCGAAGTACCGTACACAACAACAGAGGGATTGGTGGTAAGTTGGAGGCGAATTTGCTACTCAGACTCTTGCTTTTTTTCGTTCATAGTTCATATTGTTTATTGGATTCTGTGCCGTGACTTACCTGTTTGCGCTGGCTTTGTACATTTTGTTTGACAGTCCGTTGATGGAGATTTTGGGAGTAATAACGAAAAGACATGTTAAATAAACTGCTCTAAAGACATGATACTGGAAGTTTGTTTTTATATCTTCTCATGGAATGATATAGCTTTGTATTGAAGTCATAGCCTAACCATCTGTTTTAAAAGTACCTACACCTAATTGTAGAGGTTTTGTTAAAAAGCTGTATTACATTATAACTGAAGAAAAAATCTCTTTTTGAAATGTTGATATTCATTCCTGGAAGTCTCTTTCTGTAGGTTCTCGATTTAGAGTCATTCCAATGAAGCAATTGCTTGTCTACCTATTTCAGTTTGTGGAACTCAACAGCGCCCCATTATAAAACGAAGTTTAGAATCCTTCAGTCTTTTATGTATAAATCCCTTGAATTCGACATTAATTTGAAGGTATTTTGGTGGTGTTTTAAAACTGTTTTAGCCGAGGTCCCTGAAGATCGCAGTCAAATGTAAAAAGTATTGTATTTTTGTTTAGTGCTTCCTTCCTTTGGGCCTGGCAAGGTTTCACGTCAGCCTTAAATTATTACTAAACGCTTTGGTGTTTATCACATGGGGCTCCAACAGCTAGATTACCTACTGCTCCAGAAAGTGTAAACGTCAGCAGGAAAGTGGACGCGGAAGTAAATTAAAACTTGATAGTTTGGGTGTCGTAACTCTTAACATTCCTAGCTAAAAGCCTCTCAGAGTATAAGCTCTAAAGGGGCATCTGAAATTGTTTGCAGATACCTCAAGGTAAAGCGTGACTCGATATGAGTAAGTGCGTGTACACCAGAAATTTATCTCCGATGGTTTGACTACCATTCCCAAGTTCCATTAAAGTTAGAAACATAAGAATGGTAAAAATGGTCAATCTTGTAGGAAGATTCTACACCACTTTATTGCCATCAGGTTAAAATTGACTGACAGGCAAACAAAATTACTTATGGATATATCCCTATTAAGACATGGTCCAACGCTTTTAGATAATCGCAAAATGAAGAAACAATCGAACCTCTTGAATCATTCCATTCCGCCGGGATGTGGTTGGTTAGGTGGGGTTTCAGCACGGGGTGAACCTGGGCCTCAACCAATAGGCACGATTCTCGAGCCACCTGTTTCTAGTGCTGCACACCAAGTTGGTTGAGTTTCCTGCGTACGCCGCCTTGGATGCGGCCGTCCTCTGTTGCGTCGTTCCTTGGGGTGGGATTCGAAAAGCCTTCGAGCTGAAACTGTGGTGTCTATTCGCTCTACATTGCCCAACCATCTTACACGTTGTGTCCGTAGACGTTCGGCCAGGTCCATGTCCTTGTACAGCCCTTAGAATTCGTGGTTCAATCTTCTTTACCACTCTCCGTTAACACAAACGCAGCATTTTCCTCTCGAAGCGTCCAAGTTCCTCCTCCTCCTATTTTTGATAGGGTCTAAGCCTCTGAACCATAAAGAGGGATCGGAATGATTAAGGCTTGGTCTTGGTCTTTCGAGAGAGGATTCTACTTCTCAATTTCCTCTTGAGCTCAAAGAAACAACGATCAGCAAGAGTTATTCTGAGTTTAATCCTAACGCTGGTGTTGTTGCTGCCTGTCATTAGTAAGCCAAGGTAGACGAAATCTTTGACCACTTCGAATTTATAGCTGCCAGTTGTGACGATCTCTGAGGGCGCCGTGGCGCAGTGGTTGGTGTGTTTTACCCTGGCGCACGATGAGCGAGTTCGGATCCCGATAACACCAACGCCATCGAATGTTTATTTCGCGACGTTCCTTCTCGGCGGGGTACTGGCAAAACCCCCCGTAGTAATCATGCCATGAAAAGGCTTCTCGACTCATGCCGTTCGGAATCAGCATTAAACTGGAGGTCCCTTTCACCTGTGTGAAAAATAAATCACACACAACATGGGTGATTGAGAGAAGCTTGGCTCTGGTCCTTCATGGGGTGTAACGCCACCAAAAGAAAGTTGTGACGTTCTGACCGAGACTTCGGTGTTGTGTGTCTCTTTTGGTTGACATATTTCGTTTTAAACTCGTTGACCGAAAAACCCATTTCAGCCGCTTTTGCTAGAAAGCATTGATTCTAACGCTTCATTGATGTCTCGCTGTGTTTGTCCGATTACAGCTTGAAAAGATCGTACCTCTGGTGGTGACCAGTGAGTTTCCTCCGTGCTTTTCAAGCACGATGTTGAAAAAATTACGCATCACCTTGCCTAAAGCCTTTTTCAATATCAAAAGTCTCGGTTAATTCACCACCGACCTTAATGGAGCAGCGAGAATTTTAGATTGTCATCCCGTCCTAATCTGACGAGTTTGGCCGGGATGTAAAAACTTGACATAGCTGCGTATAGCTGGTTCCCGTGCCCACTGGATCTTCTCCAAGATTTGCCGCAGTTTGAATATTTGATCTATTGCGGATGTATCTGGCTTGAAACCAAACTGATAAGAACCTATCAGATTATCCACAAAGGGTTTCAAGCGTTCACACAGTATGGAAGAGGAGATCCTATATGCGCTGTTAAGGAGACTTATTCCCATGTAGTTGGCGCAGTTATAGAGGTCTCCTTTCTTGTGGACTGGGCAAACGATGCTGAGATACCATTCGTCGGGCATGAATTCATCCAATCATATTTTGCGGATGAACTGCTGCATGGACTCTACCAGCTTATCTCCGGCCGCTTTAAATAGCTCGACAAACAAGCTTTATTAGCATTCTCTTGCATCTAGGTGAATGGATCATTCTGCCTCGCAGCGGTATTAGATTTTTCATCACCGTTAAATAGTCTACAGAAGTGTTCCTTCTGCAGAATATCTCTTAGGGCTCGCTAAGAATAAGTCAGATGGCAAGATTTGTTTGTTTTAACATTACTCTATACCATCCACCGACACGGATGGAACAAGACGAGATAACATTAACTTTTAACCTTTTTAACTCTGTTTCTTACCATTCACCTATTCTCTGATTTGTTTTAAGCTGTTCCAGTTTTGATTAGCTTAAGGCAAAATAAACGACAAGATTCCCTCCTGCCGACAGATTATTTAATAAAATATAAGACAAAAAGGGTATTTTTAGAAAAGCCTAACGTCAACCGTAAACCGATCAAATCACGTAGCCAGAATTGGACATAGACCTCATCAATTTAGATCAGTTTTAGATAAAGTAAGTAAAATTTCTCCCGGTAAAGGCCTCTTAGGGGTAGCATCTGCCGACGGATGCTGGCCCGACAAAAAGCGAGTAAGAGCCTCTGCAGCCGAACATCTTGCAGCTCTGCTAGTCAGGTCCTGATTCCACCTCCCCGTGGTGCCATCTGGAAATTTCCTTACAAGGGAAATTACTGACGGAAGAGGCCGAATGGCGAGTATCCTGCGCCACCAAACAGGATTAGTGTCGGTTGGGCTATGGTTAAGCAAACCATAACCGTAAAACCACTGATTGCTCAGAAGCAAAAAACAGCCTCGGATAGAATAACGGCACGGACCCATGTTGACGACCCTATATTAAAACAAACAAGGTCCTTCGGTTCTGTACATGGACTGTTCGGTCCCTAAACAGACCACGTGCGGCGGGACAACTTGCGGACGCCCTAGACCGCTATTAAGCGGACATAACCGCCATTCGCCAACCATGAAAAACTGCGACATTTACTACGGTGACTGCTATAAGGAGAGAGGACAGAGACTATTTGGATGCGGATTTGCTGTTAGAGGTGGACTAAGACATAAAGTCCTAAGTTTCCAGTACGTGAGTGAACGCCTCATAACGATCCGTATCAAGGCAAATTTCTGTAACATCAGCCTCATATGCATCCATGCCCCCACGGAAGACAAGGATGACTCCATCAAAGATGATTTCTTTGATCTCCTAGACAGAACATATATCAAATGCCCCAGCTATGATACCAAAATCGTACTAGGAGATTTTAACACTAAGCTGGGTAAAGAAAGCATTTTTGAACAGGCTGATCGACCTTGCCACGGGGCGAAATCTTCTTTTAGCCAACACATGATTTCCCTACCTCGATATACACAAAAGCACTTGGCGGTCGCCAGATCAATCAGTCACCAACCAGATTAATCACATCGCGATTGACGTCAGACACTCCTCCACTATTCTTGATATTCGAACTTTCCAAGGGGCTAACATCGACTCGGACCACTATTTTATAGTAGCCAAGATGCGCCTACGGATATCACGAACACCACGGAGTAGAGTTAGAACACCAAGCTATGACGTCGGAAAGCTATTATCGCCGGAGATCGAGATCGCCGGAGATTAATCCTCCACTGAGTCAGTAGAGCAACAATGAAGCTTGTGAAAACAAGCCTTGAAGAGCACAGCAACCGAAGTATTGGGCCTTAAACTCCACCACGATGAAACACCTGGTTCGATGACGAGTGTAGAAGGATTCATGCAGAAAAGCAGAAGGCATACAAAGCCTCACTACACAACAACAACAAAAGCGGCTCGTGAGCTCTACGAGCTTAAAAGAAGGGAGGAACATAAGCTTCTCAAGAGAAAAAAGAAAGAGCACGAGAAGCGGGCGATTGAAGACTTGGAGAGGTGCTATTGCAGGCACGACGTTTGAAGATTTTATCAACGGATAAAACGAATGTCTCAAGGCTATAAAGGCCGAACGGAGGCCTGTAAGGATGAGAACGGAAACTTAGTAGTAGAATCGCAGTCGATGCTGAGAATTTGGAAACACCACTTCTGCAGAATGTATAACGGCGATGATAGCCAATATACCGCCGTCAGGCAGAATGACGCATTTCTCAATGACGAAGATCGCAGAGAATTCCGTCCCCCTGACCTCGACGAAGTTGAGACTTGAGCTCTTCAAAGCGGCTGAGGGTGAGCTGGTTATGAGCATGCACCGGCTCATCTGTAAGATATGGTCAGAGGAAAGCATGCCCGAGGAATGGAGTCTCAGCATTGTTTGCCCGATCCACAAAAAAGGAGACCCCTTGGACTGCGCCAACTACAGAGGAATAAGTCTCCTTAATGTCGCATACAAGATCTTCGCTGCCGTTTTGTGTGAGCGCCTGAAGCCATTGTGGAATTTCAAGTCGACACTCACCATCTATTCGTCGACTTCAAGGCCGCATACGGCGTATATACTTTTGACATTCCTGCTAAGCTCGTCAGACTTTGCAGGATGACTCTGGCGAACGCTCGCTGCTCCAACCGAATCGGTGCAGAACTGACCTATAGTTTCCAAGTCAAAAAAGGAGACACGCTTTCGTGTGATTTCTTCAACATCGTATTAGAAATGATTGTGCACAAATCACAGGTCAATACAAGAGGCACAATATATTTCAATTCCTCGCAACTCCTTGCATACGCCGACGACATTGACATAATAGGTAGATCACAGCGAGATGTCAATGAGGCGTTTGCGAGTAATGAGATGGAGGCGGCAAAAATTGGTTTGGCAGTTAATTAGGGCAAGACTAAATATCTGCTGTCATCGAAAAAGGATATTTACCACCGACGTCTTGGACAGAACGTGCATATTGGCAGATATAAGTTTGAGGTAGTTAAGGACCTCATATACTTCCGCTCCGCAATGACTTGGAACAACGACACCAGTTTCGAAATCAAGCTCAGAACTACTCTTGCCAATCGCTGTTTCTTTGGGCTCAATAGGCAACTGAGAAGTAGAGCCCTCTCTCGTATGACCAAGTTGAACTTATATAAGACCTTAATTATCCCGGTTCTGTTATACGGCGCAGAAACATGGACTTTATCTAAAGCGGATGAGGAAATCCTTGGTCGTTTCAAGAGAAAAGTTCTGCGTGCGATTTTCGCTCCTATAAACACAGAGGGGGGGTTGGAGGAGAAGACTCAATAACGAACTGTACGGGTTGTACAGCGACAACTAGTTAGGCATCTAAGGATCCAACGCCTAAGATGGCTAGGCCATGTAGAGTGAATGGACACCACAGCTCCAGCCCGTAGAGTCTTTGAATCCAACCCCGAGGGACGAAGAAATAGAGGACGGCCGCACCTAAGGTGGCGCGCACAGGTGGAAAGGGACCTCAGCCAACTGGACGTGCGGCATTGGAAAAGACTAGCGAAAGATCGTGCTAGGTGGAGAGGCATGTTAGTTGAGGCCCAGGTTCATCCCGAACTGTAGCGTCCGTTAAGTAAGTAAGCAAGTAAGTAAAATTTCTCATAGAAGAATGTCAGTAGCGTCTAGACATCATAGTTGGTCATTATACCCCAAACACGCTTAAAGCCAACACAGTTCACTGAACAATTCACCACATCGATCACATAAGCCCTTCGCATAAGTAAGTCTTAGCCACCTTTTTCTATTTTTCTCAAAAGCATAATTAAAGCCTAATCCATTCGAAAAAAAAGTAAAAGTCAAGTCGCGCTTTCCGGTCGTGGGTCTTATGTAATTTCGCAATAAGAAAGCGAAATGGCATCGAAGTGATTTGCATTTTTCTTCATTGCTCCACGCCATCCGCTCTTCCGGGCTTTAATTGAAATTGGGTTTCTCAACATGTGGTCTTTCTTTACGGTTTTAGTTACAACAGATTGACTAAGCAAATTGTCGGGTCGTAAAATTACCTAATAGGCAAGTGCACCAGATGCGGAAGATCACCAACAAAAAACAATGATAAGCGTTTGATGGTAACCGCAAGATTGATGGTGATGGGAGGCTGGAAAGGTAAATATTAGGCGTGACATTAAATTGTCTGTATAACGGTGTTGAGCACTAGATGATGCATGACGCAGAAGAAGCAGAATGTCTGCGAAGATTTATCTTATGAATACATAGATTGAAAGTGAAAGTGTAAGTGCATGAGCGTGGCTGGGAACGGGAAGGGATTGTGTATCGCAGTGACTGGCTATGAGGTTTTTTGTATGATAAAGGGCTTGAAGATGAGACCATGTTTGAGTCTGTGGACACTAAATGTATTGATAGTTAATAATAGCATAGGCCCTACCTATGCAGCGTACTTACATATTTCGTGTTTGCTTAAAGCTTAAAGTATTGTTGACACCAATTTCGATAATGTCCGCCTACTGAGCAAGCTTTTGCGTCTTTAAATCTAATGACAATTCAACCTTTAAATTATATCTAAATGATCACTGGTCATTTATGACTGTCATCTAGACAAATGATCACTCACATTCATGTTACCAGACTTAATTGAATTCAATTATGTAATGAAGAACTATCACGAGACTTAAATAAGATTTGCTTTTATAGTCTTCTTGAACGACGTAAACAACGTCTTTAATTTGACCTTGAATCACTCCACTATAGCATAAAAGCGCCGTGCGGCATATATTAGCTCAACAAATGAAAACTCTGATATCAAAAGCACGTTACTCAGTTTAATAGCGTTTCACTATTACATAGGTGATAGCAAAGACTAATGGTGATCGATTTAAAAACAGAATTAATATTTGAAAATGATACACAAGCGGATTGGAGGTTTTCGCTGTAGAGCATTATTGAAGAGGACATTCACATAATGGACTAGTGATTTTAAATCCTTTGCTAAATAATTTTATAGTTGAGTATAGAGCGGTTTGTAACAATTATAATAAAAATGTGGCTTTATTGGGTCCAGAAATCTTTCATTTACGTCTTTACCTTGATACCATGACAAGAAGTGGAGATGTGACATAACTTTTGACACGCTTCCGGTTTCCTCTTTTCTCCTGAATAATCAACTTTTAGCCAATAAAGACGACTCCTACGATCCACCTTATAGAATATACATACACCCAATGTCCCAACTACGATGTTAACGTCGTGTTAGGAGATTTTTACGCAAAACTGGGGAGGGAAGCCACTTTTTATAGTGTCGTTGGCGAGCATAGCCACCGAAATCTTCTAGTTGCTAGCACGCGTTGGGGACCTGGCAGTCTACGGTTCAATCAAAGTGAGTTAACCAGATGGGCCACATCGGGGTTAATGGCAGACACGCATCCGATATTTTAAATTAACGATTTTTTCCTAGGAGCCAAAATCGATTCGGTCCACTATCTTATGGCAGCCAGGTGACGACTACGAGTATGCCTGGCCCAGAAAAATCGAGTAAAGGTAGCAGCATATAAAGTCGCAATGCTACAATCGCAAGACACCGCCACAGCCTATGCCAATCGCGTCTCCGTCTAGCTCTCGAAAAACCCTCCAACACCTACTCAGTCCATACAATATCAATGTACCCGTTGTCAACAAGCCTTACGCAGCGCAGCTTCTGAGATATTGGGTTTTAAAATGCCACCACCCATGGTTTGACGACGAGTGTAAGAGGGCACACGCAGGTAAGCAACAAGCCCGTCAAGCGGAGCTTCAGAGAACGACGAGAGCTGCTCGTGAGCATTATGAGCAGAAGAGGAGGGAAGAGGGTATGCTTCTCATAAAAAAAAGAAAAATAAACGAGAGCATCAGAAGCTTGCGATCGAAGAGAAGGAGAGCAATGACTTTTGGAGGTTTTATCAACGAATAAAACAATCATGTCAGGTATATAAGGCCAAACAAGGCCTTAAGGCAGGGACGAAAACGGAAAAACTACTTCCGCAGACTGTGTAAAAGCGAGGTCGAAATAGATTCCGCTGTCAGACAGAATGACCTATTCAGAAGTTAGGAATGTTTTTACAAGACTTAAGTCCAACAAAGCAGCTGGAGCCGACGGACTACCCACCGAGCTCTTTAAGACAGCTGGAAAGGACAGCTGTTCTATAAGATTTGGTCAGAGGAATGCATGCCCGATGAATGGGATCTTAGTATCGTTTGCCCGATTAACAAGAAAGGAGGCCCTTTGTCTGCGCCAATCACAGAGGTATAAGTTACCTGAACATCGCTTACAAGATCTCTTCTGCCGCACTGTGTGAACGCCTGAATCCGTTCGTTAATAAACTAATTGGTCCACATCAGTATGGCTTCAGGCCCGGGAAGTCCACTATATACACACAAATATACACACTACGGGAGATCCTGGGAAAAATGAAAGAGTTCCAGATCGACATTCGCCATCTATTGGTCGACTTTAAGACGGCATACGTCCCGCCTGCTCCCTGACATCCCTGCCAACCCCATCAGATTGTGCAGGATGACATTTGAGAATTCTCTTAAGTCCATCAAGGTAGAAAGCGAATTAACCTTTCATGTCAAAAAAGGCTTTAGACATTGCAACACGCTATTGTGTAACTTTTTCAGCATCATCCTTGAAAGGATTGTGCAAATTTTACTGATCAATACGAGGGGCACCATCTTTTTCCAGCCCGTACAACTGCTCGCATATGCCGATGATATTGACATAATTGGTCGAACTCCGCGAGATGTCGATGAAGCGGAAACGGCTAAACTGTGACTGGTGGTAAACGTGGCAATGACACCAGTGCTGAAATTAAACGCAGAACAACTCTTGCTGTTTCTTTGGGCTTGGGAGACTTTTGAGAAGCAGAACATTATTTCGGGAAACCAAGGTGACGATATACAAGACCCTTATCATTCCGGTTCTGATTTTTGGCGCAGAGATATGGACCTTATTGAAAGCGGATGAGAAGGCCCTTGGTCGTTTTGAGAGAAAAATTCTGCGTACGATTTTCAGCCCGATCTGCACGAATGGGGAATGGAGGAGAGGACTTAACAGTGAATAGTACCGGCTGTACAGCGAAATAAACGTAGGACGGCGCATTGTCTATGGATCCAACGCCTAAGATGGGTAGTTCATGTAAAGCTTATGGACACCAGAACTCCGATATGTCTTTGAATCAAACTCTGAGGATAGTGGATAGTGACCTCAACCAACCAGGTGTGCAGCACTGGATACTGCTGACGAAACCTCGTGCTAGTTGGAGAAACTTTTTCTAGGACTCGCCATGACCTGTAGCGCCGAAAAACAAGAAGAAAAGAAAGCTTAGAATTCGATAGATTCTCAAATAATCCTACGCTATTCTGTGTTTATGAAATTTCACACCTAATGATGAGTAATTGAAAATCCAAGTATGTAATCAAGATATTGTGGTGTGCAACTTTGGTCAGAGCCTCTTCCGTCTGTGTTAACGGCACTACATAAAGTATGATCCTAAGCTGAAGCTTCAACCACTAGCTTCTGGGAAAATCCATTCACATTACTCATACTTGCGGAAAAAAATTTTAAAATATTCAATTAACCCTTCCATATAGTATACGTGCAAAAGCAATGGCCAACGTACGACCTCCATCTGTAAATTCATTATATAAAGGCCTCTTGCCATAACTCACATTACTGCCGCCACGATACCATTGCTTTGACTATCTTCTCGCTAACCAAAGACCATCAGGTCTTCGTCAATTTGCCCTAATTGATCTTAATCTCCGTGACAAAATCATTTTACAGATATGCAGACCAACAGTCATGTGTGACTAACAGACAATTATTTTTTAATAAGGCCCTTGTCTTCATTTTTGCCATAAACAATAGTTGCCCTTTCTTCATTCCTTGATTTCTCAATCAGGTTGCAATGAAAAACCCAAACAGCGCTCACTACAAGCCTTTTATAAAGAAGCGATTTCTATCTTTTTGGTTCAAATACCTCAAAATCGCTGTGGTTTCAATGCTCACTACCTACCTTCATCTGCAATTACATACCTGCATATGAGTATTAACGATCGTTTCATCTGCAACAAAAAGGAAAAGAATTTAACAAATCTGTAAGGCAATCAGATGTGACCAACTACATATGTAAATGACTGAGCGAGATGTTGACCTAACCGCTTTTTTCGTTGGCGGTTTCATGTTGTTTGCCGACCAACTTAGTTTACCGGATTACCTTGAATGTTGGTATCGACAGCCTCCCTCCCGAGTGGTAGGCAGTAACCATCCGATACATGCATATTTGTAAATTACGTCAAAATCAAAACGAAAAGAAACCGTTCGATGCAAGATATTTGGCTGAGGTTTTTGGCGCATTTTTTTTTTGTGTTTTTTGTTTGTTTGTGCATACAGTAAGCGACGATTTTATAGGTCCAGCAGTTGTTGTGCTCGCAATTTTCAATTTTATAATAACCATGGATTGATTAGAATTATTGTTCGCTCAATCAATTATAAATTAAGTATGAAAATAGGCCAGACGATTAAATACTGAAAACCCAAACGCGCCAGAATTGTACACTTTGTAGGCAAGCAGAAAAAACCTGCACCTGTAGGACAGTCATGGTAAACTTAAGATTCGACAATAATTCTTAAACTTAGTCAAGTCCAATAAAGACCAGATTCAAATAATTTGACTTTGATGAGGTTTTAGTTTACATTAATGTAATCAAAAAATAAAGCATTGATTCGTAGGTCCGGCTCATAACCTATATTTACCTACTTCTTCTTCTTCTTATTGGGCGCTACAGTTCGGGGTAAACCGGGGTCTGAACCAACATGCCACTCCAACAAGCACAATCTTTGGCTAGCCTTTTCCATTGCCGCACATCCAGTTGGCTGAAGTCCTTTCCACCTGTGTGCGCCATCTTAGGTGCGGCCGTCCTGCGTTTCTTCGTCCCTCGGGGTTGGATTCAAAGACTTTTCGGGCTGCAGCTATGGTGTCTATTCGCTCTACATCGCCCAGCCATCCTAGGCGTTGAATCCGTAGACGGCTGACTAGACTCATGTCGCTGTACAGCTTTTCCTCCATCCCCGTCTGCGTTCATAGGACCAAAAATCACGCGCAAAATCTTTCTCTCGAACCGACCAAGGGCCTCCTCATCCGCTTTTGATAGTGTCCATGCTTCTGCTCCGTACAACAGGACCGGGATGAGAAGAGTATTGTATAGAGTCAACTTTGTCGTTCGGAGAGGACTTTATTACTCAATTGGCTCCTGAGCCCAAAGAAACAGCGATTGACAAGAGTGATTCTGCGACTTATGACTGCCAATACAAACGTTCTGGACAAGACGTCGGTGGTGAGTGTCCTTTTTTGATGACAGCCTATACATATTTATGAGAGTGTTGGCCTCTGACGCCGATGACGCGGGATCGAATCCCGACACAGCCATGTCATCGAACGTGTTTTCACGGTGTTTCTCCTTAGCGGGGTTCTGACAAAACACCCTGCCGTAAAATTGTCAAGAAAAGCTTTACGAAATTCGCCGTTCGGAACCGGCAATAAACTGTAGGTCCCTTTCACCTATGGGAAAATGAAATCACACACAACATGAGTGATTGAGAGAAGCTCGGCTTTGGTTCTTCATACATACAAATAGACCACGTGCAGCCGAACAACTTGCGGACACCTTAGACCGCTATAACGCGGACCGGGTATAAAGCGGATAAAATGATCCTTCTTAGATGACAGTAATAAGCCTGTGCCTCAAGAAACAAGGCTCTCCAATTGGCCGAATACTACTCGAGCGTTGCCTTAAGGGTTCTACCGGATATGGAATCAGCTCATTATCGAGGACTAGCACGCCATACAAACCCTAATTCCCCTGGATGCAGCTTGGTTGGTAGTCCTTAATTATTTATGCGAGTAGTCCGAACTAATAATGTACTTAGAAGACCAGCAATTTTAGACTATACTCATGTTCTGAAATAATTTTGAAAATGATCTGTAATATATTCGCTCAGTTTACTTGCATCTGGACCCATTACCAAACAATTTTTTTTTTTTTTTTTTTTGTTTTTTGATTTTTCGTATGAATAAAACCAAAATCGAAGGAAAATAAAAGTAAATAAGTTCACAAGTTGAAAAAAAAAAAAGTCAACTTCAGGCAAGACGTTTATAGTGGTGGTGCAAGACCAAAGACGTAGCCACACCAATGTTTTGTGTATCTGCCGACCTACACCATCGAATCTTGGATTTCTGTTTATTCGTAAACCCAATCTTACTTACGTATTTTCAATTTCGTAGCGAAAGAAGAAAACCATTTTTCAGTTCACTTTCATTCGTCCAACAGTTAAGTCAGTGGAGTTGCCGCCGTCCTACGTTTGCTATTGTTGTCGTCGCGCGCATTTTGTAACAGCGTTGACGCGCGTTCATAATCAAGTCTTTTGCTACCTTCTTCGGTTGTCTTGTACAACATTTGCGGCATAGCACAGAGCCGACTTGTCACCCGTCGTCGCTGGTCTTTGCATCATCGTTGGGTATTATATCTGTTCGACCATTGTAGTCGTGACGAGTGATAAACGATGGTAAGTTGGTCGGACAAATCGTGACAACACAGTTGAGCCGCACAAACGAATAGACTAAGTCATCAGCGCATATTTACCACTCTTCGTCAGAGTGCTTCAATCCGGCCGTTACAATACTATAATTTCGCTTACGTTGCCCCATGGGTCTTGGAAAAGAAAGTAAAAGCGTTTAGTGTACTTCCGCGTATGCTTCGCCGGAACAGTTTTTTATTTCCGCCTAAAGGCTTGCCGTTGCGAGCCTATCCATTATCTTCCTGACATCTGGTGATTAGTGAAATGATGCTGCATCCTAGTAAGTGCAATAAATAGAAAATAGGAAAAGATACAATCTGTAATTGTTAAAAGTGTTTCAAATCCCAAAGTGTTAGCGTAATTACGGCTTTTAATATGACCGAATCCTTCGTAATCCTTTGGCTCTTAGTGGTCGTGTGTTCCACAAGTCTTGCGGAGATAAGCAATGGTGATGTGGATGCGACTAGCACACCCTCGAAAATGAACATAAGTGACCTACTAATGGCTGATATTAAATACACGGATTTGAAATCGACCACTGAAAGTGAAATTAAGGACTTTTCAAAGATGCTGCGCCTCAAGGATATGCTCGACGTGTTCGACATACAAAACATTGCAGACAATTGGATAAATATTACGAACGATGGACTAGGTGTCTCGGCGAATTGCACTCGGGATGTGGACAGCTACCTAAGAGGACTAAACGATGGCCAGATGTGGGCTGTTAAAAGTAAGTAATGAGATGTGAGTTAAGTTTTTGGAATTTTTTGAAAGTGAGAACTCGTCATGGTAGCCTCTTGTGTCATTATGTTTTACAAAACGGGAGCCTGTCGGATTGGGCCATCACATAAATTCAATTTGGCTTTATGACACTCAAAAAATAATTTTTTTTACGACCGGATATGTGAATTTAATATGCCAATTAGCATGGCTATAAAGAAAGCTACAGTAAATGCTGAAATCTTGTACCTTATGGCGTGATAAATGCATTCAATAAAATTATAAAAGCTGAAAATCTTGACTTCGTCCATTTTGCTGCTTGACTTTAGAATTCTTGTTAAACCAGGAAGAAAATATTTTCGAGACTCATGAGTTGAATTTTTTGAATCTACTGGCTAACACAGAGGAAGAGTTGTAACTCTAAAATTGTTTGGGAAAATGTTTTCTTGTTTTTTTTTTTTTACATTAGGTGGACTTACATAAACAACCCAAGACCGCCTTCAAGGAAATTTGGAGAATCGAGTTTTATCGAAATTATAACATAAATTTGCTTCCCATTAAGAGTCTCACTTTCTCCCGGTAAGGCTCATCAGACCGACATTATTAGGGATTCTCTCGGATTTATTTTCTTTAGAGGCGACGGTGTTTGCCCATCTTGACATTTCTCAAAATCCTACTTCGTGGAAAAATATCCGAATCCTTCTATCATTTCTATCATCATTTATTTACATAACGTGATCCAACTTGAGTTTTCTAACTATTAATTAAGAATATAATAGGGACTAATTTCATCAGTAAAATCATCTTCTTCTTCTTAATGGGCGCTACAGTTCGGGGTGAACCTGGGCCTCAACCAACATGCCCCTCCAACTAGCACGATCTTTTGCCAGCCTTTTCCATTGCCGCACACCCAGTTGGCTGAGGCCCCCTTCCACCTGTGTGCGCCATCTTAAGTGCGGCCGTCCTCTGTTTCTTTGTCCCTCGGGGTTGGATTCAAAGACTCTCCGGGCCGTTCGCTCTATATGGCCCAGCCATCTTAGGCGTTGAATCCGTAGACGCCTGACTAGGCTCATGTCAATGTACAGCCCGTGAAGTTCGTGGTTGAATCTTCTCCTCCATCCCCCGTCTGCGTTTATAGGCCCGAAAATCACGCGCAAAATCTTTCTCTCGGTGCTCCTGCACCGTACAACAAGACCGGGATGATAAGGGTCTTATATAGAGCCAACTTTGTCGTCCGGGAGAGGGCTCTATTACTCAGTTGCCTCCTGAGCCCAAGGAAACAGCGATTGGCAAGAGTGATTCTGCGTTTGATTTCGGAACTGATGTTTCAACGTCACTGCGGAGCCAAGGTATACGAAGTCCTAACTACCTCGAACTTATACATATCTGCCAATACAAACGTTCTGGCCAAAACGTCGGTGGTGGGCGTCCTTTTTTGATGATAGCATATATTTAGTTTTGCCCTCGTTGCCCTCGTCAATATCGTCGGCGTATGCAAGGAGTTGCGAGGATTTGAAATAGATTGTGCCTCTTGTGCTGGCCTGTGATTTTTGCACGATCATTTCCAATATGATGTTGAAGAAATCACACGGCAGCGCATCGCCCTGCCTAAATCCTTTTTTGCCATCAAAACTATCGGTAAGATGTTCACCGATTCGGATGGAGCAGCTGGCATTCTCCGAAGTCATCCTGCATAGTCTGACGAGTTTAGCAGGTATGTCAAAGGTAGATATAGCATCGTCTCTAATTACGTTGTCGTATGCGGCTTTGAAGTCGACAAATAGGTGGTGAGTGTCGTCTTGAAATTCATTGTTTTTTTCCAGGATCTGCCGTAGTGTGAAGATTTGGTCGATGGTGCACTTCCCTGGCCTGAATCCGCACTGATAAGGACCTATCAGCTTATTTACAAAAGGCTTCAGGCGTTCACACAAAACGGCAGAGAAGATTTTGTAGGCGATGTTAAGGAGACTTATTCCTCTATAGTTGGCGCAATCAGAGGGGTCTCCTTTCTTGTGGATCGGGCATACGATGCTGCGACTCCATTCCTCGGGCATGCTTTCCTCTGACCATATCTTACAGATGAGCTGGTGCATGCTCCTAACCAGGTCATCCCCAGCTACCTTGAAGAGCTCAGCAGACAGTCTGTCTGCGCCAGCAGCTTTATTGGACTTGAGCTTCGATATGACGATCTTAACTTCATTGAGGTCAGGGGGACAGGATTCTCTGCGGTCTCCGTTGATTAGAAAGGATCATTCTGCCTGACAGCGGTGTATTGACTAACATCGCCGTTGTACAGTCTGCAGGAGTGGTTTTCCATATTCTCAGCATCGACTGCGGTTCTACTGCTAGGTGTCCGTTCTCATCCCTGCAGGCTTCCGTTCTGGCTTTATAACCTTGGCATGTTCGCTTTATCTGTTGATAAAACTTTTGAACGTCACGCCTGCAGTAACACCTGTCCAAATCCTCAGTCACGCGCTTCTCGTGCTCTTTCTTCTTTCTTCTAAGAAGCTTATGCTCCTCCCTTCTTTTTATCTCGTAGAGCTCACGAGCTGCTCTTGTTCTTTTATGCAGCAAGGCTTTATATGCGTCCTGCTTTGCTGTGTGAATCCTCCTACACTCGTCATCGAACCAGGTGTTTCTTCGTGGGGGAGCCTTGAAACCCAAAACTTCGGATGCACAGCTTTTCAGGGCTTGTTTGCAAAGGCTCCACTGCTGTTCTATTGACAGCGTGGGGGATTGAGGTGTATTGTAGAGCTTAAGGGAGACGCGATCGGTAAAAGCACGAGCGGTTTCTGGCGATAGTAGCTTTCCGACGTCATAACTTTGTATTCTTACTCTACTCCGCTGCGTTCGTGATATCCGTAAGCGCATCTTGGCTACCACAAGGTAGTGGTCCGAGCCGATGTTAGCCCCTCGGAAAGTTCGAACATCAAGAATAGTGGAGGAGTGTCTGACGTCGATCGCGATGTGATCAATCTGGTTGGTAGTCGATTGATCAAAAGACCGCCAGGTGCCTTTGTGTATATCGAGGTGCGGGAAGCGCGTACTGGCTAGAAGGAGATTTCGCCCCGTGGCAAGATCAATAAGCCTGTGTCCGTTATCCGATGTGGTGTCGTGTAGGCTATGTTTGCCGATGACTCGTTCGAAGATGCTTTCTTTGCCCAGCTTAGCATTGAAGTCTCCTAGTACAATTTTGATGTCATAGCTGGGACATTGGGCATACGTTCTGTCAAGGAGATCGTAGAACTCATCTTTGGTGGAGTCATCCTTGTCTTTTGTGGGGGCGTGGACGCAGATCAGGCTGATGTTTAAAAATTTGGCCTTGATAAGGATTGTTATGACGAGTTCGCTCACATGCCGAAAGCTTAGGAATTTTTGCCTTAGTCCACCTTGAATAACAAATCCGCATCATCCGTAAAATACTTGAATTTATACACCTACTTCAAGAAGCCACTCTGCCATATAACAGTCTCTTGACCTTCTACAACACTTTATTCATTCGGGGATATTTTTGCGTGAGTATTTCATAAACTTCGAGAGTTTTATCGGACAGATATTAGTTTCAAAGTAATCCGGAGTGACCTTTAAGTACAAAAATATTAACAAATATCATTACCTTGGTGGCCAATTAATTTCACCGCAATGTTCCTACATAAGATATAGGCTATTTCATTAAGCTCTTCCTATTTTGAAATTTAAATAAAACAAAGTGTGTGTGAGATGTTATCGACTATTTTTATTCTTTTGAAAGGCCTATTGACGCCAGTAACTACAACATCATATATCAAATAACATTGTTCAGTTGTGAATGGAAAGCGACCAAGCGTGCTGCTGCAGGCATAACACTCACAGTGTATGGTCAATTGAAATACTCCCTCTGCATATGCAATATTCACACCAAAAAGTGCATGAACAAATTACTGTGAATTATAACCAACGCGACATTTGGTCGGGTCTCGTCCTATCTAGGACAAACCACCCCTGACACTAGTGAACGAACATCTACGACCCACTGCACTCCGTCAAGGTTGTGTGTGAACCTGCGCGAAACTCTCCCTCTCCCTGTTACCTTCGCTCGCACAACGTTCAAACGTGATAAGGCCTTAGCCTTGAGTGCGAGTGTAACTATAAAAAAAAACAAAAAAGAGCGTGGGGGGCGTGCATCCGAAATAACCAATTTTCCATGACTCTGATGTACATATAAGTCAGTCTGAATTTCACCGATTGCATGGATTATGTAGACCTGCGACTTCAGAAAACCATACAAGAAAAAGTCTAACGGGGTCAAATCGCACGATCTCGGTGGACAGGTCACATCACCTCCATATAAGATGACCATGCCCTTGAATTGCTCGTGCAGAATCCCCAATGTGCAATGTGACGTGAGCTGTGAGACAAGTAGTGTCATCCTGTTGAAATCACATGTCGTTGGTGTCCATACTGTCCAATTCAGGCCATTGCCTTATTGCGTTCGCTGTTGACAGTAATTACCTGGCCAACGTCGTTCTCAAAGAAATATGGACCTATGACGCCGCCAGCCCAAAATCCACATCAAACAGTGACTTTCTCGGGATGCATAGGACGCTCTTGGATCTCACATGGGTTGGTATTGATCCAAAATTGACAATTTTGTTTATTGACGTACCCATTCATCCAGAAATGTGCCTCATCGCTGAAGATGAATCAATCAATCAATCAAAATTAGAGTCAGTTTCCAACTTACTTACTTATTTAGGTGGCGCTACAGTTCGTGGTGAACCTGGGCCTCAACCAACAAGCGTCTCCAGCTGGCACGGTCTTGGGCCAGCTGTTTCCAGTGCCGCATGCCCAGTTGGTTAAGGTCCCCTTCCACCGTAGATGAGGCCGTCCTTTGCCGCGCCTTCCTTCCGGAGTGGATTCAAATACTCTTCGGGTCGGAGTTGTATTTTCCATGCGCTCTACATGGCCTAGCCACCTTAGACGCTGTATCCGTAGACGTCGTACCAGACCGATGTCGCTGTACAACCCGTACAGTTCTTCGTTATATCTTCTCCTCCATACACCGTTTGAACAAACGGGACCGTAGATAATGCGCAGAATTTTCCTCTCGAAACGACCAAGGGCATCTTCATCCGCTTTTGTTAAGGTCCAAGCCTCTGCGCCGTAAAGGAGGACTGGGATGATTAAGGTCTTATATAGTGTCACCTTAGTTTTCCGGGAGAAGGTCAGTTTCCAACTGCTCCAGAGTTCATTCAGCGAACACACGTTGAATTTTGTATAGGTGCAGGCCCAAGTTATGGTCTGCGAAAGGCCGAGTTCTTTGGAGCGACGCGAAATGGACTGCCACGGATTCTCCTGCACACTCTTACGAACGCGGCGATGTTTTCGGCAGATCTTGCGTTTTGTCGGCTTACGGGCGGTTGATTTATAGTTTACTGAACCAGTGGACTCAAATTTATCCACCACCAACAGTCCTCTCGGTAGGATGATAATGGCGACCTTAAAATGGGCGAAGCGCACGAAACTATGCTCGAACAGATTACCAATTTTCATAAAATAATTTTACCATTTGCACGTGTTATTGTAAGCCATGGCCGCTATCTGGTCAAAGTTCGGAAGTCCCATTATATGGCAACCTTAAAGCTCAAACTCGTTCAAAACTTCCATATCAATATCTTCTATTTCGTGGCAAAAACATTGGTTACCCTACATGTAGCTTAGCAGCGATTGCTTTTTACCTAAGCTACCAAAAGATTAGACAAGTCGCATCATCGGCTTTAGAACTAAAGGTGGCTATTAGCAATGGAACCTTAGATAACGTACTCGTTTGTATTCTTTTCCAAAATGTGTGGGCATCAAAACTTCTTCTTCTTCTTCCTCGTGACGCTGCAGACCAGTGTGGTCTTGGGCCTCAACCAACAAGTGACTCCAGCCAGCTGTCTTTAGCTACGTACACCAAGTTGGTTGAGGTCTTTCTTCATTTGTGTCTATTCGCCACCTCCTCTACTCATGTCCCTCTTTTGCGAATCCTAGGAGGAGCTACCCCGGCACGATGAAACTTAAGTAAGCTAGCAGATATAAAAATGGTTGAAATCCATCTCTTCATCAGAAGCACTGATTGGCGGATCTAGGCAATATGATCCATGCGGTATCACAATTTCATGAAATTGGCCTACGTGTGGCGTGTGCCAACCACTACAACCTAACCTACTGCGGATCCGAGGTAGTCGAAGTCTTTGACAACCTCGAAGTTCTTGCTGGCCGTTGTGAATTTTATTTAGCAGCGGTGATTTAACAGAGGACTGTAAGGTCGCTGTTAAAACGGCAACTTAACTCAACAGAGTGTCTTAACAGCCACTGTTAAGACTCTCTTAATTTTTTTTTTTTTTTTGCCGTGCCGCTAAGTTGGTTAGGTGTTGCTTCTTGTTGTTTCCTGGGTTAAGTTAGTTGAGTTTTATGTAGGGATCCTGCCCGTGCCTGGCTGTTAGTTTCTACCTTGACTGACGGACCGGGTATGTGCATGAATTCAATTCTTAGTTAGTTAGTGAGTTAGTTAGTTATTGATTTGTTGATGGCTAAGGTTGATGGGGCGCCAGATCTCGAGCTTTGTGGGGCTCATGTGGTAGTGACATAGGTCGCGAAGCTCCACCTGAAGCTATATTCGGGTACCACGGGAGACCGGGGCTAACGGTACCACGGTGCCTGTTGGTTCCGGCCTGTTTATGAGGTAGGCCCCCTTGGGGAGTATCGTGGTGGCTGTGGTTGCCCCAAATGCGGGGACAAATGGCATCTGGGCATCCAAATAACATCTTGGGCGCCTGGGTGCAAGAGATGTTAGATAGACATCGCCCCTCAGCAAGGGTTGTATATATGCCTCAACATGTTCACTAAATTGCACCAGGGAGGTACTTGTACCGCCTTGGGGCGTCGACCAACGCTTTTCTTGTTCCCGACAGTGTGGAGAGACCCACCGTGGAATTAAGCCGTAAAGGCAGGTGTCCACGTTAAGCCAATACACTTACTGCCCGTTGTGATGCTCTCTCCGAGACGACGATGTTGTGCGTCCTTTCTTGATGACAGCATACACTTCATTTTGCCCTCATTTACCGCCAGACCAATTTTAGCCACTTCCGCTTCAATGCCAGTAAACGCATCATTGACGGCCCGCAGCATTCGACTAATCACGTCAATGTCATCCGTGTAAGCTGGCAGTTGAACGAACTTTTGGAAGATCGTGCCCCTAGTGCTGACTTGTGAGTTTCGCACGATCTTCTCAAGTATGATGTTAAAAAAGTCATATGATAGCGCGTCTCCTTGCCTTAAACCTTTTCTCCGAAGGCTCGCAAAGGACCGTGATGGAGCAGCGAGAATTCTCCAATGTAATCCTGAACAATCTGACGAGTTTGGTAGGGATGCCAAAACTAGACATGACTCTGTATAGTTCGTCTCTATGCACGGTATCATATGTGGCCTTCAAATCGACAAATAGGTAGTGAGTGTCGATCTGCATTTCTTGGGTCTTATCCTATTCTTTTGCTAGTATCTAAATAGTTAACTTCGAAGTTCGTCTTTTTGGAGAGAATTTGAGCAATCGATCATCATCCAATCGAGCATCAATTCTTGTTCAATACGGCGCTTCATTACCGAAAGTCGAAGCGAGTTGATCGGTACACTGTTGTTGGTTTAAACTACATACATTAAAAGTCGTAAAAAATAGTCGCACGACCACGAAATCGTTCACAATTTAATTCATTTTTTTGACCAAGACAATTATTTTAGGTGGCTGTAAACAACACTAATACCATTAAAAATGTCAGATTTGACATGCTTCCAAAAGTGTTATCACATCTCAATAGTTAAGTAGTAACCCACGTAATAGCTAACTAGGACAATACCATTTTTGGATTGAGATGAATAGCTCCAAGTCTATAGGTACCCATGAGCGAACCGATCGTGGACCGATCCGAAAACAGCTTATTATATTATTTGACTTCAATTTTTTTGGTTGGTTGAGTCAATCTGTTATAATAGCGATAGTATCCTAATATGTGCGAGTAGATGCACAGATTTACATGTAATAATATAAGATTAAATCGATTTACGAGTGAAACCTGATTATATCTAGAAGGCAAAGCTGGTTACTTTCTTGGATTGTAACTTGAAAGGAAAGCTGTATATAGTTTAAGCTTGTCTTACTTTCCTTTGGCCCATCCTATGGAGCAGCCATTTTTTTTTTTTTAGAGTCACACGCGCACTCAAGGCTAAGGCCTTATAACGATAGACGTTGTGCGAGCAGAAGGTAACAGGGAGAAGAAGAGGAGCTGTCTATTGACATTGGTCTTAAATATCTGCATATTGCATTGAGGGGGGAAGACCGAACGAGGTAGCGCGTTCCACATTCGTGTGGTTCGGTTGAGGAAAGAATTTCTATATTTGACAGTACGACCGAAAACGAGTGAATTCATGAACATTCCGGGAGAGACGTGTATAGCGGGAGAAGTTTTGAAAGGGCGGAATGCAACTGGCTATTTCATCAGAGCATTTACGATGAAAGTAACGATAAAACAATGAAAGGCAGGATACATTCCTACGATGTTCCAGCAAGTCTAATGTTTTGATGCACATACCCAGGAAAGAAAGCTTTTTGGTTTCCGAAATGCAAGTTCCATTCATGGATAATGGCATTGGGTCAGTATTACGCTTTAGCGACAGAAGACAGCATTGTGTTTTGGAAGCATTAAATTCCACTCTATTGTTTTTACCCCATTGGATGATGCTGTCGATATCGGAATTCAATGAGCTTAACATACGCCTCCGCTCACTATTTACAGCCGAAGTGCAGGGTCGTAAAGAAGTGAACGAATATGAAAAGCTGAGGGTACTGTCGTCAGCGAAGGAGTGGATTGGATTAGAAGTAACAGACAAAAGATCATTTATAAAAATAAGAAAGAGTGTTGGAGACAAAACGGAGCCCTGGGGAACACCAGCATTTACAAAGTGAGTGTCCGACTTGAATCCGTCCGAAACAATTTGATTGGAACGATTCGAAAGGTAGTTTCTAATCCATAGAAGAAGAGAGTCGTCGATCCCGAATGCACGCATTTTCGACAAAAGAGCTTCGTGCCAAATGCTTTCGAAATATCAAGTGCAACTACTTTGCTCTCACCCGCCTGGTGGAGCGAACGATTTCACTTCTCGGTGAGATATACCATCAAATCACCAGTGGATCTGTTGCTGCGGAAACCATACTGCCGGTCATTGAGGAGTTTTTGCGACTCGAGATATTTCATTAGCTGACGATTTATCAGCGTTTCCATGACCTTGGAAAGAAGGGATGTTAGTGCAATGGGTCGGTAATTGGAGAGAGAAGAAGATTCGCCTTTTTTGGGAATGGGCTGGACAAATGCTGTATTCCACCTACTCGGGTGGAGCCCAGAAGAGTAGGAAAGGTGAATTTAATTAATTTTAATTTTCAATTTTCGTGGGGGCCAATACCCCCATTTATTAAGCTTAATTCAAGCTAACATTCTTAATTCTAACTTAACTAACTAACATTCTTAATTAGTCTACCTTAACTGACTAACAAGAACGGGAGAGGGGGGCGTGATTAGGGAACTATGGAAGTGAGAAGGGGGGGATACCGAGAAGACGGAGTTTTAGGCATGGAGTGCTGAGGTTGAAATCGAAGTTAGTGTTCGAATTAACACTTCCCAGCATACGGGAGATGGGTTCATTGGAGCCATAAGAGATGCGGGGGGTGGATAGGTAGAAGAGACGAGGATTGCGGGTATTACGAGGGTTAGTGTTAAGGGATATAGAGTTTTAGAGGTTGGCACAGTCAATGGTACCTGTTAGGAGTTTATGAATGAAGAGGATGTCAGCTACCCTTCTTCTATCCTCCAACGTACTCAGAATTATTAGTTTGAGTCGGTCTTGATAGGGTGGTAAGAGCAAAGGATTTTGCCAGTGCAGACCTCGAAGAGCGAAGCGTAGGAATCGACGCTGGATGCTCTCGATTCTAGAAATGTGTGTTTGTTGATTAGGGGACCACGCTTGCGATGCGTATTCAAGAAGGGGGCGAACGAAGGTAATATAGAGGGATCGAGTCACGTAGGGATTGGAGAATTCTTTAGACCAGCGCTTCACGAAACCGAGTGCAGAGTTTGCTTTAAGAATTATATCATCGATATGTACGCGGAAATTGAGCTCTTGGTCACATAGTATGCCAAGATCGCGGATAACCTGAAAGTAGAGACGAGGAGAGGATTGGACACGTTTGCGTGAGAAGGTGATAGATTGGCACTTGGAAATGTTAAGCTCCAAGCAATTTTTGGAACACCAGGTAGAAAAGCTATTGAGATCGGATTGAATAAGGGAAGAGTCTTGTAACGAGGAAATGGTCTTAAAGAACTTGGTGTCGTCGGCGTACAGTGAGAGATGGGAATGTTTGATGATTATCTCAATGTCGTTTATGGTAAGAATGAAAAGAAGTGGACCTAGGTGGCTACCTTGGGGAACGCCGGAAGAGGCTAAGAAAGGGTTAGAAAAGGCAGATCTGAAGCGAACACTGTAGAAACGGTTTTTTAAATATGAAGATATCCACTTCAGCGCAGTGGGTTCAAAGCCTAGGGCAGACAGTTTGAAGAGTATTAGATTGTGAGATATTTTGTCAAACGCTTTACTGAAGTCGGTTGTAATGACGTCGACTTCATTTCCATTCTCTAATGCTGAGAGGGTGAAGGACACGAATTCGACAAGGTTTGTGGTTGTAGACCTGGATTTGAGGAATCCATGTTGATTTGAAGAGATTAGAGACTTGCAATGGAAACTTAGAGTGTCATACAAGATGCTTTCGAAAAGTTTGGGTATATGTGAGAGTTTTGCGATGGGGCGGTAGTTGTTAACATCACTCTTTGGACCTTTTTTGTGAATAGGAGTTATGAAGGCGGTTTTCCATACCTGGGGAAATTCTCCAAGGGACAGGGATAAGTTGAATAGTTTTGCGAGCGGTACGGAGAGAATGAAGGAACATTTTTTTAATAATATGGCGGGAACACCATCGGGCCCAGGAGTAAACTCATCATTAAGTTGATTCAGTTTAAGTTCAATGATATGGGGTTCAACAGAACGTGGAAGAAATGGACTGAGGGAGAAATTTGGTAGGTAGTCGAAATAGGAAGTGTCCGGCACAAAGGAGTCATCGGCAAAAGATTGTTTGAAAAGGTTGGCAAAAAAGTTGGCGATAGTGTTGGGATCATTCGAGGTTTCGCCATTGAAAGAGAGTGAGGTTGGGTAGCCATCAGATTTCCTTTTGTAGTTGACAAACTGAAAGAAGGACTTAGGATTGTTGATAAGATTGGCTTGTGTTTTGATCAAGTGCTGTTCGTAGAGAGAGTTATGAAGCTCGGTAAATTGTAGATACGTACCAATATAGTTGGAAAAGTCATAGGGGGACTGAGTACGAAGAAAGATAGCCCACAGTTTGTTTCTTTTGTTTCTTAGAGAACGGAGCCTGCGATTATACCAAGGAGGAGAAGATAAGTGATTGGATCGTGAAATGGGAACGTAGAGAGAAATAGAATTAAATATTTCTCTATAGAATAAGGATATGGCGTCATTTATTGAAAGGCCGTCAAAATTGAAGGGGGCGCTATTGAGGTATTCATTGATTAGGTTGAAATTTGCTTTATGGAAGTCGTAAGACTTGAGCGCTGGAGGGGAAGAGGTCAGTGGTGGAGAGTCGAGAAAAAACGAGAGAAGAAGGGGAGGATGGTAATTGTCGATGGTTGATAAGGAATGGGGACAAAGTGAAACAGAGGAATTAATAGGGACGGTTGTGAAAATCAGATCTAGCTGTCTACCCATGTAATTTGAGATGCCACTCACTTGGCTAAGGTTTGAATCGGCTAGGCTATCTAAGAAGAGACATTCCTTGGCAGAAGATGGATTAGTGGCAGTGTAAAATGATTGGTCTTCTGATGGTTCCCATTGGAGAAAAGGAAGATTAAAATCGCCGAAGAGAAGGATTTCATCGCGGGCATCCCGTAAGTCATTTATGTGATCAATCGCATTAATAGCGAGTTCATAGGACTTAATAGGTTAATAGGTGAATAGGTGAAAAAGCTTACGCAGTGGTTTTGCCAGCGTAGAAGAACACCTCTTCAGAATTATTGGGGAAATACCATTTGGACCAGCGGATTTGTGTATGTCAAGTTCTATAAAAACCCTTGCAACTGCACGAGTACGGAAGTGAATTCGTCCCATGGTGAAATTAACAGGCTGTGACAAGGATGATTTGAGGAGCTGCGAGTTCGCTGCGAAGTTGGCAGCAAGCAGATTAGCCTTGTCTAAGGGTTTGACAGCTGGAATGTCATTGTGAATGAGCGTGGGTATAGATGACGATACGGAGTTTTTGATGTTTTTACCGAAAGACCAAAAACTTCTGCTACCCTTGGGACATTGTAGGATTTTACGCCTCAGTTCTTGGTCATGTAAAAATTTGGCTCGCCGAATGTGAGAGTTACATACATATGTATTAATGCAGCCCCCCTCGTTCAATGATTCATTCTTAGGTATATTATTGTATACAACTTCGAAAATCGAAACAATTGCAAGTGTAAGGATCACTTCGATCTTGTATCATAAGAACCACATGTTTCATTGTCACACTTTTTAACTATTTTTGGGAGGTTCGACTTAACTTAGGTTTTTATGTAACCATGGTCTACTTCATACATTAAACTGTTGTGTCATCGCATCAAGACACATGCGAGAATTAATAGCGACTTAGGAGTCAAGGTAAGATATATTTTCGGAGTTGGATCTTTGCTCTTTTTAAAGAACCATTTACTAGCTCTACACCGTGGAAGATAAGGTCAATGGAAGGCCTCAAGGCGTGTCAAGTTCCTTAAATTATTATCATCATTAGCAATTTCTCACGTGTGCATTAAAACTAAGGTCTTAACCCTTGAACCACATATCACAACCACATAACCATATAAGCCACAAGCCATATAAACCATATAAACCACAAATTCACATTTCGATTGACAGAATTTACTTCCGATCCCCTATCAACCCACTAGATTATTAACAGCCTTATACATATGTACAAATATCTCCGGTACTCATTCATTTTGGTCCGTAACGTCATGTGCCTCCTATCACACATAGTCATTTTCATGGTCCATTAAATTCATGCTTATTGATCGTGCACTATATTGGTAATACATGCATATGCCTTACTTGTTCGTCTAGTCAAACCTCAACGCTGGTTTGCAACGTACAAGTTCACATGATAGTCGCCGTCGTTCGAGCCAACGTGGGTTCTTCGTAAAACCATTTGGTTTTACCATTTGGTACTCGTACCAAAATGGCAAAAAAAAAAATGATATACAGCCTCGAGCCATAGCTTTTCGCAATGCATATCTCTCGATGAAGTTGGTATTCCAAAGCCAAGAAGATCGATCTACCCGAATACTATGTATGTACACATTCAGCTCTTGATAAATATTTACGTTGAATATTAAATCTTCACAGAGTCTAGTAAGATTCCTGGAGCTTACTTTTCTGTCCAACAATTTTTTCCTCTATTAGTCCCACAGAGCCTTGGATAGTTGAGTGTACGGATACGAATATAGCTGAGATTATGCGGTGGATTGAACATCGAAACGTTAAGTGATTATCCAAAGAAATGAAGGTAATAAGTGCTAATTCATAAAAACAACATGAACTCGCCTCGGTTGGTACCTCGCGAGGGAGTGTAACATCTTTGAGATATCAACACAGAAAGATAAGTGTTAGGTGATCACATTTGGGTACTTGGCAAAAAAAATAGTCAAAGATATTTGAAGAAATTGCGTTTCCGGGAGTGTGCGACAAGTGTTTATTGGACATTTCGAGACTTGTCTGGATGAGGCTGAGAGACAGGCCGAAGCTGGGAGATGTTTACGTCGTGCTGAATCTCATGTGTTAATATAGACATGCGGCATTGTGTGCTATGGTATTTTGGAACCGAAAACGAAATTTCGAGTATAAGTGCTAAAATGACCACGTGATAAGTCAGGGAGATGAAAAAAAGTGAAAGCAGTTCGATTGAAAATAAGCACCACACTCTAAGTCTTATAGGCAACTTTAGAATCTTGAATAATTTGAAACCAAGGATTTCCTGCCCCAGTGGGTGATAAACCGGATGCCTATTCTGGCAGCGTGAGTTCTAATAGGCCAATGGCCTGTACTGACGGCACAAATTCTAGCTATATTAAGGAGGTCGTTTATTTTATTTTTTGAATACGAGGCCCAGGTGTTTCTTGATATCTTGTATCTAGTTTATTTTGCCTACCTATGATTGGGTATATTCAAATCCTGTTGCAGGATGTTGCCCTTAAGAAGGTTCAGTGACAGGTCCACAGTTTCAGTAGGGGAGTTTAAGTGGCCTCATTCTCATTCTCCTCTATGTTGCCGTGTACTGGGATCCTTACTTATTTAATTTCTTTCTTTCATTAATTCATCAGTCCTAAGTAGGTGGTGGCAGATGAAAGAGCCTTAATAGCGGCTTGGCTGTCGCTACAAATAGCGGTGTGACGTTTAATTGGGGCGGGCTGTACTGAGTATTTTGCACGCTTCCCGGATCATTAGGACTTCAGCTTGAAAGATGTTCGAGTGATCGGAGAGACGGAATAAATTTAAGATATTCACCTGTGTATATCTTAATATTCCAGATCCTACACTGTGCTTCAGCTGGGAGCCATCAGTGAAAATCAGACGTTGAAATTCAGCGACTAGGTTGCATGCTTTCTATTCTCCTCTGGAAGGAAAATGAGAATGCGCTACACTATTAAAGTCGAGGGAAGGAGTGTTGTAGTCGGTAATAAGCGACATACAGTCTGGGTGACTAGTAGCCCGTTTCCGTAGGTCGGATGGCGCCGCACGCCACCGTATATTTTATGTGAAGGCCTAAGGAGGGAAGATGTTGTACTTCGGAGGGGCATGTTGTCATGGCTCCCGTGATTCCAATTCCTGTTGATCTTCGGATCCTGTTAGTTTGTCGCTGTTATAAACGCTATTGTTACAGTTTTCACTGCAGCAATGGTCGTCAAGAGAGCGCCGTGGCGGATTGGGTAGTGGATCGAATCCCGACAACAGCCATGTCATCGACTGTGTTTACGCGGTAAATCTCCTCAGCAGCGCTCTGAGAAAACCCCCTGTAATATAATTGTCACGAAAAGCAATTCGAAATTCGCCGTTCGGAATCGGCAATAAACTGCAGGTGTCTTTCTTCTTTGGTGGCGTTACAGCCCATGAAGGACTAGAGCTAAGCTTCTCTCAATCACCCATACTGGGTGTGGTCTACTTTTCACACAGTTTAATGCCGATTCCGAACGGTGGGAGTCGAGAAGCTTTTTCATTTCAAGTATACTACGGTGGGTTTCGCCCTTACCCCGCCCAGGCATCGCGATGGCTTTGGTGTCATCGGGATCCAAAACTCGCTCATCGTGAGTCAGATTCCAAAACACTACCCACTGCGCCCCGGCGCCCCCTAGGTAGGTAGGTCTCTTCCACCTATGGGAAAATAAAATCACACACAACATGGCTGATTGAGAGAAGCTCGGCTTTGGTCCTTCATGGACTATGACCTCCTTAACTCCACATGTGCGTAAGAAAGTGATGTTAAATTTAATATCAATTCTAATTTGAGTAGGAGCACTACCTCCATTCATTGCGCTTAATTCAAGCTACAGTACTTAGCTTATCTTAGAAAACTACAAAATAAGAAAGAAATCGTTCTTGGCATCGTTTCTGCTTTCCATTTTTTATTTTTTTTTTTCTATAGTAGTTAAGAATGGACTCGCCGATGAGCGAGTTCGGATTCCGATAACACCACGTTCCTCCTCGGCGGGGTACTGGCAAAACCCCCCGAAGTAAACTTGCCATGAAAAAGCTTCTCGACTCACGCCGCCGTTCGGAATCGGCATAAAACTGTAGATCCCTTTCACCTGTGTGAAAAATTAATCACACACAATATGGGTGATTGAGAGAAGCTTGGCTCTGGTCCTTCATGGGCTGTAACGCCACCAAAGAAGAAGAAGTACTTAAGAACAGCTCTGGCTAATATTTTTAAAAACATCTTCTTCTGATTAAAGGTATACAGAGTACATCCCATACATCAAGCTTTATTTTTGAAGGTAGTTCTATGACTTCCTCTCGTTATGCAAGATAGGCTTGCTTTCCAGTGAGCATTTATCATTAGATACTCCTTGTGTCTCAGAGTAATCTCCATGCGGCTTTACGAACTTGGATCTTGCTTTTTTTGAATAGTCACCTTTAAGCTCGTACAATAGTCGCTCTATCTTCCTGGAGATTACTTCGATGATTTTTTCTAACAACTATAGAATGGAAAAATTGATTCACTCCAATAAGTCGCCCAGTATCGGAGCTAAGCGATTATCATCATAGACTGCGTATGGGTATCTATAGAAATGTATTAGCGTTGCGAAAAATGGTAGCTAGTAGAACAGTCCGTTGCTGTCTTACACTCTTCAGACGTATACAACAATTACTTACTCATTCCCTACTAACTCACTGGCCAAATTCTGGAATTCCTCAAGGTTGTGCTTTGTCACCAATTCTTTTTCTTCTTTAGTTTACCAAGCCTTTCATGCAATTATGCATAGATACACACACATATTTATAAAAATGTGTTGTATTGAGCATTGACTTACAGATTCATCAACCACCTATAAAGCCAGCTCGTTTTCTCTCAACGAATGACATGTTCCTAAAAACCTTGTTGGGCAATCAAGCAACATTTTTTAGGCCAAACCCCTTTTACCATATCAATCCAAACTAGCCATCTCTAATATCTACATTATAATCAATTTGTAAAACAAAACGCAATCATCCCGTAGCCGATATGTCGCGTACATCTCTTCAATGTCTCGAAACAAAAAGCAAAACTTACACAACCGTCACGACAGCATGTACCTTCATTTCAAATCCATTATCTCGACGCAAGCATCATTCCTCATCTCTACCGTTTAAGTACAAAAGCCACAAAAAAAAGAAAAAACGTTTGTTTCATACGAAACGCAACATAACAATTTAGTGCAATTATTAAACTTTGAGCGAGACCGTATCTCAAGGCAGGTTGTTGTCACCTTGACATGCGTCTAACGTTCGGTTAGTGTGCGTCACATGAAATTTGATCAAAAAAGCAAAAAAGGCCAAACAATTGGCAGGCTTGCATCGATAGGGTCGAGTTGATAATTCCTTGTTCACGTTTCGTGTTTTATTTTCGACTTAAAACACTTTCTACCTATATTTGTTAATTTGCACATTTCGAGCAACGAACGGATATGTGCCATGTTTGGAGTGTGGTATATGAAAGTTAAATAAAATTCCAGTTCATTGGAAGACTTCTGACCTGGTGGTCATGGCGAGATGTCGTTCAAACCGAAATGAGATGACATTAGGGGCAAAGTATGTATGTTGGTCTTGTGATGGCGAGGTAGCCACCTTGGTATATAAGTGATTTTTCATTAACCGGGTCGAAACGGTAAAGCATTTTTCAAGATAATGGTAATGATTTTAGACGGGATAAGAGGCAACAAGTGAAGCAACAATTTTCGCTGATTTCGAGTAGCATTCGTTGGATAAGACAAAAAAAAATAATTTGAATTTAATAACAAGAGTTAAGGGCCAGTTAATTTAAGACCTTATCGTATCATAGATTAATTTGCAAAAGCTTTATAGGGGCAATAAAAGCAAGCTTGTTAGCAGTTTCGTCACTTCATTAACTTGCATATAAAATGCACTACGAAAAAGAGAAAGACATAAAGCAAAATACTGTTGAAAGGGTATAATCCCAGCTCATCGATTATATAAATAGATTCTTGGGTCTTTAACGGGAATCTTTCTATGATGGACAGAGTTATTATAAGAAGACCCAACCAAAAAACTTTTCATAGAATGAAGCTGACATCTATCGGACTCTAATCTTTTTTATTCGCCTATCAAGACTGACCATTTCGGTATCCATTACGCCGAAAAATCGGTAAGAAGAACAGCTTTGGCGGAGTGATCGGAAAGTACAGCCTCCACGATACAACAGCGGATAACTCACGGACTTTGCGGCAGATCGTATTGCGGTGGTAGGTAGCTTACGATTTCCTTGCAAGCGTATCCACACAGTCACCTGGCGATCTCCGGATGGTCGAACCACCATACCATAAGTTATTGACGCAACACACTCGTCAAGTAACCTGAATATGCGAATATTTAGGCCAACTCTGACCATTTCCACGTAGCATCAAGAGACCCGCTGTCCAATGTCAGAAGGCTGGAACAGCCCTACATGCAGAGGTTCGATATTAGACGCCTGAGCACACCAGAGGTTACCAGAGTCTACAAGGAGCAACTGAGCGAAAGACACTTCGGTATGCCTACATCGAGCACAAATGTCAATAACATGTGGCTGCAGACCACCTTAGGATACCTGCCAGCCCCAACAGGAGACCGGTGGTATGGTGGCGAGTGTGAGCAGAAAAAGGCAGCAACCGCTGCTGCGAAAAACCGGGACAGCGCAGAAAAAGGTACCGAGCTCGAAGAAAGAAGGAAGAAACTGCTGCGACTAAAGAAAATAATTTTCTCGGCTTCCCAGCTCAAGGATATCGAGGAGTCTAGAGACAAATATAAAATACAGACATTTTATAAAAAAAGAAGCTTAAAGCCTTGAAGGAGGCTTCAAGAAAGCGACCCAGGCTCTGCTGTATTTCGAAAGTAATAAAGTCACAAATCCACAGGGAATAGTGGAGGTATTCAAGCAAAATTTCCAGCACCTGCTTAATGAGCATGACGAAGAGCGAGTGACAGGGACTAAAATCCCAACTCCAGCCGATGGAGTAGTCCTCCCACCCTGCATCGAAGAGTCGACACAGCTATTCAAAGGCTGAACAACAACAAGGCCGCAGGCTCAGACTCCTTGCCATCAGAGGTCTTCAAAGCTGGTAGGAAGCATGCACCAGACCATGGGAAGATGAAAGATGCCCGACGACTGAAATGTCAGCTCTATTTGCCCCATCCCCTAAAAAGACGATCCTATATGTTGCAAGAACGCTTATACTGCCAGTTGTGCTCTACGTAGTCGAAAGACTGACCATAAGCAGGTCGGCGGAACTGATTTTGGGTTCTTTCGACCGTCAAGGATGGAAGGCAGCTATATCTAAGGTTCAGATCCTCCATGGGTCGCTGGCCTGATAAGTAAATTGGTATATTTATTGAGTTTCTGAGCAATTGTGGGGTTTTTCGGTTACCCAGAAAGAAAGTCTGTAGGGATGCGAACGCACACCTAGTAGTAGAATCGCAGTCGATGGTGAGAATATAGAAAAACCACTTCTGCAGTCAATACACTGCTGTCAGGCAAAATTATCCATTTCTTAACGATGAAGATCGCAGAGAATTCCGTCCCCCTGGCCTCGACGTAGTTAACATCGCCATATCGAAACTCAAATGGAACAAAGTTGCTGGCGCAGACGGACTGTCTGCTGAGCTTTTCAAAGCAGCTGAAGATAACCGGGTTAGGAATATGCACAAACTCATCTGTAAGATATGGTCAGAGGAAGCATGCCCTAAGAGTGGAGTCTCAGCATAATTTGCCCGACCCACAAGAAAGGAGACCCCTTTGACTGCACCAATTACAGAGGAATAACTCTCCTCAACATCGCCTACAAAATCTTCTCTGCCGTTATATGTGAACGCCTGAAGCCTTTTGTAAATAAGCCAGGCCAGGAAAGTCCACAATCGACCAAATCTTCACACTATGGCAGATCCTGGAAAAACCAATGAATTTCAAGTCGACACTCACCACCTATTTGTCGACTTCGATGCCGCATACGACAGCGTAATTAAAGACGAGCTATACAACGTCGTTTCTACCTTTGACATACTTGCTAAACTCGTCAGGCTATGCAGGATGACTTCGAAGAATGCTGGAGAATCACTGGCAAACACATGGAGCCATGGGGTGGCCGTGGTGCAGTGGTAAACATCACCGATGTCGGGCGAAAGGTCTGTGGCCCAAAGTTTGTCCTTAGCCAAGAAATACAATTCCTATACGGAAGAATGATGCAACAAAGCTGTTGTGAATGGGAAGTGATAAAAATACTGATGAAGGCATAACACTCGCAATATATGGTCACTTCAAGTTTATACTCTGTGCGTGCAATTCCAGTATGACACCATAATGGCATGGAACATTTGCTGAGAACTACAACCAACGTGAAAATTCAGTCGAGTTTCCACCGAATCTTTTCTAGGACAACCACCCCTGGAGAGTAGTGGACGAACAATTACGACCCAAACCATCTGCACCCCGTTCAGGTTGTGTGACGAACATGATAAGAGTATGTATGACTCTTGAACCTGCGCGAATTATAAGAAAAAAAAAACAAGAGCCACAATTTAGTTCAAATCCTTTAGGCTCCGCAGGGACCTGTAACAGCCAGAAGAAGGGAGGAGAAAAATCTAGTGTGACAAAAGAAAAGAATCTTCGCAGCCTCCCAGCTCAAGGATATCGAGGAGTCTAGGGATAAGCATAAAACACGAAACTTTTACAAGAAAGCCAAAGGCCTTGCAGGAGGCTTCAAAAAGGCCACCCAGGCTCTTCGAAACTGCGAGGGTAATATTGTCACCGACCCGCAGGGAAGAATGGATGTATTTAGGCAGCATTTCCAGCAGTTGCTAAGCGAGCATGACCAAGAGAGAGTGGTAGGGACCGAGGAAATCCCAACTCCAGCCGCTGAAGTAGTCCTCTCACCCAGCATCGAAGAAGTCGGCACAGCTATTCAAAAGCTGAAGAACAACAAGGCCGCAGGCTCAGATGGCTTGTCATCAGAGCTCTTCAAGGCTGGCGGCGATGTTCTGGTAGGGAACATGCATCAGATCATCTGCAGAATTTGGGAAGATGAAAGCATGCCCGACGACTGGAATACCAGCTCTATATGCCCCATCCACAAAAAAGGCGATCCTACCTCTTGCAAGAACTATAGAGGTATATCCCTGCTCAATGTCGCATACAAGATCCTGTCCAGCGTATTGTGTGAACGTCTAAAACCATTTTGCACCGCACTAATCGGCAGCTACCAGTGCGGCTTTCGGCCCGGCAAATCAACTATAGACCAAATTTTCACACTTCGGCAAATCCTGGAAAAGACCAACGAGTTTCTAATCGATACACACCATCTTTTCATTGATTTCAAAGCCGCATACGACAGCTTTCATCGTGAAGAACTGTTTGGTGCGATGGCCGAATTCGGGATCCCGGTAAAACTGATCCAGTTGTGTCGCGCTACGCTAAAAAACACGCGATGCACTGTACAATTCGGTTCTAGGACCTCGGAACCATTCGAAACATGCACCGGATTTCGGCAAGGAGATGCGCTGTCATGTGACTTCTTCAACCTGGTGCTGGAGCAGATAGTGCGACGTGCAGGCGTCAACAGGGAAGGCACTATCTTTTACAAGTCCATCCAGCTGCTAGGATACGCGGATGATGTCGACATCATCGCGTGTTCTCGCCGTGGCATTGTGGAAGCATTCACGGCGATTGAAGAACAGGCGAAACGAGTTGGTCTTAAGATCAATGAGGACAAAACGAAATACATGCTGTCAAGCAAAAACCAATCCGTCGCTCACCACCTGGGACAAAATATAAAAATGAACAGCTACAATTTCGAGGTAGCTAAGGAGTTTGTCTACCTCGGGGCAAAGGTAAATTCCACAAATGACATCACAGTGGAGATCCGGCATAGAATCGCCCTTGGCAACCGCTGCTACTTCGGCTTGTCCAAACAACTGGGGTCAAACTCCTCACTCGAGAGACCAAAGTCATGCTTTACAAAACGCTCATACTGCCAGTCTTTCTGTACGGAGCCGAAAGCTGGATGATAAGCAGGACAGCGGAGCTGATTTTGGGTTCTTTCGAAAGAAAAATTCTGCACCGGATATTTGGTCCTGTCTGTGGGGAAGTGAATGGAGAAGAACACACAACCGCGAACTCTACGAGCTATATCAAGATGTGGATGTAGTCCGGAAGGCAAGGATTCGTCGACTACACTGGCTCGGCCACATCAAGCGAATGGACATCAGCGCTCCAGCTAAGAGGGTCTTCGACTCCGAGCCTCCTGGTTCGAGAAGAAGAGGAAGACCGAACCTCCGGTATAAAGACCAAGTAATCGCGGAAGACATCTTGGTCTTGACAACTGGAAGCAGCGTGCCCGGGACCGTCAAGGATGGAAGGCAGCTATAGCTCGGTCTCAGATCCTCCATGGATCGCTGGCCTGATAAGTAAGTAAGGGACCTGTAACAACTACATCCGTTCCGAAAGCAAACGCCGAATCGCTCTTGCCAATCGCTCTTACTTTGGGCTCATTATGCAATTGAGTAATAAAGCCCACTCCGGAACGACGCAGAAGCATGCACACTATCGAAAGCGGATAAAGAGGTCCTTTGCCGTTTCGAGAGAAAGATCTTGCGTGTAATTTTGGGACCTATAAACGCAGACAGGGGATGCAGGAAAAGATTAAACCACTATCTTTACGGGCTATACAGCGACATGGACCTAGTCAGACTCCAACGGATTTAACGCCTTAGATGGCTAGGCCATGTAGAGCTCCAGCCCGGAGAGTCTTTGAATCCAACCCCGAGAGACGAAGAAACAAAGGACGGCCGCACCTAAAATGGCGCATAAAGGTGGAGGGGGACCTCAGCCAACTGGGTGTGCGGCAATTGAAAAGACTAGCAAAAGATTGTGCTAGTTGGAGGGGCAGTTTGGTTGAGGCCAAGGTTCACTCCGAACTGTAGCGCCCGATAAGAAGTAGAAGAAGAAGATTTCCAAGTCGTTGGATCTCTTAGGGGTATATACTAAAGGGCTACAAATAGATAGTGCAACTATCTTCAAGCTCTAACAAATTTTTAGAAAAGCAGAATATAGATTGTGTCGAAATAGATTTGGTTGAAACACTGTTTGGCAGCATCTTTCGGCTATTCTACAGAATTCTTTTCTAATAAAAATTTGGAATGAATTGTCAGCACAATAAGGTCCGGCAAAATGTAATTTCTAACAAGACACAGACGGACGACAGATATTTTAATTGCACTCTTTTATCACTCCTATTGGGAATTGCGGGGAAAACTGAAACAGACTTGTCCACCTATCCATTAGAGGAAATTGTAATGTAACCAATTCCACAATGGATCCAACAACATCACTTGTCTCCATCCGCGTAATAAAATCACAATCCCGAATCAAAGTTACAACTGCATGTTACACTGTCACTCCAGGTACAATCTAAGCTCCCGCAAGCAGTGAATTTACCAACGAATGCAACGGAAAGAGATTAAATGAAATTACATAAGACGAACAAATTCACTGCACACACCGTGTGCATTCATAAATTAAGATACGCCGCGTTCCCCCGAACACACTTGATCACTTTCGCTTTCTTGAATAGAGCTCAATAGAGCAATCATCACAGTCATGTTGGTTGTCCGAAAGAAGCCCGTCAATTCAGGCCATTGAATCACCGGAATAAATTTCCGACTGTCCATGGTCATTAAGACATTTCGTCTTTCCCCAGACAAGCGCCATTCATAAAGTAGGTTTTCCATACAAGAGGTACGTGCTCCAGGCACCTTTTGGTCTACGATTAACATATGAGTCCCCATAGCCTCGATCACATTCTTGACTTATGATGTCGCTCACAAATGTAAACAAATGATCAAGATCAAGAGAAAGTGATCTGACTCGTATGTACATATTTATACATAATAATGCACGCAATGAGGCAAATTTAATAGCCTACAGCCTTCAGTTTCGTTCCAACACTAATCTCTTGCGAACGAAATTACTGCGTCATGGCTATCAAACCATTAAGGTTGGATTGACCTATCTTGTGGTGGTAGAGATACGCTCGTAAGTTCAGTCGCAGTCGCTCTCTTGTGCTTGTTCGGTCATACTTTCTCGTAATTTCATGGGCTTTGATACTACAACATATAATATTAAACGTCATTGTATCAGAGTCTGTCTACCGTAGCTTTAACTGCCGTTAAGCTGTTTGCTTTGGCAAGTCTGGTGAGGCAAGTCTTTTGCGGATTTTATAATATTTATCTTTTTTTTGCACTTGCATAATACATTTTCGCATACCAGTGCCACCAGCATAGCCGTCTTTCGTGTATCTACTTTCCATTTGGATGCTTTAACTACCGCCTATTTAGCAACATCTCTTCGTTGTTGGGCAAACCGAGAAATAATTTCTCTTTTCGATATAGCGGTCTTGCCATGAGCTTTTAAAATACTTTTGCTTGTACAATGGTTGTGCTGTAATTGGTTAATGAAGGAACGAAGGAGCATACATTTATATATCTCCGTATCTCATACCATACATTCCTCTCTTCGTTTTGTATCAAATATGCAGTCGCGATTTAATTGAACGCGGATACTTGGATGTTTGTGCAAATCATGTGATCATTGGACGCATTATGGGGCATTGGAGCCGAAAAATACGTTGGTGTTATGCAATCGGTTAGTGTGCAAGCCAGAGGCTTCGGTTTGAATAGAGTTGAAATGGCATTTTGAACTGGTTTTTTTGGCACAGTCAATTGGTAATAAATCGTAATAATATTGATAGACGAAATAGGCATGGAATGTTACGTGACTTACACGCATAGCTGTTGAGGTAACAGAAGCGAAAAACACTGAGTCATTCATTGTGTAATGTGTTACAACAGCCCGTGATATCGTATGCCAAGTGTCGCTAGTTAGTCGATGCTTCATTCAATCAGTCTTATATTACACATCATGCGGGTCTAAGGTAGTGCCGTAGCTATACGAGCGACCTGAGCTAAGTTCAACGAATGAAGACAAATTGTTTTGAATCGACTCTGATGCCACATATTTTTGAAAACATGGGTCAAAAGTACCATGTTTTATCAAGCTATTGCTTGCTCTATAATTTTATACACAACAATGCCTTTGATGATCCTCTAAGCAGTTTACCGTCAACCAAAGTGATTAAGTGATTGGTCTGCAATATTGGTGTTCGAACTTCAAACACGATCAATTTATAAAATTAAAGCCAATGCTTTGACTAATTCAGTTGTCGAAATATATTTACATCTTTTTCAAGCGCCTTGAGGTCGTGCGAACTGTTGAAGGATCTATCCACTCTAAACCTAATGACTTTTATAGATATCGAAGGCGCTTGCAAGAATGTTTTCAGCACATGTACTGAAAAATCCCTAATGGCCATTGGAGTAGAAGGTTTCCTCAGCAAATAGATAGTCTCCAAGCTTAAGACCAGACTCATCTAATCACAATTAGGCTAAAACCTTCTAACGAAATCAAAGGAGTTATCTCACCTCTTTTATGACTGTTAGTTCTCACTTACTTACTTACTTATCAGGCCAGCGATCCATGGAGGATCTGAGTCTGAGCTGTAGCTACCTTCCATCCTTGACGGTCCCGGGCACGCTGCTTCCAGTTATCGAGGCCAAAGTGTCTTACATACGCGATTACTTGGTCTTTATAACGGAGGTTCGATCTTCCTTTTCTTCTTGAACCAGGAGGCTCGGAGTCGAAGACCCTCTTAGCTGGAGCGTTGATGTCCATGCGTTCGATGTGGCCGAGCCAGTGTAGTCGACGGATCCTTGCCTTCCGGACTACATCCACATCTTTGTACAGCTCGTAGAGTTCGTGGTTGTGTCTTCTCCATTCACCTTCCCCAGAGACAGGACCAAATATCCCGTGCAGAATTTTTCTTCCGAAAGAAACCAAAATCCGCTCGGCTGTCCTGCTTATCGTCCAGCTTTTGGCTCCGTACAGCAAGACTGGCAGTATGAGCGTTTTGTAAAGCATAACTTTGGTCGAGTGAGGAGTTTTGACCCAAGTTGTTTGAACAAGCCGAAGTAGCAGCGGTTGCCAAGGGCGATTCTATGCCGGATCTCCACTGTGGTGTCGTTTGTGGAATTTATGTACGTTTGCCCCGAGGTAGACAAACTCCTAACTACCCCGAAATTGTAGCTGTCAATTGTTATATTTTGTCCCAGGTGGTGAACGAAGGATTGGTTTTTGCTTAACAGCATGTTCTTCGTTTTGTCCTCATTGACCTTAAGACCAACTCGTTTCGCCTGTTCTTCAATCGCCGTGAATGCTTCCACAATGCCACGGCGAGAACACGCGAGGATGTCGATATCATCCGCGAATCCTAGCAGCTGGACGGACTTGTAGAAGATAGTGCCTTCGCTGTTGACGCCCGCCCGTCGCACTATCTGCTCCAGCACCAGGTCGAAGAAGTCACATGACAGCGCATCTCCTTGGCGAAATCCGGTGCATGTTTCAAACAGTTCCGAAGTCCTAGAACCGAGTTGCATGGTGCATCAGGCCTGACTGATCAGACTACAAAAACCCAGGGGATATTTCCACCCAGTGTAAACCGCCAAAACGAGTCGTTGAGCGACATGGCAGAGCTTCTTTAAAAATGTCTCTGTCCTATTGGAATCACAATCCCTCAAGTCCCAGTCTATTGTTTTGTAGAAAAACTCGTTGATCATAGCCCTGTATCGCTCCCGAGTTACAGTAAAAATATCAAACACGTCGTTCCCCACAAAATTAGACCCGGTAACAACTCCGAACGATCCGTTCGTAATGGACGACGATGTAAGAGAATTCCGTCCACCCGCCCTAGACGAAGTCGAAATAGCGATAACTTAGACTTAAGTCTAATGAAGCCGCGGGCGCAGATGGCCTGTCTGCTGAGCTTCTTAAGGCAGCTGGAGATGAGCTGGTAAGGTGCCTACGAATGGAATCTCAGCATCGTTTGCCCGGTCCTTAAGGAAGGAGACCCCTATAAGTGCGCCAACTATAGTAAGTCTCGTTAACATCGCATATAAGATCTTCTTTGCCGTATTGTGTGAACGCCTGAAACCGTTTGTGAATAACCTGATCGGCTCTTATCAGTGTGGTTTCAGGCCAGGTAAATCCACAATAGACCAAATATTTAGGCTACGGCAGATCTTGGAGAAGACCAAATCGACACTCACCACCTCTTCGTCGATTTCAAGGCTGCGTATGACAGCGTGTATAGAGATGAGCTCTACAAGGCCATGTCTAGTTTTAACATCCCTGCCAAACTCGCCCGACTGTGCAGGATGACAATGGAGAATTCTCGCTGCTCCATTAAGGTCGGCAATGATGATAAAAAAGAATTTAGGCAAGGTGACGCGCTATGTTGCAACTTTTTCAACATCGTGCTTGAAAAAATCGTGAAAGAGTCACTGGCCAACACAAGAGGTACGATTTATTTCAAGTCTACGAAATTGCTTGCGTACGTTGACGACATTGACGTGATTGGACGGACACAGTGAGAGGCCTTTTTAAGCATTGAGGTAGAAGCGGCTAAGATGGGTCTCAAGGCTAATGAGGGTAAGACCAAAAATCTGCTTTCAGATAAAAGAGACGGTCAATACCGACGTATTGGCCAGAACGTCACCGTGGGCGGATAAAACTTTGAAGTAGTCAAGGAATTCGTCTATCTTGGCTCACTGATGACCGGCGACAACGATACCAGCGCTGAGATAAAACGCAGAATCACTCTTGCCAACCACTTTTTCTTTGGGCTCAAGAGGCGATTGAGAAGTAGAGCCCTCTCTCGGTAAACCAAGGTAACACTATATAAGACCTCGGTCATTCCAGTCCTCCTTTACGGCGCAGAGGCTTGGACCTTAATAAAACTGGATGAAGATGACCTTGGTCGTTTCGAGAGGAAAATTTTGTGCACTATCTACGGTCCCTCTTGTTCAAATGGTGTATGGAGGAGAAGATTTAACGAAGAACTGTACGGGTTGTACAGCGACACCGACCTGGTACGACGTCTACGGATACCGCGTCTAAGGTGGCTAGGTCATGTAGAGCGCATGGAAAATACATGGCAGAGGACGGCCGCATCTACGGTGGTGCACGTAGGTGGAAGGGGACCTTAATCAACTGGGCGTGTGGCGCTGGAAACAGCTGGCAAAAGACCGTGCCAGCTGGAGACGCTTGTTGGTTGAGGCCCAGGTTCACCACGGACTTTAGCGCCACCTCAGTAAGTAAGTAATAACTCCAGGGTAAATGGCGCATCATGCGGTGACATTGGAAGGGTACAATGGCTCTTTGTGGATTATATGTACATATGTGAATTCTCATTGTTCTAGAGAAGTGCAAATGGATGAAAGTGGGCTTTGTCGTTTATGATGAATGCCGACCGAAAATCGTCTACTTCGCTGTTAAGATTCAGGCGATTAAAGCGAGGTTTGGGCGCAATTGACCGTCAACAGGTAGCAGCTGCATGGGCTCTGAGCACTCTCAGAGTTAAAGGTGTAATAGCTTATTGCATGATAAATCATTCAGCCGACGTTGGCGACTCATATTCTCTTTAAAATTAACACTACGGGGTCCCTTGTTCTGGTCTCCTTGTGGTGAGCCGCTAAAGACCTCAGTGTTTGACTACTTCGCACGGGGCGGGGAAATCTAATTGATTATATCGCAAAAATGTAGTCAGTACACGTATATCACAATTTTGAGAAGAGCACGATTTGACAATGTATATTGTGCATTTCCCAAATACAAAGACTCTCAGTTGCCGCCCATTGTCTGTCATAGTCTATTCCCAATAAGGCGATACATTTTATAAAACTTTGTAAAACTGTGAACAGGAGTTATTCTGCGTCTTCTATTAGTACTGCTGTGGTTGCTGCTTGTCACTAGTGAACCAAAGTACACAAAATCCTTGAATACTTAAAGGTACCAATAGCGCCGTTCTGGCCGTGACGTGCACCTTTTTTTAAGACAGCATATACTTGACTTTGTCATTTACTATTTGCCTTCAAGGCCGCAAGCAACTGTGAACGCCTGAAATAAATCGTGACATTTGGATTGGTCAGTTAGTTCCACGCGATCACATGATTGTTGGTCACCTTGTTTAAACGCTTTTTTTTTTTATATCGAACGTCTCAGTTGCTAGAGCTGCTATTGAAATTCTGCAATGTCAGCCTGCGCATCCTGGAGAGAAATTTTAAAATGAGCTCTATGAGGCTCGTCATATGAAAGAGAGTGTCTGTCGACCTAAAACATGAGTTTTGGTTTGTTTCTTTTGTGAGATATTAAAAAGACTTGATCACAATTTCTATGTCACCATCACTTGATAAAAAATTCGTTAAGGAGCTTCAGTGATGTAAAGCTAAAAGGTTCGGCAAACACCCAAGAGTGCGCCACTGTGCGCGAGCAAAGGCGAGACAGTCACAGAAAAAGTGTTCCGTTGTGTCGTCCTCTTCGCAACTTGTAGCACGTGTAGGCGGCTCATTGATGCCGATCATCCGGAGATGCTTGGCAAAAGTGTAATGGCCCGTAAGTCTTCTGCAGTTAATTCTCAATAGAAGAGCGCTGCGGATTTCTTGCAGACATTAAGGCGTGCGCGTATAATCATCCTGCATACTGGAAATTATCTCCATCTACGATTATGTGCATTGAAGACCCAATTGTTAATGTGGGTATTGACCACTATTGAACCAAGTAAACCCAATGCGGGTTCTGGTTTCGCGAAACTTTCCTCTAAGCCCATTCTGGCGAGGTCGTCAGAGATCTCATTTTGTGGGATCCCAGAAGGACTTGCACCCAAACAAACCTTAGTGAGTTTAGTCTACCGACTTTGTTCGGGAAGGCCTTAAGTACATACACTAACTCGGAGCTGGTTAAAGGGTTGGACACAGCTTTGAGTGCAGCTGCGTTTGCAGTGACCGCCTTCAACCTATGCTCCACAAATCTCCTATGCGTAAATCTCTGGCTGTAAAACAGATGCATATTTTCCTATCGAAAAGTGCTCGGACGTTATCGAATTCAAAGAAAACCCCACGCCGGACCACAGCCGAGACTTGGAACTATCTGTGACAATGAGGAGACAATACTTTCCAGATTCAGTATGTGGCCAGAGTCAACTCTGACGCCATGGGAATTTGACTGTTAAGTTCTAGCGCAATAGGATCATAGGTGTCATTGCGTCAGAGGCCATATCAATGAGATACTGTTCGTAGGCTATTTCTCTCGTAAGCGCACTGTAATTCCTATGCGAGTTGTACCAAAAACTATTTCTCTTGAGAGGAGACATGGTTCTTAGTGCATACCTGATAAATATGCCAAGGGGTGGAAAATTCAACATAGCATCTAGAGCGGCGATCGGAGTGCTGGGGAAAGCCCCCCTACAGCTAACACAAACCGTTCTTTCGAGTTTGGTGAAAGAGTCTACGACGTGTTTGCGTGTTTGCTCCACCAGACAACCGATGCATATGAGATGATCGGTCTTATCATTGCCGTGTAGATCCAGAGGATATTTGCCGGCGATGAACCCCATGTGACTCAACATGCTTTGACCAAAAAAGCTTGCCTTCTAAGATAACTCCCAGGTTCTTAGCTTCCTTGGATATCGGGATGGGAATGCCTTTCAGCACCAGCTGAGTCATGCCAGTATTTTTCCTCCTTCTCGTGAAAAGAACAACATCAGTCTCGAGAGGATTAACTAACAGTCCATTTTTCGTGCACCACTCATCAATCACATTTAGCGTTGCCTGTGCTTTGAGACAGACAGCATAGATTCAAGAGACATTGAGAGCATCGCGCAGAGAGCAGACTACCATGCACCATAACAGCGAAGATGGAACGCCACCTTGCGGACAGCCCTTATTTACGCCAAATTCAACAGCGATCAATGTCCTGTGCACGAGCATTACTTCATCTGCGCCATTTCGTCTAGCAGCGTTACACTTTCTGTCAAAAGTTACGTTATTAGAAGCTCCTTCGAAAATGCGCCGTGAAATAGGTATGTAGGTAAATGCCAGGCTAGCAGGGAAATTTATTTTCATGGTAGGAAGCAGGCGCCTTGTATCTTTTTCCAGTATAAAAGGGTATATCCGGTTGGTGACTGGTGGAAAAAAAATTCGTCTAATTACGAGTATGTAGTCTATTTTTCCCTACTAAAGTTGAGGTGGTTGGCTACGGCCCAGTCAGCCGTAACCGTAAAAAACCACAAACTCCGAAACAACTACAAGCCTCGGATATAACGGACCGGATTAATGTTGACGACCCTTGCAAAAAACGAAAAAAGGACAATGATCCTCGGCTCTGTACGTGGAATGTTAGGTCCCTAAACAGGCCACGTACAGCCGAACAACTTGCGGATGTCCTAGACCGCTATAAAGCGGACATAACCACCATCCAGGAAATGCGATGGAATGGACCGGGTAAAAAGCGGATGAAAAACTGCGATATTTACTACGGCGACTGCTATAGGGAGAGAGGACAACGATTGTTCGGATGCGGATTTGCTGTTCGAGGTGGGCTAAAGCAAAAAGTCCTAAGCTTTCGGCATGTGAGCTAATGCTTCATAACAATCCTTATCAAGGCTAAATTTTTTAACATCAGCCTGATCTGCGTCCACGCCCCAAGGAAGAAGAGGATGACTCCGCTAAAGATGAGTTATCGATCTCATAGACAGAACGTATGCCCAATGTCCCAGCTTTAATATCAAAATTGTACTAGGAGACTTCAATGCTAGGAGACTTCAATGCTAAGGGTAAGGAAAGCATATTTGAACGAGTCATCGGCAAACATAGCCTACACGACACCACATCAGATAACGGACACAGGCTGATTGATCTTGCTACGGGGTGAAATCTCCTTCTAGCCAGTACGCAGTTCCCGCACCTCAATATACACAAAGGCATCTGGCATCGGTCTTTTAATCAATCGACCACCAACTAGATTGATCACATCGCGATCGACGTCAGACACTCATCCACTATTCTTGATATTCGAACTTTCCAACATCGACTCGGACCACTATCTTCTAGTAGCCAAGATACGCCTACGAATTATACGAACACAGCGGAGTAGAGTAAGAATACAAAGTTATGACGTCGGAAAGCTACTATCGCCAGAAACCGCTCGTGCTTTTACCGATCGCGTCTCCCTTAAGCTCTCCAATACACCTCAACCCTCCACGCTATCAATGGAACAGCAGTGGGACCTTTGCAAACAAGCCCTGAAAAGCTCTGCATCCGAAGTTTTGGGTTACAAGGCTCCACCACGAAGAAATACCTGGTTCGATGACGAGTGCAGGAGGATTCACACAGCGAAGTAGGATGCATATAAAGCCTCGCTGCATAAAAGAGCAAGAGCAGCTCGTGAGCTCTACGCGTTAAAAAGAAGGGAGGAACATAAGCTTATCAGAAGAAAGAAGAAAGAGCACGAGAAGCGCGTGATCGAGGATTTGGAGAGGTGTTACTAAAGGCGTGACGTTCGAAAGTTTTATCAGCAGATACAGCGAACATGCCAAGGTAATAAAGCCAGGACGGAAGCCTGCAGGGACGAGAACGAACATCTAGTAGTAGAATCGCAGTCGATGCTGAGAATATGGAAAACCACTCCTGCAGACTGTACAACGGCGATGTTAGTCAATATACCGCTGTCAGGCAGAATGACCCATTTCTAATCGACGAAGACCGCAGAGAATTCCGTCCCTCTGACCTCGACGAAGTTAGGATTGCCATATCGAAACTCAAGACGAATACAGCTGAGCGCTCCAAGGCAGGAGCTGAGCGCTCCAAGAAAGGAGACCCCTCTAATTGCGCCAACTACAGAGGAATAAGTCTCCCTAACATTGCCAACAAAATCTTCTCAGCCGTTTTGTGTGAACGCCTGAAACCTTTTGTAAATAAGCTGATAGGTCCTTATCGGTGCGGATTCAGGCCAGGGAAGTCCACCATCGACCAAATTTTCACACTACGGCAGATCCTGGAAAAAACCAATGAATTTTAAGTCGACACTCACCACCTATTTGTCGACTTCAAAGCCATATACGACAGCGTAATTAGAGACGAGCTATACATCGCTATGTCTACCTTTCATATACCTGCTATACTCGTCAGTCATCGACCAAATCTTCACACTAAGGCAGATCCTGGAAAAAACCAATGAATTTTAAGTCGACACTCACCACCTATTTGTCGACTTCAAAGCCATATACGACAGCGTAATTAGAGACGAGCTATACAACGCTATGTCTCCCTTTGACATACCTGCTATACTCGTCAGACTATGCAGGATGACTTTGGAGAATGCTCGCTGCTCCATTTGAATTAGTGACCACCTTACCGATAGTTTTGATGTCAAAAAAGGATTTAGGCAGGGCGATGCGCTGTCATGTGATTTCTTCAACATCATATTAGAAATGATTGTGCAAAAATCACTGGCCAATACAAGAGGCACAATCTATTTCAAATCCTCGCAACTCCTGGCTTATGCCGACGATATTGACATAATATTGACAATGAGGCGGAGGCGGCGAAAATTGGTTTGGCGGTAAACGAGGGCAAAACTAAATATATGCTGTCATCAAAAAAGGACGCTCATCACCGACGTCTTGGCCAGAACGTTTGTATTGGCAGATATAAGTTCGAGGTAGTTAAGGACTTCATCTACCTTGGCTCCGCAGTGACCTGGAACATTGACATCAGTTCCGAAATTTAACGCAGAATCACTCTTGCCAATCGCTGTTTCTTTGGGTTTAGGAGGCAATTGAGTAATAGAACCCTTTCCCGGACGACAAAGCTGACTCTATATTGGAGCCTTATCATCCCGGTCCTGCTGTACGGCGCAGAAGCATGGGCACCATAAAAAGCGGATGAGCAGGCCCTTAGTCGGTTCTAGAGAAAGAATTTGGGCGTGATTTTCGGGGGATGGAGGAAAAGATTCAACCACGAACTTTACCGGCTGTACAGCGACATCAGTCTAGTCAGGCGACTACGGATTCAACGTCTAAGATGGCTGGGCCATGAAGAGCAAATAGACACCACAGCTCCAGCCCGGAGAGTCTTTGAATCCAAGCCCGTCCAAGTGGACCTCTGCCAACTGGGTGTGCGGCAATGGAAAAGGCTGGCAAAAGATCGTGCTAGTTGAAGGGGCATGTTGGTTGAGGCCCAGGTTCACCCCGAACTGTAGCGCCCCTTAAGAAGAAAAAGAAGAAAGTTGATTACAAACTTGCTTTTTCATTTACTTCAATTACTTTTCAGTTTCATCATTATCACATCTCCCCATCGCCTTAATATTCGTTAGTATATTTCTTCACACATCGGCCTTCGTCTTCATGTCTGTCATAATCACCTTCGTATTCACACTCATTCACGCACTTTATCTTTATCTTCATCGGCGTGATGACTTCTTGAATTTCCAAATAGCCGTATTAGCCTAAATGAGGATTATATACATAACGCCATGCAGTCACGGGCTACAAATCTTCTCCTCGATGTAAAGACTTATGGCTAAATGCTGATCACAGCAGCGAAATTCTGTGGAATGTAGCTCAAATGGATTGCATTATCATATCAGTTGACTAAATACATCATTAATACAAGCAAACAAAAGGCAAACTTCGAGAAAAACGATCGTTATTGAAATACGTTTCCGCAAAATTAGGCAGCTGATGTAAATCGCTGGTTACAGACCGAGAAAACCATAAGACCGTTACACGTACTAGAAAAATGAGATTAAGAGATACTAACTCGTGAAGCAGGTTTTCTTACTCATTCATCAAATCTCGAAATTTAGAGCCAAGCTTCGACCCGTATATGTAGGTCGATCTCCATGTAAGCCTATGATAAATGTGCCAAATTACTCGCAATCAAAATAACAAACATTACACCCAACGTTGCAAACACATTGATGCAACTCTTCGACCTAAATTCAATCGAATCTTCAATCGTTGAATTGCCTCACCTGATCATTTCGTGAAAGATACTTTTGCAAATGGATGATGGATGAAATCTTTGTAATTAACACTGATTTCCAGTCCGGCGGCACCATGCTCCTCAGTTTGAAAACATTACACCCAAAAAAATAGACCAACGAACGAGGATATGAAAAGTAAAACTGCAAATGTCACAATCCGATTCCATTATAAGCAGATTTTTCGATTTTTCAACAAAATCTCATCGTTAGAGCAACGACCACTGAAAATAGGTCAAGATCTGCTCCATTCGTGGAGATTGAAAAATCTGAAGACAACAAAAACCAAAAAACCAAAAATTGGAAAAAAAAAACCGATTTTGACATAAAAACCTGAATTGCTATTTAGTAACGAAACAATGTTTACCTGTAAATCAGTGAATCATGGCTTGAGTCGCGACCTTGATTAAGTCTCCCAATCGATGGTACAGAAGAGACTCGAAAAATCTCCATGCAATGCCGAGGAACTCTAAGCCGAAGAAAGAAAAGAAAATCAAAGAAAAAAAGCTAAAAATGACGTGAGAGCTTGGAATTTACATACAACCGACTAAGCATCTACGCGTGAGGTGCGTTGCTCTATCAGTGAAATTGTTGATAGTATGGTTGTGGTTGATAGCGACAAAGGTCTGACAGGGCTATAGGTCTGGCAGGGAAATTCAGTACAAGGCCACATTTGGCGACATTCTCCTCGCCGAATTGAATACCGAATAGGTGATCATTGTCGAACGACGGGCGGCACAGTGCACCGTCGAATGCACCTTTGCTTCCCATTCGGCAACGCCCGGTAAGAATTTAGAGTTGAAACGAATGCAAACACCACAGTTGTGGGAGCATGTATGATTTGCATATAGTGTACGCTCCCGACCTATCAAGGACAAACGGTGCATGTTTACGACTCGATTTGTATGTCAGCGCGTTAACGCGACACGCACTTTAAATTCATAAGTTGATGGAGTTGCGCAACAGCTTGGTGGTATTTGTCATAGGCCTAGATCGGTCGAGTGATGCATAGATGGTGCACGTATGATCGAAAGATGATTTGCCTATGAGTTTAGTGTTTTTGATTGCCAAGCAATTGCGAAGCTTAGCTTATGGTTATTGCTTGCGTTTAGCTGGACATAAATGTATCGTTAAATCATTAAAATATTACGCTCGCTGCAAGTTAGATAGATAACAGTGGGCTAAGTTTGCTAGCGCTCCTTTCGTCTGTATTTAGAGTGACCCTGTTCTCTAGGAGAACATACATACAAGTTAATGTCATAAAGCATTGATTTGATCCGTAAGCAATGTAAACAATGTATGTATGTATGTATGTATGTATGTTGGCGTTACAGTCCATGAAGAACCTGAGCCGAGCTTCTCTCAATCACCCATGTTGTGTGTGATTTCATTTCAAGGGACCTACAGTTTATTGCCGGTTCCGAACGACGAATTTCGATAAGCTTTTCATGACAATTTTACTACAGGGGGTTTTGTCAGAACCCCGCTGAGGAGAAACACCGTGAAGAACACGTTCGATGACATGGCTGTGTCGGGATTCGATCCCGTGTCATCGGCGTCAGAGGCCAACACACTACCCACTGCGCCACGGTGCTCTCAATGTAAACAAGCTGCGGTCAATTCCCATGCCACATGTTAGGGAGACCACGAGGTGCGATCGATTTTTGTTGACGCGGCTGCGGCTTAATGGCAAAATCCTTTTTGTCGAAGTCAAGTGGTTGCAGCTGCGTCAGCAGATTCGTGCGTGATTTATGGTCTAAGTCCAAAGTCCAGCAAAGTGACGCTGCCGTAGAGCAGCATAACGCTTAATCTAACATCAAACCAACGCCAGTTCATCATCAACATCAGAGGACTCTTGTTGAGTTCATCATCAACGTCAGAGGACGCAACAGAGTTCAACAGCAGCACTGAGGTCGATTGAGTGGACTCCACACAGTGACTGGCTTCCACGCCTTACTGGCGCATAAGCACTCTGCGACTATGTGATGTGACAATTAGTTCCGGGAATTTGTTAACAAATACAAGTCCATTAAGTTAGTCCCAAAATTGTATTACGTTCACAATAGTCCCCCTCTAGCTGTACACAACGATTACAAGTTGCTCCCATGATTCGAAGCACCCTTGATAATTCTCCGAAATCAACCCGTTAAAAGAGGGCATGGGCTTGGACATACAGGGTAAAGTTGTTGATCGCTCTCAACCTGGCGAGATGCCAGCAACGATCCCTGTTTAAATGCCCGGGTCAAGTGGACATACGGCCTCCTCGCGGCGCCCTTTGGATAGGCTCTTCAACAACCGTTGGGAGGTGAACAAATGTATGCAGCGACAAAACCCCGACCAGAATGGCGGTTGCGAGGTGGGGCTAACAATCCGCCCACGCAAAAAAAGATAAGTTATGAATGAGCAAGATGCATCGGATACATGGACGGATACTCGACGACGACAACGCACGAAAAAGGAACCCGATTTGCGAGTATGCTCCTGCAATGTCAGAACCCTGTACACTCCCAGAGCTGCTCATAAACTAGAAGAAATCCTCCCGCAGTACAAGGCGAATATTACTGCGGTCCAGGAAATACGCTGGGTAGGAAACGGTATGATGGGGAAGAAAAATTGCGACATTTATTACAGCTGTCACAAAAGGTTGCACTTGCGGATGCGGATTTGTCGTGGGAAAGCGGTTAAGGTCGAAGGTCATCGACTTTAAACCTATAAGTGATCGCCTGGCTGTGATCCGCATCAGAGGCAGATTTTATAACATCAGCCTTATATGTGCACACGCTCCTACCGACGAGGCTGAAGACCCTATCGAGGAGGACTTCTATGACCTCCTGGACAACGCCTACGGAGCCTGTCCGGAGTACGATGTAAAAATCGTGCTCGGGGACTTCAACGCCAAAATCGGTAACACAATCGAGAACACCCTTGGCGGAGTGATCGGAATGCACAGCCTCCACGATACAACAACAGATAACGGCTTCCGACTCGCTGACTTTGCGACAGCTCGTAATGCGGTGATAAGTAGCACAAGATTCCCTCGCAAGCAAATCCACACAGCAACCTGGCGATCTCCGGACGGTCGAACCGCCAACCAAATCGACCATGTGCTCATTGATGCAAGGCATCATCACATCCTGGATGTGCGAACATTCAGAGGGGCAAATGTCGACTCTGACCACTTCCTCGTAGCAGCAAGATTCAGAGCTCGACTGTCCAATGTCAGAAAGCTGCACCAGCCCATGAGGAGGAGGTTCGACATTGGGCGCATGAGCATACCGGAGGTTGCCAGAGTCTACAGGGAGCAGCTGAGCGAAAGACTCTACGATATGCCTACGTCGAACACAAATGCCAATAATATGTGGCTGCATTGCCGCTCAGCCATTCAGGAAGTAGCCGAAACCACCTTAGGATACCTACCGCCCCCGACAAGAAACCCGTGGTATGATGGCGAGTGTGAGCAGAAAAAGGCAGCAACCGACGAGGCGTACCAAAAGACGCTGCAGAGGAAAACCAGGGCAGCGCAAAAAGAGTACCGAGCCAGAAGAAGGGAGGAGAAAAAACTACTGCAACAAAAGAAAAGAATCTTCGCAGCCTCCCAGCTCAAGGATATCGAGGAATCTAGGGATAAACATAAAACACGAGCCTTTTACAAGAAAGCCAAAGGCCTTGCAGCAGGCTTCAAAAAGGGCACCCAGGCTCTTCGAAACTGCGAGGGTAATCTTGTCACCGACCCGCAGGGAATAGTGGATGTATTTAAGCAGCATTTCCAGTACTTGCTTAACGAGCATGACCAAGAGAGAGTGGTAGGGACCGAGGAAATCCCAACTCCAGCCGCTGAAGTAGTCCTCCCACCCATCATCGAAGAAGTCGGCACAGCTATTCAGAAGCTGAAGAACAACAAGTCCGCAGGCTCAGATGGCTTGCCATCAGAGCTCTTCAAGGCTGGCGGCGATGTTCTGGTAGGGAGCATGCACCAGATCATCTGCAGAATTTGGGAAGATGAAAGCATGCCCGGCGACTGCAATACCAGCTCTATATGCCCTATCCACAAAAAAGGCGATCCTACCTCTTGCAAGAACTATAGAGGTATATCCCTGCTCAATGTCGCATACAAGATCCTGTCCAGCGTATTGTATGAACGTCTAAAACCATTTTGCACCGCACTAATCGGCAGCTACCAGTGCGGCTTCCAGCCCGGCAAATCAACTATAGTCCAAATTTTCACACTTCAGCAAATCCTGGAAAAGACCAACGAGTTTTGAATCGATACACACCATCTTTTCATTGATTTCAGAGCCGCATACGACAGCATTCATCGTGAAGAACTATTTGGTGCGATGGCCGAATTCGGGATCCCGGTAAAACTGATCCAGTTGTGTCGCGCCACGCTAAAAAACACGCGATGCACCGTGGAATTCGGTTCTAGGACCTCGGAACCATTCGAAACATGCACCGGATTTCGGCAAGGAGATGCGCTGTCATTTGCGACGGGCAGGCGTCAACAGGGAAGGCACTATCTTCTACAAGTCCATCCAGTTGCTAGGATACGCGGATGATATCGACATCATCGCGTGTTCTCGCCGTGGCATTGTGGAAGCATTCACGGCGATTGAAGAACAGGCGAAACGAGTTGGTCTTAAGATCAATGAGGACAAAACGAAATACATGCTGTCAAGCAAAAACCAATCAGTCGTCCACCACCTGGGACAAAATATAACAATTGACAGCTACAATTTCGAGGTAGTTAAGGAGTTTGTCTACCTCGGGGCAAACGTAAATTCCACAAATGACATCACAGTGGAGATCCGGCATAGAATCGCCCTTGGCAACCGCTGCTACTTCGGCTTGTCCAAACAACTGGGGTCAAAACTCCTCACTCGAAAGACCAAAGTCATGCTTTACAAAACGCTCATTCTGCCAGTCTTGCTGTACGGAGCCGAAAGCTGGACGATAAGCAGGACAGCGGAGCTGATTTTGGGTTCTTTCGAAAGAAAAATTCTGCGCCGGATATTTGGTCCTATCTGTGAGGAAGGTGAATGGAGAAGAAGACACAACCGCGAACTCTACGAGCTGTACCAAGATGTGGATGTAGTCCGGAAGGCAAGGATCCGTCGACTACACTGGCTCGGCCACATCGAGCGCATGGACATCAACGCTCCAGCTAAGATGGTCTTCGACTCCGAGCCTCCTGGTTCGAGAAGAAGAGAAAGACCGAACCTCCGGTATAAAGACCAAGTAATCGCGGATGTAAGACATATTGGTCTTGACAACTGGAAGCAGCGTGCCCGGGACCGTCAAGGATGGAAGGCAGCTATAGCTCAGGCTCAGATCCTCCATGGATCGCTGGCCTGATAAGTAAGTAAGTAAGTAATACGGAATACATCCACCCAAGCTAAATAGCGATATCAAGACTTAAGTCTAATAAAGCCGCAGGCGCAGACGGCCTGTCTGCTGAGCTTCTTAAGGCGGCTGGAGATGGACTGGTAAGGTGCATGCACCATCTCGTTTGCAAGGTATGGTCGGAAGAAAGCATGCCCGACGAATGGAATCTCAGTATCGTTTGCCCGGTCCATAAGAAAGGAGACCCCTATAACTGCGCCAACTATAGGGGAATAAGTCTTCTTAACATCGCATATATGATCTTCTCTGCCGTATTGTGTGAACGCCTGAAACCGTTTGTGGATAACCTGATCGTATGGTTTCAGGCCAGGTTAATCCACAATAGACCAAATATTTACTCTACGGCAGATCTTGGAGAAGACCCGGGAACAGGGATAAAGGATGAGATACCAATCCATTGGCATTGACAGGCACTTTGACGGCGTCTTGACTATATCATTCTGCCTTGTCTTGCCACGTCTTGACTCTACACATTGACGTCCCGAGACTATCATTGTGTTAGTCAAAAGCGTCGTTTTTAAACGGAGAATAACACGTATGGTATCACCACCTTTTTGTCGATTTCAAAGCTGCATATGACGGCGAGAGCACCGTGGCGCAGCGGGTAGTGTGTTGGCCTCTGACGCCGATGACACGGGATCGAATCCCGACACAGCCATGTCATCGAACGTGTTTTTCACGTTGTTTCTCCTCAGTGGGGTTCTGACAAAACCCCCTCTAGTAAAATTGTCATGAAAAGCTTCTCGAAATTCGCCGTTCGGAACCCGCTCCTATGGGAAAAATGAAATCACACACAACATGGGTGATTGAGAGAAGCTCGGCTCAGGTTCTTCATGGACTGTAACGCCAACATACATACATATGACGGCGTGTATAGAGATGAACTGTACAAAGCCATATCTAGTTTTAACATCCCTGCCGAGACCTTTGATATTAAAAAAGGATTTAAACAAGGAGAAGCGCTGTCGTGCAACTTTTTCAACACTGTCCTTGAAAGGATCGTGCAAGAGTCACTGGCCAACACAAGAGGTACGATTTCTTTCAAGTCTAAGCAATTGCTTGCGTACGCCGATGACATTGACGTAATTGGAGGGACACAGCGAGACGTCAATGAAGTCTTCGTAAGCATTGAGGTAGAAGCGGCTAAGATGGGTCCCAAGGTTAATGAGGGTAAAACCAAATATCTGCTTTTATCTAAAAGCGACGGGCAACACCGACGTATTGGCCAGAACGTCACCGTGGGCGGATACAACTTTGAAGTGGTCAAGGAATTTGTCTACCTTGGCTCACTGATAACCGGTGACAACAACACCAGCGCTGAGATAAAACGCAGAATCACTCTTGTCAACCGCTGTTTCTTTGGGCTCAAGAGGCAATTGAGAAGTAGAGCCCTCTCTCGGAAAACCAAGGTGACACTATATAAGACCTTGATCATCCCAGTCCCCCTTTACGGCGCAGAGGCTTGGACCTTAACAAAAGCGGATCAAGATGCCCTTGGTCGTTTCGAGAGGAAAATTCTGCGTACTATCTACGGTCCCGTTTGCTCAAACGATATATGGAGGAGAAGATTTAACGAAGAACTGTACGGGTTGTACAGCGACATCGGCCTGCTACGACGTCTACGGATACAGCGTCTAAGGTGGCTAGGCCATGTAGAGCGCATGGAAAATACAGCTCCAACCCGAAGAGTCTTCCAATCCACCCCAGAAGGAAGGCGCGGCAGAGGTGGAAGGGGACCTTAACCAACTAGGCGTGCGGCCCTGGAAACAGCTGGCCAAAGACCGTGCCAGCTGGAGTCGTTTGTTGGTTGATGTCCAGGTTCACCACGGACTGTGGCGCCACCTATGTAAGTATGTAAGTAAGTAAGTAACAAGGAATACAACCTCAGGCGTTGCTTCTGGTAATATCGTAAATATCGCAAGCTCGAGCTCAACGCTAGAGTAGAGCCGGTGGCTACTCGGTCGTGTGCTTTGACAACACACAATGCTTCCCATTTGTTTAATAATGTTTTCTTCAGGGAATCTGCAGGTTATGCACAAACTTATTCGATTTCAACATCAAGGACCAATCGCGCCATACACTTACATACTTACATGCATATATGTATGATATGTAAGAATTCTTTTATTTTGTTGCATGAACGTCCAAGCGCCTGAAGCCACATTTCGTTAAAGAAATTCCTAGGTCGCGCGTTTGACATATGTTTATCGTAAGTTGGTACAACGCCTGTCAAAAGCCAAGCGCTCGAACGCGACATTGTGATTCGGCCATTATCCATCATACTGCTATGTGCAGTTTGCTTCGCAGACGTAGCCCGAAACAATGTAAAAAAGAAATACATCTATTAAAATACAGCTAAAGATTAGGTGTAATGGAATCACTCTATGTAGGCATACATACATATGTAGATTTCAGGCATTCTTTATGTTCCTAGAAATAACACCTTAACTGCCATCAAATGTATGTACTTCGACGCATGGCTGTAATCAACCGCGACAAAAACGATGTCTATAATTACAGAAATGCCTAACGACAGAAAAAATGACAAGTCGTCGCAAATGATACAATACAAGCGACAAATCGAGCGCCAAACCTTTGTCAATCAACGACAACAGACTAGGTGAGTGCAAGCACTGTATGAATCTGTCATCGAAATGACATGCCATTTGACTTACGACTATCAGTTTGGCTTTTCATCATTTCTCATTAACCAAAATGTCTCTTATTACATTCAACCTCTTAATTACCAAGTCCACAAAGCAAACTCATACAATATTTGCGCAAAGTACGCGAATAAATGTAATTTTATTGCGTATTGTGCTTTCTGTCACGTCTGGATGACAGTCGAAAAGTCTGCCCGTTTGAATGCTGGTAATCACTCACAAATCTGTGTATGGAGCTGTCACCGAGCGGACTACGTGCATATTTTCTTGCAGATATTGAGTCATATTTGTTAGTAGGTTACCTATCTGTCAGTCAGCATACCGTTGAGTGCAAATTATAGGCACTTGGCCAGAGATGCTGTCATAAAGTCGTTTGTCTGTCAACATTACGCCAGTGTAACCGTAGTGCTTGTGGGAGAATTTGCTTTCTCAGTTCTCCTCGTCTTTCCTTGTATTGTTTATGCAACAAATTGGGGCCAACAAGACATTTCTTTTCGGATAAGGTATAATTCGCAATACCGTTATATATGACGCTAATTCGTAAGATCATAAGTCAGAAATGTCATAGCTGCTAACATCAAATGTCAACTGCCTGTACACAGCACTGTTGGTCCGATTACCACTCAGTCCACTAAGGAAATTGTGTAATACTTTCTCTCCCCGATATGGACGGATAGATACTGTGTGTACGAATAGATGTATAGATCGTACCTCGTTAGTTGATTAAGTGCGAATGCTCGTATCTGTGATGCATTACGTTGTTTTGTGCGGCCCGACAAACAAGTTGGCACGTAATTTTCGTATTACTACATCGACTTGGTCCAGTTGTACTTTTCCGTAGGTAGCCGGGCTTGGTGTCAATTTGATCATGTGGCGTTGGTGTTTTCCTCAATTCGATCATTTCACCATTTCGAAGAGTCTATTTCAATACCACTACAAAAATTACATAAGGATAGCCTCTAGACAGCATGCGTGCATCTATGGGGAAGTTGATGTGACTTGTTTGTGTACATGAGATGGAGTTTCCAGTTTTTTTACCGATGCATTTGCTTAGAAACAGGCTTAAATGGGCTAGTTAATGGCTCTTTTTGAAACCGGATCTACTGCAAATTGCAAGCTGAAGATGAAGTTTGAGGTTTTGACCATGCCTTCTAACCGTTGCCTTAATTCGATATTCACGTGTTCAGTTTCTATTGAATCCTGTCGCGCACTGTCAATGACAATTTACTACATTCTATCAAGGTGTCATTGTCCATTTGACAAATAAAAATCGCCATCTCCACTGTGTAACTATTTGTATGCATTCAAATTGAAAATTGTGCAATTACTCGGGGTTTTTGTTTTATGCTTTTTGTTCGTCTTCAGTGTGTCAGGGTTAGACCCGATCAGAAACAGCAAATTAAATTTGTTTATTTTACATCTTCGAGTTCAAGTGGTAATGCTCTTTTCGCTGAAAGGCTTTTGTAAGATTGGATTCATGTCAATTAATATGAGGCATGATTTGCGGACAGATGAAGAAAGTAATAGAGTGAAACAAAAATACTTTGGCTCTTCTGTAAGATGGGTACGTAATTATGAATATGGGTCTAAGTAGTTATACCTCATGACTTCCATTCGAACATGAAATATATTGATGTTTGATCTCTTTTTTCCTGACATAACAATTTTACACTTCATTGGTATCGATTTTGGGAAAAAAGTGTCTATGGAAAGGTATATGACTACATTGGCCTAATAAGATACGCAGTATTATAGCACTGTCCTAGAGAGAATATAGAAATAAAATAACTTTGCAGAAGTGCAGAATAATCATAGCAGCCTTACCCTCTTCTGCTTTCTGTTGAAGCACTCAAGCGACAATACTGGTCCATTGTAGCACCCGGCAGACACCTTACTTTATTGTCTAGCCGTTTTCCGAAAAAAAAATGAGGAGAAGATTCAATGATGTAGAGCTAAGAGATTCGGCACACAGCACGTTGGCTCCAAGAGTGAACCACCGTGCGCGAGCTAAGGCGAGAAAGTCGCAGAGAAAGTGTTCTGCTGTGTCATCCTCCTCACAGCATGCAGCACAGGTAGGCGTCTCACGTATGCAAAGCACCCAGAGATGCTCAGCAAAAGTCATAAGATGCCCGCAAGTATTCTGCATTCAATTCTTCTTTTGGATAAGAAGAATGCTTATCAGCAGCTTAGGAAGACTGTCGGAGAACCAACATGCCATCGGTGGATACAGCACTCCAGTCACTGGTTAGCATCATAGAAAAGTCACTGGAATACGATATTGCTGTAGCCGTCTCAGGAAAGTTACCCGACACTTTAAGTGACCTAATGCAGGGAGCCTTACAAACAGTAGTAAACTGGACAAAGAACTGCGGATTTGGGATAAACCCCAAGAAGAATGATCTAGTACTGTTTACTAATAAATATAAAATTCCGCCCTTCAACCCACCGAAGCCAAATACTTCGGCCTAATCCTCGACAGGAAACTAAATTGGAAACCCAACATTCTTGATCGTGTCAAGAAAGCAATCACTGCCCTCTACAGTTGCAAGAAAGTAGTGGGCAAAAAGTGGGATATCCAATCCAACATTATGCACCGGCTCTATACAGCAGAGATAAAACCTATCCTCCTTTACGGCATCTAAGTTTGGTGGACTGGACAAGGCAGTATATCGAAACTTTCTGATGCAAATATCGGCCAGCATTTGAATCAGTTAGTGGTGCGATTAGATCTACCCTCGATCGGGCCTCACAGAGGCCCTAAACATTAAACTAAATCTCCCATCATTGGACGACGTTAGCAAACACGTTGCTGTCTGCGCGGCCCTATGGATCAGGAGCATAGGAAAATGGCCTACACTACACAAAGGTCATACCAACATTTTCAACCACTTTGAAGTACCCATGGACACGGACTACACCATCCCGCCAAACTTGTTCACCAAAAAACTCCGAGGTTATCTTTTCATCCCGGAAGGAATGGATGAAAGGAAAAATCATACCGAAGAAATCGATATCCCTCGATACCGATGTCTCCAAGATGGAGACGGGTATAGGTAGTGGAGTCTACTCCAAGGAACTTAGCCCCCAAGCCACTGTAGTGTGCACCAAGCAGAAATAACAGCGAAAGCGGAGGCCGTTGTATGGCTTAGTATCAATGTAATATCCATAAGGGATATTATCATTTGCACGGACAGCCAATCTGCGATCCCTGGCAGCGGTAACCCACAAATCAAAGACATCTCTCAACTGATGCTTATCTCTAGACCTCTAGACCAGATGGCTGAACAGTTCAATATAAAATTACTGATGGTACGATGAACTCGCAAGTCAAGCACACTCAGTCTTCCAACACTCAGGAATTTTAAAACCCCAGTAAGCTCGGTAAAGCACATGATAAAACTTCGGACCTTAGAGGCTATCAACCTTCAATGGAATGGAAGCAACATCGGCTTTATCACTAAAAAAATCTGGCCTAATCTAAACTTACGACGGACCAGAAACCTTGTGGCAACAAAAAGGGGAACCTTAAGCACTTCAATGGGTGTCATTACAGGTCACTGCACCATTGGAAAACATGCCGTCGAACTAGGGCTACCTGCCAATGACTTTAGCCGCAGCTGCAGAGATGAGGGGGAAGGGGAATCAATTCACCACCTCCCCTGCTCATTTCCCTCTTGTGCGAATCCAAAGCTCAAATCCATCGCTTCATCAGAAGCATTGATTGGTTTTCGGGTGGCAGATCTAGATAATATGATCCATGTGGTATCAGTACCGATTTCGGCCTACGTGTTGCGTATGCCAACCGCTACAACCTAACCTAACCTAAGAAGAATGCAGACATCGTACGCGCTTAGTTATCCTGTATCCTTCATATTCCTCCCATCTACCATTGTATTGATCTAAAGTGGTTTCCGGTCCTGAGACAATCTTCTCTGAACTCAGTCTAGCGAGATCATCAGAGATTTCATTTCCTGGGATCCCAGAGTGACCTGGGACCCATGCAAATCTCAGTGAATTCAGTATATCGACTTTGTTCAAAAAAGTCTTGAATTCATTCAATAACTTATAGTTGGTTAGAGGTTGGACACAGTTTTGAGTGCAGTTTTTCCCTTCCAGCTGTGTTTCGCAACAAAGTGCATGGCCATCAGTATTGCGTATATCTCTGAATGAAAGACAGACGCATATTTTGCTAACGAAAGTGCAGTCAGACGTTTTCGCACTCGTTTTCCAGGCTCAGTATCTGGCCAGAGCTAGTTTTGACACAATGGAAATTTGACTGTAAAATTATAGCACAATAAGATGACAGGTGTCATTGCGCCGGAAGTCATATCCCTGAGATAGGGGTCATAGGATATTTCTCGCGCAAACACACTGGCATTCCAGTGGGAGTTGTACCGAAACCCATTCCTTTTGAGGCGAGACAAATCGTTCTTCTAAGTCTGGTGACTGAGGCTACAATGTGTTTGCGTGTTAGCCACCGGACAATCGATGCATATGAGATTATCGGTTTTATCATTGCCATATACGAGTACATAGATCCAGAGGACCTTTATCAACGATAAGCCCATGTTTTGCCAAAAGCACATTTGCATTATCTTAAGCTCAACATGCCACAGATAGTCACTCAACATGAGCCGACAGAGAGAACGGCAACATCATCCGCATAAGCATGAGCATAGATTTCAGAGGCATTGAGAGCATCGAGCAGAGAGTCAACCACCATGTTCCATAGCAGCGGATACAAAACCCTAAATTTGACACATTGTTCGAGACCTGCATCAGCGATCAGTGTCCTGTGCACAAGCATTGCTTTGATCCATAAAACCAGTGTTTCATCTGCGCCATTTCGTCTACTTATAAAAACGGTGAGAAGAGGACTATTCGGAATCTTATCCAAAAATAATCTCCGACTTATTTACTTATTTATTTACTTTCTTCTTCTTTGGTGGCGTTACAGCCCATGAAGGACCAGAGCCGAGCTTCTCTCAATCACCCATGTTGTGTGTGATTTATTTTTCACACAGGTGAAAGGGACCTACAGTTTAATGCCGATTCCGAACGGCGTGAGTCGAGAAGCTTTTTCATGGCAAGTTTACTACGGGGGGTTTTGCCAGTACCCCGCCGAGGAGGAACGTCGCGAAATAAACATTGGATGGCGTTGGTGTTATCGGGATCCGAACTCGCTCATCGTGCGCCAGAGTCCAACACACTAACCACTGCGCCACGGTGCCCTTTATTTACTTTAGGAGTGACAATTATCAAGCTTTGGCACTTATACTTTTTATATTCCCAACATTGCACCTGCTCCAAATCCTACAGTAAGCCCGCAACCCCCCTGTTGCGATTTGTCCCGTCTGTGGCATTTTCAGTGACCCGCATGTTCCACTAAAAGAGTCGCGGGGGTAATGCGCGCGCGCGGGATCTCAAGGCCACTCGATCCTCCGTCATTGACTCTAACTCATCAAGAGCTATGCTCAAGCGCGACCAGGCGAGTTTTTCGACTTGGTCCAACCACCTCGTCCTGGGTTTACCAGGTGGTCGCCTGCCTGATGGTATTGCATTCAAGGCACGCTTCGGAAGTTGCTATGATGGCGACATTCGTCTCACGTGACCAATCCATCAAAGCCTAGCCCTCTCCTTTTGGAGAAGCAGCTGCTCAACATTGGGCTCCACGCGCACTGCAGTATTTCTCACCCTATCCCGGCGAGTAACTCCCACATAAGCACGAAGAAATCTCATTTCGGCAGCTTATATTCACGATCTTATTCTTTCGGTCAATACCCAAATTTCATGACCATAGGTGAGAGTTGGAACAAGTACTGAGTTAAAAACTTGGCTTTGACACCAAGCTCGGTCTTCCTGATTACAGATCTTCCAGCTGTGTTCTGGCAAACCATTCGCCGGCTCAGAGGAAGGAAATTCAACATAATCGAAGGAGTTAAATCAAAAGATGTGGGTTGATTTCCAATGAGATGGACATCTTGCGCAGATGGAGCGAGCACTTTTCGGAGATGCTCAATCCCGAACAGGGCACTGACGGGGACAGACCTATAGTTTTAAATGTGGCGGAGAATAGTCCAATGATGGAGGAAGTCATTTTAGCGATTGAATCGCTAAAAGTTGACAAATCCGCCGGTGTGGATGAAGTTCGGCCAAAAATGCTTAAGGCAATGGGTAAAGAGGGAAAATGATGGCTCTTTCGCGTCATTAAGGTGGCCTGGGAATGCGGTGAGCCAACTAGCGATTGGCAAACTGGGGTAATTATTCCCCTTTTCAGAAAGAGGGATAAAAAAGAGTGATCCAACTATAGGGGCATATCTCTTTTAAGTGTCCCCGGTAAAGTCTACGCTAAGGTGTTGCAGGCGCGTTCTAGAGCTATGGTCTAATTCAGGATAGGGGATGAACAGTGCGGGTTTCCTCACGGCAGAAGTACAACCGACCAGCTTCTCACTCTAAGAACGGTACTCGAGAAGGCTTGGGAGTACGCCAAACTAATCTACAGCTGCTTTGTAGATTTGGAAAAGGCGTATGACCGAGTTCCTCGAGGTAAACTCTGGAGTGTTCTGCAGGAATATGGGATTGATGGTCCTCTGTTGAGGGCCATTCAGTCTCTATACACAAACTGTAGAAGCTGCGTTTGGGTTAACGGTAGTAAATCAACACCTTTCACCGTGGGCGTTCGACTTCGCCAATGGTGCGTCTTGTCACCTCTCCTTTTCATTATACATATATATGGACTGGATGTTGCAGTGCAGTCGAGGCGAGGAGTGTTTTACATCGATAAGAGATCTTCTTTTTGCAGATGACTTAGTTGTCCTCACATCCTCCCAGATGGAACTTCAGCGCGCGCTAGATAGGTTTGTGGCCGTATGTGCTGATGCTGGAATGAGGGTTAACGTGAACAAATCCAAGGTTATGGTTATTTCCAGAACACCTGTCTAATGCACTCTACATGTTAGTGGAGTCCCATTGAAGCAGGTGGAGAAGTTTAAGTATCTCGGGGTCTTCTTCACGAGTAATGGGAGGAGTAATACTGAGCTTTCCTGCAGGATTGGCCAAGCTGGTTCAAGTCGTAGTAAACGGAGTAAATTACATTCAGTATATGCCCCACAAAACGCTTTTAAGACTCATGCATCAGTTCTTTCTAAATTACAGACTATGTAGGCAGCGTTAACTGAAATCCATTATACTCGGGGTGGAAAATATTGTCACAAAGTATTGTGCCTTTATATATACTGTATGCATATACTCGTAAGGCATTTTCATAGGGAAAGGAGTGGTGCGTGGAAGTAACATCGATAAGTTCGTCTACTCGGCAAGTGCAACTGCAGGTCATTAAAACCACATTAAAAAAAAAACTCTTTGTCCGCGTCTGGAGAACCGAGTAGAGTGTTGTTCATATTACTTTCCATATGTTTTCCTGCTTAAAGCGATGACCTACTAAAGACGAAAAGTTAAGTTGACCTCGTTTCAGCTTAAGCAAAATAAAAACAAAAACCGACGACGAAGCGACTTTCAGGAAAGTGCCAAAACTCATATTACAAAGGTAGGGGGTACCATGGAAAAATATTCAAAATCAGCAAAGGCTTACGTAATAAGCCAGATGATACATATGAAGGAGGTTAACAATAATTTTTTAATTTTTTTTTTGTTTTGTATTTTCTCTTACGCAGTGGATGACGCATCTGGCCATTATACGTCAGGATTCTTTTACGGCAATAACTACTGGATGGGATCGCTGTCACTGTGCGAATCAATCTATCAAGAAGAAAATGAGAACTTCAAGCGGAACGAAGGAAGTGTGCGAAATTCCGGATTGCCTTTTGCCAAGGCCCATCAGCAGGTGTATAAATCGGTGCAACATGAGAATCCACCATTTAAGCCGGGCTTCTATGTGATGAAGATGTTTTTGAATCAAACCCTAACGACCACTGTTGTAAGTTGATTTTAAACATATGCATATATACATAGGTAGTATAAAGAAGAAATTGTACGACTTGATTAAGCAAGGGAGTCGCGTCATTTGATTTATATTTAGAAAACTAGAGATTGGAATTCTTCTTTTAAGATTTCAATTCATTTTTAGTCACTTACATATCTTAAATCTTCCCTGAAATCGTTATACCGGGCGATTTCAATATACACGATTCTTCGTGGCTTCAGCACTTTGGACAGACAACACCCGAAAGAAGGTATGTCACATTATTCTCTAAGTTAAACCAGCTAACTCAACTCGTGGATAAGCCGTCGCGTATACCCGATATTGCTAGTCACACTGCCAATACACTGGACTTGTTTCTTACTTCCCAACCTTATAAATATATAGGTATCGCCACTTGGCTCGTCCAACCACTGCGTAATATCAGCCAAATTCTCGTATGCCCACCATACATTTAGGGATCAAGCTCCGAAAAAAACAAGACGGCTTTACGAGGAAGCCGGCTGGTGCGGCCTCAACAACTTCTTTTGGAGCTTTAACTGGTTGTTGTGTTTCCTCGACAACGACGTGAGCACCGCTGCTATGATTATTCGAATTCTTCTTCTCTTTTTCTTTTATGGCGTTACAGCCCACGAAGGACCAGAGCCAAGCTTCTCTCAATCACCCATGTTGTGTGTAATTTATTTTTCACACAGGTGAGTCGAGAAGGTTTTTCAAGGCAAGTATACTACGGATGGTTTTGCCAATACTCTGCCGAGGAGGGACGTCGCGAAATAAATGTTCGATGGCGTTAGTCTTATCGGGATCCGAACTCACTCACCGTGCGTCAGAGTCCAACACACGAACCACTGCGCCACGGCGCCCTTATCCGAATTGGCGTGGCTAATTTTACTCCCAATAGGATAAAAAGCACCAGGAAAGCACCGAAATTCATCATCTGCGTATGCAATACCAAAGTGCTTGAACGAATTACTACGGACTATAACCAACGCGGAATTTGGTCGGCTCTCGTCCTATCTAGGTCTAGGACAACCACCCCTGAGAGTAGTGAACGAACATCAACGACCCCAACCACTGCACTCCGTTCAGGTTGTGTGTGTCAACACATCATAAGAGAATATAATAACTCTTGAACCTGCGCGAGTCTCTAAAAAAAGAAAAAAAAAAAAAATAAATAAAGCACCAGGATAAATGATAACTATTGGGTCGACCTACTAAGCTATAAAGAGGCCTTTAGGCTAAAGGGAGTAAGTTCCCGGGCCCATAAGACAAAAAATTCTGAGGAAAACCAGAAAGAGTATATGCGAGTCAAAAATGACTGCAATACCCACACCTGGCGAGACTAATTCCAATCCGACGAAAAACTGAGGCATAAGACGATCCAATGTCTCCAAGGTAGCAAACGTTTCTGGTTATTTTTCAAGGATATTGAAAACTCGTCCTTGTCGTATATGTCAACACATTCCAACTGTCACACTCTTGGACGAGGCTAACCCCCTCGCTGCCCATTTGCAGCTAGCTCGCAGCTTCCAGCTTGCACTTTGTCTTCGCATATACCAGAGCGCGTGAATTCCACCATGGTACAAGTCTTCTCTCGCACTCGTACAGTTGCAAGAGTTTGCAAAGATCTCGATTTACACAAATCCGCTGATCCAGGTGGAATTCCCCAATAGTTCTGAAGAGATGTTCTTCTACGCTGGTAAAACCACTGCGTAAGCTTTTTCACCTTTCCAAATCTTCCGGGCTCTTTTCGAATAGGTGGAAAGCAGCATTTGACCAGCCCATCCCCAAAAAGAGCAAATCTTCTCCCTCCAACTATCGACCCATTGTACTATGTAACGTACCGTAAGTTATAAAAATATCCTGAGTCGCGAGAACTCGTCTATGACTCGTCTATTTCAACAAAAAGTGGAATCGCTCGTTTCACCAAGCAGGAGAAAACAAAATAGCTGGCCTGTGTATTTGAAACCAGTCTCTTCATCAATGGATTAGAGACTTCCTTTCGAATCGTTCAATTCAAATGGTTTCGGATGGTTTCAAGTCTCACATCCACTTTTTCAATGCTGGTGTACCACAGGGCTCCCTTTTGTCTCCGGCACTCTTTCTCATTTTTATAAATGACACCTTGTCTGTCTTTTCTCACCCTTGGATCTGGCTATAATCCATAAGACGTTAGTTCGCCCGAAATTAGAGTTTTAAGCTCATGTCTGGTCCCGTGCATATAAGACCTCATACAAAATCGCGCGATAAAACTGATAAGAGACCCCGCCATCACTAAATCATTAGATTCGCTGGAACATCGTAATAATGTACCTTGCCTCTCCATATTTTGTCGATACTCGTACTTTCACAGAAAATGCTCTGAAGAAATAGCCAGTTGCTATCCCCTCTTCAAGAATTTTCTCTAGGAATGTTCACCAATATACCCTGAAGCCCATTTTTGGACGTACCGTCAAAAATAAGGAATCTTTCCTTACCGAACCACACAATGTCCCCGAATTGTTACTAAGTTCCCGAAACTGAATGGCCACACCTCGTATTGTATGTGTTGTCGAGTCATAGACCCCCGTCACTTTATAGATAGTAAAATCTCTCAAATCACCTGATACCTCTCTATAATCCACCTTCCATCATCACAGGCACTTAAGAAACATTATCAGCGTAGCGTCGTTAAACAAGTCCTATAACTGATTTGCAAAGACTTGATTTTACCTTTGAAACCTATCGACAGGCACTAATTTGACAGAGCTTGAAATATTTGAGTATAACTACCTTCTTCTTCTTCGTGGCGTTACAAACGAGCGTCTCCAGCCAACACGATCTCTTACCAGCTGTCTCCAGTTACGCAAGTTGGTTAAGGTCCTTCTTCACTTGTATGTGCCATTTGAGTCGAGGGCGTTCTCTGTTGCGTTGTCCCAATGACTCGGATTCGGAAGCTATGTTGTCCATACTCTTTACATGGCCTAGCCATCTTAAGCATTGTATCCGTATACGCTTAACCAGGTATATGCCGCCATACAGCCCGTACAGTTCCTCGTAGATGATGGTGCATGCGCCTAGACAGATCATCCCCAGTTGTTTTAAACAGTTTGGTGGGCGATCCATCCGCTCCAGCGACTTTGTTTAACTTCAGCCTTGATATTGCTATCTTGACCTCGTCAAAGTCGGGGGGACGGAATACTCGTCTATCGTCGTCCAAGTTAAGTGGAACATTCTGCCTGCCAGCAGTTTTGAGTTTTCCTCGCCGTTTAACAATCTGCAGAAATAATTCTCAGTTACGACGGCGACTCTACTACAGGTTGTCCATTCTCGTCCCGGCAAGCTTCGGTCCGGAGTTCGTGTCCACTGGTAAACAGTTTTACATTTTGGTAAAACTTCCGGACTTTTTATTCCTGCTGTAACACATCTCCATCTCCTCTTTGAGAAGCCGGTTCTTATTTTTCCTTTTCTGTTCGTAGAGCTCACGAACAGCTCTCGTCTTTCGATGCAGCATTGCCTTATAGGCGTTTTGCTGCATGGGCCTGCCTGCACTCGTCGTCAAACAACGGGTTCTCCCTGGGCGGTGGTGTCCTAAAACCCAGCACATCAGTGGCAGCTTCTTTAATAGCTTGTTGACAACGCTTCCATTCTTCTTTTACCGTCCGTGTTCTTATCTTGCCTGCAACGAGGAAATGGCTCCTCGGAAGGATTGGACACTGAGAATACTAGAGGAGTGTCTAACGCCGATCACAATGTGATCGATCCGGGACCGCGAGGTCCCTTATGGATATTGAGGTGGGGGAAACGCGTACTCCCTACAGAAAGGTACTGCCCCGAGGCGAAGTCCACGAGCCTAAGTCCGTTTCCGGATGTGTTATCCCGCAGGCTGTATTTTCCGATGACTCAAGCAAAGACTTCTTCTTTTTCCAGCTGTGCAATAAAAAACTCCTAGAACGATTTTCTTTCATAGCCGGGGCATCCATCATATATTCATTCTAGGAGATCATAAAAGTCATTTTCGCTGTCGTCATTTGCCTTGATGCGGATTGTTATGAGGCGCTCGCTTATATGTTTAAAGTTTTTTGCCTAAGTCAGCCTGGAACAACCAATCGACATTTAAATAAGCGCTGCCTTCCCCTCTGTAGTAACCGCCGTAGTAAAGGCTACAGTTTTTCATCTTCTTTTTGCCCGGCCCATTGGGTATTAGTTCCAGTCTTATACATACCATATTGCATGAATATTTGACAGTCAAAAAGATTCGACACGTTGGACACGCTCAAAAACAGGTTCGTATCGACTGGTGCAAAAAATGTTGAAAACATTCAATCGCGCTGCTTATGACAGGCGACGAATCAAGGATCTATGCACACGTATCCGAGACCAAACAGCAATTGACTGTATGTGTTCTTCACGACGAGGCTGAAGAAGCTGTAAGGCCATTTTTCAAATTTTACAAATTTTTACTTGTCTATTTAAAAACTCAGTCCATTATAAAATTTAAAAAGCAACCCTCGTACGTGCTCGTGCAGAACAATTCTAGTGAGGTTGTTATAGCTGCCTGTGGTAAACAATAAGCTGTGGTATAGAAAACTAGCCGAGTCGATTATTATCTGTAGCCTCAGGAATCATCGTCCGGATCTTTCTAGATCTCATCTGTGCTGGAAGGTGCGTTGCCTTTAACTTAGGTACAAATAAACTATATTGAAGGCCCTACATTTTATTGCGGCAAAAAGATAGTCAGCCTCAAATCGTACATGTCGAATCGTACATGTCATTGGACCAATTCTTTTTCACAACGTGGTCTAAACCTTCTTTTTGATTTACTAACTCTAGATACTTTTAATAAAGTCCTGACTAGGGCCCCAACATTTATGGGTACAAAATGTATTCAAAAGTGATGGTGCCTTTTCGAAAAAGGTTGGACCTTAACTCTATTATATTTAAACTATCAACAAGCCGAAATTACGGTAATCAGACACTGTTAAAGCTCAAATTCCAGAAGCGATATCGAATTCCTAAAGCATAAGGGTTAAAATCATCTTATTATCATCTATATAATAAAAGCTGGAGCTGACAAGAACTAGCTCATATACGCCTTCTTACTGCACCCACCAAGAACAACTGCTCAAACTTGCTGAACATTACCAGGTCCAATACCGACAGGCTCAAGTTTCCCCAAAGGCGCCAATAGTTTGGGAACCACCTTGCCTTAGAAGCAGATACAACAAACAGCTCAAAACACAAGATCGAGGCACGCACTTACGTCGGAAAACGGCAGCTGAATCGCCGATCGATAAGGAAACAACAATAAAGCCGAGCAGCGTAGTGTAACAGTGGATTATTTACAGCATCAACAAGGAGCTCAGGAGCGGCAGGAACTCCAAACAACAACCAGTGAAGAGTCTGGACGGTAACCTACTGGTTTCGGATGAGGACCAACTCAATAGACGGAGAGAACAATTTTCTGCAGTGATAAACCACAACTACTCTTGACGTTGATCAGGCAAGCACATAAACACCTTACCGATCATAATTTTGCAATGCGTTGAGTTCATGTGGCTGGAATACCAGCTCTATACATATGCCCCATCCTCAAAAAAGGCGATCCTACCTCTTGCAAGAACTATAGAGGTATATCCCTGCTCAATGTCGCATACAAGATCCTGTCCAGCGTATTGTGTGAACGTCTAAAACCATTTTGCACCGCACTAATCGGCAGCTACCAGTGCGGCTTCCGGTCCGGCAAATCAACTATAGACCAAATTTTCACACTTCGACAAATCCTGGAAAAGACCATCGAGTTTCTAATCGATACACACCATCTTTTCATTGATTTCAAAGCCGCATACGACAGCATTCATCGTGAAGAACTGTTTGGTGCGATGGCCGAATTCGGGATCCCGGTAAAACTGATCCAGTTGTGTCGCGCTACGCTAAAAAACACGCGATGCACTGTGCAATTCGGTTCTAGGACCTCGGAACCATTCGAAACATGCACCGGATTTCGGCAAGGAGATGCGCTGCCATGTGACTTCTTCAACCTGGTGCTGGAGCAGATAGTGCGACGGGCAGGCGTCAACAGGGAAGGCACTATCTTTTACAAGTCCATCCAGCTGCTAGGATACGCGGATGATATCAACATCATCGCGTGTTCTCGCCGTGGCATTGTGGAAGCATTCACGGCGATTGAAGAACAGGCGAAACGAGTTGGTCTTAAGATCAATGAGGACAAAACGAAATACATGCTGTCAAGCAAAAACCGATCCGTTGCTCACCACCTGGAACAAAATATAAAAATTGACAGCTACAATTTCGAGGTAGTTAAGGAGTTTGTCTACCTCGGGGCAATCGTAAATTCCACAAATGACACCACAGTGGAGATCCGGCATAGAATCGCCCTTGGCAACCGCTGCTACTTCAGCTTGTCCATACAACTGGGGTCAAAACTCCTCACTCGAAAGACTAAAGTCATGCTTTGCAAAACGCTCATTCTGCCAGTCTTGCTGTACGGAGCCGAAAGCTGGACGATAAGCAGGACAGCGGAGCTGATTTTGGGTTCTTTCGAAAGAAAAATTCTGCGCCGGATATTTGGTCCTGTCTGTGAGGAAGGTGAATGGAGAAGAAGACACAACCGCGAACTCTACGAGCTGTACCAAGATGTGGATGTAGTCCGGAAGGCAAGGATCCGTCGACTACTCTGGCTCGGCCACATCGAGCGCATGGACATCAACGCTCCAGCTAAGAGGGTCTTCGACTCCGAGCCTCCTGGTTCGAGAAGAAGAGGAAGACCGAACCTCCGGTATAAAGACCAAGTAATCGCGGATGTAAGACATCTTGGTCTTGACAACTGGAAGCAGCGTGCCCGGGACCGTCAAGGATGGAGGCAGCTATAGCTCAGGCTCAGATCCTCCATGGATCGCTGGCCTGATAAGTAAGTAAGTAAGTGAGTACATGTGTCCGCCACATCTGATATTTTCAGACTTCGAGAAGACTTCGACAGCTTGAGCCAAGATGCTATATGGTTGGCTCATTATTGCTATTATCAGAGCTACATATAATTGGGACAGAGGTTACGTCTGCATAATGGTAAGCTGTCAGAGGAGTTTGATGTCCAAAGTGGAGTACGCCAAGGATGCATACTGTTACTACCATTGTTCTCGGTGGTTCTCAGTGAAGTACTCCGTGTAGCATTGACGGAAGTCAAATATGGAATTCATTGGGCTATGACGCCATACCTTAAATACATAGACTACGCTGAGGATGCCTGCCTACTTTCACAAAGGATAATCGACCTCCACCTGATGGCCCGCAACCTAGAAGCTGGGGCAAATAAAGTGGGGCTCAAAATAAACACAGCTAAAACAAAAGTCTCTGAGTACCACTAACACCCGCGCTCAAGTCAGCATTGCAGGACAGGAAGTCGAGAAAGTTAACAACTGCCTATATCTAGGAAGTATGGTCTCGGCTAATCGTAGTGGCACCGAACTAGATTTACGCAACAGAATCGTTAAGGGCAAAGCTAAATTCGCCATGCTATCCACAATCTGGAAAAGCAATGCTATCAGCTTAACAACCAAGCTGTGGCTTTTCCGCTCCATCATAGAATCGGTATTGCTTTATGGGTGCAGTACCTGGAAGGTGGACACCATTAAAACTACAAGTTTTCGTAATTATATGTTTAAGGACAATCTTGAGGATATTTTGGCCGAACCGCATCTCCAACTAACAACTTTATCAGAGAACGGGCCAGGAACCTATAAACGTAAATATACGAAGGAGAAAGTGGCAGTATATTGGACATATCATACAGCGCGAAGACAACTCTCTTGCCTATGCTACCTCACCTAAGCAATCAGAATAGCGGCTCGCCCGAGACAAACGTGGCGCGGAACAGTCGAGGAGGGTTCGAGATCTTTAGGAACACGTTAGAGGCAGCTCAAGCGCGTTGCAGAAGTCCGAACTAGATGGTGCGCAGGCGTGATAGTTGTAGATCCTGTTTGTATGATGTGTATAATTATATGCTGGTCTTTTCTCCTTGAGTCCGATTGGCTTGTAACCGTGGCTGATATCCACCAGTCAATCGCATGTTGTGCCTTAGAGCCTCAGGAGGTTATGGCGTATCAAGGTAGGCCTCTTCACTTTCGACGGGTAGTCGTCGATGTGATGCATGTGCTTCAGCTGCTAGGTTTGAAATGCTCGAATGGACAAATTAACTCTGTTTAGGCTTCGGTAACTAAGATTTCGATAAACATAGAAATAATAGAGAGAGCAAGTTATGATTTAGGCATGGTGCTATGTTCGTCTTCAGTAAAATGATACACTTTTTCCTGTATTCATTACAGATGCGAACAATCTACATCGGTGCATGCCTTCCGTCCTCCTGTTCAGTGGATGACATCCGCAAATTGGCTGCCGTCTCCCTGGTCCAACTGCCGTTCCGTCAAGTAAATCTACTCGACATCCGAGTTCCGACAGATCGCCACTATAGCCTTTTAAAGGACACAACATTCTGGATTCTAGCGTGAGTTAAAGCATCATTCCGTCTCATTTTCATTCCATCCTAACGACTATCATACGACCCATTCGCAGCATTATAACCGGCATCGTCTTCACTCTCATGTTCCTTGGCACAGTCTACGAAGTCTATTTGCGACGACGTCTGCAAAAGGCATTGCGTGAGCAGGACAAGGAAATGATGAACAACAGTGAGGCATCGTCAGGAATCGGTTGTGCCGCCTCCGATTATAGCGATTCGGGCACGAACGATCTGAAAAAAGATCTTAAAGACTTAAACATCGTCCTTAACCTTCCACACGAGGTGAATACGATGAACGCCAACAACTCAGACGAACATCTCGAGGGACACTTGCACGAATCCGATAAGCTAAGTGTCTACTCCGAACTTTTACTATCTTTTTCGGTGATTACAAACTTTAACGCAATTTGCGATCGTAATGTTGGCTCAGATACGATTCCATCTATTCATGGCTTGCGGGCATTCTCCATGGCATGGGTGATACTCGGACATACGTGTATCGTAGTCTTTAAGTATTCGGACAACATGGAGATGCGAAAAGATGTGGAGAAGAACTTTTTCTTCCAAGCCATCACAAATGGCCCATTTAGTGTCGATACGTTCTTCTTCTTGAGCGGAATCCTGGTCTCGTATATATACTTCCGCACAAATGCAAAGGGCAAGCTGAATAAGCTAACTAAGGGAGCCAATGAGTTTACTGCTGGACTATTTCACTTCTTTGGATTAGTGGCTTACAGGTTTATGAGGTAAGTTAAAAGGTAATCTTTTGTCCTCTATGTTGTGTTAAACTCTTCTTCTTTCACTCCAGATTAACTGCTCCGTATATGTATGTTCTTGGTGTTGTCCAGGTCACAATGAAGTACTTGGAAACAACGTCGATTTTCGATCCGCCAACGATGGATCACGACACTTGCCCACAATACTGGTGGCGAAATCTTTTGTACATCAACACTCTCTTCCCTGTTGAGCAGATGGTGAATACTTTTGAGTCACTCTTTCAGGATTTTAATCTATTTGGTATTTTTAGTGCATGCTGTGGAGCTGGTACCTTGCTAATGACACTCAATTTTATATCATCGGAGCTATAATCCTCATTATCGCCGTACGCCACTTTAAACTTGCAGCCAGTACAATGGCGATATTCCTTGTTACCTCTTGGATCACAACAGCCATCATTGCCTTCGCCAACAATCATAAACCAAATACCGATGATCCCTTGGCTCTATTCGACAAGATCTACGATAAACCATGGACTCGACTAGGACCCTACCTGATCGGCATGTCTGTCGGTTGGATACTCTTCAAGACGAACTGCAAGATCCGTTTGTCAAAATTCACAGTATTCGTCGCTTGGACGCTGACCATGACCAACTTATTTGTTCTAGTCTTTGGACTATACAACACCGAATTGTCGCAGTTTACAGCGGCTGCTTATAGCTCCCTAAGCCACTCGTCTTGGGCACTCTCGCTTGCCTGGATTACAATTGCCTGTTCGACTGGATATGGTGGAATTATAAACACAATTCTATCGGCTCCATGCATATACCCTTTCTCCCGAGTGACATACTGCGCTTATCTGGTGCATCCGATCGTAATAAGGGCCATGGCTCTCAGTTCCGACGCCCCGCTACATCTGGGGACCGAGTCAATGGTAAGTTCGAAGGTTTTCACTATAAATTACCTTGTTAGTCTCGTAAAAGGTATAACACACCATCGAGCACAATTTGAATTAATTGATTTACATAACCTTAAAGCCGTTTTTGACTTTCCCTCTATCTCATTTTCGCCATTTTATATTTGTCTTTCTTTCTTTTAGATCGTGACCTTCTTCGGCCTTGTGGTCAGCTCTTGGCTGCTATCGTTCGTCGTGTCACTCTCGTTCGAGGCGCCTGTTGTGACAATGCTCAAAATACTGACGCCAAACCGAAAGAAACGCTTAGCATAATGACGACCATTCATCTCAGTATACCTATTCATCAGTTCAATTCCTTTTGTACATAATAAAGCACACGTACGTACACACCATCGATTGCCACTCATCATACACTCGTTGCCGGTGTCTTCCAAACAGCTTTACGAACTGACCATCGATCACCATCAAAACTTACGTAAAAGAGAAGAACGAGCTCCATATCAACCTCGTATTCACCATAACCTTAATTTTATTTCTTTTTGTTTTTAATTTTTTTCATTTTACTTTTGTTTTCATTGGACTTTCACTCCCTGACACACTTGCACACACGTGAGTCCAACATTTCCTGATGGTTATCGAATCGAAACCCAAAAACATCATTTTATCGATACGCACGTCTCGATCGATAGACGGCGTTTGCATTCTATAGAGAAAAAAACCAGATACACAACTGCTAGACTATAGTAGGCTTAGATTGTTGCATAATATATGTATAAAAGTCCCAAAAATTGTAAACATGCCAAAAGGGCGTTAAGAATCACTTTTTAGAGGTTAGGTTTAAAAAAAAAAACAAACAAAATGCTTTTGTAAAAGGGTAAAGCTGCACTATTTGGTTTTCTCAGTGCTACGACTGTATCCGTTTTTGTTTTTTTTAAACTATTTCACATATATACTACATATATCTTGTCATTACATAGAAACATGTGTATTATACGAAGCATTGCATATATTGATCGATTCATTATTTTTTTTCATTTCGCTATATCGTTTGTAAGGAAATTATTTAATTGTGTTTTTGTTTTTGTGTATCTTTCATATTGCAAATGTATTTTTATTTCATTTATATCATAGACTATTGTTGTTTAAACTGTTTTGTATAATAATTAGATAAAATGAAGTTATTATGTAAAAGAAATTGGCGATGTTGTTTTATTGTTAAAAATGTTAGCCACCGAGAGGCGCCACTGTGTTTTTAACTGTTTCAACTACCAAACTGTAAACGAGAGCAGCTCTTACTTACTTGCTTAACGGGCGCTACAGTTCGGGGTGAACCTGGGCCTGTACCAACATGCCTCTCCGCCTAGCACGATATTTCGCTAGTCTTTTCCAATGCCGCACGCCCAGTTGGTTGAGGTCTCTTTCCACCTGTGCGGTCCACCTTAGGTACGGCCGTCCTCTATTTCTTCCTCTCTCGGGGTTGGATTCAAAGACTCTACGGGCTGGAGCTGTGGTATCCTACAGTTCGGGGTGAACCTGGGCCTGTACCAACATGCCTCTCCGCCTAGCACGATATTTCGCTAGTCTTTTCCAATGCCGCACGCCCAGTTGGTTGAGGTCTCTTTCCACCTGTGCGGTCCACCTTAGGTACGGCCGTCCTCTATTTCCTCCTCTCTCGGGGTTGGATTCAAAGACTCTACGGGCTGGAGCTGTGGTATCCATTCGCGCTACATGGCCTAGTCATCTTAGGCGTTGGATCCGTAGACGCCTGACTAAGCTCATGTCGCTGTACAACCCGTACAGTTCCTGATTGATTCTTCTCCTCCAACCCCCCTCTGTGTTTACTTACTTACTTTGATGGCGCTACAGTTCGGGGTGAACCAGAACCACCTTAAATGCGGTCGTCCTCTGCTGCGTCGCCCCTCGGGGTTGGAGACGAAGACTCTTCGGATCGGAGCGTTGATGTCCATTCGCTTAACATAGCCTAGCCATCCTAGAAGTTGGATCCGAAGACGTCTAACTAGGCCGATGTCGCTGTACACCCCGTACAGTTCTTAGTTGAATTTCCTCCTCCTCTCTCCGTTTACACAAACGGGACCAAAGATTGCACGCAGAATTTTTCTCTCGAAACGCCCAAGAGCCTCTTCATCTGCTTTTGATAACGTCCAAGCCTCAGCGCCGTAGAGGTGGACCGGGATGATTAGGGTTTTGTAGAGGGATACCTTAGTTTTTCGAGAGAGGGCTCTACTACTCAATGGCCTCTTGAGCCCGAAGAAGCAGCGGTTGGCAAGAGTTATTCTGCGTTTTATCTCAGCGCTGGTGTCGTTGCTGCTTGTCACTATCGAGCCAAGGTAGACGAAGTCCTTGACTACTTCAAAAATATAGCTGCCGAAGGTGACGTTCTGACCAAGACGTCGGTGTTGCGCGTCTTTCTAGGATGACAGCATATACATTATTGGTCTTGTCCCCATTTACCCTTAGACCCACTTTAGCCGCTCCTGCTTCAATGCTTGCGAACGCCTCATTGACGTCTCGCTTTGTCCGTCCAATAACGTCGATGTCGTTTGCGTAGGCAAGCTATTGTGTGGACTTGAAGTGGATCGTACCTCTTGTATTGGCCGCAGAGCCCCGCACGATCTTTTCAAGAATAATGTTAAAGAAATCACATAACAGTGCGTTACCCTGTCTAAAACCTTTTTTTAACATCAAAGGGGTCGGTTAGTTCTCCTCCGACCTTAATGGAGCAGCGAGAGTTCTCCATAGTCATCCTGCACAGTCTGCCGAGTATGGCAAAAATGTTAAAACATGACATGGCTCTGTATAGCTCGTCTCTATAAACACTGTCATACGCGGCTTTAAAGTCTACAAAAAGATGGTACGTGTCGACCTGGAATTCATGGGCCTTCTGCAAGATCTGCCGTAGTGTAAATATTTTGTCCATCGTAAATTTTCCTGGCCTGGAACCACACTGGTAGGAACCTATCAGATTGTCCACGAATGGTTTCAGGCGTTTACACAGTACGGCTGAGAGTATCTTGTACGCAATGTTCAGGAGGCTTATCCCTCTATAATTGACGCAGTCATAGGGGTCTCCTTTCTTATGGACCGGGCAAACGATACTGAGATTCCATTCATTGGGCGTGCGTTCTTCTGACCATATCTTGCAGATGAGTTGGCGCATGTTCCTGACCAGCTCATCGCCAGCTGCTTTAAACAGTTCCTAAGTTAAGTTCGCTATCTTAACATCGTCTAGGTCGGGTGGACGGGATTCTCCTTCTTCTTCGTCCATTGTGAATGGTTCGCTCTGCGTGACGGCGGCATTTTGACTATCATGCCGTGATATAGTCTGCAGAAGTGGTCCTTCCACAATCTCAGCATCGACTGTGACTCCACTACTAGTTGTCCGTGCTCATTCCTGCAGACTTCTGCTCTGGCTTTATAGCCGTGGTATGTTCTTCTCGTGCTCCTTCTTTTTCCTTCTCAGAAACACATGCTCCTCCCTACCTTTTCTGTTCATAGAGTTCGCGGGCAGCTCTCGTCCGTCGTTGCAATGCTGCTGCTGCTTCCTATTATTGTCGGAAGCAACAGCAGAAAAACACCACAGAAATGTTTCTGCTTTCGGATCAGGGGTAGATCTACCCAACTGACCGAAAATCTAAAAAACTAAATTCCGCGAACCCTTCGCCCTAAGGACGGACACTTGGACTTTGGGAGCAGCCTTGGGCAATTGTACCGTATTTCCCTGACCTGACACCATTTGGGCGTAGGTCATTTGGGGAGTGACGGCTGGTGTTTGGACACCCTTCGGGGAATCCTCTCCGCTTGTCGTTGCCGGGCCAGATTTGTTTGATTGAGCTGTTGGAACCTAAGACATCCTGGATAGTTTGCAGGGTGTCCCGGGTTCCCGTAGAGTACGCAACTGAGCTGCTCTTTATCTACGACCGACCCCGTCCTTGCCCAGGTCGCATTCCACGGTCTTGTGATCCTTTGCGCACTTCACGCATCGAGGATGCATTTCGCAGTTCGACGTGGCGTGCCCGAACCGTTTAACACACTGACCACTGCGCTTGCTCCATATTAAAGTAGAATTCTGGAATAAATTCTACCGTATAACATCCCTGGAAGTGTTAAATAGAAACAATTTGAACTTTTGATTCTCACTGTACTTGATTCAGAGCTGTTCCTCTCTTAAAAAAACTGATTTATGTGACATTAGACAAAACAATTTCGTAAGAGCTCGCTCGAGCCCGTTGCACGTTTTTTTTTTGTATTAAAATGTCAATTAAAGTAGAAGTAAACAAAAAACAATTAAATGAAAGTCTCGACGTGCACTATCTCCCGGCAACAATCGACGGCGATGGCGAAACTAACGTGGACGAGTACTTCAACAATTATACGACAGAAGAGAGTGCTCACCTGGTTAACTCGTTGCGCGGTTTCCCGCTCGATGGTATTGAATTTGAAGTACCACCAGGGCTTACCGGAGTTGTGTTCCAAGAGACACAGGAGGCGTTGAACGAAACGTCGGACAGGCTCTTTAGGGTAACTGGATGCTTTAAGAAGTTCAACTATTGGAATTATGACAGGATCCCATCGGCGGCGGATGCTCTACGTCAAGCGATGCAAGTAATTAGTGTTGCGGATGAATTGTCTAGGCCAGTTACTGCTAAAGAGATTGAGGAAGAGATGTTAAAGCATGATAAAGTGGAATTGGAAGGAAAAATTATGAAGGAGGAAACGTAGATTATTTATGCAAAAAGCTAAATAATAAAGTCATTCAAAATTGTTTTGTTTTATTTTAATTCACTTGTTGGAAACAGCGTATTTGCATAAAAGGTGTTCAGCAACGATACAAATAAAATATAAAAAAAAAAAAAAAACACTTTTCAGTGTATAAAACAAACATACCTGCTGTCAAGGTTCTCAACTGTCATACAAACGTCCATTTGGACAGTTTCATTTGCCTGTTGTCAGAAAACAAAACAAATTTCTTCTGATGAGGTGGACACCGGCCAATTAATTAACTTTTTCTCTATAAAACGAACAAATTCTCATTCATACCACCGTAATATGTATTAGAGTGCCGCACAATCATACGAAAACGCACACCGCAATGTATATCCCATCGTTTACAAGCATTCTCGGATGCTTGTTCATCGTTTACATCGCCCATTCGATGTGGACCATGTCGCAGTTATTCACTAGCCTACAGTGCACCTCAGTGCCTTGTTACCAATCGTTCCTGGCCAAGAAACCAAAAATGCAATTGGCACTCTTTACATCGGTGACTAGGAATCCCATTGCAACGGAAACAACGAAAATTCTCAACGTGAACAATTTCAATTATTACGAATCGTTTCAAAAGTAAACTAAAAGTCCTTTGTGGTGTATGAACTAGTGACTATATGTTTGTTTCTGTTTTAGAGATTTGGAGATTAGTGTTCCCTTGAAGACGCGACGAAATGGCACGCTGCATTTGCAAATTGTGTTTGCCCTCGATGGGCAACCAATAGAGTGGAAAACATTGAAGCGAGACGGACCAACAGTGATACATAGCATGAGTTTGACCGAGTACATGATGCCCAAAGCTGAAACGTTCAATTTACTCGGTGAAAATGTAAGTATTCCCTGTCCCCTATCAGCCACATAACTTCATTTTGCTCCTGCAGGACCACTCAACAAAAGAAAGTACTCGGATATTCTCGAAAACAACGATAGCCACCAAGAAACCAATTACCCACATTACGTCGAAGGCGTATATAACGATTTTAACCGACTTGATTAGCCTTTCGCAGCAGGATGTACCGCCAGAACTCGCTGATCTCATTCGAGTCAATCGTAATGGCGAGATTTTACCAATACTCAAAAGCGATTTCTTTAATACACGCATCAAGAACCTCGTTCAGGTGACGAGGAACACAACTGAATTCACTGTATCGCTCGAGTACAAGCCAATTGGAATTGGAAAGCTCCGATTGATGCTGCTAATCGAACATGCTACAAAGTCCATGCAACAACTTGGCTTCACCAAAAAGGATGTGGACGAAGTGAAGGGAATTTTCTCAGACACGAACGTGTACTTGCTATGTGGTACACTTTTCGTAGGAAGCGTGCATGTAAGGAGGTTCAAATGGCAATCCTAATCCAGTCAGTAATCGTAGTTTGCTTTCAGCTCCTCTTCGACTTTCTTTCGTTCAAGAACGATGTGATTTTTTGGCGTCGGAAAAAGTCATACGAAGGGCTTTCCACTCGAACCACCCTGTGGCGGGCATTCTCTCAAATCGTCATCTTCTTCTATCTGCTGGACGAGAACACCTCCCTACTGGTACTGATTCCTGCAGCTATTGGCGCTCTCATCGAAGCCTGGAAGTGTAAAAAAATCCTCAAACTAGAAATCGGCCTCAAGGGAATCCGCAAAGCGCATGCGAAGGTCGAGGCAAAGGCAGAGAAGAAGACTGAAGAATTCGATCGTGAAGCCATGCGATATCTGAGCTATTTGTTGTATCCACTCTGTTTAGCCGGCGCAATATACTCGCTCATCTACGAACCGCACAAGAGCTGGTATTCCTGGACCCTTAACTCACTAGTCAATGGGGTTTATGCATTCGATTTTCTCTTCATGCTGCCGCAGCTCTTTGTCAACTATAAACTAAAATCAGTTGCCGCATTGCCCTGGCGCTCGTTCATGTACAAGGCCTTCAATACGTTCATCGATGACTTATTTGCATTTATCATCACCATGCCCACGGCTCATCGTGTCGCCTGTTTCCGCGATGATGTAGTATTCCTCATCTACCTTTACCAACGTTGGTTGTACCCAGTCGATAAAAATCGCCTAGACAATGGGGTTGCCATTGAGGATTACGTAGAAAATGAAGAGACTGATGTCACTGACGAATACAAGAAAAATCAATAGACTAAGCGGTCGAGGCACGGTGCTGGTAGTTGTTAATTAAAGCAATTTTGTCGTATCACATTCCAGTTCTTCAATTTTCGTCCTTTATTCTTTCTCCATTGTGTTTACTAACTATGTTTGCATATGGCTATCACAAACGACTGGAATCGAACAATAAAACGAGATTTTAGAGAAACAATTCGCATTCCTTTGTCCTTGGTTTTAAAAATTTGAGAATTTATTGGAATATCATGTGTGCTATGGTCTCATTAATACAAAGCGCGATCCTCAGGACATTGAACCGAATAGGAATTCTCTGAAGCACTTAACTACATACAGAAGCTACGAACTATGGTTAAAACTCCACTCCAGATACTGTTTTGTTGTTTCCCATCTTCTGGTGCTTATGAATTTCGAATGCCTAATGCCTGTTCGAGTTCGGCGCGTTTCTGGTTGACTTTGGTGAAGAAATAACGCGAAACGGCCTCGTGGGTCCATGGTTGATAATAGAATTCAGCACGACGCTCCTCCTCCGGATTGCCAACGACATCGGTCATGGTCTAGAGACGAGATGTATGGGATCAAGGTAACCAAAAAAAAACAATTTTTCAAAACTCACCTTAAGATCCCTGGTCTGACTAACGATCCAACGGTGAATAAATGTCTGTGGATCCTTGGCGAAGCTGAGGAAGAATTCCCTGTTCGTCTTCAATTGATTTATAGTATCGACGGTCTCATGAATCTTAGCATCCAATCCCTGAATCTCCTGCTGACTAGCTGTGCTCATCAAGAAGTTGTTCATTTGATTCTTCAGCGTGTCGTCGACCTCAACGTCTATGTCGTAGCATGCCGTTTGCTTGTTCTCAGCACCGCTCTCGATAAAATGATTGATTACGATCGGATCTGGTGGGTGCAGAAGTGGATTTAGTCGTTGCGGAATTTCGGCAAATTTCATTCGTGGACAACCAAAAATCTGCTCCAAATATTTGTCGCAATTAATGTATTCACGCTCGTGAGCATCCTGTAATTTATGCGTTTTGATGTACTGCCACAGGGCAGAGATGATGACCGGTCGCGTTTGGGTGTGCACGCCCAACAGGCGAGCTAGTCTCGGATCGAGCTTGAACTGCAACGGTTGGTAGTCGAGGAGGAGCAAAATTGTGCAGCGTACATTTCTATCACCCGGTCGTTTCACTTGGAATCCATCGGTTTCCTGAGTTGTGTGCGTGCGATGCCATTCAACCAAGTGATTGTCCGGGCCATACAAGTCTTTGTCGAGCTCGATGACGAGCGACTTGAAGAACGACGAAAACTTGCGCTTGATCTTGGTATTCGGATCGCCTTTGTTGTCCTCAAGCAGACGTCCTTCTACACGGAGTTCCCAAGATGCAACGGCGCCCTCTTCACCATCACCGGACGGCTCTTTACTGGGGTAGAAGGTATTCGAGATGAAAATTCGAAGCTTACGCTTCTGTTTCATGGGACGTTTTAGGGCTTCCTGGATGTCAAGACGCTTACGCATGATTGTAGCGTCAAGCTTGCGCTCGAACGTGAGTAGATCCATGTAAGCTTGCGATTCTGGCACCAAGTCACGTACTTTCTGGGGAAGAATCTTGTCCGCCAACTTCTTTTTCTTCTTAGCAGCAACATATTCACCTTTGCCAGGTGTTTGACCCATATTGCGTGACTCCTGCGATCGTTTACCTCCCGTGCCGGAACCACTCCCTCGTAAACCACTTTGAAAGCCCGGCTGTGAGGTACGTTGGTGCATTGGTGGTCCGCCAGGCGATTGAGCATTCACAACCGGTGGCGGCGGGTTTTGATGCATTGGAAAACCACGTTGCTATGTTAGGAGAACAAAATGTAAACTACGGAAAACGAATAGATGTGTTTTTATTACCGGAAAGTTTCCGCTGGCCGTATATGGTCGCATTCCAGTAGATTGTGGCGGCGGCTGTTGATATCTGGGTTGTCCAGGGACTGGAGGTTGCCCCGGTGGAGCGGACGTAAACCTCTGCGACATTGTTTAACTTTAATTAACGATACAAACACGAAATGAATCAAGAAACACCTCGATAGTCAGTAAAATAATTTTCTACAAATGGCGTACGGCTTGTGTCTAATGAAATGTCAACAATGACATTTCGTTACAGTTTGAGAGCAAAGCTTATACCTGTTTCAGAATGAAGAGTTTGCGAGACATAAAAGCGAAAATGAATTCAAATTGTCCTACCAAAAAAAATAAAAAACGAATGAGAAAAATTGTGAAAAAATCGGAATTTAATCAATAAGATCAGAGGGTTTAATCCATGTCTGCTTGTCGCCTAAATAAAATTAACAGCACAATAGTTTGAGAAGCTACGTTCAACGAATGTAATGTCATTCAAGCTTTCACCTGTCAAAGGAACAACTGTCAAATAAAGTGAATTGTTGTTTTGTGGTTTCTAAGAGTATTTTGCTACGAAAAATCAGAAAAAAAACAAGAACTATGGATGAAGCTTGGTTTCTAGAAAAGCTAGAGAGCTTACGTATCAAAGAGAACCGCGTGGACACGTTGAATGAAATTCGTGTTCGCCTCAACGACGAAGTATCACTGGAAAACATAGTCACGGCAAAGCTATTGATGTCACCCGAGATCTTTGAGTGTCTGGAGGACCAATCTACGAGGTAACGACCGGGACATTATGTTTACCACCTTTAGATGAAATACACTATTTTCCATACTATTTTAGAGAACAGTGCGACTTGGTCATTGATATACTTTCAATATGCATGTCCCGCCTCACCTTCGACCAGGACGATATTCCGAGTATTTTGCTACGCTCATTGCAACACAAAAAACCAAAAATTCAAGCACTCGCCTTGAATATGGTTTTAAAAGAGCTCACAAACCATCCAAACGCGACGTTGCAGGACGACCTTGTCCTGGCTATCATTGATTGCATTGAGGTGGATGACATAAGCGTTGGAGTTCCAGTGATACGTATTCTATCAAATATTTTAAGGGATAAGTTGGACAATGCAACAGTAGGAAATGCACTTATAAGCAAACTACAGAAACAGGACGTAGTGCGTTGTAGGCTCTATGAAATCGCAGTTAACATAGCCAAAATGTCTCCGGTGGATTTAGAAAAAGTCGAGGTATTCCTTAACGCAGCCCTTGCCGACATGGACAGCGTTGATGTGCTTCTTCAAGTGAATATTCTCGAGATATTAGTGTCGTTAGCAGAACAAAACCATGGTCTCTTCTACCTAGAGCGGAAACAGGTGTTTGAGAAAATAAGCCTTCGAGTAGAGAGGATCGATGAACAACCATTCGATCGGCTGTTAATTCCGGGAATCATGAAATTCTTCGGTAAAGTCGCTTATTCCCAGCCACACAAGATTATCGCTGGTTATCCACACATGATTCAATGTTTGTTTGATTGTTTGCATACGGGAGACCCGACAATTCTTCTAATTGCTTTCGACACTCTTGGGAATTTAGCTCACGCACAGCAGGGAAAAATACTCTTGGAGTCGAATTATTCCGATAGCATGCGTGAAACTTTCGAGAATATCCTCACATATCTGAAAAACCTTCCAACCGATGTAAAGAATCGCGCTTTCAACACTCTGGAAGTCGTTTTCAGCTACGAAGGCGATATCTCCCAACAAGCTAGGTATGTAAATAGTTTACTTTTTCCTATCTCATGATAAACAGCAAAATCGTTTTACAATTTTTCAGTAAAGTCATGGAAAAATGGTGTCACACTCTGGCTGGCGGAGCGAATCTTCAGTTTCTCATGGATTTCTGCCGCAATCCGTTTCCTGATATCAAAGTCTCTTGCTTGAACTTCGTTCGAGCACTTTGTCGCTATCGCTGGGGCGTGGTTGCCCTTAGAAATACAGCTGGTTTCGTTGAATACCTTCTGGACAGACGGATCGAGTTTGATAAGGATGCTAAATACGCTAAATACGAAATCATTCAAATCCTGGCCGAGAGTCCTGTGTTCGATATCCAGACGCAGTTACAACTGAAGAAGTATGTGAGCGAGGGGCCGTATTACGTGCAAGGTATTCTGGAAGTCGGTGTCGAGGGGAGTTAAGCTGTCTACTCGTTTTTGTTTTATTATTTTGTACTTTACCTGCCGAATATAGTGAGTCAAGAAGCAACCGTTTACATTAATCGACTTTTAAATTGATTGTGGTTTGATTAGCATGTGCAACATCAGCCTGGGACGGTCACGGTTAAACAATCTGAAAAACCCCTACATCATCCTATCGGGTGCTTTGCATAGTCTGAAAATGGACCATTAGCATGCAAGCCATTCTATCACACAAACCTTTGTATCATACAAGCCCTTCCACCATACAAGCCCTTCTACCATACAATCCCTTCTAAAATACAAGCTCTTCTGCCATAGGGGGCGGCCGTGGTGCAGTGGTAGACACCACTGATTGTCGAGCGGAAGGTCTGTAGTATAAAATATGTCCATAACCAAGAAATGCAACTCTTGTACGGAAAAATTGTGCAAAACAGCTACTGATGAAGGTATAACACTCACAGTATATGTATGTATTGTCGCTTCAAATTCATTCATTCATGCAGTCCTAACACAACACCATAACGGCATGGAACATTTGCTGGGCACTATAACTAACGTGAGATTCAGTCGAGTCCTTCCACCATTCAAGCCATTCTTCTACCATCCAAGCCATCCTTCTACCATTCAAGCCACCCTTTTACCATTCAAGCCGTCCTACCATTCAAGCCATCCTTGTACCATTCAAACCATCCTTCTACCATTCAAACCATCCTTCTTTGATGCACGCCAACCTTCTACTATTCAAGCCATCCTTCTATCATTCAAGCTATCCTTCTACAATTCCAGCCATTCTACCATACAAGCCATCTTTCTACCATTCAAGCCAACCTTCAGCCATTCAAGACATTCTTCTACCCTTCAAGCCGTCCTTATACCATACAAGATATCCTTCTGTCATTCAAGCCGTCCTTCTACCATTCAAGCCATCCTTCAACCACACAAGCCATCCTTTTACTATTCAAACCATCCTTCTAGCATTCGAACCGTCCTTCTACCACACCAACCACCCTTCTACCATTCAAGCCATTCTTCTACCACTCAAGCAATCCTTCAACCATTCAAACCATTCTTTTACTATTCAAGCCCTCCTTCTACCATTCAAGCCATCCTTCTATCATTCGAGCAATCCTTCTACCATTCAAGCAATCCTTTCACTATTCAAGGTACCCTTCTACCATTCAAGCAATCCTTTTACCATTCAAGCCATTCCTCTACCATTCAAGCCATCTTTCTACCATTCAAGCCAACCTTCAGCCATTCAAGACATTCTTCTACCCTTCAAGCCGTCCTTATACCATACAAGATATCCTTCTGTCATTCAAGCCGTCCTTCTACCATTCAAGCCATCCTTCAACCACACAAGCCATCCTTTTACTATTCAAACCATCCTTCTAGCATTCGAACCGTCCTTCTACCACACCAACCACCCTTCTACCATTCAAGCCATTCTTCTACCACTCAAGCAATCCTTCAACCATTCAAGCCATTCTTTTACTATTCAAGCCCTCCTTCTACCATTCAAGCCATCCTTCTATCATTCGAGCAATCCTTCTACCATTCAAGCAATCCTTTCACTATTCAAGGTACCCTTCTACCATTCAAGCAATCCTTTTACCATTCAAGCCATTCCTTTACCATTCAAGCCATCTTTCTACCATTCAAGCCAACCTTCAACCATTCAAGACATTCTTCAACCATTCAAGCTATCCTTCTACCATACAAGCCATCCTTCTACCATTCAAGCCATCGTTCTACCAGTCAAGCCATCCTTCTACCATTCAAGCCATCCTTTTGACATTCAAGCCATCCTTCTGCCACACAAGCCATCCTTCTGCCATTCAAGCCATTCTTTTACAATTCAAGCCATCCTTCAACCATTGAAGCAATCCTACCATTCAAGCCATCCTTTTACTTTTCAAGCCATCCTTTTACTATTCAAGCCATCCTATCATAAAAGCCCTCCCTCATTCAAGCCAACTTTGTACCACTCAAGCCATCGTTCTACCATTCAAGCCATCCTTCTACCATTCAAGCCATCATTCTACCACACAAGCCATCCTTCTGCCATTCAAGCCATTCTTTTACAATTCAAGCCATCCTTCAACCATTGAAGCAATCCTACCATTCAAGCCATCCTTTTACTTTTCAAGCCATCCTTTTACTATTCAAGCCATCCTACCATACAGGCCCTCCCTCATTCAAGCCACCTTTGTACCACTCAAGCCATCGTTCTACCATTCAAGCCATCCTTCTACCATTCAAGCCATCCTTTTGACATACAAGCCATCCTTCTACCACACAAGCCATCCTTCTGCCATACAAGCCATTCTTTTACAATTCAAGCCATCCTACCATACAAGCCATCCTTCCACCATTGAAGCAATCCTTCTACCATTCAAGCCATCCTTTTGACATACAAGCCATCCTTCTACCACACAAGCCATCGTTCTACCATTCAAGCCATCCTTCTACCATTCAAGCCATCCTTCTACCATTCAAACCATCCTTCTACTATTCAAACCACCTTTCCAGCATTCAAGCCAACCTTCGCCATTCAAGCCTGCCTTCTACCATTCAAGCAATCCTTCTACCATTCAAGCCATCCTTCTACCATTCAAGCCATCCTTCTACCATTCAAGCCATCGTTCTTCCATTCAAGCCATCCCTCTACCGTTCAAGCCATCCTTCTACCATTCAAGCCATACTTTTAACATTCAAGCCATCCTTCTACCACACAAGCCATCCTTCTGCCATTCAAGCCATTCTTTTACAATTCAAGCCATCCTACCATACAAGCCATCCTTCCACCATTGAAGCAATTCTTCTACTATTCAAGCTATCCTTTTACTATTCAAGCGATCCTTTTACTTTTCAAGCCATCCTTTTACTATTCAAGCCATCGTTCTACCATTCAAGCCATCCTTCTACCATTCAAGCCGTCCTTCTACCATTCAAACCATCCTTCTACCATTCAAATCACCTTTCTACCATTCAAGCCAACCTTCAGCCATTCAAGCCATCCTTCTACCATTCAAGGCATCCTTTCACCATTCAAGCCATCCTTCAACCATTCAAGCCATCCTTTTACTATTCGAGCCATCCCTCTACCACTCAAACAATCCTTCAACCATTCAAGCCATTCTTTTACTATTCAAGCCCTCCTTCTACCAGTCAAGCCATCCTTCTACCATTCAAGCCATCCTTTTGACATTCAAGCCATCCTTCTGCCACACAAGCCATCCTTCTGCCATTCAAGCCATTCTTTTACAATTCAAGCCATCCTTCAACCATTGATGCAATCCTACCATTCAAGCCATCCTTTTACTTTTCAAGCCATCCTTTTACTATTCAAGCCATCCTACCATAAAAGCCCTCCCTCATTCAAGCCAACTTTGTACCACTCAAGCCATCGTTCTACCATTCAAGCCATCCTTCTACCATTCAAGCCATCATTCTACCACACAAGCCATCCTTCTGCCATTCAAGCCATTCTTTTACAATTCAAGCCATCCTTCAACCATTGAAGCAATCCTACCATTTAAGCCATCCTTTTACTTTTCAAGCCATCCTTTTACTATTCAAGCCATCCTACCATACAGGCCCTCCCTCATTCAAGCCACCTTTGTACCACTCAAGCCATCGTTCTACCATTCAAGCCATCCTTCTACCATTCAAGCCATCCTTTTGACATACAAGCCATCCTTCTACCACACAAGCCATCCTTCTGCCATACAAGCCATTCTTTTACAATTCAAGCCATCCTACCATACAAGCCATCCTTCCACCATTGAAGCAATCCTTCTACCATTCAAGCCATCCTTTTGACATACAAGCCATCCTTCTACCACACAAGCCATCGTTCTACCATTCAAGCCATCCTTCTACCATTCAAGCCATCCTTCTACCATTCAAACCATCCTTCTACTATTCAAACCACCTTTTCAGCATTCAAGCCAACCTTCGCCATTCAAGCCTGCCTTCTACCATTCAAGCAATCCTTCTACCATTCAAGCCATCCTTCTACCATTCAAGCCATCCTTCTACCATTCAAGCCATCGTTCTTCCATTCAAGCCATCCCTCTACCGTTCAAGCCATCCTTCTACCATTCAAGCCATTCTTTTACTATTCAAGCCCTCCTTCTACCATTCAAGCCATTCTTTTATCATTCGAGCAATCCTTCTACCATTCAAACCACCTCTCTACCATTCAAGCCAACCTTCAGCCATTCAAGCCATCCTTCTACCATTCAAGCCATTCTTCTACCATCCAAGCCATCCTTCTACCATTGAAGCCATCCTTTTACCATTCAAGCCGTCCTACCATTCCAGCCATCCTTGTACCATTCAAACCATCCTTCTACCATTCAAGCCATCCTTTTAACATACAAGCCATCCTTCTACCACACAAGCCATCCTTCTGCCATTCAAGCCATTCTTTTACAATTCAAGCCATCCTACCATACAAGCCATCCTCCCACCATTGAAGCAATTCTTCTACTATTCAAGCTATCCTTTTACTATTCAAGCGATCCTTTTACTTTTCAAGCCATCCTTTTACTATTCGAGCCATCCTTCTACCACTCAAACAATCCTTCAACCATTCAAGCCATTCTTTTACTATTCAAGCCCTCCTTCTACCATTCAAGCCATTCTTCTATCATTCGAGCAATCCTTCTACCATTCAAACCACCTCTCTACCATTCAAGCCAACCTTCAGCCATTCAAGCCATCCTTCTACCATTCAAGACATCCTCCTACCACACAAGTCATCCTTCTACCAATCAAGCCATCCTTCCACCATTCAAGCCCTCCTTATACAATATAATTAGTGTCATCATCATCGGCCCCACAATTCGTCGATAAGTGGATGTCTGTTTCGAACGGACAGAGCGCTAACTAACTAACCACATGGATTTCATGGATGTGTTACAAATCAATCAACTTGCGCTCGAGTTTAGAGCATTCTGAGTAGGAAGCAATTTATACCTTTTACCCTGATGCTCCTGTACCTTCCATTGCCTTCCAATTCGAGCTTCACGCGAAAACCACAACAGAACTATAAACAAAGGCCATCTACGAACGTCACTATAAATTCCCTCTCCCAAATGCATGCATCACGTTCCAGGAAACTTTTAATTTCTCGGTCAGATGCATTTGTGAGATTTATGATCAACCCCTTTTCTCACTACTGTCTGCGCGACTCCATCGCACCCGTTGACCATGCTTGAATAATGCTCTCCACTTAGCTGTTCCAATTGACTACAATGCAATGGACCGAAATGATTTCTAAGGTTGCACCCTACCGAAACGTACGACCAAAGCAAATGTCATCCTTTCCCTTATGTGGTTTGTTTAGACGCCATGCCCCAATGTGACCTGCTACCGGTGCTGGTACCTTTAGTTGGGCCATAAATCAAAGATAACTTTTCCAATTTAACTAAAAAACAAATCTGTCGTGTCGTGTGCTTTTTTATTTTCATTTTTTATTTTTTTTTTTTGTTAAGGTGGCAGCAATGTTGTTGAATGGACCTGAAATTATAGATAGTGTGCCCGGTGAATGCATTCGTTTTGATTTTGTGTCTTCTGGGGATGTACTTTTCGGCTCCGTAATCAAATTAGGTTTTCCTTCTCTACCGACTGAGTTCCCGACTAGTCCGCAATTGTTCCATCCGTATGGTCGTTTTCAGATGTAAAACGCCCCGTCTTTGACGAACTCTTACATCGCCACTGAGTGTTCGTTACAAACAAGATGTATGATAAGAAGTTGAGAAAACATTTAGAAATGGGCGCAGATCTGAGTCGTATCGGAACGAGACGAACGGCTCATTATTAGATGAAATGTAGACGGTGCCATTTCCTTCATTGGTGAGAGCCTCTCCCTGCTGCGATGGGTTGCTGTGAAGCAACAGCAGCTCTTCGTTTATGATCTATTCCGGTCAGAAGACCTTCAAGATTCATCTCAAACAAGGACTAGAAGCCCTCGAATAGTGACGGTAGTTGTCTTCCAAGTCTCGCATCCGTAGAGCAGTACTTATTGCACGTTGGAATCGAATATTCAAATCTTGAGAGGGTTAGAGAGCTGGACGAGACAGGTCCTCAGTCTCTGCGCCTCCATATTTGCACAGGATGCTGCGGAAGGAGCAGAATTTGTTGACATTTTCGATCAGTTTCCCGTTTAGTAGGAGAGGTTTTTTATTTTTTTTTTTTTTATTTTTTTTTTAAGGCTTCTGCTATCCGCTGAAGCACTCAGACGCAATCACTGGTCCATTGTACTCCAGACAGACACCTTTCATTACTGTATTTTCTCCGTTTTCCGGAGAAAAATTTGAAGGAGCTTCAGTGATGTAGAGCTAAGGGATTCGGCACACACCACGTCGGCTCCAAGGGTGCGCCACCGTATGCGAGCAAAGGCGGGACAATCACAGAGGAAATGGTCTGCAGTGTCATCCTCCTCCTCGCCACATGCAGCACAGCACAGGTAGGCGTATCACTGATGCCAAGCACGTGGGAGGTGCTTGGCAAAAGTGTAATGGCCCGTGATAACTCCCACAAGCCTTCTGCAGTCGATTCTCCTTAAAGACAGGAGGAATGCTGCAGATTTTTTGCAGACATCAGGGCATACGCGCTTAGTCATCCTGCAACCCGGACAATCCGTCCATCTACGGTTGTGTGTGTTAAATACACAATCGTTAATGTAGGAATTTACCGTGGGAGCAGGTAGACCTAGAGCTGGTTCAGATCCTGAGAAGCTCTCCTCTGAACCCATTCTAGCGAGTTCATCAGAGATCTCATTTCCTGGGATCCCAGAGTGGCCTGGAACCCATACAAGCCTTAATGAATTTAGTCTGCCGACTCTGTTCAAGAAGGACTTGAGTTCAAGCACTAATTTGGAGCTAGTTAAGGGCTTACACACAGCTTTTAGTGCAGCTTGGCTGTCACTACAGACGCATATGCTTTCCCCCTTCCACCTGTGCTTCACAACATAGTGCATGGTCATTAGGATTACGTATATCTCTGATAGGAAGACAGACGCATACTTTCCAACGAGAAGTGCAGTCGAATGTTTTCGCGCTCAAAGAAGACTCCAGCACCGGACCCCCGCCCAGACCTGGAGCCATCCGTGAAAATGCGGAGGATATCCTTTCCAGGTTCAGTATCCAGCCATAGCCAATCCTGATGCCATGGAAACTCGACTGTGAAATTACGACGCAATAGGACAACGGGCGTCAGTGCGTCAGAAGGCATGTCCATGAGACAGGGGTCGCAGGACAATTCTTGCGCAAGCACACCGTTATTCATATGCGAGTTGTACCAAAAGCCATTTCTCTTCAGACACCCTCTGATAAATATATCAAGAGGTGGAAGGTTCATCATAACATCTAGAGCAGCACCCGGCGTGCTGGGGAAAGCCCCCATGCAGCTGAGACAAACCGTTCTTTGGAATTTGGAGAAAAAGGCCACGACGTGTTTGCGTTTTACTGTGTTCCACCAGTCAACCGATGCATATGCGATTATAGGTCTTATCATTGCCGTGTAGATCCAGAGGACCTTTGCCGGCGATAAACCCCATGTTTTGCCAAAAGCTCCTTTGCATTGTCAGAAAGCTGACAGCGCTTTGGTGGCTTTTGACTCAACATGCTTTGACCAGAGAAGCTTACTATCTAAGATGACTCCTAGATATTTAGCCTCCGTGGATATCGGGATGGAAGTGCCTTTTAGTACCAGCTGAGTGATGTCAGTATTTTTGCTTCTTCTCGTAAAGAGAACGACATCGGTCTTAAGAGGATTAACTGACACCCCATTTCTGGTACACCAATCATCGATCACATTTAGCGCCGCCTGTGCTTTGAGACGGACAGTCGCTAAACATGAGCCGACAGAAAGAATGGCGACGTCATCCGCATAGGCCTGGGCATAGATTCCAGAGGCATTGAGAGCATCAACCAGAGAATCGACCACCATGCACCACAACAGCGGTGACAGGACGCCACCTTGAGGGAAGCCCCTGTTTACGCCGGATTTGACACCAGATTCCATTCATCTTCAGAGACATAAGCGAACGCCTCATAACAATCCGCATCAAAGCTAAATTTGGAAACATTAGCTTAATATGCGCTCACGCCCCAACGGAAGAAAAGGATGATCGACTCAAAGAAGAATTCTACGATTTTCTAGACAGAACATATGCCCAACGCCCCAGCTACGACACAAAAATAGTCCTAGGAGACTTTTATGCAAAACTGGGCAAAGAGGACATATTTGAGTCGATCATAGGAAAGCATAGCCTCCATAACACCACATCCGACAACGGAGGCTAAGGCTAATTGATTTCCTAGCGGGGCGTAACCTCCTTGTAGCAAGCACGCGATTTCCCCATCTCAACATCCACAAGGGTACCTGGCGGTCTTTTGATCAATCGACCACCAACCAGATTGATCACATTGCGATCGACGCCAGACACTCCTCCTGTATTCTTGACGTACGAATCTTCCGAGGGGCCAACATCGACTCGGACCACTACCTTGTTGTAGCCAAGGTACGAATGAGGATATCAAAAATGCTTAGGAGTCGAGTAGCACAATGTAAGTTTGACGTCGGAAAGCTACAATCGCAAGAGACTGCCAGAATCTTTGCTGATCGTGTCTCCTCCAAGCTTTCTCAAAATCCGCCCACAGCAGCACAAACAATAGAGCAGGAATGGGCGCATTGCCAGAGCGCCGTCAGAGACGCTGCCTCAGAGGTGCTGGGTTTCAAACCGCCATCACCTAGAAACCCTGGTTGCCATGCTGCAACGACGGATGAGAGCTGCTCGCGAAATCTATGAGCAGATACCACTAATACCACTTCTGCAGACTGTATAACGACGATGATAGACAAGATACCGCTTTCAGGCAGAACGAGCCATTCGTAATGAACGACAATGTAACAGAATTCAGTCCACCCGACCTAGACCAAGTCAAAATAGCGATATCAAGACTTAAGTCTAATAAAGCCGCGGGCGCAGACGGCCTGTCTGCTGAGCTTCTTAAGGCGGCTGGAGATGAGCTGCTAAGGTGCATGCACCATCTCATTTGCAAGGTATGGTCGGAGGAGAAAGAAACAATATTTTAAACAAAAACCAATTCGGGTTTCGAAAGAACAGAAGTATAAATCAGCTATTGGGAGAGTTCACCAATCAAATAAATAGTAGCCTGAATAGAAATCATAGCACAATAGTTCTTTTCATCGACTTTAAAAAGGCCTTCGATACCTTGAGCCATGGGAATATATTACGACAGCTAGACAGAATCGGTGTACGTGGAGTGATATTAAAGTGGTTTGAAAGCTACCTAGAAAACCGTAGCTTTAAAGTTAAAATTAAAGACTATAGCAACCCAAAAAAATCAATATACGGAGTACCGCAAGGATCAAAACTCGGTCCACTACTTTTCATTATATATATAAATGATCTTCTTTCTGTTCTTCGTCAGAGTAGGGGATACGCGTACGCAGACGATACAGCTATAGTTGTCAATCACAGATATGCCGAGAAGGCAATACAAATAATGCAAGAGGAATTCAATGCGGTAAATACCTGGTGCCATGATCACGGTCTCTTGATCAATGCAAAGAAGACAAAAATAATGCACATACGCCCACCGCATATCCAAAAAGTACTATCAAAAATTAAGATACATGACACCAACTGCCTTCATAATGCAAAGAACCCTATGCAACTGAAAAAGATGACAGCTGCGAAACTTTTATCGAAAGCGTGTCAACCTACAAGTATCTAGGGGTCATCGTAGACTACAATTTCAAATGGAGCTACCATATAAGAGAACTTGAGACAAAACTACGGCAGTCAACTTATGCTCTTTTCCATCTCAGGATGGATGTTCTACGACAGTGCTACTTTGGATTAGTGGAATTTCGTCTACGACATGGTATATTGGCATGGGGAAATGCGCCTCAGGTGCGGTCACTGCAGAATATACAAACAAGAATCCACAAAATGATACATCGCGCAAAGAGAGGACATCACTACAATCGACAACAAAACAGCAACAATGCGAAACTGCTTAACATCGAACAGCTGTATAAGATGGAAGTTATCTCAGGATTCTGGAACGATGACACTTACAAAATTGCAGCGCAACATAACCTCAACACACGAAGAAGACAACAAGGACGATACAACATCCAACGGCATTGGAACGAGTACGGCCGAAGGCGATATGAAGTAAGAGTCCCCAAAATATTTAATGAATTTCCAACTAATTTTAAAAATCTCTCAAAGCCCCTTTTATTGAAAAAAGTAAAACAGTTGTTTTTGACATAGAATAGGAAAGAATAAATGAGGCACGTAAACGTTTATTGATGTTAATTTAGTCAATTTATGTAAACACGAAATTTAAAAAATGTACACATATGTAGATAGCTCAACTCACATATGAAAGAATACTGTGTAACCAATCTTCTGCAGATAAGCCCCTAAGGCTTTGCAGATAATTATATCAAAATGTTAATTACTTATGATGTATCAATAAGAAAGAATTGAAAAATTGAAGAAGAATTGGAAAGCATGCCCGACGAATGGAATCTCAGCATCGTTTGCCCGGTCCATAAGAAAGGAGACCCCTATAACTGCGCCAACTATAGGGGAATAAGTCTCCTTAACATCGCATATAAGATCTTCTCTGCCGTATTGTGTGAACGCCTGAAACCGTTTGTGGATAACCTGATCGGCTCTTATCAGTGTGGTTTCAGGCCGGGTAAATCCACAATAGACCAAATATTTACGCTACGGCAGATCTTGGAGAAGACCCAGGAATACCAAATCGACACTCACCACCTCTTCGTCGATTTCAAGGCTGCATATGACAGTGTGTCATCGAACGTGTTTTTCACGGTGTTTCTTCTCAGCGGGGTTCTGACAAAACCCCCTGTAGTAAAATTGTCATGAAAAGCTTCTCGAAATTCGCCGTTCGGAACCGGCAATAAACTGTAGGTCCCTTTCACCTATGTGAAAATGAAATCACACACAACATGGGTGATTGAGAGAAGCTCGGCTCAGGTTCTTCATGGACTGTAACGCCAACATACATACATACATATGACAGCGTGTATAGAGATGGGCTATACAAAGCCATGTCTAGTTTTAACATCCCTGCCAAACTCGTCCGACAGTGCAGGATGACAATGGAAAATTCTCGCTGCTCCATTAAGGTCGGTAATGAGCAAACCGAGACCATTGATGTTAAAAAAGGATTTAGGCAAGGTGACGCGCTGTCATGCAACTTTTTAGACATCGTGCTTGAAAATATCGTGCAAGAGTCACTGGCCAACACAAGAGGTACGATTTATTTCAAATCTGCGCAATTGCTTGCGTACGCCGACGACACTGACGTGATTGGACGGACACAGTGAGACGTCAATGAGGCCTTTGTAAGCATTGAGGTAGAAGCGGCTAAGATGGGTCTCAAGGTTAATGAGGGTAAAACCAAATATCTGCTTTCATCTAAAAGAGACGGACAACACCGACGTATTGGCCAGAACGTCACCATGGGCGAATATAACTTTGAAGTGGTCAAGGAATTCGTCTACCGTGGCTCACTGATGGCCAGCGACAACAACATCAGCGCTGAGATAAAACGCAGAATCACTCTTGCCAACCGCTGTTTCTTTGGGCTCAAGAGGCAATTGAGAAGTAGAGCCCTCTCTCGGAAAACCAAGGTGACACTACATAAGACCTTAATCATCCCAGTCCTCCTTTACGGCGGAGAGGCTTGGACCTTAACAAAAGCGGATGACGACGCCCTTGGTCGTATCGAGAGGAAAATTCTGCGTACTATCTACGGTCCCGTTTGTTCAAACGGTGTATGGAGGAGAAGATATAACGAAGAACTGTACGTCTAAGGTGGCTAGGCCATGTAGAGCGCATGGAAAATACAGCTCCGACCCGAAGAGTCTTCAAATCCACTCCGGAAGGAAGGCGCGGCAGAGGACGGCCGCATCATCGGTGGCGCACGCAGGTGGAAGGGGACCTTAACCAACTGGGCGTGCGGCGCTGGAAACAGCTGGCCAAAGACCGTGCCAGCTGGAGACGCTTGTTGGTTGATCCCAGGTTCACCACGGACTGTAGCGCCACCTAAGTAAGTAAGTAAGTTCCATTCATCGGGCATGCCCTCTTCCGACCATATTCTACAGATGCAGCTGGTGCATGCTCCCTATCAACGTATCTGCAGCTGCTTTAAATAGCTCAGTGGACAGTCTATCTGCTCCAGCAGCTTTATTAGACTGTAGTTTAAATATCGCTTTGCTAGGTAGGGAGGTAGGTTGGTAATTCGTAGCTTCCACGAGGGGAAGTACACACCTGGGCCAGATAGGCCCTTTATGTTCCTACGAGGAGGCTCCTATTCATGGAGCAACTTTGCGCTTCTTACTAAATTGGGAAGATCAGTTACCCTTAACCGGTGAACGTCAGTCAGGTCGTTAAGGAAGTAGGATCCTAGGTACCGCTTCCTACTATGACAGAGGGCCGGACAGGCAGTAGGTGTTGAATAGACTCAACCTCCTTTTCGTCTTCACAGTTCCAGCAGAAGTCATTCGAAACTTGTCCAAGTTTTTGTGCATGACTATCAATAAGACAGTGACCGGTGACGACACCAACGATTTTGTTGATGTCGGTTCGTTTTAGGGATATTAACCCCGTGGTTCGCTGTCGGTCAACTCATGGCCAGATTTGCCTGGTGGTTAGGCATGTACGCCCTTGGGTTCACCTCAGGTTCATCTCAGCCATGGCTTGATTCGCTAGCTCTAGTTTGATGACTGCTAGTGGAGTACCGGCGTATGCCATGTATGTTTGTTGCGTCGTTCTTTGTCTGGCAAGCATGTCAGCTCTTTCATTTCCTGAAATACCGCTCTGTCCTGGTACCCATGAGAGGTATATGTCAACTCAGACTCCAACGATTTCAGGGCAGCTTTGCTTCCCCTAGCCAAGACAGGACTTCCTTTATTACTAGCAGCTCCGCCTGAAATATGTGGCAATATTCTGGTAGTTTCAGTGTCTGACTTAGTTTGAATTGTTTACAAAAGACTGCACTACCCACCGCGTCTTTGGTTTTTGGCCCATCTGGGTAAAAGTCCACCCAGGCTGTGGTGGGCTCACTGTAGTCAGAGTCCTCTGTTGTCCTATCATTCAGAATAGAAGCCGGTCTTTAATCCCGCAGCCTTGTTTATGGCTAACTGCTTACCGTGGATATTGAGTTGGCTTAGGTGGAGTAGCATCGTGATAGCCACCGTTGGAGTAGACCTTAGGGTCTACAGGCACATGCCTGCTAACCTCTGTACGTTCTCGTATTGTTTGTGGTATGTTGTTTTGTCTAGTGCAGTCCGCCAGACTAAAACACCATACAGTCGAATAGGTCTAACGACTGCGATGTACAACCACAGGGTTATTTTGAGGCTAAGGCCCATTTTTTCCCTAAGGCCCTCTTGCAGGTGTAGAGGGCTTAGATTGTCTTCCTTGCTCGTTCGGCAAATATGTCTTTCAAGGTTAATTTCCTGTACAGTATGACGCCGAGATATTTGACAGAAAATAGGTTAGCCTGGTACTGAGGAGAGTGACTGGACACGTGTCCAGGTTCTTGTGCTGTTTAGTGAAAAGTACAAGTTCCGTTGTCTGAGGGCTTATCCCGAGACCATTATTTTGTGCCCTCCTCCACAATGTGGAGAATGCCTTACGCATACGGTCATTCAGTGTAGGAATGTATTTGCCTGAGATGGCAATAGCAACATCATCAGCATAGGCAATAAGATCGAGGCCTTCTTTTTCCAGTTTAATTAGAAGTTCGTTTACGACTACGTTCCAGAAAGGAAGAGAGGACTCCCGGTAACCGATCTAGTGGTTACTTGACTTCCCCATTTAGAGAAGAGAAAATAACATCGTGTAGAAAGTAACATCGCTATCTTAACTTCGTCTACGTTGAGTGGGCGCAGTTTTCTTTTATGTTCGTCAAGGGTGAATGGTTGATTCTGCCTGACAGCGGTATTTTGACTATCATCGGAGTCTGCAGAAGTGATCTTTCCATATTCTCAGCATGGGAGTAAACCACTAAATGTGCGATTTTATCCCGGCAGGCTTATGCGCTGGCTTTATAGGTACCCTTGGCATATTCTTTTTATTTTTTTGGTAAAACATTTAAACTACATTTCTGCGATAACATCTCTCCGTCTCCTCGACCTCGTGCTTGTAGTGCTCCTTCTTTTTCATTTTGAAAAGTGCGTCTTTTATAGTCAGGTCGACAACTTTTCATCATATTAATGTACTATTGGTTTTGAGCCATGTCAGGGCATCTTTGATCACGGTGACATCGGAACCTAGAAAGTCTATCTAAAGGACATATAAAGATGTAGCTCCTTACGGAAGAACCACCGACGCCTACCTCAGAAGCTTAAGCTGAAACTAGAGTAGTCACCTCAGAGCCATTTAGGTATGTCTTTAACACGTAAGAACAGGCAGACAGTATTCTTACTTAAGTTGTAGCTTGAAATGAAGCACACTAATGGTTATTAACTCACGACAAGACAAATTACTTTCTAAAGAACCTTCTGAAAATAGACAACTTTCCTAGCCTCCTCTACAGATAGATTTACAAGAAGTTGAAAGGCAAAGGTCGCCGATCATAGTTTTTTCATTAACCTGTACATAATGCATCCAGTTAAAGTCGTCATCTTATTAACTTATTACTGTCGTAATGACACTCAACTGCTCTTCGTTACGATGAAGCCTAAACTCTAGCCTTAGAACGATATCATAACATGGTAATAGGTGAATAAATTTCCAACAATCTAGACGGGAAAAATCCTTCGCAAATTACAAACGAAAATAAATGACTTCAATTATTAACAACCATTATCACCCAGCCGTGATGCCCTCCCATCATCCAATTCGCCTGCATTGCTTCTCTCGTCGACTAAACGAAGCAAAAAATGGAATACATCGTGATATCCCTCACGACATCAGTCAGGCTCTCCAAATCACGACCAATGGCCAACAACTACAACGAGCTTCAACCTGCTGGTTGTGCTTGTGCTGGGCCATGCTCCCTCAATAATCACTTCAAATAAATCAAAAATTCTACCCCGAAAAACTACGACTACCTACGAGCAGTTTCGTATGAAACGTTTGAACGAGAAAAATGGCAACTACTTTGCCAAAACACCACCTACTGCCTGCCACCCACAGTTGACTGCCCCCATGTCACGGTGAAAGTTCTAAGCCTCAATCACAAAGAACAGCAACAACAGATCAGGGATACTTGTTCACAATTTAATTTATGTCGCTCCCAAACCGCCATTGCCGGTCGCTTATGTGAGGTTTGTTTAGGCCTGATTCTCTGCAAACGCATAGAGCACCGCATCAGGAAAATGTCTGCCAGTAGACAAACCTTACCCTTGTTCTCGTACGTCGTAATTGGCAATTCTTCCAACGTCGCCGACACCACCATCACCCACCGCACCGAACCAATACATTTTAATTTGCGACCCTTAATTTCGAGAATGACAACATGCCAGCCCTCGCTTGGATTGAATTCTGCTTACAGACCCTGTGAGTGCGCACAAGGAACGCATACTCGGCAAAGCATCTCCCACTGACAGAAACAAGAGTGAAATAATGTGGATGGAATTATTTATCCAGCTCCATCAAAATGGCTTCCGCCCAACAGTGTAGTTAGAAGCCATGCTACTCAACAGTGCCAACAATGTCCTATGTATCTCGTCTATAGTCCCCGTTACCTAATGCTATTCCATTCCGTTCTGTGGGTTTTTGGGGAACTTTTATGGCCATACAATCAACCAGAAAACAAAAAACGAAGAAAAATCAACCCCCCATAGCCATTTTTGCGGTGCCATAGATACATAGCAGTCATCCTGCCGGATGATGATACAAAGGGTATCTGTGTATCCTTGTGTGTATGCATGTGTGTATGTGTGTATTGGCATTCCCCCCTTCGTCGGGCACAAAGTGAATTCGTATTATTAGTGTTTCACTCAGGGAAACATAACGACGAACATTGCTGGTAATCAAATTTAAATTGAAAAATAAAAACCGAAAGCTGCGTGCGGAGGCACTGCCACAGAAATGGAGACATTTTATGGAGAGATTTAGGATGAAACAGTTAGAGGAGATGACTTCAAATTGCTAATGCCGGCGCGATGGTGGTGGCTTCCGATGTGAAGTGGAACTGGGCAAAGTGCCATGGTACTGGGAATTGATGTTGATTAGGATCATTGATTCTGGAATAATAGAAGAACGAGAAACGAGCGAGGAAGACTTGCGGAAGGGTGGTGTGTCGTTAAATTTAATTGAATGACTTGGATACATTTGGGTGAGTTTTTTATCATTTCTGCCATGGATGAGTGAAAGCGATAAATTTAACCAAGTGCTCGGAATTAAATGTTATACATTGTTGCGAAGGTGAGGACAGCTTTATTTACTCATTGCATCAGTGACAATAATGGGACGGGGGTAGGAGGATTTTATATTCTTTTTACTGCCTGTGTCCCCCACCTGATTATCTACCTTGACGTGGTGTGGGGGCTTCCTACCAAAGGATAATCGACCGTCACACCCCTTCACCAAACCAAGTCCCAATCTATTTCATCTCTCCCACCACATTCCCACATTCCCACCCCACCTATCCACACCCCATCCACTGGGCAGGACATAAGGTGACAACCGTACCGTGCCGAGATGTCGACCAGGCTGAGAGTACAGTGCAAAAATAGCTCAGTTGCAAACGGTATATCCGGATACCTGCCACCTTCCGGATCAGCTAACTTTACCTGTGTATTGCGGATCTCTGCACAGGCGGGCATTTATTTCTCCGCATCTCCTATGAACCAAATGCAAAACCCAAACAATAAAAACAATAATGAGTCCGGATCTTATAGAAAACCTGAAGGAGTATCGGCTCTCGTCGTATCTAGGACAACCACCCCTGAGAGTAGTGAACGAACATCAACGACCCAAACCACTGCACTCCGTTCAGGTTGAGTGTGTAACAACAAATCATAAGAGAATATAACTCTTGGACCTGCGCGTGTCTCCAAAAGAAAAAAACAAAAAAAGCCGCTCAAAAATGTTGTCAGAAGACAGAACTGACAACAAGAGGCACGACCAAGGCCTATAGAGACCTAAGGCGGCCTCGAGAGTCATAAATCGATGGGGTCATAAGACCGACCTACCGGAGAAAGCCAGAGTCGGTCGCCTGTACTACAGGTATCCTGGCCCAGGATAAAGATAAAGCTAAGAGGCCCAGATCGTCCTCCGAGGAACCGAAACGGGAGGCTAAGAAGGCTAGGCTGGGAACACCGGCCAAGCTATAAAAGCCTTTCGATGAGATTTCGAGGGAGTGCCTAACAGCCGTAATCAAAGGCGAAAACTAGGAATAATTCCGAATGATTTCTGCAGAAATCTGCCTAGACGAAGAGGAGGTCGAATTCATTCACCACCTTCTCTGCGCCTGTCCGGCATTCTGCATACTCAGGAAGCAATACCTAGAATCTTACATCCGTAACGACTTGACAGATGTTCAGCAAGTAGGGATGTCTGACCTTCTTAACTTCTTAAGAAGCACTAAGTGTTTCCATGAATAGGGGGATAAATCTCCCGCGTAGCTGCACAACGGGTCTCTCTGGCCTATGTGTATTCTTCTCTATTCTGGGAAGGCTACGAACCTACATACCTACCTACCTACCTACCTACTACCTGTGTAGTACCACAGGGCACAGAATTTCTAAAAAGGGGAATGTAGGGGCGAATATACATTCGATTTTCAGGAGACGTAAGCAGCCTTAATAGTCGAAACTGCTGTACCCCCACGACGCAGTAGCTGCTTCCCAGCGCATCAGCCGATAGAGGAATCCTTAAAAAAATTCTAAATGCGAATTACTTCTGCGAAAACTTAATGTCTAGCTATCGTAGATGAATATTATGAAAACAGAACTTCTTCTTCTTATCTGGCGCTACAGTTCGGGGTGAACCTGTGCCTCAACCAACTTGCCCCTCCAGTCAGCACGATCTTTTGCTAGCCTTTTCTATGGCCGCACAGGATCCCTTCCACCTGTGTGCGCCGTCTTAGGTGCGGCCGTCCTCTTTTTCTTCCTCCCTCGGGGTTGGATTTAAAGAACTTTCGGACTGGAGCTGCGGTGTCCATTCGCTCTACATACCCTAGTCATCTACATTCGCTCTACATACCCTAGTCATCTTAGGCGTCAATTCCGTAGACGCCCTTGTTGTTTGTTTTTTTTTTTGTAGGCTTCCGCTATCTGTTGGAGCACTCAGACGCAAATACTGGTTCATCGTACTGCCAGACAGGCACCTACTTTTGTATTTTCACCGTTTTCCAGAGAAAAATGAGAAGGAGCTTCAGTGATGTAGAGCGCTATCGTGCCCGAGCAAATGAGGGACAGTCACAGGAAAGTGTTGTGCGGTGTCGTCCCCTTCGCAACATGAAGCACAGGTAGGCCACTCACTGATGCCGAGCATGCAGGGATGCTTGGCAAAAATATAGTGTCCTGCAATAACGCCCGCAAGTCTTCTGCAGTCAAGTATATGAACAATGCTGCGGATTTCTTCCAGACATCAGTTCGTACGCGCTTTCCTTTTTTTTTTTTTTTATACATGGGGCTAGTGCTACTATTAGCAATATGGCACTGCGACGTTTGCAGATCTACTGTGCCTGCTAGCCGAGTAGCCTCTCCACCTCTATAATGAAGTTGAGAATGCTTCTCGTAGGAGCCAGGGTGATCCCCTCAGGAGTCATAACTTCACTGAGAAGGATGCGCTTCCTAAGATGGCAGAGAGCAGCACACTCACATAGTATATGTTCTGCCGTCTCATCGTCCTCTAGACAGAGCCGACACTCTAATTTTGTTTAGATGATATCTCAGACCGCAGTGTCCCGTTAGATAGCTGACTAGTCTTCTGATATCCCCTCTATTGAGTTTGAGTATGTCAATAGGGTGTTTGTTCAGGGGTCGTATAAATCGTTCAGATTGACGGAGTCCCCGAACACTGTTCCAGAAGGACAGGTGTTGCGATTTTTCCCACTTGTCCAAGAGGTAATTTATCTTAGACCCGGGAATGCCGCAGAAAGGTTCCGTACCTATGTATTTGTCGCTGGAAACTTTTCTGGCAAGTTAGTCGGCAATTTCATTGCCCTTGACACCTTTATGTCCTGGCACCCACCAAAGTTTAACAGTGTTTCTTTTGGCGAGGTCTTGCAGGGCGTCATGGCATTCCATGACGGTTTTTGAGCTCGTGCTGTACGAACCCAGTGCTTTAAGCGCTGCTTGGCTATCAGAGAGTATGTTGATAGTTACTCCTCTGATGCTGGTCTCGAGATTAAGATTGACACATGTTAGGATGGCATGCAGCTCTGCTTGGAAGACGCTGGGGCTTATTCCCAGGGCCTTCGAGATCTTGCGTTTTGGTCCAAAGATGCCGGCGCCAACGCCAGAAGCCATCTTGGAGCCATCCGTGTACCACCTAAGGCCTTTAAAATTCAGCAGGGGATCACTGTTTTTCCATGCTGAGCGATTTGGGATCAATATCTCAAATCTCTTGTCAAAGGTAAAGGTGTGTGGCAATGCGTCCGAGACTGTAGTAATCATATCCAGCTCGGGAAAGTGTTGAAATATGGACATGTGGCCTGCAGGTCTACATGGCATATTTTTTCCCGAGCAGAGGATTTTGATTGCACTGCGTAATGCCACCTTCTTGATAAAAAGGTGCAGTGGAGCGAGTCCAATGAGTGCTTCTTGTGCTGCCGTAGGGCAGGACGGCATAGCGCCTGTGATGCCGAGACACGCTAGTCTCTGAAGGCGTTGAAGCTTAATAATTGTAGTTTTTTCTCCAACTTTTGTCCACCATACGGTGGACCCGTAGGTGACGATAGGGCTTACTATCGCGGTATATAACCAATGGACTACCTTAGGTTTAAGCCCCCAGGTTTTACCGTAGGTGCGTCGGCAGGCCCACATGGCCTTAGTCGCTTTCATGAGTTTATTTTTCATGTTGGAGTTCCGGTTGAGTCTGCGGTCTAGGTCAATACCTAGATACTTTACCTCCTCTGAAAATCCTATGTGTGTTCCATTTAGAAAGATTGAGCAGGGTTGTACCTTTCTCCTCTTTGTAAATGGGACTAAGATTGTCTTATTTGGGTTAATAGATAACCCCTCTCTGCCACACCAGTCAGAGATAAATTGGAGCGCAAGCTGCATGCGCTCACAGGCAGGGACCTCGCACTTGCTCGTAACAATGACTACTAGGTCATCAGCATATCCGATGACCTCGTAGCCCCGAGTGGTCAGCCTGCGTAGCAGGTCGTCGATGACTATCGACCAAAGCAGTGGCGAGAGGACTCCCCCTTGTGGGCATCCTCTGACCTCTCCGCATGTGGCACGTCACCAAGTGGTCTAGTGCATTTTCGGTAGATCGCTCTTTGCGATATGCATACTGGTTGGGATGCAGAGGTGTCTGGTTATCCAGCTTTTAAGAAAACAATCAACATTCGAAACATAAATAAGTGTTACTCCTGAATTACGATAGATGACGCTGATATGTTTCTGAAACGCGCTAACGTTGTGTGCTCTTTATCTGTACTTAAGTGCGGGCATCGGGCCGCGCTTCACACTATAGATGCACTATATGCACGGTACCTATACTCTGTTATTTGACTACTAAGCGTGCCAGTCATGCTTATACGAAATTTAGATGCCCCGAGATTATGTAATGGGACGAGACTTCGTGTCATACAACTTGGCCGCAATATCATTAGCGCCACTATCTTAACCGGCGTAGGAAAGGGTGAAAATGTAATGATCCCACGAATCCCAATAACTCCCACAGATCTCCCGTTCCAGTTTAAAAGACTACAATTTCCTCTTAAGCTTAGTTTCGCTATGACCATTGACAAAGCGCAAGGTCAAACATTAAGGGTGGCTGGGGTGAACTTAGAAAAGCCATGGACAATTGTATGTAGCATGTTCGCGTGTGTCCAATGCCCAGAATCTTTACATTCTGACCCCAAATGGAAGGACATATAATATCGTCTACAGTAGCGTATTAAAATAACATTCTGTTCCGAGTTCTCTTCTGTGTTCTAAATCAGGAAAGGGGAACCGAGTTACCCCGAATTTAACGCGAGCGAAGCCACGGGCAAAAGCTATTGTTTCTATAACGCTCTCTATTAATGGTAACATTCTAGACGTCATCGTCCTTAAAGAAATATGGGCCGATAATTCCACAAGCCCCTAAGCCTAAGGCATACCAAACAGTGAGTTTTAATGGTTGTACGGGCGTCTCGACAAAGGCCTCTGGTTTTTTTCCACAAAATTCGGCACTTTTGCTTGTTTATATATCTATTTAACCATAAAATTGGCCTCCACAAAATACATAGATGGGCATAGCTCCAATTGCTGTGCGCGATGGCGAATCGACTCATTCGGGTTCTTCTGAATACTGCGCTCCACAACGGCAGTAACTTCTTTCGTTCGCAATGTTTGTCGTCTTTGGGGATGCGTCTTATACACTAGAGTGTATGTGATGCGATCGTGTTCCGATCTCTGATCTTGCCACATGACTCTACCTATACCGATGCGATGCGTTTTCCTTTTAATCTATTCTCTGAACCTTCCCACTCAACGAACATTTGCTGTCAGTTACCTGGCGACTTTTATCTCATCTCTTTCATACCAGAATTCAATTGGTGCCATTGTGTCTATGAGTCTTCCAAGTTTTCCTTGGAAAACTTTAAGATTAAGTGTGTCATTTAACACGTTTGATCTTAGAAACTGAGACACCGATTCGTGTCTATAACACGTTCTATTGCGTATCATGAATAAAAACTCTAATGACACCTTAAGTATGTTGCAGCGATACACTTATTACACACTTTGGATCAATCAAACAAACAAAAGGGAAATACGCAACCTTGGAAGAAAGTAATTTGCAAGTCGGATCCATGGCATAATGGTTAACACATTGGACTCAGTGATCCGAGTTCAAATCTCAACTTACGCAGCCATCAAAAAGACACGCAAGTACTCCCCATTCCCATTCTACATTGGTCCTTCGAGCCGGAAGGTATCATGATGATGCTTCACAACAAAAAGAAACAATGAATTCAATGAAAATAAGAACAATGTTTTAGGCTTACCGGCCGTTTCATAATGTGACGTTCGAACGCTCGAGCGCTCGAGCTTTTGACTGCCTAGGTACCTCCGCTAATATTGTTAGTATCGTAAGCTCGAGCTCAATACCAAAGTAGAGCTACTGGCTACTCGGTCGCTCGTCTGACCTATGTTTATCGTAAGTCGGTACAACACCGATCGGTACAAAAGCCCGAGCGCTCGGACGCCACATTGGGATTCGGGCATAATGAGCTTCGGAGCGACAAATGCTCGGAGAGCGAGGACTAGATGAGTTTTTTTTTTATTTTTTTCACAGGTACCCTGCGAGTTGATATGTTAATCATTACACCATGGGCCCGGGTCGCTATTTGCTTTCTGGCAAGGTTGCATATAGTTGGGAAAATTCCCTATTTGTGTGCTTTCATAGCAACGCACTTTAAATTGCATTAAAAATTACTACAATGAAAACACACCTTTTGGTGTGTTGCAGTAACACACTTGCGATTTGCAGAAAGCAGGCTATCCAAAGAGGCTCGATGTTTGGGTGCCACATGAATTAACACAAACAAAATTGATCGGCCAAATTACCCGGGAATTATAACGAGCAATGGAAAATGAACTAAATATGGAAACATCCAACACAAGCGATCATGATCAAAGGCCGGTGAACCTTCATAAACGACTTCAAAGCCTCAATTAACGTCAGATTGAAGGGGAATTAGCCACTATGAGCTACATCAACCTTTCGAAACAGTCGATTCGGTGCATCGTGCATCGACCGGAGCAATCAAGAAAGAGCGACTAAGTGCAGCTTACAGAAAAGAAGTTGTGTTCTGTCTCGGTAATGCCACATACGTCTTTGATGTATCAGAAAACACTGACGGAACATGGTTGGAAAGTGTTGATACATTCGCCGTATAGCCCGGACCTAACATATGTTTCGGTACTTGATGTATGTAATGTTATTTGATAAGGATGCGCACCGTCGCGTAGTGGACAGTATGTTGGCCTCTGATGCCGATGACACGGGATCCAATCCCGACAACAGCCCTGTTAGCGAATATGTTTTTTATGGTGCTTCTCCTCGGCTGGGTGCTGACAAAACCCCCCGTAGTATATATAAGTGAGAGCAGCACGTGCGCAAGGTTCCCCTTCAAATGCATTCTCTTTCGGCGATGCAACATACGTACTTATCAGCTCGGAAAATTCTGTGAGACTGCGCTTGAAAACCTAGTTGGGAGGACAGAATGCGCACTCGAAAGAAAAGAGAGCGCGCAGGGCATTTTCGTTCGTCGACATTGAGAGAGCTTTGATAATGCAACATTTGACAGCATGTTTAACTTTGCTCGACGACATGGCGTAGATGAAGCACTGGTTTGGTGGATCAAAGCAATGCTCATGCACAGGGCAGTGATCGCTGATGCAAGTCTCGGACATTGTGTCAAAACTGGCGTAAATAGGGGCTCCCCGCAAGGTAACGTCCTGTCTCCGCTGTTATGGTGCATTGTGGTCGAATCTGCTCGAAGCTCTCAATGTCTCTGGAATCTATGCCCAGGCCTATGCAGATGATGCAGCCCTTCTCTCTGTCGACTCACAGGCAGCACTAAATTAAAGCGATGAGTGGTGCACGAGAAATGGACTGTTTCCCCAACAAGCCGGGCGCTGCTTTAGATGCAGTGTGCACTGCAGGCCAGTCTCGTCTCAAGAGAAATGGTTTTTGGTAGAACTCGCATTGGAATGCCAGTGCGCTTGCGAGGGAAATATCCTACGACCCGTGCCTCGTGGATAAACCTCTGATGCAATGACGTTGTCACCCTATTGCGCTATAACTTCACATTCAAATTTCCATGGTGTCAGGATTGACTCTGGCCACATACTGAACTTGGAAAGGATTATCTTCGCATTTTCACAGTTGTCTCCAAGTCCGGGCTGCTGTCCAGTGCTGGGATTTTTTTTCTGTGACTCGCACACGGTGGCGCATCCTTGGAGCCGACATGAAGTGTGTCGAATGTGTTAGGTCTACATCACTGAAGCTCCTTCACAGTTTTGTCCGGAAAGCGGGGAAAATACAGTAAAGGCAGGTGTCTGTCCGGCGCTACAATGGACCAGAATTTGCGTCTGAGTGTTCCAACAGATGGCAGAAGCCTGAAAAAACCGAAAAAGCTTAATTTTCATGAAAAAGCTTCGCGAAATTCGCCGTTCGGAATCGGCAACACACAACATGGGTGATTGAGAAGCTTTAAATTCTCCGAAGCCATATACATATGTACATACAATGGACTAAGGATCGTTTCATCCTTTGTACAAATACACCTAAAAACAAGGAAATCCATATTTTACAAAAGAAAAAATTCTGTTTCCAATTTAAGGTCCTCCCACGAGTACGAAGAGCTCCAGTCACTACACAACTGCCTGCAAACAGAACATAACTTTTACAACCTCTTTCCTAGCAGAGCCTATCCGCATACGAAAAGTCCATTAACACTTTTTACCAGCGACAAACGACGACGGTCTGTAAATCTGTCCTAAATGATAAATCGATGACAGAGTCGACAACCAAGTGATATCGCCACTCTCTGCTCTATAATTCTACAATTCTAGAGTAATCTCGCTGCCTGGGACGCAAAACAATTACATGACGGCAAAAAACATCTTAAATGCATCAAAGAGGTATCTGAAAATCAGAGCTCAACAGACACAACTCTTGCTCTCCTGTCGTGCCCAGCAAAGTGGGAATAGAGCCCGCGGCAATGGGCACTTCCGTTCCACACCAGCTACATCTTAGCTTTTTCATCTTATTGTACACCAGTCCACTCTGCCGCAAAGCCACCGACCAGTAGCAATAAGAATTGTTTCGCATTAAATTAAGTGATTAAGTATCTGCAAGTGCGAGTATATTCCGAGGTGTATCTGCGCGGCATATGAAAGCCTGATGCCCCCAGGGAGCCTACTCTACGTGAATTTAATTTTCCTTTTTTGCTCATCTAACTGATTTCCAACTTTCAGGGGGAGGGAGACCTTAATGATCGCTTTGGCGACCTGACTACTTGAGGTTGCCGCTGCGTTTGCGTATTGTATTTGTGACACATTTTTTACATCCAACTTGCATATCGTTACAGTGCTTCTTGCCTTTGTTTATCTGATTGCATGTAGGGTCTACTCAAACAGTAGCCTAATGATGAGAAATTAAAATAGAGTACGGGAAAGATGAATGATGGACCTTGGAAGTGTCGGACGTTGTTGTTGGTTGCTGGGCACTTTTTGCACTCGTTTGAATGGAGCTGTGATAATTGCAGGAGCAATTAGTGTGTGGCAGCGACTGGATACGATACGCATATTTGCGTCACAGTTCGAGGTAGGGCTGGATAACGTTGTGGTGATATTCTGCTTTGGATTCAGGTGCGCTGCGATTAAGGTTAGACTCATATCAGTGGCGTGTAGCAATCGACTTTTTTAGTTGATCTGCTTTTCATTGGGGTGAGAGGTATGTCGGTACATTCAAATGACAAAAAAGAGAACCCAAGAATAGAATCGTGTAAAGGGTAGTAAAATGTTCTTTGTTATTGGCTATTTTCGGGCAGCGATTGACACGCCAATAGCTCCTGTATCGCCCTAGACCAATGCACAAGCTGTGACACCAAAATTTTCGTAGTAGTTTGAATGTGATGTGCCTGGAGAAGACAACTTTTTACGAGTCGTCGAAAACAATATCATTTCCGAAAACGACCCTCAGAACTTGACATATTCGAACTCGTGTGTTCCATTCTGCAATATTTGTATGATAAGGAAAAACTTCCTTGTCATTTACGTTCATGATTCCTTCTATAAACCGGCTATTTTGGTACTTTGTGAAACACAGGTTGACGAAAAATCCGATCCTTCGGATGGTTTCGCGATTTACATCTGCTGTCCAACTTCTCCCTGAATACAGTCAACCATCCACCACGATATTCAATTTCATATGGCTGAAACTCATACTCCGTAAGCACTTCATTCACTGCTGTTTTCTTTACAGAAGCCCAAATCTAAACAGAAACAAACATTTGATGCGTGTCTTCAATTCTCTGGACAGAGGAAGGTATGTCGTTCAACTCGTGGATAAGCCGTTGCGTATCCCTGACATTACTAGTCACACCGCCAATGGGCTGGACTTGTTCCGTACTCTCCATCCTGACAAATACAATATTGATGTGTTGTCGCCTCTAGGTTAATCGAACCACTGCAAAAGATCAGCCAAATTCTCGTACTCCATCCCGCAAATAGGGAAACATTTCCGAAAGAACAATATGGTTTTGCGAAATGGCTGACTGGTGTGGCCTTAAGGACATTTTCGGAGCTTTATATGGTCGTTGTTTTTGTTCGACAACGACATGAATGCCGCTGGTGTTATCACCAATATTATCTGAATTGACGTGGCCAATTTTTTCCTTGTAGGATTAAATGCATCAGGAAAAAGGATAATATGTGGTTCGACAAAGGCTTTAAAGAGGCCATTAGGCTAAGGGAAATAAGTTGCCAGGCCTTTAAAGCAACCAAGGAAAGCAACTAAGGAAAAACGGAAAAAGTGTATCTTCTTCTTTTACGGCGTTACAGTTCGTGACGAACCTGGGCTTTCGCAAGCAGTCTCTAGTGCCTATTCCACTTGCATGCACCTGCTTAAATTTGGCCATCCTCGACCGCGTCGCCCCTCCGAGATAGATTCAAAGACCTTCCAGGCCGGAGCTCTGGTTTCAATGCGCTGACCGTCCGACGTTCATGTCGCTGCACAAACCGTACAACTCACTATTAAGTCATCTCCTCCACCATTTATGCAGATCGGGACGAAAATCGTACGCAAAATTTATCTCTCAAAACGACCAAGGGCCTGCTCATCCGCTTTCAATAATGTCCATGTCTCTGTGCCATATAGCAGGACAGGTATGATAAGAGTCTTGTATATGGTCACCTTGGTTTTTCGAGCGAGAGCTCTGCTTCTCTGCCTCCTGAACCCACAGATACAGCGGTTGGCAAGAGGTATTCTCCCTTTGATTTCGCCTCTGATGTCATTGCTGCATGTCACTGGGGAACATAAGAAGATGAAATCCTTGACTACCTCGAAATTATACCTGCACCCTGGCCAAGACGCCGGTGGTTCGTGTTCCTTTATCTCGCCCTCATTTACTGCCATTCCGTTTTAGGCGCTTCCGTCCCAATGCTCGTAAAGGCATCAATGATATTTCTCTGAGTCCAATTATTTCAATGTCATCGGCATATGCGAATGGTTGTACGGACTTGAAAAAGATCGTGTCCCTCGCGTTGTCCAGTGAGTTTTGAAAGATCCTTTCAGGGACGATGTTGAAAAATTCACACGATAGCGTATCGCTATGTCTAAAACCTGTTTCGACATTAAAGGTTTCGCAAGAGTTCTCCAATGTCATCCACCACAGTCTGACGAGCTTGGTAGGGATGTCAAAACTAGACATGGCGCTGTATAGCTCGTCTCTATGTACGTTCTCGTATGTGACCTTAAAGTCAACAAAGAGATGGTGAGTGTCGATCTGGAACTCGTTGGCTTTTTTTCTGGATCTTCCGCAGTGTGATCGATAGTGGACCTCCCCGCCCAATTAGTTTATTAGAACGGATAAAGGCGTTCAGATGACTTATACCTTAGTAATTCGCGCAGTCAAAGGGCTCTCCAATTGTGTTTCGGGCAAACGATACTAAGAGTCCATTCACCGGGCATGTATTCATATCATATCATATTTTACAGATTAGATGGTGTATACTCCCAACCAGGTCTTCTCCAATTGCCTTGTTGGACTTAAGCCTAGAGAAAGCATTTCTAACTTTGTTCAGGTCAGGGGGACGAAATTTTATGCTATCATCGTCCGTTGTGAATGGGTCATTCTGCCTGACAGCGGAATCTGTTTCGTCATCGCCGTTATACAGTATGCAGAAGTAGTCTTTCCAGGTTTCCATTTTCGTCCCTGCAGGCTTTCGTTCTGGCTTTATATCTCTGGCACGTTTGTTTTATTCTTTGATAAATTCTCCGAACATAATTTCTGCGATAGCATCTCTCCATCCCTGATCGCAAGCTTCTTATGCTCTCCTCTTTGTTTTTTGTTTTGAGAAGCTCATGCTTCTGCCTCCTCTTCTGCTTATAGCGCTCACAAGCGGCTCTCGTCCTTTTGTGTAGTGCCGCTTGACAGGCTTGCTGCTTGGCTGCGTGTGCCCTCCTACACTCACCGTCAAACCATGGATTTCTTGTTGGTAGCATTTTGAAACCCAATACTTCAGAAGCAGCACTCTCTAAGTCTTGTTGACAAGAGGTGTTGGAGGGTTCTCCGAGAACTTGAGGGAGACGCAATTGTCATAAACTCTTGCGGTTTCTTACGATTGTAGCATTGCGACATTTTATGCTGCTAGCCCTTCTCCATTTTTCTGGGCCAAGAATATTCGTAGTCGTAACCTGGCTGAGGGCGCCGCGGCGCAGTGGTTAGTGTGTTGGACTCTGGCGCACGATGAGCGAGTTCGGATCCCGATAACGCCAACGCCATCGAATGTTTATTTCGCGACGTTCCTGCTCGGCGGGATACTGGCTAAACCTCCCATAGTAAACTTGCCATGAAAAAGCTTCTCGACTCTCGCCGTTCGGAATCGGCATTAAACTGTAGGTCCCTTTCACCTGTGTGAAAAATAAATCACACACAACAGGGGTGATTGAGAGATGCTTGGCTCTGGTCCTTCATGGGCTGTAACGCCACCAAGAAGAAGAACCTGGCTGTTGCCACAAAAAAGTATATACGAGCCAGAAATGACTGCAATCCCCACATTCCAAATTCCAGTCCGACCAAAAAGTCAGGCGTAAAATCCTCCATTGTCCCAAAAGCAGCAAAAGTTTCGGCTCATTAAAAAACTCGTTCCCGTCATTTATACCAACACTTATCCACAACAACATTCCAGCGGTCACACCCTTAGATTAAGCTAACCTTTTTGCTACCCCCATTGGTGTTCTTGGTGTTCTTCAGGGCTTCGTTGCATCATCGGCACTCTTTTTTTTAAATGACACATAGTCTGTTACTTCCAATCTAGTCCGCTCCTTTGCTGACGACATTACCTCTATAAAGCGTTCTTTCGTCCTAAATTTGAGACTAACGCTCATGTCTGGTCCGGTGCATCTAAGACCCCAACGTCACTGTAGTCCAACGATCCCAAAGATAGCCAGTCGGCGATCTCACGAATTGTCGTTAATTCAGCTTGGAATTCACTACAGTGGTTCGGTAGTCTAAAGGATTGGCCAATTTTTAGGCTCGGTGCATATACACCGGCACCCACAACGTTGCCTGTCCTGGCCCCGTCCAATGCTATGCCCTTGCTTGGGAATTCATTCCCTTCCCATTATCGTCGGTTGGAGATTGTTAATTTATACATACACAATCTTCAGGTCCAGGATCGGGATTAAGTAGTCCGTGACTTCACTTAAATAACTGTTTTGATGTAGAATACCAGCACGCCCTATTTCGGAGAACTTCCGAAATGGGGCGTGCGTACGCCGATTCCTTTGCCTTTTCCTTGCCAAAGAAATCCAAGGGGAGTAGGTGGAGCATTTTTTCGAGGGCTGCAGTGGGGGTTGTTCGCAGTGCTCCGTTTAAAGCGATGCATGCCATCCTTTGTAGTACCTCGTTGACAACTAACACCCATAATAGCGGCGATAGTACTCCTCCCTGTAGTGTGCCACGTTTAACTGCCCTTTTTGTGTGGCAACAGCCGAGGTTAAGTGAATCAACCTGCTTGAGAGCATTTATTTGATTCATTATATTACCATTTACCTCTTGCTTAACGCATTGGTGATGGCTAGTAGTTTTATGTTGTTGAAAGCCCCTCAATGCCAAGGAAGGCAATCTTTGTGAATTCTTTGTTGGTATGTAAATGTTCTCAATGATTCCAACTACCTATGTATGGTGTAAAGGGCTGTATCTACTGCATGCTGCGATGTCGAAAGCATGCTTTTTTTTTAGGGTTTCGCGAATGAGTAGGTCCTCATCATCCTGGACTCGCTGGAACATCAAAGGAATGTGTCTTCCCTATCCCTGTTTTATCGATAGTTTTACAGAAAATGCTCTGAAGATAAAGCTATTTGCATTCTGTTCCCTCAGAAATTTTCTCGAAATGCACGTCAAATGTAAGGAATCCCTTTTTCACCGAACCACACGAATCTGGAATTTCTTGCCGGATTCGGTCTTCCTCACTCAGTTCAACATATAGAGTAACGTCCATCGTCATCGTCCCTATTCTTCTTCCTCTATACCTTCAACCGGCACTGTATAGTCAGAAAATAAGATGGTAAGCCTTTGACCTGCCGATCGATGAATAAACCAGCTAATTTCCGGCGCTTTACAGTTCTCCAGCATCTTAGGTATCCGATCACAGTTGTTGTAACAAATCACCGTCAGGACAATTGCTTATAATGACCCTCAGTAGTTGCTGTCTTTGTGTCTCTGTGTATTTCAAGAAACGGAACACATGGATCATTATGTCCATCATCAGATCACTATTCGCAATGACGTCAGCGTCAACCGATGGTACTTTGGGTCGGAGGAGGTACGAGTATGTAAAATGGGACCTACTATTTGTTGTTGAGTCCAAACAACGACTTTCAAGAAGCTCTAAACTGATCGTAATAAGGAACATAGTAGGTATTGGTTCCTAAAAGAGACGGTGAATTACCGGTAAATTACCGCTTCTTGAGCGTCGTGGCGCAGTGGTTAGTGTGTTGGACTCTGGCGCACGATGAGCGAGTTCGGATCCCGATAACACCAACGCCATCGAATGTTTATTTCGCGGCGTCCCTCCCCGGCAGGGTACCTGCAAACCCCCCGTAGTATACTTGCCAAGAAAAAGCTCTTCGACTCAAGCCGTTCGGAATCGGCATTAAACTGTAGGTCCCTTTCACCTGTGTGAAAAATAAATCATACACAACATGGGTGATTGAGAGAAGCTTGGCTCTGGCCCTTCATGGGTTGTAACGCCACCAAAGCAAAGCAAGCAAGCAAGCACACCTTTGTAACGTGAGGAAAGAAATCCGACAATACCCTGCAATATCCTGACGCATCTCTTGTCTATTGTTCATCTACGGAATGCTTATGTACATATTTTGCATCTGCGATAAATGAACGGCTGGAAAAGACACTAGCATAGCAGGTGTAAGATAGGGGTATCGACTTGAATGGTACTTGGATTGATTTTTGTAGAGGCGAAGAAGATAATGAATAGAAAAGCGCGACATTACTCCCCTCGATGTAACTGCATACAATTTTAATTTCCTTCTAACTCCCATCCCAGGCTCACTTTTCCAACACCATCAAACCAATTAATCATCATCACAAATCGCATGAAATACGATCAAAACAAACCATGCAACACAACAAAAACCGAATCGCCTAAGAAAGAAATGGATGTCACACCCAAATTCATCAAAAACGAATCTATCTGCGCTTATCTATCTAAAATCAAACCACGTGACCCTTCCTCCTTTTCTGTCATTCGAAAATGAAATTTCCAAATCATATCTCCCCTGATTTGTCCACCGAGCACAAGGATCGCATAGAGGATAATGAAAATATACGACCATCATCGGGCACACATCAACCCCCAAAATCGCGTATCATAGGGCTCCTTTCGACAGCATTTAAACGAGCTCAGACACTGCTCGCAGCGTCAGGATGAGTGAAATATGAACCGTAGAAATTATGTTTAGACAACGGACCAGTGAGGGTGATGCAAAGGGTGGCCGTATAAGGAAAATCTGCAATGTCAAGCATCACTGCTGCGGTAATGTTACCATCCACTATTCGTACCTACTATTTACGTAAAACACGAATAAAAATCTTGTTATCTGATTGCATTACTCGTAAATAGAGTGAAGCGATAAATGCTTCTTCCCCTTGGAACAAGCACATAGTACTGAGATTAGATCAAATCCTGTAGCGTGTTAAATTCATGTAACTACTCGGTTATACTACAATTGATGTGCTTTTATTGACGTGCTACACCAGTGCTTGTGTGGATGGGGTTTGTGAGATAGGAGAATCCGTGCCACGCTTCAGAATATGTCTCAGAAGGATCAAAGGATGCACGGAAGTGGTATCGGTTCATCGGCCGGTGACGCAATTCAGTTAAAAATCAAATTCTGTGGTTTCTCTTTACACAAACTGTCGACGATAGCGGACGAAGGCGTTAGGGTGTCTTCTCACAAATATTACTGGGTAATCCTTGACGACGCATATTCTGTCTGTGTCTGGGGTGAGCTAGTCGCGTGTTGGGGATTGGACAAATTTATTAACAACGATAGTTTGTACAGTGTTCTCAAGATTGCAATATTAGTAAAATTGATAAGAATTTGCTGTTAGGGATAGGTTAGGTTAGGTAAAAGTGGTTGGCATAAGCCACACGTAGGCCGAAGTCGGCCCATTGTGATACCACATGGATCATATAACCTTGATCCGCTACCTGGGAACCAACCGATGCTTCTGATGAAGCGATGGAGTTGAGCTATTTTTAGCTATTTCATAGAAGGGCGCGCCGAGGTAGATCCTCCTGCGATTCGCAAGAGAATCGCAGGAGGATCTAGTCTGGCGGCGTGTTTTCCAATGATGCAATGACCTGTAGTGACACCCAGTAGAGTGCTTAAGGTTACCCTTTTAGTTGCCACTAGGTCCCTGGTTCCTCCTAGTTTTAGCTTAGGCCAGATTTGTTTAGTGTAGTGTAGTGTAGTCGGAAAGCTACAATCGCAGGAGACTGCCAGAATCTTTGCCGATCGTGTCTCCTCCAAGCTCTCTCAAAATCCGCCCACAGCAGCACAAACAATAAAGCAGGAATGGGCGCATTGCCAGAGTGCCGTCAGAGACGCTGCCTCAGAGGTGCTCGGTTTCAAACCGCCGCCACCTGCCCATGCAGCAAAACAAGAGGCATATAAAGCCATGCTGCAACGACGGACGAGAGCTGCTCGCGAAATCTATGAGCAGAAGAGAAGAGAGGAACACACGCTTTTCAGAAGAAAGAAGAGAGAGCACGGAAAGTGTGAGATCGAGGCGATGGAGAGATGCTTCCGCAGGAATGACGCCCGTAAGTTTTACAATAAGGCAAAACGAACATGCCATGGCTACAAAGCCAGAGCGGCGGCCTGCAGGGATGAAAATGGAGAACTGGTAGTAGAGTCGCAGTCGATGTTGAGGATTTGGTAATACCACTTCTGCAGACTGTATAACGACTATGATAGACAAGATACCGCTGTCAGGCAGAACGAGCCATTCGTAATTTTTTTTTTTAGAGACTCGCGCAGGTTCAAGAGTTTTTATATTCTCTTATGATGTGTTGACACACACAACCTGAACGGAGTACAGTGGTTGGGGTCGTTGATGTAACAATGTAACAGAACTCAGTCCACCTGACCTAGACGAAGTCAAAATAGCGATATCAACACCTAAGTCTAATAAAGCCGCGGGCGCAGACGGCCTGTCTGCTGAGCTTCTTCAAGCGGCTGGAGATGAGCTGGTAAGGTGCATGCACCATCTCATTTGCAAGGTATGGTCGGAGGAAAGCATGCCCGATGAATGGAATCTCAGCATCGTTTGCCCGGTCCATAAAAAAGGAGACCCCTATAACTGCGCCAACTATAGGGGAATAAGTCTCCTTAACATCGCATATAAGATCTTCTCTGTCGTATTATGTGAACGCCTGAAATCGTTTGTGGATAACCTGATCGGCTCTTATCGGCTACCAGATCATGGAGAAGACCCAGGAATACCAAATCGACACGATATGACAGCGTGTATAGAGATGAGCTATACAATGCCATGTCTAGTTTTAATATCCCTGCCAAACTCGTTCGACTGTGCAGGATGACAATGGAGAATTCTCGCTGCTCCATTATGGTCGGTAATGAGCAAACCGAGACCTTTGATGTTAAAAAAGGATTTAGGCAAGGTGACGCGCTGTCATGCAACTTTTTCAACATCGTGCTTGAAAAGATCGTGCAAGAGTCACTGGCCAACACAAGAGGTACGATTTATTTCAAGTCTACGCAATTGCTTGCGTACACCGACGACATTGACGTGATTGGACGGACACAGTGAGATGTCAATGAGGCCTTTGTAAGCATTGAGGTAGATGGGTCTCAAGGTTAATGAGGGTAAAACCAAATATCTGCTTTCATCTGAAAGAGACGGACAGGAAGAGATGGCCAGAACGTCACCATGGGCGGATATAGCTTTGAAGTGGTCAAGGAATTCGTCTACCCTGGCTCACTGATGACCAGCGACAACAACACCAGCGCTGAGATAAAACGCAGAATCACTCTTGCTAACCGCTGTTTCTTTGGGCTCAGGAGGCAATTGAGAAGTAGGGCCCTCTCTCGGAAAACCAAGGTGACACTATATAAGACTTTAATTATCCCAGTCCTCCTTTACGGCGCAGAGGGTTGGACCTTAACAAAAGCGAATGAATGTGTCCTTGGTCGTTTCGAGAGTAAAATTCTGCGCACTATCTACGGTCCCGTTTGTTCAAACGGTGTATGGAGGAGAAGATATAACGAAGAACTGTACGGGTTGTACAGCGACATCGGCCTGGTACGACGTCTACGGATACAGCGTCTAAGGTGGCTAGGTCATGTAGAGCGAATGGAAAATACAGCTCCAACCCGAAGAGTCTTCGAATCCTCTCCGGAAGGAAGGCGCGGCAGATAATAGCCGCACCATCGGTGGCGCACGCAGGTAGAAGGAGACCTTAACCAACTGGGCGTGCAGCGCTGGAAACAGCTGGCCAAAGACCGTGCCAGCTGGCGACGCTTGTTAGTTGAGGCCCAGGATATTACTCAAAGCCTCATGGGGACTAGTGTCATCGGATTAATCTCCCTGTCTTCCTTCAACCTCCTGATCAAAACTGAAACGAATGGTCAAGAACCTGAGGTTATCTACCTGCCATATTAAATTCATTCAACTTTCATATTAACATCCTTCGCTGTTTTGCTATTTTTATAGAGGTTATGGCATTTTAACTGTCCATAAAAGAATATTTTTTTATTATCTGCCTATTGTGTGTGTTCGTCCTTTTGCTTCGACAAGAAAGTACCAGCGACCCGTCTCCGATACACAGCTACTCAGATACAATATCGTTTTTCGTTTTTCACAAACCGTTCGCATTAAGTTTTTCGGCGGATTTTTTTCTTTCCTGCCACTATATCTGTCGCATGGATCCTTTTCGGCGGTTATTATTTTTTATGACGAGCTTATCAATTCCTTTGGGGCGAGAATGGTTAACAGAAGTCATGGACATATTCCGCAGGATTAAAAGAAAACAAAAGCAGCAAACGATAATAAAGACAGGAAATCCAATATTTTAATTGTCAATCCAGTTGGTATTGCAGGCATTTGTTTCAAGTCGTACTTAAACTACTTTAATTCCTGGAGATCGAGCTGGTGAAATAAATAAGTGCACAAGCAGGGATCGTTGAGAAGAGTCATCTTCGAATGGATTGTGATGACTGGCGCTGCTTGAATGGGGACTCTTTGTGATGCTCGGCTCTCTCTCTTTCTCATGACCGCAGGACTTCTGTGGGCCGAATACGGATGATAATCATCGGTTTCGTAGCGTGTAGTGTGCAAGAACCTACGGTCAAAAGGAGCGCCAATAATATTCAACTCATTACAGCTGGAACTCGAGCTGAGGCATATTGCCAACCGACGGCGGCGGGGCGAATGGAAATGGCATGTTGACCAGGTTCGGTGCAGATGATTTTATATTGCTGGTCATTATCGCCAATAACCATTATTTGAGAAATACCCGTAAATACCATAATCACATAATGATTGCCATCGCATTAACCTATCGATTGGGCCAGGCAGCATCTTCATGATCTCGAGAAGGAAGAGGAGGTAATGGCTGCAGTTGGCCGAAGTTGAACGGAGACCTGGAATTTAAAGGCATTAGCCACAGTCGGACCGCTGCTTTGACTGCATATGTATATTCGTGCAGTTGTTTGAGGCAAACTCGTACACGATAATTGAGTCATAAGCGTGTGTCTTAGACAGAGGACAGAGATGTTGCAGGGTAGTGTTCGATTGAGGTTTCTTGTTTCTTGTTGCATTGGACAATATTTTGCTGCAGATAATAATAGTTTGGGTGAGAAATTATTTTTAATTGAATGTGTTGTGCGCCGAAGGGATAGGAGGGAGGCATTGCCAGATGCGGAAGGCATTAAAGCTGGCGGGTTGTTAACATGGTAAACAGCTTGTATGCGACAGAGATGGCTAAGCACTTACGAGAATGCAATCAGCGTTAATAAGAGCTTATTGTATGTCAAGCCGGCAAGCTGGTTGTGGTGGTTACGTGTAAATGATTCTATTAGTCGCTGCCTTTTCGCAGAAACTATTTCACACAATTTAACAGGAGTCCAATTATGTTTCTAACCGACGACGGTGCTGTTTAAGCTGGCTTAAATCGTAAGACTTAAATGATCATGATAGCACACCCATCCATTAAGGCTACTTATGTCGGTTTTGATTTGCTTCTATGACATCTTGGATTGCTTTAGATTGGCCCTTTCTAAGAAAATTGTATGCCATCAGGTCGTTCATAAAGATTGCGGCGACTTGCGTGAACATATTGGCGGCATAATCTGCTGTCCCGATGAAGCCAATGCAATTATGTATATAATGAAGACATTATAGTTGAAGATGCTTAGCTACAAAGACTCGCCGTGTACTTTTAAAGAAAGCCTCATTCAAGGTGGTTCTTTAGTAGGTAAGTGGCACTGGTAATTTCCAGAGACTCTGGAGCAGAAGATACGCCAAGCATTTTATGGAATTCATACATATAATCATCAGACGGGAGAGTTATAAAAGAGTCTTCCAATAGGGGATCCCGAACCTTGACAGTTGATAGCGGCCATAATGTTGAAGCTGTTAAATTGACTGTTATTTATTCAGTCTGTTTTGCCAAAGCACGATGGATGGACATAGTGTTTAACAACAAGAGCAAATGATAAAATTGTTTTATCAAATTGGGTGTTCCATTCGGCAATGACGGACTCCCCGCGGAACTGTTTAAAGCAGCTGGCGATGAGCTGGTCAGAAACATGCACCAACTCATCTGCAAGATATGATCGGAAGAACGCATGCCCGATTAATGGAATCTCAGTATCGTTTGCCCGATCCATAAGAAAGGAGACCCCTATGACTGCGCCAATTACAGAGGGAGAAGCCTCCTGAACATCGCGTAAAATATCCTCTCTGCCGTAGTGTGTAAGTGCTTGAAGCCGTTCGTGGACAGTCTGATAGGTTCCTACCAGTATGGTTTCAGGCCAGGAAGATCCACGAAATATTTACACTACGGCAGATCTTGGAGAGGACCCATGAATTCCAGGTCGAAACGCAACATCTTTTCGTCGACTTTAAAGCTGCGTATGACAGTGTTTATAGAGACGAGCTATAGAGAGCCATGTCATGTTTTAACATTCCTGCCAAACGCGTCAGACTGTGCAGGTTGACTATGAAGAACTCTCGCTGCTCCATTAAGGTCGGAGGTGAACTAACCGATCCCTTAATGTTAAAAAGGGTTTTAGACAGGGTGACGCACTGTCATGTAATTTCTTTAACACCATTCTTGAAAAGATCGTGTGGGACTCTGCGGCCAATACAAGAGGTACGATCTACTTCAAGTCCACACAATTGCTTGCCTACGCAGATGACATTGAAGTTATTGGGCGGACAAAACGAGACGTCAATGAGGCTTTCGCAAGCATTGAAGCAGAAGCGGCTAAAGTAGGTCTAAGGGTAAATTGGGACAAGACCAAATATATGCTGTCATCCAAGAAAGACACACAACATCGACGTCTTGGTCAGAACGTCACCTTCGGCAGCTATATTTTTGAAGTAGTCAAGGACTTCGTCTACCTTGGTTCGATAGTGACAAGCATCAACGACACCAGCGCTGAGATAAAACGCCGAATAACTCTTGCCAACCGCTGCTTCTTCGGGCTCAAGAGGCAATTGAGTAGTAGAGCCCTCTCAGAAAAATTCTGAGTGCAATCTTTGGTCCCGCTTGTGTAAACGGAGAGTGGAGGAGGAGATTCAATCAAGAACTGTACGGGTTGTACAGCGACATCGGCCTGGTTAGACGTCTTCGGATCCAACGTCTAAGATGGCTGGGCCATGTAGAGCGAATGGACATCAACGTTTCGGTCCAAAGAGTCTTCGACTCCAACCTCGTGGGACGACGCAGCAGAGGACGACCGCATTTAAGGTGGCGCGCACAGGTGGAAAGGGACCTCAACCGACTGGGCGTGTGGCACTGGAAGCGGCTGGCCAAAGGTCGGGCCCGCTGGAGAGGCTTGTTGGTTGCGGCCCTGGTTCACCCCAAACTGTAGCGCCATCAAAGTAAGTAAGTAACATGACATCGAATAAGGTTTTGTTGATTCTGGATCCAACTTCGTCTGCCAGAGCAGCCTTGACACTTTTTTTCCAAATTTTCATCCAACGACTTTTCTCCAATCCAAATAATCTTGTTCAAAAAAAAGTCACAAATTCATACGTACTGACGTACTGTATTGAAATATTCCGACGCTTCCCCAAAAATCCATTTCGTGCGCATACCATCATCCGCCTCCATTCAAAACTTGACCACAAAACAAAGAGAAGCGAAACAAGCAGTCCTCCTTCCTATGGTCTTATGTAGAAAATCCTTCCAATTATCATATATATGAAATGGAAGCTTGTCGCTTTAGTTAAATCCCCGGAAATTTATTGTGCAGTAGAGGCATTTATCTTGTCCCGTATCCCCAGAAAGGAAACCTAAATCCGACCATTTGCAGCCAGTAAAAATTCAATGTGATCACATGAACCCTTACACTTTCTCTAGTGTTCTAACTATGTTACACCTTCGTTCTCCATTCAAACCTGCTCGTGTACGATAATTCACCGACGAAAGATGTTATTTACCTCCTACTCCGGGCTAATGTAGTCCAGTGTGTAACGTATTCAAATGTCCTTTGACTTTTTTTCGTTTTCTAGTACTCCTTCGTCCTTATTAGAGCTACCCGCCTCTACCTGCAGCGCTATAGAGGTATTGCCCCTTAATGGCCATTGCGAAAGACCGTCGAAAAGTTTAGCCCAGGATCAATGGGATTTTAATGAGTTATTAAGGCACAACGGAATGTGTTTCCTATTCAAATTAAGTGGCAGTTAGAAACTGCCAAGTACTGGTTGTAGCCGTCACTATGGCACGGAGTATGTTCGTTGAGTGTGGAAAGTTTTTTGTTTTCGTTTTTTGGTTCTTTTTGTCGTTTTTGTTTTTACACGCAAACAATTTACGTAGACTTTGGTGTGAATAGAGTCAGGGTGTCGGGACAAAAATGTCATTAAAAGTTTAAATCCCATTTTGAATGGCTTGAGGTAACGCGTCATACTCTCGCCGCTACGTAGCCCTGTGTATGAGTATGGTATTCAGACCTTTACACAAAGTACTTGTACCTGTCGTGATGTTAATTGCGTTAATAATTTTTGCAATAAAATAAAATAATTTAATATGACGAAAATGCGCATGGATACGAGTACTCGTATTGTGAAGTTAAAAGTTTCTAAATTGTATGGTACGGCGTTGTGACTGTTGTGTTATGAAGTGTCGGTTAGATTTGGCTATTGTGCAAGTTGCGGGTTGGATGTGAAGACGTGGAACAATAAGTGTGTAAGCAATTAGGTGCTGTGAATGCAAAAAGTCATTTGCGAAATAGTAATTGGTTTCAGGTAACAAGCTCGAAATTAGCCATTGTTCCCTTTATGTACATATGTACATACATACGGCGGGATATGAGGATGGCTTTTGAGTTAAATGGGGAGATGTAATTGTTATTTAGAAAGTTGCGGAGAAATCCTCAGAGAGACATGCGTTTTGGGTAATATTTTTTGTTAACTTCAAAGTGTGCACGTACCTATGAAACTCATTTGTCACTGACTAAATGGGGAATACATTTTTCTGAATAAAGGGGACATTCCAATGTTGTTTTTCTTTCTTTTATCAGGTTGCAAGAAACATTGTAATCTGCAAAACCTGAAGGTCGATATGGTAAAAAAGTTGTTGCTCTGATAAAAGTTAAAAGTAAGAATTCGTTAGATAATCATCCTCCCAAACGGTTCTCGATTACCGCTGTACCTAATGTGGTCGTGTCCCATTATTTTAGGAATTTTTCAACCTATAGCTTTTAAAACAAGTTTAGCTTCAACTGTAACGTAGTTTGGTTAAGATAGCGATATCGAAACTTAAGTCTTATAAAGCTGCTGGAGCAGACGGACTCCCCGCGGAACTGTTTAAAGCAGCTGGCGATGAGCTGGTCAGGTCCGTAAGAAATGAGACCCCTAGGACTGCGCCAATTACAGAGGGATAAGCCTTCTGAGCATCGCGTACAAGATCCTCTCTGCCGTACTGTGTAAGTGTCTGAAGCCGTTCGTGGACAATCTGATAAGTTCCTACCAGTGTGGTTTCAGGCCAGGAAAATCCACGATAGACCAAATATATACACTACGGCAGATTTTGGAGAAGACCTATGAATTCCAGGTCGACACACACCATCTCTTCACCGACTTTAAAGCCGCGTATGACAGTATTTATAGAGACGAGCTATACAGAGCCATGTCATGTTTTAACATTCTTGCCATACTCGGCAGACTGTGCAGGATGACTATGGAGAACTCTCGCTGCTCCATTAAGGTCGGAGGTGAACTAACCGACCCCTTGATGTTAAAAAAGGTCTTAGACAGGGTGACGCACTGTCATGTGATTTCTTTAACATCATACTTAAAAAGATCCTGCGGGACTCTGCGGCCAATACAAGAGGTACGATCTACTTCAAGTCCACACAATTGCTTGCCTACGCAGATGACATTGACTTTATTGTACGGACAAAGCGAGACGTCAATGAGGCGTTTGGCAAGCATTGACACAGAAGCGGCTAAAGTGGGTCTAAGGGTAAATGGGGACAAGACCAAATATATGCTGTCATCCAAGAAAGACGCGCAACACTGACGTCACCTTCGGCAGCTATATTTTTGAAGTAGTCAAGGACTTCGTCTACCTTGGCTCGATAGTGACTAGCAGCAACGACACCAGCGCTGAGATTAAACGCAGAATAACTCTTGCCAACCGCTGCTTCTTCGGGCTCAAGAGGCAATTGAGTAGTAGAGCCCTCTTTCGAAAAACTAAGGTATCCCTCTACAAAACCTTAATCATGCCAGTCCTCCCCTACGGCGCTGAGGCTTGGACGTTATCAAAAGCGGATGAAGAGGCTCTTGGACGTTTCGATAGGAAAATTCTGCGTGCAATCTTTGGTCCCGTTTGTGTAAACGGAGAGTGGAGGAGGAGATTCAACCAAGAACTGTATGGGCTGTACAGCGACATCGGCCTGGTTAGACGTCCTCGGATCCAACGTCTAAGATGGCTAGGCCATGTAGAGCGAATGGACATCAGCGCTCCGGCCTAAAGAGTCTTCGACTCCAACCCCGAGGGACGCAGCAGCAGAGGACGACCGCATTTAAGGTGGCGCGCACAGGTGGAAGGCGACCTCAACCAACTGGGCGTGCGGCACTGGAAGCGGCTGGCCAAAGATCGGGCCGGCTGGAGAGGCTTGTTGATTGAGGCCCTGGTTCACCCCGAACTATAGCGCCATCAAAGTAAGTAAGTAAGTAATGTAGTTTGCGGTGTTTTCGTTTTAGTTTCCCTCTCGCTTCTTTTTTTTTTAATTTGCGCAAGCTCAAGAGTGATATTATGTCTGTCACACAACCTGGGAAGATTGCAGATGGTTTGGTTCGTAGATTTTCGTTCACTACTCTCCGAGGGTGGTTGTCCTAGATAGGATTCGAGAGCAACTCGACTGAATTTTTTTATTGACTATAGTTCCCAGAAAATGTTCCATGCTCTTATGGTATTATATTGGAACTATACACACAGAGTATGGGTCCAAAGTGATCACATACTGTGAGTGTTATGTCTTCATACGTATTTCGATTATTTCCCATTTAGAACAGCTGCATAATTTGGTCGTGTAGGAATTGTATCCTTGGCTATGGACGAACTTTGAAATACAGACTCTCCGCTCGTCAGTCGGTTATGTTTACAAATTGCTTTCGTTGTGATGTGGTTAATTTAGTCCTACGTAACGCTTGGGTTCCTAAGTCTACTTACTTATTCTGTTGGCGCTGCAGTCCAATGTGAACCTGGCCTTTAACCAACTAGCTTCTCCAGCTGGCACGATCTTTTATCAGCTGTCTCCAGCGCCGCACCCCCAGTTGGTTAAGGTTCCCTTTCATCTGTGTGCACCAGCTTAGACTCGGCCATCCTTTGCTTCGTCGTCCCTCGAGGTTGGACTCGAAGACTTTTGGGCCGGAGCTGTGTTATCTATTCGCTCTATATGGCCTAGCCTTCTTATAAAGGATTTTCCAATAGGGAATTGACAACGTTGAATTCAAATTGTGAACGCACCCTTTCACTATTCATCGAACTGTCATTGTCGATTTATTCAGTAAACTCAACATCTTCATCGTGATAAAGTACACGAACGAGCAACGTCTGCAAATTATAAAAATTTTCTACCGAAATTCGGAGTCGGTGACCGCAACTTTAAGAGCGTTAACTCCAATTTTCGGTGGTAAATCTCGAGGATGCCGTGGCGCAGTGGTTAGTGTGATGGACTCTCATTTTCCATGCTCCCTACTAGAACATGCGGCCTTGTTGTTCTTCAGCTTTTGAATAGCTGTGCCGACGTCATCGATGCTGGATGAGAGGGCTACTTCAGCGGCTGGAGTTGGGATTTCTTCGGTTAAACAGCTGCTGGAAATGCTGCTGGAAATGCTGCTTAAACACCTCCACTATTCCCTTTGGGTCGGTGACAAGATTGCCTTCACAATTTTGAAGAGCAGGCTCTTCTTAAAGCCTCCTTCACGGCTTTTAGCATTTTTATAAAAGGCCCGTACTTTATGTTTCCTAGACTCCTCGATCCGCCGACTACACTGACTCGGTAACATTGAGCGCATGCATTGTAAAGCTCCAGCTCGAGTTCGAGAAGAGGAGGTAGACCGAACCTCTGGTATAGAGGTCAAGTAGTCCCAGGTGGAAGACATCCCTGTCTTCATAATTGGAAGCCTGGACATGTTGCTGACCGTTAAGAATAGTAGGAGGCTTAAGCTCAGGATGGTCTAAAAAGTAAGTAAAGTAAGTAAATTTCGACGTGGTTGCGGTTTCGGCTCGTCCTTGGCGTGGGGCATGTATATATGTATGTTGGCGTTTCAGTCCAGGAAGGACCTGAGCCGAGCTTCTCTCTATCACCCATGTTGTGTGTGATTTCATTTTCCCTTAGGTGAAAAGGACCTACAGTTTATTGCCGGTTCCGAACGGCGAATTTCGAGAAGCTTTTCGTGACAATTTTACTACAGGGCGTTTTGTCAGAACCCCGCTGAGGAGGAACACCGTGAAAAACACGTTCGATGACATGGCTATGTCGGGATTCGATCCCATGTCATCGGCGTCAGAGGCCAACACACTATCCACTGCGCCACGGTGCTCTCTGCAACTACATTTAATTTCAGTAACACATACATTTTTGCTGATTAAAATGCCATCCCTGTGTAAGGTCGAGAAGTTTTAAGCTGAGCTCCGTATTTCTCCGGCTCCATAACATTGACGAAGACCAAGTCCGGATTCAAGACTTACATTTAATCATCAATGATCTGTTGGGGCTACCAACTAACTACTAGTACGCCAAATTCGCCAAGCAAACTTTGGGTTAACCCGTAATCAAAAGCAATTAGTTCTTTCACAACAAGTTAACCTAAAATGGTTAAAGTGTGTCTAGTTCCATCTTCAAACATCTTCATTTGGACTGCAGTGGTTTCCAAGCTTAAATCAAATTTGGCAGGGTAGCCTAATGTCGGGCACCTAAAATAGACACTTTTTTTGCGTCTATCACTAAATGAAGTGAGCGCTAAGGCAAAGGGATACTGTTTAAAGCTGCACTATTGACGATGACGGGCAAATTTATTAGATGATGATAGGACTTGAACTTAGCCCTTAAAACTGATCTTCTGCACAACGGTCTAGTAGTTTAAGTAAGAGAATAATTTTGTATTGACCAATCCAGTCTCTTCCCACTCTACCGATCTTGTTCAGTGCTTTTTCGCGGCATACAATTCCTACTTCGTAGCCACCAACACCCACCCCTGTGCTGATGGTTTAGATATGTTACCATACTACAAATGAGTTCTTCTCCTCCGCCATCCGCACATACCATATCTCCGAGTCATTCACTCCGTTCATCCATCCATACTGAACGCGAGCTCCTTCTTAGCTGTGTAATGCCCGAGGAGCTCAGCAGGGATTTCACACCATTTACTTGACCCCCCTTTGTGAGTCCAATAAAACACACGACCGAAGAGAAGAGATATTTTGTTCCGTTGTTGAGAAAATCATCATGAAGGTGGTGAGGACGGATGGTACGGTGCCCGTCTTGATGGCGTAATTGTAATAAGCTTATTGGGGAATCACTTTGAGTGTAGCACGATCATAATAACACACATCATAGTGAGCTGGTGGACACGCCGGCAGTATCAGGTGAAAGGAAATGTAGTGTTTGGCGTTCGAAATTAATTTAAGGCGACTGATGGTGCGGGGTGAATTATGTCGTGGGCACCAATCGTTATTTAGCATCGTGGTTACACCAATGAAGGCAAGTGTTTATGGAATCATCGAGATGCATGTGTTTATGATTTTGATGGTTATAGAACTTCTATATAAATGTGATGTGAGATCAAAGGACGTTAAGTGACCAATATGAATGCTTTGTCTAACTAAAAGCTGCAAACGCTTGCTTTGCGATGAATCTAAGGGCATGGTGGCTAGTGAAAAAAGTGGATCACTTACGACAACCTTAAGTGAAAAAAATCATGGTCGAATAGTGGTGAGTTGGAACAAATGGGGGGTGAGGCCAGGATTGACTACCTGGAAGGTTTTGTTGTGTGTTTGGTGGGACTCACAAGGAATCATCTACTACGAGTTACTCTCCTACGGCAAAACCCTTAATTCGGACCTGTACTGTCAACAAATGGACCATCTGAAGAAAGGTATCACCCAAAGGTAGCGAGCTTTGGCCCTTGGAGAGGAATTGCTTTTCATTAGAACAACGCCAGGTCACATCGATAGTAACTTGTCAGAAGATCCGAGAGTTTGGTTGGTAGGTTCCAATGTATCCATCTTACAGGCTGGACCTGGAGTAGATGGAGCCTCAATAGAGAACTTATTCGTCTCTGGATGCTTAGGGCTATATTCCGCTGACTTGGATATGAAGCTCGAATGTCTTCCTCACGTCGTCCAAAGTCTGCTTGGAATGCCAGGAAATGCTGTTGGTTCATACTGTACATATTGTAGGTTGGTCTTTAGTCCTGAGATAAGGGCTAAGGTTCACCAAAGCGCTGACTGGTCTGGGTGTAACGGGATAAATGAAAGAACTGGTACGACAACTGTTTAAATAAAGTGTGGTCAAAGCCAACTTCGCTGGTGGCTCTTCAACTAGAATGGTCAGTATGTGGTGTACACCACAGGATGGCGTACTTTCCCCTCTCCTCTGGAACGTGGTAGTCAATGAACTACTACTTTTGCTAGAAGAGGAAAAGTACGCTGTGACCGACTATACGGACGATATTGCCCTAGCCGTCGCAGGAAGGTTTCCCGGCACTCTAAGTGACCTAATGCAGTAACTGCGAACTTGGGGTGAACCCCAAGAGGACTGGTCTGGTACTATCTACTAATAAATATGGAATTCCGCCCTTCAACCCACGGAGGCTGGGAGGAACCCAATTAGCAATTAAAGATCAGGCCAAATACCTCGGCCTAATCCTTGACAGGAAACTAAATTGGAAACCCAACATCCTCGATCGAGTCAAGAAAGCAACCACTGCCCTCTACAGTTGCAAGAAAGTGGTGGGCGATGGTGATGCCCGTGTTGCTGTGGTAAACATCACCGACGGTCGAGCGGAGGGCCTGTGGTTCACAGTCGTTCCATAGCCAAGAAAAAACAATTCCTATACGGAAAAAAAATATGCAATACAGCTGTTGTGAATGAAAAGTGATCAAACATACTGATGAAGGCATAACACTCATAGTATACGGCCACTTTAAATTCATACTCTGTGTGTGCAATTCTAATATAGGATAACCACCTCCGGGGAGGGGTGAACGAACATCTAAGACCCAAACCACTGCACTACGTTCAGGTTGTGTGATAAACATTATAAGAGTACCACTCTTGAACTTGCGCGAACTATAAAAAAAAAAAATGGGGTCTCCAACCCACCATTATGCGGGGGCTTTATATAGCAGTCATACGACCCATCCTACTTTACGGCATCGTAGTTTGGAGGACTGCTCTAGACAGGGCAGTTTATCGAGAGCTTCTGGGGAAAGTGCAAGGATCAGCCAGCATTTGCGTCAGTGGTGCCATTAGAACGACCCCACAGAGGCCCTTAACATTCTACTTCATTTCCCACCATTGGACCTCTTCAGCAAACAAGCATTTCAACTTAACCTACCATTTAGACTCCCAAATCACTGCAGTGTGTATCAAGCAGAAATAACAGCGATAACGGAGGCCCTTGCATGGCTCAGGATCAATGTAATATCCGTAAACGGTATTATCATTTGCAGGGGTAGCCAATCTACGATAAAATTCCTGGCCAGAAACCAAAGACATCTCTCAACTGCCGCCTATCTCTAGACGAGATGGCTGAACAGTTAAATATGAAACTACTGTGGGTTCCTGAGCATAGGGATATTCCAGGAAACTGCGCGGCCGATGAACGCACAAGGTTAGAATCAGTCATCCAACCCTCAGAAATTTAAAAACACCAATAAGCTCGGTAAAGCATATGAAAAAACTTCGAACCATAGAGGTAACAACCTTCAATGGAACGAAGGAATCTTAGGCCTTAGCTAAACTAAGGACGGACCAGGGACTTTGTGGCAACCAAAAGGGGAACCTTAAGGACTTCAATGAGTATCGTTACAGGTCACTGCACCATTGGAAAACATTTCGTCAAACTAGGGCTACTTGGTAATGACTTGGACCACCACCTCCTCTGCTCATGTCCCTCTTTTGCGAATCGCAGGAGGATCTATCTCGGCGCGTCCATCTACGATAACTTAAGTGAGCTAACAAATATAAAAATAGCTCAAATCCACCGCTTCATCAGAAGCATTGATTGGTTTATGATCCATGTGGTATCACAATGGGCCGATTTCGGCCTACGTGTGGCGTATGATAACTACTACAACCTAACCTAACCTAAGGGCTGAGATCATTTCTTTACATGCGCAAGAGCATAAGGGAGATTTCTACAGATGTTTCGAAGTCAAACGTTGTAAAGATCAATTGATATGGATCGAGTAGGACACAAAATTACGAATTATGACCTTTGGAAGACAAGTTAGAGCTTCAAAAGGACTTAGTACAAGCTTGTGTTGCTGGTTTCATAATTTGCCTGAACGAAAAACATGCGCTCGATATGGCTTATGTATATCTATATCTACTCGTTCGCGCCTTCCTCACAGACAGGACCAAATATCCGAACCAGAATTTTTCATTCGAAAGAACTTAAAATCAGTTTCGTTTTCCTGCACATCGTCCAGCTTTCGTCTCCGTATAGCAAGACTGGCGGTATATTATCGGTTTGTATAGCATGACTTTGGTGGTTCTTTAAGTGAGGAGTTTTGACCCAAGTTATTTGAACACACCGAAGTAGTAGCGGTTGCCAAGAGCGATTCTATGTCGGACCTCCACTGTGGTGTCGTTTTTGGAGTTTGCATTTGCGCCGAGGTACATAAACTCCTTCACTACTTCGAAACTATAACTGTTGATCGTTATATTTTGTCCCAGGTGGTGAACTGATCGGTTTTTGCTCGACAGCATGTATTTTATCTTGTCCTCATTAACTTTAAGATTAACTCGTTTCGCATGTTCTTCAATCGCCATAAAAGCTTCTACAACAGCAAGCTGAGCGTATTCCAGTAGCTCGACGGACTTATAGAAGATAGTACCTTCCGCGTTGCCACCTGCTCGCCACACTATCTGTTCTCACATCAAATTGATGAAGTCACACGACAGGAGGTCCTAGAATAAAAGTGCAAGGTGCATTGCGTATTTTCCAGCGTCGCGCTATCCAACCCGATCAGTCTTACCGAAATTGTAGTATGTATCGTCGTCGATTTGAAACTCGGTCTACTCGGCTACTTCTTGAATGGCTGAGCGGCAATGCAGACACATTTTGTTGACATTTGTGCTCGACATAGCCATACCGGAGAGTCTTTCGCTCAGTTACTCCCTGTAGACTCTGGTAATCTTCGGTGTGCTCAGGCGTCCAATGTCCTGCTCAATCGACGTTTGCCCCTCTGAATGTTCGCACATCCAGGACGTTTGACGAGTACCCTAAGCTAATATCCAAAAATTTGTGGCAAACATTTACTAATACTATCGATCACAATATCTTGAATTTCAGCAAAGGTGAAACATTATTCACTGAGCTTGATCTGGCACTTGAGCTTACAATATGACACTGACGTAGGATCAAATCCAGATTCGTAGATTCAAGATTTACCCAATAGTAGAAAACTGGTCCAGCTACAAGTAGTAGTCACCTACTTAGGAGCCGAATCAATTTAACTTACTTTTAATAGTTAACTTGCCTTTCCCGCCAAGACCAGGGTTTAAAATGCAAACATGTGTCAATGTAGTCAATACACGAATATTTTCGCACGTTTAAGGGCAGCGTAATCACCAACTTGTCTAAAGACTGGAAACGGCACTTCCCTTCTACATTGTATGCACATGGATAATTGGGAATTGTAGATTGCTGAAAAAGAAGCTCTCACCCGACCTCTACTTCGCTTGTCATTTAATGACGTTAAATATCCAATAAACCTGCTGATCCCTTAACTAATTTCTCGACTCCACTGTTCACTTAACACCGACCACATTTTTACCCGGGCACCTTACCCGATGACTATGTGATAGGGGCCCAACATGTGAACCTCACGGTCATATTACTTGCCAAATGCATTGCACCACCTTAACTCCGTCATTCTTCCATCTATGCCCCCAATCGAAAAGTGAAGGATAAAGTGAACGTAGAAGAGGACAAAGACATAGAAAAACAAAAAAACAAGAATCGTTTAATCTCGATTCGCATATGCTCCTCCGCTTCGAAACGCCGCGAATAGAGTCTTCATAGCACTTTCCATCGCCATCACCATCACCATCACCAGTCAGCGTCATCATCACCATGTATACGAACCGAACCAAAGCCAAGTCGTAAGTCGCCGCAATGGTAATGGTAAGGTCTCTTGTCTTGACTTGGCCTAGAGATCAGATAACTCAATTATCCTCACCGTAAACAAATGCCATTCCTGCGACCAACCGATGCCAACGACGAGGACGAAGAGAGACGATGGAGGATATCGCTTCACTTGGTCTTAAATGGTTTGTAAACGTGATTTTTATGATCATTTAACATAATATTGCATTTTACGGCTCGAAAAAGTGATGCGCGAGTAAATTAGGAGTTGGTTTAGCAGGAGGTAGGCCATATTGGTGTACTGGCGTGTTGGCGCGTTCGTTTACATTTGCTTACAGTCGAGTTGTTGCCGTCCAAATATACGATTGTAGCTACAGCTCTTGCGATAGCGCTTGTGACTTGTGACTGGCTGGAATCGTGCGCGCGGGTAATCGCTACGAAGGTGTTATAATTCACCATTATGTCGAGCTGATGAGCTTGGGAGATTTCTTCAGTTCACGCTACACTGTCGGTATGTATGGTGTCCGTGTGTCCATGGAGTGTAAAGGAGTCATTCGTCTTTGGCGTGAAAAACAATTATACTCGAAGCCGAGACCTGGAATGTTTGCTGTCTGTTGTTCCACGCAGCAGAGAGCGAGAGGCAAATTCGTTATAGTTTATGAGGAAAACTGATGACTCAATTTGCAATCGAACTGGCGATGGCGATGGCGTTGGCGTTAGTGTTGCTATTGGGAAATGAAGATTTTCTATTTGATTAGTTGGTAAGACCATTTTAATTAATTGAACTGCCATTGAGATGTTAGGTTGGAAGTGGTCCAGTTTGTTTATTATCGATCGGTGAGTTATGGTAAGAGTGGAGGCGGCACTTGAGGCACGTCAGGCTATTCGGTGGTGTCGAATTGCTATGAAGAAGTGCGCCTATCAGTTCCGCGATCTTCGTAAATACTTTATGGAGTGCTTTAAGGTAAATTATGTGAAAGGAGATAGATGATAAATGGCAACAATATAACTTATGAGGTCGGAGTTAGCAACTGAAATGGATTTGTTATGGAATAATGTTCTTTTCTTTCAGTTACAAGGGCAGGAATAAGTCGCGGACATTCAAACGTGTCTAAAGATCAACGGAGATAAGTGGATTGTAGGTTACGGTGTCCTTTTGACTTTTGAGATATTTTTGGTTTTAGATAAAATTGGTAAGTATTTGGCTTACATTGTAATACTTTCTAAGTTCCTTGATGTTTCGCAATTCTTTGCTCAATTTTAGTACTTTGATATGCATTTCTTCAGCAAATAGACCGGGCATCGTGCTGCCAAATTTCTACATACTATATTCACACGTATTGTGTGAACGTCTAAAGCCATTTTGCACCGCACTAATCGGCAGCTACCAGTGCGGCTTCCGGCCCGGCAAATCGACTATAGACCAAATTTTCACACTTCGACAAATCCTGGAAAAGACCAACGAGTTTCGAATCGATACACACCACCTTTTCATCGATTTCAAAGCCGCATACGACAGCATTCATCGTGAAGAACTGTTTGGTGCGATGGCCGAATTCGGGATCCCGGGAAAACTGATCCAGTTGTGTCGCGCCAAGCTAGAAAATACGCGATGCACCGTGCAACTCGGTTCAAGGACTTCAGAATAGTTTGAAACATGCACCGAATTTCGGCAAGGAGATGCGCTGTCATGTGACTTCTTCAACCTGGTGCTGGAGCAGATAGTGCGACGGGCAGGCGTCAACAGGGAAGGCACTGTCTTTTACAAGTCCGTCCAGCTGCTAGGATACGCGGATGATATCGACGTCATCGCATGTTCTCGCCGTGGCATTGTGGAAACATTCACGGCGATTGAAGAACAGGCGAAACGAGTTGGTCTTAAGGTCAATGAGGACAAAACAAAGTACATGCTGTCATGCAAAAACCAATCCGTCGCTCACCACCTGGGACAAAATATAACAATTGACAGCTACAATTTCGAGGTAGTTAAGGAGTTTGTCTACCTCGGGGCAAACGTAAATTCCACAAATGACACCACAGTGGAGATCCGGCATAGAATCGCCCTTGGCAACCGCTGCTACTTCGGCTTGTCCAAACAACTGGAGTCAAAACTCCTCACTCGAAAGACCAAAGTCATGCTTTACAAAACGCTCTAACTGCCAGTCTTGCTGTACGGAGCAGACAGCTGGACGATAAGCAGGACGGCGGAGCTGATTTTAGATTCTTTCGAAAGAAAAATTCTGCGCCGGATATTTGGTCCTGTCTGTGAGGAAGGTGAATGGAGATGAAGACACAACCGCGAACTCTACGAGCTGTACAAAAATGTGGATGTAGTCCGGAAGGTACACTGGCTCGGCCACATCGAGCACATGGACACCAACGCTCCAGCTAAGAGGGTCTTCGACTCCGAGCCTCCTGATTCGAGAAGAAGAGGAAGACCGAATCTCCGGTATAAAGACCAAGTTATCGCGGATGTAGGACATCTTGGTCTTGATAACTGGAAGCAGCGTGCCGGAGACCGTCAAGGATGGAAGGCAGCTATAGCTCAGGCTCAGATCCTCCATGGATCGCTGGCCTGATAAGTAAATAAGTATATCTACGATAAAGACATAGCACCATGTATTTACATACAACTTTTAAGATGTACACATTTAACTATAAGGCTATCTAGTGCCAGGCCATGAAAACGATGAAGCCAATGAAAAGGCTGTCATACAAGCTAAGAATGGTGCTCGGGTACCTTTCATAGAGCCTTCCTCCCTTTACGGTTTCAACAACTTGAACACAAGCCTACACCTACCCAAGTGGATCATAAAACATGGGAATATATTTTGGAACAGCCCTCCAGCGTCTGCCTATTATCGCGGTTCGGGCTCTCGATACTACCGCATTTATTGCATCTATCGTAGAGCGTGACTTGCGAAAACCGTATTGGTGCTCTGATAGCCCTCCTGCTTATTCAATAGCTGACAAGAGCTTGTATGTATGTATGTTGGCGTTACAGTCCATGAAGAACCTGAGCCGAGCTTCTCTCAATCACCCATGTTGTGTGTGATTTCATTTTCACATAGGTGAAAGGGACCTACAATTTATTGCCGGTTCCGAACGGCGAATTTCGAGAAGCTTTTCATGACAATTTTACTACAGGGGGTTTTGTCAGAACCCCGCTGAGGAGAAACACCGTGGAAAACACGTTCGATGACATGGCTGTGTCGGGATTCGATCCCGAGTCATCGGCGTCAGAGGCCAACACACTACCCACTGCGCCACGGTGCTCTCAAAAGCTTATTGTAAAGTATTCGCTCCAGGACTTTTCCGACAGTGTCGAGTAACCAAAGAGGACGATAAGACGACGGATCGTTTGGGCTCCCTTTTCCTCTCGGGAGTAAGACTAGTCGTTGGCGCTTCCAGGATTTAGGGAAAACTCCTTCCTAAAAGACGGGTGTTGAACATATCGGCAAATAGTTGGGGTTCAGTTTTAATAGCGACTTTTAGGGCTTTATTTGGAATTCTATCCAGGCCCGGTCCCTTTCTATCGCTAACCTTCCTACACGCTTCGACTACTTATTTTCTTGATATCCTGGGTGCGGATACACTATTGTGAACGTTCCGAGGAAATAGGTTCTCGACTATTTTTTGGAGCAGTACCGGACACGTTGACGACTGCAAGTGGGGGCCCCTTAGCCTCCTTGCTATAATTTTGTAGGCCTTTCCCCATACGTCGTCATTGAGCTGTTAGCAGAGATCCTAAAAGCAGAGACGTTTGCTACACTTTATAGCTACTAAGCATTTCGATTGGATTGCCGTTCGAGAGCGTTCCGGGTCCGGGAACGCTGATAGATTCTGCGCGCTCGGTGGCATGCCGATCTTAATTCCGAAATTTCTGTGGTCCACCAATATACAGGCGGTCGATGTTTTCCTGTTCCCAGTTAAGACAGAGATGCATTACACGCATTGACTAATACCTGTATTACCTGTATTACGAATTCCTCTGTAGTTCTGGTTTCCACTGTCACTTAACTAATGATGAAGCTTAGAAGGTCTTCATCAAGAGAATTTTCATTCCATTTAGCTCGCTTGAGTCTGGCTCGGTTATCACGGCTTGGATTGCCAATGCGGAGGGCGAATAGGATTGCATTGTGATCACTATGTGTATAGTGATCACTCACGAGCCAGTTAGCACCTCGTATCAGGCCACTGTTTGCAAACGTGATATCGACGGTAGATCCCAATCTTGCTGTTCTTAAGGTGATTGTGTTTCTATTGTTAGCTAGAACAATATCCAGACAAGAGAAAGCCTCATATAGGACAGCCCCTCTATGATTTGTATATAAACTGCCCAATTCTGTTGCCCAAGCATTGAAATCATCCGCTATTATGACAGGACTTCTGCCTGTAGAGTCTGCAACTAGTCTATCCAAGATCGACTCGAAAGTTTCAATGGTAACGCTGGGTGGTATGTAGCAGCTGTATATATAAATACCATTTATCTTGGCCCGTACAAAAAAATCCTCACGGACCTTCGGGTATTCCTGGACTGACGCGCCACCGCAAACCCAAATTGCAGCCTTATTCGTCGCGTCATCGGTCAGCCACTTATTGTTAGGTAGGTTTTTATATTGCTCACAGAGTATCGCTACGTCAATTTTTAGTTCGCGAACAGATTGTTGCAAAAGGTCGTGAGCCGCTTCACAATGATTAAGGTTAAGTTGAAATATATTCATGTTTTTTTCCAAAATAGCTTCTAAAGGCATCTAATGTAATCGGTTATATGACTCGATTCAGCGCTCTTGGCTCTACAGAGTAAGCAGTTCGGTACGCCTTTACAGTCCTTCAACTTGTGACCGCTTTCACCGCACTTAATACACAGAACCGATCGGTCATTGGGGTTCTTGCATGCTTTCGTACATAGTATGTACTTACACCCGCGCTCAAGGCTAAGGTCTTATCACGTTTGAACGTTGTGCGAGCGAAGGTAACAGGGAGAGGGAGAGTTTTCGCTCAGGTTTACACAAAACCTGAACGGAGTGCAGTGGTTTTGGGTCGTAGATATTCGCTCACCACTCTCAGGGGTGCTTTGTCCTAGATAAGACGAGAGCCGACCAGATTTTCGCGTTAGTTATAATTCACGGTAATTCGTTCATGCACTTTTGGTGTTAATATTGCATACGCAGAGGACGAATTTCAATTGACCATGTACTGTGAGTGTTATGCCTGCAGCAGTACGTTTGGTAGCTTTCCATTCACAACTGTGTTGCATACTTTTTTCCGTATAGGAATTGCTTTTTTCTTGGCTATGAACCGAATTTGAACTAATGACACGACTATTGATTAATCGGTTAGTAAGGAAGTCTGTCTAGCAATTGCTTGATTTTCGGCTCTATAAGCCCTAAGCCCAACATCAGATTTTTCAGTTTTACGCATCCACAATGGTCAGGAGAATTATTTTTTTACTTTATACCTGTAATAGCAAGTAGATACCATTTTGAATGGTTCATACATATGTTCTAAGTATTCCCTTATAATAGCGCTGTGACGCCCACTTGCAACGACTGCATCTGTATAATCAGCATTCCAAGTTCCATCAAAAAGTCACTCACTCCTTTTTCCATCATAAATATTGTTACAAAATAGCAAAAGAGCGATTTACCATGCAACGCCACAAATGTCCTGTCCGCATGACTAATGCCACATTTATACAGCAAATTTGAACAAACCTCTCCGTAAGCAGCGGCACTGAATTGCCTACGGTAACTGATCTAACTTCACCCGTAAAAAAAGGTCAATACAGACGACCGACATCCTCACCCAAGAAAAGAAAGAAATCTAATTTGGAAAATCTGTTCACATTTCTTCACACTCCATCAAACACCAAATAAACAGGAAACCGCCACCATCACCACCACCACGACCACCTCTACCATCATCATCATCGTCACCACAATACCATCGGCCTCTTGAGTCTCAAGCAACCCTCAATACTCGTTCTCGAAATAACCTAATAGACATGCAATAACATCTCTGCGAACAAGGGCAAGAGCCCGGGCACATCATAAGAAACCAATCAATACCCGAATACGAAACGGATTCGTATTGCACATTCCAGGCAATAAGTGGGGGACTTTGCCCCTAGATAGCCCATTTGTCATGTTCGATAAGTGCCTGCGACTACGACTGACTACTCCTGCAATTCCTTGCATTGTTTCCATGTTGTCCTTGCTCTATCGTGTCCCCAGTGCCACTGTCTACCTATCATTTGTTCTTCTCTTTGCTTCTTGTCGTTATTTGTATTGTACTCGTACTATTATTGTCGCCATTGTCGACGTCGCGATTGCTATTGTGGCTCATAATGCGGCTGTAGTTGTAGTAGTACCACCCCCACTCAGGGCGACAAGTGAATTCCAATGCCGTCCTTAGGGATGATTACGTTGGTTTTTAATTCATGATGTCTTTGCAGTTACAATACAATGTCTCGTCACTCTCGAGTCGTGCTACGAGTATTCACATTCATTCTAACGCAGACTTTATTAACCCCCCGGGAGGGTGAAATTCGCCCGGAATCGAATTCCAACTCGGTTCGCCTTCATGTAATTACGCCACTTCGAATCAATAAAAGTGTTAGGGCCGATGGTCTTGCGGGGGCCGTTTTCAATCTTTTCGCCTTTCGAACAACATTCGGTGTTGAACTAATTTATGGTTTTGTTGTTGATGAGTTCCTTTTCCCCGTTGTGGTTTAGGTTATTAATAATAAAATGTGTTTGCTGCTATTTTTCATTTTTTTTTTTTTTCAGCATTTACACTTGTAAGGGGGTGTGATGAAAGGAGTCTTGAAAACATGTGGCCCAGATAATTGAATTTGAAATTAGTTTTGACTTTACGGCGGAGGGAGTCGGCCTGTGTAATGTCCTTTTTTTGTGGTACATATGCTTTGAGATTAAGGAAATCAAGTGGTACTGATTGTATGCGGTTTATTTATTCATAAGAATGCGGATGGGTGGGATTTATTGTGGTAGTTGGACATGGCACAACTGTTATGGTGCTGGTGAAAGTAGGGCTCAGATCTGAAGCATTAATCAGACAGCCCAGATTTTAAAATGCTGTTCGTGGTAATGTCTTCTCGCAGTACGTTACAGAATTATTTGCGCTTAGGCTGAACCCAAACCAAGGCCGACAAAACGTTTTTCCTTGTCGTGTACGACAAGAATACATTGCATCTTATGAGTCACCACACACCAAATGGGACGCAGCACGACAGAGACAGAACATTTTGTTCGGCCGCGCTCGGTGCTCCGATATCCATTTTATATAGCATTGCATACAGCCAACCCACACCGAACGCAACAAACGTGTTGCGAACACGTGTCGTTGCCGAAAAGTACACCCTACCTTAGCGGTCAACCCACACCGGACGAAATAAACAGAGCACGACACGACAAACCAAAAAAACATGTCGAAATCTGTTCGCCGGTATTTTGTCTTTCTGCGACAAAATCGATGCATTGCGAATTTGTGAAGCGAAGATAGAAGTTGACGCGGAGAAGCTACTAATTTTGATTGAGCAAAGGGGGGGGCGAAACCCCCCGAAGTATACTTGCCATGAAAAAGCTTCTGGACTCAAGCGGTTAGGAATCGGCATTAAACTGTAGGTCCCCTTCACCTGTGTAAAAAACAAATCACACACAGCGTGGTGAGTTCGGCGAGAAGCTTAAAGGCGAGCATAGATCTGCGAAAAAGGTGTTCTGGCAAACCATTCGCCGATTCAGAGGAAGGAAATTCAACATAATCGTAGGAGTTAAATCCAAAGATGGTGTGCTGCTTTCCAATGAGATGGACAGCATACGCAGATGGAGCGAGCACTTTTCAGAGTTGCTCGATCCCGAACAGGGCGCTGAGCAGGACAAACCTATAGTCTTGAGTGGGGCGGAGAATAGTCCATCGATGGAGGAAGTAATTTTAGCGACTGAATCGCTAAAAGTTGGCAAATCCGCCGGTGTGGATGAAGTTCGACCAGAAATGCTTGAGGCAATAGGTAAAGAGGGAGTATTATGGCTCTCTCGTGTCATTAAGGTGGTCCGGGAATGCGGTGAGATACCTAGCGACTGTCAGATTGGGGTGATTGTCCCTCTTTTCAAAAATGGGGATAAAAAAGAGCGCTCCAACTACAGGGGCATATCTCTTTTAAGTGTCCCCAGTAAAGTGTACGCTAAGGTACTGAAGGTGCGTTCTAAAGCCATGGTCTAATCCTGGATAGGGGATGTACAGAGCGGGTTTCGTCACGGCAGAAGTACAACATTCTTTTCACTCTAAGAATGGTACTCGAGAAGGCTTGGGAGTACGCCAAACCAATCTACAGATTTGGAAAAGAGTTTGATCGAGTTCCTCGAGGTAAACTCTGGACTGTTCTGCAGGAGTATGGAATTAATGGTCCTCTGTTGAGGGCCATCCAGTCTCTATACACAAACTGTAGCACCTGCTTTCGGGTTAACGGTAGTAAATCAACACCTTTCACCGTGGGCGTTGGACTTCGCCAAGGGTGCGTCTTGTCACCTCTCCTTTTCATTATATATATGGACTGGATGTTGCAGCGCAGTCGAGGCGATACTGGAATGAGGTTTAACGTGGACAAATCCAAGGTTATGGTTATTTCCAGAACACCTGTCCAATGCACTCTACATGTTAGTGGAATCCCATTGAGGCAGGTGGAGAAGTTTAAGTATCTCGGGGTCTTCTTCACGAGTGATGGGAGGAGTAATACTGAGCTTTCCTGCAGGATTGGCCAAGCTGGGTCAATTTTGAAACAGCTTGGAAGATCTGTAATCAGGAAGGCCGAGCTTGGTGTCAAAGCCAAGTTAGCGGTTTTTAACTAAGTATTTGTTCCAACTCTCACCTATGGTCATTAAATTTGGGTATTGACCGAAAGAATAAGATCGCGAATACAAGCTGCGGTAATGAGATTTCTTCGTGCTGTTGTGGGAACTGCTTCTCCGAACCGAAAGGGCTATGCTTCGATGGTTTGGCCACGTGAGACGAATGTCGCCATCATCACGACTTCCGAAGCGTGCCCTGGCTGCTGTATCATCAGGTAGGCGACCGTTTGGCAGACCCAGGACGAGGTGGTTGGACCAAGTCCAAAAACCCGTCTGGGTGCGCTTGGGCATAGCTCCTGATGAGTTACAGTCAATGGCGGAGGATCGAGTGGCCTGGAGATCCCGCGTGCGCGCATTACCCCCGCGACTCTTTTAGTGGAACATGTGGGCCACCGAAAATGTATGTATGTTTGTATATACAGCGTGCGTGATTGAAACTTGGCTCTGGCCCTTCACGGGCTGTAACGCCACCAAAGCAAGCAAGCAAAGGAGCGCAATTTATACATAATTATATTGAATCAGACGACATTTCAAACGACATTGACTGAATTTGTTTTTTTCAACCCAAACCAAGCGCAACAATTCGTCGGAAACATTTTGCTTGTCGGTAAGTGTTGGGGTTGGTGTGGGTTAGAATGAAAAATGTTTTCTTGTCGTGCGATAAAATAACGTTTTGTCGTCTTCGGTGTGGGTTCAGCCTTAGGGACAGTGATTATTTTTAATACTAATTTCCCTGATTTTAGCAATCGGAGAGATTAAGATGAATACTTAACATATTCGAAAACAACTGGGGCACGAAGGTTTGGGATTAAAACTGAGACAAGTTTTCCCCGAACAACTATCGAACGTCCTGGAAAACTGCTTATCTAATTGACTCCTTCGTGTTAAACACGGAGTACTCACATTTTAGAGGAATTACGGCTGGCGCTCCGCAGGGAAGCGTACTTGGCCCGCTGCTTTACCTGCTACTGTATACTTGAGACATACCATAAACGGATGGCACTGCGCTGACCACATTCGCCGATGATACTGCAATTCTGGCCACAGGAAAATCAGTCGAAGAATCAACGATTGCAGTTCTTTAAATTGCAATATGCCCTGAAAAGTATAAGCGACTGGACAAAGACCTGGCGGAACGCGCTTTTTTGTTTTTTGATTTTTATTTATTTTTTTTTTTTTTAACTTCCCAATGGGAAGTTATTGTAATGAGACCGATTTTACGAAGTCCAAATGTTAACATATCTCCACGTTTCAAGGTCACCAGAATCCAAATTCAAGGTTTTTATAGCGATGTATGTGTGTGTGTGTGTGTACGTATGTACGTATGTGCGCATGTGCGTATCGGAATTTTCGTCTCGATTATCGAGAACCAAAGATGATCTTGACATAAGATTGGGTTCATTCCACGCGTAATTAGGCAACTTAGAAGTGAGTAAGTTTTCAGCAAAATCGGTATAGCCGTTTTTTTGTAAGAAATTAAATAACTAAAAAATAGGCAAAAAAAGTTAACAACACGTGGTGTTCCCAAGCGGTCCGCCATCTAAGTACTAACCGCACCCGACGCTGGTTGATTACGGTGATTGGACGACAACCGATACATATGAGATTGCTCGGACAGTGATGTGGTTGGGGTAAAGAAACACACAATCATGAGCTGCTCGTGAGTGTGCACTACCCAACGAGCAATTATTAAACGCACGCGCTCATATGTAATTGGCTGTGAGTATTTTTATTTTCGCGCACGAACACGAGTGTGTGTGGACTTATGGAAACTCACCCCTGTGCTTACGGGGGTCGAAAGAGAACGCACACTTAGGTGCACTCTGTAGGGAGGGTTCTCTTGAAATGAGTTGATTTGCTGCTCGGGTTTGCAGAATGAGCAGTTTATGAGCAATATAGTTTAATGTGCGCATATGAGTGTGCGTTTCCTTACCCTGGGTTACATGGAGCGACAGCAAATGAGCCTGAGCTATAGCTGCCTTCCATCCCCAGGCAGCGTGCCTGGGCTGCTTCCAGTTATCAAGACCAAGATGTCTTACATCCGGGATTACTTGGTCCTTATACCGGAGATTCGGTCTTCCTCTTCATCTCGAACCAGGAGGCTCGGAGTCGAAGACCCTCTTAGCTAGAGTGTTGATGTCCATGGACTCGATGTGGATGAGCCACTGTAGTCGACAGATCTTTGCCTTCCGGACTACATCTACATCTTTGTGCAGCTCGTAGAGTTCGCGGTTATGTCTTCTTTTCCATTCACCTTCCTCACAAACAGGACCAAATATCCGGCGCAGAATTTTCCTTTCGAAAAAAACCCTAAATCAGCTCCTCTGTCCTGCTTATCGTCCAGCTTTCGGCTCCGTACAGCAAGACTGGCAGTATGAGCGTTTTGTAAAGCATGACTTTGGTCTTTCGAGTGAGGAGTTTTGACCCAAGTTGTTTGGACAAGCCGAGTTAGCAGCTGTTGAAACGGGCGATTCTATGCCGGATCTCCACTGTGGTGTCATTTGTGGAATTTGCCCCGAGGTAGACAAACTCCTTAACTACCTCGAAATTGTAGCTGTCAATTGTTATATTTTGTCCCAGGTGGTGAGCGACGGATTGGTTTTTGTTTGACAGCATGTACTACGTTTTGTCCTCATTGACCTTAAGACCAACTCGTTTCGCCTGTTCTTCAATCGCCGTGAATGCTTCCAAAATGTCACGGGGAGAACATGCGATGATGTCGATATCATCCGCATATCCTAGCAGCTGGACGGACTTGTAGAAGATAGTGCCGAAATCCGGTGCATGTTTTAAACTATTTTAGCGTGGCGCGACACAACTGGATCAGTTTTCCCGGGATCCCGAATACGGCCATCGCACCAAACAGTCCTTCACGGTGAATGCTGTCGTATGTGGCTTTGAAATCGATGAAAAGATGGTGTGCATCGATTCGAAACTGGAAGGTCTAAAGTCGAATTGCCGGGCCGGAAGCCGCACTGGTAGCTGCCGATTAGTGCGGTGCAAAAGGCAAGCCATCTGAGCCTGCGGCCTTGTTATTCTTCAGCTTCTGAATAGCTATGCCGACTTCTTCGATGCTGGATGGGAGGACTACTTCAGCGGCTGGAGTTGGGATTTCCTCGGTCCCTATCACTCTCTCTTGGTCATGCTCGTTAAGCAGCTGCTGGAAATGCTGCTTAAATACATCCACTATTCCCTGCGGGTCGGTGACAAGATTATCCTCGCAGTTTCGAAGAGCCTGGGTGCCATTTTTGAAGCCTCCTGCAAGGCCTTTGGCTTTCTTGTAAAAGGCTCGTGTTTTAATTTGATCCCTAGACTCCTCGATATCTTTGAGTTGGGAGGCTGCGAAGATCCTTTTCTTTTGTCGCACTAGTTTTTTCTCCTCCCTTCTTCTGGCTCGGTACTCTTCCTGCGCTGTCCTGGTTTTCCTCTGCAGCGCCTTTTGATACGCCTCGTCGGCTGCTGCCTTTTATCTGCTCACACTCGCTATCATACAACGAGTTTCTTGTCGGGGGTTGTAGGTATCCTAAGGTGGTTTCGGCTACTTCCTGAATGGCTGAGCGGCAATGCAGCCACATATTATTAGCATTTGTGTTCGACGTAGGCATTCGCTCAGCTGCTCCCTGTAGACTCTGGTAACCTTCGGTTTGCTCAGACGCCCAATGTCGAACCTCCTCCTGGTGGGCTGGTGCAGCTTACTGACATTGGACGGTCGAACTCTGAATCTTGCTGCTACGAGGAAGTAGTCAGAGTCATTGTATCGTGGAGGCTTTGCTTTCCGATCACTCCGCCAAGGGTGTTCCTCTTACCGATTTTGGCGTTGAAGTTCCCGAGTACGATTTTAATATCGTACTCCGGCAAGCTCTGTAGGCGTTGTCCAGGAGGTCATAGAAGTCCTCCTTGATAGGGTCTTCAGCCTCTTCACTAGGGGCGTGTGCACATATGAGGCTGATGTTATAAAATCTGCCTCTGATGTGGATCACAGCCAGGCGATCACTTATGGGTTTAAAGTCGATGACCTTCGACCTTAGCCGCTTTCCCACGACAAATCCGCATCCCAATAAGTGCAATCTTTTGTGACAGCTGTAATATGTATATGTCGCAATTTTTCTTCCTTATCATACCGTTTCCTATCCAGCGAATTTCCTGGACTGCAGTAATATCCGCCTTGTACTGCGTGAGGATTCTCTCTAGTTTATGAGCAGCTCCGGGAGTGTACAGGTTTCTGACATTCCAGGAGGATACTCGCAAATCGTGTTCCTTTTTCGTGCATTGTCGTCGTCGAGTATCCGTCCTTGTATCCGAGGCATCTTGCTCATTCAAAACTTTTAGGTTTTTTACGTGGGCGGATTGTTAGCCCGTCGCACAACCGCCATTCTGGTCATCACTTAGCTAAAGTGTAATGGCCCGTAATGACTCCCACAAGTCTTCTGCAATCGATTCTCCTTAAAGACAGGAAGAATGCTGCGGATTACTTGCATACATGGGGGCATACGCGCTTAAACACCCAGTCGTTAATGTAGGAATTAACCGTGGACGTAGGTTGACCTAGGGTAGGTTCGGGTCCTGAGAAGCTCTCCTCTGAACCCATTCTGGAGAGTTCATCAGAGATCTCATTTCCTGGGCTCCCAGAGTGGCCTGGATGAGTTTAGCCTACCGACTCTGTTCAAGAAGGACTTGAGTTCAAGCACTAATTTGGAGCCAGTTAAGGGGTTGCACACAGCTTTGAGTGCAGCTTGGCTGTTGCATATGCATATGCAGACGCATATGCTTGTGGTTGCTCCGCAACAATTTATTTTTTCCGTGATAGGGATGTTCACTACCTGATAGCTATCCAGGGGAAGCCATGCGGAGGCTGTATGTCAACTTGAGCTGAGCAAGGGCAGGGATCGAAACTGGCATTTGCCTCATTAAACGCGATCAGCTTCTTTGCTCTCTCTCTCTCCTTATTTATCCTTCCATATTATCTGAAACAAAGGTATTAGCACAGACGCCATAGCCTCGACGTCAACTTTGAAGAACTCAGCAGTTATACCGTCATTGCCAATAGCCAGTCTGATAAATACTTGTGTATGTACATATATCAGGTGGGTCCATGTTAATGAATCTATTTGGACGGCGTCGCGTCCATTTTCGAATCTTTTTACGAATCTTATCACGCTTTCATCGTGTACAGCGTTTAGGGTTTTCCGAAAGTATGTTTTCCATATCGATAGCTGCTTCTCTTTGGAAGCCTCTAGTGCTTCACTGTCGTCTTTTAGTGCCGTTCAACTGACTGACTGAAGTAATTGGAATCATTTGAGAAATGTTACTGAATAATTGATGATACTGCAGACAAACGTACTTCGAATCTCAAGCAGCTGGGTAACGCGACATGTTTCTTAGATGCTTATTTTACGAAATGTACATGTACTGATCATCGCCTGGTGTTGTGTAAGCGGTATCTTACTGATAGAGTACCTCGTCTGCCAAGGCGGAAGCCAAGAGTGGTTACACGCATACGGTGGGAGAAACTACAGAGCAATGAGGTGCGACAACACTTCGCACGACACATATCCGAAAGGTTTGAGCAAATTCCAACTGTTCCATCGCATGTAGAGGAAGAATGGCGATTTTTTTTTAACAGGTGTCATTGCCTCTGCACGTGATGTTTGTGGAGAGAAGAGGCTTAGTGTGGCGGCTGATCGTGAGAAAAGAACTGCGTGGTTTAAAACACCCGGAATTCAAGAAGCCATCAGAGAGAAGAAGAAGGCCTACAGAGACTGAATTCTCTTGGGGGACTCTGCTTCTCGTGGCGTGAAGAACTTGCAAATTTGCTGTGCGAGCAGCTAAACAGCAGTCCTGGAAGGAGTTCGGCGAGAAGTTGGAAGGCGACCATAGAAAAGGCGAAAAAGGTGTTCTGGCAAACCATTCGCCGGTTCAGAGGAAGGAAATTCAACATAATCGAAGGAGTTAAATCCAAAGATGGTGTGTTGCTTTCCAATGAGACGGACATCTTACGCAGATGGAGGGAGCACTTTTCGGAGCTGCTCAATCTCGAACAGGGCACTGAGAGGGACAGACCTATAGTCTTGCGTGTGGCGGAGAAAAGTCCAACCGTGGAGGAAACCATTTCAGCGATTGAATCGCTAAAAGTTGGCAAATCCGCCGATGTGGATGAAGTTCGGCCAGAAATGCTTAAGGCAATGGGTAAAGAGGGAGTATTATGGCTCTCTCATATCTTTAAGGTGGCCTGGGACTACGGTGAGACACCTAGCGATTGGCAAATTGGGGTGATTGTTCCTTTTTTCAAAAATGGGGATAAAAATGAGTGCTTTAACTATAGGGCATATCTCCCTTAAGTGTCCCCGGTAAAGCCTACGCTAAGGTGTTGGAGGCGCGTTCTAGAGCTATGGTCGAATCCAAGATAGAGGATGAACAGTGCGGGTCTCGTCCCGGCAGAAGTACAACCGACCAGATTTTCACTCTAAGAATGGTACTCGAGAAGGCTTGGGGGTACGCCAAACCGATCTACAGCTGCTATGTGGATTTGGAAAAGGCGTATGACCGAGTTCCTCGAGGTAAACTCTGGAGTATTCTGCAGGAGTATGGGATTGATGGTCCTCTGTTGAGGGCCATTCAGTCTCTATACACAAACTACAGCTGCTTTCGGGTTAACGGTAGTAAATCACCACCTTGCACCGTGGGCGTTGGAGTTCGCCAAGGGTGCGTCTTGTCACCTCTCCTTTTCATTATATACATACATATATGGACTGGATGTTACAGCGCAGTCGAGGCGAGGAGTGTTTTACATTGGGAGAGTTGAGGATAAGCCATCTTCCTTTTGCAGATGACTTAGTTGTGCTCACATCCTCCCAGATGGAACTTCAGCGCACGCTAGATAGGTTTGTGGCCGTATGTGCTGATGCTGGAATGAGGGTTAACGTGGACAAATCCTAGCTTATGGTTATTTCCATAACACCTGTCCAATGCACTCTACATATTAGTGGAGTCCCATTGAGGCAGGTGGAGAAGTTTAAGTATCTCGGGGTCTTCTTCACGAGTGATGGGAGGAGTAATACTGAGCTTTCCTGCAGGATTGGCCAAGCTGGGTCAATTTTGAAACAGCTTGGAAGATCTGTAATCAGGAAGACCGAGCTTGGTGTCAAAGTCAAGTTAGCGGTTTTTGACTCAGTATTTGTTCCAACTCTCACCTATGGTCATGATAATTTGGATATTGACCGCAAGAATAAGATCGCGAATACGAGCTGCCGAAATGAGATTTCTTCGAGCTGTTGTGGGAGTTACTCGCCAGGATAGGGTGAGAAACAGGGCAGTGCGCGGGGAGTTCAATGCTGAGCAGCTGCTTCTCCGAACGGAAAGGGCTATGCTTCGATGGTTTGGTCACGTGATACGAATGTCGCCATCATCACGGCTTCCGAAGCATGCCTTGGTTGCCAAGTCCAAAAACTCGCTGGGTGCGCATGGGCATAGCTCCTGATGAGTTAGAGTCGATGACGGAGGATCGAGTGGCCTGGAGATCCCGCGTGCGCGCATTACCCCCGCGAATATTTTAGTGGAACATGCGGGCCACTGAAAATGTATGTATGTATGTAGATATGTATGTACATATTGGCAACAACCACAACTTCCAACCCAATTAGAACGAGTCAAAGTCGGAGAGACGTCAAAATCGTTTGCCAAACAAGCCAAAAACGATGGGCCGGCCATGTGAAAAAACGGAATTAATTAACTTTTATCACATCAAACTTGGAATCAACTTGAAGCACTAAGAATAACTCAAGATCAACCAACTGAGAGTCAACCACAACCAAACACAAAACGAAAAAAAAAAAAAAAAAAAAAAAAAACGAAAACAGGAAGAAAAAAAGGACAAAAATCCACCACAAAACTTTGACGTCATTTATAAAATTATCACTAAGGCACACACCAATTAAGCAACCTGCCAACATATCACAAAAATGCTCAAGCCCACCACCGCCACCTCCTTAACAGGCTATGCAATGCCCATCACCCTCACCATAGCCACGATGAGTGGGAAAGAGTAAGAGTACGGCTGTTGTATAGTATAATGGCGGCGAAATTAGTGGAGTAGGGAGTCAAACAGTCCAGCCCAATACCGATTGAAGTCGCTTGTAGGGGGGGGGGGGGAGACACCAACAAAGTGACAGTTGGAATCACACCGCTGCCAAATGACACACCACCACCATGAGCACACTATAAGCGAATCGAGGTGAGAGCAGCATGTAGTTTCCAAAAGACGAAAAGTTAATCCTTAAATTGATGAACGAGACAAGGAGGTTTTATGCCATCCTCGCTGCACCACCACTACAACAATGTGTTCCCGAAACAAAGTGGCCGTGGCAGGAGGAGTGGAAATAGAAAAGCAAAAGAAAAGTGAACATAAAATGATTCATGCGCATTTTCTTTAAAGCGAGGCGTTTATGGTAACAAATTAAAAGCAAATTGGTCGCCTTAGAAGCTGTTGGTGTGGCGGTGGAACGACAGGACAACGAGAAGGAATGCTCACCCTCCCACCTGTGTAGCATACATGGGTGAATAAAACAATATTTCATGGCAAATTGAAAACATCCACAACTCCGCCCCGAATTCCCACCGCTCCGACGCTCAATTTCCCAGTATTTCCTTATACTTGGTATCTGATTGAAAGTGTTTGTGACTGTGTGAAGGATGATGAGAACTGGGGTGACTAGTAAGTAAGACCGGTTATAGGCCCACTGTTCTCCTCGCACGCGTCTATCATATAGTGGCAGCTATCTCACTCATCTGGCAGAGCAATGGCAGCAATCCAGATGGAACGCAACTCGAAAACCCACAGACTGGTTGAGGGTTTCTTGGACCTGTGCACTGTTATTCAAGTTCAGTCATTGTCGGAAGTCAAGAAGTGTCGGTTGCTGACTGTAGGTGGTTTCTCGTTTATCACTTTGCGGGCAATATGCGTTATGTTGCATGTGTACCTACTGTGTGCCGTGTGTTTTGTGTGTTGATCATAATTGACTCTAATTGACTGTAATTGAATTGACAGTGCAGATGTGTGAATTAATTTGCCGCGCCGGGAGTTGTAAACTTTTCACATTCTAATTGAAAGGAGTCTTAGTAGGAACGACAAGAGCCACCGGCTAGCGTTTGAATCTATGTGGATTGCTTCGATGATTTGAGATTAATTGCAACCGCAGTGATTGTGATATCTGTATCCATTCATCGGGGGGGTATAATATATATGTAGATATCGAACAAAAGTGTGCGTGTGTGTGACCATTAGCGTTGTGTAATGATGGTGTTGGAACAACAATCGACTGAAGTGGCATCGAATGTACCGTCGGAAGGGTTACATCCGACAGCGGCCTTGCAATTGTATGCAGCAGCGGCTGCACAATTGGGTGCGCCAGGAGTTCGAGTACCAGCTTGGAGCCCGTTTCTGCAATTTGGTGTGCCTGGTGTGTTTGGTGGAGCGGCGGGTGCTGCAGCGGCCGCAGCTGCGGTTAGTAGTGGTGTTGGCGGAGGTGCTGGGCCATTTTTGAGTCGACATCGATTTGATGGAAACCCGTCGCATAATGCAGCTGCTTTGGCAGCCAGTTCGAATGCGAATGCTTTTGCGAATTTAAGTGGATTAAATGCGGCGATGAGAAATGTTTCGGCACAGCAGACGGCGGCGGCAGCGGCAGTTGCTTCGGTTGCCATACATCATCGGTTGCTGATATCATCGGGGAATAGGCAAATGCCACAGGGGCCACCTAGTGAAGGATCCAATGATGATAATGGTGAGTGAAAAAATTTGTTAAAAGTTGACAACGTAAATCTGATTTCCGAAATAAAAATTCAATTTTTCAAATTTTAAAGTGAATAACAACACATTGATGTTTTTCTGAAAGCGATAGAAACTAAATTTATTTTCTATACTAGATACATATTCTTCTATATAATTTTTAAAATGATTTGTGGTGACTTTTTGCTTATTGGCTTAAAGTGCGAAGCAAATTATAGTCGAAAAACACCTTGGTAACTAGATTACGACATTTCTACAGTGGATTTAGTGGATAACTTTGGATTTCCGAAAAAAAAAACTAAAATTTCATATGAAAAAACCGAATAACAACACAATGATGTTTTTCGCAAGCCACAGAAAACTTGGTTGTTTTTCTCAATTCGGTATAAATTTAGAAATATTTGCCGTATTTCATTAGTTTTGCGCACATATTGGAGTATATTAACCCATCCGAAGGGTTATTTAAACAGATAGTCGTCTGGTTTGATATGATATGATGAAATTGCGCTCTCCCAAGAATCAACCCTCAAACAGATATGAAGTGGAGCTATAAAAACGGTGGTACTTATTTCCAGGAGTAAGAAACGGCTTATAACACCTGGTGGCTGAATAACAACGTATCGTTGTTTTTCGAAAACCTGAGAACAAGATAAAGTTTTAGGCTAAATTGCAAAACAAGACATACTTAGGGTCAAAAAGATGACATAAATAAAATGTTATATGATGATCACCTCTTAAAACAACATACGTAAACACCTTTAGGTCATAAAAATCATAAACAACAAAGACAAATACTAGTTGAAAGTAAGCCATAGAAACTAATGTTTTACATAAACCTCCTTCATAGAGTCGATTGTCGGTTAAGAAATAACCAATTGAGCCCATAGAACTACAGACGTGCTAACAAAATGGCGGTGATCGTTAAAAAGATGTTTACAACACCTTAAAGCCAGTTTGAATGCCCTAACAATACCTTATATCATTATACTCATACATAGAAGGCTTAAAGTTTCATGGCGTATTGTATGTATATGTGCTCGAATGGCGCTTAAAATTAGCCTATGAAAACCAATGTTTTGCCGTTTCGTTGTATTGTTTAGCACTGACGTTTCAATGATTTAATGCCATTTTCATATTTGCATAAAAAGAGTGTTCTCCTATTATTCTCGGTTGTTGTTGGTGTTTCTCTGCGTATGGTATTTGCTTGGTACAAAGTTGTGGCAACGCCTTACCTAGTCAACGAGGCGGCACTTGGGCAGTGATTTACGTGGTAATGCTTGAGGTGTGCGTGTTGATTGCGTCCCAACCTTATCAGGAGCTGCTGACGAAAGATATGGGCAATAGATGAACCTATTATGCGGTAGAACTTGGAAACCAAAGTAAGAATAAAAAAAAAAAAATGGTAGGCAGGTGTTAAATGGCTTGAAATTTTTTGTGACACCCTCCCACTTCATAAAATGTCTTTTTTCAATAACATCACAGTCATTATCCAAAACTTTACTCCCTTTCGGCTGCAATAGGTAAATAAACCATCATTCCAATAAATACCTTTGCAACTCTGTTTGCTCTCCTCATCATTCCAGTCCTTCGTCCAGTGTCCATTATTGCGTGCTATGCACCACACACTGTTGCCGTCCGAGTGCAGAATGGCCTACTAATTACCCTGCCACATTATTATTTGCAACACGCTTCACCCGCTAAACTAGAAAGTCCTATCTAAATTGAATCTTACTCACATACACGACTTTAGTACAGGGAAAAAATCAATTTTCCATTTCCCCCCGCCCGGTGCTGGCAAAGGAGGAAGAGTTGAATAATTATTTTGCGCAAAAAACGCCAAGCAACCAACCTCACCCTGTCAATGTCCGTTTGATACTTCGCATGATTGATGATTTTGGGCTAGGTGACAGTTTTTCATTTCCTGTTCTCGATTCATAGCATCGCTACCGTGTGAATTTCGAATCCTTTCCAAGGCAACGGAACCAGTTCACAGTTCGACTTGAAACCAATCTGTTCGATAATGAAACAAGTAACCCACATATACTATACTACATACACGTTCATGGCGAGGAGATTGGATTACCTCGTGCGGTGATGATTAATGAGCTTTAATAGCAACGACTATCGGAAAGGCGACGACGATGATGACGACGACAACAATGGGAAATGGGCGGATACACTCACATAAAATATCATTTTTACCAAAACTCAATGTCAATTTCCAAAAACAGAATCAATTTGAATCACATCTTCTCTTATGTACATATATGGATACCCGGACCGGTGCGACTCGATAAAGCACAAAATACGACACTAATCCGACTTGGCGAATGCAAAAGTCGAAGGTAGGGGTTTTCAATTAATTTTTTGTTTTGAGAAATTTACGATTTGGTTAGATCGGGTTTTGCTCGTTTGGTGTTGGGAATTGATTAGCATTTTAATTTAATTCACTGATTGATTATGAAAGAGCGAATCTATTATATTCTAGGAACTTGAGTGAGTTCGAGCGAACTCATACTGTAGCCAGAGAATTTGATTCGTAATGCGAATGATGTTTTAAGATAGGATACGTGTCTTGTTTCAATTAACAATTCGTTAGAAAACAGGGTGACTTTGCTATGAAACAAGTATAGTATAGCTCACCTCCGAAGGCTTTCGTGAAAACGTTTATTGTATGTTGGCGTTACAGCCCATGAAGGACCAGAGCCAAGCTTCTCTCAATCATCCATGTTGTGTGTGATATATTTTTTCACACAGGTGAAAGGGACCTACAGTTTATTGCCGATTCCGAACGGCGTGAGTCGATAAGCTATTTTCAAGGAAAGTCTATACTACGGGGGGTTTTGCCAATACCCCGCCGAGGAGGGACACTGCGAAATAAACATTCGATGGCGTTGGTTTTATCGGAATCCGAACTCGCTCATCGTGCGCCAGAGTCCAACACACTAACCACTGCGCCACGGCGCCCTCAAACGAAAACGTTCATTGCTAAACTGAAATTGTCATACGAACGTGATCCGGGACCCAGTACTCTAAGCCTGTACGCTTCTAATCGGAAGGTAATTGTCTCAAGCTCCAAAGCAGTCACCTCTTTGCAAGCTTTTTTCATTTCGAACATTTCAAGACTTATAAAAATACAATTTTGATCTCTTAAGCGATTGCAGCGAAGTGCAGTGTGTTGCTCTCTGACGCCGATAACGCGGGATCGAATCCCGACAACAGCCATGTCATCAAACGTGTTTTTTCACGGTGCTTTTCCTCAGTGGGGTGCTAACAAAGCACCCTGTAGTGTAATTGACAAGGAAAGCTTCTTGAATTTCGCTGTTCGGAACCGGCATTAAACTGTAGGTCCCTTTCACCTATGGGAAAATAAAATGACACACAACATGGGTGATTGAGAGAAGCTCGGCTGTGGTCCTTCATGGACTGCAAGGCCAGCATACATACATACAAGCGATTTACAGCGTATAAATGCCAAACGAAATAGTACTCGTATCCTCAAAAGCATATGGTCCACTGGCATATTGGACAGAAACTAACCATGTGCTGTCACCCCTATCATTTTCTGTCCAATACTTGTTATTCCAATTCTAGTGGGGCCTATAGCTTTTACTAATGTTTATATCATACGAATATCTCATGGAGCAATTCTTGGTCCAATTCTTTTCTTATATCTATTATTTGTTGATGATATCTAGTACCTTAAGCTCTTTTATAGTGCTGACTCTGAGCTACATAAACGGCAAATTTTGAGCACATAACCCTGCTAAATACCTAAGTATTGCTGAAAGTTCAAGTATAATATCAACGAGCAATGAATCAATATTGCTTTATGGTCATTAAAAAAAGTCATAGAGTCTCAAATCACAAGTCGTTAACAGGCTATACACTGCGGTGATAACTCATTCAAAATTATGGACCGATAGTCCGGTGGAATAAAGTATCGTTCAGAAAAGATCGTCTGTTCACAGAAACCCCCATACAAATCACATCATTCCTTTAGTCCACTCCGAGAATAGATTCTCTGTTCGAACTCGTACCATATTTGAATCGACCAACCCTACTGCCAACTACCTACCTTCGTATATGGTTTGTAGGCACTTTGAATATTGAGACTGTCATATTTAATTCATTACAATTTCTATTAAAGTAGACTAGACCAGACTGTTCTTATTCAGAGAACAGAAGAAGCGGCTTAAACTTAGTTGCATTGTTTAGATATGACTAGATATCACGTAAAGAGACTATGCCGGCCTTAAAACAACCATTGTGGAAGTTGTAGGAAGTTGCTGATATCTATTTTGCCACAACAGGGTGGGCGCGGTAGATCTGCCCACACTTCCAACTTCTCAAGATGCCTTTAGAAACTATGTAGATACAATTTTTTTCTAAAAACTTATCTGGTCCTCTGTATGGCTTTTAATTATGCGTCCAATATTTGGGGTCTTTCATTAAGCGCGTCTTATCTTTAAATTTAATTAAAACAAAGCGTGTGTGAGACATTACCGACATTTTTTATCCGTTCGAAAGGCCTATTGATGCCATTATACATGGAATATAACATCGTTCCAATATCTGGCTTCTCTGGGTGGGCATCTGAAATATCCAATTTTCCATGACTTCGGGCATAAATCAGACTGAATTTGACCGATGAATGGGTTATGTTGGCTTTGAAAGTTGCTGTGGTTTGTGGCTTATTCGCAAAGACCTTCGACTTCAGAAAACCCCGCAAGAAAACGTCGGAAGGGGTCGAATCGCCTGATCTCGGTGGCCAGTTTACAACACCTCCACGTAAGATGACCATGCCCTCGAATCGCTCGTGCAGAATTTCCAATATGGCGTGAGCGTAGCACGTAGCACCTTCATGTTGAAACCACATGTCGCTGATGTCTATATCATCCAATTCAGCGCAAAAGAAATTGGTAATCGTCGACCTATAGCGTTCGACGTTAACGGTGATGGCCTGGCTACAGTCGTTCTCAAAGAAATATGGACTGATGACGCCGCTAACCCGAAACCCACACCAAACAATGACTTTTTCGGAATACATATGGAAGTATCGTCCAAAATAAGACAATTTGGTTTGTTGGCGTACCCACTCATCCAGAAATAGGCCCCATCGCTGAAGATTCGGGTGTTGGTTTATCATTTACTGAACCAGTGGACTCAAATTTATCTGCCACACTGCGAACAATCCTTTCGGTAGGACGATTATGGCGACCGTAAAATGCGCGAAGCGCGCGGATCGTTGCCCGTACACTACAACCATTTTAATAAAACAAGTTCATCAATTGCACAAGGTGTATAACACTAAACACCGCCGTGGCACTGTGGAAGCATTCACGGCGGTTGAAGAACAGGCGACACGATTTGGTCTTAAGGTCAATGAGGACAAAACGAAATACATGCTGTCAAGCAAAAACCAATCCATCGCTCACCACCTGGGACAAAATACGTATAACAATTGACAGCTACGACTTCGAGATAGTTAAGGAGTTTGTCTACCTTGGGGCAAACGTAAATTCCACAAATAACACCACGGAGATCAGGCATAGAATCGCCCTTGGCAACCGCTGCTACTTCGGCTTGTCCAAACAACTGGGGTCAAAACTCTTCACTCGAAAGACCAAAATCATGCTTTACAAAACGCTCATACTGCCAGTCTTGCTGTACGGAGCCGAAAGCTGGACGATAAGCAGGATGACGGAGCTGATTTTGGGTTCTTTCGAAAGAAAAATTCTGCGCCGGATATTTGGTCCTGTCTGTGAGGAAGGTGAATGGAAAAGAAGACACAACCGCGAACTCTACGAGCTGTACAAAGATGTGGATGTAGTCCGGAAGGTAAAGATCCGTCGACTACACTGGCTCGGCCACATCGAGCGCATGGACACCAACGCTCCAGCTAAGAGGGTTTTCGACTCCGAGCCTCCTGGTTCGAGAAGAAGAGGAAGACCGAACCTCCGTTATAAAGACCAAGTAATAGCGGATGTAAGACATGTTGGTCTTGATAACTGGAAGCAGCGTGCCCGCGACCGTCAAGGACGGAAGGCAGCTATAGCTCAGGCTCAGATCCTCCATGGATCGCTGGCCTGATAAGTAAGTAAGTAAGTATAACACTACAACCATACAATTTGGCAGACTGAGTAAACGACAGTCAATTCGACAGATGTAGCTTCAACAGTATGGCCGCTATCAACTGTCAAAGTTCAGAAGTTCCTATTGGAAGACCCATTGTCCTCGTGACATTCCAGGCGAAACCCATTTTGTAAAATTTTTTGGTATGTGCGTAATTACGCGGCGAATCCAGAGTCGATATCTTCAATTGTTCTTGATATGCAGGAGGCGAAAAATAGTTTACAATTATAGACATACAAGGACATCTTTTTAAAGAAAAACATTGGATTCCGACTCTGGGCACATCAAAACGTGGTGATGGGTATAGTCATGGAATAAAGACCAATTCAATTATGCCATGGAAAAAGGTATAGTTCCCATCAATGGTTGACAGTCAAAGTGAATTAGAATTTTAACCAAGTTAGTTGAAAATGATTTCAACAAAAGAATCGGTAGAGTTCAATGAACTAAATCTGAATATGTATACAACAAAGAATGAAGTAGCTCAAGCTATGAATAGTTCGAAAAGAGGCCATTACAGCTGTTCATTCAAGTCGCAAGATGTGATAAGGTGATTGTCGAATAAAATGATTCAAATGTGACATAACCAATGATCGAACAAGAACCAATCGATTGTTTAAAGTAAGTCTTTTTAGAGGTAGTAAGAGAAAAGTTCTGTTTTTAAGCGAAACAAATATTCAAAAGAGACTAGCACTTGCCATTAAACTACTGTCAACTGAAAAAAGCATTTTGCGGTCAGATGAAACGAAAACTAATTTGTTTGATTTCGATACTTAGATCTTTGGCAGATAACCAAAGAACATTTTTTTTGAGAACTTTTCATCACCGGGAATTTATTCAGTATAAGAGTTAGATCGTGTGTTATAGACCACTTCCAATTATTAGACTCTATGATACTGTCTAGACTAAGACTATGTATGTCCCAATAAACGGGAATACAGCACGATAACGACTCCGAGCTCATTTCAAAATTGACCATAGAATAGTTTCGATAGCAAATGCTGTCGACTGTTTGTTACAGTTCTCAGACTATGTGAATGCGATCATTGGGAAGCAAAGAGTGTTTTTTTTAGCGATACATAAAAGTACGTATGTCCGCCGCGGCTAGTTCAAATGAAGCGCAGTCGTGAAGCCCAATTTTCGACAACTTTATCGATCAACTGGAGCCGTACAACAGCAATAACACGCCGAACGTTGACTTCCAAATCGTCCACCATCTCTGGTTTACCAGAGTGACTTCACCTTCACCCAAAGAAATGAATCTAAAGGTATGAAATAACTGGATCGTGAAGGTCAGTTCATAGGTCCATTACGCGAAATTATGCGCTCAGCACATGTTTGCCGCAATAAATTGTGGGGTCGCGCGCCGTGTGACATGTTGCGCCATCTTGTTGTAACCAAAGTTCTGTCACGTAAATGACATTCAACTGAGGAACGAAGCAGTCATAGATAATGTGTCTATAGCGCCCTCCATTAACGGTAGCATTCTGCTCGGCATCGTCCTTAAAAAAATGTAGACCGATGATTCCACTAGCCCATAAAGCATATCAAACAGTGGGTTTTAATGGTTGTAAGGCTTATGGGTTTTTTCATTTAACCAAAATGGACTTCATCGGAAAACAAAATTTTGCGTTAAAAATAAGGATTAAGCTGAATCATGTTTTCGTCGCATTCACTGAAATTACTACACGTATAATGGTCACGCAAGTTCAGCTTTTGCACAAGCCGTTAATCTAATCAACATTTAACCGTTACTGCTAATCAACATTTAACTGTCAAATTGGCAGTCTGTGGAAATAGTGTTGCAACTTTAAAAATCAAGCCTCTAAAAAAAAACGCCCTTTACATACTTAAGGGAAAGATTGGCGAGACATGAGCACGATCGACATGCATAGTAAGTCGGCGAGCATGGTACATCACACTTTTTCAAACCTGTGCTAGCTAATTTAGTGATTCTATGAAGAAAAAAAAAGGGCATTAACCAAACATCAAAACAATGTACAGTTACCTCACTATAAATTAATCTTTTTTGCAAAAAAAGCAAAATAACCTTTACGCTCACATTTTTTGTTGCCATGTCCAAATGAAAGCGCAATTTATACACCATTTTAGGGCACTCTTAGGTAGCTACCACTTAGATAACGTTATTTTCGAAAGATTGTAGTAATGTGCATTTTTTATTCCAACTTTTCTCAATTATTTTCCCCATGGCAACAATTTCCAATGGCAGAAGGCAACACGTGCCAGGTTTTGCATTGAACTAATAATGTAGCTAAAACCTTACCTAGAGACAATCATTTTCTATGCAAACTTACGAGTACAATGCACAAAAAAGAGTTAAAAGAAATAGTGGGCACTCGTCACTGTTTCTTCAAAGCGTAATGTATTTGTAGATGGGAGAACAATACAGGGATGAACCCAGAAGAGTGACAATTAGGGGTTCTGAATTCCCGAGTACGAAGTAGCTATTCGAAGTATTAATAACATAGTGGCCCCACGATATAGTTAATTAATAAAAATGAATACAGGCCAGATGACAATTGAATAAAACACACAAAAAAATTGTGTAATTACAGAAAAGGCAACAAATTGTTGAAAAAAAAAATAATTTGTAAACTCCATCTGTAAAAAATATGAGTTGTAGTCAATTTCATTCTTTCTTGGAGGTGGTGACAATTAGTACACCTTTTTACTGTCGTCTTTTAAGGACCAAAGGTGTATGTATGTGTATGTTGGCGGTACAGTCCATGAAGGACCTGAGCCGAGCTTCTCTCAATCACCCATGTTGTGTGTGATTTAATTTTCCCATAGGTGAAAGGGACCTACAGTTTATTGCCGGTTCCTAACGGCGAATTTCGTAAAAGCTTTTCATGACAATTTTACAACAGGGGGTTTTGTCAGAACCCCGCTGAGGAGAACCAAAGGACCAAAGGTAGTATACTTTATTCCCGTCCGTTCATGTTCTATCTGAAGTAATTGAACAACATTCTATCAGTGTTGCTATGCTTCCCATTACTTCTGATGATATTTGATTCTTGTTCCAATTGTTCAAAATTACTTGTCGTATATGTTACTTCATAATCCAAATGGTCTAGAAGATTAATCACTTCTCCAGCAGACTAGCGTTAGACGCTAAGTGCAATGGTAAATATCACCGACTATCGAGGGGAAGGTCTATAGTTCAGATTCCTGTCCATAGCCAAGAAATACAATTGCGAATAGGAAGTGATCAAAATACTGATGAAGGAACAACACTCACTGTGTACTTCAAATTCATACTTTGTGTGTGCTGTTCTAGTAAAACACCATGGCCTGGAACATTTGCTGAGAACTACAACCAACGTAAAAATTCAGTCGACTTCCTCTGGAGTCCTATTTAGGACAACCACCCCTGGAAAGTAGTGAACGAACATCTTCGACACAAACCATCTGCAATCCGTTCAGGTTGAATGTGAAAAAACATAATGAAAGTATGACTCCTCAACCTGCGCGAGTTATAAAAAAAACACGAAGGTGCAAAGCTTCAACAACATTTTATAAAACAAAAGTCCTTATTGCAATTAAGGAACTTTTTTAAGTACCTACGAAATTGAGTTATTTGGACGGCATTTTTTTTTACGGGCCATAGGGGAGCTTCTGCACAGGCAGAAACACAATTTTAAACTAACAAGGCTTTTGGCATATTCCAACGATTGTGACCCCATGCTAAAAATGAGATCCTACTCTCTCCGTTTTGTCTTGTTTTGGAATTTTATTTCATTCGAATGGCTTCCTCAAATGGTTTGAACTTTTACGTATACTCCCAATCGCTTGAGATCATACACATGGTGCGTTCCAATTTGAAAACACACATTTATTAATTTAACAAGGATTCTATATTTCATACAAAACATTCTTCTTGGGACTCTATACAGCGATTTGCACAGTCAAGTAGGATATCGAACGAGTGTTGTAAGTCGTCTGTTCGGAATATCGGTTCAAGCTTCTTTGAATGGCCACCACGTTGATTTTACGATCTCCATTCATCACATGGTATTTGTTCAAGCAAATACGGCGAGTGTTTAGGAGTGAGAATGTAATTTTTTGTCTAACCAAGAAAGTGTGAAGAGACTTTTTGAGGCCCAAATGTTCAGTCAAAGTGTGATAAATTCTTATTTTGGAGGTAGTCAATTCCATTTCCGTTCATTCCAATGAATATTTTGGTCGATGTTTGATGAATTCACGCATAGTCAAGCTGGCACCTTCGATTATTAAAAACTTCAACTGGTCAATATGTTGATCGTCATTTATGTATGGGTATGCCTATGTGGCCAAGTTAAATGGACTTTGATACAGGATATCATACATTTGTTTCATCAGGCGAGTAGTTTCAGGAAAATAACTTTTAAACTAGAACTTAGCTCTTTCTTCGATAAACACTGTCCCTTACAAAACCATAACTCGGCCTTAAGTCAGCCATGGGTCATGAGTTGACAGAATATCAGTGAAGGATGTCCCTCCAAACTCAGCCAGCCTTCAATAGGTAGCATCACTATCTGGAAAAAGTTCTATCTATGTACTTTGGAAAGTTCCTTGTATCTTGTATATATATACCTTAACTGCTAATACTTGATGCCCGCGTGGCATCGACCTTTAATAGCATCCAACAAATAAATGATTGTGTTAATCAAAACGACCGTATCGCCGTTGCTCTCTTCATTGCTAAAAATTGGGTTAATAATAGTTCAACTCCACAAATCAGAACAATCAGTCCAATCAGTCACACTCTGAGGATGTGTTAACTTCCCATACCAAAGCCTCTATCTCCTTTTTGGCACAATGACGGTACTATATTAAATGTGTACATTCTCGTCCGATTATAGCAATTCACTTGCGTCGGTCGTGGCTAGTACTTAGATGAGGGGCCACTTGACCACTTGACATCCACTGCGTTTTGTTATCATGTCCTATTTAACACAGTTTACGTATGACTCGTCAGGTATGTCAAAGCCAGGCGTACTCAGTTAGCATTGCTATCTTGTCTTAAAAAGACTTAGATCCAATCAATGCTTATAAATTATTGAATTTTATTGTCAAAATTCAAGTGAAAAATGGCTTTCGTCACACCCACATGAATCGATGAAACAATTTCTCTCGGTTTTTGCCAATAAAAACGCTGATTGTTCGATCTCACACTTTTTATGCCAATAAGCATAGCCTTTTCAACTTTGTATGTAAAGGGTGTTTAAGAACTTTGAGAGCACCGTGGCGCATCGGGTAGTGTGTTGGCCTCTGAAGCCGATGACACGGGATCGAATCCCGACACAGCCATGTCATCGAACGTGTTTTTCACCCCCTCTAGTAAAATTGTCATGAAAAGCTTCTCGAAATTCGCCGTTCGGAACCGGCAATAAACTGTAGGTCCCTTCCACCTATGGGAAAATGAAATCACACACAACATGGGTGATTGAGAGAAGCTCGGCTTAGGTCCTTCATGGACTGTAACGCCAACATACATACATAGAACTTTGAAAGATAGTTATTTTAAATTGACATAAAATTTACTTTATTCGAAAGATAATCTTCTGGCATTATAATATGATTTCTGGCATATAACCGCCACGGCTGGCTCAGACGTAGTCTAATCTGGAGGTCCCATTTTCGATGACTTTTCCCAACATTTGTGACCGTATATCGGCAATAACGCGGAAAATGTTGTCCTCCAAGCGGCGGTTAGTCGTTTCGAGCTTATTGGCGTAGACTAGCGACTTCACATATCCCCACATAAAATAGTCAAACGGCGTTAAATCGCACGATCTTGGAGGCCAATTCACGGGTCCATAACGTGAAACTGTGTGGTTACCAAATGTTTCCTTCAATAAGTCAATTGTGGCACATGTTGCTCCGTCTTGTTGTTCAATTGATGAACGAAAAAGTCAGTAATCATGGCTCTATAGCGGTCACCATTGACTGTAACGTTCTAGCATGGTTTTTAAAGAAGTACGGACAAATTATTCCACCAACCCATAAAGCACACCAAACTGTCAGTTTTTGTGACTGTAACGGTGGCTCAACATACACTTGAGGATTATCATCACTCCAAATACGGCAGCTTCATCGCTAAACAAAATCGTTTATGAAAATTGGGATCAACGACAATCTTGTTTTGAGCCCATTCACCGAATCTACGCCTTGCTAGATGATCCTATGGCTTAAATTCTTGCACAAATTGGATTTTGTAAGTACGCGAACCAAGATCTTTCCGCAAAATCTTCCATAAAGTGGATGGACACATATCCGATTCCTATGTACGATGGCGGATAGACTGATTAGGTTCTTCCACTACGCTACGCTCTACAGCAGCAATGACTCCTTCTGTACGCATTGTAGGACGTCTCTGTGGATGCGTATTATCATTTAGAAAAAACGTGGTGCGAAAACGTTCCATAGTTAATCGAATTGATTGTTCTGATGATGTTGACCGTAAAATGGACGTAGTGCGCGTTAGTTATTGCGAACAGAACCATGATTTTCAAAATAAATTTGCAGAATTTGGGAGCATTGCCCAGGCGTCAGCCTTTTCATGTTGAAATGCCAAACAAAACTTTAAATAAATCACTTAACAGCTCACAAAACGGCTGCCAGTTAAAATAGTGTTGCCAACTTGACGTTCTTTACCTCTAAAAAAAATACCCTTTAGGAGGCAAACATGTTCGAAGAACTTTTTATACTTTGAGAGCGCCGTGGCTTAGTGGATACTGTGTTGGCCTCTGACGCCGACGATACAGGATCGAATCTCGACAACAGCCATGCCATCGAACATGTTTTTCATTGCGCTTCTCCTCAGCGGGGTACTGACGAAACTCCCTGTAGTATAATGGTCAAGAAAAGCTCTACGAATTTCGCCACTCGGAAGCGGCAGTCAACTTCCCTTTCACCTATGGGAAAATAAAATCACACACAACATGGGTGATTGAGAGAAGCCCGGGTTTGGTCCTTCATGAACAGTTACGCCAGAATACATACATGCATACTAGCCATAGCCAATTGTAGGCTTCGGAGACAATATTACACGTATTATTAGCGAGATACCAGCCAATATGTTCGAAAGATTGACTTAAAATTGGACTCTGTATGGACCTTTTAAAACGTTCACCCGAAATGATAGCTAAAAAGTAAATGGCAAGCATTGGTTTACCAACACGTATTCATCAAGTAACAGCCAACGGCTACTGAAATTGCTAAAATAAAATTGGCGGTCTTAGGATGATGAGGTGATGAGATGATGATGATGTGCTAGACAAAATGCCTAAAACAAGCTTAAATGTCTTGATAAAATTCGCTTTTCGGCTATCGACTAGCTTCAGACGCAGTTGTTTTTGTTGTTGGTGGCATATTCATTGTATTCGAAGAGGTCTTTATCTGACGTTATCAGGTTTTTCCAAATTATTTTTGAACGGTGCGTCTGCGCAATGATAGGATAAACTTTTGTCCCCATAGATTATAAGAAGCCGAAAACCACGATACGACTTGATTCCACTTACCCAACTAGAACTGACAATAATGTTTCCTCCTTTCCTTATTTTTGTACAGAGACGACACGGAGAGCTACTCGACTCATGTACATGTACGTATCTCGATCATAATATTTTGGGAAGTCTTCAGCCTGGGTAACTTCGTCACCTTCAGTGCGAGCGAGATATTCACGTTTTTTGATTATGATAAAAGGTCCTTGATGGTCATTAATTTGTCGTTGGGAATCACTTCAACGAACTAAACCCACAATTATTCAAATAACGACGAAGCACGTTTCACTGGCCGCATGATACGACTAGCTTATCATTCTCCAAGGCGCATTATCAAAATGTGTCCAATCACCTTTCGAATCCCAACCATTTTCTGGTATGTCGGTCCTTTAAACGAAGTCAAACTTCGACAAGGATTTATTGACTTTAGGCATGAGTCAGTTGAGTTGTCACGTGAAAACTCAAGTTTTGATGTTATACTCCTCCGGCTTATGAAAAAGACAATAAAATGGTTCAAACATTCAAAAATGATGTACTTTATCGGAGAACTGAGCAATTCGGTCTTTGATTCCAATTCCCTAATCGAGAAAATTCAAATCACTGATTCTTGATGATCTATAAAACCTTTAAACTGCAATTTAACACCCTTTGTTCTTTAAAATGACGGTATTTTTACATCGATTACAACCTTTCGTGTACAATCCACTCGGGACACGTCGTAAAACACAGCTCCACCCGTTCCGACGCCCAGAAGCCACACTGATGATTTTACAACCGAATCCATTGCACTTCCCCATCCCCGAAATCCCATTGCCCACAAGCGGTCTTTATGAAAATATCAACAATGCAAATTGACTGACTCGAATGGTATAAAAGCTCGCTTAAAACCCGCCAAACACCGGTGCAGTGCCATGGAGCTGCACACACCGCAGTAATCATAATAAATTTCAATTACCCCTTTTTGAAAGAATTATGACCCGGACTAGTTGGTTTGCAGTAGCGCAACGCTGCACCCTATACATAGTAGAGAGTATGCGCTTGGAATCCTTTGCTTTCTGTTAATGGCTGACTAGCATACTGCGTGATTGTATTCACGTTCACTAATGAACACAACACGATAGATTTACTTTTTATATGTCCGGCCATATGAGGCAACATCATTTTACACTTAGCTAGCCTATAAGTATGTATGTATGTATGTATGTTATCATATTTCATGAAAGCCATTTTTCGTAGGTTTCACAGCGGACGGCGAGGACGACAGTAGTTCGTCGAAGCGACGACGTTCGCGGACAAACTTCAACTCCTGGCAATTGGAAGAACTTGAACGAGCATTCTCAGCCAGCCACTATCCGGACATATTCATGCGCGAAGCTCTTGCTATGCGCCTCGACCTCAAGGAGAGTCGCGTTGCGGTAGGTTTAGATTCAATTCATTCTCCTCTATTCTATCCATTCCTACATAAAGTCCTTCTACTAAAATATACACTTTGTTTCAGATAGGTATGGTTCCAGAATCGGCGTGCAAAAGTTCGAAAGCGTGAACACACGAAAAAAGGTCCCGGCCGACCTGCACACAATGCCCAACCGCAATCTTGTTCCGGTGAACCGATCCCGCCCAGCGAGCTGAAAGCCAAAGAAAGGTACCCATTCAAGCATGACACTCATTTGACTTCTCTTCTTAGAATTCCTCTTTTCGCGATCCCTCATTCCAGAGCGCGTCGCCGAAAGAAGTTAGCAAAGGCTATCGATCGACAGGCCCGCAAACTTCAAGCCAAAGGCATCACGGTCGATTTGGAAGCACTCAAGGCTGAATACATATCGCAGCATCGTGGCAGCGGTGCCTTTTCCGATTCCGATCTTGAGGACGATAGTATCCAAATTGATGTAGTCGGTGGCACCGATAGCGATGACGAACCAGAAGACTTCTCGTTCCGTAGCTCGACCAATGATCTACCCAATAGCTTTACATCGACCGCCAGTCCAACAAGCATCGAAAGTCCACCGTCCCAATCGAATCCTGCCCAACCAGATGAAGCTATCAACGACAAGCCATCGTTCCTCTTCAACAATAACCAGACGAACTTTATCAAGTCGGACAAGTCACCATCCCCGCATCATCCGATCAGTATTCGACGAAGTAACCCGTTTAGCATAGAATCGCTACTATTCAGCACCAATTCGTCGTGAGGGTACAAGTAGTGAATGGGTATCTAACATTATAAATATATATAAGTACATGTGTATTGCAATATTACTTTATGAGGGGTGAAGCGGCGGATAAATGAATCGAATTATTATTTAATTGTAGTGAGTTAGGATTGAGCATGGAAGCACTTAGCCGTAGTTATGTACCATTGTAGAGATGATTATTTATTAAGAGAATAAAGCAAATGCAAATAGTTATAGAATAAAAAACTGAACAGAAATGATATTGAGATGTGTTTTTGAAGATTTTTCGTTCAAGAGGTAAGTGGGTTTGGGCACTTTTCCACAAGTGATTACTGCAACTTGATGCCCTTGGCTAGAATAGACACCGTCTTTGCAGCCGGTTTTATACTGCTCGCCTTGCCATGTAACAGTTCGGCCATCCTATCATCGTTCGTGTCCTCTCCAGGTTCGGTTGTGCCTGCCTCCACCTCTACGACTGCATCCTCCGTCGTGATTGGCAATCTTTACGGAAGTGCCCCACCTGTTAGCATTCATCCGCTTCACCAAGCCCGACCTTAGGCCGCCGAGAGACCTCCGTCGCACGCCAATCCTTCGTCTTCAAACTCACAACCCAACGGACTCTCTCCAGCGTTTCATCCACTGACGCTGGCCTCACTGCCCGGAATGCTCCTAAGCACTCCCCATCCGTGATTCCCTGTGTGATATATTTCACCACAGAGGTGCTCTGGACACAATCATTTTCATCTCGAATATGTATTCCTCTAGGTCCTCACCATGCTTCTGACTATGCTCACGCAGGCGATTGTGAACATTTGCGTCATCGTCTACCGTCGGAAAATTCTGGTACAACTCGCTGAAGAAATGCTCTAGTGATTCCAGCGTCATACGGAGCTATGGTATGGTATAGCTTAGCCGCACCTACATACCAATATTGTTGTACTGCCATCAGAAACACCTTCTCATCTACCCCATAGATGCGTTGGATGTCCCCACCTTCCTTATCCAGGTCTTGGACGACAGTCCCGCGATGGCTTTGGGATCGAACTACGGTAACATATCCGCAACTTCTTGATGTATATGCTATGTAAGGAACACGCATCAGCTCTCGGTGTAATGACAACTGACGGTTTTTCCATCTCAAGAGCCGTCTGTTCTGAGTGGGCCAGTGCAAGTTTCGCAAATTCATCCATCAGCCTCCTCAACTCACTACGCATCTCTGAGAATCCAGGCAGGCTCCCAAAAGCCGCTCCGGCCAATCCCCTTTCAGGCCGACCTGGTGCGAGCCCCGCTTATTGAGCTCCTCGCGTAACTGGTCCCTGGTCTTCGACCTTTACTCCTCTTGCTCCTTCTTCATGCTATCCATCGCTCGTGCTGACGAGATTTTCAAAATTCTACTCCAAACTATTATTGCTTCCATTACCCCCATTTATGTATTTCTATTTTTTTTAGACCTACATATACCTGCCCCCCTACAAAATACAAATGGTGCAAGACCTACACTGCAAATACTAGTGTGTTAAACAACACGCAGCAAGTGTGTCACTTAACACGCTTGATCTTTGAAATTGAGACACTTATTCGTGTTAAAACTATAACCCGTTCTAATGCGTGTCATTAATAAAAACTATAACTATATAAAACTATAAGTGTGTTGCAACGACACACTAATCAATAATGGATACACTTTGGAACTATATGCAACATTGCCAGAAAGTAATTTGCGAGTCGGATCCATCACGTAATGGTTAACACATTGGACCTCAACCCAGTGATCCGAGTTCAAATGTACGAACTTTCAGAGGAGCCAACATTGACTTGGAGCCAACATAAGAGGAGCCAACATTGACTTGGAAGCCGATGACACGGGATCGAATCCCGACACAGCCATGCCATCGAACGTGTTTTTTACGGTGTTTCTCCTCAGCGGGGCTCTGACAAGACCCCCTGTAGTAAAATTGTCATGAAAAGCTTCTCGAAATTCGAAACCGGCAATAAACTGTAGATCCCTTACACCTATGGGAACACACACCACACACAACATGGGTGATTGAAAGAGAAGCTCGGATCAGGTCCTTCATGGACTGTAACGCCAACATACATAAATACACATCATTGACTTGGACCACTATCTTGTGGCAGCCAGGTTGCGACTGCGAATATGCCTGGCCCAGAAAAATTGAGTAAGGCCAGCGGAATACAACGTCACAATGTTACAATCACAACAGACCGCCAGAGCCGAAGCCAATCGCGTCTCACTCAAGCTCTCGGAAAACCCTCCAACACCTGCTCAGACTGTACAACATCAATTGACTCGTTGTCAACAAGCCTTAGAGAGTGCTGCTTCTGAGGTACTGGGTTTCAAAGAGCTACCAACAAGAAACCCATGGTTTGACGACAAGTGTAGGCTGGCACACGCAGCCAAGCAGCAAGCCTATCAAGAGGCGCTGCATAGAAGGACAAGAGCTGTTTGTGAGCATTATGAGCAGATCGTCTCAAAATAAAAAAAGGGAGCATGAGAAGCTCGCGATCGTAGTGTAGCGAGATGCTATTGCAGGAATGACGCTCGGAGGTTTTATCAACGAATAAAACAAATATGACCGGGATATAAGGCCAGTACGGAAGCCTGCAGGGATGAGAATGGAAACCTGGTAGTAGATTCACGGTCGGTATTAAGAATCTGGAAAGATTACTTCTGCAGACTGTATAACGGCGATGACGAAACAGATCCCGCTGTCAGGCAGAATGACCCTTTTACAGCGGACGATGATAGCAGAAAATGCCGTCCCCCTGACCTGGACGAAGTTAGGAATACTTTTTCTAAGCTTAAGTCCAACAAAGCTGCTGGAGTAGACGAACTACCTGCCGAGCTCTTTAAGGCAGCTGGAGATGACCTGGTTGGCAGTGTGCACGAGCTCATCTGTAAGATATGGCCAAAGAAATGCATGCCCGATGAATGGAATCTTAGTATCGTTTGCCAGATCCACAAGAAAGGAGACCCCTTTGCCTGCGCCAACAACAGAGGTATAAGTCTTCTGAACATCGCTTTTAAAATCTTCTCTGTTGTTCTGTGTGAACGCATGAAACCGGTCGTTAGTAAACTGATTTGTCCCGATCCGGGAAGTCCACTATAGATCAATTATTAACACTCATCGACACTCACCATCTGTTTGCCGATGGCCATATTGTTCTGTTCGGAGTCAAGAGGCGATAGTACATCAATGTTATAAGAAACAAGTCCAGCGTACTGGCGGTGTGACTGGCAATATCGGAGATACGTGACGGCTTGTCTACGAGTTGAGTTAACTGATTTAACTCAGAGAATAATTCGACCACCTTCCTTCAGGTGTTGTCTGTCCAGAGTGTTGAAGCCATTGTGTACGTTGAAATCGCCAGCTAAAACGATTTTAGTGAGATGGAACAGGCGAACCAATTCCCTGTCGGACAGTGTATCAAACGCATCAAATGTTGTTTTCCTGTCTAGATTAAGGATCTTGTAAAGAAAGTAGCTGTGCATAGAGTGCTTACGAACTATGAGTTTCAATCATATAAAATTGAATTCCGTTATACATATCATCCAAATGTAAACCCTCCGCGTTCGCAGCACCCTGAATCATCTAGCGCTGATAGACTTCGTGATGGCTTTCAGTATTTCTTGACAATGCAAATGCAACAATGAAGTCAGTTTATTGGCTCACAGGACTGGCTTAAGACTCATCCCTCCTAGAGATAACCTACTTCTTCTTCTTTTTTGGCGCTACAGTTCATGGCGAATCTGGGCCTCCTTTAAAAAACCTCTCCAACTGGCACGGTCTCTTGCCAGCAGTCTGGAGTGCCGCACGCTCAGTTGGTTAAAGTCCCCTTCTACCTGGTTGCGGTACCTTAAATTTGGTCGTCCTCGACCGCGTCGCCCCTTGGGGTTGGATTCAAGGACCTTCCAGGCCAGAGCTGTGTTTTCCATACGCTCTACATGGCCTAGCCACCTAAGACGCTGTATCCGTAGACGTCGTACCAGGCCGATGTCGCTGTATAACCCGTACAGTTCTTCGTTTAATCTTCTCCTCCATACTCCGTTTGAACAAACGGGACCGTAGATAGTGCGCAGAATTTTGCTCTCGAAACGACCAAGGGCATCTTCATCCGCTATTGTTAAGGTCCAAGCCTCTGCCCCGTAAAGGAGGACTGGAATGATGAAGGTCTTATATAGTGTCAACTTGGTTTTCCGAGAGGGCCCTACTTCTCAATTGCCTCTTGAGCCCAAAGAAACAGCAGTTGGCAAGAGTGATTCTGCGTTTTATTTAAGCGCTGGTGTTGTTGTCGCTGGTCATCAGTGAGCCAAGGTAGACGAATTCCTTGACCACTTCAAAGTTACATCCGCCGATGGTGACGTTCTCGCCAATACGTCGGTGTTTACCCTCATTAACCTTGAGACTCATCTTAGTCGCTTCTACCTCAATGCTTACAAAGACCTCATTGACGTCTCGATGTGTCCGTCCAACCACGTCAGTGTCGTCGGCGTACGCAAGCAATTGCGTAGACTTGGAATAAATCGTACCTCTTGTGTTGGCCAGTGACTCTTGCACCATCTTTTCTAGCCCGATGTTGAAAAAGTTGCATGACAGCGCGTCACCTTGCCTAAATACTTTTTTAACATCAAAGGTCTCGGTTAGCTCATTACCCACCTTAATGGAGCAGCGAGAAATCTCCATTGTCATCCTGCACAGTCGCACGAGTTTGGCAGGAATGTTAAAACTAGACATGGCTTTGTATAGCTCATCTTTATACACGCTGTTATATGCAGCTTTGAAATCAACGAAGAGGTGGTGAGTGTCGATTTCATATTCAAGGGTCTTCTCCAAGATCTGCCGTAGCGTAAATATTTGGTCTGTTATGGACTTACCTGGCCTGAAACCATACTGATAAGAGCCGATCAGGTTATCCACAAACGTTTTCAGGCGTTCACACAATACTGCAGAGAAGATCTTATATCCGATGTTAAGGAGACTTATTCCCCTATAGTTGGCGCAGTTATAGGAGTCTCTTTTCTTATGGACCGAGCAAACGATGCTGAGATTCCATTCGTCGGGCATGCTTTCCTCCGACCATACCTTGCAAATGAGATGGTGCATGCACCTTACCAGCTCATCTCCAGCCGCCTTAAGAAGCTCAGCTGACAGGCCGTCTGCGCCCGCGGCTTTATTAGACTTATGTCTTGATATCGCTATTTTGACTTCGTCCAGGTCAGGTGGACTGAATTTTGTTTCATTGTCGTCCATTACGAATGGCTCGTTCTGCCTGACAGCGGTATCTTGTCTATCATCGCCGTTATACAGTCTGCAGGAGTGGTCTTTCTAAATCCTAAGCATCGACTGCGACTCTACTACCAGTTCTCCATTTTTATCCCTGCAGGCCGCCGCTCTTGCTTTGTAGCCATGGCATGTTCGTTTTATCTTATTGTAAAACTTACAGGCGTCATTCCTGCGGAAGCATCTCTCCATCTCCTCGATCCCACGCTTTCTGTGCTCTCTCTTCTTTCTTCTGAAAAGCGTATGTTCCTCTCTTCTCTTCTGCTCATAGATTTCGCGAGCAGCTCTCGTCCGTCGTTGCAGCATGGCTTTATATGGCTCTTGTTTTGCTGCATGGGCTTGTTCGCATTGTTCATCAAACCAGGGGTTTCTAGGTGGTGGCGGTTTGAAACCCAGCACCTCTGAGGCAGCGTCTCTGACGGCGCTCTGGCAATGCGCCCATTCTTGCTCTATTGTTTGTGCTGCTGTGGGCGGATTTTGAGAGAGCTTGGAGGAGACACGATCGGCAAAGATTCTGGCAGTCTCTTGCGATTGTAGCTCTCCGACATCAAACTTACGTAGTCCTACTCGACTCCTAAGCATTCTTGATATCCTCATTCGTACAACAGGGTAGTGGTCCGAGTCGATGTTGGCCCTTCGGAAGGTTCGTACGTCGAGAATACAGGAGGAGTGTCTTGCGTCGATCGCAATGTGATCAATCTGTTTGGTGGTCGATTGATCAAAAGACCACCAGGTACCCTTGTGGGGGAATCGCACGCTTGCTACAAGGAGGTTACGCCCCGCTAGGAAATCGATTAGCCTAAGTTCGTTGTCGGATGTGGGGTGATGGAGGCTATGCTTTCCTATGATCAACTCAAATATGTCCTCTTTGCCCAGTTTTGCATTAAAGTCTCCTAGGACTATTTTTGTGTCGTAGCTGGGGCATTGGGCATATGTTCTGTCTAGGAGATCGTAGAATTCTTCTTTGAGTCGATCGTCCTTTTCTCCCGTTGATGTTGCATCGACACACTTGTTAATAACACACTTTGGGGCATTACATATTGAATACACTCATGGTGTGTAAAAGTGTATTATGTACGTTGTTATATATATACCCTACTATCTCTGCCGCATGAAGCGCATGATACTTCAGACAAAGGCACGATCGAGAAACAGCAAGCTAAGTTAGTCATAGGTAGTGAATATTTCTCGCTCGTCAAAGAAAGACAATTAAAATAAAGGAGAGCTATGAGAAAAAAAAAATTTGTGTGTTGATTCACAACGAAATAGAAGAACAATTAATCAAACAAATTGCTTCACAACAAGAGCAATCAAATCAATCAAATAAAGGGGAAAAGTTCCGCAGCGTCCAAAAAACAAACACACTCAACTACTCCCTTCTCACATTCTGCATTGGCCCTTCCAGCCGGATGGTATGATCATTATGATGTTGCTTCACAACAAAAAGAAACAATCAATTCAATCAAACAAAAAAAGAACAATGTTTCGGGTTTGGTGAGCCTCGAAGCGACAAATGCTCGGAGAACGAGGAATAGATGAGTCTTTTTTTTTTGTTTCTGACGAGTCTTCACAGGAACCTTAAGATTTGAACACGGGATCACTAGGTCAGGAATCCATGGGTCCGAATCGCATTTTGCTCTCTGGCAAGGTTATATACCAGTATAGTTGGGAGATTTCCCATTTTGTGTGTTTTCATAATAACACACTTAAACTTGCATTAAAAATGACTAGAATGAACACACACCTTTTCGTGTGTTACAGTAACACACTTACCATTTGCAGCTCCAGCTCACAGCTCCCTGCTTGCACTTTTTCGCCGCTTGTACTGGAGCGCGTCAATAATTTCGTACTTATACAGCTGCAAGGATTCTCAAAGATCTCGGCATACAGAAATCCGTTGGTTCAGATGGCATTCCCCCAATAATTCTAAGGAGGTGCTCTTCTACGTAAGCGTAAGCTTTCAAGCTTTTCCTACCTTCCTGGGCTGACACATTGCACTAACGTCACTTCTCTCTAAGGTCATGGAAACTGTGATCAACCGTGATTTATTAAAATGCGTTGAGTCGCGGAAATACATTAATGACAGTCAGTATGGTTTCCAGAGCAACAAACCACTGGTGATTTGATGGTATATCTTACGAAAAGTGGAATTGCTCAGTATGGTTTCCGGAGCAACAAACCACTGGTGATTTGATGGTATATCTTACGAACAGTGGAATTGCTCGCTTCACCAAACAGGTGAAAGCAAACTAGTTGCAGTGGATATTTCGAAAGCCCTTTTGTCGAAAAGCGGTTGCTTATGGGATCGATGAGTCTCCTTTTCAATGGATTACTACTACTACCTTTCAAACTCTTCTTCTTATCGCGTGCTACAGTCCGGGTCGAACCTGGGCCTCAACCAACATGCCCCTCTAACTAGCACGACCTTTTGCTAGCCTTTTTCTTGCCGCACCCGTTGGCTTAAGTGCGGCCGTCCTCCGTTTCATCGTCCTTCGGGGTTGGATTTGAAGACTGTCCGGGCTGAAGCTGCAGTGTCCATTCGCTCTACATGGCCTAACCATCTTAGGTGTTGAATACATAGACGCCTGACTAGACTCATGTCGCTGTACAGCCCCTTTTCCTCCATTCTTCGTCTGCATTTATATAGGTATAGGACCGAAAATCACACGGCAAAATCTTTCTCTCGAAACAGACAAAGACTTCCTCATCCGCTTTTGGTAGTGTCCATGCTTCTGTGCCGTACAGCAGGACCGGGGTGATAAGGGTCTTGTAAAGGGTCAACCATGTCGTTCGGGAGAGCGCTCTATTACTCATTTACCTCCTGAGCCCAAAGAAATAGCGATTGGCAAGAGTGGTCCTGCGATTTATTTCGGAACTGATGTCGGTATTTTAGGTCACTGCGGGAGCCAAAGTAGACGAAGTCCTTAACTACCTTAAATTTATGTCCGCCTATACAAACGATCTGGCCAAGACGTCTGTGGTGGGCGTCCTTTTTTGATGACGGCATATATTTAGTTTTGCCCTCATCTCTTGGTAAACCCATTTTCACCGCCTCCACCTCAATACTCGTAATCGCCTCATTGACATCTCACTGTGTTCATTCGTGTATGCAAGGAGCTGTGAGGATTGGAAATAGATTGTGCGTCTTGTGATTTTGAAGTTGACAAATGCTTAAAAGAAATAGCCAGTTGTTCCAAGATCTGCCGTAGTGTCAAGATTTGGTGCATGATGGACTTCCCTGGCCTGAGACCACACTCATAAGGACCTATTAGCTTATTTACAAAAGGCTTCAGGCATTCACACAAAACGGTAGGGAAGATTTTATAGGTGGTGTTAAGGAGACTTCTTCCTCTGTAGTTAGCACAGTCAAAGGGGACTCCTTTCTTGTGAATCAGACAAACGAAGCTGAGACTCCATTCCCCGGGCATACTCTTCTCTGTCTACATCTTACAGATGAACTGGTGCATGCTCCTAACCAGGTCATCCCCAACTGCTTTGAAAAGCTCAGCACACACTCCGTCTGCGCCAACAGCTTTGTTCGACTTGAGTTTCGATAAGTCTCTTGCCTTTCCTTATTCTATCTAAACCTCCACAGAACGTGCTCTGAAGAAATAGCCGGTTGCATTCCGCGCCCTCGACAATTTTCCCGCAACACACGTCTCTGTAGGAAGCTCCCGAAGCCCGCTTTTGGGCGTACCGTCAAATATAGGGAATCTTTCTTTAACCGAACCACACGAATCTGGAATTCAACGTCCGTCGTTATCTCCTGTATTAATCATTCTCTTAAGCCTCGGCCCGCACTGTATCGTCGAAATAATAAGGTAACAAGCCTTAACTGTGCCCTTAATACACATACGATATACTACTGTATCTAAAAACTAAGGTGACATAGCATTTTGTCAATTTCATCGCTTACAAAGTAATCCATCCTGATACAATGCACTTATGTCAACAGATTTTCTAAACTTCGAAGTAGTTGTTAAAGTCGATTTACGGGATAGCCTTCAGCTCTCTTTTCAACGTAGCTTGTATCTCCTCTATCGGCTCAAAAAGGTCGCACGGCACGAAATCAGCTGAATACAATGTTTGGGGAACGATATGGGTCGAGTTTTTGACGAAATTATCACGAAGAATCAATGCAGTGTGAGACGGTGCATTATCACGGTGCAAACGCCAAGAGTTGCCTCGCCACCATTTCAACTTCTCTAGGCAAACAGCTTCAGGTACACGACGCATAACGCTGAAATAATATCAAACACTACACACAACACCACGATAATAAAAAAAATTGTGCGTGTCAGCTCCGACGCGCAACTGGAGTTTACTCCTTAAAAATGATTATCTTGAAATATATATCATAGGCGAAGAAAGTAAATTAAACTGTATATTGATATGTATGATTATTCATATTAATTTGATAAAATGTATTACTTAAATTATGGTACATAAAAACATATTTCCTACACTACATTATTTATTTCGGAAATAGTAACATCATTGTTAGATATTGTGATAATAGGTTTGTGAAAACTAAAATACTGGGAATACTGAACATCATTAGAAGTTACGTGAGTTACGAATCGTGAAAACTTTGCATCAATGGTTGTACCATATCTAGTTGTCCCCAGTGTTCTACCAGAAACTAGATTTAAGTTGAGTTCTTCTTTCAAATTTCTACTAGCCCCAGTCCAGACCAGTCCCGTCCCATCCAGTCTCGTCCAGACCAGCCCCGTCCAGTCCAGTCTCGTCCATTCCAGTCCCGTCCAGTCCAGTCCCGTCCAGACCAGCCCGTCCAATCCAGTACCATTCAGTTCAGTCCAGGCCAGCCCCGTCTAGCCCAGTCTTGTCCAGTCCAGTTCCGTCTAGTCCAGTCCCATCCAGTCCCATCCAGTCCGGTCCAGACAAGCCCCGTCCAGTGCCATCCAGTCCGCTCCAGACCTGCCTCGTCCAGCTTAATCCCGTCCAATCCAGTCAAGGCCAGCCCCGTCCAGCCCAGTCTTGTCCAGTCTAGTTCCGTCCAGTCTAGTCCCACCCAGTCCAGTCCCGTCCAGGCCAGCCCCGCCCAGCCCAGTCTTGTCCAGTCAAGAAGCGTCCAATCCGGTCCAAACCAGGCCCGTCCAGTCCAATCCCACCCAGTCTTGTCCCATTCAGTCCGGTCCAGATCAGCCCCGTCCAGTCTAGTCCCGTCCAGTCCAGTCCCACCATGTCCAGATCCGTCCAGATCAGTCCCGTCCAGTCCAGTTCCGTCCATTCCAGTCCCATCCAGTCCAGCCAAATCCCGTCCGGCCCAGTCCAGGCCAGCCCCCTCAAGTCCAGTCGCGTCCAGTCCCGTCCAGTCCAGTCCCACCCAATCCAGTCCCTTCGAGTCAGGTTCAGACCAGTCCCATCCAGGCCAGCCCCGCCCAGTCCGGTCCCGTCCAGACCCGTCCAATCCAGTTCAGTCCATTGCAGTCGCGTCCAATCCAGTCCCACCTTGTCCAAGTCCGTCCAGATCAGTTTCGTCCAGTCCAGTTCTGTCCATTCCAGTCCAGCCAAATCCCGTCCAGCCCAGTCCAGGCCAGCCCCCTCAAGTCCAGTCGCGTCCAGTTTAGTCGCGTCCAGTCCAGTCGCGTCCAGTCCAGTCCCGTCCAGTCCAGGCCAGCCCCATCCTGTCCGATCCAGAACAGTCCCGTCCAGTCCAGTCCCGACCAGCCCAGTCCGGTCCAGACCCGCCCCGTTCAGTGCAGTCCCGTCCCGTCCAGACCCGTCCATTAGAGTCCCATCCAGTCCAGCCAAATCTCGTCCAGCCCAGGCCAGGCCAGCCCCCTAGAGTCCAGTCGCGTCCAGTCCAGTCCCGTACAGTCCAGTCCAGCCCAGTCTGGACGCGCTATAAGATGCGCGAGTTTAATGCGCAGAGGAACTGTGACCCTTCACTCTGTACTTATATGAAACAATTCTTAAGGAGTAAACTCCAATAAACTCCAATAAACTCACTCACTCACTCACTCACTCACTTACTCACTCATTTGACCCTTCACTTTATGTTAACGCTTGATTGTACTACCCATATATTTTTCATACCGTGCTCTATATGTATATGACACGATTCTAGAGGAGTAAACTCCAAAAAACAGTCAACATGACCTTGATTTTTGAGCGATTTTGACGCGGTTTTTTTGGTCCGGTCCTTTAGCACGATATTAATTTGATTAATCGCTTATTTCAGAGTCATAAGCATAAATCCAAGTCTCATCTCCTGTAATAATCAGAAGGTATTGTTTCACACACTTCAATGCGACGATGTTTTTACCATTCGAAATTCGATGGGTTTGAGGCCCAGAACGTATCTTAAAATGGAATTGACTGAAATGCCAACATCATCGGCAAGATCCCTTATTGTTTACGGATGGTTTGCAAGAACCAAATCTTTGATTTTTGAGATGTGAGCTTCTCCGTGGTCTTCGTCCGAAATGCTCGTTGTTTTTGATACGTCCTTGGCCTTCTTGAAACTTTTCATACCACTTGTAAACATGTTTATCGACAAAGCTTCAAAGACTCATATAGTCCTCGCTCTCCGAGCCTTTGTCACTTCGAGACTCATCAATCCGGAAACATTGTTCTTTGTTTTTTGATTGATTGAATTGATTGTTTCTTTTTGTTGTGAAGCAACATGATGATAATCATGCTATCCGGCGCGAAGGACCAATGTAAAATGGGAAAGAAGAGGTTGAATGTTTTCGCTTTTCAGTGGCTGCGGACATTGAGATCCACAAGAAAGGAGACCCCCCTGGAAAAAACCTATGAATTTCAAGTCGACACTCACCACCTATTTGTCGACTTTAAACCTGCATACCAAAGATAATTAGAGACGAGCTATACAAAGCTATGCCTACCTTTGACATACCTGCTAAACTCGTCAGACTGCTGCTCCATCCGAATCGGTGAACACGTTACCGATAGTTTTGAAGTCAAAAAAGGATTTAGGCGGGGCGATGCGTTCTCGTGTGATTTCTTCAACATCATATTAGAAGTGTTTGTGCAAAAATCACTGACCAATACAAGAGGCACAATCTATTTCAAATCCTCGCAACTCATTGAGATGGAGGCGGCGAAAATTGGTTTGGTAGTAAACGAGGGCAAAACTAAATATATGCTGTCATCAAAAAACGACGCTCACCACCGACGTCTTGGCCAGAGCGTTTGTATTGGCAGATATAAGTTCGAGGTAGTTAAGGACTTCGTATACCTTGGCTCCGCAGTGACCTGGAACAACGACATTAGTTCCGAAATGAAACACAGAATCACTCTTGCCAACCGCTGTTTCTTTGGGTAATGGAGCCCTCTCCCGAACGACAAAGTGGACTCTACATAAGACCCTTATCATCCGGGTCCTGCTGTACGGTGCAGAAGCATGGTTACTATCAAAAACGGATGAGGAGGCCCTTGGTCGGTTCGCGAGAAAGATTTTGCGGTGATTTTCGGGCCTATAAACGCGGCGGGGGATGAAGGAAAAGATTCAACCACGAACTTTACGGGCTGTACAGCGAAATTAGTCTAAACAGGCGTCTACGGATTCAACGCCTAAGATGGCTGGGCCATGTAGAGCGAATGGCCCGGAGAGTCTTTGAATCCAACCCCGAGGGACGAAGAAGCAGAGGACGGCCGTTATTTTATTTCATTATTTAATTTTCTTATCCTAAAATACATCCTAGCCCTAAAAAATAGTTGTTTGACTCTCTCCTCGCATTCTATATGTCCTGTTAGTTGTAGATGCGTATTGATAAAGTTATTGGTGATAAGCAAGTCATCTCCATTAACTTCGTTGAAGACGTCCTCCAGTGTCGTCATGTGAAGCATGAGTTCACTTGTTGGTTTGGATAAACCACCCTCATTTAGGTGATTTGTCCAAGTGAATGACTCATCGTTAGTGCTCTCCATCCCGATCATATTACCTGCGAGAAAAATGAAGAATTAGTGGAATCTTTGGCAAAAAGCAAAATGTTATTACCTGTGAGAGTAGAGTCCAATTCGACATCGGTTGTGGTCGGCAAAAAGTCCTTCGTTATAACCTAGTAAGTATGAAAGTATGACCTCAACGTGTACTTATATTCTTGTCGATCAGGGTGGTCATGAAGGCCTCCCGTGCTCCGAATCACGCGAAGAAATTTTCCAACACATCTTGGTTAAGGCGATGTTCTATTTCAACCAAGAGCATTTTTAATGCATTATTCTATTGAATAATGCCCGAAAACGAAGGTAATGATTATCATATTAAGTTATACATATCAATGCTTTGTACCTTTTTGGAAAGGTAACAAGCTTTTCTTATTTCTGTGATGCCACATGATCATATTACCTATATCCTCTCAATCAGAAGCAATCAGTGCTTCTGATGAAGCGATGGAGTTGAGCTATTTTTGTATCTGCAAGCTCACTTAAGTTATCATAGAAGGGCGTGCCGAGGTAGATCAGAGGTCCAATGGTTTGGGTCGATCTTATCGCGCCACTTATGTATATGCTGGCCGATTTTTGCACTTTCCCGAGAAGGTTTCGATAGACTGCCTTGTTCAGAGCAGTCGATGTCGTACAGAAGGATGGGCCTTATAGGTGCTGTATAGAGGCAGTGTATAATGCTCTGTTTGAGACCCTACTTTTTGCCCATCACTTTCGTACAGCTGTAGAGTGGTTACTTCATGACCCGATATCAAGAATGTTGGGTTTCCAGTTCAGCCTCGTGTCGAGGACTAAGCCAAGGTATTTAGCCTGATCTTTGATTATTAATTGGGTTCCACCCAGCCTCGGTGAGTTGAAGGACGGGATTTTATATTTATTTGTAAACAGTAATAGATCAGTCTTTTTGGGGTTGACCCCAAGTCCATAGTAATGCGTCCAGGTTACTACTGTATGTAATGTTGGGAAATTTTCCTGTATATGTCTGACAGCAGGTGAGTTTTGGTTGACTGTAGGTCTCAGCGAGGACTTCTCTAAGAATATTTCCATAAAAAAAAAAAAAAAAAACTGTTTTGATGGCACACTTTTCCTTGCTCAAGATAACTGCAACACGAAGAGGATAAACCCTCAAACAATATCTAATTCAAATTGTTCGTTATTTGTAGGTTATTTACGTTAATTTCCATACATTTGTGTTTCTAATGAGATACATACATACATATGTATGTACGTAGGTATATCAAGAAAATACGCTTGAAGTCAAAGACCTAAATTATCAAGCCCCCCTTTCTAAAAGCTTACGTATTTAAGCATTTATCTAAATTGATTAAGCACGATTTTCGCTATAAAAAAACACTTAATCGAAACTAGTTACGGACCCGTAAGAATTTCCAATTTCAATATTCTACGTAATAGACACTTAATTACACCGGATCTCCGAGTTCCACTCGAATACAAATTTAATAAATTTAATAAATAATCAACAGCACACTAAGACACACATTCTCAATCAGCTCAAGAATAAGAACAAAGTTCAACGAAAAAACATCAAACAAAAGAAGGCGCGATAGCGACCTTTTCCCGACACAGAAATTATTAATAACTAATAAAATTGCCATGAAATTAATATTCGAATGATTCGAGCGCTTGCCTGCTGTGCTCTGCGTCTACCCTACAAAGGAGCTAATCTTTCGCTACACACCACCGGCAACAGCAACATCAGCATCAGTAACTGACACAGAACAGTAACCGGTGCGCCGGCCTAAACGGTCACTCATAATAATCGCGCCGTTAAAGTATCTGAACTACTTTATGGCAGACTGTCCACACATACAACTGTATCCTCGTGCTCCATAGTGATCTGGAGGCCAATTAAGTCGAGTTTTGGTTAAGAGATTCATAAATAAACAGATTACCGCCTGACAGCGGCAGGTACGCGTACGGGTTGATCACGGCATCTCTAGCTCGTCTACCTCACAATCAAATTAAAAATAATTAAACAGCAGAATCGAGATGCAATATATTGTATATGTATGCATGCAGATACATTTTCTTTTTATTAAATTTTATTAAGCAAAGTCGTTCCGAACCTATTCAGCGATTTTGGATAATTTTCAATAATTTTTTGGCGGTTTTTTGATTTTTGGTGATTTCAGTCGATTTTTTAATAATCGGTGGTGATTTCCAAATTGCAGGGTTTCCATAAATCACTGCATTCGAGCTCGGGCGATTACTGATTTATGAAGAGCTCCGGGAGGGCTACCTTGTGCCGGATTAAGGAATCGAAGAAACCTAATTTGACGGAATGCAATCTGAGTATTGTTGGGTGTCGCCGTGGAATGCAGATGAATATTGATTTTCAATGAGAAAAGGCTGAAGTTTAATTTGGAACGAATTAGGTAGGTGTAGGCGACTGGTTTTGGATTGTGCACGAGTCTTAATGGGATTTACGAGGGATTGATGTTGTGAATAATGAAGTGGTTGATAAACGACTGGCATGTGTGGTGGTGAATGGCGACGGGATGACGGTGGAATTTAGATAAATCATTGAAAGTGGTAAAAGGAAAAGGTTTGTGTATGTGGCATGCCGCCAGGGCTTAGAAGATTCCGGGATGTGTTTGCTGTTTGAGAATGAAATTCATCTTAAATACCTAAAAGCTAACTCTTGGGACAATATTTTGTCAAGTCTTTGTGCGACATTGCCAATTATTGTATTGTTCCCAGTTAGTCAATCATGTGTCCTTCCTAATGTTCCTAGCCTAATAACGCAACGTCTTGGCCACATGCCTCTTTTCTGTAAACTCCGATGGTCAAATGAAAAACAAACGCAATGCATTCGAAATATCAAGAATGATAACTGGTATGTACTATGTGTTGAGGCAAACCCCAGTAGAGTTAGAAAGCGAAGAAAGTGTTGATCTGATCTTAAGTCAATTCTCGGCAGTTATTTTGAATGTTGCTACACTGAACTTCCTCAACAAAGATTGGAACAGGGAACTTAGCCCGTTTGAAAAAAGACCCAAAACCTTTCTTGGACCTTGTTAGGAAAACCAAAAATAAAAAAGGGAAACTACCTTATTCAAAAGACTCTGTTAGGTTATACATCTAGAGTCTACAGGGAGCGAAAGGCTCTCCGGTATTCCTACGTCGAGCACAAAAGTAAACGGAATGTGGCTGCATAGCCGCACAGCCATTCAGGAAGTAGCCGAGAACACCATAGGTTACCTACCGTGGTATGATGGCAACCGACGAGGCGTACGAAAAGGCGCTGCAGCGAAAAGCCAGGGCAGCGCGAGAGGAGTACCAAGCCAGAAGAAGGGAGTTGAAAAAACTGCTGCGACTAAAGAACAGAATCTTCGCAGCATCCCAGCTCAAGGATATCGAGGAGTCTAGGGACAAACATAAAATACGGGCCTTTTATAAGTAAGCTAAAAGCCTTGCAGGAGGCTTTAAGAAAGGCACCCAGGCTCTTCGAAATTGCGAAGGCAATCTTGTCACCGACCCGCAGGGAATAGTGGATGTGTTTAAGCAGCATTTCCAGCAGCAGCTTAACGAGCATGACCAAGAGAGAGTGGTAGGGACTGAAGAAATCCCAACTCCAGCCGCTGAAGTAGTCCTCCCACCCAGCATCGAAGAAATCAGCACAGTTATTCAAAAGCTGAAGAACAAGAAGGCGATGTTTTGGTAGGGAGCATGCACCAGATCATCTTCAGAATTTCGGACGACTGGAATATCAGCTCTATTTGCCCAATCCACAAAAAAGGCGATCCTACCTCCTGCAAGAACTACAGAGGTATATCCCTGCTCAATGTCGCATACAAGATCCTGTCCAGCGTACTGTGTGAACGTCTAAAGCTCTTTTGAACCGCACTAATCGGCAGCTACCAGTGCGGCTTCTGGCCCGGCAAATCGACCATAGACCAAATATTCACATTTCGACAAATCCTGGAAAAGACCAACGAGTTTCAAATCGATTCCCACCATCTCTTTATCGATTTTAAAGCCGCATACGACAGCATTCATCGGAAACATACACCGGATTTCGGCAAGGAGATGCGCTGTCATGCGACTTCTTCAATTTAGTGCTGGAGCAGATAGTGCGACGGACAGGCGTCAACAGGGAAGGCACTATCTTCCACAAGTCTGTCCAGCTGCTAGGATACGCGGATGATATTGACATCATCGCGCGGTCTCGGCGACACGTTGTAGAAGCATTCCCGACGATTGAGGAACAGGCGAAGCGAGTTGGTCTTAAAGTCAACGAGGATAAGACAAAGTATATGCTGTCAAGCAAAAATCGATCTGTCGCTCACCACCTTAGATAAAATATTACGATTGGCATCGTATAATAATAATAGTAATTCCGAGTAGTTCAGGAGTTTATCTACCTCCGGGCAAACGTAAATTCCACACATGACACCACAGTGAAGATCTGGCATAGAATCGCCTTTGGCAACCGCTGCTACTTCGGTTTGTCCAAACAAATTGGGTCAAAACACCTCACTCGAAAGACCAAAGTCATGCTTTACAAAGCGCTGATACTGCCAGTCTTGCTGTACGGAGCCGAAACCTGGACGATAAGCAGGACAGCGGATTTTGGGTTCTTTCGAAAGCAAAATTCTGCGCCGGATATTTGGTCCTGTCCGTGAGGAAGGTGAATGGAGAAGAAGACAGAACCGCTAACTCTACGAGCTGTACAAAGATGTGGATATAGTCCGGAAGGCAAAGATCCGTCGACTACAATGGCTCGGCCACATCGAGCGCATGAACACGAAGAGGGTCTTCGACTCCGAGCCTCCTGGTTCGAGAAGAAGAGGAAGACCGAACCTTCGGTATAACGATCAAGTATTCGCGGATGCAAGACAACTTAGTCTTGATAACTGGAAGCAGCGTGCCCGGGACCGTTAAGGATGAAAGGCAGCTATAGCTCAAGCTCAGATCCTCCATGTATCACCGGCCTGATAAGTGAGTAAGTTAGGTTGTCCATAGGCTCCACAGGGAGTATACACTTAGGCCAGAAAGGCCCTTTGTGTTGTCACCAGGGGGTCGATCCCCTATCCAAGGACCCACCTTGCGCTTCTTATGTAGCTAAGAAGGCCAGTTATCCTTATCCGCTGAACGTCAGTCAGGTCGTTAAGGAAGTAGGATCCTAGGTATCGTTTTCTGCTTTGGCAGAGGACCAGACAGGCGCAAAGTAGGTATTGAATGGATTCATTTTACTTTTCGTCTTCGCAGCTTCTGCAGATATCATTAAGTCATTGAAAACTTGTTTTGTACATGGTCAGTGATGACTCCAATAATTTTGTTGATGTCTTTGCGTTTTAGGGAGATGAGTCCCTTGGTTTGCTGACGATCAAGTTGAGGCCAGGTTTGCCTGGTGGTTGGGCAGGTATGCCCTTGGGTCCATCTCAGGTTCGCCACAGTTGTGGTTTGGATTCTAAGTCTTAATTTAATGGCTACTAGTGGTATACCGTGAGGGCACCGTGGCACAGTGGGTAGTGTGTTGGCCTCTGACGCCGATGACACGGGATCGAATTCTGACAACAGCTATGTCATCGAACGTGGTTTTCACGTTGCTTTTCCTCAGCGGGGTATTGACAAAACTCCCTGTAGTATACCTAGTTGTCAAAAAAACTTCTCGGATTGGAACCGGCAATAAACCGTAGGTCCCTTTCAACTATGGGTAAATACAATCCCACACAACATGGATGATTGAGAGACGCTCGTCTTTGGTCCTTCATGGACTGTAACGCCAACATACATATGCACGTGGTATACCTGCACGTGCCATGTTTGTTCGTTGCATCGTTCCTTGTCTGCCGAGCATGTAGGATCTATCATTTCCTGAAATATCGTTGTGTCCTGGTACCCATAAAAGGTGTCTGTTAAATTGTTCGGCCACCTACCTCGTAGTCGAGGCTTGCGGCAGTCGAGACTTGCTTTAGAAGGGTACACATAAGACTTCAGGGCAGCTTGACTGTCAGTGAGGATACGTACATCAATAGCACAATAGCACTCCAGCGATTACAGGGTAGCTTGACTGTCAGTAAGGATACGAACATCAATAGTATATATCACGTCCTAATTCATCCAAGACAGGGTTTCTTCTATTGTCAAAGGTACGCCTGGAAGACGCTGCAACGGTCCGGCAGAGTCATGGCCTTACTTATGTTTAATTGTTTGCAGGATACTCCGCTCAAAGTATTAGACTCTGACGCACGATGAGCGAGTTCGAATCCCTAGAACACCATCACCATCGAATATTTATTTCGCGGTGTCCCTCCGCGGCGGGGCACTGGCATAGTATATTTGCCATGAAAAAGCTTCTCGACTCCCTAGGTCCCTTTCACCTGTGTGAAAAATAAATCACACACAGCATGGGTGATTGAGAGAAGCTTTGGTCTGGTCCTTCATGGATTGTATGTATTTTGGTATGTTGTTTTGTCCAGTGCAGTCCACCAGACTACCACACCATACATTAGAATAGGTCTAACGACTGTGATGTACAACCATAGGGTTAGTTTGGGGTTGAATTCCCATTTTTTACCTAATGCTATCTTGCAAGCGTAGAGAGCTATGGTTGCGTTCTTTGCTCGTTTGGTTAGATTTCCCTTCCAGGCTAGTTCCCTATCTACTACGTATAATGCCAAGATATTTGGCACTGGAAGAGTAGGTTAGCCTGGTACCAAGTAGAGTCATTAGACATGTTTTCGGCATGTTGTGCTTTCTAGTTCAGAGCACAAGTTCCGTTTTCTGGTGGTTTATCCCAAGTTCGTTAATTCGTACCCATTCGCACGGTATGGAAAATGCCGTACGCATGCGGTCGTTCAGTGTAGGTAGATAATTGTCCGAGGTAGCAATAGCAAGGTCATCAGCGTAGGCAATAACCTCGAGGCCTTCTTTCTCCAGTTTAGTCAGTAGTTCGCTTGTAACTATGTTCCAGAGGAGAGGAGAGAGGACCCCTTTGTGGGGTGTCTTCCCATTTATAGAAGATTTGACGTGATGAAAGCGGGTATAGGCGGAATAATGCTTCACTGTGTCAACCTTCTCGACAAAAGCAAATGCAGGTGAACGTCTCACTAATGCCCAGCACATTGAAGTGTTTGGCAAACATTTGGTGCAATCGTATCAGAGTAAGAAGAAAATCGCAATTTCTTTAATCAACCTACATACTGAACAGTAAAGATAGTTCTAATTGATTGATCCAAAGTGTGTTGATTTCTAAGGTGTCATTAGAGTTTTGATTCATGACACGCAATAGAACTTGTTATAGTCTTAACACAGGCCAAAAGTGTTAAGTAACACACTTAATCTTAAAGTGTGTCGAAGGACAGACTTGCTGTTATTTAACACACCAACATTTGCAGTGTAGCCAAAGGATTACAGCTATGATAACGATAGAGGTAACGATTGCCATAGCAGGTCGTTCTTTGGAGTTTGCTGAGAAAACATGTCATGTGTTTATATGACAGTCAGTTGCACCAAACAGTGGGTGCATATGTATGAGCTGCAGATACAGTGCACTATGCTCTGTTGTTGACACTACATTGACCAAAGAAGCTTTCTACCTCATAGAATCACTCTCAGATATATATTAACTTCTTTTGATATACCAGCCGAGTCTAGACCGTTGAATTCCTCATCCTCATAAAAAGGACAACTTCCGTCTGAAGACGATTAACCGAGAATCATCGATTAAAATTTAGCGCAGCCTGAGCTTTGCATTTAACATAAGCAAACGGTAGAGAGAACGGCAACATAATCCGCGTAAGCTTGCGCCTAGACTCAAGAAGCCTCGATAATACTGAGCAGGGAATCAACTATCATGCACCACAGCAGCAACATAGAAGACTTACAAGGTACAAGGTTTTTCTCTTTGACTCATCTGTCATTTATGCTGGACGGCATCAAACTTGGTTGTCAGTTTAGTCAGTGCGTCAACGATACTTCTACTGCTTTTCCTGATATATTCCCATCAACCTCTAGTTTTACAGAGTCATTTTCTACAACGGTGCTGGTGATCGGTCACCATTATAGGTGCCTCTTCCATCCAGCTGCTCATAAACTGGTCTGTCCATATTTGTTTGGCAAAAGTAGTCACATCTCACCCTACTGTCAGTTACAAATGTTGATTGCGAATGGCCACGAAGTACTTGTCCTTTTAAAAGGGTCACTCCTTAAACATCCACTCCATCTCTTCGACATTGATTTCTGCTGATTTCTGAAAATTCTTTATTTCCACCCAACTTCTTCCGTCCGTCCCCCCTCGTATTTTACGCTACCTTTAAGCAAATTGTCAAATTTATTGGGGACGTACTCATTTGGACAAATGTGTTCCCACAAAGCCATTACTAGGTAAACACTCTGGTCAAGTATTTGCATGCAAATCGAAATTGTTTTGATTTTATTCTTCGACTGTTGGGCTGTAAGGTTAGCTGCTCCCTGGACACCTTTTCCTTCAAATCAAAGGTTATGTTCGATGGTGTTTGCCCCTTTGGTCGTTTATGCCGGATCAAGTGTTATACGATTATGGTTTATTGAAATGTAAATTTCAGCTGAATCAGGACTTGGATCCAAATCCTTTTATTTTACACATCTTTTTTGGTCTCTTGATGATGTCTCTCCGAGGTGCGATTACTTGTTCCTCCTTAAGCTTAGGCGTTGATGGTGCAAACAAAAAGGTAGCACTAGAGGGGTGGTTGTGCGTATGTAAGGGTTAAATCGTTTTCCGCTTTTATTGGTTTTCTATTTTCGTTTTTTTTGTTTATTTACTCAGAAATGAGCGTAACATAACCAAAAGGTTTTGCGTGGAAATAAGGCGTGCTGGAGTAAAGAGTGAAGGCGTGCTTTATTGCGATTGTTTTGCTGTTGTTTCTCTTAGCTTAGCAAATTTGTAAATTGATGTAATTTTCAGGTTTTATTTGCAGCCTGTGGGGTATTTTCTTTTTATTGCTTAGGCAATTGGATAAATAAATTAGGAGCTATTGGAGGCGGGTTTTATGCACTTTTGGGCTAGAGCGAGGCCAAGGCCCAGTGCCAGTACAGTGAAATGAAATAATTTCCTGCAGAATATAAAGATAAATGGCGTAAAGACAATATCATGAATTACCAATCACTTTGAATGAAGATTAGTTGGTTTAGCAGGATTACCAATTCGTCTGTCAAATATCATGGTCTTAAGCATTATTCGACACATTTTAATGGTCGTTCTGTAAAGTATCCTTTTATGGGATGCACTGAACCCTCCATGCTTAGGCATCGTAACCTAGCGACATACCTTGTATAGTTGCAATAACCTGTAGTTATACCTACATATGTATTTGCCAAACTTACCCAAGAGGAGTATGCCGAACTTATCAGTCTCGCAGTCAATTGAAATATCCCTATGATCGGGTATCTGTACAAGTTCGACATAAAATTGGTCTACCATCCATTAATCTACCAGCATTGTGGAGTTTTTTTTTTTTTGAATTGTAGGAAATCGCAGTCTATCTAAGTCGATAGACGATAGTCTAAGGTTAAGCACCTTGTAGAAGACGTCACCTACTACTCCTGTCACGACTTTGGACACGTCAGTGTAGGGGCATATGGAATTTATTGTCATCATTTCACCTTCTGCCAAACCGCCCTAATGAAGACTTTCTGCTGGCTAATGTGGTCCACTTCACTGGGAAGCTTAATTGCTTGTGAGGCGACCTTAGCTTAAACAATGCAAGACACATACAGTTTCTGATTTTTATGACGGTGTAGGCAGCAAACTTTTTCTGAATAAATCCAAAGGCGGCGTGTGCCCTGGTGGAATACTCAGCTTGAATCCCTAAGGAAACAGTTGAGATCGCTGTTTAACGGAGCTAAATGGAATAATAGTTGGACTGATTATAGATCTGCTCCAACTCAAGTTTCGATTTAGCCGGGTTAACTTTGTCCCCTTTTATCGTCGTCCAGAACAATCTTTGTTATCCGGTTTATAGAAATGGTTTTCGAGCACTCTCAATATCGGATACGAATCTGTTGGAAGTTATCCACATCCATCTCTGCAGATCCTCCCGTTCTGGATTTGAATCCTTTGTTTTATTTTATTTTGCTGAGGTCATTCCCGAACAAGCATTTGTCTGTTTCTTTCTGAGAAATTTCTTCATCCTCACTTACTGGCTTTGCGATGGTGTGTGAAAATAGGGAGACAGTAAAGTAAGGTGTCTGTTTGTCAGTACAATGGACCAGTATTTGCGTCTGAGTGTTCCAGTTCGGGGTGAACCTGGGCCTCAGCCAATATGCCCCTCTTTTGCTAGCCTTTTCCATTGCGGCACACCCAGTTGGCTGAGGTTCCCTTCCACCTGTGTGCGCCATCTTAAGGGCGGCCGTCCTCTGCTTCTTCGTCCCTCGGGGTTGGATTCAAAGACTCTCCGGGCTGGAGCTGTGGTGTCCATTTGCTCTACATGACCCATCTTAGGCGTTGAACCCGTAGACGCCTGACTAGACTCATGTCGCTGTACAGCCCGTAAAGTTCGTGCTTGAATCTTTTCCTCCATCCCCCTCCGCGCAAAATCTTTCCCTCGAACCAACCAAGTGCCTCCTCATCTGCTTTTGATAGTGTCCATGCTTCTGCGCCGTACAGCAGGACCGGGATGATAAGGGTCTTATATAGAGTCAACTTTGTCGTTCGGGAGAGGGCTCTATTACTCAATTGTCTCCTGAGGCCAAAGAAGCAGCGATTGATTTCGGAACTAATGCCGTTGTTCCAGGCCATTGCGGAGCCAAGGTAGACGAAGTCCTTAACTACCTGGAACTTCTACCTGCCAATAAAACGTTCTGGCCAAGACGTCGGTGGTGAGCGTCCTTTTTTGATGACAGCATATATTTACATAGTTTTGTCCTCGTTTACTGCCAAACCAATTTTCGCCATCTCCATCTCAATACTCGCAAACGCCTCATTGACATCTCGCTGTGATCTACTTATTATGTCAATATCGTCGACGTATGCAAGGAGTTGCGAGGATTTGAAATAGATTGTGCCTCTTGTATTGGCCCGTGATTTTTGCACAATCATTTCCAATATGATGTTGAAGAAATCACACGACAGCGCATCGCCCTGCCTAAATCCTTTTTTGACATCAAAACTATCGGTAAGGTGTTCACTGATTCGGATGGAGCAGCGAGGATTCTCCAAATCATCCTGCATAGCCTGACGAGTTCAGCAGGTACGTCAAAGGTAGACATAGCGTTGTATAGCTCGTCTCTAATTACGCTGTCGTATGCGGCTTTGAAGTCGACAAATTGGTGGTGAGTGTCGACTTGAAATTCATTGGTTCTTTCCAGGATCTGCCGTGGTGTGAAGATCGGGTCGATGGTGGACTTCCCTAGCCTGAATCCGCACTGATAAGGACCTATCAGCTTATTTACAAAAGGCTTTAGGCGTTCACACAAAACGGCAGAGAAGATTTTGTAGGCGATGTTAAGAAGACTTATTCCTCTGTAGTTAGCGCGGTCAGAGGAGTCTCCTTTCTTGTGGATCGGGCATACGATGCTGAGACCTCCATTCTTCGGGCATGCTTTCCTCTGACCGTATTTTACAGATGAGCTGGTGCATGCTCTTAACCAGGTCATCCCCAGCTGCCTCGAAGAGCTCAGCAGACAGTCAGTCTGCGCCAGCAGCTTTATTCGACTTGAGTTTCGACATGGCAATCTTAACTTCGTCGAGGTCAGGAGGACGGAATTCTCTGCGATCTTCGTCTATTAGAAGTGGATCATTCTGCCTGACAGCGGCATATTGACTAACATCGCCGTTGTACAGTCTGCAGAAATGGTTTTTCCATATTCTCCCACTACTAGGTGTGCGTTCTCATCCCTGCAGGCTTCCGTTCTGGCTTTAAAACATTGGCATGTTCGCTTTATTCGAACGTGATGCCTGCAGTAACACCTCTCCAAAACCTCAATCGCGCGCTTCTCGTGCTCTTTCATCTTTCTTCTGAGAAGCTTATGCTCCTCTCTTCTTTTTATCTCGTAGAGCTCACGCTGCTCTTGTTCTTCTATGCAGCGAGGCTTTATATGCATCCTGCTTCGCTGTGTGAATCCTCCTGCACTCGTCGTCGAACTAGATGTTTCTTCGTGGTGGAGCCTTGAAGCCCAAAACTTCGAATGCAGAGCTTTCACGGCTTGTATGTAAAAGTTCCAATGCTGTTCTATTGATAGCGTGGACATATCTTTTCGACAGCTTTCACTCTCTGAACCTTTTCGTGAAAGACGCATATCTATCTAATGTGCATTTAGTTAGGTAACTAACTTAGAAGGTGCATTCCAGTTCAATAGTTGCCAGAATGCACATACATACTCGCATGGTTATGGACGAGCATCTAAGAAATAAAACATTCCGAGTAAGAAGTCACTTATCAATTTTATGACCACTCCTTTGTCACGCTCATCCGTAAAGATTTTGCTTCCATAGATGGCCACATTCAACACGACTACAATCCGATCAATGAATCCGAAGACAGACGATGTGCAGAAAAATGGTTAATGTCCATACACCCAGGATATGGTCGATATCCATATGAAACCCTAACATATCACCAATCGAACTCTCCATTCCCATTCCCTGTATCTTTGTTCGTTTTGGTTATATTTCCCTTGCTCCTTTGTTTTTTGTACTCGTTTTGAAGTCACGATCGACATTTAATAGCCTCAATCAAAATTCGTCGATTGGTTGCAGTATTTTATAAAATGCCAGAAAGAACTACCGAATATTATTGGAATCTGACGGACGTGGATAGAGATACAATACGAATATGATGACTATACGAAGTGGATGTTAAATGTAGCCCGTGCTGATTCCCAAAAGGGCAGTTTGTATGCGAAAATAGCCAAGGGACCTGGTGCACTTTGGCTTAAATCTTAATTTTTCGTAGTCACAGCCTGAAATGGACATCATTTGTTCGTATCCATTCCGAAGAACCATTGCAATTGCATTTACGACCATGGAATGCTTAAATGGACGCGCCTGTGAATTTCTTTCGCCGCTGTCAAGAGCATCAGTGTGGAATCGAGTTACATTGCAGTGATTTATCTATCGTAAGTCATTCGAGTGAGATCCGAGATGATGAAAAAAGTCATATCTCTCTCTTTTTGATGTACTAATTGGATTGACAAATTGTTATATTGCTCTGTCCTTCGACTGCATCCATATCTTATAAGCCACTGTGCGAAGAAGCAAATTCTAATAACTCATCATCCTACTGCCGATAAGAGAAATCCCAGAAACCGAACAACATCGGATTCGGTCAGAGGGGCGGTCATTCCAAGTCCTGAATTGAATGGGAATCATTGTTAATTTACGACAGATACTCGTACAATCGTACAGGCGCGATTGTAGTTTGAGAATTCCCAGCGGAACCAGCGAGCAGAGGAGCGAAGGAGTGCGCGCAGCCGAAGCGCGATAGTCATAATGAATTAGCCGACGGAGGTGACAGCAAAAAAGCGAGAGATAGCGGGGAAGTGGTTAGTGGTTAAGACAACCCAAATTGCCAGCCAACTAATTGGTGGGGACTGGCGAATGACGACGATGAGCTACTTGGCTTCGGATCCAGATTTCGATTTCGGTTGCGGCTTTGAGCTTTAGCTCGGGAGCTAATAAATTATTTTTCTTGTTGCCGTTGTTGTGGTTGTTATTACTGTTGTTGTTGTTGTTGTTAATTATCAATTCGAATAAATTAATCCGGGTCGCCGGAAATAATGCTGATAAACTACAATTACGCAGTTGGTTCCCGGTCAATGGTTGTTGGCTTCCGATTTGGTTGGGTGAGAAAACCAACGACCAAGTTGGAGACAAGTTGTAGTTGTTGTTAGTACGAGCATTTAGTGCTGGTTGGGAATGGAATGGATTTTCATTGATTCATCGCATGGTTGGGATTGACCAATTAGCGGGGATTTTTTTTCTTGTTGTATTTTATTCGTATCTATTCTCTTTCCTCAGTGGTTATATGACAAAGCGATTGCTCGTGGGCAATTAGACAGAGATTGCGGTAAATCTAAGCTGTCGAATGAATGAAATGCTTTAAATTAAGAAGTCAATTGAAATCTGTAAATAGATTGCTTTCTCAGCTAGGGTCATGAAGTACAACATGCAGAGGTTCGCTAGTAGATTCGCTGGAAATTGACTCGAGATTGTTGAATGAATACAAGAGAATATCAAGCTTAAAGGGTGAAAGAACCACATCATCCTCGTTTGACGGCTATGCCAAAAAACCGTAATTCACTCATGCTCAGTCATTTGTCAAGAGAAAATTCAAATTATCCGAATCTAATTAAAAGCAATCACACTTCAAAACTCATCATCCACCAAAGTCCAAGTATGACCGTGCTCCCCGTACAATTGTGTCACTCCAGAGCAATGATCACTATAATTACAATGATGCCACCCGTTTCACTGGCTTACACCTTTGACATCGCCGCATGTTAACTTCTCAGTATTGTTCCGAACAACAACAACATGGGAAAGCGAAAATATGACATTGGGAGTTACATCCCTATAGTATTCGTTAGATAACCGCATGCGGTACTCATTGATTGAAGATAATTCGACGTTACTCCAGACCGTAGAACACACTACTGTCCAGGTTACAGGTTTAAAACAGATCAGCTTGGCATCACTAGATAGGTGGAAACGACAAGTGTAACAGGGAAGCCCGAAACTCGAAACTAGGAACTCTCTGACGGATGCCACATCACCCATATATGCATACATACATATGTATGTACATATCAAGGGGTTTTGGGTCGGACGAATGACGGCAATGGAATTCACTTGACGCTTGATGATGTGTACGAAAATCCGAACAGATTGTTATAATTGAGTTTTCCCCCAGCGCGGCGCGCTACTTGGTCCTTGGTACAGAGTAATAATAACCACTAAGGGTGAGTGACTTTTAATTTACTACCAGAGAATCCTCTTCATCTCCTCATGCTGTTCACTTGGTCTTCTTCTAGGGGGTTGATGATGACGATGATCATAATGATAATCATAGAACAAAAAGGTACTTGCAGTATACAAAAGGAATAGAATGGGTGCTACGTGCAGCATTAATTGATGTGGCATTGTATGAGTTGTTAGGAATTGCAGATACAGGAATTATCTAGATACAAGTATCTATCTATTCGAGATTCTTTGATTTTTATTGTTATTAATAGTCCGGCTGGTCATTTTGTTTTATGTTGCGATTACAACCAAGTGGGGTGCTGAGGGTAAACCGCAACATCCCTCGTTGCGGGAACGAACTATTTGGATGATGCATATCTAATAGCTCATTCGGTATGTATGACATCTAATATTTCATCAGTCAGTTCGGTGCCTTTTTTTCTTTCTTCTGATAATGTGGTGTTAATTTATTCGACAAGTGGAATAGTATGATGGTGACAACATATGGAAAATCGCTTACGCGCTGATTTGTCTCAATTCTGCTAAATGGATTATGGGCTTAGTACGGTCATAGACCAGAATAGTGTCTTCCTATGATGTCATTAATATTAGTTGACGCCTATGACGGTAAAATGATGCTTAGGTATTAGGAGATTTTCGTTAATCTATCGATTTATGGAGGATTTAGACATCCTTCTACAATGAAGGCATTTAATTATGACCCTGGTGGATTGTGGATGAGTTACCGTAATTTTTCGAATCTCATTTATCGCTTTTTAGTCAACTGTAGGAACGAAGCGGTATGCATACCATATTGCTATCAGCGCCCAACATCTTGTGTTGCTGCTATAGAAGATCAACATCTTGCCCACAAGCTTGCGGTAAGGATGACCGATGTTACATGAACTGCTTCAACCACGATTTATTTTGAAATGTCTGTCTTCAGCTTATAAATGTCATGCACTTCTTCCACAAAAATCAGCAATACAGATGGGCCTTTTGCATACCGATGAATTACATGTTGAAGACCAACGACGTTCGCATTGGTGTACACCAACCAGTCTTACCCTGAAACGATTTTTGAGTCATTTCCTCCTTAGATGAGGTGTTTATGGCGGAATTGCTTGTCTGGCTTGATGGCATTCCAGTCAGCAAAAATGTTTGTTTCCTGCCTGTGTGCACGTGGGTATGTTCTCTTAAGTAGTGTGTTTACACGAATTTTTGAAGTAGTCGTCTTGCGTGTTTTTCGTTAAAATGGATTAACTTGAGTATCGTGCCGTCATAAGATCATTCGTTTTGGATGGATTAACCTCTAAGGAAATTCCTTCGAAGTTGACAAAAGTTTACAGTGGCTCTGCTCCCTTGATTTTAACCGCTGAAGAGTGGGCAGCTAAATTTAGTCGTGGTCGCGTATCACTTGAAGGGGACCCGCGTGAAGGATGGCCAAAAACCACAACCACAGCGAAACCCATCGAAAAAGTGCATGATATGCTAATGAACGATAGGCTGTGGCGATACCGAAAGAAAAGGTGCGAAATATCTTACACAAAGAATTAGGGATGGGAAGGCTCTGCGCAAGGTGGGTGCCGCATTTGCTGAATGCCGATCATAAGCAAATGCGCAAACGCAATTGCAATCTTTTGATCGATTCAATAGGGATTTCAACGATTTTGTGCGGCGATTTGTCGCCATTGATAAAACATGGATCCACCACTACATGCCAGAAATGGTACACTGCAAATGGTGAGTGTGTTACTGCAACACACCAAAAGGTGTGTTTTCATTGTAGTATTTTTAATGCAACTTAAGGTGTGTTATTATAATATGGCTTATGTTTATTGTCTGATTGAATTGATTGTATCATTTTGTTGCAACCAAAATTCGCGAGAAGAGGTCTTACTTGAAAGAGAAACAAAGAGTGCGTTGGCAATTGGAAAACTGACACATTTTGGATACGATTTGCTCAGCTATCCACTATATTCTTCTGATTTGGTAACTTTTAAAATATTCATTTCTGGCTTGAAAGCTAATGTTGGAGTAACACTAGACCAAGGGTTTTGAAGACAAGTGTGATTATGTTGCAAAATTAAATTATTTTTAACTAAAAATCGAAGGCTTTCATTGTAAGGCCGATAAATTTTCAACATGTCCTCGAACATAAACTGGAGTATGTATTTAGTATCCAGATTTCGTTTCCACATTTGCTTTTTCTCTTTTCGGGAAGAAAGAATAGTCAGAGACTATATACTTCATTCTCCATGCAACTTCCGACAGAAGTCACTAGCAGCAGAGTGCCCAAAAGTGTCTGCCGAATTTCCATTACTGACTGCTTGCTCCTATTCGAATAATGAAACTGATAAGCCCTTAGTGGTTCGGAAAAAACTCTAGGTTGGTGTCTATTAAGCAACTGGCTCCACTGGACTGCTGTTTTTGCGTATAAGGTGATTGGACGAAAGTAACTTACTTGCAGCTTAGTTGTCCGTATAAGTGACAAAATCTTTTTCGGACTTTGCATTCAAAATAGTTCATAATTTGGCATAAAATATGCTGTTTGATGTAAAATGGAAGTGAATGTTGACGGATATAATACCGACCTCACTTTACATCATACCTATCAACTTTGCTCATACCACTGTCTAGAACAACCACATCTACGCCTATCAGTCCAAATCGTTGCTTCCTTAAGAAACACGTTCATGAAAAAATATATCTCAAGACCATACTGCGTACTCAATGAATAGTGTATTGGATTCTTTAGCCCCTTCAGTAGCAGTGTTCGAAAGTAAGTATCACTGCCTCCCTAGCTCATTGTAGCACTATAATGAAGTAACAATAATGAAAGGCTCAAAAAAACTCTGTCATGGTAAAATCTCAACACTTATCACAGAGACTCAGTTGCAATTAAATCTGTAGCCTAGGTGATCCTTAAGCTCGTCTCCGTTCATACAATAACTATAGTTGTGCGGATGGCTTTATACGAGCTAAGGCAATTAAGGTCCAGGAATTTAGTCATAACTCGGGAACTGAAAAAAACTGCATCGTTCGTCGACATCTGTTAAGAAAGGGGGCCCTTTTTGTTGGTCTTCATTCAGGGCTGAAGTCTGCGGCACTTTGTGTGTCAGTTTTTAGTCAAATTTGATGAAAAACCCTCGGAAATCTTCCGAAAATTGCAGGTGGTGTATGGAGATGAATGGGCAAAGCGGTTTAAGAAGGGTCGTGAATCAATAGAAGATGATCCACATGAAGGATCATTTATGTTGGCTTCCTGAAGAGTCTGCGTGTTTAAGTGTGTTGCAGCGAAACACTTTTCAATAATTAACACACTTTGGATCAATCAATCAAACAAAAGGGAAATTTCCCAACTAGCTGCTACCTTGAACAACATTTGAATACAGATCACTGGAATGACAGTCCACTGTGTTAATCATTACACCATTGACCCGACTCGCAAATTGCTTTCTGGCATGGTTAGTAGTGTTTCGCACTCTGACGCACGATGAGCGAGTTCGGATAACACTATTGCCATCGAATGTTTATTTCGCCATAGTATAACTTGCCTCGATAAAGCTTCTCGACTTACGCCGTTCGCAGTCGGCATTAAGCTGTAGATCCCTTTCACGTGTGTGAAAATAAATCAAACACAACATGGGTGACTGAAGAGAAGCTTGGCTTTAATCCTTCATGGGCTGTAACCCCACCAAAGAAACGAAAGATAAAGCATAGCGAAGCTTTTGAAAGAAGGATGTAAGGGCTTGCAAAAGGCTATCCTAGATCCTGTAGAAGTTATGGAGTCATATTGCTGTTGAACATCGCAGACAACACCTAGTACATTCGTACTGAATTAGTGTCTAAAGTCACTCTGCGCTACACTTATGTAAATTATGCTTTCTAAAGGCCCCGGGCATCAGCTGATATAGGGGATACATGATTCACTGACGTTCGAAAGATTAAAAGTCGAATTATTGTTTTGCAAGGGACAAGGTGTTTGTTCATAAGAGCCAACATCAATATCGAGCAAAGAGTTAACACTAAGTTCTGTTTCACTTTAGAAAAAGGGATTACCGAAACGCTTCAGTTAACAAAACAAGTGTAGAATGATGAGGTTTGAAATTAATAGAAACTGGAGCTTAATTTCTCCCAAAAAAACAATTTTCCTAATTTTGACCGTACGTTTAGGCCTTCGAAAGTCAGTTCGCTCCTCGCATCCCACAAATTCTGTGACTCTTTGACCAAAAATTGCATTGTGAGCGTTAAAGGTTCGGCGTATCGCCTAATTTAGCACCGTCTGTTTTTTAGTTGTTCCGAAAAATACGGATGGAAGGAAAGCGTTATGCTGACGCGGAGACCATTCAAAATGTTTACACCTACGTTCAGAAGGAAACCAAGTAACAAGTAAAGTCAAACTAGGTTGATCTCGGCGGCCGATTCACGTCGCCTCTGCGATCCCTTTTGCAGAATGTCCGTTGTGGCATCAAATATTGGTTATATCAATCGGTAGTGCTCTCTACTGATTGTGATATCAATGGCATTGTTGCTTTCGAAGAAGTATGGATCGAATTGGCCTCCGGCCCATAATCACATCAAACACTTTCTTCGGACATACCTGTTCATCCAAAAATTGGCGTTCGCTTTGAAGGTGATTTTTTTTTGCTGAAATCGTCATCCACATTCAATTGTTCCAGAACCCAGTCAGCGAACACACAGCCGTTATTGACCATCAAAATCTACCCACTTCCAATGGAAAACCATTTAGCCAGGGAATTCACTGCAAATACTATTGTAGGAAGCAACACGCAGCAAGTGTGTCATACGACACAATTTAAGATTAAGCTTGTCACTTAACACGCTTGATTTTTAAAATTGAGACATTTAGTCGTGTTGAAACTATAACGCATAGAATGCGTTGTCATGAATAAAAACTCTAATAACACTCTATGAGCTTAAAAGAAGGGAGGAACATAAGCTTCTCAAGAGAAAAAAGAAAGAGTACGGGAAGCGGGCGATTGAAAACTTGGAGAAGTGCTATTGCAGGCACGACGTTCGAAGATTTTATCAACGGATAAAACGAATGTTTCAAGGCTATAAAGCCCGAACGGAGGCCTGTAAGGATGAGAACGGCCACCTAGTAGTAGAATCGCAGTCGATGCTGAGAATTTGGAAAAAACACTTCTGCAGACTGTATAACGGCGATAACAGCCAACGTACCGCCGTCAGGCAGAATGATCTATTTCTTAACGACGAAGATCACAGAGAATTCTGTCTCCCTGACCTCGACGAAATTGAGATTGCCATGTCGAAACTCAAGTCGAATAAAGCTGCTGACGCAGATGGACCGTCTGCTGAGCTCTTCAAAGCGGCTGGGGGTGAGCTGGTTAGGAGCATGCACCGGCTCATCTGTAAGATATGGTCAGAGGAAAGCATGCCCGAGGAATGGAGTCTCAGCATTGTTTGCCCGATCCACAAAAAAGGAGACCCCTTGGACTGCGCCGTGGTGCAGTGGTTAACATCATCGACCGCCGAGCGGAAGGTTTATGGTTCAAATTCGCTTCATAGCCAAGAAAAAGTAATTCCTATACGGACAAAAAGTATGCAACGCAGTTGTGAATGGAAAGTGACCAGACGTACTGCTGCAGGCATAACACTCAAAGTATATGGTCAACCGAAATTCATCCTCTGCGTATGCAATACTAAAGTACTTGAACGAATTACTACGGACTACAACCGACGCGGAATTTGGTCGGCTCTCGTCCTATCTAGGTCTAGGACAACCACCCCTGAGAGTAGTGAACGAACATCAACGACCCCAACCACTGCACTCCGTTCAGGTTATGTGTGTCAACACATCATAAGAGAATATAAAAACTCTTAACCTGGGCGAGTCTCTAAAAAGAAAAAAAAACTACAGAGGACTAAGTCTCCTTAATGTCGCATACAAGATCTTCGCTGCTGTTTTGTGTGAACGCCTGAAGCCATTTGTGGCTTTAGGCCGGGGAAGTCCACAATCGATCAAATCTTCACAGTACGGCAGATCCTGGAGAAAACCAATGAATTTCAAGTCGATACTCACCATCTATTCGTCGACTTCGAGGCCGCATACGACAGCGTAATTAGAGACGAGCTATATAACGCCATGTTTACTTTTGATATCCCTGCTAAGCTCGTCAGACTATGCACGATGACTCTGGAAAATGCTCGCTGCGCTATCCGAATCGGGGCAGAACTGACTGTTAGCTTCGAGGTCAAAAAAGGATTTAGAGCCTCGAGGCGACAAATGCCCGGAAAACGAGGACTAGATGAGTATTTTTTTCGCTGCGAAAAATGTTCACAGGAACCTTGAAATTTAAATACAGGGTTACTGCGTTGGGAGTCCAGTGTATTAACCATTACACCATGGCACCGGGTCGCAATTTGTTTTCTGGCAAGGTTACATATACATAGTTGGGAATTTCCCTTTTGGGTGTATACTTGGAAAATGTCCCTTTTTGTCACATTAAATTGCATTAAAATTGACTACAATGAAAACACACATTTTGATGTGTTGCAGTAACACACTTACCATTTGCAGTATTCGTCTACTGGACGAAAAGCAGCTTTGGTTGTTCCGTTTGAAAAGAGGAAATGAAGAAGTTGATGTTAGGATCTAGTGAAAATAGCAAGGATAAGGGGTCGTCAGTGGTTTTGTTGAACTAAAAATATTGCAACTAGGACGATCGTTCAATGTCAATTTAACCGTTTTATTCCTAAATATCTGCTTCGACCAAAGCAACGTTTCTACTCGTAGTTTCGTTCGAGGTAGTAGTAGCATTTATGGAATTTCTTGAAATATCGCAACAAGTCTCGGGCGGTCGAGTGGAATCACCTAGCGTATTGTGAAAGTCGACTAACACTTGACGGTTGGTTGCTGTCGTCCAAGGTCAATTAAAGAACTCCAAATTAATTCGCAACAAAGTAAGCGAACTTACCGCCAGATACATATTCATTGAACCATAAACACAGTCGAAATTAAATACAAAATGCCTCTAGCCATCCTAATTAGTAGTTGCAGTGGTATGTTGTCGGCGCCCTCATGACAAGCTCTTATCCAGCAACTAACAAATCAATCAAGACTTCCTACAAACAAAACGACCACTGGGACCAGTACTTGTCGTCCAACAAGCTCGATCATTTCAATTAATCAAAACGAAACAACACTCTCCGGCAATAACTAAATAATTAGCCACAACACTTTACCGACAGGCAGGCAATCAAGCAGTCAGGCAGTTTGATTAAATATTCAAATAAATTCAATGAAATTGTCATCATGGCATTTATTACTCGGATACATGGCTAGTACACTATTACTGGAGCTATGTACAAGGCATGTGGGAACTGGATTTTTTGTTTTCCGATTTGATGAATTTCTGATTTTCTCCATCTTTATGATGCTAGTCCTTCATTTTTCCACTCGCCATCCTCAACATCCCGGTCGTTAAAATCACATTAAAAAAAAAAAAAAAAAAAACAAAAAAAACCTTTTAGATACCTAACTGAAAAAAAAAGATTGAACCCGAATGGAAGTGACCATCTATCCAACCGACCGCTTTATGTGCCACGGTCTCACAGGTGTGAACAATCTAAGTTGATTGATGTTGTTGGCATGAAGGCGTGCACCTTGTATCTTATTCATATGCCTTTTCTACACCATTTTCACGTTTTACCATTCTTCGTCGTAACTAGCAGCATCGACACATGCAAATCTGTTATCCTCTTAATCAACTCTTCCCAAATGGGATGTAAAATTGTGAAATCTTTAGTCCGGTAAGAGGTGATAAACCAAATATCCGTAACTTGCAAAAGTTAATTGTGAACGTGCTTATAGGTGGCTGCTAGATATTTTCGTTAGTTCCAAACATGCAATTGGGTTAATTGTGGTTCCACCTGGTCTTACATGGAACCGTGTCGCTTTCATTCATCTGTCATCTCATAAAGAACATCTTAATAGGGGATACTTATCAATATGAAATCACACGATACCGATGTCAGTTTCAAATGACATCGGTGTGTCTTGGCCTTGACTATCTACTATATGTAACTCATCACCACTCCTTTGACAAGGCGAAAGGATACAATCGACAGAATAGCGAACATTGTGGAAAATAGAATTCAAAACCTGATTGGGCAAATTATATTCTCGTGAAGATTAATACAGATCCTCATATTGATAAAGTGCCGAGAGAGGACATCGAAAGAGGGATCAACCCTCGAGCGTTAATGCTGCGACACAATGCGAAATAGAATGAATTGTCTAAACATCTCTAATGGATTGGTATACAAAACCTCGCACACTAGGCGGGCATGCGTTCTGATGAGGGGTTCACATTACCTAGTACGTCTCTTTGTATCCTTAATGTGACAATAATTAAGTAAAGCAAATAAAACTGGTTGATAGCACGACGGGGTTTTTTGTGTACGTATGGACACGTGCGGCAGTCAACGATCAAAGGAGGCATTGTTCAATGTGCTAATGCGAGGGATGATTGAGAGGATTAGTGACAGACTTTATTTATTGCTCATTTCACCTGTTTTGGATGAGTGCGTAGTGGGAAGATAAAAGGAAGAGCGGTGATTTTCAGAGGAGAAATTGTCTTGACTTTCTGTTTTCCAGTCAGTGCGTTCGAAAAAAAATGTTTAACGAGCTTTTCGTAGCTGCAAATCGAATATTGGTGGTGGCTCTCAGGGAATTTTATACGAGTGGACAAAGTGGGTCCTGTCATCCCATGCCTTCATTTGATTTGAAAGGCATCAGATCTCATTTCTCTCAATTTCCAAACGGTGCTAGATTCTTATCTCGAGGGTCTGCTTTTTCGTTAAATGTTTTTAAAAGTGTGGCTGAAGATCTAACCCGATCTAGAGGAGAGATGGGTATGTTTCTGTTTAGTATGTGGCTCGTCGTTACGTTTATTGATTGGACTCTGTGGCAGTGGAATGGATCCAATAACATTTGAGAGATGAAGACTGATTGCTCGCAAAATTACCGAATTGGAGATAGTAATTCATAAGGTATCAAGAATCTGGATACACTTCCTGTTAAACACTTAATCTTCTCCTTAATTCAAAGCAAACACGGCGAACTCAGACTTTTCCAGTAATAAAGGGAAAGTACGATCACAGAATCTCCAAGGACTAAATCCCTTGGGCTATAAAAAGCTTTCAGCCCTTCAAATTGCCGGCGTCGGATAGAATATACCCCATCGAACTTGCACAGACTATGGAGTGGATAATACTATGGCTGGAAATCATCTTTCCAGGATGTCTAATCTGGAGACACATACAGAAAAGTGTAAGCCTTACACACCTTGTATGTATGTCCTATGCATGTTGGCGTTACAGCCCATGAAGGACCTAAGCCGAGCTTCTCTCAATCACCCATGTTGTGTGTGATTTAATTTTCCCATAGGTGAAAGGGACCTACATTTTATTGCCGCTGAGGAGAAACACCGTGAAGAACACGTTCGATGACATAGCTGTGTCGGGATTCGATCCCGTGTCATCGACGTCAGAGGCCATCACACTACCCACTGCGCCACGGTGCTTTCCTTATACACCTTGGTGAGGGAAATTGATAGATCAATCCACCTCAAAGGGTACACCTTAGTAGCCTTCCCGGACTTAGAGGGCGCTTTCAACAACGTCACATCGAGAGCAATTACGCTAGAAAACTTAAAATTGTGTGTTTGCGGCGGGTTGGCAGGGGGATGGCAGGAAGTTAACCTGGGAAGAAAAAATACTACCGAACAAGTAAGACAACCATAGCCCTCTACACTTACAAGAAAGCCTCAGGGGAAAAAATGGGGCTACAGCCCCAATATAACCCTATGGTTGTCCATCACAGCTGCTAGATCTATTCTTTTGTACTGTGTTTTAGTCTGGTGAACCGCACTAGACAAAACAACATACCACCAGCAAATCGAGAAAGTAAAGAGGTAGGCAGGCATGCGCATAACCGGGGCTCTAACGTCTATTCAAAATGGACGAGCTACATATATTGCCGACCACGCTTCTATCCTGAGCGACAGGACAACTTTGGCAGCGAACTCCTACTACATTGAACCCACCACGGTCTTTGAGAAAAAGTTCGAAATAACATACCCAGAAAGGAAAAAATGGACCGGATCCCGGTGAGGCTGCATGGACTTTTACACAGATGGGTCAAAAACCAAGGAAGGAGTGGGTAGCGGAGTCTCTTGCAAACAATTAAAACTGAAAAAAGCTTAAAACTAGCAGACTATTGCAACGTCTTCCAGCCGGAGCTGCTAGCGAAAAAGTAAGTCCTGTCGTGGCTAAGGTGGAACGTGATATCTGTCGCTGGAGTCTTATGCCTACACATTCAAGGCATCCAGTGCCGCCTATCTCTTAACGAGATGGATAACAGTTCGACATTCTCTCCCTCTTGGGTACCATCTCTTGGGTACCAGGACATAGCAACATTTCAGGAAATGAGACAGCTGACATGCTAGCCAAACAAGGAACGACGCAACAATAAACTCGAGCTAACGAGTCAAGCCATGGCTGAGACGAACCTAACATGGACCCAAGGGCATATGTAGCTGCCTAACCACTAGGCAAATCTGGCCACGACTTGACCGACAGCGAAACACGGGACCAATCTTTCCAAAACAAACCGACATCAGCATAATCGTTGGTGTCATCACTGATCATTGTCCTATTGGCAGTCATGCACAAAGACTAGGACAAGGTTCGTATGACTTCTGCAGGAGTTTTGAAGACGAAGAGGAGGTTGAGTCCATTCAATATCTGCTCTGCTCCTGTCCGGCCCTCTGTCATGGTAGGAAACGATACCTAGGATGCCACTTCCTTAACCACCTGACTGACGTTCGGTGGAAAACGATAACTGATCTTCTTAATTTTGTAGGAAGTGAAAAATGGTTCATAAATAGGGGTCATCCCCTATCTGGTCGAGGTGTGTACTCCCCCAATCGTGAAGGCTACGTATTACCTATATATGTACCTACCTACCTACCTACACTTCTTGTTTGATGTAAATCATAGTTAGGAAGCATTGATGTGTCATACATTTTCCAGCCACACGCGGTGGCTGTCAGTGACGAACTTTATCACGCCATGACACTAACTTTTTTAGTCTCATTTAAATGACACACATAAACATGGACAAAATGCGGTGTGTGTACGGCAACGTCCCATACATTGGGCGAGGACGATCGCACGGTCCTCTAGATACCTTATATTTTCTCCTGACTTTTACACTCATCGGTGGATTTTCGGTGAACACTTGTTCGTAGTTATATTGGATTTTTAGCCGTAAAACAACAAGACTGGAATCGAGTTTTCGCATGAGAACCTATGAATATCTTAGGTGAAATATGAAAATAGCATATTTAGATTTTCAAAGGTTTGTAATTCAAAGTCTGTCCATAGACAAGAAATGCAATTCCTATACGGAAAAATTGTGCAACACAGATGTTGTGAATGGGAAGTGATCCAAAACACTGACGAAGGCATAACACTCACAATATATAGTCACTTCAAATTCATACTCTGTGTGTGCAGTTCTAATATAACACCATAAGTACATGGAACATTTGCTGAGAACTACAACCAACGTGAAAATACAGTCGAGTTCCTATCGAATCCTATCTAGGACTACCACCCCTGTAGAGTAGTCAACGAATATCTACAACCCAAACCATATGCACTCCGCCCACGTTGAGTGGCAAAACAAATTAAGAGTATGACTTTTGAATCTGCGCGAACTATAACCGTTATGACAAAAAGATGGCTGAAGCTCGCGGAGTCTATTGCAGTTAAGCTTTTAAACTTTTTAGGCTAAATTTGGTATTGAAATAATGTATTAATAAACAAGTGACGATTTTATTAAATTTAGCTTGGAAAAATAACGGCATACATACGGCGTTGTATTTCGCAATTAGTTTTTTTGCAAGATTTTTTTTTTTAAATCATGTAGAAGATTTTTGAGAAATTTCCAAGTATTGTCTTCGCAAAACGGCTTCTACAACTTATTTTTTTACTCGGCGGATAACGGTATTCTGAAAAAGAAATCTTTTTTGAAAAATTCTTCTCAATTCCTAACTTGGTTTTATTTTACTTACTTTCTTAACAGGCCATGGAGGATTTGAGCCTGAGCTATAGCTGCCTTACATCCTTGACGGTCTCGGGCACGCTGCTTCCAGTTATCAAGACCAAGATGTCTTACATCCGCGATTACTTTGTCTTTATACCGGAGGTTCGATCATCTTCTTCTTCTCGAACCAGGAGGCTCGGAGTCGAAGACCCTCTTAGCTGGAGCGTTGATGTCCATGCGCTCGATGTGGCCGAGCCAGTGTAGTCGAAGGATCTTTGCCTTCCGGACTACATCCACATCATTGTACAGCTCGTAAAGTTCGCGGTTGTGTCTTTTTCTCCATTCACCTTCCTCACAGACAGGACCAAATATCCGGCGCAGAATTTTTCTCTCGAAAGAACCCAAAATCCCAAAATCAGCTCCGCTGTCCTGCTTATCGTCCAGCTTTCGGCTATGTAGAGCAAGACTGGCAGAATGAGCGTTTTGTAAAGCATGACTTTGGTCTTTCGAGTAAGGAGTTTTAACCCCAGTTGTGTCATTTGTGGAATTTACGTTTGCCCCGAGGTCCTTACTACCACGAAATTGTAGCTGTCAATTGTTATATTTCGTCCAAGGTGATGAGCGACGGATTGGCTTTTACTTGACAGCATATACTTCGTCTTGTCCTCATTGACCTTAAGACCAACTCGTTTCGCCTGTTCTTCAATCGCCGTGAAGGCTGTCACAATGCCACGGCGAGAATACGCGATGATATCTATATCATCCGCGTATCCTAGCAGCTGGACGGACTTGTAGAAGATAGTGCCTTCCCTGTTGACGCCTGCCCGTCGCACTATCTGCTCCAGTACCAGGTTGAAGAAGTCACATTACAGCGCATCTCCTTGCCAAAATCCGATGCATGTTTCAAACGGTTCCGAAGTCCTGGAACCGAGTTGCACGGTGCATGGCGTATTTTTTAGCGTGGCGCGACACAACTGGATCAGTTTTCCCGGGATCCCGAATTCGGCCATCGCACCCAACAGTCCTTCACGATGAATGCTGTCGTATGCGGCTTTGAAATCGATGAAAAGATGGTGTGCATCGATTCGAAACTCGTTGGTTTTTTCCAGGATTTGTCGAAGTGTGAAAATTTGGTCTATAGTCGATTTGCCGGACCGAAAGCCGCACTGGTAGCTGCCGATTAGTGCGGTGCAAAATGGCTTCAGACGTTCACACAATACGCTGGATAGGATATTGTATGCGACATTGAGCAGGGATATATGTACCTCTATAGTTCTTGCAAGAGGTAGGATCGCCTTTTTTGTGGATGGGGCATATAGAGCTGGTATTCCAGTCGTCGGGCATGCTTTCATCTTCCCATATTCTGCAGATGATCTGGTGCATGCTCCCTACCAGAACATCGCCGCCAGCCTTGAAGATCTTTGATGGCAAGCCATCTGAGCCTGCGGCCTTGTTGTTCTTAATCTTATGAATAGCTGTGCCGACTTCTTCGATGCTGGGTGGGAGGACTATTTGAGCGGCTGGAGTTGGGATTTCCTCGGTTCTACCACTCTCTCTTGGTCATGCTCGTTAAGCAGCTGCTGAAAGTGCTGCTTAAATACATCCACTATTCCCTCCGGGTCGGTGACAAGATGAATGGCTGAGCGGCAATGCAGCCACATATTATTGGCATTTGTGTTCGACGTAGGCATACCGTAGAGTCTTTCGCTCAGCTGCTCTCTGTAGACTCTGGTAACCTCCGGTGTGCTTAGGAGCCCAATGTCGAACCTCCTCCTGATGGGCTGGTGCAGCTTTCTGGCATTGGACAATCGAGCTCTGAATCTTGCTGCTACGAGGAAGTGGTCAGAGTCGATATTTGCCCCTCTGAATGTTCGCACATCAAGGATGTTTGACGAGTGCCTTGCGTTAATGAGCCCATGGTCGATTTGATTGGCGGTTCGACCGTCCGGAGATCGACAGGTTGCTGTGTGGATTCGCTTACGAGTGAATCTTGTGCTACTTATCACCGCATTACGAGCTGTCCGTGTCGGAAGCCGTTATCTGTTGTCGTATCGTGGAGGTTGTGATTTCCGTTCACTCCGCCAAGGGTGTTCTCCTTACCGATTTTGGCGTTGAAGTCGCCGAGCACGATTTTTACATCGTACTCCGGACAAGCTCCGTAGGCGTTGTCCAGGAGGTCATAGAAGTCCTCCTTGATAGGGTCTTCAGCCTCGTCGGTAGGGGCGTGTGCACATATGAGGCTAATGTTATAAAATTTGCATCGGATGCGGATCACAGTCAGGCGACAAATCCGCAAAGCAATTGCCGCATAAAGTTTCTGCAAACTTATCTTACATGGGTACTTGTCTATTGATCCTACTATCCTTAAACGAGGATACAGTATTGGACAAAGTAATAGAAACAAAATGATTCCCAAATTTCCCATCAGTTATCCATCAAAAACCAGATTTTTTGATTTTTGTTTCAAAACCATGGTAAACCTCATTGTTCTAATTCTGAGCGTAGTTTGATTTTAAAGAATTGAGAAAAAATAGTAAAACCATGGATGAAATAGCTAAAGTTATGAAGTGTTCGAAGAAAAGGGTGTTCACAGCTTTTCATTCGATTCCTAAAATAGAGGCGAGGGTCATACAAAGGAAAACAAACATAGTGTCTTGATAAGGCGCTAGTATGGTTATCGAAGAAAACTCACTTTTTTTATCGGAAGACATGGATAGTTACTTATTTACCTAGATGGAGTTCGGAGTGAACCAGGGTCTCAACCAACAAGCCTCTCTAGCCGGCACGATCTTTGGCCAGCCTCTTCCACTGCCGCACGCCCAGTTGAGGTTGAGATCCTTTTCCACCTGTGCGCGCCACCTTAGATGCGGACGTCCTCTGCTGCGTCGTTCCCGGGGTTGGTGTCGAAGACTCTTCGGGCCGGAGCAGTGATGTCCATTTGCTCTCCATTACCCAGCCATCTTAGATGTTGGGTCCGAAGACGTCTAACTAGGTCGATGTCGCTGTACAGCCCGTACAGTTCTTGGTTGAACCTCCTCCTCCACTCTCCGTTTACACAAACGGGACCAAAGATTGTACGCAGAATTTTCTTCTCGAAACGCCCAAGAGCATCTTCATCCGCTTTTGATAAAGGCCAAGCCTCAGCGCCGTAGAGTAGAACCGGGATGATTAAGGTTTTGTAGAGGGATACCTTAGTTTTTCGAGAGAGGGCTTTACTACTCAGTTGCCTCTTGAACCTAAAGAAGCAGCGGTTGGCAAGAGTTATTTTGCGTTTTATCTCAGCGCTGGTGTCATAGCCGCTTGTCACTATCGAGGCAAGGTAGACGAAGTACTTGACTACTTCAAAAAAATAGCTGCCGAAGGTGGCGTTCTGCCCAAGACCTCGGTGTTGCGCGTCTTTCTTTGATGACAGCATATACTGTTTGGTCTTGTCCCCATTTACCCATAGCCGCTTCTGCTTCAGTGCTTACGAAAGCCTCATTGACGTTTCGCTTTGTTCGTTCAATAACGTCAATGTTATCTGCGTAGGCAAGCAATTATGTAGACTTGAAGTAGATCGTACCTCTTGTATTGGCCGTAGAGTCCCGCACGATCTTTTCAAGAGTGATGTTAAAGGAATCACATGACAGTGCGTCCCCCTGTCCAAAACCTTTTTTAACGTCGAAGAGGTCGGGTAGTTCTCCATAGTCATCCTGCACAGTCTGACGAGTTTGGCAGGAATATAGCTCGTCTCTATAAGCGCTGTGATATGCGGCTTTAAAATCGACAAAAGTGCGTGTGTGTAGATATTTGGTCTATCGTGGATTTTCCTGGCCTGAAACCACACTGGTCATAGTGGTCTCCTTTCTTACGGACCGGACAAACGATGCTGAGATTCCATTCATAGGGCATGCATTCTTCCGACCATATCTTGCAGATGAGTTGGTGTATGTTCCTAACCTGCTCATCGCCAGCTGCATTAAATAGTTCGGCGGGAGGTCCGTCTGCTCCAGCAGTTTTAGAAGACTTAAATTTCGATATCGCTATCTTAACATCGTCTAGGTCGGTGGACGGGATTCTCTTTCGTCTTCGTCCATTGTGAATGGTTCGCTCTGCCTGACGGCGGCATTCTGACTATCATCGCCGTTATACAGTCTGCAGAAGTGGCCTTCCACAATCTCAGCATCGACTGTGACTCCACTACTAGTTGTCCGTGCTCATCTCTGCAGGCTTCTGTCCTGGCTTTATAGCCTTGATATGTTCGTTTTACTTTTTGGTAAAATTATCGAACGTCGTTCCTACAATAACATCTCTCCATTCCCTCGATCTCGCACTTCTCGCGCTTCTTCTTTTTTCTTCTTAGAAGCGCATGCTCCTCTCTCCTTTTCTGTTCATAGAGCTCGCGGGCAGCTCTCGTCCGTCGATGCAGTCTAGCCATGTATGCACTCTGTTTCTCTACATGGACCTGTCTGCATTCGTCATCAAACCAGGGGTTTCTCGAAGGTGGTGTTGGATAGTTAGACATCGATTAATTGAAGCAGGTCTTCCTGGAAGAAGTGCAAGAAGACTTCCGTAGTTAAGCAAAAAAATATTGACGAAAGACTCATTTTCGCCATTTTTCTATCGTGCAAATTACATTGGTGGCGTTACAGCACATGAAGGACCAGAGCCAGGCTTCTCTCAATCACCAATGTTGTGTATTAATTACTTTTCTCACAGGTGAAGGGGGCCTCTAGCTTAATGCCGTTTCCGAACGGCGTGAGTCGGGAAGCTTTTTAATGGCAAGTTTAGGTACTACGGGGGTCATGCAAATTAGAAAGATATATTTTGAGCGAATGAAGCCAAAATGAATTTGATTTGTTTGATTCCGACCAAAGAATTCTGAATACAATACATAATACACAAAAACGATGTTTTAACACGGTAGAGGTAGTTTAATGATTTGGACTATGTCCAAATATTGGACACTTTAATTTTGCTTTTAAACACAGCCTCCATAACAGCACATCCGACAACGGACTCAGGCTAATTAAGTTCTGGCGGGGCGTAACCTCCTTATAGGAAACACACGATTCCCACATCTTAACAAGGGTACCGGCGGCGGTCCCCTGATCAACTACTACTCTTGCCAACCGCTGGTTTCCTCTCGAAAGACTAAGGTTGCGCTGTACAAAACGACAACGCAGCTCCGGCCCGAAGAGTCTTCGAATCCAACCCGTTAGGACGACGCAGCAGAGGACGGCTGCATTTACGGTGCGCACACAGGGGAACTTAACCAACTGAGAGTGCGGCACTTAAAACAGCTAGCCAAATACCGTGGTGGCTGTGGACGCTTGTTAGTTGAGGCCCAGGTTCATCCCGGACTGTAGCGCCACCAAAGAAGAAGAAGAAGAAGTAATTCTGTAGCAAATGTCTCTCAAGTGAGCGCCGTGGCCCACACGGCGGCAGTGTGTTGGTCTCTGACGGCGATAACACGGGTTCGAATTCCGACAACAGCCAAGTTATCGAAATTGTTTTTCACGAAATTTTTATTGAAAAGCTTCTCGAAATTCGCCGTTCGGAATCGGCAATAAACTGTAGGCCAACAAGCGATGGTGTCAATTAGACACATGCGCTACGGCAAGGCTACCATGGCCTATCTATAACAAAAAAAGGACGGAAAGTCTGCTAAATCTTGGTAGAGGGAATATAAGACTGGTAGTCGGTGCCCTCACTGGGCACTGCATGATATCATATTATGCAGCTAGACTAGGCCAGCCCTAAAACGATTTTTGCAGAAGCTGTAGGGACGAAGAGGAAATAGAATCCATTCGTCACCTGATATGTGAATGCCCTGCACTGGCCCGAAAAAGATTTACGTTCCTCGGGAACTACTTTTTTTCGGGTTTAGAGGACGCAAGAGACATTAAGCTGAACAAACTGCTAAGATTCTTAATTGAATCTGGGTGGTTCAGCTCAGCGGGTAACTAACAGGTTCCCCTCGGGTTAGTTTTCAAAATGGGCACAATGGACTCCTCGTAGTCTAAGTGAGCCTTGACCTCATGTCAATAGGGCATCCAACTAACCTAACCTAACTGTAGGTGCTTCCACCTATGAAAAAATAAATCACACCCAATATGGTTGATTGAGAGAAGCTAGGTTTAGGTTCTCCATAAGCTGCAACGCTGCATACATACATACAAATGCCTCCAATTGGAAATTCATGAAGGACAAAGGCAATTGCAGTCTCCCGAGTTGAACCTCTGTTTTTCTTTTTATGAGAAAGATCAGGGAGACCCGGGCCAGATATAAGAAGAGCTCTTAGGCAGGGAGGCCCTTTGTTTTGCGGCGAAGGGGTTCGACCCCTATTCGTGGAACCATCTAATGCTTCTTACGCAGTTAAGAAGATCGCTGATCTCTATCTGCTGAACGTCAGTCAGATCATTAAAGAAGTAGGATCTCGGGTATCGTTTCCTGCATTAGCAGAGGGCCTGACAGGCGCAGAGCAGGTGCTGAATGGATTCGTCCTCTTTTTATCATCACAGTTCCGAGGGCGCCGTGGCGCAGTAGTTAGTGTGTTGGACTCTGACGCACGATGAGCGAGTTCGGATCCCGATAAAACACCAACGCCATCGAATATTTATTTCGCGGCGTCCCTCCTCGGCGGGGTACTGGCAAAACCCCCCGCAGTATAACTTGCCCAGAAAAAGCTTCTCGACTCACGCCGTTCGGAATCGGCATTAAACTGTATGTCCCTTTCACCTGTTTGAAAAATAGAAGCACTCATAACACGGGTGATTGAAGGGAAGCTTGGATCTGGTCCTTCGTGGGCTGTAACGCCACCAAAGAAGAAGAAATTCCTGCAGTAGTCATTCAAAACTTGCCCTAGACATTGTGCATGACTGCCATGACTACAGTGACCTGGGATGACACCGACGATGGTGGCTACGGTAAAGTAAGCTCTTAAAAAAGAACAGGCCGGGTAATTCCGGAACTACAGACAATAAGGGGCTCAGGGCATACGTTAAATTCACTGTCTTTTTCGCCCCATTCTTGTATTATATCACTTGGGAAACTTGTGGTATGGTAGCCTAGAATACTATCGCGGATAGCCAATATAACTCTAAAACCATCCACATTGCATTCCACATTGTAAATTAATTTTGCAAAGCCAGTATTCGAAGCCGTCAACACTTTGACATTCCCAAGTTATCTAGCCCCTCGTAGGTATATTGATTTTTATCAAGCTAATGTCCTAATCAGACCTTTCCCTGAACTCATTGCTTTTGAAAAGGCAACTATCAATTTTATCCTCAGAAAAGGAGAAAGATACATATGCATGTATGTATGTACATAAAATGGAGTAGCCAAAACCGAGAAGGAGGAAAAATTCAATTCCATTCCAGGAAAATTGAATCTTGAAGCAAATAAAAACTGATTACCACGCAATTTTCCTAATTCCCCATTCCCCACATAACGCCCACTTATATACCAACAGTCTGTTTCATCTCCTTCAACTAGATTGAATGCATACATATGCATACATACATATGTATAGCATATATGTATGTAGCAGAAAAAGGAAAAGGAAAAGTAGAAGGAAAAGAAATCATTATCGTACATCAAACGTGCGACTAAGGCAGAGGCAGCGCGATACCATTCAATTTCATTTGTTGCCATCACCCATAGAGTCATAACATCGAAAAGCGTCTGCTGTCTTGTATGATTGCCTCTGGCCACCCGAATGCCATTCCATTAAAGAGACCCGCTGAACCTAAAAACCTAAGTCACCTAACCGCCCATACGAGGAAAAACTCAGAAAAACAGCCACAACGAAAACCTCAATTGATTCAAATCTGATTCCAATTTCCTGATTGAGCAGAATTTCCCTCCTCTTTCCCGCATACTAAGACTATATACTATGTACATACATGTATGTACATATGTATGTTGGCTCTTGGTTCGCAAGAGTCTGTTAGTATGTGGATGGGGTGCTGGAGTCCTGCGTATGCGTGCTCGTCATCTTCCTCTTGCCTTTTTCGCCTCACTTCGATCGCGTTTCCAGCCAAACTTGGGTTTTTATCAAAGCACTTAGAATCAATAATTCCGAATATTTTCATTTTCCATTTTCCATTTTCTATTCTCGATTTTCTATTTACCGCCAGAGGAACAGGAATAAGAACAAAAAAAAACAGAAAACCACGAGACTATGGGAACAAAATCAATGTACATACGTCCCATGTGTTACTGGATTCGAATAGCCTTCTTCCACTCTTTCGGCCCCCCATCATTGGAAATTACAAAAAGGACATAATGGAAATTTCGTTAAGCAGCATGGAGCCCCCGAAGACAGGAACGACCGACCAACCATGAGGGGGGTGAGAGTAAATTGGAAAAACAACTTAATTAATTGAATTTAGCTACACGAGAACACAGATCCTTGCCTGGCATCTTGTACCACTCTCGTGAACTCATACACTCACAAGCGGTCGTGGGCAATAAACATTGCGCTTCCAAGAATACTCACCAATCAAAATTACCGCTGGGTACATAACTTATTGCATCAAATCGTTGTAGGAATAAGCGAGATAGACTATGGGGTATATCGACCAGAATTGGTTTCAGACAATTTCCCAGTATTTCTGGACAACTGTTGTGCTCTCTTTGACTGTGTGCCACGCCTAGTCTGGTAGAGGAACAGAACTTTAATGACATTCGCGTAGCTCTTTTTTCGCACGGCTGCAGATGGTTGGATAATTGTTTTGCCATTTCCTTCTAACACAGAGCTAGAGAGAGCGGTGGTGACACACAACTACAAAGTGACAGAGACAGTCGTGTAATTGCCAAAGTCACAAAGGGGCCTCGTTCCTCCTTCTTAGTGCCAATTGGGATGTTTTTTTTTTTTTTTTTTGGTTTTTTGCAGGCGCTTTCAAACTCAGCCTCGGATTGTGAATGGGGCTGAACGACGCTTAGTCGATGGTGAATATTCGATGTCGCCGCGTGTTCTATTCGACTATTCGACAGATAAACCGAAAGCTGAAAGACCGACTGACTGATACGACCGGATTCGAGGAGCAATGAATGAAAATATTTTGATTTGAATCTTTTAACACAGAAAACTCGGTTTTTCAATTTACTAAAAAGAAAAAAAAATAGAAAATGGTACTCGAGAATGTGGGGATGTTACCGACAAGCGGTGGTAGCCTGCAGCCTGCATTGCAGCTGTATGCAGCAGCGGCAGCCGCACAGTTAGCACCGCAGGCAAGAGTACCGCCGTGGGCGCCGTTTTTACAGTTTGCCGGTATGCCGGGCGTTTTTGGCGGACCGTTTTTGACACGACAGAGGTTTTCGACAGCGGTTACAGCGAGCGTAGGCGTTGGTAGTGCTAGTGTTCCAAATACACCGTGTGACAGTGCTCGCGGTAGAGGGACGACAACGACAGCATTGAATAGTTTGAGTGGATTAAGCGCGGCTATGGTGAATGCAAGTGCTCAGGCGGCAGCGGCTGCTGCAGTTGCCGCAGCACATCATCATCAACATCAACATCAACAACATCATCATCACCAGCAGCAGCAGCAGCAACAGATGATTAGTGGTGTGGGCAGAATGGTGACGGGACCACCGAGCGAGGACTCCAATGACGATCGTGGTGAGTTTAATTTAAAATGAATATTTTTCGTGGTGAATTGCCGTCGGTATATAAAGACATGGGTTTTGTCCTGTTTTAAATACATACCGACGGCAAAAGGGGAAAGTTGCGGTCTACATGCTTGAGTTATTCTCAATTACAAGGATATTGATTTCACGAATTCTGAATGGAATTGTTGTAGTGATATCCATAAGTGTCTGTTCCTCATGTATTTCGCAGTTGTGATCCTGCGTAGTCTCCAATATAATTCAAGTTATTTTGCCAATATGTAGGTACATTGTAAACTCATTTTAACAATTGTTTTTACAATTTTCAAAATTGTAGTCAAAAGTTTTGCTACGCTTGGAAATCCGACACAAATCACTCTCATATTGGATTTCGATAAAACGAGACCGCATTCTGGCTAAAATTAAATCTAATTAGGGAAGCTAACCACCTTGTCTCACCCAGGAACACCTGGTCGGTAGTCGGCAAAAAGCTCGAGTGGAGGCTTGACGTCCGCTCTATAAAAGTGAACATTTCACTAAAAATAGCTGAGCAAATCATTCTGTAGTACACAAGGAAGCTAACTATTTACTAATAAGGTCGGCTGCCTGTGATGGGGTTTCTAACATTTTTTTTTTTTGCTTTTTTTTTGTGAATTGGAAGCAAATAATTTGCGAAGACATGGTACTTAGATACTCCTATGCACCGCGTAATTCACATAATATACAGGGAATCATTACGATATAAACTTATAAGAATGGGGCCTAAACTAGACTAAACTTTCCATCGGAAAACCCATGCGTTGATAGTTGGCGCATATGTATGTATGAGAGTGACACCATTAAAGTCAATTGGAAAATGTTCAATACGAAATCGTTGACTTTACAAACGTTTATGACAGTACGAGTCTATTCGTTGCCGTCTCACCTAATTCAATGGACTTTGCTGTCATAAAAAGGAAGCCCTACTGGATATGGGGTCGTTGAGTACTTTATAAACTCCTACATTGCTATAAGGTGCGTGTCTGGCGTAATTTTTCATTTTAACAGTCGTCCTCGAGACTTCACACGCAAGATCAAAAACTTTAGATAACTTAAGGACATTACAAGTCCATTCGTAAACGTTTTTACCAATTCTAGATTCAATGTAGAGACTTGCACTTTGGGATGGATATGCTTTGAACCAAATTGTTTCAAATGAAACGAATCATTGGATAAATTCCTCCGCTTCTATATTGAGTTAGAGGACTACTACTCAAGTTTTGCGATATACTTCTTCTTCTTTGACGGCGTTACAGCCCATGAAGGACCAGAGCCCAGCTTCTATCAATCACCCATGTTGTGTGTGATTTATTTTTTCACATAGGTGAAAGGGACCTACAGTTTGATGCCGATTCCGAACGGCTTGAGTCGAGAAGCTTTTTCTTGGCAAGTATACTACGGGGGGTTTTGCCAGTACCCCGCCGAGGAGGGACACCGCGAAATAAACATTCGATGGCGTTGGTGTTATCGGAATCTGAACTCGCTCATCGTGCGCCAGAGTCCAACACACCAACCACTGCGCCACGACGTCCTCACTCACTGTATATGGGCAATTGATATTCATCCTTTGCGTATGCAATATTAACACCAAAAGTGCATGAACGAATAACTGTGAATTATAACCAACGCGAAATTTGGTCGGGTCTCGTCCTATCTAGGAAAACCACCCCTGAGAGTAGTGAACCAACATCTACGACCCAAAACCACTGCACTGTTACCTTCGCTCGCACAACGTTCAAAAAACGTTATAAGGCCTTAGCCTTGAGTGCGGCTGTAACTATAAAAAAAAAGCAAGATCGACATAGACTAGTGACTTCACATATACCCAAAAGAAAGTATGTAATCTAAAGGTGTGAGATCACAGGATCATGGAGACCAGTTCACAGGTCCATTCCCGCAATAAATTGATGGTTACGCCATCTTGTTGAAACCAGAGCTCTGTCACATCAAAGCCATTCAACTGAGTAACGAAGAAGTCAGAAATCATGTTTCTATAGCACTCTCCGTTGACGGTAACATTCTGGCCGCCATGGTCCGTAAAGAAATATGGGCTGATGAGTCCACAGTTGACAATCCGTAAAATCAGTGTTGCCTGTTTTACAACCAAATCATTAAAAAAACACCCCTTACATGCAGACCGTCTTATCCTGAATGTTAGTTTGAGGTCACTGTTACAAATAAGAGCATTAGCCCTTGCTGTTATGAAATTCATCTCCAAAGTGCATCCCTACTAATCAAGTTCAAGCTGTGTATTATCGGTCTTGTATAGCCACATACAATTCTGTGGAAGCCTTGATACTGCCGATAATGCCCGAATCTTTCTTAAAGAATTGGATCAGTAGGAAATTAGATCAAAGGTTTCATTGCACCAGTTTAAGTAATACTTTTCGGAAGCTAATTGAGTAATATTTTGACATTTTAGTCTAAATGTGTGGTGCACAGTTTTACACAGGTTTTTGTATCTACGAAGGTTGTAGTGATGTGGATTTTTGTTTCGCAAACAGTCAAAAAAGCTGTAGAAATTCCCTTGGATTGCGCCTAACCAAGTCCAAATAGTGCTTCGAAATTATCACGCGGTTTAGTTTTTGCTCCACTATGGACAAATTAAGTCGTACTTTCTAGCCGATAGCTAGACTCTACGGGCTGGAGCTGTGGTGTCCATTCGCTCTACATGGCCCAGCCATCTTAGGCGTTGAATCCGTAGACGCCTGATTAGGCTCATGTCGCTGTACAGCCCGTAAAGTTCGTGGTTGAATCTTCTCCTCCATCCCCCGGCTGCGTTTATAGGCCCGAATATCACGCGCAAAATCCTTCTCCCGAAACGACTAAGAGCCTCTTCATCCTCTTTTGACAAAGTCCAAGCCTCTGCGCCGTCAAGGAGGACTGGGATGTCCAAGGCCTTGTATAGTGTCACCTTGGTTTTCCGAGAGAAGTGATCCTGCGTTTTATCTCAGCGCTGATGTTGTTGTCGCGGGTCATCAGTGAGCCAAGGTAGACGAATTCCTTGACCACTTCATAGTTATATCTGCCCATAGTGACGTTCTGTCCAATACGTCGGTGTTGACCGTCTCTTTTTGATGAAAGCAGATATTTGGTTTTACCCTCATTTACCTTGAGACCCATCTTAGTCGCTTCTACCTCAATGCTTACAAAGGCCTCATTGACGTCTCGCTGTGTCCGTTCAATCACGTCAATGTCGTCGGCGTACGCAAGCAATTGCATAGACTTGAAATAAATCGTACCTCTTGTGTTGGCCAGTGACTCTTGCACGATCTTTTCTAGCACGATGTTGAAAAAGTTGCATGCCAGCGCGTCACCTTGCCTAAATACTTTTTTAACATCAAAGGTCTTGGTGTGCTCATTACCGATCTTAATGGAGTAGCTAGAATTCTCCATTGCCATCTTGCACAGTCGGACGAGTTTGGCAGGGATGTCAAAATTAGACATGGCTTTGTATAGCTCATCTCTATACACGCTGTCATATGCAGCCTTGAAATCGACGAAAGATCTGCCAAGATCTGCATTTGGTCTATTGTGGATTTACCTGGCCTGAAACCACACTGATAAGAGCCGATCAGGCCGATCACATAATACGGTAGAAAAAGATCTTATATGCGATGTTAAGGAGACTTATTCTTCTATAATTGGCGCAGTTATAGGGATCTCCTTTCTTATGAACCGGGCAAACGATGCTGAGATTCCATTCGTCGGGCATGCTTTCCTTCGACCATATCTTGCAAATGAGGTGGTGCATGCACCTTACCAGCTCATCTCCAGTCGCCTTAAAAAGCTCAGCCGTCCGCGCTCGCGGCTTTATTAGACTTAAGTCTTGATATCGCTATTTTGACTTCGTTTAGGTCGGGTGGACGGTATTCTCCTACATCGTCGTCCATTTCCAACGGATTGTTCTGCTTGACAGCGGTATCTTGCCTGTCATCGCCGTTATACAGTATGCAGAAGTGGTCTTTCCAAATCCTCAGCATCGACTGTGTATCTACTACCAGTTTTTAATTTTCATCCCTGCGAGCCGCCGCTCTGGCTTTGTAGCCATGGGCGTCATTCCTGCGGAAGCATCTCTCCATCTCCTCGATTCCACGCTTTTCGTGTACTCTTTTCTTTCTTCTGGAAGCGTGTGTTCCTCTCTTCTCTTCTGCTCAAATATTTCGCAAGCAGCTCTCGTCCGTCGTTGCAAAAAGGCTTTATATGCCTCTTGTTTTGCTGCATGGGCTTGTTCGCAGTGTTCATCGAACCAGGGGTTCCTAGGTGGTGGCGGTTTGAAACCCAGCACCTCTGAGGCAGCGTCTTTGATGGCGCTCTGGCAATGCGCCCATTCCTGCTCTATTGTTTGTTCTGCTGTGGGCGGATTTTGAGAGAGCTTGGAGGAGACACGATCGGTAAAGATTCTTGCAGTCTCTTGCGATTGCAGCTTTCCGACGTCAAACTTACGTTGTCCTACTCGACCCCTAAGCATTCTTGATATCCTCATTTGTACCTTGGCTACAACAAGGTAGTGGTCCGAGTCGATGTTGGCCACATGGAAGGTTCGTACGTCGAAAACACTGGAGGAGTGTCTGGCCACGATCGCAATGTGATCAACCTGGTTGGTGGTAGATTGATCAAAAGACCGGCAGGTACCCTTGTGGATGTTGAGATGAGGGAATCGTGTGCTTGCTACAAGGAGGGGACGCCCCGTTAGGAAATCGACTAGCCTAAGTCTGTTGTCGGATGTGGTGTTATGGAGGCTATGTTTTCCTATGATCGACTCAAAAATGTCCTCTTTGCCCAGTTTTGTATTAAAATCTCCTATAACTATTTTTGTGTCGTAGCTGGGGCATTGGGCATAGGTTCTATCTAGGAGATGGTAGAATTCCTCTTTAAGTCGATCGTCCTTTTCTCCCGTTGGGGCGTGAGCGCATATTAAGCTAATGTTTCCAAACTTAGCTTGGATGCGGATTGTTATGAGGCGTTGATCATGGCGCGGCCATGTTAGCCGCGATCAACTTCTTTGCTCTGTTCGCTCGCTCCCTCGCGAAATATGTATTTAAAATATTGGATAGCTTCTCTAGTATAATTTGTCTTAGTTTAAACACGAATCCTTCTTGCCATACTTTGTCAAAAGCTTGAGAGAAGTCAAGGAGTACACTCGAGTGCATTCTTCTATTACATCAGTTATTCGATGTAGGTACTTCGTCAATAGTTGATACTTTGAGTCTGAAATTAAACTGATGATCTGGTCAATTTCAGGAGACATGTGCCTAACGAAGTCAAATAACTAATATCCACACCAAAGATTGAGTTTTTTTTTATTTTCTTGATAGTATTGTGGATTAGTCTGAGAAATAAGCCACATACCAAATTTCAGACATACATATGTAGCTAGCATTTACCTGTATTGACCAACATTCACCTGTCTACGAACTTTGGATTGGTAAGCCGTACAAATTAGAAAATCTTTTTATGTGACTTAAGGCTCAGAAGTTATATTCAGAGTGAAGAACAAACTACTATCGGCCTCCAGAGATTGCTTTTTTGCGTTCAATAAAAACAGGTCATGCCATATTTAAATGACTTAGGATGGTTTAGCTTGAAGTCGCTTCAAGCGAACTCCATACCTATTCTCTCCCAGAAAAAAACAAAAAACTACTTCTGATTAGTTTTGGACGCGCACAAGTAATTATAACCTGAACCCCAGCAACAAACACTGATGCATAAATTAAACTCTTATTAAATCCTTCCACCATTATCGTATCCAGCCAACCAGTCAGCTAGCCGCACAACAGTGTTCACGTTCGTAGGCTGGACATTGCTCTCAATCATCCCGATGAGTTCCTGCCCGCCAAAGCTAATCTGACATTCGTTGTACACACGACGCGACGTCCTGCATATTGCGACCCCCCTCCTCGCCTTCCTCATTCCCGACACTTGTGTGGAATTTTAATAAACAATAATTTGTCTACGCAATAAATTTTAATAAAATCCACCCGAATTTCAATTTACCAATAAAGTTTGGAATCGCAATTTTAATCAATCCGCAAATTAAAATTTCACATTAGGCGCCTCCGCCTAGTGCTGCGGTCGAGCTTGACTGCCAGAAGCGTACATACGTATACACATCGGGATATGACGATCGATACGCATGTGTTATACGGTTGGATGTACCATAGCTGCGTATCTATGGAACAACTACATACACATATTGAACACAGATGCGGAGGAAATTCGAAATTAATTTTTAACGCGATAACTATGAGGAGGTGGGAGTGGGAATGGGGCTGACGGGATTGCTCGAAAATAGTTTTGCAGCGAATTTTTCGCACTGAATTTCCTTTAATTTATTACCAATTTAGGTGGTTTGCAGATGGATAATAATATCGGCACAGTGATGTGCCTGCGGAAGCGTATACTAAGGACGATGGATAAAGAGAACGAGAGAGGTGACACAAGGTGTTACTATAATCGCAGCATATATTTGGAAATGAAATTAACAGCGGGTTTAACAGTGACAACTGCCACACCACTGTGCGCAATCAATATTAACAACAAATAAAGTTTATATTCATTTAACGAAGTGTTTAATGAAGTGTATCTTTATCTCTTGGGGATTCGTGGCTGGACAATTGGATTGGATTGCACTTGATCGCATTGGATTGGATTCATTTCGATTGGGTCGAATTGAATTTGTTGCTCCGTAGGCTGGCTCTATATTGCTTGACGAATGGTTATGGTAGAGAATGAAATAGAATATCTACGAGAGGTTTTAAGCTCTCGATTTCCCTTTTAATTAACAATAAAGGTTTTGCTTATTTCCTAAATTGGTGCACTGGTTGGAAGGGTGAGTACTCAAGGCAAACGTCTGTAATCGTTTTGGCACAAGAAGATAGGTTAGGTTAGGTTAACGTGGTTGGCATAAGACACACGTAGGCCGAAGTCGGCCCATTGTGATACCACATGGATTATATTACCCTGATCCGCTACATGAGAACCTACCAGTGCCTGTGATGAAGCGATGAAGGTGAGCTATTTTTAGGTCTGCTAGCTCACTTAGATTTTCATGAAAGGGCGCGCCGAGGTAGATCCTCCTACGATTCGCCAAAGAGGGGCATGAGCAGAGAAAATGATGTATTGATTCCTCTTCCTCCTCGTCCATGCAGCCGCGACAAAAGTCATTGGAGGGTAGCCCTAGTCTGACGGCGTGTTTTTCAATGATGCAGTAACCTGTAATGACACCCACTAGAGTACTTAAGGTTGCCACTAGGTCCCTGTTTCGTCTTAGGTTTAACTTATACCAAATATGTTTAGTGAAAAAGCCGATATTACTCTCATTCCATTGGAGGTTGGTCGGTTCTGTGGTTTGAAGTTTTATCATGTGCCTTACCGTACTTACTGGTGTTTCTAGGTACCCGACGGTAGGTAGGCTGGGTGTGCTTGACCTTAACTTTGCGAGTTCTTCGGCCGCGCAGTTTCCTGAAATATCCCTATCCCCGGGAACCCACAGTACTTTAATGTTGAACTGTTCAGCTATCTCGTCTAGAGATAGGCGGCAGTTAAGGGATGTCTTTGATTTGTGGGTTACCGGAGCCAGGGATTTTATCGCAGATTGGCTGTCCGTGCAAATGATAATATCCTTAGCGGATATTACATTGATCCTGAGCCACGCAAGGTCAAATTTCGAATTCTGAATTTCAGAGTTAACATTTCGTCATTATTTTAATACCGTTCTCAATAGCCCCTTTTGAGGGGATTTTTTATCAGTCAAATCGCTGCTATGATTGATCAATTGGCTGCTATGAAATAGCCATCTTGCCAGAGCGAAAGCGACTCAGGCCCTTGTTAGAACATCATCCACATTTTTACCAAAATATAGATACTGATCCCCCCCAGATCCCAAGGTATCTGAGTTAATTTCTATTTGCCAGTGGACGTCCGCCCGGTCCAAAGTTTGAGAACTGTCGTCAGTGTTCTCTAAAGTCCCGAGAGCCCTAGACAGAGGGTCTCTGATTTCTGGCAGTTGATTTTCAGCTTCAAGTCATCACAGTACTGTTGAGTCCTGTCGAATGACGTCGTTCGTTGAACCTATGCTGTACGCAATTACGGCGTCTGCGTATGCTATCAATTGGCGAGGAGAAATTATCAGATCACTAATGTCAATGCTGAAAACGATCGGCGAGTTCACTGTGCCCTGTTGCAGATCATTTTTAGTATCAAACGTTTGAGTAGAAGCCACGTTGGCAATTTTCACAACGAACTTTCTAGCCGTCATCATGTCACAGATCATATAACTGTTTGACCTTTTCAGTAAAGTTCTTTTAACTATACGGTGTCAAAGGCTTTTTCCAAGCCAACCAGGCAGGCACCCGTACATTGGTTCTTGCATTTATACCATGCGCTCTACATGGCCTAGCCACCTTAGACGCTGTATCCGTAGACGTCGTACCAGGCCGATGTCGCTGTACAACCCGTACAGTTCTTCGTTAAATCTTCTCCTCCATACACCCTTGGATAAACTGGACCGTATAGTATAGTGCGCAGAATTTTTCCCTCTCGAAACGACCAAGGGCATCTTCATCCGCTTTTGTTAAGGTCAAGCCTCTGTGCCGTAAAGGAGGACTGGCATGATCAAGGTCTTATATAGTGTCACCTTGGTTTTCCGAGAGAGGGCTCTACTTCTTAATTGCCTCTTGAGCCCAAAGCAACAGCGATTGGCAAGAGTGATTCTGCGTTTTATCTCTACGCTGGTTTTTTTTTGTCGCCGATCATCAGTGAGCCAAAGTAGACGAATTTCTGACCACTTCTAAGTTATATCCGCCCATGGTGACGTTCTGATCATTACGTCGGTGTTGCCCACCTCATTCAGATGAAAGCAGATATTTGGTTTTACCCTCATTAACCTTGAGACCCATCTTAGCCACGTCTACCTCAATGCTTACAAAGGCCTCATTGACGTCTCGCTGTGTCCGTCCAATCACGTTAGTGTCGTCGGCGTACGCAAGCAATTGCGTAGACTTGAAATAAATCGTACCTCTTGTGTTGGCAAGTGACTCTTGCACGATCTTTTCAAGCACGATGTTGAAAAAGTTGCATGACAGTGCGTCACACCTTGCCTAAATCCCTTTTAAGCCTTAATGGAGCAGCGAGAATTCTTCATTGTCATCCTGCACAGTCGTACGAGTTTGGCAGGGATGTTAAAACTATACATGGCTTTGTATAGCTCATCTCTATACACGCTGTCGTACGCGGCCTTGAAGTCGACGAAAAGGTGGTGAGTGTCGATTTGGTATTCCTGGGTTTTCTCCAAGATCTGCCGTAGCGTAAATAGTTGGTCTATTGTGGATTTACCTGGCCTGAAACTGATAAGAGCCGATTAGGTTATCCACAAACGGCTTTAGGCGTTCACACAATACGGCAGAGAAGATATTATATGCGATGTTAAGGAGACTTATTCCCCTGTAGTTGGCGCAGTTATTGGGTTCTCCTTTCTTATGGACCGGGCAAACGATGCTGAGATTCCATTCGTCGGGCATGCTTACCTTCGACCATACCTTGCAAATGTGATGGTGCATGCACCTTACCGGCTCATCTCCAGCCGCCTTAAGAAACTCAGCAGACAGGCCGTCTGCGCCCGCGGCTTTATTAGACTTAAGTCTGGATATCGCTATTTTGACTTCATCTAGGTCGGGTGGACGGGATTCTCTTACATCGTCGTCCATTACGAACGGATCGTTCTGCTTGACAGCGATATCTTGTCTGTCATCGCCGTTATACAGTATGCAGAAGTGGTCTTTCCAAATCCTCAGCATCGACTGTGATTCTACCACCAGTCCTCCATTTTCATCCCTGCAGGCCGCCGCTCTGGCTTTGCAGCCATGGCATGTTCGTTTTACCTTATTGTAAGACTTCCGGGCCTAATATAGGCCCCTGCCATATAATACGCCTGTGTTTTATGATAAAGCTAAGCAAAATACTACAATCATAAGGATATAGCACATCCAATGACTGACGTGTTTGGGGAATCGTAGCGGCCATGCAAACATATTCCACATCAACGCTTGAGGCACTCGTAGAACTACGCCAAGTCATATCCTTGTTAAAAGACAAATTTAAAAAATCAGTTGAAAACAGAGCCAGATTTAAAAAATCAGAAAACACAGCTTCCTGATTGATGTACCTACGTCTTTAACAGAAAGTTAGGAATCCAAAAATCACTGTTTAAACATGAAAAATGTTATACAAACAAGTTCAGCCTTAGTGGTGGTATCTTTAGCTCTAATTACAAAAGTAGACCATAATCTATTTCAAGTTGAGCTCCGTGTTACATATAAGTACATGCAACATAATCCTCGACAAAGATATGTATAACAATTCACACCCTTAAAGACAGCTAAGCAAATGTCACAGCTCTAAGCTTTCAAGTCATTGACTTCAGATTCGTTATGGAGTGCATTGACTCCATCTACATCCTAACCAAGAAAAACAGAGTGGTTATCTGATGGATACCAAGGTATATTGACATTTTGGATAATCAGACAGCTGATGAATTAGCACAGAAGGGCTCAGTGTAAAGTTAAATACGCTCTGAGCTCTTATGTGGAATTCCATCATCTGGACACTTGAGGAAAAGCACAACATCAGCCCTACCGGTACCAATTTCAAAGTCTGAGCATGGCTTAAAGAAGCATAAGACCCTCAAACTCTCATTAAAAAAATATTAATATGAATATCCAAGATCCGCCAGCTGTGGTCTCGAAAACCATCTGTACAAATGAAGCCTATCCTCCTGGCAGAAGACGGAATATTAGAGCCTGTACTCTATGAATGAGTTGCACTTTGGGTCTTGGTTATTCTAGAGGAGGTTGTCGATAACCCCGCAAGCACGATCATCAAGTTTAACAGTAAAGTTAAGGATTTTCTCGCCTAACTTGACCATAAGGTACACTAGCCGTGTCTCGCCTTAAGAGAATTGGTTTCTGGTATAACTCGATTCCTGTCTGATGGGTATGCCTTCGGACGCAATGACACCTGCCATCTTATTGCGCTATAATTTCAGAGCTAAGTTTCCATGGCGTCAGGACTGGCTCTGGCCAGATTCTGAACTTGGAAAGGAATGTTTTCGCATTTGTACAGACGGCTTCAGGTCTGGGTGTGGGTCCGGTGTTCGGAGTTTCTTTTAACGCGAAAACGCGACTGCACTTTTCATTAGGGAAATATGCGTGTGTCTTTCAATCAGAGATATACACAATGCTAATGGCCATGCACTATGTTGTGAAGCACAGGTGGAGTGGAAAAAGCATATGCGTGACAGTGACAGTGATAGCCAAACTGCACTCGAAGCTGTGTCCAACGTTTAACCCAGCTCCAAATTAGTGCATGAACTCAAGACCTTTTTGAAGACCTTTTTCTAATAGCTCGGGATATTCATGAATTATCCAGCTGATTTTTTTTTTGGTAGTATAAGACTTTCTTATTGAGCTGTTAGGCTCGATTATATTTTTCTGTTGAATGATGCTGACTAGTTACTAGCAATGATCAAAAGGAACAAGCCTATTGAGCTCCAACCTTCGGTAAATAATACCAATGCATTTACACATACGAAATAGAAGCAAACTTTCACCAGGGGAACGTAATCTTGTACGCCGGGTTGGAATTGAATGAACTCATCATCCAGAAACATCCGGACCTTGCTTTTCAGAAAATAGTTATATTATATCGCGATCACACAGCAAAAGTTGATCGCTCTTAGAGTGGATGTATTACCATTCAGAAACAGTATCTGAAAATGCTTAACTAGACTCATTGAGTACTTTATGTTAATTCAGCTATCAGATAATCTAATGACGATAGTACCTAGTAATACATTCACAAGGGCAAAGAGCTAATTATGTGTACTACCCCCGCTATACTGCTCACTATTTTTTCTCATAATCATATACCTCGAAAACGTACTTTAATTACGGTGCGTGCACTCAGCATACGGTGTGGGCAAAAGAAAACGCTCAAATTTAGAACAGCGATACATAAAGGGGACCACAAAGTGGCATGTAGACTTTTGCATAAACCTATGCTGTATGATCGGTAAGTAGATTAGATGTATTGCAACCAGAAAACATTAAGCTTCATGCGATGATTCACAGAGCCGCAAGATTCGAATAATTGGGATCATCCCATGTCAACCTCCTGTGCAAGCATCTGTAGTGATCATTAAAAAATCATTTATTATTCCCCTCTTGACATGAGTTGAGTTGACATGTTCTGTTGTCAAAACTGCTCGTACAAATAAGCTGTTAACCATGTGCTACGAGGAACAACCTGCTGAGGGAAAGGTTAATGCTCCACAAGTTTGTAGCTTAGAAACATCTTCTCCATCAGATCCCTAGTGCTCCACTTGCATACAGTGTCAGATATAGGTTAGATTCCGGACTATAGTCATCTCTCTCGTGTGGCTACCACCCATCGTTAGCAAATTCCGACACAATTCAACAATTCACTTATTTACAATCGGATTTCTCGTATCCCGATTGGGTTTTTAAGAAGCAGCACGAGCCGAGCGTTCATTAACCAGACGCCAACCTAACGAGCAATTGCTTTATCTCATCCCGAGATGCGGGGAGAAAAGTGACTTTTTTGTTTTTGTTATTTTGAGTTTTAAACATCCGACACCTGCTGTGCGGTGAAGTGCTACTGAATGCCAAGGTGCTTTTTGTTTTTTTTTTTTGTCTTTATTTAATAACGTGTTGCACAGCACGACATTTTGAATGAAGATCATTTTGGTAAGCAATGTGGCATAACCGAAGTTGTAAGCCAGCACTAGCGGTTCCTCAAGGTAATGCTCTGTCTGTGTATATGCATGAGTACGCGTAATGAAAATAAAGTACCATATCTTCGGAATATGTACATAGAGGAAGGCCAGTGATAGCATCGTTCATAAAAATAGCCAACGGATTAAGAGAAGTTATTTTTATGTACATATGTTGGCGTTACAGTCCACGAAGGACCAAAGCCGAGCTTCTCTCAATCACCCATGTTGTGTGTGATTTTATTTTCCCATAGGTGAAAGGGACCTACAGTTTATTGCCGGTTCCGAACGGCGAAATTCGAGAAGCTTTTCTTGACAAACTCTGTCAAATGCTTTCGAAATATCAAGTGCAACTACATTGCTCTCACCGGCCTGGTGGAGCGAATGATTCCACTTCTCGGTGAGATATACCATCAAATCCCCAGTGGATGTATTGGCGCGGAAACCGTACTGCCGATCATTGAGGATTTTCTGCGACTCGAGATATTTCATTACCTGACGATTTATCAGCATTTCTATTGGAAAGAGGAGAAGATTCGCCTTTTTGGGGAATGGGCTGGACAAATGCTGTTTTCCACCTACTCGGATAGAGCCCAGAAGAGTAGGAAAGTTGAAAAAGCTTACGCAGTGGTTTTGCCAAAGTAAAAGAACACCTCTTCAGAATTATTGGGTCATTATATGCCAAAATGTTCCCTCCTAGAGGAAAAATAGCGATTGGGAAAAGTCGCCAAAAGAGTCCCCGTGACTGTACTTAAGCTGGTCATTCTACATTGAAAAGTACCGTTTTTATTCTAATTTTTTTTTTTCATAGCATACTCGGATCAGCTAGTTAAGAGGTGTCAATCCCTGAATTTCGAAAAAAAACTCCAAAAAGAATAAGCTTACCAATACAAACATGCGCGGAATCTTGAGATTGATACGAGAGTTTGCATTTTTGTTCTGGCAAAAATGATTTTGATTGGCATTTAAGGGCTTTATCCATCCCATCTTCGAGGAACTAAATAGCATCAGTGGGTCATTCTAGGTAGGTTTACCTAAAATTTGTTGAGTCATAAGTAACGCTCCCATCTATCCTGTATTTCGCAGGATTATCCTGTTTTCTTATGCCAATATATCACTCCTGTATTTTCCTATATAAAACCTGTAATCTAATGCAGGCATCTTTACAAATCACAAGCTCATATTCAATATACACAGAGTTTAAAATTATTTTATGTTCATCTCCTAACCTTTACCATTACACTTTAAAACTCATCATCAAATATCTTTCTTACTAAGATTTAAAGCTTTAATTGTTTTTAATTTTTGTCCTTGAGCGATTGTGCTTTTCCACACATACATACGTGTACGTGCTCCTGCCCCAGTTATGACACCAACATCGTACTAGGAGATTTCAACCCTGGGTAAAGAAGACATTCGGATCGATCATAGGAAAGCATAACGCTATAACACCACGTCCGACAATGAATTTAGGCTAACCGATTTCCTAACGGGGCATAACCTCCTTGTAGCAAGCACACGATTCCCCCATCTCGACATCCACAAGGGTACCTGGCGGTCACAGGTACCCACATTGCGATCGACGACAGACACTCCTCCAGTATTCTCGACGTACGAACCTTCCGATGAGCCAACATCGACTCGAACCACTACCTTGTTGTAGCCAAGGTACGAATGAGGATATCAAGAATGCTTAGGAGTCGAGTAGGACAACGTCAGTTTGACGTCGGAAAGCTACAATCGCAAGAGACTGCCGGAATCTTTTTCGATCGTATGTCCTTCAACTCAAAATCCGCCCACAGCAACGCAAATGATAGATCAGAGGGCGCATTGCCAAAGTACCGTCAGCCCAGCGCCCAACTTCAGAGGTGCTGGGTTACAAACCGGCACCTCCTAGAAACCCATGTTTCGATGATCAATGCGAACAGGCCCATGCAGCAAAACAAGAGGCATATAAAGCCTCGCTGCAACGACTGGCGAAATCAACGAGCAGAAGAGAAGGGAGGAGCACACGCTTCTCAGAAGAAAGAAGAGGGAACACGGAAAGCGTGAGATCGGGGAGATGGAAAGGTACATCCGCAGGAATGACGCCCGGAAGTTTTACAATAAGGTAAAACGAACATGCCATGGCTACAAAGCAAGAGTGGTGCCCTGCAGGGATGAAAATGGAGATCTGGTAGTGGAATCACAGTCGATACTGATTTGGCAAGACCACTTCTGCAGATTGTATAACGTCGATGACAGACCAGATACCGCTTACAGGCAGAACGATCCGTTCGTAATGGACGACGATGAAAGAAAATTCCGTCGAGGAGGCGGCTGGAGATGAACAGGTATGGTCGGAGGAAGGAATGCCCGATGAATGGAACCTCAGCATCGTTTGCCCGGTCTATAAGAAAGGAGACCCCTATAACTGCGCCAACTATAGGGGAATAAGTCTCCTTAACATCGCATATAAGATCTTCTCTGCCGTATTGTGTGAACGTCTGAAACCGTTTGTGGATAACCGGATCGGCTCTTATCAATGTGGCTTCAGGCCAGGTAAATCCACAATAGACCAAATATTTACGCTACGGCAGATCTCGGAGAAGACCTAGGAATAGCAAATCAACACTCACTAGCTCTTCGTCGATTTCAAGGCTGCATATGACAGCGTGTATAGAGATGAGCTATACAAAGCCATGTCTAGTTTTAACATCCCTGCCAAACTCGTCCGAATGTGCAGGATGACAATGGAGAATTCTCGCTGCTCCATTAAGCTCGGTAATGAGCAAACCGAGACCTTTGATGTTAAAAAAGGATTTAGGCAAGGTGTGACGCACTGTCATGCAACTTTTTCAACATCGTGCTTGAAAAGATCGTGCAAGAGTCACTGGCCAACACAAAAGGTAAGATTTATTTCAAGTCTACGCAATTGCTTGCGTACGCTGACGACGTTGACGTGATATGACGGACACACCGAGACGTCAATGAGGCCTTTGTAAGCCTTTGTGAGGTAGAAGCGACTAAAATGGGTCTCAAGGTTAATGAGGGTAAAACCAAATATCTGCTTTCATCTGAAAGAGACGGTCAACACCGACGTATTAGTCAGAACGTTGCCATGGGCGGATATAACGTAGAAGTGGTCAAGGAATTCGTCTACTTTGGCTCACTGATGACCGGCGGCAACAAAACCAGCATTGAGATAAAACGCAGAATCAGTCTTGCCAATCGCTGTTGCTTTGGGCTCAAGAGGCAATTGAGAAGTACAGCCCTCTCTCGGAAAACCAAGGTTACACTATATAAGACCTTAATCATCCCAGTCCTCCTTTACGGCGCAGAGGCTTGGACCTTAACAAAAGCGGATGAAGATGCCCTTGGTCGTTTCGAGAAGAAAATTCTGCGCACTATCTACGGTCCCGTTTGTTCAAACGGTGTATGGAGGAGAAGATATAAAGAAGAACTGTACGGGTTGTACAGCGACGTCGGCCTGGTACGACGTCTACGGAAACAGCGTCTAAGGTGGCTAGGCCATGTAGAGCGCATGGAAAATACAGCTCCGACCCGAAGAGTCTTCGAATCCAACCCGGAAGGAAGGCGCGGCAGAGGACGGCCGCATCAACGGTGGCGCACGCAGGTGGAAGGGGACCTTAACCAACTAGGCGTGCGGCGCTGGAAACAGCTGGCCAAGGACCGTGCCAGCTGGAGACGCTTGTTGGTTGAGGCCCAGGTTCACCACGGTAGCGCCACCTAAGTAAGTAAGTAATCGACTTTTGGCTAAATAATTGAGGTACAGACCTCTCTGTATTCTGTCGCAATTGGATTCTAAAAATATTCATTCCTGACAATAGCAAGGAACCCTAGAAGCTTTAATGCAACTCCTTTTGCTCCTTCTTTTTCATCCCACTAGGATACCTTTAAAGGTGTTAAAGGAGGAGCTTACTTGATCTCATTTAATATTGTCTTTCCCGACGTCAAAGGTTTGGAATGTTGAAGCGACATCGGATGTTAATTGCTCCATGTTTCTGATCAATTAGAGAACCAGGAATTACAATTAATGTTTGCCAGTGCTTTGACTCACTCATAAACTGGGAAATAACCTAGTCATCGTCCTCATAGCTCCACCCCTGGTCTGAGCCTTATGCCGGAACTAGGAGTATGCAATGAAAATTAATTACCTCTAATACGAAAGTATTGTGTAATGACGTCCAACTAAATTCCATTTTAACACGTCCCACTATTCGAAATTCTTTTTATCTCAACGCAAGAGCTCAACAATCGCATACAAATGCGTTCTTCTCCACCCCATAAAACCGCAACTAAAGCCTTTGTGTGCGCTGTGTTGACCATAATTAATTACAATCTTTTTCAGAAAGAAAAAAATAAAAGAAAAAAAAAGGTGCAAGATACATAATTCGTTTCTTGTTCTCGTGTTTGCTTGCCGATTGTTCCGTACTGGCCTGGTTCAGTTGCGTCTTATCGCGGCCAGGATCAGGAGGAAGCCCGAAGAGTGGAGAGAAGAACATTAAATTGTATGTGTGGGTTACACACCATATTACCAAAACAACAATCATAAGCGCCATTGTTGCTGATGGCTTTGTTGTTATTGTTGTTCTTAAGTGGCGTCGTGCCATGGATGGAATAGGTATCTTTTGGGTGTTGCGCCGCATAATCGCTATTCCTCTCTCTCTCTCTCTCTCTCTGAGTGCAAGTAAATTGTTCAAAGTTTATGAGCTGTTGTTATTCAGTTGGCGCCCTCAAATGCAGTTTTATTTTGGTTTTTTGTTACCCTGGTGAGAGGGAGTGATTGTTCATTTCGTATCGAAGGAGTGGGATGGGGGGACAACGATAAGGAACTATAATGGCTGTTGCCCTATGATGATGTTGTTGTTGCCGTTCGACATTTGTGCTGACGGTCTTGCGGTTGGCTGACCGCAACGCCCAGTCTAAAAGTGGTTGCTGATGAATTTGTTGTTTTTTTGTATATACATATACATATGTACATACATACTTCGTCTATCCGAATTTTGTTGCGCGTTGTTTGTCGTCGATTATCATCAAAAAAACACAAATTGCCTGGGAATATTAAGTAAGCCCACTTAAATCAGGCGTTCCGGCGACCAAGCCGCCAACTGGACAAAGTGATTTTGTGCTTGTAATAACTGTAGTACGAATAAGCGAGGCGTCATGCGTCGTTGCTTTGGTAATGTGTTGTGCCAGATTTATTGGTTTATAATAAGTATGGGATAGTTCCCGGTGTTAGTAGGCTAACTACGACTGCGAGCACCTAATGTTCGTGATTCCCAGCAGTTCCCGGTGAGTGGCTTCCTTGTCTCGGTTTGGTGCTATTTTATGTATATACATAATTATGTATGTATGTACATATGTAAGTAGAGTTGTACAATAGTTGGACTTTAAATTGGCTAGTTAATAAAAAGAGAATTTAGTTTATGATGCCGGCATCCGGTGGGTTTTCATTGGATGAGCGAAAATTGATTTTTTTTGTTGTTGTGGTTGGTTTTGATTTTCTTGTTTCTGTCCTCCAATGTGGAGTGAAGGGCAGGCACTGGAAGCAATTTGGGGCAAGAGCTGGTAATGAGATTTTGCATGATGTACCGTCTAATGAGGCTAATATCATTATATGGAGGATTAAGTGATTTGCAGCGGTAAATGAGCCTACGGCTAGTTGGCGTAATGTGACCGGAAGAGTCTCATGTGTTTGGCGGGGTAATAACTTCATGGCTTGTTCCGGTAAAAAATAACCTCAATGTAGGTGGGTTTTTGTACTAATGTTGCAGTTTCCTCTTTATGTATCATTAGAGCCTCTAGTTATATCTAGCCACTAAATCATTGTCTACGACCCAGCATGAGGATTAAGACAAAATTGACTGACTGTGTGGTGGCCGTGGTGCAGTGGTTAACATCATCGACCGCCGAGCGGAAGGTTTATAGTTCAAATTTGCTTCATAGCCAAGAAAAAGTAATTCCTATACGGACAAAAAGTATGCAACGCAGTTGTGAATGGAAAGTGACCAGAAATACTGTTGCAGGCATAACACTCACAGTACATGGTGGACTGAAATTCATCCTCTGCGTATGCAATACTAAAACTGCTCGAACGAGTTACTACGGACTATAACCAAACGCGGAATTTGGTCGGCTCTCGTCCTATCTAGGACAACCACCCCTGAGAGTACTGAACGAGCATCAACGACCCAAGCCACTGCACTCCATTCATGTTGTGTGGCAAACTCTTGAATCTGCGCGAACTATAAAAAAAAAAAACATGACGTTGTGAAGCAGCACTCGGTTTATATTTGTAGGGATAGCGTACAGTCTGTACTAAATTCCCACTCATTCCCAATCTGGAGCCGAACTACACGGTGTACCGAGTTTTTGTTAGCGTGGCCGACACATCCGGATCAGTTTTCCCGGGATCCCGAATTCGGCCATCGCGTTAAACAAGACTTTGCGATGAATGCTGTCATATGCGGCCTTAAGATCGATAAAGAGGTGTTTGGTGTCGATTTGAAACTCGCTGATCCAGGATATTTGCCGATTAGTGCGACCCAATACGGCAAGACACTGGATAGAATCTTGTAGGCGACATTGAGCAAGGATATACCTCTGAATATTTTCAAGAGGTAGGATCGCCATCATGCCACGGGTTTCTTGTCGGTGGGGCAATATATATTACAATTTCAGCTGCTTCCTTGATGGCTGAGTGGCAATGGAACCACATATTGTTGGCGTTTGTGTCCGGTGTAGGCATAATTGTGAGTCGTCCGCTCAGTTGCTCTCTGTAGTCTCTGGTGATCCCTGAGGTGCTCAGGCTTCGAATGTTGAGAAGACGAGTATTCTCTATGGATCTGGCACAAAAATTGGATGAGTGGAGGCGCGGCAATCAAAGAGATAGTAGGTATTCTAAGTCTCCAACGTATATCAATAGCATGTCGATTGAGATACAAACAGCTGTTCTTAAAGACAAGCAAAAACACCGATTTCTTGCAAATATCAGGGCGAAAATGCTTTGTCCACCCGCCTCTTGGACAGTTATGAGCGATTGACCAGACCACCGCCTAGACATTCTTTTCTCGATCCAATATGTATTCCACAAAAAAATTACAAAATTGTTACGGCGCGAAAGAATGACTGGCATGTCCATGAGACGGAAGTCATATGATAATTCTCGTACAAGTTCATCAGCATTCCATTGCAAATTGTACAATAAATCACTTCTCCCATGACGAGGTATGACTTTAGTGTACATCCTATGAGAAGCTCTGATGCAGTCAGGGTGGATCGTTTTTTAAAGTCTGGGGCGGGGGAGATTATAAAGTCATTGTATTATATCCCATTCTATCAGATAGTTGATGCGCGTTAGATTATGGGTCTTGTTATTTCCGTATAGGCCCAAAGGACCCATTTACATAAATGATAAGACCCACGCTTTGCATTGCCAGGAAGTTGAAAATTCTCTGGTTCGTTAATTTTTCCCCTCTCGTAAAGAGGACAGCCAATTATCAACCGCATTCCACGTCGCTTGAGTTTTGAGGAAAAAGGAAAAAAAAAATACGACATCATCTGCGAAGTTTGAGGTCAGATCCCAGAAACAATAAAAACGCTCATCAGTGAACCGAGTATAGGGCAGCCTTGCTACTAACATCGGCAATGCACTAATCTACAATTTAAGTGCCCCACAGTATTTAGAAGGAAGAAAGTTAGATTGACAGGTTTAAGGCTCAGCGTATAGTGGTCTTCATTGACTAGTTTGGTATTAAAGGGTTATATATGTAAGTAGTAATATTTCAGTGAACAGTTTTTTTGTATAGGATACAAGTGCCCTAAACAAGATACATCCGTGAGTACTTAAAGACAAAGTCATCAAATAACCCAAAACAAATTGGAATCTGGGAATGACACTTCGAAGTTTCATCATCATCATCACTTTCAGTGTCCCGCTTGTTCCACTAAAGGGGTCCCCGGAGCAATGCGCGCAGGCGGGATCTCCAGGCCACTCGATCTTCCGCCATAAACTTTAACTCATCAGAAGCTATGCCCAAGCGCAAGCAGTCGAGTTTTTGGACTTGGTCGAACCACCTCGTCCTGGGCCTGCGAAGCGGTCGCTTACCTGATGGTATCGCATTCAAAGCACGCTTCGAAAGTCATGATGATGGGGACATTCGTCTCACGTGAGCAAGCCATCGAAGCTTAGCCCGTTCCGTTCAGAGAAGCCGCTGCTCAACATTAAGCTCCTCGCACACTGCCGTGCTTCCCGGCGAGTAACTCCCACAACAGCACGAAGAAATCTTATCCCGGCAGCTTGTATTCGCGATTTTATTCTTCCGGTCATAGTTGAATCGAATACTGAGCTAAAAACCGCTAACTTGGCTTTGACACCAAGCTCGACCTTCCTGAATACAGATCCTTCAAGCTGTCTTAAAATTGACCCAGCTTGACAATTCCTGCAGAACGCTCAGCATTACTCCTCCCATCATTCGTGAAGAAGATCTCCAGATACTTAAACTTCTTCACTAAAACTGATTCAATGGAACTCCACTAACATGTAGAGTGCATTGGGCAGGCGTTCTGGAAGTAAGCATAACCTCGGACTTGTTCACGTTGACCTCCTTCCTAGCATAAGCACATACGGGGATCTGAGGACAACTATGTAAGTCATCTGCAAAAAAAAAAGATGAGTTACCCTCAACTTTCCCAATGTGAAACATTCCTCACCTCGCCTTCGCGCTACAACATCCCGTCCATATATGTATGTATATAATGAAAAGTCTGTTGCCTTTCACTCCCCGCACGCACTGCGGGGCAGGCAATGGCTCACGAGGCCATTACCTGGTTGCTCGTAACTTGTGCGGGCTAAGCATACAATCACCCAGAGCCAAACTGTGGATAGCCTCAATATAAATGACTCAGAAAAAGGCCATTCCACAGGACAACGTCAAACGACTAATCCTAATCACACAATATGAGGCAGTAGCGCCACAACTGAAAGAGGTAAGTGGCTGATTTAATTCATACTAACCTCCAGTCTTAAAATATGCAACGAGGGCAGCACGCCTATCTTTATAACTAAACACCGTGGAGAGGTACTAGACATAAATCTAGCATCTCCCTCGCTCATTGGCAGGATCAGCAAGTGGAGGGTCTTGGAAGAATTCTCCCTATCAGATAACCGCTTTCTGGTCTACAACCTAATAACCACAGACCAAACCCCAGCCGGCTCTCCTCACAACCCAAAGAGGATCGACTGGGAACGCTGTACAGCCAATATAGGCAACTCAATAGTAAAAAGGACCCCCGATACCTCGCGATCCTCGTCGGATATAGACACGGTGGTTGATATCCTGACACTTACACTGGGGAACGCACGGGCAAGCTGCTGCGTAATCCATAACACAGGAAGAATTCGTACCTTCCCTGGTGGAACGCAATTCTAAGCAAACTCCGCAAGGACTGTCTTAGTCAAAGCAAAGAGTACTAAAAAACGACATGGACTGGAAGCCTGTACAAACAACCCCTCAGGGCTTATAAGCAAGCTTTGAGAAAATAACAAAGAAAATCATGAAAACTGTTGTGCCACAATGTGCAGAGAATCTCAGACGCCTGCAGGTTTTTAAAAATACTCTCGAAAGATTCATTAACTCCGAGCTGCCTTTTATCAAATGGAGTATGGACAACGTCAGAAGAAGATGCACTTGATCTTCTCCTCAAGACGCACTTCCCAGCCTGCTCTGAGATGCAGACCTCAGTGCAAACGCGGAGAATTCATATCTCTACCGCAATAGAGGGCGTTAAAAAGTTTCAAGCTCTTCAAATCGCCAGGGCCGGATAGGATCTACTCCATCGAACTAGCACAAACTTGTGGAGTGGATAATACCTAGCTTGGAGACGCATTCCTTATTCTTCATCCCCAAAGCCGGCAGAAATTCCGACGCCTCCCCCAGGGGCCTAAGACCTACATATATACATATACATATATCCATCATCTTTTGTATTAAAAACCCTAGAAAGGCTGAGAGACTTACATACATACATATACGCCATAACGTGGATCCATCCCTAATCTCCAAGGCACAGCCCGCCTACTGCAAGGGTAGATCTGTCAAAATACCCTGGCATACACTGGTGAAGAAAATTGAGAGTACAATCCATCTTAAGCAATACACTTCAACAACGCCACTTCGAAAGCAGTAATGGAATGGCTAGAAAAGAGAGGACTCTAATAGAGTTGTGATTGGCGAGTTACTCTCAACACGCAAAATCTACTCTAAATGGGGCAGCCAAATAACATTAAAATCAGTTACCAGAGGTACCCCCATAGGGTGGGGTGGGGGTCCTCTTCCCCCTTCTCTGAAATGTAGTTTCAAATGAACTACTGACCAAACTGGAGAAAGAAGGCTTCGAGGTTATTGCCTACGCAGACGACGTTGATATTGCCATCTTGGGCAAGACCTATTCACACTGAATGATCGTATGTGCACGGCATTCTCCATAATGTACAAATGGGCCCAACACAATCGACACAGAAGACGGCGCTTGTGCTATTCACCAGAAGGCATAAGATCTCGAAAATATAATTACAGTCCATGAAGAACCTGAGCCGAGCTTCTCTCAATCACCCGTGTTGTGTGTGATTTCATTTTCACATAGGTGAAAGGGACCTACAGTTTATTGCCGGTTCCGAACGGCGAATTTCGAGAAGCTTTTCATGACAATTTTACTGCAGGGGGTTTTGTCAGAACCCCGCTGAGGAGAAACACCGTGAAAAACACGTTCGATAACATGGCTGTGTCGGGATTCGATCCCGAGTCATCGGCGTCAGAGGCCAACACACTGCGCCACGGTGCTCTCAAACTTGGCATAGTACTAGATAGAAAACTAACTTGCACGCTCGATTGTGTAGCCCGAGCGTGCAAAAAAAGCAACCAGAGCTCAACCATGGCTATATACATACAAATAAGAGTTGTTAGACCTATTCTAATGCATGGAGTGGTTGTCTGGTGGACTACACTGAACAAAGCAACATAACATAAGCATGTATGTATCGTTACAGCCCATGAAGGACCAGAGCTAAGCTTCTCTCAATCACCCATGTTATGTGCGATCTATTTGTTCACACAGGTGAAAGGGACCTGCAGTTTATTGCCGATTCCGAACGGCGTGAGTCGAGAAGCTTTCCCAAGGCAAGTATACTACGGCGGGTTTTGCCAGTATCCCGCCGAGGAGGGACGCCGCCAAATAAACATTCGATAGCGATGGTGTTATCGGAATACGAATTCGGTCATCGTGCGTCAGAGTCCAACACACTAATCACTGCGCCACGGCGCCCTATAAGCATAACATAACATAATTCGAGAAGGTACAAGGGCTGGCATGCATGTGCATCTCCGGGGCCCTAAGGTCCACATCAACGGCACCGCTCAACATGATACTCCACCTTACACCATTCGATATACTTGGCAATCAAATAGCCACATACACGGTAACCAGATTAAAAGCCAGCCAGCGAGACAGATCACTAATCCACCAGGCCACCAATTAAGCCTGGCTCAGAATGGGGGCCCTGGAAATCAGGATGGGCAATTTCCATCATGAGGGCTTACGCTTTGTTGGCCAGATTTGGGCCGTACGCAAATGAGTTCAGATACCCCAAACTTGTTATTTGTCGAAGTTTGTGCGGTTAAAAGGGAAGTTTAAAATTAAATATTCGAATTAAGTATAAATTATATTTGACAAAGCTTTGTTAAGGAGGGTGAGATGAGGGGTGTGGGTGATGCGTATGGCCTTGCGTAGTACTATCAAAAATCTTCGTGGTATAAGCGGAAAGGCAAAAGTTCAGCGAAATATGTTGAAAAACCACCTTTAAAGGATGTTAAGTTATGGATGTTGCGCATCTAAGGTAGATGCCTTTTAAACATGGCATGTTTTAAAGGTAACATAATCTGTTTAGGAACATTAACATAATCTCGCAAAATATCTTCAAGTCGAATAACTTAGACAAGCCAACTTATGAATTCAAAATCAAAATTGTGACTGCCACAACCGAGTGTTTTAGAAAAAACCTTCTACAGTCAAAATTAAATTAAATTTCCATAAAACAATCGAAAGGAAAGTAATCGCCGATAAAGCTTAAAGTCGCCTGCGATTGCTGTAAATCATATTTCCCAATTGCATGGTTAAGCAATAAAAATGTCCTTATGACAAAAAAAAACAGGAAAAAGGAAAGATAAAATCTCATCTATTGATTAAACACCCACACCATGGTCATATGTACATACATATACGAGTACGAGTCATTCAATTTGATAGCCTTTATATTAACCTCAAAATGGACAATAGGTCTGAGAGTATATAGACGAGCCCGAATGACAAGAATAAGATACATCTTATGAATATTAAAAACCAACTCGACACGCACACCAATACCATTGTGACATCCTCCCCGATGAACACTCAACTTAAGGAGATGAAATTAAATACAAATTCACCAAATTGTTTTGGCTACTATTTCCACCAGAAATCAACCAAATCGCTGCGAAATATGTATGTATGTATGCGTCCATGACTAACACAAGTAAATGGGATGAAATCAACAAACCGCAAAAATCTCGTTTGCTCCAGCAATCTGTTTCAATATAAGCCAAGGGGGTGGATAATAGGATAACGTACATCCGTATCTGCCTCCACGTCTATCATGTGGGATTGCAAGGCTGTGTGTATGTGTGGATGTGCTGTCCTTGTTGTATGTTGGTTTAGTTAACATCCCTTGGGTGTCATAACTCCTGACGAGCTCATCTTTTACTTAAGTTTTACATATTCTCGTTCGGTAGTTGTCGTTTTTTTCCCTCTCTTCGTCCTGTGCCAGTTTCAACTCACTCCTTACGTTCGAACGAATGGCTGGAACGGCAACACGACTGGATGGGAGAGGAACTCCTTGGCGTGGTATTGCCTTCTAGTCACTTGTCATTGTCTCGAACGAAATACCCAATAAACTCAATATATGTAGTAGATGCAAAACTGGAGAAATCCTATCTCGTTCTCTGTTCGGCATACAAAGAGATATGAGATACAAAGATTAAGTGTCACTGGGAGAGAAATATACACATAACTACTATTCAAAACATGCGCCTTGCTACTTTGCGCATGTAAACCCACCCGCCTGTCGGTCGTTGTAGCGGTGCCAACACAAGGGATGATGCGAGGAGCTGTATCAACAGCAGCTCCAGATACAAATGTCATTTTGGGGAATTACGAAAATATCAAGAGGGAAAAATTCATTTCAATCTGTTGGCATTTGGACCATTGGAAGGCGAGACATCCTTCGTTGCTCGTCGGGTGGATACTTTATCCTCATCATCTAAACTCATTTACTATCATGTTGCCATGTTGCTTGAGAATCTCTCCAATTTCTGCGAGTATCTTCGTTTCTCGGTATACAGTCCTAAGGATCTGGGGAATGAGAAGGGAAATTTCATGGTTTAGTTAACATGGCCTCTAGTGGAATGGCCGGGTAAACTATGCAATTTGAGTTGAGGAGACAAATTTAACCGAGGGCTTTCAATTTGTTGTATAGGCCGTCACAGACTCAATCTATCTGTGGCCTTGTACGTGTGTGTGTGTGGCACAGAACCAGATGGAAGGCTACGATGATATGTATGTTCTTCTTCATTTAGATGGGTAATAATAGAGAATATTGGCTTTAACCTCCCCAAAAACTGGCATATCAACGGCAACCACAACAACAATGAACTGTGTCACTCGTGTAGTCGTAGACATTGACTCCTGGGGCTATCCTGCTAGAGAGGGAGACTAGTACGCAGAGACTTCATAGCTATTGTTGGCCGCAAAATAGGCGTTTGTTGGAGAAACTTAAATTGAATTAATTTATAAAGTCTCCCTTAGGGTGTGCTTTCTTTTTCGTTTTCTTTATTTACGAAGGACTTGGACGAGATGGTACGAACTTGATAGGACATTGAGACTGGTAATTTTGGGAATATTAAATAAACGGTACAGTGACTTTGTGAACAATGAAGGCTGGTTACATTTGGAAGGCGTTTTTAGTACCATCTTGGTTTTCGGTTGCCTTTGACAAGTTAATTAGATGGAAATCAAGAACGAGTGGACATTTGAGAGAAAAATGAGTTAGGAACTCGAGAACTCTACTGATGGGACAAAGATAATGAAATGAATTTATGGAAATGAGAAAAATTGTAGTAAAATTATTTTTCTGTTGATGGGGGCATGGCTAATTGGATGTGTTGTTGGCTGACGATCACAGGAGTCAAGTTTTGGACCGTCTTGCCTATGACTGTACTATGAATTATGCAACTTGTCATTAATGAAGATCAAGCGGATATACGCGCTGTGACTGCTATGTAACTTCTTTACGTAATCATTTCTAATTGTGGTATTCTTCATGAAATCATGTTCTACAATGATTCTAGTCTGATTACGAGACGATATTGTCTCTCACGTGATCGTTCTTAATGACTCTTACATAAAGAAGTTCCATCAACAAACTCCTATTTCTGTATTAAACTAATTTCTTGGATGCGATTTCTTTTTGAAACGTCAGATGTACGGTACCGTCAATGTTGTTGCATCTGCCATTCATTCCTGTTGATGTTCAGCTTGTGTTGATTGATAATCACCGCAACGTGAAGTATGGATCCATAACTTATAGCGGTAATGGTAATGAATAGCTATACCGCTTTTTCGTTCCCCCCATTGCGATATGGTATGAGACAGTGCGTGTGTGATTTGCACATTGGTTTGAGTGTTTTTTTAAGACTGGCAAGATGACAGTGGGACGCAATAGGAACGTGATTCATATAGCCTGTCCTTTTAAACTAACAACTTACCCTCCGTCCATTTGGACTTGGTGTCTCCTGTGTTGGCTAAAGAGGCTTTTTTGCTCCGACCAAGGCGGCAAAACCTTTCCACCGGTGAAGAGACAATTTCTTCTTTTCTTTAGTAATCCATTTGACCAAAGCCATCCATCCAAAGCCAGCTACTGTGGCTCCTCATGTTTAGCAAAAGATATTCAGTTTCCTTAGACGAAAGTATGTAAGCTTTCTTACTTACTTAGGTGGCGCTATAGCCCGTGGTGAGCCTGGACCTCAAACTACATGCCTCTTCAGCCTGCAGGATCTCTGGCCAGCTGTTTCCAATGCCGCACACCCAGTTGGTTGAGGTTTCTTTCCACCTACGTGCGCCACCATATACGCGGCTGTCCTCTGCTCCGTGGTCCCTTGGGGTTGAATTCGAAGATCCTTCAGGCTGAACCTGTGGTGTCCATTCACTCTACATGGCTCAGCCATCTTAGACGTTGTATCCGTAGACGTCAGACCAGGCCGATCTCGCTGTACAACCAATAAAGTTCGTGGTTGAATCCCCTCCCTCATTCTTGCAGAATTTCCCTCTCAAAGCGTCCAAGTGTCTTCTCATCCATGCCTCTGCGCCATGACCTAGATTTTTCGAGAGAGGACTCTACTTCTCAATTTCCTCTTCTTGTTATTATTGAGCGAAGGTAGACGAAATACTTGACCACCTCACAAAAGCTGCTTCACTGACCTACGTCAAGGTCATCATCGTTCCTCTTGTATTTGCCAGTGAGCTCCGCACAATCTTTTTAAGATTTATGTTGAAAAAGTCACATAACAGACAGTGGGTCTCCCTGACTGAATCCTTTTTTGACGTCAAATGTATGTATGTATGATGGCGTTACAGTCCATGAAGGACCAGAGCCGAACTTCTGTGTGATTTAATTTTTCCATAGGTAAAAGGGACCTAAAGTTTATTGCCGGTTCCGAACGGTGAATTTCGAGAAGCTTTTCATGAAAATTTTACTACAGGGGGTTTCGTCAGAACCCCGCTGAGGAGAAACACCGTGAAAACACGTTCGATGACATGGCTGTGTCGGGATTCGATCCCGTGTCATCGGCGTCAGAGGCCAACACACTACCCACCGCGCCACGGTGCTCTTTTGACGTCAAAGGTACCGGTTAATCCAACGGCGACCTTTATGGAGCAAGAAGGATTCTCGATTCTGCACAACCTGACGAATTTGGCAGAGATGTCAAAACGCGACATGGCTTTGTATAGCTCGTCCCTATAGACACTGTCATATGCGGCCTTAAAATCGACGAAGAAGTAGTGTGTACCGGCTTGGAATTCATTGGTCCTCTCCAAGGTCTGCCGCAGTGTGAATATCTGGTCCACTGTGGATTTTTCTGGTCTGAAACTACATTGGTAGGAACATATCAGATTGCTCATGAATGGTTTTAGCCGTTCACACAGCACGACCGAGTAGATCATATAGCTGATGTTGAAAAGGCTTATTTTCCTATAATTGGCGTAATTATACGCATTTCCTTTCTAATGTACCGGGAAAACACTGCTGAGGTTCCACTCATCGGGCATGCTTTCTTCCGACTTTATTCTACAGATGGGTTGCTGCATGCTCCCTATTAAGTCATCTCCAGCTACTTTAAATAACTCATCTGCGCCAGCAGCTTTATTGGACTTAAGTTTATATATCGCTGTCTTAACTTCGTCTAGGTTAGGTGGACGGAATTCTCTTTCGTCTTAGTCCATTGTGAATGGTTTGTTCCGCCTGATAGCGGTATTTTGACTACCACCGCCGGATATAGTCTGCAGAAATGGTATTTCTATATTCCCAAAATCGACTGAGAGTCAATTTTTACACTGCAAATGGTAAGTGTGTTACTGCAACACACCAAAAGCTGTGTTTTCATTGTAGTCATGTTTAATCCAATTTAAAGTGTGTTATTATGAAAACACACAAAAAGAGAAATTTCCAACTATACACACAAAACTATATGTGACCTTGCCAGAAAGCAAATCGCGACCCGGACCCATGATGTAATGGTTAACATACTGGACTCCCAACCCAATGATCACGTGTTAAAATTTCAAGGTTCCTGTGAAGATTTTTCGCGGCGAATGAAAAACAAAGACATATCTAGTCCTCGCTCTCCGAGCATGCCCAATTGTTTGATTGAATTGACTGTTTGTTTTGTTGTGAAGCAACATTATGGTGATCATGCCATCCGGCTCGAAGGACCAATGTAGAATTCGAATTGAGTGTTTTTGCTCTTTAGTGGCCGCGGACATTTAGAATTGAACTCGGATCACTGGGTCGAGTGTCCAGTGTGTTAACCAGGCAAGGTTACATATAGTTGGGAAATTCCGGTTTTGTTTGATTGATTGATCCAAAGTGTGTTAATTATTAATAAGTGGGTCGCTGCAACACACTTAAGCTGTCGTTAGAGCTTTTATTCATGACACGCTATAAACGTGTTATAGTTTTAACACGAATAAGTGTCTCGATTTCAAAGATCAAACATGTTAGGTGACACACTTAATGACAAACTTGCTGCGTGTTGTTTAACATATTAGCATTTGCAGTGTAGAGTCTGCTTTCAGCGCGGCAAATATGCGCCGTTTTGTTCGATAACTTGCTGCCATTTTAACAATGGCAACAACTTATCGAACCATTTAAAAATGGCAACAAGCTTTCTTCCTTACAGAAAGATTTGTCTGCCCTATTGGCAAATACGATTGCCTCCTTCAGACGGTCCAATTGTTGACCCTGTAGGTCCGATTTCATAGTTTTACTGTAGAGGAGCAGCTAATAATAAATGATTCCTTGCCAATTCTACCAAACACACAGCAGAACCTTCTTGGCTGTCAATCCTGGCTTGGTTGTCGTTTGCTCCGGCTCACCAGCTATCATCCGCTACAGAAGTGGGTCGATCCATCAGGGTTTTTGCGTTAACTCGTACCGCACCCATGTATCAAACTTCTTCTTATAACCAGCCTTTTCCAAATGGCTCCGAATGGTTTAAAAAGCTCGTAATTAGCTGTTGCAAGGCCTCTGACTTTTATTTGCTGGTGTCATTTTTGACACACTCTCTAACAAAACTGGTTAACTAGTTACGAAATTGTCGGAGATTTTTTTTTAATACGAAGTCTCATTCTTGTAATGGCACTTAATGGAAGTGCGATGGGACGTATACACTGCGAAATACAGATTAAAGTTTTCTAATTTCTTTTTACTACATCTGTCAAAGAGATCTTTGGGTCACTCTAATTTGCATTTCGGAGATGGCTTTTTCGGTAAACATGACGTATTCAGAACAGCTGCTTACCTAATATGGTACCCAGGTATTGGGCTTCGTATGTAAGTATGGCTTTAGGCAGTTTAAGGTGAGACGTTTTGTATACCCTTATGGATTCTGAATATCCTGGTTCTCTAAAGGTTTTTAATATGAATCGATAGTTTCATGTCGACGTTAAATAGTAGCAAGAAACCAGCGCTGCAGAATAATCGAAGCATTGTTGCGGCAATCATTTCGTCAATTATTGGCCAATAGTACAAGGTAAACGAAAGCATTCACCTGAACCACGAGAGGAGAGAGTCATCACTTATACCTTCGAAACTATATCGAACATTGGTGATCCGAGAACCTTGGTTTCACCAGGTTCAGTGACGATTTTATGGCACACAAAGCTGTCACCATGGTGCATAGTGGTCGACTCTCTGCTTGATGCTCTCAATGCCTCTGGAACCTATGCCCAGGCCTATGCGGATGATGTCGCCGTTCTTTCTGTCGGCTCATGCTTAGCGACTGTCCGTCTCAAAGCACAGGCGGCGCTAAACGTGATCGATGATCGGTGTACCAGAAATGGGCTGTCGGTCAATCCCCTTTAGATCGATGTCGTTCTCTTCACGAGGAGGAGGAAAAGTACTGATATGACTCGGCTGGTACTAAAAGGCACTTCCATCGCGATATCCCAGGAGGCTAAGTATCTAGGAGTCATCTTATATAGCAAGCTTCTCTGGTCAAAGCATGTTGAGTCAAAAACCACCAAAGCGTTGTCAGCTTTCGGCAAAAAATGGGGTTTATCGCCGGTAAAGGTCGTCTGGATCTACACGGCAATGATAAGACCTATAATCTCATATGCGTCGGTTGTCTGGTGGAACAGACTAAAACGCAAATACGTCGTAGCCTCTTTCACCAAACTCCAAAGAACGGTTTGTCTCAGCTGCACGGGAGCTTTCCCCAGCACGCCGGGCGCTGCTCTAGATGCAATGATACCTTCCACTTCTTGACATATTTATCAGAGGGTGTGCTCTGAAAGCCATGCCTCATCTGAGATGGCTTTTGGTACATCTCGCATAGGAATAACAGTGTGCTTGCGCAAGATATGTCCTGCGTCCCCTCTCTCATGGACATGCCTTCTGACGCACTGACGCTCATTATTATCCTACTGCGTTGTAATATCACAGTCGAGTTTCCATGGCGTGAGGATTGGCTCTGGCCGGATACTGAACCTGGAAAGAATAGTCTTCGCATTTTCACGGATGGCTCCAGGTCTGGGCGGTGGTCCTGTACTGGGGTCTTCTTTGAGTGCGAAAATATCCGACTGCACTTCTCATTAGGAAAATATGCCTCTGTCTTTCAATCAGAGATATACGCAATCCTAATGGCCATGCACTATGTTGTGAAGCACAGGTGGAGGGGGAAAAGCATATGCGTCTGCAGTGACAGCAAAGTCTTAGCAAAGTCTTCGAGGAGGTGTAAGAGCAAGAGCATCATTTCGACTAATCAATTAGGTTTCAGGGCAAGGCATGATACTATACATCCCACATTGAAATTTGCCTCGAATATCCAATGAGATAAATGAACCTGCCTGCCTGATTGACTTGGAAAAAGCCTTCGGCGACGAAGCTTTTGCTATATATGATCTGTGACCTTCGTGACGTTTGTTGTGAAAATGACCAACGTGACTTCTACTCAAACGTTTGATATTGGAAATGGTTTGCAACAGGCCAAAGTGAACTCACCGATCCTTTTCAGCATTTACATCAGCGATCTGGTAAGTTCTCCTCGCCATTGATAGCGTACGCAGACGACGTAATTGCGTAATGGTCAGGTCCATGTTACCTTACTGCAGCGTCATTGTTACCTTACTGCAGCGTGACTTGTCGACTGGAAATCAGCGACTATATATTATTCAGGGATACTACCAAACACTGGCGACAGTTCTCAATCTTTGGACCGGACAGGCGTTCACTGGCAAAGGAAAGTGTAGTCAGATCTAGCTGGATCAGTATCTTCTTCTTTGGTGGCGTTACAGCCCATGAAGAACCAGAGCCAAGCTTCCCTTCAATCACCCATGTTGTGTGTGATTCTATTTTTCACACAGGTGAAAGGGACCTACAGCTCAATGCCGATTCCGAACGGCGTGAGTCGAGAAGCTTTTTCTAGGCAAGTTATACTACGGGGGGTTTTGCCAGTACCCCGCTGAAGAGGGACGCCGCGAAATAAACATTCGATGGCGGTGGTGTTATCGGGATCCGAACTTGCTCATCGTGCGTCAGAGTCCAACACACTATCTACTGCGCCACGGCGCCCTCTGGTTCGGTATCTAAATTTTAATAAAAATGTGGATGTTGCTCTATCAAGGGCCCGGTGCGCTTTCGCTCAGATAAAAGGGCTGTTTGATAGCAGCTACCCTAACTCCAGGGTGAATGTAGGGTCATGTAATCAGGCCCATGATTGCCTACTGTCTCGTTTGGTTTACTGTGAGTACTAGTTTGATGGAAAGGTTTCGAGTGTTTGAGAGACAATGTAAGTACTCGTAATCGTATATAACTCTCATTAAAATATATATATATATATATACTTATATGTATATATATACATTTATATGTATATGAGTGAAGAAAGCTGAAGTTATTTTGAGCTATAATAAAACGTTCACATATCTGATCTATAATACCTAACCTCACTTTTAGACACCCATCAATTTTTTTTACACATTATCGCGAGCCTGTGCCAAACCTGTTTCGCAACAGCTCTAGCCAATCGAATACATCTTAGCAGCGGCATCACCTATCCACAAGCTCCTCCTTCCGCGATTCGTTTAATGTCCTTCTCCATCAGTCATCAATCTCCCGGTCGCGAGTCTAAAGTGTGATGCATTAATCGACTCTATTCCCTTTCTACTCGTTTAATTGAAAAGTAAATTAAAAAGATACGCACAAATGTGCGCGCTAAGGAAGCTCCGCTCCAGCACTAGCACCAGCACCAGCTTCAGCAAAACAAGTGGCCATCATGAAGTTGATAGCTTCCTTCTTTATTTTCCACTTTGTTTTTGTTTTGCTCGCTCTCTCTCTCTTGTTATATCTTTTTTGTGAGGTACATAAGTTAATTAAATCTTCATGCATTAATCACAGCACCTATGTTCGCGGCGGTGCGGCGCAGAAACCGCTTCGATAATTAATTAGTTGGTAATTTGTTTCGATACGGAAGATGGGTTCGGTTTACAAACAGCTGCTCTTCAGTTGGCCTTCCTCGTTGTTGTTGCTGCCAAGTGGAATGATATCGCTTTGAACTGTTTTAGATAATGCGCGTATCTTTTTATACATACATATGTATCTGATGTGTTTTGATTCGTTATGATTATCATTTGTTTCCCATAGAGGGTTTTTTGTTTTTCTTCGATTTTTCTTTATTATTGTTGTATGTATAGTCGTTAGGTGCCCAGATGAGATTAAATTGAATTAGTTGAATCGAACACGGCTTATGTTATACCTATCGATTCAATTGAATCGTTGACCTCTGTACGGATGAATGGTGGGTAATAGCTGGTTCTTGAAAAGCGTACTGAGAAAAAATCTGCCTTTCGTTTTAATTTTGTTGTAGTTATGGCATGTACAAATGTTAAAGATTTCTTATCAGCTTCGCATATTTACTAGATGACTCATAAGTAATTGAATATTGTTTAGAAACTGAATGTAATGGAATATAATAGTTCACTGTATTTACGATAGAGCGAGTAACGTAGTTGTGCAAACAAGCCTTTGTACAAGCTTTGACGACCTATTTTATGTTATATGAGTGGTAGAATTACTGAATCATCATCATTCAACTAAAGACTAAAAGCATTTTACCGGAAGACCAACAAGATTGATATTATGGCCTTCAATTTGGGTTTAATTGTGACTTGTTTTGCAAGCGAAACTTAACTAGATTAGACAACAGTCCACGATTTGAATTTCGCGCCCATTGTGCAGTCGGAATTATGATTTAAACTCATCAACTTGGAATTCGGAGAGGTATGATAAACAAGTGAAAGCACCGTGGCGCAGTGGGTAGTGTGTTGTCCTCTGACCCCGATGACACGGGATCGAATCCTGACTCAGCCATGTCATCGAACGTGTTTTTTACGGTGTTTCTCCTCAGCGGGGTTCTGACAAAACCCCCTGTAGTAAAATTGTCATGCAAAGCTTCTCGAAATTCGCCGTTCAGAACCGGAAATAAACTGTAGGTCCCTTTCACCTATGGGAAAATGAAATCACACACAACATGGGTGATTGGGAGAAGCTCGGCTTAGGTCCTTCATGGACTCTAACGCCAATATACATACATATGTACATGATAAACAAGTGTCGGTCAGAAGAAGATGCCGAAGCAGCTCCTTGGAATGTTGGCACCATCGATGAGATTAATTCTTATCCCAATGGCTTCGTTAAATGACAATAGTGTTGCATTGGAGTTTCAGAAAATGAATGAGTTGTTATTGGTGTGCATTTCAGCCCCGAGTCTCCGCTTTTCTTCGAATAATAGTTTTTCCAGGGCATAGCTTGCCGCATGACCATCCAAGATTCGAAGGATAAAGAAGTTTCTACGAAATTCAGTCACACAAGATGATCTTCAAAAAAAATGAAAATGATAGCCAAGCCGTGAATGTCATTTAATATTTAATGTAGGTTTTTGTATCTACTGATCTATCTACTCCTTTCTAATCCTATCCTATCCTATCTAGGACAACTACCCCTGGAGAGCAGTGAACGAACACCTACGACTCAAACCAGTAGGTTCAAGTAGGCAACAGACAACGGCATCGACTTAGGATGGGCACATGGAACGTCTCATCGCTCACAGGAAAGCATCTGCAGCTGGTTGAGGAAGCGGCCAGGTATCGGTTAGTTATCGTAGGTACATATCTCTATGACAAAGCAAAGAGGATATAGAACTGTGGACCTTTCGGACAGGTGAAAACTCTTCCTATCGGGAGTTGCACCTCAAATGTCTGCACAGGCGGGAGTGGGGATACTCATAAGCCCCAGGCTGGCCGACAGGGTATTGGAGTGGAAGCCATTGGGAGGGAGAGTCGCGATCTTAAAACTCAAGCTTGAAAGACCAACTTTGGCTCTGGTACGGGTGAATGCACCGAAGTATGCGTCTTTCCTGGATGAATTTGATGCTGCCCTTGATAGGATGGTTGAGATGGATTCCTATATCCTATTTACGCCCACGTAAGTCTGCTTTGAGCAGAAACTTTTGCTACCTTTGGGACATTAGAGGATTTAACGCCTCAGGTCGTGGTCGGATTGGAATTTGGCTGGACGGATGAGGGTGTCGCAGTAATTTCGGGCTCGTTTATACATACTTTTTTCGGTTCTCCTCAGAGTTATTTGCCTTACAGGCACGGAAACTTACTTACCTTAGCCTAATGGCCCCTTTAGACCTTAAGTTAGAAGACTTATTATGCCCTGGCGTGGTGCTACTAAGAATAAAATTGCCCACGTGAATTCAGATAATATTTACAATAATATCAGCGGCGACGTTCGCATCGTTGACGAGGAAACACAACGGCCACTTAAGGCTCTGGATTTTTCGTAAAACCATATAACTCTTTTCGGAGCTTTTACCCTACTTGTTTGGTGGGAGTTCGGGAATTTGGTTGATATTACGCAATGGTCGGATAAGCCCAGAGGCGATAGCAGATCAACATTGTATTTATCAGGTTGGGAAGTAAGGAAAAAAATACAGTGTATACGGTTGAGTTATGTAAATCATTTATCTCAGAGAATAATTCGACATATATACCTTCCTTCGGGTGTTGTCTGCCCATAATGTTGAAGCCACGAAGAATTGTGTACATTGGAATCGCCCGCTGAAACGATTTCAGTGCGGCGGCCCAGTGAAGTAAACCACGCTCCACTGTACGGGTTTTTCAAGACGTGGCTGGAGAAGCGGTTAATGCGTCCAAATCACACGTTTTGAAACTACCACATTCGATGTACCCCTAATTTCTCTTCCACAATGTGATAGTTCTGTTTGTATTCTGCTTATTTGGACCTTAACTATTCAGTTGCACTCGAGCATTTCACAAGTGAGTAAGTAAGGATCTCGGCGGAACCAATACTGTTTTCAATGACTAATTAGCAAACTGTGTTGTCTGCTGCCTAGTGATTACATTGTCCCATTAAAGCAGTGAGCAGCAGTTTTCAACAAAGCTATGTCCTATATGTGGAATTACCTGGGTTTCCTTCCACCTTCCTTCATGTCATTACTTGAAAACCACCCTAAATAGGGTATGTCCACATCCTTCTCCATCTAAATTGCGACATCGAGTTAATCTCATTTCGAGTTCATTGAATGAAAAATCTTAATCACTCTCATAACTCACAAGTCCCTAATTCCAATCCAATTACACAACACCACTTCGATATCCTTGACAATTCTCCTGTGCCTGCTCATGCCATGTACTGTGCTCGTAATACCACAATTAATTTCAATTCCGTTAAGTTGTGTTGAAATCCCCGTGCTAATAAATACTCACAACAATCATTTTTGTATCCAACTTGCTGTAGATACTCGTAAACTCGTACCTCATTCTGCCTTGCTCTCTAGTCACTTTTTGTTTGTTTGTTTTTTATATTCCTATCTCAATCCTCGGAAGAGCGTGTTCTTACCCCCTGTCGTCCGGTTGAATGAACGTACTAGCAAACAAGTTACTAGCCAGTCGGTATGAGCATCTTTTCAGAAGGCACCGCCAAGTGCCATATGTTTAGGTAAGCAACCCTTACCACATTGGGAGTTAGAATACAATAGATTCATTGACACAACGGAAGAGGAAGGAGCAACGGAGCATTGCCGGTTTGGTGTGATCCCAGGGGTGTAATAAATAAAAGTAATCCCTTGTTAACTCTTGAGGTTATCCCTTGCACTTGTACATGACGACGGAAGGAAGAGAGTGGTGTTTTTGCTTTTTCAAAATCCGTGGATAGTGGTAGTGGATGCAAATTTTTGAAAGTTTGCTCTAATTGTATCTGATGGATAGTTTATTTAGGGCCGTTTGTGAAAATGTTAAAGTGTAAGAACGTTCTTGACTGACCATTAGGTCTAGGTAATATAAGCAACATGTGATGTTGATCGACGTCAGTATTCCAAATGACTAAACGATCATAGATGAATAGAAATCACAAGACATTGATGCCTTCTTCACGATCTGAGTGTGTACAGCAACATGATGTACAGTGTACCAAAATTGTCACCACCAGTTGTGAAATAACAACGATGCATGACTGAATTAAGAAATTAGTGTTCCCAAGGTAAGGAATCAATAAAATTTTATGCGGCTTGTTACTGTTTCACCTTTTACGCCTCTCCATCATACCAAGCCTCGGTGCAGAGGCATAAAAAAGACAAAGCAAAAGAGCCGAAAGAAAAAATGTATCATCACCGGAAAGCCGAGCCGAAGCAAAGATCTAATTATGTAACATATAAGCACCAGCTCGAGACTCCCAGAGGTATAATTTTCCTGATTGATTTACATAACGATCGAAAATGATCAAGACATTAATTTCTTATTAACGTTTTATACTCGGCTCCTTATGTCAGTTGCTGTAGTAGCGCAACCAACAACGAAACCAGTTTAATCCGAGTGCGTCCCCGTCATCATCATTATCATCATCGACATCGACGTCGTTCGTCGTTTGTTGTTGCAGTGCTCGATCAGCATCGATCGGTTCTATCATATTTTGTTGTGTTCCTTCGGGTCGTCCTCGGCCGTGATGAATTGAGCCATTACATTATCCTTATTATGTTGGCTTTGTGCGTTTTCCAAGCACAACAACACGCACGTGATCGTGAATATGAACGACGAGGATGCGGCAGACGATCGATCGCGTTGCAATGTTTCAATGATCTTAGTGGTCGTCGTTGTCGTAGTCGTCGTCGTTCGCGCCGCCAACATAATTAATGTTAGTTTTAACGCTGGACTCGAAAATGTTATTTCCATTGATTATACGTTATGATCAAGCCTATAAGCGTCATCGTTCGATGGGGGCCGGATCGTGATCCTCTGCCCGAAGTAATTCCATACGAACGAGAATACATATTGTTTCCATTAATGAAATGGCAGACAGATTATCACCTGGCACAACGGGCCAATTGATTTGATTCGTTCGGGCGATCGTTTAAATTGATGATCATACTGATCGGTACTGTGTGAGTGAAAGCGATGTAAAGTGCATCTTGGTTGGTTGATTGTCTGACGGGTTGTGTCTGTGCTTAGTCCAGGTGGTAATTTAAAGTAAGCAAATAAGACATCGATTTAATTTGGAGGACATGGAGGGAGTAATTGATGGCGTATTTGACGAAGTTGTCTATATTCAATTAAAAATTTGTCATACGTCTCCAGGTCAATGTAGGATTGAAGGCTCAAATGTACTTAAAATTATATTCGCACGTCTACAACAGCCCAATTTAAGTGTAACCTTTTACCATAGAATAACAAATGCTCACCGTGTAAATAGTCCACAATTCCGACTGTTAAACTTGTTGCAAAAAAGCCTATTTACAGGTATTTATCTGCTTAACAACCACCGCCAATCTTTCAGGCCCCTTCTGTAAAGCAGTGTCGATAATTATAGACCTCATCCATGGTATAGTATTAAAGTCGGATAATCTTTTTACCGTGATTTCGCCTCGAAACAACTAGCCTCATCGAATGGCAATAACTTCTTCACAAAATTTATAAATTCATTAGTAAAGTAATTACCTTAAAGTATAGTCTACCACTCCTCCTGTACCGCACCATTTTCAACCGCCAACATTTCCCATTCAACATGACGTAAATTAGCACTTGCACAGCAGATAATAGAGACTGGTCGGCGTGCCTTAGCCGACAAGCACCCGAAAACACTTTATTACAATTTGCATACTCTAATTGCATCCAATTAGGGTATAAAAGGCAATTTTTCTCCAATGTAACCGTAACCGTTTGCGTTAGCGTTTACGTTCGGGTTAGCCGAATATACTGGCAAATAATTCTTCGCCAAGCCATTGGTGCCTCTCTATATAGCATGCATGGAGAATGGGAATCCGAGAAGCTTGATGTGTACGTAACCGAAAGCGGAACCCGAATTGGAATCATCTGCAACAGTGTGCACTGTATTATTTCTGTACCCCGCCACTGGTGTTTAGCACATTTAATGTTGGCCCTGTACTGCATTTAAGAGGTTCTGTGCTGGAAAATTATCCGGTGGTGCCACAAATCCGGTTTATTTGCACAGTAAGGGAGCGAGGAGGATTTAAAATATGACTTGAAGGTATAGAGTACGGGAAATAGGGAAGCAAGTGTTTGGGTCGCTTAAGAGCGTTGTGTTCAGACGAACTTGCTAGGAATATTTATGAAGTTTTGTTTTAGGCCTTAAGGGTTTTAGCTTTTACTGAAAAAAAAAAAAATGAAATTAAAGCGCAAGCAATGGCCTTAAGTCCCGCGACTTAATAGGTCCTGGCAGCCTAGCAACTCAACTACGTGTGATGGGATGAACTACTTTGTGAGGCTAGTGGGATAGTAAGTATTCGAGTCTCGACTGTCCAGTTGAAAAAGAAGTATCACTCATCTCTTATGGCAGTTGGGCATTTAAGTACCCAGCAAGAGCGTGTGGGTTAAACAACACGCAACAAGTGCGTCATTCGACATATTTTAAGAACAAGTGTGTTACTTAACACGTTTGATCTTTGAAATTGAGACACTTATTCGTGTTAAAACTAGAACACGTTCTATTGCGTTCTATTGCATGAAAACTCTAATGACACCTTAAATGCGTTGCAGCAGCACACTTATTAACACACTGTACGGCCAATCAATCAAATAAAATGGAAATTTCCCAACAATTTTTCCGGAAAGTAATTTGCGAGACGGATCCTTGATGTAATGGTTAACACACTGGACTGTCAACCCATTGATCCGAGTTTAAATATCAGGGTCCGCAACACCAAAAAACAAAGACACTCAACTACTCTTCAATGTAGAATGGGAAATCTACGTTGGTCCTGTTGTTGTTTCACAACACAACGAAACTATCAATTTAATCAAACAAAAAACAAGGAACAATGTTTCGAGCTTAATGAGCAATCGAAGCGACAAATGCTCGGAGAGCGAGGATGAGTCCTTTTTTTTCGCTGTGAGAAATGTTCACAGGAACACCGATTTGAACACGGGATCACTGGGTTGAGAGTCCAGTGTGTTAACCATTACACTACCGGTCCAAGTCGAAATTTGCTTTCTGACATGGGGAATTTCTGGGGAAATTCTCTTTTGTGTGTATAGTTGGGAAACTTCCCCTTTTGTGTGCTTTCATAATAACACACTTTATATTGCATAAGGAAAATACACACTTTGGTGTGTTATGGCAATATACTTACCATTTGCAGTGCACAAGCAACATTATTCGTTTACTGGGTTCTGAAGCAGTTGAAACCGGACCCAGTAAAAAATGATCTCCCGCGACGAAACATATTTTTCGATGAACCGTTACGTCAACATACAAAATTGCCGGACTTGGGACGAGCCCGTCAACACGAGATCCATCAAGTGGCCATGCATCCGCAGAAAGTCACTGTTTGGTGACTTGGGCGATGTTAATTCGAATGACATGTAGCTCCAACAGGATAGAGGTACAAGCCAAAAAGTTTACCTGAGATTGTACGATATGACCCAATAGACTTTTCTTATGGTTTTATCACAAATCTCAGGTCAATGCCAATAAACCGCACGTAATATTACTGCTAGGTCTATAAAATAAAGCTAAAAATTCCAAGATATATTACACACAATTTGGTATTCAATTTCCGTGTCTACCCATCCCATCCTTAGATCTCCGGTCTTAGAAGTCTTGTTTTATAACAATTTCCATGTAGAAGGCAAGTTAGTCTTAGGTAGGCAGGCACGCGTGGCCGCCTGGTTTCAGAGAGACTGAGACCCGATTAGGGGGTGGGCGCCGTTTTAATGCCTCCACTCATGTAACCTACTGTGTCGATTTGTATTTCAAATCCATCCTATGTAGTTGAGAAGTTCAATGATGGCGCAGAATTCTATATTACTGAATTCTTAAAGGTCGTCAAAAAAAAAGCTCTGCTGAGTGTGCGCTGTCTGGTTCTAGCAATAGGAAATGGTTGCAACTGGTTCTTGCAACTCCGGTAGTATGTGTATAATGGGATGCCTAATAGACCGGTACCGATAGCTACAGTTCTGGCAATCTCCTGTCGAGTTCTGTTAGTTAGGTCGGAAGTTCTTTTTATGTTATAGGTTAGTTACTCAAGGTGCTTCATCTGGAGTTCGCCGTTGAGAGGAAGTGTTAAAAAAATTGTTTCCTGACCAGTCCTATGGGAGGGGCTACTGCCTCCGCCAGAAAACTATCGACAGTAGAGCCGTGCCTTGCCAGTGCATCACCTTTTCCTTTTCCCTCTATGCTACTTTGGCCAGGAACCCAGGAGGGTTATGTTGAAATAATCGCCTATACAAGTGATTTCGTCTTTACTCGTACACTGCGCAACTAGCTTGGACGTTATGTTGTGTAAGTCGATAGTTCTGAGAGCGACTGGCTGTCAATAGTAAATATGAAATACAACATCTCTCTTAGTAATGGGGTAATGGCTGAATATGTATCTTGCGAACCTCCTTCCGCTGGGAATATATCCGAGCCGATTCGGCACTCCATCTTCAAGCCGTTGGTAAAAAACGCTAAGAGTTTTTTTTTTTGTCTTTTCGTTTTTTTTATAGTTCGCACAGGTTTAGGAGTTATACTCTTAAGATATTTGTCACACAACCTGGGCGGAGTGCAGATGATTTGGATCGTAGGTGATCGTTCACTACTCTCCAGGGGTGGTTGTCCTAGATAGGAGGAGAGAAACTCGACTGAGTTTTCACGTTAGTTGTAGTTCCCAGCAAATGTCCCATGCTATTATGGTGATATATTAGAACTGCGCACACAGAGTATGAATTTTAAGTAACCATATGTATATTGTGAGTGTCATGCCTTCATCAGTATTTTTTATCATTTTCCTTCCCATTCACAACAGCTGTATTGCACAATTTTTCGGCATAGGAGTTGCTTTTCTTTGGCTATGGACATACTTTGAACCTTCCGCTCGACAGTCGGTGATGTTTACCATTGCATCAATGCACCACCAATGATCCCTTGCTCAACGTCAAAGGCCCTAAGTGGTACACTGATGGCTCGAAAATGATTTCTGGCATTTGCGCCGGCATCTTTGGACCAAATCGGAAGATTTCGAAGGCTCTAGGAATCAGTCCTAGTACTTTCCAAGCTGACATGCGTCAATTTAAACTTATAGACTTGCATAAGAAGAGTAACCATCAATTTACTCTCTGATAGCCAAGCAGCACTTAAAGCATTGAGTTCATATAGCACGAACTCAAAACTTGCTAAGGAATACCATGATGCCCTACAAGACAATCAAGTCAAACTCTGGTGGGTGCCAGGGCACAAAGGTATTAAGGGCAATGAAATCGTTGATCAACTCGCTAGGAAAGGTGTCAGCGAAAGGTACAGATGTAGGTATACGCACTCTGAACAAACACTCTATTAATATACTCAAACTTAATAGAGTCGATATCAGAAGACTGGTCAGCTACCTTACGTGGCACTGTGGTCTGACATATCAACTCAGCAAAATTAACCTCTCGTCTGAAACTGAGTGTCGACTCTCTCTTGAGGAGGAAGAAACTGCAGCGCACATATTATGTGGGTGTGCTGCTCTTTACAATCTTAGGAAGAGTATCCTTCTTAGTGAAATTATGAAAGAAGTGGAGAAGCTGCCCGTCTAATCGGCTAGTAAGAGCTATAAAAAGTGCTAAAAAGCTGTAAATTTTCGTCTATTTTTTTGAATAACTTGGAAACTATTTATTTTAAAATTACAAAAAGAAATACATTTAAGATCATAACAATAAGACCTTCCATTTGATATATCACACGATGCAGTTTTCAATACTTTTTTTTATAATTTTCCACCTTCCCCCAAAAATGACCTCCCATTAACCGATTTCATCTATTGACGTCACACCTCTGCCTTTGGGTCACAGAAATTGATATGTGTACCAAATTTCAACTTAATCGGTCCAGTAGATTCGGAGATAATTGACTGTGACCGACGGACAGACGGACACACGAGGGATCCTATAGGGGTTCCGTTTTTTTTTTTTCGGACGCACGGAACCCTAAAAAGTATTAAAATCGTTAAAGTCGAACAAAGCTCCTGGTTACGACTTAATCACGGGAGAAATTCTTAACGCATTGCCGAAGAAAGCCCTTCTTAAACTTCTTTTTCTCGTACATAAATGCGGCACTTAGATTAGAACACGTACCAAGTCGCAGAAGTTATCATGGTTCCGAAACCCGGAACGTATAGACCGATTTCTCTTCTACCGATCATCTCCAAAGTATTCGAGAGAAATCTACTTAATCGACTTATGCCAATTACTGAAGGTCTCTTACCGGATCATCAATTTGATTTCAGAAGTAAGCATTCCACCATAGATAGATAGGGTTAGGGGGTGCTGCATTCCACCATAGTTCAAGTACATCGAAAAACTGATGTAATTGAAAAAGCGCTAGAACAAAAGTTAATTTGTTCAACCGTTTTTCTTGACATATCACAAGCTTTTGATAAAGTATGGCACAAAGGCTTGGAGTACAAACTACGACCTGTTCTACTAGAACAGCTATATTATATTCTAAGATCCTACCTATCACACAGACTCTTGCGTGTTAAACACGGAAATGAATATTCCGAGCTGAAGGCGATAACGGCCGGTGTGCCGCAGGGTAGTGTTTTAGGCCCGCTATTATACTTACTTTATACTCGTGATATACCACACACAGAAGGCACTGTGTTAGCAACGTTTGCCGATGACACTGCCATTCTGGCAACAAGTAAAACGGTTGAAGAAGCAAATGTCAAACTACAGTATGCTGTAGATCGTGTAAGTAATTGGACAAAGGTTTGGCGGATCGCGCTCAATGAAACCAAATCTGTTAACGTTGACTTTACCTACAGAAAAATAAATTACTTACCAGTTTTCACAAACGCTGCGCAAATTCCGTTCGCAAACGAGGCAAAGTATCTCGGAATGACACCTGATGCGAAATTAAAATGGAAAACTCACGTTAAGAAAAAACGTGGAGAACTCGAACATATGTAGGTATCGGGAATTGTACTGGCTATTAGGAAAGTATTCCAAGCTCAGTATTTATAACAAACTGCTTATACATATATAAGCAAGTGCTAAAACCTATATGGACTTATGGTATACAACTATGGGGTTGTACTAAAAAGAGTAATGCTGAGATCCTGCAGACTTTTCAAAACAAAGTATTGCGGGCAATTGTTAATGCGCCGTGGTATCTGCGAAATGAGGATTCTTCTTTTCTCCTCTGATGTGAATAAAAAACTACTGGATGAGTTCAAGAGCTCAGTTGTAGTCTAACACTAAAAGTACGTTTGAAGGGAGGTGGTTTTTAGTGAGTAGGAATCTTACACTACACTAGGACGCCGTGACGGAGTGGTTAGTGTGTTGGACTCTGGCGCACGATGAGCGAGTTCGGATCCCGATAACACCAACGCCATCGAATGTTTATTTCGCGGCGTCCCTCCTCGGCGGGGTACTGGCGAAACCCCCCATAGTATAACTTGCCTGGAAAAAGCTTCTCGACTCAAGCCGTTCGGAATCGGCATTAAACAGTAGGTCCCTTTCACCTGTGTGAAAAATAAATCACACGCAACATGGTTGATTGAGAGAAGCTTGGCTCTGGCCCTTCATGGGCTGTAACGCCACCAAAGAAGAAGAAGAATCTCGCACTACTATGAGCACACGCTGTCGGTCCTCATAGTGTCTTTTGAAGATTTTCACCTACCCTCGCAAAAAAAAAAAAAAAAAATCGGCTAGTAGGCACAATAGATCTATAAAAGTCGTGCATCATGCTATTTGTTTATTTGTTACAACTAGCCCCTTAAAAAAAAAAAAAAAAAAAAAAAAAACCCTAAAAATTTGAATTGCAAAAAGGAAAAACCCAGCGAAAAAAAAAACAGTATTTAAAGGCTCTCCCGTATATTCCTCCATTCCCATCAGCACCCGGCATACAAACTAATATTTAGTCCCTGGGGTCATAATTTCACATGACCCGCAAGCAGTGTCCTGAAAAAAAAAACTTCTAATGAGTTACATGCCTAAACAATTAGACTCGATTAACGGCTTAAGCCAGCTCCTAATCAATCAAATCAAACGCAGGCACCATTGACACTATGCCAACGTGAGCGTAGATTCCTAAAAAAAAAAAAAAAAACACACAAAAGCCAAATATGATCCTAGGAAAAAGGGGTTTGATTAAAAAAATCATGTCAGGGTGACATTTTTTTTTAAAATGTCAAACGAGCAACGCGTGTTGCAAGACACACACACGATAATTCGTAACACTTTTTTCTAACACATTTGTTTTTTTTTTTTTTAATTTTGTTTGTTCTTCAGGAAAAAAAGTGAAAGAGTAAAAAACACCTCCCATGAGTACGATTCTGTCCGCGCGCTTTCACCAAGGGTGTTACCTGAAATTGTTGAAGGAGCTCAGGACAACGTACAGTAATAAATTAGTGGACGAGTTACCGTCACTGTAGGACAACATCAATTTACCCAAACGACAAAAAAAAAAAAAAAAAAAACAACCGAGGGTTAGAACTGAATGGATAACAAAAAAAAAAACAAAACAATTGCCAAGCTGCTAATTAACTCCGCGTAAATAAAAATCTAGCCAAACCAAAAATGGTGGCAATTCAAATGAATGAACGGCAGCATTACTGGTAAAAAAAAAAAAATAAAAATTAGTTCACTCCCTTGAAATTAGGGCATGAGGTAGCGTCATTTTTTGTAGTAAAATATTTAAAAAACACTTCTGAGGGTAGTTTGCTGGGTAAAGATGGGTAGGCATAAAAATCATTCTTGAAAGCTTCGTTGGGCGGTCGCGCTATGCAGATGCGATGCCAGTCATTTGGTTCCACTTCAGCCTGCTTAACGACCGATGAAATTAGAAGGCAAACCTTTTGGGTTGTTTTTCTACTTGTTTTTTTCATTTCTAACTAGAGGCAGTGAGTCATGTTTTTAAAAAACATTCAAATTAAATTAACCGTCCTGTTTTGTATATTTTTTTTAGTGGTGAATTTATGTATAGGGACGAATTTTTGTGACGCGCGAAATGAGGCTCATTAACATTTAAGGCGATTAGGGTAAAGGAGGTGAATAAATCTTGGAGGCACTGACAATACGGGCTTATCGAGCAGCTGTACGACATACTGAGGCCAAGCACATATATATAGCCATTCAAGGAAAAATGTGATTTTTATGCATTAAAAACAAAAAACTTCATAAGTCTGGAAGCTTCAGGTTTAGGGCTAATAGACTTTGTGACGGGGCGTAACCTCCTAGTAGTTGGCACACGATTTCCACATCCCAATATCCATATCTGTTAATCAAATCGTATTGCGATTGACGCCAGACATTCCTCTAGTATCTTCAATGTCCGAACCTTCCGAGGAGCCAATGTTGACTCGGATGTTGACTCACCTTGTTGCAGCCAAGGTACGTATGCGAATATCGAGAACACTGCCGAGTCGACGGCATTTGACGTCTGGAAGCTTCAATCGCAAGAGACCGTCAGGATCTTCGCCGATCGTGTTCCCTCCAGCTCTCTCAAGAACCGATGAAAACTGCACAATCCATACAACAGCACTGGAGACGTTGTCAAAGCGCCATCAGGTATGCTGCCTCTGATGTATTAGATTGCTAGCCCCCCCTCGGAGAAATCCTTGGTTTGATGACGAGTGCAGATAGGTACATGCAGAAAAACAAAATGCATACGTGGCCACGCTGCATCAACAAACGAGAGCTGGTCATGAGCTCTATGAGCGGAAAAGAAGAGAGAAAGCAAAACAATGAGCACGAGAAGCGTGCAATTGGGAAGATGGAGAGATGTTAAGCCAGAGCGAAGGCCTGCAGGGATGAACGCGGACACCACGTAGTTGAATCACAGTCGATGTTGAAAATACTATTTCTGCGGATTGTATAGCGGCGAAAATGGTCAGGATACTTCGGTCAGGCAGAACGCATCATTCACACTGAATGAAGATGAGAGAAAATTCCGTCCAACCAGCTAAAAAAAGCTGCTCTTGCAGACGGCCTACCTGCTGAGCTATTTAAAGCAGCTAAAGGTGAGTTGGTTGGGAACATGCACCAGCTCATCTGTAAGATATGTTCGGAACAAAGCATGCCAGATGATTGGAATCTCAGCATCGTTTGCCCGGTCCACAAAATGGGATACCCCTATAACTGTGCCAAATTTAGGGGAATTAGTCTCCTTAACATCGCGTATAAGATCTTCTCTGTCGTGCTGTGTGAGCGCCTGAAACCGTTCATGGAAAATTTGATAGGTTCCTATCAATGTGGCGTTAGGCCAGCAAAATCCACGATAGACCAAATATTCACACTGCGGCAGATCTTGGAGAAGTCCCAGGAATTTCAGGTCGACACACATCACTTTTTGGTCGATTTTAAAGCCGCATTACCGTGTCTATAGAGACGAGATGGGACACAGAATAACTCTCAATGTCCCAGCACACATTGCTGGGTAAGGAAAGCATCTTTGAACGAGTCATCGGCAAACATAGCCTACACGACACCACGTCCGATAACGGACACAGGCTGATTGATCTTGCTACGGGGCGAAATCTCCTTCTAGCCAGTACGCGCTTCCCGCACCTCGATATACACAAAGGCACATGGCGGTCTTTTGATCAATCGACTATCAACCAGATTGTTCACATCGCGATCGACGTCAGACACTCCTCCACTATTTTTGATGTCCGAACTTTCCGAGGGGCTAACATCGACTCGGACCACTATCTTGTAGTAGCCAAGCGCTTACGGATATCACGAACGCAGCGGAGTTGAGTAAGAATACAAAGTTATGACGTCGGAAAGCTACTATCGCCAGAAACCGCTCGTGCTTTTACCGATCGCGTTTCCCTTAAGCTCTCCATTACACCTCAACCCTCCACGCTATCAATAGAACAGCAGTGGGACCTTTGCAAACAAGCCCTGAAAAGCTCTGCATCCGAAGTTTTGGGTTACAAGGCTCCACCACGAAGAAATACCTGGTTCGATGACGAGTGCAGAAGGATTCACACAGCGAAGCAGGATGCATATAAAGCCTCACTGCATAAAAGAGCAAGAGCAGCTCGTGAGCTCTACGCGTTAAAAGAAGGGAGGAACATAAGCTTATCAGAAGAAAGAAGAAAGAGCACGAGAAGCGCGCGATCGAGGATTTGGAGAGGTATTACTAAAGGCGTAACGTTCGAAAGTTTTATCAGCAGATACAGCGAACATGCCAAGGTTATAAAGCCAGGATGGAAGCCTGCAGGGATGAGAACGAACATCTAGTAGTAGGGGATGGAGGAAAAGATTCAACCACGGCCTTTACGAGCTGTACAGCGGCATAAGTCTAGTCAGGGGTCTACGGATTCAACGCCTAAGATGGCTGGGCCATGTAGAGCGAATAGACACCACAGCTCCAGCCCGTAGAGTCTTTGAATCCAACCCCGAGGGACGAAGAAGCAGAGGACGGCTGCACTTAAGATGGCGCACACAGGTGGAAAGGTTGAAGGGGACCTCAGCCAACTGGGTGTGCGGCAATGGAAAAGGCTAGCAAAAGATCGTGCTAGATGGAGGGGCATGTTGGTTGAGGCCCAGGTTCAGCCCGAACTATAGCGCTACACGAGTAAGTAAGTAAATCTGTAAGTTACTGATGAAAATTTCAAACTGGACGGAGTTTCCATTGGTGTTATATGCTTTGTGTCAGTTTTTGATAGTGCTACGTAATATGCGATATACTTATATCCCACTCTATCGTGTTAATGCTGGCACCACGGTACAAACGGACATCCAAAATACTAAAGGCACCGCGGGCACATACATACAATACATAATTGCTTCCAAATGACTTACTACTGTACAGAGATGTCTGCAGTTTCCGTGTCAACGTTTTGATTTTAAGGAAGCAGTTTTTAATTAAACTCGAGCCTGACTACAGGAGCTTAATGTCATCAGTTAAACGCTGATTACCTGATAACCCGTCATCCTCATTAGCTCATTACCAATAACCGGGTGTAAAGTATTTTAATAACCATCACCCATTAGTCGAAAGAGCAGTAGAGCTTGTTTATCCATAGGCCGCTGAACTCCGTCGTATGGCAGTACGATCATTAAATGCACTGCCCGTGTTGGCACAGAGAATTTTCTACTTTCTAGTCGTAATTAGAAAACTGCAAAAGCAGTTATCCAATCTGCACTCAATCGACAATGACTATTTCAATAATAAAAAAAAAAAAAAAATCAGTTAACACTCCAACAGTTTAATTGGAGGCACAAAATGTTCCAGAGAAATCAAAGGAGATACAAAAAGGAAAGGAACAACTTTTGAAATACCCTGATCCCCGTTCGGAGGAGGGAGTTTCGACAATGAAACTAGGGGGATAAGTATGTAATCCGATTCCAAGTTGTTGTTGTTGCGGACGAGTGTCACGTGCAACGAATAATATTGAACTGTAAATAAACTGTTTTGGCCACGTGACCGGCATGCGTTATCCGAATTTCACGCCGAAAAACTTCCAATTTCAGTCGAAGGATATGAGATGAAGTGTAGATAACTAAGTAAACCTACAGGAGGCAGTTGGGAAGACGGTCTATTTGCAGATGAGTGACAAATGGTGTAGCGGTAGGCAATGAGATTGCGAAAATTAGGTTTATCAAATCGAATTCAAGGCTACACTTAACAGATACTTTTTTGATTTTTTTTTTTTGTTTTTTTGGTGACGTTAGCGGTTTCCATGACATGGAGCTGTGAGCGAGATGGTAGGTGGTGGTAACAGGTTTTCATGGTATGGTGGTAATGGTTCATTTATTCCTACACGAATCTGTGGGTAATTTAACGCTTCTTGGTTCTATTGGTTTTGGGCGACCTTTCACTTTGATTTGCTAATGTTGTTTTTTTGTTCTTTAAATAAAATTAACTTTGAGGTTCCCTGATTGATGGAAGGATTGAATTGTGAAAAATGGTGTGTTATAGGTGATACTAGCACTACCAAATAGATTTTTGAATACTAGAACAACTCTATTAGGAGAAATTCCTAGATTCCTGCAAGCTTAGCTGGAAGGAGTATATATATAAGTGAAAGAACCAAAAAAACGTACGTGGCACTGTGTTCGTGCAGAGTAGCATTTGGAAAGACATGGATCTTGAAACCAAAAGTGGTATATTGGTTGTACACTGCGGTGATAGGACCTATTTTAGTCTATGGTTCATTTATCTTGAGAAGAAATGCCATCTTCAAAGTGTGCAAAGGATTCAGAGGACAGGTTGCCTGGCGGTGACTAGATCTATGAAATCTACACCCACGGCAGCTCTTGAAACAACGCTGAACCTTCCACCCTTGAACTTATGTATACTGCGAAAGTATCGCAGTCAGGACTGCGCTGAGAATGTATGAATACCGTCTTTGGACGAGGAGTCTTCATGGCCACGTATCAGTCTTGGATCGATGGGCCATCTGCCATCTCGAGATTTAAAATCGAAACGGACTATGTTTATCACTGCGAGAGGAGATTCTCTATCAGAATTCCTTCCAGGGAGGAAGTGCCCAGTGGTATGGTATGCACGGACAACTGGTGATTGGCTCCACGTTTCCAGCCCCATTATGGTCAATGCGGCTTACAACTAGCCAACATTTCACTACAAGAATGATACAATTTTAAAGCGTATTCGGAGTACTCCAAATTCATTTACGGTTGTCTTCGATATTTGGAAAATCGACAGATACGGAAGTGTCAAAAAGACCTACAGTCTGAAAGAGGAATTGACAAAGCAGCCGCCCCTAGGCCTTTCCTGACTTTCGTAATGAGAAAGATCTTTTTGTTTTTTCTTTTTTATTGTGGAAAATTAACTTACGTTTTAACATTGATGCTGATGTCCTTGTTGGTGTTACATTTACTCCCTCGAGTCTCTTTTCTAAATTTATAAAATTAGGCGCAGAAGCTAAGCCATTTACCAAACTTTATCGTTGTGGAACAGAACTTGCCATGAACTTTCGGATTCTGATTGCTTACCGTGAATAGGTTTCGCCCTTTAGTCTCTACCGTGTAGTAGTTTTTAGAAACAATACGCGAGGGCTGCCCGCTTATTGTCCATTGTATGCAAGTGTGACACTAATCATTCCACAACGTTTTCAATCCTAATTTTTTGTGTGGTTTATTACACGTACATATGTTCCTTCCCGAGCGAAAAATCTCTACACACAGTGGTGGTCAGAGAATTAGGACATTCGACTTATTTCTTACCAAGTTTTATAGCAAGGCGGATGATGTACAGTATTGGATCTGCTCTAATATAAGAGTATGTATTTTAGAAAACATAATGGGAAATTTTGCTGGCCTAAATATGCCTTTAACGTGGTCATACATATGCATGATTATGATTCTGTACACACCTTACGGCTTGTGAAAAAATGAATTTTTGACCATCGAATGAATGTTTTGCCTTAGCCTGCACAGATTCCGACATTATCCCACCGAGAATCTATAGAATGATGTTGAGTCCCATATTGTATGTATGTATGTTGGCGGTACAGTCCACTAAGGACTTGAGCTTCTCTCAATCACGCATGTTGTGTATGATTCTATTTCCCCATAGGTGAAAGGGACCTACAGTTTATTGCCGATTCCGGACGGCGAGCTTCGACAAACTTTTCATGGCACTTATACCACAGGGGGTTCTATCAGAACCCCGCTAAGGAGAAGCACTAGGAATACACTTTCGATGACAAAGCTGTTGTCAGAATTCGGTCCCGTGTCATCGACGTCAGAGGTCAACTACCCACTGCACTGCACCACGGCGCTCTCCTATATTGCATTAAGGAAATCCAAGAAAAAAGCCGAGCTTAAACAAGCTATTAGAGCTAGATAGAGAAGCTGGCTCTGGTCCTTCATGGGCTGTAACGCGTCCAAAAAAAAGAAGATCTGCCTGGGCGTTGCTTATTTATTACATTACTTGAGTGCGATCAACGACCTTGAAAAGCAGAAAGCATCTACAGAAAGCATCTAATTTCTCTCTTATCTGCTCGTATATTTTCCCTTCAAAAATAAAAAGCGAATCACAGAACAAAACTACCCTTTCTCCCATGTTGCCAAGAATGCAATTGGCTGCCAAATTATTCGTTTCCACATAGCATACATATGATATTGAGATGAGCTGGACGCGGGCCCATATTTAAAGGCCATTGTTTATGGCCAACTCGAAACGACGTATTTGGAGAAGCTTTTTTCAGAATAAATACAATGACGTTGCTGTTTGCAAGAGGTGCCTTCGGAATTTTTATATAGGGTTTTCCAATAGGGAATTGACAACTTCGAATTCAATTTGTGAACGCATTCTTTCACTAATCATCGCACTGTCACTGTCAGTTTATTCAGTAAACTCAACATTTTCATCATGGTAAAGTACACGAACGAGTAACGTCTGCAAATTATAAAAATTTTATTTAAAAAAAAGTTGTCAAGTCGTTATTGGAAAACCCGATACATGGCCGTGGTGCAATGGTTAACATCATCAACCGGCGAGCGGAAGGTCTAGAGATCAAATTCGCTTCATAGCCAAGAAAAAGTAATTTCTATACGGACAAAAAGTATGCAACGCAGTTGTGAATGGAAAGTGACCAGACGTACTGCTGCAGGCATAACACTCACAGTATATGGTCAACTGAAATTTATCCTCTGCGCATGCAATACTAATGTGCTTGAACGAATTACTACGGACTATAACCAACGCGGAATTTGTTCGGCTTTCGTCCTATCTAAGACAACCACCCCTGAGAGTAGGGAACGAACATCAACGACCCAAACCACTGCACTCCGTTCAGGTTGTGTGTGTAAACACATCATAAGAGAATATAAAAACTCTTTTTTAGACCTTGAATGGTGGTTAACCTATAAACGTACACTTTGTTTTTCAAAAGTCCTTACAAAGGGAGATCACACGATCTTGCAGTATGATTCACATTTTCGCGAAGCGAAAATGCAGTCCATCGAACTTTTACACGCCAATTTGCAACACTGCAAATGATAAGGGTGTTAGTGTAACACATCAAAAGGTGTGTTTTCATTGTAGTCATTTTTAAAACAATTTAAAGTGTGTTATTATGAAAGCACACAAAAAGAAATTTCTCACGCATTTGTCGGTCCGAGGCTCGTCAAGCCCGAAACATTGTTCTTTGTTTTTTGTTTGATTGAATTGATTGTTTCTTTTGGTTGTGAAGCAACGTCATGATGTTCGTTATACGGCTCGAGGGGCCAATGTAGAATGGGAAAGGTGGGTCATTATGGTGGCTGCGAAGATTGAGGTTTCAACTCTGATCACTGTGTTGAAAGTCCAGTGTGTGCCATGGATCCGACTCGGAAATTACTTTCTGGCAAGATTGCTTATAGCTGGGACATTTTTGTGTTAATTATCAATAAGTGTGCCGCTGCTACACACTTAAGCTATAGTTAGAGTTTTTATTTATGACACGGAATAGAACGTGATATAGTTTTAACATGAATAAGTGTCTCAATTTCATTAATTAAACGTGTTAGGTGACACACTTAATCTTAAAGTGTGTCGCATGACACACTTGCTTCATGTTGTTTAACACAATAACATTTGCAGTGAAGTTGCACCATACATATTTTTGAAAATAAACATTATTCAAGCTATTTTCAAAAAAATTAGAGCAGATAATGCCTTTTGACCACAAGACACACCAAATGGTTTTTGGTGGTTCATTGGTTGCTCTTGATATTCTCGTTGGCCAAATGCTGAAGTTCTGCTTTTTCACTGTCACATTCACTGTGAAATGTGCCACATCGCCGAAGATAATTTTTGGTGAGGATTAATAAATCGATTGGTGGCTACACGACGCAGATGATGGTCAGTTGGCTTGAGCCCTTGTGTTAATTGAAACATGTTTGTTTGTAAATTCATATCCATGTGAACAATTCACATCAAGCTGGTCCTTGATATGCCCAATTCACGTGATCATGTGTTGTTGATTGTTTCGTATCACCTTTCACATTTTGCTTCACTGCAGAGATATTATCCGGCGTGTGAACAGTTTTTCGTTTCCCAAATTTAATGTATGTCCCACGGAACCCGTATTTTTGGATGTATATACCAAACGACCTATGGTCGTTTTAATTTGGGCTGTTATAGCAACTAGAATTCAGACGAAGTGAGCGAAACATGTTCTTTAACTTAGATATTCGCCTAATACATAATACATAATACGTAACTCATTAATCTCATTTATCTCTTTACTAGTTAATGTTAACAAGTGGCTTAAGGACCCTCATCTTTCTATTCCTTCTTTTTTAGGCTCAACCATCGATGGTGATGACGAGAGTAGTGCATCCAAACGACGAAGATCGCGGACGAACTTCAACTCGTGGCAACTCGAAGAACTCGAACGGGCATTCTCCAGCAGTCACTACCCAGACGTATTTATGCGTGAAGCCTTAGCCATGCGCCTAGATCTCAAGGAAAGCCGAGTAGCGGTAAGTAGCCAAGTGAATTTCATGGTTAGTGCATTATGTACATTGTCCATCGTCCACTTAATCTCCTTTAGTCCTTCATAGCGGCACGGCATCCTTTAGGACGGGATAAGTGGAGATCATGTTGTACCCATAATAAATGGGATAAACACCCTCTCATTATGGTTCTCGCACTTTTCCTCTCCGGAATTTTCGACTCTGTGCTTGTTTTCATCCCTAAATGAACAAATGACTTGTGCGTTGATGTTCATATGTTGTACACATACCCTCGTTTATGGGAAAGTATTATAAATCCGTTTGACTTTTAACGTGTGTTGTCGAGGTTTTGTATTACACAGAGGGTTGTGCTTGAGTTACGAGTTAACACAAACATATTACTTGGGGGCTGGTTTTCGTATTCCGACAGCAATCATTTAAAGATTACCTATTAAAGGATTATGGTGGATGAAATTGTTTGTATTCACAAGCGTATGTGAGTATTATTCTGGTGGCAGGTAGATATCAGATTGGTATCTATCTCTATAGCTTTTCTTGTTTTGTCTTCATCCCTCAAATGGTTGTGGGTTTATTCTTATCTTTTTGGTCGCAATTTATTACACGGAGATTATCGTGTTTAGTCGGAAAATTGTAGGTATATTGGTATGGATAATCGATAATGGATTTATGCACAACTTAAATTATGGCTGAAAATTAAATCACACATGACAAGCTTAAAGTGATCCCGAGCACGGTCCACTTGTCCAGGGATTTTTGTAATTTTTGGCAAAGCCAAGGTGTCACGGAATTAAAAAAACCGACCATGTGCGGGTCGGACTCGCGCAAGAAGGGTTCCGTACTATTATCTATAAAAGCGGCAAAAAAATCATGTCTATAGTATGGGAGCCCCCCTTAAAATTGTATTCTGTTTTTAGTATTTGTTGTTATAGCTGTGAAATGTGAAAATGTCAACTGTCTAACTGTCATGGTTCCTGAGATACAGTCTGGTGACAGACGGACAGACGGACGGACGAACAACGGAGTGTTGGTAATAGGGTCCCTATGGAACCCTAAAAAAAAGCTTTTAACTAAAAATTCTTCCTTTTCTTTGGGGGCACTATAGTCCGTAATCCACCCGGGCCTCAACTAACAAGCGGGTCCAGGCAGCACAGTCTTTGGCTAGTTGTTTTGAGTGCCGCATTCTCAGTTGGTTAAGGTCCTCTTCCACCTGTCGTCCCGTGCTGTGTCATATTAGACCGATGTCGCTGTACAGCCCGTAAAGTTCCTCGTTGGATCTTCTCATGCAAAATCCATTTACTCAAACGAGACCCTAGATTAAACGCATAATTTTCCTCTCGAATCGACCAAGGGCCTCCTTATTCGCGTTTTTTAATTTGTATAGCTCAACCTTGGTGCTTCGAGAGAGGGCTCTAATTCTCAATTGCCTCTTGAGCCCAAAGAAGCAGCGGTTGGCAAGAGCAGTTCTGCGTTTTATCTCAGCGCTGGTGTTATTGGCGCTAAATATAAGTGAGCCAACGTAAACGAAGACCTTGACCATTTCAAAATGATAGCTGCCAAGAGTGACGTTTTGGCCAAGACGTCGGTGTTGTGCGTCGACAGCATACATATGTATATTTGGATTTACTCCTCACTGACCTTAAGACCCAGCTTAGCTGCTTCCGCCTCAGAGCTTACGAAAGCCTCATTGATGTCTCGTTGTGCCCTTCCAATCACGTCCATATCATACGCGTACGTAAGCAATTGCGCGGCGTTGAAATATATCGTAGCTCTTGTGGTGGGTAGTGACTTTTGCTTGATCTTTCCAAGGATAATGTTGAAAAAGTTGCCTGACAGTGCGTCGCCTAGTCAAAAACCTTTTCTTTTAATTATCAAAGGACTCGGTTAATGCGAATTTGGCAGCAGATTATCCACAAAGTGTTTCAAGATTTTGTATGCAATGTTAAGGAGACTTTCGTCGGACATGCTCTCCTCCGACCATATGTTACAAATTAATCGGTGCATGCGCCTTACAAGCTCCTCTGCAGCCGCATTAAATAGCTCAGCAGACAGGGCGTCTGTGCCTATGGCATTAACACATTTAAGTCTACATATTGCTATTTTGATTTCGACTATGTTGGGTCATGGGTCATTCTACCTGACAGCGGTATCTTTTTTTTTAGAGACTCGCGGAGGTTCATGAATTTTTATATTCTCTTATGATGTGTTACACACACAACCTGAACGGAGTGCAGTGGTTAGGGTCGTTAATGATAGGACGGACGGATACGGACCGCGTTGGATATAGTCCGTAGTAATTCGTTCAAGTGATTCTACTAGACTAGACTAGTTCTCCATTTTCATTTCTGTCTCTACTCTGGCTTTGTAACTCTGGTATGTTCGGTTGTTGTAAAACTCGATAGTATCTCCGCATCTCCTCGGTCTCACGCTTTCCGTGCTCTCCTTTTTTCTTCTTAAAAGTGCGTGTTCCTCCCTTCTTTTCTGCTCGCGGAACTCGCGAGCAGTTCTCGTGCGTCTTTATAGCATGGCCTTGTAAGCATGAATTTAAAATTAAAAACGAAAAATGGTTAAAAGAGTGCCAAATTTTACGAGATATCGGTCTTTAGCCTGGAAATCGATAATAGTTTAACATCTTCATCTCATCGAATCAACGATTTGAGCACTGCGCCGTGGTGCAGAGGTTAGTGTGTTGGTCTGTAACGCATGAGGAGCGAGTTCGGATCCCGATAACACCAATGCAATCGCTATCGGCGAGGTACTGGCAAAACCCCCCTAGTATGCCACGAAAAAGCTTCTCGACTCACGCCCTTCGGAATCGGTATTAAATTGTAGGTCCCTTGCGCGCCTTTTGGTGTGTTGCAGTAACACACTTACCATTGGCTGTGATCTTACCGAAAAGTGGAATAGCTTGCTTCGCCAAGAAGGCGAAAGCAGAATAATGGTACTAGTATTTCAAATGCATTTGATAGGACTTGGCACGAAACCCTTTGTCGAAAATGCCTGCTTTTGGGATCGATGAGACCATTCTTCAATGGATTAGAAACTACCTTTTAAATCATTCAATTCAAGTTGTTTGGATGGATTGAAGGTTGACATCCACTTTTTAAATGCTGGTGTCCCCCAGGGCTCCGTTTTGTCTCCGATACTCTTCCTCTTTTTTAAAGGTGACCTCTTGTTTGTCATTTCTAACCCCATCAGTTCCCTTGCTGACGCCACTGCACACCTACAACGAATAAAAACGTTAAGGCAGTGAAGAGAATTACTATGGAAAAATGTCGAAGTTGCAGAGGAAATTGGTATATCGATGTTTTAGGCATAAAACGTGTGTTGACTAAGTTTGTTCCGAAATTGCTAAATTTTGGCGAAAAGAACTTTCGCATGAGCCTTGTTTTAGGCTTAAAAAACTAGCCATCGTATTAACCCGATTAAAAACAACTTTATTTTTGGAAACAAACCTCTTATACGCAGTCTTTTGTTAATCGCTTCAATTGCCGGTTACCTAACTTTATCGTGTGGCGCGCTCTATTTTGAGTAATCAGCTGGTAGCTACCACATTGTCCTTTCTCTTTAATTGGCAATATGTGATTACATAAATGGCACACTATTCAAATGCGTAACTTTGCATAAACTGGGGTATTGTCATTACCACTCATTACTTGCCTCTGCTTTGCTTAAACCAAATTAGAGGACTGTAGGACCTTTAGACAGTCAATACTGTCATTATGAAAACTCTTGTTATATATTTTTAAAAATACCCATAATTTGCCAAATGATTGTCAAATACTATTGGTATCCACTTACAGAAAATGCCTCGGCTCGTTAGATAATACTCAAGTCGTTCCTCGTTTTTCCATAACGGCATTCCGATTCCTTTGGCCATGTCGTTCGTATACAATAATTCAACCAAATCTTTCCGAATTACAATACATACACCATTTGGCCAATCCAACCGAAGTACTACACGAGTACTACATTATCATAGACATCCTCTTGATATGTCTTGAGGTATTATTAAGAAGTCACTCCGCCTTCCACCTTTCCGGACACCCAGTTGACCGCAAACGAAACACATTTACAAGCATTGGATGTAGATTGGACACCTATGCATACACCATACTCGATTCCAACCATATTATTGTCATGCTCACCGAGCTCATTGTGGTCAAATGCATGTCTCATGCATCGTGTATCTTATACCGTGTACAAATGTGCCATTTAAATGCACGAAATGATTCAATTTAGTGTGTGCGTTCAATTACAGGGTAATCCGACCGCCATCGACCGAATCGAAACAACTATGCAGCGGCATGTAGGAATGTCACTCGGTCGGAATGTGCAACGTGCACTTGTGTCCCTACGTATGTAAGGCCACCATTTATATGTAGCTCGAGCCCGAGCCTACAACTCGTACCTCAAATCAAGATCCAAGTCAGGCAGACAGAAAGGCACGGTAGGAGGAGGTACTCGTACAGCAAAAAAGTTCTAGGGTCGAGCTGTGGCAAATTGTTTTATTGTTCTCTCTTCAACAATAAGATATCAATTTGTTGCATGGAAATTAGAAATTCATTTTCAACCCTTTAACTGACGGCCAATTTGACGTCTCATGTCAAGAAACAATTTGGCTCCGGGAACGCGAACGCGAATGCTTTTCAAATTGAGCTAAAATGCCATGAGGTCGTATGGCCAAAGGAGGTCTTGAATGGGATGGAATGACGTTTGATTGTTTTCAAATTGAAATTGCATAATGACAAAATTAATTTAATTTGAGTCGACAGGAGATATGAGAGGAATAATGTCGGATACGGTGGCGTGGTAATGTAGGGAATTAAGGGGTGAATAAGGGATCGATAGCAATCAAAACGAGAATCGATTCAAGAAAACCTGTTCTAACGTTGATGGGGAATTCATTTCGATGGTTCGATCCTTAGATCAAGCTTGATCAAGATTACTAGCACCTAACGTTTTGTTTTCAATGTCTTATATTACTTCCATACCTACTACTTACTTACTACTTAGGTGGCGCTACGGTCCGTGGTGAACCTGGGGCTCAACAAACAAGCGCCTCCAGCTGACACGGTCTTTGGCCAGCTGTTTCCAGCGCCGCAAGCCACCGTTGATGCGGCCGTCCTCTGCCGCGCCTTCCTTCCGGAGTGGATTCGAAGACTCTTTGTGTCGGAGCTGTATTTTCCATACGCTCTACATGGCCCAGCCACCTTAGACGCTGTACGCGTAGACGTCGTACCAGGCCGATGTCGCTGTACAACCCGTACAGTTCTTCGTTATATCTTCTCCTCCATACACTGTTTGAACCGACGGGACCGTAGATAGTGCGCAGAATTTTACTCTCGAAACGACCAAGGGCGTCTTCATCCGCTTTTGTTAAGGTCCAAACCTCTGCGCCGTAAAGGAGGACTGGGATGATTAAAGTCTTATATAGTGCCACCTTAGTTTTCCCAGAGAGGGCTCTACTTCTCAATTGCCTCTTGAGCCCAAAGAAACAGCGTTTGGCAAGAGTGATTCTGCGTTTTATCTCAGCGCTGGTATTGTTGTCGCTGGTCATGAGTGAGCCAAGGTAGACGAATTCCTTGACCACTTCAAAGTCATATCCGCCCATTGTGACGTTTTGGCCAATACGTCGGTGTTGTCCGTCTCTTTTAGATGAAAGCAGATATTTGGTTTTACCCTCATTAACCTTGAGACCCATTAACCTCAATGCTTACAAAGGCCTCATTGACATCTCGCTGTGTCCGTCCAATCACGTCAATGTCGTCGGCGTACGCAAGCAATTGCGTAGACTTGAAATAAATCGTACCTCTTGTGTTGGCCAGTGACTCTTGCACGATCTTTTCAAGCACGATGTTGAAAAAGTTGCATGACAGCGCGTCACCTTGCCTAAATCCCTTTTTAACATCAAAGGTCTCGGTTTGCTCATTACCGACCTTAATGGAGCAGCGAGAATTCTCCATTGTCATCCTGCACAGTCGGACGAGTTTGGCAGGGATGTTAAAACTAGACATGGCTTTGTATAGCTCATCTTTATACACGCTGTCATATGCAGCCTTGAAATCGACGAAGAGGTGGTGAGTGTTGATTTGCTATTCCTAGGTCTTCTCCGAGATCTGCCGTAGCGTAAATATTTGGTCTATTGTGGATTTACCTGGCCTGAAGCCACATTGATAAGAGCCGATCAGGTTATACACAAACGGTTTCGGGCGTTCACACAATACGGCAGAGAAGATCTTATATGCGATGTTAAGGAGACTTATTCCCCTATAGTTGGCGCAGTTATAGGAGTCTCCTTTCTTATGGACCAAGCAAACGATGCTGAGATTCCATTCGTCGGGCTTGCTTTCCTCCGACCATACCTTGCAAATGAGATGGTGCATGCACCTTACCAGCTCATCTCCAGCCGCCTTAAGAAGCTCAGCAGACAGGCCGTCTGCGCCCGCGGCTTTATTAGACTTAAGTCTTGATATCGCTATTTTGACTTCGTCAAGGTCGGGTGGATTAAATTCTGTTACATTGTCGTCCATTACGAATGGCTCGTTCTGCTTGACAGTGGTATCTTGTCTATCATCGCCGTTATACAGTCTGCAGAAGTGGTCTTTCCAAATCCTCAGCATCGACTGCGACTCTACTACCAGTTCTCCATTTTCATTCCTGCAGGCCGCCGCTCTGGCTTTTTAGCCATGGCATGTAAAACTTACGGGCGTCATTCCTGCAGAAGCATCTCTCCATCTCCTCGATCTCACGCTTTCCGTGCTCTCATTTCTTTCTTCTGAAAAGCGTGTATTCCTCTCTTCTCTTCTGCTCATAGATTTCGTGAGCAGCTCTCGTCCGTCGTTGCAGCATGGCTTTATATGTTTTGTTTTACTGCATGGGCTTGTTCGCATTGTTCATCGAACCAGGGGTTTCTAGGTGGTGGCGGTTTGAAACCCAGCACCTCTGAAGCAGCGTCTCTGACGGCGCTCTGGCAATGCGCCTATTCCTGCTCTATTGTTTGTGCTGCTGTGGGCAGATTTCGAGAAAGCTTGGAGGAGACACGATCGGCAAAGATTCTGGCAGTCTCTTGCGATTGTAGCTTTCCGACGTCAATCTTACGTAGTCCTACTCGACTCCTAAGCATTCTTGATATCCTCATTCGTACCTTGACTACAACAAGGTAGTGGTTCGAGTCGATGTTGGTCCCTCGAAAGGTTCGTACGTCGAGAATACAGGAGGAGTGTCTGGCGTCGATCGCAATGTGATCAATCTGGTTGGTGGTCGATTGATCAAAAGACCGCCAAGTACCCTTGTGGATGTTGAGATGGGGGAATCGCGTGCCCCACTAGGAAATCGATTAGTTTAAGTCCGTTGTCGGATGTGGTGTTATGCCCTCTTTGCCCAGTTTTGCATTTAAATCTCCTAGGACTATTTTTGTGTCTTAGCTGGGGCATTGGGCATATGTTCTGTTTAGAAGATCGTAGAATTCTTCTTTGAGTCGATCGTCCTTTTCTTCCGTTGGGGCGTGAGCGCGTATTAAGCTAATGGTTCCAAATTTAGCTTTGATGCGGATTGTTGTGAGGCATTCGTTACGGTACTTTCATACCGTAATTTCTAAAAGTGACAACTGACCACTATAGCATGTGCTTTTAAAAACAATTGTGGCATCAGCTCAAGGCTTGTTGGTTCCCTGTAGCTTCTTTCAAATGTTGCCCTATTACTATCTGAAGTCTATTGCGATGATGACAATACTTTTTTATGGAGTCTTACAATAAATGACATTATACTCCAAATGCTAGTATAAGTCTGTTAAACGAAACATTCATGCTAAAATTATAACACGTTCTATTGCGCGTCACGAATAAAAACTAATGACAGCTTAAGTGTGTTGCAGCGACACACTTAGTAATAATTAACACACTTGGGATCAATCAATCAAACAAAAGGGAAATTTCCCAACTATATGCAATCTTGCCAGAAAGTAATTTGCGAGTCGAATACATGGTGTAATGGTAAACACACTGATCTCTTAACCCAGTGATCCGAGCTAAAATCCCAAAGTCCGTAGCCACTCTACCTTACCATTCTACATTGGTCTTTCGAGCCGGATAGGGCTGATCATCAAGAAGTTGATTCACAACAAAAAGAAACCAATCAATTCAATCGAACAGAAACAGAGAACAATGTTTCGGACTTGATGAGCCTCTCGAAGCGACAAATTTTCCTTTTTGTATGTTTTCATAATAACACACTTACAATTGCATTAAAAATGAAAACACACCTTTTGGCGTGTTACAGTAACATACTTACCGTTTGCTGTGTAGTTTCTATTCCAACCGATTAACAAGACGGGTCTAATCCTTCAAATTATGCATTGCACATGTACGGAAAATTTCATTGAGTACATATGGAGAAGTACTATCTGCTGAAGTATATAAGCACAACTACTGTGTTCCATTCTACCACCGGTCGGACACCTTATTCTAATATACATTCCTCATTTGAAAGCGCAGTGGGTAGTGCTTGACGCCGATGACATGAGATTGAATCCCGACAACGGCCATGTCATCGAATGTGTTTTTCACGGTGCTTCTCCCCAGCGGGGTCTAACAAAACCCCCTGTAGTATTACTGTCATGAAAAGCTTACCGAAATTCGCCGTTCGGAATCGGCAATAAACTATAGGTTCCTTTCATTTACGGAGAAATAAAATCACGCACAACATGGTTGATTGAGAGAAGCTCAGTTTTGGTCCTTCATGGACTGTAACGCCAACATACATTTCACGAAGACTTGACACAAACCACATCAACCCATAAGGTGCGCCACCTGATGTTGGGTTAAGCAGGGCGGTTAAAGAGGCCAGGCTCCGTTGTATCGTTTCACAAATGGATACGTAGATTTGTGGCAGATGTCAGGGTTTTGTCAGCCTGTTGCCTAAACTGACTCCCTATATTGGAACGTGCTAAAAGGCATTACCGTCCTGATATTCAAGGAAGCTAAGTATCTGGGAGTCATCGTAGATAGCAAGCTTATTTGACCAAAGCATTTTAAATCAAAAGATAACAAAGCGCTGTCAGCCTTCTGGAAATGCAAATGTGTTTTTAGCAAAGCATGGGGCTTATCGCCGGTAAAGGTCTTCTGGATATATACGGCAATGATAAGAACGATAATCTCTTATGGTGGAACAGGCCATGATGAACCTTCTGCCCCTTGATGTACATATATATCAGAGGGTGCGCAATGAAAGCCATATTTTGCCCGCATTGGAATGACAGTGTACTTGCGCGAGATATATCTGCGACCCCTGTCTCATTGATATGCCCTTCGACACCTCCCATCCTATTGCTTTATAACTTCACAGTTAAATTTCCATGGTGCCAGGACTGGCTCTGGCCAGATACTGAATCTAGAAAGGACTATCTTCGCTATATCCCAGTTGGCTATAGGTCTGGGCGGAGGTCCGACGGTGAGGTCTACTTTGAACACGAAAACGTCCGACTTCACTTTTCGTTAGGAAAATATGCAATTCTAATTGCCATGCACTATGTTGTGAAGCACAGGTGGAAGGAAAAAAGCATATGCATCTACAGTAACAGCCACGCTGCTCTCTTAGCTGTGTCCAACCCTTTAACCCGCTCCAAATTAGTGCGTGAAGTCAAGACGTTTTTGAACAAAGTTCGTAGATTAAATTCTGGGATCTCAGGAAATGAGATCTCTGTTGAATTCACTAGAATGGGCTCAGAGGAGAGTTTCTTAGGACATCAACCCGCATTAGGTCTACATGCTTCAACGGTTGGGTCTTTAATGCATACACTTATGGATGGCAATACCCAGGATGCAGGATGACTAAGCGCGTACGTCCTGACGTCTGCAAGAAATCCGCAACATTTGCTAAGCATTTCTACGTGTTTAGCATCAGTGAGATGTCTACCCGTGTTGCATGTTGCAAGGAGGATGATACAACAGGACATTTTCTCTGCGACTGTTCCGCCTTTGCTCGCGCACGGTGGCGCACCCTTGGCCAAAATACATTTATTTAAAGTGTCTGTCTGGCAGTACAATGGACCTGTACTTGCGTCTGAGTACTCCAACAATAGATAGCAGAAGTCTCCAACATATCAAAAAAAAAAAAAAAAAAGAAAGTATTGGAAGGCAGGCCCACGAGAATTTGGCGATGGACGGTCATGGACCCGGGCGTAACTCGGGTTTGACATAAGCCTCTGTTTTCCAACTCTATACAGAGAGGTGTTTTGACCTCCACTCTAATATTGTATACGACTTTTTATTTTCGGCCAGGCAAGATAAGGTCATTAATAGGTATAGGACAGTGGGATGCGAGAAGCACAATATTGGGTCTAAGCACTTGTATATCATTCAGTTGTTGGATCTCATGAGGTGACAACTTCCAGGACAGTAATACACATAGAAGAAATTGGAAGGATACTGTCTGTGTAGTCACAACCTCCTTAAATGCTGTTGGCTCAAATCAATTTTCCTATTTTGTAGCTCTACGGGGTAGAATAGGCGACTGGTACGTTTGACAACGATGCAAAACCAGGTTAAGTAGGGGAGCAAGTAAAAAAGTCCTTTATTTTTCCAGAAAATTGCTTTAGTAATCTGCATCTCACGTTATACGACTATGCGTCCTATCAGACGTACACTTAATGCCATTAAAAAGGGGACACTTTATACTAAAAAAATGTAATCATGTTTGACGGACGTCAAAGATGGACACCAGCTGAATCGAAATTTTATATACGAAACGCCGATGAATCTCGCTGGATGGTGAGTGGTGATGAAAAGTGAAATACTTACGACAACCTCAAACGAAAGCAGTCATGGTCGAACTGTAGTGAGCCACCGCAAGCAGTGGCCAAGCCAGGATTAATGGGAAGGAAGGTTTTGTTCATTTGTTGTGTGTATGGTAATATTGACAGCGCATCATCTGTTATAAGCTGCCCTCCTACGGCAAAACTCTGAATCCAGATCTGTGCTTTCTGAACTAAGCAATATAATAGAAACTGTGTTCCGTCAAGACAACTCAGAAGATCCAGGAGTTTGGTTGGGAGGATCTTATCTATCCTACTTTCAGTACAGGGCAGTCTCCAAGTATTTACCACCTTTTCCTGTTCATGGCGAACGATTTTCTTCTTCTTCTTGGGTGGCGTTACAGCCCATGAAGGACCAGAGCCAAGCTTCTCTCAACCACCCGTGTTGTGTGTGATTTATTTTTCACACAGGTGAAAGGGACCTACAGTTTAATGCCGATTCCGAACGGCGTGAGCGAGAAGCTTTTTCATGGCAAGTATACTACGGGGGTTTTTGCCAGTACCCCGCCGAGGAGGGACACCGCGAAATAAACATTCGATGGCGTTGGTGTTATCGGGATCCGAACTCTTATAAAAAGCGACTGTTCCGGTCTTTATCAATAGAGACGAGGGCTTTTATGACAGTGTAATTTCAGCAAGTTAGCTTTTGTTCGCTAACTTAGTGCATATTTGGCTTAAAAGTTTGCTTTCAATTTCATGCAAGAATAATGGATTTTTTTAGATACTACACCCGATATTAAACGAATCATCGTAAATAAAGGGTAAGTCAACAGATACACTGCAAATGCTAGTGCGTTAACAACACGCAGCAAGTGTGTCATTTGACATACCTTAAGATCAAGTGTATCGTTTAACACGTTTGATCTTTGAAATTCGTGTTAAGACTATAACACGTTCTATTGCGTTGGGTTGCAACGACACACTTATTAATAATTAATACACTTTGGATCAATCAATCCAACAAAAGGGAAATTTTCCAACCACATATGTACATTGTTATTTATACCTATGTCTGCAACCTTGCCAGAAAGTAGTTTGCAAGTCTTATCCATGGTGTAGTGGTTAACATACTGGACTCTCAACCCAGTGATCCCAGCTCAAATTTCAATGTCCGCAGCCACCAAAAAGCAAAGACACTCAACCTCTCCTTTCCCATTTCACATTGGTCCTTCGAGCCGGATAGCATGATCGTCATGATGTTGCTTGATGAGCCTCGAAGCGATAAATACAGAGCGAGGACAAGATGGGTCTTTTTGTAGCCTGGGTTAAACGAATGGTACTATTAACAGCCTTTAAACATAATTTTTTAAACATTTCATTAAATTGGTTGCCTCTCATTGTGCAGTGAACCTTTCGCATATACATATGTACGTATGTATGTAACTAGGGCCACCTCTTGACTATGGCCACACTCACGCAGTTAATCGGCGATAATCAATTATTCACTTACAAACCTTCCATCACGATTACGCCCCCATTATTACGATAGACATTAACATCGAATTTCTGTCAGCTCCGCCACATACAGATTACCTACTCGATATAATTCATCTGTTCCCAAACCGTGTCGCCATTCAAAATAACCGTTATTAAAAGTCGATCAATTCGCATAATGAAACTCGAACCACAAAATAAAAAGATTGAACCACCACTAGCGTCCGCCTATCGGTCAAAATCATTTTCTAAACGAATTATTGGTATTGTCCCGCATAGTCTTCCCACTGTCTCCCATGCCTTTACTGCTGCCGATCATATCGGACACCACTTTTGTGAAACCAATTTGTGTCGTCTAGACCAAGTGTGTACGCTTGAGTAAATCACTCGATAATTAAATGTGAATTAAATAAATGAGTTTATAACAATACTCCACAGCGTTAAGGATGGGGTCGATGATGCACCATAGGACGAAGGAAGAGATTCACTACTGATTTTTTGTTTTTTGCAAATGACCGGATAAGGGGAACTTTTCACTTTTCCCGAAAAGAAAAGAAAAGAAGAACGAAAAAAAGACAATAGCAACCAACAGCCATTGTTGCGGTACGCCAACCATGAAAAGCATTCGGCAGCCACTGTGCTGCCACTGAGTCCTGTCCGTCCCGTTCGTCCTAGTCTAGTCATGGTCGCGGTAAAAAAAGATGGCAACGTTTTACGTTTCTCTTCGTCTCGGTAAAGTTGCTCCATGGACATTGAGCGACGTAGAGGAAGGAAGGAAACCACGCCCACGGCAAGTACGGATAAAACACTTGCAACCCCTAGTTATGTTCCTGCCACTGTTACTGTTGTTTCTATTATACTCTGGCTGGTGTTTAGTGTGCCAGAGAACTTGTTGTTCACCTGCAACATGGTGGAGTATCTGCTTGCCACACGCAGACACATACACGGAAGCCGGGTACACTATATTCATAGCACGTACTCGTATGTCCTGTTTTCCACCAAGGGTGGCAGGCATTTACGATACAAAATGCTCGTGCGGCAAAATCACGCGGCATTAATCCCAAAAGCTTTTGGTTTCTTTTTCTCTTTTCCAGCTTATCCGGCGGATCCTCGTCTCCTCAAATGCTTGAATCCTTTATCGACACAAAATCCCCCTTCCTGGCACACGTAAAACCGTGCGCCACCGTGCATCCGGATATTTTTTCCGCCCATTTTGATGTACATTTCATGGCGTATTTCGGTGGCATGCTAATAATACTCGTAAAACGACCCAAACGAGAAGGTGTGCAACAGAGAAACAATTTTCTGGAGGACATGGGATACACGATACGGGTATACGCGAACGAGTGCTCGTTTAGTCGTCTTTCTTGTTTCGCATAGTCGATTTTCGACGGCGATAGACTCGGAGAGGTGGCGCAGTTGCAGTACGGTCGTTTTGTGGCTATCTGTTCAAAATCAGCAAATAGGTTGCAGTCGACGTGAGTGCACGAATCGGAGGCAGCGGGAGGATATGGCTGTGGTTCATTGATTTTGGCGAACAGGGAATGCACAATGAGGGTACGGTGTCTGTCAACTAGACGGACATTTTAATTATGGACAAATGAAGCTAGGGTTGTTGCGGAACTTCAGGAAGAAATGGGCCAAGTGTCAAGTGCCTTGGTGCGTAATTTCGAAATATTTTTTTTTCACCATACAGATGGTTTGGACTAGAGAAATAGAAGACTTTCCACTCAATAATCGTTAGTTTCTTTTGCGTGTTGATACTCAATCGTTAACATGGTAACCTAATGTTAGCAGTGTTAACTGACAAATCCATCTTATTTAGTGAGCTACTAAATCCGCTCACTGGAACGATTTTATGGGTTTACAAGTATGGTTAGTGTGTTGGACTCTTACGCACGATGAGCGAGTTCGGATCCCGATAACACCGACGCCATCGAATGTTTATTTCGCGGCGTTCCTCCTTGGCGGGGTACTGGCAAAACCCCCCGTAGTATACTTGCCGTGAAAAAGCTTCCCAACTCACGCCGTTCGGAATCGGCATTAAACTGTAGGTCCCTTTCACCTATGTGAAAAATAAACCACACACAACATGGGTGATTGAGAGTAGCTTGGCTCTGGTCCTTCATAGGCTGTAACGCCATCAAAGAAGAAGAAGATACATATTTGTCCGGCACATGGTATACGTAATTGCACCTCTTTTTTGGTGGTAGTACCCTAGCTACATGGTTATAATCCTACCAAAGTTAAAAAGTTGTCTGTCCGCGAGGTTTTCTGGGTTTTGATGTCTTAATGCACACAATTCTTCGTGGCTTCAACACTCTGGAGACACAACGCCCAAAGGAATGTATGTTGACTTGTTCTCTGCGTTAAATTTACCGCCAACATAGGCGTGTTTCTTACCTCCCGGGCTAATAAATACACCATCGATTTATTACCACGTCCTAGCTTATCCGACCACTGCGTAATATAAGCCTAATTTTCGTATTCTCACCTCTCAAGTGGGATAAAAGGTGCGAAGAGAAGTAGAAGCCGACTGGTATGGTTTTAGCAACTTCCTTCAAAGTTTAACTGGTTTTGTTTTTGCTGGACAATAACGTGGACGCCGCTGCTGATATTGTCGTTAATATAATCCGGATCAGCGTGACCAATATGATTTCTAGCAGGATTAAAAGCAGGAGGCAAAAGGATAATAAATGGTTGACAAAAGCTATAAACAGGCTATTAGGTTAAGAGAAGAATTATTTTTGGGCGTATGAGGCTAACAACTCTGAGGAAAACAGGAAAAACAATATACGAGTTAGAAATAACTGCAATGCCCTCATAAGGTGAGCCAAATTCCAATTCAAGGCGTAAAATCCTCCAATTTCCCAAAGGTAGCAAAGGTTTCGTCATCTTTGTCGTCTATGCCAACACTTATCCACAACCACATTCCAGCTGTCATACCCTTAGATAAAGCTAACCACCGTGATGCCCGCTTCCCAGCGGAAGGGGTGGTCTTCTATGCTGGCAAAACCACTCCGTAAGCTTTTTCACCTTCCCAACCCATCCCCAAAAAGGTTAATCTTTTCTTCCTCTAACTGCCACTTATATCCAAGGTCATGGAAACGCTGATCAACCGTCAATTATTGAAATATGGATCTTGAAAAACGGAAACTTCTCAATGACCGACAGTATAGTTTCCGTAGGAACAAACCACTGGTGATTTGATGGCATATCTTACCAAAAAGTGGAATTGCTCGGTTCACCAGGTAAAAGCAAAATAGTGCACTGGATGTTTCGAAAGCATGTGACAGGGTTTGGTACGAAGCCCTTTTGGCAAAAACGCCAGCTTTTGTGATCAATGAGTCTCTTTTTCAATGGATTGGAAACTGACTTTCGAATCGTTCAATTCAATTTGTTTTGGACAGACTCAAGTCCGACATTCGCCTTGTAAATAATGGCGATCCCCAGGGTTCCGTTATGTTTCCAACACTCTTTTTTACCTTCATAAATTATCTCTTGTATGTCACTTCTAATCCAGTCGATTTCGAGTTGCTCACAAGAACTCGGCCATTGGCAGACCACAACTTGGCAACTTGGCATCATGGCTTGGGCCTGCACCCTTTCAAAATTCAACTAATCCAGGTGCTGGAGGTAAACAACCATAGACAATGACGTGTGCTCGCCGAATGGGCTCTGTAGCAGGTGGAATCTGACCCTAATTTTCATTGAAAAATCATCTTCAGCAATAAACAAAATTGTCAATTTGGAACCATACCAATCAACTTGAGATCCAAGAGCGTCTAATGCATCCCGGAAAAGTCACTTTTTGATGTGGGTTTTGGGCTGGCGGCACTATCGGTCCATATTCCCTTGACGACGACGTTGGCCAAGCCACCAGCGTCAACGGCGAGCGGTCTAGGTCGATGAGTACCAGCTTCCTTTGGCCTGAATTGGATCATTAGAACACCAACGGCAATTACAACGCTACGTGCCACACAGCTCACGCCATGGTCATGCGATTTGACCCGGTTAGACTTTTTCTTGTCGAGTTTTCTAAAGTCACAAACCAGGGAGATTTGGATTAACCCACGTTAGCGACCAAAGTCAGTCTTTCTAATTGCCTAATCTGCAACCATATTTGCTCCTGGAGTGAGGACCTCCATTAATATTTCTCAAGAAAAAGGTTTTCGGTATCTGAAATGAGCTAACATCAGCTTGACTGTTAAACTTTTGTCACGAGCATCTTTCGTGGTAAACATGTGTCTAAGGCGGTCATAGGTTTCGATTTTTAGTAACCCCAAAAGCCTCCGTATTACATTTATAAATGTTCTGCTTTTCTAACTTACAATGTCATACCGGATACACAATAAACTGTGAGCGCCGAACCCAAGAATTAGAACTCTCGCGTCCAAGCACCAATAAATTTCATCTAAACCTTCGATCTCTGCCAAATGCCATCCCGAAATGAAATTAGATGTACAAACTTCACAGATATCCGAAAATGAATTCCCCCATTTAGAACCTTCTCACACCCATGCATATGTGCGCCACCACCAGCTCCGCGACCAAGCAAGCAACCGCGACCAAACACGTAGTTCCATGGCCAAAACTCGAAAATGACTTTCCTGATCCAGAACCAATCAATGTTCACGACGAAGATAGGCAAAAGGGACGAATACAACATGTTATGTTATCAACCCTCTACCATCTACAGGTGTACATGGTACTAACGTCGGCCATATGGATAGCTATACACGTTGTTCAACCTTTTGCGGCTGCTAATAGACCATGGGGGAGTAGGATTGGGAGTAGAAAACAAAAAAAAAAAAAAAAAACAAAAAAAAAATGGAACAGAAAACATGGAATATGTAGTGAGAGAAAAAAATGGACATTCCGATTGAATTAGACGAAAATTGCTTCTATAAAGTGAACTCATCCATGCTCTGCTTAGGCGTGTACACAAGAAATGGATTTTCACTTTGGTTTCCAGTATCCTGTTACGTAGTGTCCTTCAAGTACCGCCGTCAGGCCGATCGTACAGTCACACCCAATTGAAATTAATGACTCTATCGAAAGTTTCACTATTCGGAACACACCCGTTTCGGGGACAGGGGCGGTGGTAGTGTTGAGAGGTAATAGCTTTCCCCGACTAACTTGTCTGCGGACGGGTAGGGTTACTGTCATTAATTACGAATCCAAACTTATGGAGAAACATTTTTTTTTTTTTGGGTTTGTCGTTTCAGGTATGGTTTCAGAATCGTCGTGCGAAATGGCGAAAGAAAGAGCACACGAAAAAAGGTCCTGGACGTCCGGCGCACAATGCACATCCACAGTCGTGCTCTGGCGAACCGATTCCCCTCAATGAACTTAAGGCGAAAGAGAGGTTTGATAGCATTTCCGCTCGTGGCTTTAGGAGAAGCTTTTCAATTTTTCTGCTTTTGTTTTTTAGGGCCCGTCGAAGGAAGAAAATCGCGAAAGCTATCGAACGTCAAGCGCGAAAGTTACGCGCGAAAGGTATCACTGTCGATCTGGACGTGCTCAAGGCGGAATACTTGGCCCAGCACCGAGACAACGGCTTAATCTCGGAATCCGACATCGATGACGACGACATCCAAATCGATGTAGTTGGTGGTGCCGATAGCGGCGACGAGCCTGAGGATTTCTCTATGAAATCATCGAATAGCGGTTATGTCAACAACTTTTGCATGAACAGTAGCAGTCACAGTAGCAGTTTGACCAATGACAACAAGAGTGATACGGCGTCAGAGGAGCGAAGCACGTCCCGAGGCGATACCATGCAAGCATGTGATAAAGATACGATCGAGGAGAATAGTAATTTCGCAACCACCGACAGGGGTCAGACTAACGAGCGGGAAACGAACAAAGCCAGTATCCGACAGATGAATCCGTTTAGCATAGAATCGCTATTGTACAACAACACGTGAAATGAAATGAGTGAATAGACGAATGAGTAGTGTACATTATTTATTTTAGTTTTTTATGGCAAGCAATTGCACGTATGTATGTTGGCAACAGACAACGAGACACGCGCACAACGCGTCGCAATTCAACGTGTAAACACAATAATTAAACTAATTGATTTATCTACCATTGAGCTTAAGTGTAAACACATCAACGAGTTCATGTACGATATAGAATATAATGTGAAGTGCAATAAAAACTGTTAGAGGATATAAGAACGAGGCGTTCTCCATTACCGGTTAAGTCAATTGAGCTATGGGTATCTTGAATGGTAAGTGAAGAGTCTAGGTTAAGTTAAGCCCTGTGTTTCCCTGATAGAAAATCGAGGGTCCACAAGGTCTATAATCCAAGCCATTCCATGTACATACATATGTATGTACCTAGCAAACATTTACCTAATTACTTAGATGGCGCTATAGCCCGGGGTGAGCCTGGGCTTCAACTGACATTTCTCTCAAATCGGCACTATCTGTAGCCAGCTGCATCCAGCGCCGCACGCCCAGTTGGTTGAGGTCCCTTTCCACCTGTGTGCGTCTAAGTGTCTCCTAAATTATTTTTGATAGGGTCCAAGACTATACGCCATAAAGGAGGACCGGAATGATTAAGGTTTTGTAAAGGGTCACATTAGAGAGGGCCCACTTCTCGATACAGTCCGGTGTGAATCTGGGCCTCAACCAACAAGCTTCTCCAGCTGGGATGATTATTTGCCAGCTGATTCCAGCGCCGCACGTCCAGTTGGCTAAGGTCCCCTTCCACCTTAGATTCGGTCGTCCTTGGCTTCGTCGTCCCTCGGGGTTGGACTCGAAAGACTCTTCGGGCCGGAACTGTGTTTTCACTTCGCTCTACATTGTATAGCCATCTTAGACGTTGGATCCAAACACGTCGTACTAGGCCGTCGCCGCTGTACAGCCCGTATAGTTGTGCCTTCTCCTCCACTCTCCGTTTATAAAATTGAATGCAGAATTTTCCTTTCGAAATTACCAAAGGCCTCCTTATCCTCCTTATCCGCTTTTATTAAAGTTGAGGCTGCTGCGCCATAGAGGAGGATCGGGATGAATAAGGATTTGTACAGCGCTACTTTGCCTTTCGAGAAAGGGCTCTACTTCTCACTTGGCTCTCTAACCGAGAGACCCATTTAAGCCGCCTCTGAGTGAGTATCGTATGATTTTGTCAAGTACGGTGTTGAAAAAGTTACATGACAGTGCGTCACCTTGTCTAAGTCCTTTTTTAACATAAAATGGGTTGGTTAATTTACTACCGACCTTAATGGAACAGGAAGAGTTCTCCATTGCCATCCTGCACTGTATATCAGCTCATCTCCACGCGCTTTAAATGACTCAGCAAAGAGGCCGTCCGCGCCCGCGGCTTAATTAGTTTTAAGCTTCAAAATTACCAGCTTTATTTCATCTAGGTCATGTAGACGGAATTCTCTTGTATCTTCGTCCGTTGTAAATAGATCACACTGATTGACAGCGGAATCGGATCTATCATCGCCGTTAAACAGTCTACAGAAGTTTTCGTTCCATATTGTCACCATCGACTGTGACTCTACTATTAGTTGTCCGTCTTCATGCCTACAGGCTTCTGCTCTGGCCTTATAGCCGTGGCATGTTCGTTTTACTTTTTCGCAAAACTTGCGAGCGTCATTCCTGCGGTAGCATCTCTCCATCTTCTCGATCTCACGCTTTCCATGCTCTAATTTGCTTCCTTTAAAGCGTGTGTTCATCTCTCCTTTTCTGCTCTTTAACGAGTAGCTCTCGTCCGTCAATATAGCACGGCTTTGTAGGCAGTTTGCTTTGCTATATGGGCTTGCTTACATTGCTCATCAAGCCAGGGGTTTCTAACTGGTGGCGGTTTGAAACCTAGTACATCAGAGAAAGATAGAAAGATTAACGAGCTTAAATAATGGTTCGCCTCAAGCGTAGACTGAACCACTAAAATGCGTTTTTGAATCACTTGGAGGTTGACCCCTAGACTTACTCAAACGACCATGTGGTGGAGAATAGCTGGTTCGATAACAGGCATGTATAACCGATAACTCTGTTGTATAGTTTCCTATTTAGGAATGGATGGGCTTACGAGCACCAAATTGTTTCCGTCCACCCGAAGAGGATCATATAGAAAAAATGTGCATCTACTTATCAAGTATATTAATGCCTCTTTTTTGTACGGTGAGTCTACGTGTAGTAGTCTATGCAGAGAATTTGGACAAAACACGTTGTATTCGAATTGTGTCAGACATTAGCAGCATCATCCGGTTAGGTGATCACCAAGTAGCCAATATTGAACCTTGGTTCCAAAAAACAAAAAACAAAAAAAAAAAACAAATGTTATCTACCCTCCTCAGTTGCTAAGTTTATGAGTCAATCAAGCTCGGATTGAGGCTATCAATTCCAAAAGTCATGTTTAATTGTTATTGGTAAAGATTTTAGCAACAAGGACGTCTTCTCCCTATTCCTGGCATAGACAAAAGACTCAGGGAAGACATTCGGCCAATGAATGTGTTATCATTACCAAAACAACGTGGTTACCGAGCCTAAAACTCTGTTTAAAAACAATACACATAAGGTACGGATGATTAGTGTGGACCCTTCGAGAACTAGAAAAAGGAATCTTTTTGGGAACGACAGAAACTGCCATCCAAATGGCAATTCTTTTAGTTGAGGACGGACTTTTCAAAGTGAATGATTAGAGTCAAAAGGAGATGTTTGGTCCGCCACATTTAATTGATGGAAGTGATGAAAGGTTTCTAGAAACTGCTATGTATGGTGCTACTGCCTACAGTAGATGTGTCGCCAACTATTTGCACTTTGACCAACTTTAACCATTTGCCAAGACCAAGTTAATAACATGTAAAAGACCTAATTTTTTTCCCACTTGACACCAGGTTATTATACTTTTGTGACTTTCTTCGTCAAAGCTTGGTCAATCCTGAACTTTGCATTTCCTGTTCAATAAAGATTGCCTTGGTGGCGGGGTCAGAGCCAAGCTTCTCTCAATCACCCATGCTGTGTGTGATTTATTTTTCTACAAAAGTGAGGTATGTAATTAGTGTGTTGGACTCTGACGCACGATGAGCGAGTTCGGATCCCGATAACACCAACGCCATCGATCTCGATAACCACTACGCCACGGTGCCCTCATTCAATTCAATAAAGACGGGGCTATCAATTATTCTAGAAATCTAAGAAGATTGGATTTGTAATAGACTCTACTTAGATGCAGTGCCGAAAGTTGGCTCAATCACCTAGTCGCCTTACCTAAAACTATGACAAAATAAGGTATGACGTGTTAAACCGTTTAAAGGTTTGTCTTTTTACCAGCAGCTTATAGGTAATTTGATAGCTACCTATGGAACGAAAATGAAATGTCACGTTAGCTCAAAACGTCAGATTGAACGAAATCGAAAAGACTCTCCGGTGAATCATCATCATGGATAAAACTTAGATTCTTCGCTGCAAACTAGATACTGAGGAATATTCGTATATGTATCAAACCATGAGTTTGCCTTGTATGAAGTGGGACATCGCGCTTAATACTCTTGAACATCCTTGAATAAGCACGAGTAAAAACTATTGTGTAATTGGACGGTGTTATACTGAATTACTGGACGGATTTGACAGAACAAGTTCTGTTAAGACACCGTGCAACAGTAAAATCATCTGAGGTTGTTTGGTAAGATTATATGAACTATGCGGCACATGGCTGTCGGAACCTCTTGCTGCTATTTCCTGTGATGTCCTTTTTTTCTTCCAAATGAAAAGTAAAAGAAAAAACAATTTTTGGAGGGATTATGGAAATGGTAAGTACTATTGTAATGATCTTCATCAGGAGAGGTCGATCACGCCTTGATGATTTGGTCGGTCATCTAGCATCTTGATCCTAAGTGACGTGAATTCAAAGGTCCGTTGAATGTCATCGACTTTCTGTAGTTCGACTTTTGGTAACGTCTGGATGTCCTTCCGAGTTTTTTGGTTCTACTAGCCGGTATTCTGGTATCTGATCCTCCAGCTGCCTGCTGGTTGAGTCGGGTCTATTGATGGTCAGCAGTGATACTCGGAGCGTGGGGGTTCCTACAGATACTCCCAAATCAAATGCTTGGTTAATGTTCTTTGGAGAACCGTTTGCCATCTGTACGCCGATGGTGATGCCGACTATTATCATTTTCTCCGTAAGGTCGTTCAGTAAGACCTTTGCGCGGGTTCAAGAGTCATACTCTTATTATATTTGTCACACAACTTGGGCGGAGTGCCGATAGTTTGGGTCGTAGATGTTCGTGAATTTCAGTTGACCATACTGTGAGTGTTATGCCTGCAGCGGTACGTCTGATCACTTTCCATTCACAACTGCGTTGCATACTTTTTGTCCGTATAGGAATTACTTTTTCTTGGCTATGAAGCGAATTTGAACTATAAACCTTCCGCTCAGCGGTCGATGATGTATAAAAGTTACATTTCTTGGCTATTGAAATACATACAAACTTCGAACTACCGCTCAACAGTCGGTGGTGTTTACCACTGCACTTCAGCAACCTTATTTTTGACGGAATATTCTTGGTGGACCGGCCCTGTCGCGCGACAGGATGAAGTCCTCTTCATTTTTCGGTTTGGTCAGTAGACGATGGTACATCTTCCTCTTTGTCTGTATTTCCAGTTCAAATGGATATTGGGATTGACACGGCCCAACTGCATGCATCCTCCTTGACCACAGCCGCGGCATGTCTTGGATTGATGGGAGTGAGATTGTTTTGAAATCATTCTGTTTTGTTGTTGTCGGTGGAGTTGCTCATTCGGTAAATCCAATGAGTTTCTTCGACGTTCTGAAGTTGCCGCGCTGGATATAAGAAAGGTACTCCGTCTAATTGTTGCGCGATATTCTACCGTACTGTTGGTCTATGCCGTATCCAGCTTGCCGCAGGTGCTGGATGGACAGGACGTAGAACTTGAACATTTCTCCCGACTTTTGCATCCTCTTGCTGATAGTATGCTATAGATCTTCTTAGTGTCGGATCGGGAGAAAGACCTTGAGACCCTTGCCATCTAATTTCCGTTAATATTTCTGTACCAGATTAACCCCGCGTCCTTCAGAAGTTCTGGAATCCGCTGAGTTGTCACGGCGATACAGGGCTCATAAGCCTCAGTGATCTCTTCAACTCATTCGATGAATGCCATTGGGTCTCGTGTAATATTGCATTGATCACTTCTCTACCTGTGCGATTAGAGCTGTATAGATAGGGCCGGCTGGGGTCGGGAATAGTGGTGGCTTTTCTTTCAACTTCTGCAACAAAGAGCAATACTAGCTGCTCGTCGATATCGAATTTCGAGGTAATTCAACCATTATTCCTTGCTTAGTGAGATAACAGTTCCCATCATCCAGGTGTCAAGGAATATACGACTGAAACAACAGTCAAAGCAGTGGGTATAAGCCGGTGGTTCAGAGTTGAAGAAAGTGAGGTCGATTATATCTGTCGGAAAGGTCTATGACCCGCGTGTTTTGGGATGCGAAAGATCCTGTTAATTGCTTTCCTTCCAAGGAGAAAACCATTAAAGGTGAATATCTAACCTTCTTGATGAGCTGGATGCCAACATTCACGAGAAGAGGCGTGGCTTCAGGAAGAAAAAACTCATATTTCGCCAGGACAACGCACCTGTACGCAAGACTACGTTGGCGATGAAATAACTGCAAGATTTAGGATACGATTTACCCGGTCATCTCCCAAATTATCTTGATCTGGTACCTTCAGACTTCTATCGGTTTCCGGGTTTGAAGAAATTTCTTTCAGGGAAACGCTTCGCATCCAATGAGAAAGTTGACCACGCCGTAGATGAACAGCCTTTAAGACTTTCACTTCCGGGAAGAAATACTGATGTCGGAGAAATGCTAGACCAAATGTGTTGAAGTCAAGGAAGATTATGAAATTATGATAATTTGATTATGAAAATTTAAATATTTGTTTAACTAAAACTCGAAGCCTCTTATTGTTAACTTGAAATCGCAGTATGTTATTCGAGGATTTAATGTCTATTTCGCTAGATTGTTGGATTCATCACCACTAAGTATTTGAGTCTCCCTCTATCGTCGTACAATATCTCTTCGAATAAAACTAGCAATTGTGTTATTAATTTATCTTTTTATTAACTCGACCAACAATTACGTGAGAACTTGTTCGACACCCGACAATTAAGTCGGCCATAAATGTAGAACGAATTCATGACCACTTGAGTCCTATTCAAACGGTCAATTGAGCGCACATACAAAAGAAGAAAAGAAAGGGCAACAAGGACCATTAATCCTGCGAGTGACTACGTCGTCGTTGCATCGTCTTTGAAACGAAGCGCCATTATAATTAAGAGACGCTCACGATTGAGATGTCAAAATGTTAATTAATTAAACGAAAGAAAAAAAAAAGCAAATCTATCTATCCACCTCTATGCAGTGCACGTATCTACCTGAGCTCGAAGGGAAATTAATGAATTATTCGCACCTGCATGATGGATTGCACAGACTAACAAGAAAAAAACATTACTCACACGACTCTCGGTTGGAGCAACAACACACCTACAGCTCCCTAAATGCATCATCATCGTCGAGTCGAGTATCTCATAGAGTGTTTTAAGTATCCGTGGTCATTGTAGCGCGTACCTGTTTGCACGGCAAATCCTAATCCGTGAGGTTTAAATACTTTTAATTAATCTTTCCGAAATATTTTACTCCACACGGGTGTGAACAAGTTGGAAACATCAAAGCAACATCTATCCCATTCCCAGAGACGGGAATGAATTCGTTCGTTTTCCAGAAAATCCGCTTCGTTTGGCCTAAAGGGCTAAGCGCATCCATCGCGGCTCTTGAGGAGGATCACAATATAATGATGTGGTTGTGGATATGAATAGGTTGCAGGGAAGACTAATGTGCATCTGCAGATGGGATATATTTCGCGTCTCGAAGGGGGTGGGCGAGGCGGTGTACTTGAACGGTTTATGACTTAAGTGGAGATTTTTCTGTTGTACTTGCTCGCCAAACGATCGAAGAGCAGCGGACCGCCTTTCTAACACCAATGCGATGGTTTGTGCGCGGATAATAGATTTATCTCGAGCGTCGTTATTTTATATATGTATATGCGTATGTACGTCTAAGGAAACTCGGATGCACGGCGAACAATTACGAATGCATCTTCTCCTCCTATACCCGCTGCCCGATTTTCTGATGATTTATTGCACGTTTCTGAGCAAATTGATTCGTTGTGGCCGTCCTTCGTTTGATTTTGTGCACGAGTACGACTGCGAAGGAATCAAGAATAAGATGCATACGTACATACATACATACATAGACGTGTGCATCGGATGAACGAGGAAGACAGCAGCAGTAGGAGCAGCAGTGCAAATTATTTAATTTAAATCCGACAGACCGCTGGTTCCTCTCCTTTATGGTGATAACGTGCAAATAAAGCGAGAAAGTGTCGAACCGGTTTACCATGCCATCCCAGTCCAGCGCTAATAACGATGCTCCTTCGCTCTCAGGTGATGACTGTGTAGTTTGCTTTTATAGCTTTGCACACATAAGTGTGTGTTTGTGGCCGGTGTGTCCGCCTCAAGGAGATTTCGAAATACTTGAGCTGAACGCGATGCAGACAACAGTAGAATGACTGAATGACCATTAAGACCAGGTATGTATGCAATGACTTGAATAGAGTTACAATGCGAAGGGTTAAAACAAATTGTATGCGGAGGAGATGAGCAATGATGTGGAGGTTTGGCGCGAGTTATGAAGGTGTAAAGCATTTGGTATGGTGTTAGATAGATGACACTTGGTATACCGGAAGATCGTGAGAAGATCACGAGAGGATCATTAAGTGATCACGCATAGTTGTTTTTCCCTTTTTTGTCGGTATTTTTGCCTGTGAAATTGAAAATATGACGCAGTTGGATATATGTACATATGTACGTATGCATGTATGTAAACGAGATGAGGATTTTGGCATTGAGGAGAATAAGGGCTTTTGACGAGGTGTTACAGGTTTGTTTTACCCCTCAGCGTGACTTAACTTATCAATTATTTAAAATGTGTGATATGACAGAAACCTTTAGTGCAAACCAAACTACGTTCCATAGATTGATTGAGGTTGATCTTCACTTTGTCAATTGTCGACCTGTCTTCTTCTTCTTCTTCTTCTTCTTAACGGGCGCTACAGATCGAGGTGAACCTGGGCCTCAACCAATATGCCCCTCCAACTAGCACGATCTTTTGCAAGCCTTTTCCATTGCCGCACACCCAGTAGGCTGAAGTCCCCTTCCACCTGTGTGCGCCATCTTAAGTGCGGCCGTCCTCTGCTTTTTCGTCCTTCGGGGTTGGATTCAAAGACTCTCTACATGGCCCAGCCATCTTAGGCTGGGTTGAATCCTTCCCTCCATTTCCCGTCTGCGTTTATAGGCCCGAAAATCACGCGCAAAATCTTTCTCTCGAATCGACCAAGGGCCTCCTCATCCGCTTTTGATACTGTCCATGCTTCTGCGCCATACAACAGGACCGGGATGATAAGGGTCTTATATAGAGTCAACTTTGTCGTTCGGGAGAGGGCTCTATTACTCAATTGCCTCCTGAGCCCAAAGAAACAGCGATTGGCAAGAGTGACTCTGCGTTTCATTTCGGAACTGATGTCGTTCTTCCAGGTCACTGTGGAGCCAAGGTAGACGAAGTCCTTAACTACCTCGAACTTATGTCTGCTCATACAAACGTTCCGGCCAAGACGTCGGTGGTGAGCGTCTTTTTTTGATGACAGCATATTTTTAGTTTTGCCTCGTTTACCGCCAGACCAATTTTCGCCGCCTCCATCTCAATACTCGCAAACGCCTCATTGACGTCTCGCTGTGATCTGCATATTATGTCAATATCGTCGGCGTACGCAAGGAGTTGCGAGGATTTGAAATAGATTGTGCCTCTTGTATTGGCCAGTGGTGTTTGCACAATCATTTCCAATATGATGTTGAAGAAATCACACGACAGCGCATCGCCCTGCCTAAATCCTTTTTTGACATCAAAACTATCGGTAAGGTGTTCACCGATTCGGATGGAGCAGCGAGCATTCTCCAAGCCATCCTGCATAGTCTGATGATTTTAGCAGGTATGTCAAAGGTAGACATAGCGTTGTAAAGCTCGTCTCTAATTAAGCTGTCGTATGCGGCTTTGAAGTCGACAAATAGGTGGTGAGTGTCGACTTGAAACTCATTGGTTTTTTCCAGGATCTGCCGTAGTGTGAAGATTTTGTCGGTGGTGGACTTCCCTGGCCTGAATCCGCACTGATAAGGACCTATCAGCTTATTTACAAAAGGTTTCAGGCGTTCACACAAAACGGCAGAGAAGCTTTTGTAGGCGTTGTTAAGGAGACTTGTTCCTCTGTAGTTGGCGCAATCAGAAGGACCTCCTTTCTTGTGGATCGGGCATACCATGCTGAGACTCCATTCCTCGGGCATGCTTTCCTCATACCATATCTTACAGATGAGCTGGTACATGCTCCTAATCAGGTCATCCCCAGCAGCCTTGAAGAGCTCAGGAGACAGTCCGTCTGCGCCAGTCGACAGTCCGTCGACTTGAGTTTCGATATGGCAATCTTAACTTCGTCGAGGTCAAGGGGACGGATTTGCCTGCGGTCTTCGTCGATTAGAAATGGATCATTCTGCCTGATAGCGGTATATTGACTAAAATCGCCGTTATACAGTCTGCAGAAGTGGTTTTCCCATATTCTCAGCATAGACTACGATTCTGCTACTAGGTGTCCGTTCTCATCCCTGCAGGCTTCCGTTCTGGCTTTATATCCTTGGCATGTTCGCATATTGATGAAACTTTCGAACGTCACGCCTGCAGTAACACCTCTTCAAATCCTCAATCGCACGCTTCTCGTGCTCTTTCTTCTTTCTCCTGAGAAGCTTATGCTTTTCCCTTCTTTTTAACTCGTAGAGCTCAGGAGCTGCTCTTGTTCCTTTATGCAGCGAAGCCTTATATGCATCCTGCTTCGCTGTATGAATCCTCCAGCACTCGTCATTGAACCAGCTGTTTCTCCGTGGTGGAGCCTTGGAACCCAAAACTTCGGATGCAGAGCTTTTCAAGGCTTGTTTGCAAAGGCTCCACTGCTGTTCTATTGATAGCGTGGAGGATTCAGGTGTATTGGAGAGCTTAAGGGGGACGCGATCGGTAAAAGCACGAGCGGTTTCTGGCGATAGTAGCTTTCCGACGTCATAACTTTGTATTCTTACTCTACTCCGCTGCGTTCGTAATATCCGTAAGCGCATCTTGGCTACTACAAGATAGTGGTCAAAGTCGATGTTAGCCCCTCGGATGTTAGCCCCTCGGAAAGTTCGCACATCAAAAATAGTGGAGGAGTATCTGAAGTCGATCGCGATGTGATCAATGTGGTTGGTAGTCGATTGATCAAAAGACCGCCATGTGCCTTTGTGTATATCGAGGTGCGGGAAGCGCGTACTGGCTAGAAGGAGATTTCGCCCCGTAGCAAGATCAATCAGCCTGTATCCGTTATCGGACGTGGTGTCGTGTAGGCTATGTTTGCCGATGACTCGCTCAAATACGCATTCCTTACCCAGCTTAGCAATGAAGTTTCCTAGTACAATATTGATGTCATAGCTGGGACATTGGGCATACGTTCTGTCTAGGAGATCGTAGGACTCATCTTTGGCGGAGTCATCCTTGTCGTCCGTGGGGGCGTGGACGCAGATCAGGCTGATGTTAAAAAATTTAGCCACCTCGAACAATAAATCCGCATCCGAACAATTGGTGTCCTTTCTCCCTATGGCAGTCGCCGTAGTAAATATCGCAGTTTTTCATCCGCTTTATACCGGGTCCATTCCATCGTATTTCCTGGATGGCGGTTATGTCCGCTTTATAGCGGTCTAGGGCGTCCGCGAGTTGTTCGGCTGCACGTGGCCTGTTTAGGGACCTAACATTCCACATACAGAGCCGAAGATCATTGTCCTTTTTTCTTTTTTTGCAAGGGTCGTCAACATTAATCCGGTCCGTTATATATTTGACGCAGGAGGCTCGCCATTCGCCCTTCCCCGGACAGGACGATATTAGTGACAATTCTGCACGTGTCGGTGTGTAACATGAACTGTATAGTATATTTTTTTCTACATGAAGTAAAAGATTCTAAATACCAGAATCAAGGCATGAAACAGAAGGAGGAGCGAAGTGTAAAAATGGAACTACCCGTTGTACATTATCATGTCGCCGGAGTAGTGACATCCCGGTTAATTGCACGTCTGAGTCCATTCATTAAATCCTCCTGATATAAGTTCACCGCTTAACACCTTACCACTCCACAATTCACCGCCTCCTCACGTTCGTCGTCCTCTCTCGTATACCCCACCCCACCCCTCATCCAAAACGCTCGTTAATAGATTGCAATTGCAGTCGGATTCCACCAACTCACATGGCAACACATAATTTATCATTTAATTGGATTTCCTCTGCGATCAGTTCTTGCCGCCCGTCATACAAGATCTCATGGTTGGGTATCTGTGTCCGGCTTGACTGGCCTGATTGAAAATCACATTATTTGTTGTTATTATTGTATTTGCCTCTTTGTGTGCCCGCTGACTTCTCTTTTTGACACCTCGATCTTCCTCTTTACCGCCGCCTGTACTTCTTTTCTTTTTCTCACTCTCGAAATCATCGGAGGGACAACTCAATTAAAAAATCCAACACCAACCGAGCGATTTCATCCAATCCAGCTCGAGGCTGTCCACTTTCCGCTGTCCGGTTCCCTCTTCTTACCGTGAGTTGGCCGTCTCGCTGTTCAGATCGTCGTGCTTACACAGTGCACACATGGTCGATGTGTTTCCGAACAACATCATTATTTACGAATGCAAAAGGGAGTAAGATGGCCTCATGCTGGGCCGGCTTTCAGTCTTTCATAATCCCGATTTGTTCGAATCGGGTTTCAGTACTACTGCATGTTGGGCTCCTCCAATCGATGCGAAGGTATGTATCTGGATCAATTGGATTGTTGTTTCTTTTATCGCACCTTCATACCTTTTCGTATCTGTTTCTTTGTTGTTTTCTTATTCGATCAGATATGCGAATGAGCAAGTGGGGTAAAAAGAATATATTTTCCACGGTGTTGTACTTAATGTTTTACAAGTGATTTGACAGTTTTGCTTTTCACTTTGAGTTTTGTTCATCCCGCGCTTAGCGGTATGTTAATTTTTATTCGATTTGGACCATTAATTTTGTGTCGAAATCCATTGCGAGATTGTGGTTTATTGCGTTCCTTTATCTCTGATTTTCAGTTTGGTTCAGTTCAGCTCGGATCGTTTTGTTTCGTTTCGTTGCGGCGTTGATAGATATGAATCAACGGTTTTTAACAACGATTTGATTAAGAAAAAAATTCTGGACTTATGGTGGTCGAGTGAGGGGTTTGAATGATCTGGCTAAGAGTAGGGGATTCGATTGTTGCGACAGCTATGGACGTCATCAATCTTCGGGCTATCAGTTATCGATTCGCCGAATCGGTAATTATTTTTTCGCAAAACTGACTTTGATGTTGTGAAATATGATTTCAACTCTGATTTGTGATACGCCGTAGGAGGGTAGGGTTCAGTCAAGAATGTTGCACAAACAATGGCTTTAGTATTGTTTTTTTTTTTTTTTTTTTGTAACCAAGAATGTCGGTTCGACCTAGTCGTTTTGTTCTATCTGATTCTCTTCCGATGAATACGATGTAGAGGAAATTTGTTTGATTTAGGTCACTTGATAATCAAAGTTGCCCTCATGAGTTTAGACTCAGAAAAGCCCGGCTACTGAATTTTTAAACCCCACTGCAAAGAGGCGATGGGAAATTGTATGTTGCTGAAGATAAAGGGTCTTCCAACAAGGGTCCTCCGAATAGCGTGTTGTGTTCGGGCAACGTTCCGCGCGCTTTGCCCATTTTACGTTATGGTGGATACATTTGAGTCCACTGGATCAGTAAGCGATTAACCAACACCTGTATGTCGATGAAATGCAAGATCTGCTGAAAACTTTTCCGCTGTCCGTGAGAGTGTGAAGGGGAATCCAGCCTTTCGCGGATCACAACTTGGCGAATTTTACGTCGTGACTTGAGCCTACAGCCGTACAAAATTCTACTAATCCAGGAGCTGAAGGTAAGCGAATGGGCTCTGGAGCCATTGGAAACTGACCATAATTTTCATCGAAAAATCATCTTCAGCGATGGGGCCCATTTCTGGACGAAATTGTCGAATTCGGGACGATACCAATCCACATGAGATCCAAGAGCGTCCAATGCAGGCTAGAGAAGAGCAAATGTAACCCATACCATAGGTCAAATTCAGCCTGATTTATTTGCTAGAGTCATGGAAAATTTGACCTTTCGGATGCGCGCTACCCAGAGAGCCGCAGCGGACATTTGAACGACGTTATATTCTATACATAATGGCATCGATAGGCCTTTCAAATGAAAAAAAATGTCGATGATATCTCACACATGTATTTTCCTGCACTTGTCATCGAATCAGCTGTTTCTTTGTGGTGGAACCTTGTAGCCCAGAACTTCAGAGGCAGTGCTTTTCAGGGTTTGCTTACAAAGGTTCCATTGTTGTTATATTGAATAAGCGATTGACTTCTCTAAAGCCGTTCTGCACCGCACTAATCGGCACATACCAGTGAGGCTTCCGGCCAGGCATATCGACTATAGACGCTACAGTAAATCCTGGAGAAGACCAGCGAGTTTCAAATCGATTTTAAAGACCCATGTGACAGCAATTATCGCAAAGTCTTTTTTAACGCGATTGTGAATTCGATTCGAATGTATCGAACCACGCTAACAATCAGAACCTCCGAAACCTCCTTTTGAAACCTGCAGCGGATTTGCGTTGTCATGAGTCTTCTTTGGAACAAAGAGTGCGACAGGCCAACGTCAACACGGAAGGCACTATCCTCCACAATTCGGCTCAATTCTAGGCCAAACAGACTATATTGATATTGTCGCAAGTTCCCAGCGCACCATTGCGGAAGTGTTCAGGGCATTGGAAGACCAGGCGAAATGAGCTGGTCTTCACATCTATGAGGAGAAGATGATATAAATGCTGTCACCTCGGACAAAATATTAAGGTCGGCAGTTCGAATTTCGAAGGAGTTCACATACATACCTCGGGGCAAACATAAACTCCACGAATGACGTCATGGTGGATATTTCGGCTTGTCAAAACAGCTAGGGTCCAAACTCCTATCCCGAAGAACAAGTTTCTTATCCTGCCAGTTATACCATATGGAGCCGAAATCTGGGCGGTAAGCAGGACAGCAGAGCTGATCGCTGCCTCCTTCGGAAAAAGAATTCTGAGACGGATATTCGGCCCAGTCTACGAGGAAGGCCAATGGTGAAGAAACCATAACCGCGAACTCTATGAGCTGTACAAAGTTGTGGATATAGCACGGAAGGCAAAAATCCGTCGACTATAATGGCTCGGCCGCATCGAGCCATGATCGCGGATGTAAGACAACTTGGTCTTTCCGACTGGAAGCAACGTGCCCAGGACCGCCAAGGACTGAAGGCTGTATTAACTCAGGCCCAGATCCTCTATGGGTTACTGACCTGAAAAGAAGTAGAAGGAGATCTTCAGTGGTTGGAATATCAGGGCCCAACGGTTAAGCAAATACGTTAAAGTCATTAGCTTTTGCCACTCATTGATCAAAATATACGAAACTCTACCATGCCATACCTGATTCTGATCATAATTCATGAAATGTCGTTTATGTTTAGAGATTCCATTGGTAGCAATAAAACTATTGATTCATTCTATTTAGCACACTGACAAACGGTCTAATGCTACCGCCTTTCCCTGGTGCGCACACAAGTACATACGTTAACCAATTGAAGATCGAATTAACGTGGAAACAATTATTTTTATTGACGTCCCATAAAGCGTAAAATATCCAAACCTCCAAAGCAGCCTGATTCGTGTACGCCAATATCACCCGATCATTTCATAACTTCCTCACGTGCAACATACTCGACGCATTCCTTTCACATACCCGTTTATTCACATTCATCCACCATTCCTTTCACCACTTCACAGCAGAAAAAAAAAGAAAAAAAGAGTTAAAGAGAAAAAGATATTAAAACGTGTCTGAAATGCGTGCAACATGAGCAAAATTGATTCCAAGGCATCATTTCGACGATACACCGCCTTATACAAAAACCTGCTGGCGATGCAACAGCAGCAGTCTCACCTCCGTCAGTTCCAACAGACATGCCAGCAAAGGTCTGCACTTTGCAAGCTATTTAGCGATTATGATTACTGCAATATTTTATTACCGATGATTGCCAGTTTTATGTGTCAGCTCCGATACCCTCTACTTACACTCGAATGCATGCGCATTCAACCCGCCGCCGCCAGTGACCCATCATCATTATCATCATCATCATTCGCATTCGCGCATCTGCATCGACCGCGATCCACAATCCACAAACGTTTTATGGCCCATCGTAATGTCTTGATATCAACATCAGTGCGACCAATTCGAAATGCCAATGCGTGAATGCGTGATTTTAAGGGCTTGTTCAGCGATAAAATACGAAAATTTGCATCGTTAACCGATACAAGATGCTCGTACAAGATCGTAAAAGATACAAAACTTTGATTGTCCGAGTGGAGCGACATTAGCGCACGGCAGAATGCCGCCAAGCAGTCAAGCTGCGACGGATTCCATCAGGCTCGGAATTGAATTTAATATCAGGTCATGATTATCTGGTAGCATTTGTATCTGAGCCGGCAGTAAGCCAACCGACTACAGATACGCAGATCAATGCGACATTCAATTAAAATTGATATTTTTTTTTAATGGATTTTTAAAGCGGACGTGAAGTTAACTCGCTGGTATTTTATTGAAAAATAATCAAATGACGGTTGTAAACAGCGAATAATTAATTGCTAGGGGCTCAAAGGAATAGCATTTATGGACAAATGATTATCGCGATCTGTACGTTTTTGTTGGGAGTAATTACGGTATTTTAATTGAATCAGGTGAGCTGACGGTTGATGGTTGAAAGTCGTGCTAATCGACACATGATCGGTGATCAAGCTTGATATACAAGTGATCATAAGGCCGAGTGCCAAGGGGAGTAAAATGATGTGTATTGCTGGTTTTCACGTTGTGTAGTTTGGTAGAGCATATGGTGATTTTGCGATAAACTGATCGTAAAAAAATACCGATCAAAATTCGATTGATCATAAGTGCCATACTAGCACATTCCAAGCGACCCATACCCATAGAAATCACTCTCTTGAAAAAACAGAAAACAAGAATGACGTTAATTAGTGAAAACGACGATAGTGATTTTAGGTGATCGCAATGTGGTGATAATGGTAATTGCGAAAGCTGTCATCAAAATAAACTGACGATAGGTACATTCTATTTATGGGGAGTATCCAAAGAAACGAACTACATACAGTTGCTCTCAAAATTGAGCGTACACCATGAAAACAAACCTATTTTACTTCTTTTGATATCCAAAAATTCACTTTTATATTTTTTTATTATTTTACTTCATATTATACATATTTTTCTAATAGTTATAAACAAAAAAAAAACAAAACAAAATTACCATTACACAAATTTTAGGACAAAAAACCCAAAAATAATACCTAATTTTATGACACAAAATTGAGCGTACACTACAATAAAAAATAGTAAAAAAGTATTTAATAAAATTCGTAATTTTAATATTTAGTATGACCACCCTTAGCATCTATCAAAGCTTTCAAGCGGCGGGGCATGGATTCAACCAAGTTTTTGGTGAAAGTTGGAAGTATGCTTTCCCAAACATTCTTGATCCTTGTTTTTAGGTACATTTTGTAAATTTTTTGTTGAATATTTATTTTGCCCCAGATATATATACTCGCTAGAGAAGTAAAAACACATTGGAAAAGGCATTTGATGATTCGGGATTGAACAGGAAGGTAGCCCTCTTGCGAGAACTGATTAATACAAATTTAGACAGCTATAACAATGTAGAAGAATACGTCAACAGGATCTTCGCGACAGAACACAAGCTTCGAAACATCGGCTTCTTAGTTGATGATGAATGGCTTGGCACATTGCTACTTGCTGGATTGCCCGAAGTCTACAGACCAATGATAATGGCAATAGAAAGTTCGGGTATAAAAATGAATGCGGATTCCGTCAAAACAAAAATACTGCAAGATGTAAAGGCAAGTGATGTTACGGTGTTTTACTCCAATCACAGTAAGAACATACCAAGAACAAGTAAGCAATTTCATCCGAAATCATATCAGAATAAGGGGCCTCGTTGCTACAAATGCAATAAATATGGCCACATAAGTAAGTTCTGCAAGACACACAAGCAAGAGAACAATGTGGGCGAAAGTTCAAAAACCAACTTTGCGGCAGCATTTTCATCTGGAGTGACATTCAGCAATGAGTGTTGGTACATTGATTCTGGGGCTTCAATGCATATGACAAAACATCGTGAGTGGATTTATGACCTCAAGTCCCCTTCTGTTTCCACGATTAAAGTAGCAGATAACAACACTCTTCAAGTGAGCGGCTGTGGCAAGCCAATATGAGAGTTAGTGGTCCAGATGGTGAGTCCATTCAAATCCAGCTTAATAATGTTTTACATGTGCCTGAGTTGGAGACGAATCTGTTATCAGTCAGTCAGACGACAAAGAATGGCTGTAAATTAAAGTTTTTTTATCAAATGGCTCCTCTGTGCATCAGAACGATAAGCTGATTTTGAAGGCAAGTTTCTTCAAGCTTATTGTGGCATCAAAGGGTGGGACATCTCAACTTCTCTGCTCTGGCGAAATCAAGCGAAAACACAAGTGGAATCCAGTTGAATGTGCAACCAAAAGACGTGGAGATCTGCACCGTTTTTTTGGAAGGTAAGCAGTCTAAGCTTCCGTTTAAAAATATTGGCCAAAGATCATCGAAGTTGCTAGAAGTGATTCATTCAGACGTGTGTGAGCCAATGGAGCACAAGTAACTTGGTGGTGCAAAATACTTTCCGAAGTTTGTCGATGATATGTCACGTCCTCGCAAAATTTAAAGAATATAAAAATCTGGTCGAGAATCAGTTGAACAAGAAGATAAAAACACTACGGACAGACAACGGTACAGAATTTATTAATGCGAAGCTTATCAAGTTTTTAAAGACCAATGGCATAAGACATCAAACGACGAATCCATACACACCTTTCGCATAACTTGAGAACGTCACGCATGCAGTAACATCTTTCCAAATTTTCAATTGCTCGCTTCTCGTGCTCTTTCTTCTTTCTCCTAAGAAGTTTGTGCTCCTCCCTTCTTTTTAACACGTAGAGCTTACGAAATGCTCTTGTTCTTCTATGCAGCGAGGCTTCTTCGCGGTGGAGCCAGGAAATCGTAGAACTCATCTTTGGTGGTGTCATCCTTGTCTTCCGTGGGGGCGTGGAAGCAGATCAGGCTGATGTTAGAAAATGTAGCTTTTGATACGGATCGTTATGAGGCATTCTACGATCTCCTGGCTCCACCTCACATGCCGAAAGCTTAGGACTTTTTGCCTTAGTCCACCTCGAACAACAAATCCGCATCCGAACAATCGTCGTCCTCCCTCCCTATAGCAGTGGCCGTAGTAGATGTCGCATATTTTCATCCGCTTCATACCCGGTCCATTCCATCGCATTTTCTGGATTGCGGGTAAGTCCGCTTTATAGCGGTCTAGGGCTTCCGCAAGTTGTTCGGCTGCACGTGGTCTGTTTAGGGATCTAACACCTAACGTAAAGAGCCGAAGATCATTGTCCTTTTTTTGTTGTTGTTTCGGAGTTTGTAGTTGTGAAGTGAAGTACTATACTTCCATAATGCTCCTGCAACTGATCTACCTTCGATTCTATGATAAGCAAACTACTCGTACATTTTTACGACTCTAGCTCAGACTGGATCGTTTATGAAATCAATTTTCATCACCATCCGCTCAATTTCACTTACGTCTAGCCACTACAACAACCATTACCATGCAACCCAGTGAAGAAGACTAAGTGAATCAAAGAGCATCCACCTGGACTGCACTGGTCCTTATCCATCGAACAATCGGAACTCATTTCGTACGAACTCCAGAATAACCGACAAGAAAGCGCAAAAAGGAGGCGTTCTTCACACACTCCACATTCCTATACGACGCGCTCATGCATTCGAACTCAAACCCTACTAACAACCATGGTATCCCTTCTGTCATATCGCCTCATCGCTACTCTGCGCCAGTCTCCGTCGCTCTCTATTTCTTCCCCCGCCAATTGGTTACTTATCGTAAGAAATAATAATTATGTTGCACGGCTGTCCTAATTTACGTTCCACAACTGTGGCAGTAACTCACAACTCAACTCTGTCCGAAAATCGGCCGACGCCAAAGTATTCTCCCCCTAGATCGGTCAGTACCCATTGAGATCGGTGGAAATAGATTGTGTGAATTATTTCGCGCTCGTTGCCCGGCTTAATATTGCACGCTCGTCGTTGTAGGCCCACAAAAATGCCACCCAAATTAATAACCCCACGTTTTATACATTTCGATTATCGTTTAAGACGAACGCCTTGCCACCACCCACTTGGCACTTCGGAGTCTCGTATCAATGGCTGTGTAATTCACTTCTCGTTTGCTGGCTACGAGGTTAGTTCGGATGAGGTCCTATCTTGATGCCGGGAGAAAAACGGCGAATTATTGGAATGCATCGCTCTCATCTCACGGGTGAAGAATTATTTTACACGAAAATGAAATTTCAGCGAAAATGTGTTTTTAGTCGCATTTGTTTGCCGGATTGGCGGATTACTAACCGGTCGTTGATGGTGGTATTTAGGGAGGCGTGCCAGCTGTGGCATATCTCTAAATAATACGTGAGATACTTGGAGTGAATTTAACACCTTTTTGGGATCGATGTGGCGATCAATGTGAGTGGCTATGCAGTTGATGGAGGCTTGAAAAGGTGTTTAATTAATAAACGGACAGCTAGCTGGTAGGGAGGCTGAGGCGTGGAGCATTGAGTTATGCGCAATTGTTCGAACCGGTAGACCCTCTACAACTGATGTGTTGTTTATGAGATACGTGAGAATGGTTTTCATGCGGATCGAGTTTCGTATAAATCTAAAGAGAAGGCCATGACTATATCAATAAAAAATGATCCGCGGATAGGCTTCAGTTGAAAGGAATCGCGTGGTGGTTTCCGTGTCTTCGATTCTTATGTCTGTCTGCCCGCCTGGTTTTGATGGGTTGCCGTCACGCTCTCAATTTAGCATCGTCAACGCCGGAGACCACCTTGGTTTTACTTTGTATAGTGGACCTATTGGTAATTTTCCAAAGGACGTTTGAAGAAATATTAAGATCTGTTTTAAAAATATTGAGTGATACGAGCTCATCGTGCACCCAAAGCCTGGAGAGAGAGAGAGAGAGACGAACGCATTTTGTTGATAAGACTACAACTTGCAGCTGGTTCTAGTAGGAGCCATCTGGAAGCAACTAAAACTTATGAAGCCGAATACATTCTACCCTCCAGCAACGTGCTCCTCGCTGACATTATTCTTATTGTATTGTTGTAGGCCAGTGCACTGAATTTGTAGGAGAGCAACTTCTTCGATGCGTTTCTCTTCAAGTAGCCAGGGCCACGTTTGAATACGTGATGAAATGGTTATCCTTCTGTCCGTCCATGTAGCGCCGAAATCAAACTTTTCCAGATAGTATGTTGAGAGTGACCTTTCTATTGTACAATATTTTCGGCTGAAAGGAGTTTTCATGTTTGGTTCCACAGTCCTCGGAATTTGTTTTTAATATTTCTGTGATTTCCAATATTCCTTCCAACGGTGGTTGGTGAGAGCAGACTAAGTCGAGGACGCCTTTGGGCCAGCGTCATAACTGGTGGGTCCTACTAAATTTGACCTCATAGGACCTCTGTATTCCATTGACCACGATTACGCTGGACAGCAAGTGAATAAAAGTGGTATCGTATACGGACGACGTGGTAATTTTAGTATCTTGGACGTTCCCTTCTGTGATTATTGAAATCAAAGAGCCCGAATCGATAGAAGATATCGACGAAGCGGATTACCAACTCAATGCAGCACTCATCTCATTATTTAGAGACAGCTGTACACCCAGGTCAATTACAATTACACAATTACACGGTATGTGCCCTGGTGGAATACTCAGTTGGAGTCCCTAAGGAAGCAGGTGAGATCGCTGTTTAACGGAGCTAAACGGTATAATAGTTGAACTGATTACAGATCCGCTCTAACTAAATACAACCTCGAATTGAGGAAATCCAAGAAAACGTCTTGGAGGAAACATTGCGAGAACATAGACTCGCTTGCAACTGCGGCCCGACACCAAAAAGCGCTATCTCCAGAGCACACAAATGGGCTCGGGCTGCTTCGCAAAACAGCACCTTTACCGTCAATCGCAAGGAAACCCTGGAGACTTTGTTCGAAGTGCACTTCCCTGGTTCTACTCCTTACTCGATGTCCTCTGACGTTCAAATTAATGTCATAGATAATATCGACAGTAGAACGAATAGCCTCTCTGGTAGACTCTTCAGCCCTGACAGAGTCAAATGGGCAATTGGTTCATTTAAACCCTATAAGGCTCCAGGCAAGGACGGCGTCTTTCCTGCGATCTTACAGAAAGGCTGCAATACAATTCTTTCACCGCTGATAGTTCTTTTTAGGTCCCCAAGATTGGGAAGCCAAGTGAGCAACCTAAATCCCATCGCCCTATCAGTCTGACTCCGTTCCTTCTAAAAACAATGGAGAGACTGATAGAGCTCCATATCTTGGAAAATCAGACACCTCTGCGTCCCAACCAGTATGCATATCGCAAAGAGCGATCTACCGAGAATGCACTACACCAATTGGTGACGCGCATTGAAGATGGTTTCACACAAAAGGAGATCGCAATCTGCGCCTTCCTCGATATAGAGGGAGCCTTCGATAATACTGGCTATGATTCGATCACCACTGCACTATCCTACAGGGGTGTGGACCATCCTACTAATCACTGGATTAGGGCGATGCTAAATAGCCGTATCATATCAGCCACATGCGGAGAGGTCTCAGTGACAGTATTGGCGGCTAGAGGATGCCCACAAGGAGGAGTCCTCTCACCACTGCTTTGGTCGATAGTCGTCGATGATCTACTACGCAAGCTAACCACTTGGGGCTACGAGGTCATCGGATATGCTGATGACCTAGTAGTCATTGTTAAGGGCAAATGCGAGATCACTGCCTGTGAGCGCATGCAGCTTGCGCTCCAACTTATCTCTGACTCGGGTGGCAGAGAGGGTTTTTCTATTGACCCAAATAAAACAATCTTAGTCCCATTTACAAAAAGAAAAAAGGTATAACCCTGCTCAATCTTTCTAAATGGCATACACATAGGACTTTCAGAGAAAGTAAAGTAACTAGGTATTGACCTAGACCGCTGACTCAACTGGAACTCCAATATGAAAAATAAACTCATGAAAGCGACTAAGGCCATGTGGGCCTGTCGACGCACCTACGGAAAAACCTGGGGACTTAAACCTAAGGTAGTCCACTGGTTATACACCGCGATAGTAAGACTTATCGTCACCTATGGGTCCACCGTATGGTGGACAAAAGTTAAGCAAAAAACTACTATTGTTAAAGCTTCAATGCCTCTAGAGACGCATTACGCAGTGCAATCAGAATTCTCTGCTCGGGAACAAATATGCCATGTAGACCCGTAGGCCACATGTCCATATTACAACACCTTCCCGAGCTGGATATGATTACTACGGTCTCGGACGCATTGCCACACACCTTCATCTTTGACAAGAGATTTGAGATAGTGATCCCAAATCGCTCAGCATGGGAAAACAGGGATCCCCTGCTAAATGCTAAAGGCCTTAGGTGGTACACGGATGGCTCTAAAATGGCTTCTGGCGTTGGGGCCGGCATTTCTGGACCGAAACGCAAGATCGCAACGAAGGCCCTGGGAATAAGCCCCAGCATCTTCCAAGCAGAGCTGCATGCCATCCTAACATGCGTCAATCTAAATCTCGAGATTGGCATTACAGGAGTAACCATCAACATACTCTCTGATAGCCAAGCAGCGCTTAAACCGTCAAGGAATGCCATGACGCGTTACAAGACCTCGTCAAAAGAAGCAATGTTAAACTTTGATGCGTGCCAGGACGTAAAAGTATCAAGGGCAATGAAATTGCCGACCAACTTGCCAGGAAAGGTTCCAGCTATAAATATATAGGTCCGGGACCATTCTGCGGCATTCCCGGGTCTAAGATAATTTTTTTCTTAGACAAGTGGGAAAAATTGCAACACCTGTCCTTTTGGAACAGCGTTTGGGGACTCCGTTATTCTAAGCGACTTATACGACCCCTGAACAAGCACTCTAGTGACATACTCAAACTCAATAGGGTGGACACTACACAGCTACCCTTACAGGACACTGCGGACTGAGATATCATCTAAACAAAATTAGCCTCTCGTCCGAAACTGAGTGTCGGCTCTGTCTCGAGGACGAAGAGACGGCGGAACACATACTGTGTGAGTGTGCTGCTCTCTGTCATCTTAGGAAGCGTATCCTTCTCAGTGAAGTTATGACTCATCACCTCGGCTCCTATGAGAAGCATTCTCAACTTCATTATAGAAGTGGAGAGGCTCCTCGGCTAATCGGCTAGCAGGCACAATAGATCTGCAAAGGTCGGTCGCAGTGCCGTACTGCTAATGGTAGTACTAGCCCCATATACATAAATATATAAAAAAAAAGAAAACAAAAAACTTGGGCATCGCTCTTGATGAGGATGATGTAAGGCGTTCGCTCACATGCGGCGGAAAGCTTAGGACTTTTTGCTTAAATCCACCTCGAACAACAAATCCGTATCCAAATAGCCGTAGTTTGTTCCCCTTCTACCAGTTTCCTTAGTATATGTATGTATGTCACAGTTGTTCATCCTCTTTTTACCCGATCCATCCAATCGCACCTCTTGGAGTGCGGTAGTGTCTGCTTTTAGCAGCTTATAGCTTTTTCTAGCTGTTCGGCCGCACCCATCTGTTAAGGGCCCTAACGTTTCAGTAGCAGGCCGATACTTCTGTCCTTTTATACGTTTACGGGGGTCATCAACATGTTGTCCGTCTGTTAAATCCGAGACTTGTGGTTATCTCTGAGTGATGATATTTTTTTTTTACCGTAGCCCAACCGACTAAGCCTGTTTGTTGGCGCAAGAAGCTTGCTATTCGTCAATCCCCTTTTCTAATTTCCAGAAGAAATCTCCAGATGGCACCACGAGGAGGTGGGGTGCCGCAAGATATATGTACGTCTATGTACGTCTGCGGTTGCTTTTTTAGCACGCCAGCATACGTCGGATATATGTCACCCCTACGAAGCTTTTCTTAGTCATTTACCATACAGGCATCCGCGAGTATAAAATTACAGTATAAAAGTTCGTATTTGAGAAAGGAAATGAGTACTATTTAAGGAGTCTTACTCAGACGACCGTCCACGTCTCTTAAGATTCACTGCACGGGTTTTATGAGAGGCAAACTATCTCTAATATTCCATTTAGCTTATTGCCTAAAAAGTCCCACGTACCTCCTATCGGACTCCATAACTACCCACTTGATAAATGTCCACGATAGGCTTAAGGTCTGTCCAATTTCAGCCGTTAGCTTTACAAATGAGTGTTGACACAGCAAATCCCATTTTGCCTTACCGAAAACTCAAACACAACTTAATCAGCCAACGTAAGCATGTCATCCGAAAGAGCATTTCCCCATATTCGTACAACAAATAGCTATTGTGAGTCAATTTGTCAAATAAAAACTCTTCTGATCCCCTAACATTTACATTCCGTTCCTCAATAGCATGACTCCTTCATCACTGCTAATTGAATCCCATTCAATCACGGATTATCTAATTCCAATTTTTAGCATGACAAAGGCGTCAAGTTATGCATATCCCGCCACAAAACACATTCCGTCAGTTCACCTGTTTTCTTGATAGTTTCATTTCTAATGTCACCCAGATGGACAACAGGCAGCCGACATCGAAGAAGGGCAAGGAGCGCAAGACAATCTTATAATAAATGCACGATAAATTATCACCTCAACTGGAATACATATCATATTGGTGGCTCTGCGGAGCACTTGCACATATGATTCTGCCGCCAAGAGCACAAGATACTTATTTCGTTAAAGATGAACACATTAAAATCGTTCGATATGGAAATGACCATAATCCGCTTGGTGCTTGACAATCGAGAGCGGAAAGCAATAAAATCCACAATCTATTCCTTCGTATCTTATTCGTCTCGTGGCCAGATGCAGATGAAAAATATGAAAAATATTGAATAGAATGGGAAACACATACACTTCTCACAGCCTTCAGCTGAAGCTGATGGCTGAGCTAAGCTTGTGCAAGCGGCCAAACAACCAAAACCAAGCGGATGGGCTGTAAATTTTGAGATAAATATTAATTTACGGGCCGGTGGAGACAAGGCGATTCGTTTGATTTGAATACTTGAGCAGACGGAGTGAGAGATCGAAGCTATCGCGCTCCGCAGGTCACGGTGAGAACCTATAAAATCTTTCGGTTTAAGTTGACAGTTGGGAAAATTAGAGAATGGCCGCTAGTGGCTGGACACTAGTGTCCGAGGGCGAACTCTTGCCGGGATTAACTGGTCGAGGTGACTAAGTGGCTTACAAATAGATGCTTAGGTTATTCAATTAATGCGGCTTGTTGGTGTCTATTGTTTCGCGCTGGAATTTGTTGATTGGATTTTGTTCGGTCTTTGATCTAGCTCACGAATGGGCGTTGCTGGTGATGGTTGTTTGGACGTTTATGGAGGAAACATTTACTGATGATGGATGGGGCTATTCACACGCTATTGCATTGGTTGAAAATAAGCGATTGCGCAGTGTAGGCTGGTGTTTTCAAATTGAAAAGGTCACGTCGAATAGGAGACTATTTCAGTTAAACAATAGTTGGTGGCATGGCCGACGAATAACAATTTCCGGAGAAAAGCGAAGAGATTCGGCAAACACTATATAAGTCCCCAGGGCAGGCCATCTGATGCGAGCATAGACAGGACAATCACAGAGGAAACGTTCCCCTGTGTCGTCCTCGTCGCCATCTCTTTAGGGATAGGGGGAAAGTCGTGAACTTCTTGCAGATATCAGGGCGTATACACTTTTACAACCTACATATTGGAAAGCCTCTCCATCAACGATGATGGGCCTCTGATATCTAGTCGTTGATAGAAGATTTGAACGTGATGGACGTAAGTAACCCTAAAGTAGGATCAGGTCCTGAGGAGCATCAAAACACAGTGCATAGCCCCTAGAGTTACAAATATCTCTATTGAAAGTACAGACGTGTATTTACCAAATGCAACGTGTTCATTCCCAATAGAGACCCCAGTCCCAGACTTTAAACTATTATTGCAGAGGCGGGTTCGTTATCCGATGAAAACAAAATTGAATCCTGCAAGTCTAAAGTAGGGACTAAAGTCATAAACAGTCTTTAAAGTGTAAAAAGAAATATCGTCAACTTCCGCAACCAGAGTACAGCCCTCAGCCCTTTTTAGAGAGTCTTTACTACGCTTGCTGTATTGAACGACCCAGGCTCTCGTATCGAGGTCTAGATTCCACGTAAGAATTTTTCTCAACTCATCCTTTTCACTCTCTCGTTCTCTTAGAACTAGATCCGAACAGACGACGGAAAGAAATATTAAGTACTATGATTCTAATCCTTGCTTTTGTCTGCTATAAAGAGCCGCTCGCTTTAGAAGTCCGCTGCTTGAGCTGGGTCCAGTACATAATCCTCGAAGTCTTTCCATCCTGAAGGGCCATACCTGTTTTTTTTGGCAATTAATAACTAACGATTCCATTGGAAGGAGGAGTATCACTTCCTCACTTCATAGGATTCTTCCTGGAAATGATCTTCCGCTCACAGATGCTCTTTTCTTTTCCGATTCGAGCACAAGCACTCTTTTAACACATTGTTGTTTTTGAGGTGATTATGCTCACGAATTCATGATATTTCCCGCGGCGACAGCAGTGGCTGCAACGAAACGCTAAGTGCATTTAACTCCAGTAGTCTCCTTTCCAGTACTGAGCATTAATGCCTCCCCATTAGAATAACAGAATCCGAATACTCTATTGGAAAGTGTCCAACCTTGAAACACAATAGGCCCTTAAGGAATGATTTTCTGAAGGCTTGAATGGCTTAAATGATGAAGGCGAAATTCCTCTAGAACACTGCATTGACACTAAGGGCTGAAAATATCGTATCGAATGGTAACCGGATGAAGAACTACGGAGAAAAAAGTCAGAAGGAAAGGAACAGCAACAGATTTCCGTACTCAAACTGAGAATTACGCACTGAAAAATATGTAGCTTTTGATCAGATCTGATATTCTTGTATTTGGAAACCTACTGGTTTCATAATGGTGTTTTTTTATGTGGATTAAACTAGTTGGTCTTCAGGGAGGGCAGGGCCTAGGCATGTAGGGCAAAGTTGTTGATTGTTCTCACCGTATCGAGACGCCAACCACGATCCTTGCTAATGCTGAGATCAAGTTAACATACAGCCTCCTCAACGCCCGTTGAGAGGTGAACTGATGTATGTAGCTACTGCCCTAAGCAAGAGGGACCAACCCGACCAGGACGGCGGTTATGCGGAGGGCTAAGAATCCGCCCATGTAAAAAAATTGTTATGGATGAGAATATAGCCTCGGATCCAAGAACGGATACCTAACGACGACACATAAAGAAAAAGGACCACTTTTTGCAAGTATGCTCCTGCTCTCTACACTCCTGGAGCTATTCATCAACTAGAAAGGACCCTCCAGCGGTATAAGGCGAATATTACTGGGATCCAGGAAGTACGCTATACAAGCAATGGTACGGAAGAATTAGTGTGGCATTTATTACCATTGTCACAAAACGCTACACTTATTGGGGTGTGGATTCGTGATGGAAAAAAGGCTAAGGTCGAAAGTGATTTTAAGCCACTAAACAACCGCCTCATCTTTGCACACGTCCCTACCAACGAGGCTGAAGAACCTATCAAATAGAACTTGTACAACCTCTTGGACGACGCTTACGGAGCTTGTCCAGATTACGACATCAAAATAGTACTCGAGACTTCAAAGCCAAAATCGGCAAGGATGATATCTTTGGTGGGGTGTTCGGAAAGCACAATACGGCAATAAATAGCACAAGAGGATCCACAAGCAACCTATCGGTTCTCCAGGTGGTCGAACTGCCAACCAAATTGACCATGTGCTCATAGACCCAAGACATGCATCAAACATCCTGGATGTTAAAACGTTCAGAGGGGCAAACGTCGGCTCTGACCATTTCCTAGTGGCTGCAAGACTCAGAACCCGACTTTCCAATATTAGAAATCTAAATCAGCCCACCAAGCCGAGGTTCAACATTGGAAGCCTGAGTACCTCAGAGTACGCCAAAAACTACAGAGAGCAACTGAGCGGACGACCTGCAAGTATGCCTACGACGGACACAAACACCAACAACATCGTCGACAAGAAACCCGTGATGTGATGGTGAGTGTGTGTATAAAAAGCGAGCGACTGACGAGGTTGACCAAAAGATGCTGGCAAGGAGAAAACGAGCAGCGTGCGAGGAATACCGAGGCAAAAGGAGCGAGGAAAAAGAGACGTAGCTGCGAAAGAAGAGAATCTTTACAGCCTCCCAGCTCAAGAATATCGAAGAGTCCTGGGACAAAAAGGCGATAAGAACTTTTTACAAAAAAGCCAAAAGCCTCGCAGCGGGCTTTAGAAACCGCACCCAGGCTCTTCGAAATTGCCAGAAAAATAGTGGATGTTTTCATGCAATATTTCCAGCCGCTGCATAACGGGCATGGAGAAGAGAGAGAACGAAGAGGTCCCGCCACCAGTCGACGAAGTTGTCCCCCTCCCAGCATTGAAGAAGAGGGCATAGATATTAAAAAGCTTAAGAACAATAAGCCCGCAGGCTCGGATAGAATACTATTAGAGCTCTTAAAAACTGCCCGACGACTGGAATATCAGCTCTATATGCCCCATTCACAAAAAAGGCGATCCTACCTCTTGCAAAAACTACAGAGGTGTCTCCTTGCTCAATGTCGGTTACAAGATCCTATCCACTGTATTATGTGAACGTCTAAAGCCGTTTTGCACAGCACTAATCGGCACATACCAGTACGGCTTTCGGCCAGGCAGATCGACTATAGACGCTGCGACAAATCGATACCCACCACCTTTATCGATCTTAAAGTATATGACAGCATTCATCGCAACGTCTAACTTATCGCGACGCTCGAATCCCGGGAAAACTGATTCAGATGCGTCGAGCCACGCTAGCAAACACTTGAGGTTCGGCTCCAGATCCTCCGAGCCTTTTGAAACCTGCACTGGATTTCGGCAAGGAGATGCTCAGTACCGCGTCTTCTTCAATCTCGTGTTGAAACAAATAGTGTGGCAGGCCAACGTCAACACGGAAGGCACTATCTTCCACAAATCGGTCCAGTTACTGGGCTACCAGATGATATTGATATTGTCGCAGGTTTCCAGCGCACCATGGTTGAATTGCTCACAGTGATTGACGATCAGGCGAAGACGAAATGCATGCTTTCAACAAAAAAGCGGCCCATCACCTGCTGCTCTACAAGACTCTTATTCTGCCAGTCCTATATGGAGCCGAAAGGTGGAAAGGTGCATTCTTCGAAAGAAAAATTCTGCGACGGATATTCGGTCCTGTCCGCAAGGAAAGCGAATGGAGGAGAAGGCATAACCGCGAAATCTATGAGCTGTACAAATGTCTATTGCCGGAAGGCAAAAATTCGTCGACTCGGCCACATCGAGCGCATGGACTCCGACGTTCCAGCTAAGAGGGTCTTCAATCCGGCCTCCTGGTTCGACAAGGGGGAGACCGAAGACCGAACCTCCGGTATAAAGATCATGTAATCGCAGACGGTAGACAACTTGGCCTCTCCGACTGGAAGCAGCGTGTCCGGGATGACCAAGAATGGAAAGCTTTACGAGTATTAACTCAGGCCCAGACCTCCCATGGGCTGCTAGCCTAAAAAGTAAGTAAGTAAGTCTTTGAGAAATCTTTCATGCCACGCGTACCACCACAATAAGTTATATTCGGCAACCAACTTGTGGCTTATATAGATGGAGAGCTCTACACTACCTCCCTATTAAATCCGAAAAATTATAATATTAGCAAAAGCAATCTCTAAAATGCTTCCAGCGATGAAAAACCCGGAACTCAATCCTCAAATCCGAATATTTAATTAACGGCTAATCCTTGTAAAATTAATTTACCCATTCACGCAACAGCAGCCAGAACCGCCACTTATGCCAACTCAAATAATTTGCTCGCTGCTGCATGCAGCAAAACAAGAAATCAATAACAAAACGAAAATTAAATAATTACCACAAACAACACACAAAGTGTCTTCATCCAGTGCATTGATACCATTTATTCTCGAGATAATACCGTCGGATTCCAGCCAGCAGCTACAGTCCGACTACTTAATCGTTCTCCTCCAGTTTTCGGGATAATTGAAGGGAATTTAATTCCTCACTTGGCTCTGTCCTCTGACCAACATCCTTATACTCACTGGTGCAGAGCTCACTGATCACCGATGATCGCCAGTGTCTCTATGCCTGCTCTTCGATGTCCGTTGTTTCGGTGCCCGTGTGACTGCGGCCGTCGTTAATTTCTCTTTAAACCTCCTAAATCTGATCCTTCAATGATTTATGGTGTTTAATAATAGAGCGCTAAACATAAATTTGTTTCCAAGACGTCTACGCGCGAGAGTGCGATCCTCCGCAGTTCCATCGTTCGCTTATAAAGTCATCTTTCACCTACTCGTATCTCTGCATAGCGCGAGCGCCTGACCAGTCGAACACGTGTGTGTTAGTCGGACTCCGGAATCAGTTGCGATTTATACCAATTTGTTCAGTTCTATACACCTCTGCAGCACCGTTCGGTTTGCTTTACTCTATATACCAGAAGCACAGGCTGCAGTTAGGTTCCCGCAGGGGGTTGTGCTTTTACGCGAGCTCCGACAGGCCACTTGGGCGCAATGCAAGTGAGAGACATTAAGTCATTTGCGGAATTTTAAAGATCCCTTACCAAGCGATGGGATGTGCTTCGCTCTTGACGTTTTGACTGACTTCTTCATCATCATACCTCTGCTTCATCCTTATTCTCTTGTACTTGTCCTCGTTATGATCATGTTCATGTTAACCTGGTACTTGCTCGAATCCGAGCTCGGGGGTTCTAATGGATACACATTGACCACTGTGGCATGATGGTGTAATTAATTTGGTCGTGAATGAAAATGACGTTCAAATAAAATGGAAGTGATATAGGAGGTATGATTTTTACGACAGGCTTGATTTGTTTGCTCAGGGCGTTCAGCACTAATAGTTTAGGGAACTATCATGAAGAGCATTTCGGACCTAATGGGTTTCTTTCAAGGTGTTTTATAATTGGCTAACACACTGAATTAGTTACATTGAGTATAGAAATTTATAGCATCGGCATTGACTTGAGTTGAGTCTATAAATGCCTTCGTTTGTAGGGGAATTTTGATGAAGCTGTTTCTGTGTTCTTTAGGGAGTTTCGGAAATATCCAGCGCTTACAAATGTCATGGCGTGTGTGAAACGTATTGAAGAAGCTTCAATATGGCCTGTCATCATAGCTGAATTTACATCTTAGTTACATGAATCCATTGATATCGTTCTTAAGAAATCAAAAGATCAGATATCCCTACTTGCTGAACTTCGGTCAGATCGTTAAGGAAGTAAGATCCCAGGTATCGTTTCCTGATTATGCAGAATGCCGGGCAGGCGCAGAGAAGGTGATGAATGGATCGACATCCTCCTCGTCTAGACAGCTTCTGCAAAAATCATTCGGAATTTTACCTAGTTTTTGCGCGTGACTGCCAATAAGGCAGTGTCCAGTGATGACTCCGATGACTTTGTAGATGTCAGTTATTTTTAGGGAGATTGTACTCCTTGTCCGTTGACTGTCGAGCCGGGGCCAGATTTGCCTGGTGATGACGCAGGTATGCCCCTGAGACCATTAAGATTAAGTTTAATGGTTGCAAAGGGTATTCCCTCACAAGCCACGATTGATTGTAGCGTCATTGCTTGCTTGGCGAGTGTGTCGGCAGTTTCATTTCCTGGAATGTGGCTGTGACCCGATACCCAGATAAGTTGTATGTTGAACTGTTCGGCCATCTCATTAAGAGTTAGGCGACAGTCGAGACTAGTTTTTGATGTGTATACAAAGGACTCCAACGACTTTAAGGCTGCTTGACTATCCGTGAGGATGCGGATATCCGTGGTGGATATCACGTTTCACTTCAACCAAGACAAGGCCTCTTTTATTGCCAACAGTTCCGCCTGGAAAACGCTGCAGTGATTTGGTAGTTTTAGAGCTTTGTTCAGCTTAAGTTGTTTGCAGAATACTCCACTACCAACCCCGTCTTTGGTTTTAGACCCGTCAGTGTAAAAATCTACGCAGTTTCTGCGGGGTGGAGTTTGGCGAGTCCAGTTTTGTCTGTCCGGGTAGATCGTTGTAAAGTTTTTTTCCAAGACTGTGGTGGGTTCTGTGAGGTCTAAGTTCTCTGCCATAGTTGACCTGTTATTCAGGATGGAGGAGTAGCCAGTGACGTAGCTCGTCCAGTTCGAGTTCATTAGCTTAAGAAGAATGTCAGTCTTATTAATAGTATTGTTGCGGACACGAACCGACGGTTCGCGGGCTATACAAGCGAGCACGTCCGCCCTAGAGGGCATTCAGAGTTCAGTATTTATTCAGTGATTCAGTAGTCAGTATTCATTCAGTGATTCGGTATTCAGTATTCATTCAGTGTATTCAGTACCAGTGACTCAGTGATCCAGTGTGAAAGTAGTCAAGCCATCTAGTGAGTGTCTAAGTGTCTAAAAAAGGTGTGTGTAAGCATAAAGTGTTAAGTGTTATAAAAGCTTGAAATAAAGGTGAAGCGCCGAGATAATTGATCTGAGGTGGGATAATAAAGTGTGTGTATTGAATAAACAAGCAAACTGTTGTGGTTTATTAGAATCCAGTGATCGAACCCTATTCCGGACAATTAAAATTTCGTAACAGTGTATGTATGAGGCAAACATGTTCGAAGAGCTCTTTACACTTTCCGAGCACATCAGGTCAGGATTTTTACTTTTTAACTTTGTGTGTTTGAAGATAGTAGTAGAAGTTAGCGCCGTGGCACAGTGGGTAGTGTGTTAGCCTCTGACGCCGATGACACGGGATCGAATTCCGACAACAGCCTTGTCATCGAACGTGTTTTCACGGTGTTTCTTCTCAGCGGTGTTCTGACAAAACTCCCTGTAGTATAATTGTCATGAAAAGCTTCTCGCAATTCGCCGTTCGGAACTGGTAATAAACGGTAGGTCCCTTTCACCTATGGAAAAATGAAATCACACACAACATGGTTGATTGAAAGAAACTCGGCTTTGGTCCTTCATGGTCTGCATCGCCAACATACATACATACAACAGCATTATAAACTCAAGTAAGTTCGATTAGCAATTTTCTTCATCGCCCATCCATCTATAAGCTAATAACAAGTCAATTAACTTGCTATTTCCTATCAAGCTCAAGTGCAGATCGCACCTCCCAAAGGTGCTAACTACACACTGATCCAAGATCATCCACTCCCATAGATTGTGCCAGTCAATAAGTAGCTCCCCGATCCCCAGTAATTGCACAACACATATTAATTGAATGCTACTTTGACATCTCAGTTGAGATGTTTCCAACCCCTCGAAGGGAATTCAATACACTGATCCTCATTGATCCTCTCCGTGCAACGATGCCGGAGGTGATACGCTCTGCGATTACCCACCAATTTTGCAGAACTGCATCGTAGCTACACTGATCCGACGTGACTTCCTGTACCATCATAAAGTAACACCTTTCGGTTCCATATTCAGGCTCATAAACAATAACAACAAAGCCTATGGGCTAAAGAAGGAATGGAACAACACAAAACATTAAAGCGATCAGAAATGTCGAAAAAATAATAATAAAATGGTTAGCGGGTTTGTTCGGCTAATTTGGGCATTTTGTAATTTAGTGTAATTTGACTGTCAGAAGGAGTTATTAAGTCGTCACAGGAGAGTACTGGGCCATGTGTGCTGGGAATTTCGTCTGTGGATAACTCAATGGTTCTGCAGATGTGAGTAAAGTGGGTAGCAGTTGTTTTAATTGCCGCTGAAGCTTTTAGAATATGTTAAGGGCAACAGTGATGCTGAAAAGAGGCAGTAGACAAATCTGTCTACTACAAATCTGTCATCTGATTTACGATGTGTCTTATTGAGCTTTGGTTTTATTATTTGAACTTACTGAATTGTAGATATTTAGTTGATATAGGATCAGAAACGTATTTTTCCGCCTTTGGTGATCTCATGTTTCTTGTATGTTATGTCGTGGGTTCGAAACACTATAGTCAAAACACAAGATAGTGCAAATTGAATTAAATTTTACTCCGAAAAAAACATATAACTCTTCACGCCGCTTTGGTACCGCTGGATAATGAATTACATGGGCCATGGGTAAACTAACTTCCATTTATGGAGTGATAGTTTTAACGTTCCTTATAGCCTGGCTTACCATTATCATGTAGACATAGGGCACGCAATGATAAGAGAAATGTTGCCTCTTAAACTTGGAAGACATTAAGCCAGATACAATGCAGCTTACAGTTTGCCGCCAGTGACAGATAAGTCGACTTTTTGACGATGTTACACAGGTATAGTTCGTCTAAGTCTGCCTTCTCGAATAGAAAAGTACTTTAGAAGCTCATTACATCACTGTTGTTTCGCAAGGTTTCTGCGGTGGTCCTCAAAGAGAGATAGTTATTTTTAATTATCAAATTAATTTCGTTATAGTGAGCCCAACTCACACGTCCTTTGACTCACTCAAATCATTTCCTTCGTCTAAGTTTAGAAAGGTCAGTGCTTGGTACTGAGGTAGCCTATCCTAATTGATCCCATTACTATGCCTAGGCACAATGTGCTCCATTGGTATTAGCTTTTATGATTGGAATGTCGGTTTAATCGATAAAAGGCAGAGGTCTAAAAGGTGTACCATGCGTTCTTACCCAAAAACCATGTCTTCTGTTTAAATTGGAACCTATGATGTTTTCGACCCTCGAAGTCAGTGACTAGCGCCTTTCAAATGAGTCCTCACTATCTGATCCCCAACATATCAGGTTAACATCACTGGTGAGGTTAGAGAAGCTGAGCTTATATGTCAGCTCAAACGAACCAAGTGGTCTCTTTTCCAAGCTCAACTTGCCGCTTAAGAAGATATGCTTCTTAAATTGATAGCATCGCCAGACGACATTGAAGAAGCGACTTATCATCTTAATGAAACACTCATCGCATCTCTTAAACTCTCTGGTTTTACTCACCAACGAATGCCCTTTAACGGTCAAACAAGCGTCGCCAATAACATCGGTAATAGAACAATAAGTCTCTCTGCCGGACTTCTAAGCCCCGGTAGTGCTAAATGGGAAATTGGTTCATTTAAATCCTACAAAACTCCAGGTAAAGATGATGTCTTTCCTGCTATTCTCCAGAAAGGCCTAGACAACATTCCAGTACCACTGATAGCTTGTTTTAGGTTCTGTTTCAATTTGGGAAACATCCCTAAAATCTGAAGGGATGCTTTCATGCCCAATTTTGGAAGACCAAGAGAACAAACCAAATCCTATTGCCTATCAGCTAACCTCTCCCCTACTTAAAACAACAAGAAGACTAATAGAGCTCCATATTTGAAGTACATATACCAGAGAATCAAATACCACTGCATCTAAACTGCAAAGATGCAGTAGTATTTGATACTGAGAATGCGCTACACCACTCAGTAGCAAGTGTTGAAAATAGTTTCATACGCAAGCATATCGCAATTTTGCGCCTTTCTCGATATTGAGGATGCTTTTCGTAATAGTGGCTACAAATCTATGACCACTGCACTAACCCGTAGAGGCGTAGACCATCCCACTAACCACTGGATTAGAGCGATGCTGGAAAGCCGTTTTATATAAGCTATATCCGGTGGTGTCCTTTCACCCCTTCTTCGGACGATAGTCATCGACGACCTGCTCTACAAGCTAACCAATGCGAATCAGTCTATCTTTGACTGGTGTGCCAGAGTTTACCGATGAACCCAAATTAGACAATCTTAGTCCCGTCTACAAAGAGAAGAAAGATACAGCCATGCTCCGTCTCTGTAAATGGTACAAATATAGGATTTTCAGAGCAAAGCTAAGTATCTAGGTCTTGACCTTGATTGCAAGCTTAACTGAAACTTAACTGAAACAAACTCACAAAGGCGCCTAAGGCACTGTGGGCCTGTCGACGCACTTACAGTGAAACCTGGGGAGTAAAACCTACAGTGATCCACTGGTTATATACTGTGATGGTAAGGCCTATCATCACTTATGTGTCTACAGTATGGTGGAGAAAAGTTAAACAAAAAACAGTAATCGTTAAATTTCAACAGCTTCAGAGACTAGCGGGTCTCGGCATTACAGACACTATGCCAACCTGCTCCACGGTAGAACAAAAGGGTCTGATTGGACTTACTCCACTGCACCTTTTATTTAAAAAATTTGTAATGCGCAGTTTAATCGAACTTCTTCGACCAGAAACAAGCCTACTATGTAGATCATTGGGTCACATTTCCATTTTGCAACACCTTTCTGAACCTGATATGATTACTACGGTTTGGGACGCATTACCACACACGCTCACTTTTGACAATAGATTCGGATCCCAAACCGCACAGCTTGGGAAAGCGGCAAACCCTTGCTCAATGTTAAAAGCCTTAGGTGGTACAAGATGGATTCCGCCGTTGGCGATGGCATCTTTGAACCAAATTGAAAATCTCGAAGGCTCTGGAATGAGTGCTAGTATCTTCTAAGCCGATTTATACGCCATCCTGACGTGCATCAACTTAAACTTAGAGACTGGCATAAGAGGTGTAACCTTCTCTCAGAAAGTAAAGCAACGCTCAAAGCGTTGAGCTCGTAAAGCACGAACTCAAACTCCGTTAAGGAGTTCCATGTGCCCTACAGGATCTAGCCGAAAGAAATAAGGTCAAACTCTAGTGCGTGCCAATGCATAAGGGCATTAGGGGCAGTGAAATCGCCGACCAACTAAGATTAACTTTTTCCAAGACGAGTGGAAAAAATCGCAGCACCTGTCCTTCTGGAATAGCGTTCAAGAACTCCGCCGATCGAAAAGATTTATACGGCCCCTGGAAAAACACTATTAATATCCTTCAACTTAATAGAGTCGATATCAGAAGACTAGTCAGCTCCCTTAAGGGACACTGTGCCTTGCGATATCATCTCAGCAAAATTAACTTCTCGTCTGATACTGAGTGTCGACCCTGTCTCGAGGACGAAGAATCTGCAGAGCACATACTATGTAAGTGTGCTGCCCTGATCAGCTGACAGGCACAATAGATCTACACCGGTCGCAGTACCCTATACTATATGTTAGCAATAAGAACCCTCACTAGCACAGATTATCTGGTTAATCATATCTCAGGATAGTCAAAAATATAGCCATCGGTTATAAGACTTTGTTGTAATAAGCTTTACGTAGACAAAATCCTCTAAATATATTCATCCAAGGCCAAGGAGGTAGAGATATGTGAGCGTGACAATTTTTGCCACCTATCTTGCCTATACATTTATCAAATTCATTGTCAGATACTAGACCTTGACAGTTCTGCGAAGACTTGGCAACTTTGAGACTAAACTACAAAGCGCACGGAGTGATTGAGTGGTCTTGTCAGTAAATGACACTTGTGGGGAGATTATCTTCCCACCACTAAGTAGGAATTTAAGAAAGACACATGATCATTTAAGACTTCACTAGAGCCGAAGCATTGTTGGATTTATAGTCCTGAAAGAGTACTCCTGGCCGATTAATGCTACGGTTGAGTGGTGGAACAGTTGGTGCCGCCAACATATTATAGCCTCTTTGGCTTAACTTCAAAAAACGGGTTGAGTCAATTGTATAGGAGCATTTCCTAATAAGTTGCGTTGATACTTTTATCATGGGATGTACACTAAATACCAAAATGCCTTTTAGCATGGCGTACTGGCTACTGAACTACTGATGAATTTACAGGAAAATTATCTCTAGATCCTTGTGTGCCATTTAGGACAGAGTCATCCCATTGGCACATCAGGTTTGATTCTAAATCCGCAAAGGAATATTTTATATCTTCTCTTACAGCACCAAACCTGAACACTGTCTGGTGCTGTGGCCCTCATCAAGGACCGGTGCTCCTTGCCAACTGTTGCCAACTTATTCTGCTATCAGGTCATGTATTTTTTGCTTTGATCTGGTATGTGCTGAATATAGCCCTACGTAACTGAAGTCTTTCTCTTTGAAAAGGTTGGAAATACTAATAAACTGAGCTCCTTATCAGGCAATGGATCAGTAATAGCGTGCTCTATTGGTTGGAAGAACACCCTGAACTATAGCAAAATACGAAGTAAATACATGCTAATACAGAAATCTTAACGATGTTAAAACCTTAAGTGTTGCAACTTCATTCGTATTGGTAGAAGGGCAGGGCTCAGTAAGCCGCGAACTGATCTCTTTATTTTCAGAGTGCTCCCGATTTGTTTCATCTGTTCCTTGTTGTTGTTTTCTTTTCGAAATTAATTTCATCCAAACCATCAATCCAGCGTGATGAAAATTGAGAAATAATCATTTAGTCAGTTTTTCCATCACCCCAGGAGGAAGTAACTGACTACGGTAGATGATGTTGTTAGGCTCGGTCATAATTCTTTCGCTCCATTGTATTGCGGCCGTATTTTACGTACTGCGCCGCCGCCGCCGTCCTGGTTTGGGGCCGATCTTCGGCCGAACCTCAAGCAGAATCAATTCTCAAAAATTCTTACCTATAATTACGGCTTATGACTGGGCCGAGCTAAGGAGGGGGCGATTCTTTTTTCCTTTTTTGTTTTTCTGTCTTGTTTTTTGTTCGTTGTTTTTCTCATGTTCGCTTGTTTTTTGTTTTTGTTCTTTGTTGATCTGAATGGTCTCGGTTATTGCCTTAAATTATAGGTGTAAAGACTCACCACTGTTCGTCGGCATTAGCCCTAGCCAAAGAGCCTTAAACAGAATCAACAACAACTTAAGTACGGAAGAGGGAGGATATCTAGCTGGGAGACTGTGCAGACAGATAGAAGACGATGGCAATAGCCATCAGCTATCGTTTTATTGCTACGTTGACCCAAACTTCGTTGCGCATGATAAAGGGGCGTACGAGTAGCGGCGGAGGAAAACGAAACTTAATTACATGTATTTAGATCGGCAGGAAGATGATACAGATGAGATGTTGATGATGATTATGATGACGTCTGTATTCAGGTATCTCATTGATTAATTGTTTCATCCCAAAATAATTATCGTGTTGTTGGCTTGTGCTTTTTTGCTTTTTTTTTTTGTTTCTTCCTCATATCTTCTCCTGCTTCACGTTCCGGATCGTGACTATTTGGAAATAACTCATAATGACTTCATCACATGCGAATCAAGAAAAAACGATGGTTTGGTTCGATTTAACACAGGTCGACCGATAGTGTATTCTACAGTGTATAGTGTATTCTAAGGGCCTTTTTGGGCGTATTCACCTTTCTATTGGTGTTCATATATGTTGCTAGCTTACGTGGATGCGATAGTTGTATGTAATTAATTATCAATTAGCTTCTTTAATTTAACGAGAACCTGATATGAAATCCAAAAAAAAAAACAAATGAATTATGTTAGACAGAATACCGATACTTGTCAAGGGTTTAACTACGTTTACCTGAAGATTTTGTTTTTTGAGTAGCTCGGGTAAGTATTGAAATTAAATAAAGCAAATTGTATAAGAGATTTTTTTTACTTAAAAGACCTAGCAGACCTGTCTTATACACAAAGGCACCTTTTGATCAATCGACTACCAACCAGATTGATCACATCGCGATCGACGACAGACACTCCTCCACTATTCGTGATGTTCGAACTTTCCGAGGGGCTAACATCGACCGCTATCTTGTAGTAGCCAAGATGCGCTTACGAATATCACGAACGCAGCGGAGTAGGGTAAGAATACAAAGTTATGACGTCGGAAAGCTACTATCGCCAGAAACCGCTCGTGCTTTTACCGATCGCGTCTCCCTTAAGCTCTCCAATACACCTTAATCCTCCACGCTATCAATAGAACAGCAGTGGAGCCTTTGCAAATAAGCCCTGAAAAGCTCTGCATCCAAAGTTTTGGGTTTCAAGGCTCCACCAGGAGGAAACACCTGGTTCGATGACGAGTGCAGGAGGATTCACACAGCGAAGCAGGATGCATATAAGGCCTCGCTGCATAAAAGAACAAGAGCAGCTTGTGAGCTCTACGAGTTAAAAATAAGGGAGGAGCATAAGCTTCTTAGAAGGAAGAAGAAAGAGCACGAGAAGCTCGCGATTGAGGATTTGGAGAGGTGTTACTGCAGGCGTGACGTTCGAAACTTTTATCAACAGATAAAGCGAACATGCCAAGGTTATAAAGCTAGAACGGAAGCCTGCAGGGATGAGAACGGACACCTAGTAGTAGAATCGCAGTCGATGCTGAGAATATGGAAAAACCACTTCTGCAGACTGTATAACGGCGATGTTAGTCAATATACCGCTGTAAGGCAGAACGATCCATTTCTTAACGACGGAGACCGCAGAGAGTTCTGTCCCCCTGACCTCGACGAAGTTAAGATCGCCATATCGAAGCTCAAGTCGAATAAAGCTGCTGGCGCAGACGGACTGTCTGCTGAGCTCTTCAAGACAGCTGGGGACGACCTGGTTAGGAGCATGCACTAGCTCATCTGTAAGTCTAAGGAGACTTATTCCTCTATAATTGGCGCAGTTATAGGGGTCTTCTTTCTTATGAACCGGGCAAACGATGCTGAGATTCCATTCGTCAGACATGCTTTCCTCCGACCATACCTTGGAAATGAGGTGGTGCAAGCACCAGCTCATCTCCAGTCGCCTTAAAAAGCTCAGCAGATAGGCAGTCTGCGCCCGCGGCTTTATTAGACTTAAGTCTCGATAAAGCTATCTTGACTTATTCTATGTTGGGTAGATGGAACTCCCTTACGTCGTCGTCCATTGTGAATGGGTCAACCTGTCTCACAGCGGTATCTTGCCTATCATCCCCATTATACAGTCTACGGAAGCGGTCTTTCTGACGACAGTGCAGCAATTCGTAAACAAATAAAACGATCGATTAGTTTTCGGAACGCTCTGCTTTGAATTTGGATCAATCGCGGGCACTTCGTGCAGGTCAACGCACTCCGTGTAAATTAACACAGAAACTTAGCTAAAAGTTATGTTGGAAAGTTGGGTCAACACGTGGGCAGCGAAACATTTTGAAAAATAAAGTCGTTGGATTTTCCAGGAAGGCTCTGCTAAACCAGGACGACTCAGGCTTGGCTTTGGAACAACGTTCCTGACTTCGTTTCAATGGCAGATTGGCCTTTGTCCTCACCTGAGCTCAGCCCGATATACTTCGCCATATAGGACATTTCGAAGAGCAAGGCTAACAGCACCCCGCTCAATTAAGTAATCCTAAGTCGCATGTGGACATTGAATGACTGCCAACTAAAGTTACAAAAGTCATGAACAAATCATTTCTAAAGTCTTGCCCAAGTAGTAGACCAACAAAGAGAACCAAACCCCCATGGTGGTCTGCAGATCTTGGTACCCTCAGAAAACAAAGCAGGCGACTCTTTAATAAAGCAAAGAGTCAAAATTGAAATGAGGACTGGAGTCGTTACAAGATCAGCCTCAGACTATATATAAAAAAAATATGAAAGGAGCAAAAGACATCCTGGCGTAATTTCTGCTCAGAAATAGAAGAAAATAGTGAGGCCAGTAGAGTGAGAAAGATACTCCCAAGGACTCCCACTGTACCCGTCCTAATTATAAAACTTAATGGCAAGGCAACGGTGACCAGTTAAGAGTCGCTAGACCTTTAGCTTAATACACACTTTCGTGGCAATGCAGAGACTAGTAACTATAATTTCAAACGACCCATACCCAGTGCTCCGTTCATTTCTAAGGAAGTAGTAAGCAAACAGAAGCTCAAATTGGCGGTAAATAGCTTCCTTTCCTACAAATCTGCAGGTCCGGATGGAATCCACCCGGTAGAGATGCAACGTGCTTAAGGCGTTCTTGAACCATGGCTTTTAGTACTGTTCTCTTCCAGCCTAGACTGGGGTTATATACCACTATCCTGGAGAGAGGTAAAGGTAACATTTATACCTGGAAAAGCCTCCCACACAACTGCCAAAGACCACAGACCTCTCAGTCTCTCTTCGTTTGTTTTTAAGATGCTGGAGAGACTGGTGGACCCGTATATTCGCGAAACTCTACAGAAACGTATGCTCTTAGCATCGCAGCGCGCCTTTTGTAAGGGGAAATCAGTAGATACAGGTCTATACACTATGGTTAGAATCATTGAGAAATTACTTGCCAACAAAAAAATGACAATGATTGCCTTGCTTGACATTGAAGGGACTTTCAACAACATTAAATCACTAACTATCATCAATGCATTAAGCAAGCTAGAGGTAATTGGTAATATAATACATTTTATCAAAACAAATGCTATCAAGCAGGTTGATTCACTCGACATTTGGCTGCTACCACACAAAAAGGGCAATAAAACATGGCACACCACAGGAGGGAGTTATATCGCCGTAATTATGGGCCAGCGGGTGCAAGGTAGCTGGTTTTATTCACAAGAAAACAGCAGATACATCAAATCTCTCCTCCAAAATTCAATCGGGCTTACCTTAAATTCGAAGATCACACTTAATACTTTGGCGTGATGCTTAAGAGGAAGCTCAACTGGAGATTGAATGCGAAAGAATGCATCACAAAATCAACAACTGCGGGCTACACCTGCAAGAAAGCCTTGGGCACCAGAAAGGGTATTAAATACCATATCACGGCTGGCTGTTTACCGCGGTTATTAGGCCTATACTAACGTATGGTTGCTTAGTCTGGTGAATGGCACTATGCAGATCTAGCTATGTCAAACTTCTAAGTAGTGTACGAAGAATGGCCTGCATCGCTATAACCGGGGCACTGCGAACAGCCCCCACTGCAGCCATCGAGACGATGCTTCACCTACTCCCCTTGAATCTTTTTGGCATGGAGAAGGCAAAGAAATCGGCATTGCGTCTTAAGGAATTAGCTCATTGGAAGTTCTCCGAAATAGGGCACGCTGGTATTTTACGCCAAAACAGTGATTTAAGCGAAGTCACGGACTACTTAACCCCGATCCTGGACTTCAATATTTTATATAAAACAACAATTCCCAACCGACGACAATGGGATGGGAATGAACTCCCAAGCAAAGGCATTGCACCGGAAATATTCTACGGAGGGTATAGGACAAGCAATGGTGTGGGTGCCGGTGTCTATGCACCGACCCTGAAAATCGGCCAATCCTTTTGATTACCGAACCACTGTAGTGTATTTCAAGCTGGATTAACGGTAATTCGTGAGGCCCCAAACTGACTGTCTTTGAGACCGATGGGCTACAGTGAAATTGTCATCTACACGGACAGCCAAGCGGCAATAAAAGCACTCGAATCGCCAATAACGAAATCAAAATGGTCAGGCAAATTTCTAAATGATTTATCGAGCATCTGCACTATTACATTGTGCTGGGTATCTGGGCCCAGTAACATACCAGGTAACTGTCAAGCAGATGAACTAGCCAGAATAGGCACCAAACTGGAGATCTCGACTGTAAAAGGGGACATCCATCAACTAATGGAAACCCTAAATTATAAAATCTCGAAACAGGCACTGCTACAGGTCAATGAGAGATGGCGTGGCTTTGATACATGCAACTATTCGAGACAAACTTGGCCCAAGTACTGTCAACGTAGAACCACAAGCCTGATAAAAATACGCAGGTAATGTATAAGGAGCCTAATTGGAGCCCTAACAGGACACTGCCCTTTAAGGCAACATGCCGCCAGATTAGGACTGCCATATTATGACTATTAGGTGACTCGTAGGTGTCATGATGAGGAGAGGAAGAATTTCCATCCCATCTCCTATGCAATTGCCCTGAACCTGAACCATCTGCCGTCAACTCAGCAAATAGGATTTTTCAACTACGTATGTACTTCCAACTAATTCGAGACAAATAACAAGAACAGCAAATTCCTATTGCTTACGACGCTAGAAATGTAACATAAAACACATTCGTATTGACTCATAAACGTCAAATAAAAGGTAATTGCTCCAATTCGTTCGCCTAATGGACAAGCAAGATTAAATTTACTGTCAGTTAATAATATTATTCCCTTTTATCTGCCTTTTTAGTTTACCCTGCCAGCTGTTTCCAGTTTCTCGTCAGCCTATTAGGAGTTGGTGATTGTATTGTTGCATTGGAAAGGGACTTGTACTTTTAAGTGCCGTCTAATCTCGAAGGCTTTTTGATTACTCTGACACGACTTGAAATAAATTCGCTTCCCAGTGGGTTTTTTTTTTTTGTTTTTTCAGCGAGGAATGTGATTGTGGAGGAATATAATGTGGTAATGGGCATGGTTGGCGGTGCTAGTTAATGGCATTTACAAGAATTGTTTTAGTTCCAATTAGGGGAATTGATGAAGCAATCAGAGCTTGGAGAGAAGATTTCTGAGTTGCTTATTCAGTCTGACAATGTCATGGTATATGTAAGATGATGGTGAGAATTTTGGTCATTCCTGACATTCCTTACCAATTTTCCTTGAGCTTCTATGTAAAAGGAAGGAGTATGATTTAATTTAGCCTTACTCACATAAAATCCTTTCTTACCTACCCTTTGCTGTGTGACACGTTCGCTCTACTGTGAGTGACATATTTGACAGTTCTCGTGCCTTGGATATCGTTTATTGAAAACAAACAGTCTACAAGAAATAACACCTTCATCAAAGAACTGCAAAAAAAGCAACCCAAATATGCAATTTACAAAACAATCTTCGGACCATATGCCATTCGGTCACGTCCACTGCTTTGCTCTTCCAAAAGCCTGTGAAAAAAAATTCTTTCGCGACATATGCTACCCAAGGAAAGGCAAAACGCACAAGAAACGCAACATCAAAATCGAAAAAAGATGAAATAATTTGCCAAAGTTAAAATTGAATGGGTGTTTCTGCAGAAATTAATCGAAGAAATCGATTTTTGCGATCTCATTCGTTGCCACACTGTGTAACCATATGTTGCGCAGTCATAAAATATGATCCAAACTACCATCGTTCCCGTCCAACTTACAACTTGCATCCCTTCCTAACTGCTGCAATTTCACACAAAAAAAAATTATTCACTCGGTACGAGTCCAATATGTTGCCCAACTGACTACAACAGACAGCTACGATCGAAACAAATTGTTGATCAGTTAGGAAGGATGAAGGAAGAAAGGTGGAGCCCTAGATAACGTACATGGGTACCTAGGAGAACTCGTACCCGTTCCCATGTCAGATTTGGAGCAATCTACTTCGACTACGAGTACAATAACTCAATTAACGGACACGATCACTATCACTTTTCGCCTCAATTAAATTGTAATAAATTTGACATATCGAGGCCAAAAGGCTTGCTGAAACATTTAGGATCGCATGATACTCGTACTCGTATCTCACCCGCTGCTTATCGCACTCGATCTGCTCTTCGTTTTTCTTCCTCATAGATCGTGCTTTGTCAGGCGATCCACAACATGAACATGCGCGATCAATTGCTCATCAATTGGTGAAAACCGCAGCACAAACGAACGGCGGGGGGAAGCCAATAATTAAGCGGGAAACACGGCGATCTAAGATTGAGATGTTCATTGGGAGGAACCAATCGATGGTGATCGTGCGCCTGGCTGAATAATAGACGACGTGAAAAAGAGGAGTTATGCGTTGGAGTTGAAATTGATTTGTTGTTAATAATTGGGAAAATTAATTAAAGATTGCAATCGATTAGTAGTGATTTAAGTGCAGAATTGACTGAAGGACGTGAAAGAAGATGGACCAGATTACAAAGGATTGTGTCATCTCTGTCTTCACTGACACGTGGTTGCTCATTGATTCGGCTAAACATGATCACCCGAATTGAAAAAAATAGTTCTATGCTTCCCGTTTGAGCTTGGTGTCTTGTCTGGCCTACCAGAAATAATGACATGAATTTCTGATCATAATTCCAATATAGTTTGCCTGGTCAGAGCAAAGTAAACGACTAATCGCCTTCAAATAAAACTAGCATTATTCTCAAGGGTGCCGCTAATACATCCGTTGTAAACATGGATGACAGTGGCTGGATGGCTACAGCCGCCTGGCCAGCATACTTGCCTGGCTGGCTATTTGCCGCCTGGCCAGCATACTTGTCTGGCTAGCAACAACCGCTTGGCCAACATAAAAGCTGGCTCGCAATAGCCGCCGGAACAACATACTTGCCTGGCTGGCTATAGCCGCCTCGCCAGCATACTTGCCTGGCTGGCTATAGTCGTCTGGCCAGCATACTTGCCAGGCTGGTTGTAGCCGCCTGGCCAGCATACTTGCCTGGCTGGCTATTTGCCGCCTTGCCAGTATACTTGTTTGGCTGGCTACAACCGCTTGGCCAACATAAGAGCTGGCTCGCAATAGCCACCGGATCAACATACTTGCCTGGCTGGCTATAGCCGCCCCGCCAGCATACTTGCCTGGCTGGCTATAGTCGTCTGGCCAGCATACTTGCCTGGCTGGTTGTAGCCGCCTGGCCAGCATACTTGCCTGGCTGGCTGTAGCCGCCTGGCCAGCATACTTGCCTGCCTGGCTACAGCCGCCTAGCCAGCATAATTTCTGGCCAGCTATAGCCGCCTGGCCAGCAGACTTGCCTGGCTTGTTATAGCCGCCTGGCCAGCATACTTGCCTGGCTGGCTACAGCCGCCTGGCCAGCATACTTGCCTGGCTGTCTGTAGCCGCCTGGCCAGTATACTTGCCTGCCTGGCTATAGTTGCCTAGCCAGCATATTTGCCTGGCTGACAGTCGTCTGGCCGCCTGGCCAGCATAATTGCCTGCCTGGCTACAGCCGCCTAGCCAGCATAATTTCGGGCCGGCTATAGCCGCCTGACCACCATACTTGCCTGACTGGCTATAGTCGTCTGGCCAGAATACTTGCCTGGCTGGTTGTAGCCGCCTGGCCAGCATACTTGCCTGGCTGGCTGTAGCCGCCTGGCCAGTATACTTGTCTGGCTGGCTACAACCGCTGGCCGACTTAAATGCTGGCTCGCGCTAGCCGCCGAATCAACATACTTACCTGGCTGGCTATAGCCGCCTCGCCGGCATACTTGCCTGGCTGGCTGTAGCCGCCTGGCCAGCATACTTGCCTGACTGACAGCCGTCTGGCCAGTATACTTGCGAGGCTGACTACAGTCGCCTGGTCAGCATACTTGCCTGGCTGGCTACAGCCGCCTGGCCAGCATAATTGCCTGCCTGGCTACAGCTGCCTAGCCAGCATAATTTCGGGCCGGCTATAGCCGCCTGACCACCATACTTGCCTGACTGGCTATAGTCGTCTGGCCAGCATACTTGCCTGGCTGGTTGTAGCCGCCTGGCCAGCATACTTGCCTGGCTGGCTGTAGCCGCCTGGCCAGTATACTTGTCTGGCTGGCTACAACCGCTTGGCCGACATAAATGCTGGCTCGCGCTAGCCGCCGAATCAACATACTTACCTGGCTGGCTATAGCCGCCTCGCCGGCATACTTGCCTGGCTGGCTGTAGCCGCCTGGCCAGTATACTTGCCTGGATGACTACAGCCGCCTGGCCAGTTTACTTGCCTGTATGGCTATAGCCGCCTGGCCAGTACACTTGCCTGGCTGGCTTTAGTCGCCTGGCCAGCATAGTTGCCCGGCTGGCTACAGCCGCCTGGCCAGCATACTTGCCTGGCTGTCTGTAGCCGCCTGGCCAGTATACTTGCCTGGATGACTACAGCTGCCTGGCCCGTATACTTGTCTGGCTGGCTATATTCGCCTGACCAGCATACTTGCCTGGCTGGCTTTAGTCGCCTGGCCAGCATAGTTGCCTGGCTGGTTACAGCCGCCTGGCCAGCATACTTACCTGGCTGTCCGTAGCCGCCTGGCCAGTATACTTGCCTAGATGACTACAGCTGCCTGGCCAGTATACCTGCTTGGATGACTACAGCCGCCTGGCCAGTACACTTGCCTGTCTGGCTATAGCCGCCTGGCCAGTACACTTGCCTGGCTGGCTATAGCCGCCTGGCCAGCATAGTTGCCCGGCTGGCTACAGCCGCCTGGCCAGTATACTTGCCTGGCTGTCTGTAGCCGCCTGGCCAGTATACTTGCCTGGCTGTCTGTAGCCGCCTGGCCAGTATACTTGCCTGGATGACTACAGCTGCCTGGCCAGTATACTTGTCTGGTTGGCTATAGCCGCCTGGCCAGCATAGTTGCCCGGCTGGCTACAGCCGCCTGGCCAGCATACTTGCCTGGCTGTCTGTAGCCGCCTGGCCAGTAAACTTGCCTGGGTGACTACAGCTGCCTGGCCAGTATACTTGCCTGGATGACTACAGCTGCCTGGCCAGTATACTTGCCTGGCTGGCTACAGCCGACTGGCCAGCATACTTGCCTGGCTTGCTATAGCCGCCTGGCCAGCATACTTGCCTGGCTGGCGATAGCCGCCTGGACAGCATACTTGCCTGGCTGTCTGTAGCCGCCTGGCCAGTATACTTGCCTGGATGACTACAGCCGCCTGGCCAGTATACTTGCCTGGATGACTACAGCCGCCTGGCCAGTATACTTGCCTGGATGACTACAGCCGCCTGGCCAGTATACTTGCCTGGATGACTACAACCGCCTGGCCAGTATACTTGCCTGGCCGGCTTTAGTCGCCTGGCCAGCATAGTTGTCTGGCTGGCTTCAGCCGCCTGGCCAGCATAGTTGCCCGGCTGGCTACAGCCGCCTGGCCAGTATACTTGCCTGGCTGTCTGTAGCCGCCTGGCCAGTATACTTGCCTGGATGACTACAGCTGCCTGGCCAGTATACTTGTCTGGTTGGCTATAGCCGCCTGGCCAGCATAGTTGCCCGGCTGGCTACAGCCGCCTGGCCAGCATACTTGCCTGGCTGTCTGTAGCCGCCTGGCCAGTAAACTTGCCTGGGTGACTACAGCTGCCTGGCCAGTATACTTGCCTGGATGACTACAGCTGCCTGGCCAGTATACTTGCCTGGCTGGCTACAGCCGACTGGCCAGCATACTTGCCTGGCTTGCTATAGCCGCCTGGCCAGCATACTTGCCTGGCTGGCGATAGCCGCCTGGACAGCATACTTGCCTGGCTGTCTGTAGCCGCCTGGCCAGTATACTTGCCTGGATGACTACAGCCGCCTGGCCAGTATACTTGCCTGGATGACTACAGCCGCCTGGCCAGTATACTTGCCTGGATGACTACAGCCGCCTGGCCAGTATACTTGCCTGGATGACTACAGCCGCCTGGCCAGTATACTTGCCTGGATGACTACAGCCACCTGGCCAGTATACTTGCCTGGATGACTACAGCCGCCTGGCCAGTATACTTGCCTGGATGACTACAACCGCCTGGCCAGTATACTTGCCTGGCCGGCTTTAGTCGCCTGGCCAGCATAGTTGCCTGGCTGGCTTCAGCCGCTTGGCCAGCATAAATGCTGGCTCGCGCTAGCCGCCGAATCAACATACTTACCTGGCTGGCTATAGCCGCCTCGCCGGCATACTTGCCTGGCTGTCTGTAGCCGCCTGGCCAGTATACTTGCCTGGATGACTACAGCCGCCTGGCCAGTATACTTGCCTGGATGACTACAGCCGCCTGGCCAGTATACTTGCCTGGATGACTACAGCCACCTGGCCAGTATACTTGCCTGGATGACTACAGTCGCCTGGCCAGTATACTTGCCTGGATGACTACAACCGCCTGGCCAGCATACTTGCCTGGCTGGCTATAGTCGTCTGGCCAGCATACTTGCCTGGCTGGCTACAGCCGCCTGGCCAGCATACTTGCCTGGCTGTCTGTAGCCGCCTGGCCAGTATACTTGCCTGCCTGGCTATAGTTGCCTAGCCAGCATATTTGCCTGGCTGACAGTCGTCTGGCCGCCTGGCCAGCATAATTGCCTGCCTGGCTACAGCCGCCTAGCCAGCATAATTTCGGGCCGCCTATAGCCGCCTGACCACCATACTTGCCTGACTGGCTATAGTCGTCTGGCCAGCATACTTGCCTGGCTGGTTGTAGCCGCCTGGCCAGCATACTTGCCTGGCTGTCTGTAGCCGCCTGGCCAGTATACTTGCCTGCCTGGCTATAGTTGCCTAGCCAGCATATTTGCCTGGCTGACAGTCGTCTGGCCGCCTGGCCAGCATAATTGCCTGCCTGGCTACAGCCGCCTAGCCAGCATAATTTCGGGCCGGCTATAGCCGCCTGACCACCATACTTGCCTGACTGGCTATAGTCGTCTGGCCAGCATAGTTGCCCGGCTGGCTACAGCCGCCTGGCCAGCATACTTGCCTGGCTGTCTGTAGCCGCCTGGCCAGTATACTTGCCTGCCTGGCTATAGTTGCCTAGCCAGCATATTTGCCTGGCTGACAGTCGTCTGGCCGCCTGGCCAGCATAATTGCCTGCCTGGCTACAGCCGCCTAGCCAGCATAATTTCGGGCCGGCTATAGCCGCCTGACCACCATACTTGCCTGACTGGCTATAGTCGTCTGGCCAGCATACTTGCCTGGCTGGTTGTAGCCGCCTGGCCAGCATACTTGCCTGGCTGGCTGTAGCCGCCTGGCCAGTATACTTGTCTGGCTGGCTACAACCGCTGGCCGACATAAATGCTGGCTCGCGCTAGCCGCCGAATCAACATACTTACCTGGCTGGCTATAGCCGCCTCGCCGGCATACTTGCCTGGCTGGCTGTAGCCGCCTGGCCAGCATACTTGCCTGACTGACAGCCGTCTGGCCAGTATACTTGCGAGGCTGACTACAGTCGCCTGGTCAGCATACTTGCCTGGCTGGCTACAGCCGCCTGGCCAGCATAATTGCCTGCCTGGCTACAGCTGCCTAGCCAGCATAATTTCGGGCCGGCTATAGCCGCCTGACCACCATACTTGCCTGACTGGCTATAGTCGTCTGGCCAGCATACTTGCCTGGCTGGTTGTAGCCGCCTGGCCAGCATACTTGCCTGGCTGGCTGTAGCCGCCTGGCCAGTATACTTGTCTGGCTGGCTACAACCGCTGGCCGACATAAATGCTGGCTCGCGCTAGCCGCCGAATCAACATACTTACCTGGCTGGCTATAGCCGCCTCGCCGGCATACTTGCCTGGCTGGCTGTAGCCGCCTGGCCAGTATACTTGCCTGGATGACTACAGCCGCCTGGCCAGTATACTTGCCTGGATGACTACAGCCGCCTGGCCAGTATACTTGCCTGGATGACTACAGCCACCTGGCCAGTATACTTGCCTGGATGACTACAGCCGCCTGGCCAGTATACTTGCCTGGATGACTACAACCGCCTGGCCAGCATACTTGCCTGGCTGGCTATAGTCGTCTGGCCAGCATACTTGCCTGGCTGGTTGTAGCCGCCTGGCCAGCATACTTGCCTGGCTGGCTGTAGCCGCCTGGCCAGCATACTTGCCTGCCTGGCTACAGCCGCCTAGCCAGCATAATTTCTGGCCAGCTATAGCCGCCTGGCCAGCAGACTTGCCTGGCTTGTTATAGCCGCCTGGCCAGCATACTTGCCTGGCTGGCTACAGCCGCCTGGCCAGCATACTTGCCTGGCTGTCTGTAGCCGCCTGGCCAGTATACTTGCCTGGCTGTCTGTAGCCGCCTGGCCAGTATACTTGCCTGCCTGGCTATAATTGCCTAGCCAGCTGGCCAAATTTGCCAAATTAAATAAAGTGAGCAACAAGACGCCCATAGTTGGAATAGGATGGGTAATAGGAAAGAGTAATTCAAAAGACAGATAGTGCCAGATGAACGTCTACTGCTGGAAACATACGATCGTTTTTAAATACGATCGACAAAGCTACTCCAACACTGACTTTTGACTCAGTCAGGGCACCAGAATAACAAGGGTCGGATGTGAGTCATTTCTTCCAAAGAGCCTCGTAGTATTCAGCAAATTGGATGAGCCGGGCTTATGTTGCACATTTTGGCCTGTTAAGGGCAATATATGGTCCGCCTTCCTGCTTTTTGTCATTTGCTGGCACTTGAATACGACTTCAAAACCAGGATCGCATCCAAAATAATATATAAAATAAAGGACTTACCCCTTGGCTATAGCTGGCGGCTATAGCCAGCCAGCCAAGTATGTTGGCCAGGCGGCTATACCCGGCCAGGCAAGTATGTTGGCCAAGCGGCTATAGCCAGCCAGCCAAGTACATATGTTGGCCAGGCGGCTATAGCCACGCAGGCAAGTGTGCTGGCCGGATGGCTATAGCCAGCCAGGTGGGTGTGGCCAGCCAGCCAAGTATGTTTGCCAAGCGGCTATAGCCAAGCAGGCAGGTATGCTAGCCAGGCGGCTATGGCCAGCCAGACATATATGCTGACCAGGCGGCTACAGCCAGTGAGGCAAATATGCTGGCCAGGCGGCTACAGCCAGCCAGGCAAGTATGCCGGCCAGGCGGCTATAGCCAGGCAGGCAGGTATGCTAGTCAGGCGGCTATAACCAGCCAGCACACTGGCCTGGCTATTGGTGGTATTGCGATTGTGAAATAGTCCAAATATGCTCCCTTAAATTTTTTAGATAATGCCCTGCCACTTTTGTTTCCGTATCTCCGGTGACATATATTAAATTAGCAAAACCAACAATTCCATAGGATTTTTATTGTCCTGCAATCCTCTGTCAGTTGCTGCCAAACCTATATAATTGGAACCGTCATGCGGCCAATTAAGCCTGTCATTTCATTACAGTTCCAATATAAGTTAAATAAATGAAAAGTCCTGTATCCGGCCGTCATAAGCATACTCAATAACTGCCAACTTCTTAACAAAATGAAACCAAACTTTCTTGACATAATGATGCAATCCATCAGCCATAGACGACGCAATTACGTTGCGAATGTCAGCATTCGAGTGACATTCAGTAGATAAGATCGAGCACATATCCAATCGTAAACACAAATATGAATATATCAATTAAAAGTCAATTTATTAAAGTAAACACGGAATATCAGAGGAACAACGACCATCAACCACTGCCTCGTGTCATCCCACGTTCGGTTTACGAATCACCTAACTCCTGCCTCCCTCACCGCCTTTCTTATAATTAACTTTCGTCAATCCGGATTCTATTAATAGGATGAGGATTGTGCGATTAGAATGAATGAATTGTTTGCTCACTGATAAGGTAACACGCAATCCTCTGACGCCTTTGCCACCGAAATAGCCGTCGACATGGACACTTTGTGACACGCTCCCCAACACGGTCGCGCACAAAAAATCCATGCTGCGCCCCCGAAATTCCACTACACAACACGACGTGCTGGTGACAATTCCATCAGAATTTTGATTTATTAATATTGTTGTAGGCAAGGGCAATCATTATGTATAGGGGGGAGTATGTCCATGTCGCCATCGGAGGAGTGTTGGCTGTCATTAATGCCATGAATATGGAAACGGAGATTTTTATTAAATTAACTACATTATGCAGCATTGTCCCGTAATGATGTGAATACCTGACGGCTGGTTCTGACTGTTTTTGTTTTAGGTATTCGTTTCTCAGCGCTATGCTGTTGTCCATTATTTTCGCGCCAATTTTCTATGCTGAACACTCGATGTGGCGTATCCTGTCATTTTTGTTTCTTTTATTTTCGTGCTTTAATTGATGATTAGGAGGAGGACGGTAACAACCGTGAAGGCATATGTGTTCCGATGTAATTTGGAAGATTATTACCGATTTGCGACAGTAAGTGTTGGTCGATACTGTATGTAGTGCCCGACCGGTCACAGGAAAAGGAAATGAACAGGCGGTCCGGATGAGGATTGAGCAGGTAGGTTCTGATTGGTGGTTTCATTATAATAAGAATATTTACGTAACTAGTTGGACGCGTTGACGAAGTAGCTCCTTTATGGAGCTAGCAAATTAGATGGATTCAACTTGAAGAATGAAGGACTCCGCAATAGACTGAATTTAGTTGGTCACAATCGTATCTGTTCATCTTCTACAGCTGAGGTGGATGAAGGTAGAAGACCAGCTCTTCTGAGACCGTGAGTCGGTTAGTTAACCTTATCAGCTGAACGTCATTCAGATCATTAAGGAAGTAGGATCCTAGATATCATTTCTTTGGTTCCTTGGTAGTGGGCCGGACAGGCGCAGAGCAAGTGTGAAATGAATTCATCCTCCTCTTTGTCTTCATAGCTTCTGCAGAGGTCGTTTGAAACTTGCCCTAGTGTTTATGCATGTCTCCCAATAAGTCTATGGGCAGTGATGATACCAACAATTTCCTTGATGTCGGTTCGTTTTAGGAACATTATTACCTTGGTTCGCTGACGGTCAAATCGAGGCCAGATTTGCCTGGTGATTAGAGAGGTACGCCCTTAGGTCCACCTCAGGTTCGTCTCGGCCGTGGCTTGATTCTTTAGTTTTAGTTTAATGGCTGCTACTGGTATATCTGCGTGTGGCATGTTTGCTTATTGCGTCGTTCCTTGTCCGACAAGCATGTCAGCTCTTTTATTTCCTGAAATATCGCTGTGCCCTAGTACCCATATAAGATGTATGTTAAACTGTTCGGCCATCTCGTTAAGAGAAAAGCGGCAGCCGAAGCTTGCTTTAGAAGTGTAAACATAAGACTCCAGCGATTTCAGGGCAGCTTGGCTGTCAGTCGAATATCTATGGTAGATACCACCTTTCATTTCAGCCGTGAAAGGGTTTCCTTTATTGCTTACAGTTCCGCCTGAAGGACGCTGCATTCGTCCGTTACCCAAACCGTCCTTGGTTCTTGGCCCATCTGTGTGAAAGTCCACGCAGCCCTTGTGACGGTGCGCTTGTCGGGACCAGTTTTATCATTCAGGGTATGTTATCTTGAATCTTTTCTCAAAGACTATGGTGGGCTCAATGTGGTCGCAGATTTCTGCCAAATTATCCTGTTGTTCAGGTAAGAGCAATATAGCTAGCAATAGCTAGCAATATAGCTTGTCCATTTCGAGGTGCCTTTTATCTGGCTGCCGCGTATAGGGCTAGCTGCTTGCCGTGGATATCAACTGGAGTTAGGTGGAGTGGCATGTTGAGCGCTGCCGTTGGAGTACTCTTTATGGCCCCGGAGATGCTAGAAGACACGGCGCAGATAAAGTATTGGTTTTGTGGATCAAAGTAATACTCGTGCGCGGTGTCTGTCTGGAGTACAACGGACCAGTACTTGGGCCTGAGTGCCCCAATATATAAATAGTAGAAGCCTCCGACAAAACAAAAAGTGCTAGTGAATAGGACATTGATCACTTATGCAGGTCTCGGACATTGTGTCAAATCTTGCGTAAAGAGAGGCTGTCCGCAAGGTGGCGTCCTGTCTCCACTCTTATAGTGCATGGTGGTCGACTCTCTGCTTGATGCTCTCTATGAATCTATGCCCAGGATATGCGGATGATGTCGCCTTTCTCTCTGTCGACTCATGTTTAGCGACTGTCTGTCTCAAAGCACAGGCAGCGCCAAATGTGATCGATGAGTGGTGCACGAGAAATGGACTGTCAGTCAATCCTCTCAAGACTGGCTCAGCTGAAAAGCATTCCAATGAAGTTAAACTCCTGAGAGTCCTATTTCACGAAACTCCAAATAACGGGTTTTGTTTAGCTGTACGGCGACTTTCCCCAGTACACCAGGTGCTGCTCTAGTGGCTATGATCAAACTTCTACCCGTTGACATACTTATCGGAGGGTGTGAACTGAAAGCCATATCATGTTCCAAGAAAAATGGGTTTTGGTACAACTCGTATCGGAATGACAGTGCGCTTGCGCGGGAAATATCATACGACCCGTGTCTCATGGATATGCCCTCGGACGAAATGACACCTGTCATCCTAATGCGCTATAACTTCATAGTTGAATTTCTATGGCGTCAGGATTCTCTCTAGACACATACTGAACCTGGCTCCAAATCTGGGCTGGGATCCGGCGCTGGGGTTTTCTTTGGATGTGAAAACGTCCGACTGCACTTTTCGTTAGGAAAATATGCATCTGTCTTTCAGTAAAAGATATAGTTACGCAATCCTGATGGCCATGCACTATGTTGTGAATGGGTGGAAGAGTAAAAGCATATGTATGCGTTTCCGCACGGTGAATTTTGAGAAGTTTTTCATGGCTATTATACAACAGGGGGTTTTGTCAGAACCCCGCTGAGGAGAAGCTTCGTGAAAGACACGTCATCGGCGTCAAAGGCTAACACACTACCCACTGCGCCTGTGTACTCCTCGTCTCCTTATACCACCAGACATTTTCGGAGGATATCCGAGGGTTTTCACGGGCGATTTCACAATTCTCAGTGGCTTCGACATTCTGGACAGACAACACCCGAAGGAAGGTATGTTGAAATTTTTGCTGAGTTAAATCACTTAACTCAACTTGTGAATGAGCCATCACGTATCCCCGATGTTGCTGGTCATACCGCCAACACGCTGGATTTGTTTCTTACCTCTCAGCCTGACAAATACACGATCGATGTATTGGAACCCCTAGGCTTGTCTGACCGAAGCATGATATCAGCGAAATTCTCGAACTCCCACCATCCAGTTAAAGAAAAAGCTCCTAAGAGAACACTATGGCTATACGAGAAAGCCAACTGGTGCGGCCTTAACAACTTCTTCCGGATCTTTAACTGGTCGTTGTGCTTCCTCGACAACGACGTGGACGCCGCAACTGATATTATCGTAAACATTATCCGAATCGGCATGGCAAATTTTATTCCCAGCAAGATTAAAAGCACCAGGCCAAAGGATAATACGTGGTTCGACTCGAGCTGCAAAGAGGCTATTAGGCTCGGGGAGCTAAGTTTTCGGGCCTACAAGGCAAACAGTTCTGAGGAAAACCGAAAATCGTACATACGAGCCCGAAATGACTGCAACTCCCACATTCGACGGATTAAATTCCAATCCGACCAAAAATTAAGGCGTAAAATCCTTCAATGTCCCAAAGGTAGCAAAAGTTTCTGGTCGTTTGTAAAAAACGTAAAAAACTCAACTAAGTCGTCTATACCGACGCTCATCCACAATGACATCCCAGCTGTCACCCCCTTAGACAAAGCTAACCTACTTGCTGCCCATTTCGCAACCAGTTCTCAGTTGCCAGCTTGTACTTTGTCTCCGCCTGTACTAGAGTGCGTCAATTCCACCATGGTGCTAATCGACTTCCGCACTCGTACAGTCGCAAGGGTTCTTAAAGACCTCGACATACACAAATCCGCTGGTCCAGATGGTATTGCCTCAATAGTTCTGAAGAGGTGTTCTTCTACGCGGGCAAAACCACTGCATACGCTTTTTCACCTTTCCTACACCTCTGGGCTCTTTCCGAGTAGGTGGAAAACAGAATTTGTCCAGCCTATACCCAAAAAAGGCGAATCATCTTCTCCCTCCAACTACCGACCCATTGCACTAACGTCCCATCTTTCCAAGGTCATGGAAACGCTGATTAACCGTCAGCTTATGAAATATCTTGAATCACGAAAACTCCTCAATGACCGCCAATACGGTTTCCGCAGCAACAGATCCACTGGTGATATGATGGCATATCTCGCTGAAAAGTGGAATCACTCCCTTCACCAAGCAGGTGAAAGCAAAATTGTTGCACTGGATATTTCGAAAGCATTTGACAGGGTTCGGCATGAAGCCCTTTTGTCGAAAATGCGTGCTTTTGGGATCGATGAGTCTCTCTTTCAATGGATTAGAAGCTACCTTTCGAATCGTTCAATTCAAGTTGTTTTGGACGGCTTCAAGTCTGATACTCACTTTGTAAATGCCGGTGTTCCCCAGGGCTCCGTTTTGTCTCCGACACTCTTTCTTATTTTTATAAATGATCTCTTGTCTGTTACTTCTAATCCAATTCCAAGACCTCACTGCACCTACTAGACAGAATACAAAAACGAGCCATAAAACTGATAGGTGACTCCAGCATTACCAAAACATTAGACTCGCTGGAACACCGCAGGAATGTTACCTGCCTCTCCCTGTTTTATCGTTACTACCACCAAAAATGCTCTGATGAAATAGCCAGTTGCATTCCGCCCCTTCAACATTTCTCCCGCAATACACGTCTCTCTAGGAATGCTCACCAATATACTCTGAAGCCCGCTTTCGGACGTATTGTCAAATATAGAGAATCTTTCATTAACCGAACCACACGAATCTGGAACTCCCTGCCGGATTCGGTTTTCTCCCCTCAATGCAACATGCAAGCATCAATGTCCATCAGCATCTCCTCTATTCCTCTTCCTCTCTATCTTCTACCCGCACTGTGTCGCCGACATAATAAGGTTATTAGACCTTGAGTGCGCGCAAATTATTAAAAAAAAAAAAAAAAAAAAAAACAACAAGTTTTGGCAACGACACTAAAGAGGTTTTTCTTTTCATAAAATACGCGCAACACACACCCTCAGACTTGGATGAAAATTTAAAGCAAGAGTCGCCCTTTCTAGACAAATATTGACGAATGACGGCGGATTGTCAGTTCTCGAGTTATGACTACATTCCCGGAATTTAATTACAATTCAGATAAGGGTGGATGCCATTTTTCTGCAGTCAGTGTAGAGCACATGTCTGGCGACATCTAGTTGTTGAATTTCACAGTTCAATTTTCGTCTCGCCTAGGTTTGTGTCATGAGTTATATATACGGTTACGAACAGTATATTTCAAACTTGTAGTAGTATACCAGTTCGTTACTAGATGTCGACAGTAAGGATAAGAAAAAAATGAATTTAACTGGTTCTTTAATCGTTTTATAGATCCACTGGTGTACAAATCTCGAGATTATAAAGAAATGTATTAAAAAAAACATTTCTCTAAGCATAACTCGACTATTTATCATTTGGGAATCACTTCCTGACCTACTAACTATCTACATGTTATAAAAAACAAAAAACCAACAATGGACAGACACACAACAGTTAAACATGTGCTCCTTGTCCTGATAAATCCAATAAATATGTATCTAATGCGGCAATGAAATCGCCAACCATTGTGTGAAAACCACAATAAACCAGCTCTTGTAAACAGACCGTAGTATATTCCTGTAGGCGCCTATTTAGAAGACGATTATGCCGTAAATACTGGCGCTACAAGTGACTTTGTCAGGTATTAATCTATTAGATTGTATTTTTTTTGTTATTTGGGTTATGAGTCCTTTTTATTAGTACCGGAAGGATAATGATCGTAAAATGATTTCTAACCTGAGAATTCGTTTATTTAGGTCGTGCCGGATGTGGGTTTATGGGAATGTATAAAAATCTGGTAGCAATTTATTGAGCATGCGTAACTTGGGATTATGTTGCAGGTATTTGTCCAGCTGCCTTTTTCAGGTAAGTATCGGACGTCGTCTTCGACGACTACCTTGAGGTTTACACTCGATGCCATTCCTTGTGATATCGTTAGGAGGCTTTCTGAGCCCGTGCTAGATCCAGTTCCATTTTCGTTTAAGGATAGTTATTCGGATAGGCGAATGGTTTCTTAAAGACCAGAGCCTTGTACTGGATATCGTTTCTGACTGAATGCGTTGCAGTAGACGTAGCGCTGCATTCCATGACTCACAACCATAGAGTAGAACAGACATAACATTCGGGTTGAAAATGTTGACCTTTGTATCGTGTGCAAGGGAAGATAATTATTCTGTTCTCGATATCGATTCGACCATCTCCAGAGCTTGAAATAATACACTCAAAGTGACAAAAAGGCTGGACGTGTTCCAAGCGAGTATTATTCACTTGGAGCGCGCGAAGGTTGGTTATATTGATGGGCATCGTTTTTTTTTTTTTTCCCCGGTCTTTATACATATAGAGGCCAGTTTTTGATGCAATCGCTGCGACCTTTTGTAGTATGAACATCATTACATCGTAATTGGGGGCCAGAACGCATATGTCATCTGCGTAGTCGAGGTCATTCAGAGAGCCATGCATACCCCTTGGTATCCTTTAGGGCTTGGTTCATGATAGTATCTAGGACAATATTAAAGAGCGTGTGGAAAAGTATACAACCTTATCTTACATCAGTTTTGACGTTTGTACTTCAGCGTTAAGAAATTCTCCCCCTAAGTGTCTTGAGTAAGTACTACCTAGATATGTGTAGAAAAATAAACTAAGAAAAGCTGTTTTTCAACATTTTGGTCAAACGAATTTAAGGCAAATCTCTCCACCGGTTTTCAACATACATATGTACATACATATCTGCACCAATTTTCAAAATTTTCTCAAAAATCGTCAAAACACGAGTAATTCCCGAATAATTCTGACATAAAGATTGTTAGTTCACACGGAGATCCATCTATGTACATACATACATATATGGCCGAGGAGATTCATAATGTATCTGCAGGAACGAATCTTAGGTAGGTAAGACCGTAGCCTTCCCAGAGATGGGAAGAACACACATAGGCCAGGGAGGCCCGTTGTGTAGCTACGAGGGGGTTTAGCCCCCTACGGAACGAATCTTATTGATATCACATTTACCCCGTTTACGTGCGTAGTCGAAAGATCGAGTCGAAACTGAGTTGAAATTTCGACCCAGGTTTTTCCGCAACGTAGTCGAAAGATCGAAGAGTTCAAACGGACCTTTTACTTTGATTGTGTTAGTCCTGCTTTGTGCCAGCCAACAAGGGAAAAGAAAGAAAAGCAAAAAAGAAAAACACATACAGAGACAAAATGTTAGTTCGACTCCTCGACCCAGGTTTACATGCATTTTTTCAACTCGATCCAGCTCTGCTTGCTGGATCGAGTCGAGTCAACTCTATTTCAACTCGATCCGCGTTTATATGAATCTCGATCCTAGTTGAACTAAAACTGTTCATCACATGGTGGCACTTTTTCTTACAACACAGTATTTCAAGACTAAGTACCAGAGCCATCGGTCCATGAGTATAGCTGCAATGGACTCCAGAAAGTTTGAACTTCTGCAATAGTATTTCTTTTGCTCCTGGCTAACGCTAGTAATTCTTACAACTAAATATCCAAAATTACCATGAAGAAATTTCCCTTGTATGTTCGCATCTTTTCTCATTCCTAGCCTTATCAAAGTTCATCGAGCGATGTACTAAAATTCGTTAAATATGCGTGAAAGACAGTGTTGTCATCGACACATAGCAAGCGTAAAGCATTTATCTCAGAGACGCAAAGTACCAAGAGGAAGGATTGAAGCATTTTTCGACCGCCGACTAGGCTGTCTTTGTCCGGTTTTTTAACCGGCTTCAGGGTATACTGGTGAGCATCCCTAGGGAGGCATGTGTTGCAGGAAAATTGTTGAACGAGCGGAATGCAACTGGCTATCACTTCAGAGCATTTTCTGTGGAAGTATCGATAAAATAATAAAGGGCAAGAAATATTCCTGCGATGTTCCAGTGAATCTAACGATTTGGTGATGCTAGGGTTCCCCTTTAAGGAAGAATTAAGCTTACGTATGTAGCTGCGGTAAAAATGGAGTGGTTGTTTGCTGGATTCTATGTAAAGCGTGATGACGCACTCCCCGTATCAAGGATGAAAGTGAGACGTGAGACGCAGCGAATATAACACGATGATAAAGATAAACGGCCGATGGCCCAATCCTTGTGGCGCGTTGTTAGAAAAAAAAAAAAACAAAAAACAAAATGAATTCGAATCGAAACATGGAGATTTATTAAAATAATTCACATTCACAAACACATACAATTCAAATATACAGCTTTCGACTAGACGCACACATATTTACAGAATAACATTCACTTTTGACATCTACCATCACGTCGCTTTATTACTTGTTATTTCTTTGTCTATACTCGTCAGCAAGTTGATCCTGTGAAACTTGCATGCAATTTCGCAGCCGTGTAAACAGAATTTTTGATCCCCGCACATGGCACGCGCCAAATCCGTTTCCGCCAAACTCACTGCTCGGCAGTAATCCCAGCACATATGGCAGTTTGAAGTACTCCTGCATCGCAGATATTGCGCTATCTTACCATCAAACGTGTCGTCATTCAAAATCTTTTGTAAGAGAGTAGGAGAGAGGTAATGGGGTTAATCATAGGACACGGTCCAATGTCAGCATTTTGCCTAGACTTACCTTAGAGAAACACGTTTTTCTACACTGCAGAATCGGATCCACATTCGTCTGATGGTCAATTAAGTCCGAATCTATGATTGTCGGTACAACAGCACTCTTGGCGAATGAAACTAACAGTGATAGAATCATTGTTACACAAATTAACAATCCAGAATTCATGTTTTTCTATATTTACGTATCCTTGTTACCTTGGCAAACGCGTTTGAAGTTATGAATGAATTCATTCATGAAGTGAGGGTTTTTATCTGAATCCATAGCAGGAACGCTACGTCTTACCTGATCCGGAAGCAAAAGGTTGCAAAAGGGAATATGAAAACGGAAGTGAACAGACATACCTGAGAGTAAGGACGTAGTAACTGAATAAGTGCATACACCTGGGACATGGGTTTTTCCAGGAATTGATTTCATTCAGTAAATTGTGCGCGCGAATTTCGGTCCGGTAGTCTGGTATTCTTTGCATTTGTTTACTCACCCTTGGGTGAATAGAGACAACTGATAAACTTGAAAGACAGACGGATGTCTGGAACCAGATTGGTGCAAACTCAAATTTATTTCAATATGTTTGCAATGCAGTGACCGAAGGAACTCAATTCATTGGCTATACGTCTCAGACAAGATAAAAGCATCGTTCCTGTTGTGTTGCATATACGAGTATGTCTGTATGTGTGTATGTACATATATTTGCTTAAGTTTTCTTTACAGTCAATCACATCCTGCTCTTGAAACAGGCTTTATTTTTCACACAGGTGAAAGGGACCTACAGTTTAATGCCGATTCCGAACGGCGTGAGTCGAGAAACTCATGGCAAGTTGGAACGTCGCGAAATAACCATTCGATGGAGTTGGTGTTATCGGGATCCGAACTCGCTCATCGTGCGCCAGAGTCTAACACACTAACCACGGCGCACTCTACTCTAGCTACGTAATGTTATTTTAACCTTCTTTATGAGATAAGGTCAATAAGTACATACACATGTACCTACGAAAGTGAGGTAAAACGTTATCGGCCTGGAAATTCATAAAGCCTGTCGCACTCGCTCGTGAAACATACTGTTGGGGTAGTAAGCCCTAGTGATCAAGTTATTGACCGAAGTCATTGCCATCGCAACGTGATCTCGAATCAGCTTTATCAGACAGTCGTCTATTCGTACAATCCTTGCCCTATTATATAGGACTTCGTTGGGATTTAACTTCTCGGACTACTCGGACCCCGGCCTTTTTTAAGTCATTCAGGCAGGTACCCGTGCATTGGTTCTTGGATTTATTCCATTGGATATCTGAGACCAGTTTGGACGCGCCAAATATGTACATAAGTATGGTATCATGCCCTGACCTGAAACCGAATTGGTCGTCCGGAATCATGCTTTTATTCTCAGCCCATTTCGACAGAGCTCTATGTATCGTCTTCTCGAAAACTTGTTGATACTCGGAAGGAGGCTTATCGACCGGAGATTTTCCGGGTTAAAGGTGTTTTTGCCTCTCTTAGGGATTGGTTGGACCACCGCCGTATTCCGTTTTCCACCGCATTGTTAAGCAGGATGGTGTACCTCTCTATAGCCACTGCTGGAAGGAGCACAACTTTGGATATACCATCAGTATCAGCGAATTTTTCCTTTTTAAGTCACATGAAGATCTTCGAGTTACCTCCTTCATTGGTGACGGCATTATTTGCCACACAAACCGTCACTAAACCTGGCGAAACCAAGGTTTTCATATTTCAATGTTCGACATCGTTTCGTAGGTAGAAGTTGATGAAGTAGGGCTCTGTTCTCCAGGTCATAGTTCAGGCGAATGCTTTTCTTCACCTTTTGAATACTTCCTGGAAGACAGCTTCCACTGTTACCACTTTCTCCTCAGAATCCTCGATCACAAAGAAATCGTCGTCTAGAACGGCGCTCTCTGGATCAGTGCTGACTGTACGTAGTAGATGTTCGTTGTCTGACGTTCCAGGAAATATTTTTTTTATTTGCCGGAACATATACATATGCACATATTCGCTTTGTTGGATTTTACAGCGCGAATTTTGTTGTTCCAGTGCAGACATACAGATATTTTGCAATTTTCTTTAATTAGTTGTTTTAGATTCTTAATCAGTGCCTTCACAGTCCTGACCATCGGGTTTGGTCTGTCGTTAAACTGCCTGTACAAGGGTTTGAGACTTGAGTGGGGTCAAGTCTCCTTTATAGCAAATAAAGGTCTCTCCAAATAAAATTGGATTTGAAGGTCAGGAGCTGGTATCAACCCTCGGTCCTCGGTCCTCCTTACGCTCAGCGAAAAAATATTTAATACGAGGGCGGATCAATAAGTCTTCAGAAAAAGATAGTAAAAGAATTTTTTTGTTTTTCAACATAACCTCCTTTTAGTTCAATACACTTCGACAGACGTCCCTCCAATTTTTGGAAGCCTTCAGAAATATATGATTGCGGTAGTTCCTTAAGATAAGCATTTGTGTGAGCGATGACCTCCTCATTCGACGTAAACCGTTGTGCGTTGAGCCATTTTTTTAAATTTGGAAATAAGAAGAAGTCAATCAGGTGAATACTCGTACGGTGGATGGTCTTCTTTTTTGGTACGGCGTGAGTCGAGAAGCTTTTTCAAGGCAAGTATACTACGGTGGGTCTACCAGTACCTCGCCGAGGGGGGACGCCGTGAAATAAATATTCAATGGCATTGGTGTTATCGGGATCCGAACTCGCTCATTGTGCGTTAGAGTCCAACACACTAACCACTACGCCACGGGCCCCCTGGTGGATAGTATATCAATTCAAAATTCAATTTCTCAATCTTAGCCATTGAAACTACAAACATTTTCACTCGTGCATTTCCCTTGAGAACGTGGATTTTTTTTTCTTCATTTCTCATTAGGATGAGATCGTCTGAAGATAATACGACGTGCCTCCCAAAACACAGTAGCCATAACCTTTCCAGCTGATTTCACCGTGTTTGCCTTCTTTGGAGCCCATTCGCCTTTAGCAATCCACTGTTTTGACTGTTCGTTCGTCTCGTGACTGTGGTGTTGTATCCATGTTTCATCTACAGGTACTAATCTGCGCAGAAACTCACCTCGACTGCGACGCATGCATTCCGAAGGCCGTCAAGGCCCTCTGGTCCCTAAAACAACTGGTAGGTAAATCATGGGGACTCAACCCATAAATGAGTTTGTGGATCTACAATCAAATGACTAAGCCAACCATACTGTATGGCGTTGTTGTACGGTGAAAAAAAAAATGTGAACAAAGAGGTGCCATGAACAAACTGAACAAAATACAAAGGCTAGAATGTATCTGCATAACTGGAGCAATGATAACTACTCCGACTGGAAGCAATATTAAACATTCCAGAATTACACACTGCCGTACAAGCTAAAGCTGCAAAACAAGCCTTAACTTTACAGGTAACCTATAACTATAAAGAAGAAACCTGGTTGGACATTTACAGATTAAAGTACTCATACCAAGCAGAGAAGAATGGAACAACAACTCCTCGTGGATGAACGACGGAGCCCAGAAATGATACGCTGATGGGTCGAAATCCGGAAGTAAAGTAGGGGCTGGAGGAGTGGTAGGACCAAGAAGCAAACAACTGTTGGTAATTAATGAAGCAGCACATTGCACCAGCCAAGCGGTTCTTAAGTCATTAAAGAGTGAGGGTGGCCGTGGTGCAGTGGTTAACATCATCGACCGCCGAGCGTAAGGTCTATAGTTCAAATTCACTTCATAGCCAAGAAAAAGTAATTCCTATACGGGCAAAAGTATGCAACGCAGTTGTGAATGGAAGATGACCACACGTACTGCTGCAGGCATAACACTCACAGTACATGGCCAACTAAAATTCATCCTCTGCGTATGCAATATTAAAAAAAGTGCTCGAACGAATTATTACGGACTATGACCAAAGCGGAATTTGGTCGGCTCTCGTCCTATCTAGGACAACCACCCCTGAGAGTAGTGAACGAACATCAACGACCCAAACCACTGCACTCCGTTCAGGTTGTGTGTCAAAAACATCAACCTGCGCGAAACTCTCCCTCTCCCTGTTACCTTCGCTCGCACAACGTTCAAAACGTTATAAGGCATTAGCCTTGAGTGCGGGTGTAACTATAAAAAAAAAAAATGTTACACATTTAGCTCTAAGGCTGTCTAAACAAATTGGCAAAAAATAACAGACTAAAGCTGATTTGGGTGCGCGAGCAAAGGCGGGACAATCACTGAGGAAATGCTCTGCAGTGTCATCCTCCTCGCAACATGCAGCACAGGTATACATCTTACTGATGCCAGGCACGTAGAGATGCTTCGCAAAAGTGTAATGGCCCTGATGACTCCCACAAGCCTTCGGCAGTCGATTCTTCTTAAAGACAGGAGGAATGCTGCGGATTTCTTGCGACATCAGGGCATACGCGGTTAGTCATCCTGCAACTTGTCTGTACACTACAGACGCATATGAGTTTCCCCCTCCACCTGTGCTTTACAACATAGTTCATGGCCATTAAGATTGCGTATATCTCTGATTAGAAGACAGACGCATATTTTCCTAAAGAGAAGTGCAGTCGGATGTTTTCGCGCTCAAAGAAGACCCCAGCACCGGGCCCCCGCCAGACCTGGAGCCATCCGTGAAAATGCGAAGACTATCCTTTCCAGGTTCAGTATCCAGCCATAGCCAATCCTGACGCCATGGAAACTCGACTGTGAAATTACGGCGTAGTAGAATAACGGGCATCAGTGCGTCAGAAGGCATGTCCATGAGACAGGGGTCGCAGGACAGTTCTTGCGCAAGCACGCTGTTATTCCGGCGTGCTGGGGAAGCCCTCGTGCAGCTGAGACAAACCGTTCTTTGGAGTTCTGTGAAAGAGGCTACGACGTGTCTGTGTTTTAGTCTGTTCCACCAGACAACCGATGCATATGAGATATATGTATAATCTTCTTATCATTGCCGTGTAGATCCAGAGTCCTTGGATATCGTGATGGAAGTGTCTTTTAGTACCAGCTGAATCATGTCAGTATTTTTCCTCCTTCTCGTAAAGAGAACGACATAGTTCTTAAGAGGATTGGCTGACAGCCCATTTCTGGTACACCAATCATCGATCACATTTAGCGCCGCCTGTGCTTTGAGACGGACAGTCGCTAAACATGAGCCGACAGAAAGAATGGCGACATCATCCGCATAAGCCTGGGCATAGATTCCCAATGCATTAAGAGCATCAAGCAGAGAATCCACCACCATGCACCCTAACAGCGGAGCCAGGTAGCCACCTTGCGGGCAGCCCCTGTTTACGCCGGACTTAACATACTGGTCGAGGCCTGCATCAGCGGTCAATGTCCTGTGCTTGAGCATTGCTTTGATCCATAGGACCAGTGCTTCATCTACGCCATGATGTCTGGCAGCGTTGCACATGCTGTCAAAAGGTGCGTTATCATAAGCTCCCTCAATGTCGATGAAAATGTCCAGCGCGTACTTTTTCCTTTCGAGCGCACATTCATTTTTCCCAACTAGGTTCTGAAGCGCAGTCTCGCAGGATTTTCCGCGCTGGTAAGCATGTTGCATCTCCGAAAGAGAGTGCATTCGAAGGGCAACTTTGCGCACGTGCAACTCTACCAGTCTCTCCATGCTTTTCAGCAGGAAGGATGTGAGACTAATTGGTCTGAAGCGCCAAGGAATGTGTATGTGAGCAAGTGCTAGACTAGCAGTGAAAATTCTTTTCAGAGTAGGAAGCAGCTTCCTTATACCTTTTTGCATCATAACAGGATATATCCCGTCGGTGCCCGGTGATTTGAAGCCATCAAATTTGATGGCGTCAGTCGAAACCGCGCGCCACGCAATACACCAGCTACGCCGAGTTGTTTTCATCGTTTCAGTTGCAGTTTCCCTTGAAGGAGTGTGCAACGAGCCGACGTCGATCTGATTTCCCGGAAAATGAGTCCCAAACAGTAAACTAAGAGTTTCCGCTTCCGCTACTCAGTAAAGGTACCATCAGATTTTCTGAGTGCATCTGGCTTTGTCGGTTTTCCGCGTTTGAGGACTTTTACCAACTTGCTAGTCGCACTCAGAGACTTGATCTCCTCGCAGAAGGTCCTATAAGAATCGTTCATCGCTTTACGAATAAGTTTCTTATACCCTTTCTGCTTCGACCGATACTTGTTCCAGTCATCTTCCGAATTCGATTTGAGCGATCTATGTGTATGTATGTATGTTGGCGTTACAGTCCATGAAGAACCTGAGCCGAGCTTCTCTCAATCACCCATGTTGTGTGTGATTTTATTTTCCCATAGGTGAAAGGGACCTACAGTTTATTGCCGGTTCCGAACGGCGAATTTCGAGAAGCTTTTCATGACAATTTTACTACAGGGGGTTTTGTCAGAACCCCGCTGAGGAGAAACACCGTGAAAACACGATCGAAGACATGGCTGTGTCGGGATTCGATCCCGTGTCATCGGCGTCAGAGGCCAACACACTACCCACTGCGCCACGGTGCTTTCAGCGATCTACATATGTATTGAGAAGAATTCTGGCTTCCCTGCGAAGACTTTGGAGCTCGGCATTCCACCAGGGGACCAATTTCCTGCAGGGAGGTTTGCCGACAGGACATATGAGTTCAAAACAACTGGTGATGACGCTATCCAGGTTATGAACACGTTCTCTACCAATTGTTTCGTTCTAAGTTTAGGTAGGGCCTGAGTGGATTTCTCAAGCTCCTCTCTAAATCGTACTCAGTCCGTCCTTCTTGGATTCCGTCTAGGTTGCAAGGAAGAGATCCCACAACCTAATCGGAGTGCGATTAATTTATGGTCCGACAGCGTAGCATCAGGCAACACTCGCCAGTTAGTGATGTCCTTCACATATCTGTTGGATAGGGTCAGGTCAATCACCTCCTGTCGTCTTGTCGTAGCAAACGTTGGTTGAGAGCCAACATTGTTGAAGGTAAGGTCAGACGAGAGAATGAAGTCTAAAAGACGATCCCCTATTGTGTTACACTTGCTGCTGCCCCAATCAGTGTTTTGGGCATTAGCATCGCAACACAAGATGAGACCAATCTTTTTGGCTTCACAGTACTCTACGAGTTCAGAGACTTCCTTCGGTGGCGGAGGTTGTAACGAATCGTAGGGAAAGACGCAACCACGAAGTGTTTTATTGCTCCGTGCGTTTTGTAGCTTACTCTAGCAGCCACCAGATCTTGTTCACAAAAGTGCCCAAGTTTGGTTGCCGATAGTGAGTTCTATATGATGAGGCCGACCCTAGGCCGACGCTCATCATAAAGAATCCTAGCGTCACCAAGGCCACATAGGCGTTTATTCAACACCCACGGTTCTTGAATGGATACAACGTGATGATTTGTACTACTGCATGCAATTCTACTACTTAAAAGAGCAGTAGCAGCCTTGCAATGCTGTAGATTGATCTGGATAAAAACCATCCTATCCTTTTCAGAGGAGATGGCCGCCTCTTTATAAGAGAGCTGATTCTTTCGACTCCTTACGGTTATTTGGACCTCCTTCTCGGAGGCCTATGCTTTGATCCTTCTGGGTTGCCACATCTGCCATTGGACTCCGAATTTCCACCGTCCCAACGGAGAGGGAGACATCGCAGTCTCTCCCTAGCGAGGCTATCCTTAGCGGCGGTCTTCCGTTTGCGGGAACTTTTACCTTTTTCGGTTAAAGCTCCTGCTCCCTTCGGACGCCGCCGGTTTGGGACAGCCTTACCAGTTCGATGACTGCTAGGACCCGTAACGACTTCGCCTTCTGCGTTTTTAACCCTACGGCAGCCCGGAACAACACCGGCTCCTGCGGCTCACTGTCTGACCACCTGGTCCGATTGAGCATGAGCGGTGCATCCAGCGGAGGCGACACCAACGATGGCGCGGCACGGGAAACCGCAAAGGTGGAACGCGCCCCAGAATTGGGATGTACTGCTGAATGCACTGCTAAGTGCCAAAATAAGTAGGGGTAAGAGGCGTGCCCGAAAATTGTGCAAAGAGGCTGACAAAGCCGAAGGCACAATGGTCGGGGCTAAACCTCTGGGGGAACCAGTTAAGAGAGTTAGGTCGACGGAGGTATCTTGCACCGAAATCGATCCGACCCTCCTTCCTGAGCTCCACCCATCTCTCGAACGTGCGCAGCGCGGAAAGCGTCGGCGGTTGGGAAAGGCCGCTGAAGGAGGCATAAGCATGTCTGCACTTTCGGCATGCGCCTCCAACTCTCTTTCTCTTACTGGAAAGGTTCAACTACCCAGTAAGAGCGTGATCAGTTCCCGTAATGACGGAGCCGGAAGCTTTCAGGTTTCTGCTATGGCTGGCGCTGCCGCCGAAAAAGGTGGCGGCACTGACAGCCAGACTCCGAATTATAACACGTACGCACTAGATAAGAATGGGTGATTAGTCTCACGACTGGTTGTTATTTGTAGAAGAAGCCTAAGGTCTTCTGAGGATGGTGTTTTTAGTGAGCTTAAGTCCCACACTATTGCAAAAACGTGCGCAGTGTCTTTCGAAAATGTTCCATTACCCGTCCTAAAGTTGTGTGCGAATGTGGAACGTAGGTCGATAAATTCTTAGACCAAATTGTCCTGAATTCGAGGGTTTCGTCTCCGATCGTCCTTATAGAGTGGAGAAAGTATATTTCCTTTAAGTTGTCCATGTCCATCACGTCTTATATATAAAGGTATGTTTCGGGCTAATATTGGACATTCATATTGTTGAAAAAGTGGATATTGATATGCGCAGATTTCTAGAAATGCCGACAGTTTATACTCACCTTCCTTTGCTTTGTTCCAATCTTTAAGTCGGCGGAATTTTCAACAATCTCAGCGTCACTTTTATATGAACCACAACGGCGTTGTTGTTCACTTTTCTCTGTTGAAATATGAATTGCAAACAGTACGCTATTTACAAGGCAGTTGTCAATAAAACTCAATAGGGAAAATAAACAAACACAGGAATACTACGGCTAAGATGCTGGAAATGTTCCTTCAACAATAATGTCGTTACTGCCTTTCTTGACTAATTACTTTGTTGTTATATGCAGTTGGAAGTTTTTTTTCTTTTTAAATAAAAAAACCTAAAACTATCTGCTTTTTTCAACCATATGTACAAGGAAAGTGCGAATAACAACAACATAACTCTTGAATTTCCAAATACATAACACGTAATCCTTTGCAAATAGGCGCATAGCAACGGGTTTAGGGTTAATCCCCAGAAAACGGAGCTCGTGCTATTCACCAAAAAGCATAAAATCCCGGAACACTGCCCTATCACTTTGCTTGGTACCAGATTAAGCTATTCCTCCAATGCCAAATTCCTTGGCATTATGCTAGACAGGAAATTAACCTGGAAGAGCAACACAATCGAAAGAGTTAAAAAAACAACAATACACACGCAAGAAAGCCATAGGGAAAAAATGGGGTTTCAACTCCAGGATCACCCTATGGCTCTATATTACGGTCGTTAGCGCCCATACTAATGTATGGAGTGATAGTCTGGTGGACTGCACTGGACAAGACAACATACCACAAACAACTCGAGAAGGTACAAAGGTTGGCTTGTATGTGCATTACCGAGGCCCTCAGATCCACCCCAACGGCTGCGCTTAACATGATACTCGACCTTACACCACTCGATATTTTCGGCAAGCAAATTACCAAACACACGGCCATTAGGCTAAAAGCCAACTCCAAATGGACGAGCTATGTCACTGGCCACTCCTCCATCCTGAACAACAGGACAACCATGGCAGTAAACTTAGACCTCACAGAACCCACCACGGTCTTGGAAAAAAAAACTTCATGACGATTTACCCGGATAGACAAAACTGGACCCGCCATACTCAACCCCGCAGATACTGCGTAGACTTTTACACTGACGGGTCTAAAACCAAGGACGGGGTGGGTAGTGGAGTCTTCTGCAAACAACTTAAGCTGAATAAAGCTCTAAAATTACCAAATCACTGCAGCGTTTTCCAGGCGGATCTGTTGGCAATAAAAGAGGCTTTGTCCTGGCTGAAGTGGAACGTGATATCCACTACGAATATCCGTATTCTCACGGATAGCCAAGCAGCCTTAAAGTCGTTGGAGTCCTATGTGTACACATTAAAAACTAGTCTCGACTGTCGCCTATCTCTTAACGAGGTGGCCGAACAGTTCAACATACAACTCATCTGGGTACCAGGACACAGCGACATTCCAGGGAATGAAAGAGCCGACACACTCGCCAAACAGGGAACGACGATACAATCAATTGCGGCTTGTGAGGGAATACCCCTTGCAACCATTAAACTTAATCTTACTACTCTCGCCAGGGTCGAGACGAACCGGAGATGGGACTCAGGGACATACCTGCGTCATCACTAGGCAAATCTGGCCCGGCTCGACAGTCAACGGACAAGGAGTATAATCTCCCTAAAAAGAACTGACATCTACAAAGTTATACATAGGTGTCATCACCGGACACACCCTTATCGGCAGTCAGGCGCAAAAACTAGGTATAGTTCCGAATGATTTCTGCAGAAGCTGTCTAGACGAGGAGGAGGTCGAATCCATTCACCACCTACTCTGCACTTGCCCGGCATTCTGCACAATCAGGAAACGATACTTAGGCTTTTACTTCCTTAACGAACTGACAGAGGTTCAGCAAGTAGGGATACCCGATCTTCTTAACTTCTTAAGAAGCACAAAATGGTTCCACGAATAGGGGGCTAAGCTCCCTTGTAACTGCACAGCGGGCCTCCCTGGCCTATGTGTGTTCTTCTCATTTCTGGGAAGGCTACGATCCTGCCTACCTACCTACCACGATATCAAGACTAGGGTTTTTTTTACAAGGCGAGTGTTATTTGAGATTTGCCTCATATATTAAACCTATTTACATGTGTATGGATATGATAACGTTTTGTGATCGAAAATATACTAAGTGGGTCGCAGGGCATCCAAGTTGGAGCGAAGCTATACATTTTAAAACTCTGTTTATTGTAAGCAAAGTAGTATCTTCTGATAGGAATACGGTGACAGTAATGCATTACAAAAACTTAGATGTTTAGCGGACCCTTAAAATATGGTAACTGAGTTTCTTTGTCGATTGTAAAAAGCATTGTGGTTCTATGTTAATTCGTCCATTGGGTGGTTATCGAAAATAGACCATCGGCATATGTTTACATTTTTTCTCTGTATGCTTTCATTCAGGTATTGTGCGGGTGCGGAAGGACGATCGTATCAGTGAGTATTCATATAAATTTGTTTGTGAAACTTTAGTCTATATCCTTACGGTCCGCGGCTATTCCAATCAAATGGATAGCAGATAGTGTGGTTGATAGTGTTCAAAAAATGGCGCCTGCAAAGACAGACTTGTACCACTTTGGCCCCTAAACGGGCAAAAAAGTCTTCATATTTCGTTGACAGAGCTGTTTGACGACCAAGGTTAGAACGTGCTTTCCGAGGCACGATTATTGAAGTCTAAAGAAAAAAAATATATATTTTTATTTTCACAAACTTTTCTCTGAGTATTTACTAGCACCATGTCAAATTTGGCTAAAATCGCTTAAAGCCTTCTGCGTTGTTTTATTATCAAAATGCGGATGCGCGTGATTTCTAATGTTAAGTCTATGGGACACGTTTTCGGTGATTATTCCTCGATGGTATGTCCGATTTTTGATTTCTTTAAAACCGTCCTCTCGATGCCTTCTATTGACATGTCTAATTTGGTCAAAATCAGTCAAAGCGTTTAGGAGGAGTAGTCTGTCAACGAAATACATTTTGGGGTGTAAGGAGCCAATGATTATTTACCACGTAGTGTAGCGATTAGTGCTTTGACTGAGTATGTAAATTCAAAGGTGTTGTTCTTTTGTTACTTATGTGAACTAAGTATTTTTTGTATTAAAAAAAAAAACGTTAATTAAAAAATACACTCAAGTTAGTAGTAGCAAATATGGGCAAGTGTATATTTTTTTTGAATAACATTGTGTTGTTTTTAATATTTTTAGGAGGAAAATTATGTTAACGCCGCACATGTTTAGGTGCAATGACTTTCTTTTAATATTTCAACAAACAAAACAAAATTTGCTGCAGAAATAAATCGAATAACAACATATTGAGGCGAAAAACAACAACGTTGTTGTTTTCCGATCAACTTAAAGTTGTCTGATTAATAGACTTTTTCTTTGATCTGGGCAAAAAATCCCTTAAAAACTAATGTTACTTAGACAAGAACATGCTTGGCTCGTGCATGGTTATTTTTTTTTTCAAACCCATCGAACGTGGTTTTTGGACAAAACAAATTATTAAACAAAAAAAAAGCAAAAATCACCCTAGTGCTCTTTAAAACTGCGACGGGCGCATAAAGCCTCGCAGTGCGTGCACTCCCAGCAAAGGAATGACCATCAACAACCAGTAAGTAAAAAACAAGCTTATTCCAATCCAATAATCATAATCAAATGGTTCGTTTTTTTTTTTTTGGTTTTGTTTTTGTTCTTTCTCAGTTGTTCTTTATTGTTTTTTCATCATTTGTTTTGTTTACGTTTTTTTTTTTCAGTGTAGAGTTAAATTTTCGTTTTTCAAAGTTATTCTTTTTTCATTTTATATGTAAACTATATAAATAATTATTTTCCATTATTAGATTAAACTAAGAAACAAAACAGTCAAGTGGCGTACTTTGCTGTTTTTTCTTTCTTTGTATATCTCATTTTAATTAGTAAAGTAAATGAAATTAAAAAGAAAAAAGTGAAATTAAATTACATCATGGCATTTGTTTTGTTTTCATTTTTCGTATTTGCTTCTTAATTTACTTTTTTTTTTGTTTTGTTTATAAGTGATATGTTATTTAAATAATAACGTGATCATTTTCGTAACTAACTTCGAGTGGGGGGAAGAGATAACGATGAAAAGGACATTATGGATATGCATCAGATCAGGTGGTAAGACACCGAAATCTCTCTCAAATCGATGACTACTCAACCTGCTGGATTGTCGCATAATGTCGTGATCGTCCCTATCTTTTCGGTCGGACTGCTTGCTACTGACTACGTGTGATGTTATTTCGAGTTCATGGTATTCATTTTTTCTTATCTTGCAATCGGGTAATGTATAAAGAGAAGAAAATACAAAAACCAGTCCCAAGCAGTCGTCCTAAAAATTAAATACATATTTTTTTTTAAATATTCAAAATACGTATAAACTATGCTCTTATGTTCGTTATTTTTTTTTCAATAGTTGTAGCTGGCTTTCTTAGTACTTCTTTAAACAAAAAAAAATTAAATAAAAATAAAATAAAATATTAAAAATATAATAAAATTACTTGTATACATATATAAATAATAAAAAATTCAAATAATAAAAAATATATATGCGTATATATATGGGTGTATGTATATACATTGTAAATAACAAAAAATTGAATATCTTTCAGTGAGATTTGATTTGGGCCTCCACCCAGACAAAAAGTTGTTGTTCGATCTCTTCCTTTTGTTTGTCGTTGTTTTTAGTAGCAACTTTTCGCTGTTGTTGGCGTACTGTGCTTTCATGTCATTATGGTATGCATTTCATATTTTTTTGCTTCCATTCTCGGTTTGATTCTTCATGATGATGTTCTCTCTTTACCTTTAGTTTTAATTATTTTTTTTTGTATTTTTTTTTTATGCAGTTCAAGCGATATTGGTTGGTTAATGAGCGAAAAAAAAAATAATAATAAAGTAAAACCAAACATAAAACAAGCAGTTACAACGAATAGAAGTGTTTGCGTTTGTTGTTGTTTAGTTTAAACAGAAAATTAGAATAAACACGAGTAAATTCGAAATAGTAAATAAAATGGTGTTCGACCGACGCTGGCACGGTGGTGAAAAACGCGGTGGTTATCCCTTGTGTTTAAATATTGAGTGTGTTGTGCGGTTAACGTTGAACATTTTCACCCATTTTTCGTTTTGGTATTTCTTTTTGTTTTATTATTATAAACTTTTGATGTTTTTAGTTTTTATTTTTTTCTCTTTATAATAATTTAAATTTATTTTAACGTTTTGAGTTGTGGCATTACAAGTCTGTTTCACCATAGAGGGCGGTACTGAAGGACATGTAGTCGAGGGCTCCGGGCACACCATTGGGTCCTTTGTATGGCGGCATTCTTTGAATACAGTATTCAGCTTGATCTGGTGGCAATTCACGGCGTAGTTCATCGGGCAAGATGAAGGGCTGTAATTACAGAAACAAACACATATATACAAATTTATATCGTTTCGTGCTCTTAAAAAGTATTGCCAGTAGAAAATAATGAATAACAACATCGGCGGTCTTAACACAACATTGTCGTTTTACCCTTAATGTTGTTTTTCTTTCAGTCAATCACCGAAATGAGAATTTAATAAAAAAATTTAGGAAAACTATCAATATAGGCAGTAGGAAATATTAAATAACAACATCGGCGTTCTTAACACAACATTGTCGTTTTACCCTTAAAGTTGTTTCTCTTTCAGTCAATCACCGAAATGAGAATTTAGTAAAAAAATTAAAAAAACTAGGAAAACTATCAATGTTGCCGATAGAAAATATTGCAAACAACATCGGCGTTCTTAACACAACATTGTCGTTTTACCCTTAATGTTATTTTTCTCTCAGCCAATCACCGAAATGGTAATTTAATAAAATGTAAGAAAACTATCAATAACAACAGCCTTAAGCGAATAACAACAGTATTTGATAACACTGTTGTTATTCAGTACTTTTTGTTGTTTTTGTTTTTATAATTTCTATAGATATCCATCTCCTGATCTTGTACAAAACAAAAATTAATTTAAAGTAAGATCCTTACCTTATCAGCGGCGAGAATTCTGAACGAATCGATGACCTGCTCAGCAGTATCCGTATCTGTGCTTTCCCGCGTCATGAAATCAAGGAAGGCATCAAAGTGTACATAACCGGTGGAATTAGGATCAACAACAGCCAAAATTCGCTGAAAGTCCAAGTCGCCCTGACGATCCTTGCCAATCGAATAACCCAACGATACCAAGCATGATTTGAATTCTTCTGGGGTCAAGCGACCGGTACGATTCTTATCGAAATGATTGAAACTCGAACGGAATTCATTGAGCTGTTCTTGTGTAATGCCCTTCGAATCGCGTGTCAAAATTTGATTCTCTACTTCGTTAATATTTCTGTTGATCGATGTAAGCAATTGTTCCCAACCAACACGCAACGTTTCCATTGTATAGTTGGTGTAACGATTCTCAAAGATCATCGATTCCTGTACGGCTTGATGAATCTTTTCCAGTTCCTCGATATTCGGCTTGTAGGCATACACAGCCTGTTCGTATTCCTTAAGACGATGCAATTGATCTTCCAGTGATCCTTGTAGACCCATACCGATAGCAGTGACTGCATCCATTTGACGTTCGATCCATGGGCCAACAACATTGGCTTTTTCGGCGAATTGACGACGCAACATTTCGTTATTCTGTTGCTTACGCAACTCGTTGGCGAGAGTTTGATCACGTTGTGGCACCAATTGACGTACATCACCCCATTTGCGTGTCAGATCGTGGGCAGTGAGAGTGGTGTAAGGATTCTCCAAACCACCAGGGATTTGATGTTGTTTAACAATCGATTCAACTTCACGCACTAGATTCACAATCAAATTGTATTCTTTGTCGGCTTCACCAAGTGTAGCCTTGAATTGATCGTGAGCTTGAATCAAGCCTTGGATCTCTTCCATCGTGTGCACGATGAACATATCGACAAGATCTTCACGGGTACCGTCCAGCCAGTTGTTGAATGGTGCAGCACGTTTGGCGAATTCCAAGTGCAGGATGTCGATCTTCTCGAGAATACGTTCGGCTTCGTCCAGAGCTTGACGGCGACGTTGTGTTAGGGCGCCCAAACGATCCCATTGATCGCAGATGCGTTGGCAGCGGGCGTTCACCGACACACAGTCGTGATATTCGAGCGTGCTAAAAGAAAATAAAGTTGTTTTGTCAATATCTATATAGAGAAACAACATAGAAGAGCATAGGTGACAGATGGAGATGCTGAGTAAACTGAGGGCAACTACAGGGGACAGAGTGCGGATGAGTTTGAAACAATTTGAGTGAATGAAGTTTATACAAAATGCTATGCGGCTGATCTAGTTACCATTTAGACTAGCTACCTTACACTGTTCGGTTAGATTCAGGCCGGTGAGCATGTAAATAGTTATTTGTCAAGGAGTTCTATAAATCAGAAGCATGCTAATGTGATGGGGATGGACTTACTTCAACTCCTGAGCTATAGCTGCGATCTGTTCGACGCGATCTTGATGGGCAGCGAGATCGGATTCGAAGGCTTCGTGTTTCTTTTTTAATGCCTTCAAGTCGTTTAGCTTACATTGACGGAAGTCTTGCGATTGAAGCATTTCCTCTTTACCACGAGTCCAGTCTTCATGGGTGTCAGCCTAAAGAATAAGAACCAAAACGGTTTTCACATCTACTATTATTGACCTTTTGCTGGCCACTCACCTTGTGCTTGAACTTCTGTGCCAAATGCTCCAAACGCTCCAAGCGCATTGTCTCGGCGAGCAGCCATTCCTCGAATGCCTTCTCGGCCAATTCCAAACCCTTCCAGGCATTCGAAATATCGGAAACAGTCTTGCCTTCGGTTGGCAAATAGGCTGGTCGATTCGATAAGCGCAACTTTGTTTGCAACGTATTGAAATTAGTTTCGAGTTTTGCCTTTTGTTCAACACGTGGCGGCTTATGCTTGCGACGGTAGGTACGATACTCTTCGAGTTTCTTTTGAACACCGGCCAATGAGTTGTCAGCTTGGCGAGAGTTCAGCCACGGCATCGTGCGACGAATCCATTCCAAGAGCTATTCATAAAAGACAATCATTATGGAGGAGGTGGTAGAGGATATGGGATAAGTATGATACTCACATCACTAGCAAGACGTTCATACTCTTCCATGAGACGTTCATTTTCCTGATTGACTTTAAGAACTTTGCAAATACGATTGGCGGCAGTTTCAGCCTAGATATTCATTGAATAAAAGAATCGATTAGTAAAGAAACTATAAGACGAGCAAAAGCAAAGGAAAAACCAATCCAAAAAAATAAAACATTACTGGGCAACAAGCGCTTAGCACGAGAGAGATAGAGAGGCAAGTAGTCACTTGGCACTGTTAGGCTCTAAGTTTCAAGGACTGAGGTGTTCATTTTGCCTTGCATGAATGACGTATGGTGTAGCAACACTTTCACTTTTTGCTTTTGCGTAAGACTAGCGTTTGGAGGTCTATTAATCGGTTTCACAGTCGCTTCACGATAATGATCGATGATAGGAATGGACAGACGAGTAATTTGCTGAATGACGCATCCACTTGTGCTTTCACTGGTGGAAGATTTCAATAATTAGTTGTGTTGTTACAGATCAAACCGATTTTAATGGTTTCTTGAAGTGATGGCCTTTGGACGCCTGATCCGGTATTTGCATAGTTACGTTCATTGACAGCGCACTTGATCAGCCTTATCGTTCATTCATTCATCAACAATGAACACCTCAGCACTCGCACATAACATTAATTAGATTAATAGATAACAAAGAAACAAACCGACCTTTTGGGCGCCACTAAAACAATGGTAATACGAGGAAACATATGTCATGACGGCTCTTTCGTCTGGCATCGCAGTATTTTGCAAATCTGTTAGATGGCATTAGAAAAAAATAAAACAAAACGAAACAAAAAAAAAAATGCAAACAAGTTATTTAGAGCAAGCAACACATTTTTGTTTTTTTTATTTTGTTAAATATAATATTAATCAATTAAAAAAAAATAGCATTTGGCTAGCCATGCAGTTTTGTTGTTTAGAGAGGCAAACTCCAGTATGTTATTGAAGGGGACACACAACAACAGGAAAAGAAAAAACACATCCTCATAGAAAACACAACTCCATAGAGCCACACGGAGCAGGAGAAGAGTTGTGAGATTTGGAGAATTTTGCGTTGGAAGTCTTCTAATGTTATTTCGTCTGTTGGATGATGAGTATGAGCAATTTGGAGTGGGTTGTTCTTATATTTTTTTTTTTCAAATCAGTCTACGTTTCGTCCGATATTAGCGGTTAAGAGCGTTCAAGACAGTTTTGGAGAGAAAGCTGTGAGACTAGTTCTAGGTTTGCCTAACTACTCCGCCGGTCTGACAAGCTGCCTTTGAATGGTGTGATATGTTTTTCTTACAGACTAATCAGAGTCTTGGGTGGTAAGCGATTAACAAAGGCCTCGTAGGGGTAGCATATCCGACATGCGCTGACCCGTAAAATAGCGAGCAGAAGCCACTGCAGCCGAACATCTAGCAGCTCTGTTGGCAATCCCTATTTCCACCTCCTCGTGGTGCCACCTGGGGATTTCTATTTTGAAATTGCGAACGGAAAAGGCGAGTGGCGAGTATCCTGCGCCACAAAATTGGATCTATATCTATATCTATGTCGGTTAGGCTATGGCCCGGCAAGCCATACCTGGGAAAAAACCAACAAGCCAAAAAACCCAAAAAAAGCCTCGGATATAAAAAAAAAAAAAAAAAAAAAACGGACGGATTAACCGATGACGACCCAAGAAACAACCAAAGGAAAAGGAAGAATGATATTCGGCTTTGTACGTGGAATGCCGAACAACTTGCGGAGGACCTAGACTGTTATAAGGCAGATATAACCGCAATCCAGGAAGTGCGATGGGATGGATCGGGCAAAAAGAGGATGAGAGACTGTTATATCTACTAGGGCGACTGCTACAAAGAGAGAAGACAAAGCTTATTCGGATGCGGATTTGTTATTAGAGGTAGACTTAGGCAAAAAGTCTTGAACCTAGGCATGTAAGCGAACGCCTCATGACAATCCGCATCAAGGCTAAATTCGCAAACATCAGCCTAATTTGCGCTCACGCCCCTTTCGGGGACAAGGATGACGCTACAAAAAACGACTTCGACGACCTACTAGATAGGACATATGCCCAATGTCCCAGCTACGATGTTAAAATCGTACTGGGAGATTTTACCGCAAAACTGGGCAAGGAAGTCGCCTTTGATAGGGTTATTGGCAAGCACAGCCTTCACAACACCACATTCGAAAATGGATTTAGGCTGATATACTTCGCAACGGGGCGAAATCTTCTAGTTGCTAGCACGCGTTTCCACATCCCAACATTCACAAAGGGACCTGGCGATATCCGGATCAATTAACCGTCAACCAGATTGACCACATTGCGATTGATGGCAGGCACGCATCCGACATTCCGGATGTGCGAACTTTTAGAGGAACATCGACTCGGACCACTATCTTGTGGCAGCCAGGTTGCGACTTCGAATATGCCTGGCCCAGTAAAATCGACTAAGGCCATCGGCATACAACGTCGCAATGCTACAATCGCAAGAGACCGCCAGAGCCTATGCCAATCGCGTCTCCCTTAAGCTCTCGGAAAACCCTCCAACACCTGCTCAGACTGTACAACACCAATGGACCCGTTGTCAACAAGCCTTAGAAAGTGCTGCTTCTGAGGTACTGGGTTTTAAACCGCCACCAACAAGAAACCCAAGGTTTGACGACGAGTGTAGGAGGGCACATGCAGCAAAGCAGCAAGCCTATCAATAGGCGCTGCATAGAAGGACGAGAGCTGCTCATAAGCAGTATGAGCAGAAGAGTAGGGAGGAGCATAAGCTTCTCAAAACAAAAAAAAGGGAGCATGAGAAGCTCGCGATCGTAGAGATGGAGAGATGCTACCGCAGGAATGACGTTCGGAGGTTTTATCAACGCATAAAACAAACATGCCAGGGATTTAAGACCAGAACGGTAGCCTGCAGGGACGAAAATGGAAACCCCATAGTGGATTCACAGTCGGTACTAAGAATCTGGAAAGACTACTTCTGCAGACTGTATAACGGCGATGACGAAACAGATCCCGCTGTCAGGTAGAATAATCCTTTCACAACGGACGATGATAGCAGAGAATTCCGTCCCACTGACCTGGACGAAGTTAGGAATGATTTTTCTAAGCTTATATCCAACAAAGCTGCAGGAGTAGACGGACTACCTGCCGAGCTCTTTAAGGCAGCTGGAGATGACCTGGTTGGGAGTATGCATCAGCTCATCCGTAAGATATGGTCAGAGGAATGCATGCCCGATGAATGAAATCTTAGTATCGTTTGCCCGATCCACAAGAAAGGAGACCCCTTTGTCTGCGCCAACTACAGAGGAATAAGTCTTCTGAACATCGCTTATAAAATCTTCTCTGCTGTTCTGTGTGAACGCTTGAAACCGTTCGTTAATAAACTGGTTGGTCCATATCAGTGTGGTTTCAGGCCCGGGAAGTCCACTATAGATCAATTATTCACACTGCGCCAGATCCTGGAAAAAACAAACGAGTGCCAGATCGACACCCACCACCTGTTTGTCGACTTTAAGGCTGCATACGATAGTATCAATAGAGACGAGCTATACAACGCCGTGTCTAGTTTTGACATCCCTGCCAAACTCGTCAGATTGTACAGGATGACTTTGGAGAACTCTCGCTGCTCCATCAGGGTCGGAAGCGACCTAACCGATACCTTTTATGTCAAAAAAGGTTTTAGACAGGGCGACACGCTATCGTGTGACCTTTTCAACATCGTCCTTGAAAGGATATTGCAAAACTCACTGGTCAATACGAGGGGCACCATATTTTTCAAGTCCATACAACTGCTCGCATATGCCGACATTGACATAATTGGACGAAGTCAGCGAGATGTCATTGAGGCCGTTACGAGCATTGAGACGGAAGCGGCTAAAATGGGACTGACGGTAAATGAGGGCAAAACGAAATATATGCTGTCGTTGAAAAAGGATACGAACCACCGGCGTCTTGGCCAGGGTGCACACATCTTCTTCTTTGGTGGCGTTACTGCCCATGAAGGACCAGAGCCAAGCTTCTCTCAATCACTCATGTTGTGTGTGATTTATTTTTCACACAAGTGAAAGGGACCTAGAGTTTAATGCCGATTCCGAACGGCGTGAGTCGAGGAGCTTTTTCCTGGTAAGTTTACTACGGAGGGTTTTGCCAGTACCCCGCCGAGGAGGAACGTCGCGAATTAAATATTCGATGGCGTTGGTGTTATCGGGATCCGAACTCGCTCATCGTGCGCCAGAGTCACACTAACCACTGCGCCACGGCGCCCTGCACATATTGGCAGGTATAATTTCGAGGTAGTCAAGGACTTCGTCTACCTAGGCTCCGCAGTGACATGCAGAACCGACATCAGTGCCGAAATCAAACCCAGAATAACTCTTGCCAACCGCTGTTTCGTTGGGCTTGGGAGGCAATTGAAAAGCAGAGCCCTCTCTCGAAAAACCAAGGTGAACATATACAAGACCCTTATCATCCCGGTCCTGTTCTATGGCGCAGAGACATGGACCTTATTGAAAGCGGATGAGGAGGCCCTTGGTCGTTTTGAGAGAAAAATTCTGCGTGTGATTTTCGGCCCGACCTGCATAAATGGGGAGTGGAGGAGAAGACTTAACAGTGAACTGTACGGGCTGTACAGCGACATGAATATAGTACGGCGTCTTCGGATCCAACGCCTAAGATGGCTAGGTCATGTTGAGCGTATGGAAAACACGGCTCCGGCCCGGAAGGTCTATGAATCCAACCCCGAGGGGCGACGCGGTCGAGGACGGCCAAACTTAAGATGGCGCAACCAATTGGAAGACGACCTTAACCAACTAGGCGTGCGGCACTGGAGACTGCTGGCGAAAGACCGTGCCAGTTGGAGAGGTTGTTTGAAGGAGGCTCAGGTTCGCCATGAACTGTAGTGCCAAAAGAAGAAGAAGAAGAATCAAAGCCTTAACCATATTGAGCGCAACGACTATGTGAACGATAGATTGCTCCGTATACAACTCCACCTAGAAAAGTCGAAACCGATTAACCTCATCAGCGTCTATGCTCCGGATATCAACAAACCGGATGAACTCAAGCAAGAATTCCACCAACAACTCCAACAAATTCTGGAAAACATCGCTAGAAACGAAAAGGTCATCATCCTAGGAGACTTTAATGCCCAAGTCGACAACGAAGTTATACCTGGCGTCAAAAGTTTCTTTAACGGAGAACCTCTCAACGAAAATGGCAACTTGCTTCTGAATTTCTGTATGCAAAACGAATTAAGGATAAACAACACCTATTATCCACATAAACAACAACATAAATTTACCTTCTCAAATTCCAGGGGACAAATATCAATCATCGACTATGTAATAACCAACAAATCAATACATCCATCGTCGATCTTGGATGTCAGAGTACTAAGCTCCGCAAACACCGGAACAGACCACAACCTAGTACTAGATAGATCATATCATCTCCAGAGAGAAAATTATATGGGCGTCAAAAAGCTTCAAGCCCTACAAATTGCCAGGTCCGGATGGAATTTACCCTATCACAGAGACTATGGAATGGACTATACCATGGCTAGAGATTATCTTTAAATGATGCCTAGCTTGGAGTCACATTTCAGAAAAGTGGAAGTGCGTAAAGGTGCTTTTCATCTCCAAGGCCGGCAGGAATTCTCACACCTCCCCCAAGGATCTAAGGCCTATTTGACTATCATCCTTGGCACTAAAAACTTTGGAAAGGCTGATAGACTTACACATACGCCACAACTTGGATCCGTCCCTAATTTCTAAGGCACAGCACGCCTACTGTAAAGGTTGATCCGTCGAAACAGCCTTGCACACACTAGTGAGGAAAATCGAAAGATCAATCCATCTTAAGGAATACACTATAACAGCCTTCCTTGACATAGAGGGCGTCTTTAACAACGTCACTCTGAAAGCAATAATAGAAGGGCTGGAAAAGCTAAAGGTGGAGAGGACTCTGATAGAGCTGATCAGCAAGTTATTACTAACACGCAAGATGGTCTCCAAATGGGGAGAGACAAGGAGGGGTTCTCTCACCTCTTCTCTGGAATGTAGTTATAAACGAACTACTAATTAGACTGGAGAAAGAAGGCCTGGACGTTATTGCCTACGCTGATGACGTTGCCATTTCAATTTCAGGTAAATACCTATCCACATTGAATGACCGTATGCAAATGGCATTCTCAATCCTTTGCAAATTGGCGCATAGCAACGGGCTCAGGGTGAATCCCCAGAAAACGGAGCTCGTGTTTTTTACCAAAGAGCATAAAATCCCGGAACATAAAAGCCCATAAAAGCCAACCCCGCAGATACTGCTATACCTATCTATACGGTGCGTGATTTATTTTTCCATATGTGAATGGGACCTACATATAGCCGAGGAGAGACACCGAGAAAACACATTTGATGGCATGAGTCTTGCCGGCAGACCATTACAATATCCTCAGCGTTACGACTCTCTCAGCCGTGAAATTATTCGCTACGCGGCTATTGCTCTATTGGAGCACTCAGATGCAAATACTGGTTCATTGTGTCGTCAGAAAGACACCTTTTATTTTTGTATTTTCCCTGTTTTCCGGAGAAAAATTAGAAGGAGCTTCAGTGGTGTAGATCTTATAAACTAAACTCGACACACACCACGTCGGTTCTAAGGGTGCGCGTACAAAACCGGAACAGTCGCAGAGAATGTGTTCTGCTGCTTCATTCTCCTCGCAGCATGCAGCACAGGTGAGCATCTCATTGATTCCAAACACGCATGGATGCTTAGCAAAAGTGTAATGGCCCGTGATGACGCCCGCAAGTTTTCTGAAGAAGAATGTTGCGAATTTCTTGCAGACATCAGGGCGTATGCGCTCATCCTGCATCGTGTCCCTTCATCTACAATTGTTTTCTTTAATGCATTGACCGTGGAAGCAGGTCCTAAAGCGGGTTTAGGTTCGGAGAAACTCTGTCCTGAGCCCATTCTAGCGAGTTCATCAGAAATCTCACGGGAGTGGTCGTGGTGCAGTGGTTATATGGTCAACTGAAATTCATCCTCTGCGTATGCAATACTAAAGTGCTCGAACGAATTACTACGAACTATAACCAACGCGGAATTTGGTCGGCTCTCATCCTATCTAGGACAACCACCCCTGAGAGTAGTGAAAGAACATCAACGACCCAAACCACCACACTCCGTTCAGGTTGTGTGTGTATCGCATCATAAAAGAATATAAAAACTCTTGAACCTGCGCGAGTCTCATAAAAAAAAAAAAAAATGGAGTCAAATTGTACGATCTCGGTGGCCAGCTTGTGGTGAATTTCCAGTGTGGCACGTAGCGCGTCGTCCTGTTGAAACCACATATTGTTGGTGTTCATATCATCCACTTCAGTCCGAAATAAGTTGGTAATCATCGGCCCATAGCGCTCGCCGTTAACGGTGATGGTCTGGCCAATGTCGTTCTCAAAGAAATATGGACCGATGACGTCAGCCCAAAATCCAAACTAAACAATGACTTTTTCGGGATGCATTAGACGCTCATGGATATCATATGGATTGGTATCGTCCCAAATTCGACAATTTTGTTTGTTGACGTACCCATTTATCCAGAAATGCGCCTCATCGCTGAAGGTGATTTTTCGATGAAAATTAGGGACTTTTCAACTGCTCTAGAGCCCATTCAGCGGGTACACGTCATTGAATTTTGTACGCAGGCAGGCTCAAGTCACGATGCAAAATTCGCCAAATTGTGGTCTGTTAAAGGTCCCACAGACCTCACACTTGTGTGCACACATGTGTATCGACACCTGTGTGTGATTCCGCCACACACGTCACACCGATAGAGACACCGACACCAAAAATCAAAAACCTTTGGATTTTTACTCGCTCCGTGTCTGACACCGAAAATGGTGTGTGCACCAGCCCACAGACAGCACACATGTTCGCACACCGACACATGTGTGCACACAAGTGTGAGGTCTGTGGGCCCTTTTAGAGGCAGAGTTCTTGTGAGCGACGCGAAATCGACTTCCTCGGAATTTCCTGCACACACTCTCAAGGACAGCGGCGATATTTTCGGCAAAACTTGCGTTTCATCGACGTATGGATGTTGGTTTATAGTTTACTGAACCAGTGGACTCAAATTTATCTACCGCACTGCGAATAGCTCCCACGGTAGGATGAGGCGGCGATTATGGCGGCCGTAAAATGGACGAAACCCTCGGAATGTTGCCCGAACAGAACACCCATTTTGTTAAACCAATTTTATCATTTGCACGTGTTGTTGAACGCTATGTCGGTCCATGGTGATTTGACAAAGCAGAGTGAGCTTTAACAATATGGTCGCTATCAACTGTCAAAGTTCGGAAGTCCTTATTGGAACACCCTATATTAGGAACCCTCAGAGTCAGATATAAAATGTTAACTGAAGGAAAGACAGCGTCACAGCTTCGACAAATGTACTCACAGTTCCTACTCGATTGTCCCTAGAACCTAGTCTCAATTCTTTATCTCCAAAACTCAATCCAATCGTTTGTTATCACAGCGTGCACTACAACAGAAGCAGCGCCATTCAAATCAATCTCGCCAGAGCTTGAATCGTATGCAGCATCACTTTCATGCTGATTCTACGTTTCCTTTCTTTTTTTTTTGTTACGAAAAATATAATTAAATTTGAGTGATAACGTTAGCGATCTCATTGTTTTGCAGAAAGAAATAAAACCGATAGAACCGAAAGTAGAACCAAAAAAACAACTCAAAAAAGAAAAAAATAAAATATAATAAAAAAATATGTAAATATGTGTATCTATGTAATGTTTAGTCACATCGTAATATTTCGGGACATTGTAGGTGTATGCTCGTGTGGGTTCGGGTACATGCGTCACATTTCCAACCTGTTGAGCTCCCTGGAAGGCATGATAGTAGCAGGATACGTATGTCATTATGGCACGTTCATCCGGCTTTGGTGTGTTGATCAAATCTATACAGTTTTACAAATCTCCTTTGTAATTCTTTTCGATAGTTAACCAAAAAAATTGATCTTAAATGCTAAAAAGTTGTTTACTCAAGAGTCATGATGATGATGATGATGAAGACTCTTGAATTAGGGTGTATATGGGTAATGAGAGACTTACCATCAGGATCTAACATTCTTGGAATATCCAGATACTTTTCAGCCACATCGAAGGCAGTGTTCAAGTTCTCGAGCGGATTGTCTTTGGAAAGTTTTGCATAATCGATCAAGTCTGGTCTGTGTCGGTGGATGAGAGCGCAGAACGCTAGACCATCCTATGGAAAAAAAAAATTGAGTTCTACAAAAAACACACATCTCATTCGCTAGTTGGTATATTACCTTGAATGATAGATGGAAGTTTTGAACGTTGACATTCTTGTATGGTGCTGTTTTACGTTGACACCATAATAACAGGCCTTCCTTGGCGGTCATCTCCTCAACGGAAATGTCCTGGATGGCAAAGCGCAAGATGATAGTCCAGATCATACCCAAAGTCATCTTTAGGTTACCATCAACGATTTCTTCTGCGCCAATCGACACCAATCGAACACCTTTCGATGCGATAAAGTCGAGAGCTTTGTTCACGTTGGCAATTTTATGGAAACGCATTTTGCCACGATCGGGTTTTGGTAGGGTCTCGCCAGAGATTACCTCCAACAGAAGCATCAATTTCAAGCCATTTCGGAAGTCTTCTTCGATATTGTCGATGCCTGTACCTGCTTTACGCAAATGGCTGTTGCACCACGCAGTGAATGTCTGTAAAGGAAAGCAAAAAACAAAAAAAAAATTCATGAAACATTAGCACGCTGGTTGGATCGTCATAAGCTTTTGTTAACACCACCCCCGTTCGTACGAAACGTAAGTATGTACTTCATACCTGCCCTCAACCGAAACGGAATACCATAAAGCAACTTGCATGCCACACGCGGTACCACTCATAAACTAGTTACTATTGCGCCTTTTCGTACTCGACGACCGACGTCATAGTGTAAACCAAGCCGTGTGGCTAAACAGAAGCACAACTCTTTGTGTGCACCATAGATCGGACAATGTACTATTAGCCTGTTACGTCAGAGAAGTGAACTGGCAGCCAACTTGTATCGAGATACGAGTACATACAGACATACATATAATATTGTAGTTTTTCCGCCTTATGGCCTATTGTGAGGGTTCGGCAGCAGTGTGGAAATCCGTAGGTCTTACAATACGTTCGCATCTGGACCGTTCCGATGAAACAAAGGGACTCAATACACATCAAGTAGATTGCTTGGAAGTGGTTTCTGTTTGGTGTAAAGTCGTTACTTTTGTGTGTCATTGAGCGTTTGGTTATGAAAATGCGTACGAATGCAAAATAATAGCACCGTAAATGGGGCAGAGCTGCAAGACCAGTTTGGATTGCTTTTTGTTTTCAATTTTTCGCCACACAGGGCGGGTAATAGGTTCATGAGGTGTTTCTCTGTTATTTTGTTTGTTTGTTGACTTGACTACAGTCTTGTCACTGACTGTGACTGGGCGACTTGACGAGGCTTTGGGTCGTGTTTGTTTCCGATATTTGCAATGCGATTAAAGTTGACGCCTTAGCGGTTGGCGTTTCGCTTTTGTTCTCTTTAAAGGCTTGTTTTGTATGCTTAATAAGCGACGAAGAAACTTGAAATAGATCGAATTATGGGTAAACAACTCGTCAAAAAGCAAGCAATGGGGCAATCTAGAAAGTAGAAGGAATTACTTACTTCTTTACTTTTCAGGCTAGCAGCTCATGGAGGGTCTGAGTTAATACAGCCTTCCATCCAATCGAAAAGACCAAGTTGTCTTACGTCCGCGATCACTTGGTCTTTATACCGAAGGTTCGGTCTCCCCCCTTCTTCTCGAATCGGGCGGCTCGGATTCGAAGACCCTCTTAGCTGGAACGTTGGTGTCCATGTGCTCGAAGTGACCGAGCCATTGTGGTCGACGTATTGTTGCCTTCCGGACTATATCCACATCTTTGTACTTACTTACTTACTTAACAGGCCAGTGATCCATGGAGGATCTGAGCCTGAGCTATAGCTGCCTTTCATCCTTGACGGTCCCGGGCACGCTGCTTCTAGTGGTCAAGATCAAGATGTCTTACATCCGCGATTATTTGGTCTTTATAACGGAGGTTCGGTCTTCCTCGTCTTCTCGAACCAGAAGGCTCGGAATCGAGGACCCTCTTAGTTGGAGCGTTAATGTCCATGCGCTCGAGGTGGCCGAGCCAATGTAGTCGACGGATCGTTGCCTTCTGGACTACATCCACATCTTTGTACAGCTCGTAGAGTTCGCGGTTATGTCTTCTTCTCCATTCACCTTCCTCACAGGCAGGACCAAATATCCGGTGCAGAATTTTTCTTTCGAAAGAACCCAAAATCAGCTCCGCTGTCCTGGTTATCGTCCAGCTTTCGGCTCCGTACAGCAAGACTGGCAGTAAAGCATGACTTTCGTCTTTCGAGTGAGGAGTTTTGACCCAAGTTGTTTCGACAAGCCGAAGACAAGCCGAAGTAGCAGCGGTTGCCAAGGGCGATTCTATGCCGGATCTCCTCTGTGGTGTCAGTTGTTGATTTTACGTTTGCCCCGAGGTAGACAAACTCCTTAACTACCTCGAAATTATAGCTGTCAATTGTTATATTTTGTCCAAGGTGGTGAGCGACGGATTGGTTTTTGCTTGACAGCATGTACTTCGCTTTGTCCTCATTGACCTTAAGACCAACTCGTTACGCCTGTTTTTCAATCGCCGTGAATGCTTCCACAATGTCACGGCGAGACCACGCGATGATGTCGATATCATCCGCGTATCCTAGCAGCTGGACGGACTTGTAGAAGATAGTGCCTTCCCTATTGACGCCTGCCCGTCGCACTATCTGCTCCAGCACCAGGTTGAAGAAGTCACATGACAGCACATCTCCTTGCCGAAATCCGGTGCATGTTTCAAACGGTTCTGAAGTCCTAGAACCGAGTTACACGGTGCATCGCGTATTTTTTAGCGTGGCACCACACTACTGGATCAGTTTTCCCGGGATCCCGAATTCGGCCATCGCACCAAACAGTTCTTCACCATGAATGCTATCGTATGCGGCTTTGAAATCGATGAAAAGATGGTGTGTATCGATTCGAAACTCGTTGGTCTTTTCCAGGATTTTCGAAGTGTAAAAATTTGGTCTATGGTCGATTTGCCGGGCCGGAAGCCGCACGGGTAGCTGCCGATTAGTGCGGTGCAAAATGGCTTTAGACGTTCTCACAATACGCTGGACAGGATCTTGTATGCGACATTGAGCAGAGATATACCTCTATAGTTCTTGCAAGAGGTAGGATCGCCTTTTTTGTGGATAGGGCAAATAGCTTAGGCGGTGGAATATGCGAATATTTTGTCTCTACAGGTCCACGAAATCGCTAAACTTAGTATGACGACCCCTACGATCAAATAGACAAACAAGTTTGACGTCATTGTTACCACTAAATGTAAGTAGCTCCATCTATCTACCAATGCGTTAATTGAGGATAATGTTTAGCTCGGAGCGGCTATTTAAGGCGGCTGGAGATAAGCTGATAAGGTGCATGCACAAATTTATTTGTAACATATGGTTCCAGGAAAGCATTCCCAACGAATGGAATCTCAGCATCGTTTGCCGGTCCACCCGAAAGAAGTCCCCTATAATTGCGCCAACTACATGGGGAATAAGTCTCCTTAACATCGCATACAAGATCTTCCCTGTCGTATTGTGTGAATGCCTGAAGCCTTTTGTGGATAACCTGATCGGTTCGTACCAGTGCAGATTCGGGTCAGGCAAGTCCACAATAGACAAAATATTCACATTGCGGCAGACCTTGGAGAAGTATTCCAAATCGACACTCATCAGCTTTTCGTCGATTTTAAAGCGGCATATGACAGTGTAGAGACGAGCTATGTATGCTCGACTGTGTAGGATGACAATGGCAAACTGTCGCTGCTTCATTAAGGTCGGTAACGAACTAACCGAGATATTGGATGTTAAAAAAGGATTTAAACAAGACGACGCACTACTATAATGCAACTTTTTCAAATTATCGTTCAAGATTCATTGGCCAACACAAGAGGTACGATCTATTTCAAGTATGCGCAATTGCTTGCGCCCGCGGATGAAATTGACGTGATTGGAATGACACAGCGAGACGTCAGTGAGGTCATCGCAAGCATTGAGGCGAAAGCGGCTAAGGTGGATCTTAAAGTTAATGAGGGTAAATCCAAATACATACACGTCATCTGTCATCAAAAAAAGGCGCACAACACCAACGTCTTGATCTAAATGTCACTCTTGACAGCTGTCATTTGGAAGTGGTCAATGTCTTCATCTACTTTGGCTCACTTATGACCAGCGACAACAACACCAGCGCTGAGGTAAAGAACTTCTCCTGCCAGACGCTGCTTCTTTGGGCTCAAGAGGTAATTGAGAAGTAGGTACCTCTCTCGAAAGACCAAGGTTGTGCTATACAAAACCTTAATTATTCCGGTCTTCCTGTATGGCGCAGAGGCCTTAACCTAAACGAAAGCGGATGAGGAGGCCCTTTGGTCGTTTCGAGAGAAAATTTCAGCGGTCCCGTTTGTATAAACGGAATTTGGAGGAGAAGATCCGACGGTCTGTACAGCCACATCAGCCTAGTACGATGCCTTCGGATCCAGCGTATAAGATAGCTGCGCCATGTAAAGACAAGGTAGTGTCTTCGAATCCAACCCGGAAGGACGACACAGCAAAGACGATCGCACCTACGATGGCGCACACAATCTTCCACCTTCACCTCGGACTGTAGGGCCACCAAAGAAGAAGCTCAGCTCAGGGAATCTTCTTTAACAACATTACAGCTGTGCTTATCCACTTCATTAGCAGCTCCAGATGGTATCAAGGATAACGTATAAGGACGATCCCATACGGTAGATAGAGCGGTGTGTGCGTGCCCAATGATGTAAGGAACTAAGGGCTGTTTACCTAAAAATAGAAATGGGGGATAAGACGAGAGGCATTTGCGACTAAGTAGTGTGTCTCAAGAAATAAAGATTTTGTTCAGTCGATGATGACAAGAGCAACTGCTGCTTGTCACAAATCACCTTTGATGTCTTTATCTAGCATACAAACTGTACGCTAGGCTAGTGGAAGGTAGTTGATAAGGTACATCAGAAACGCAAATATCCAATTTGTATGAACAGATGATGGCAGAGCATCTCTACAAAAGCAGCAACAAAAACTCGTACGTGGGTGACAAGTGTGCTCGCGGCACTTATACAATTGTATTGAAGTGGCTCACAGCTTTCTGTTTACCAAACTTTTCGTATTTGTGCCATTTAAGGAGAAACTATAAAACTTGGTTTGGCTCACTCGAATGGCAGCTTTCTAATTGAAACAATTAAAAACATAAAATCAGAAATGAACAATCAGTGGGTAGTCACTACGGCGAATACACAATTGCATCGTACTTCCTTCTTTCATCGGCCAATATGTATCTGGAGCACCTCTTGGAATTGCACATGAGTATGAGTGCGGGTTTTCACGAAGGGAGCGGCGGCATCGTCAGCAAAGTGCATGAACCCGACTATATTGTATGAATAAAAAACAAAAAGGGGACAAGGGCAAAAGAGAAAGAAAAACGTATTGGATCAGCTGGTTTAGTTGTATACACGAGTCTTCTTCGTTCGTCATCGTGATGGGATGCAGCGTCCAAGTTAATGCACATGCACAATGATACAAGTGATGGTTGGTGGATGGAAGCTGGATTTCTTCTTTTACAGTTAGAGTGAAAACTTGAGTGAACGGTCGTCTCGAAAACTAAACAACAAGAGGCTGAGATGGAATACAGACAAGCAACAGAACAACGAGACGTGCTGGTGTATGGCCAAGTGCTGGAGAAGGAACAACAAGAATCCGAGGAGAAAGAAGAAAATAAATCAACACTCGATGAAGCTGGAATAACCACTTTTTTGTCGCCAACTCGCGACTTGCCTGTTAGTAATGCTACACGGTCTTTGGTTGCAGTCATAGTCATAGATCTTGAGCTACTAGTCACCATAAGGTTACCTTTCAAGTATTTTTCTCTTGATTTCGTTCCAACCGAAGAGGGGAATATCTGGATATCTGGTTTGGCAGAGTTTTGTATTTTAAGTTGACAGTGTCACGTGCACACATGATACATGGTATTAATTACCGAGTGGATTTTTTGAGAGATTGCTCGCACGCAATTAGAAGCACTACATGAATAGTAACTGTCGGAACATCTGAAAGCGCCCGCTCCGTGACAAATTACTTATAGCAACGGTATTCGATTGAACTGATTCCTCCGAGATCTGTACCAGTTTCCGACTTCCAATGCACGAGAGATCGAGTGATGTTTATCGGGGAAAAGGTCAATGAAAGTATCTTCACGTGAGCATTTGTACTGTAGCATTGCCTCCTAGCGACTTTCTCGCCACGTGATTGCCCTGTCCCGCTTGGTTGTAGTGTTCGGTCGTTGGCATTCAGTTAAGGTCCCACAACACACAAATGGGTATTGCCGAATATCGAAATAATGATTGTTTTCGTGTTTACTTGTAAACAATGCTTCATCGTTGGGCATATTAAATGTGTTCATCATCACTAGTGATGATTCAGCTATGGGCAATGAATACTCACACACCTGCTGTAGTCAGATTTGGTGAAAATGGTTGCAAGTGGAAAGTGCTAATTGACAGTGGAAACATTAAATAAAATGGTTTGCTCAAGTGAAGACAACACATGATATTGGACTATCGTGTATGTTGGCATAAGAAACGATTGAAGCCAATACAAGCTCCATAGAAAAAACAACCCAATCAGGAGAGAATATAGATCAATACCATTCCAATAGTAGATCAAGTAGAAATAGCACTTGAATTCCATATAAAAAATAAATCATCAGTCGTGCTTGGAATGCCTGAAGGTAATGATGCCCAGTTAGATTCTTCATTACTTCGGAGAAGACAACTTATGCCGGAGGACGTGTGAGCTGGGTTGCAGAAAGATGGAATCTGTTTTCAATTAACAGTTTGATTAAGTCGTGGAGCATGTCTCGTGGAAAAGAAATTACTGTACGGGAGATATGAGCCAGGGTCATTGGGAAGGATGTTGTAATTAAATGACATTGTGCCACTCTGAGCTATATTAATGTTTCCTCTGTTACCCGATGCAGAAGCTTCTAGCAAAGTTGTCTACCAGTCAGTCAATAACTTCTGAACAACTTTGAAAAGTCCAAAGTAACTAGGACTAAAGAGTAATTTTTGGCGATTTAGTTATAAGTACATTTCACTTATCATACCTTTTTGAATACTTGGTCAAGAAGCTTTTTATGTACATAAGTATTGACCACTATATTCCATGTTGCGTGACCAAAACTGATCAGTTCACCAAAGCACACAATTCAAATGAGTTTAGTATGTACATACACGTAGTACTTGTACCTGAACAAGCACATGCATCATTCGAGCGCAAAAACTCTTCCTACACATCTTTCATGTGTATCTAATGCGCCTCTGCAATTTCAACCTATATTTTTTTTTTTTTTTTTTGTGGCAGTGCCATTCGTAATTTTCACCGAACCCGAAAGTTTACTCATCATTCGGTGTGTAAGCATTTTCTAAATTAAATCTTGTTTTTCTCGATCACAGCACTTTCCTTGACCTACTTGCATTTTCGCGAGAAGCGAAATTTTTGATTTTCATATCAAAATTTTGATTCGCAATTGAGATGAAAACTGACCGGAATGATTTCATTTTACTGACAGTTAAAACACAAATAACTTGTCGAGATGAATGATTGAATAAATTGAAGGAGAGCGGTCTAAACTGGAGCTGTTTAGAAGAGTTTTGATCTACAGACATCGATGGCCATATGAATTTATGTATCACTGTTGTCCTGAATGGATGACAACCATGCGACTTTGTACAATAGAAAGAAGTAAAACTTGATAAAAGGAAAGTAGCATTCAGGAAGTCATCCATAATCACAGTGAAATGGAGTAATTATTGGCTTAATCTAGTTAATAGTAGCTAAATTCATTAGAAATGGCGGTAGGCACTGGGGAAATTCAACGATCATGCTGCGAAATTATTGGCTTCAGTCAGTTACCCCTAGACCTAAAATGTATTACGTTGAACATGCTTAACATAACTTCACTTATATACATAGCTACTGACTATCTTGGCCAAAAAGTTCCTAAAATAGGTTAGGTCAGGTTAATGCAGCAGACTTCTACGTTGCCGCGAAATGTCTGTCTGTTAACGCATGCAACTTGGACTTCAGTCTATCCCTGATTGGTGTGGCAGAGAAGGTTTATCGATAAAATCAAATAAGACAATCTTAGTCTCGTTTACAAAGAGAAGAAAGATACAGCCATGCTTCGTCTCTCTAAATGGTATAAATATAGGACTTTTCAAAAGAAGTTAAGTATCTAGGTATTGACCTTGATCGTAAACTCCAACCGTAAAAACAAGCTCACAAAGGTGACTAGGGCACTGTGGGCCTGTCAACGCACTTACGGTAAATCCTGGGGATTAGACCCTAAAGTGATTACACGGTTTTTATACTGTGATGGTACATAAGGCCTATCATCTCTGCGCCTGCAGTATGGTGGACAAGAGTTGAACATAAAACATAATCGTTAAACTTCAACGCTAGTGTGTCTCGGTATTACAGGCACGCCAACCTGCCTCATGGTAGCCCAAGAGGCACCCATTAGACTGTACCTATTTATTAAAAAGGCTGCAATATGTAGGACAATCAGAATGTACTACCATGTAAACCATTGGGTCACATGTACATTTTGAAACATCTTCCTGAGCTCGACATGATTACACACGCTCACTTACTTTTGACAAGAGATTTCAGATATTGATCTCAAACCGCACAGCTTGGAAAAGCGACGATCTCTTGCTCCAAGTCAAAGGCCTTAGATGGTAAACAGATGGCTCGAAGATGGGTTCTTTGGCATCTTTGGACCAAATCGCAAAATCTCGAAGACTCTGAGAATGAGTCCTAGTATTTTCCAAGCCGACTTATACGCCATCCTAACGTACGTCAGCCTACACTTAGAGACTGGCATAAGAGGTGTAACCATCAATATAGTCAAGCAGCGCTTAAAGCACTGAGGTCGTAGAGCACGAACTCAAAGTTCGTTAAGGAATGCCATGATGTCATACAGGGCCTAGCCAGAAGAGATAATGTCAAACACTGGTGGGTGCCCGGGCACAAGGGCGTTGAGGGTAATGAAATCGCCGATCAACTCGCTAGAAAAAGTTTTGCGGCATTCCCAAGTCTAAGATTAACTTTTTCCTAGACAACTGGGAAAAATCGCAACACCTGCCCTTTTGAAAGATTCCGCAGCGAAGCGTACTGGGTCCGCTTCTTTACCTGCTTTATACCAGAAACATACCATAAACGGATGGCACTAGGCTTTTCACCTTCGCCGATGATACTCCAATTTCGACCACAGGGAAATCAGTCGAAGAATCAACTACTTAATTGCAATATGCGCTGAAGCGTTTAAGCGAGTGGACAAAGGCCTGGCGGATCGCGCTTAACGAAACCAAATCTGTCCACGTACATTTTACTTATAGAAAGTTAGGTGCACTGTCTCTCTTTGTAAATGACGTTCGGATTCCATTCGCAAACGAGGCAATATACCTGGGACCGCGGAACTGTTTAAAGCAGCTGGCGATGAGCTGGTCAGGAACATGCTTCAACTCGTCTGCAAGATATGGTCGGAAGAATACATGCCCGATGAATGGAATCTCAGCATCGTTCGCCCGGTCCATAAGAAAAGACTGCGCCAATTACAAAGGGGATAAGTCTCCTGGACATTGCGTACAAGATCCTCTCTGCTGTACTGTGTAAGCGCCTGAAACCGTGCGTGGACAATCTGTGTGGATTCAGGCTAGGAAAATCCACGATAGACCAAATATTTACACTACGGCAGATTTTGGAGAGGACACGCACCATCTTTTTGTCGACTTTAAAGCAGCATATGACAGCTTTTATAGAGACGAGCTATACAGAACCATGTCATGTTTTAAAATTCCTGCCAAACTCGTCAGACTGTGCAGGATGATTATGGAGAACTCTCGCTGCTCCCTTAGGGTCGGAGGTCAACTAACCGACCCCTTCGATGTTCAAAAAGGTTTTAGACAGAGTGACGCACTGTCATGTGATTTCTTTAACATCATTCTTGAAAATATCGTGCGGGACTCTGCGGCCAATACAAGAGGTACGATCTAATAGTTCATGTCTATACAATTGCTTGCCTACGCAAATGACATTGACGTTATTGGACGGACAAAGCGAGGCGTCAATGAGGCTGTCGCAAGCATTGAAGCGGAAGCGGCTAGAGGGCAAATGGGGACAAGACCTAATACATTACTTACTTATGTACTTACATAGGTGGTGCTAAAATCCGTGGTGAACCTGGGCCTTAACCAACAAGCCTCTCCAGCTGGCACGGTCTTTGGCCAGCTGTTTCCAGCGCCGCACGCCCAGTTGGTTAAGGTCTCCTTCACCTTGCCTAAGTCCTTTTTTTAACAAAGGTCTCCATTGTCATACTGCACAGTCGGACGAGTTTGGCCGGGATGTTAAAATCAGACATGGCTTTGTATAGCTCATCTCTATACACGCTGTCATATGCACCCTTAAAATCGATGAAATGGTGGTGAGTGTCGATTTGATATTCCTGGGTCTTTTCCAAGATCTGCCGTAGCGTAAATATTTGGTCTATCGTGGATTTACCTGGCCTGAAACCCCACCGATACGAGCCGATCAGGTTATCCACAAACGATTTCAAGCGTTCACACAATACGGCAGAGAAGATCTTATAATCGATGTTAAGGAGGCTTATTACCCTATAGTTGGCGAGTTATAGGGGTCTCCTTTTTTATGGACCGGACAAACGATGCTGAGATTCCATTCGTCGGGCATGCTTTCCTCCGACCATACCTTGCAAATGAGATGTTTCATGCACCTTACCGGCTCATCTCCAGCCGCCTTAAAGAGCTCAGCAGACAGGCCGTCTGCGCCCGCGGCTTTATTAGACTTAAGTCTTGATATCGCTATTTTGAACAAATATAAGCTGTCATCAAAGAAAGACGCGCAACACCGACGTCTTGGTCAGAACGTCACCTTCGGCAGCTATATTTTGAATTAGGACTTCGTCTACCTTGGCTCGATAGTGACAAGCAACAATGACACCAGCGCTGAGATAAAACGTAGAATAACTCTTGCCGACCGCTGCTTCTTTGGGCTCAAGAGGCAACTGAGTAGTAGAGCCCTCTCTCGAAAAACTGAGGTATCCCTCTACAAAACCTTAATCATCTCGGTCCTCCTCTACGGCGCTGAGGCTTGGACTTAATCAAAAGCGGATGAAGAGGCTCATGCAATCAAGAAATGTACGGGCTGTACAGCGACATCGGCCTAGTTAGGCGTCTTCAGATCCAACGTCTAAGATGGCTGGGCCATGTCGAGCGAATGAACATCACCACTCTGACCCGAAGAGTCCACTCAATTGCTTATGTGCTTTGTTACTATATTCCTACTGTAGCACTCAAGTTATAATTTTTCGAAATACATAACAGCAAAACCACTTTATACTCATATTTCTAATTAAAACATTTATACATATGGTTCGAGCCCCCGCAGGAACGCTTGCCATCAGTAGATTGGTCATTCTTAAATTCCCACTCCCTCTGAAGTATTCATCCAAAAATAGTCGTAATACTAAGAAAAAAAAGTATTTCATAATGTTTATCCAATGCTATAAGGTGCACCTCCACCCCATCAGGCATTTGGGATACATTTATCAGCAAACAAAACATCAACTCCACATTTTTGTTTTTTTTTAATTAAACGGAAGGGACGTTTGTTCCTCTGAAAGTAGGCGAACGAACTCACACACAATTACGCTATCCAATCTGGCAAGTCAGGGAAAAAACAAAAACCAAAAATGCAACCAAAAAGTAAAAAATAAAAACGAAACGATCAGAAAACGTAAACAACATATCATGGAAAAGGGGAGTTGGTCCGGTCTCCCACTGCTCTACATAGAGTTTTGCTTTTTCATAGATTACTGCACCAGATCCGAGTCTAACTCCAGTATACATGGTCTATTCGCTATGTCCCACTACTCGGCTCTTATATGTTAATTGTGCATTTAAAGATTAAAATTGATGGATCATCTATAAATACTCAGATACACACACATGGCGCACATTTTTGCACACTCTGCGAGTACCATAGCCTCTGTAGGCTATGTAAGCGCCGCCGTCGTCATAAACATGTATCTAGGTTAGTGGTAATTTTGTTACCGCGTAATTGAAAGTGAGAGCGTGAGTATGATGAGTATGTAGTTTTTCACTGTAAGATTTCGGTTGCAAAGAATCGAATGACACTCTCGCGCATGGTGGACATGGAGAATGTCCACGATCGGTCCGGTGATCGTACGTGCCCGTCATCAGTAATGTCCCATCTATCTATGCATTCATTCTGCCGAACAAATAATTCATTGGCAAGTGCTCGTAGGTATTCCTATTGTACCATTACTTACTTACTACAAAGTTGTTATTGTACGTAAGTAGCACTCCGGAGGTCTGTCGTAACCGTTCGTCGAGGTGAAGAATGAATTGTTTCAAGAATTTCATTATATAATACTTCTTTCTTCGCCTGTCAATACGAATTTAACAAATGTGAATACGTACGCCAAGTATCGAGTAGGGTGCATGGTTGTTCCGAAATGCTTTTAAATTTAGCTCAGCATTTTGCTTTGGCATTTTTTGTTTTAAAGTAAATGTTGATTCACTTAGTTTACAAAAAAAGGTTTTTTTTTTTTTTTTGTTTCCTTTTTTGTATTTATGAATCATGATTAGTGCTTTCGTGTTGGTAGTTGGAGCAACGGAAGAGAGTGGAATTCGCAAGTTGAATAATATATTCGTATGATGTATGGATATATTTTCGGCTGTGATATTGCCAAATAGTTTTCCAACACATGTTTTAAAAATGTTGTTTACCGTTGTTGAATATTGAATATTTTTAGTTCAGCAGGAAGTCGATACAAGAATAGATCAGTCTTGTTAAGCTTCCAGGGTTTGGTTAATGTTATCTATGAATACATAAATATAATCAGAAATTTGTTTACAGGAGATCAAGGGGCACATAAAAACGGAGACCACGAATAGCGGTTAGGTGGGTGGTAAGGTTTGGACTATGAGTTTGTTGAAGCTTAGTCGTCTCAAGAGGAATATTCAGTAATGTTGGTCTGCTCAAGTCTTTCATTTTTTTTTATAATTTTTCTTGCTGGTTGAGAGAGAACTAACTGGACAACTGCACTTTGAAAAATCCTTACCAACTTATTGCCATTTCCTATGTTGATTTAACTATCATACATATGTTCAACCAAAAGACCACCAAATACTCAAAAATCTCTTCCCGAATGCCTTCTCAAGTGAATAGTTTTGTATAAACGAAACGTACAAATAGATAAGAAAAATATCATAATACCTTGCGTTGAGTTCATAGAGATACAGAGTTTAATTAAACAACAAGAGCCAATGTTAGGCTGATAAGATAGAGACATCATGACAGAATGTAATTAAACGCGACGAAATTAAATTCTTAGAGGCGCTACTAGAAAACAAGACGTAAAGATAGCTTAAGCATCATGCTTATGAAGGCACTCATTCCTTAGTCATTTTTAATGACAGCTTTTGGACCAGCAAAATCTAGGAAAGACTAAGCCCGAAACGATTGTTTTCAAAACTATTTCTTGTTGTACTATTTATGTATGTATGTATGTCTGAAAAATCGTGATGATATTGAAATGCGGAAGACAAACAAAATGCTCGAAGGAAGATAAGAGAAGAGCCGGTGGAACCGGTGTCCCTAAATGTACGCAGGACTTGAATTAGGCATCTGACAACTATATGAAAACAACAACGTATTGTTTGACAATATTGTCACTGATATTTATGAAGAAACTTAAGAAGACCTGATCTTAAACACTCTGGCGGTCCTTCAGTTCATGAGAGTGTTCCTGAGAAACATTGAATCGGTCGAGAATTGGACGTTTCGAAATCACCTTCATGCTTGCAAATTCACTTGACTCAAGAACTGAAACTACGCAGAGAAAGAGAAAGAGAGAGAAAGTTTTGACAATTGACAAATCCGGCATCAACGATAGGATCCAAGCTTCTGCGCCATAAAGGTGGATCGGGATGATTAAGATTTTGTAGAAGGTCGCTTTGATCTTTCGAGCCCAAAGAAACAGCGGTTGGAAAGAGTTATTTTGCATCTAATCTCAGCGTAGGAGTTCTTGCCGCTTGGTATTATTGATATAAGGTAGACGGAATTCCTGATCGCCTCAAATTTTAGCTGCCCGTAGTGACGCATATTTGGTTTTGCCCTCGTTTACCTTCAGATCCACTTTAGCCGCTTCACTGACGACTCGCTGTGCTCTCCTAATTACGTCAATGTCATCGGAATATGCAAACAAGTGTGCAGACTTCAAGTAGATCGTGCCTCTTGTAAATATTAGCCAGTGAGCTTCGCACAATCTTTTCAAGAATGATATTAAAAAAGGTCTCGGTAAATTTGCGCCGACACTGATGGAGCAGCGAGACTTCTCCATTGTCATCCTGCACAACCTGAAGAGTTTGGCAGACATGTCAAAACGCGACATGGCTTTGTATAGCTCGTCCCTACAAACACCGTCATAACCGGCATTAAGGTCGACGAAGTCTTCTCCAGGACCTATCGCAGCGTGAATATCTGATCTATTGTGAATGTTTCTGGCCTAAAACCACAATCAGATTGTTCAAGAATGGTCTCAGGCGTTCACACAGCACGGCAGAGAAGAGGATGTTTAGAAGGTTTATTCCCCTATAATTGGCGCAATTATATGGATCCTCTTTCTAATGGACCGAGTTTACGTAGCTGAGGTTCCACTCATCGGGCGTGCTTTCTTACAACCATATTTTGAGCAGTAGACAGTCCATGTGGGCCGGGCCAGCAGCACTCGTGCCTATTGACCAAAAATGGACGATCACAATTGTTATAGTCGTTTAAAAAAAAAAAAAAAAAAAAAACACAAAAACTTTTCTTAAGGCTCCATGTATAAGAACAGGTGGTGGATACATAAATGCGAGCCAACAGTGTCAGCTACAGATACAGATTCGAATTAAGAATACTGCCATAGAAGAGCAAAACTATGAGCAGAAGATTCCTTGCCAATATTGGCTTGGCCACTGTCTGCGACGACTCATTGCGATCCGTAGTGGTTTTGGTTTGGTGGCTCACTTTTCATGACCAGTGTTAATATTGATGCGTATTTTCTTTTTACTGATGTGGGGGTAACAATAGTTCTCTTAATTGTTGAGTTCATAAAGCCGTTTCTGTACGTCTGTCTATTCATTCAAAATCAGGGGGTAGATATCAATTTATGAGTGTTATAAGTGTTAACAATTGGGAGCCTAGCAACATATCTTCCATCTCGAGTGTGCAAAGGAGGTCGATCACTGACAAGTGAGGGAGAAATAATAAAAATGTCCAGAGAATCCATAAAGCTTTTAAGCATCTTCAAGATTCCCAGATTTGTGTTCTAGGGCATAGAATAGTGACACGCGCAACAGTTTTCAAGTTGCCACTTGAGGAAGTTGATACAGACCTACTTTTTGCTACATAAGCTCTAACCACCACACCAGACCACACTCTATGCGCATTGCCCTTTATCCGTCAGGTTAATGAACCATATTAGATGTCATAACAATTCAATTATCCAGACTAAAAGAAAATACTTCAAACAAATAAAAATTACATAAATGCCTAAAGCGCAAGTGTACGAGTGGTTATGCGAACACCTAAAAAAAAAAAAACCTAAGAAACCCGAAGAAGCCCAAAGAAAGAAATATTCCAACAATGCAACAAAGAGTGTGGGGTGGCAATACGAGAAGAGATGAGTCTGTACAGCGATTAATACCAACTCATAAAATCGTAATGAGCTTAAGTTTGCCACTAGGTGCATCGACAGTAGCATATCCCATACCCATGGGCCGCTGGTGTCCTCTTTTCTTTTCTGGATTGTCTTTGTAGCAACTTGTTCTCGTGGCTCTGTCAGCGTATTCCTCATGTATCTGGTGCATTCCGTTTTTGCCTCCCATCTGTGATTGTTTATTTCATTAAAAAACGGTAAAAAATTCATAAAGGAAAAATGAAGGAAAAACCGGATCACATATGTACATTGGTCGACCCGATGACTAAATATGAAGAGAAAACGAAGAAAAAACTGACGACAGAGAAAAAGGAGGAAAAACATAACAAGCCGGTAAAACGACCTCGACATAGCGGCGAAGCAAGTTGTCTTGTCTCAAGTGGTTAGTACAAGCTTTTCCTGTACCAGGTTCTATCTGTGAATTGCAATCTTTCGTATCAGCAGCATGCATCCGTTTGACTGAGTTCGTTTTGCTCTTCTTGTTATGTGCGTGCACCAGATCAACGGTCTTCCTACTGTAAATTGGTGAATCTATCTAATGAAGCGGTGCGTGTTACAAACAAAAATTAAAATGTAATTGTCGAGACGTTCAACTTACACTCACTCTGGGTCGATCTGTATCGCTTGTACCGAGGGTGCATTTTAATGTTTAATGCTGGAAAGTAGTTCGACAGAGAGAAGTTGTGACTACGAATAGCGCTATCTTGACATAAATTTATTGGATCCAACCATGACACGGACTTTGTCAGATTAAGCAGAGCTGGTTTCACGCAATACACACTGCGATTTTCCTACTTCTAATCGAGATCTAGAATGTGATTCACTGACAGAGTTCTAGTTATCGCACGATGGCACGGTGGCATTGTCTTTCAGGATTGGTAAATCCTGATTATTGTCGGCGTCCGTCGTCCAGAATTGAGGGGAGTCGGTTACAGTTACATACTAGTTTTGAAAAGCCGGTTTTATTAAGAAAATTGCCCGTCCGGGATCAACTTGAAGGATGAGGCCAAGCTGTCTGATATGGTTGATTGTAATAAAACAAAAAATGTCAGGTCTTTGAGATTAAATTTACCATGTTATACTAAATGAACCGAGTGATAAGAATACAAGGACTTATACTTAAGATATTTTGAGTCGGTTCACGTCATTTTAATAGTTACATTCGACATTCGACGCAGCATTTGACGTCTTTGTAAAGCATGACACAGCACCTTTAGCAGCATCTGCCTGACAGTTTAGCCACGTTAGCACTACCGAGAAAGTGCATGAACTCAAGTGCTATCAAAGGTTCCAAAACAAAACTAAATTTACTTCAGAGGAAGACTTGTGAAGTCCTGAACTCCCTTAAAATGAATCTGCACGTTTGGGGTGACCGTGGCGCAGTGGTAAACAACACCGACTGTCGACTGTCGAGCGAAAGGTCTGCAGTTCAAAGTATGTCCATAACCAAGACGTGCAACTCTTGTACGGACAAATTGTGCAACACAACTGTTGTGAATGGAAAGTGATCAAAAATACTGATGACGGCATAACACCAGTACATATCGGGTTTTCCAATATGCAATTGACAATTTTGAGTTCAATTTGTGAACGCACCCTTTCACTAATCATCGAACAGTCATTTTCAATTTATTCAGTAAACTCAACATTTTCATCATGGTAAAGTACACGAACGAGCAACGTTCGACTCCAAGACTCTTTGTGCCGGAGCTGTGTTATCCATTCGCTCTACATGACCTAGCCATCATAGACGTTGGATCCGTAGACGTCGTACTAGGCCGATGTCGCTGTACAGCCCGTATAGTTCGTCGTTGTATCTTCTCCTCCACTCCCCGTTTATACAAACGGGACAACAGATTGAACGCAGAATTTTCCTCTCGAAACGACCAAAGGCCTCCTCATCCTCTACCGTTAAAGTCCAGGCCTAAAGTCCAGGAGGACGAGGATGATTAAGGTTTTGTAAAGCGCAACTTTGGTCTTTCTACTTCGCAATTGCCACTTGAACCCAAAGAAGCAGCAGTTGGCAAGAGTAATTCTGCGTTTGATCTCAATGCTGGTGTTGTTGTCGCTGGTCACTAGTGAGCTAAGGTAGACGAAGTCCTTGACCACTTCGAATTCGTAGCTGCCAATTGTGACGTTCTGGCCGATACCGTTGTATCATCCGCGTACGCAAGCAATAGTTTGCTTGCTTTGGTGGCGTTACAGCCCGTGAAGGACCAGAGCCAAGCTTCTCTCAATCACCCATGTTGTGTGTGATTTATTTTTCACACAGGTGAAAGGGACCTACAGTTTAATGCCGATTCCGAACGGCGTGAGTAGAGAAGCTTTTTCATGGCAAGTATACATACTATGCAAGCAATAGTGCAGACTTGAAATAGATCGTACCAACCTCTTGTGTTGGCCAGTGAGTCTCGTATGATCTTTTCAAGCACGATGTTGAAAAAAAATTACACGACAAAGCGTCAGCTTGTCTGAATCCTTTTTTAACATCAAAGACCTCGGTTAATTCGATACCGACCTTAATGGAGCAGCGGGAATTCTCCATTGTCATCCTGCATAATCTGACGAGTTTGGCAGGGATTGTAAAACTAGACATGGCTCTGTAAAGCTCGCCCTTATGCACATTGTCATACGCGGCTTTGAAATCGTCAAAAAGGTGAATGAGTGTCTATTTGGTATTCTTGGGCCTTCTCCAAGATCTACCGCAGTGTGAATATTTGGTGAATATTTGAAACCACACTGAGAAGAACCTATCAGATTATCCACAAAGGGTTTCAGGCGTTCACACAGTACGGCAGAGAAGATCTTGTATGCGATATTAAGGAGACTTATTCCCCTGTAGTTGGCGCAGTTATAGGGGTCCCCTTTCTTGTGGATTGGGCAAACGATGTTGACATTCCATTCGTCGGGCATGCATTCCTCCGACCAAATTCTACAGATGAGCTGGTGCATGCGCCCTATCAGATGATCTCCAGCCGCTTTTAAAAGCTCGACAGACAGGCAGTCTGCGCCCGCAGCTTTATTATCCTTGAGCTTTGAAACTACCAGCTTAATTTCATCTAGGTCGGGTGGACGAAATTCTTTTGCATCTTCGTCCGTTGCGAATGGACATTCTGCCTAACAGCCGTATTAGATCTTTAATCGCATCTCTACAGGCTTTCGCTCTGGCTTTATAGCCCTGGCTTGTTCGTTTTATTTTTTTGTAAAACTTGCAAGCATTATTCTTGTGCTAGCCTCTCTACATCTCCTCGAACTCAAGCTTTTCATGCTGTCTTTTTTTCTTCCTTTAAAGGGTGTGTTCCTCTCTCCTGTTCTGCTCGTAATGTTCACGAGTGGCCCTCGTCTCCCTATGTAGCATAGGTAGCTTTGTAGGCGTTTGCTACATGGACTTGCTCGCATTGCTCATCAAACCAAGAGTTTCTAGCTGTCGGTTGTTTGAAACCCAACACATAAGAGGCAGCGCCTCTGATGGCACGCTGGCAATGCTCCTACCGCCGGTCTGTGGATTGTTCCGGTGTCATCGGAGTTTGCGAGAAATTGAGCGGAAACTCGATCGGCAAAGGTCCTAGCTTTTTTGTAGGTTTTGTAGCTTTACGACGTCAAACTTTAGTTGTCCTGCTTGATTCCGTGGCATCCTTGATATCTTCATTCGTACCTTGGCTACAACAAGGTAGTGATCCGAGTCGATGTTGGCTCCTCGGAAGGTTCGTAGATCTAGGATGGTGTCGATCGCAGCGTGATCAATCTGATTGATGGTAGACTGATCAGGTGATCGCCAGGTTCCTTTGTGAATGTTAAGATGCGAGAATTGTGTGCTAGCCAGAAGGGGACAACGCCCCGCCGGGAAGTAGCCAATGTCCGACGTGGTGTCGTGTAGGCTATATTTCCCCGTGATCGGCTCAGATATGTCCTCTTTGCCCAGTTTTGGATTAAAATATCCTAGAATTATTTTTGAATCATAGCTGGGATATTGGGCATATGTTCTGTCTAGGAGATCGTAGAATTCTTCTTTGAGTCGATCGTACTTTTCTCACAGTATATGGTCACTCCTAATTCATACTCTGTGTGTGCAGTTCTAATATAACACAATAATGGCATGGAACATTTGCTGGGAACTAGAACCAACGTGAGATTCAGTCGTGTTCCTCTCGAATCCTATCTAGGACAACCACCCCTGGAGAATAGTGAACGGATATCTATGACCCAAACCATCTGCACTCCGTCCAGGTTGTGTGTGACAAACATCACAAAAGTATGACTCTTGAACCTGTTCATTTCAGAGGAAGACTTTTAGTTAGGTTTTTCATACATGTTGAGGCCCATTGGTAAAGTCGACAGTACAATTGAACTGCAATCAATCGACTGTACAAAGCTGTCGTTGTCGTTGTTGCTGAACAGTTGTCAAATCTCTATCAGTGTTTCGTCCAACGAGAGCTGGTTTCATAGTTTACAAGCGTTCGAAAACATTTCCATCGTAGTTTTGTGAAACTTTTTCCTCATTCAATACGATGTTTGAGTTTGAAACTTACACTCTATTACTGGGATTTTTCGTTGACGAAACATGTGCCCGGTTTTCATAATTCATCATCCTTCTGTCCAACACAAAATGATATGTGTTTTCGAAAAACCCAATAAAAAAATTTCTCGAGAAAGCTTTCGAAAAAAAACGAGTCAAAAACGAAAATCACTAAATGGGGCACATAGTATGTAGCTTTTTTTTTTTTTTGTAATTTTTTTCGAATGAAAATTTTGTGCGCATGCGCAAACCATTCGAGATTTATTTCAAAACACTGCCACACACTTTCCACAGGTACAATCAGGACGGGCGAGTGGCGCAAAACGTCTTTTTCTCGTACAATGTTGTGATCGTGTTTTGTCTTACTTTCGCGAGCACAACGAGTCGTGAGTTGAATGAGTCGCCATTTTTGGGGCGAATGTAATTTGACGCCTTGAATTTATTTTTCCTACTCGCAGCAAAGTCGTTTTTGAACGCTTGTTGGATTTTCAGTGCTACTTTCGAAAACGCTCTTTCGAATATACCTACGCTCTTAATTCCCTAATTCTCTTTTTTTTTTTTTCTGTGTATTTGTGCTTTTGAGAGGATCGGTATTTTTATCCGCCCACTGGTGGGGAGAGGATCGTTTTTCTGTTTGTTTAGCATGTGTGCCTACATGCATAATGAAAGGTGATGATTTTGATTTTTGGATGAGACCAGGAAGTGACGCGGATCTTCCAAATACTCAAGCTATGAAGCGATTTCTCTTAGGCGGTATCAAGACATCTCAACGTGTAGTGAGGAGGTTAGGGTGGGGTCGGTTCAAGTTTAAAAATATTCCGATCATCAGCCGAAGAGCGCCGGTAATATGTATGTGTATCGGTTAAAATTAGATTTTTTACATGTCCTCGTTAAGCACTCCTGCTCTCTTCGTGGCTCTGTTCTCATACCCCACATAAACTGTCTGTGTGTATGTGTCCGTGAAGAGAGCGAAATAATGAGCCTCTGTTACGATAGAAATCGAGAAGTATGCGATGTTCAATTTCGATATGTAGGTAGGTGGTTGTGCGATGGTTGACTGAATGTTGAAGGTACGCGAAATCACTGGCAATGGAATGAAAGTGGGTGACAGACTCACTCTGGCTCATATACCACGGCGAATGTGTGTGATGTTTATTAATATCCCACAGTATACATACGATCATTGAAGACATTTTTAATATTCTTTTCGTCTATCCTTGAGCTTAATACTTGTCAGGCGTACATAGATACATATATTATGTCACACTTAATGAGAGGGAGACAACATAGAAGAAAATAAGACGACAACATCGGCGACACAGCGACGGGTAGAAGGCCACAAGGCGGTTTTCAATTGCACCTGATCTTGTCTAATTTTGAATTTTCCAAAATACCGTCCCGTCGCCGTTGGCATGGATTATTTTTAAAATGACACTTTAGATCGTTTTTACTCGACGGGATATTTCTGACATTGAATGGGTAATTTTCAGATGCACTTCATGGATACCATTGATTAATATTTTGACTAAGGCGATCTTGAGATCGTTTCGCGAGAACGAGCAAAAATTGCACGGTGCTACGTCAAGTGGGTGTTGACTGAGTTTTATGGACTGTGAAGTTATTTTTCTATTGCTCTATGTTTTGGCACAGATATGATACAGTTGCAATCTTGCAAACTAGTTATTGAAGATTCAATGTGTACATTTATTTTGGGATGTTTTTTTAGGTCAAAAGGTGAGGCTTTTTGTAAACAGATTTTGAGTTATGAGGAATACCTATGTACATCTAATTTTCTAGAGTGAAGGAACTTGATGCGTTCCCGCAAAATTATATTAAATGTCTCCAATTTTCCAATCAAAATCTCTAATTTGCTTCTGCAATATGATAATCTCCCCTACTTGACAGAAACAAAAAAACACCATCTCGATTGCAACAACGCAAAAGTCACTTCAGACATTCGTTTAACATCGTACTGCACGTTCCATGCAGCCAATAATCCCAGCACATTTCATAGGCAGTCATGTCTCTATGGTTCCTGCCATTCTCCTCTCCAGTTCGCTTACTCTCATCATTCGGTTCGGATTCAAATTGCAAAAAAAAAAAAACCAAAACAAAAAGAACCACAGAAAGAGAATAAAAACAAAAAAGTACAAAACTAATGAAAATAAAAACCAAAAAACAAGTAACGTAATCACTATCGTTGCTTACGTTTGAGGTTAATTTGCTTTTTAGTTTAGTTTAGAAGCAAAATCCATTCATAAACAAAATGAGATACAAAAATCGGAGCAGAACTAAATAAAGCTGCTTACAGGCGGCGTTCCACTCGAGTGGCCATTCGAATTGCGATTTGATAGCCAAAATTTAATTCGTTAAACACATATCGTTGTTTTGCTATTTTTGTTGTGATTGAAATTAAATCAATCAATTGAACTACATGTTCAATTGGTGTTTTGTTGTTGTTGTTCCTCAAATTAATTGGGATAAAAATAAATAAAACGAAAGAAATAGAAAAAATAAAAAAGCTTGCCGATGAGCTAACCCAATAGGTATTTCTCAGGGTCATGGTTCGGGTGAATATTCGTAATGTTCCTTTAGAGCGTGGCAGACATGTGTTGCGGTTCTTTTTTGGGCCGATGACAAACGGGCGATCAAAACGATGATGCTCAACTCATCATGCAAGCTGATCTAAGGTGATTTCGGAAGTGATTCAGGTAGTATAGGAGTTTCTACGAGATATTTTTTTGCAATGAAACATTGATTATTCCTAATGCTAGGTGCGATAGTCTCATGCCTGCTTCGAATATAAAATTACTTGAGGATCAATCGATCTATTTCATAAACGTCAAGTTCCTCATATATGTACATATATAGGAAGTCAGGCATGCATTAAATCCATGATTAGTTCCAGAAATCTTACGCAACACAAGACGAGTAAGATCGAAAACAGAATGTGAAGTTTGCATGCAACTTCCTAGGCAAACAGCTGGAAAAGGAAATTAACCGGCAACGCACGATTAAATTGACTTTCTCCAAATACATTGTACGATTGGATTGTTTAAGTGATTCCATACGAAGACTATATGTACACATGACTATACTACATAAGTGTATATTATGCAGATTTTAACTTTTTTTGTTTTTAATGCTCGTCATTTAGATGATTAAGGTTGTTGCAGACCGCAGGTGTCAGTCGTAAACAAGCAACGTCACGGTGTTATAAAAATTAAATAAAAAACAAAACCCTACGAAACACTTAATCACTGATTCATTCATGATTGGTTAGACTGCTCGAAGAAAGTTGAAGAGTTACAAAACTGTATTATCTGTAAATTAGTGGGCTAAGTGGAACACATATTGGGTGCTTCCAGTACATAAGAAGCGAATTCCTTAAGTTTAGTGACAGTGTCATTGCATTCCGTTTATCTCCCCCAGACATTTAAAATGTTCCTATAATACTAGTAAACAAAAAACCGGCCAAGTGCAAGTCGGACTGTTTTTTTTTTTTGTATACCTTGACGTTGAAAAATATGTTTATTAAAAAAAAAAAGAAATAACTTATTTTTGAAGAGAATTCTCTTTTAAAAAATTATTCTGAAATTTTTTTTTGTTCGTTTTGCTCGTCTCTTATAACAATTAGATGGATAATCTCGTTTTAGCCTCCAACAAAAAGCTGCAAGCATTCTCGGCGACCATTTTCCTTGAAAGCTGTTTTCCATCTCCATGATGTCTTGATGAAATCTTCCCCTTGTTCGCCGCTCACCGGTGTCGAGATGGGAATGGAGGAAATTAATCTTTAGGGACATATTACATCCTACAGCTTTATAATTCTATAATCCATAGTTTAGAAACCGTCTCTTTATAGATTGCAGACATTCTATTTCCCCAAAAAATTGTTCTTATTTCCAAAAACGAAAAATGTCCAACAATTTTTTTTCTGCCTTAAATTTTGTAATTGGACTCCTTCATGATCTTCCTTATATCCGATCCGACAAAATTTCCTTCTTCTAATTTAGCTTCACTCTGTCTAGGAAATAAAGTTTTTAAATACAGAAAACCTTCTCTATCTCCTAATTTGATGTGCAAAAGCGGCTTCAGAAACATTTCTTTGTCCAAGAATGAAATTAGGCCTCTTTGGCCAATCCTTTTCTTACGTAGTGTTGACTTCTAGCTCTACGGTCCCACTCGTATAAAAAACAACAATATTTTGTGTAGCCTCCTTGAAACCCAAGCAATATTCCAACAAATTTAAGATCTGCACATGCTTGCTTGCTTGCTTTGGTGGCGTTACTGCCCATGAAGGGCCAGAGCCAAGCTTCTCTCAATCACTCATGTTGTGTGTGATTTACTTTTTTTTACAAAGGTGAAAGGGACCTACAGTTTAATGTCGATTCCGAAATAAACATTCGATGGCGTTGTTGTTATCGGGATCCGAACTCGCTCATCGTGCACCAGGGTCCAACACACTAAGATCTGCACATACTCGAAAATGGATCTGCACATACTCAAAAAAAAAAAAAAAAAAAAAAAACACATTTATTTGCGATAAGTCATTTATTTTGGACTTTGACCAATTTGTTTTGAAGATGACATCATGTAAATGGTCGCCTTTACAGCGGATGGCGCAATGAGCTCGTTTTTGAGCATTTCGGCATAACGGCTATTTTGCGTCGAATATTGGCCTTGAGCTCTTCCAGAGTCCGTGGCTTGTTGACATAGACTTTGGACTTTAAAAACCTAACAAGAAAAAGTCCGGTGGCGTCAAATAGGGTGATCTCGGTGGTAACTTAAAATCACCGTTTTTGGAAATTAGATGATCGACGAACTTACGGCGCAATAAAGCTGTGTGGGCTGTGGAACCAGAAGTTGTCCATGCCATGTACCGCTAAAAATGGCGACAACAAAGCCGTTATCATCGCCCGATAACGCTCGCCATTAACGGTGGTGAGCGTCCCATCGTCGTCTTCAAAAGAACGGTCCGATGATCCTATCCGCACTAATTCCGGCCAAAACAGTCACGCGTTGGTCGTGGAGAGGTTCTTCGTGGATTGATTGAGGATTTTCGGCAGCGTAAAATGAGTTTTGTTTGTTGCCGGTTCCATTTAACGAAAAATTAACCTCATCGCTCATGACGATTTTTTCCCAAAAATCAGTATCGGCTTGAGCCAAGTTCACGACGAATTTCGCATAATCCAAGCGACGTGTAATCGATGAATAATTTGAATTTTGTATGAAAATTACTTCAAATAATACCGAATTATGCGCTGCAGTGAGCTGCGACTGATGTCCAACCGAGCGGAACGGCGGCGACTCAATTTACATGGTAAGGTCTCGTACGCTCTCTCCCTTGATGACTGGCATTGCCAAGATCAAGGATGTTCAAAAATGTTTGGTGCAAACGCCTAATGGTCATGTGAGAAGGCGCGTCTCTCACTTCAAATTTTGAACGATACGCACGTTGTGTTTTAACAATTGAGAAATAGTTTTGAATGTAAAGCTGCACAATAACCATGTTTTTGTGGCGCGTACTGATCCATAGTAAAAATTCGCAAAGACTAACGCTTTGAATGCGGGCTGTTACAATCCGTTCTGCCAACCGGTGGCAAAGTTATTGGGTTGCCTGATGCCAAGAGTTTAATTTGGCCAACCGCTATTTTCCCAGAATGGCGGTTGTATTGAATTTTCTCGAGTAGATTTTTTATATTAGCGTATTTTTCTTTTATGTGGATGCCATGTGCTAAAGATACAGATGAAATATCATTGCCATTCTGCAGTAAGATTGCTTTTAAACTTAATTTTGAAGAGTCAATGAAGCCTAATTTATTCATAAGCCTCTGCATATCATTGCAATATGTAAGACTACCCTCTTCTTTAAAAAAAAAATACAAATTCAGCATCGCGTTGTTGATAAACTGAAACTTTTGTACTCGTCGGATGAAGTAAATTCCATTGCTGAAGTCTGGAACCTAAGAGTTCAGCTGGAGCTTTAGACAAATTTAGGTCTCCAACTAAATCATTAAGTTCACCTTGACGTATTAAATGTGATTCATTTTCATTTACAACTGAATATTGTGACGGAAAAGTGATCTGAGTTTAAGCTTCCGATTCGATGTAGCTTACCTGGTTCTCTGCATCTTTTTTCTTCATAGAATGTTGCGGTGGTGGTTAGTTACTGATTCCATATCAGGAAACACAATTTTATTTCTTTAATTCTCTTTTATCCCTTCAGTTTCGTCAGACAAAAATAACAGTCCGTCGTGTTTACTAGTGTAATTATAGCATTTCATATCTTGAGGTAAAACAATCTTAAGTTTGCTCTATTTTACGATTTTTTTTTGTGGCTAATTTAATAAATTTTATGACTTTGTTTATACTTTCAGGCCATATGTATATAATTTAAGAGCTCATCAACGTTTATAAATGAATTGTAATAATATGACCTTTTAACTTTATGGCGAGGTCTTTCATTTTATATTTAACTTTGCTACTCGTCGTTCAGTAACTTTAGGAATTTTTGTTTCGATTGAATGGGTGATAGGAGGAGGAGTACTTAAAAATGAAAGATTAAATAGGAAAAAGAATATTTTTGACAAAGCTTCAATCGCAAAGTGCAGTTGGCGCGTATGACCTTGAACAATCCAACAAAAATAATCAGTGATGGGAGCGGGTAGTTTTAGGCCCAAGAAAGAGTACTAACTAACTGCACGTTATCCTACCATGCAGCCAAACTAGGCCAGCCCCACAACGATTTTTGCAGAAGCTGCAGGGACAAAAAGGAATTCGAACCCATTCGTCACCCACTGTGTGAATAACCAGCACTAGTCCAAAAAAGGAGCTAGAGGACTAGAGGAGGTAAGTAAGATTGGGCTGAACAGACTACTAGGATATCTATCTGCATCTAAGTGGTTCAGCTCAACGGACAATTCTAGGTTTGTACGGGTTAAACATTAAGTGGACACAGTGGACTCCTCGCAGTCTAAGTGAGCCTTGACCTTTCGTCAATAGGGCACCCTCTTACCTAAACTAAGCTAACCTAAGAGTACTAAAAACCGACTGTTTTTCGCCCATCTTTAGATATGGTAATGGTGTAGATTTTGAATACCTATAATGGTCGGGTCGAGAGCACCGTGGTGCAGTGGGTAGTGTGTTGGCCTCTGACGCCGATGACACGGGATCGAATCCCGACACAGCCATGTCATCGAACGTGTTTACACGATGTTTCTCCTCAGCGGGGTTCTGACAAAACCCCCTGTAGTAAAATTGTCATGAAAAGCTTCTCGAAATTCGCTGTTCGGAACCGGCAATAAACTGTAGGTCCCTTTCACCTATGGGAAAATTAAATCACACACAAAATGGGTGATTGAGAGAAGCTCGACTCAGGTCCTTCATGGACATAGTGGTCGGGGTGGGTTTAAAAGACGACAGCATAATAATTCATTTAACAAGGTATAAGCCTAAGGAGAGTATATAATTAAAACAACGACTTTAAATATTATTTTGCATAAAATCCACTTTTGAATGCGACTTTCAACACTAGACATGAGATTTAGAATTTGTCTGATGGTCTTAAAATCAAGAATCCCGAAGAGACTTCTAAAAAGTGAGAGTAACGCAGGTGTCCTTTGCTCACGAGCCTCTAATAATTAAAATATCGACCTCAATGTTTGCGCTGAGCTCTTCCAACGTCGTCGGCTTGTTGGCATAAACCAATGACTTAACGTAGTCCCAACGAAAACAGTCTAGAGGCGTTAAATCGCACGAACGAGGCGGCCAATCGACTGGGCCATTTATTGAGATAACACGCTCATCGATTTTATTCTTCAATAAATCAATTGTAACGTGTTTTGTGTGGCTTGTGGCGCCATCCTGTTAAAACAACATGTCGTCCAAGTCCATATCTTCCAATTCGGGCCAAAAATAATCGGTAATCATGGCGCGATAACGCTGGCCATTTACAGTAACGTGACGATGGTTATCGTCGACGAAAAAATATGGCCCAATAACGCCGCCGGCATGCAAACCGCACTAAATAGTTATTTTTTGTGGATGAAGTGGTGATTCATGAAGCACATGTGGATTTTCACCCGACCAATAACACATATTTTGCTTATTGACGAACCCATCAAGCCAAAAATGAGCTTCGTCCCTGAAGATGATTTTGCGATGAAATTCATCATCTTGGCGGATCTTCCCCAGAGCCCAATCGGAGAACGTACGTCGCTTCAAATGGTCCATCGGCTTCAATTCTTGAGTAAGCTTGATCTTGTGTGGGTATAAACCAAGATCCTTGCGCAAAATACGCCATAATGTGGTCTGAGCGATGCCCAATTCTTGAGAACGCCGTGGAATTAACTGATCTGGATCGTTTGCTACGGACGCCAGCGATATTTTCCACACTTCGACCAACCCGTTGTCTCACTGACACGGCAACATCAAACAACGCATATGTAGACCCTAATTTTTGCACTAGCCTTGTTGTTGCCTATCTACTAGGGCGAGAATTACGACCGAAAATTGGAGTTAACGCTCTTAAAGTTGCGGTCACCGACTCCGAATTTCGGTAGAAAATTTTTATAATTTGCTCGTTCGTGTACATGATGAAAATGTTGAGTTTACTGAATAAATCGACAATAACAGTTCGATGATTAGTGAAAGGGTGCGTTCACAAATTGAATTCAAAGTTGTCAATTCCCTATTGGAAAACCCTTTACAAGTAAATGTACATGTACGAATATCTGCAGAGGCGTTAGACGACCTTCAAACTTTGATATGCAATAAAATTGTGACAAACTTTCATCAAGTTGCACTGCCAAAAGTACATATTCTGAATGGCCCATCTATGCATTTCTACAGCTAATGATCCTGAAATATGCTCAACAAAAATATAGATAGTATAACACATATTACGAAATTGAAATGATCGAAATGTTTACATATCTCTCTCGCGTTAATGTCATTTGAACCGAATATATTGTGATGCCTACAGACGTGCTTTTGCTATACAGAGCACCAGTTCTGCCTGCTATTCGTACAATTCTCTTTTCCTATTTTCCTTTTTAATAGCTTTTGTAATAGCAAAATAACCTCACATGATTCACACAGCGAAAAATCCAAGAAGAGCAAAAACAAAACGAAATGAAAATGAAATAATATTGAATTTCAAAAATTTGTCAAAAAAGAAAAAAAAACAGAGACGACATTGGCGGCCAAGCAAACATCTTTAGTGCATTTTTACGATCTAAAGATAGTCTGTCTTTCGTTTCTCGCTAGAGAGAATAAATAATTTTATTTTTCTTTTTTTTTAAATTTTTTTTCTACTTTGTTTGTATGAAAATGTATACTTTGGCATTTTGTTATTGGTTTATAAAACGCACGAAAAGAAGAAGAGGAATGGGAGGGCATTATGTACCTCTGGGTGCCAACTGGCTGTTCCTAAAATAAGATAATTTTTTTAAAACATCAATGACTTTTTTTCTCTACGAATTTCTAATAAATAATACCGCTATATCTTATGCGTGGATATTTTTACACATGAATTTCAAAACTTTTGACTTTTTTCATTTTTTTATTTTTTTTTTTTTCTTAATTTCCAGATCACGAACGAAGGTGAACGAAAAATTAGAAATGATTAAGTAACTCACCTTCTTTTGTTGCTTCTCCCATGCAGGATCTAGGAGTCCTTCACGCTCCCATTCTTCCTCCTGTTCCATGTAACCGTCTCCATATTCCAACGGGAGACCATTCTCCATCATCATTTTGAATTTCGTTTATTTAATACTATTTATCCGTTGCAGGAAACAAAAACTTTATTATTAATTTACTTGGCAAAAAACAAAACTTTTTATAAACAAAAATATAGCGAATTGTGTTCGAGATTGATTTGGGAGTTGAGTTTAAATTTTTTATTTTATTTCGAGATTAAAACTTTTTTTTGTCATGAAACTGCAGTTTATTTTTAATTATTTTTTTTTTTATTTTTAATTTCCTTTGAACAAAAACAAAACTTTTAAATTATTTATATATATATATTGTGTTATTTATCTGATTATGTATATTTCTTTTAAAATTACTAATTAATGTGATGATTAGCAGTTCGTTCGAAGTATCCTTAAAGAAATATAGATAATGAAATCTATAAAAAAAATTGTCAACGAATTGAAGGGGGAAAAAATGTAATATGGATGAAATGTCTTTTTTCAAAAATCTGCGGTTTGAGTTTCTTTAATTATTATTGTATATATGTATACATATACATTTTTCTTCTGTTTTTTTTTTTTTTTAATATAGCATTACGAAAATTTGCGAAGGTGGATTTATTTTTAACAAACACCGAATATCACTTTATCCATGAAAGCGTATAACATATGTGTGTGGTGTGCGTGTTAATAGATCACAAATCACAGGACGATGATGGGAGCTGGTGTGAAATGATCCAAAAATGTATCTAGAATCCTTTTCTTCATTCTCATATAAGTATGTACTTATAAATTTAAATAAAATTCAAACTAGATTCACTTTTCCATCTGTTATCACACCTTTTTCGAATTTATTTTCGTCACTAATTCGATTTCAATTAAGCACGAATGGAATAGAAGTAACAAAAACAAAAAAGGAATAACGAGTGAGTAATAGAGAAAAAGGAAGAAGTAGAAGAAGAAAGGGATTAGAAATTGATTTCGGATAGATCCCACTGCTCCAAATACGTAAAATTCTTCGATAGATACGAAAGATATTTTCGATACAAAACGAAAAGATACGATTGTATAATACAGTTCTATTTATACATATATATATATATACATATATGTATGTCTGTTATTTTAGTTTTAGATGTGGATACAAAGTTTTCAAGCAACTTAAAAAAAAATCGAAACAATGATCGGCGAAGAGTATCACAGAGAGTGGGGTCGGGTGGTGGAAGTAAATATTATTTTTCGTTTTTTTTTTTGTTTTTGTTTTTTATAATTGATTTGATATGTACGTGTCTCGTTTGCTAAGAGAATGACCCGCTCGCGTTGGTAGCCAACTCAAAACTAATCTGGTGCCAGCTAATATCGTTTTAAACAAGCTCAGTCGCGGTGCTGCCTTCTTGCCTGCCTCCCTGACTGACTGTCTGTTTGCTGTTTCAGCTACTAGCAGCGATGTCGCTCCCCAAAGAAAATTTACTGTGTGAAACGAAATGTTGAACGAAAACATCTGAGAGCGTGTCGCACTACTACACGTCTCCTCACAGATGTACATATACACATCGCTGCGACAACGATCTCGAGAAAACTATCTCAGTCGCAACTCAACTGAGATTCAATGATGACGAGATGATATTGTACGAATTGGAGGGGGCGGTTGCAAGAACACATTGGGTGGTGGGCAACAACTGATATCGATACATAGACATAGACAGACCAAGAAAAGCAGAATATGAAGGAGATGAAAGAAGAGGAAGAAAAAGTTGAATTTGTCTGGTTTCTTGGTTTTTCTTGAGGTGAACTTTTCAGAAGTTGCTGCCACTGACTGGATGTAGCACAGTGTTGAAGGTGCATTCATACTCTCTCATTATGTTGTCGTTGTCGGTTAGTTGGCTTAATGTATTGGCCCGCACTACAAGTTCACACTCTACGCTGAGTGTATTTATTTTGTTTCCGTTTTACCTATCTTTTGTAAGCGCGACCCTATTGATCTTCATTCAGACCACAGATTGTCGGATTATGGCATAGAGAAAGTATTTAATATCCGCAGACAGAACCTTTGTCAATGAGTGACAAACATTTTATGAATTACTTGTTCATAAAATTAATACCACCTTTACCTACTCTTTAGTGTTAATTTTTCAATTTATTGACAAACCACAGATACCTTAGCTGTCTCATTATGGTGCATTAGATACATTTGTTTCTTCATTTCTTTTTTTTACGCTCGATTTTTGCTACAGAATTTAGTGGAAGAAACCGTCCTTCTTTTATCCGTCTAATGGACGCCTACGAATGTGGCTTTTGTGAAAATACCTTTCGGTAGTTCCCGATATGGTCGATTTCGCTTTTCAATTGGCATTCGTTCGAATGATAGTGCGAAATTTTAAATTGAGATTTATGAAGTAAAGCAGAGATCATTATAGGTATGGATTTGCAAATGAGATTTTGTTATTACATAAGACGATATCCCCCTTGAAAGACCCAGAGAAAGTGTTATATTTCAAAATAAAATAAAATAAAAATTGATGAACTGGCATTACTGAATTAAGTCACAACTTCTTGGAATAGTTAAGACAATCTACCACATGGTAGAATCATAATAAGGAATCATAAAAAGGGTGTCTTTTTCAGAGGTTTGTTCTTTTTAAACTGGCAACATTGTTTCTACAGATTGTCAATTTGACAGTTGAAAGTTGATTTGTGGTTAGCACGTTTTGCCATTGTAGCACGAAAATATTGTTACGGAAATTAGTAGTCCAGAATAGGGTTCGACCACTGGATTGCGATAAACTACAACTGTTTACCTGTTTCTTCAATACACATTTTATTATTCAGATCAACTATGTATCTGGGCGGTTCACCTTTATTACAACCTTTCATTACACTTAACGCTTTATTGCTTACACAAACCTTTTTACAGACTTTGTCTCTACAACTGTTAGATAATTGTCCACTAACTCACTATACTTGGCTACTTTCACACTGGATTAAACTGATCACTGTGTACTGAGTACTGAATTAATACTGAATGCGCCCCAGAGGGCGGGTGTTCCCACTTTTATAGTCTTGGTCCAATCTCTCGAATGTTCGCTGTCAAACGTTCCGCTTCAGGAGTATCTAGAATGCTCCCTGCTCTGGCATAGACATTCAGCAGTATGTCGCTGAAAGTTACCATCATTTCCTTTTTAGCTGCCACAGAGCATTCAAAACTTTGACAGCGAAACCATCGGTTTGTGTCCGCAACAATATTAAGGTCAAAACAACGCGTGGTTCGCCAACCTTATCGTCCGCTACGTCCATTTTTTACGGTCGATATAATCGTCCATCTCAGCAAGTGAAACGTTTTCGCACCACGTACACTATAGTGAATAATACGCATCCCCAAAGACGACAAACAGTGCGAGCAGAAGAAGTTATTGCCGTTGTGCAGCGCAGTGTTGAGGAGAATCCGAATGAGTTGATTCCCCATCGTGCACAGAAATTGAAACTATGTATGCAGATCCACTTTGTGGATGATTTTACGGAAAGATCTTGGCTTAAAAGCTTATAAGATTCCAGCTTGTGTAAGGGTTGAAACCTTTCTTCTTGTTTTGGTGGCGTTACAGCCCATGAAGGACCAGAGCCAAGCTTCTCTCAATCACCCATGTTGCGTGTGATTTATTTTTCACATAGGTGATATGTAGGGACCCACAGTTTAATGCCGATTCCGAACGGCGGCGTGAGTCGAGGAGCTTTTTCAAGGCAAGTATACTACGGGGGGTTTTGCCAGTACCCCGCCGAAGAGGGACGCCGCAAAATAAACATTCGATGGCGTTGGTGTTATCGGGATCCGAACTCGCTCATCGTACGCCCTCAGGGTGAAACCGCGTGACCATTATATGCGTCGTTGGTTCGGTAAATGGGCCGAAAACATGATTCTCCAATGGAGCCCATTTTTGGTTAAATGGACATGTAAACAAGCAAAATAGCCGAATTTGAAGTGGAGAAAACCCAGAAGCCTTGGTCGAGACGCCCTTTTCTCCTTTGGTGGAGTTACGGCCTGTGAAGGACCAGAACCAAGCTTCTCTCAATCACTCATGTTGTGTGTGATTTATTTTTCCCACAGGTGAACGGGCCCTACCGATTCCGAACAGCGTGTGTCGGGAAGCTTTTTCATGGCAAGTATACTACGGGGGGTTTCACAATTACCCCACCGAGGAGAGAAATAAACATTCGATGACGTTGGTGTTATCGGGATCCGAACTCGCTTATCGTACGTACGTTAGCAGATCGACTATAGACAAAATATTCACACTGCGCCAAATCCTGGAGAAGACCAGCGAGTTCAAAATCGATACCCACTACATCTTTTTAAAGCCGCATAGACAGCATTCACCGCAAAGACTAATTCAACGCAAAAGCCGAGTGCGGGATCCCGGGAAAGCTGATCCAGATATGTCGAGTCGCGATAACAAACACTCGATGCACCATGCAGTTCGGCTTCAGAACCTCCGAGCCTTTTGAAACCTACACCGGATTTCGGCGAGAAGATGCGCTGTCATGCGACTTCTTCAATCTCGTGTTGGAACAAATAGTGCGGCGGGCCAAAGTCAACACGGAAGGCACTATCTTCCACAGATTCGTCCAGTTGCTGGACTACGCAGACGATATTGATGTTGTCTCAAGTTCCCAGTGCGACGACATTTTGGAAGTGTTCACGGCGGCGATTGAAGATCAGGCGAAATGAGCTGGTCTTCACATCAATAAGGAGAAGACCAGGGTCCAAACTATACTTACTTACTTACTTATCAGGCCAGCGATCCATGGAGGATCTGAGCCTGAGCTATAGCTGCCTTCCACCCTTGACGGTCCCGGGCACGCTGCTTCCAGTTGTCAAGACCAAGATTTTTTACATCCGCGATTACTTGGTCTTTATACCGGAGGTTCGGTCTTCCCTCTTAGCTGGAGCGTTGATGTCCATGCGCTCGATGTGGCCGAGCCAGTGTAGCGTCCAAACTATGCTTAAAGAATAACGCATACGTTCCATTGGTAGGTATAACTTAGTTAGGCAAGGTATTAATCTACTAAGATCAGAAGCAGAATAACTCCGGCTAACCGTTGTTAAGTTTAAACCTTCTTCGAAAACATTAAGCAACTCTATACAAGATGTTATTGATTCCTGTATTTTACGGCATGCAAGGTCAGAAAGTGGCGAAAAAGATTCAAGCATGAGTATATAGATACATTGTCCAGCGACATTGGCTTTGTGAGAATGAACAATACAACTCCCAAAAGTCTCGGCGCCCCGCAATACAGCATAGTGGGGGTAATTGCATGTAAGATGGAAAGGAACGTCACCCATCTGGTAGGTAGGAGTAGGTTAATCACAAACCATATTAAGTTCGAAGTGAGTACAGCGACTATAATAATTTCTTTGTTCTGTAAAACTCAAGTGAAAGCATTATGTTGTTGCTATCTAACTGAATGGTACTAAGGACATAATAAAAATGTATATCCGTAGAATGCGTGGTATAAATAGTACTCCTCCGCCTAATTATGAATTAAATGTAACCTACGCGTGGTGGTTCACCAAATACTTTCGACCGGCTTTCTACTACAGTATATACTCCTATGAGATATCAGTTTTTAGGATAGAATCGTACTACCCTGGACAATATGACAGACATGACAGCTGTTGTTGATATTGAAAGGTCGCATCTCCTTCCCATCATTCATACTCATGTTACGCAAGTCTAGTATTTATGCAGACATCTATCTACAGGAGAAACGAGAAAAGAAAAAATATGCCGATCATAAATTTTGGAAGAACTATAAACAGAGTTTTACGTATGTCAAAGCTCCTCGACCATCCAAAAAAAAAAAACGTCACTGACCATTGACCGCAATTTCACTCGACGTCAAGCGAGGGAATGACAAGCAAATAAGGAAAATAAAAAAATGGAAAACGGAACAAAAAATCCTCTCGAAAGCTACAAATTAAAAACTATATGAAAGTCCTACGTAAAAAAAAAATACCATTTTTATCAATCCTCTATTGCGTAAAGCAATTTATTCCTCTGTTTCCGCATCTTCCTCTTTAATAAATACATAACGGTTTCCAGTCGAACCTATACTTAGAATTAGTTCAGCTTCACATGGGATCGATCTATGAATATTTTTACCAAAGACCATTCAATGTTACTTAACAATTCAATTAACTCAACTTTGCTATGACAGCATGACAAGCCTACAAGCTACAATCCCTCCCACCAATGGCTTCAGTCCCGTCAAGTCGTTCAATCACTATGTGCGGTCATGTGAAAAAGACAAATTACCACCACAACAGAAGACAGAAACCCATCTAGATACTTTTTCTAATGGTCAATTACGCTACATTCGAATTTTTTTTTCAAAAATCTGCGAGTATGTATCTTTTTTGCAATATACATACATATCTTCGCCAAGATACGAGGCGATAAGAATTTTTTTTCTTCATTTTGAAAATAATGATACGTTTTGGTTTTTTGAAAAATTATTTTTATCTTTAAGCATTACCACGCATTCGCACTAAAATAGATTTACGAAAAAAAAAAAGTAATTAAATAAAATAACGAATTTGCTAAAAAAAAATATTTAGTTTACGAGGACACCGTGAGCGAGGGAAAAAGATAGTTTTTTTTATTTTTTATGGAAAATTATATTATATATGTATAAGAACTAAAAACCAAAATTAAATAAAAAAAAACTATTTAAGAGAAACGAATGTTCATCGTGGTACTAATTACAGACTACGTCAAGTTTCTACGGCTCGTTGTTGGCAGAATTTGTGAGTTATTTACGACCAACGTGCGCATAATTGGTTTTTAAATTGTTTACCATGTCTTTCATCATTTTGATTTCAATCTTCCTTGCAGTCTACAGGTGTAGATTATGATCTCTTATCTCACATGGCGCTTAAGGTGGACAATATAGAGGCGAGCCAGACTAGCCATCCATTTAAAATAAATTAATATAAATAATGGTGATTTTGAATTTGGATAGAACTGTGACAAGACACGAAAAGCAGAGCAACAATAATAAATTTGTCAAGGCGACAACAGCCACTATTGCCTTATTAATCATATCACCTCGCGTACCAATGATGACCGGACGACTGACAAATGAGATCCAAAGATTATTACAATTCTTCGTTACGCTGTCACTGACTTTTGTTTTTTTGTTTTAAAGCTGCTCAAATTATTTATAAGATCGTGAATTTATGGATCTATTTTGAATAAATGAGTTCGAGTAATAAACGAGGTCGTTGGACAAATAATGAAATATCAAATTCAGATGAAGGCGAAAGTCAAAAGTGGAATACGGACGGTGAGAAAATATAATAGTGATTAGTAGTTTTGATTGAAGATGGTTGGGTGACAATAAATATGACGAAAGTGCAACGCGGTCATGCTGCTGACCTCATTATGACTAAATTACATACCATCCAAAGCCCATAATAAAGAGTATTAAGTCCCCTATGTGGATGGCAAAGGACTAACAAAGGCCCCGTAGGGGTAGCATCTATCCGACGGATGCTGGCCTGCTAAAAAACGAGAAGAGCCACCGCAGTCGAACATTTTGCGGCACTGTTAGTAAGTCCCATCTCCACCTTCTCGTGGTGCCATCTGGAGATATCCTATTAAAATTGCAAATCCTGCGCCAAAAAAAACAGCATTAGTCGGTTGGGCTACGGCCTAAAAAAACACAAATTTCGAAACAACCGCAAGCTTTGGATATAACGGACCGGATTAATGTTGACGACCCTTGCAAAAAACGAAACAAAAACAATTATCTTCTGCCCTGTACGTGGAACGTTAGGCCCCTAAACAGCCCACGTGCAGCCGAACAACTTGCAGACGCCCTAGACCGCTATAAAGCGGACATAACCGCCATCGAGGAAATGCGATGGAATGGACTGGGTATAAAGCGAATGAAAAACTGCGATATTTACTACGGCGAATGCTATAGGGAGAGAGGACAACGATTGTTCGGATGCGAATTTGCTGTTCGAGGTGGACTAAGGCAAAAAGTCCTAAGCTTTCGGCATGTGAGCGAACGCCTTAAAACGATCCGTATCAAGGCTAAATTTTTTAACATTAGTCTGACTGCGTCCACGCCCCCACGGAAGACAAGCATGACTCCACCAAAGATGAGTTATACGATCTCCTAGACAGAACGTATGCCCAATGTCCCAGCTATGACATCAAAATTGTACTAGGAGACTTCAATGCTAAGCTGGGTAAGGAAAGCATCTTTGAACGAGTCATCGGCAAACATAGCCTACACGACACCACATCCGATAACGGACACAGGCTGATTGATCTTGCTACGGGGCGAAATCTCCTTCTAGCCAGTACGCGCTTCCCGCACCTCGATATACACAAAGGCACCTGGCGGTCTTTTGATCAATCGACTACCAACCAGATTAATCACATCGCGATCGACGTCAGACACTCCTCCACTATTCTTGATGTCCGAACTTTCCGAGGGGCTAACATCGACTCAGACCACTATCTTGTAGTAGCCAAGATGCGCCTACGGATATCACGAACGCAGCGGAGTAGAGTAAGAATACAAAGTTATGACGTCGGAAAGCTACTATTGCCAGAAACCGCTCGTGCTTTTACCGATCGCTTCTCCCTTAAGCTCTCCACGAAGAAACACCTGGTTCGATGAAGAGTGCAGGAGGATTCACACAGCGAAGCAGGATGCACATAAAGCCTTCCAGATCCTGGAAAAAACCAATGAATTTCAAGTCGACACCCATCACCTATTTGTCGACTTCAAAGCCGCATACGACAGCGTAATTAGAGACGAGCTATACAATGCAATGTCTACCTTTGACATACCTGCTAAACTCGTCAGACTATGCAGGATGACTTTAGAGAATGCTCGCTGCTCCATCCAAATCGGTGAACATCTTACCGATAGTTTTGATGTCAAAAAAGGATTTAGGCAGTTCGATGCTCTGTCGTGTGATTTCTTCAACATCATATTGGAAATGATTGTGCAAAAATCACTGGCCAATACAAAAGGCACAATCTATTTCAAATCCTCGCAACTCCTTGCATACACCGACGATATTGACATAATAGGTAGATCACAGCGAGATGAGGCGTTTGCGAGTATTGAGATGGAGTCGGCGAAAATTGGTTTGGCGGTAAACGAGGGCAAAACTAAATACATATATGCTGTTATCACGCTCACCACCGACGTCTTGGCCAAAACGTTTGTATTGGCAGATATAAGTTCGAGGTAGTTAAGGACTTCGTCTACCTTGGCTCCGCAGTGACCTGGAACAACGACATCAGTTCCGAAATCAAACGCAGTATCACTCTTGCCAATCGCTGTTTCTTTGGGCTCAGGAGGCCCTCTCCTGAATGACAAAGTTGACTCTATATAAGACCCTTATCATCCCGGTCCTGTTGTACGGCGCAGAAGCATATACACTATCATAAGCGGATGAGGAGGCCCTTGGTCGGTTCAAGAGAAAGATTTTGCGCGTAATGGAGGAGGAAAAGTTTCGACCACAAACTTTACGGGCTATAGAGCGACATGAGTCTAGTGAGGCGTCTACGAATTTAACGGCTAAGATGGCTGGGCCATGTAGAGGGAATGGAGACCACAGCTCCAGCCCGGAGAGTCTTTGAATCCAACCCCGAGGGACGAAGAAGCAGGGGACGGCGGCACTTAAGATGGTGCACAAAGGTGGAAGGGGACCTCAGCCAACTGGGTGTGCGGCAATGGAAAAGGCTAGCAAAAGATCGTGCTAGTTGCAGGGGCATGTTGGTTCACCCCAAACTGTAGCGCCCGTTAAGAAGAAGAAGTCCCTTGTCTGCTCACGGAGGTTCCTAGTTACGCTCTCCTTCGAGGGATGGAAACTGTGCGTTTACATAGACAGCTAGCGATCTGTTAATCCCATTAAGACATTGGAATACTTGGGGTTTGATGCTACCAAAGTCACATTCGATGTCAAATCAAAGGGTTAACTACTTCGTGCGAACCCAGGATTTCCATGTACCGTGGTGGCTGGGACACTGAGGTGAAGTGGCATGGATCCGTTCAGGCTACGAAAGTTTCCTCAAGTTTACTACAGATTAACTCTTGGCTCTTCTGATACTTGCCCTAAATTACGTGTGCGCTTCCTTGCAGGAGTACAAGTTCTCCGTCGACTGAGTGCTTTTAATCCACGCAATCTCATGCGGTGAACTAGCGTTTTGTTGATGATTCCTGTTAGGTAATCGATCAGATGGCTGCCTAGTTTCATCAATGCTGTATATGAAAAATTTAAATTAAGCCCCTAATGACGACAGGAGAGCAATAGTCCGCTGTCGATAAGAATGTCACGCACCAAGAGTATAGCGTACTTTTTAGAATCTAGTTAGGAGACTTTGCGTTTCGACCAATGGAAAAGTCACATAATAGTAAAATGACATCTTTGTGTTCATCAGAATAATGTTTTGTATTTGGCCAAGCCCCGGAAATAGAATCAATCAAAGACAATATCGGCCAAATGCGGTACCAGACCCAATAACAAATTAAATAATTTGTTTGCCACGAGGTACATACATATGTAAACGAGTATTCATAGGTTGAACAGGTTTTGACCTTTCGAAGCATCGCACCTTGGTTGGCGTTTAAATGATTAAATTTATAAATGTCAAAAATGCAATTAAATAGTCGTAAATTCTCAGTTTGAAATAAACACGCCCTGAAAGCGATAAAAAAACAATATGATAACCTCGTAGAAAGGAAATATATTATAATTTGAGTTTAGAGCACGCAAAATAGAAAGGTCCTGATAACCTCAATGGCTTCTGAAGTTAATCATCGCGATTTTACACATATTTTTGGTGAATGTATCTGGTTGATAGATTTAAGTCAAAAACGGGAGAGAGTTTAAAAGATGGGAATCTCTCAAAATGACGAATACTTTTCTGTCGAAAATAATTCTCAGACGGGAGTATTGACTTTGCTAATTCCGTGTCGATTTCGGCTACGGATTTTTTAGGTAGCTCCAGCGTGGTCGAAATGGACTTATTTTGCACATTAAACGTTTATTCAACATTAGGATTGCTTAAGATCTTAAAGTACAGATGATTTTCCAACAAAGAAAATGTCTTAGACAAAGCAAGAAAACGTCTTAAAGTCTTCTAGTTCTTGTTGCTTGAACAGGAAGGGTATTCTGTGACCACCTTTGGAGATGACATTGCTATTGCCGCCACAGGAAAATTTTCCAGCACTCTAAGCGACCTAATGCAGGGTGTATTACATACAGTAGAAACCTGGACGCAGTACCGTGGACTTGGGGTAAATCCTAAGATGACCGACCTAGTACTGTTTACTAATAAATATAAAATTCCGCCCTTCAACCCACCGAGGCTGGGTGGAACCCAACTAATAAACAAAGATCAGACTAAATACCTAGGCCTAGTCCTTGACAGGAGGCTAAACTGGAAACCCAACATTCTTGATCGCGTCAAGAAAGCAACAACTGCCCTCTGCAAGAAAGTGGTGGGTAAGAAAAGGGGGTTTCCAACCAAGCATTATGCGCTGGCTCTGCACAGTAGTCATAAGGCCCATCCTCCCGTTTGGCGTCGTAGTCTGGTGGACTGCTCTGGACAAGGCAGTCTATCGAAACCTTCTGGGGAAAGTACAAAGATCGGCCAGTTTATATATGCGGAGCAATCAGATCAACCCCCACGGAGGCCCTAAATATCTTATTACATTTTCCACCATTGGACCTCTTCAGGAAGTAAGCTGCTGCCTGCACGGCCCTATGGATTAGGGGCATAGGAAAATAGCCCATATCACATAAAGGCCATACTATCACTAGGAACTTCCATCCAGGGAGGAATGGGCTGAAGGGAAAGTCATACCAAAGCACTCGATTTCCCTCTATACCGATGGCTCTAAGATGGAGTCGGGTGTAGGTAGTGTAGGTGGTGGAGTCTTCTCCAAGGAGCTTACTCTCAACCTATCTTTCAGACTCCCAAATTACTGCAGTGTGTATCAGGCAGAAATAACAGCGATAACGAAGCCCCTTGCATGGCTCAGGATCAATGTAATATCCGCTAAGGATATTATCATTTGCACGGACAGCCAATCTGCGATAAAAACCCTGGTCGCAGTAACCCACAAATCAAAGACATCCCCTAACTGTCGGCTATCTCTATCTCTCTAGATGAAATGGCTGAACAGTTCAACATTAAAGTACTGTGGGTTCCCGGGCATAGGGATATTCCAGGAAACTGCGCGGCCGACGAACTCGCAAAGTTAGGGTCTAGCACACTCAGTCTACCTACCCTCGGGTACCTAGAAACACCAATAAGTTCGGTAAAGCACATGATAAAACTTCAAACTTCAAATGAGAGTAATATCGGCTTTATCACTAAACAAATTTGGCCTAAGTTAAATCTAGGGCCAACCAGGGACCTAGTGGCAACCTTAAGTAGTCTAGTGGGTGTCATTACAGGTCACTGCATCATTGGAAAACACACCGCCAGACTAGGGCTACCCTCCAATGACTTCTGTCGCGGCTGCATGGACGAGGAGGAAGAGGAATCAATACATCACCTCCTCTGCTCATGCCCCTCTTTTGCGAATCGCAGGAGGATCTACGTCGGCGCGCCCTTCTTTGATAATCTAAGTGAGCTAGCAGACCAAAAAATAGCTCAACTCCATCGCTTCATCAGAAGCACCGCTTGGTTCTCAGGTAGCGGATCAGGATAATATGATCCATGTGGTATCACAATGGGCCGACTTCGGCCTACGTGTGGCTTATGCCAACCACGTTAACCTAACCTTACCTTCTAGTAAAATAAGCAAATGGCATGGTGAGCCAACACAAGTAGTTTTATTGGCAAGTTGCCAACGCTGAATTTATCTTTTTGATAGTGAGTTCGAAAATATTTCGAATTTATTACCACTTCTTAGAAAATTAGGCTGCCTGTGGCCTAGGTTAAAAATTGTTCAATAATAGCACGAAATTTTTTTTCTGGGAAGCATAAGTAGATAATAATAAGGAGAAATTTTATTTAAGTCCGGAATGTTTGCTCTGTATTAATGTGCAGGCAGCGCCAGATCCTTATTTTTTTTTTTGCGAGGCGGGTCAAAACGAAAAAATGCCGCCCTCGCCTGTCAATTTTTTAACCTTTATCATTATTATCACTTCGGGTATAAGACACCCTCTGATAGACATAGGCACCCCCAAAGAACGCCACCACGACCGGCCAAGCGCTGCTCTTTCTCTGTTAAGCGTATTGTTTTTCAAAAATACATGGGCGTGTCGGACATATATTTTACAATAATCAGGATAGGACAGGATAGGGTCTGAAATAAAACGTCAGAGTAAAAATAATTATTTATTATACTTTTTATATATTTGCAATTTTACTCTTCGAGCCTTTTTTTTTTCTGCAAACAAATCTATAATCTGGTCATAATTATACTCATGAGCGGTTCGATCTTCTATTGCAAGACTCGATAAACGTTGATCGACGATCACAGATAATTTTTAATAAGTTTAAGTTTACTAAAACTTCGGTCGCAGCTGGCGGACGTAGTAGGAAGAATAGAGTAAATTCGCAGAGCAATACAAATATTAGGAAAGGCGAGCTACAAATCTATATGCATAGATCTGTTGCAAGAGATTGAATGCGCTAGCATTTTTTATGTATCTAAATAAAAGTGAAGCTTGCTCTTTAAAAACGGAGAGTTCCCGGCAGAATTCAATTGTGTTTAAATCTCGCTCATATTTTCGTCCCAGATTCTGCTCCATGCTTCTGCAGTTCTTTAGTTGACATTTTCAAGATTTCCGTACCATTTAGAAATGCGAAATTCAAATTCAACGTTGTATGTAGCACTATCAACCCTCTTTTTAATTTCTGATAAGGTGCGATCAAATACCATCATTGTTGTAAAAAGTTGAACTGATCGAATTGTACGTGGTTTGTCATCACACATCTCATCAAATTGTTTTCTGTCCCTCGGAATTCGTTTATTTGGCAGAATAGGCTCCACGCCAACTTTTCCAGCAACTTCTTTCCAATATTCAATTGAATTTATTATCATTTTTTCTAAAGTTTTCATTAGGCCATCCATTAGAGAGACGATATGTATGTATGTATGTATGTTGGCGTTAAAGTCCATGAAGAGCCTGAGCCGAGCTTCTCTCAATCACCCATGTTGTGTGTGATTTCATTTTCCCATAGGTGAAAGGGACCTACAGTTTATTGCCGGTTCCGAACGGCGAGTTTCGAGAAGCTTTTCATGACAATTTTACTTCAGGGGGTTTTGTCAGAACCCCGCTGAGGAGAAACACCGTGAAAAACACGTTCGATGAGATGGCTCTGTCGGGATTCGATCCCGCCACGGTGCTCTCTCTCCGCGTTGGTTATAGTCCGTAGTAATTCGTTCGAGCACTTTAGTATTGCATACGCAGAGGATGAATTTTCAGCTGACCATATACTGTGAGTGTTATACCTGCAGCAGTACGTCTGGTCACTTTCCATTCCCAACTGCGTTGCATACTTTTTGTGCGTATAGGAATTACTTTTTTTTTTCTCTAGGCTATGAAACGAATTTGAACTATAGACCTTCCGCTCGGCGGTCGATGATGTTAGCCACTGCACCACGGCCTACCATCTGATTATGTCGGCGACATAACGCGGGCCGAGGCATAGAGGAGATAACAAAAGAGCGGAAGGGGCGAATCCGGCAAGGAATACCAAAATCGTTTGTTACGATTAAGCAAATAATTCTTATATTTGACGGTACGTTCGAAAGTGGGCTTCAAGGTATATTGGTAAGTATGTATTACTAGGGAGATGTGTGTTGCAAGAATATTGTTGAAGGGGCGGAATGCAAGTGGTTATCTCTTCAGAGCTTTTCCTGTGAAAGTATCGATAAAACAGGGATAGTCAGGAGACATTCCTGCGATGTCCCAGCGAATCTAATGATTTGGTGATGTTGGGGTCTCGTACCAGTTTTATCGCGCAATATTGAATTCTGTCCAGCAGGTGCAATGAGGTCTTAGATGCACCGGACCAAACATGAGGGTTAATGAATGCCTTATTAATTGTAGCCAGATTCAAGGGTGAGAAATATTTCTCGCGTCTGTGTAAGACATCTAGGCATTTCGCAACATTTTTGGCGACACAAAATATGTATGTGATCGTTCCAACTAGAATTGTTAGTGACACATATACCCAGGATGGAGAGCTTTTCGATTTTTAGGATGCAAGTGCCATTCATAGATAATGGCTGCCTATAGGTGGTACACCTGGACGACATTACTGTGTTTTGAAAGCATTTAATTCCACTCTATTCTGTTTTTCCCATAGAATGACGCCATCGATGTTGGAATTTCATAAGCTTAACATACTGTTGCGCTATCGTGTTATTTCTTCAACACCATATTAGAAATGATTGTGCAAGAATACAAGAGGCAGAATTTATTTCAAATCCTCGCAACTCCTTGCATACGCCGACGACATTGACATAATAGGTAGATCACAACGGGATGTCAACGAGACGTTTGCGAGTATTGAGATGGAGGCGGCGAAAATTGGTTTGGCAGTAAACGAGGGCAAAACTAAATATATGCTGTCATCAAAAAAGGACGCTCACCACTGACGTCTTGGCCAGAACGTTTCTCAGATATACATAAGTTTAAGGAAGTTAAGCACTTCGTCTACGTTGGCTCCACATTCACCTGGAATAACGACATCAGTTCCGAAATCAAACGCAGAATCACTCTTGCAATCACTCAGGAGGCAATTCAGTAATAGAGCCCTCTCCCGAACGACAAAGTTGACTACTATATAAGACCCTTATCATCCCGGTCCTGCTGTACCGGATGAGGAGGCCCCTGGTCAGATCGAGAGAAAGATTTTGCGCGATTTTCGAGCCTATACATAAACGCAGACGGGAGATGGAGGAAAAGATTCAACCACAACTTTACGGGCTGTACAGCGACATGAGTCTAGTCAGGCGTCTACGGATTCAAACGCCTAACATGGCTAGGCCATGTAGAGCAAATGGACACCACAGCTCCAGCCCGGAGAGTCTTTGAATCCAACTCCGAGGGACGAAGAAGCAGAGGAGGGCCGCACTTAAGATGGCGCACACAGGTGGAAGGGGACCTCAGCCAACTGGGTGTGCGGCAATGGAAAAGGCTAGCGAAAGATTGTGCTAACTATCGAGTTTTCCAATAAGGACTCGACAACCTTTTTTTAACTTCCCACTGGGAAGTAATTGTAATGGGGCCGATTTTGCGAATTCCAAACTTTGACATATCTCCACGTTTCAAGGTCACCAAAATCCAAATCCAAGGTTTTTATAGAGATGCATGTGTGTGTGTATGTACCTATGTGCGCACGTGCGTTTCCCGCTCGATTATTTCGAGAAGCAAAAATGGTACTGACATAAGATTGGGTTCATTCCACGCGTAATTACGCAGCTTTATACTAAATAAGTTTTCAAATCGTGAATAAGTTGCAAAATCGGTGCAGCTGTTTTTTTTTTTTTTTTTTTGGTGGAAATTAAATAACTTCTTCTTCTTTGGTGGCGTTACAGCCCATGAAGGACCAGAGCCAAGCTTATCTCAATCACCCATGTTGTGTGTGATTTATTTTTCACACAGGTGAAAGGGACCTACAGTTTAATGCCGATTCCGAACGGCTTGAGTCGAGAAGCTTTTTCCAGGCAAGTTATACTACGGGGGGTTTTGCCAGTACCCCGCCGAGGAGGGACGCCGCGAAATAAACATTCGATGGCGTTGGTGTTATCGGGATCCGAACTCGCTCATCGTGCGCCAGAGTCCAACACACTAACCACTGCGCCACGGCGCCCTCAATTAAATAACTAAATAAACAACACGCGGTGTTCCCAAGCGGTCCCCCATCTAAGTACTGACCGCACCCGATGCTGGTTGATTGCGGTGATCGGACGAGAACCGATACATTACCCATTATTCGTCTAAGAAAAACAATAATTTATTATAATCGGTCCATTTGTTCAGGAGTTACGATGCCACGGACAGACCCAAGGACACCTCAAACATATGTATAACACCCCTCTTTTTGCGTCGGCGGTTAAAAATGGTGTTTCCATTTTTCCCACTGGGAAGTTAGCCGTGTGGGCCTTACGGGTAGCACCTAGACCACATTTTTTAAATAATTTTTTTATAATTTGCAGACGTTGTTTGTTCGTGTACTTTACCATGATGAAAATGTTGAGTTTACTGAATAAATTGACAATAACAGTTTGATGATTAGTGAAAGGGTGCGTTCACAAATTGAATTCAAAGTTGTCAATTCCCTATTGGAGGGGCATGTTGATTGGGTCCCAAGTTCACTCCGAACTGAACTGCAGCCCCCGTTAAGAAGAAGAAGAAGAACAAACTGCGGACACGAACCGACGGTTGTATTCGAATATCGCTGTAAAAGTTTGGAGTGCTCTGTTGCAGCTAAAATGGAAATGGAAATTATGGTAACTTTCAGCGGCATACTACTGAATGTCAATGCCAGAGCATGGAGCATTCTAGACACTTCTGAAGGGGACGTCTGACGGCGATAATTCGAGAAAGTGGCTATATAAGCGGAAACACTCGCCCTCGATCCAATAACTGGTAATCAATCGGTATTCACTGTGAAAGTAATCAAGCTACATAGTGAGCTGTAGAGATAAAGTGTGTAATAAAGTTACACGTAAGGTAGTGAAGGAATATGTAAAGCGGACGGTACTGTCGACAGCCCGTCTCTGAAGCCTGCTGCATCATTCACCTTACACACCAGACCTTTCCTCGACCGATTACCACCTATCGCGAAGATTTTTCAAACGGGCAGTTCATAAACCCAAAAGAATAAAATCTTTATAAAAGAGGCATTTTTGCCGACTCTTGGAAACAGCGAAACGAAAACGTTTAGTTTTCCCCCAAGATAATGCGACACTAGAGCCGGCTCTTCAGTCTAGTGGATTTCCCTCTCCACTCCAATGAAAAGAATTACGATGCACCAGAAATTAACTAATCCAGTGCCCTTAATTCCCCAGCAAGTTCAAGATCTCATTCCGCCAACTACATACTTGGATTACTCCCCCAAGAGTCTACGACTAAAACCTCCGACCCAAATACCCTAGATCCATGCGAATCTCTCTTCTCCGCTTGGCTGCGTTTCACCCTCCCACGCAGAGCACTTTCCTAACATTCAACACAACCAGCCGAATGTGGTATCTCCAGAAACATTCACAGCACACATCAAGCCGAACCCGGCACACGTCACACATTATGCCGTATCCACAGCAGCCAGAGCAAGCAAGAGCACCTGGTTAGAGTACACGTCGATGTGCAGCACCATTGTTTCTGGCAGCTCGCCTGTGTGAGTGGGATGATGATTATCTCAATGGGAAAAAAAAACATATAAGCCAGAGAAAAATGAGATAAAACAGTTTAACACCTTCAAGATAACAATAGCCAAGAATCATTTCCATCCACAAAATTCAATAACGCTCCCATTCGCATACAATATTTAACTAACTCACTCCCTGATTGTCTCGCAAAGACGCAGTTTCGTACATATATTTTTCGTGCATTTTGTCCATTCGACTAATAGCCAGACTACTAACCTACCCCTTTGCAAAATAGATCCTAACGCGTTCGTTGTAAGAGTAGTATAGCTCGCATGAATGCTGCCTTGACCTTTACGTCGCGCACGCACTTGTTTCACACGTAACCGAATCGAAAAAGCATTCACCAAAACACAACAAACACACAAAAAAAAAATAATAAAAAAACCGAGAAGTATTGTTTCCGAAAACCAATTGAATTCACTTAAGAAATTTCTTTTCCAATTCACTTGTTTAATTAGTTTTTTTGAAACAATTTTATCATCGACAGACTCTAACCAGAATGCACAACAAAAATTTCGCGTCGTTTGCGACAAACTGACACCGATTGTCAAAAAAGCCGACTGATTTTTGCGAAAAAGGTGGATGCATTTAGTTATTCCAGATGAAATGACATAATCCACTTCCAGGTTCCAACGCGGGTTGATTACTATGCTGGGTTATGGTGGAATATACAGTGGAACATGTTTCATTATCTATGAATATGATCGAATAACCATTTTTTTTTTTTATTTGCAAATTTAACAAATAGATTATCAGACAAACGAGAGTTGATAGATTGATATATTGATTAAAGAAAATAATTTTTTTACGTTTTCTCCATCTATATGGGTTCTGAAACTGAGTGTCATTTTAGTAAAGACCCGCACCATGTGGATGTTAATGTGGTGAAAATTTTAAATTCAAATGAAACGAAAACGAGTTTGAATTCCTGATAACGAAAACTCGAAGAACTTGTTTTTTTGGGAGGAATATGTGCTTCTTAGAATCTGCTTATCTTCGGAATAGTTATGGAACAACGGCGATGACGGCAGACTTGATGTAGAAATTCGCCAATCCCCAACTAGACTCACTAGTCAACTTGAAAAAGTCAACTCTTGACCACGAAGTTGTTGGCATTTCTATAGACTTAAGTCGTTCTCATACTGTTAACCATAGATAAATTAACGAGATGGAAAACTTTCGTACGTCTGCCCTGTGAACCCCGCAAGGGTTGGTTGTTGTATTTGTAATTAAAGCGGCCTCTAGACGCCTAATAATACTGTGCATTATTTGATATTGCACAATATTATTGTTCGTCTGTAGATAATATTGCAAGATTGTGCCATATATTACGGAAAATCAAAACGCTTTTGACTTTTATTACAAATATGAGCGGTCAACTAAATTATTGGGAAAAATATTGAACCGTCTGGGGCAGCAAGCCAATAAAATTGTGCAATATTTTGCACAATAATATTGAGCGTCTAGAGGCCGCTTTAAAAACGACGCTTTTGACTTAGAGTCAAGACGTCGGAACAAGGCAGAATGACATAGTCAAGACGCCGTCAAATCGAAACGAGTTTGTAGGGGCTAGTTGTCAAAATGCCTGTCAAAGCCATCGAGATTGCCATCTCGTTAATTTATCTATGCTGTTAACCTTCCTGGTTATATGTACGTATGCATGTAAATATGTACATTTTTTTTATAGTCATACGCGCCTTGAGTGCCTATGGCCTTATAACGTCAGGCGTTGTTCAAGCAGAAGGTAACAGGGAGAGGGAGAGGAGGTGCATATTGACTTGCTTATTTACTTTTATGGCGCTACAGTTCGGGGTGAACCAGGGCCTCAACCTATAAGCCTCTCCAGCCGGCCCGATCTTTGGCCAGCCGCTTCTAGTGCCACACGCCTAGTTGGTTGAGGTCCCTTTCCACCTGTGCGCGCCACATTAAATGCGGTCGTCCTCTGCTGCGTCATCCCTCTGGGTTGGAGTCGAATACTCTTCGGGCCGGAACGGTGATGTCCATTCGCTCTACATGGCCTAGCCATCTTAGACGTTGGATCCGAAGACGTCTTACTAGGCCGATGTCGCTGTACAGTTCTTGGTTGAACCTCCTCCTCCAGTCTCCGTTTACACAAACGGGACTAAAAATTGCACGCAGAATTTTCCTCTGGAAACGCCGAAGAGCCTTTTCATCCGCTTTTGATAACGTCCAAGCCTCAGTGCCGTACCGGGATGATTAAGTTTTTGTAAAGGGGTTACCTTAGTTTTTCGAGAGAGGGCTGCACTACTCAGTTGCCTCTTGAACGCAAAAGAAGCAGCGGTTGGCAAGAGTTATTCTGCGTTTTATCTCAGCGCTCTGGTGTCGTTGCTGCTTGTCACTATCGAGCCTAGGTAGACGAAGCCCTTGACTTCTTCAAAAATATAGCTGCCGAAGGTGACGTTCTGACCAAGACGTCGCGTTAGTGCTGCGCATCTTTCTTTGATGACAGCATATATTTGGTATTCGCCCTATTTACCCTTAGACGCACTTTAGCCGCTTCTGCCTCAAAGCTTGCGAACACCTCATTGAGGTCTCGCTTTGTCCGTCAAATCACGTCAATGTCGTCGGCGTACGCAAGCAATTGGGTAGACTTGAAATAAATCGTACCTTTTGTGTTGGCCAGTGACTCTTGCACGATGTTTTCAAGCACGATGTTGAAAAAGTTGCATGACAGCGCGTCACCTTGCCTAAATCCTTTTTTAACATCAAAGGTCTCGGTTTGCTCATTACCGACCTTAATGGAGCAGCGAGAATTCTCCATTGTCATCCTGCACAGTCTGACGAGTTTGGCAGGAATGTTAAAACATGACATAGCTCTGTATAACTCGTCTCTATAAACACTGTCATATGCAGCTTTAAAGTCGACAAAAAGATGGTGCATGTTGACCTGGAATTCATGGTCTTCTCCAAGATCAGTCGAAGTGTAAATATTTGGTATATCGTGGATTTTTCAAGCCTGAAACCACACCGATAGAAACCTACCAGATTGTCTACGAATGGTTTCAGGCTCTTACACGGTACGGTAGAGAGGATCTTGTACGCGATGTTCAGGAGCCCTATCCCTCTATAATTCGCGCAATCATAGGGTCTCCTTTCTTATGGATCGGGCAAACGATGATGAGATTCCATTGGTCGGGCATGCACTCTTCCGACCTTATCTTGCAGATGAGTTGGTGCATGTTCCTGACCAGCTCATCGCCAGCTGCTTTAAATAGTTTAGCGGGAAATCCGTCTGCTCCAGCAGCGTTATAAGGCTTAAGTTCGATCCAAATATTTGGTGGAAAACGTCAGGAGGAGTACATTTTTCATCTGGGGACACTATAAACTAAATGCATTCAAAACTGACATCTTTATCATGCGAAATGCATCAAGTTTGAGCAAGTTTTGTAAAAAGATAAAAATGATTCTGCAGGTCACAGTGAAGTGAACATTGGACTCCGGTAGGACAAATAATGCTGGAGTATGGACATACGTATAATGTATTTCTAGTTGGGGTATCCCCTCTTGTCATTACAGACTTAAAATTCTTCGACAGTATATGCCGTCACGGTCCATCACTTTCCTTAACCGTTGACGGCATTTGCCGTCTTGTCCGGGACCGTGTTAAAGGAACTGTTGACAAATTTCCGGGGTATCAAAGGTAGGGATATTCTGTAAAAACAATGTCGTTACGGTCTATTGACATGATTTCTGAAGTCATTTCCCGAACTAGGACTAACTCTAGTTAGAGTTAGAGAGGGTACGGGGTGGGACAAAGTTGCCTGATCACTTACAGTTCACTCAAAAATCCTGAGTTAGTGAGTCAGTATGCTTTTGAGTGAGCTAGCGGCGATTTCTTCTGCTTCAAGATAATACTTGCCTAAGTGACCATGACGTGTGCTGACAAGGCAGTTATAGTGGCACAGTATGTGCTCTGCTGTTTCTTCGTCTTCATTACACATTCTGCAAGTGTCATCTTGTACATATAATGCCCATTGTTTTGAGGTGTTACTGCTATTAAGCAGATATAACCGCACTCCAAGAAAAACTGCGACATCTACTACGGGAACTGCTGTAAGGAGAACAAACAGCGCTTATTCGGGTGTGGATTCGTTATTCGAGGAAGACTACGACAAAAAGTCTTAAGCTTCCGGGATGTAAGCGAACGCCTCATAACAAACAATAACAAGAAAAGGACGATCGACTCAAAGAAGAATTCTACGATCTCCTAGACAGAACATATGCCCAATGCCCCAGCTACGACACAAAAAACAGTCCTAGGAGATTTTAATGCAAAACTGGGCAAAGAGGACATATTTGAGTCGAACATAGGAAGGCATAGCCTCCATAACACCACATCCGACAACGGTCTAAGTCTAATCGATTTCCTAGCGGGGCATAACCTCCTTGTAGCAAGCACGCGATTTCCCTATCTCAACATACACAAGGGTACCTGCGATCGACGCCAGACACTCCTCCTGTATTCTCGACGTACGAACCTTCCGAGGGGCCAACATCGATTCGGACCACTACCTTGTTGTAGCCAAGGTACGAATGAGGATATCAAGAATGCTTAGGAGTCGAGTAGGACAACGTAAGTTTGACGTCGGAAAGCTACAATCGCAAGAGACTGCCAGAATCTTTGCCGATCGTGTCTCCTCCAAGCTCTCTCAAAATCCCCCACAGCAGCACAAACAATAGAACAGGAATGGGCGCATTGTCAGAGCGCCGTCAGAGACGCTGCCTCAGAGGTGCTGGGTTTCAAACCGCCACCACCTAGAAACCCCTGGTTCGATGAACAATGCGAACAAGCGCATGCAGCAAAACAAGAGGCATATGAAGCCATGCTGCAACGACGGACGAGAGCTGGAAATCTATGAGCAGAAGAGAAGACAAGAACACACGCTTCCAGAAGAAAGAAAAGAGGACATCACGAAAAGCGTGGAATCGAGGAGATGGAGAGATGCTTCCACAGGAATGACGCCCGTAAGTTTTACTATAAGGTAAAACGAACATGCCATGGCTACAAAGCCAGAGCGGCGGCCTGCAGGGATGAAAATGGAGAACTGGTAGTAGAGTCGCAGTCGATGCTGAGGACTTGGAAAGACCACTTCTGCAGACTGTATAACGGCGATGATAGACAAGATACCGCTGTCAGGCAGAACGAGCCATTCGTAATGGACGACAATGAAACAGAATTCAGTCCACCCGACCTAGACGAAGTCAAAATAGCGATATCAAGACTTAAGTCTAATAAAGCCACGGGCGCAGACGGCCTGTCTGCTGAGCTTCTTAAGGTGGCTGGAGATGAGCTAGTAAGGTGCGTGCACCATCTCATTTGCAAGGTATGGTCGGAGGAAAGCATGCCCGACGAATGGAATCTCAGCATCGTTTGCCCGGTCCATAAGAAAGGAGACCCCTATAACTGCGCCAAATATAGGGGAATAAGTCTCCTTAACATCGCATATAAGATCTTCTCTGCCGTATTGTGTGAACGCCTGAAACCGTTGGTGGATAACCTGATCGGCTCTTATCAGTGTGGTTTCAGGCCAGGTAAGTCCACAATAGACCAAATATTTGCGCTGCGGCAGATCTTGGAGAAGACCCAGGAATACCAAATCGACACTCACCAACTCTTCGTCGATTTCAAGGCTGCTTATGACAGCGTGTATAGAGATGAGCTATACAAAGCCATGTCTAGTTTTAACATCCCTGCCAAACTCGTCCGACTGTGCAGGATAACAATGGAGAATTCTCGCTGCTCCATTAAGGTCGGTAATGAGCAAACTGACACCTTTGATGTTAAAAAAGGATTTAGGCAAGGTGACGCGCTATCATGTACTTTTACAACGTCATGCTTGAAAACATCGTGCAAGAGTCACTGGCCAACACAAGAGGTACGATTTTTTTCACGTCTACTAAACTGCTTGCGTACTCCGACGACATTGACGTGATTGGACGGACACAGCGAGACGTCAATGAGGCCTTTGTAAGCATTGAGGTAGAAGCGGCTAAGATGAGTCTCAAGGTTAATGAGGGTAAAACCAAATATCTGCTTTCATCTAAAAGAGACGGACAACACCGAAGTAGTGGCCAGAACGTCACCATGGGCGGATATAACCTTGAAGTGGTCAAGGAATTCGTCTACCCTGGCTCACTGATGACCAGCGACAACGACACCAGCGCTGAGATAAAACGCAGAAGCAAATATCTCTGCTTGAAAAACGGAGTTATATCTGTCCATGCTGACGTAGGTGCATGTGCCTGTATTTGCTCCGTATACTCCAGCCCCAACGCCTTCGTTCGTTTTGGAGCCATCTGTGTACCACACGTAGGATCCACGGTTGAAGGAGGGTCTATCCTGTTCCCAGTTTTGTCGGTTGGGGACTCTCGGTTATGACCTTGTAGTTTTGGCTGAAGTTGTATCTGGAGAGACAGTTGTCTGTGAGAGATATCTTTAGGATTTCATGCCTGTTTATTTCGGTAAGGATATCAGGGTGAAAGAGCCTACGGTTAGAGTCATCCTCCACGATCAGTCTATGGGCGAAGACCATTGCTTCTTTCTTCAGTTGGAGATGAAGAGGTGGCAGGTCCGTGATGACTTCTAGTGCTGCTGTGGGGGTTGTTGTCATGGCCTCGGTGATACAGATGCAAGCTAGTCTTTGTAATTTGTTGAGCTTGGCTTGCACTGATACTTGTTTTGTTTTGTTTTTTTTTTGCCACCAGACGGGCGCAGCATATGTGAGAATTGGTCTGGTGATTGCTGTATATAGCCAGCGGGACATTTTGGGGTTTGTGCCCCAGTTTTTGCCAGTGAGACTTTTGCTGGTCCATTAAGAGATCCTGGCTCTCTCAATTGTCTTTGTAATGTGAGAGTTCCAAGTGAGCTCTTCGTCTAGAGTTATCCCTAGGTATTTGACTTCTTTTGAGAACTCTATCGCTTCACCAAAGAGGGTAGGTTTGGTAAGTTTGTGCCTACCTCCTTTTGGTGAAAGCGACTATAGTGCTTTTCCTAGGGTTGACCTTTAGTGCAACCTTTATGCACCAGTTTGCAACAAGGTTTAGTGCCCGTTGGAAGAGTCCCGAGACTATGTTTTCGAATTTGCCTCTAACCAGGGTCACTCTGTCGTCAGCATAGCCTTGGACATAAAAACCATTGTTGCTAAGTATGTTAATCAGTTCATTTACTACGATGGACCACAGGAGAGGTGAAAGAACCCCGCCTTGAGGGCATCCTTTCGTGGCATTTATATTGATTTTATCATTGCCTAGTGAGGTGTTTATTTTCCTATTGCTAAGCATGTGATGGATCCAATTGCATGTGGTGTTACCCACCCCTGTGCTGAGGATGCAACGTTTTATGTGGTGTTGTCGAAAGCACCCTCAATATCGAGAAAGTAACCTATCGCAATTTCCTTGTCGCTCAGGGATTTGTTGATCCGGGCTGTTAGCTTCTGAAGAGCTACGTGGTCGATTTCCCAGGCTGGTAGGCATATTGGTTATTGTGAAGTGGTGATCTATTCAGGGCACCGTCCCTGATATGACTATCCAGAATTACTAAGTAACGTACTAACTGAAGAGCGTTTTGGTCGGTTTTGTTAAAACTAGTTTCTTTAAGGTTCCCCCACAGTGTTCCATGTCCCCAATGTAACTTGTTTAATATGGTTAAGTCGCTTACCACAGCATAGGGCCACTACCTACATAAATAAAACCAATTTATGAGATCGCCTCTTTGGACCGGAAACAATTTTGTAATCTCCCAAGCTACATGCTGTCATCTAATTCCCTTGCATTCGAACCTCACTCCCCAACTATACAATAAATTCACGGAAAACATTCCGATGCACAACTGTCTCAGACAGACATGTCACCGAATTATTTTACATTTCCACTCTGTCAGCTAAAAACTGATGAATCAGTGTCGGTTTATCTGGCACCTTTGTCAACGTTCTATGTATGTTACACAAACGGACATTGCAAATAGATATTCCACTAAGCCAGGAAAGATAAAAATAAAGGTCACGACATCCAAAACGCGCGGGAAATTCCCTTCTCAACAGAGACCCATACTCATCATCATCCATCCATTCACACATATCATCATCGCTCGTCCCATTATCCATATCATTTACGAAAAAAGCTCTCAAATTTATTAGATACATTCTATTGTGTATATTGCGTGTTTGATTGTTTTAGATACATCATTTACATAATTAATAAATATACAAAACGATAAAGTAAATTAAAATAAAATGCCTTAACAACTACCTTTGGGAATACGGCTTTAATCTGTACATACATATTTCATATGTATCTACAGGTGTACATATGTGTATCTTAAGATACATTTTCTTGAACTTACAAACTACTGCACTTGCAGATTCCTACAGTTCTATGATACTTATACGAGTAGTGTATAATAGCATTCATGTAAAAATCTGCTTAGTTGCCAAAAGTCATTCAGTCTGTGCGAGCTATGCATGCGTGCTACGTTGAGATACGAGTACAGATACGGGAATGGTAATAATATCAATAATTCATTTGTTTGATTTGTGTTTTAAAGATGTGTTGGTGATGAGAAGCATTTTCTATGAATGTTGTTCCTTGGGAAAAGGGAAATTGATATGTTTGAAGTGCTTATCGCTGTTTGCTAACATCTGCAGATACTACTTGTGCTTGTAGATAAAAGGGGGAGTCATGTGTTTGGTCAAGGTGTGTTTATCTGATTTCTCAATTGCACGCCACGGCATGTAATCTATCAAATAGACAGAGTGCCACAAGGCTGCGTATTAGGGCCCTATCTAGTTTTACTATGAGATTTGATTATTTATGAAGACATTATTGATCGACATTGGAATGTATTAAGATAGAATTCTTGGACAGAGTTTAGTCAGTGAGCAAAAAGATAATAGGGACGGTTCCAATTTAAAACAGTCTCTCACCACACAACTACCATCCCACAACTTAGAATTATATAAGGAACTTATATCTACGTCTAACTACATTCCCTATCAACTAATCACATCGTAAATTTAACTTGGAAACAACTTTGGCACTATTATCTTGAGTGACGTTGATATTTGGCTTGTAGCCTTGCTTGAACTGCGGATCTTTCTCCACTGCCGACTGATTGTCGCATGATTTGAATGGATTTGTCTGGCAAATCGCTGATGACATCTGGTGGTCCGCCTTTTCTTCGGCCTGATCCTGGTGCTGTTGTTGTTGTTCCCTCATCCCCTCCTTCTCCTCCTCCTCCTCCTCCTCTTCCTCCTCCACTATGATATCCCCCTCGGCCAGGGTGATACGTGAACCTTGACGTGGAGAACCGCCTTGGGCTTTGGTATACAGTTGCTGTGATTCCATTGGTCGTGATTGGTGTTGCACTGGAACTTGGTCGAACATACCATTGTTGTTCGGATTGTTCACCACTTGATTGTTTTTGTTCATGCTGTTCGGGCTGTTGTTGTTCGTATTCGTGATCGTACTGTTCGGCATCGTCAAGGTATCGATCGTCGAGAGATTTTGAGAATCGCTCGAATTCATTGTAGTTTTGATATTGTGGGAAATAGGGTCGGAATTTTTCATCATCGGCAGGTGATTGTTCATTGAGTTCGGTGGTGGCAATTGCATTTGAGGCGATAGCTCGAGCACAACTGGTGATTGATTGCTGCTGAAACTGTTGCTGCTCGTTTGTTGGTCGCCCACAGATACCTGTGACACAATTGTACGGCTGTGATTGTAGCTGCACCCTATGTCTTTCCATTTCTCTAAAACGAATAGGTTTCTAAAAATAATGTTTACTTGGCTAAACGAAAAGATGCTCGAGTTACCTCCAGCGCTGCTGCCTGCATTGGTGAAGGGTAAGAGCCGTGAAGGTTGACACATCAACACAGTCTTGTAGGCCTTTCGGTATTGCTTGTTCATGATGACGTAGATGATGGGATTAATGCAGGCGGATAGGTATAGCATGATATATCCGCAAATATGCCAACCGGGGGAGTATACGTCTTTGTCGGCTACTTTGACCACGGTGATTGGAAGGTAGCAAATCACGAATGAGAGAAAGATGGCGAGGACCATTTTCGTAATTCTCCACTCGTTACGTTTCGCTTTTATGTCGCGTTGATCCTTGAGTCGTGTGGTCTTCTGAGAGGTTCCATACTTGCTAGCTTCGCCACCACTAGTCGTACTAAATGAACTCGATGAGACCGGCGATGACATTTGGTTTGTAGCGCCATTCGATACAGCAGAGGCAGACAGTTGGCGAAGATTGTTCGGAATAGAGTTTTGCTTATTGGCATGCTGACGCAAGCGAACTTCCGAGCGATGGACGACCCAGAAGATTTTCGCATAGCAACCGATGATAATAATACACGGAATGACGAAGGCGATGATGAAAAGTGCAGTCTTGCTACTGCGCCCATTCTCATCGACCATGATGGAACAGGTGCCTAGTTTGGAATCATAGCCGAAGGTACCCCAAACGCCGAAGAGTGTAGGTAATTGCATGCCGTAGGAAAACACCCAGCAGAATACTATCATTGCCCCAATCCAGTGGCGTTTGTAAATCTTGGCATAAGCGCTGTGATGGGCGATCATTATATACCTAGAAGAGATTAATGATTAGGTGTGTTATAGACAATTGGAGGTAAGTTTCTTACCTATTTATGGTAATCATAGCAATACATAAGAGTGACACACCGATGTTACCATACTGAATAAACGGAATGAGGCGGCAGAGGAAATCACCATGTGTCCACGTGCCTTGGACGAAACGGAATGCACTGAACGGAAGAACTATCGCACAAAATAGGCAGTCAGCGAAACATAAACTGGAAAAGAGGAATGTAATGGGTAGCGATTTATGGATGCATCAAGATCGTCGATGAACATACCTTATGATGAAGGCTGCGGCTACGTTTCGTACCTTTGGACATTTGACTAAAGCTAGGATTGTAAGGAGATTGCCGAAAATCCCGACCATCATTATGATAATCGTCATAACAGCAGCAAAGGTAAGTAGAGGACGAGAAAATCTGAAAGTAAAGAAGAAAATCCTTTAGTGAAAAGGAAATAGGAACCTTTGTCCTAATTTTATTTGTCTGGTTGTTGCCCAAAGATTTACGACGTGGAGGGCAACATCATTGGCGTGATGCAGCCGTTAGGGTTTTCTCTTCATTTTCAGTAACCTTCACCTTCTAAGAACAGACAAGCTAGTTTTATACAGAAAAGGTTGACTACAAGCGCGCCTATCTTCTTCTACTTCTTCTTATCGGGCGCTACAGGTCGGGGTGAACCTAGACCTCAATCAACATGTCCCTCCAACTATCACGATCTTTTGCTAGCCTTTTCCATCGCCACACACATGTGTGCGCCATCTTAGGTGCGGCCGTCCTCTGTTTCTTCGTCCCTCGGGGTTAGATTCAAAGACCCTCCGGAATGGAGCTGGGTGTCCATTTACTGTACATGGCCCAGACATCTTAGGCGTTTAATCCGTAGACACCTGACTGGGCTCCTGTCGCTATACAGCCCGTAAAGTTCGTGGTTGAATCTTTTCCCCCCTCCCTCGTCTGCGTTTATAGGACCGAAAATCACACGCAAAATCTTTCTCTCGAACCGAGCAGCAAGGGCTTCCTCTTCCGCTTTTAATTGTGTCCATGCTTCTGCGCCGTACAGCAGGACTGAGATAATAAGGGTCTTATATAGAGTCAACTTAGTCGCGTTCGGAGGAGGGCTCTATTACTCATTACCTCCTGAGCCCAAAAAAACAGCGATTGACAAGATAGATTCTGCGTTTGATTTTGGGACTGACGTCGTTGTTCCAGGTCACTGCGGAGCCAAGGTAACGAAGTCCTTAACTACGTCAAACTTATATCTGACAAACGTTCTGGCCAAGACGTCGGTGGTGAACGTCCTTATTTGATGACAGCATATATTTAGTTTTAACCTCGTTTACCACCAAGCCAATTTTCGCCGCCTCCGCCTCAATACTCGTGAACGCCTCATCGACATTTCGCTGTGTTGTTCCGATTATATCAATGTCATCCGTATATGCGAGGAGTTGTAAGGATTTGAAATAAAATTAGCCTCTTGTGTTGGCCAGTGATTTTTGCACAATCATTTCTAATACGATGTTGAAGAAATGATGAAATCACACGACAGCGCATCACCCAGTCTAAATCCTTTTTTGGCCGCAAAACTATCGGTAAGGTATTCACCGATTCGGATGGAGCAGCGAGCATTCTCCAAAGTCATCCTACATAGGTAGTCTGACGAGTTTAGCAGGCATGTCAAAGGTAGACATAGCGTTGTATAGCTGTCGTATGCGGCTTTGAAGTCGACAAATAGGTGGTGAGTGTCGACTTGAAAGATTTGGTCGATGGTGGACTTCCCTGGCCTGAATACATACTGATAAGGACATATCAGCTTATTTAGAAAAGGCTTCAGGCGTTCACACAAAACGGCAGAGAAGATTTTGTAGGCGATGTTAAGGTGACTTATTCCGCGGGCGCAATCAGATGGGTCTCTTTTCTTGTGGTTCGGTCATACGATGCAGAGACTCTATTCCTCGGGCATGCTTTCCTCTGACGTAAGACTTTTTCTTTCTTTTGGTGGCATTACAGCCCATGGAAGAGCACAGCCAAGCTTCTCTTCAATCACCCATGATGTGTGTGATTTATATTTCACACAGGGAAAAGGGACCAAGTATACTACGGAGGGTTTTGCCAGTACCCTGCCCGCCTGCCGAGGAGGGACGCCACGAAATAAACATTCGATGGCGTTGGTGTTGTCGGGATCCGAACTCGTTCATCGTGCGTCAGAGTCCAATACAATAACTATTGCGTCACGGCGCCCTCCACCGTCAGACACTCCTCCATTATTCTTGATATTCTTCGAACTTTCCGAGGAGCTAACATCGACTCGGACCACTATCTTGTAGTAGCCAAGATGCGCCTACGGATATCACGAACGCAGCGGAGTAGAGTATTAATAAGCACTATCAGTTGCTACTACTACTATCAGTTGCTTAAAAGAAGGACAGAATTCTTGCCTCAGCATTGACTGCAACTATCCTATAAATTCATAATTTTAATTTCTGTAGATGTGTCAATCACTTGTCTCCTAATTTTGCTAACTTGACGGCAACGCAAGCAACTCCTCTTTCATGGCGCAGGAAAATCGCCATTCAAATTTGAAATTTCCAAAGAAAATCTTCAAATCTCCACCACGAGAGAAAATTTGCCAACAGCAGTGAGGTCATTACAGATAACCAGCGTGACAAGGAAATTCGCTATTTATAGATCAACAATAGACTCACTGTTTAAAATATTCGAAGAATACCGACAATACCGAGCACAATTAGATAACCAACGCCCACTGAGCCTTTGGGAACAATTCTCTGATAATGTTTTCAGATGAATTCTTATTGGTCCTATGACAGGCACGCATTTTATTCTAATAATGTTGTATATTCGATGAGGTAAATCGAGAAACGCTTTCCTTTTGATCTTTTAATAAACCCAAAGGTCGAGATATACAGACTCCTTTGACTAATTACGTCAGCCGAGTTGATCCGCTAGATCAACTCGTCCCAATTCAATTGTGAGGTCTCCTCCAGAGACAGATTCCTTTGACTAATTACGTCAGCCGAGTTGATCCGCTAGATCAACTCGTTCCAATTCAATTGTGAGGTCTCCTCCAGAGACAGATTCCTTTGACTAACTACGTCAAACGAGTTGATCCGCTAGATCAACTCGTCCCAATTCAATTGTGAGGTCTCCTCCAGAGACAGATTCCTTTGACTAACTACGTCAAACGAGTTGATCCGCTAGATCAACTGGTCCCAATTCAATTGTGAGGTCTCCTCTAGAGACAGATTCCTTCGACTAACTACGTCAACCGAGCTGATCCGCTAGATCAACTCGTCCCAATTCAATCGTGAGGTCTCCTCCAGAGACAGATTCCTTTGACTAATTACGTCAACCGAGTTGATCCGCTAGGTCAACTCGTCTCAATTCAACTGTCAGGTCTCCTCTCGAGATCGAGGTTTCCCCGTAATCCAAAACACATGGCTGCCTGCTGAGACAATACCCTTTCACGCGGTCCCTACCATAAAACGGATTACAGATCGCTTCCTCCGACCCTTTTGAACACATGCGGGAAAAACCACCACGTTTTTTCCGTTCCTTATCCCAACCAAACGAATCCTCCCAACTCCTCGAATTTCCCTTTCTTTTCTTTATCCTTTCACTGATGCTGTTTTCACCCCTCCAACTAAACGAGAGATATTTTTCCTTTGGTAAAAATTGGCACATCTCGTCCAGTTCAAGTATTGTTTTCATCCCAAGAGGTCGAATAAAGTTTGCGGGCTCAACTCGTTTTAATTTAAAGGCTAACAGTTTTCAACATTTTGGTCCTTCGAGCCGGATTTGTGCGCAGTTTCGTTACTGTGGAAATCGCGTAATTGCCTATAATAAATAACAGTCGCGATGAGGGTGATATTTATCGAGTCCATCTCTGCTGCCTACGGAAACATCGTTCGACCGGGAATTGACAACATCTCTCGTCAACGCCTTGAGACGCGATTAGATGCACTTACCGACGAGTGGGAACAGTTCCGAGTCAACAACGTTGCCATCAGAATTGCAATGGATAAACTGGAGAGGAATGAACAACGCTCATTGCAGTCGCTGCCCTACTTCGATCAAGAGCTATATGCTGAAACTCAAGATCATTTTCTCGAGACAGTCGAGAAAATCAAAATCTTGATGGCATAGCAAAATGAACGGGATATCACCAGTCGAGCATCAACAACATCAGACCCAACGGTGCATACCAATCATCTCATCAAGACCCTCGGCTGCCACGAATCAACCTACCGCATTGCGATGGAACCCATCAGGACTGGTTATCCTTCAGAGATCTGTTCTCATCAATTGTGGTCGCCAATCAAACAATAACAGCCACTGAAAAACTGCAGTACTTGAAAAGCTGTCTACGAGGCTCAGCAGCTCAGCTCCTGGACACCACGAACGTGAGTGCGGACAACTTTGATCAAGCCTGGGAATCACTCAAATCGTTCTACGATAGCCGTCGCATCCTGGTCAGCTTGATAATTTCTTTGGAATAAAAGAAATCAAACATGAAAGTGGAATGGAACTTGAAAGATTGTATACATCAATGACACTAGTCTATCGCACCTTGCAAACCTTAAAACGGCCAGTGGAACATTGGGATGATATCCTAGTCTACATCATAGGGCGACAAAAACTATACTCGAGATCCATAAGAGCATGGGAGCAGCACGTAGGATCATCTGATGAACCACCAACGTGGTCAAGACTCCAGTCGTTTATCATCGCTAGAGCAAGAACCTTGAGGGCTATCGAAAACTCTCAAGAAAAGAAACCTTCATCCTCTCGCAACCAACACCCTGCTTTAAAAAGCAGACCAAGTTAACAAGCTCTGCATGGCGGGCGGTTCCCCCTTGCGCAAATGGATCAGTAATCATCCAAACGTCATCAAACAAGTACTTGACCAACACAAAATCCCCACCACCGATGTATCAATCAACGATCAATCAGTTCATGCACTCGGGCTTTTCTGGAATTCGTCAAAGGATTATCTACACTCTAAACTGTCATCATCACAGCCATCAAAGTTTACAAAACGAGCTGTTCTTTCCAAGATTGCTCAACTTTTTGATCCTTTAGGTTTGTTGTCTCCTATATTAATCACCGCAAATATCTTCATGCAAGAGTTGTGGACAATCCAGCTGCAATGGGATGACGAGCTCCCTCCAGATCAACATCGAACATGGGAAAACATCTTGCAATCATTAAATGGTTTAGAAACAATTACAATTCCTCGTTGGCTTGGAACTCTTTCAACATCGACAGTAGAAATCCATGGTTTCTGCGACGCATCCCAACTAGCCATGTCTGCAGTTGTTTACTGCCTCACTCGACATCATGATAAAGTTACCACTACTATCCTGTGTTCCAAGACGAAGGTCGCGCCGCTGAAATGCCTTACTATTCCGCGCTTAGAATTGTTAGCAGCCGTACTTCTCACCAAACTGATGTCACAATGTATTAAAATCCTGTAAATTAATCAAGCACCATGCTATCTATGGACTGACTCTTCCCACACTTTCACATGGATCAAAAATCACCCCTCACGCTGGAAAGAATTCATTCACAACAGAGTGTGCTTCATCCAAGAAACGCTTCCTAACGCTCAATGGAGACACGTTCCAGGAGAGCAGAATCCCGCTGATTGCGCCTCAAGAGGTCTCAGCTCTGATGAACTAAAAATTCATCCACTCTGGTGGACTGGACCATCTTGGCTTCGTGACCATCCATTTGGCCAGTTATACCATCAAAGCAGCACCACACGCTTGATGAACTGGAACAACGAACTCTACCAACTCCTATAGTTCTTCATACAGCTATTTCAGTTCCAAGTTGGGGCTTACCACACCGATATTCCTCCTTTAACCGGCTGATCAGAATAACTTCAATCTGCCGGAGAGTCATTTATCGTCTCGAGAAAACTCCAATCACTCCAGAAGAACGAGACGACGCCATCAAATATTGGGTCAGAGTTACCCAACAACATATGTAACTTTATGACTGAGCTTTCACTGCTTCGCAGATCCACAGCATTGACAAAGTCCCATCCTCTGGTAAAGTTGCTTCCATTTATCGATAACCAAAGACTCCTCCGCGTTGGTGGACGACTCCGCAACTCACTGCTCCCGGTGAATTCAAAACATCCGTATATTCTACCGGCCAACTCACGATTGTCTCTGCTAATTATTCGCGATGCTCATGAGCAAACGATGCATGGAGCCACGCAAGAAACACTTTCATTCATTCGTCAAACCTTCTGGATGATTGGAGGTCGCAATCCAATCAGATCGTTCATCAGGAAGTGGCCTCGATGCGTCCGCTACAGAGCTCAAGCAGCATCGCACATCATGGGCCAGCTTCCAACTAGCAGAGTCACCCCAGATCGAGCTTTCTTACATGCAGGGGTTGATTATACTGGACCGTTCATTATTAAGACATGGAGAGGTCGAGCAGCAAAAACATATAAAACCTGGGTTTCGTTATTCATCTGCATGTCAACCTCCGCAATCCACCTCGAGTTAGTCAGTTACTATTCCACAAAAGCTTTCATTGCAGCTTACAAGCGATTTACAGCTAGGCGTGAAATCTGTGCGACTCTGTCCAGTGATTGCGGAACGAACTTTAAGGGAGCGGATGCCCAGCTACGACAGTTCTTTGATCAACACTCCAAGGAATTGAATCACATCTCTTCGATTTTATCCAACAGTGGAACAAAGTGGATTTTCAACCCTCCATCATCCCCACATTTTGGTGGAAAGCGGGAAGCCGGTGTGAAGTCCATGAAGTACCACCTCCGACGAATTGTCGGCGAGACCCTGCTGACATACGAAGATTTTTCAACAGTTTTATGTCAAATTGAAGGAATTCTTAACTCTCGCCCTCTATGCCCACTCACGGATGACCCCACCGATCTCGAGGTCCTAAATCCAGGACACTTCTTCGTCGATCACTCGCTAAACCTAATACCAGAGCCAAAGGTTCAGCATCACAAACTATCAAGATTATCCAGGTGGCAACATCTCTGTCATATAACCCAAACCTTTTGGGAGAAGTGGTCGAAGTAATATTTGCAGAGATTTTTGGCTACGTATAAATGGAGACAAGCGACACCAACCCTCCAAGAAGGAAGTCTTATCATAGTAACGGACGAACGATATCCTCCCACTAAGTGGGCACTTGGGCGAATCCTAAAGTTGCATCACGGTTCAGACGGAATCGCTCGGGTTGCAACGATAAAAACGAGTACATCACCGCTGATCCGACCACTAGTGAAACTCTGCCCGTTAGACATCATGTCGGAGAGCTGTTCGTCGTCGGAGCCAACGAAGGCGGGCGGGAATGTTTAAAATATTCGAAGAATACCGACAATACCGAGCACAATTAGATAACCAACGCCCACTGAGCCTTTGGGAACAATTCTCTGATAATGTTTTCAGATGAATTCTTATTGGTCCTATGACAGGCACGCATTTTATTCTAATAATGTTGTATATTCGATGAGGTAAATCGAGAAACGCTTTCCTTTTGATCTTTTAATAAACCCAAAGGTCGAGATATACAGACTCCTTTGACTAATTACGTCAGCCGAGTTGATCCGCTAGATCAACTCGTCCCAATTCAATTGTGAGGTCTCCTCCAGAGACAGATTCCTTCGACTAACTACGTCAACCGAGCTGATCCGCTAGATCAACTCGTCCCAATTCAATCGTGAGGTCTCCTCCAGAGACAGATTCCTTTGACTAATTACGTCAACCGAGTTGATCCGCTAGGTCAACTCGTCTCAATTCAACTGTCAGGTCTCCTCTCGAGATCGAGGTTTCCCCGTAATCCAAAACACATGGCTGCCTGCTGAGACAATACCCTTTCACGCGGTCCCTACCATAAAACGGATTACAGATCGCTTCCTCCGACCCTTTTGAACACATGCGGGAAAAACCACCACGTTTTTTCCGTTCCTTATCCCAACCAAACGAATCCTCCCCACTCCTCGAATTTCCCTTTCTTTTCTTTATCCTTTCACTGATGCTGTTTTCACCCCTCCAACTAAACGAGAGATATTTTTCCTTTGGTAAAAATTGGCACATCTCGTCCAGTTCAAGTATTGTTTTCATCCCAAGAGGTCGAATAAAGTTTGCGGGCTCAACTCGTTTTAATTTAAAGGCTAACAGTTTTCAACACTCACTCTCCTAGAATCTGCTGACTTCAATTGTACAGATGCGTCATTTCCCGTACTACTGACATGGTGGAATGTCTCCAGAAAGAGTTGGATGTGCAACCAATTGCAAATAATTCCTTTCAATCACTCCCGCTTTCTACTAAGCAGTGCATGTATAACCACCACGCACCTGCATTGCGCCTATGTAGCCACCTTAGTATTCTGTTCAAATCGCAATCTCTTCAGTACGCATGACGGCGTACTACAATTTCCTCTGCAATAATAGTAAGTACAACTCTTTATGTGACGTCCCTTATCAGGAGTTGTCATATAAACGCCGCACAACGACCGTTGCGGAACTCGCCAAATCCCATTGTACGCGCGCCGGCATATAACACGTCTCGCCTATCAATTGCGCGAATGATAGTTTGATGTATCTGTGTGCATTGGACAGACGCGCCTGTTATCACCCGCCCTTTGACTGATCTGTGCATGTGTGTGTGTTTATGTTTAGTTTGCCTTGGTTATGGGCGTTCAAAGCGTCGGCTAAAGGTTATCGCCTTTGTACTTATCACTTGTGTGAGAAATGCTTTTCCATCGAAGTGGATCTAAACGACAGTCGATGAAAGCATTTACTCATGCAATCCGAGCAGAATGTCATGAATAGGGCAGCATTATTCGCCGTTGAAACTATCGATGATTGATAGGTTTTGAAAGGTTTAGATTAACAAGTCATTGATTGTTCTGTAATGAACTCGGCTCGAGTCAATGGATTCTTGCCCGGCTGGGAAATTGAGCAATTAGCAACATCTAAAAAATACGAAATCTAATTCTAGGTTATTGGCTTGTAATTTAAAAATGTCTTGCTAACCCTGTTCTACAGTGTATGTACATAGCTATCTTGAACACAATACACTCAATCCCACCACCATCTAAAGCCACCAACAGCAAATTTCTCAAGCTGTGCTTGTCAGTCCTTATGTCGCTCGCTTCCTCATTCGTACGTTATATGGCTTATATGGCTACAATTGTCGTTAACGACAGCACTCGAGCTGTTTATACTCGATTCCAAAATGCCCTCTGCTGTCTAGTGGGATGGAGAGGTACGCATTACTGACCACATAGCTCCGGACAATGACGATGAGCGATGAATGAAGAACAAACGATGAGCGCCGAGAGATGAAGCAGATGAAGGACGGCCTTGTTGTCGATTGCTTTCGCTCTGTTTGCAAACACATTACGCAAAGTATTTAACCAATGAATGCTCCACTCCACTCCAATCCACACACGCCTACAAACTAACAAACTTGTACAACTGAATGTTGTATCCTTAATTGTGGCATTCGAGATATGAATACCGAATGAGATAGATACAACAAGCACTCGAATGATACAACAATCGAAACAATGCGATTATACGCTCCCAACAAAGAGATATTGAAATCGGAAAAAGCAGATGAGCTCGATCTGGTCACTGAAGCCGGACGCGTACATTTACTATGAACAGCATTAAGTGGGACTAATTCGAGATACGTATAATCGAAAATAGCTTTTCGTCGTTTCATATCGGTTAGTACATAGCACCCTCACCCGACAGAGTAGGGAGATGACCACCACTTTATCCGAATGGTCATGGATATGAGGGTTAGCACCCAGGCGCGGCAGTAGTCTATTGTAGAATTTCTTTAAATGACTTTTTCATTGAATCATTCTTCCGATCCGCAGTGGATTTATACAAAGATATGTAATTCAATTGATGGATGGTATGCTTTGTATCAACCGCGTGTGAACGCGTATATTGAACTGCACGCCTTCAGTTGTAGGTTTGGGTTCTTTGTTTCACAGCTCCAATTTCAGCCAAATTAGTTGAATTGAATTAACTCGAAATTGAGCAGATAATGCTGTTGGCGTTAATTGCTCTGTAAATGGAGTTAATTAGTGGGTGAGAGCATTCGACATTGAACGTACTCGCATTCGTACTCGTATTCTGCGTAACTTTTTGCGATTCGATGACTTTGCATGGTGATGGTGGGTTTTTAAGTGACGGTTATTCATTAAGTTTGCTTAATGCAGCACGAATAGGAAATTGGTATAACAGGAAATATGTTCTGTTTCCGCTAATGGCGTCGAATGACAGTAAATCAGTAGATATTAAATGATGCACGGGTTAATGGTCAATTATAGCAGGGGCTTGCATTTAGCTCGGGTTTCAGCTTACAGCACATCGTGACCAGTCGGCAATAAATGCTTAAGTGAAAATGTAGACCCGTAGGCCACATGTCCATATTACAACACCTTCCCGAGCTGGATATGATTACTACGGTCTCGGACGCATTGCCACACACCTTCACCTTTGACAAGAGATTTGAGATACTGATCCCAAATCGGTCAGCAGTGATCCCCTGCTAAATGTCAAAGGCCTTAGGTGGTACACGGATGGCTCCAAGATGGCTTCCGACGTTACCGCCGGCATCTTTGGACCAAGACGCAAGATCTCGAAGGCCCTGGGAATGAGTCTGAGCATCTTCCTAACATGCGTCAATCTAAATCTCGAGACTGGCATTAGAGGAGTAACCATCAACATACTCTCTGATAGCCAAGCAGCGCTTAAAGCGCTGGGTTCGCACAGCACTCAAAAATTGTCAAGGAATGCCATGACGCCTTACAAGACATCGCCAAAAGAAACAATGTTAAACTTTGGTGGGTGCCAGGACATAAAGGTATCAAGGGCAATGAAACTGCCGACCAACTTGCCAGGAAAGGTTCCAGCGTAAGGTATATACTTAGATCCGGAACCATTCTGCGGCATTCCCGGATCTAAGATAAATTTCTTCTTAGACAAGTGGGAAAAATTGCAACACCTGTCCTTTTGGTACAGCGTTCGGGGACTCCGTCAATCTAAACGACTTATACGACCCCTGAACAAGCACTCTAGTAACATACTCAAACTCAATAGGGTGGATATCAGAAGACTAGTCAGCTATCTAACAGGACACTGCGGTCTGAAATATCATCAAAAAAAAATTAGCCTCTCGTCTGAAACTGAGTGTCGGCTCTGTCTCGAGGACGAAGAGACGGCGGAACACATACTGTGTGAGTGTGCTGCTCACTGCCATCTTAGTAAGTGTATCCTTCTCAGCGAAGTTATGACTCCTGAAGTGATCACCTTGGCTCCTACGAGAAGTATTCTCAACTTCATTATAGAAGTGGAGAGGCTCCTCGGCTAATCGGCCAGCAGGCACAATAGATCTGCAAAGGTCGCAGTGCCGTATTGCTAATGGTAGCACTAGCCCCATATATAAAAAAAAAAGTGAAAATTGCGATTTTTTGCTAAATTTTGTTTTATAAAGAAATATTTTGAAAATTTGTTAAAACCTTGTCTTTTGAGGTATTTATAAGTTGTTAGATCACTGTATATGTATGTGTTATCCTCTTTGACAGAATAAAGATATTTAAAACTATAGGGTTTTCCAATAAGGACTTGACAACTTTTTTTTTCTTCTTTCTTTTTTTTTTTCTTTATAATTTGCAGACGCGGCTCGTTCATGTTCTTTTCGATTATGAAAATTTTAAGTTCACTGAATAACTTGATAATGACAGTTCGATGATTAGTGAAGGGGTGCGTTCACAAATTGAATTCAAAGTTGTCAAGTCCTTATTGGAAAACCCGATATTTTTGACTGCATTTCTCCTGGACGTAACTTCACTGATCACGATAAATTCTGGCCTTTGCAGAGAATACGCCCGAGTCTACCAATCAATAAGGGTTGGTTCTTAAAAATTGAATTTTGAGGATTTTTGATCGTGTCCATGAGCTTCGGTTCTTAATTTTTTTTGGTTTTCTTTTTCATAAAACTGCTACGAAAACTGTTCTTCAAAATTATAGTAAAATATAGAACCAACTTCAAGCTCCTGTGAATTTGTCCCGTGAAGATGGTAACGCGCTTGAGTGCAGGAAGTCAAAACGGTGGTTGATGATAATAAGCTGGTAAGAGCTGACTGCTTTTACCATCTCCAATGGATGTTGGAATCGACAGAGAGGCACACTCTTTATATTGGACGAATAAACCAGCGGTTTTTCAATCACTAGAATATTGTAGTATTTTTGGTAAAATTTCTGCTAGATTCCTGGATCCAGCAAAGTATTCGCCCAAATATTAAATGACAGTCAAATTGCAGGCTTCTGCTGGTGAAATAGTTGTAAGTTAAATGCTTATGGAAAAGAAATGTTAGTCATATCTACTGCCATATGTAACCACTTTTAAAAATGAGAATAAAAAATACATAATACAAAATAAAAAGTAGGTGGTCTAATTTGAACCGGCAAGGCCCACACGACTAACTTCCCAGTGGGAAAAATTTTATGTTTTTTCATTTTTATAAGTCTTATGTTTATGTCGATGAACTTCGAAGTAATGTTTTCAAATAATCAAGATCTTTACACGTACAGAAAGGTTTAATGAAGTTCAATCCCGAACACCAACGACCTACATATAAACACTTGATTCTACAATTACTACCATATTTGATAAACAGCCAAATTTTCTTCTTTAAGTTATCAAAAAACCATCAATTTAGGGGTATCTCATCAATACCATTAATTAACTAAGAGTGCTGAATTAACATTTTTTCACTTGCAAGTAACTAAACAACAATATTGATAACATACTGCATTTTAGTTATTTAATTTCTAACAAAAACGGTTGGACCGGTTGCTGAAAACTTAATCAGTTCTAAGTTGCGTAATTACGCGTCGAATGAAATTAGTTCCATGTCAATACCATCTTTGCTTCTCGACATAAACGAGGCGGAAAATTCCTAACGCGCACATGCGCACATACGCACATATACACACACAGACATCTCTATAAAAACTTTGGATTTGGATTGTCAAAATTCGGAATTCGCAAAATTGGCCCCATTACAATAGCTTCCCACTGGGAAGTTAACAAACACAATCTTTGATATGGATGATAAAACCGCGAATAGCCAATAATTATTCCCATCCAACATCTAAAATATCTGTGTGGCATGTGGTTCAATCCAAGTGAAGCCAATAATGAATTGCTTTTCTGCCACCACAACAAGTCTTAGTAGTACTGGTGCATCTACGATATAATCTGCAGGCAACTTTGATACCATGGGAGGTGAAGAAAAGGTTTCTTTACTAATATAGTACCAGATCGACTAGATTTCGGTATTGGACAAAACGTTGTTCCATCAAGCATGCGGTTATCATATCCTGGAATTCTTATGAGGACCCGGTGATCACTTGATTAATCTATTATCAATCAAATTGATCGAATCATGGTTGAAACTATGGTACGAATGGGGAGAAAAATGAAATATGGTCGACAAAGCTGGTGACACATAAACTAAACTGCTAACGTCGACACCGAGAGAAAGCGCTGACTTAAAGTTGTAATGTCTCTCGTAGGAGCTGAAATTATCCCCTCAGGGGTCATAATTCCCTTGAGAAGGATACGCTTCCTAAGAGGTCAAAGGGCAGCACACTCACATATTATGTGCTCTGCAGTTTATTCGCCCTCAAGACAAAGTCGACACCACAGACCACAGTGTCCCGAAAGGTAGCTGGCGAGTCTTCTGACATCTACTCAGTGTCCCGTAAGGTAGCTGGCTAGTCTTCTGACATCTGCTCTATTAAGTTTAAGGATATTAATTGAGTATTTGTTCAGGAGCCGTATAAATCTTTTCATTTGGCGGAGCCCTTGAACGCTGTTCCAAAAGGACAAGTGTTGCGATTTTTCCCACTTGTCTAGGAAAAAGTTAATCTTAGAAGACTTGGGAATTCCGCAGAAAGGTTCTACACCTATGTACCTTTTGCTGAAACCTTCCCAAATTAATCGGCGATTTCATTGCCCTTAATGTGTTTTCTGCCCTGGCACCCACCAGAGTTTGACCTTATTTCTTTTGGCTAGGTCCTGTAGGGCATCATGGTATTCCTTAACGGACTTTGACTTCGTGCTATATGAGCTCAACGCTTTGAGCGCTGCTTGACTGCCTGAGAGTATATTGATGGTTATACCTCTTATGCCAGTCTCTAAGTTTGGGTTGACGCACGTCAGGATGGCATATAATTCCGCCTAGGACTCATTCCCAGAGCCTTCGAGATTTTCCGATTTAGTCCAAAGATGTCAGCGCCAACGTCGGGAGCCATCTTGAAGCCATCTGTGTACCAGTTAAGGCCTTGACATTGTGAAAGGGATGGTCGCTTTCCCAAGCTGTGCAACCTTTTTGATAAATAGGTGCGGTGGGGTAAGTCCAACCACTGCTTTTTGGGCTGCAGTGGGGCAGGTTGGCATAGCACCTGTAATGCCGAGGCACGCTAGTCTCTGAAGGCGTTGAAGTATAACGATTATTGTTTTTTGTTTAACTTTTGATGATATGTCTTACTAACGCGGTATATGATCAGTGGACCACCCCAGGTTCTAATCCCCAAGTTTCACCGTAAGTGCGACGCTAGGCCCACAGTGCTTTAGTCGCCTTTGTGAGTTTGTTTTTGATGTTGGAGTTCCAGTTAAGTTTGCGATCAAGGTCAATACCTAGATATTATACTTAACTTCTTCTGAAAATCCTATGTGTGTATTAGGTAATCACAGAAGAGGATAAGCCTATTGGAATTCAGTAGTTTGGATCACTTTTTCTATTCGTCAATATTACTCAGTCTTTCATGTTCGCCTACAATTTCCTCGAGGCTTGGTATGGTATTTCATATAACACCATATGCCGGTAATACCGTATCTTAATAATCTTGTCTGCAGACCTAGGTGATCGATATTCTTATGTAATGATCTAATTCTTGGGTTAGCATTGGTAGTTTCTTGAGCTGAAATGTTGGAAGTTAGAACTTACTAGTAGCCTTATGTCAAGTTATCATAAAAATAGGCATCTGGCATTATAGACTGCATTCAATTGAATATCCGCCGAATTACTACGAGAAGTAGTGGTCGAACTTTATTGGGATCACATCGATAGCTTAGACTAGGCTAGGGTAATAAACTAATGCTAAGCCTTGTTGCGCCAGATATTTACTGGAATGTCTAGCTTACCGATTGTGTATATAGTCGTCTATCTGGCAGACTGGCTATAAAGTCGTCCATCCGACCGATTGGCTACACAGCCGCTTGGCCTACCAACTCGCAACTTAGTCGCCCAGCTTACCAACTGGCCATTTAGTTAAGAAAACTTAAGAAATTCTTTTAGATATCTGGGACTAACCTTCATAACCCTTGTTGGATACTTGCATTTGTGCAGACTGGCCATTTAGTTACACAGTCGCTTGTAGTATTTGCCGAAAGACTATTATAGCCAGTTTCCAAAATGCAAGAGACATGACAACTGAAAAAAAAAGATCTAGAAATCTCCTAGGCACCTGCGCTTAGTTTATTCAATTCCTATTGTTACGGGTGAGTCTGGAACAATTAAATAAATTCCTGTTGGTCTGACTCGCTTGCCATGAATTTTCGCGTATCAGTAAAGCATGCGCATCACTCTCAGTTCTTAGATCATCTTGGCGGATGAATCATAATCTGAATAAGGAAGCACCACATGATAACACACCATACATATACTCATCTGACACATTTGTTAGTACAAACTTATCTCTAAAAAAGTTTGCGATGAACGGCCCAATTTAATAGCAGATTCCATCGGAAGCGCTTAAGTTATGATATTGTATTAGAAATGATTTGAAACTTACCGACTGATTTCATCTCCTACCGTCGGCTCCATCGTCGAGGCCAATAGAATCTCTTCCGTCGTCGTCGAGATCCATCGCTGTGGCGTGATAGCGTCATCATCCCCCACTCCCAACTGATTTGTGACATTCATTCTGCAAATACAAAAAACCACAAGAAAAAAGACCAATGAGAGATGGTAATTAATTAATTTATAACTTAACCCTAACCCGTAGGCAAAGAGCAAATACCTGAACTAATTCATCGCATTTGCGGTTCATAGTTCACCCGAAACCAAATAAAAAAGGTCTAAGTCATTCATTAACGACTTCGTGGCGGGAAGCTTACAGCGCCACGCAGTCATACCCAGCCATGTCTCAGACTTAAAAGAAAACGAAGCAGAGAAACAAAAATTCACTTGGATGTCGGTTTCGTGCGACATGAGTCTCATCAGCAGCGCGTTCCATATGGGTTACGCTAAATTAGTGTCAATTAACCCGTTTAAAGGGGGTCATTTTCAATCAACGCAGCACTTGGACCAATGGGTCGGATAGATGCTGGTGTCGCCTCGAGACGTTGCACCCCTTAAACAGTATAGCATGTACATGTGTATATTATGGTCCTGCCTGGATGCCTTTTGCTTCTGGTAATTAATTAAATTTATTGTGATCTTGGAATGAAGTCACGATAGGAATGGATGATGATGATGATGCGGATGAGAGGTACGAGTAAATAAAAGAAGTGGCGTCTGCAGGCGACTTTCTTTTCACTTCTTTCACCGATGACAATGACGCTTATGATCGTACGCATAGTGCACGCATTACTCGAAGTCTACGAGTACGTTTCAGTGGGAAGGGAAAACTGCTTGACTTGCTAATTTTTCTGTCGAAGCTTTTGAATTTTTGTTTTGTCTATCTACTCGTAGTTCGTGTCGCATGCATTTTTGTGCTGAGCATTTACATTTTAAGGTAAAGGTCGATGATAGACATGCCGTTTTCGACGCTATAAACGAGCGGATATAGTACTTTTTGGGACAAGTGGATTGATATGCAAACTATGAAATAAAACGTATTTTTGTTTTTGTTTTTAAGAATGATTTGATGTAAATACTTTCGATGGAGGATAATTATTTTCCCACTCCAATACTGCAAGGAAGGGCTTGTAAGTCCTTAGCCAATAACCATCAGTCCAGAGTGGTTAATATGGGACTTTATACCTTTTCTGATGCAAACAAAAAAATCAAATTAGTTCTAAAAACACTAGTTTTGTATTTAACACGCTTCCCTCAAGTTGGAAAAAACCAGAATCAAATATAATACAAGGTTCGAGCATATCCTGAAAAACAGACTTTTCGTTAACCATTTCTATTATTCAACATCGCCAAGCGCACCTTCTTCTTCGTTGGTGGCGTTACAATCCATGAAGGGTCATCTCTTCAATCACCCATGTTGCGTGTGATTTATTTTTCACACAGGTAAATGGGACCTACAGCTTAATGCCGATTCCGAACGGCGTCAGTCGAGAAGCTTTTTCAAGGCAAGTTATACTACGGGGGGTTTGGCCAGTACCTCGCCGAGGAGGGACACAGCGAAAAAAACATTCGATGGCGTTGGTGTTATCGGGATTCCAACTCGTTCATCGTGCGTCAGAGTCCAACACACCAACTACTGCGCCACGGCGCCCTCGCACATTACTTACCTACTAACTTAGGTGGCGCTACAGTTCCGGGTGAACCTGGGCCTCACCCAACAAGCTTTTCCAGCTTGCACGATCTTTTGCCAGCTGATTATTTCTACCTTTCTACCTGTGTGCGCCACCTTCGATGCGGCCGTCCTCTGCAACGTCGGTTTTTCAGGTTCGAGCCGGAGTTATGCTGTCCATCCGCTCTACATGGCCTAGCCACCCTAGACGTTGGATCCGTAGACGTCGTACTAGACTGATATTGCTGTAAGGCCTGTACAGTTCGTGGTTGAATCTTCTCCTCCGCTCTCCGTCAACACAAACGGGACCGAAGAATGTACGCAGAATTTTCCTCTCGAAACGGACAAGGGCCTCTTCATCCATTTTTGATAAGGTCCAAGCCTCTGCGCCGTAGAGGAAGACCGGGATGATTAAATTTTTATAGAGAGTCACCTTAGTTTTCCGAGAGAGGGCTCTACAACTCAATTGCCCCTTGAGCGCAAGGAAACCACGGTTTGCTAGAGTTATTCTGCGCCTAATCTCTGCGCTGGTGTCGTTGCCGCTTGTTACCAGCGAGCCAAGATAGACGAAATCCTTGACTACGTCAATGTTATTGCTGCCAATAGTGACGTTCTGCCCAAGACGTCTGTGTTGTGCATCTTTCCTTGACGAAAGCATATACCTATTTAGTTTTGCCCTCGTTTACCTTCAGACCCACTTTAGCCGCTTCTGCTTTAATACTCACAAAAGCTTCATTGACGTCTCGTTGCATTCTCCAAATCACGTCAATATCATCAGCATATGTGAGCAATTGTGCAGACTTAAAGTAGATCGTGCCTCTTGCATTGGCCAGTGAATACCGCACGATCTTTTCAAGGGTAATGTTGAAGGAAATACGTGAGAGTGCGTCGCCCTGTCTGAATCCTGTTTTGACATCAAAGGTCTCGGCTAACACCTTACCGACCTTAATGAAGCAACGATGATTCTCCATTGTCATTCCCCACAACTTGACGAGTTTGACAGGGATGTTCAAAACATAGCATGGCTCTATATAACTCGTCCCTATAGACACTGTCATATTTTTTTTTTTTTTTTTTTGTGGCGTTACAGCCCATGAAGGGCCAGAACTAAGCTTCTCCCAATCACCCATGTTGTGTGTGATTTCATTTTCCCATAGGTGAAAGGGACCTACAGTTTATTGCCGGTTCCGAACGGCGAATTTCGAGAAGCTTTTCATGACAATTTTACTGCAGGGGGTTTTGTCAGAACCCCGCTGAGGAGAAACACCGTGAAAAACACGTTCGATGACATGGCTGTGTCGGGATTCGATCCCGTGTCATCGGCGTCAGAGGCCAACACACTACCCACTGCGCCACGGTGCTCTCGTTAGATAGCTGACTAGTCTTCTGATATCCACCCTATTGAGTTTGAGTATATCACTAGAGTGCTTGTTCAGGGGTCGTATAATCCGTTTAGATTGACGGAGTCCCCGAACGCTGTTCCAAACGGGCAGGTGTTGCAATTTTCCCCACTTGTCTAAGAAGAAATTTATCTTAGATCCGGGAATGCCGCAGAATGGTTCCGGACGTATATATCAATAAGCAAAACTGTTGAATTTGGTTAACAGAAAACCCACACGTCATTCACGAAACACCACTGCACGCTCAAAAAGTCACTGTTTGGGCCGGAGTGCACTCAAAAACCATCATCGGACCATTTTTCTTCAAAGTTGGAGAAACCGTTGACGGCGCACACTATCGTTGGATATTAGCGCACTTGGTGTGTCCGAAAATGCACGAAAAAAGTCTGGCGAACTTCTATTTTCAACAAGACGGCGCTCCTTGTCACACCGTAGGCGCTAGGATGAAGTTCTTGCAGCGCAAGTTCCTGGGACACGTTGGATCGAAAAATGGTGATTTGAAATGGCCTCCTCGTTCTCTGGATTTAACTGTAGCTGACTTTTTTCTTTGGGCTTATTTAAAAAGTAAAGTTTATATCAGCAAGTCGAAGACCATTGACGAACAAAGAGGTATCATACGACCCGAAATAGCTGCTATAACCCCCGAAATGCTGTCCAATGTTATGCAGAATGCCCGAAAAAGAGCTGCTTTTTGCGTATCGAATGGAGGTGGTCATTTTTTATAGACACTGTGTTCAAAAACTGATATGGAATATGTAAATGGTAGAGAATATCCTAAACAAATCTTGCTCACTCGTCGAAATAAACTGAAAAACAGCAGAGTTATTCAATGCTGAAATACAGAAGGTCTAGATGGCGCACCCTGTAGTTAAAGAAATCTATAATATCATGCTAGGGGATGACAGGGTGAAGATCAGATACGAGTAGATTTCTGACATTTTAGACATCACAAGTTCGAGCAAATTGGAGCAAAAACGGAATCGCATGACAACTTCGGAGCACTATTTGAACATATTTTAGCGCGATTCGAAAAAGGCGTTTCGTGACTCTGGACGAAACATGAATCTATTGCTATACGTTAGAAATTAAAGAGCAGACAAAACAGCGAACTTACTCCGGTTCCATTGCCCGGAAGAATCAAAACCACCGATTTTTGGGATTCTCTCAGATATTTTGCAAAGTTCGACAAAAAATCATATCTAGTAGATGGCTTGAAAAAGTTAGAATATTGGTGACTGTTTATAAAAAAAAAAAAAAAAAAAAAAAACACCAATAAACTCTCGCTATTCCTTGAAAAGATGTGTCTAGAAAATGTGTATTAAATTCCATTTCCGGATATTTTTCTGAGGAACGAACACGACTAGGATTCCTAAGTGGATGGGACATCCACAAGTTATAATCACCATTCTTCAAGAAATCAATGATATTAAGCCGCCTACATAGAGGAAACACCGGTTGAACCAATCAGTAGAGTACCACTTAACGAACAAATTGGATGCCCAGTTTGATTATACTGGCTACCTTAAGGACTATTGTTATGATGTATCCAGTATCAAATTAAAACCATTTTAGTAATAAGCCTCCAGGACGGTTTTTTTCCAATTAAATGTTGTTTACACACAATAACAAATTTTCGCCAAGATTTTCTCAGAATTGCTAAATGTGCTTACATTCAATATGGCAACAAGATACAAGTACATGTCATAATATTCGAGGAAAAAAGCAATCCATTGGAAGCCAGGTTTCGCAATAACTCTCCATTATTCTAGACCGTAAAATCAAGCTCGATTACCGACCACCCACGGATTACTTAGTGAGCCACCATTAAAATCTTTATTATCTACTATTACTCACTTTGCAATTTAGTCGCTCGCTATATACTAATACGAATATGTATAGTTCCTTTCCACTAGTTACTGCTTTAATGAATCTCACACAGGTATGACGGGAAAAAACAAATCAATAAAATTGAAAACCAAAAAACCGCTGTTGTCGTTCCAAACGATGAGTAATCAGAAACGGAAAATCTCTATTAACGACTTGTATCAAGGTAGAGTACGGAATTCTCGTTCGAATAACACTCGTATCTGGTTTTCTCTACCTGTCACTTACACTAGGCACTTTTACTGCGGCTCTTCAGCCGAAAGGCTTTCGTAAACGTTTCTACTTAACTTGAGAAGGAAGAAGTAAAATACACAGAGGAGCAAAAACTTCCAACTTATGATCTCCATGATTTGGAAAAAAAAAAAAAAACAAAAAAAATACGGAGCAGATAAAACTGTATCTCACGGGTGAAACGCGATCATTACCCCCATGTGTGTGGACAATTGTATATGTCGATCAAATAACAGCCCCGAAAATAATATTTTTATTAGTCTCGTATAATCGAATTCGTATAAAGGTTGTTTTGTTCTTTGATTTATTTTTTAAAGCGCAAACGTTAGAGTGCCTTCGCCACGACCGATCGAGACGGCACTTGAACAGAGAATGTGACCGCGGCGATTATGGGAGCAGACGGATAGCGACGCGCACTCGAGTGTGGATCGATCGAATCGGGTTCGAAAGTCTAGCTTGTGACACTATCACGCTTTATGTTGCGCCCAAAGTATACATACATATGTACTATACGATGGATTGTCGTGTAGTGAATTGTGTTATTTCCCGGAGCTTGCGACTCTACTACCCATTGGGACAATGTCAATAGATACAATAATTGTATTTGAAATACGTACCCGTACTAATGCACTGTACTCGTACGTCGTTGCTTGTGACTTTTTGTCACTACCATTGCTGTGGTAGTTGTATGGCTGCATGTAGAGAGTCGGAACGTTGATTAAACATCCTCTCTGTGTTGCGAACGTTCCGATGCGAGTAAATTATAGTTAAGTGAGTGTTAATAATTGACAAACTATAGGAGGTGCAGATATAGTATACGGTCAAATGGGTAAGGGCTATGATGATGACGAGGTGCTGATGAGGCGCCTGATCCACGCATTACCTTGTGGCAGAATCTAGCTTGATTTCAGTTTCAGTTTTCAGTATATGTACAACGAGGCAATGGAAAGGGGTGGATTCGTCTTATCACTGCCCGTCGACGAATTATCTAATTTCGTGATTTTGTTTTGTTTATTTGTGGCCTGTATCTGCGGCTGTTTGATGTATTATTTAGGGTGCAAATAGTGTATGTACATATGTATGTATATGTATGTATCTTTATTTAGATGCGATTGTAATTAGTACTAATGGGAGTATGGTGGGGATCGTTATTGGTATTGTCACTTCACTGCACAAGGAAAGTATTACACTGTTTCTCAGCTCAGTTGTTGTGATTCAAAATCACATGAGTATCAAATCACATCACGATGTACCTTGCATGCGAAGGTGAAAGTTATTAATCGTTTGCGGAGTAGTGAGCTCCCATTTTACTTAGTAAAGATCTACATATTGTAGGTTTGCTACTGTTCTCTGTATCCAGGGAGATCACAGAAAATATGAAGTAACCAGCAGAACCGAATGTAAGTTTAGCATGACAAAGTGGCAACCCAGGCGATATCTGCACATAAATAAGCCAATAGCTCTACGAACGGCATTCTGTCATTCACGATTACTCTAATGGTTATTAATTATCCATTGTAACGCATTTAACTGTTAAAAGATCATAGAGAACAAGAATGTAGTTCACGTTCTACTGGTATAACAGCTTAGCGGAGATTCATGATGGCTCTAATGGTTTTCTTATTAATTTCCATTTAGATTCTATTCCGTATTAAGGGCAGACAAGTGGATGCATTTTTTTTTTTTTTTTTTCTGTCCATCATTCTTCGTTTCGCATCTATTGAATTGCAATTAGCAAAACCAGTTTTACTGTGAAGCCACGCATGAGGACAATTTCAGTGGAGCATACATATGTACAACTGGCCAACTCGGCCAAATTCCGAAGATTAATCATCAACATATGGAGAAGGTATCCGATTCATCTGTTGTACTTGTTCTCCATCTCACCCGCTCTCTCGTTTTCATCCCATGAAGTCTCGTGAGTCATGGGTTAGCTTTTTGAATGAGATATCTCAAAACAATGTCGCGCTTCACCTGGTGGGTACCGATCGTGCCTGTATTAGCGAAGGTGTTGTGTAAACAAGAGACCTGTTGATTGTGAGCCCGAGTAGTAGTAGTGACAAGTGTAGGTATGACGCATGCGGGTGAATACTAAGTGCGGTCACGGAGGTTTGCTGACCTACCAGTACCAGTAGGTCTGTCCGAGGATAAACTTTTGCTCCACCATACTACACATATGCAGATGACGCAGCGTTATGTACGATATTGCGGTGTTAACATGTTTCCGATTTGCTTATTACAAATTTGGAACCGTGGTGGTTTGAAATGGAATTGTTTTTGCAGGCAAGTCGGATTTGGAAATGTTTTATAGTGGAGTCGACTGCCATATGGAATGGGAAGTGCTTTATTTGTTAACTACGGATACAGCATACATATCTATTAATGTTGCGTATTGATGGCGATTCAAGCTGGGGCGCAGTTCGCATTTTGTAATGAACTAAAGTGTTTATAGTGGAGATTAACTCAAATTAAACGGCAATTCAGTGACTCGGTCAATAATATTTTGAGGCAGTAATTCACACATTAGTGTGATCTTGTTTGGTCTAGCGACAGACCTTTCATTTCCTTTGATCCAGTGGCTGGTTTGATAAGGTGAGGTCAGTGGGTGTCACTTATTAGCTTCGCTTTTGCTTTTTTGAACCCACTAAAGAAAATACTTTTCATACAGCGCTTAGCGGCCTAGACCCTTTTTCCAATTACGTATGCCACCATCGGAGTGATCAGGGAGTTCTGTACAATCTTTTTAAAAATGACGTCTTGGAAATCGCATGACAATATGTCGCCCTACTTGTACTTCGTGGACATTCTTCCTCACGAGACTGGTCAAAGCACTGTATTGCTTACCTTTAGAGCAGCTGTTATAGTCGTGATGTATGTACATACATACATATATGGCGAGTCTCCTGCGCCAAAAAACAGGATTAGTCGGTTGGGCTAAGGCCTAGTAAGCCGTAACTGTAAAAAAAAAAAACACGAACTCCGAAACAACCACAAGCCTCGGATAAAACGGATCGGATTAATGTTGACGACCCTTGAAAAAACGAAAAAAGGACTATTATCTTCGGAATCGTGTGTCGAATGTTAGGTCACTAAACAGGCCACGTGCAGCCGAACAATTTGCGGACATAACCGCCATCCAGGAAATGCGATGGCATGGACCGGGTATAAAGCGGATGAGAAACTGATTATTTACTACGGCTACTGCTATAGGGAGAGAGGACAACGACTGTTCGGATGCGGATTTGTTGTTCGAGGTGGACCAAGGCAAAAAGTCCTAAGCTTTCGGCATGTGAGCGAACGCCTCATAACGATCCGTATCAAGGCTATATATTTTAACATCAGCTTGATCTGCGTCCACGCCCCCACGGAAGACAAGGATGACTCCGCCAAAGATGAGTTCTACAATCTCCTATACAGAACGTATGCCCAATGTCCCAGCTATGACATCAAAATTGTACTAGGGGACTTCAATGCTAAGCTGGGCAAGGAAAGCATCTTTGAACGAGTCATCGGCAAACATAGCCTACACGACACCACATCCAATAACGGACACAGGCTGATTGATCTTGCTACGGAGCGAAATCTCCTTCTAGCCAGTACGCGCTTCCCGCACCTCGATATACACAAAGGCACCTGGCGGTCGCCAGATCAATCAATCACTAACCAGATTGATCACACCGCGATCGACGTTAGACACTCCTCCACTATTCTTGATGTCCGAACATTCCGTGGAGCCAACATTGTCGGATAATAAACCTGTTGCAGCCAATGTACGGATGCGCATATCGAGGACATTGTGAAGTTTAGTAAGACTAACAACATTTTACGTCAGGAAGCTGCATTCGCAAGAGACCGCCAGAACCGATTGTGTATCCCTTAAGCTCTCTCAATAGCCGACTACACAAACCATAGAACAGCAATGGAAATGTTGTCAAAGCGCCGTCAGAGATGCTGCCGGTTTCCAGCCGCCACCTAGAAGAAATCCTTGGTTTGATGAGGCGTGCAAACAGATTCATGTCGAAAACCAGAATGCATACATGGCCAGGGTGCATCGAGCAACCTCACGAGAGCCACTCGTGAGGTCTACGAACGGAAAAGAAGGAAGGAACACTCCATTTTCACAAGGAAAAAGAAGGACCACGAGGAGCGCGAGGTCGAGGAGATGAAGAGATTTTATCGCAGGAATGGCGCTCGGAAGTATTACCTAAAAATAAAACAAACATTGTGCGAAGCTTCCTGGTTTATTTCAAGTCTCCACAATTGCTTGCATATGCTGATGACATTAACGTAATTGGGAGAGCCAGCGAGACCTGGCTGAAGCTTTTGTGACCATTGAAGTAGAAGCGGCTAGAGTGGGCCTGAAGGTAAACCAGGGCAAAACCAAATATGTATATGCTGTCATCAAAGAAAGACGCTCAACATCGACTGCTTAGCCAGGACATCATTATGGCCCGCTTTAAATTTGAGGTCGTGAAGGAGTTTGTGTACCTTGGCTAACTAATGACAAGCGGCAACAACACCAGCGCTGAGATTAGACGCAGAATAATTCATGCCAGCTGTTTTTTCTTTGGGTTCAAAGGGCAATTGAGAAGTAGAGTCCTTTCGAAGGACCTAAGGGCTGTACAGCGACAACGGCCTGATCAGACGTCTACGGACACAACGTTTAAGATGGATGGGCCATGTAGAGCGAATGGACACCACAGTTCCAGCCCGAGTCTTCGAATCCAACCCCGAGGGACGACGCAAAAGACGGCTGCCCCATCTAAGATGGCGTATTCAGGTGGAAAAGGACCTCAACCAAATGGACGTGCGGCAAAGAAAATAGCTGACCAGATTTCGTGCCGGTTGGAGGGGCATGTTGGTTAAGGCCCAGGCTCAGCCCGGGCTGTAGCGCCACCTAAGTACATAAGTAAGTAAAGTAAAACTTCTGAGCATCATTCCTGCAATAGCATCTCTACATCACATCCATCACACCTTATTGCTTTTTCCGAAAAACACATAGAAGCTCCCGATGGTTAATACTACCTATGCTTGCTTTGGTGGCATTACAGCCCATGAAGAGCCAGAGCCAAGCTTCTCTCAATCACCCATGTTGTGTGTGATTTATTTTTTACAAAGGTGAAAAGGACCTACAGTTTAATGCCGATCTCGAACGGCGTGAGTCGAGAAGCTTTTTCATTGTTTTTGTATACTACATTCGATGGCGTTGGTATTGTCGGAATTCGACCTCGCTCATCGTGCGTCAGAGTCTATCACACTAGCCCCTGCGCCACGGCAGCGCCCTCTTAATAGGTTAATACCTAATAATATGCATATACATATATATAAAATTCATTTCGCCGTTTCTTCCAGATGGTGTTTTGGAATTCGATGCCGACATCTGCGATGTCGACATCAGATTGTTATTTTGCGGTCGGTGCAAACCGTATATGGTCTAAAGAGAATTTAAAAAAGCCTGATCGGTTGAACCATTTTCTCTCTTTTGTATGTGGGGCTCTCTAATGTAAAGTATCAGCGATAATTTGACCACAAACGAAGTTAACTGCTTGAGAGGTAGAAGGAAATCCAAAAAGCAGGAGTGTCTGGCGATTCAAATATGTATGATCAATTTACTTCAGTCCTGATGGAGCACTGGACCGCCAATCTATGGATCATTTTATATCAAGGTGAGCATCGCGGTCATCTTTAAGTCGGTCGCCTGCTAAGTAGAAAAACCGACATTACTTAGCTTTAAATGGGATCCAAAGTGGGGCGCATCCCCCAATCTCGAGAGTCAGCACTAAATCTATTGCAATAGCCCAGAAAAGGTATTCATCAGGTACTTATACATCTTAGACGACGCGGTTAGTAGTTCCTCCAGCTCATCCTAAAAAAAAAGGTCTAGCCGTGGTCTGCCTTAAAATCAATTGAGGTCCTAGATACTCATCAGTAACGGGTCCAGGTGGATATAGTCTTAGATGTCAATGACTGGGTATTAATGTTTCGTGTAAACTATTTTATATTGAGAAACCGTCACTATCTGCTTGTCTATCATTCTATCATTCAATACAACCCCTTTTGGACCCGGACATCGACCAATATGCCCTCGAGTCGTTAATTTGGGTGAGGTCCAGTTCCACTTAATCATGCCCCCTGAGCAAGGTCCTTCTCCTACTGCAAAATCCACATGAGCTTCACATCAAAGTTTTCAATTGCGTATCCGCTTGACGGTTGGCAATGAGTGGGTGGTGTGTTAGTCCGTCGATTAAACTCGTACTATGTTCGCCGATATAAAACTAAAAGATTGACAATATAGCGCCCTGTCTGAGACCTCGGGTGGAGTTGTAAATTTCGATGAATTATTATTGATATTGGAACTCAAATATCAAGCTTTGAAGCCAATTAATAATTGGAAGGGATCAACTTGGGCCTGGATGGCCTTTTTCAGTATACTTATCATAGTGTGACGATCTGATTTATTGCAGACAGGTCCAAAGTCCTATTATTTTGGTTTTGGCTGTTTCCACAGGAAGGCGGGTATCATCAAACCTGAATTGCAGTGTTCATTCGTTTAAGCTTGAGATCGGAAGACGCCTATCGTAGTCCTGGAAAAAGTTTAAACTCCTACCCTTAATTGGAAAGGTAATAAGAGTTATCAACAGGGAAAATCCGGTAGATTTTTTTCCCATTTGCCAAAAACTCACTACACCTCAAGCTTCTTCTGCACCAACTTATTTACTTACCTACTTAATTGGCGCTACAACCGTATACCGGTTTTGGATGTGTAAGTTAGCCTGCGCCAATCGCCTTAATCTGGCGTGTGTCGACGCCAGTTAGAAACACCAACTGTCTTCAGGTCCTCTTCTACTTGATCTTTCCATCTGGCCGAGCCAACGTAGCCGCTGTTATTTTATGCGTCGCGCTATATTCATGCCGTCGAAAAGTTTATTCAGCTCGTCATTCAATCGAATTCGGTATGTATTCACCTTCGGCTACGTGGAGAGGACCCCAGATCTTTCTGAGAACTCCACGCTCATCGGCATTTGTCAACGTCCATTAGCATTACTCTGCTTTTAATTGCCTACTGAGCCCGTTGTTGGCAAAGTTTTATTGTATGATTTGACATCGTTTTTGACATTAATGTTGGTGCCAAAATAGACGAAGCCCTTCTCTACCTCAAAGGTGTAACTGTCAACAGTGAAATCAGGTACCTCGTCTTGTCCGTGTTTATCACCAGACCCGTTCGCTTTGTTTCCCGCTCCAAACTGGAGAAGGCTGCAGACACGGCTCGATTGTTTGGGCCAGCTATGTTAAGTTAAAGAAGACGCACGATCTAGAGTCGCCTTATCTAAGACCTCCTTTGTTGTAAAACGGCTCAGAGACAGAGCTCCAAGCTCTGACAGAGCTGCACAGTCATATAAGCAGGAATGGCAAACTCATGAGTCTGTTTCAGGACTTAGCGTATTGCGAAGATCTAGTCAATGGTGGATTTACCAGGTCTAAAGCCAAGGTCCAATCAGTTTGTTGACGCTGGGCTTTAGTGTTTCATATAATACGTTTGATAAGCCCTTATACGTGAAATTCAGAATGCTGATCACGCGGTTAGTGGGCATGGCTTGCAGGACTTCCCTTCATGTGGATTGGGCACAGCACACATAGGTTCCAGTTGTTGGGCGTGCCTACTTCTGACCATATTTGGCATAGTAATTGGTGCATGCGTCTTACCAGCTCCTCGCCTCAGAATTCGAATAGTTCTGCCGGCAACCCGGTATGCTATCGCAGCTTTTTTATTTTTGAGCCGCGCTACGGCTATTCGAACTTCATTGTAGTCACATGGCAAGGTGACGACTGCAGTTTCGGGCTTTACTTCGCTATCGTCTATTGCAATGCTGCTGCCTTTCAGCAGGTCCGAGAAGTGTTCCCTCATCCGTTACCAGATCGCCGTACTTCTCTTTACAGTAATTGACCCCAGTCTTAAAACCTTTAGACATTATTCCGATCTTTTACAAGAATTTTCCGACGCGCGTTTTCGCCCCTCTTTTCTTTTGCTTGAAAAGGCGTCTCTCTTCTCCCCCCATTTCACGATATTGTTTCACCATCGTCTGCCTTGTAGTTGACCTTAATGTAGCCCTATATGGAGCGTGCTTCTCAACAGTAGCGGCACCGCATTTATCATAGTACCAGTTGTCCTACTTTGAGTGTGGTGGTTGGTCACCTCTTCGGCTGCTAAACGTAAATAGTGCAATATGTGGTTCCATTGGTCGCGTATATCATAGTTCTGAGAAGTGTTTTCGGATAGAAGCGGTGAGAGTCGAGTAGCGTAGTTCGTTGTGACTATAGTTTTTTGACGCCCAGCTTTTGACGTACGTTTTTTGCTGAACAGGGGCTAGTGCGGACCTTTTTTCTTCTTTGGCGGTGTTACAGCCCGTGAAGGACCAGAGCCAAGCTTCTCTCAATCATCCGTGAGGTGTGTGATTTATTTTTCACACGGGTGAAAGGGACCTACAGCCTAATGAAGATTCCGAACGGCGTGAGTCGAAAAGCTTTTTCATGACAAGTATACTACGGGGAGTTTTGCCAGTAACCCGTGGAGGAGGGACGCCGCGAAATAAACATTCGATGGCGTTGGTGTTATCGGGATCCGAACTCGCTTATCATGCATCAACATACTAACCACTGCGCCACGGTGGACGATGCGGACCTTTACTACGAAGTAGTAATGATCCAAGTCGATGCGAGCATCTCGTATTGAGCGCACGTCAAGCACACTGGAAGAATACCTTCCGTCTATCACAACCTGATCGATGTGGTTTCGTGCCGATCAGCCTCATACCGTTATCGGAGGTTTGGTTGTGAAGGCCTTGCCCACCTTGGTATTGAAATCGCCAAGCACGAATTTGACACCATGGCGGGGGCAGCACCTAAGGAGCACATAAAAGGAGTCCTTAGCCTCGTCGTCATCCTCGTCCATCGGGGTCGTGAGTATAAATTAGGCTTATGCTGAAGAACTTAGCTCGGATGCGAATCGTAGCGAATCTTTTGTTTGTGGGTTCAAAACTAGAGACGAGGTGGAAAAGTCTCTGGTCCATCACGAATTTGATACCGAATTCGTGCTCCTTTTCATGGCAACTGTAATTGATGTCACATGATGGGTTTTTGCAACAACAGTGTCCCGTCCAGGGATAAACAATGAGATACCAATCTTTCGTACGTCTGCCCGTTGATCCCCGCAGGTGTTGGTTGTTGCTTTTGTAATACGCATCGATACTATACGTTTTATTCTCCGTTTAAAAACGACGCTTTTGACTAACACAATAATAGTCGCAAGACGCCGATGTGTAGAGTCAAGACGTGGCAAAATGGTCGCAACAAGGTAGGATGGCATAGTCAGGATGCCGTCAAACCGCAACGCGTTTGTAGGTGCAAACTGTCAAAGTGCCTGTCAAAGCCAATGGATTGGTATCTCATTCTTTATCCCTGGTCCCGTCCATCGCGCTTCCTGAATGGCGGTAATGTCCGCTTTGTATGCATCGAGGACACTTACCAGCTGGCAGCGGTACCTTCCCTAAGAGGGAGCACGTGGGGCACGTGGTGCCTGTGTGTCTGTGGTGGCTGTGTGATCGAGCAGGGACTAAGATAGAGAAGCTAGTGTGTGCCATGTTAAACACGATCAACTTCTTTACAATGTTTGCTCGCTTTCTCTCCTCCCTAAAACCTTCTGCACTTAACACGTTCAAGTTCACATTTCCATACTCATGCGTCACTTCCCTACCGTTGAAATACCCCCAAACATGGAATATTACAATCAGCATTTTACAGAAAACTGAGGTGAGTTCTTTGATATCGAATATGATTCACTAGCATGGAAAGACCACAACCAAATACGTAAAGCCAAGTCCGTCATCGTCTTCCTGTCTTTGCCACCTTATCACCCACAATCCCTTAAAAGAAAGGCCCTTCACCTCCACACTTAGTTTGTTTAATGTTTCCTATCATCCCAAACAACTGCAGTCGCCACATACTTTATGCTAACCATCGACATCATCTTCCCAACGATGCTTCCATCTATTTTTACTGAATCCAACACTCACTCACCCAGATCCACTCACTCGGCAATGTTGTATAGATAAACACTCAACGGCATTGAGTGAAACATCCCATCAAGAAACGAACGTGGTCGTTTGGGTAGCACTTTCACTTGTACTTCGGTCGAGAATCGACATATCCAAAAGTTAATTTCAAACAAGCACTCTTGTGACGAAAAAGAAGAGTTTACACTCGTTAAGATAACACACGTGTTATCTAGGTTTTCAAAATTCTTTAAAGTTTTCTTATCGCTGGTGTTGTTGTGCGAACCTTGTTGAATGATAGTTGAAATAATCGGTTCAACGGAAGTGTATTTAGTGCTCGATTCGGTTCGAGAGTGCCAACATCGGGGTGAATTTCAAAGAAACAGTGAGAAAAGTGGAGATTTGTGAAATTTTCAAAAACACCGTTTTCGACCTTATAGCCGGTGGGTAATTGCTTTCAAAAGTGTTTAGTATCCTTTAACTAGGTCAGAATAACGACAATGAATACATATACATATATTCGATAAAGAGAATTTAGGACAGGAAAACGTGTCGTAGGAAAAAGCATGACGTAGCGCTTCCAGAAGCGTTCCAATATCGTCGATCGTGGCCCCATTTAATGCTCCCAAGGCGTTTGGTGGGTAAGAAGCGCGGTCACGCCGATCACTGAATGTTGATGGGCATGAACAACAATTTTCAAATCGGTTTCTGGTTTTCGTTTCAATTGTGTTTTATTTTTGAAAAACACGATCTTCGCGATCGATGTGTGATAGTGTAGTGATCGCTTTCGACGATCTTGTTATATTTCTCTGATTTTTCATTTCTCTGTGTTGTTTTTGTTTTCTTCTGTTTTTGGTTTTTTCTTAGTTTGGTTTTTTGCTCGAATTGTTTATCAAACTGGTGAGATGGAGCCAGAGTGTTGTTTTATTCGGTAAATAGATAATTGTTTGTACGGTACGGTAGTGTGTGCATGTGTGTTGTAAACAGAGTATAAGAAAATTAATTACTTTTAGTAGGTAATCGATTATTATACTTGCCTCCTCGAAGGCAAATGGAAGCTATTTTTATATTTTATAATAAGACTCTACAATGCAATTCGTACGCGAATATATGACGAGATTTACACGATCAATGATCTGGTTTAAGGCAGACAAACGGAACGGGAAGTCTTTTTGGTATTCTTCTCTGTTCGTACTCAGTTGTACTTATTCTTGTCATATATGGACGAAAGTATGATATACGTAATTTAAGATAAGAAATACTTATCTACTACATTACTAAATTCCATGGAATTTTTTAACAGTGTGCGTCTTGCAAGAAGACTTATGCACGTTTGTGGTGGAAATTGGGAGATATGTTTATAGACAGACGCCTTATTGATGTCGACGCGGAAAGTAGTGCATGTCTTTCGATAGATGTTTTATGAGTTTTTTTTTGATTCGGGTTTTTTGTTTTTTCAATAGAGAGCGAATAAGATACTTTGCACATAAACTTTGGGAAGTAGTTAAAACGTTTTAATGACCATACTGCGCGTTACCTACTTACGAGGCAAGTATGATAAAGTATATTTTTTTAAGTGTGCTGAAATGGTCCATCAAGACTTAAACCTTTTGGCAGTCCTTGAATTATGTTCTTTCTGCAAGACATAAAAAATTGCTAATTTTAGATTGTAACCCTGTTAGTTGAGTAACAAAACGTTTTACTCATTGAAGGGAACTTCCGGTTATTACGCTCGATATTTGTCATCATTCGTTTACTTTTTTGCGTCATTACTTGCGACAATTGTCATTACTATAGTCTGTAACAATGTTCGTTATCATATAAGAAGGTAAACAATATCAGAGGTTTGATGATGTATTAATTTCTAATTAACATTGTGAGACCCTTTGTATGCCAGTACAAATCTGCTTTCTTCAGCTGAGCAGTTGACCTCCAAATAGAAGAGGAGTTGACACATTGGTAATATTCGTTTTTCGCGGGTTAATATCTGACTAGCCCCTAAATGGTCAATATATGTAACTACTCGTCTGTACGTATGTACATATAAATTTCGGGCTAGAAAATTTTTAAGATTTTCCTTCTTACCAGCTGAAATGCTATTTACATACGTAACACTAACCTTGAAATAGAGGAGTTGTATTTTACTATTATTTTTAACGTTTTTTCTAAAATATCTGCTTGTAACTAGAAAATAGTATATTTTATCGTTTTTCGGTGGTTTGTGTAATTGCTTTAACCTGCCCTTCAGTGATCTTTCATGATGTGAGAGTTGTTTTTTTATTTTATTTTTTATATATGGGGCAATACGGCACTGCGACCTTGGCAGATTTTTGTGCCTGCCAGCCGATTAGCCGAGGAGCCTCTCCACTTCTATAATGAAGTTGAGAATACTTCTCCTAGGAGTCAAGGTGATCTCTTCAGGAGTCATAACTTCGCTTACTAAGATAGCAGAGGGCAGCACACTCAAACAGTATGTGTTCCGCCGCCTCTTCGTCCTCGAGACAGAGGCGACACTCAGTTTCAAACGGGAGGCTAATTTTATTTAGATGGTATCTCAGACCGCAATGTCCTGTTAGATAGCCGACTAGTCTTCTGATTTCCACCCTATTGAGTTTGAGTAGGTCACTAGAGTGCTTGTTCAAGGGTCGTATAAGCGTATAAGTCGTTTAGATTGACGGAGTCCCCGAACGCTGTTCCAAAAGGACAGTTGTTGAATTTTTTTTTTGTTTTTTAAAGACTCGCGCAGGTTCAAGAGCTTTTGTATTCTCTTATGATGTGTTGACACACACAACCTGAACGGAGTGCAGTAGTTCGGGTCGTTGATGTTGGTTCATTACTCTGAGGGGTGGTTGTCCTAGACCTAGATAGGACGAGAGCCGACCAAATTCCGCGTTGGTTATAGTTCGAAGTAATTCGTTCAAGCACTTGCTCTCTGCATACGCAGAGGATGAATTTCGGTTGACCATATACTGTGAGTGTTATGCCTGCAGCAGTACGTCTGGTCACTTTTCATTCACAACTGCGTTGGATAACTTTTTTTTTGTCCGTATAGGAATTACTTTTTCTTGGCTATGAAGCGAATTTGAACCATAAACCTTCCGCTCGGCGGTCGATGATGTTAACCACTTTTCCCACTTTTCCCACTTGTCTAAGAAGAAATTTATCTTAGACCCGGGAATGCCGCAGAATGGTTCCGGACCTATATATTTATCGCTGGAACCATTCCTGGCAAGTTGGTCGGCAATTTCATTGCCCATGATACCTTTATGTCCTGGCACAAACCAAAGTTTAACATAGTTTCTTTTGGCGATATCTTGTAGGGCGTCATGGCATTCCTTGACGGTTTTTGAGTTCGTGCTGTGCGAATCTTGCGGTTTAAGCGCTGCTTGGCTATCAGAGAGTATGTTGACGGTTACTCCTCTAATGCCAGTCTCGAGATTTAGATTGACGCATGTTAGGAAGGCATGCAGCTCCGCTTGGAAGATGCTGGGACTCATACCCACGGCCTTCGAGATCTTGCGTTTTGGTCCAAAGATGCCGGCGCAATCGCCGGAAGCCATCTTGGAACCATCCGTGTACCATCTAAGGCCTTTGACATTTAGCAGGGGATCACTGTTTTCCCATGCTGAGCGATTTGGGATCAGTATCTCAAATCTCTTGTTAAAGGTGAAGATGTGTGGCAATGCGTCCGAGACCGTAGTAATCATATCCAGCTCGGGAAGGTGTTGTAATATGGACATGTGGCCTACGGGTCTACATGGCATATTTGTTCCCGAGCAGAGAATTCTGATTGCACTGAGTAATGCCACCTTTTTAATAAAAAGGTGCAATGGAGTGAGTCCAATGAGTGCTTCTTGGGCTGCTGTGGGGCAGGTTGTCATAGCGCCTGTGATGCCGAGACACGCTTGTCTCTGAAGGCGTTGAAGCTTAACAATTGTTGTTTTTTTGCTCAACTTTTGTCCACCATACGGTGGACCCGTAGGTCACGATAGATCTTACTATCGCGGTGTATAATCAGTGGACTACCTTAGGTTTAAGTCCCCAGGTTTTACCGTAGGTGCGTCGACAGGCCCACATGGCCTTAGTCGCTTTCATGAGTTTATTTTTCATATTGGAGTTCCAGTTGAGTTTGCGGTCTAGGTCAATACCTAGATACTTTACTTCCTCTGAAAATCCTATGCGTGTGCCATTTAGAAAAATTGAGATCTTTGTAAATGGGACTAATATTTTCTTATTTGGGTTGATCGTAAACCCTCTCTGCCACACCAGTCAGAGGTAAGTTGGAGCGCATGCTGCATGCGCTCACAGGCAGTGATCTCGCATTTGCCCGTAATAATGACTACTAGGTCATCAGCATATCCGATGACCTCGTAGCCCCAAGTGGTTAGCTTGTGTAATAGATCATCAATAGATCCGCCTTGTGGGCATCCTCTAGCCGCCTTTTCTGAGACCTCTCCGCATGTGGCTGATATGATACGGCTATTTAGCATCGCCCTAATCCAGTGGGATGGTCCACACCCATGCAGGATAGTGCAGTGGTGATCAAATCATAGCCAGTATTATCGAAGGCTCCCTCTATATCGAGGATGACGCAGATTGCGATCTCCTTTTGTGTGAAGCTATTTTGGCTGGTGGCAAGGTTGGCACCCTATCGTATGCGGCCTTAAAGTCGACATAGAGATGGTGGATGTCGAACTGGAGCTCGTTGGTTTTTGTCCAGGATCTGCCGCAGTATGAACACTTGATCGATAGTGGACTTTCCAGGCATTCAACCAGGTCATCTTCAGCTGCTTTAAAGAGCTTTGTGACACTTAAGCTTAGAAACTGCCTGACAGCGGGATCTGTTTCGTTATCGCCGTTATACAGTCTGCAGTCATCCCAGATTCCTAGTACCGACTGTGAATCTATTACTAGGTTTCCATTTTCGTTCCTGCAGGCGTCCGTTCTGGCTTTATATCCCTAACATGTTTGTTTTATTCGTTGATGAAATCCTTGAACATTATTCCTGCGATAGCATCTCTCCGTCTCTTCGATCGCGAGCTTCTCATGCTTTTCTTGTCCTCTTTTGAGAAGCTTATGCTCCTCCCTCCTCTTCTGCACATAATACTTACGAGCAGCTCTGATCCTTCTGTGCAGCGCTGCTTGCTAGGTTTACTGCTAAGCTGCGTGTGCCCTTGTACATTTGTCGTCAAACCATGGATTTCCTGTTGGTAGCGTTTTGAAATCCAGTACCTCAGAAGCAGCACTCTCTAAGGCTTGTTGACTACGGTCTGAGCAGTTGTTGGATGGTTTTCCGAGAGCTTGAGGGAGATGCGAATGGCATAAGCTCTAGCGGTTTCTTGCGATTGTAGCATTGCGACGTTGTATACCGCTGGCCTTCCTCGATTTTTCTGATTCAGGCATATTCGTAGTCGTAACCTGGATGCCACAAGATATTGGTCCGATTCGACGTTACCTCCTCGGAAAGTTCCTACATCCAGAATATTGGATGCGTGCCTGCCATCAACCGTAACGTGGTCAATCTGTTTGACGGTTGATTGATTGACCGCCAAATCCCCTTGTGGATGTTGAGATGTGGGAAACGCGTGCTAGCAACTAGAAGATTTCGCCTCGTTGCGAAGTCTATTAGCCCAAATACATTTTCGGATGTGGTGCTGTATCTCCCAGTACGATTTTAACATCGTTATTGGACATTGGGCTTATGTTCTATCTAGGAGATCATAGAAGTCGTCTTTCGTCCTTGTCCTCGTTAAGGGGGTAAGCGCAAATTAAACACCACGTGGTGGGACCACGAAGAGGTGAAAATAGGACTTACTAACAGAGCTGCTCGATGTTCGGCTGCAGTGGCTTCTACTCGCTAGTTTGCGGGCCAGCGCACGTTGGAAACGCCACCCCTACGAGACCTTTGTTAGTCGTTTCCCACCCTGAAAGAATATTTGGACCTTTTCACACTTTATACCGCACAAATTGACTGATGTGACCAAAAATTGCACACATTTGCGACTTATTTTTTGACCAAAAATTACGTCCTCAGCATTAACCAGTCGCTGTATTCGACTGATCTACCACCATGCGAATTTACCTATGGCAACAAAAACTATCCAAAAGTAATAGTTTCTGTATAGAATCTCAAGGAGACACATTTCAAAAACGTCCTGTTTATTTTGAAATGCATCTTGCATATCTAAACGGAAAACACTGGAGGAGCGCCGTGACGGCTCCGACGTTGGAGTCGTTGCATGCGTTTTGTGTGGTGTTTCTCTCCAACCGGGTACTGACAAACGCCCTGTGTCATAGTTGTCGGCCGAAGTTGTCTATTCGAAGTCGAAAACAAACAGTATGGTAAGGAACTAGTTCTCCGTTCTAGGTAGCTTACGAGGTTGAATCTCTTTTGAGGAAGATTCTAGCTAAGGAATTATCAGTTCCAGGGGACCAATGACATTGTGTTAAACAATGGACAATGACATTCCTGCCGTTGGGCAGCACATCGCTTGGATTCGATACTCTGTACGATTTCTTCATGGACAATTATGATTGTTTTACAGAGACTAGATACGGGCATTTCCAGAATAAACACGTAGGAAATTCTAACTGAAGACATGCGCTTTGTATCTATAAATTTAACTTCCACTCGAACTCTGGGTGCGTACACAGGTGTGGAAAGACCAAATTGCACATCACAGAGTAACTTTTTGTGTATGCAAAGGTTACATATGTATGTAGTTGCACTTCCCCATGTTTTCTTTTTCTGGGCGCACTCAAGGTCTAATAACCTTATTATGTCGGCGACACAGTGTGGGCAGAAGGTAGAAAGGAAGGGGGATAGAGGAGATGCCGCGGACATTGATCTTAAATGCTTGTATGTTGCATTGAGGGGGGGAAACCGAATGCGGCAGGGAGTTCCAGATTCGTGTGGTTCGGTTAATAAGATTCTCTATATTTGACGATACGTCTGAAAGCGGGCTTTAGGGTACATTGGTGAGCATTCCTAGAGAGACATGTGTTGCGGGAGAAATGTTGAGGGGGCGGAATGCAACTGGCTATTTCATCAGAGCATTTTTGATGGAAGTAACGATAAAACAGGGAGGGGCAGGTAACATTCCTGCGATTTTCCAGCGAATCTAATGTTTTGGTAATGCTGGAGTCACCTATCAGTTTTATCGCGCGTTTTTGTATTCTGTCTAGTAGGTGCAATGAGGTCTTGGAAGCACCGGACCAGACATGAGCGTTTAACTCTAATTTGGGGCGAATGAAAGCATTATCGATTGTAGCCAGATCTAAAAGTGAGAAATATTTTTTGCATCTGTATAAGAAGCCCAGGCATTTCGCATTATTCTTGGCGACACTGAATACGTGGTCGCTTCAATTAAGATTGTGAGCAACACACATACCCAGGATGGAAAGCTTTTCGGTTTCTGAGATGCTAGTGCCGTTTATGGATAATGGCTGCGGGTTAGTTATACGCCTTAACGACAAGAGACAGCATTGTGTTTTGGATGCATTAAGTTCCACTCTATTGTTTTTACCCCATTGGATGATGCTGTCGATATCGGAATTTAATGAGCTCAACATATGCTGCCGCTCACTATATACAACCGAAGTGCAGGGTCGTAAACTAGTGAACGAATATGAGAAGCTGAGGGTACTGTCATCAGCAAAGGAGTGAATTGGATTAGAAGTAGCAGACAAGAGATCATTCATAAAAATAAGAAAGAGTGTCGGAGACAAAACGGAGCCCTGGGGAACACCAGCATTTACAAAGTGAGTATCAGACTTGAATCCGTCCAAAACAACTTGAATTGAACGATTCGAAAGGTAGCTTGAAGAAGAGACTCATCGATCCCAAAAGCATGCATTTTCGACAAAAGGGCTTCATGCCAAACCCTGTCAAATGCTTTCGAAATATCCGGTGTAGCGAGCGATTCCACTTTTCGGCGAGATATGCCATCAAATCACCAGTGGATCTGTTGCTGCGGAAACCGTACTGACGGTCATTGAGGAGTTTCCGTGATTCAAAATATTTCATAAGCTGAGGGTTAATCAGCGTTTCCATGACCTTGGAAAGAAGGGACATTATTGCAATGGGTCGGCAGTCGGAGGTGGAATATGATTCGCCTTTTTTAGGTATAGGCTGGACAAATGCTTTTTTCCACCTACTCGGAAGGAGCCCAGAGGAGTAGGAAAGGTGAAAAAGCTTACGCAGTGGTTTTGCCAGCATAGAAGAACACCTCTTCAGAACTATTGGGGCAATACCACCTGGACCAGCGGATTTGTGTATGTCGAGGACCTTAAGAACCCTTGCGACTGTACGAGTGCGGAGGTGGATTAGTCCCATGGTGGAATTGACGCACTCTAGTACAGGCGGAGACAAAGTACAAGCTGGCAGCTGAGAACTGGTTGCGAAATGGGCAGCAAGTAGGTTAGCTTTGTCTAAGAGGGTGACAGCTGGAATGTCATTGTGGATGAGCGTCGATATAGACGAAGTAGTTGAGTTTGTTACGTTTTTTACAAACGACCAGAAGCTTTTGCTACCTTTGGCATTGACATTGATGGATTTTACGCCTTAATTTTTCGTCGGATTGGAATTGAACCCCTCGAATGTGGGTGTTGCAGTCATTTCTGGCTCGTATGTACTTTTTTCGATTTTTCTCAGAACTGTTTGCCTTGTAGGTGCGAAAACGTAGCTCCCTGAGCCTAATAGCCTCTTTGCAGCAAGTCAAACCACGTATTCTCCTTAGGTCTGGTGCTTTGATTCTTGGTGGGAATAAAATTTGCCATGCCGATTCGGATAATATTTGCAATAATATCCGTTGCGGCGTCCACGTCGTTGTCGAGGAAGCACAACGAACGACCAGTTATAGATCCGAAAGAAGTTGTCAAGGCCGCACCAGTTGGCTTTCCCGTATAGCCATAGTGTTCCCTTAGGAGCTTTTTCTTTAACTGGATGGTGGGAGTTCGAGAATTTTTCTGATATCACGCAGTGGTCAGACGAGCCTAGGGGCGACAATACGTCGATCGTGTATTTGTTAGGCTGAGAGGTAAGAAACAAGTCCAGTGTGTTGGCGGTATGACCAGCAACATCGGGGATACGCGATGGCTAATTCACAAGTTGAGTTAATTGATTTAACTCAGCAAAAATTTCAACATACCTTCCTACGGTTGTTGTCTGTCTAGAATGTCGATGCCACTGAGAATTGTGTACATTGAAAACGCCCGCTAAAACGATTTCAGTGCGAGGGAACAGGGAAACAATTCTTTGGATGGAATCAGACAGTGCGTCGAATGCATCAAATATTGCATTCCTGTCTAGATTGGGGCTTCTATAAAGAAACCCGGAGTGAACGGAGTACTTACGGAATGTGAATTTAAGCCATATGAAATTAAATTCCGAGGTGGATGTTTGGCTATACTGTGGAAGTAGCTGGTAAGCAGTGTCACTACGGATATAGATGGCGAGACCGCGGTGAGAAACGATAAATGGCACTAAGTTATATCCAAGAAGACTAAAATTCGAAGGATCAGACTTTTCATCGACCTGTGTTCCACAAAGTGCCAAAACAGCCGGTTTGTAGAGAGAGAGATGGACATACGTGGCCAAGAAATTTTTCCGTAACCAACGAATATTGCAGAACCGCACACAGAAATCCCTCATCAATACAAACTATATGTAAAATATATATAGATACAAAACCGTCAAAGCAGAGCCGTGTAAATGAACTGCGCTGAAAATAGTGTTATGGGAAGACTTTTCATCAAAACCCTTATGTTTAAGCACTCCATCGGCGTAAGTCCTATGCATTTCGTGGTAATCTGACTTTATTTCACGGCTGACAATCATATTTTTGCTAAAGCGTGTCAATCAATGACGGAGAGGCTTTAAGACTGCTGTAACAGAGCCAATCTAGAATCTCTGAAAGTTGCCGTGTGAGCTTATAATCTATATCAGAAGCTCGAAACCAATGTCATTTAATGTTTGTATTAGCCATCAATACTTAGCATTTCATGATTCCGATTTAACTGGTGCTTGGAAACAAGTACTATGACCTGCCAGGCTTCTCCCATAAGCAAACCATAAACCAATTATAACACACGAACTGCAAACACGTTCTGATGTTTCAATAAATTCGTATTGTACACAATCACAATTTAATTTTTCCCTCTAACTAGTGGGCATTTCTGTTTACATTACCAAATTTATAGTTTCTATTTGTTTCAAGCGTCGTTTTCTCCGTATTGTTTCATGATATATTGGAGTCATTTTTCAAGAATACTAAAGGCCCAATATACTGATGAATGGTGAAATACGCTTGGCGGAAACATAATAATTGGGATAAGGTTGCGTTACATAGGCGCTTTAGATAGAATTTTATTATCAGGCTGAGATGTGCATTAGGGACAACGTATTGAATCATACACAGATAGACTAGCGAATTGCATTGACTGGTTGTTGTTCTTTTAAAGAACCCCCCAAATTTGATGCATAGCTTTCTATTTTTTAAGAATTGTGGGTTAGGTCAATTGCCTCATCTAATGGCTTCTCAATGAATGTCCCATCATCCCCACCACTGATAACTATGGATACGGTAAGAGACCAAACTGTTTGCATTGAAAAGGCCTCAGTTCTGCTATCCCTCCGAGCTTATAGATTCGATTTCCACCATATGCGTCGGTCACTTTCAGATACATATGTATGTATGACGAGTTGTTTTCGCAGTCAATCTGGTTTCCTACGAAATGAGTTCGACGCAGTAAATGACAAGTTTCTGCTATGCGATACGTGCAGAGTAAATGGATATCTAATCTCTTGACAATTTCGCCCTTATGCGAATGACCGCAATGCATGGGTCTACGAGGTGGTGCAATTAAGTTAAACCTAGGAAACTGGCGCATTACTGGCTTGTAATTTACATTACAACCAACGTGTTTTGATGTATTTTCTAGTGAAATCTGGTGAAAAACCCTCGGCAATCAAAAGAAAATTACAGGTGGTGTATAGAGACGAGTGTATGTCAAAAGCACATGTGCTTGAATGGGCAAAGCGGTTCAAGAAGGGTCAATGAAAGCGAGGATGTCAAAGTCGCGACTAAAGCAAATGTTAATCAGTTTTTTTTTCCAATATCCGCGGCATCAGTGGTCCTGAATGTGTTCTTACCGAGCAGACAGTGACTGGACAGTTTTGCATCTTAAATTACGACAATGTTTTTTTTTTGGCAAAAAAAAAAAACATTTCGGTAAATGCCACGAAAACGCTTCTCATCGGCTCCCAGAACTTTCTACCTTCTTAACGAGCCCTTACCCTAAGTCTGTTTTATACATTTTTCCTCTTGTATCGACCATATGATACGAAAAGCTAATTCTGCGCATGGCTTCATAAAACGATGGTCTAAAGAATTCTCGATCTTTTGTCTTACCAAATCCCTCTATATCACTTACGTCAGACCTCTTCTTGAATAAGCTAGTCAAGTCTGGTCTCCATACTACGTCAACCATTTAGTAAGAATTGAAGCAGTCCAACACAGATTCTTGCGCTTTGCCTTAAGGGATCTCCCATGGTCTGATAGGATTGAATTATCACCCTTCGAAGATCGGTTGCAGTTGATCGTCGGAAAGTAGCAGTCATCCTCTTCGTGTACTAGCTGCCTGTTGGAACTATGGATTTTCCTGCCCTTTTGAATTGATCTCACTTAACACCAACCCTCGCCGCTTTAGGTCTACACCGCTCTTTCGACTTCCCTGCATCGAACCAACTACAGCCACTTTGAACCCAATTGTAGAATGTTACGCTTTCGCTTATCTATACTTAATTACTTACTTACTTCGGTGGCGCTACGGTCCGTGGTGAACCTGAACCTTAAGCAACAAGCGTCACAAGCTGGCACGGTCTTTGGCCAGCTGTTTCCAGCGCCGCACGCCCAGTTGGTTAAGGTCCTCTTCCACCTGCATGCCCCACCGTAGATGCGGCCGCCCTTCCTTCCGGGGTGGATTCGAAGACACTTCGGGTCGGTGCTGTATTTTCCATGCGCTCTACATGGCCTTGCCACCTTTGACGCTGTATCCGTAGACGTCGTACCAGGCCGATGTCGCCGTACAACCCGTACAGTTCTTCGTAAAATCTTCTCCTCCATACACCGTTTGAACAAACGGGACCGTAGATAGGGCGGAGAATTTTCCTGTCGAAACGATCAAGGGCATCTTCATCCGCTTTTGTTAAGGTCCAAGCCTCTGCGCCGTAAAGGATGACTGCGATGATCAAGGTCTTATATCGTGTCACCTTGGTTTTCCGAGAGAGGGCTCTAATGCTCAATTGCCTCTTAAGCCCAAAGCAACAGCGGTTGGCAAGAGTGATTCTGTTTTTTATCCCAGCGCTGGTGTTGTTGTCGCCGGTCATCAGTGAGCCAAGGTAGACAAATTCCTTGACCACTTCAAAGTTATATCCGCCCATGGTGACGTTCTGCCCAATACGTCGGTTGTGCCCGTCTCTTTTAGATGAAAGCAGATATTTGGTTTTACCCTCATTAACCTTGAGACCTACCTCTGCTCTCCCACTTCTAACTGGCCATTACCTGCTTCCACAATTCTCCTATCATATCCTTTCCTGGGTTAGGTTCCTTTAGTTTACCTAGCATTTAAGTTTAAAATGTAAGTAGCTTGTAATAAGCTTAAATAAATAAATATAACAAAACGTTTAAGAGCTATACGTGTGTCTCTATGACATTTCCGAAAATGATTACTTATCTGAATTTAATCATGTTCCCATGCATGTCTCCTGCCTAATGGGGTCCTTCTTCATTTCATAATTTCGATTTTTCAACATCATCTAAAACACCTTCCTGGGGGCATCCACCTACCATAAAATCCACCACCCAAGCAAAGAATAACAATCTCCTAATTCTTAATTACCAATTAGTCACACGCCAATGAAATTCCTTTCCTTCGTCCATTATATAAATAGATTCCCTACTCCCATCCACGGTCCCAGCATTAAGTGTATTTTGAGAATGCTCAACAGAGTCTTTCAAACAAATTCATTACGGAATTATTCCTTTGGATGAAACTTTCCATTTGTTCCAACGCCAGCGTGACTATGCAACATGAACCGTGGAGAGATGCAAAAATTCACACGAAATACCGAAACTATTTCAATCCATATGAATAGATGCGACTACCGTATACTCGTACTGCAATACAAGTTCTCGTGCGGACTATTGTAATTCCAACAATATGCGTTGCTAATAAGCAGGACGGCAAGTGCAAAAGTTGTGTGCTTCATTAAAAAGTTCGCGGCACACGTATTCGATTATAGCTAGTTGTGCCGCATTAATATCTGCGAGTTCGATAATGCGAATCGTGATTAGGTCGAATACTTTGTAGTGGACCGGCGCTGCTTTTTTGTTTTTTTCGTGTTGCACGGATCTCGGTGATGCAAGTGGTTGTTTACGAGTTATTTCGAGGAACGTAATAATGTCCTGGTTTGGATTGCATTTGATTTATGGACCGTGTAACAATGGAACTGGCTTCGGAAAGGCCACGAATTTTGTTACATTGTCGAAATTTGGATTTGTTACGCGCAGTGCAAAGTCAATGATTAGTTGCTAGGGTTGATGGTTTTTGCAGTGATTTTAATTAAACACTTTATGGCGGGACATAATCTAGTAGTAGCAAGTACACGATTCCCGCACCTCATGGTGAGCGTCCTTTTTTGATGACAGCATATATTTAGTTTTGCCCTCGTTTACTGCCAAACCAATTTTCGCCGCCTCCATCTCAATACTCGCAAACACCTCATTGATATCCCGCTGTGATCTACCAATTATGTCAATATCGTCGGCGGCGTATGCAAGGAGCTGCGAGGATTTGAAATAGATTGTGCCTCATTTCCAATATGATGTTGAAGAAATCACACGACAGCGCATCGCCCTGCCTAAATCCTTTTTTGACATCAAAACTATCGGTAAGGTGTTCACTGATTCGGATGGAACAGCGAGCATTCTCCAAAGTCATCCTGCATAGTCTGACGAGTTTAGCAGGTATGTCAAAGGTAGACATAGCGTTGCATAGCTCGTCTCTAATTACGCTGTCGTATGCGGCCTTGAAGTCGACAAATAGGTGGTGAGTGTCGACTTGAAATTCAATTATATTTTCCAGGATCTGCCGTAGTGTGAAAATTTGGTCGATGGTGGACTTCCCTGGCCTGAATCTGCACTGATAAGGACCTATCAGCTTATTTACAAAAGGCTTCAGGCGTTTACACAAAACGGCAGAGAAGATTTCGTAGGCGATGCTAAGAAGACATATTCCTCTTTAGTTAGCGCAGTCAGAGGGGTCTCCTTTCTTGTGGATCGGGCATACGACGCTGAGACTCCATTCCTCGGACATGCTTTCCTCTGACCATATCTTACAGATGAGCTTGTGCATGCTCCTAACCAGGTCACCCCCAGCTGCATTGAAGATATCAGCGACAGTCCATCTGCGCCAGCAGCTTTATTCGACTTGAGTTTCGATATGGCAATCTTAACTTCGTCGAGGTCAGGGGGACCTGATCTATTATTCCACCAACCCATAAAGCACACCAAGCAGTCAGTTTTTACGATATAACGGTGGCTCAACATACACTTGAGGATTATCATCACTCCAAATACAGCAGTTTTGTTTATTAACGTATTCATTCAGCCAAAAGTGAGCTTCACCGCTAAACAAAATTCGCTTATGAAAATTGGGATCAACGGCAATCTTGTTTTGAGCCCATTCACCGAATCTACGCCTTGCTAGGTGATCCTGTGGCTTCAATTCTTGCACGAATTGGATTTTGTAAGCACGCAAAGCAAGATCTTTCCGCAAAATCTTCCATAAATTGGATGGACACTTATCCAATTCCTGTGCACGATGACGGATATTCTGATTCGGATCCTGCTCTACGCTACGCTCTTCAGACTCCTTCTGTACGTACAGTATGACGTCTCTGTGGATGCGTATTATTATTTAGAGAAAACGTGGTGCGAAAACGTTCCATAGTTAATCGAATCGATTGTTCTCATGGACGATTATGTTGACCGTAACATGGACGTAGTGTGCGATAGGTATTTCGAACAGAACCATGATTTTGAAAATACATTTGCACAATTTGGAAGCGTTGTTCAGACGTCATTCTATTAATGTTAAAATCAGGGATAAAATCCCTGATTGAAATGCCAAACCAAACTTAAAATAAATCACCTGACAGCTGACAAAACGGCCGCCAGTTAAAATAGTGTTGCCAACTTGAAGTTCTATACTTACTTACTTACTTAGGTGGCGCTACAGTCCGTGGTGAACCTGGGCCTCAACCAACAAGCGTCTCCAGCTGGCACGGTCTTTGGCCAGCTGTTTCCTTTCCTTCCACCTTAGACGCTGTATCCGTAGACGTCGTACCAGGCCGATGTCGCTGTATAACCCGTGAAGTTATTCGTTATATCTTCTCCTCCGTACACCGTTTGAACAAACGGGACCGTAGATAGTGCGCAGAATTTTCCTCTCGAAACGACCAAGGGCATCTTCATCCGCTTTTGTTAAGGTACAAGCCTCTGCGCCGTAAAGGAGGACTGGGATGATCAAGGTCTTATATAGTGTCACCTTGGTTTTCCGAGAGAGGGCTCTACTTCTCAATTGCCTCTTGAGCCCAATGAAACAGCGGTTGGCAAGAGTGATTCTGCGTTTTATCCCAGCGCTGGTGTTGTTGTCGCCAGTCATCAGTGAGCCAAGGTAGACAAATTCCTTGACCACTTCAAAGTTATATCCGCCCATGGTGACGTTCTGCCCAATACGTCGGTGTTGCCCGTCTCTTTTAGATGAAAGCAGATGTTTACCCTCATTAACCTCGAGACCCATCTTAGCCGCTTCTACCTCAATGCTTACAAAGGCCTCCTTGATGTCTCGCTGTCAACGTCGTCGGCGTACGCAAGCAAGACCAGACCAGATGGCCAGTGACTCTTGCACGATCTTTTTTGTTTTTTTTTTTTTTTCATCAAAGATCTCTGTTTGCTCATTACCGACCTTAATGATCATCAATAGATCATTTCTATACACGCTGTCATATGCAGCCTTGAAATCGATGGAGAGGTGCTGAGTGCCGATCTGGTATTCCTGGGTCTTCTGCCGTAGCATAAATATTTGGTCTATTGTGGATTTACCTGGCCTGAAACCACACTGATAAGAGCCGATCAGGTTATCCACAAAAGGTTTCAGGCGTTCACACAATACGGCAGAGAAGATCTTATATGCGACGTTAAGGAGACTTATAGGGGTCTCCTTTCTTATGGACCGGGCAAACGATGCTGAGATTCCATTCGTCGGGCATGCTTTCCTCCGACCATACCTTGCAAATGAGATGGTGCATGCACCTTACCAACTCATCTCCAGCCGCCTTAAGAAGCTCAGCAGACAAGCCGTCTGCGCCCGCGGCTTTATTAGACTTAAGTCTTGATATCGCTGTTTTGATTTCGTCTAGGTCGGGTGGATGGAATTCTCCTACATCGTCGTCCATTACGAATGGCTCATTCTGCCTAACAGCGGTATCTTGTCTATCATCGCCGTTGTACAGTCTGCAGAAGTGGTCTTTCCAAATCCTCAGCATCGACTGCGACTCTACTACAAGTTCTCCATTTTCATTCCTGCAGGCCGTCGCTCTGGCTTTGTAGCCATGGCATGTTCGTTTTACATTATTGTTAAACTTACGGGCGTCATTCCTGCTCCGTACGTCGAGAATACTGGAGGAGTGTCTGGCGTCGATCGCAATGTGATCAATCTGGTTGGTGGTCGATTGATCAAACGACCGCAAGGTACCTTTGTGGATATTGAGATGGGGGAATCGCGTGCTTGCTACAAGGAGGTTACGCCCCGTTAGGAAATCGATTAGCCTAAGTCCGTTGTCGGATGTGGTATTATGGAGGCTATGCTTTCCTATGATCGACTCAAATATGTCCTCTTTGCCCGGTTTTGCATTAAAATCTCCTAGAACTATTCTTGTATCGTAGCTGGGACATCTTTTACAAGTCCATCCAGCTGCTAGGATACGCGGATGATATCGACATCATCGCGTGTTCTCGCCGTGGCATTGTGGAAGCATTCACGGCGATTGAAGAACAGGCGAAACGAGTTGGTCTTAAGATTAATGAGGTCAAAACGAAATACATGCTGTCAAGCAAAAACCAATCCGTCGCTCACCACCTGGGACAAAATATAACAATTGGCAGCTACAATTTCGAGGTAGTTAAGGAGTTTGTCTACCTCGGGGCAAACGTAAATTCCACAAACGACACCACAGTGGAGATCCGGCATAGAATCGCCCTTGGCAACCGCTGCTACTTCGGCTTGTCCAAACACTTGGGGTCAAAACTCCTCACTCGAAAGACCAAAGTCATGCTTTACAAAACGCTCATTCTGCCAGTCTTGCTGTACGGAGCCGAAAGCTGGACGATAAGCAGGACAGCGAAGCTGATTTTGGGTTCTTTCGAAAGAAAAATTCTGCGCCGGATATTTGGTCCTGTCTGTGAGGAAGGTAAATGGAGAAGAAGACACAACCGCGAACTCTACGAGCTGTACCAAGATGTGGATGTAGTCCGGAAGGCAAGGATCCGTCGACTACACTGGCTCAGCCACATCGAGCGCATGGACATCAACGCTCCAGCTAAGAGGGTCTTCGACTCCGAGCCTCCTGGTTCGAGAAGAAGAGGAAGACCGAACCTCCGGTATAAAGACCAAGTAATCGCGGATGTAAGACATCTTGGTCTTGACAACTGGAAGCAGCGTGCCCGGGACCGTCAAGGATGGAAGGCAGCTATAGCTCAGGCTCAGATCCTCCATGGATCGCTGGCCTGATAAGTAAGTAAGTAAGCTGGGACATTGGGCATAGGTTCTGTCTATGAGATCGTAGAATTCTTCTTCCGTTGGGACGTGAGCGCATATTAAGCTAATGTTTCCAAATTTAGCTTTGATACGGATTGTTATGAGGCGTTCGCTTATATCTCGGAAGCTTAAAACGTTTTGTCGGAGTCCGCCTCTAATAACGAGCCCGCACCCGAATAGGCGCTGTTCGTTCTCCTTGTAGCAGTTCCCGTAGTAGATGTCACAGTTTTTCACACGCGGAGGCTTTGTGTCAACTTGGATTGAGCAGGGACAGAGATCAAAGCTGGCGTTTGCCATGTTAAACGCGATCAACTTCTTTGCTCTGTTTGATCGCTCCCTCCCCTTTAAGGCTCTATACCTCTAAAAAAAACACACCCTTTATATATCCTAGAAATAATAGTGTGGTTTTAACGCACAAACATCACATGGGCAGTATCGAAAATACTCCTATCTACTAAAACATACTTTTATTTCTCATCTACTTTATAGATTGATAATATACAAGTTGAAAGGACTCAAAAAAGAGTTTAGTGTAAAAAAAATTTCACGGACATAATCAAAAGGTACAAAACAAAAGAAAAGAATGCACAAGTACCTACTCATACTTATAATAAAAAATATACAAAAAATTGAAGAAAAAAAAATCTGAAAATGGAAAAGAGATTCGCCTAACCGCCGAATTCATTTTTGACGAGCCCCAGCCGTCCGGCTTACGTAAACTTTCCGATATTTTTCCGAATCTTTGTATCCAAGCTAATCTCTCCTTCGTCTCTTCACTTTTCCTTAATTCACTTTAAAACGTTTGTTTATAAAAGATGCACGAATTTACATTTTTTTTTAAGAAAAAACGAAAAAAGAACTGTATCTTTTCCAGTCCAAACAGATCGTAAATTTATTTGTTTTCATCTACCTGAGTGTATCTTCTTTTTTTAATTTTTTTAGGGAAATCTCGGGAATATCTTGGCGAAAGTCCTGAGTCATAATGGCGAATTGTGTGTGATCAACTGATCGACGTTGTCATACATATACTTTCAGATGTGAACTCCGAGAAATTGTCGAAATGAAAATCATGTTCAATAAACACGAGTGGTTTATAAAGTTGATATTTCCATTGAAGGAATAAAACACAAACGGGGCTGTTAACATCGTCGAGGAAAAATCCTGAGAAGAAAAAGAAATACAAATAGGAGTAAGTAAGAGAAACGAAAAAAAAAACAAAAAACGAGGAAAATATACAATGGATCTCATACCACGCTCTTGGACGCCAGAGACCATTACAGCGTCATCAATGGTCGCGAATTTGGTCCCGAAGAACGCCATATCGGGATCGGGTAAACTTTGTCTATACATGTTCCAGCTAAGGCAAAACTAAGATCATTTTTTCGGTCCTTAGGGTCGAGAACTCTTTCAGATGATACTGAGCTTTTTGAAGGATACTCTGACGAACTATTGACATTCGCTTCGGCAATGTGCATCATTTTCGCTGTGATAGGAATTCCCGGAAACCTTATAACCATCATCGCACTGTGGAAGTGTAATAAGGTGAGTTCTAATGCTTTACGAGTTTCTCTACCGAGTGTGTGCGAAAAATGTTTTATGGCCGTCCATCGTGTGGCCATTACCTCATCGATTCAAAGTTAGGCACGAACTCGACGCATTAGCAACGTTTCCATTATTTGATTTGTTTATGTGAGATAATCTAGGTACATGAGTACGTTCGCTTAGGAATTTTACAATAAACAAGAGAATAAAAAAAAATGCAAACCAAAAAGGCCAATTAGTTAGATATCAGGCTGTTTTACAACTACACAAAAACCGATCTTATTTATCATCAGAGACTAATGAAATATCTATTGTACTACCATGTTCTCGTTGAATATCCCCAGTTATTTGTCAATATATTCAGCTTATGTTGGCGTTATAGTTCATGAAGGACCAAAGAGCTTCTCTCAATCATCCATGTTTTGTGTGATTTTATTTTTCCATAAGTGAATGAGACCGAACAGTTTGTTGCCTATTTCGAATGGTGAATTCTAAGAAGCTTTTCATGACAATTATGCTATAGGAGGTTTTGTAAGAACTCCATTGAGGAGAAGCACCAGGAAAAACACGTTCGATAATATGGCTGTTGTCAGAATTCGATCCCGTGTTATCGGCGTCAGAGGTCAACACATTACCCACTGCACCACCGCGCTCTCTATATTCATTTTTAAATAATTTAACTCATTTCTTAAAAGCTGGTGAACCAATGAATTGGTCTACCTCTGCGGATAAAAATAATATACCTGGCTGATCAAACTACCTGATAATAAAACCTTGACTAGCTCTATCATCTGACCACTCTCCAGTTCTAATCAGTTATGAAGCCAATACACTTGTGCACTAAACACACTGACTGGGAAGTATATGTATTTAGTGATTATAGATACACACCTGGGAAATATCATACTCTGTCTGTGCAGTGCTAATATAACACCATAATGGCATGGAGCATATGCTGAGAACTACAATCAAAGTGAAAATTCAGTCAAGTTCCTCTGGAATCCTATCGAGGACAATCACCCCTATAGAGTAGTGGAACGACCATTTACGACCCAAACCATCCGCACTCCGCCAAGTTACAAACATAACAAGAGTATGACTCATTGAACCTGGGCGAATTAAAAAAAAAAAAAGTTCGACTGATTACTTTCTCTGGAAAGCGACAAGAACTTGACGGCTCACCTTCTACCAATAAGATAAGGTAAGGTAAACTCAGGTAATCCAAGAGACTTCTTCTTCTTCATGGCGCTACAGTCCGGTGTGATCTTGGGCCTCAACCAACAAGCGTCTCCAGTCAGCACAATCTCTTGCCAGCCGTCCCCAGTTACTCACACCAAGTTGTTTGAGGTCCTTCTCCATGGCACATGCCGTCGTATAGCCCGTACAGTTGACATCAACGCAAACGGGACTAAAGATTGCACGCAGAACTTTTCCTCATCCGCTTTCAATAGCGTCCATGCCTCTCCACCATAAAGTAGGACTGGGATGATCAGAGTATTATATAAAGCCAGTTTGGTTATTCGAAAGATGGCTCAATTGCCTTTTAACCCAAAAGTTATTCTATTCTTCCAAGAGTTATTCTACGTTTAATCTCGATACTAATGTTGTTCGTACTAGTTATTGCGTATCCGAGGTAGACAAAGCCCTTGACTACTTCGAAGTTCTTACTGCCCATTGTAACGCTCTGTCCTAGACGCCGATGTTGTGGTCCTTCCTTTATGACATCATATACTCCGTTTTACTCTCATTTACCGCCGGCCCATTTTAGCTGCCCCCGCTTCAGTGCCAGCAAACGCCTCGTTGAAGACCCGCTATCTTCGACCAACCACGTCAATATCATACGCGTAAGCTAGCAGTGGAATGGACTTTTGGAAGATCGTGCTTGTAGTGCTGACTTGTGAGTTCCGCACGATCTTCTCAAGTATGATGTTAAAAAAGTCACATGAGAGCGCGTCGCCTTGTCTAAAACCTTTTTTGACATCGAAGGTCTTGGTATGTTCGTTACCGACCTTAATGGAGCAGCGAAAGTTTTCCATCGTCAGCCTACATAATCTGAGAAGTTTGGTAGGAATGTCAAAACAAGACATGGCTCTCTATAACTCGTCTCCATGCACGTTATCATATGCGGCCTTGAAATCGACGGATAGGTGGTAAATGTCGATCCGCGTTTCTTCAGTGAAGATCGATCTGCCGATCTGTCGATCTGCCGCAGTGGGAAGATTTAGTCTATTGTAGACTTCCCTGGCCTGAAATCACACTGACATTCACACAAAACGATAGAGAGAATTTTGTATTGATGTTAAAGAGCCTGATTCATCTACATTTGGCGCCGTTAAAGAGGCCTCATTTCTTGTGGATCGGACGACCGACAATGAGTGTCTACTCGTCGGGCATGTCTTTCAAATGAGCTGGTGCATGCTCCAAGTCAGATCATCCCCAGTTACTTTAAACAGTTAGGCGGAGGGTCCATCCGCCCCAGCAGCTTTGTTTGTCTTCAGCCTTGATATTGCTATCTTGACCTCGTCAAAGTCGAGGAGACGGAATTCTTATCTATCGTCGTTCAAATTGAGTGAAATATTCTGTTTGACAGGGATGTTTGAGTCCTCCTCGCCGTTTAACAGTCTGCAGAAATAATTCTTCCAAATTCTCAGTATCGACTGTGACTCTACTACTATTATATAATAGCTATCCATTTTCGCCCCGGCAGTTTTCAGTCCGAAATTCATATGCACTGGAGCGCCGTGGCGCAGTGGGTAGTGTGTTGGCCTCTGACGCTGATGACACGGGATCGAATACCGACAACAGCCATGTTAGCGAACGTGTTTTCAAGGTGCTTCTCCTCAGTAGAGTTCTGACAAAACCCCCTGTAGTATAATTGTCATGAAAAGCTTCTCGAAATTCGCCGTTCGGAACCGGCAATAAACTGTAGGTCCCTTTTACCTATGGAAAATCACACAAAACATGGGTGATTGAGAGAAGCTCGGCTTTGGTCCTTCATGGACTGTAACGCCAACATACGTACGTAGATACGGATATCTGTTTTACTTTCTGGTAAAACTTTCGGACTTCATTCCTGCTGTACCACCTTTCCATCTCCGGTCCTCTCCCTCTTTTTCTGTTCGTTGAGCTTACGGACAGCTCTTGTTTTTCGATGCAGTATTGTCTTGTAGGCGTCTTGCTTAGCTGCATGGGCCTGCCTGCACTTGTCGTCAAACCACCGATTTTCCTGGGTTTCGATGTCGTAAAACCCAGCACATCAGTGGCAGCTTTTTAAATAGCTTTTTGACAATGCCTCCATTCTTCATCTATTGTTAACGCAGGCGGCGTCGAACTTTTAGATAGTTTTTGGGAGACTCGTTGGGTAAAGTTCCTACCAGCCGGTTGCAATTGTAGCTTTCCGACGTCAAACCGTGGTGTTCTTTCTCGACTCCAATGTTTTTAGGCATCCGTGTTATTATCTTGGCTACAACAGATACGCCCTCTCTAATTCTCGAAAATATGTCGACAAATCCAATCTGGACAGGTGTAATCGAATAGGGGAGAAACCAAAATGGTTTCATTCAGGAATCGACACCTTCAGTACATCCCGTTTTTATCCAAAGATTTTCAGAGTATATCTGAGACTCTTCTTACTTTCGTGTAAGTCCTTCCTATTCGCAGAAGGTCAGCTAGATGCCTTCTAACTTTTACGACTCATGTCACGTGTGTGTAATCCAGCTTTAGGAATTCATCGGAAAATTACCTTTTGTTAGTTTGCCACCCGGCTAAACTGGTGGGCTTACCGACATTAATTTGAATACTAAACGCTTTCTGACTTCAACGGGCGGTAGTGTCAAATGGCTGAAAAACTCAATCATGCCAAATGTTGCCACAAACTATTCCTCAAGCAATTTTTCAGCCGTCTTCCTAAGCGTCAAGGCCTAATACTATCCTACTCAGTAAAATGATGGCTCCTGAGAGGATCATCTCAGCTCCTACGAGAGATATTCTCAACTTTATTAAGAAAGTGGAGAAACCCATCGTCTGATCGACTAGCAGTCACAATAGATCTACATAGGTTTCAGTAGCCCACGCTATATGCTAGCACTAGCCCCATATAAAAAACAGAGTCAGCATTTGATGGTCTTGAGCATTCGTTGCTAGTCAGCAACAAATTTCCTCACATGGAAGCAAAGCGTCGCGGTATATGCTCGTAAAGGAAGAACGTACAAGTATATTGTATGAAATTACTGGTATAGAGGATCTATTCTCTTAGTGATGACATCCTTTCAACCTCTTTTCTTATTTCCAGGCTCGAAATGCAACAGCGATATTTATTATAAACCTCTCCTTTTCCGACTTATTTTTCTGCGCCTTCAACCTGCCGCTAGCTGCGTCCACGTTCTTGCAACGTTCCTGGACGCATAGCGACTTACTGTGTCGACTGTTTCCTTTTATGCGGTACGGCTTATTGGCCGTCTCATTGTTCACAATCCTCCTCATCACCATCAATCGATATGTCATGATTGGTCACCCGAGGACTTACCCAAGGTAGGTTTCATCCCATCCCATGTCTTAAAAACACTTCTTATATACATATGTATGTATATCTTTCATTTTCCAGGATATATCGCAATCGTTACTTGGCAATGATGGTAGCAGCTACGTGGATCGGTGCATTTTCCATCCTTATTCCCACCTACCGCGGTCTGTGGGGCATATTCGGTCTCGATACCGAGATAGGCTCTTGTTCTATTCTACCCGACAAGAATGGCAATTCCCCGAAAGAGTTCCTCTTCGTCATAGCATTCGCAGTGCCATGCATTTGTATTGTCGTCTGCTACGCAAGGATATTCTATATAGTTCGAAAAACCGCAATTCGTTCCCGAGAGCCGGCAAACATCAACTCATCGATTCTTGTTGGTAAAACAAAAGCCCAAGCCCAAGCAGAAAACAACGACTCGGGTCAGCATTTGATAGAGAAGAATTCGAAGGTGTCAAAGGAGGATAACTCCGAACCATCGTCAACCATTTCCAACTCTGGATGCTCGTCAAACGACCGTGACCATACACAACAGCGACAACAACAACCGCATCAACAGCAATGGCAAATGCGTCCATATCTATCAAAGGTTCACGGTGAAGAATTGAAGTACATCGACACTAGTGTGGAGAGTGATTTTCCTCCGTCGTTGTCGGTGTTGAAAATTCGCACCAGCCGAGCCGGGCATGAAGGTACGCCGGCAAGTAAGAATGACTCCATCTACGAGAGTGATGAGGACAATTTGAGGCGTGTCCATGGGGACACAGTGTGCGACGAAGATGATAGTGGTTATGCTAAAGAGGTTAGTATACAAATGATAAGTTGGGTGATGACAAGTTTTTATTTCACATTTTTCCTCTTTGGTTGTTAGTCTTCTGAGAATATGTTGACGCCAAATGGTGGGGGAGTCGATGCTATTGTGACTGAAGTTCCTCTGAAAGCGAGTGATTCGTTGGACGCAGATAAGAAGAGGTAACGTGAGACCTTTTGTTTTGCATTTCTTTTATTATTGGTTAGTCGGAGGGGGATACGTTGACTGAATGGCAACGTAACTACAGATTGGTGATGCCCAGTGGCTCCCATTCGCCTACAACAGCTTTAACAGCTTTTCCTATTATCAGTTGTCATTATGGATAAGTGGAACAATGAGGATCCTAATGGTGTATCGCCGGAGATCTAATTTTGCTGGAATTCAGTTAATCCGTCCTTCAAGTGTATGCGCTATTTTGGACCTCAGAGAAATTGAGGGGATTGGACACAAATTCGATCAGTATGTCCTGGTATGTCGGCTGATAATAATTCTATAGGTTCAGCTGAGTGAGAAACGTTGTCTTGACGGACGTAGTTCGCGCAGGACGGCGTGCAGATGGTTTCGGCCGTAGATGTTCGTTCACTACTCTCCAGGGGTGGTTGTCCTCGATAGATAAATGTTCCATGCCATTATGATGTTATATTAGAACTGTGACCATGTACTGTAAGTGTTATGCCGTCACCAGTATTTTTGATCACTTCCCATTTCCAACAGCTGTGTTGCACAATTTTTCCATATAGGAGTTGCATTTCTTGGCTATGAACATACTTTGAGCTACAGACCGTCCGCTCGACAGCCGATGATGTTTACCACTGCACCAAAGCCACCCTCAACACAACAGCATTCTTTTGAGAAGGACATTTGCTTCGAATTTTCCCAGTTGTATGTATGTATGTATGTATATTGGCGTTACAGTCCATGAAGCACCTGAGCCGAGCTTCTCTCAATCACCCATGTTGTGTGCGATTTCATTTTCCCATAGGTGAAAGGGACCTACAGTTTATCGCCGGTTCCGAACGGCGAATTTCGAGAAGCTTTTCATGACAATTTTACTTCAGGGGGTTTTGTCAGAGCTCCGCTGAGGAGAAACACCGAGAAAAACACGTTCGATGACATGGCTGTGTCGGGAGAATTTTTCCAGTTGCTGTGCCAAAAAACAGGATTAGTCGATTGGGCTACGGCTACGGCCGTAACCATAAAAAAACACTTACTCCGAAACAACCACAAGCCTCGGAAAAAACGAAAAAAGGACAATGGTCTTCGGAATCGTATGTGGAATGTTAGGTCCCTAAACAGGCCACGTGCAGCCGAACAATTTGCGGACGCCCTAGACCGCTATAAAGTAGACATAACCGCTATCCAGGAAATGTGATGGAATGGACCGGGTATAAAGCGGATGAAAAACTGTGACATTTACTACGGCTACTGCTATAGGGAGAGAGGACAACGATTGTTCGGATGCGGATTTGTTGTTCGAGGTGGACCAAGGCAAAAAGTCCTAAGCTTTCGGCATGTGAGTGAACGCCTCATAACGATCCGTACCAAGGCTAAATTTTTACACATCAGCCTGATCTGCGTCCACGCCCCCACGGAAGACAAGGATGACTCCGCCAAAGATGAGTTCTACAATCTCCTAGACAGAACGTATGCCCAATGTCCCAGCTATGACATCAAAATTGTACTACGAAACTTCAATGCTAAGCTGGGTACGGAAAGCATCTTTTAACGAGTCATCGGCAAACATAGCCTACACGACACCGCATCCGATAACGGACAGAGTGTGACTGATCTTGCTACTCGCCAGTACGCGCTTCACGCACCTCGATATACACAAAGGCACCTGGCGGTCGTCAGATCAATCAATCACTACCAGATTGATCACATCGCGATCGACGTCAGACACTCCTCCACTATTGTTGATGTTCGAACTTTCCGAGGAGCTAAGATCAACTCGGACCACTATCTTGTAGTAGATAAGATGCGGCTGCGGATATCACGAACGCAAGTAAGTAGAGTAGAGTAAGAATACAAAGTTATGACGTCGGAAAGCTACTATCGCCAAAAACCGCTCGTGCTTTTACCGATCGCGACTCCCTTAAGCTCTTCAATACACCTCAACCCTCCACGCTTTCAATAGAACAGCAGTGGAACCTTTGCAAACAAGCCCTGAAAAGCTCTGTATCCGAAGTTTTGGGGTTCAAGGCTCCACCACAACGAAACACCTGGTTCGATGACGAAAGCAGGAAGATTCACACAGCGAAGCAGGATGCATATAGAGCATAAGAGCAGCTCGTGAGCTCTACGAGTTAAAAAGAATTGAGGAGCATAGGCTTCATAGGAAAGAAGAAAGAGTACGAGAAGCGCGCGATTGAGGATTTTTAGAGGTGTTACTGCAGGCGTGACGTTCGAAAGTTTTATCAACAGATAAAGCGAACATGCCAAGGTTATAAAGCCAGAACGGACACCTAGTAATAGAATCGCAGTTGATGCTGAGAATATGGAAAAACTACTTCTGCAGACTGTATAACGGCGATGTTAGCCAATATGCCGCTGTCAGGCAGAATGAACCATTTCTTAACGACGAAGGCCGCAGAAAATTCCGTCCCAATGACCTCGACGAAGTTAAGATTGCCATATCAAAACTCAAGTCGAATAAAGCTGTGGCGCAGACGGACTGTCTGCTGAGCTCTTCAAGGCAGCTGGAGATGACCTGGTTAGGAGCATGCACCAGCTCATCTGTAAGATATGGTCAGAGGAAAGCATGCCCGAGGAATTGAGTCTCAGCATCGTATGCCCGATCCACAAGAAAAGAGACCCCTCTGACTTCGCTAACTACAGAGGAATAAGTCTTCTCAACATCGCCAACAAAATTTTCTCTGCCGTTTTGTGTGAACGTCTGAAGCCTTTTGTAAATAAGCTGATAGATCCTTCTTCTTCGTTGGTGGCGTTACAGCCCATGAAGGACCAGAGCCAAGCTTTTCTCAATCACCCATGTCGTATGTGATTTATTTTTCACACAGGTGAAAGGGACCTACAGTTTTAATGCCGACTCCAAACGGCGTGAGTCGAGAAGCTTTTTCATGGCAAGTTTACTACGGGGGGTTTTGCCAGTACCCCGCCGAGGAGGAACGATCCGAACTCGCTCATCGTGCGACAGAGTCCAACACACTAACCACTGCGCCACGGCGCACTCATAGGCCCTTATCAGTGCGAATTCAGGCAAGGGAAGGGAAGTCTACAATCGACCAAATCTTCACACTACGGCAGATCCTGGAAAGAAACAATGAATTTCGAGTCGACACTCACCACCCATTCGTCGACTTCAATGCCGCATACGACAGCGTAATTAGAGACGAGCTATACAACGCTATGTCTACCTTTGACATACCTACTAAACTCGTCAAACTAGCAGGATGACTTTGGAGAATGCTCCGTGCTCCATCCGAATCGGTGAACACCTTACCGACAGTTTTGATGTCAAAAAAGGATTTAGGCAGGGCGATGCGCTGTCGTGTGATTTCTTCAACATCATATTAGAAATGATTGTGCAAAAATCACTGGCCAATACATATAAGAGGCACAATCTATCTCAAATCCTCGCAACTCCTTGCATACGCCGCCGACGATATTGACATAATTGGTAGATCACAGCGAGATGTCAATGAGGCGTTTGCGAGTATTGAGATGGAGGCGGCGAAAATTTGTTTGGCAGTAAACGAGGGCAAAACTAAATATATGCTGTCATCAAAAAAGGACGCTCACCACTGACGTCTTTGCCAGAACGTTTGTATTGGCAGATATAAATTCGAGGTAGTTAGGGACTTCGTCTACCTTGGCTCCGCAGTGACCTGGAACAACGACATCAGTTCCGAAATCAAACGCAGAATCACTCTTGCCAATCGCTGTTTCTTTGGGCTCAGGAGGCAATTGAGTAATAGAACCCTCTCCCGAATGACAAAGTTGGCTCTATATAAGACCCTTATCATCCCGGTCCTGCTGTAAGGCGCAGAAGCATGGACACTATCAAAAGCGGACGAGGAGGCCCGGGGGATGGAGGAAAAGATTCAGCCACGAACTTTAGGGGCTGTACAGCGACATGCGTCTACGGACTCAACGCTTAATGTGGCTAGGCTATGTAGAGCGAGTGGACACCACAGCTCCAGCCCGGAGAGTCTTTGAATCCAACCCACTTAAGATGGCACACACAGGTGGAAGGGGACCTCAGCAAACTGGGTGTGCGGCATATGAAAAGGCTAGCAAAAGATCGTGCTAGGTGGAGGGGCATTTTGGTTGAGGTCCAGGTTCACCCCGAACTGTAGCGCCCCTTAAAAAGAAGAAGAAGCATCCTATTTGTAGACCAGAATGTGCCATTCATGGCACTTGTGTTCTCCCAGATGGTGCAAAAATCTTTATTGATGGTGTCATTTGTGTTCAAAATGTACACACATATATGCGGACTATCGGATGAAGGGTATTCACATTCTGTCGTTCCCACAAGACTAACAATAGCAACCGTATTTCCCTTACCGGTGATCTTCATTTTTTTAGCTTTAACTCTGCGTTAACTAACCAGTTTAAGGAGGTTGCTAGTATTTTTCGCGGAAGCCAGAGTCCTATTTATCGGCAGCTGTGAAACATTTCCAAAAAGTGCAAACGCTCTCACATGGAGACCTCTTCGCACCTTCCAGCCGGTAAACACGAAGATTAAACGTAGAGGCACACATCAGATGCCTCATTGTGCTCGACTCATAGTTCCAAAAAAGCTGTTGGTTACGCTCACGCCTTCGATTGTGATATCAGTGCCTCTGACTTTCAAAAAGGAGGCTCTCATTCAGGAGCCCGTTTAACCAGCTATACATATATTGAAATGTTCGTCACCGCTGTTAAAAAACTGATCAAGTGACCAGATAGCGCACCTTATAATAGAAGTCCGTGTGTTCCTTATTTTTGCTGAATCTTTATTATCTATCCATAGACTTTGAAATAGATCTCATAGTCCAGTAGACTTATAATCCTCCCATGCAAACCGTTTAGGCCCCTAGCTGTAGGCTACTATAGATCCTAGGACCGTCTTTTACTAACCTTCTTCTTTCCTATTCCACAGGAAACGTAACTACAAGAGCGCCTTGAAAACCTCCATCAACCGAGTGACCAAGCGACGATTCCACAACAACTCAACCATTAACACATCCAATGCATCCATACTCTACCCCGGACGAATGAGCCAGAAAGACAAACGTCTCCTTAAGATGATTCTAGTCATTTTCTTATCCTTTGTCATCTGCTACTTACCCATCACTATTACGAAGATATCCAAAGATGTCCTCGCCGTTCATTGGCTCAACATTAGCGGTTATCTTCTCATCTACTTAACCACATGCATCAATCCAGTTATCTATGTGATCATGTCATCCGAATATAGGCAAGCCTATTGGAATCTATTGCGATGTAGAAGCGGCCACAAGTCGAGACATAATAACCGCTATGCTGGCGTCACTAAAAAGCCAAGCCAGCCAAGGTTACAGCCACAAACATGACAGATTTGTTAGATGTACAAAATACTTAGTATTCAAAGAAGCCAGTAAAGAAAGAGGGTTCCTTTAAATTATTGCTCTAGTATCTATGTAGTTTAGGGAGTTTGTGTTTTAATATTATTTATCGTACCTACTTGTAGTTGGAAAGTGTGATTTTATGAAAGTCATTTGTCGTGATGCCGACTGGACTGGTAGATTTAAGAAGCCCTGATTTAAGAGGAGCCAGGAATGATAATTATAATTGTACTTAAGTTATTACATTAATTAGATGTGTATTAAATCGATGTTTAGAACGGAATGATTAAGTTATATTTTATTGAATTACTATACGACAAGGAAGACATTGACATAGAAGAATAGTGGTATTGCCAATCTCTCTTGGATCAGCCCACAATGATCTAAATATAGGAATTCTTCTGGTGGGACAAAGCCGTTCAGCCGCACTTTTTTGTAATACTCGTACATATTGTTGGAGTAGTAAGCCCCAGAGATCAAGTTATTGGCTGATGTTACTGCCCTTGCAAAGCGACTTCGAATCAGCCTCATCAGAAGGTAATCTTGCCGTAAAATCCTTACCCTATCGTATAGAAACTCTTTAGGACAGATTGAAATACAGATACTGATCCAGCCAGATCCCGAGTTATCTGACAATGCCCATTCGGTCCGATGATTGCGGATTTTCGACAGTGTTGTCTAGCATTCCTAGAGGCTCTTTACCCTTGATTTTCAATTTCCACTCATCACAAAACTGCATTGTTCAACAACATTGTTCCATGGGCTCTGAAAAGCTTTGAACCCTACAAGTCTCTGGGACCGGATGGAGACTCCAGCAGGTAGCAGATCTCATCCTCCCCTGGCTTGTGGTAATATACAAGAGTTGCCTCTCCCTGTCCTATATGCCCAGCAAGTGGAAGGTAACCAAACTCATTTTCATACCCAATGCTGGCAAAAGCTCCCACACGTATGCAAATGACTTGAGGCCTATCAGTCTTACTTCTTTTCTATTAAAAACTCTAGAGAAGATTTTAGAACGCTCACATACGTCACAGCTGTATCTCAGGAAGGCTGTCGAATAACCAACACGTCTACAACAAAGGCAAATCGGTGGAAACAGCACTCCACTCACTGGTCACCAAAATAGAAAGGTCACTGGAACGTAAGGAATACACTCTATTCGCCTTTCTCGATATTGAGGGCGCCTTTAACAATGTTGAACCATGGACCGTCACCAAAGCGCTGTCTGATCTGGGTGTTACGGGATCAGTGATAGAACTGGTACCACAACTGCTACGCAAAGAGTAGTCAAAGCCAACTTCGCTGGTGCCATCTCAACTAGAATGGTCAGCAGAGGTACACCATAAGGTGGAGTACTCTCCCCTCTCCTCTGGAACGTGGTGGTAAACGAACTACTACTGTTGCTAGAACAGGAAGGGTACGCTGTGACCGCCTATGCAGATGACATTGCTATCGCCGCCACAGGAAAATTTCCCAGCACTCTAAGCGACCCAATGCAGGGGGTATTACGTACAGTAGAAACCTGGACGCAGTACTGTGGACTTGGGGTTAATCCGACCTAGTACTGTTTACCAATAAATATAAAATTCCGCCCTTCTACCCACCGAGGTTGGATGGATCCCAACTAATAATCAAAGATCAGGCTAGATACCTAGGCCTAGTCCTTGATAGGAGGAGAAAGTGGTGGGCAGAAGGTGGGGTTTCCAACCAAGCATTATGCACTGGCTCTACACAGCAGTCATAAGGCCCATCCTCCCATATAGCATCGTAGTCTGGTGGACTGCTCTGGACAAGGCAGTCTACCGAAACCTTCTGGGGAAGATACAAAGATCAGCCTGTTTATATATAAGCGGAGCGATCAGAACAACCCCCACGGAGGCCCTAAATATCTTACTACATTTTTCACCGTTGGACCTCTTCAGCAAGCAAGTTGCTGCCTGCGCGGCCCTATGAATTAGGGGCATAGGAAAAGGGCCACACTACAAAAATCCCTGGCCGCGGTAACAAACAAATCAAAGACATCCTTAAACTGTCGCCTATCTCTAGACGAGATGGCTGAACAGTTCAACATTAAAGTATTGTGGGTTGCCGGGCATAGGGATATTCCAGATAACTGCGCGGCCGATGAACTCGTAAAGTTAGGGTCAAGCACACTCAGTCTTCCTACACGGCGTCCCTCCTCGGCGGGGTACTGACAAAACCCCCAGTAGTATAACATGCCTTGAAAAAACTTCCCTATCACCTGTGTGAAAAATAAATCACACACAACATGGGTGATTGAAGAGAAGCTTGGCTCTGGTCCTTCATGGGCTGTAACGCCACCAAAGCAGAAGAGGAACGCCTTATAGATTGTAGCCAGATCCAAGGATAAGAAATGTTTCTGTGTAACTAGGATTGGAGAGCTTTTCGGTTTCTAAAATGCAGTCGACATTCATGGAAAATTGCTGCGAACCGGTGGTAAGCTTGGACGATAGAAGACAGCACTGTGTTTTGGGAGCATTAGATTGGATTAGAAGTGACATACAAGAGGTCACAAAATTAGAAAGAGTGTCGGAGACAAAACGGAGCCTTTTTAAACATCAACATTTAAAAAGTTACCAATCCATATCCAATGGTGAAGAGACTCACCGATCCTAAAATCATCCACTTTCGACAAAAGGGCTTCGTGCCAGGCCCTGCCAAATGCCAGTGCAACTAATTTGCTTTTACCTGTTTGGCGAAGTGAGCCATTCCACTTTTCAGTAAGACATGCCATCAAACCTCCAGTGGATTTTCTTCTTCTTCTTCTTCTTCTGCATTCGGGTTGAACTTGGGCCTCAACCAACCTACCCCTCCAACTAGCACGATCTTTTGCAAGCCTTTCCCATTGCCGCACACCCAGTTGGCTTAGGTCCCCTTCCACCTATTTGCGGCATCCTAAGTGCGGTCGTCCTCTGTTTCTTGTCCGTCGGGGTTAGATTCAAAAACTCTTCGGGCTGAAGCTGTGGTGTCCATTCGCTCCACATGGCCTAGCCATCTTAGGCGCTTAACCCGTAGACGCCTGACTAGACTCATATCGCTGTACAGCCCGTAAAGCTCGTGGTTGAATCTATTGCTGCGAAAACCATCCTATCAGTCATTGAGAAGAAGGAACGTTAGTGTAAAGGATCGGTAGTTGGAGAGAGTCACTTTTTTGGGGTTGGGCTGCTGTTTTCCACCTACTCGGAAAGAGCCCCGAAGAGTAGAATAGATCAAATACCAGGATTTGACGCGTCTGACTTCCTTTACAATGGTATTGACTGATTGAAATAACAACATCATCAGCAAAATCACCGGTCAATCGACGGATTGCAAGCACCTTATGTTGATTTTTTGGACGTGAGCTACGTTGGTTGAGGTTCGTTCGAGACGCTCTTCGTTTTTTGCACGTTCTCGGCCTCCTTGGAACTCTTTATACCACTTGTAAGCATTTTTTTGTTTTTTGACAAAGCCTCATCATCAAAAGCTTTCTGCCTCATTCTCAACGCAGCAGAAAATTAACTTCACAAACACAATTTAAACATTGAGAGCACCGTGGCGCAGTGGGTAGTGTGTTGGCCTCTGACGCCGATGACACGGGATCGAATCCCGACACAGCCACGTCATCGAACGTGTTTTCACGGTGTTTCTCCTCAGCGGGGTTCTGACAAAACCCCCTGTAGTAAAATTGTCATGAAAAGCTTCTCGAAATTCGCCGTTCGGAACCGGCAATAAACTGTAGGTCCCTTTCACCTATTGGAAAATGAAATTACACACAACATGGGTGATTGAGAGAAGCTCGGCTCAGGTTCTTCATGGACTGTAACGCCAACATACATACATTCTGCTTTACAGGTTAAAGCTGTAAAATTAACTTAACTTCACTCCAACTTATGGGAATGTAGACACCTAGAAGCTAGACCTAAAGAGGACTGTTAGGCGCGTTGCGATTAGGTTTAGGGTTTGTTTTTTTAAAGAAAACTCCAAGAGCTGAAATATGAATCCATGTCGTTCCAATGAGATCTCCATAGGAAAAGTCCTGGTCAGACAGCATGTGGTTGTTTCACCTGTCGGCTCATTTCGCGTGAGGGACTTATCCTGCGAATCATCACCCCAAGGATTTGACACGCTGCGCTGCTGAGAAATTGAAGACTTGTAGTGTTATGGTAGAGGAGGGCTCGTATGGCACGCTCTAAATAGGGGAGGGCAGAGAAAGGCGGCTCATATGGAAGAAGAAGGTGGCTCATATGTATAGTAGAGGAAGGCGGCGCATATGGAAAAGGAAGGCGGTTCATACGGTAGAGGAGGGCGACCCAGATGGTAGAGGATAACGGCTCATATGGTAGAGGAAGGCAGCTCATATAGTAGAGGAAGACGGCTCGTTTGGCAGACGAAGGCGGCGCATATGGAAGAGGAAAACGGATCATATGGTAGAGCATGGCTGTTCATATGGAAGAGGAAGGCGGCTCATATGGCAGAGTAAGGCTCATATGGTACAGAACGGCCCCCATGGTAGAAGAAGGCTCATATGGTAGAGGAAAACGGATCATATGGTAGATTAAGGCGGCTCATATGGTAGAGAAAGGCGGCTCAAATGGTAGAGGAAGGCGGCTCAAATGGTAGAGGTGGGCGGCTCAAAGGCAGTGGCTGGCGACTCATATAGTAGAGGAAGGCGGCTCAAATGGTAGAGGCGGGCGGCTCAAATGGTAGAGAAAGGCGGATCATATGGTAGAGGAAGACAGCTCAAATGGCAGAGGAAGGCGGCTCATATGGAAGATGAAGGCGGCTCATATGGTAGATGAAGGCGGCTCATATGGTAGAGGCAGGTGGCTCAAATGGTAGAGGAAGGCGGCTCAAATGGTAGAGGTGGGCGGCTCAAAGGCAGTGGCTGGCGACTCATATGGTAGAGGAAGGCGGCTCAAATGGTAGAGGCGGGCGGCTCAAATGGTAGAGAAAGGCGGATCATATGGTAGAGGAAGACGGCTCAAATGGCAGAGGAAGGCGGCTCATATGGAAGATGAAGGCGGCTCATATGGTAGATGAAGGCGGCTCATATGGTAGAGGCAGGTGGCTCAAATGGTAGAGGAAGGCGGCTCACAGGGTAGAGGAAGACGGCTCATATGGCCGGGGAAGGCGGCTCATATGGTAGAGGAAGACGGCTCATATGGTAGATGAAGGCGACTCAAATGGTAGAGGAAGGCGGCTCATATGGAAGAGGTAGGCGGCTCAAATGGTAGAGGAAGGCTCATATGGTACAGAACGGCCCACATGGTAGAAGAAGCATATGGTACAGGAAAACGTTGATGAAGGCGGCTTATATGGTAGAGGAAGAAGGCTTATATGGTAGAGGAAGAAGGCTTATATGGTAGAGGAAGAAGGCTCATATGGCAGAGGAGGGCTCATATGGTCTCTTATGGTAGAGGAAGACGGCTCATATGGTTTTAATGAAATAAAGCAACCTTTATTGCAACGGTTATAATAGCATTTTATTAAATTCTATATAATTGTCATGTTTACATCTGGCTTTTCTCCTTTTTTTGTTGTTGTTGTAAAGATAAATCTCTTAAATATTTTATGAATACAATATCATCATTTCTGTTTCATGTTTCCTTTTAAGAATACATATTCTAAATGTTTCCGACTTTTTATTTTATACATTATTTACACCACACAACACCAAACTTGGAAGGGAGGGAAAAGGAAGGTTCGGTTGCAAAACAAAATGAAAGTACGGTCATAGGAAGTGAAGGAAAAAAGCAAAACCAGGGGCGACCGGGAGAAATGGGAAAACATTCACGCGCAAACTAGTATCGCTAAACTCAATAGTCGAGTAAAAATGTACATGGATGCATGTACGTATGTATGTATGTATGCAAGCAAAAATGTATCTTTTGTGTATATTTTATTTAAAAGTTATTTGGTAAAATTAACTTAAACGAAATGTCATTTTGAAGTGCATAGCCCGGCGGCTAACTGTTGGGTAGCGTGTCTTGGACCGCTTCGATTGGCGAGATTCGGCCAGTGGTGGCGGATAGTTCGACGGAAACCTTGGTGATGAGGTTGCTGGTGCCTTTGTTGCTGCTGTCGTGTAGATTGAAGCGCCCGTCGTAACAGCGTCGCTTGAAGTCGCTCAGAAATAAGCGGTTTTGTAGGCCGTGATGGTCGATTTGCACTGACTGCGTTGTATTGCTAAAAGAGAAAATGAGCGTTATACTGTATGCTAAGACACACTATCAAGTTGAGAGAAATAGGGTATTGTACCTTGTTTTAGTAAGCACAGCGCAACCGTTGTCCACTGACATTTGTAACGAATAGAGCTTCGCTAAATTCATCAAACTCTCATGCTCATAGATCTCAATGTCCGGCAATCGGATCTGTGTTTGTCTGGCATCTTGCAAGAACCTCGCTAACCTCTCGTTCACACTTGTCTTAATCGAAAAACCCGCTCGTTCGCCTTTCATCCTCCTGCAGCCAGCTCGTATCTCACGAATCTCGCCTGGTTTACAAGGTGGCGATGCTAAGAACGGATTCGATGTCTCACCGGACATCTCGCTCTCGATCTGAGGTATCGGAAAACGAAACTGATCCATTGTCTCGTTGCTTAGCGTAAAACTATTCTGACTGAAATTGCTGCAAAAGCTTCCGATCGGTTGAATGCCCTTATTGATTGCAATCGGTGCCGAGGCCATGTGGCGATGAACACTGTTGACCGGTGTATCTAATTCGTCGGCACTCATCAGAGTGTCGTCATCACCGACTGTTGCATTCTCGTCTGACTTGATTTGTGGCAGATTGCCGCTCTTCTTGGTGAGTTTTCGCTTAAAATCATTCTTCGAATCGAAATTACTGATCATCTCATTACCAGGCCAGTCGGTTAGCTCATCATCGCCCTCGCGATCCGAATCGTTTGTCCGTTCGTCATCGGATTCAGATGAGCTGAGTGAACTCGAGCTGAGAACATCGTTCAGTTCACCGCACTCCATGGAATTTTCCTCGAACTGAAGTTGCATCTTCATTTGCTCTCTGCGCAGATGGTAGTTTTTCTTCTTCCTCTGATTGTAGGGATTCTTACACGACACGGGTATTGGCACTGAGCTCGTCAATACAGTGTGGCTTATCGATGTAGCGGCTGTTTTCGAATCAATCTCAGGAACTACTGCGGCGGGTGTTTCATTGACCGCAAAGTGTTCTGGAATAATTTGCTGAAAATGCCTCCTTGGCAGACGGCTATTTAGCGTGTCGGTCTGTGTTGTTACAGCTGTAGCTGCAGCAGCTGCTGCATTTATAGCAGCGAAGCTATCAAAGGGTGCCGAACCGAATGGTGTGGCATCGGTGTTGCCAGCCACTGATGCAGTGGCTGTTGATCCAGTTGTAGCAACCGTCGAGATGGGTGTAAATAGAAATGCGGCATGCGAAGTATGTGGGTCGGGTTGAGTCTTTTGCTGTTGTTGAGAGATCTTTTCAATTTTAGAGATTAGACCTTTGTTGAGGGGCAAAATGCGATCGCAGGCGGCTTTTGTGGCTGATGAAAAGCTTCGAGTACGTGCTTTGTGCTCCTGAAAGGAGTGCTTGACCGGGAACATGTGACTCTGACGCGGCACGCTGGATGAATGCGCTTTACCGTGTTCGTGGTCATGATAGCGATCGCGATGCGAACGTTTGCGTTTGCCACAGAAGAAAAGATTTGTTCGGTAGCTGTCTTGAATGGCGTGCCGGAGAGCTCGTTTTTTAACACCACCGGTTAGTGGGAATGCTGGGGTGTTTTCGATGTTAAGGCCAAGAATGCCGCCTGGTTCGCCTGGGGTGGTCGGTGTCGTTTCGTATTCAACGGCCATACGTTTAAATTTGCGTTTTCGACGTGTGCTTGGACGACAGAATCTGGGGAATATGTAAAGTTAATAAAACAATTAAAAAAACAAAAGTAAAAGTAGGAGGTAGTGGCAGAATTTGCGATATAACACGGAGCATACGTACATATGTTGGTATAGAGGACATACATACATATGTATGTACATATCATGCGGGATAGGAGACGATTATTCGAAATTCTTGCTCGATGACCAGAACTGGCAATCCAGATCAAGCGATTTAATGTTCTGTGACGTTTTCTTTTGGGATAGTACGAACTCTAATGCTTATGCCAATAAACCCACCACCATATCAGCATTTACACAGAACTGAAACGGAAAATGGCAACAAGTACCGCGAAGCAGTAGATTCGTCGTGGATGAATCCTCAGCCAGAGCAGAAGCCTGCCGGATTGAAAGCAGATATCTAGTAGGTGACTCCAAGTGCTGAAAGGTTTTTATCAACGTGGTTTTAGGCCAGAAAAAGCTGCCTAAAGACCAGATATTCACACTGCGACAGAACCTGGAGAGGACCCACGCGCCACCACTTCGTCGAGGTTATGGCCGCATATGGCATGTGTTTATAGGGCCCAAGTTATACGAAGCCATGTTGCGTTTTGACATCCTTGCCAAACTCATCAGATTGTGCAGGATGGCAATGGGGAATCGTCGTTGCTCCATCAGGGTCGGTGCCGTATTAATCGAGATCTTTGATCTAAAACAAAAAAGGATTCAGGCAAGGCGACGCATTATCATGTGACTTATTCAACATCATTCTTGAAAAGATTGTACGGAACTCACTGGTCAATGCCAGAGGCACGATCTATCTTAAGTCTGCACAATTGGTTGCATACGCTAATGACATTGACGTAGTTGGGAGAGCGCAGCGATTCGTCACTGAAGATTTTGTGAGCATTGAAGCAGAAGCCGCTAAAGTGGGTCTGGAGGTAAACGAGGGCAAAACCAAATACATACATACATATATACTGTCATCAAAGAAAGACATTCAACACAGACGTATGGTCCGGAACGTGGCTATGGACAGCTACCAATTTGAGGTAGTCAAGGTGTCGTGGGGGTGGCTCACTAATGACAAGCAACAACAATACCAGCGTTGAGATTAAACGCAAAGGAAGTCTTGCCAGCCGCTGTTTCTTTGGGCTCAAGATGCGATTGAGGAGTAGAGTCCTCTCTCGAAAGACTAAGGTTGCGTGTAATCGTTGGCCCGTTTGGTTTAACGGAGAATGAAGGCGAACATTCAACCACGAACTCTATCGGCATACAACGTTTAAGACGGCTGTCCCACGTAGAGCGAATGGACACCACAGCTTCAGCCCGAAGTCTTCAAATCGATTGCTAGAGCTCTCCAATATGCCTATGTCAAACATAAGTGGCTCAGCCATGCAGGAAGTAGATGAGACTACAGTAGGCTATTGATCACCATCGTCAAGAAAATCGAGGTATGATGACGAGTGTGAGGCATTTCGGAAAGCGCTAAAATGGAAAACTAGAGCAACGCATGAAGAGAATCGTGTCAGAATATGGGATAAAGGACTCTCGTGATCACCACCAAGCAAGGGAGTTTCACAAAAAAAAAAAAAAAAATCCAAAATCCTGCCAACAGGTTACAGGAAAGGCACCCAAGCTCTTCGAAATTGCGAGGGTAATCTTGTTACTGCCCCACAAGGAATGGTGGATGTGTTTAAGATGTAATTTCAAATGCTGCATAATGAGCAAGGAATAGAGTCTGGTAGGGAACGAAGAAATGGACGAGTCTTCCCACCCAGCATTGAAGAAGTCGGCACAGCAATCGAAAAGTTATAGAGCAACAAAGCCGCAAGCTCGGAGGGTCTCCCATCAGACAGTTTGATTCAAAAACCTCTGAACCGTTCGACACCTGCACCGGATTCCAGCAAAGTGATGCGCTGTCGTGTGACTTCTTCGATCTGGTATTCGAACAGATAGTACGGAGGGAAGGTGTTAACACAGAAGGCACTATTTTCTATAAATAGCTACCACTGTTGGGATTCGCGAACGATAAAGACATTATCGTCGGTTCCCGAAATGTTGTCGTAGAAGCCTTCACAGCGATTGAGGAACAGGCGAAGCGAGCTGATCTGAAGGTAAATGAGAAAAAACCCAAGTACATGCTGTCAAGCAATAACCGATCCGTCATCCACTACTTAGGTTAAAACATCACAATTGACAGCTACATATGTACATCAAACATCATAGTGGAGATCGGAAGTAGAATCACCATTGGAAACCATTGCTCTTACGGCCTGTCAAAACAGCTGGGGTCGAAACTCCTTACTCGAAGACCAAAATGAAGATCTACAAAACCCTTACCCTGCCGGTCTTGCTTGATGGAGCCAAAAGCTGAACGATAAGCACGACGGCAGAGCTGATCTTGGGCTTCTGTCGGTTATGCGGTCCGATCTAAGAGGAGGGCTAATGGAGGAGAAGACACAACCGCGAACTCTATGAGCAGTACAAGGATGTGGATGTAGTACGAAAATAAAGATCGGTCGACTACACTGGCTCGGCCACATTGAGCGTATGGATTCCAACACTCCAGAAGAAGAGAAGATTGAAACTCTAATATAAGGACCAAGTAATCGCGGATGTAAGACCAATTGGAAGCAGCGTGCCCGGTGCCGCCAAGACTGGAAGCAGGCTTTAGTTCAGACTCAAACCCTTCATGGTTTGCCGACCTGAGAAGGAAGTAAGAAGAATTCGCTGTAAGGGGCCTTGAAAGTCGCGAAAGCTAGAGTCTAGACATCCATTAAGACACCAAGGAAGAGTTAGTCTTCCCGTCAGAGTAAACCTGAGACTTGAGGGCCCGTTGATTTGCATTTCGATCGAGGAGAATTACCTATATTTCTCCGAATAGATGGAAAATTACAAATTTTGAATTTCGTATTCAACATTGGAACGTGATACGCTTGTAAACCTTGTAAATCTGGCACAGATGAACGATTCTATCGAGGACTGTAAACGAAAACTGAATCACTACATTCCGACGACCTACAATGCCTAAAGTAATTAAGACCTCAAAAGCGCAAGAATAAAGCTTGTTATCACTCCCATGGCCTGTGTTTGCCCGTGCCCAAAATTGCGTAATCAAATAAACGATATCAGTGATTACTCTTTGATATGCAACTGCTCCCTGTCAAACGCATAACCTTTTTTTTTCTTCTTTTTCTTTGACCGACTGGCTATACAGCGTCAAAACGGTCGTCGAACACATTCTAGACGCTCATATGCATGTACATATGTATATCAATCAGCGATAACAACAAACCGAAACCGAGTCCGAAACCAGCTGTATTCCTTGATAGACCGTAAAACCACTTGCCACGTCGAACTACGTGATTTCCGACAGAATTTACTCGTGCAACATTTGATCATTACCGTTGCGATCATTAGAAATCATCCAAGTACATACCAAACAATTCCAAACACAAGCTCTTTCTCCACCAAACACTGCGTAATACGTAGTTATGTATGTCAATGAAGAGCAGAGGCGAGTAGTAAATAAAAATTAAATGATTGCAACCACCACTCCTTTCACTTTGCGCCGCCGAAACTAGGTTACGCGGAGGTAATTAAACAAAATCCTTCCCCCATTATCACCACAAACCACTAGTAACGATATGACAACTTTCTTCAATCAGAAAACAAAAAAAAAACTCAATTACCTCCCCGCGCAGATAATAAAAGCACAAACAGAGAAACAAAAAAAAAAAAAAAAACAAAAGGACGCCAACAAAGCAGTACACACTCACCTGGCCGGACTGAAAGTCTCATTCAACGAATCCGACTCCAGATTCCCAGTATTCAATCTTGGATTTATAGCCAAACGCATCTCCTGCTTATCGTCCGAATCACTATGTATCGAGTTATTCAGTCCATCTAGGCCATCGACATTTGCATTGCATCGTATACCATTTGCTGCATCTGTTGGACTACTCGACGAATCCTCGGTCGGTTGTGGGGCGCACGCTAATCAAACCAATCATCAAACTTACATTACAATCTCAATCAACTAATTACGATGCAACAACTCACGTAGGTTACCCGTGGACCGAGTCCTGCGGCGTTGACCCCACCTACCAACCCGTACGCCTCCCATGCGAGAGGTCTCCTCCAGGGCGATCGTTAAATCATGCGAAAATTGATCCATAATCTGCATCACTTAGCTTAACAATTCAATCAAACAAATTTCAACCTCGATTCGTGTCGTTTTTAAAACATCGTTTCGACGAATTATTTAACTACTTTCTCCAGTGGGGCTCATTTAATCCAAAGAACTACAAGAGCGGAGTTTGGAGTTGCTACTTTGGAATTGATATCAGTCGACTTGACAGGTATTGTATTTCGGACGAAAAAAAGATGGATATGCGAGGTGTGTTTGATTTCACAACCTGGCGATGGATGCGTTCAGTGGCTGCATCGTTGTTTGCTGTTTACGCAAGGGGGCGCTGATGACCGTTCGGGTTTTTATTGAACAATTATCAGCTGATGAATGCAAAACTGTTTGTTTGAGTAACTGAATTCACAATTTTGAATTTCATTCGTTGACTGAAGGAGGGAAATACTCCGGGGTTGCAACTGTCACGGCCACACGAAAATATATTGCACATTTTTGCCGGTTTGCGCCAAGTGCACAAAAAACCATATAAAGCGAATGACTGCCCCATAGAAGAGAAAACAAATGACATATGTACAATGTGCCCTCTGTGGAGGGTTGTGAAATATATAACGCCCTATAGCTCGCTCTCCCTGGATCTAAAGACTACGGGCACCTCACACCGTGGGAAAACTTTAAGTCAATCATCACAACCGCAAATTTCTCCTATGCCATTTGCAGTCTCTCCCCATAAATGTAAGCCACCATCTTCGACGAGAGATTACCGATAATGGTCCAAAAGAAGTCCCCAGCTGCCTTGAAGAGCTCAGAAGACAGTCGAGCAGTCGACAGCAGAGTTTCGATATGGCAATCTCACCTTCGTCAAGGTCAGGAGGACGGAATTCTCCGCGGTCTTCGTCGATTCGAAATGGACCATTCTGCCTGACAGCGGTATATTGACTAACATCGCCGTTATACAGTCTGCAGAAGTGGTTTCCATATTCTCAGCATTGACTTCGATTCTACTACTAGGTGTCCGTTCACATCCCTGCATGCTTCCGTTCTGGCTTTATAACCGTGGCATGTTCGCTTTATCTGTTGATAAAACTTTCGAACGTCACGCCTGCAGTAACACCTCTCCAAATCCTCAATCGCGTGCTTCTCGTACTCTTGCTTCTTTCTTCTGAGAATCTTATGCTCATCCCTTCTTTTTAACTCGTAGAGCTCATGAGCGGCTCTTGTTCTTTTATGCAGCGATGCTTTATGTATATGCATCCTCCTTCGCTGTGCGAATCCTCCTGCACTCGTCATCGAACCACGTGTTTCTTTGTGGTGGAGCCTTGAAACCCAAAACTTCGGATGCAGACATTTTTAGGGCTTGTTTGCGAAGGCTCCACTGGCTCCACTGCATTGGAGAGTTTAGGGGATACGCGATCGGTAAAAGCACGAGCAGTTTCTGGCGATAGTAGCTTTCCGACGTCATAACTTTGTATTCTTACTCTACTCCGCTGCGTTCGTGATATCCGTAGGCGCATCTTGGCCACTACAAGATAGTGGTCCGAGTCGATGTTAGCCCCTCGAAGAGTTCGGACATCAAGAATAGTGGAGGAGTGTCTGACGTCGATCGCCATGTGATCAATCTGGTTGGTAGTCGATTGATCCAAAGACCGCCATGTGCCTTTGTGTATATCGCGGTACGGGAAGCGCGTACTGGCTAGAAGGAGATTTTGCCCAGTAGCAAGATCAATCAGCCTGTGTCCGATATCGGAGGTGGTGTCGTGTAGGCTATGTTTGCCGATGACTCGTTCAAAGATGCTTTCCTTACACGGCTTAGCATTAAAGTCTCGTAGTACAATTTTGATGTCATAGCTGGGACATTGGGCATACGTTCTGTCTAGGAAATTGTAGAACTCATCTTTGGCGGAGTCATTCTTGTCTTCCGTGGGAGCGTGGACGCGGATCAGGCTGATGTTAAAATATTTAGCCTTGATACGGATTGTTATGAGGCGTTCGCTCACATGCCGAAGGCTTAGGACTTTTTGCCTTTGCCGAACAATCATTGTCCTCTCTCCCTATAGCAGTCGCCGTAGTAAATATCGCAGTTTTTCATCCGCTTTATACCCGGTCCATTCCATCGCATTTCCTGGATGGCGGTTATGTCCGCCTTATAGGGCGGATGCCTCTAGGGCGTCCGCAAGTTGTTCGGCTGCACGTGGTCTGTTTAGGGACCTAACATTCCACGTACAAAGCCGAAGATCATTGTCCTTTTTTCGTTTTTTGCAAGGGTCGTCAACATAAATCCGGTCCGTTATATCCGAGGCTTGTGGTTGTTTCGGAGTTTGAGGTTTTTTACGGTTACGGCTTACTAGGCCGTAGCCCAACCGACTAAGGCTGCGGCCAGGCCGTGAGCGACTGAGCGATTGAGCGACGAGCGATTGAGCGACGAGCGATGAGCGACTGAGCGACGATTCTGAGCGACGAGTGGCCATTTACTGAGCGACATCGCTGAGCGATTAAGAAAAGACAAACATATACATCAATGGGAATTAACGTGCGAGAGGATGAGAGAAAAGACATTATACAGTGTTTCTTATATTTGTGATCTCTTCTTTGTATTGTACTTCGCACCCTCTCCAATGTCTACCGAGACATAGTGGAGCTACGTGCCATGTCAGGGTCTACATTGTGCGCCTGCGTATTACGAAGCTTTGGTGGAGGCGTCGTAACAACCGTGGTGTAATGTACACGTGTATCGTTCACATAAAGATTTAATAATTTTAATATAAAAATATTTCAACTATGCCATAAGACTGGGCGACTTCGAACAGCAGAAATCAAGATTTTCGTGTTGATTTTTTCCATTTTTGGAATTCGTCGCTCAGCGACAGTCGCAAAAATTAAAACAATTTTGATTTCAGAGCGACGTCGCTCGGTCGCTCAGGAAAATCGCCCGTCGCTCAGGGCCTACGTGGCCACCCCCATACAATTCGATATGTTTTCATTTTTTTTTTGTCGCTCAGCCGCTCATCGCTCGTCGCTCAATCACTCAGTCGCTCACTGCGTGGCCGCAGCCTTACCCTGTTTTTTTTTGGCGCACGAGGCTCGCCATTCGCCCCTCCCCGTCTGCAATTTCCATAGGAAATCTCCAGATGGCACAACGAGGAGGTGGGGATGGGACTTACTAACAGTGCCGCAAGATCTTCGACTGCGGTGGCTCTTCTCGCTTTTTAGCAGGCCAGCATCCGTCGGATAGATGCTACCCCTACGAGGCCTTTGTTAGTCCTTTGCCATCCCTCTTAATAAGTATAAACATTATTTTTAATTTATTTTAAATATTTAATTCGATTAGATAAATTCACCATCTTTTTTGATTAAAATTCTCATTTATTGTTAAACATTCTTGTTAATTCCATTTTATTATTTATATATTTAAATATTCTAAAAAGTAACAAACTCACTATCGGTGACCTCTCTTGGATAATTTTTTCTAAAAACTTATAAACGAGATAATCTAGTTTAATTAATTTTTCTTCGGTTCCTCCTTTTCAATGCCTTCGTTTTTTTTTTCTTCTTCCAACTACTATAATGGTTTTTCCTACAATTATTATTTGTCTATTTGGTTTTACTGTTCTGTTTTTTTTTTTTTTACAATTATTATGTTTATTTAATATGTATATATATATATATATATGCTTATCACTAGTAGACATTATGTAAAAAGTAGCAATACAAAAAAAATTAACCTGAATTTAATATTACTTGTTTGTTTTTTTTTTTTTTTTTATTAAATGAATGCTTTGCATTTATTGTTGTAGATATATTTATTTCGTAAATGATCATTCTACTATAGTTAGATTTATACTTATATTAAATACATATTTTGTTATACATATATGTATGCATTTGTATATAAATAAATATTGATTATATCGTTTCTAGCATATTGTTGACGCACAAAAAATACTAAACTTTCGCGTTTTCTTATTTGTTGACATGCATGCAATAGGGTAAGAATGAATTGCGCAATATACTTATATATAATACCTATGTAAATGCTAGATAATGTCTAGTGGTTGTTTTATTTTTTTCAGATTAATAATATTTTTATAAATATTTTTAGAAAATAATTGATATACTCACATTGTTTGATATATGTTTATAGTTTACTGCATAATTTGTTGGTTTCTTAATATTTAACGAGAAAAGCACGAAATATCTGAAATGCCGATAGTTACGCACATTGATGGTTGTATCTAGAAATCCATATATACGTACATATATGTATCTACTTAAGTTTTCATTCATTGGTTTATTTTGTTATAATTTATGGTTAAGGATTGATATTCAATGTCAGTTAGGCCATAGATGTACTCTATTGTACATGCTTACCTTACAAAACGATTAATAGCAGTTTTTCGAAATTAGCTTATCATAAGCCTTATCTTCGAACCGAAGATGTGCAACAGTGTTATTGGTGTGAAGTGTTGTCCTTTTCTTTATTTCTAAAACTGATCGGCTTTTATTTTTGAAAAACAGCATAACTCTAAATAAATGGCATCATCTGACTAGATTTGTAAGCAAGTAGCTTTGAAGATTGCTGAATTTTTCACCTTAAGCAGATGGATCTTGGAGCCTATTTCGTTTAGTAAAACAGGGATTGGAAAGAAACATAAAAGCTACGTGTTTTGTTATAATTGAAAAAAGAAAACAAATAAAAATTAAACCAACAATATCATTTAATCAACAATATTTTATCTCACTCTATCAATGTATCTAAATGTAGGTTCTTTTAGGATTTACGATTAAATATTTTATAGAATTTCCTGATAATTTTTTTCTTTTGCCTGATATTTATTTTCGTTTAATATTTACCAAACTACTATGCAATTTATCATCAACTATTACTAGGCGAAATGCAACTACAAAATTCAAACTCGTTCTACGTCGCTACAAACCAAATAACAATTTTTTATCAAAATATGTTTATTTCGATTTGAATATATTTTCGTTCATATATTTCTTATTTCGTGCTTTTCTTTTCTTTTTATATATTTTTTTTTTTTTGCAACAACATAAAACTAAAATAAATAAGAAATTGACAAAAAATACTTAATTTAATTCAAATTGTTTTATGCAATTGATTACATACTTAACAGATACTTAGTATGTAAATGTACAGCCATAAAGTTGAATTGTAACCTCCACACAATCCATACTTAATATTTTATAATTTTTCTTTAACTTTTATTAAATATCTGATTTTTTTGAAGTGCAGTTTGATAGCGAAAAGAAAAACAAGAAGCACCTAAGAGTATGAAATATGGAGAACGATTTTTTTTTATATTATACCTACAGTGAGCACCAATATAAAGTTAACACAAACAATTTTGGGATTTTGAGTTCAATAGCATCTACATAAGTGCATGCTGTTTCTTATTTCTGGATAATTTTAAAAGACCTGGATGTACTCTCTTTAAGAAATAAAATTTATTACATTCCAAAATAATATTAACAAAGTTATTTAAATAAAAGAGAGCACCGTGGCGCAGTGGGTAGTGTGTTGGCCTCTGACGCCGATGACACGGGATCGAATCCCGACACAGCCATGTCATCGAACGTGTTTTTCACGCTGTTTCTCCTCAGCGGGGTTCTGACAAAACCCCCTGTAGTAAAATTGTTACGAAAAGCTTCTCGAAATTCGCCGTTCGGAACCAGCGATCAACTGTAGGTCCTTTTCACCTATGGGAAAAATGAAATCACACACAACATGGGTGATTGAGAGAGGCTCGGCTCAGGTTCTTCATGGACTGTAACGCCAACATACATATATACATTTAAATAAAAACAAAATAAGCACTGAATTCACGCGTCAATATAAAGTTACCAGATTTAAAAATCCCACTTCTGAGACCAATATGAGGTTGAACCACCTTTTGCTTTTATTATGTACTTCTTCCAATCTCCTCGGCATGGACTCCACAAGGGCTTTTTTATGTTCTTGAAATATTTTTCCCAATCCTCAAGAAGTATAAGTTTGAGGCCATCTTTCGAAGTTATACTTCATTTCCGGATCTGTTTATTCAGTTGGTCCCATAGATTTTCTATGGGATTGTGATCTTCTGTTTAGAAGTTCTATACAGTAGCCACTCTTTTACAATTTTGGCTGTATGTTTGGGGTCGTTGCCTTGTTGAAATATCCTTGACTGACACAAGCCCAACTTTTCAGCGCTAGGCGGAAGAATTGTCTGTAAAATTTTCAAATAATCTTCCATTTTCATTGTATTTTCTATGAATACGAGACTGCCGACTCCCGAAGGCGCAAAACATCCCCATACCATCACAGATCCCCTTCCATATTTGACGCTACATACTAAGTTCTGTTTCTGTAAAGTGCAGTGTTTTTCCTCCAAATTTTCGGTGGTCTCCGCTGCTTCGAAATTTCGAATTTGCTCTCATCTGAGAACAGAACATTCTTCCAAATAGAAAAGTCCTTATCGGGCGCCAAATTGAAGGTTGAACTTGGGCCTCAACTAACATGCCCCTACAACTAGCACGATCTTTTGCTAGCCTTTTCCATTGCCGCAGACCCAGTTGGCTGACGTCCCCTTCCACAATCATAAATTGTTGGTGTTAACTTTATATTGGTGATCACTGTATACTCGTATTTGCAGATAGTTTTACGTTTCTTAAACTTAACTTAAATAAACAATGGTCTATACGAAAAAAAACAAAAAAAGGACAAACATGGTTCCACTCATTCCTTCTTTTGATTATTGGTATTTAAATAAAAGTTTTAAAAAAGATTCTATAAAAAGCAACAAATATTTTATGTACAAATATAAAAAAATATACAAATTTACAATTGTTATAAAATAATTATATTTTCCATTTCTATAATTATTGTGTTAGTGTTAATATGCATATTTATATTTTATTTCGTTCATTGAAATTGCTTAATTGTTTATTTTATTTTTGTTTTTTTTTTTTTTATTTTAAGTGTATATTTCGGATAAGTTTTCTCCATAATTGTTGTCGTTTTTGTTTTTTTTTTTGGTTTTCGCTTTTGTTTGACATACATATGTATAAATGTGGGTAAAAGTAAATAATTTATTTATTTTGAATTGACTAATATAACAGTCTTGACAAGTTGATTTATTATATTTATTCTCCTTCTCCTTTATTATTATATTTGTTTATTTAAATAGTAATAAATACCTATGTTATGTACTTGCAATATCCTCTATATATTATGCGCGTGTGTTATACAAATATGAAATGACTAGATTTTTTGGTTTAAATATTTCCGTACATTAATAAAGACGTGTGTGTTTTGCTTATAGGTTTTAAGACTTGCTTGTTGCAAGAACAAACAAAAATTAAATTAAGATTGATTTCACGGTTGTGCTGAGATTCCGCTGGATTTTTGCCATTTCCAAGGTTTCGATTTTTAAATTGATTCCATTTGTTCAGCCAACTCTAAAATGGGACTCTCGCTTAGTGGTTTCATTAGTGTGGTTATCGGATTGCTTAAATGTGACCAAGGTTGCGCGTAAAGGTTTGACGTTGAATTCTGTAAAGGAAATGTTTTGTATTTTTTTTTTTTAAATATTTCCTAAAAATAAAAACGATTACAAGCGAGCATAATAATGTACTAGGGACCCATGAGACCGAGTATCTACAATATCCTGGGTAATTCGACACTATTGATAAAGGCGATGAAGAAAAGGCTGAGGTTTTTGCTGAATGTCTTGCTGAAACTTTCAAGCCATTCAGAGGAAATGACCGGGGAATACATAGTGACGCGAGCTTCACTTTCTGAACTGGAAGATATCATATCCCTCAAGCCAAATAAAGCACAAGGCTACGACTTAGTTGCAGTCTTTAAAAGTTTGCCAAGGAATGCTCTGCTCGAACTTTTATATTGTTACGAAGACACAAACCGACAGTAAGTTCAAATTTCGCTATCGAAGTTCAAATGCTCTAGTGAAGCTGAAATGGAAATGATGGCAACTTTCAGTGGCATACTGCTGAATGCCAGAGCATTCAAGGCGAACATCTGACGGCGAACATTCGAGAAAGTGGACCGAGAGCCATATAAGGGCGAACGGCCGCCCTCAGATTCATTCAGTTCCCGGGATTCCGTAACGAGGGACCAGTCGGTGATCAAGCCATCTAGCGAGATGTGAAGCGCACAGATAATTGATCTGTGGTGGAATAGTAAAGTGTGTGTAATAAAGTGTAACGTGTGTGTAAAAGGTTGTAACAATAAATAAAGGCGAAGTGCTCAGATAATTGATTTGAGGTGAAATAACAAAAGTGTGTGTATTGAATTCGAATAAAAAGGAGACAGTTGTAGTTTATCGCAATCCAGTGATAGAACCCAATTCGGACTGGGATTGCGAATAAACAAGTGAAAAGTTTATTCGAATTATCAAGTGAAATATTGAAAGAGTTTAGGAAAATGACGAAATTAGAGAAACTGATCATCGAACAATTGGAAAGAGAGCTGAATGGTCGGGAATTAGCCGCGGTGGGAAGTAAAGCAAACCTGGTGAAAGACTGCGTTCAGCGTTGGAGGAAGAAGGTTTTGACTGCGAGAATTACGAGTTCGGGTATAGGAGTCGTCGACGTCCAGTGTGAGTCAGCATTCGATATGCAGCAAATTCTCGCGGCTATGAATGCTATGAGTGCTTCCATAAGTCAGAAACTAGAGGCGACCGTACATCAAAAATTCTGCTGCCGTAAGTAAAAAGTTGGAGGAAATTTTTTACTTCCCTAAGCCAGAAGCTGAAGACGTTAGAAGAGACATCCAGCAAGCCGTCAACGATCGATTCCAGGACGTCGAAGAGAGAATGGAGACACATACTCTTATTATACTTGTCATACCATCTGGGCGGAGTAAGATGGTTTGGGTCGTAGATGTTTGTCCACTACTCTCCGGGGGTGGTTGTCCTGGATAGGAATCGAGATGAACTCGACTGAATTTGCCCTTTTGTTGTAGTTCTCAGCAAATGTTCCCTGCCATTATAGTGATATAATAGAACTGCACACACAGAGTATGAATTTTAAGTAAGCATATACTGTGAGTGTCATGCCTTCGTCAGTATTTTGATCACTTCCCATTCACAACAGCTGTGTTGCACAATTTTTCCGTATAGGAATTGTATTTCTTGGCTGTGGACAGACTTTGAACTACAGACCTTCCGCTTGACAGCCGATCATGTTTACCACTGCACCACGGCCAACGCTGGCTCTCCTGGCCTAAAACTACACTGACTTTCACACAAAACGGTAGAAAGGATTTTTTTATGTGATGTTAAAGAGATTGATCCCTCTGTAATTGACGCAGTCAAAGGGGTATCCTTTCTTAGGGGTCACTGAATATATTTTACTGATGAGCTGGTGCATGCGTCCAGCCAGATCCTCGCTAGTTGCTTTAAACAGTACCGCGGACAGTCCGTCCGCTTTGATTTGATCTAAGCTTTGATATTGCTATCTGGACCTCGTCAAAGTCGGGGGACGTAATTCTTGTCTATGGTCGTCCAAATTGAGAGGAACACTCTGCCTGGCCGCGGTATTTGAGTCCTCCTCGCCATATAACTGTTAAACTGTTAAGCATCTTTACTATAAAAAAGATCCCAGACAGAATGTCACACGTCATCGTCGAATGGACGATTGAACTTTCGTTAGTCGAATCTTAGAACAATTCTAGATTGTAACAGTCTCAGGGCCTCAGAGAATATCTTCTGTCTAAAAATCGAAAAAAGATATGTGATGACAAGTACCTGAAACAGTTGAGCGCTATTGGCATTCCAATTTTCCATGGACTGGTACTGGTCACTGATTTGACAGGTCTGCATTGATCCTGGCAATGTATTCCAGCAGTCGCCCGAGTTGCCAACTGCAGAAGATGCCGCTGCTGCAGCTGCGGCAGCAGCCAATTGAGCATTACTAAGCTTTGTCGAATTCAAAACGCACGCATCCTGGGACTGTTGTTGGATGTGCGATGTCTTCATCATTTTCGGCGATCCACCGGCCGATGCTGATGGTGATGGTGATTGATTAGCCGCACCAGGGTTACCCTCGACAACCGCTTGGAAGGCCAACAAATCCTCGGATTCAATATCGCTCAATGGTAACGGTGGCAGAATCTGTGTTTGTTGTGCGATTTTATAGCTCTGTTGGCGCAGCATCTGACGCCGTGACATGTTTGCTTCCATGGCAACTTGTTTCTGAAAGATTTGCCGCTTCTGCTGTAAGAGCCGGTGCTGCATGAGCTGCTGTTGTAATGGTGGTTTTTGCATTTGATTCACACTGGATGCTTGCATCAGTTCACGTTCTGTTTTCATGCCAGCCGATGCATCGGCTTTCATATAATTCAAGAACGATGTGACATCAGCATTCTTGACAGATGACGCAAAGTATTCGCACTGTTTGATCGAGGGCGCATGATGATGGTGGTGATAGAGTGGACTAAAGTCCATGGCAGTTTTGTTCGGATTCACGTGAAATTGACTGTGTTGCATCTGACGGACTGTCATCTCGTCAGGCGGTACATTCGACTGGTATTGTGTCTTGAGTTGAGCGGCTTCCTTTTGCAACACGTGTAGTTCGAGAACTCCTTTGGTTTTGTAGGCTTCATGCAGACGTTGACTATTGAATGCCACAATTGAATTTAGTGGGTATTCCGAGTAGGAATGCAGAATTCCCTGGGCCACCAAACCATCACTAGCTCGCCGGCCTTCACTGAAAAATACAAAAAACAAATTCAGTCTGTTGGAACGAAGTGTTTTTTTTTTTTTTTTTTTTTTTCTTTTTTTTAACAAATTGATTGTAGGGACTTACCGAAAATCAACGGGTGATCGGGTGATTGCACGACATCGCTTAGCACCGTGCTGATGATGTGTGGCTAAGGGATTGTGACGTGAAAACGAACATGGGGACTTGGTGGACATCGACACATAAACACTGGGTAGGATTGACGAAGAGCTGGTCACCGTGGAGGAATCAGTCTCGGTTACAGCTGTGGCACTTGTTGCGCACGACGGTAAACTTCCGGCCAAATCGCTACAGTTCGACAGATTCAAGTCGAGACTCTCCAATGTGGAGAAATTGCTGCGCGACGAACCGCAGCTCAGATTCTGACTTAAGCTTTTCGAGTGAAAATTAGCTACCACACCGCTAGATGAACTGCTGCTGGCATACGAGTTCAATCGTTGCATTGACGGCATTGGAACTGTGGATTGGGCTTCGTCCATTTCTGAATATTTCATTGAAGGGTTGTTTGTTTGTTTTTTTTTTTTTTTTTTTTTGTTTTTGGTACAAAATACGAAAATAAAAATAAATTGAAAAAAAAGATAAAATAAGAAAAGGAAAAAAAAAAAAAAACGGAAAAACCAAATGCTGCTAAAGTGTCAGTTCGATAAATTGTAATTGTATCTTACAGGTAGGTTAAGTATTAAATATAAATAAATTGAGTACTTGTGCGAGTCGATAAGCAGCGGTGTAGTGAACAACAAACGGAAATAATTCAAATAAAATGAATCGAAAATGAACACAGAAAGGAACGAAATGAATGAAAAGGACAAAGCAAAGCTTGGAACAAAGCCGGCACAGAATATATGTAAGGACTGATTGGAAGGGAAGATTTCGTACCTTTGAGATCGGCTCCGTGGTCGGTGTCGCAACCTTCGTCGGTGCTTGAACTGTATTGGGCCGTGATTTGATTGTGCCGTGAGTGCATGTTAATAACCGGATTATCGGATTCATTGTTTTGATTGTAGTTTGAATACGAGTTCGGTGGCAGACTGCTTAGGTAATCTTTCGGCGGATAATTACGCGAAATGTCACTGAAAAAATTACAAGCAAGAAACAAAAAGTGATGATCAACTTAACGAAAGAGACCAACCGAGCTTACCCATAATTTAAGGGCTTGTCCTTTGCCAGATTATCAGTATCACAGTTTCTGGCCGAATGCGGCTGGTCAATGTTGTTCCCATGCAGATGACTCTGATACAATTGTGGCGATAAGTATCGGGACGGTTCCGCATGTCGAGGCTGCATGTGCGCACAAAAGATAAATAAAATATTTGTGTTGTTAGAGAAATGGTTCGTGCCCAAAAGACACGCGTACACTCGGATTCAACATACTTCTGGGAGTGGACTCTGCTGCAGGGTGTAGAAGAGCTTCGTTGCCTCGGCAGACATTTGAAAGCCCATCGGAAAATTGTTGGATAGATTCGATTTCGAGTCGAAGCTATTCGATGAGGTGAGACTGCGCGAGTGACCGGTACCACTGACTCCAGATGACGAGGCATGCTGTTGGTGACCGGGATCGACCACACGATGATTGCGTGTGGGATCTTGGATGGCAGTAGCCTGAAAAATAAGATATTTTTCTTGTTTTTTTTTTTTAGCCATCCAACCGTGTCATTTAGGGATAACTCACTTGCTGTAACAATCGCCGACAGTCGTCAGAACTCTGTTTAAGGATTCGTTGATCCAAGTTGCAATTAATCAATCGATTCGATGCAATTCGATGGCTTATAGAATCACGTGGAATGTAAGCTGTGCTCTCTCTGAGTCCATGGTTCGACATCGAATTCATCGAGTATGGCGAACTACATTCGCGTTCTCGGGCCAGAAATGCCGATGTTGCAGCACCGGACAATTTATTGCTGCTTGTATGACAGTGATGACTGCTGTTCATGTTGCTGTACATAATCGAGCCCCTCAGGAATTGATTGCTACTGTTTTCGCGATGAAGAGCAGGAGCTGCCTGATCACGTATGACAGCTTCCCTGAGCGCTGTTGTTTGCATCGGATGCTCATTGTAACAAGACGCATTGCTACTGAGGAGTATACTTCCCGAGCAATTTCCTCGTTCCGCGGACAGTGCATGATGTTGCTGTTGCTGTTGATGACGTGGAGAAACGGGCGTTTCGCGACCATGGAAACTGCTACCATGATTATGGCTAGCCGAACTGAGGGCAAGTTTACGCATAGCCTGTTCGGCGATTGTGCTCGGGCGACGACGTTGAGATTCGGCTGATGATGAGCAATGCTTTACTGATTGTTGATTGGGATTGTAGTTTGTATTTTCCTGAGATGATGATCTTGTTCGCACACGATCTTGGAGTAGTAAGTAGATGGCTGCAATATGATCATAGCTATTTTTCTTGAGACTTTCTTTTGTCTTTTGCGGATCTATGCCGGCGTATTCCGACATTAATCGTAGAATATCTTCATTTGGCTCAACGTTTGAGGTACCGCCACACTGTACTGGATACTCGGCGTGGTTAGGTATTTCGTTGACTTCGGCCAGCATCCAGCGGTGGCGTTTGATTTGTTCGATGGTATAGCGACGCGTTGGCTCGAGCACCAGCATTTTGCGTATTAGGTTTTCACATTCTGAAATTAAATGAAATATCTACATTAGACGGATCATTATTTTTTTTGGCGCTGCTGCTATTGCTGGAGTGATCAGAAGTTATAATGATGTAAGGTTAAAAGGTGGAATACAAAAGATCTGCCACTTGAATAAAATAGAAGAGATAATCATCGCTGTATCGTTCACCTCTTAACATGAAGCGCAGGCACAAGTTTCATTCTTCTTCTCCTTTGGTGGCGTTACAGCCCATGAAGGACCAGAGCCAAGCTTCTCTCAATCACCCATGTTGTGTGTGATTTTTTTTTTCACATAGGTGAAAGGCACCTACCGTTTAATGCCGATTCATTAATGATGGTTATTTGATTAATGATGGTTATTTTGATGTAACCATAAAACCATAGTACCAGACCGTTGCCCAGAGTTTGCCTCATTCTTGATAGTGGTATGAAGACGTAAACTTCCGAATTGATTCTCCGACAATCAACTTCGCTATTTTTCTCCTTGTGATTTAGGGATTAGCAGGAGGCCCATTTCTTGAACTTTGAGGCAAACAACGGTAATATCATAGGCGCTGAGTGGAGAACAAATCACTACACATTATAGCAAAGGAACAGAACGCATTGACCAAAGCTTGCGTTTGCAATCATCAATGTCCTGTACAGCAGCATTGCTTTGATCGGCGACACTGCGCATGCTGCTACGTTGTTTGGTCACGCTAGCTCGCAGGATTTGTTACTACTTTTGGGAACGCACAACTATACTAGTTTAACATATGTATATGTATACTAGTCTAGCATATACCCTTTCCTATCTCGAAAATTATGGTTACTTTCACTGTACCTCATAGGAGAGGTATGTAGGCGATTTTAAGTTAGCTGTAGGGCTAAGGGAAGATATAACTTTCAATTTGTGCCGCATGATAAGCCCTTAAGGGTTTCGGCGGATTTCCACCTTCTATCCAGCCTAACCTTTTCTACAGTCCCAACTTATAAGAGCCAGGTATTTAAATTGCGAATATAGCGTTAAATAAAATAGCCAGCAAGGCAAGTAAGCTGGCCAGGCAGCTATAGCCAGCCAGGCAAGTATGATGGCCAGGCGGCTATAACCAACCAGAGCAAGTATGCTGGCCAGGCGGCTATAAACAATCAGGGCAAGTATGCTGGCCAGGCGGCTATAGCCAGCCAGGCAAGTATGTTGACCAGGCGGCTATAGCCAGCCAGGCAAGTATGTTGACCAGGCGGCTATAGCCAGCCAGGCAAATATGTTGACCAGGCGACTATAGCCAGCCAGGCAAGTATGTTGACCAGGCGGCTATAGCCAGCTAGGCAAGTATGTTGACCAGGCGGCTAAAGCTAGCCAGGCAAGTATGTTGACTGGCGGCTATAGCCAGCCAGGCAAGTATGTTGACCAGGCGGCTATAGCCAGGCAGGCAAGTATGTTGACCAGGCGGCTATAGCCAGTCAGGCAAGTATGTTGACCAGGCGGCTATAGCCAGCCAGGCAAGTATGTTGGCCCGGCGGCTATAGCCAGCCAGGCAAGTATGTTGACCAGGCGGCTATAGCCAGCCAGGCAAGTATGTCGACCAGGCGGCTATAGCCAGCCAGGCAAGTATGTTGACCAGGCGGCTACAAAACGATCTCATTCTGTTGCATGATAATGCAAAATGTCTAGAAATATCTTAGGTATTTCCTAAATTCGAAGTCCACCATCGACTAAATCTTCACACTACGACAGATCCTGAAAAAAATCAATGAATTTCAGGTCGACACTCACCACCTATTTGTCGACTTCAAAGCCGCATGGGACAGCGTATTTAAAGAAGAGCTATACGACGCCATGTCTATCTTTTACATCCCTCTTAAACTGGTCAGACACTAGAAATCAAACGCAGAACCACTCTAGCCGATCGCTGTTTCTTTGGGCTTAGAAGGCAATTGAGTAATAGGGCCCTCTCCCGAATGACAAGGTTGACTCTATACAATACCCTTATCATCTCGGTTCTGCTGTACGGCGCAGAAGCATGGACACTATCAAAAGCGGTTTTGTGTGGCCGTGTGATTTACGGCCCTATAAACGCAGACGGGGGATGGAGGAAAAGATCCAACCATGAGCTTTACGGCCTATACAGCGACATGAGTCTAGTCAGGCATGTACGAATTCAATGCCTAAGATGGCTAAGCCATGTAGAGCGAATAGACACCACAGCTCCAGCCCGAAGAGTCTTTGAATCCAACTCCGAGGGACGAAGAAACAGAGAACGGCCGCACCTAACATGGTGCATACATGTGGAAGGGGACCTAACTCAACTGGGTGTGCGGCAATTGAAAATACCAGCAAAAGATCGTGCTAGTTGGAGGGGCATATTGGTTGAGGCCCAGGTTATCATCACGAACTGTAACGCCTGATAAGAAGTAGAAGAGTTCCTTAATTCCTTGCTTAAAACAAAAGGTCTGAGTCTGGGAGAAACTTGTTAACCAATTCATTCTTCCCCCTCAGAGACGTCATTGAGATTTTTTCAGAACAAGGTCTGGAGTGTGGTAACATTAAAATCACTTATATAGTCATACACTCGCTCTCATGAAACTGAGGTCAACTGAGGTGAAATGTATAAAGTAGCGAAATTGTCAATCATGGTTCCTTTAAGGTTATAGATGATCAACTTGTCTGCCTGATAGTTCTTGAAGGACTTGTTTGACAGTGTAGTGTTTACTTTGCCGCCGAAGTTTTCCGATGTTTTTGTTATTCGATCGTTTCGTCGTTTGTAAAGTTTTCGTAATCACTTTGTCATTCTTGTTATTCATAAGATTTTCGTAATAAACTTTATAAATAAACTATATTGTGTTGTGCACCAGTAAATATAAAAAGTTGATGGGAAATAAAAAAAAAGTGAAAATGTCAAAAAGCTAAAGTGTGAAAGGGTGTTTAAGTGGAATTAGTGTCCCATTGCTTGTGTTTTCGTTTATTTTAAGCAAATCTTGGGGCGAATCGGTATCGGTATTCGGTTCGGGGTTTGGTGCTCGGGATATTGGTTAATCGGCTCTCGCGATCGCGTATGATAATCGAAAACAATCGGAGTGGAGTCGGAGTCAGCCTGTCTGACTGTCTACATAGCAGCCGCTTTCATCGCCACCCCGCTGACCAACTGGCTACGATAGCTCCTATGGGCCACAATTTATAAAGTAGCCTAGTTTTGCTATCTAGCCGCCAAGCTGGCCGTGGGACTATTTAGCCGGGTGGCTGATCGGGTGGTTACATAGCCTCCTTACTAGATAAATAGCCACTTACCCACCTTGCTAGCTGATTGACTACACAGGCGAATGGCTAGCCGACTGGCTACATACATACATAGTCACCTTGCTTGCCATCAGGTTATCAGATACCTAGACGTGATGATCGATGCTAGGTCCGCTTACAAGGAACACCTTGAAAGAATGTGCGACAAAGCTGCAAAGGTGAGTGCGGCCTTATCCAAAATAATAACGAATATTGGAGGACCCAGAAAACAAAGGAGATTAGTTTTGTCGAGGATGGTAGAGTCAATTGTAATGTATGCGGCACCAATATGTGCTAAGTCACACGCAAAAGAGATCAACTCCGTCAACCGACTATGTGCGCTGAGGTTTTGCTGTGCAAAACAGTATCGGACGAAGCTAGGTATACATATGTGTCGTTGCAGGAATGGTATCAGCAAATATACTGGCCAGCGAGTTACAAACCTATGATGCCAAAATTCGGAAACCCAGAACTTCAGCCAAAGATATCCAACTGGAAGAAAGCAACAAAGCATGAGAACATGACATAATAGATGGAACCACAGGCTAGAAAGGGAACGACTTATACCCAATATCCATGAATAGATGGAACGAAATTACGGAGAAGTGGATTTCTACTTATGTCAGTTTCTGTCCGGACATGGCTGCTTCCGAGCGTATTTGAACAAGTTTGGTCTGAAGGAATCTCCTCTGGGTTTATATTGCGAAAAGGCCAGGGAAGATACGGAATAAGTATAGAATACGTATTTTTTCCGTACACATATTTTAGCACGGACCGCAGATAATTAGAGGAATATCGTAAATCAAGTTAGCAAATCTTTTTGTAAGCTGCGGTAGGATTCTTAGATGATAAATCGGTAATCTATCGGTTCTCGTCCGATCACCGCAATCAACCTGAATCGGGTGCGGTCAGCACTTGGATGGGGAACCGCTTGGAAACACCGCGTGTTGTTGGCATGAAGCCGCTTATTTGCTGTCGCACCGGTACGCACATGCGCACAGTGAAGAAGTTTTCAACAAACAAAATGACAAAATGCCACTTCATATAAGGAAGTAAAACAAAATGTTCCAAAGGTTCAACATGGCCATCATCCCGCTTCCGTAATGGTTTAGTGGGGGGTCTCTCACCATGGTGTCACATTTCTCCATTTCTGTGGAAAGGGCGTACAAACTGGCCCAAAGGTTTACCAAGAAGATGTGCTAGAGGGTGTTGTGAAGGGTTTGACCTAAACCCTTTTCAATCCACTGGATTATGGTTTGTGGTCAGAATTGGAGTACGAGGCTTACAAGACTCCCTAAAGAAATTTGGAAAGCTTTACTTACTTTACCCTCTTAGCTGGAGCGTTGATATCCATGCGCTCGATGTGGCCGAGCCAGTGTAGTCGACGGACTACATCCACATCTTTGTACAGCTCGTAGAGTTCGCGGTTATCTCTTCTCCATTCACCTTCCTCACAATATCCGGCCCAGAATTTTTCTTTCGAAAGAACCCAAAATCAGCTCCGCTGTCCTGCTTATCGTCCAGCTTTCGGCTCCGTACAACAAGACTGGCAGTATGAGCGTTTTATAAAGCATAACTTTGGTCTTTCGAGTGAGGAGTTTTGACCCCAGTTGTTTGGACAAGCCGAAGTAGCAGCGGTTGCCAAGGGCGATTCTATGCCGGATCTCCACTGTGGTGTCATTTGTGGAATTGACGTTTGCCCCGAGGTAAGCAAACTCCTTAACTACCTCGAAATTGTAGTTGTCAATTGTTATATTTTGTCCCAGCGATTGGCAAGAGTGATTCTGCGTTTGATTTCGGAACTGATGTCGTTGTTCCAGGTCACTGCGGAGCCAAGGTAGACGAAGTCCTTAATTACCTCGAATTTATATCTGCCAATACAAACGTCCTGGGCAAGACGTCGGTGGTGAGCGTCCTTTTTTGATGACAGCATGTACATATTTAGTTTTGCCCTCGTTTACCGCCTATGCAGCGAATGCAGCGAGCATTCTCCAAAATCATCCTGCATAGTCTGATCAGTTTAGCAGGTATGTAAAAGGTAGACATAGCGTTGTATAGCTCGTCTCTAATTACGCTGTCGTATGCGGCTTTGAAGTCGACAAGTAGGTGGTGAGTGTCGACTTGGAATTCATTAATTTTTTCCAGGATCTGCCGTAGTGTGAAGATTTGGTCGATGGTGGACTTCCCCGGCCTAAATCCGCACTGATAAGGACCAATCAGCTCATTTACAAAAGGCTTCAGGCGTTCACACAAAACGGCAGAGAAGATTTTGTAGGCGATGTTAAGGAGACTTATTCCTCTGTAATTGGCGCAATCAGAGGGGTCTCATTTCTTGTGGATTGGGCATACGATGCTGAGACTCCATTCCTCAGGCATACTTTCTTCTGACCATATCTTACAGATGAGCTGGTGCATGCTCCCAAGCAGTCTGCGCCAGCAGCTTTATTGGACTTGAGCTTCGATATGGCAATCTTAACTTCGTCGAGGTCAGGGGGATGGAATTCTCTGCGGTCTTCGTCGATTAGAAATGGATCATTCTGCCTGACAGCGGTATATTGACTAACGTCACCGTTATACAGTCTGCAGAAGTGGTTTTTCCATATTCTCAGATGGCGTTAACTTGCATATTAAAAACCTGATCGCGCACTAAAAGTTACACAAAAGGTAACCTTCGTGGATTCGACATTTGCGCCGATTTTCAATAAAAAATGCACTTACCTAAGCAGGTACACTACCGTACGTCCACACACTGCAAGCACTCAGAGATGACTAGGGTTACAAGAAAAGAGGATCCTATCAGTAAGAGGACCAAGGAGAAAACTAAAAAAATAAAATTCATGTTCGTCGAATCGATGAAGGTTACCCTTCTAGGGTTAAAGATTTAATAAAGATTCTAAAAAAACAGTAAATTGGTTATATGTACATACATATGTATGTAGTTTTCCGGGTTCATCTCTGTGTTGAAAGAATATAGTGAGCAGTGCACATACATTTTCTGAATATCGGTCCGAGGTTTTATATTTGTAATAGAACTTATGGCGGGACTAGGTACAAACGTTTCAAAATAAAGTATTGCGAGCCGTCGTTAACGCGCCGTGGTACATTCGAAACGACGATATTCATCACATCACATTGAAAATGAAGCTTAACCTTTCGCCCGAAAACATAGAGATCGGCTGGAAGGTCATATCAGAGAGGTCTTAGAGAAATCATGAATTGAAAATTCCCACGTAAAGGAAACCACCCAATAGTAAATCAGACGTAACCTTTCTAACTTTGCTAACCCCACGTTTATCTACCAAAATTGATTACTGTCCTATTTTAGGAAATTCTTCTGCGTGTACGTATATCTATGTACATTACATATGTATCTATATCAATTCGCTGTCTAACCTTAAATAACAAAACATCCGGCTACATGTTTAGCTGCCAAACAAGCACCGGCCATTAAATTCAATTTAATTTTCTTGTACAAACCTACGAATGCAGAAAAAGAAAATTCACTCACCTGATGACATAAAGAAGGGAATTCGAAATCTGCCAGACAGAACCCGGTCACGCAACGATTGTAGAGTAGAACCGTCAAACGGTAGAGCACCGCATACGAGCACGTACAGCACGACACCCAGTGACTGTAAGAAAAACAAAAAACAAAAAAAAAAAAAAAAATAAATCAAAAACCACCCACAGCACTCCACTTACTTTCAATTCATAAATTACCAAGTGAAGTGAAAACAAGCAAAAAAACAAGTAACCGAAGGCAAGGAAAGGAAATTATAATAATGCACTTGACATTGTGCAAATTGAGAATGTCCTTCACGTCCTGTTCGTGCATCACAATTGCGTCAGAGCTAAAGGCTCCACCAGTAGCAAAAGCAAAAGCGAATGAGTAATTTTCATTTTCTAATTTACGCGGCCATAAAGGAGCTGATGATGTCATTTTGGTACCTATTCGAGCCATTCGCGCTTTCCTTGCTTTGGATTTTTGTTTTCCCTTCCCGATTGTACATATGTATATGTACATATGTATCTAGATACGCGTTTATAAATACTTAACCACAAGGAATCCTCGAATTCGCCACTTTGCCGCCTTTCTTTTTGCGTCAATTTTAATTCTAATGATGGTGGCGGCAAAATCGTGCCACAAAAAGCCGGATCGAACCGAGTACCGAGTCTTTAGTTTATTTATGGATAAATATATGTACATACATACATATGTATGTATTTATTTTCGAATCACAATTCTACACGAACGAGTGAGTAATTAGCAGAAAAACAATTGCGCATTGAATACGCACAAGTGCGAATACGAGCAGTCTCGTACCACACATTCCGGCAACGATAACTTGCCTCAGCTCGATACGATAGGATTTATCCCTAGAGATATACTTACATACATACTTATGTGTGTGATTGAGTCGAAATCAAACTTCAAGTATGAACGATTCGTGCTGACGTAATCCCAGATACCGATCATTGACACCTAAAAGCTTAGTGGATGAAGATGCGAAAAGGTCGGAAGGTTATCCGTCGAAATTACACTGCCAGTTCGGGCGTCATTCACAGACTTGCATGACGCTCAGTACTTTAGTCCCAAAAGTACCTACATACATACATATGCATGTTCTTTCCTCCTCGTTCTTTTTTGCTTGCTTGCTTACTTCTTGGTTATAATTAAATGCATACACGCTCTCTATGAGTGTTCTAACCCATGTAAACCGTTATATCATAACATATAAACTTACCCAAATGTCAATCTCGGGTCCGGTGTATTTCTTACCCTCGAACACTTCTGGCGCAGCATATGGGGGTGATCCGCACCATGTGGACAATAATTCCCCGCGTTTGTACATGTTCGAGAAGCCAAAGTCAGCGATCTTGATATTCATGTTGGAATCCAAGAGAAGATTTTCCGCCTACAGATACAGATACATGAAAAAAGAAACGAATTAGAATAAGAAAACTTATACAAATTGAAAGAACTAGTATGGGTGCGGATAAATAAACAATATTGGCCCGATATTGGAGGGTGTTTCAGCATCCAGCACACGCTCCGTGGCCTGAGGTAAATGTAACACAAACAATTGTGACCTTGTCGCGGCTTTTTGAAGGCCAAGTATCCACAAGTACTCGTACACCTAACGAATTGCTTCCCATGACGCTCGACATATCCACGACGATGAACGAATGCGAGAATCGGTGTACGAGTGCGAGCTATAAGAACTTATTTCAGGGACGATATTGTTGTGTGTAGATAAGACTAAAAGAAGAGCGAGTAACCAAGTGCAAGTGTGTTGTTGTATTCGGAGAAAAGTCGGACAAGTATCGAGAGGGCCATAAGGCAAAGGATGGCATAGGAAACGATGGAGCTCGTAAACAGGAAACTGACTGGCTGGGCGGTTACGGGTCGATGCAGCCAGATTGACTGTACACATCTTCGTACGTGTACACACGATGAGTATGGGCGGGTAGTTTATGAGCACTTGGCGATGATGCATGGGGAACGGATGAACAGAAAACGGATGGATGTGAATTGATGAGATGATGTTATTGCTTGTTGTAAGCATTAAGAGAATGGAGAAATGCAAGTTTTCAATTTGAGTCCTTTGTTGGATGCTTTTATGGCTTGTTTTCATTCAATGACTTGCCGTCGGAGCTGAAGGAAACCGCAAATGCCAAGTTAAATCGAAAGACTTAAGCCACTATCATTTATCCTGAAGACTGTAAAAAGTCTTGTTGTTGATGATCAAAAAGATTTATGATGGGTTTTTGAACAATGGAAACCTACGCATATTAGGAGCTTATCATTCACGATGTCGGAACAATTGATCTAACTTTCTTTAACTCGTTTATCAAGTCCTTCTTTGCTATGTTTTACAAATAGATTAGCCTTCAGTAGCAATTTCTGATGGGTCATCACGGAATTGTGAGGTCGAGCAAAATTTCTCATTATTTCCTCCATCTTCAACAGAAAAACATTACACTTAGTTACTTATCAGGTCAGCAATCCATGGACGATCTGAGCCTGGCTATAGCTGCCTTCCATCCTTGATGGTTATCAAGTACAATTTGTCTTACATACGCAATTACTTGGTCTTTATACCGAAAGATCGGTCTTCCTTTTCTTCTCGAACCAGAAGGCTCGGATTTGAAGATCCTCTTATAGGTATGAAGCGTATAAGCTTTTTGTAAAGCATGACGTCAAGTGAGGAGTTTTGACCCAATTGTTTGGACAAATCGAAGTAGCAGCTGTTGCCAAGGGCTATTCTATACCGGATCTACATGACTACATATGTACACTGTGGTGTGGTTTGTAGAGTCTACGCTTGCCCCGAGACATATAAAGCACTCGTAGAAGATAGTGTCTTCCGTGTTGACAGCTGTCCGCCGCACTATTTGTGCCAGCACCAAACTGAAGAATTTACATGACAGCGCATCTCCTTGTTGACATCTGGTGCATGTTTCAAACGGTTTGCAAGTCCTTGAATCGAGCCGCATAGTGAATTGCGTGTTTTCGAGCGTGGAGCGACACAATCGGATCAGTTTTTCCGGGATCCCGAATTCGGCCATCGCATTAAACAATTCTTTGCCAAGTTAGCTCTTGTATGCGGCTTTAAAATCGATGAAAAGATAGTGTGTATCGATTTGAAACTCTCTGGTATTTTCCAGCATTTGTCGAAGTGTGAAGATGTTGTCTGTAGTCGATTTGCCGGGCCGGAAACCGCGATGCTACGTGCCGATTAGTGCGGTGCAAAAGGGCGTTAGACATTCGCACAATACGCTGGACAGGATCTTGTATGCAACGTTGAGCAGGGATATACCTCCATAGTTCTTGTAAGAGGTAGGATCGTCTTTTTGGTTGATGGGACAAATAGAGCTGATATTCCAGTCGTCGGGCATGCTTTCATCTTCCCAAATTGTACAGATGACCTAGTGCATGCTCCCTACCAGAACATCGCCCCCAGTCTTGAAGAGTTCTAATGGCAAGCCACTAGAGTAGGCTTTTGAATAGCTGTGCCGACTTCTGCAGTGCTGGAGTTGAGATTTCCTCAGTCCCTTAATCAGCTGCTGGAAATACTGCTTGAATGCATCCACTATTTCCTGTGATTCGGTAAGACGATTACTTTCGAATTTTCGAAGAACCTGGGTGCTTTCCTTGAAGCCTCTTACAAGGCTTTTCAGTTTATTTATAAAGGGCCTGTATTTTATGTTCGGCCTTAGAATCCTCGATATCCGTGAGTTCGGAGACTGCAAAGATTCTTCTCTTTATATTCTATTCGCTGTAGCCCCTCGTCGGTTTCTACCTTTTTCTGCTCACACTCGCCATCATATCCGGGGTTTCTTGTCGGGGGTAACAGGTAACTTAAGGTGGTCTCGGCTAATTCCTGAATGGCTGAGCGGAAATGCAGCCACGTATTCTTAGCATTTGTGCGCGACGTAGGTCTTGCGTTCAGTTGCTCCCTGTAGACTTTGATAACATCCGGTGATAACATCATGGTAGCGTGGTGCAGCTTTCTGACATTTGGAAGTCGAGCTCTGAATTCTTCTGCCACAAGGAAATGGTCAGGTTCGGCGTTTTAACCGCTTTTAAAACAAACTCAAACTTTCGAGTAATTGTCAATGCTATCATCATCTAGCATCCATACCCAATACGATAAAATGTTAGCCTGTGGTGACACATGTTGTGCGTGGAAGTTGTCAATGGGCATAGATTGCGTAGGGCGGTTGAACTAGTAATAAGTATTCCATTACCTATATTACTCATGTGACCCACTTCAGACTTACTTTGGAACGTCAAAGACGTATCTTTGGAAGACGTCGAGACAAAAGCTCATTCGCGGCGATTTGAACATTTGTTTTTTCATTGATAAGAAGGCGTTCACTTCATAGCAATTTATTCGTAAACAAACAAAGCGAACTAGTTCGGTTGTCTGAACGCTCTGTTATGAATTTAGATCAGTTGCGAGCATTTCGCCAACAAAAACCAGCGTCAGTGTTAGTTTGGCCTGAAGTAACCGAGACTAGACGCACTCTCAAATTGTTTTTGTGCTGACAGGAGTGAAAATAACGCCGAAGTTTATCAAGAGGTTATGTTGGAAGATTGTGTCCAACCGTGGGCTGGCAAACATTTCAAAACAAGACCCTGGATTTTTCAGGATAATTCAGTCGTAGCTTTGAAAGAACGTTCCTGACTTCATTTCAAGGGCAGAATGGTCTCCGTTCTCAAACAACCTCTAGCCGATAGATTTCGCCATATGGGGCATTTTGGAGAGCAACAAAATAGACCAAAGCGTTGAAAGCTTAAAATATGCACTAGTCCGCGAACGGAGCAAATTTTCGCAGATTGTTCTTGCAAACTCATGCAGTGCGTTCGTCGACATTTTCTTCAAGGAATCGAGGCGTTACACAAATTTTGACAGCTTGTTGCTCTGACGTTTTAAGTGGAAACGCACAAATTTTCTACAAAATGCCACATCATTTCATTATTTTTTTCGAGTGATTCGAATTATTTACGGCCAACATAATCGTCCAATAAAGTGAGCTTAATTGAGAGATCAAGCCAAGCTTCTCGATTTCTCGTTGGAGCTGGACTTTCTGCAACCTCCACTTAGCGAGTCTTGCGAAAAGACTGGGAGTGCAACCTCGTTACGCGTTTGTTGCTTGGGCTTTGAATCATTTGGAAACGGATTCAAATTTCGGAAAGAGAACAATTTCAGTCGTGAAGTGCAGTCTTAGTTGATCGGCTTCGTAAACATGCAAATTTGTCGGATTTGAAGAAATAGTAATCCAAAGCAGTATCAGGAGGTTATATGGGGACATGCTTATAGAGTCTGCTACTGCAGAAACGTCTATCGGCATGGCTTTGGCCTGGGATTTTTGTTCTACGAACTACCATCCAATCAAGCTTTCAAAAGTAGCAAAAGTAGCTTTCAAAAATAGCTTAAACGATTTTTAAGGACCAGCTTAAGTTTCAACATTTATCGTGCGATATGATTTTAATTTCCTTTCATTTTCCAATATGCTATGTGGATGCTTAAAACGCAATAAGTTGTACTATTTTTACCCAGACCGAAATAATACAGATGATGACATCAAAAGGTATACGTAATATCCCTTAAAGATCACATTTCAACTTAATCATGAACCATCACTATGAAAGCAACAAGCGAGCCCACGCTTAATCACGACCAGCGCAGTGTTCAATTGTGTCTGTTTTTAGTCCTGCTCACTCAGCGGTCAATTGTTACAGGATACAAAGATACAATTATTTACACAACTCCAATATCAATTCTCAGCAAAATCTCTGTTAAATGCCAACCCAAGCACCCAAACACCACGGTCTGCAAACCACCAGCGGCCAGTCACTATCGCTACGGTGATTATTTACCAATTTATTTGCTCAAATGACGTGGAAATATTTATTCACTTAGACACGGCAGTGAAACGACGTCCAACTTGTCTTTGGGAGGGACAAAAGGACTCCTCCGTGGGAACATTTTATCTATCCTAAATAACTTATGGGATCGTAAAAGTTTTATGATTTGCCAGAGTGGTAAAACAATAATTTAAACTAAGGATGACGTATACGCCTAAGTATGTATTACGAGCACGAGGCAGCAAATCGAAGAGGATTCCAATGACAGGACACTCAGATGTGCGTACGTACGATATACATACCTAATCGAAAACAAAGGGTGTGTCGACACTTCCGCACGTTTGCTTATCGACTTTCGTATTTATAAACTTGATTACCGTCATTTTACTGTGTCTTACACGTTATCGTTGTCTTTGGTGCGTCTTACCAACTTTTTTTTTTTTTTCGTCATTTGTCTATGAATTATAAATCAAGTTTGCTGCTTTTGCAGCTAATGTTGATGACGCGCAGACAGACCAATTACATAGAATGTGCTACTAAAGCGTTAATGACTTTTAGTGTTTCCTAACCTTTAAATCACGATGTACAATGCCACGGTTGTGACAGTATTCGACAGCCGAAAGGATCTGCCAGAATTTAAGCCTTGCTGCGTGCTCCGACATCCGTCCACACTTGGCAATGTAATCTAAGGAATAGAGAAGCATGTTGTAAGAATGTTGGTTGGGAAACCGCTGTAAAGTAAATATCTCACCAAAAATTTCGCCCTGACTGGCGTACTCGGAAACGATGTAAATCATATTCTTCGTCTCCATCACCTAAAATTGAGTAGATACATAGATCATGTGCCTGGATTGCGGAGAAAGGAAAAACTTCTCATTTACCTGATAGAGTTTGATAATGTGCGGATGATCCAATCGTTTCATTATTTCCACCTCACGATAGACCTTCTGTAGGTTGCTCGAATCCAATTGCGACTTGTCAATGATTTTTATCGCAACCTATGAACCAAAAAAAAAAAAAAAACCTTAAATCAATCAATTCGCTATCGAAGGGGACACTTCCCAGGAAATTGATTACATTTCTTTGCCTCTGACAAAAATAACTATAGGTATTGACAGATATTAGTCGTACTTGCCTCGTTTTTAGTAATCCGATGACGTGCTAGCTTAACGACAGCAAAATTTCCCTTACCAATGGTACGCTCGATGTCGTAGAAGCCCACTCGGATAGGACCTTTACTCTTTACACCGGTTACGTTGGTTGGCGTCGCATTGGAGGCGGGTATTGATTGTAATCCACTACTACCACCAACGCCACTACCGCTACTCGTGCCACATCCACTTCCAGCACCAGTACTGGGCCCATTGCCACTGGTACCACCAGCAGCGGTTAAACTCCCCCCGATAGAACCATTCATTGTCGGTCTTATCAGTGAGGCTGTCGAATTAGAGGTCGATTTAGCGGATGGTGGCGGTGCGACGTTACCATCAACATTGCCATTATTCTCCGTGGCCGGTTGTGAGTGCGAGGAAAGGTTCGATTGTGTGGCTTTGAGAGTATTCGTACTACTATTGCTACTCGATGCGGTTGGGTTATTGCTGGCAGGATTCTTCGATGGTGATGCCGATCTGCCGAATGATGACTTCTCGGGTGATGATGTTTCGGTGGCGGTTATGCCGCCGTTGGTGTTATCACGTTCGCCCATCGTTGTTGTATATAGCTGTTGGTTTATGTTGTATAGAAAATGGTTGTTGTGTTTTGGATATGGATTCGGGTTCTAGGTTGATTGGTCTAAACCCACTCTGTTAACTGATATCGGCGATTTGAATCATTTTGTATTTTGTGACCATTCGCAATGGGCAAACAATTGGTGGTTAAAATGTCTAGAATAATAAGAAAAAACGAGAATTCGTTAGATACGTTCAGTTCCATACGACGGAATATGGCTAGTTGATAAACAATAAGTCTTGAACGTCATAAAGTTTTTATCAAATCTTAACTAATCGAGTTTGCAATAATGTTGGTTGCCATAAAACGATTGGCATTAATAATGCTCTGGCACTTAACGTGGATATGAAGTGCAGATTGTCGTCACGTAGATTATAGTTAAAAAATCAGACTGTTTTTACCGATTATTTGTTTAAGTAGGCCATTCAATGGTTTCTATAGCGCAGACTACTTGCAAACTATAGACTTTGAGTTTACTGGCCGCAGACCACTGATTGGTAACTCTGGTAGGTAATTATCAGAGCTAATCTGATCGGGTCTATGTAAAAGTTCGATGATTGATAAAAATTGTATAGTCAAAGAGAAAGCAACAAAGAGACCTTCTAATGTGATATGGAATGTAGAGCTTACTTTGCCGGATAGAGTTATTTAGTTTGATTTTAGGCTAACTACGATACAGGAAAGGAATAGAGTCGTAATAGTGACCTTTGAGTATACCGCATGTATGTATGTATGTTGGCGTTACAGTCCACGAATGACCAAAGCCGGGCTTCTCCCAATCACCTATGTTGTGTGAGATTTTATTTTTCCGTATGTGAGTATACGGCTATAACAAAAATGACATCCCATATGACATCCAAGCCCCTTAAGAGCCGAATATGAAGCACATCATGCAAAAGGCCGCGGCATATCAAGTCTCCAAAAACTATAAAGAGATTCAAGATCTCATAAAGGTTTTCTACTAAAGCCAGCGTTCAACCTTAGGCAAAGGTATAATAAACCTACCAAATCTATAGTAAATAGTTAGCTTAAAGATTGTTATCCCTCACTCTCTCAGAGTGTTTTTTCGTCAATGCAGTATGTAATTTGTCTAACCTAACACAAAAGGGAACAAAGAATTATCCTATCAAAGCGCCTTTTGAACAAATCTAAGTATCTGGACGCTCCGAGAATGTTGTGATTTTTCTCTGTTGGTCAGGACCAATAAGCTTGGTCTTTGGCGAAAATTATAGATGGCTTTGCTCACCATTCTTAAGAGGTGAGCTACTGTCATAGTTTTAGGATGTGTGAGCTACGAAGCACATGTCATGCCATCCCATTTCTTTCCTCATGAACCTCGGGTTAATTTTGACACTTACATCGAGGTTTTAGAAAACGTTGTAAAATCTTGGATTGATAGCGTATGCGGGGACAGGTCATACATACTCCAACAGAATTCTGTTCCTTCACGCAAAGCGTTGGTGACCAACCTTGTATCATCAATGGCCGAAATCTATCCGGGGGAGTGAAGTTTGTGGAGCTAGGAGGCCAAGGTACAGGGTGATGCGGTCATGGTCGTCTTTGGCCCAGGATTGAGCAGGCTATAGCCGATAAAAAGATTTAATTAAATAATTTTATAATCAAGTAGTCCCTTAAACTTCTCTTTCTATACTATATGGACGTTTCCGCTTTTAGATCTGAATCGGCAGCACCCAGGCGACCCAAATGAGATATGATGATTAAATTGGTCATATTCACTGCTGACTGGCAATTTTTTGTGTGTACAGGAGATTTATCTGCATCAATACGCTTTAGCCGGCTTTAGACGAGTTACTGAGGTCCCGCCGATCGCCGTCTTTTTACATCGAACCTTGTTTTATGTTTACTTTCCTGAGCTGAATTTTGCCTTAACTTGGGAAAAATTGTACACATGGGAAAGCATGTACACTAGCATCTCTATCTGTAAACTAGGTTTTGCGAACCATTCTTAGAAAATAAATGGAAACTATGTATGACATTTTAACATCCATCTTAAATGCCTCTAAGCTTTTTGTTCCACAAAATAATTAATTCAAAAAATAATTGCGACCATTATTTATGGGAGTCCGGATCTTCTTTCCTGCTTCATGACATTATCTGTAATCGACTGCCCACTAGTGCCTACGTACAATGTAAGCAATTTACCTCAGGCAACCGTGTGGGCTAATCAGGCTAATCGATTTCCTAACGGGGCTTAACCTCCTTGTAGCAAGCACACGTACCTGGCGGTCTTTTCATCAATCGACCACCAACCAGATTGATCACATTGCGATCGACGCAAGACACTCCTCCAGTATTCTCGACGTGCGAACCTTCCGAGGGGCCAACATCGACTCGGACCACTACCTTGTTGTAGCCAAGGTACGAATGAGGATATCAAGAATGCTTAGGAGTCGAGTAGGATAACGTAAGTTTGACGTCGGAAAGCTACAATCGCAAGAGACTGCTAGAATTTTTGCCGAACGTGTCTCCTCCAAGCTCTCTCAAAATCCGCCCACAGCAGCACAAACGATAGAGCAGAAATGGGTGCATTGCCAGAGCGCCGTCAGAGACGCTACCTCAGTGGTGCTCAGTTTCAAACCGCATATAAAGCCACGCTGCAACGACAGACGAAAGCTGCTCGCGAAATCTGTGAGCAGAAGAGAAGAGAGGAACACACGCTTCTCAGTAGAAAGAAGAGAGAACACGGAAGGTTTGAGATCGAGGAGATGGAGAGACGCTTCCACAGGAACGACGCCCGGAAGTTTTACAATAAGGTAAAACGAACATGCCATGGCTACAAAGCCAGAGGGATGAAAATGAAAATGGCGGCCTGCAGGGATGAAAATGGAAAATGGAGAATGGTAGTAGAATCACAGCCGATGCTGAGGATTTGGAAAGACCACTTCTGCAGACTGTATAACGGCGATAATAGACAAGATACCGCTGTCAGGCAGAACGATCCGTTCGTAATGGACGACGATGTAAGAGAATTACGTCCACCCGAACTAGACGAAGTCAAAGTAGCGATATCAAAACTTAAGTCCAATAAAGCCGCGGGCGCAGACGGCCTGTCTACTGAGCTCCTTAAGGCGGTTGGAGATGAGCTGGTAAGGTGCGCCATCTCATTTGCAAGGTATGGTCGGAGGAAAGCATGCCCGACGAATGGAATCTCAGCATCGTTTGCCCGGTCCTTAAGAAAGGAAACCCCTATAACTGCGCCAACTATAGGGGAATAAGTCTCCTTTACATCGCATATAAGATCTTCTCTGCCGTATTTTGTGAACGCCTGACACCGTTTGTGGATAACCTGATCGGCTCTTATCAGTGTGGCTTCAGGCCAGGTAAATCTGCAATAGACCAAATATCACCACCTTTCCGTCGATTTCAAAGCTACATATGACAGCGTGTATAGGTTTACCATCCCTGCCAAACTCGTCCGACTGTGCAGGATGAAAATGGAGAATTCTCGCTGCTCCATTAAGGTCGGTAATGACCAAACCGAGACCTTTGATGTTAAAAAAGGAGTTAGGCAAGGTGACGCACTGTCATGTAACTTTTTCAACATCGTGCTTGAAAAGATCGTGCAAGAGTCACTGGCCAACACAAGAGGTACGATTTATTTCAAGTCTACGCAATTGCTTGCGTACGCCGACGACATTGACGTGATTGGACAGACACAGCGAGACGTCAATGAGGCCTTTGTAAGCATTGAGGTAGAAGCGGCTAAGATGGGTCTCAAGGTTAATGAGGGTAAAACCAAATATCTGCTTTCATCTAAAAGAGACGGACAACACCGACGTATTGGCCAGAACGTCACCATGGGCGGATATAACGTTGAAGTGGTCAAGGAATTCGTCTACCTTGGCTCACTGATGACCAGCGACAACAACACCAGCGCTGAGATAAAACGCAGAATCACTCTTGCCAACCGCTGTTTCTTTGGGCTCAAGAGGCAATTGAGAAACAGAGCCCTCTCTCGGAAAACCAAGGTGACACTATATAAGACCTTAATCATCCCAGCCCTCCTTTACGGCGCAGATGCTTGGACCTTAACAAAAGCGGATGAACATGCCCTTGGTCGTTTCGAGAGGAAAATTCTGCACACTATCTACGCTCCCGTTTGTTCAAACGGTGTATGGAGGAGAAGATTTAACGAAGAGCTGTGCGGTTTGTACAGCAACATCGGCCTGATACGACGTCTACGGATACAGCGTCTAAGGTGGCTAGGCCATTTAGAGCGCATGGAAAATACAGCTCCGACCCGAAGAGTCTTCGAATCCGGAAGGAACGCGCGGCAGAGGACTGGTCGTGCGGCGCTGGAAACAGCTGGTCAAAGACCGTGCCAGCTGGAGACGCTTGTTGGTTGAGGCCCAGGTTCACCACGGACTGTAGCGTCACCTAAGTAAGTAAGTAACGGTGTGGGTATCGGTGTCTATGCACCGACACAGACGATCGGCCAAACCTTTAGACTACCCAACTACTATAGTGTATTCCAAGCTGAATTAATGGCAATTAGTGAGGCCGCCAACTGGCTGTCTTTGAGATCGATGGAATATAGTGACATTGTCATCTATACAGCCAGCCAACCGGCAATATACGCACTCGGATCGACAATAATAAAATCAAAGTTAGTCAGGCACTGCTGCAAATCTCTAAACGATTTATCGAGCAGCTGCACTGTTACGTTGTGCTGCATATCTGGGCAGAGTGATATAACAGATAACTGGGAAGCAGACGAACTAGCCAAAAGGGCACCACACTGGAAATCTCGACTGTTAAAGGGGATATCCACCCACCAATGGAAACGCTATAATATAAAATCTCGACACAGGCATAATATTTACAACTACGCGAGACAAACTTGGTCCAGGTACTGTTAACGTAAAACCTGATAAAAATACACAGGCAATATACATATAAGCAGCCTAATTGGAGTCAAACATGCCGCTAAATTAGGACTGCCATATAATGACGAGGAAGAGAAAGAATTTCCATCCCATCTCGTATGCAATTGCCCTGCCCTAGCCGATTTCTGGGAGAATATTTCTTTAATGAACTGGCGGATCTATCCGAAACGGAGATCAGCAAGCTTTGGTAGCGTTATAGCCCGTGAATGGCCAGAGCCAAACTTCTCTTAATCACCTATGCTATATGTGAATTATTTTTTACACAGGTGAAAGGGACCTACAGATTAATGCCTATTCCGAACGGCGTGAGTCGAGAAGCTTTTTCATGGCAAGTATACATAGGTAGGTACTACGGGAGGTTTTGGCAGTATCCCGCTGCGGCGTACCTTCTCGGCGAAATCAGCAACCTATCGAATTTTATTCGAATCATAACATGGTTCCAGTAGAAACGGTGACTTAGCCAACTCAAGTGATTGCATAATGGACCTATCGTGGTCTAAGTGATCCTTACCGCTTTACGGAGGGAAGCCACCTAACGAACCAACCAACCAAGCAATTTATATACCGCGAGAAGGTCATGGCCAATCTTATATCATATAACCACATCTATCCGCGGCACATCCAATTGTTTCCAGAGAAAATCAACAAAATAGGTTAAGCTCACAAACTCAAAATCTAAGGGAAAAGTCAATGGGCTGCCTAAAAATTAGTGAGGCCTTATGAGCGAATAAAGATATCAATCCTCTACCCAAAAAAAAAAAAAAAAAACAAACGTCAAACTCATTCATGCCTGTTTCACAATGCTACTACACGGCGATGCGACAGCGCGACTACAAACGTCGTAGCTGTCAAATCCATATTCATATAATGGAAATATATTGAGTAAGCCACATAGGCACGTGTGTAGTCGTGTCGCAGCGCTGTAATTTCGAAAATTCGAAAAACTGTCGCAACTACACGGCGTTGGGCCATTTCGAATTTGACATTGGAGGAATACGTTTGATAACTTGGTCTTACCCACCACCTTCTTCTGACTTTTGTTTTCGCTTTTAACTTTTTATAGGCCAAGGTAGTCGCACATGTTAGCAATAATGTTTTTTTCCAATTGTTTTTATCCATTTATGAATTAATTTCAGTTTCAATCTTCGAATTTTTTACTGATGCCAACTTCACTCACGGAAGTAACCTCGCTGTCAAAAAAAAAAAACGCCGATGAAAGTCGCTCCATTGTGTGTTGACTGAACGACTTTACAACCACAGCAAACGGCAGCGTTTGTAGTTGCGCTGTCGCATCGCCGCGTAGTAGCATTGTGACACAGGCATCAATTTCCACTTTCACACATTCTAAATCCAAACACACATTTCCCGCTACCACTAAAATTACACCCCAAGTTCAAGGCTGTCGTCTGGGCACGTAACATGCACCAATCTCGCACCATGATGCTTCTTGACGTCACACGCCACAGTGACCTTGCACTCAGTCTGTTGGAAATCCACAAAACTACTCGTCTAACACATACGCATTCGTGCATACGTCAAAGTCGAACAAATGAAAAACTCAATCATTTTAAATTCGAAGCGCCTACGCAAACGCTTGCAGTATTTCTGCTCCGATGTGCGTCAAAATCGAATCTAAAAATCGAATCTATTTAGTTAAATCCCATTATCTCTGGGCTGCGGGAAAAGAAAACGAAAAAAAAAAAAAAAAAAAACAGGAAGACGAATGTGGAAGGAAGAGGAGGAAAAATAATTCTAATTCGCGGCTGATAAGACCTTAACTATCGGTTGGTCACGTTTTCAACTTTTCCATTTTCTTCAAGTGCATGAAAGACGGCTAAGATCTGGGTGATAGGAAAGTACCATCTGCCATTATAAACGCCATCAGGTTGACCAATATGCGAAATTGACCACTTGTACCCCGAAAAGTTTGGCTAAATAAAGCACGTGTTTGGGATACAAGATTCGACTGCACGAATTCACCATATACAGATCTGTCCAACTTGGTCTTGACAAGCTCAAGGTGAATGCCAACTAGGCGGCCGTATGCTATTGTAAATTCTTTTGTGCTTGAATAATAGGAACGTCCGTGTAATTAACACGTTTTTCTCGAACATTAAATACTGTCGTAAGCAACGTTCCTCAAAATGGCGCGGGATGACGTTGGACAATGGACTTTGACGTCACGCAGTTAAGTAGTTTGGATTTTATTTAAAGACATTTTACAGACACGATATCGGAATCGAAGTCCTCATTCCAAGACAAATTGATTTCACTCAATAATCGCATGATTAGCACGTTCTCGTAATCCAGTTCAGAGACTCATCCCATTGTCGAGCATGAGTAAACAAAACTGATGACTTGTCAGAAGCTATTAACTAAACCTGTTACAGACGTATTGACCATGTCTCTATAGACGCACTGACCATGTCGCTTACATTGTTGTTAATGAAATGATAAGTGATACTGTGAAATTGGAAACTAGTGCGTCACGGCGACTGAGTGAGATAACCCGCCGGCGGCAAATTGGGGTGAGTCGTGATTGTGTTTGCTTGCGCGATCGATGTTGGAATCTTTGAATTAACTGAAGTGAAAGTACTCTGTGCACAGATGAACACAATCCCTGTCAGTGGTACACAGTAGGTGCTATTTGCTGTCCTCTAGGTTTTTTTTTTTTTTTTTTATGTAGGATCGTAGCCTTCCCAGAAATGAGAAGAACACACATAGGCCAGGAAGGCCCGTTGTGGAACTACGAGGGTGCTTAGCCCCCTATTCGTGGAACCATTTTATGTTTCTTAAGAAGTTAAGAAGATCAGGTATCCCTACTTGCTGAACCTCTGTCAGTTCGTTAAGGAAGTAAGAGCCTAGGTATCGTTTCCTGATTGCGCAGAATGCCGGGCAAGTGCAGAGAAGATGGTGAATGTATTCGACCTCCTCCTCAATGATGAATAGAAGAAAGGTGTCTCAAATTATGTGTTTTGTGTAGAATGTTGATGAAACCAATATGTTCAAATTACTGTGTTGTGTGTTTGTGTAAAATGTGTAAATTCTTGCGAAAAGATTATATGTTGTATTGAATTAGTTAAAATAAAAAAAAGTCACTTCGTATAGACAGCTTCTGCAGAAATCATTCGGAACTATTTTTTGCGCGTGACTGCCGATAAGGCAGTGCCCGGTGATGACACCTATAACTTTGTAGATGTCAGTTCTTTTTAGGGAGATTATACTCCTTGGCGCAGCGGGTAGTGTGTTGGCCTCTGACGCCGATGACACGGGATCGAATCCCGACACAGCCATGTCATCGAACGTGTTTTCACGGTGGTTCTCCTCAGCGGGGTTCTGACAAAACCCCCTGTAGTAAAATTGTCATGAAAAGCTTCTCGAAATTCGCCGTTCGGAACCGGCAATAATAAACTGTAGGTCCCTTTCACCTATGGGAAAATTATGGTGAGATTAGTAAGATTAAGTTTAATAGTTGCAAGGGGTATTCCCTCACAAGCCGCGATTGATTGTAGCATCGTTCCCTGTTTGGCGAGTGTGTCGGCTCTTTCATTCCCTGGAATGTCGCTGTGTCCTGGTACCCAGATAAGTTGTATGTTGAACTGTTCGTCAGTCGAGACTAGTTTTTGATGTGTCGTTGGAGTCCCAGACTTTAAGGCTGCTTGGCTATCCGTGAGAATGCGGATATTCGTCGTGGATATCACGTTCCACTTCAGCCAGGACAAGGCCTCTTTTATTGCCAACAGTTCCGCCTGGAAAACGCTGCAGTGATTTGGTAATTTTAGAGCTTTATTCAGGTTAAGTTGTTTGCAGAAGACTCCACTACCCACCCCGTAATTGGTTTTAGACCTGTCAGTGTAAAAGTCTACGCAGTATCTGCGGGGTTGAGTATGGCGGGTCCAGTTTTGTCTGTTCAGGTAAATCGTCATGAAGTTTTTTTCCAAGAACAAGTTTACTGCCATGGTTGTCCTGTTGTTAAGGATGGAGAAGTGGCCAGTGACATAGCTCGCCCATTTCGATTTGGCTTTTAGTCTAATGGCCGTGTGTGTGGTAATTTGCTTGCCGAAAATATCGAGTGGTGTAAGGTCAAGTATCGTGTTAAGCGCAGCCGTTGGGGGTGGACCTGAGGGCCCCGGTAATGCACATACACGCCAACCTTTGTACCTTGTACCTTGTACGAGTTGTTTGTGGTATGTTGTCTTGTCCAGTGCAGTCCACTAGACTATCACTCCATACATTAGTATATATGGATCTAACGAGGTCCCCCTTAATATATCCTCATCCGCAGCGGATGGAACAAGATGTATGATGTAAGAAAACGCTACGAGCTACCCATGTCACCGCAAAACCGTGCTTTACCCTATGCATAGACCTTTTCAGAATGTCAAGAAAGAGCAATAAACAATTATGACTTATGACAAAAAGTGAAGTAATAATCTTGGTTTTTCATGAAACTCCATGTGCTCGCTACGTGTGTATGTAAACACCACTGACTTGACATCAATTGTATTTTCAATTCCACAGCTGTCATAATTCATATCTTATTGTTTCAGTTTAAAAAAAAAAGAAATAAACAGGTGAACCCTATACACCAACCGCGAATAACAAAAGTGACCGTTAAGCACCTCCTTAACCATTTTCGTCTAACACATAAATACATACATATATACATACATTCGCTCCTCTAAATAGCTCACTCATTTCTATTTTTCCATTTGAAACCAGACGTTTCCTGAAACAATGACCCTTTTCTCACATTGTTTGCTTATCACCGTCAGACGTCGGTGAGACAGTCAAGCTTAAACCAACGACAAAACTTGTGCAACAACAGCGAATGAATAGAGAAAATAGAAAACAATTCATGTGATTCTGTGTGGAACGGATTTGGGATTGTTCTTAATTTTCGAAAATCCATTTCTTAAATGTCAAGCGGATGGTAGAATCTTTGACAAGAGCATAAAACCCATACGGTAAATGTGCAAAACAACACACAGTCAGAAATGTACTATATGTAAGTACAAAACCGTTGTTTACTTCCCGAGAGACTGTTTCGGGGCTGGCCGCGCTCCGCGGTTGTTGTTCTAGATAAGGGAAAGCAGTTTGTTTTTGTTGTTGTCGTTTTTTTGTTCCACTTAAAGAGAATTTAATATTTATCTTGTTCAATAATTGAATAAAGTCGAACGTAATGTGTTTCCTTGAAATGAAGGTCGAAAATGCTTGCAAAGTTCGAATGCGATTGCGGGTCGTCCGAAAGGTTACGTATTCCACTGACAGATGGGACTCTGACGTTACCGCTATCGATGAGATTTAGAAATGACGTAGATTGTATTTTACAGCGTCTGCAGGTAATAAAACGCGATTAGATAGAATCCCCTTGAGCTGTGAGTTGCGACAGCAAAAAAAAAAAAATAAATAAAAAAACAAAAATCAAAAAAAAAAAAAAATTGTTTTGATGCCGCTTGAGAAGGGGGCGACGACGGTCACTTGGTTTATGTAGAGGCGCTTGTCTTTATTGCGTTTGCATTTTTTATGTTTGGGGATTTGCGATTGTTTTATTTTTCGTTTCGAATGTTTTTCTAGATTAAACAGTCTACCACTTTGTACTCCGTGTGGGCTGTTTACATTGTTTACACGTCGAGTCAACATACGCACTTGGACATTGGAACCATGCTTATATTAAACACTTTTTCTCATCAATTTATACATCTACTGAGCTTTTCATTACAACGTCGAATAAAATAAAATACACAGCTGGATTGTAAAATCTGGGGAAATCATCATTCGCTTAAGTGTGCAGATAAAGCCATTTGAGCCATTAAAGCCCAGGAAGTGCTCAGCCTTTGGGATCATGGTTGTTCTTTAACTTCTCAACTGGGAGGTACTAATAATAGTCTATACAGTCATTAACTCCAAGCTCTTCTATACAATTATAAGAATTTTCTGCGTCATTTAAGCAGTTAGATCGAAGTCTAATCAATATTTTTTCCTTCCAACCTCTGCCTAGGGTTTATTTGGGTAATTATGGGTTATTTACTGATGATATCAACTTGATAGTCTTACATCATGTACATATGTAGTTTGTGTTAACAATCACTTAAATTTTGGGTTGCTTATACAGATATACAGGGCCTTTACTAAGCGGTGCCTATCTTTAAATTTAATTAAACCACGTTGTGTGTAATATATCGTCGACGTTTTTTATTCGTTTGAAAGGCCTATCGAAGCCGCGGCGGATATTTGAACGATGGCATGGATTATATTGGCCTTGAGGGTCGCTGGTTTATTCGCGTAGATCTGCGACTTCAGAAAACCCCACAAGAAAGAGTCTAACAAGGTCATATCACACGATCTCAGTGGTCAGTTCACATCACCTCTACCTGAGATAACTATGCCCTCAAATCGCTCTTGCAGAATTTCCAATGTGACATGAGCTGTATGGGATGTACCACCATCCTGTTGAAACCACATGTCATTGTGGTCCATATCATCTAAACCAAAAGATGTTGGTAATCATCGATCTACATATAGCGCTTGCCGTTGACGGTGATAGCTTGACCACCGTCGTTATCAAAGAAATATGGACCGATAACGCCGCAAATCCAAAATCCACACCAAACAGTGACATTTTCGGAATGCATTGGACGCTCTTGGACATCATTTAGATTGGTATCGTCCCAAATTCGACAATTTTGTTTCCTGACGTACCCATTCATCTAGAAAAGGGCCTCATCGCTAAAGATGATTTTACAATGAAACTTAGGGTCAGTTTCCAACTGCTTCAGAGTTCATTCAGCTCCTATGTTAGTTGAATTTCGTACGGGTACAGTCCAAGTCATGACACAACATTCGCCAAGTTCTGCTCTGCGAAAGGTCTTGTTCTTGTGAGCGACGCGAAATCGACTGCCTTGGATCCTCTTGAAGACTCTCACGAAAAGCGGGGATGTTTTCGGCAGATCTTGCGTTTCGTCGACGTATGTACTGGTGTTGGGTTATCGTTTACCAGGCCAGTGAACTCAAATTGATCCACCACACTGAAATTATAGCGATCGTAAAATGGGCGAAGCGCGCGGAACGTTGCCGGAATAAAACACTTATTTTGATAAAATAATTTTATCGCTTGTATGGTTGTTGAAAGCTGTGTCTCTCCACGAGGATTAGACAAAGCAGTCAATGACAGCCAATTTGACAGATGTGGCTTCAACAATATGGCCGCTATCAACTGTCAAAGTTTGGAAGTCCCTATTGGAAGACCCTATATTGAGCTTTAAGATATCTGTTTGCCCTGTGTACTGAGTACGGTCTTGTATACCATAAAAGCAGTCACATATTATCTTACAACAATGCTCATAGACCATAACAGCTGACCTATTTGTTGCCAGCAACGGTTATGTGAGTCAATTTGACTAGATCTAGAGTAAGTCTATTTATTGTTATATTCAGTCTATCTATTCACTTATGTGAAAGAGCGACATGGCGCAGCTATTACCTTTCACGAAATCAGCTGGCCATATCAGTCATCCTATTGCTGCGTGGGAAGAAATATTTTTATATTTTCATAGATGATTTTAAATCTGAACAGGATTATGATGCTGTGATCTCTCTTTCACGCAGAGACATACATACTTGTATACAATTCGAATGGCTTCGAATGACATTATGAAGGACAGATGTAAGGAAACATTGTAATGCCAATATTTAACTATTATTTCAATTCGAAAATAGTGCTTATACTCTAGATCTCTAAGTAAGGTCACAGTCTCCGAGCCGAGTTACATAATTGTAGTTGGAGAGGTAGTCCAGTTTACAAGCTACAAGTGCACATACGCCCTGCTGTCCTTATGGGTCAATATACTTTGAGGTCCTACCTTTGTTTCATGTAAAGGAGGAGAATGTCAGAGCAGACCATTATTTTTGGAATTACATATTATGACTACATTCGCGTCAAGTGACACAATATAGGGACCGGAGCTCTTAGACCCATATCATTAAAGCCACACTTTAGTTTTTTTTTTCTGGTAAACGAATAACTGAATTAATAGTTGCACTGATCTCATCAGAGCTCCGCTATCGCCGATATGTCATACCCCTCTACGTACGATCTTTGTATGTTCCGCTGTTTAGCACCATCACTTCCAGATTTTCTTTACAGTATTTTTCCTTAAAATTTTCCATTCGTTGTTCTTTTGATTGTTCGTCCATCATCCATAGTAATTTTATTATTCGGACAAAGCTTGGTTTTGAGTCAACTTCCTCTAGTCTTTGTTTCGTCGTCCTATTATCCGCCAAAGATTCTGCCTAAGAGTTTATTTTTTAAGACTTCTTCTTCTTAACGGGCGCTACAGTTCGGGTTGAACCTGGGCTTCAACCACCAACCTACCCCCACAACTAGCACGATCTTTTGCTATACTTTTCCATTGCCGCACAGCCAGTTGGCTGAGGTCCCCTTCCACTTGTGTGCGCCATCTTAAGTGCGGCCCTCCTCTTTTTCTTCGTACCTCGGGGCTGAAGCTGTGGTGTCCATTCGCTCTAAATGGCCTAGCCATCTTAGGCGTTGAATACGTAGACGCCTGCCTAGGCTCATGTCGCTGTACAGCCCGTAAAGTTCGTGGTTAAATCATTTCCTCCATCCCCCGCCTGCGTTTATAGGCCCGAAAATCACGTGCAAAATCTTTCTCTCGGACCGACCAAGGGCCTCCTCATCCGCTGTTGATAGTGTTCTAGTGCTTCTGCGCCGTACAACAGGACCGAGATGATAAGGGTCTTATATAGAGTCAACTTTGTCGTTTGGGAGAGGGCTCTATTACTCAATTGCCTCCTGAGCCCGAAGAAACAACGATTGGCAAGAGTAATTCTGCGTTTGATTTCGGAACTGATGTCGTTGTTCCAGTTCACTACGTAGCCAAGGTAGACGAAGTCCTTAACTACCCCAAACTTATATCTGCCAATACAAACGTTCTGGCCAATACGTCGGTGGTGAGAGTCCTTTTTTGATGATAGCATATATTTAGTTTTGCCCTCGTTTACTGCCAAACCAATTTTCACCACCTTCATCTCAATACTCGCAAACGCCTCATTGACATCTCGCTCTACCTATTATGTCAATGTCGTCGACGTATGCAAGGAGTTGCAAGGATTTGAAATAGATTGTGCCTCTTGTGTTGGCCAGTGATTTTTGCGCAATCATTTCTAATATGATGTTGAAGAAATCACACGACAGCGCATCGCCCTGCCTAAATCCTTTTTTGATATCAAAACTATCGGTAAGGTGTTCACCGATTCGGATGGAGCACGGAGCATTCACCAAAGTCATCCTGCTTAGTCTGACGAGTTTAGTAGGTATGTCAAAGGTAGACATAGCGTTGTAAAGCTCTTCTCTAATTAAGCTGTCGTATGCGATAGGTGGTGAGTGTCTACTTGAAATTCATTGGTTTTTTCCACGATCAGCCGTAGTGTGAAGATTTGGTCGTTGGTAGACTTCCCTGGCCTGAATTCGCACTGATAAGGACCTGTTAGCTTATTTACAAAAAGCTTCAGGCGTTCACATAAAACGGCAGAGAAGATTTTGTAGGCGGTGTTAAGAAGAGGGGTCTCCTTTCTTGTGAATCGGGCATACGGTGCTAAGAATCCATTCCTCGGGCATGCTTTCCTCTGACCATATTTTACAGATGAGCTGGTGCATGCTCCTAACCAGGTCATCCCCAGCTGCCTTGAAGAGACCAGCAGACAGTCCGTATGCGCCAGCAGCTTTATTCGACTTGAGTTTCGATATGCCAATCTTAACTTCGTCGAGGTCAGGGGGACGGAATTCTCTGTGGTCTTCGTCGTTAAGAAATGGATCATTCTGCCTGACAGCGGCATATTGCCTAACATCGCCCCGTTATACAGTCTGCAGAAGTGGTTTTTCAATATTCTCAGCATCGACTGCGGTTCTACTACTAGGTATCCGTTCTCATCCCTGTAGGCTTCCGTTCTGGCTTTGTAACCTTGGCATGTTCGCTTTATCTGTTGAAACTTTCGAACGTCACGCCTGCAGTAACACCTCTCCAAATCCTCAATCGCCCGTTTCTCGTGCTCTTTCTTCTGAGAAGCTTATGCTCCTCCTTCGGACATCAAGAATAGTGGAGGAGTGTCTGACGTCGATCGCGGTGTGATCAATCTGGTTGATTGTCGATTGATCAAAAGACCGCCAGGTGCCTTTGTGTATATCGAGGTGCGGGAAGCGTGTACTGGTTAGAAGGAGATTTCGCACCGTAGCACGATCAATCAGCCTTTGTCCGTTATCGGATGTGATGTCGTGTAGGCTATGTTTGCCGATGACTGGTTAAAAGATGCTTTCCTTGCCCAACTTAGCATTAAAGTCTCCTAGTACAATTTTGATGTCATAGCTGGGACATTGGGAATACGTTCTGTCTAGGAGATCGTAGAACTCATCTTTGGCGGAGCCATCCTTGTCTTTCCTGGGGGCGTGGACGCAGATCAGGCTGATGTGAAATAATTTAGCCTTGATACGGATCGCTATGAGGCGTTCGCTCACATGTCAAAAGCTTAGGACTTTTTGCCGTAGTCCACCTCAAACAGCAAATCCGCATCCGAACAACCGTTGTCCTCTCTCCCTTTAGCGGTCGCCCTAGTAAATGTCGTAGTTTTTTATCCGCTTTATACCCTGTCCATTCCATCGCGTTTCCTGGATGGCGGTTATGTCCGCTTTATAGCGGTCTAGGGCCGAAGATCATTGTCCTTTTTTTTGTTTTTTGCAAGGGTCGTCAACATTAATCCGGTCCGTTATATCCGAGGCTTGTGGCTGTTTCGGAGTTTGCGGTTTTTCACGATTACGGCTTACTAGGCTTTAGCCCAACCGACTAATCCTGTTTTTTGGCGCAGGAGGATCGCCATTCACCCTTCCCCGTCTGCAATTTCCATAGGAAATCTCTAGATGGCACCACGAGGAGGTGGGGATGGGACTTACTAACAGTGCCGCAAGATCTTCGACTACGGTGGCTCTCCTCGCTTTTTAGCAGGCCAGCATCCGTCGGATAGATGCTACCCCTATGAGGCCTTTGTTAGTCCTTTGCCATATTTTAAGACACAGGACCTATTATCATCCCTTTTTGGTTTGAATACTCTAGCGAATAGCGGAAAAAAAGTTCGCCTTACAGTTCAGTCCAACATGTATGCGCTGGCCACACACTACAATAACATTCAAATGAACGTGATGAAATAACAGAAGGTTGGAAGATGGAAAACCTTAGTAGCCGCCGTTTGCGTGAGACTGGGACCTCCGAGGGCTAGCTATAGTGCAATAACATATCCTGCGGCTGGACCACATTTTCTAAACAAGCTGACTGGAGCACATGACTAAAGACTTTCCTCTAAAACAGTCTGAACAAGCCTGCATGGTCCAGAGGTACATAAAATCGTTAAATTCTTTTTTAACACGTCATAATTGCTCCTCGGTCTTACTGTCTTACGAAAGTCTTGATAAGAATATACCTCGTACCTTAGTTAATAACTAAATCATTTTAATACCTCGAAATTCTCGTAAGTCAGATAAGCCACACTTAGACTTTGGGCATTATCACAGATAACAAATGATGATAAGTTTCGTACTTCCTAATTCTACTATATTAAGTCCCATGTAGATACAATCTTTTATTAGTAATCCTCTGTAACTCTAATTAAAACCTTTTCGAATATCTTCCAATCTCACTTAAAGAACATTTCAATAGGAAATATTCATTTGAACTACATTGTCGCTTTCACTTTAACTTTAAAACCATTTAACCTAAATATGAAGAAGAAAAAAAGTCATGACTCTAGGCTTTCATTAAGTCTCGCCTCAAACCGAATGCAAATTCAATTCAATTCTTCCCGATTCGTTCGCAAAACAATAAATAAAAAGAAAAACAGACAACTAAATTGCAGAAAGCAAATGAGAAAAGGTCCCCTGGAGGACAACGATATCAAGTCTGACCGACCATACTATTCATGTTCTCAGAAGAGCACTTGTGGAGCTGGGCAAGTTCTTAAAGTGACCCTTTTAATGTATTCCGTCTGTTGTACGTAATGAAATTCTCAAGTATAAGTACTCGCACCGGTATATTCGAACATTTCTCTTGAAATAAATGAACTGTTGGGCAGGCAAGAAGTCGATGATGGCAGGGTCGAGGAGCTCTCTATCAGAAAATAGTTTAGTCCATGGCCGTGAAAGGCAATTTAGAGCAATGAGTATAGCTATTCAAAGCATTTGAATTGGTTGTGTGAAAAATGATTATGAATTCAAACAAAACGATTAGTATTAACAACGTGACTAATGAAAAATCGGTGCCTTGTGTCGAAAAAGGTTCATAAATGTTCCATGAATATACTATGCTACTTACGAGCAAGATTAAAAGTTTGAAAATAGTCCCGAAAGCACCCATTCCTTACAAAAGAAAAATCACCCCGAATAGACCGTACAAAGGAATGCTTAGGGCATCAATCAACTAACCCTTCCCGATGGTTCTGAGTCCGTAAAATCGACAAAAATTCTTTTGATTAAGAGTCTTATAAGAACACATTTAAATTCAAGGCTTTATAGTATATAAAGTATTGAACTGAAAGTATTTGAGAAAAAAGACGTCCAGTAAAGAGAGTTTTTCACTTTTTTTTTTTCTTTCATATTCACACGCGCACTCAAGGCTAAGGCCTTATAACGTCAGACATTGTGCGTGCAGAAGGTAACAGGGAGAGGGAGAGTAGGTGCCCTTGGTCTTAAATATCTCCAAATTGCATTGAGGGGGTAAGATCGAACAAAGTTCCGCCTTCCACATTCGTGTGGTTCGGTTGAAGAAAGAATCTATATTTGACAGTACCAAAGAAAACGGGCTTCATGAAATCGTAAGCCTTACGGGAGAGACATATATCGCGGGAAAAGTTTTGAAGGGGTGGGATGCAACTGGCTATTTCATCAGAGCATTTATGATAAAAGTAACGATAAAACAATGAAGGCAGGAGACATTCCTGCTATGATCCAGCGAGTGTAATGAATTTGTGATGCTGGAATCTCCTATGAGTTTTATAGTGCGATTTTGTATTCAGTCCAGTAAGTGCAGCTTTGTCTTAAATGCGCCAGACCACACATGGCCATTGAATTCCGACTTAGGACGAATGAACGCCTTATAAATTGTAGCCAGATCGGAGGATGCGAACAATTTCTTGCATCTGTATAGGAAACCTAGGCATTTCGCGGCATTCTTGGCGACACTAAATATGTGATCGTTCCAACAAAAATTAGGTTGTCACTAATACACATACCCAGGATAGAAAGCTTGTCGGTTTCAGAGATACAAGTGCCATTCATGGATATTGACATTTGTGTTACGCTTTAACGACAGACAGGGGAGGAATGTATGTATGTATGTTGGCGTTACAGTCCATGAAGAATCTGAGCCGAGCTTCTCTCAATCACCCATGTTGTGTGTGATTTCATTTTCCCATAGGTGAGAGGGACCTACTACAGTTTATTGCCGGTTCCGAACGGCAAATTTTGAGAAGTTTTTCATGACAATTTTACTACAGGGGGTTTCGTCAGAACCCCGCTGAGGAGAAACACCGTGAAAAACACGTTCGATGACATGGCTGTGTCGGGATTCGATCCCGTGTCATCGGCGTCAGAGGCCAACACACTACCCACTGCGCCACGGTGCTCAGGGGAGGAAGGAGCGAGCAAACTAAGCAAAGAAGTTGATCGCGTTTAACATGGCAAACGCCAGCTTCGATATCTGTCCCTGCTCAATCCAAGTTGACACACAGTCTTCGCGTGGTCTCCCCTGGATAGCTATACTGGCACGACCCGACCCCCTGTTCCTGGGGAAAGAGGAACCTGATCCTCCAGGTTAAGGGTTGCGCTTAGGGGTAACATCCCTATCGCGTAAAACAAAAATTTGTTCAGAAACAACCAATAGCCTCGGATACGGACGGATTAAATGTTGACAACCCCCGTAAACGTCAAAAAGGAAACGAATTTCGGATCTGCACCTGGATCGTTAGGTCCCTCAACAAACCAGGCGCAGCCGGAAAACTGGTCAACTCTTTGGACTGCCATAAGGTAGACATTACCGCGCTCCAAGAAGTGCGATGGGATGGGCCAGGCAAAAAGCGGATGAAAAACTGTGATATATACTACGAAAACTGCTACAAAGAAAATAAACAACGCTTATTCTGATGCGGATTTGTTATTCGAGGCAGACTCAGGAAAAAGGTCTTAAGCTTCCAGTATGTAAGCGAACGCCTCATAACTATCCGCATCAAGGCCAATCTCGGCAATATAAGCTTATTATGTGTCCACGCCCCCACAGAGGAGAAAGATGACCGACATAAAGACGACTTCTATGATCTCCTAGGCAAAACATATGCCCAATGTTCTAGGAGATTTCAATGCGAGTCATTGGAAAGCACAGCCTACACAACACCACGTCAGAAAATGGACTTATGCTAGTGGACTTTATGGCGGGACATAATCTAGTAGTAGCAGGTACACGATTCCCGCACCTCAACATAAGGGGACCTGGCGATCTTTCGATCAATCGACAACCAGTCAAATTGATCATATTGCGATCGACGGCAGACACTCCTCCAGCATCCTAGATGTCCGAACCCTACGAGGTCATAGGCGATGCTGAGATTGTGGAAGTACCACTTCTGCAGACTGTATAACGGCGATGATAGTCAAAATGCCACCGTCAGGTAGAACGACTCATTCACAATGGACGAAGACGAAAGAGAATCCCGTCCACCCGACCTTGACGATGTTAAGATAGTGATATCGAAACTTAAGTCTTATAAAGCAGCTGATGATGAGCTGGTTAGGAACAAGTGGGTATAAGGGTAAATGGGGACAAGACCAAATATATGCTGTCATCAAAGAAAGACACACAACATCGACGTTTTGATCAGTACGACACCTTCGGCCGTTATATTTTTGAAGTAGTCAAGGACTTCGTCTACCTTGATTCGATAGTGACAAGCAGCAATGACACCAGCACTGAGATAAAACGCAGAATATCTCTTGCTGAGTAGTAGAGTCCTCTCTCGAAAAACTAAGGTATCCCTCTACAAAACCTTGGACTTGGCTTGGACTTTATCAAAAGCGGATGGAGAGGCTCTTGGGCGTTTTGAGAGGAAAATTCTGCGTACAATCTTTGGTCCCGTTTGTGTAAACGGAGAGTGGAGGAGGAGATTCAACCAAGAACTGTACGGGCTGTACTGCGACATCGGCCTAGTTAGACGTCTTTGGATCCAACGTCTAAGATGGCTAGACCATGTAGAGCGAATGAACATCACCGCTCTGGCCCGAAGAGTCTTCGACTCCAACTCCGAGGGACGACGCAGCAGAGGACGACCACATCTATGGTGGGGCGCACAGGTGGAAATGGACCTCAACCAACTGGGCGTGCGGCACTGGAAGCGGCTGGCCAAACATCGTGCCGGCTGGAGAGGCTTGTTGGTTGAGGCTCTGGTTCACCCCGAACTTTAGCGCCATCAAAGTAAGTATGTAAGTTCAACGACAGAAGACAACATTGTATTTCGGAAGCATTAAATTCCACTCGAACGTTTTTACCCCATTGGAATATGCTGTCGATATCGGAATTTAATGAGCTAACATACGCTGCCGCTCACTATCTACAGCCGAAGTGCAGGGTCGTAAAGAAGTAAACGGATATGAGAAGCTGAGAGTACTGTCGTCAGCGAAAGGGTGAATTGGATTACAAGTAACAGATAATAAAAATAATAAAAATGAGAACTAGTGTCGGAGACAAAACGGAGCTCTGGGGAAAACTAGCATTTACGAAGTAAGAATCAGACTTGGATCCCTCCAAGACAACTTGAACGATTCGAAAGGTAGCTTATAATCCATAGAAGAAGGGAGTCATCGATCCCGTATGCGGGCATTTTCGACAAATGAGCAAATGCTTTCGAAATATCAAGTGCAACTATTTTGCTCTCACCCGCCTGGTGGTGCGAACGATTGCACTTCTTGATGGGATATGCCATCAAATCACCAGTGGATCTGTTGCTGCGGAAACCATTCTACCGGTCAATGAGGGGTTTCTGCGACCCGAGATATTTCATTAGCCGACGATTTATCAGCGTTTCGATGACCTTAAAAAGAAGAGACGTTAGTGCGTTAGTGCAATGGGTCGGTAATTGGAGAGATAGGAAGATTCGTCGTTTTTTGGGAATAGGCCGGACAAATGCTGTTTTTCACCTACTCGGATAGAGCCCAGAAGAGTAGGAAAAAGGCTTACGCAGTGGTTTTGACAGCGTAGAAGAACACCTCTTCAAAAGTATTGCGGAAATACCATCTGGACCAGTGAAATTGTGTACGTCAAGTTCTTTCAAAACCCTTCCAAATGTACGAGTACCAGAGTAAATTACTCCAGAACAGGCGGTGACAAAGATGGTTTTTGGGAGATGCGAGCTTGCGGCGAAGTGCGCAGTGGTCTTGATAGCTGTAACGTCATTGTGAATGAGCGTGGGTATAGACGACGAGACGGAGTTCTCGATGGTTTTGACTCTTCTTCTTCTTCTTTATTTAGAAATGTATCCTCTTCTTTAACAACATTTACATTTGTTTGTATGGTGATACGATTATAACAAGAGGATGAAACTAATGGACGATTAGCGTTGCTCATTGTTGGTCGGTCGAGCCTGATGTCCACCACTCGTGCCATCTTTTCGGTGGGCGTCCTCGTGGCCGCGGCTTGCTTATTGTGCCCTCTTATGCCATTTTGGCCAAGCTGTCTTGAGGCATTCTTTGAAGATTTTACGTATTTAAGCGTTCGTTTTCCTATCTAGGCGTGTGTATCCAGCAATAGATCTTAAGGTGTTCATTTCCACTGTGGTCGTTATCTGTTGGGTTGTGCTGGTGTCTGCGCGAGTTTCTGATGTATATATTAATATTGGCCGAATGCAAGTTTAGTATATTCTCATTTTGCTGTCGATGTTCATGTATCTTTTTCGCCATATAGCATTTCTTAGGCAGCCTGAGATAGTAGCGGTTTTGTTGGCTAGTGTTTTTACCTCCTTTTTCATATCTCTGCTGCTGGTTATATGGGAGCCTATATAGGTAGGCTTGCCTATATAGGCAAGGCCTATATAATGATTTAGTTTTTTCAACTGATATCTCCATATTGTAGGAGATTGCTACTTTTTCAAACTTATACATACATATAATAGTAGTAGGGTGTTATGGAGGGTTCAAGCGCTTTTTTGTATGAAGCGAATCGACATGTTTTTGCGACACGGTAATTTGGTATGAAGCGATGGTATGAAGTGATGGTATGAGGGGATTTGGTATGAAGCGATGGTATGAAGGGATTTGGTATGAAGTGATTCAGGTGCTTTTTGGTATGAAGGTGTTCTGGCGCTATGTAATTTGTTTATTTAAGTTGTGAATTTGCGTGGGGGTTAGGAAATGTATGGCGGTTGAGGCGCTTTTTGGTATGAAGCGATGGTATGAAGTGATGATATGAGGGGATTTTGTATGAAGCGAATCGACATGTTTTTGCGACACGGTAATTTGGTATGAAGCGGTTGAGGCGCTTTTTTGTATGAAGCGAATCGACATGTTTTTGCGACACGGTAATTTGGTATGAAGCGATGGTATGAAGTGATGGTATGAGGGGATTTGGTATGAAGCGATGGTATGAAGGGATTTGGTATGAAGTGATTCAGGTGCTTTTTGGTATGAAGGTGTTCTGGCGCTATGTAATTTGTTTATTTAAGTTGTGAATTTGCGTGGGGGTTAGGAAATGTATGGCGGTTGAGGCGCTTTTTGGTATGAAGCGATGGTATGAAGTGATGATATGAGGGGATTTTGTATGAAGCGAATCGACATGTTTTTGCGACACGGTAATTTGGTATGAAGCGGTTGAGGCGCTTTTTGGTATGAAGCGATGGTATGAAGTGATGATATGAGGGGATTTTGTATGAAGCGAATCGACATGTTTTTGCGACACGGTAATTTGGTATGAAGCGGTTGAGGCGCTTTTTGGTATGAAGCGATGGTATGAAGTGATGATATGAGGGGATTTTGTATGAAGCGAATCGACATGTTTTTGCGACACGGTAATTTGGTATGAAGCGGTTTAGGCGCTTTTTGGTATGAAGTGATGGTATGAAGGGTTTTGGTATGAAGGTGTTCTGGCGCTATGTAATTTGTTTATTTAAGTTGGGAATTTGCGTTGCGGTTAGGAAATGTATGGCGGTTCTCGCGCTATTTTAAGTTGGTTTTTGTCACGTGCTGGTTGTGTGCGTGCAAGGTGGTTATCATGTGACGTATTTAGAATAGGAATAGCAATAGATATGTATATATTGTTACGCAAGGCTACGAAGATCTACTAACACATAGCATACAATTTTAAGGGGAGCAGATAAACTATATACATATCTATGTATTAGCAATAGATATGTGATGGTATGAAGGGTTTTGATATGAAGTGATTCAGGTGCTTTTTGGTAGGAAGCGATGGTATGAAGGGATTTGTTATGAAGCGATGGTATGAAGGGATTTGGTATGAAGCGGTTGAGATGCTTTTTGGTATGAAGGAGTTCTGGCTCTATTTAATTTGTTTATTTAAGTTGTTTTGCGTTGCGGTTTGACACATAGCATTCAATTTTAAGGGGAACAGATAAACTATATACATATCTATGTAGTAGCTATAGATATGTGATGGTATGAAGGGATTTGGTATGAAGTGATTCAGGCGCTTTTTGGTATGAGGGTGTTCTGGCGCTATTTAATTTGTTTATTTAAGTTGTTTTTGCGGAAATATATGGGGATGATGGCGCTATCTGTGTTGTGCGTGCAAGGTGGTTATCATGTAGTATGTTATGGCCGGAGCAATAGATATGTACATATTCTTACGCCTTAAAGAGATAGGTATAGAAGTATTTACTACAAGACAATATAAAGATGTATATTTTTGCGGAAATATATGGGGGGTTCTGGCCCTATGTAATTTGTTTATTTAAGTTGTGAATTTGCGTTGCGGTTAGGAAATGTATGGCGGTTCTCGCGTTATTTTAAGTTGGCTTTTGTCACGTGCTGGTTGTGTGCGTGCAAGGTCGTTATCATGTGACGTATTTAGAATAGGAATAGCAATAGATATGTATATATTGTTACGCAAGTCTACGAAGATCTACTAACACATAGCATTCAATTTTAAGGGGAGCAGATAAACTATATACATATCTATGTATTAGCAATAGATATGTGATGGTATGAAGAGTTTTGGTATGAGGCGGTTCAGGTGCTTTTTGGTATGAAGCGATGGTATGAAGGGATTTGGTATGAAGCGCTGGTATGAAGGGATTTGGTATGAAGCGGTTGAGGTGCTTTTTGGTATGAAGGGGTTCTGGCGCTATTTAATTTGTTTATTTAAGTTGTTTTGCGTGGTGGTTTAACACATAGCATTCAATTTTAAGGGGATCAGATAAACTATATACATATCTATGTATTAGCTATAGATATGTACATATTGTTACGCATTAGGGAATCGCGCTGGCATCTGTAGTGATTTACATATATAAATATGGATATTTTGCGGAAATATATGGGGGTTCTGGCGCTATTTAATTTGTTTATTTAAGTTGTGAATTTGCGTTGGGGTTAGGAAATGTATGGGGATTTAGTCGCTATCTGTGTTGTGTGTGTGTCTTTGTGTGTGTGAATCAAATTGGAAATACTTTCGCATATTAAAAAGTGGATGTGATTGATTCATTCTTGACAGTATATGTTACATATCTATGTATCTATAAATATTTCTTAGCGTTTCAAATACATATACATACATACAAACACACGCACATATATATATAAATATTACTGGAATAGTATAAACAAATGACCCATTACATTAAAATGGTTCTGTAAGCAACAATTAATCAGTGAGACAAACGCTATTTAATTTGTTTATTTAAGTTGTTTTTGCGGAAATATATGGGGATTCTGGCGCTATCTGTGTTGTGGTTTTGTGTGCGTGCAAGGTCGTTATCATGTGACGTATTTAGAATAGTTGGTATGAAGCGGTTCAAGCGCTTTTTGGTATGAAGCGATGGTATGAAGGGGTTCTGGCGCTATTTAATTTGTTTATTTAAGTTGTGAATTTGCGTTGGGGTTAGGCGCTTTCAAAAATCGCATTAAGATATTTAACATTTCTAATAATGATGAGAGCATATTGAATGTAGAAGTCCTATATGAAAAAAAACATGTATTTGATTACCGAGCTGTTGGAAAACGAATTGGAAGTTTTGCATGCTTTTAAATTTAATATGGAATTATTTACGGTGTTCGTGAAGCATACAAAGGAAAATGACGATATGATCCAGGATATTAAAAGTATGCAGACCAAGATGTATACGATCCTAGAAAAAAGCGATTTATTTGAAAAATTAAACGCTTCTATCAATGACATCAAGGTTAAACTAGAGAAATTCCAGGAAAGAGATAGCGGATGGGCTTTGTTGTCATTCCTGAGAATCGAAATCAATATTAATAAATACGATCCGCTTCGGGCTTCTACCTATCTTAATCTACCACCGCAGTTATTGATCAAACATGCTTGTATAAATGTGAAAAAACACCGATGAATATGGTTTCAAATGGTCTGTTATATCGGCTTTGGATAGCAAAGTTAAATATAATCATGAGAGACCATCATCATATGCAATTCGCGATATAACTAGTGACATAATACAAGTTAATGGTGAAATTCTTTGTTTTAGGAATATGCAATTTCCTATTGCGATCAAAGATATACATGCATACATATATTCGAGTTGAATAATCCAACAATCCATGTAAACGTGTTCGGTTATGAAATCAATGATAAGAATGAATGTTATTTAATTGGACCATACTATCATACGACCGAGGAAAAGACAAAACATATTAACTTGCTTTATTGCGAAAGTTCTGATAGCGATCTAACGCATTATGTGTACATCAAACATATGTCGCGTTTAATGAGGAGACAAGCAACTAAGAAAAAAAATCGAATGCATCTTTGTAATGGGTGCTTACAACGATTCCCTAATGAATCCCGTCTGCTGCAACACAAAAGTGAATGTCGGAAGCTGATTACGATTATGCCGGATGAAGGAAACAAAATACTCAAGTTTGTTAAACACAATCGAAAGCAACGAGTTCCATTTGCTGTGTATGCCGACTTTGAGTCTATTCTATTACCTCTGAGTCATTGCATGCCGAATCCAGAATCTTCGTCAACAACTAATGTACAACAACACATACCCTGTGCGTTTTCGTATTTCATTAAGTGCTCATTTGATGATAATGTAAATAAACACAGAACATTTGTTGGTGATAAATTACATTTAGTTACATGCTATCAAGAACGAAAAAAAAAATAAACAATGTCTCCTTTGTATTTTTATAGGAGAAAATTTATAATACCTATGTATATAGGGAGTACATGGAGAAACCAAAAGCGATGAATCAATTGACAGATGTTGAGAACTACATCCATCATAATGCTTCAATATGTTGGATATGTAATCGTTGTTTTAGTCAGACCGATATAAGAGTAAAAGATCATTGCCACTTCACGGGTACATATAGAGGAACTGCACATAGACAGTGTAATTTAGATTTTCAAAAGCCAAATTTTTTCCCAATACTTTTACATAATTTTTCGGGGTACGACTGTCATCTTTTCGTGAAAAGTTTAAGTAATATTGATGGTGAAATAACAATTATTCCATTAAATAAAGAAAATTATATATCACTTTCCAAGCGAGTGCATTTAGACGCAAATAACACATTTGAAATTAGGTTTTTAGATTCATTTCGATTTCTTCAGTCGAGTATAGATTCGTTAGCAAATAATTTATCTGAAGATGATTTCATTATAGGCAAAAGGTATTACAAAAATGACGACTCATTAAAATTAATGACTGGGAAAGGTGTATTTCCTTACGATTATCTCAATTCATGGAATCGTTTAGATGATTGTTCTCTTCCATCAATTTCCCAATTTTATAATAAACTAACGGGTAAAGATTGTTTAGATGCAGATTATGAATATGCACTAAAGGTATGGAAGCATTTTAATTGTAAATCATTAAAAGATTACATGCTTGTGTATCTACAGAGCGATGTGCTCTTGTTGGCTGACATATTCGAGAATTTCCGTAAGGTCTGCTTAAAAATATATGAATTAGATCCATGTCATTATTATACATCTCCTGGTTTGTCATGGGATGCAATGTTGATGATAACGGAAGTTAATCTAGAGCTTCTCACCGACATTGATATGTTTAATTTCATTAAGAAAGGTATCAGAGGTGGTCTATGTCAATGAAGTCATCGATATACCATCTCTAATAATAAGTACATGAATAAATTCGACGAAACTAAAACAAACGAATTCCTTATGTACTTTGATGCAAATAACTTGTACGGTTGGGCAATGTCTCAACCACTTCCTAATGGAAATTTTCAATGGAATGATCCCGAAATCTATACCAGAGAATATATTGTGAAATTGGAAAAAGACAATAAATTTGGTTATGTATTCGAGGTAGATTTAGCCTATCCCACAGATCTTCACGATATACATAATGATCTTCCGTTTTGCCCCGAAAATATGCTTACGCCGGGAACTAAAATTCCTAAGCTAATTGCCAATTTAAATGCAAAGACCAATTATATAATTCATTTAAGAAATTTACAACAATGTCTGAACAACGGATTAAATATCACTAAGGTTCACAGAGTGTTGTCTTTTACTCAATCGGAATGGTTACAGAAGTATATAAATCTGAATACCGAATGCCGGAAAAAGGCGAACAGTAAGTTTGAAAAAGACTTTTTCAAATTAATGAACAACAGTGTTTACGGTAAAACAATGGAGAATGTAGAAAAGCGTCGAGATGTGAAAATTGTAACTCAATGGGATGGTCAAAGAAAGTCATTGGGTGCTAGGAAACTAATTGCACATCCTTATTTTCACACTAGATCTATATTTACACCAGAGATGTGTGCTATTGAAATGACCAAGGGACGAGTTGTGTACGATAAACCTATTTATTTAGGTTTCATTATATTAGAGCTTTCAAAATGGCTTATGTACGACTTTCATTATGAGTATATGAGTAAAAAATTTGGAAAATCGATTCGATTAAACTATATGGATACGGATTCATTTATTTATTCAGGAATGACAGATGATTTCTATTCTGATATATATCAAGACGTCATTGATCCCGAGAAATCAAGGTTTGATACTTCAGAATACCCCATAGACATTGTACATCATTTTCCGCAAACAAACGGTAAAGTTCTCGGGAAATTTAAAGATGAGAATAACTCTCGGAAAATGTTAGAATTCATTGGATTAAGAGCGAAAATGTACTCCTTTATATTAGAGACCAATGATGGGGTGAAAAAGGCAAAAGGAATTAAAATGTCGGTTACTAATAGCTTAGATATTAAAGATTATCGAAATTGTTTAATGAATAAAAAATTGTTGTTTAGATCAATGCTTATATTTAGAAGTAAGTTACATAATGTTTATACGCAGTCTATTAATAAGTTAGCTTTAAGTTATAACGACACTAAAAGATATATATGTATGTAATGATGGGATAAGTACTTATGCTTGGGGTCATAATAAAATACCAATGAATGATAATTGATACAAAAAAAAGAAAAAAATGATTTATTATTCTCTCTCCTTCTCTTACGAAGATCTAACAAAACAAGGTCACTGAACTTTTCAACAAGGTCATTGTTCTAACTAACTGGTTCTAACTAACTGGTTCTAACTAACTGGTTCTAAATAACTGGTTCTAAATAACTGGTTCTAAATAACTGGTTCTAACTAACTGTGGTCTGGTATCGCGACAGCGATACCAGGCCAGTTAGAACCAGTTATTTTTAACCAGTTATTTAGAACCAGTTATTTAGAACCAGTTAGTTAGAACCAGTTAGTTAGAACCAGTTAGTTAGAACAATGACCTTGTTGAAAAGTTCAGTGACCTTGTTTTGTTAGATCTTCGTAAGAGAAGGAGAGAGAATAATAAATCATTTTTTTCTTTTTTTTGTATCAATTATCATTCATTGGTATTTTATTATGACCCCAAGCATAAGTACTTATCCCATCATTACATATATATCTTTTAGTGTCGTTATAACTTAAAGCTAACTTATTAATAGACTGCGTATAAACATTATGTAACTTACTTCTAAATATAAGCATTGATCTAAACAACAATTTTTTATTCATTAAACAATTTCGATAATCTTTAATATCTAAGCTATTAGTAACCGACATTTTAATTCCTTTTGCCTTTTTCACCCCATCATTGGTCTCTAATATAAAGGAGTACATTTTCGCTCTTAATCCAATGAATTCTAACATTTTCCGAGAGTTATTCTCATCTTTAAATTTCCCGAGAACTTTACCGTTTGTTTGCGGAAAATGATGTACAATGTCTATGGGGTATTCTGAAGTATCAAACCTTGATTTCTCGGGATCAATGACGTCTTGATATATATCAGAATAGAAATCATCTGTCATTCCTGAATAAATAAATGAATCCGTATCCATATAGTTTAATCGAATCGATTTTCCAAATTTTTTACTCATATACTCATAATGAAAGTCGTACATAAGCCATTTTGAAAGCTCTAATATAATGAAACCTAAATAAATAGGTTTATCGTACACAACTCGTCCCTTGGTCATTTCAATAGCACACATCTCTGGTGTAAATATAGATCTAGTGTGAAAATAAGGATGTGCAATTAGTTTCCTAGCACCCAATGACTTTCTTTGACCATCCCATTGAGTTACAATTTTCACATCTCGACGCTTTTCTACATTCTCCATTGTTTTACCGTAAACACTGTTGTTCATTAATTTGAAAAAGTCTTTTTCAAACTTACTGTTCGCCTTTTTCCGGCATTCGGTATTCAGATTTATATACTTCTGTAACCATTCCGATTGAGTAAAAGACAACACTCTGTGAACCTTAGTGATATTTAATCCGTTGTTCAGACATTGTTGTAAATTTCTTAAATGAATTATATAATTGGTCTTTGCATTTAAATTGGCAATTAGCTTAGGAATTTTAGTTCCCGGCGTAAGCATATTTTCGGGGCAAAACGGAAGATCATTATGTATATCGTGAAGATCTGTGGGATAGGCTAAATCTACCTCGAATACATAACCAAATTTATTGTCTTTTTCCAATTTCACAATATATTCTCTGGTATAGATTTCGGGATCATTCCATTGAAAATTTCCATTAGGAAGTGGTTGAGACATTGCCCAACCGTACAAGTTATTTGCATCAAAGTACATAAGGAATTCGTTTGTTTTAGTTTCGTCGAATTTATTCATGTACTTATTATTAGAGATGGTATATCGATGACTTCATTGACATAGACCACCTCTGATACCTTTCTTAATGAAATTAAACATATCAATGTCGGTGAGAAGCTCTAGATTAACTTCCGTTATCATCAACATTGCATCCCATGACAAACCAGGAGATGTATAATAATGACATGGATCTAATTCATATATTTTTAAGCAGACCTTACGGAAATTCTCGAATATGTCAGCCAACAAGAGCACATCGCTCTGTAGATACACAAGCATGTAATCTTTTAATGATTTACAATTAAAATGCTTCCATACCTTTAGTGCATATTCATAATCTGCATCTAAACAATCTTTACCCGTTAGTTTATTATAAAATTGGGAAATTGATGGAAGAGAACAATCATCTAAACGATTCCATGAATTGAGATAATCGTAAGGAAATACACCTTTCCCAGTCATTAATTTTAATGAGTCGTCATTTTTGTAATACCTTTTGCCTATAATGAAATCATCTTCAGATAAATTATTTGCTAACGAATCTATACTCGACTGAAGAAATCGAAATGAATCTAAAAACCTAATTTCAAATGTGTTATTTGCGTCTAAATGCACTCGCTTGGAAAGTGATATATAATTTTCTTTATTTAATGGAATAATTGTTATTTCACCATCAATATTACTTAAACTTTTCACGAAAAGATGACAGTCGTACCCCGAAAAATTATGTAAAAGTATTGGGAAAAAATTTGGCTTTTGAAAATCTAAATTACACTGTCTATGTGCAGTTCCTCTATATGTACCCGTGAAGTGGCAATGATCTTTTACTCTTATATCGGTCTGACTAAAACAACGATTACATATCCAACATATTGAAGCATTATGATGGATGTAGTTCTCAACATCTGTCAATTGATTCATCGCTTTTGGTTTCTCCATGTACTCCCTATATACATAGGTATTATAAATTTTCTCCTATAAAAATACAAAGGAGACATTGTTTATTTTTTTTTTCGTTCTTGATAGCATGTAACTAAATGTAATTTATCACCAACAAATGTTCTGTGTTTATTTACATTATCATCAAATGAGCACTTAATGAAATACGAAAACGCACAGGGTATGTGTTGTTGTACATTAGTTGTTGACGAAGATTCTGGATTCGGCATGCAATGACTCAGAGGTAATAGAATAGACTCAAAGTCGGCATACACAGCAAATGGAACTCGTTGCTTTCGATTGTGTTTAACAAACTTGAGTATTTTGTTTCCTTCATCCGGCATAATCGTAATCAGCTTCCGACATTCACTTTTGTGTTGCAGCAGACGGGATTCATTAGGGAATCGTTGTAAGCACCCATTACAAAGATGCATTCGATTTTTTTTCTTAGTTGCTTGTCTCCTCATTAAACGCGACATATGTTTGATGTACACATAATGCGTTAGATCGCTATCAGAACTTTCGCAATAAAGCAAGTTAATATGTTTTGTCTTTTCCTCGGTCGTATGATAGTATGGTCCAATTAAATAACATTCATTCTTATCATTGATTTCATAACCGAACACGTTTACATGGATTGTTGGATTATTCAACTCGAATATATGTATGTATGTATATCTTTGATCGCAAGAGGAAATTGCATATTCCTAAAACAAAGAATTTCACCATTAACTTGTATTATGTCACTAGTTATATCGCGAATTGCATATGATGATGGTCTCTCATGATTATATTTAACTTTGCTATCCAAAGCCGATATAACAGACCATTTGAAACCATATTCATCGGTGTTTTTTCACATTTATACAAGCATGTTTGATCAATAACTGCGGTGGTAGATTAAGATAGGTAGAAGCCCGAAGCGGATCGTATTTATTAATATTGATTTCGATTCTCAGGAATGACAACAAAGCCCATCCGCTATCTCTTTCCTGGAATTTCTCTAGTTTAACCTTGATGTCATTGATAGAAGCGTTTAATTTTTCAAATAAATCGCTTTTTTCTAGGATCGTATACATCTTGGTCTGCATACTTTTAATATCCTGGATCATATCGTCATTTTCCTTTGTATGCTTCACGAACACCGTAAATAATTCCATATTAAATTTAAAAGCATGCAAAACTTCCAATTCGTTTTCCAACAGCTCGGTAATCAAATACATGTTTTTTTTCATATAGGACTTCTACATTCAATATGCTCTCATCATTATTAGAAATGTTAAATATCTTAATGCGATTTTTGAAAGCGCCTAACCCCAACGCAAATTCACAACTTAAATAAACAAATTAAATAGCGCCAGAACCCCTTCATACCATCGCTTCATACCAAAAAGCGCTTGAACCGCTTCATACCAACTATTCTAAATACGTCACATGATAACGACCTTGCACGCACACAAAACCACAACACAGATAGCGCCAGAATCCCCATATATTTCCGCAAAAACAACTTAAATAAACAAATTAAATAGCGTTTGTCTCACTGATTAATTGTTGCTTACAGAACCATTTTAATGTAATGGGTCATTTGTTTATACTATTCCAGTAATATTTATATATATATGTGCGTGTGTTTGTATGTATGTATATGTATTTGAAACGCTAAGAAATATTTATAGATACATAGATATGTAACATATACTGTCAAGAATGAATCAATCACATCCACTTTTTAATATGCGAAAGTATTTCCAATTTGATTCACACACACAAAGACACACACACAACACAGATAGCGACTAAATCCCCATACATTTCCTAACCCCAACGCAAATTCACAACTTAAATAAACAAATTAAATAGCGCCAGAACCCCCATATATTTCCGCAAAATATCCATATTTATATATGTAAATCACTACAGATGCCAGCGCGATTCCCTAATGCGTAACAATATGTACATATCTATAGCTAATACATAGATATGTATATAGTTTATCTGATCCCCTTAAAATTGAATGCTATGTGTTAAACCACCACGCAAAACAACTTAAATAAACAAATTAAATAGCGCCAGAACCCCTTCATACCAAAAAGCACCTCAACCGCTTCATACCAAATCCCTTCATACCAGCGCTTCATACCAAATCCCTTCATACCATCGCTTCATACCAAAAAGCACCTGAACCGCCTCATACCAAAACTCTTCATACCATCACATATCTATTGCTAATACATAGATATGTATATAGTTTATCTGCTCCCCTTAAAATTGAATGCTATGTGTTAGTAGATCTTCGTAGACTTGCGTAACAATATATACATATCTATTGCTATTCCTATTCTTAATACGTCACATGATAACGACCTTGCACGCACACAACCAGCACGTGACAAAAGCCAACTTAAAATAACGCGAGAACCGCCATACATTTCCTAACCGCAACGCAAATTCACAACTTAAATAAACAAATTACATAGGGCCAGAACCCCCCATATATTTCCGCAAAAATATACATCTTTATATTGTCTTGTAGTAAATACTTCTATACCTATCTCTTTAAGGCGTAAGAATATGTACATATCTATTGCTCCGGCCATAACATACTACATGATAACCACCTTGCACGCACAACACAGATAGCGCCATCATCCCCATATATTTCCGCAAAAACAACTTAAATAAACAAATTAAATAGCGCCAGAACACCCTCATACCAAAAAGCGCCTGAATCACTTCATACCAAATCCCTTCATACCATCACATATCTATAGCTACTACATAGATATGTATATAGTTTATCTGTTCCCCTTAAAATTGAATGCTATGTGTCAAACCGCAACGCAAAACAACTTAAATAAACAAATTAAATAGAGCCAGAACTCCTTCATACCAAAAAGCATCTCAACCGCTTCATACCAAATCCCTTCATACCATCGCTTCATAACAAATCCCTTCATACCATCGCTTCCTACCAAAAAGCACCTGAATCACTTCATATCAAAACCCTTCATACCATCACATATCTATTGCTAATACATAGATATGTATATAGTTTATCTGCTCCCCTTAAAATTGTATGCTATGTGTTAGTAGATCTTCGTAGCCTTGCGTAACAATATATACATATCTATTGCTATTCCTATTCTAAATACGTCACATGATAACCACCTTGCACGCACACAACCAGCACGTGACAAAAACCAACTTAAAATAGCGCGAGAACCGCCATACATTTCCTAACCGCAACGCAAATTCCCAACTTAAATAAACAAATTACATAGCGCCAGAACACCTTCATACCAAAACCCTTCATACCATCACTTCATACCAAAAAGCGCCTAAACCGCTTCATACCAAATTACCGTGTCGCAAAAACATGTCGATTCGCTTCATACAAAATCCCCTCATATCATCACTTCATACCATCGCTTCATACCAAAAAGCGCCTCAACCGCTTCATACCAAATTACCGTGTCGCAAAAACATGTCGATTCGCTTCATACAAAATCCCCTCATATCATCACTTCATACCATCGCTTCATACCAAAAAGCGCCTCAACCGCTTCATACCAAATTACCGTGTCGCAAAAACATGTCGATTCGCTTCATACAAAATCCCCTCATATCATCACTTCATACCATCGCTTCATACCAAAAAGCGCCTCAACCGCCATACATTTCCTAACCCCCACGCAAATTCACAACTTAAATAAACAAATTACATAGCGCCAGAACACCTTCATACCAAAAAGCACCTGAATCACTTCATACCAAATCCCTTCATACCATCGCTTCATACCAAATCCCCTCATACCATCACTTCATACCATCGCTTCATACCAAATTACCGTGTCGCAAAAACATGTCGATTCGCTTCATACAAAAAAGCGCCTCAACCGCTTCATACCAAATTACCGTGTCGCAAAAACATGTCGATTCGCTTCATACAAAATCCCCTCATATCATCACTTCATACCATCGCTTCATACCAAAAAGCGCCTCAACCGCCATACATTTCCTAACCCCCACGCAAATTCACAACTTAAATAAACAAATTACATAGCGCCAGAACACCTTCATACCAAAAAGCACCTGAATCACTTCATACCAAATCCCTTCATACCATCGCTTCATACCAAATCCCCTCATACCATCACTTCATACCATCGCTTCATACCAAATTACCGTGTCGCAAAAACATGTCGATTCGCTTCATACAAAAAAGCGCTTGAACCCTCCATAACACCCTACTAATAGTCTTTGCAAATTGTCTTCCATCTCAGCAATGAGTGGCGTCATCTGCATAGTATATTATTTTAAATTCGCCGGTTGACATGCGATAGCCAGGAGCAGCTTCTTTGACCTCTTTGATGATAGCTTCCATAATAATGTTCAAGAGGGTCGGGCTCAGACTGTCCCCTTGCTGGATTCCTGAAGTAATGGGAATCATATCGGTCCTCTTAGCGTTAGCGCTGATTCATGTTCTGTTGTTGGTGTTCAGCTCCTTAATGACTAGCTAGTACATTAGAAGTAATGCCCTTCGCCTTCAAAAGTGTGATGACGTCGTGTAGTCGAACACGATCAAAAGCTCTTGTTAGGTCGACGAAGGCTTTTTCACATATTTGGCGCGTACAACAAATATGGCGTCGACCGTTGATCTGTTTTTCCGGAAGCCTTGCTGTTTGTCGCACATACCCTTTTTGGTGAGATCTGTGATTGCTGTGGGACTAAACAACTATCATATATTTTTAGGGAGAGCTTGTGGATTTCTTCACAGATACGTCTTCCTCCATGTTTAACTAGTTCGTTGGGGATTCCGTCGATAGCGGGGGACTTGTGGTTTTTCAGCTTTCGTATTGTCATCTCGATATCTTGAATAAAGACCAAAAACTTCTGCTACCTTTTTACGCCTTTTAGTCGTGTAAAGATTTGGATCGTCGAATGTGGGAGTTGCAGTCATTTCTGGCGTGTATATCTTTTGTTCGGTTTTCTTCAGTGGTGTTAGCCTTATATGTAATTCCGAAAGCTTATCTCTCTCAACCTAATAACGTCTTTACAGCTCAAGTCAAACCAAATATTATCCTTCCGCTTAATACTTTTTATCCTGTTGGGGATAATAATGCTTATGCCAGTATGGATAATGTTTGTGATCATATCAGCTGCGATGTATTCCGATCACTCGTTTAAAGGTTAGGGACAACCAATTGACTCACCTCACTTGTATCTAAGAAAACACTGAGTCCCTGTTGTACTCTGTGGACGAGAAGTGATGAAAACGGTGAGATGCCCCCCAATTGCCACTGTTTCTCAACACTTGAGAAATTCTACTTAAATGTAAGGATATAGCCATCGGTCCCCATATAAGCAGTATCTACATACATTTATAGCGTGTCTCTATCAGACAAATGAAGCAAACAATCATCAGCCTTCTGAGAATAATTGAACTGCGAGCAATAACACCATCCATTGACCAGTATGACCTTCAAGACAACACAGTCTCTATAATCACAACCAGATCACAGATCAAAGTCCAAAACCGGTCACAACCCAGCCTCAAGCCTACTATTTCGTATCATACTAAAATCCACCTATGACGACACGATCGAATGGCATACAAGTTTGTCAATTTTTAGTGTAAACATTCCGCACACTGAAAGATACATAGTAACATTCTTCGATCTAATTATTTAGATATATTTTTATTTCCGATCACTGTGATGACTGCTCCATAGCGACACCAAGCTACGGAAATATTTAGTTTAATCCATCGGCACGTTCACATTCTGCAGTTTACGCGTTTAATCTATTTTTGATAAGACTAATCGCCAGGTCCATACATACCTATTTATGTACATATTTATTTTACGCCATGCGTCAGGAGGAACGGGAGGAAATTTATTATTTCTTTTTCGATTTTCGTTTCCTTTTATTTTCGAACTGTTACGAGTGTGCTGAAGCCTTTAAATTCGTTTCTTTTTTTTTACGTACATATGTAGCTTATTTTCGTTTTTGAGTTTTGTCTTCTTTTTTTGCTATTCTCAGATTCTTTTGATACGAACGCCGCTGTTTCGCCGGTTCGCGAATGGAACGTGATTTCATCAAAAGTTTCGCGGGTTTCTTGGAAAAGTTATTACGCCTTGCTTTGTGGTGGGAAGTAAAAAAACAAAAGGAAAAACAATTTTCCAAGGACCTTGTATAATATAAACACATACATAGTCTCAGTTCGAACAGCTGCTTGTGGTAATGTAGCACTCTAGGCAAGTTATCACACGACGAATTGTAAATTTGAAGTAGAACTCGGCAGCAAAGAAAACCTTAAAGGACATGTCGGTGAAAGCTCATATTTTTCCTTTTCCGGTTAAGTGCTCGATTTGGCAGGGTTTGCAGTATTAAAGCGCCCATAATGCCGTCTGTATGAATATTCATTTCTATTCATACCTGTCGCCTGAGCTCTCCGCCTTACAAACATATATTCTTGAGGTCGAATTAGATCAAAGTGTGAGGGAACCAGCACCAAAAAGTTTCAATCTGACCCTAGCTAGTGCAAAATAGTTACATGACAATTTTTTTCTGTACCCAATCTCGATGCACGATGAGCGAGTTCTGATCCCGATAACACCAACGCCATCGAGTGTTTATTTCGCGGCGTTCCTCCTCGGCGGGGTACTGGCAAAACCCCCCGTAGTATACTTGCCGTGAAAAAGCTTCTCGACTCACGAAGTTCGGAATCGGCATTAAACTGTAGGTCCCTTTCACCTGCGTGAAAAATAAATCACACACAACATGGGTGATTGAGAGAAGCTTGGCTCTGGTCCTTCATGGGCTGTAACGCCAACACATACACATACATACCCACTCCCGCACGTGGGTCTTGACTCGTGCAAAGTTCAGCTTGTCTGATAGCCTTCTTGCTCAATTTGCTGATGGTCTCAAATCTTCTTTTTGTTTTCCCGCGATTTTCAATTTAAAAAAAAAAATTAAACTCATATCGAGCCCCCGTCACAACTAGAATGGTCAGCAGAGATACACCACAAGATGGAATACTCTCCCCTCTCCTCTGGAACGTGGTGGTCAACTACTCTTACTAGAACAGGAAGGGGTACGCTGTGACCGCCTATGCAGATAACATTGCTATTGCCGCCAAAGGAAAATTTCCTAGCACTCTAAGCGACCTAATGCAGGGTGCATTACATACAGTAGAAGCCTGGACGCAGTACTGTGGACTTGGGGTAAGTCCTAAGAAGACCGACCTAGTACTTGTTTACTAATAAATATGAAATTCCGTCCTTCAACCCACCGAGGCTGGGTGAAACCCAACTAATAATTAAAGATCAGGCTAAATACCTAGGCCTAGTCCTTGACAGGAGGCTGAATTGGAAACCCAACATCCTTGATCGCGTCAAAAATGCAACCACTGCCCTCTATAGTTGCAAGAAAGTGGTGGGCAAGAAGTGGAGTGTCCAACCAAGCATTATGCACTGGCTCTACACAGCAGTCATAAGGCCCATCCTGCGCTGGACAAGGCAGTCTATCGAAACCTTCTGGGGAATGTGCAAAGATCGGCCAGTTTATATATAAGCGGAGCGATCAGATCAACCCATACGAAGGCCCTATTACATCTCCCACCGTTGGACCTCTTCAGCAAGCAAGTTGTTGCCTGCGCGGCCCTACGGATTAGGGGCATAGGAAAATGGCCCACATCACATAAAGGCCGTACTAGCATTTTTAATAACTTCGAAGTACCCATGGACACAGACTACATCATCCCGCAGAATGTGTTCCCTAGGTACTTCGAAGTTGTCTTCCCGTCCAGGGAGGAATGGGCTGAAGGGAAAGTCATACTAAAGGGCTCGAATTCCCTCTATACCGATGGTGTAGGTAGTGGAGTCTTCTCCAAGGAACTTAACCTCAACCTATCTTTCAGACTCCCAAATGACTGCAGTGTGTATCAGGCAGAAATAACAGCGATAACGGAGGCCCTTGCATGGCTCAGGATCAATGCAATTTTATCATTTGCACGGACAGCCAATCTGCGATAAAATCCCTGGCCGCGGTAACCCACAAATCAAATACATCCCTTAACTGCCGCCTATCTTTAGACAAGATGGCTGAACAGTTCAACATTAAAGTACTGTGGATTCCCGGGCATAAGTTTATGGCCTGTTTCCAAAGGGAACGATCTAAGCCTTAGAGAACGAATAGAGAGTGAAAAGCGAAGTGAGCGAATAGACTCTAGTGGGGACATGGCTTAACGCACCTTAATTAGAAATGAAACAAGTCCTAGAGGGATTCGCTAGCTGGACGAACATAAACGGAGAGATGACAGTCTCTGGTATGATCTGGCATAGAACATTTACACTTGCGGTCATAAAAACCGTACCACATATGCGGTTTTCAAAAAATGGGTATTTATACCAGAGTGTAATTGTTTTTTTTTTTAATAGTTTTGGATTGAATTCGGGCCCGTATTTAGTGCAAAAAATAAATTGTCAGTTGCGACTGTGAAAGTGAAAGTTACACGATCGTGTATAACTTCTTCTTCTTCTTAGTGGGCGCTACAGTTCGGGGTGAACCTGGGCCTCAACCAACATGCCCCTCCAACTAGCACGATCTTTCGCTAGCCTTTTCCATTGCCGCACACCCAGTGGGCTGAGGTCCCCTTCCACCTGTGTGCGTCATCTTAAGTGCGGCCGTCCTCTGCTTCTTCGTCCCTCGGGGTTGGATTGAAAGACTCACCGGGCTGGAGCTGTGGTGTCCATTCGCTCTACATGGCCCAGCCATCTTAGGCGTTGAATCCGTAGACGCCTGACTAGGCTCATGTCGCTGTACAGCCCGTAAAGTTCGTGGTTGAATCTTCTCCTCCATTCCTCGTCTGCGTTTATAGGCCCAAAAATCACGCGTAAAATCTTTCTCTCGAACCGACCAAGGACCTCCTCATCCGCTTTTGATAGTGTCCATGCTTCTGCGCCGTACAACAGGACCGGGATGAGAAGGGTCTTATATAGAGTCAACTTTGTCGTTTGGGGTCGTTTGGGGGAGGGCTCTATTACTCAATTGCCTCCTGAACCCAAGGGAACAGCGATGGGCAAGAGTGATTTTGCGTTTGATTTCGGAACTGATGTCGTTGTTCCAGTTCACTGCGTAGCCAAGGTAGACGAAGTCCTTAACTACCTCAAACTTATATCTGCCAATACAAACGTTCTGGCCAATACGTCGGTGGTGAGCGTCCTTTTTTGATGACAGCATATATTTAGTTTTGCCCTAGTTTACCGCCAAACCAATTTTCGCCGCCTCCATCTCAATACTCGCAAACGCCTCATTGACATCTCGCTGTGATCTACCTATTATGTCAATATCGTCGGCGTATGCAAGGAGTTGTGAGGATTTTAAATAGGTTGTGCCTCTTGTATTGGCCAGTGATTTTTGCACAATTATTTCCAATATGATGTTGAAGAAATCACACGACAGCGCATCGCTCGTTTAAAGGTTAGGGACAACCAATTGACTCACCTCACTTGTATCTAAGAAAACACTGAGTCCCTGTTGTACTCTGTGGACGAGAAGTGATGAAAACGGTGAGATGCCCCCCAATTGCCACTGTTTCTCAACACTTGAGAAATTCTACTTAAATGTAAGGATATAGCCATCGGTCCCCATATAAGCAGTATCTACATACATTTATAGCGTGTCTCTATCAGACAAATGAAGCAAACAATCATCAGCCTTCTGAGAATAATTGAACTGCGAGCAATAACACCATCCATTGACCAGTATGACCTTCAAGACAACACAGTCTCTATAATCACAACCAGATCACAGATCAAAGTCCAAAACCGGTCACAACCCAGCCTCAAGCCTACTATTTCGTATCATACTAAAATCCACCTATGACGACACGATCGAATGGCATACAAGTTTGTCAATTTTTAGTGTAAACATTCCGCACACTGAAAGATACATAGTAACATTCTTCGATCTAATTATTTAGATATATTTTTATTTCCGATCACTGTGATGACTGCTCCATAGCGACACCAAGCTACGGAAATATTTAGTTTAATCCATCGGCACGTTCACATTCTGCAGTTTACGCGTTTAATCTATTTTTGATAAGACTAATCGCCAGGTCCATACATACCTATTTATGTACATATTTATTTTACGCCATGCGTCAGGAGGAACGGGAGGAAATTTATTATTTCTTTTTCGATTTTCGTTTCCTTTTATTTTCGAACTGTTACGAGTGTGCTGAAGCCTTTAAATTCGTTTCTTTTTTTTTACGTACATATGTAGCTTATTTTCGTTTTTGAGTTTTGTCTTCTTTTTTTGCTATTCTCAGATTCTTTTGATACGAACGCCGCTGTTTCGCCGGTTCGCGAATGGAACGTGATTTCATCAAAAGTTTCGCGGGTTTCTTGGAAAAGTTATTACGCCTTGCTTTGTGGTGGGAAGTAAAAAAACAAAAGGAAAAACAATTTTCCAAGGACCTTGTATAATATAAACACATACATAGTCTCAGTTCGAACAGCTGCTTGTGGTAATGTAGCACTCTAGGCAAGTTATCACACGACGAATTGTAAATTTGAAGTAGAACTCGGCAGCAAAGAAAACCTTAAAGGACATGTCGGTGAAAGCTCATATTTTTCCTTTTCCGGTTAAGTGCTCGATTTGGCAGGGTTTGCAGTATTAAAGCGCCCATAATGCCGTCTGTATGAATATTCATTTCTATTCATACCTGTCGCCTGAGCTCTCCGCCTTACAAACATATATTCTTGAGGTCGAATTAGATCAAAGTGTGAGGGAACCAGCACCAAAAAGTTTCAATCTGACCCTAGCTAGTGCAAAATAGTTACATGACAATTTTTTTCTGTACCCAATCTCGATGCACGATGAGCGAGTTCTGATCCCGATAACACCAACGCCATCGAGTGTTTATTTCGCGGCGTTCCTCCTCGGCGGGGTACTGGCAAAACCCCCCGTAGTATACTTGCCGTGAAAAAGCTTCTCGACTCACGAAGTTCGGAATCGGCATTAAACTGTAGGTCCCTTTCACCTGCGTGAAAAATAAATCACACACAACATGGGTGATTGAGAGAAGCTTGGCTCTGGTCCTTCATGGGCTGTAACGCCAACACATACACATACATACCCACTCCCGCACGTGGGTCTTGACTCGTGCAAAGTTCAGCTTGTCTGATAGCCTTCTTGCTCAATTTGCTGATGGTCTCAAATCTTCTTTTTGTTTTCCCGCGATTTTCAATTTAAAAAAAAAAATTAAACTCATATCGAGCCCCCGTCACAACTAGAATGGTCAGCAGAGATACACCACAAGATGGAATACTCTCCCCTCTCCTCTGGAACGTGGTGGTCAACTACTCTTACTAGAACAGGAAGGGGTACGCTGTGACCGCCTATGCAGATAACATTGCTATTGCCGCCAAAGGAAAATTTCCTAGCACTCTAAGCGACCTAATGCAGGGTGCATTACATACAGTAGAAGCCTGGACGCAGTACTGTGGACTTGGGGTAAGTCCTAAGAAGACCGACCTAGTACTTGTTTACTAATAAATATGAAATTCCGTCCTTCAACCCACCGAGGCTGGGTGAAACCCAACTAATAATTAAAGATCAGGCTAAATACCTAGGCCTAGTCCTTGACAGGAGGCTGAATTGGAAACCCAACATCCTTGATCGCGTCAAAAATGCAACCACTGCCCTCTATAGTTGCAAGAAAGTGGTGGGCAAGAAGTGGAGTGTCCAACCAAGCATTATGCACTGGCTCTACACAGCAGTCATAAGGCCCATCCTGCGCTGGACAAGGCAGTCTATCGAAACCTTCTGGGGAATGTGCAAAGATCGGCCAGTTTATATATAAGCGGAGCGATCAGATCAACCCATACGAAGGCCCTATTACATCTCCCACCGTTGGACCTCTTCAGCAAGCAAGTTGTTGCCTGCGCGGCCCTACGGATTAGGGGCATAGGAAAATGGCCCACATCACATAAAGGCCGTACTAGCATTTTTAATAACTTCGAAGTACCCATGGACACAGACTACATCATCCCGCAGAATGTGTTCCCTAGGTACTTCGAAGTTGTCTTCCCGTCCAGGGAGGAATGGGCTGAAGGGAAAGTCATACTAAAGGGCTCGAATTCCCTCTATACCGATGGTGTAGGTAGTGGAGTCTTCTCCAAGGAACTTAACCTCAACCTATCTTTCAGACTCCCAAATGACTGCAGTGTGTATCAGGCAGAAATAACAGCGATAACGGAGGCCCTTGCATGGCTCAGGATCAATGCAATTTTATCATTTGCACGGACAGCCAATCTGCGATAAAATCCCTGGCCGCGGTAACCCACAAATCAAATACATCCCTTAACTGCCGCCTATCTTTAGACAAGATGGCTGAACAGTTCAACATTAAAGTACTGTGGATTCCCGGGCATAAGTTTATGGCCTGTTTCCAAAGGGAACGATCTAAGCCTTAGAGAACGAATAGAGAGTGAAAAGCGAAGTGAGCGAATAGACTCTAGTGGGGACATGGCTTAACGCACCTTAATTAGAAATGAAACAAGTCCTAGAGGGATTCGCTAGCTGGACGAACATAAACGGAGAGATGACAGTCTCTGGTATGATCTGGCATAGAACATTTACACTTGCGGTCATAAAAACCGTACCACATATGCGGTTTTCAAAAAATGGGTATTTATACCAGAGTGTAATTGTTTTTTTTTTTAATAGTTTTGGATTGAATTCGGGCCCGTATTTAGTGCAAAAAATAAATTGTCAGTTGCGACTGTGAAAGTGAAAGTTACACGATCGTGTATAACTTCTTCTTCTTCTTAGTGGGCGCTACAGTTCGGGGTGAACCTGGGCCTCAACCAACATGCCCCTCCAACTAGCACGATCTTTCGCTAGCCTTTTCCATTGCCGCACACCCAGTGGGCTGAGGTCCCCTTCCACCTGTGTGCGTCATCTTAAGTGCGGCCGTCCTCTGCTTCTTCGTCCCTCGGGGTTGGATTGAAAGACTCACCGGGCTGGAGCTGTGGTGTCCATTCGCTCTACATGGCCCAGCCATCTTAGGCGTTGAATCCGTAGACGCCTGACTAGGCTCATGTCGCTGTACAGCCCGTAAAGTTCGTGGTTGAATCTTCTCCTCCATTCCTCGTCTGCGTTTATAGGCCCAAAAATCACGCGTAAAATCTTTCTCTCGAACCGACCAAGGACCTCCTCATCCGCTTTTGATAGTGTCCATGCTTCTGCGCCGTACAACAGGACCGGGATGAGAAGGGTCTTATATAGAGTCAACTTTGTCGTTTGGGGTCGTTTGGGGGAGGGCTCTATTACTCAATTGCCTCCTGAACCCAAGGGAACAGCGATGGGCAAGAGTGATTTTGCGTTTGATTTCGGAACTGATGTCGTTGTTCCAGTTCACTGCGTAGCCAAGGTAGACGAAGTCCTTAACTACCTCAAACTTATATCTGCCAATACAAACGTTCTGGCCAATACGTCGGTGGTGAGCGTCCTTTTTTGATGACAGCATATATTTAGTTTTGCCCTAGTTTACCGCCAAACCAATTTTCGCCGCCTCCATCTCAATACTCGCAAACGCCTCATTGACATCTCGCTGTGATCTACCTATTATGTCAATATCGTCGGCGTATGCAAGGAGTTGTGAGGATTTTAAATAGGTTGTGCCTCTTGTATTGGCCAGTGATTTTTGCACAATTATTTCCAATATGATGTTGAAGAAATCACACGACAGCGCATCGCCCTGCCTAAATCCTTTTTTGACATCAAAACTGTCGGTAAGGTGTTCACCGATTCGGATGGAGCACGGAGCATTCTCCAAAGTCATCCTGCTAGTTTGACGAGTTTAGTAGGTATGTCAAAGGTAGACATAGCGTTGTATAGCTCGTCTCTAATTACGCTGTCGTATGCGGCTTTGAAGTCGACAAATAGGTGGTGAGTGTCGACTTGAAATTCATTGGTTTTTTCCAGGATCTGCCGTAGTGTGAAGATTTGGTCGATGGTGGACTTCCCTGGCCTGAATCCGCACTGATAAGCACCTATCAGCTTATTTACAAAAGGATTCAGGCGTTCACACAAAACGGCAGAGAAGATTTTGTAGGCGATGTTAAGGAGACTTATTGCTCTATAGTTGGGGCAGTCAGAGGGGTCTCCTTTCTTGTGGATCGGGCATACAGTGCTGGAACTCCATTCCTCGGGCATGCTTTCCTCTAACCAAATCTTACGGATGAGCTGGTGCATGCTCCCAACCAGGTCATCCCTAGCTGCCTTGAAGAGCTCAGCAGACAGTCCATCTGCGCCAGCAGCTTTATTCGACTTGAGCTTCGATGTGGCAATCTTAACTTCGTCGAGGTTAGGGGGCAGATCGTGTATAACTGATAAGGAAAAAAGAAAACCAGCCAGTGTAGTATAACCAAATATCTGTATAGCTCGTAGACTTCGCGGTGTTGTCTTCTCCTCCATTCGCTTTCCACACGAACAGGACCAAATATCCGATGTAGAATTTTTCTTTCGTAAGAACCTAAAATCAGTTCCGCCGTCCTGCTTATCGTCCAGCTTTCGGCTCCGTACAGCAAGACAAGCAGTATAAGCGTTTTGTAAAGCATGATGTTGGTTCTTCGAGTGAGGAGTCTTGACCCAAGTTGTTTGGACAAATCGAAGTAGCAGCGGTTACTAAGGGCTATTCTATGTCGGATCTCCATTGTGATGTCGTTTGTGGAGTTTTCAATTGCCATTAGGTATATAAACTCCTTAACTATGTATGTACCTCGAAATTGTAGTTGTCGATCGTAATATTGAGCGATAGCATGTATTCGTCGTGAAAGCTTCCACAATGTCAGGCTGATACCGCGCGATGATGTCAATATCATCTGCGTATTTTCAAGCGTGGCGCGACACAAACTAATCAGTGCCAATATCCACTTTAGTGGAACAATTTACTGAGCATTCTTACAAAACAGCGATAGTTAGCTATAGTTTCGATACCTATTAGGCCCCAAATCCGGCCACAACACTACCCTGTTCCTGTTTTGAAAGAATGATAATTTATCAACAATATCAAGATATTTAATTACTCGTATTTCCTATTTTTGAACCGACTATTGCTTTTCAATAGCTGCCTAATTCTGAGTAGTTCGATTGTCAACATACTAGGGCAGCCCCTAGTTTTCAATCACTCAAAAGTGAGGTACACACCGTCGATCAAAAGTGACAGTTTTCTTGGATGTCACTTAAAACTGATAGTGTGTACATGTGAATGATGGTTTGTCGATCAAAACTGATGAGTTGTTGGTTTTGATCGACAGTGTGTACATGAATGAAATGTGTCATTCAAGCATTGGACATGGATGAGGGCAGACAATTTCCCGACGTAATGTGTCGAGAATATATGTATGTATACGTCGGGACGAAAAAGACGAAGATTGCCAGAAATTAGTGAATCTAACGAAAAAATACAAATTCGCTGTCCATGGTGACTGCGAAAAATTATGTACTTGAATGATGTTTTGAGTGTCAAACAAAATCTATAGTGTGTACATGAGACACTTTACTCAAAACTGACGTCACTTTTGATCGACGCTGTGTACCCCACTTAATATCATTTTATCTGGATAACTTTGCCGATTTGGGAAGATCTTACTTATCATCTATCACCCGTATTAAATGAAATTATGATGGGTTGATAGGATGGATTCCGACATCCGTCAACTTATGTATCTCCCCTAGAAGCTTAGTTCCGACGCCCGTCAACTTATCTCCCCAAGAAGCTCTACAAATAAAAAGCTATCAAGAACCTACCTCAAACCGCATATCCTTGTCATAATTCAAAACCGAATGCCAAAGCAATCATCTAATTGCAGAAATCCTCCACGCAAACAGCCAAACCACTTCGAACTGACAAGACGAGCTACAAAAATAGAGAAATAAAGCAAAAAATCTCACAACAAAAAGCTTACCAACAGCTTTAAATCAATTAGAGGAATTTGTTGTCGTCCTCGGAACAGCAAGAGCTTTGCTCGTTCTTGTAAACCTAATTTTCTATGCCATCACGCCACCGCATCCTTACAGTAAATTACGCACTCAAGGAGGCAAAGATACTTATTATTTTTTTCTTTCAAAAAGAATAATCTTCCGTCAAAGAGCTTGATTGTGATTATCCCTGTGGAGGTGGCTGGTCGATTACCCGCTAATGACCTTGTTAAGAAGGAAGCAAAACAACTTAACCACCTAGGACACAAATGACTACGTGGGTCGTCCACAAGCCCCAAACAAACAAACAAACAGAAAACCAAAAATGAACAAAAAAAAAAAAAAAAAAGGAGTAAAAAAAAGGACGACAGAATTAAGGTCGCCTTTTCATGCCCGCATAATAGCCATTCCTCGTATAGCCAGCTAGGAATCTACTAAATGCTACACCACTCGACAACGTCTATTTGCCAGTAAACAAGTAAAAGAGCATTCCAGTAGCATGGCCATTTACCGTCATATCGCTTGCATTACCCAAATGTTTACCAGGTCACCTAGAATACATATCTGAATGACGGCGACGATGACGACAACGCAAGCAGATTGGGTTCAGATGCCATAAAAGATTGTTGGCTACGAGAATTGAATCGCCGTTTGTAATCCAGGTCAACAGTTCACCATTGATAGACTTTCTATCTCACAATGCAGACATTCCCAGTGCAGTGTTGATTGATTTTCCGTCAACCTTGTCACTCAGCACGACTAACAAAATCACTGTGAACTGTAGACAATCCTTAAATCTGACCCTTAATGCCAGTTGAATAACTGACACATTGAACCACTCGCAATGCGAATAACTCGCTGACGGATACCATTAGCTGAATCAGTTATTCACTCATCCGGTATGAATTCGACAGGCATACCTTAATTAGTTTGACCACTAACTAAAGCTGCACCATTCACTTACAAGGTTGCAGTCCCACTATAGTACTCGTAATTCATCGTTCCAGTCGGGGCTGGCATTCCTTTGGTATTTTAGCAGGCGGTGGTCGCGTGGTATGGCTACAAGTTAACAACTGCCTGACTGCCATTAGTGGATTTGAATGTTGTTCGAACGGCGCCAGCATTGCGCTGTAGTGCACCTGGATAGAGGAAAAAACCTTTTGATATGTATTATAAAACAAAATCCTTTCTTCTACGAGCGATTGGAATCTATGGTAAACAGCAAAATGTCACTAGTAGCACACCCTCATCCCACAGGCTTGGGGCTAGCGAGGTGGCATAAGAAGATTATGTGCTTAGGGGTACAGTAACTTCGTTGCTGAGATTCGTCAAGAGAACTGAATGCCACACAAAAGGCATCTAGAAATTGTGCCTTTACGCGCGGGTTAACAAAGGTCTTTGTGTCGTTGCCTCCTACGTATTTCTACGTGTACCATATCGAGGGAGATACATATCTACTCAACGTATGAGAATTTGCTTTTTTACAATTTTTTTTCATTCGCCGTACAAAATGATGATGTAAAATGCATAGCTGCGGTCAAGGCTACGTTGTCGTCGGCGATAGATAAAGAATCCTTGATCCTGTTTCATCAGTAAAGTGTCAGAAAAAAAAAACAACACCAACGACATCAACAACCGGAACGTGTAAACAAGAACAAAGTAAAACGAGGAACATCTGGGTATTGATGGACACTCACAGACGTCATCATCACGAATTACGTAAAAAGCGAATGTGGGAAAATTGTGAAGTGAACCAAGGACTTTTCCGTAAACCGCATTAGCCAGAAGCAAGGACACCGGCATCGAGATCAACACAAAAAGTTGTTTGTTACTCAACGTAGAACAGTGAAAATGATGATTGTTTTGATGGACCGCAAGAGCTCTGCAGTTGAAAATCAAATGGACACTGGGTAACCGGGCCCTAACAGCAAACTTTCTTGTAAAAAATGTCCAGAACTCAATATCCTGAAAGTGGTTTAGGTGTGACAAAATTAAGAAATAGCATAAAACTGCATAATGTTACATAAACCACTAAGAGCACTGTATGATTGATGTAATTCGCTGTTGAACTGGACTCAGGTTATCGCCAGCTTGTATTGTAGCTTGGATTGTAGCGATTTTTGTATTTGGGTATAATTCGCAGTATCAGTACAAATTACTCTTCTGACAATAGTTTTGATCCTAGTGCGGAGTTTTATGGAACTATTTTACAAAATCTTCAATGTTCACCTCTTTAGTAGTCACCTCTATAAGTAGTCAAGATAAGATTGCTTTGAATTCCTTCGTTCCATTGATATGTTAAGTTGTAATCTAGATTTCGGTTTTAAGGCCACGGTTTTTAGTGAAAGTCACTTCTGCAGCAGCCGCTAGTGCTGGGTCATAATTTCTATGTCACCCTTACATTAATTTCATTTCTTTTTCGTTTTGATAACCCCCGCCAAAGTTTGTTCTGACGCCATCCCGACCTTCAAGAATCTTCTACTTCTTAACGGGCGCTTAAGTTCGGGGTGAACCTGGGTATCAACCAACATGCCCCTTCAACTAGCACGATCTGTTGCTATACCTTTCCATTGCCGCACACCCAGTTGGCTGAGGTCCCCTTCCGTTTGTGTGCGCCGTCTTAAGTTCGGCCGTCCTCTGCTTCTTCGTCCCTCGGGGTTGAATTCAAAGACCCTCCGGGCTGGAGCTGTGGTGGCCCAGCCATCTTAGGCGTTGAGTCCGTAGACGCCTGACTAGACTCATGTCGCTGTACAGCCCGTAAAGTTCGTAGTTGAATCTTGGAGGAATGGAGGAATCCCCCGTCTGCGTTTATAGGCCCGAAAATCACGCGCAAAATCTTTCTATCGAACCGACCAAGGGCCTCCTCATCCGCTTTTGATAGTGTCCATGCTTCTGCGCCGTACAACAGGACCGGGAAGATAAGGGTCTTATATAGAGTCAACTTTGTCGTTCGGGAGAGGGCTCTATTACTCAATTGCCTCCTGAGCCTAAAAAAACAGCGATTGGCAAGAGTGATTCTGCGTTTGATTTCGGAACTTATGTCGTTGTCCCAGGTCACTGCGGAGCCAAGGTAGACGAAGTCCTTAACTACCTCAAACTTATATCTGCCAATACAAACGTTCTGGCCAAGAATTCGGTGGTGAGCATCCTTTTTTTGATGATAGCATATATTTAGTTTTGCCCTCGTTTACTGACAAACCAATTTTCGCTGTCGGTAAGGTGTTCACCGATTCGGATGGAGCAGCGAGCATTCTCGAAAGTCATCCTGCATAATCTGACGAGTTTAGCAGGTATGTCAAAGGTAGACATAGCGTTGTATAGCTCGTCTCTATTTACGCTGTCGTATGCGGCTTTGAAGTCGACAAATAGGTGGTGAATGTCGACTTGGAATTCATTGGTTTTTTCCAGGATCTGCCGTAGTGTGAAGATTTGGTCGATGGTGGACTCCCTGGCCTGAAACCGCACTGATAAAGGCTTCAGGCTCTCACAAAAAACGGCAGAGAAGATTTTGTAGGCGATGTTTCTTGTGGATCGGGCATACGATGCTGAGACTCTATTCCTCGGGCATGCTTTCCTCTGACCATATCTTACAGATGAGCTGATTCTTGCTCCTAACCAGGTCATCCCCAGCTGCCTTAAAGAGTTCAGCAGACAGTCCATCTGCGCCAGCAGCTTTATTCGACTTGAGTTTCGCTATGGCAATCTTAACTTCATCAAGGTCAGGGGGACGGAGTTCTCTGCGGTTTTCGTCGATTAGAAATGGATCATTCTGCCTGACAGCGGTATATTGACTAACATCGCCGTTGTACAGTCTGCAGAAGTGGTCTTTCCATATTCTCAGCATCGACTGCGATTCTACTACTAGGTGTCCGTTCTCATCCCTGCAGGCTTCCGTTCTGGCTTTATAACCTTGGCATGTTCGCTTTATCTGTTGATAAATCTTTCGAACGTCATGCCTGCAGTAACACCTCTCCAAATCCTCAATCGCGCGGTTCTCGTGCTCATTCTTCTGAGAAGCTTATGCTTCTCCCTTCTTTTTAACTCGTAGAGCTCACGAGCTGCTCTTGTTCTCTTACGCAGCGAGGCTTTATATGCATCCTGCTGCGCTGTGTGAATCCTCCTGCATTCGTCATCGAACCAGGTGTTTCTTCGTGGTGGAGCCTTGAAGCCCAAAACTTCGGATGCAGAGCTTCTCAGGGCTTGTTTGCAGAGATTCCAGTGCTATTTTTTTTTTTTTGCATTTTAAATTCATTTTATTTCCAATAAAAAAAAAATCTTATAACTATCTTACATGCTAGACAAAATGATTAAAACTAGCTTTTAATATAACTAACATTAGTGTCTTACTGACCCTAAGCGGGCACTCTAAAACAAACAATATACAACTTATTCTATGTCTTTCGACAACTTAATATTAACAGAAAATTGTGAACTTTTATTAAATGTATGCTAAGAAAATTAAGAAAAACTTAGCGTAATATCGGGTTTCAGGGGTTAATAAATAAAACTTAATCTAGCTAAAAATCTAACTAATTCTATCTTAATCTACCTTAACTAAAATGTATATACATTTTTACGATTTTTTTTTTTTTTTTTTTTTTTTGATTTTTTATTTTAATAAAATTGCCCAACACTTATAACCTACCTTAGCCTACCCTAACCTACCCTAGCCTACCCTAGCCTACCCTACCCTATTGGAGTCCGCCAATGGCGTTCGGCGAACCTGCCTTGAAGAGGCTCTATTAAAAAATTCCACGACGGAGTCCGTTAGCCACCAAAAGCGTTGATGCTGTCGGACAACGTCTTCTCTATCTCGGCGAGAAACCGCTCTACTGAACCTGAGGCGCTCGGGCTCACAGAGCACGACGTCAGGTTCGTAAAGGAGCCGCCGCTCCACAGAATTACGGGCCACATGGAAGATTAGCGGCACCGCCAATCCATCCTGGATCAGCCCACAATTATCAAAGTAAAGAAATGCTTCCGGAGGCACAAAGCCATTCAGACGCACTTTTTCATAATACATAACATTGGGGTAGTAAGCCCCAGAGATCAAGTTATTGGTCGAAGTCATTGCCCTTGCAACGTGACCTCGAATCAGTTTAATCAGAAAGTTATCTATCCGTAAAATCCTTGCCCTATCGTATAGGACCCCGTTGGGATAGAACTTTCTGTACTCAGACTCTGGTGTTCTGTGTAATCCAAGACAAGTCCTCAGACATTGTCTCTCAAACACCCGAATCCTTTCCATTAAGCTTGCGCTCACATTAAACCAGACGGGACATCCATAGGCAATCATAGGCCTGATTAAGGCCATGTAGCAGATTACCTTCACCCTAGAATCAAGTTGGCTGCAGTGAAACAGCCATCTTGTCAGGGCGAAAGCGCCCCGGGCTCTTTCCAGAGCAGCATCTACATTTTTGTTAAAATACAGATACTGATCCAGCCAGATCCCGAGGTATCTGACTACACTTTTACTCGCCAGTGGACGCCCGTCCGGTCCGATGATTGCGAATTTTCGCCAGTGTTTTCTAGTGTCCCTAGAGGCCCTAGACACAGGCGTTCTGAATAAAATAGTCTCTGATTTCTGGAAGTTGATTTTCAACTTCCAGTCATCACAGAACTGCTGAATTTTATCGAAGTCACGTTGCAATAAAATGCCAATGACCTCGATCGTTGGACCTGATCTGTACGCAACCAAGTCATCTGCATACGCTATTGAATGGTGAAGAGAAACTATCAAATCACTGATATAAATGCTGAAAAGGATCGGCGAATTTACCGTACCCTGTTGCAATCCGTTTTTAATTTCAAATGTTTGAGCAGAAGTTACGTTGGCAATTTTCACAACGAACTTTCTACTCGTTAACATATCATGAATTATATATAGCAATGGTTTACTTATGCCCAACCGTTTGAGCTTGTAGTAGAGTCCTTCTAACCATACGGTGTCGAAGGCCTTCTCCAAGTCAACCAGGCAGGCACCCGTGCATTGGTTCTTGCACTTATTCCATTGGATATCCGAGACGAGTTTCGACGCGGCATGTATGGTATCATGCCCCGCCCTGAAACCGAATTGGTTATCCGGAATGATATTTTTGTCCTCAGCCCATTTGGACAGGGCTCTATGGATTACCTTCTCGAAGACCTTGCTGATACTCGGAAGGAGACTTATCGACCGGAGATTTGCCGGATTAGAGGAGTCTTTGCCCCTCTTAGGGATTGGCAGGACCACCGCCGTTTTCCAATGCACCGGATAATATGCATTATTCAGTGCATTGTTGAACAGGATGGTGTACCTCTCTATAGCCAATGGTGGGAGGTGCCTGAGCACAACATTGGATATACCATCAGTACCCGCGGATTTTTTATTTTTTAATGACATGAAGATCAACTGGAGATCCTCCGTCGAAATGAACAGTGTATCAGCACCTTCATTGGCGATGGCATTGTTTGCCGTAGAGTCGTCATTGAACCTGGTGAAACCATGGTTCTCGATTCGCCAATGTTCTATATCATTTCGAAGATAGGAGTGGTGAAGCAGGGCTCTATTTTCCAGGTCGTGGTTCGGGCGAATGCTGTCGTTCACCTTATACACATCCTGGAAGACAGCCCCCACTGTCGCCACTTTCTCCTGAGGATCCTCAATCACAAAAAAGTCGTCATCTAGGACGGCGCTCTCTGGATCGATGTTGACTGTGCGTAGTATACGTTCGTTGTCCGACGTTCTCGGGAGCTTTAGATCCCGAATGTCATTCTGATCTTTTCTCCGGAATATTTTATTTATCTGCGGGAACATATTCGCGCTGTTGGATTTTACAGCGCGAATTTTGTTGCTCCAGTGCAGACTGATGGATATTTTATAATTTTCTTTAATTAATTGTCGGAGATTTTTAATCAGTGACTTCAGGGTCCTGACCTCCGAGTTTTGTCTGTCGGTAAACCGCCTGTACAAGAGTTTGAGTCTTGACAGGAGTCTACTTTTCTGTCTGTGAAGTGCGTCTATGGTCGCGTTTCGGTACACGTCCGTGGTATCGTAACGCCGTTGGCGTGGTATCGTTTTGTCCATCGTTTGTTTGATAGTTTCGTCCATATGTTTTAGGTGCCTATCAATTTCGTCATTTGATAGGTTCCTATTATTCGGTGGGGATGAGGCACTCGAAGTGAGTGCTCTCGTCAGGCAGTTGGCAAAGCGTGGCCAGCGTGCCCTACTATAATCGTAGGGGTACGTGTGGACATACTCTGCCATTTCTGCGAATTCGTCCGGTATTTTAATTACGGCACTAAGTCCGCAGTGGTCACTGTCATACTCAACGGTACGTAAACAGTTAGTAGACCATTCGTTAGTGTCTGCCAGTCTCAGTCGTGAGTCAAGCAACATTAGATCCAGATAGGCACCGCTTCTAGGAAACGACGGACTATCCGTTGCGAGTAACTTGAGTTTATACTCAATATTATGCAGGGCCCACCAATGGCTTAGTAGGCTCCCTCTAGTGTTGGGTACATTATTGCCCCAATCACTATGTTTGGCATTTAAATCTCCGGCCAAAACATAAAAGTGTTCTGCCGAGTCTAGGCGCAGAAATCGAAAAAGTATTTCGAGCTCTGCAATGAAGATATTGGGCTGAGGTGCTTCAGGTGCATAGGCCGATACTATGTATATCCTCCTTCCGTTCCGAAGGGGGATACACACAACACATGCCTCTAGCACCTGGAATCTCCGCACTTCACTGCTATATATAATTTTATATTTAATATTATTTTTAATGAAGATCGCGACACCTCCGCCTTGAGTGGCATTGGGTCGGTCTCTTCGTATTATATTGTAGGAATTGTGCCGAATTTTGTGCCTCTGGTTTAGCTTAGTTTCGCTAGCCAGAAACACATCAGGGCTTTCTTCCTGCAACAGGTTAAAAAGAACGGTGCGTCGCTCGATCCTAATCAGTGAATTTACATTCACAGCCAGGATCTTCAGGAAACTCTCTACTGGCGTATCCATTAGGACTCTAAATGCGTTAAGCGCAGAAACGAGTAGAGCCTGTCCACTCGTTCCGTCTGCTTAATGATCTGCTGCTGGATCTGGCCGATCTGCCCTTGAATGGCGAGCAGAATCGGTAGCAGTTCCGCCTCGGCCCCCGGTGCCTTAGGAACGGGCACTGGAGCTTTGGCAGCAGCCTTTGGTATTTGTGCCGCTTTTCCCTGACCTGCCGCCATTTGGGCGTAGGTCAATTTGGGTGTGACGGCTGAAGAATAAATACCCCTCGCGGGAGGTATCTTCTCGACATTCTGCCGAGCTTCTCTTAATTGCTTAATGTATTGGAACTTAGGACAGCCCCGATAATTTGCAGGGTGCCCGTTCCAGTGCTATTCTATTGATAGCGTGGAGGGTTGAGATGTTTTGGAGAGCTTAAAGGAAACGCGATCGGTAAGAGCACGAGCGGTTTCTGGCGAAAGAAGCTTTCCGATGTCATAACTTTGTATTCTTACTCTACTCCACTGTCGATGTTAGCCCCTCGGAAAGTTCGAACATCAAGAATAGTGGAGGAGCTTCTGGCGGCGATCGCAATGTGATCAACCTGGTTGCTGGTCGATTGATCAAAAGACCACCATGTGCCTTTATGTATATCGAGTTGCAGGAAGCGCGTACTAGCTAGAAGGAGATTTCGCCCCGTAGCAAGATCAATCAGCCTGTGTCCGTTATTGGACGATGCTTTCCTTACCAAGCTTAGCATTGAAGTCTCCTAGTACAACTTTGATATTATAGCTGGGACATTGGGTATACGTTCTGTCTAGGAGATCGTAGAACTCATCTTTAGCGGAGTCATCCTTGTCTTCCATGGAGGCGTGGACGCGGATCGGTTTTTCATCCGCTTAATACCCGATCCATTCCATCGTATTTTCTGGATAGCGGTTATGTCCGCTTTGTAGCGGTCTAGGGCGTCCGCAAGTTGTTCGGCTGCACGTGGCCTGTTTGGGGACCTAATATTCCACGTACATAGCCGAGGATCATTGTCCTTTTTTCGTTTTTTGCTAGGGTCGTCAACATTAATCCGGCCCGTTATATCCGAGGCTTGTGGTTGTTACGGTTACGGCTTAGTAGGCCGTAGCCCAATCGATTAAATCTGTTTTTTGGCGCAGGAAGCTCGCCATTCGCCGTTCCCCGTCTGCAATTTTCATGGGAAGTCTCCAGGTGGCACCACGACGAGGTGGGGATGGGACTTACTAACAGTGCCGCAAGATGTTCGACTACGGTGGCTCTTCCCGCTTTTTAGCAGGCCAGCATCCATCGGATAGATGCTACCCCTACAAAGCCTAAGTTAGTCCTTTGCCATCCTTTGACCCCCAAGAATGATTTTCCTTATAAGCATGCCGGTGACCAGACCTATACCGATGTTTGGTTTAGATCCAGCAACAATCCTGAAACCTTATTTTGGACACCTTCAGAGCTAACGCTTGTGTGACAATACATAACAAAGTCACAGCCGTAGATTCTACACAGGTCCTAAGCGAGTTTAAATTTAGTAGTGGTAGTCAACATTTTCTTTAGACTCCGCGATCACTGCAATTTCTCTCAAACAAAAAATCACTGTGATCAGAGAAGCCTTAGAATAGCTCAAGTTCGTAGTATTCAAAGTAGCAAGCATTACTGCTCCTAAACTACCATTCTAATTTCGCCGCATCTGAAAAGCGATTCTGTTCAGAATGGATGAGGAATAAAAGGAATCGAGGCACAACCACTTTACTTACGCATTTTTCTCGCCACTCGGCGACGAATGCACCTTGACGCTTTTTTGTTCTAGCTGCTTTCACCTTAGCTGCTTTATTATAAAGTCTGATAGGTTTCAGAGGCTGCAAGTCTGAGAGCCAGGTTAGAGTGATTTGAATTAAACTTCCAAGTTGGTAACTCTATATGCATCTCATGCTTTGGCTTCTTCTTCTTTGGTGGCGTTACAGCCCATGAAGGACCAGAGCCAAGCTTCTCTCAATCACCCATGTTGTGTGTGATTTATTTTTCGCACAGGTGAAAGGGACCTACAGTTTTTAATGCCGATTCCGAACGGCGTGAGTCGAGAAGCTTTTTCATGGCAAGTTTACTACGGGGGGTTTTGCCAGTACCCCGCCGAGGAGGAACGTCGCGAAATAAACATTCGATGGCGTTGGTGTTATCGGGATCCGAACTCGCTCATCGTGCGCCTGAGTCCAACACACTAACCACTGCGCCACGGCGCCCTCCATGCTTTGGCTAATATTAGGTGTTTTTTATTATGCATCCGTATCAGTATCCGGATCACGATTTACATGCATTACAATAACAACACGTGATCCAAATTTTATCTGGATCAACTTTTGTGATCCGAAAATTAGTTCACACTATTTCCCGTTGGGTTCGCATTAAAATTAGGAAGGTCATTGCCTGATGAACATATGAAATTGTGACCCTGATTTGATTAAATAGTTTTCCCATCAGTATGAACTAATTGCACTCATAACACTATAAAATGTGTGTATTAATTTAAATTTGTAAAACCCTTGAGTGAATTGGAGATATATTACCCCCAATTAGTGTATATCGATAAAAATTATCATCATCAGCATTTAAATCAATCGTATCAAATTTGAATGAAAAGAAAAATTTTCTTTGGCATGGCAATTCCGCACTTAAATGTCAAAAATTATTTGTTGAAATGGAGCAGCCGGGCAAAATAATGTACATATGTAAACAAATGAATTTTAACACAATTCAAATTGACTGCCACATGACCCACCGGTGGTCATGTTTCAAAAACACTGAAACACTAACATATAAACACGTGGGCAATCAACGTGTTCATTTCCAATTTGTTTATTTTCTGTTTATTTTGTTTTCAAATGTCAGATCCTTGACAGAACTGTCTAATACGAAATGTCAAGAACGCTACTCGTTGATCTGCTACTCAATGATCCGGACTGTTTTATTTTGCCCATGATCCGGATACTGATACGGATGCATAATAAAAAACACCTATTGTTATTAAACATAATATTACAATTGAACCTACGGAGGGTATCTATACCGCGCCACGGTATCCCACGCCACGGTTCCCGTCAAAGAGGTCGCCTTAGAAGTACAAACATATGTATATAAAACCCTCTCTCCTTCCTCAAAGATTGCTGTTAGCTCATCAGTTACCAAGACCTCATCTATCATTCAAGCAACCATATAATTACAACCACAGCTGAATGCAGAAATATGAGTATGTATTCGGGACATGTCCATGCTAATGCCATCGAACGCTGAATCCTGAAGTTGCACAAAATTGAAGGACTAACACGACCGGAACTTGCACAGTACACTCATATTCGCACCTCACGACACATGACAGAATCAACTCATCGTTGATGAATTACATGGTATACGTGTCCTTTCGACGTGATAGTAAAACTGCACCTGTTAGTATGATGTAATAATGCGACACCATACATATCCATACCTCTCTAGAACAGATGGAAGTGTTATAGAGATGGGTTACATCTATACCGAGACGTGGAAAGGTTAACGCTGAATTGCATAACTGAATGAGTCTGTAAGCTGATTCTTAGAAAAGCAGTTGACCTTTTAAAGCATGAAATGAGTCAACTAAGTTGTAAGGCTTTTCAACCTTGATTAGTTCGAGCAGAATCCGTTCAAATTTATGAAGAATTTGCCAACGAGAATAAGGGCAAAGTTTAAAAGCCGATAGGATGACAACGAATTCTATCGAACGAACCACCTGCTACTTGGCGATCTATGTATTCGCATGATGAATGGCGTTTTAGCAATTCGATTGGACGACTATCTCATGCTGAGCCAGCACACGACGGCCATAAACTAGGTTAGGAGGTTAATCGTCGACACGATTAAATATTTTAAACGTAATGCAAGTTGCTTAGAAACTAAAGTTCACTCGAGATCAGAGAATATCACCGAATAATAATGATAAGTACAGCTAGTAGACATAAACGGGAACCAGATTGGAAAAGGAATTATGCAAAGCTTGAGCGATAAAAATGAGGTTTTGGAGATGCCTAGACGATAGCTACTCTCGAATTAGGTAATAATTCACTATCTGATCAATTCTAGGAGGGAAACACGAATCCATTGGAACAAAACAAACGGATCAGGAAGGATCATCTCAAAGTGATTTATGTTAATAATCATTGCGCAGCAATCTTTTGGGCCTTTCTCTTGCGGGTAAGTTGTAAAAAAGGCTCTGGAGAAGCATTGGCCCTATGCTAATGGACCTAATTCGAGGAATTTTAATAAATTAAAGATTGGAAAGTAGAAACTGTATTGGAGTAAGGGAGCTAATCTATTCCGAATTTTTATAACTAAACGAGTATCCATTTTTTGAAAATTCTCTGGACCTACAAGCTAGGCATACAAGTGTACACGCTCAATAGCATTCCTAGAATCTACAGGTGGTCCCCAGGTAGGCCGAATTTTTGTCCGTTGAAACCAGGCTTCCAAGCTAATAAAACTACTCAAATTGAAGCTTAAGCTGCATAGGTATTTTGAAATAAAAGGGATGCGGCACTAGCAGGTATCAAATGGCACCACGATGCCACCAAGGGTTCTAGCTGGTACAATGCATTCTTCGTATCTTGAGAATAAAACCTCAATTGCTTCTGTTGTGTCCTACTGCTTTCTTTCGTAACTTGAGAATAAAACGTCAAGCAAAAAGGAAAAACATCGTTTCAGACCATAAAATAAAATCATGGACATCGTCTGATCTCATCGTTATATGGGCATCATTTTGACTGCCCAAGAATTTTTGCGAGAAAAAACTATCATGCGAACCAAACAAAAGCTTGACAAATATTACGGGCACCTTTCACCATCGATTGAAACCATTCACAACTGGTTTATTCAATTTCTGTGCGGTCGCTCAAGCACAAGGGACGCCGATGGTTCTAGTCGCCCAATTGAGGTCATCGCACCAGAAATGGTCGACCAAATCCATGGTTTGATAATGGACGATCGGCGAGTGAAAGTGCGCGAGCTTGAAGAGGCCACAGGCTTATCACATGACTAGGTGATTTCTATTTTATATAAATATTTGGACATGAAAAAGCTTTCCGCAAGATGTCCGCCGCGAAATCACAATCGACAACAAACGCATTCATTTGACAACCTTAAAGGTTGTTTTTGCACCGTTTTGCAACCGTGGATGAAACCTGGATACACCACAACACATCAGAAACCAAGGAACAGTCAAAACAATGGACTTCTTCTGGTGAGACGAATCGAAGCCGAAGAAGGCCAAGGTGGGTTTGTAAGCAAACAAGATCATGGCGACAGTCTTTTGGAAAGCGCGCGGTATTATTCACATCGATTGCCTTTAAAAGGGTAAAACGATCACCAGCGCATATTACGCAGAGCTGCCGGATCGATTCTTGGCCGATTTGAAACAAAAAGGGCCGCATTTGACATTTTACACAGGAAAACGCACCGGTGCCCAAGTCCGCAGTCGCAATGGTAAAATTGCATGAGTTAAGCTACGAACTCCTCCCTCATCCAGGATATTCCCCTGATTTAGCCCCTGCGACTATTTCTTTTTTCATAACATGAAGAAATGGCTTGGAAGTAAGAGATTTGCGTCGAACGAAGGGGTTATCGCTGAAACAAATGCTTATTTTGAAGGGCTCGAGAAATCGTACTATTCGGAGGGCATCACAAAATTGGAGAAACGTTGGATGAAGTTTATCGAGCTAAAAGGAGACTATGTTGAAAAATGGAATGTTTTTATGCCGAAAAGAGTGTTCCTTATTTCATTTTTCAGGGACTTATTGACCCACCCTCGTATATGTATGTACGTGTCTATGAAATAGATATTCAACTCCCTACTGCAATTATACCCTCAAAATAAAAAGGTCAACAACATTGCAGGGAAGAAGCACTTGAAAGGCAACAAATCATATCCTGGGGTGAGGCCAGACAGATTTACAGATATGTACACTGTCCCACTGGTCCTAAAATGAGCATAGTTCGGAGTAAGTATAGTCGCGTAAGTACATGACAAGGGTGAATGTGTAGAATAATCCTATACATGGGGTGGGTAAGTCGAACATGACATTTTTGGCACAAATTATCCGCATCGGCTGCCAATATACCATAGTCTATTGTCCGCCGGAAAAGCCAGAGAAGGTCATTCAACTCGTATAACTTTATTCATAACTGCCAGAGTACTGGAGTCAAACTCTTCTCCTTAGAATAAAAACGCATAAGCGTATAATATAATTTGTCTGAGTTTGAAAGAGTATCCTTTGGAGAAAAAAAAAAAAGAAAAGAAACTACACATCAAAGCTAAGTACCAGTAGGCGATTGAAGGAAAGAAATGGCTTAGAGCAAGGCAAGCATTGCGATTCAACACAAAAGTTTACAGACACCCTAGGATTATGCTTTTTGTTTTGCTTTGTAATCCGAGCACCAACTTTGTGGCTGTTTTTGTACATTGCAGTAAAGTTCGCCCCGGTTACCGAATTCCTCTCAATTAGAAACGGCTCTATGCACCTCTTTTCAGGCCGGTGAGGGTGCTACTATGTACATATACTGTGTATAGGTGAAGGATGATGGCAGCTTTGACCTAAGAAATAAGAGAATGTTAGAATTTCGAATGTATGTATGTACATACATCTATGAGAGTGGGATGTCGATAGCACAGTCACCAAGAAGCCATGAGGAAAAATAACCACAAAATGGGGAAAAGCAAAACAAACAAATGAAACTCCAACTGGATGGGTCATATTTATTCATATCCTCCCCATCATTCATTCTCTTTCCTCCCACTATATGGCGAATAAAAAGAAAAGTAAAGAATAACGCGTGCACCACATAGGATCGATAACACTTCCCCCTTCCAACGCGATTTGCACCCAAAAACCAAGCAACAACAACTACAGCACCAGAGCGATGAAATGAAAAAGCAAAAAAGCAAATCTCATTTAGATATCCACCCGACAAACGATGGAAAAAAATCATCGACGACGACGTGGGAAAAAGTATCTACGTAAAGCGTAAACCTATCCGTAGACTCTGTATGCGGGTGTACATGGTCCCGCTTATTCGCAATGACGTAAATACACATTCTCCCCTCTCTCCCCTTTCGCAAACGCTACCACTGTTGCGTTCTCCACTCTGCCGTTATTCTCATTGTTGTCGACGCTGTTTTCTCGCCTGTACCAGTAGTAGTACTAGTACTACTACTATTGGTAGTAGTTAGTTTTGCCTCCTATCTAGATACATATTTAAACTAACTGGGTGTAGTGGATATTGTTGTACAATGACGCTTTACACTAGTCAGTTCATCTATGCACATACATAAGCGTTTGTCACCCTTGTTGTTTTTGTGTTTTTTTTTTTTTTTTTGATACCGTTATTGTTGTTACTGATTAGTGTGGATAGACTTTATTGATTTTACGCACTTACCCGGACATTAGTAGCACTAGACGAGCAGAAGACGTTGTCGATGTTTCTTTTTTTGACGTTAAAAGCACGACCACGAACAGGACACTTTTCCGCCCTATACTCGTTGTTAAATATCACGAAAAAGAAAGCCAATAAAAAGAGATCCGAAGAGAAAAAAATATATTTTTCTATCTTTTAAAAATCAAAAAACTGAATAAAAAATTAAAGAAAATCTTTCGAATTCTTTATGCGATTTTGGAACAATTTTCACGGCATTCGGACGCGTGTGTTTAGGCTGTAAATGCCTCCGACGATATCACTTCATTTTCCTCTCTTACGAATACTCCTTCGATGGGACTTGTTATGTATGTACACCTTATCGGACTGGGATTTTGATTTTTCCACCGCTTTTTGATTGTTTTTTTTTTTTTTTTTGTATACAAAATTTGATGATGTGAGATGCGTGCAGCGCACTCTCTTCCGTTGAGGGTCTTCTTCGTGCAGACCCTCGAAGGTGCTCGAAGAGCAAAGAAATTCCTTATCAGATCTCACTAAATTCGATTTTTTTATTTTTCTTTTTTGGCGTTTGCAATTTTTCCGATAATTTCCAAAATCACACTGATTCAAGCGAACAATTGAGAGCCTTTCTTTGATATTTGTAACGTTGGTTTTTCACTCACTTAACCACCCGGCAATTTATTTAGATCTAACACAATCTATCGGGGAAGGAGAATAAGAAAAAAAAAATTGTTCTTCTGTGAATAGTACTGCGATTGAGGACCGGAAATCGTGAAATGATTGAAAAAATCGAAAAGAACTAGAGGAAAAAACGTTCTCCTTCCTTTAGGTTGGTTAGACGGCAAAATCGTTGGAAAAATCACTTCGCGTTGTCGACGTCGTTTTGGTCCAAGACCAAACGTCCGACCAACCGATAAATACTAAGAGAGGAGAGCCAATAGCCTAGCACCCAGAGGTAGTAAGTGACCGAAACAGAAATACGAAGCAGAAAAGCAGCAATTGCTTTTTCTTATTTTGTTGCTTCGTACACCCCCAGATTAGCCGCCCGACTTTACCTAGTGGTGGTGTATACACTATCGGCGACGGCCTCGAATCGGGTCAACACACATACAGCATCGAGTACTACATCGAGCCGAGAGAAATGTGAGCAAACAAGAGTGACGGGAGAGAGAGAGAGAAAAGCTTATTTTGGACTTTCCACTTTTCACTTTCCGCCCCCAACCGAACTCATACCACCCATGCTTACACCATGCCACTGGTATCATCAACTTGGCGTTAACGTTAGCGTCACAATTAAGTGTACGAACGAGAACACGCAAAGATACAAAAAAAGAAACTCAAAGAACAAACAATGAAAATCAACGAGTAAACGTTTAAATGCTTTACAGTATCTATTGTACTCATACGAATACGTATTCGTAAATTCAATTCATAGCACTCACTGTCGATCATCGTCTGTCACCTTGGTGGCTGTGCTGTCTCCAATGTACGGAATTCTCGACTTGTTACAACTGAACATTGCTCCCCGTACGTATACGACACCGAGACATCATTCAATAGATCTGTCAAGATACAATTTGCCTACGTCAGAGAGCCGAACGGCATACATACTCGTACTCTATACAATGTGAAATGGCAACACAATAAAGCACCGAGCAAAGTAAACATTGAGTGAATGAAGTGGGGCTGCCATTAAGCTAACGATGACATACACCATACCGTTCGCTTACGTTTACACCGCTATATACAAACGGCTACTATGTAGCGCTGTCATATGCTGGACTAAAGTTGAAGAGCACGATACGCGGATTTGTAGGTTTTTGACGGCGGGTGGGAAAAAAAACTCCACAACACGAACTCATTAAATTTTCTTTGTCGAAGAGTAATCGTCGAGCAAAATCAGCTTCCGACTGCAACGATTCCTCTCTATCTATCGTTCTCTTTATGGTCATCTCTTTCTTCGACGAAGACCTTTATCGATAGAACGATGAGCGAGAGAGAGAGGTCGAATGTATGTCGAACGCACATGACAAAGTCTGCGCGAGAATTAGTGAGTGAAGATTTTTGTTTTTTTGGTTTTTAAATGTCGATAACCCCATCTTAATGTTAGAGTTATTCACACAATTGCGACAACTTCAACTACACTAACCAATTCTGGAGTTGTTTGTAACTTACCCTATGCCGCAATCCATACGAGTAGAATGTGCTAAAGACAAAGCTCATCGTCCGGACGTCATCGAGTCGCCGACGAGAAGGTAAACGAACTACTCACGTCTCTGACGTACGAGAACGCGCAGTTCAAGCAAAGGCAAACAATATGGGTGAAGCGACAAGTTGATGATGCGTTATGGCGACATTGAATTGTCGAGGTTTCGTCCCGAGGTTTCCTGGATGGTTAGATTGAACTGGGAATGCTGATTAGCGGCTTGGTGACTAAATCGATAATAATTTGTGAGAGATGACCTAAAGAAAGCTGTTGTAGCGTTGAGCGTTATCTTCTTATTTGCGCAACGTACACACGTTTGAAAGAAGCCCTTGAAAGATACATAGATGAACAGTTTCCGGCTTTTTTTCTCACTCGTTTTGTTTCCTTCAAGTTGTCCGTTATTCGTTTTTTGTTTTTTGTTTTTTTTTTTGCTCTTTCAAATACTCTGAGAATTTCATGCGGAAGACTGACTAGAAAGTTTCAATGACGCATATTTCTCAAGTTTTACTTTTTTTTTTTTTTTTTTGAGTTAATCACCTTAAGTTTCCAGTTCCAGTTCCTGACTGTAAATCTAGTGGTAGTAAAGTAATAGGAAGAAGGATTGCCACTACGATAATTAAGTCAAGTAGAACAACTTTTTGAAGAACAAGAAGTTTAAATTTTCCTCAACATCCGTAGTCAAATTTGGCGTTAACAAGAATAAAACCCTTGGAAAGCCCTTGAATGATATGCTCGTGGGATGGGAGAGGGAGCGAACAAACAGAGCAAAGCGAAGTTAATCGTGTTTAACATGGTAAACGCCAGCTTCGATTCCTATCCCTACTCAATTCAAGTTGACACACAGGCTCCGCGTGCCCTTCCCTGGATAGCTGGCCCGGCATCCCCTGGTTAGTGAACCAATATATGTAGCGACCCGACGTCTTGTTCCTGGGGAAAGAGGAACCTGACCTACCAAGTGGGGGGTTGTATCCCTATCACGGAACAAATAAAATGTTTCCAAGCCTCAGATACAGACGTTTACAAACCTAATGAGCCCTGCAAACGCCTAAATGGCCTTCGACTCTGCACCTGGAATTTGAGGTTCCTTAACAGACCGAGTGCCGGCAATCAATTGGAGCAAAGCCTCAACTGCTATATATCTGCACTGAGATGGTTTGAACCAGGCAAAAGACGGATGAAAAACTGCGACGGAATTGCTATTAAATTGCTATTAAAGGAGGAAGACTCCGACAAAAGGTCTTAAGCTTTCGGCATGTAAGCGAACGCCTCATAATAATCCGCATCGAAGATAAATTCGGGAACATTAGATTAATATGCGTACACGCTTCAACCGAATAAAAGGATGATCGACTCAAAGACGACTTGTATTATATCCTTGACAGAACCTACATATGTCCAGTGTCCCAGCTACGATATAAAAATAGTTCTAGATTCTAGAAGATTTTAATGCAAAATTTGGCAAAGAGAACCTATTTCATTCGATCACGGGGGAACATAGCCTAGACGACACCAAATGTAATGCGGTGATAAGTAGCACAAGATTCCCTCGCAAGCGAATCCACACAGCAACCTAGCGATCTCCGGACGGTCGAACCGCCAACCAAATCGACCATGTGCTCATTGACGCAAGGCACGCGTCAAACATCCTGGATGTGCGAACATTCAGAGGGGCAAATGTCGACTCTGACCACTTCCTCGTAGCAGCAAGATTCAGAGCTCGACTGTCCAATGTCAGAAAGCTGCACCAGCCCATCAGGAGGAGGTTCGACATTGGGCGCCTGAGCACACCGGAGGTTGCCAGAGTCTACAGGGAGCAGCTGAGCGAAAGACTCTACGGTATGCCTACGTCGAACACAAATACCAATAATATGTGGCTGCATTGCCGCTCAGCCATTCAGGAAGTAGCCGAAACCACCTTAGGATACCTACCACCCCCGACAAGAAACCCGTGGTATGATGGCGAGTGTGAGCAGAAAAAGGCAGCAACCGACGAGGCGTACCAAAAGGCACTGCAGAGGAAAACCAGGGCAGCGCGAGAAAAGTACCGAGCCAGAAGAAGGGAGGAGAAGAAACTACTGCGACAAAAGAAAAGAATTTTCGCAGCCTCCCAGCTCAAGGATATCGAGGAGTCTAGGGATAAACATAAAATACGAGCCTTTTACAAGAAAGCCAAAGGCCTTGCAGGAGGCTTCAAAAAGGGCACCCTGGCTCTTCGAAACTGCGAGGGTAATGTTGTCACCGACCCGCAGGGAATAGTGGATGTATTTAAGCAGCACTTCCAGCAGCTGCTTAACGAGCATGACCAAGAGAGAGTGGTAGGGACCGAGGAAATCCCAACTCCAGCCGCTGAAGTAGTCCTCCCACCCAGCATAGAAGAAGTCGGCACAGCTATTCATAAGCTGAAGAACAACAAGGCCGCAGGCTCAGATGGCTTGCCATCAGAGCTCTTCAAGGCTGGCGGCGATGTTCTGGTAGGGAGCATGCACCAGATCATCTGCAGAATTTGGGAAGATGAGAGCATGCCCGACGACTGGAACACCAGCTCTATATGCCCCATCCACAAAAAAGGCGATCCTACCTCTTGCAAGAACTATAGAGGTATATCCCTGCTCAATGTCGCATACAAGATCCTGTCCAGCGTATTGTGTGAACGTCTAAAACCATTTTGCACCGCACTAATCGGCAGCTACCAGTGCGGCTTCCGGCCCGGCAAATCAACTATAGACCAAATTTTCACACTTCGACAAATCCTGGAAAAGACCAATGAGTTTCGAATCGATACACACCATCTTTTCATCGATTTCAAAGCCGCATACGACAGCATTCATCGTGAAGCACTGTTTGGGGCGATGGCCGAATTCGGGATCCCGGTAAAACTGATCCAGTTGTGTCGCGCCACGCTAAAAAACACGCGATGCACCGTGCAACTCGGTTCTAGGATTTCGGCAAGGAGATGCGCTGTCATGTGACTTCTTCAACCTGGTGCTGGAGCAGATAGTGCGACGGGCAGGCGTCAACAGGGAAGGCACTATCTTTTACAAGTCCATCCAGCTGCTAGGATACGCGGATGATATCGACATCATCGCGTGTTCTCGCCGTGGCATTGTGGAAGCATTCACGGCGATTGAAGAACAGGCGAAACGAATTGGTCTTAAGATCAATGAGGACAAAACGAAATACATGCTGTCAAGCAAAAACCAATCCGTCGCTCACCATCTGGGACAAAACATAACAATTGACAGCTACAATTTCGAGGTAGTTTAGGAGTTTGTCTACCTCGGGGCAAACGTAAATTCCACAAATGACACCACAGTGGAGATCCGGCGTAGAATCGCCCTTGGCAACCGCTGCTACTTCGGCTTGTCCAAACAACTGGGGTCAAAACTCCTCACTCGAAAGACCAAAGTCATGCTTTACAAAACGCTCATTCTGCCAGTCTTGCTGTACGGAGCCGAAAGCTGGACGATAAGCAGGACAGCGGAGCTGATTTTGGGTTCTTTCGAAAGAAAAATTCTGCGCCGGATATTTGGTCCTGTCTGTGAGGAAGGTGAATGGAGAAGAAGACACAACCGCGAACTCTACAGGCTGTACCAAGATGTGGATGTAGTCCGGAAGGCAAGGATCCGTCGACTACACTGGCTCGGCCACATTGAGCGCATGGACATCAACGCTCCAGCTAAGAGGGTCTTCGACTCCGAGCCTCCTGGTTCGAGAAGAAGAGGAAGACCGAAACTCCGGTATAAAGACCAAGTAATTGCGGATGTAAGACATCTTGGTCTTGACAACTGGAAGCAGCGTGTCCGGGACCGTCAAGGATGGAAGGCAGCTATAGCTCAGGCTCAGATCCTCCATGGATCGCAGGCCTGATAAGTAAGTAAGTAAGACACCAAATGTATAGAACAACAGTGGGGGCCATTGCCAGCGCGCCATCCGAGACGCCACCAGCTAGAGACCTCTGGTTTGATGAGTAATGCGAGCAAGCTCATATAGCAAAGCAAGCCGCTTACAAAGTCATGCTAAATAGACGGAAGAGAGTCGCTCGTAAATACTACGAGCCGAAAAGGAGAGAGGAACACACGGTTAAAAAAAAAAAAAAAAAAAAAGAGAACACGAAAAGTGTGAGATCGAGGAGATGGATAGGTGCTGAAACGACGGAATGACGCTCATACGTTTTACGAAAAAGTAAAGCGAACATGCTATAACGTCAGAGCAGAAATCCATAGGGCGGACACCTATTAGTAAAGTCATAGTCGATGACGAGAATATGGAGAGAACACCTTTGTAGACTGTTTAACTGCGATGATAGATCTGATACCGTTGTTCAGGCAGAATGACCCATTCGCAACTAATAAAACTAATAAGGCCGTGGGCGCAGACGACCTGTCTGCTGAGTTATTTAAAGCGGCTGGAGATGAGCTGGTAAGGCGCATGCATCAGCTCATCAGTCAAATATATTCGGAGGAAAGCATGCCCGACAAATGAAATCTTAGCATCGTTTAACCAGTCCATAAGAAAGAACCGGAATAAGTCTCCTTAACATCACTTATAAGATATTCTCTGCTGTACTGTATAAACACCTGAAATCGTTTGTGGATAATCTGGTAATCTGGCCAATCGTAATTTGTTATAACCGAAGAAGCCATCAAAACTGTGTATGCTTTCATCAAAGACAGGCCAAAATCTTTATTGAAATTAATGAAAGTGAACTTGAATATGCTCGAAACGCAATCCATCGCTATTTACACTCGCTGTATATAGGCGTCTGTTTCAATTGGCTGTCACAGCATACATAGCTATTTGATACATTAGTCAGAAAATCAGGACACCCTCGTTGGTCAATCCAAATTTCGGATATTCAAGGACTGCGAAAGGCGCAAGAAGTTAACATTAGCCTTTATTCCATACAGTAATCGTACTGGCGAAGCTGTAGTGATCTGACACTAGAGGTATGTATTGATTGGTCCAGGAATATTGAACAACTTCCTTAAGCTCCATTAAGTGTGCAATATCTTATCAGCTGTTTTAGTGCCACTCTCCAAGTTGGTTGAGGCACTTCTCTACTTAGTACTCTACGTTAGGTCAATCACTTTTCGAGCTGCAACTATGGTGGCTGTGATTTATTTAACAAAACTATTGTCACTTCACATCTCATACGAAATTTCCTTCTCTCTTTTCCTGGTACTGGTTTGGCAACGGTCGCATTGTCACAAGTCTACCATAAATCACTGGCGATTATTTTGATTGAACACTGCTCAGTCGATTTGGTGATTTGATTAACGATCATTGAAATGCCAAATTCTGCTATAAACTGTACCTGCTCACCATGGCAGTCAATTAAAATTGCCAAAAGGAGACATTAATTGACCCGGAAACGTATCCTTCCAAACGCCCACATATTATCACGCAAGTTATGAGTGTCACCCACCAGTAATAGTGACCATGTTGCTTACGGCGTTCTCGGGCGTGAATAGCGAGTCACTCAGTGGTTTTCTCCAAATTTTATTTGTAATATTACAATATTAGAAAATAGCTAACTGCTTGGTACGTTATCTGATTGACATTGATAGCTCATGGGGGACATCTTTAGCCTCAGCGAATATTTTCTCGCCGGAACGAACACTGTAAAGCCTTTTGGCACCTCTTCCATCACATGTTATTCCAGTCTCTTAAAGGTCACAAAGCTTGTGCTGAAAATTGCGTTGCGCAAACAATTCTGCAGATTTTAAGTAGATCATGCCTTTTGTATAAGCTGGTTCTTTTCAATGATAACGTTGAGGAAATCACACGACTGCGTGACCTTGCTTGAAGTGTTTTTTGTCGCCAGAGACGTTCTTGTAAGTGATGTTAAAGTGACAACTGTTTATAAAAAGCAATGACTAAGAGTTCATAAGCATTAATCAGATACGAGTATACTGTACCTCTCCTACTTCCATCATCTTTGAGATCATTCTAATAAAAGATGATACACTTATTTACTTACTTTTGTGGTGCTCAGCGTGAACCTGGGCCTCAACCAACAAGCTTCTCCAGCTAGCAGTTTTTTTTAAAGTCTCCTTACACCTGTGTGCGCCAACTTAAATTCGGTCGTCCTCTGCTTCGTCGTCCGTCGGACCCGAAGACTCTTCGGGCCGGAGCTGTGTTGTCCATTCGCTCTACATGTCCTAGCCGTCTGGGATGTTGGATCCGAAGACGTCGTACTGGACGATGTCGCTCTCCAGCCAGTACAATTCATAGTTGTATCTTCTCCTCCACTATACGTTAATACAAAAGCTTTCGTTAAATTCCAGGCCTCTGCGCCATAGAGGAGGACCGGGTTGATTAAGTCTTTGTGCAGCGCAATTTTGGTTTTTCGAGAGAGGGCTCTACTTCTAAATTGCTTCCTGAGCCCAAAGAAGCAGCGGTTGACGAGAGTTATTCTGCGTTTGATCTAGTGAGCCACGGTAGACGAAGTCCTTGACTACTTCGAATGTGTAGCTACAAATTGTGACGTGCCGGCCAAGACGTCGGTGTTGTGTGTCTTTTTAAGTTAAGATTTTTGCTCCAATTTATTGCATGCACCCGGTCTGTTAAGATACCTCACATTCCAGATGCAGACTCGCAATCCATTTAGGCGTTAGCTTTGTATCCGTCCCTATCCGAGGCTTGTGGTTGCTTCGAAACATTTTCCGTGATAAGGATGTTACCCCTAAGCACAACCCCCAACGTGGAGTGCCAGGTTTCTCTTTCCACAGGAACAAGGGGTCGGGTAGCTGCACACATTGCGTCATCTATCCAGGGGAGGTCACGCGGCCTACAACCTGATAAAAAAGAGCAGTCTAAATACAGTCTTTCAAAGGGCCTTTATCAAAAGAAGCTCCATTCGCTTGCCATTCTAAAAATGTTCCTTTATTCACAAAAAACATGTCAGCCATTCGTCAGCGAATACGAAATTGTCTCGTGCTAGAGGAGGCCAAGCTGAATCATAAATACTCTTAATCACTTTTACCTTAAGTGTGAATCAGTAAAATGATTAGGGTATCTCTGGATGTATTTCAGTTTTATCTGCTGTGTTTATTGGGAGAGGTTAATCTTTAATATGTTATGAGTTATTGCATCTATGTATAGCCGATAAGCATTTTTTTTTTAGTATGAGCCAGAGGTCTATTTAGGAGGTAGCCTTTGGACAGAAGTAAAATATAATCAGAATCAGTTTTTGTTTAATCGAGGAAAAACGTCGTAAATTTGTTTGTCTATACATGATATCAAACGAATGAAGAGGGAATTAAGTCGGAAACGTCGCCTATGTTCGGGTCCTTCTTCGGGACAGCGGTGGAAGAATTCTCTCTCAGTGAATTATACGGCACCTTATTTATGGAAAGACAAATTGTACGGCGACAATTACTTTGACAGATTAACTGGCAGTATCTTCACCACAAATGGTAAATGTGTTACTGCAACACACCAAAAGGTGTGTTTTCATTATAGTCATTTTTAATGCAATTTAAATGTGCAGCCGAACAACTTGCGGACGCCCTAGACCGCTATAAAGCGGACATAACGGCTATCCAGGAAATGCGATGGAATGGGCCGGGTATAAAGCGGATGAAAAACTGCGCCGACTACGGCGACTGCGGATTTGCTGTTCGAGGTGGACTAAGCCAAAAAGTCCTAAGCTTTCAACATGTGAGCGAACGCCGCATAACGATCCGTATCAGGGCAACATTTTTTCACATCAGCCTAATCTGCGTCCACGCCCCCACGGAAGATAAGGATGACCCTGCCAAAGATGAGTTCTACTATCTCCCAATGTTCCAGTTATGACATCTAAATTGCTCTAGGAGACTTCAATGCTAAGCTGGGTGGGGAAAGCATCTTTGAACGAGTCATCGGCAAACATAGCCTACACGACACCACATCCGATAATGTACACAGGCTGATTGATCTTTCTACGGGGCGAAATATCCTCCTAGCCAGCACGCGCTTCCCGCACCTCGATATACACAAAGGCACCGCTCGGTCGCCAGATCAGTCAAACACTAACCAGATTGATCACATCGCGATCGACGTTAAACACTCCTCCACTATTCTTTATGTTCTTTCCGAAGAGCTTAGATCAACTCGGATCACTATCCGTAATACCTAATATGCTTCTGGTCCCGTCTCCCTTGAGCTCTCCAATACACCTCAACCCTCCACGCTATCAATAGAACAGCAGTGGAACCTTTCAAAACAAGCCCTGAAAAGCTCTGCATCCGAAGTTTTGGGCTTCAAGGCTCCACCACGAGGAAACACCTGGTTCGATGACGAGTGCAGGAGGATTCACACAGCGCAGCAGATTGCATATAAAGCCTCGCTGCGTAAGAGAACAAGAGCAGCTCGTGAGCTCTACGAGTTAAAAAGAAGGGAGAAGCATAAGCTTCTCAGAAGAAAGAGCACGAGAAGCGCGCGATTGAGGATTTGGAGAGGTGTTATTGCATGCGTGACATGCCAAGGTTATAAAGCCAGAGCGGAAACATGCAGGGATGAGAACGGGCACCTAGTAGTAGAATTGCAGCCGATGCCGATGTTAGTCAATATACCGCTGTCAGGCAGAATGATCCATTTCTAATCGACGAAGACCGCAGAGAGTTCCGTCCCCCTCACCTCGACGAAGTTAAGATTGCCATATCGAAGCTCAAGTCGAATAAAGCTGCTGGCACAGACGGACTGTCTGCTGAGCTCTTCAAGGCAGCTGGGGATGACCTGGTTAGGAGCATGCACCAGCTCATCTGTAAGATATGTTCAGAGGAGAGCATGCCCGAGGAATGGAGTCTCAGCACCGTATGCCCGATCCACAAGAAAGGAGACCCTCCTGACTGCGCCAACTACAGAGGATTAAGTCTTCTTAACATCGCCTACAAAATCTTCTCTGCCGTTTTGCTGATAGGTCCTTATCAGTGCGGATTCAGGTCAGGGAAGTCCACCATCGACCAAATCTTCACACTACGGCAGATCCTGAAAAAAAAACAATGGATTTCAAGTCGACACTCACCACCCATTTGTCGACTTCGAATCCAACCCTGAGTGACGAAAAAGCAGAGGACGGCCGCACTTAAGATGGCAAACACAGGTGGAAGGGGACCTCAGCCAACTGGGTGTGCGGCAATGGAAAAGGCTAGCAAAAGATCGTGCTAATTGGGGGGGCATGTTGGTTGAGGCCCAGGTTCACCCCGAACTGTAGCGCCCGTTAAGAAGAAGGGAAGTGTGTTATTATGAAAGTGCCGTCGCGCAGTGGGTACTGTGTTGGCCTCTGACGCCGATGACACGGGATCGAATCCTAACAGCAACCATGTCATCAAACGTGTTTTCGCGGTGTTTCTCCTCAGCGGGGTTCTGACAAAACCCCATCTAGTATAATTGTCACGAAATTCGCCGTTCGGAACCGGCAATAAACTGTAGATCCCTTTCACCTATGGGAAAATTAAATCACACACATCATGGGTGATTCAGAGAAGCTCGGCTTTGGTCCTTCATGGACTGTAAGGCCATCCTACGCATATACATGCATTATGAAAGTACACAAAAATAGATATTTCCCAACTGTACATACAAAAGGGAAATTTCCAACTACGTATATGCAACCTGCGAACATTTTTCACAGCGAACAAAAAAAAAAAAAAAAGACTCACCTAGCCCACGCTCTCCGAGCGTTTGCCGCTTCGAAGCTCGTCAAGCCCGAAACATTGTTCTTTGTTTTTTGTTTGATGTTGAGGCAACATCATGATGGTTGAGTTGAGTCATGGAGATTTAAACACGGGATCACTGGTTGAAAGTCTAGTGTGTTAACCATTACACCATGGATCCGGGTCACAATTTGCTTTCAGGTCGTGATTTTAGTACGGATGGTGATAACTTTTAGGTTCAAAATCTTGGCCCACTAGCGAGAAGCAGCACCGAAACTAGCGCATATCAACAACTGTTTTGTCTGGGTTTAAGAGGCAATTGAGAAATAGAGCTCCCACTCTCTCGATAAACCAAGGTAACTCTTAAAGGCTCGGTCCTTACGTGTAATGAAAATGTTCAAAAAATGTCACATTCTAAATAAAGGAACAACTCTAAGAGCAAAACTAACGCGCAATGCTCCCATTAATCAGGAAACTGGAACATTTGTACATACATTATGTTCAATGAATGAAAATTAAACAGTTTGCACTAAATGGCAAAAATACTGTTGACACGTCTAAATATAGCGGTGCAAAAGCTGTACAGAAAAGAAAGACAAAGGCATCAACACCACTTGTTGACGTGATCGTACACCGTCATTGCGTCAGAGAAGAGAGATGTTAACAGAATGACAACAAAGGACTAAAAATATACATACGTGTATGTATATATACATATTTGAATACCATTTGACAGTTTGACTTTTGGCATTTCGGCTAGTTGTCCGTTTATTTTGAAATTCTTACCGTTCGGCAGCGGAGGTAAGATGTCTTCAAGTACTATGAACTATGTTGGCGTGCAGAGCATATGAGCTATTACATGCAAGTATGCATGACTAAAAGCTTTAAACCATGCTGATGAATTTCTGGTATTTGCGCAGTACAAAGACAACAAAAAGGTTACAGAGAAGTAGATCTAATCGTGATAGCGAAAGCGCCTACGGACTAAGGAAAGCAAGAAAGGAAGAAGGAAAGTAATTTGTGAATAAACGTATTACGTACGGCGACTGGTACGAAAATAGAAACGAAATAGTATAAAGTGAAATTTTGACACGCTAATCGCATGTTATGACGCCATAGCATCGATAATGTGTAAACACGTCGTGTCCCCGACATTGGCAAAACTTTTCTCCGCCTTTCTGTGTTTTCTGGTTTTTCTATTTTGTCTATCTTCCATCGCCATGACTTTACATTTATTCGATGTAACCAACCAAGGAATATTTACACTTGCTACTCTTGGACAGTGGCAATATTATGAACAGGACTGTAATGCATTACACCCTGCTGTTTTTATTTTGACGAGCGTATTCAGTGGGTACTATATCCAACCGCCCTTCGGTCTAGCCAAGGGCAAATTAACTTACCAAAATCTAAGCAACACAAAGGAGCAATCAAGAAATGGTAAATGTACATACAACTACTGTCGTCTGCATGGTCGTGTTGCCTTCCGACTTGGTTATTCAAAAAAGGTTGTATTTATAGAGTGTTCTTAAAAATAGTCTGTTCACAGACGGAAATATTAAGTATGCATGCATTCCTTACTTTTTATTTCTGTTCTTGCAGGAGATATTTGGCGAACATTTTTATGGGAGGTGTACATAGGTATGTTGGTGTCTATATTACCGCTAGAAGCCGTACTATGGATTTGCCGTATTGAAGTTTGAATAAATTCGAAAAATATGTACTATTTCGAATCAAATCTTTTTGTATTCAGATCATGGGTTAAGAAAATTAGTGAACCGACGAATAATGATAAATAAGCAGCTTCTTCACGAAAACAGATACTGAGCGACTGCTTTTGACTGTAAATGTGAATATATGTCTGGTGCCGTGGCGCAGTGGTTAGTGTGTTGGACTCTGGCCCACGATGAGCGAGTTCGGATCCCGATAACACCAACGCCATCGAATGTTTATTTCGAGGCGTCCCTCCTCGGCGGGGTACTGGCAAAACCCCCCGTAGTATAACTTGCCTGGAAAAAGCTTCTCGACTCAAGCCGTTCGGAATCGGCATTAAACTGTAGGTCCCTTTCACCTGTGTGAAAAATAAATCACACACAACATGGGTGATTGAGAGAAGCTTGGCTCTGGTCCTTCATGGGCTGTAACGCCACCAAAGAAGAAGATGAAAATCGAAAACATTTTTGGACACGTCCCATAAGACAATGGACGCTAGCTGTCAGCTTTAAAAACAAATACACAAATGTCCGAGGTAAATAAATCAAGTTACTTGAAACATATTTTTTTCTTATTTTGCGTATTGTTGTCTTGTTTGCGGATACCATGCGGTGGGCTAGTGGTTGGAAGGTCAAATAAAATTTCCTAAAGATAAAGTTTCCAGACCCGCTACCATTTGATCCTAGGTATCGTTTCCTGATTGTGTAGAATGCTGGGCAGGCGCAGAGAAGGTGGTGAATGGATTCAACCTCCTCCACGTCTTGACAGCTTCTGCAGAAATCATTCGGAACTATTCCTAGTTTTTGCGCGTGACTGCCAATAAGGCAGTGTCCTGTGATGACGCCGATGATTTTGTGGATGCAAGTTCTTTTTAGGGAGATTATCCTCCTAGTCCGTTGACTGTCCAGCCGGGGCTAGATTTACCTAGTGATGAGGCAGGTATGTCCCTGGGTCCATCTCAGGTTCGTTTCGGCCCTGGCGAAATTTGCAAGATTATGCTTAATGGTTGCAAGGGGTATTCCCTCACAAGCCACGATTGATTGTAGCGTCGTTCCTTGTCTGGCGAGTGTGTCGGTTCTCTCATTTCCTGAAATATCGCTGTGTCCCGGTACCTAGATAAGTTGTATGTTAAGCTTTTCGACCATCTCGTTAAGAGATAGGCGACAGTCGAAACTAGTTTTTAATGTGTACACATAGGGCTCCAACTATCCGTGAGAATACGGATATCCGTAATGGATATCACGTTCCACTTCATCCAAGAAAAGGCCTCCTTTATTGCCAAAAGTTCCGCCTGGAAGACGCTGCAGTGATCTGGTAATTGTAGAGCTTTATTCAGCTTCTTTAGTTGTTTGCAGAATACTCAGTGTAAAAATCCACGCCGTTTCTGCGGGGTTGCGTCTGGCGGGTCCAGTTTTACCTGTCCAAGACTCTGGTGGATTCTGTGTAGTCTAAGTTTTCTGCCATAGTTATCCTGTTTTCCAGAATGGAGTAGTGGCCAGTGACATAGATCGTCCATTTCGAGTATGCTTTTAGTCTTATGGCCGTGGGTGTGGCGATTTGCTTGCCGAAAATATCCAGTGGTGTAAGATCAAGTATCATGTTAAGAGCAGCCGTTGGGGTGGACCTGAGGGCCCCGGTGATGCACATAAATGCAAGCCTTTGTACCTTCTTGAGTTGTTTGTGGTACGTGGTCTTGTCCAGTGCAGTCCAGCAGACTATCAGTCCATACTATAGTATAGACCCATATCTATGGCTCTACATCACGGTCATTGGGTCTAATGACCCATAGGGTGATCTTGGGGTTGCATCCCCATTTTTTCCCTAGGGCTTTCTGCGAACAGAGTAGCTGCAAGACTATATGCTCATCCTGCGACAAAAGTCGGTTCAAAATTAGACGCAATCTGACGGCATGCCTTCCCAATACCTCCTTAGCAGGGGACTTTACTACAGATTTACTCTCTGTAGTATTGATAATATCTTCGTTAGGTATTGCATTGACCTTGCGACCAGGGTTCTCGGTCTGACAGTGAAAGGCTACAATTTTCAATTAAAAAGGTTTTTTTTTTCAATATCAGTACTCCTTCCCGGAAACGAGAGTTTGGTACGGCCATTTTATTGGGACGCAAATATTGGTCCATTGTACCGCCAGACAAACACCTACCTTAACCGTATTTTCCCCGTTTACCGGGGAAATATGAGGAGGAGCTTCAGTGATGTAGAGCTAAGAGATTCGGCACGCACCACGTCGGCCCCAAGGGTGCGCCACCGTGCGTGGGCAAAGGCGGTACAGTCACAGAGAAAGTGTTCTGCTGTGTCTTCCTTTTCGCAACATGCATCATATGTAAGTGTCTCGCCGATGCCGAGCATGTAGAGATGCTTGGCAAAAGTGTATTAAGGATAAAAAGAATATTGCCGATGTTATACAGACATCAGGGCGTACGTGTTTAATCATACTGCATGCTGGATATTCCCTCCATCTACGATTATGTGCATGAAAGACCCGATCGTTGATGTGGGTATTGACCGTGGAAGCAGGTAGACCCAAGGGGTGTGCGGGTCCTGAGAAACCCTCCTCTGAGCCTCTGTCGAGATCCTGGGATCCGAGAATTACCTGGTACTCAAACAAGCCTTAGTGAGTTTAGTCTGCCGAGTTTGTTCAGGAAGGCCTTTAGTTCATGCACTAACTTGGGGCTGGTTGGGCACAGCAAGCGCATATGTTTTTACCCTTCCACCTATGCTTCACACCATAGTGCATGGCCATCAGGATTCCGTACATCTCTGACAGACACATATATTCCTAACAAAAAGTGCAGTGGAACGTTTCCGCATTCAAGGAAAAGCCCCAGCGCCAAACCCTAGCCCAGGCTTGGAGCCATCTGTGAAAATGCGAAGACAATTTTTTCCAGGTTCAATATGTTGCCAGAGCCATGGAAACTCCACTGTGAAGTCGAATTGAATACGAGTGAGTTGTCTAGGTGAACGATGATTGTTTTCCTCTTCTAACCATGAAATTGTAGTAATATTCGTTTGTAATTGTTCTACCTTTTGATGGGTAATCAGTTATAAAGATCAGTTTCGAATCGTGGTGGACACGGTGGATCCATGTCTGGTCAATTTGAGTATACTTGCACGCAAGAAACAAAGACATCGTGACGTCTATCAAATGTACACGTCACCTAAGCAGAAGAAAATGTTTTATTGTAAATTTTCAAAACAAACAGAACTGGGCGACAATCGGCACTGCCAAAACAAACATAACCACATTCGCAAATGAAAACCAATGAAAACTGTCAAACGCACTGACGTTCATTTGAAAGTTTGTGCCGTGGCCGTGGTGGTGGCGTTCGCGATTTATTTATTTATTTATTTCCCATTTCCCTCCGCAAAATAAAGCAATTAAACGACACACAAAATGAATGCAACGCCCGTGCCAAGTCGTGTATTCGAAGCAATGCAAAATTTAAATATCCAAGAGTTATCGTCGTACACACGAAATGAAATCCGCCCGATACTTCCGTCGCTCGTTCGTATGAGCCTGTTGTCGCCACTTGACAATACTAAATCATCGATGGACTCACGCAAACAGATACTAGCCCTTTTGGTTGGTATCGAAGTTGTTAACAACATTGTCTCATTCCTGCAGGTCAACTACCATGAACTGGAGACCGAATTGAAGCGCGAGCAACAGACAAGGCAAAAAGGCGGTCTTGTCACAGACAGTTTGCACACATACGGGCTGCAAAGTGGCATTGCTTTGGGTTTCGAACGAGCCGATGTGACGCGCAAAGTCAGAGTTGTACTGTCAGAGATATTCTACATTCAAGCGCATTTGATGGAGTTTAATTTGACGAATAATCGGCCGCAGAGTGAGTTTATAATCAAACAATCGGAACTGTTCGAGGACGGGATCTACTTGGAGGAGATTATCGATATTATTTGTATCTCATTGGCTGAGTTGCCGTCGTTGTTGAACGTACAGGAGTTAATCGACACGCTTTTGTATGTAAACAATGGACCACGTATCATCTGCTCGATTGTGGCGAATTTTCCGGATTGCTATCGTGATGTGGTTTCAAACCTAATCACGAACTGTGATGAGGATCTTCCTGACGGTAAACTAAAGCTAGCCGTGCTAAGTGCTCTGAGTGAAATGAATCCAAAGCAGGCCCTGTCGACTCGGGCACTTTGCGTGGACCTTATGAAGGTTCCGTCGTTGATGCTTAGACTAAGCCTGAAATATCCACAGGATTTGGTAAATAGCAATAGATTTCAAGGGAGTAATACATAACTTTAGTGTTATTCGTTCATCTATAGATTGCGTTCATCTCTGGGATGTTACTGGGAAACGATCAGGTCGTTCGCAGTTGGTTTGCGGTATTTGTGCGCTCCAGTCAGAAGCGAAAGGGCGATGCGTTGTATTTAGTAAGGGAAGAACTTCTTCAGCAATTACAGCAGTTGGTTAACATATCACATAATACAAAAAGCGCGGAGGACTACACTGTACAAGCAGCTGCCCTTCTTCGTTTATACTGCGCTTTGCGAGGAATCGCTGGAATCAAGTAAGTGTCCCTTCCGTATGGTTGGTAATTCGCTACCAATAGTGTCTCAATTTGCAGATTCAATGAGGAAGAAATCGCTCTAATCATGCAATTAATCACCACACGACCATTACCCACCCAAGCCGGTGTGCGCTTCGTCTCGCTCGGTTTGTGCATGTTGATCGCCTGTCCGTCACTTATCTCTAATACCACGCTCGAAGCAAAGGCCATCGAATGGATGCAATGGCTGATCAAAGAAGAGTCATATCTGAGCAACAATTCCGGTTCGTCGTCTTCCCTCGGCGAGATGCTTCTCCTCATGGCGATTCACTTCCATAGTAGCCAAATATCAGCAGTCGGCGAACTAATATGCTCCACGTTATCGATGAAAATTCCCATCCGACCGAATAGCACCAGCCGAATCAAGCAGATCTTCACTCAAGACCTATTCACCGAGCAAGTTGTGGCAGCACACGCCGTCAAAGTGCCGGTCACATTGAATCTAAACGCCAATACTCCTGGCTACTTGCCCGTCCACTGTATTCATCAATTGCTAAAGTCTAGGGCTTTTCTCAAGCACAAAGTGACCATCAAATCCTGGATCTACAGGCAAATCTGTAACTGCAAGAAACCCTTACATCCAGTCATGCCTGCACTCATCGAAGTCTATGTGAATTCGTTGATTCTCCCAAATCAGGGCAGTGGAAGTGGCAAGTTTACCGGCGACCATCTCCACAAACCACTTACCGAGAAAGAAATACTTAAAGTTTTCAAAAATCCGGCGACACAATCACTCAAACTAAGCCTCGACTCGATATCGAGCAACTATGACTACGGCGACACGAAACTGATCGACGGAGATCCCGTAGACGACGACGAGAACTTCAAAGTCAGCTGCAGTCTCACATCTCAACTCTTAATCCTCTACTATCTTGTATTGTACGAGGACACGCGATTGTCCAACACATCCATGATTGTAATGAATGGACGTAAGGCCAAAGCATACTCGAACGAGTTCCTCTCCGAGTTGCCGATGAAATACCTACTCCAGAAAGCACAGAAATACCAACACGAATATGTCGGCCTGTTTCATCCGCTTTTGCGTTTGTTAGTGTCCAATTTCCCGCACTTGAGCATGGTCGATGACTGGATCGAGGAGAGCACCAATTTGGTTTCTCTGTCATCATCCACATGGCTTATGGGTGTGGAGATAACCGAACAACATTTGATCGATGCTTTCGATGAACTTGACGTGAATCCTTCGAAGATCATGAAGATCTTCAGAGTAATGCTGAAAAGCCCACCAACCGAGATATGGAAATTTGCGAATGTCTTCGTGAAGAACATGAACAAGATGCTGGAGAGTAACGTGCCGCGACTGATACAGGAACTCTATCGAAAGGTCTGGTTGCGACTGAATTCGATATTACCCAATCGACTGTGGACGGCGACCTGCAATGCAGTCATGCCCCGCACAACGGTAGTGTACACGCATAACTTGATGCACGAAAACACACTGTTAGATCCACTACATGTGCTGCGGTAAGACCTAAGATCTTTGGGCTCCTTAACCTATTGATAATCTGTCTTTGTATCGTTTTTAGATGTAATCAGAAGGTATTCCGCTGCCCCGACGTGCTCATCATAATTCTTCGTATTCTGCAGGCAAATCTGGCTGCTTCCAAAGCCCAACTGAATCGGCACGTTCAGGACAAGCCGATGTTCGATAAGAACGGTCAGCTACAGAGTGAAATGGAACGGGACGAGCTTAAAACTGCCCTCATCGCTTCACAGGAAAGCGCGGCCGTTCAGATTCTACTCGAGGCAAGCATGAGCAAAGAGGGCGACATTGTCAAGTTCGGCACATCGTGGACGTTGCGCGAGATTCGTGGCATCGTTTGCTCCTACATTCACCAGGCATTCATCTCGGAACCATCCCTGGCGAAATTAGTTCACTTTCAAACATATCCCCGCGAGCTACTTGGCATGACAGTAAGAGGCGTTCCGTCGATGCACATTTGCATCGATTTCCTGCACGAAATCTTGGGCATGCCCGAGATGGAACGACAAATCTTCACAATCGATCTGACGTCGTACCTCGTGCTACGATATTCGATCCCAAAGAGTCTCAGTGTGGCCAAGCTATGCGTGAGTACGGTAATAACACTACTCGGCCTATTGTCGAACGACGCGAAGGTGGAGATGTTCAGTAAGATTTTACCAGCAATAGTGAGATTCTCCGAAGCATTTCCCGTTCTATTAGACGACTGCATTACGTTTCTGATGCAAGCCGGTAGGAGTTTGTATTCCCGGGATACGCTAGGTAAAGACGCGTCTTGTATGGCTTTGCAACCGCTACAAGCGTCGGCGAAGACGATATCAAGTTTGCGAAACGCTCAGGGCACGAAAAAATTAGTAACAGCCGTGGAACTGGCGTTCGCAAACCTGGTTGACCAGGCTGTGTCACAAGTGGAATTGTATTAAATTGGATGGTGGACGGGAGTGACTGTCGTGACGGGCGAGTGTGACGTTAAATTAAGTTGAGGAGTCTGTATGTAAAAAGTATTTTTATTGTAAAAATAAATATATGTTTTCTAGATGAGTCGATCTTTTCGAATGTGGTGTGGGTGCGTCTTAACAGAGTGGAGATTGAATCGTTTTGATGCACTTCTTACCGATCGCGCGCCATCTGTTGCATACACGTGCAACTAATAATGATAGGTGTCTTAGCTACTATGTCGGTAACATAGTGTTCAAGTGTCATTCCTGCCAAATTGAATTTCAAAATTTCGCTGAATCTCCCGAAACAAAAACAAATAACGCAAAGTATTACGAAAAATATATTGAAAATCTGAATCAACAATACGAAAGTGGCAATAGTACAGTAATTACGGCACAAACTGCAACGGGACATAGTACATCAGTGACTTGGAGACCACACTGTTGCCGTCTCCCAATTCTGTAAGTACAATTCGCATTAGTTTTGCTTACCCGAACCACTTCGTGACAGTTTAAACCCACCCTTTATCAAGTTCTTGACCCGAGTCACAACATCCGAACGTTGAACCTCCTTCCGGTCAAGCATCCGCTTGAACAGCGTATACATTTGCCTCTGTGCCGACACATAGGACAGCTCATGGAGTTCCTCGATCATTTTCTCTGTATATCCCTATGGATGAAATGGTTTTTCACGAACTCATGTGTCGTGTGCTAACGGAAGACTTACCTCGAATTTGTTCAAATTCGCAGCTTTCGCATCACGCTTGAGCAGATCGTAGAGCAGCAAAAACTCGACATAAGTCTTCGTTGGAGGGATTCTCTTCTTTCCCGTTTGTGGAGATTGTATTCTATACTTGCCGTATCGATCGTCGTAGATTTGAAGGAAGTTGTCCAGGTTCTCCAGTCCGGATTTTTTGGTCTGCTCATCTGATTCGGCTGCGATGTCACTTGTGAGGGAGAGTGGCAATAGATCCAGCACGTTATTGTCGATATCTGTTGAGGAAACTTAATCTAGTCATATACTGTTGTCAGGTGAATATGGTGACTGACTGTGATAATAGATCTCTTCGCGTGGTTTTTGTCTCTTCAGCCACTGGATAAATGCGGCGTCAGAGTGAAATGGAAAACTTGTGTCCACGGGAGCCTCTGTTGATTCGGAGTCTTTATTTTTCTTGTTGATGATACCTTGATTGGCATAGAGGTCATCTGAGGAATATGGTGCGAATAGGCCCGGTCGGTGTATGATCGACGGAAGGGGTTTAGCGGTTGTTAATCCCCATCCTCCTTGCGTTGTGGTCGTTGACCACCAACTTGGTGATTCGAACCAGGAGGAAGTGGGTCTTCTGGTCGTTGTTGTTGTGCTTGTTGTGTACACTGGAACTGTTGGTGTGGTATCTTGTGGGTTATCTGGGGCGAAGAATGGCGGTTCGATTGTGGTTGTCGCTATAGGTTCGTACTGCAGCAGATCGATGTAGTAAGCCAAAGCTTGCATCGTTGCTGGCAGATAGCTGTCTAGCAGATTATCATGGGTCCGATGGACGCAATCAACCTGAAAAAATAAAAAAAGTATTGGTACAAGCTACCTTTTCCAAAAAAAAGCAAAAGTCTCTCAGCGGGCTTTTAAAACGGCACCAGGCTCTTCAAAATTGTGAGAACAATCTTGTTACCGACCCGCAGGGAATAGTAAATGTTTTCAAACAACATTTCCAGCAGCTGCTTAACGGGCATGGAGAGAGTGGTAGTGGACGAAGAGATTCCGCCTCCAGTCGACGAAGTTGTCTCTCCTCCCAGCATTGAAGAAGTAGGCCGCAGGCTCGGATGGATTACCATCAGAGCTATTCAAAGCTGGAGGCGATGTTCTGGTAGGGAGCATGCATCAGATCATTTGTAGAATTTGGGAGGGCGAATGCATGTCATTCGACTGGAATACCAGCTCTATATGCCCCATCCATAAAAAAAAAAGGTGTCCTACCTCTTGCAAAAACTACAGAGGTACATCTTCGCTCAATGTCGCTTATAAGATCCCATCCAGTGTATTGTATGATCGTATAAAGCCGTTTTGCACCTCACTAATCGGCGCATACTAGTGCGGCTTCCGGCCAGGCAGATCGACTATAGACCAAATATTTACGCAGCAACAAATTCTGGCAAAGACCAGCGAGTTTCAAATCGATGCCCACCACCTCTTTATCGATTTTAAAGCCGCATATGACAGCATTCATCGCAAAGTCTTATTTAGCTCGGACGTCAAATTCAGGATCTCCGAAAAACTGATCCGGATGTGTCGAGCCACGCTAACAAAAACTCGATGTACCGTTCAGTTCGGCTTCAAGACCTCCGAACCTTTTGAAACCTGCACCGGATTTCGGCAAGGAGATGCGTTGTCATGCGCCTTCTTCAATCTCGGGTTGCAACAAATAGTGCGGCGGGCCAACGTCAACACGCAACGCAACATCTTCCACAAATCGGTCCAGTTGCTGGGCTACGCAGACGATATTGATATTGTCACAAGTTCCCAGTGCACCATTATGGAAGCTTTCACGGTGAACGAAGATCAGGCGAAACGAACTGATCTTCACATCAATGAGGAGAAGACGAAATATATGCTGTCAACAAAAAAGTGGACCGTCACCCATCACCTAGGACAAAACAACGATCGGCAGCTATAATTTCGAGGTGTTGAAGGAGCTCACATACTCCGGGGCAAACATGCCGGGATAAACATAAACTCGGCAATCGCTGCTACTTCGGCTTGTCAAACCAGCTAGGTCCAACTCCTGTGCCATAGAACTAAGATTATGCTTTACAAGACTCGCATCATGTCAGTCCTGCTATACGGAGCCGAAAACTGGACCATAAGCAGGACAGAAGAGCTGATCCTTGGCTCTTTTGAAGGAAGAATTCTACCACGGATATTCGGTTCTGTCTGCGAGGAAGGCGAATGAAGGAAAAAACATAACCGCGAACTCTATGAGCTGTACAAAGATGTGGATATAGTCCGCAAGGCAAAAATCCGTCAACTACAATGGCTCGGCCACATCGAGCCAAAGCTCCAGCTAAGAGGGTCTTCTAATTCGAGCCTCTGGTTCGAAAAAAAGGGGGAGACCGAACCTCCGGTATAAAGACCAAGTGTTCGCGGACTTAAGACAACTTGGTCTTACCTACTGGAAGTAGCGTGCCCGGGATCGCCAAGGATGGAAGGCTGTATTAACTCAGGCCTAAACCCTCCATTGGTTGCTAGCCTGTGGACAGCACTGTGTTTTGAAAGCATTCAGTTTCACTCTATTTTGCTTTCCCCATATAATAAAGCTGTCGGTGTCGGACTTTCGGAGTTTAACATACGCTGCCGCTCACTATTTACAGCTGAAGCATAGGTTCATAAGGTACCGGAGCTAAGGGTATTGTCGTCAGCAAAGGTGTGGATTGGATTAGAAGTGACAGACAATAGGTAATTTTTTAAAAATTTGAAAGAGTACCGCAGCTAAAACAGAGCCCTGTGGAACACCAGCATTTAAAAAGTATATGTCGGTTTTAAATCCGCGCAAAGCCACTTAAATTAAAACGTTTGGAAAGGGACAAGAGCAACACCGCAGGGGCCGCGTGAACTTTTACACTGATGGATCAAAAACCAAGAACGGGGTGAATAGCGAAGTTCTTGGTAAACCATTAAAACTAAGTCAGGCTCTAAAACTACCAGACTACTGCTGTGTCTTCCAGGCGGAGATGCTAGCAATAAAGCCAGTCCTGTCATGACTAGACCGTGATATCTGTCACAGATATTCGCATCTTCACTCATAGCCAAGCTGCCTTGAAATCGCTGGAGTCTTATGCCTTCACATCCAAGGCAAGCCTCGACTGCCGCCTATCTCTTAACGAGGTGGCTGAACAGTTTAACATACACCTCTCGTGGGTACCAGGACACAGCGATATTTCAGAAAATTAAAGACAAGAAACAACGACAGGTAAATCACTAGTAGCTATAAGCCATAGCCGAGACGAACTTGAGATGGACCCAAGGGTATATGTACCTGCCTGACTACCAGGCAATTCTGGCCACGATTGTACCGACAGTGAACCAACATCAACAAAATCGTTGGTGTCATCACTGGTCACTATCTTATCGGCAGTCATGCACAAAGGCTAGGGTAAGTTTCGAATGACTTCTGCAGGAGCTGTGAAGACGAAGAAAAGGTTGATTTCATTCAACACCTGCTCTGCACCTGTCTGGCCTTCTGTCACAGCTGACTGACGTTCAGCGAATAAGGATAACTGATCTAAATTTTACAAGAAGCGCAAAATGGTTCCATGAATAGGGGGTCGTAACCCTCGTAGCATCACAAAGGGCCTATCTGGCCTAAGTGTAGTTCCCTTCGTGGAGGCTACCAATTACCTACCTACCTACCTACTCTATCTTAATGAAACCATCACTGCAGATCATTACCAACAACAATTGGTACAGCATATACGTAAGCTCTGCGTAGAGCTCTAAAGGAAAGCCAAGTGGAAAGGATCATTTCCAGTAATCGAAGGTCATCACACTTTTCAAATGAGTCAAAAGATGAATTCTTTCGCAATATATAAATGCCTTTTTCACAAGAAAAAATAAACCCTTGAAATAACGATGTATCATGTTCACTGGATGAACACAACGCCACTCATCCTCGTCAGACAATACCAACGAAAAGACCCTGAACTTGCGGATTCGCATAATCATCTCCCGAACCGGTTGTCCAATTTTTCAATTTGCAGTCCGATGAGATGATTGATATTCATTATTCCCAATCAGGCTCTAATTAACCAAGAAATTAGCGTCACCTGTAGCTTTCTATTCACTCTTCACTCACTTTCAAATACTTACTAGCTGCACGGCCACCAATAAAGTTTGTAAACAAATTAAATTTTGTTTATTCATATTTCCATCGACAATTGCAATTATTCCTCACTAATTGCTCCCCCTCCCACACTGCACTGCAAGTTCACAGACACTTTCCTTCTGGGTCGCGGCGGACAGCAAAAATCACTTTTCTTTTTGAACAATCTACTCGTAATTGCTTGCGCTCATGCCCGCGAACAAAACAACTCGCTGATCAGTTTTGGTCAAACAGCGAATATGGACTGGAATCGATTGACGTTCAGCACGTACTGCCGGCAGCGGCAGTCGAGACAGTAGCACAGAGGCTTAGCGAAAAATACTGCCAAGAGGAAAGGTTAACACACTCTCTTACCATGTTCAACGATGATCTCCATAAAACACACCAAGATCCGATCGTGTTGTTTAGGCCTCCAAGCACAATGTAGACAACACACACCTTCGAAACGGAAAAGAAAAAACCTGAAACGGGTGACTGAGTCTTTCGGGGGTAATAAGGCAAGCGTACTCGTACTCAACAGAACCTCGATTCTTGATTACTTACTTTCCTTTGCGTCCATGCATACTAAACATCCGAACTTGCATCGGATGACGCTGCAGGCATGCACTGGAATATGTGCCAGTCAACGGATCGGGAGCGGCATGCAATTGGAGTGGAAGACAACCGGCCGCCCTCAGTTGCTGGATAACCAGGTTAAGTGAGAGTAGTATATGTACCCATTGTTCGCTGCGGTTTGTTCACTAATACATAGAATATTTGCAAATCTGTTTACTTGTATTGACCTTTCGGGACCGAAAGTAATTGCCAAGAATAGGTTGACTGGCATTCTTTTGGATTTTGCTTTGGTTTGATGGATGCGATCGCTGTGACGAAGTAGGTTTACTTGTTTTGCTCACAAGTCGCGTTTGTTGAGTTAATTTAAGTGACACATATCCGAGCAACCGGTGCTGTAGGCAGCGGTCTAGTGCCACCTTGACATTGAAACTGGTTCGGCATTTGTATTGGCAGTGAAATTGATAGAATCTCTTCGTCGACGATTGACTTGTCTAGACCACTTTTTTGCTAAACATGTTTAGAATGATTCAAGTGATTTGAGAAGTAGTTTTGGCGTTTGTTATCACATGTTCGGCATCCACTTTGCAACTGATGAGACCCTGACCTTTGGCGAGAGTTTTGTTGTTTTATTCTTAGCTATAAATCGTAGTTAAGGACAAGTCGTTTCTGTCAAGCTATCACATCGATCAGGAGTGAAATGTCAAAAGGATTTCACACAAATGTAGCTCCTACTATCATCCATAGAGGACAATCAATCACTGTCATGTGATCGCATTGCTTCCCTGTGTCGTCAAATGTATAAGGGCGGTCGGAATGGGTCATAGTTACACATAAGCTATTTGATTTTAAGAGCACAACGGACTCCTCGTAGTCTAAGTGAGCCTTGACCTTTCGTCAACAGGGCACCCAATCACCTATTTGATTTGAAAACCATTTCGGACATTGTGAAGGATTTTAGCAACATCGAACCATCACTTGGAAGTCTAGTTGTCATGATGCTAGTCTACATTCTTATTGACGAGTCCTAGCGCATCCTATAGCGTTCCAGAGCTCCAGATCTCCAGATAATTTCTATGCTTACTTACTTAGGTGGCGCTACAGTCTGTGGTGAACCTGGGCCTCAACCAACAAGCGTCTCCAGCTGTTTCCAGCGTCGCACGCCCAGTTGGTTAAGGCCCCATTCTACCTGCGTGCGCCATCGTAGATGCGGCCATCTTTAGACGATGTATCCGTAGACGTCGTACCAGGCCGATGTCGCTGTACAACAACCCGTACAGTTCTTCGTTAAATCTTCTCTCTTTGACTGGGATGATCAAAGTCTTATACAGTGTCACCTTGGTTTTCCGAGAGAAGGCTCTACTTCTCAATTGCCTCTTCAGCCCAAAGAAACAGCGGTTGGCAAGAGTGATTCCACGTTTTAACTCAGCGCTGGTGTTGTTGTCGCCGGTCATCAGTGAGTCAAGGTAGACGAATTCCTTGACCACTTCAAAGTTATATCTGCCCATGTGGACGGTGACGAGAGCACCGTGGCGCAGTGGGTAGTGTGTTGGCCTCTGACGCCGATGACACGGGATCGAATCCCGACACAGCCATGTCATCGAACGTGTTTTTCACGGTGTTTCTCCTCAGCGGGGTTCTGACAAAACCCCCTGTAGTAAAATTGTCATCAAAATAACCTTCTCGAAATTCGCCGTTCGGTACCGGCAATAAACTGTAGGTCCCTTTCACCTATGGGAAAATGAAATCACACACAACATGGGTGATTGAGAGAAGCTCGGCTCAGGTCCTTCATGGACTGTAACGCTAATATACATACATACATATATGTTGACGTTCTGGCCAATACGTCGGTGTTAACCGTCTCTTTTTGATGAAAGCAGATATTTGGTTTTACCCTCATTAACCTTGAGACCCATCTTAGCCGCTTCTACCTCAATGCTTATAAAGACCTCATTGACGTCTCGCTGTGTCCGTCCAATCACGTCAATGTCGTCGGCGTACGCAAGCAATTGCGTAGACTTGAAATAAATCGTATCTCTTGTGTTGACTAGTAACTCTTGCAAGATCTTGAAGAAGTTACATGACAGCGCGTCACCTTGGCTAAATCCTTTTCTAACATCAAAGGTCTCGGTTTGCTCATTATCGACCTTATGGAGCAGGGAGAATTCTCCATTGTCATCCTGCACAGTCAGACGAGTTTGGCAGGGATGATAAAACTAGACATGTCTTTGTATAGCTCATCTCGATGTCGTGTCGACTTGGTACGGCTTCTCCCAGATCTGTCGTAGCGTAAATATTTGGTATATTGTGGATTTACCTGGCCTGAAGCCACACTGATAAGAGCCGATCAGGTTATCCTCAAACGGTTTCAGGCGTTCACACAATACGGCAGAGAAGATCTTATATGCGATGTTAAGGAGACTCATTACCCTATAGTTGGCGCAGTTATAGGGGTCTCCTTTCTTATAGACTGGGCAAACGATGCTGAGATTCCATTCGTCGGGCATGCTCTCATACCTTGCAAATGAGATGGTGCATGCACCGTACCAGCTCATCTCCAGCTGCCTTGAGAAGCTCAGCAGACAGGCTATCTACGCCCGCAGTTTTTTTAAACTTAAATCTTGATTTCGCTATTTTGACTTCGTCTAGGTCGGGTGGACGGAATTCACTTACATCGTCGTCCATTACGAACGGATCGTTCTGCCTGACAGCGGTATCATGTCTGTCATCGCCGTTATACAGTCTGCAGAAGTGGTCTTTCCAAATCTTTAGCATCGACTGTGACTCTACTACCAGTTCTCCATTTTCATCCCTACAGGCCGCCACTCTGGCTTTGTAGCCATGGCATGTTCATTTTACCTTATTGTAAAACTTCCGGGCGTCATTCCTGCGGAAGCATCTCTCCATCTCCTCGATCTCCCGCTTTCCGTGGTCTCTCTTCTTTCTTCTGAAAAGCGTGTGTGCCTCTCTTCTCTTCTGCTCATAGATTTCGCGAGCAGCTCTCGTCCGTCGTTGCAGCGTGGCTTTATATGCCTCTTGTTTTGCTGCATGGGCTTGTTCGCATTGTTCATCGAACCAGGGGTTTCTAGATGGTGGCGGTTTGAAATCCAGCACCTTTGAAGCAGCGTCTCTGACGGCTCTCTGGCAATGCGCCCATTCCTGCTCTATTGTTTGTGCTGCTGCGGGCGGATTTGAAGAGAGCTTGGAGGAGACACGATCGGCAAAGATTCGGGCAGTCTCTTGCGATTGTAGCTTTCCGATGTCAAATTTGCATTGTCCTACTCGACTCCTAAGCATTCTTGATATCCTCATTCGTAACTTGGCTACAACAAGGTAGTGGTCCGAGTCGATGTCTGGCGTCGATCGCAATGTGACCAATCTGGGTATTGGTCGTTTGATCAAAAGACCGCCAGGTAGTCGGTTCCAGCGCTTAATTTTCTTCTGAACGGCAGCGGACGAGCTTATCAATCGATTGGTCAACGGCGGCGTTCACAGCTCCGGTTAGCGGTTAGTGGGAGCCACCTGGACAACAGCCCTTTTGGAGCTGCTAAAACATATTTCGATGCCAGGGTCGGGTCGGGGCCCTGGAAAAGAGACGGCGGTGGATGAGCTCTACATAATAGAGCCAACGGGGGCGCTCACAACCTCAGCGAGCTTATCGACACGGGATCTACCTGACCCTCCGTACGAAGTTAAAAAAAAGGGGTATGACTTTCCAGTTGTGGGTTGTGTCAGGGGCTAACTCCCTCACTACGTAAAAAAAAAAAAAAATGGCCCAGAGATAACCACAGGCCTCGGATAAGGACGGATTTACTGGTGAGGATTCCAGCAAATGAAAAAAGACAATGAATTTCGGCTCTACACATGGCCTCCTTTATTGCCAACAGTTCCGCCTGGAAAACGCTGTAGTGATTTGGTAATTTTAGAGCTTTGTTCCACTTAAGTTGTTTGCAGAATACTCCACTACCCACCCCGTCTTTGGTTTTAGACCCGTCAGTGTAAAAATCTACGCAGTTTCTGCGGAGTTAAGTCTGGCGAGTCCAGTTTTGTCTGTCCGAGTAGATCGTTGTAAAGTTTTTTTTTCCAAGACTGTGGTGGGTTCTGTGAGGTCTAAGTTTTCTGCCATAGTCAACTATGTTATTCAGGATGGAGGAGTGGCCAGTGACATAGCTTGTCCAATTCGAGTTGGCTTTGAGTCTGATGGCCGTTTGTGTGGCAATTTGCTTGCCGAAAATATCGAGTGGTGTAAGGTCGAGTATCATGTTTAGCGCAGCCGTTGGGGTGGACCTGAGGGCCCCGGTAATGCACATACACGCCAACCTTTGTGCCTTCTCGAATTGCTTGAGGTATGTTGTCTTGTCCAATGCTGTCCCCCAGACTGTCAATCCATACATTAGAATGGGTCTGACGACTGTGATGTAGAGCTATAGGGTGATCTTGCGGTTGAATCCCCATTTTTTCCCTAGGGCTTTCTTGCATGTGTAGAGAGCTATAGTTGCTTTTTAGCTCTTTCGATTGTGTTACTCTTCCAGGTTAATTTCCTATCTAGTATAATGCCAAGGTATTTGGCATTGGAGGAATAGTTTAATCTGGTAACAAGCAAAGTAATAGGGCAGTGTTCCGGGATTTTGTGCTTTTTGGTGAATAACACGAGCTCCGTTTTCTGGGGATTCACCCTGAGCCTGTTGCTATGCGCCCACTTGCAAAGAATTGAGAATACCGTTTGCGTACGATCATTCAGTGTGGATAGGTATTTACCTGAGATTGAAATGGCAACGTCATCAGCGTAGGCAATAACGTACAGGCCTTTTTTCTCCAGTTTAATTAGTAGTTCGTTTACAACTATGTACATTCCAGAGAAGAGGTGAGAGGACCCCTCCTTGCGGGGTTCCCATGGTAACCACTCTGGTGGTTACTTGGCTTCCCCATTTGGAATGAATCCTGCGCGTTATTAATAACTCGCTGATCAACTCTATCAGAGTCCTCTCCACCTTTAGCTTTTCAAGCCCTTCTATTATTGCTTTCGGAGTGACGTTGTTGAAAGCGCCCTCTATGTCTAGGAAGGCTTACTTACTTACTTACTTATCAGGCCTGCGATCCATGGAGGATCTGAGCCTGAGCTATAGCTGCCTTCCATCCTTGACGGTCCCGGGCACGCTGCTTCCAGTTGTCAAGACCAAGATGTCTTACATCCGCGATTACTTGGTCTTTATACCGGAGGTTCGGTCTTCCTCTTCTTCTCGAACCAGGAGGCTCGGAGTCGAAGACCCTCTTAGCTGGAGCGTTGATGTCCATGCGCTCGATGTGGCCGAGCCAGTGTAGTCGACGGATCCTTGCCTTCCGGACTACATCCACATCTTGGTACAGCTCGTAGAGTTCGCGGTTGTGTCTTCTTCTCCATTCACCTTCCTCACAGACAGGACCAAATATCCGGCGCAGAATTTTTCAAAGAACCCAAAATCAGCTCCGCTGTCCTGCTTATCGTCCAGCTTTCGGCTCCGTACAGCAAGACTGGCAGAATGAGCGTTTTGTAAAGCATGACTTTGGTCTTTCGAGTGAGGAGTTTTGACCCCAGTTGTTTGGACAAGCCGAAGTAGCAGCGGTTGCCAAGGGCGATTCTACGCCGGATCTCCACTGTGGTGTCATTTGTGGAATTCACGTTTGCCCCGAGGTAGACAAACTCCTTAACTACCTCGAAATTGTAGCTGTCAATTGTTATGTTTTGTCCCAGGTGGTGAGCGACGGATTGGTTTTTGCTTGACAGCATGTATTTCGTTTTGTCCTCATTGATCTTAAGGCCAATTCGTTTCGCCTGTTCTTCAATCGCCGTGAATGCTTCCACAATGCCACGGCGAGAACACGCGATGATGTCGATATCATCCGCGTATCCTAGCAGCTGGATGGACTTGTAAAAGATAGTGCCTTCCCTGTTGACGCCTGCCCGTCGCACTATCTGCTCCAGCACCAGGTTGAAGAAGTCACATGACAGCGCATCTCCTTGCCGAAATCCGGTGCATGTTTCGAATGGTTCCGAGGTCCTAGAACCGAGTTGCACGGTGCATCGCGTGTTTTTTAGCGTGGCGCGACACAACTGGATCAGTTTTACCGGGATCCCGAGTTCGGCCGTCGCCCCAAACAGTGCTTCACGATGAATGCTGTCGTATGCGGCTTTGAAATCGATGAAAAGATGGTGTGTATCGATTTGAAACTCGTTGGTCTTTTCCAGGATTTGTCGTGAAAATTTGGTCTATAGTTGATTTGCCGGGCCGGAAGCCGCACTGGTAGCTGCCGATTAGTGCGGTGCAAAATGGTTTTAGACGTTCACACAATACGCTGGACAGGATCTTGTATGCGACATTGAGCAGGGATATACCTCTATAGTTCTTACAAGAGGTAGGATCGCCTTTTTTGTGGATGGGGCATATAGAGCTGGTATTCCAGTCGTCGGGCATGCTCTCATCTTCCCAAATTCTGCAGATGATCTGGTGCATGCTCCCTACCAGAACATCGCCGCCAGCCTTGAAGAGCTCTGATGGCAAGCCATCTGAGCCTGCGGCCTTGTTGTTCTTCAGCTTCTGAATAGCTGTGCCGACTTCTTCTATGCTGGGTGGGAGGACTACTTCAGCGGCTGGAGTTGGGATTTCCTCAGTCCCTACCACTCTCTCTTGGTCATGCTCGTTAAGCAGCTGCTGGAAGTGCTGCTTAAATACATCCACTATTCCCTGCGGGTTGGTGACAAGATTATCCTCGCAGTTTCGAAGAGCCAGGGTGCCCTTTTTGAAGCCTCCTGCAAGGCCTTTGGCTTTCTTGTAAAAGGCTCGTATTTTATGTTTATCCCTAGACTCCTCGATATCCTTGAGCTGGGAGGCTGCGAAGATTCTTTTCTTTTGTCTCCTCCCTTCTTCTGGCTCGGTACTCTTCTCGCGCTGCCCTGGTTTTCCTCTGCAGCGCCTTTTGGTACGCCTCGTCGGTTGCTGCCTTTTTCTGCTCACACTCGCCATCATACCACGGGTTTCTTGTCGGGGGTGGTAGGTATCCTAAGGTGGTTTCGGCTACTTCCTGAATGGCTGAGCGGCAATGCAGCCACATATTATTGGCATTTGTGTTCGACGTAGGCATATCGTAGAGTCTTTCGCTCAGCTGCTCCCTGTTAACTCTGGCAACCTCCGGTGTGCTCAGGCGCCCAATGTCGAACCTCCTCCTGATGGGCTGGTGCAGCTTTCTGACATTGGACAGTCGAGCTCTGAATCTTGCTGCTACGAGGAAGTGGTCAGAGTCGACATTTGCCCCTCTGAATGTTCGCACATCCAGGATGTTTGACGCGTGCCTTGCGTCAATGAGCACATGGTCGATTTGGTTGGCGGTTCGACCGTCCGGAGATCGCCAGGTTGCTGTGTGGATTCGCTTGCGAGGGAATCTTGTGCTACTTATCACCGCATTACGAGCTGTCGCAAAGTCAGCGAGTCGGAAGCCGTTATCTGTTGTTGTATCGTGGAGGCTGTGCTTTCCGATCAATCCGCCAAGGGTGTTTTCCTTTCCGATTTTGGCGTTGAAGTCCCCGAGCACGATTTTTACATCGTACTCCGGACAAGCTCCGTAGGCGTTGTCCAGGAGGTCATAGAAGTCCTCTTTGATAGGGTCTTCAGCCTCGTCGGTAGGGGCGTGTGCACATATAAGGCTGATGTTATAAAATCTGCCTCTGATGCGGATCACAGCCAGGCGATCACTTATAGGTTTAAAGTCGATGACCTTCGACCTTAACCGCTTTCCCACGACAAATCCGCATCCCAGTAAGTGCAACCTTTTGTGACAGCTGTAATAAATGTCGCAATTTTTCTTCCTAATCATACCGTTTCCTATCCAGCGTATTTCCTGGACCGCAGTAATATCCGCCTTGTACTGCGTGAGGATTCCTTCTAGTTTATGAGCAGCTCCGGGAGTGTACAGGGTTCTGACATTCCAGGAGCATACTCGCAAATCGTGTTCCTTTTTTGTGCGTTGTCGTCGTCGAGTATCCGTCCGTGTATCCGAGGCATCTTGCTCATTCATAACTTTGGGTTTTTTTACGTGGGCGGATTGTTAGCCCGCCGCACAACCGCCATTCTGGTCGGGGTTTTTTTCGCTGCATACGTTTGTTCACCTCCCAACGGTTGTCGAAGAGGCTATCCAGAGGGCGCCGCGAGGAGGCCGTATGTCAACTTGACCCGGGCATTTAAACAGGGATCGTTGCTGGCATCTCGCCAGGTTGAGAGCAATCAACAACTTTACCCTGTATGTCCGAGCCAATGCCCCCCTAGGAAGGCTGTTAGAGTATATTCTTTAAGATGGATTGATCTGTCGAGGGGACAGGATTCTCTGCGTTTTCCGTCGATTAGAAATGGATCATTCTGCTTGACAGCGGTATATTGACTAACATCGCCGTTATACAGTCTACAGAAGTGGTTTTCCCGTATTCTCAGCATCGACTGCGATTCTACTACTGGGTGTCCGTTCTCATCCCTGCAGGCTTCCGTTCTGGCTTTATAACCTTGGCATGTTCGCTTTATCTGTTGATAAAACTTTCGAACGTCACGCCTGCAGTAACACCTCTCCAAATCCTCAATCGCGCGCTTCTCGTGCTCTTTCTTCTTTCTTCTAAGAAGCTTATACTCCTCCCTTCTTTTTAACTCGTAGAGCTCACGAGCTGCTCTTGTTCCTTTATGCAGCGAGGCCTTATATGCATCCTGCTACGCTGTGTGAATCCTCCTGCACTCGTCATCGAGCACTCGGTGGAGCCGTGAAACCCAAAACTTCGGATGCAGAGCTTTTTAGGACTTTTTTGCAAAGGCTCCACTGCTGTTCTATTGAAAGTGTGGAGGATTGAGGTATATTGGAGACCTTAAGGGAGACGCGATCGGTAAAAGCACGAGCGGTTTCTGGCGATGGTAGCTTTCCGACGTCATAACTTTGTATTCTTACTCTACTCCGCTGCGTTCGTGATATCCGTAAGCGCATCTTGGCTACTACAAGATAGTGGTTTGAGTCGATGTTAGCCCCTCGGAAAGTTCGAACATCGAGAATAGTGGAGGAGTGTCTGACGTCGTTCGCGATGTGATCAATCTGGTTGGTAGTCGATTGATCAAAAGACCGCCAGGTGCCTTTGTGTATATCGAGGTGTGGGAAGCGCGTACTGGCTAGAAGGAGATTTCGCCCCGTAGCAAGACCAATCAGACTGTGTACATTATCGGATGTGGTGTCAGGTAGGCTATGTTTGCCGATGACTCGTTCAAAGATGCTTTCTTTAGCCAGCTTAGCATTGAAGTCTCCCAGTACTATTTTGATGTCATAGCTGGGACATTGGGCATACGTTCTGTCTAGGAGATCGTAGAACTCATCTTTGGTGGAGTCATCCTTGTCTTCCGTGGGGGCGTGGACGCAGATCAGGCTGATGTTAAAAAATGTAGCCTTGATACGGATCGTTATGAGGCGTTCGCTCACATGCCGTAAGCTTAGGACTTTTTGTCTTAGTCCACCTCGAACAATCGTTGTCATCTCTCCCTATAGTAGTCGCCGTAGTAAATATCAGTTTTTCATCCGCTTTATACCCGGTCCATTCCATCGCATTTCCTTGATGGCGGTTATGTCCGCTTTATAGCGGTCTAAGGCATCCGCAAATTGTTCGGCTGCACGTGGCCTGTTTAGGGAACTAACATTCCACGTACAAAGCCGAAGATCATTGCCCTTTTTTCGTTTTTTGCCAGGGTCGTCAACATAAATCCGGTCCGTTATATCCGAGGCTTGTGGTTGTTACGGTTACGGCTTACTAGGCCGTAGCCCAACCAACTAATCCTGTTTTTTGGCGCAGGAGGCTCGCCATTCGCCCTTCCCCGTCTGCAGTTTCCATAGGAAATCTCCAGATGGCGCCACGAGGAGGTGGGGATGGGACTTTCCCATACTTAAGCCTCTTTAAATAAAAATCCCAAAATGAACGGTATTCATTGTTTTCTTATTTTTTATTTGTATTAAATTATATACAGGCATATAAATAACTCGTTATCAAAAGGAAACATTTCTAAAATTCCTTCCCATTCTCCGTTCATCTTCCTCCATCTAACTTTCCTCTTCTCAAATTCTTCAGTTAACAAATAATTTATTTTATTGCAGCGACTAAACATTAACTTCTTCTCTAAATATATTCACTTGCTCGTATTGTTTTAATTGTCTGCATCAGTTGGTTATATGATTTAATATAAAAAAACTAAATTTAAAACAAAAAACAAACACAAAACTACAAGAAAACATGTAGATCACCATCTATGGAAACGTAAATATGGAAAACATATGATCAAGAGTTTTTTTTAAACTTTGCTTTTTCGTTACATAAATCCTTTCTTTTGTTTTTGGTTTTTCTTCCTTGGAAACAACAGCGATATATTTATTTTTATTTTTTATTTCATTAATTTACTTTCATCATTTTCTTCTTCTAATATATATATATATTTTGTTTAATAATAATAGCTCTAAAAAGAGAAATTAATAATAATCGTAATAATAAGACTGAACAGCACAGAAGCGTTTCGTCTACGGTGAACACTGGAACATATAAAAGCCCATGTTGTAGCGTAGGCTTGAGTGAGGACGAGTATGTTGTTTTTCTGTTTTATTTCTCTCTTGAATGTGTTTTGTGGTGTTGTGATTGGCGCTAAAAAAATCAAGCGGCGGTGTTTTTGGTTTTTTTTGTGTGTAGTGGAGCGGTTTCCTGTTGAGTTTGAATTTGTGTTTTAAATACCGAGCTAGCGTTACTAATTTTGAATATTTTCATTTACTTTTTTCGGCTCTTTATTATTTTTATAACATTGTCTGTGTTTTTTTTTTTTTTGTTTGTTTTCAATTTTTGCTTTCCTAGAATTTCTTTGCCTTTTATTAACTTTCATTTTCAGACAGAAAAACATGTACATTTTGCATGCCATTGATTATTTTTATTTGTGGGTGTTGGGTTTTGCTTTTTTTTTTTTTGTTTTTTTGTTTTTAAAAGAGATCTGGACACATGCTCCAGTCTTGTTTCATTTTATGCTCCCAGTAGTTGCCTTTGGATACGTGTACGACGTTTTCGGTGCCGTCTTCTTGTTGCTTGACAAACCAAAGGGGTTCATAAGGCGGGTAGGGTCGTCCTTGAGCTGTTGCATTCTCGGCTTCCGATTCGCGGGATCTTCGTTTGTTACGCTGTTTCTCCTCTAGTCTGGAATTTGAAAAACGAAGACAATTAGACAAATTGTTACCTCGAGTTTTGGAGAAGTATTTCGAAAAAGGGGGCTGTTCGTGCAAATACTGGTTTATTGCCAAACAGATTTCATTTTTTTTTTAAATTAAGGGGCTAGTGCTAACAAATAGCAAGAAGCACTGCGACCTTTATACAGGTTGCCCCACGAGCAGTGTGCCAAAAAGCTAGAGCGTGTAGGTCAATATGTAGGTCGAAAATGTCTTGTAGTTTTTGAGAAATTAAAAAAAAAAAACCCAAACGACTTTTTTCTAAGAAAAACATTTTCTTTTGGTTTTAACGCGGCTGGACTTAGGCAAATTAGGCAAATTAATGTATGAAACAATGACCTTTTTTTTAAACAAGATGAAAAATCTTCGTTTAAAAACAAGATGAAAGAAGAAATTTCTGGCTTTACAAAAAAGTATATCACGGCATTGTGGATGCTACCTTCTTTTCTTAATGGGCGCTACAGTTCGGGGTGGACCTGGGCCTCAACCAACATGCCTCTCCACCTAGCACGATCTTTCGCTAGTCTTTTCCAATGCCGCACGCCCAGTTGGTTCAGGTCCCTTTCCACCTGTGCGCACCACCTTAGGTGCGGCCGTGCTCTGCTTCTTCGTCCCTCGGGGTTGTAAAGTTCGTGGTTGAATCTTCTCCTCCATCCCCCGTCAGCGTTTATAGGCCCGAAAATCATGCGCAAAATCTTTCTCTAGAACCGACCAAGGGCCTCCTCATCCGCTTTTGATAGTGTCCATGCTTCTGCGCCGTACAACAGGACTGGGATGATAAGGGTCTTATATAGAGTCAACTTTGTCGTTCGGGAGAGGGCTCTATTACTCAATTGCCTCCTGAGCCCAAAGAAACAGCAAGCGGCAAGAGTGATTCTGCGTTTGATTTCGGAACTGATGTCGTTGTTCCAGGTCACTGCGGAGTCAAGGTAGACGAAACCCTTAACTACCTCGAACTTATATCTACTAACACAAACGTTCTGGCCAAGACGTCGGTGGTGAGCGTCCTCATTGACATCTCGCTGTGATCTACCTATTATGTCAATATCGTCGGCGTATGCAAGGAGTTGCGAGGATTTTAAATCCTCGTGTATTGGCCAGTGATTTTTGCACAATCATTTCCAATATAATGTTGAAGAAATCACACGACAGCGCATCGCCCTGCCTAAATCCTTTTTTGACATCAAAACTATCGGTAAGGTGTTCACCGATTCGGATGGAGCAGTGAGCATTCTCCAAAGTCATCCTGCATAGTCTGACGAGTTTAGCAGGTATGTCAAAGCTAGACATAGCGTTGTATAGCTCGTCTCTAATTACGCTGTCGTATGCGGCTTTGAAGTCGACAAATAGGTGGTGAAAGTCGACTTGAAATTCATTGGTTTTTCCCAGGATCTGCCGTTGTGTGAAGATTTGGTCGATGGTGGACTTCCCTGGCCTGAATCCGCACTGATAAGAACCTATCAGCTTATTTACAAAAGGCTTCAGGCGTTCACACAAAACGGCAGTGAAGATTTTGTAGGCGATGTTAGCAAACAGAACAAAAAAGTTGATCGCGTTTAACATGGCAAACGCTAGCTTCGATCTCTGTCCCTCCTCAATCCAAGTTGACACACAGCCTCCGCGTGGCCCCACCCTGGGGAGCTACCATGGCACCCGCCCGGTAGTGACCCAATGTGTGCAGCGACCCAACCTCTTGTTCCTGGGGAAAGAGGAACCTGGCCCTTCAGGTTGGGGATTGTGCTTAGGGGTAACATCCCTATCACGTAAAAACCCACTTGTTCAGAAGCAACCACAAGCCTCGGATACGGACGAATACAAAGCTGACGGCCCCTGCAAACGACTAACGGACTGGAGAGTCTGCACCTGGAATGTGAGGTCCCTTAACAGACCGGGTGCAGGCGATCAATTGGAGCAAACCCTTAACTGCTAGAAAGCAGATATAACCGCGCTTCAAGAAGTGCGATGGGATGGACCAGGCAAAAGACGGAGGGAAAACTGTGACATCTACTACGGGAACTGCTACAAGGAGAACAAACAGCGCCTATTCGGGTGTAGATTCATTATTCGAGGAAGACTCCGACATAAAGTCTTAAGCTTCCGGGATGTAAGCGAACGCCTCATAACAATCCGCATCAAAGCTCACGCCCCACCGGAAGAAAAGGACGATCAACTTAAAGAAGAATTCTACGATCTCCTAGACAGAACATATGCTCAATGTCCCAGCTACGACACAAAAATAGTTCTAGGAGATTTTAATGCAAAACTGGGCAAAGAGGACATATTTGAGTCGATCATAGGAAAGCATAGACTCCATAACACCACTTCCGACAACGGACTTAGGCTAATCGATTTCCTAATGGGGCGTAACCTCCTTGTAGCAAGCACACGATTCCCCCATTTCAACATTCCTAAGGGTACATGGCGGTCTTTTGATCAATCAACCACCAACCAGATTGATCACATTGCGATCGACGCCAGACACTCCTCCAGTATTCTCGACGTAGGAACCTTCCGAGGGGCCAACATCGACTCGGACCACTACCTCGTTGTAGCCAAGGTTCGAATGAGAATATCAAGAATGCTTAGGAGTCGAGTAGAACAACGTAAGTTTGACGTCGGAAAGTAACAATCGCAAGGGACTGCCAGAATCTTTGCCGATCGTGTCTCCTCTAAGCTCTCTCAAAATCAGCCCACAGCAGCACAAACGATAGAGCAGGAATGGGCGCATTGCCAGAGCGCCGTCAGAGGTCCTGGGCTTCAAGCCGCCACCACCTAGAAACCCCTGGTTCGATGAATAATGCGAACAAGCCCATGAAGCAAAACAAGAGGCATATAAAGCCACGCTGCAACGACGGACGAGAGCTGCTCGCGAAATCTATGAGCAGAAGAGAAGAGAGGAACACACGCTTCTCAGAAGAAAGAAGAGAGAACACGGAAAGCGTGAGGTCGAGGAGATGGAGAGATGCTTTCGCAGGAATGACGACCGGAAGTTTTACAATAAGGTAAAACGAACATGTCATGGCTACAAAACCAGAGCGCCGGCCTGCAGGGATGAAAATGAAGAACTGGTAGTAGAATCACAGTCGATGCTGAGGATTTGGAAAGACCACTTCTGCAGACTGTATAATGGCGATGACAAGATACCGCTGTCAGGAAGAACGATTGGTTCGGAATGGACGACGATGTAAGAGAATTCCGTCCACCCGACCTAGACAAAGGCAAAATAGCGATATCGAGACTTAAGTCTAATAAAGCCGCGGGCGCAGATGGCCTGTCTGCTGAGCTTCTTAAGGTGGCTTGAGATGAGCTGGCAAGGCGCATGCAAGGTATGGTCGGATGAAAGCATGCCCGACGAATGGAATCTCAGCATCGTTTGCCCGGTCCATAAGAAGAGACCCCTATAACTGCGCCAACTATAGGGTAATAATTCTCCTTAACATTGCATATAAGATCTTCTCTGCCGTATTGTGTGAACGCCTGAAACCGTTTGTGGATAACCTGATCGGCTCTTATCAGTGTGGCTTCAGGCCTGTTAAATCCACAATAGACCAAATATTTACGCTACGGCAGATCTTGGAGAAGTCCCAGGAATACCAAATCGACACTTACCCTTGCGTACGCCGACGACATTGACGTGATTAGACGGACACAGCGAGACGTCAATGTAAGCATTGAGATAGAGGCGGCTAAGATGGGTCTCAAGGTTAATGAGGGTAAAGCCAAATATCTGCTTTCATCTAAACGAGACGGCCAACACGGACGTTTTGGCCAGACCGTCATCATGGGCGGATATAACTTTGAAGTTGTCAAGGAATTCGTCTACCTTGGCTCACTGATGACCGGCGACAACAACACAACCGCTGAGATAAAACGCAGAATCACTCTTACCAACCGCTGTTGCTTTGGGCTCAAGAGGCAATTGAGAAGTAGAGCCTTCTCTCGGAAAACCAAGGTGACACTGTATAAGACTTTGATCATCCCAGTCCTCCTTTACGGCGCAGAGACTTGGACCTTAACAAAAGCGGATGAAGATGCCCTTGGTCGTTTCGAGAGGAAACTATCTACGGTCCCGTTTGTTCAAACGGTGTATGGAGGAGAAGATTTAACGAAGAACTGTACGGGTTGTACAGCGACATCGGCCTGGTACGACGTCTACGGATACAGCGTCTAAGGTGGCTAGGCCATGTAGAGCGCATGGAAAATACAGCTCCCACCCGAAGAGTCTTCGAATCCACCCCGGAAGGAAGGCGTGGCAGAGGACGGCCGCATCTACGAGTGGCAGAGGACGGCGCAGTGGTTAGTGTGTTGGACTCTGCCGCACGATGAGCGAGTTCAGATTCCGATTACACCAACGCCATCGAATGTTTATTTCGCGGCGTTCCTCCTCGGAGGGGTACTGGCAAAACCCCCCGTAGTTTGCCATGAAAAAGCTTCACGACTCACGCCGCCGCCGTTCGGAATCGGCACTAAACCATAGATCCCTTTCACCTGTGTGAAAAATAAATCACACACAACATAGGTGATTGAGAGAAGCTTTGCTATGGCTCTTCATGGTCTATAACGCCACCAAAGCAAAGCAAGTCCCTATACTGACGAGTTCAAAATGGATTTAGGCGAAACGGCGGCAATTTTAAAGACCGAAAAATCGATCGTCTAGAAACGATTTTCGATGCTAGACTGGATTGTGACCATAATAATGAATCCAATAGAAGACCAGTAGATACTATTTGTTGAAGTATCAAAAAGTGTGCTTAGAAACAATTTACCTGACTTTTTCTGCATTGCTTTCGTCCCATTGGCCTTCCTCCATTAATCGTTGATCTGGCCGCAGTCTGGAATCTGTCGGAGCAATACCCTCTTCCATTTCATTTAATTGACAAGCCAATATCGTAAAATTGTAATACCTGCAGGTGAAAATAAGCACACGTGTGCTATAATACTATCATACCTATTAGGCAATTTTTCAACTTACTTTTCACTATCCTCCGGTGGAAGTCGCCTCGTCCAGACAGTACGGTAATTACTAGTCTTATAGACAGGACTCTCGGATGTACCCGATGTCGACAAAACGGACGCAATTTCGATTTTATTATCCCAAATACCACGCAAGACCCATTTCACCTCATTCATCTCATTCATAACAACACCCTTGACCCTTCGTTGCGCATCTCTCGTAAAATATGAATATGGAATATATTTTAAGTGACACTTTAGGCCCTCGGCTCTGTTGTGACCAATGATTTCGGTGTCGCCATGATTATCGATCCAAAGCTTACCAACTATAATGTTGTGAACTGTTGTGGTGACCTATTATTTCACAGGAAATGTACATATACATATATTTGTTACTCATAAAATGCTATTGGTGACTTATGTACCTTTCGCCATGAGTACTTATGGCCGGAAGCAAATTCAACATACGCATTGCCCAATGGAATCACTTGAAGGTATTTTCCTCGAAACTTACTAGTCATGGTGAATTCCTGCCAACAATTCCATGTTCGACCCTCACAGTGAATTGCTGCCATCGGTGGGTGATGGGAGACTTGTTCGGCTATAACACGCCATCCCAGATCATCCATGCGATCACATTCGTACGTTTCTCCTAGTAATGGATTGAATGGTTTTCCAGTTCGATTAGCCGTTGTCGAGTAACTCGATATGGAGAAAGCTGCTACGTATGCCAGTTGTTCACATGGATCGGTGCATTGTGATGCTTTGTCTAGCAATTCGGAATATTCGTAATCTTCCGTTAGCCTGTAACACAGAGTCATGATATTTGTATCAATATTGTTATACATCCCTTACCGTTGTAACATGGAGAGTGGTTCGTTGAAATTCACTGGCATGGGTATCTTAGAGAGCTCTTTGCCAATACAATTCTTCATGATTGACCACAGATTCAGAGGATAGTTTGGTTTGTCAGGAACTCTAGTTCGTCGATTTTTAATGACCCGATTTAAACTGACCGTGCTGCCAAATCTGCCCGGCAAAACTACGCTTTGTTGCGGTTCCATTTTGTCGATGGTATCTGCACCTTGATCGTTTTGAGGAACAACAAGAACCTGGAATGTGAGAAGTCAAAATATAGCAAATAAAGTACACCAGGCAGAGAGAAAGAACGAGAGTGAGAGAGAGCGAGTTCCTGAACTTAAATTGCAAATGATGGGAAATAAACAAAACAAAATAAAGACTAATTCCACGCAGCAACACGTTTTGCTTACCCGACACGTCAGCAAACAATCACTCCAATGTTCACCCCTTATTCGACACGTTGATTTACTTGGACCAACAACGACCACCAACCGAATCACTTTATTTGGCAATATCGGCGGTCAAGGCAAGTAAATAGCGAATGACAAATATTGTACCATTCACACCGTATAGAGGAAGGAACATGCTCGAGTTACGAAGTAATCTCATGATTCTAGCGCATGATACCAATTTTCACGAGAAGCGTTAATTTACTCGCACCCCTAAGCCACGTACATAGTATGTTTATACACTATCGATGTTCTATGTACTTATATACCTTTGTCTGATGGGTCGCACTTGAATCGTACAATGATCTCATACATATTATCCATCATATCAGTAAGATTTATTCGCCGGTAGTGATGACGGTATTTCTGAGCAGGAAATAGAAAACCAAAAAAATGTACGACATCTTATCGGAGCGGGTGCCTATATCTGACTTTCTTATCACCACCGCTTTGTTGGAAGCAGATAAACTACAAAACGTTGCAAATAGACTTTTGTAATCAAGAAAACTGTAGGTATTCGTAAAACTTTAAACTTATCACTTGAATAATGACGGTATAGAGGCGGGTATACACGTGAGCCAACTATGGGGATTACTCGTACACTCGTAAAAATAAGTTAGAAATTTTATTTCTTTAGATCCAGACATGGCTTGTGGCTTTTGAGACTGTCGACTTGTGACTTATCTACCTTACTTTGAGATCGGGAAACTAGTGACAACTTCACCTGAATGGGGGTACAGCTGCATGTTATGTAATGTGGCCACACGTGGTCTAGAACGAATCTAGAAAAAGCCACAATCCTCGTAACATTTTTTGCCAAAAGCTTTACAAACGAAAAAGATGACTACACCTACACCCACTTACTAAACTTTGAAAATAAAAAAGACAATACGCAAATAAAACCGACATAATACAATACACAGCAAAATCGAAGAAAAGTCTTGGTTATAATGTAATACCCCCACCTGATTATCTACCTTGACGTGGTGTGGGGGCTTCCCACCAAAGGATAATCGACCCTGTCATTAACTTTCACCAACCCAAATCCCATCCCATTCCACTTCTCCCATCACACTCTCACCCCACCTTTCCACTCCCAATCCCCTGGGCTGCACATAAGGTGTCAACCGTACCGAGATGTCGACCAGGCTGAGAGCCCAGACCAAAAATAGCTCAGTCGCAAACGGTGTATCCGGATACCTGTCGCCCTCCAGATCAGCTAGCCTTACCTGGGTACTGCGGATCTCTACCCAGGTGGACATGTATTTCTCCGCTTCCCGTGGGAACCTCATGAATAAGACATGAATGTCAGAAGACAAAAACGACAACTCTCCTTGAGAGTACTAAACCGATGGGGCCATAAGACCGAACTACCAGAAAAAACCAAAGAGTCGGTCGCCTGGGCTAAGGAAATCCTGGCCCAGGATAAAGAAAAAGCCAAGAGGCCCAGATCGTCCCCCGAGAAACCAAAGCGGGAGGCTAAAAAAGCTAGGCCAGGAGGACCAGCCAAGCTATTAAAGCATTTCGGTGAGGTTGCGAGGGAGTGGGAATCATTGATTATAGCGACCCGGACGGCAAACTGACGACCGATAAGTGGAAGGATGTCGATCAAGCACTATCGCTAGAAAGAACCCTGAACCACCGCACATCTACGACGACGCTGGATGATACCAAGGCAGGGTCAGATTGCTAAGCTGTGCCGATGAAAGATCCGTTGATCTTCTAAAGGCTGCAGTTGCCGAAATAGGGGAAATTTTGGATGGAGCTAGGCTCAAGGTCGTAACTAAGGACCAGATCCCGAAACGACCGCGATCAAGATGCTGGCTCCCGCTGGTACCAGACAACCCCCTCGAAATAGTTGAAACAACCAACTACTGTACCCCCAATCTCCCAACGATATTGAAGAGTCGCGAAGCTGGAGGAACCAAAAGGCCGATCGAGACAGCCAATCATTGTACTGAACTGTGAAGCCCTGGAACCTCTGGCCCAATGCGACTACCAAATTAGGTTTGGCTTTAAAAAACTCAAACTCAATATTTATAAAAAGGATAAGGAACTGCCACCATCCGGCAACGAAGACACGACTAATACCGAGGTCAAGAGTGAAAGCTCGACGGAGCAGGAACCCCCAATCCCCTCGGAGAGCAGGGGCCCCGCGACGGCTAAAGCTGAGACCCCAGCAGCATCCCTGGTCAATAAAAACCAGGAGTCATTGCTCGACTCCGGAAGCGAGAACTATTCAACTAGCTCGCCAATGGAAGGCGATCTTCTAGACTTGGATCTGGAAGACATCAACACCACCGTGGTGGTGGAGGCTAACAGAATTGATAGCAGCTATGATGCTGAAATTAATTCAGATTAACCTCCATCACTCGAAAGCGGCAACCGCAAATCTTCTTCTCAGGCTGGCTAAAGGAGAAGAACACATAGCCTTAATCCAAGAACCTTGGGTACATGAACACAAGGTTCGTGGATTAAGAACCCCCAGCCTACAACTTATTTACACCACAAAAAGAAGGTAAGCCCCGTACTTGCATACTTGCAAAGAAATCTCTAAACGCTTACCGTCTTCCAAACAAATTACAGCTGCACTGACACTACAGTGATTGCAGTACAATCGACCGGGGGTAAGCTATGGATAGCCTCTACTTATATGGCGCAGGAAGAGTCCATTCCATCGGACGAGATTAGAATTTGGGGCAGCAGCGATATAAACGAAAGAGGTGAGTGGCTCATTGAATTCATTATAACCTCTAACATTTACATTTGTAACAAGGGTAATATACCCACATTTATCACCAAAAATCTTAGGGGGGTACTAGACTTAACTATAGCAGAATAAGAGAGTGGAGGGTTTCTGAGGAACACTCCATCTCAGACCATCGTATCTGGTTTTCAACCTAGCCTTCACGGTACCAACCCCAATTGACTCATCCAGCAACCCAAGAAGAATTGATTGGGAGCGCTATAGAGCCTTCATTGGCAATTCTATAGTTAACAAGACCCCTGACACCCCGCGGTCCTGGGTAGATATAGACAATATGGTCGATATCTTAACAATTACATTGGGCAACGCACGGGCCAACAGCTGCGCAATCCACCATTCAAGAAAAAAATCTTTCCCTTCTTGGTGGAACGCAGCTCTAAGCAAGCTTCGCAAGAGTACAAGAAACGACAGGGACTGGAGCTTATACAAAGATTCACTCAGAGTGTACAAACGAACCCTGAGGAAAGAACAAAGGATGTCTTGGAAACTCTTTCGCAACAACATGGAGAAAATTTCACACGCCTACAGATTGAGGAACATACTCTCGAAAGATCCACAATCTCCGAGTTGCCTCATAGCAAACGGACTTTGGACATCGTCTGAGGAAGAAATTCTAAATCTTATCCTCAACATGCACTTCCCAGGCTGCTCTGATTCGCAGGACTCAGTGCATTCGCGAGGATATTTGTCTATCATCCTTTGTACTAAGAACTATGGAAAGGCTGCTAGACTTGCACATACGCCACAGTTTTGATCCTACCTTAATCTCTAAGGCACAGCACGCCTATTGTATGGGTAGATCTGTCGAAACAGCCTTGCCTACGCTAGTGAGGAAAATCGAAAAATCAATACATCTTAAATAATATACCCTAACAGCCTTCCTAGACATAGAGGGCGCCTTAAATAACGTCACTCTGATAGAGCTGACCAGCGAATTACTTTTAACGCCAAGCAACCACCAGAGTGGTTACCAGGGGAACCCCACAAGGAGGGGTCCTCTCACCTCTTCTCTGGAATGTAGTTGTAAACGAACTACTAATCAAACTCGAGAAAGAAGGCCTGGACGTTATTGCCTACGCTGATGACGTTGCCATTTCAATCTCAGGTAAATACCTATCCACATTGAATGACCATATGCATTCTCAATTCTTTGCAAATGGGCTCAGAAAACGGTGCTCGTGCTAATGACCGGTAATGACTGGTAAAAAGCACACAATTCCGGAACACTGCCCAATCACTTTGCTTGGTACCAGGTTAACCTATTCCTCCAGTGCCAAATATCTTGGCATAATACTAGATAGGAAATTAACCTGGAAGAGCAACACAACCTAGAGAGCAAAAAAGCAACTATAGTTCTCTACACATGCAAGAAAGCCCTAGGGAAAAATTGGGATTCAACCCCGAGATCACCCTAGGGCTTACCATTACGGTCGTCAGACCCATACTAATGTATGGAGTGATATTCTCCATATATTAGTATGGGTCATACCACAAGCAACTCGAGAAGGTATAAAGGCTAGCATATATGTACATCACCGGGCCCTTTAGGTCCACCTCAACGGCCACTGGATATTTTCGGCAAGCAAATTGCCACACACACGGCTATACAACTAAAAGCCAACTAAAAATGGACGACCTATGTCACTGGCTACTCCTCCATTCTGAAAAACAGGATAACTATGGTCGAAAACTTGGATCACATAGAACCCACCACAGTCTTGGAGAAGAACTTTACGACAATCTACCCGGACAGACAAAACTGGACCCGCCAAACGCTACACCGCAGAAACTGCGTGAATTATACACTGACGGGTCAAAAACCAAAGACGGCGGGTGGGTAGTAGAGTATTTGACTTTTTCGTTCATCAATTGTGGTTTCAACAAGACGGCGCAACATGTCACACAGCTCGTGCCACAATTGATTTATTGAAGGAAACGTTTGGTAACCGCATAGTTTCACGTTACAGACCCTTAAATTGGCCTCCAAGATCGTGCGATTTAACGCCGCTTGACTATTTTCTGTGGGAATATGTGAAGTCTAAATCTACGCCCGAAATGATTAACCACTTAGAGGACATCATTTGCCGCGTTATTGCCTCCAGATTAGACTACGTCCGAGCCAGCCGTAGCGGTCATATTTTTTTTTTTTTTTTTTTAGAGTCACACGCGCACTCAAGGCTAAGGCCATATAACGTATTGAACGTTGTGCGAGCGAAGATAACAGGGAGAGGGAAAGTTTCGCACAGGTTGATGTTTTGACAAACAACCTGAACGGAGTGCAGTGGTTTTTGGGTCGTTAATGTTCGTTGACTACTCTCAGGGGTGGTTTGTCCTACATAGGACGAGAGCTGACCAATTTTCGCGTTGATTATAATTCTCAGTAATTCGTTCATGCACTTTTGGTGTTAGTATTGCTAGAATTGTATTGTTAGAATTTCACTTGACCACATACTGTGAGTGTTATGCCTGCAGCAGTACGTTTTGGTCACTTTCCATTCACAACTGTGTTGCATACTTTTTTCGAATTTGAACTATAGACCTTCCGCTCGACGGCCGATGATGTTAACCACTGCACCACGGCCACCCCAGAAATGCCAGAAGTCATATTTAAATTATAATGCCAGAAGATTATCTTTCGAATAAAGTAAATTTCACGTCAATTTAAAAAAATCATCTTTGTTTTATTCCATTTTAAAGTTCTATACCTCTAAAAAAAACACCCTTTATAAGTACTTTTTTACAGCCTTCCGAAATCTCACCGGAAAGGAGTACGTACAAAAATAAAATAAAATTGTCAAGCCGAGTACTGTTTACTCTTATCCTCGTAGGAGCAATACTGATTTGAAGCGTAATTAAGATATTCTAGAAGATCTTGCAAAAAAAAAAAAAAAAATGGATTTGTGGCTAGACGACCTCTTCATAACGCCCACATATCATTCCTAAAGATTCCGCGAAACGCTGATAATGTCAACAGAGCTTTAGCAATTACACCCGCTCCATTGGAGGTGATTGATTCAATCAATTCGCCATATTCGCAGTAAAAATTATTTTCAGCTTCCTCAAACCACGCCCCTCCCGAAATATATTAAGAGATAACAAGATGACGTCGTTGAATCTAATAATTGTTCAATGCCATTAAGTCCCTTCAAAGGGATACAAACAAATTCCCTTTCGTCACGCACAGATACTCAAGGTGAGAAATCCGCTTTCAACGACGACGTTCGCAATAAACTGTCAGTCGCGCTTTTAAAGTCACTCAACCAGAAGAAAGTTATCGACAGTATGAGCAATAAAGATAAAACAATACTGAGAAATGACTGGTTTTGGAGATACATATTTTAAGATCATTAACAAATCTAACTCGACGGGAAGTACACAAAATGTTTTCAAGCAGCAGTATATTGTCTAAGTACTTTTTAATTGCTTGAACAAAATAAACATAAGGGCAAACTCGAGCAGTACGGTCTAGAAAGAGGAAAGGAGACACAGGTGTTAGGGTCCTAACAAATAGAAATGTCTACGGTTAAAGGTACTGAACTTAAGTAATTGATTTTCCAAGTCTGATCCCTAGTGGGAGCAGATAGCGCGTCAATAATATCCTTATAGCAAAAATCCTTCTCGAGTGTCCTTTCGTTAAATAGAACAAAAGTTGCACAACATACAACAACTGTTTTCGTCATTTATTCATTCGCACTCGGTAGGAAGTTAGTATTTATTATCGTTCTTACTGGACACTGGTGTGAGTAAACACAATAGCACATTAGAGCTTCTACTTAACGTACATATATTATGTATCTGAACAAGCAAAATTATCTCACATGAGATTTCTGGGTTCTCGGCTGGCCGTTGGCCAAAAAATGCTCTTCAAATTGCTTTATTTAATTCTATCTGAAATAGATTTGTGTATGTGGCGCTCCGCTCTTGCCCTTGGATCGTTTTATTTATGGTGGCCTTGCCCTCTGATGTGTCATCAGTGGAACGCATTCCGCACTTTTTCGTACGGTCATGGATGTTTTGTATTTTTACAAATTTTATATACGAAATATGCTTTTTTTCTGGAACAAAGTGTTGGTGCTATTAGGACGATTTGTGAGAACATATCTGTGACATATTGCGACATATTACCCAATTCGATATCAACAACTTTTCTGTTTTCCATCATGATTCAGCTAACTTAGAGGAAATGATGAAAAGTTACATAAGACCGAGCAGTAATGCGAGTATGACGATGATTTTTCATTTCCGGAAACAGCTCACAGTGTTTTTATTTTGCATATGAACGGAGACTATTGTCAAGCAGTTATACTTAAAGTCAGTAAACAACTTCAGAATATTGCCTTAGCTTGAAATAATTGGAAGTTATCGTCGATAAATAACGCTGCACTATAAAAAAAATGACTCAAAATTGGACCACTTGAAACGTAGTCCTGATCAATATGACAAGAATTGATTAATCAAATCATCAATAGAAAATGCAAGCACTTTAGCAATGTTCGCATTTTTTAGTCGATTAAAAACCAAATGCTTAGAAAGTCACATGATGTTCCGTTGTAATGATAGAATATAGAATTGATCTAATTCCGGTGGACGTAACGTACTTCTCCAGCACACTAGGTTAACGGATATTTAAAGGGATCCCTAAAGTCATAGGACGTGATCAGAGCTTTTGCCGATCATATTTTCCTTTTGTTCTTTTAAAATTTGAATAATGTTCTCAGGGAAGCCGCCTGATATTCAAGCGGACATCTAACAAACAAGGATAACTCGGTCTGATGACGAGTGCATACATGGAACCGTCGAACGAGAGCTGATCGAAATTTCTACGAACGTAAAGAAAAATGCACTGCAAATGGTAAGTGAGTTACTGCAACACACCAAAAGGTGTGTTTTCATTGTAGTCATTTTTAATGCAATTTAAAGTGTGTTTTTATGAAAGCACACAAAAAGAGAAATTTTCCTACTCTACACACAAAAGGGAAATTCTCAACTATGTACATATATACAATCTTGCCAGAAAATTGCAACCCGGACCTATGCTGCAATGGTTAACATTCCCAGTCCAGTGATCCCATGCTGCGAAAAAAAAAACGACTCATCTAGTCCACGATCTCCGAGAATTTGTTGCTTCGAGGCTCATTAAGCACGAAACATGGTTCTTTGGTTTTTCTTTGATTGAATTGATTGTTTCTTTTTGTTGTAAAGCAATATAATGATGATCATGCCATCCGGCTTGAAGGACTAATGTAGAATGGGAAAGGAGAGGCTGAGTGTCTTTGCTGTTTAGTGGTTGCAGGCAATAAGATTTCAACTCGGATCACTGGGTCGAGAGTGATTGATTGATCCAAAGTGTGTTATTTATTAATAAGTGTGTCGCTGCAACACACTTAAGGTGTCATTAGAGTTTTTATTCATGACACGCAATAGAACGTGTTACAGTTTTAAAACGAAAAAGTGTCTCATTTTCAATGATCAAACGTGTTGAGTGACACACTTAATCTTAAAGTGTATCGAAGGACGCACTAGCATTTGCAGTGAGGAGAGTGCACAGTTGATAATAAGAGTTAAAAGACTATTTCTGAGGACTACACTCACTTATAATGGACCATTCACACTGAGCGAATACGAAAAGTGATTCCATCCACCCGACCCTAATGAGTTTAAGATAGCAGTGCACGAGTCCAAGCTGCTGGTGCAGATGAACTGCTGACTAAGGTAGGTAGAGCGTAGCCGGAGAAGTATTTTTTTGTATTTTAGGATGCCTTCTCCGTGTAATCGTTACTCCCATTTCTTTTGACCCACTCTCTATAGAAGAAATGATTAAACCGTGAACTGTACGAGCTGTACAACGAAATCGGATGCCCAGCTGAGTCATGTAGAGCGAACGGGTGATACAATTACGGTCTGGAGACTTCGATTATAACTTTGAGGACTCTGGTTGCGCAAGGAAAACGCGTCTATCTGACAGATAGTTACAAGAAATAACCGATGCACTCTGTCTAGTTTTTAATAGTTACGATGCAATACTGGTTAACATTACAGAAGACATATCGTGCATTACCATCACACGATAGTTCTTGAGGTGCATATTACGATGGATGGCTGTATAATACGAGACCGTGTTTAGCGACTGATGGCTCCACTGTTTATCATTAAACTTCATCTCTAAAAATTCTAAACTGATTTATCGAGTAGTTTTTCTCTGATACATAGCTATTGAAAGTCATCAAGTTTGTGTTTGTGCCCAACCATGGAGATCAGAGGAAATTAAAGTGAAGTTGCATGCCGTTTATACGGACCATGCACCTTCGATCACTACCATCAAATGAAGAGCAGATTACTGATATTTAAGACATCTCAACTGAACAATTTAATATTAAAAGGCGGCTATCGATCGGCGTTTCGTAACCATTAGTTTGGTACATATGTGGTATTGTATCCATTTTTCCTCTTTACGACAAAAAAAAAAAAAAAACGTGTTCAATACGTATGTATGTTACAATCGAGATAAAGGACCTCTAGTAGAAGCTAGTAGAGAAGACCCCGCCGCCAAATGATCTCGATGGCCGTTTATTCGTATTGACGGCAAAACTAAGTCCAATGTTATGGTTTCCATTCAACAAGAAGGTCTACTTACTGAGCAAACAGCTCTGAGGAAAATCTAAAATCGCTGTCATGAGAATTTTAATATCTGTGCTATAACAAGCGACCTTTCTACTTTCGTCACTCATATTAGCTCTAAGCGTTTTGCTTCACTCCAAAAAATTCACAGGGACGCCGAACTTTTCTCTTCTGACTTCGTCGTCTTTCGCGCTGACGAACTTTTCTTTGCTCGTGGCGCCTCTTGGCTATTCAGAATCACCTTGATTGTCACAACTCTGTTGTTATTACGAACAACCAGAGTTAATATTATCCCATTATCCCATAAGTTTTCCTATAAGCAAAATCGGATCCGAAGGCCGACTTTGCTACCCGATATAGATTTTAGTCCCTTCACGAAAGAAAATTCGCCAATAGCCATTGCCATTGCACTGGAGTGTTTCTACACTCTCTTTAATTGTCTAATCCAATCATCTCGTACGTTCTTTGGAAAAGTTGTCCTCCATCATATCCTTGGTATAACGTTCTCTCCGTAATATAGGAAATAAATTATGGAAAAAGTTTTTATTATTTAATCCTGCCTCCGATTATGCGAATTCCGAACAAGCTTCCCTACGTTTATCTATTCACTGTGTTTATAACACATATCCTGAAAGAATACCGAATACCGGGAACTCTTCCATTCTCAAATTGGATAATATTTCCTCCGACGACCCTAAAACCATTGCGAACTTTTTTGCTTCATTCTTAAGCCAATCATTTAATGACTGCTGTCTAAAACCTGACTCCTTACATTTCAGTTATATAAATAACCGCGCTCAGATGTCTCCCTCTGTAATTTATACACATAAATAAGGACATGGTACCCGGTCCTGACGATATGCCAGCTTTATTTTTTTCTTTCATCTTCCCTACACATAAAAAGGGCTCTAAGACTGATATTTCTAACAATGGACTTCTACATTGTCTTATATCCCTTGACTCTTTGAGTCCATTGTGTATGACTTAATGTCCTTCCACTGTAAATCCATCTTTTTACCCCGGCAGCATGGTTTTCTAAAAGGTAGGTCCACCACAACCATCTTTGTCGAATTTGTTTCCAAAACGGTTTTGACATTGGAGCAAGGCAATGAAGATGTTATTACTAGCGACATTAGCAAAGTATTTGATAATATCAGCTAACCATCAATCTATTTTAAACTCGAGGCTTAGGTTTCCCTCCCCAAATCATCGCGTGGCTTAAATTGTGCCACGAGAATCGCTATTACAGAGTATTTTTCAGAAACTCAATCTCTGATCCCCTTGCAGCCTTCTCCGGTGTTCCGCAAGGTAGTTATCTTGGTCCTATACCTTTTGTCTTAACCGTTAATACTATCCATTTCATCATAAAAGTCTTCAAATTGTCAAGCTCGAAGATGACATGAAAATTAGCAGGACAATATCAACCCTGGCACTTCAAAACGACCTTGATTTCTTCGGTACTTTGTGTGATAATAATATCCTGGAACTTAAACTTCATGAAAACGCTTCCCTCCAGCTCGCAGAACTTTTTATATTCGTAACGAGCCCGCACCCCATGCCACATGGGATCTAGGGTTATTATAATTTTCTCTCTCACATCAACCATATCATACACAAAGCTTTCCCTTAGCTTTATAAAACGATGGTCTAAAGAATTCTCGAGATCCTACGTTATCAAATCCCTTTACATTACTTACGTCAGACCTTTCCCCAAATATGATAGTCAAGTTTAATCTGTACAGTCTGTTCGAATTGAAGCTGTGCACCGTAAATTCTTGCGTTTTGCTTTAAGAGGCATCCCATGGTCTGATAGAATTGAATTACTAGCTTGGAATAAGCTCAATAAAGTGAAAACCTTGACTCACAGTCGATGGTGAGAATACGAAGAGACCACTTTTGCAGACTGTAAAACGGCGATGATAGTCAAAATACCGCTGTCAGGCAGTATGAACATTAACCCTGGAAATAGGACAGAGAATTCTGTCCACCCGACCTAGGCGAAGTTAAGATAGCGATATCTAAACTAAAGTCTAATAAAACTGCTGGCGCAGATGAACTGTCCGCTGAGCTATATAATGCAGCTGGAGATGAGTTGATAGGGAGCACGCACCAACTCATCTATAGAATATGAGTGGAACCTCATCATTGTTTGCTCCGTCCATAAGAAAGATGATTCGTATAATTGCGAACACAATGGGGTAATAAGCCTTTTAACATCGGCTACAAGTCTTCTCTGCCGTGCTGTGTGAACACCTGAAACCATTTGTGAGCAACCACGATAGAAAAGATATTCACGCTGCGGCAGATTCTGGAGATGACCTATGAATTCCAATTCGATACGCACCGTCATCGGTATGCACCATTGTCGACGTTAAGGCCGCAAGTGACAGTATTTATTGGGACGATGTCGCGTTTTGACATCTTTGCCAAATTAGTCAGGTTATGCAGATTGACAATGGAGAATTCTCGCTGCTCTATCAGGGACGGCGCCGAATTAACCGATACTTTTGATGTCAAAAAAGGATTCAGACAGGCGACGCATGATCGTGTGGAGCTCACTGGCCAATATAACAGGCACGACCTCTTTTAAGTTCGCACTGATGCACAGTGGGGCGTCAATAAAACTTTCGTGGGAATTGTAGTAAAAGCGACTAAAATGAGTCTGAAGGTAAGGGTAAAACTAAATACATATGCACAGTGGTGCAGTGGTTATCATCATCGACCGCCGAGCGAAAGTCCATTGTTCAAATTCGCTTCATAGCCAAGAAAAAGTAATTCCTATACGGACAAAAAGTATGCAACGCAGTTGTGAATGGAAAGTGACCAGACGTACTGCTGCAGGCATAACAGTCTCTAACAAAAAAAAAAAAAAAAAAAAAAAAAAAAGATGCTCAACACCGACGTCTTGGCCAGAACGTCACTATGGGCAACCACCAACTTGAGGTGGTCAAGAATTTCGTCGACCTTGGCTCACTAAGGCGCTGAGATAAGACGCAAAAGAACTTTTGCTAACCGCTGTTTCTTTGAGCTCAAGAGGCAATTGAGATGTAGAGTCCTCTCTCGAAAGACTGTGATGACCCTCTTCAAAGCCTTCTTTCTATCAAAAATGGATGAGAAGGCACTTAGGCGCTTTCGAGAGGAAAACACTGCGTATAATCTTCGGTCCCGTTTGTGGAGAGTGGAGGAGAAGCTTCAACGACGAAATGTATGGGCTGTACAGCGACATCAGCCTGGTCAAACGTCTATGGATACAACGACTAAGATGACTAAGCCATTTAGAGCGTATGGACAGCACAGCTCCAGCCCGAAGAGTCTTCGAATCCAACTCCGAGGGACGACACAGCGTAGAAGTAAAAGCAGGAAAAAATTTATTTCTTGCCTTATACTTCAATACAAGACAATCAGTATCTCAAAAAACAAGCACGTCTTTTTCCAATGGAAAGATTGTCAATGTGCTTATGGCCTTTAACGGTTAGGATAGTAACTATTAACGGTATGAAAGTGTTGACATAACCGCCTTTATCAAGAGCTTACCTCAGTGCTTACTTGCACCAAGTCCCAAAAAGGCACCAACCACATATGATAGAATTCAAACACCGCCATGCGATTACAATATCGACATGCAACTTCATGGGAAGCTAGATACATACGTGTGCTGCATGCAAATAGCACAAAGGTGAAAGTGGTCACCACCGTTACCGGCACTGTACGCACCATGTCGAGATTGTTTCGCTTCCAACATTAACGAATGCAGTTTGCTGTGAAGCTTCGCCAGACAAGATCAATTCAATTGATCAATTCACAATTGAAATTCAATTTACTTCAATATACTCGTAGGTATCATTCTCAGTTTTCTCGTTTTTCTTCAACTACTTGTCGCGGAATCAATCAATCGCATGATATTGCTGACCCGCACCAAGCGCCATGATCAAACATCTGCAATCGACACTGAACTCGTTTCTCCTTGCTTCGTTGTGAAGAAATTCATTTTCGGATAATAAAAAAAAAGAAAAAAAAAAAACAAAATTGAATGAGTTTAGTTCTGATTCGTGTTGATTATTTGAACTGCCGAGTGTTAATGTGATCGATACTTCCGGGGTCATTAGATGACTCAGTGTGCTAATCCAAGATTTCGTGAGAATGTGGAGTTTGATATTCATTGATGCTTTACTAATTGTTTGATTATAGCTTCGTTTTAGCAAATGCTCTGTAACCAGAAGCTCTAAACTCTAACTTGCATGGTCACAATAATATCCGCAGATAGAGGAGTTAGCTCTAGGGTCTAGGCGGACGATATTGTTATAGCTAACTCTGACATGTCTTCCAAAAGAATAAGCGAAACCCTGTAGGTCGTTTTGCACTCACTCTCCCTGTAGAGTGCCGTCTGTAGGCTCGAAGTAAACTTACTTACTTACTTTGATGGCGCTATAGTTCGGGGTGAACCAGGGCCTCAACAAACAAGCCTCTCCAGCCGGCCCGATCTTTGGCCGGTCGCTTCCAGTGCCGCACGCCCAGTTGGTTGAGGTCCCTCTCCACCTGTGCGCGCCACCTCAAATGCGGTTGTCCTCTGCTGCGTCGACCCTCGGAGTTGGTGTCGAAGACTCTTCGGGCCGGAGCGGTGATGTCCATTCGCTCTACATGGCCCAGCCATCTTAGACGGTGGATCCGAAGACGTCTAACTAGGCTGATGTCGCCCGTACAGTTCTTGGTTGAATCTCCTCCTCCTCTCTCCGTTTACACAAACGGGACCAAAGATTGCACGCAGAATTTTCCTCTCGAAACGCCCAAGAGTCTCTTCATCCGCTTTTGATAACGTCAAAGTCTCAGCGCCGTAGAGGAGGACCGGGATGATTAAGGTTTTGTAGAGGGATACCTTAGTTTTTCGAGAGAGGGCTGTACTACTCAGAAGCAGCGGTTGGCAAGAGTTATTCTGCGTTTTACCTCAGCGCTGGTGTCGTTGCTGCTTGTCACTATCGACCCAAGGTAGACGAAGTCCTTGACTACTTCAAAAATATAGCTGCCGAAGGTGACGTTCTGACCAAGACGTCGATGTTGCGTGTCTTTCTTGGATGACAGCATATATTTGGTCTTGTCCTCATTAACTCTTAGACCCACCTTAGCCGCTTCTGCTCCAATGATTGTGAAAGCCTCATTGACGTCTCGCTTTGTCCGTCCAACAACGTCAATGTCATCTGCGTAGGCAAGCAATTGTGTAGACTTGAAGTAGATCGTAGCTCTTGTATTGGCCGCAGAGTCCCGCACGATATTTTCGAGAATGATGTTAAAGAAATCACATGACAGTGCGTCTTCCTGTCTAAAACCTTTTTCAACATCAAAGGGGTCGGTTAGTTCACCTCGGTCCTTAATGGAGCAGCGAGAGTTCTCCATAGTTATCCTGCACAGTCTGACGAGTTTGGCAGGAATGTTAGAACCTGACATGGCTCTGTATAGCTCGTCTTTATGGACACTGTCATATGCGGCTTTAAAGTCGACAAAAAGATGGTGCGTGTCGACCTGGAATTCATGGGTCTTCTCCAAGATCTGCCGTAGTGTAAATATTTGGTCTGTCGTGGATTTTCCTAGCCTGAAACCACACTGGTAGGAACCTATACAATTGTCCACGAACGGTTTCAGGCGCTTACACAATACGGCAGAGAGGATCTTGTACGCAATGTTCAGAAGACTTATCCCTCTGTAATTGACGCAGTCATAGTGGTCTCCTTTCTTATGGACCGGACAAACGATGCTGAGATTCCATTCATCGGGCATGCATTCTTCCGACCATATGTTGCAGATGAGTTGGTGCATGTTCCTAACCAGCTCATCGCCCGCTGCTTTAAGCAGTTCCGCGGGAAGTCCGACTGCTCCAGCAGCTTTATAAGACTTAAGTTTTGATATCGCTATCTTAACATAGTCAGGTCGGGTGGACAGGATTCTCCTTCGTCTTCGTCCATTGTGAATGGTTCGCTCTGCCCGACGACGGTATTTTGACTATCATCGCCGTTATACAGTCTGCAGAAGTGGTCCTTCCACAATCTCAGCATCGACTGTGACTCCACTACTAGTTGGCGGTGTTTTACTTCTTGGTAAAATTTTCGAACGTCGTTCCTGTAATAAAATCTCTCCATTTCCTCGATCTCGCGCTTCTCGTGCTCCTTCTTTTTTCTCCTCAAAGGGCCCACAGACACCACACTTGTGTGCACACATGTGTCGGTGTGCAATCATGTGTGCTCTCTGTGGGCTGGTGCACACACCGTTTTCGGTGTCAGACACGGAGCGAGTAAAAATCAAAAGGTTTTGATTTTTGGCGCCGGTGTATCTATCGGTGTGACGTGTTTGGCGGAATCACACACCGGTGTCGATACACATGTGTACACACAAGTGTGGTGTCTCTGGGCCCTTTCAGAAGCGCATGTTCCTCTCTCCTTTTTCTGTTCATATGCATGTATGCATTCTGTTTCTCTACATGGGCCTGTCTGCATTCGTCATCAAACCAGGGATCTATCTGATGGTATCGATGAAACAGTCTCCCACTTTAGGAGACGAACCTGTTCTGCACAAATGTTGTGCTTGTTTCACAACATTTTAAATTGTTGCTCGCCAAACATCTGCCCCTAAATTAGTGTTTTTGTCTTCAATGTTGATTTTCAAGACTTCCGAGACTTGGGGTTTAATCTTGTAAATGCGGCATTACATTATTTGAAAAAAGCCTAAACGAAGAAATCTTGTCTCGTCGGATCGAACCTTTATTATTGCTCGATCTGCACTCGCAGTTATTCTGTCCTGCTTGTATCAACAACGCTCAAGACCCAGTTCAGAAAATTGCTGCAAAGAAAAAGAAATAATAAAAAAAAAAAAAAAACTCGTTCACCATTTGACTGTGCGTAGGGTAGCTACAAAAGGTACCGGCCCATAAATCCCATACCAAGAGCCATCTGGTAGGGCTCCAAGCCGCCAAGTATTTCAACCAGATTTTCCGTGCTCCAAAGAAAATAATCCTAAAAGGAGGATAATGCACCAGGTTTAACAGGGCTTGGAAGTTGGTAAGCTGAGTTGAGAGTTTGTTCTTCGTCTTTAGCCGCATATGACAGCGTTTATAGAGACGAGCTATACAGAGCCATGTCATGTTTTAACATTTCTGCCAAACTCGTCAGATTGTGCAGGATGACTATGGAGAACTCTCGCTGCTCCATTAATGTCGGAGGTGAAATAACCGGTGAAATAACCCTTAATGTTAAAAAAGGTTTTAGACAGGGTGACGCACTGTCATGTAATTTCTTTAGCATCATTCTTGAAAAGATCGTGTGGGACTCTGCGGCCAATACAAGAGGTACGATCTACTTCAAGTCCACACAATTGCTTGCCTACGCAGATGACATTGAAGTTATTGGGCGGACAAAACGAGACGTCAATGAGGGTTTTCGCAAGCATTGAAGCAGAAGCGGCTAAAGTAGGTCTAAGGGTAAATTGGGACAAGACCAAATATATGCTGTCATCAAAGAAAAACACACAACATCGACGTCTTGGTCAGAACGTCACCTTTGGCAGCTATATTTTTGAAGTAGTCAAGGACTTCGTCTACCTTGGCTTGAGATAAAACGCAGAATAACTCTTGCCAATCGCATGCTTCTTTGGGCTCAAGAGGCAACTGAGTAGTAGAACCCCCTGTCGAAAAACTAAGGTCATCCCGGTCACTCCTCTACATCGCTGAGGCTTGGACTTTATCAAAAGCGGCTGAAGAGGCTCTTGGGCGTTTCGTTTACCGTTTGGGTAAACGGAGAGTGGAGGAGGAGATTCAACCAATAACTGTAAGGGCTGTACAGCGACATTGGCCTAGTTAGACGTCTTCGGATCCAACGTCTAAGATGGCTGGGCCATGTAGAGCGATGGGACATCACCGCTCCGGCCCGAAGAGTCTTCGACACCAACCCCGAGGGACGACGCAGCAGAGGACGATCGCATCTAAGGTGGCGCGAGTTATGAATACTCCGAACACTATAAAAAAAAAAAACACAAAACATAATTTGATATATTTATTTGAACATATATGAAAAACGAATTGAACGACGCGACAACTAAACATTGACTGCTCCAATGCCGGGCTCCAACTCAAGCTTTATCTCTGTACAGGGATAAAGTTTGAGAGAGCTAATGATATTGTGTACACTTGCTGCTTAGTTTAACGAAGCAAACAAGTGTACAATGATACACACATTGGGAAGAGAAGTGAATGACTTACGACATGTAACTCGCGCACAGGTTGAAAGGGGCCTCAACCAATTAGTGCGGCACTGGAAGCGGCTGGCCAAAGATCGTGCCGGCTGGAGAGGCTTGTTGGTTGAGGCCCTGGTTCACCCCGAACTGTAGCGCCATCTAAGTAAGTAAGTAAGTGATGGTTAATGTCAACAAAGCACAGATAGCCAGTGACAAAGAAAAAGGCTACTTAGGAGGACTCTACAGTTGCAATTACATATTTTTCAAGCGATTCTATATCGCGATTAGAGATCTCTAAATTCAAATCAATATGCATCGGATAAGAGTACAATAAGAACGCAATCGGACTATGCGTTTTCGTTGTTCTTTTAACATGCTTTGTTTACACAAAAGAAACACTTTAATCTACGGTCTCAGGAAATAAACAAAAGAAAATTGTTATCGCTGCAGCAGCAACTGACTTGTTGATAAGAGAAAAAATTGGAACCATGACACAGTTAATGATCCTCGATAGGCATAATGGTATTCATATGTATGACATTTTCGCGCTTACCTGTTTAGTTTCAGCTTCACTCTCAGACGAACTGCCCGTTCGGTCACCAGTGGGTCTTGTCAGTATTTTCAAAATGAAACGATCGTCGGCGGTCTCGTCTATAGCTGTATATTCTTCTTGTGCATCGTAGAATTCAATATCATCGTCATCGGATGTCGCTGAATCTGCAATTGAAAACGCACACAAACGCGAAAGCAAAGAGATACCTTGTTAGACACTTGTTCACCTTACAGCGATCACGAGTATACGAAATAAGAAAAAAAAAAAAGAAAATGTGAAATGAAACTTGTTTGTTTCGAAATAGGAAAAAGGAGTACATAATTGGTTAACAATAAAAAAAAACTCATTCCTACTTGTATAGAAAGTTTAAACAATTTCAATTGCTTCACGTCATCTCACTCCTCTCGACGATAGCATTTTGTTTTCGATTTTCCTAATCTCGAATTTAGGCAATCAAATGACAGATGCACTGTCAGCACTCGACATATATTTATTTTTTTCTTACTTTTCTTTCTCTTTCCACACGGGCTACTGTCAAAATGCACTGCACTATGTTGTCGATAGGGTGGCGGAAGAGTTAAAGGGAAATTCGAAAATTGAATTCGCGATTCGCGAATCGTGCCCACGCGCGCTTTCAAACGTCACAAGCTCCCGAGCCCGACACACATGAGTATGCAAATTGCAAATCAACATGCAGACGACGACGAATGCGACGCGGCACTGCTCACCAATTGAACGACTTTAAATGATATTTCGAATATGTGACAAGAAAAAATAAATAAAAAACAAGAAAAAAAGCACAATCAGCTGAAGGCTGACACGACTCGACGTTGATGGTGATGGCGATATGTGTGAGAGCGAAACTCGCGAAACCAACTGAATACCATCGCTTGAATTAGAGACTGCGACTGATGCCTATGCCACAATGCTACTACACGGCGCGGCGACAGCGCAACTACAAACGCCGTAGCTGTCAAATCCATATTCATTCAATGGAATTATATGGAGTAAGTCACAAAGGCACGTATGTAGTCGTGTCGCAGCGCTGTAATTTCGAAAAATTGAAAAACTGTCGCAACTACACGGCGTTTTCCCATTTCGAATTCGACGTTGGAGGAATACGTTTGATAACTTGGTCTAACCCACCACCATCTTCTGACTTTTGTTTTCGCTTTTAACTTTTTATAGGTTAAAGCAGTCGCACATGTTAGCAATAATGTTTTTTTCAAATTATTTTGATCCATTTATAACCTATATTCAGTTTCAATCTTCGAATTTTTTACTGATGCCAACTTCACTCTATAGAATTCACCACCAACTTCACTCACAGAAGTACCCTGCTGTCAAAAAAAACGCCGATGAAAGTCGCTACATTGTGTGTTGACTGAACTACTTTACAACCACAGCAAACGTCAGCGTTTGTAGTTGCGCTGTCGCCGCGCCGTGTAGTAGCATTGTGACACAGGCATGAGTGACCGACTGGTCGTTCTCGTAGTCGTATCGTGTGTTCTACTACTGCTACGTATATTGACTTTGATTTTCATTTTAACTTGTCGTCTCGCAATGGACAATTAATACGATATAGACAGGCAATCAAATCTCGGACGCAAGGCGGTGCCAATTACTCTATATAATACCAGAGCGAGCTTGACGCAAACAATCAACACTTAGCTTTTTAGGTTTTCTGAAGTTGGAAAAAACAAAAAGATGGAATGCTGCGGGTACATATAGTACGTCAATTGACAGGATTTTGCTAATTTCGCATTTGTGGTTGATTGGTCGAAACAAGTGCATGGGAACGAATGAAATGGAGAGCAAACAAAGAGACTCTACGTCGTGAGTTTTTATCTCTCTCGCTCTCTGAGTGTGTGAGGTGGGAGGGATTGGGAGCTTTTCGGATGGAGCTTTTTCGACAGTTCATTCTTACCGTTGGGGAGTAGAACTGGTGGAGAAAAAGCAATAGTGTTACCAATGTGTATGTTTGTTTTTTTTGTTTTTTTTTTTTTTTAATAAAAACATTACTATTTACTCAACAAGTAATTATTGAAACTGGCAAAATGAAGAAACTGACACCTCTAGACTGCTGGCCACCAACCAATGGTAGATAACGAGCAAGCAAGTGAAAATGCTGTGGTTGGATTAAAAGTCTCGAATCGAATGGGAAAACGCCCGATGAGATGGGTGTCCGAATGTCATAAAGACTTGTCTCAAAACCTATGACACTAATAAATCGGTAGTGGTTTTTCCCATTTTTTTTATAATTCGCAGGTTCAAGAGTCATACTCTTATTATGTTTTTGTCACACAACCTGGGCGGACTGCAGATGGTTTGTGTCGCAAATGTTCGTTCACTACTCTCCAGGGGTGGTTGTCCTAGATGGGATTCGAGAGGAGCTAAATTGAATTTTCACGTTGGTTGTAATTCTCAACAGAGGGCATGGGCTCGGACATACAGCGCAAAGTGGTTGATCGCTCTCAACCCGGCGAGATGCCAGCAACGATCCCTATTTAAATACCCGGGTCAAGTTGAAATACGGCCTCCTCGCGGCGCCCTCTGAATATCCTCTTCAACAACCGTTGGGAGGTGAATAAACGTATGCAGGGACAAAACCCCGACCAAAATGGCGGGCAAATGTCGACTCTGACCACTTCCTCGTAGCAGCATTATTCAGACCTCGACTGTCCAATGTCAGAAAGCTGCACCATTCCACCAGGAGGAGGTTCGACATTGGGCGTCTGAGCACACCGGAGGTTACCAGAGTCTACAGGGGGCAGCTGAGCGAAATACTCTACGGTATGCCTACGTCGAACACAAATGCCAATAATATGTGGCTGCATTGCCGCTCAGCTATTCAGGAAGTAGCCGAAACCACCACAGGATACCTACCACCCAGACAAGAAACCCGAGTTATGTTGGCGAGTGTGAGCTGAAAAAGGCAGCAACCGACGAGGCGTATCAAACAAAAGGCGCTGCAGAGAAAAACTAGGGCAGCGCAAAAAGAGCACCGAGCCAGAAGAACGGAGGAGAAAAAACTACTCGGACAAAAGAAAAGAATTTTAGCAGCCGTCCAGCTTAAGGATATCGAGGAGTCTAGGGATAAGCATAAAACACGAGCCTTTTACAAGAAAGCCAAAGACCTTGCAGGAGGCTTCAAAAAGGGCACCGGACTAAATTTCCGGTAGCAATTACCACACATTTTCTTAGGGGTTATTCCGTCCAAAACGCAGTATTTGATAATCTATCGTGTGGTTATCAAGTGAATTTAAAAAAAAAGTTCTTTATGTCAGGCCGAGAACTTTTCTATTTAAGTCTTTTGATAAGTCAGTCTGAACTTGTAAAATTTGACATTGCCATCGAACAAGTTAATTGTGGAGCCTCAAAAGAAGTCTATAGGTCGTGACAGGTGACGAATCATGGATCTATGCATATGAATCCGGAACAATATCGACTGTATGGGTCTTTCAAGACGAGCCTAAAGAAGCGATGGCTGCGTTCAAGTGTACTGATCTTAATGGAGAATAATTTGAAAAAAAAAAAAAAAAAAAAAAAAAAAAAAAAACATTTTCGACCTTAAAACTTAAGTAGTAGCCTTTGCATTCAATATCATTCTACAGAGGAGGGCGTGAGGTCCTTATTTGTCCTTATTTGATATGCACTATTTAAGAATATATACATACGAACTAAACTCATGCCATTCTTTGCTCCATGAACAAAAAGGTACTACTTTTAGCTGTAAGGCTAGGTTAATCTGACTCGTCTCACCTGACCTTCCGAACCCCTACCAAAAACAACATCAGGAGCTTCTGAAAAGTGATAAAGGCAAGCCATGGAGATGTTCCGTGGTGTCGTTCTTTCTTTCTACAAAAGGCAAACCCAATCTTTCAGCATGCCTGTAGATAGCTAAAGCGAAATTGATTACTCATAACAACAAGTTATAACGTCGTCTATGTCAAACTTTAAGGCGAGGGGAATGACAAGATTTTCTCTAACCATAGCCTGGCAGTTGTTGCAACAAGCAATCCATCTCGTTTAGATATAATCGAAAATGGAATTATATTTTTTAATGATAGATGACCGACGTCAGGGATTTTCTCGTAAATCGATCTTGAAGCACATGGCAGGACTCGCCTCTTAAGCCCCGACTACCCTAGAGAGGCGTAGATGTGGAAGTCACCAGTAAAACGTGTTGCACGCAGACGTAGTTGGTTGCCTTTCGAGACTTCAAGTGGTTTCAAATAGTAGAAAATGATGATGAAAGTAAATATGTCCAAGCACGGACACCTTTGTCAAAAGTTTTCCACAAAGAGCCGCCCCGAAAAGCAGTACTGGAGTATTGACTGGACTCAACCACCTGCCTGCAGCAGTATACGCTTCCTTGACATGTTCATATTGCTGAATTTTCAAGCGTAAAACCGCGTACACTAGTTTGATGACATCCAGCACGTGTACGTCGAAGGAAGGGCTCCGCTGTCTACCTATGTCTGCTTTTGATTGTTTTGACAGATAAATCCAAGTCCACAGGCGGCCAGCCCACTTGAAGACTTTCTAGATGAGCTAGTTTTGTGTTCTTTATCAGAGACGGCTATAGCGTCGTGGCTTTATTTACAATTCTATCTGCTATCTGTTAGAGCACTTGGGCGCAAATACATTACTGTATTTTCCCCGTTTCCCGGAGAATGAAGAGCTTCAGTGCTGTAGAGCTAAGAGATTCGGCACACAAGGGTGCGCCACCGGCGGGAGCAGTCGCAGAGAAAGCATTCTGCTGTGTCATCCACATCGCAACATGCAACAGAGGTAGGCGTCTCACTGATGCCAATAATGCACATACGTAGCAAAAGAGTAATGGGCCGTGATGATGCCCGCAAGTCTTTTACAATCGATTCTCCTTAAGGATAAGAAGAATATTTCGGACTTCTTGCAGGCATCAAGGCGAACGTGCTTAATCGTCCCGCATCCTGGATATTCCCTCCACCTACGATTATATGCTCTCAAGACCCAATCGTTGATGTAGCAATTGACCATGGAAGCCGGTAAACCTAAAGCAGTTCATGTATGTATGTATGTTGGCGTTACAGTCCATGAAGGACCAGAGCCGAGCTTATCTCAATCACCCATGTTGTGTGTGATTTAATGTTCCCATAGGTGAAAGGGACCTACAGTTTATTGCCGGTTCCGAACGGCGAATTTCGAGAAGCTTTTTATGACAATTTTACTACAGGGGGTTTTGTCGGAACCCCGCTGAGGAGAAACACCGTGAAAACACGTTCGATGACATGGCTGTGTCGGGATTCGATCCCGTGTCATCGGCGTCAGAGGCCAACACTCTACCCACTACGCCACGGGTTCATATCCTGAGATATTTTCCTCTAGTATTCCGACTTTGTTCAAAGAGGTCTTGAGTTCATGCACTAATTTGGAGCTGGTTAAAGGGTTGGAACCGGTTTTGAATGCAGCTTGGCTTGCTCTGCAGACGCATATGCCCTTTCCCTTCCACCTGTGCTTGGCCATTAGGATTGCGTATATGTATATCTGATTGAAAGTTAGACGCATATTTTCCTAACGAAAAGTGCAGTCGGACGTTTCTGCGTTCAAAGAAAACCCCAACGCCGGCTCCCGCCCAGATCTAGAGCTATCTGTAAAAATGTGAATGTGAGGGTTGTACCAAAAACCATTTTTTGGGGCGAGACATGGCTTTCAGTGCGCACCCTGTCATTAATATATCAAGGGTCGGAAGGGTTATCATAGCAGCTATAGCAGTGCGTGGCGTGCTAGGAAAAGCCTCCGTACAGCTGAGACAAAAGGTTTTTTGAAGTTTGGTGAAAGAGGGTACAACGCGTTTGCGTGTTAGCCTATTTCACCAGACAACCGATACATATGAGATTGTCGGTCTTACTTTTGCAATTATTGCCGTGTAGATCCAGAGGATGTTTATCGGCGATAAGCCACATTTTTCGCCAAAAGCACCTTTGCATTGCCAAAAATCCGACAGCGCTTTGGTGGTTTTTGACACAACATGCTTTGATCAAAGAAGCTTGCTATCTAAGATGACTCCCAGGTACTTACCTTCCTTAGAGAGCGGGAATAAACACCAGCTGAATAATGCCAGTATTTTACCTCCCTTACATTAGTCTTAAAAGAATTAACTGACAGTCCATTACTCGTGCAAAAGTCATCGATCACATTTAGCGCCGCCTGTGCCTGGGCATAGAGTCCAGAGGAATTGAGAGCATCGAGCAGAGTGTCGACCATCATGGACCATAACAGCGGGGACAAGACGCCACCTTGCGGGCAACCCCTGTTTAGGCCAGAATTGACACATTGTTCGAAACCTGCATCAGCGATTTCTAATCTTAATTCGTGTTTACTTTCTTGCGCCTTTTTTGGATAAACCTCGCGCACGATGAGCGAGCTATATTTTTTTTTTATAATTCGCAGGTTCAAGAGCCTTATTATGTTTTTGTCACACAACCTGGGCGGAGTGTAGATGGTTTGGCTCGTAGATGTTCGTTCACTACTTTCCGGGGGTGGTTGTCCTAGATAGGTTTCGAGTGCAGGTCGACTGAATTTTCACGTTGGTTGTAGTTCTCAGCAAATGTTCCATGTCATTATGGTGTTATATTAGAATTGCACATACAGAGTATGAATTTGAAGTGGCCATATACTGTGAGTGTGAGTGCCTTCACCAGTATTTTGATCAGTTCCTATTCACAACAGCACAATTGCAAAATTGTTGCACAATCCCGTAGTATAATTGCCATGAAAAAGCTTTTCCGATTCACGCCAAAGCTTGGCTTTGGACCTTCACGAACTGTAAAGCTACCAAAGAAGAAGAATACGGTAGATAGGTCGAACACCTACTCAGATATATCAATAAATGTCTCAGCTATAGTGTGGTACACACTTTCGATGAAAAGTGACGTCAGTTTTGAGTGAAGTGCTCTATGACCAGAAAAGGAGGGAGGACCATGCGCTTCTGAGAAGGAAAAAGATCGAGGAGATGGAGAGATGTTACTGCAGGAACGACGTTCGAAAATGTAACCAGAAAGTAAAACATACATGCCAAGGCTATAAAGCCAGAGCAGAAGCCTGCAGGGATGAGCACGGACAACTACGAGTGGAGTCACAGTCGATGCTGAGATTGTGGAAGGACCACTTCTGCAGACTGTATAACTGCGATTATAGTCAAAATGCCGCCGTCAGGCAGAGCGAACCATTCACAGTGGACGAAGACGAAGGAGAATCCCGTCAACCCGACATAGACGATATTAAGATAGCGATATCGAAACTTAATTCTTATAAAGCTGCTGGAGCAGACGGACTCCCCGCGCAACTGTTTAAAGCAGCTGGCGATGAGCTGATCAGGAACATGTACCAACTCATCTGCTAGATATGGTCGGAAGAACGCATGCCCAATGAATGGAATCTCAGTATCGTTTGCCCGGTCCATAAGAAAGGAGACCCCTATGACTGCGCCAATTACAGAGGGATAAGCCTCCTGAACATAGCGTTCAAAATCCTCTCTGCCGTACTGTGTAAGCGCCTGAAACCGTTCGTGGACAATCTGATAGGATCCTACCAGTGTGGTTTCAGGCCAGGAAAATCCACGATAGACCAAATGTTTACACTACGGCAGATCTTGAAGAAGACCCACGAATTCCAGATCGACACGCACCACTTTTTGTGAACTTTAAAGCCGCGTATGACAGCGTTTATAGAGACGAGCTATACAGAACCATGTCATGTTTTAACATTCCTGTCAAACTCGTCAGACTGTGCAGGATGACTATGGAGAACTCTCGCTGCTCCATTAAGGTCGGATGTGAACTAACCGATCCCTTTGATGTTAAAAAAGGTTTTAGACAGGGTGACGCACTGTCATGTGATTTCTTTTACATTATTCTTGAAAAGATCGTGCGGGACTATGCGGCCAATACAAGAGGTACGATCTACTTCAAGTCCACACAATTGCTTGCCTAAGCAGATGACATTGACGTTATTGGACGGACAAAGCGAGACGTCGATGAGGCGTTCGCAAGCATTGAAGCAGAAGCGGTTAAAGTGGGTATAAGGGTAAATGGGGACAAGACCAAATATATGCTGTCATCCAAGAAAGGCACGTAACACCGACGTCTTGGTCAGAACGTCACCTTCGGCAGCTATATTTTTGAAGTAGTCAAGGACTAGTCTACCTTGGCTCGATAGTAACAAGCAGCAACGACACCAGCGCTGAGATAAAACGTAGAATAACTCTTGCCAACCGCTGCTTCTTCGGGCTCAAGAGGCAATTGAGTAGTAGAGCCCTCTATCGAAAAACTAAGGTATCCCTCTACAAAACCTTAATCATCCCGGTCCTCCTCTACGGCGCTGAGGCTTGGACGTTATCAAAAGCGGATGAAGAGGCTCTTGGGCGTTTCGAGAGGAAAATTCGCAATCTTTGGTCCCGTTTGTGTAAACGGAGAGTGGAGGAGGAGATTCAACCAAGAACTGTACGGACTGTACAGCGACATCGGCCTAGTTAGACGTCTTCGGATCCAACGTCTAAGATGGCTAGGCCATGTAGAGCGAATGGACATCAACGCTCCGGCCCGAAGAGCCTTCGACTCCAAACCCGAGGGACGACGTAGCAGAGGACGACCGCATTTAAGGTGGCGCTCACATGTGGAAAGGGACCTCAACCAACTGGGCGTGCGGCACTGGAAGCGGCTGCCCAAAGATCGGGCCGGCTGGAGAGGCTTGTTGGTTGAAGCCCTGGTTCACCCCGAACTGTAACGCCATCAAAGCAAGCAAGCCTCATGTACACACTATAGATTTTGTTTGACACGCAAAACATCATTCAAGTACATAATTTTACGCAGTCACCATGAACAGCGAATTTGTATTTTTTCATTAAATTCACTAATTCCTGGTAACGTTCGTCTTTTTTGTCCCGACGTATATATTCTGGACACATTACGTCCCAGAGACAACGGTGAGACTCGTAAATATTTATAAATTCTTCGAGAAATCGTCTGATCTCACTCCACTCTCATCCATGTCCAAAGCAGGTCCAAAGCTTGAATGACACAATTCATGTACACACTGCCAATCAAAGCCAACATGGCCGCTGACCGTCACTTGGAAGCAAATAATTTTGCAACTCATCACTTTTGATTGACAAACCATCATTCACATGTACACACTATCAGTTTTGAGTGACACTCAACTAAAACGTCACTTTTGATCGAAGGTGTGTACCCCCCTTTAGATTCCAAATAAGAATTACAGTCAAGATCTCTACAGTATGAAATATTGACGTTTGACGTTTCAAAAGGAATGATTTCTTCAATGTCAAGAAATATGTAGCAAAGGAAAAAGGAAAGTTTGCATGTAATCGTACCTGTTATCTGGAGAAAGGAAAAAAGTCTGCTGAACAACGTCCAAAACAGGGATACAAGAAACTCTATCATGTTACTGTTTTTGTTTTTGTTTTTCAATGTTTCATTTTAACACCAACAAATAAAAATAGACAATTTTTTGACTTTCCGAATAATGAAGGAAAACAATTAGAAAATTAATAATAACAGGAAAACAAAAAACAAAATATGTATGTTTGAATGACTGCAGTATCTCGTCGTACTCGTCGCACATCATAAAGCGATCGGGATAGTATCGTGGTATCGTAATATGCGCGCCGCGAAGTCCTGCCGATTCGGGTAGATTAATATTCATATGTACTTATCGGGAAGTTAAACAGACGCCCGGGCAACGTTTTATTATACTTAAAAGTCAACATTTCGGAATTATTGATTAACATTCGTGACATAGCCGGAATATGTCAATTATTTAAGGCGGTTTCGGTGAAACACTGGTGTCAGCGTGAAAGCTCATTCGATTCTTTGGCGGCGGGAGTTTGGCCGTTTTCATGACTATGTTCCATTGGCAGTGGACTTACGCTCTCTCTTTTCGAACTAAATGTGTTGTCCATCGTTAGTTTCAACTTGAGTCCGAAAACAAACAATTTGTAGTTTTTTTTTGCTCTCTTTCTGGGTTGGTTTTTCTGTGCTTCATATCGGGACACTATAGAGAATGCAGACACGCTACTGTGTATTGCAATAAACACAAATTAATAGGTTTTCCTATGAGCTACTGTAATATTAAAACACCTAGGCACGAGTTCACCAACACAGGAGTGTAATCAACGAAGGTTAAGAAGGCCCTTTTCATTTTTCTCTTTTTTTTTTTCCTACTGCTTTCATTTCATCGCAATTTCTTTCAAGTCCGTGTTCCAGGCAATTACTAAATGAATTTGCCAGGCAGGGTTGCCAAAAGATAATTTTTTGGTCAACTTTCTCTCGTTATGCTTGTTGCTAAGTGCCGAGTAGATGACCACCTTAATATTGATTGCATGGGAAATTACAATATCGAGAATCTACCGCATATGTACACGATCAATAGAAAACCATCAGGCAATTCGCAAATGGCAAAATGGGAAAAAAAAAAAACTTCCTTAAGGCTATGAGGAGGTTCTTCTCCTATTGTTGCCGCATAGGCCAATACGAGGTTTGGCAATTAACTCGAGAATTGGCAACACTGTGTCGCTCATTAACATTTGTCTAGAAAGAGGGGCCCTTTCTTTCCGTTTTCATCCAAGGCTGAAGTCGACAGTACGTTTTTTACGATTTGTTTTTAATGGCGTGGTAAAAATGAGTGACTCACATTACAAGCAACATGTGAAAGGTTTGAGCAAATTCCAACTGTTCCATCGCATGTAGAGGAAGAATGACGACTATTTTCAACAGCTGTCATTGCCACTGCACGTGATGTTTGTGGAGAGAAGCGGCTTGGTGTGACGGCTGGTTGTGAGAAAAGAACTGCGTTTTAAACACCCGGAGTTCAAGGAGCCATCAAAAAGAAAAGAAGGCATACAGGGACTGGATTCTCTTGGGGGACTCTGCTTCTCATGACCGACACACTATGGCGCGAAGAACTTGCAAATTGGCTGTGCGAGCATCTAAAGAGCAGTCCTGGAAGGAGTTCGGCGAGAAGTTGGTAGGCAACCATAGATCTGCGAAAAAGGTGTTCTGGCAAACCATTCGCCGGCTCAAAGGAAAGAAATTCAACATCGAAGGAGTTAAATCCAAAGATGGTGCGTCGCTTTCCAATGAGATGGACATCTTACGCAGATGGAGCGTGCTGCTCAATCCCGATCAGGGCACTGAGGGGGACAGACCTATAGTCTTGAGTGGGGCAGAGAATAGTTGGCAAATCTGCCGGTGTGGATGAAGTTCGGCCAGAGATGCTTAAGGCAATGAGTATTATGGCTCTTTCGTGTCATTAAGGTGGCCTGGGAATGCGGTGAGACACCTAGCGATTGGCAGACTGGGGTGATTGTCCCTCTTTTCAAAAAGAGGGGATCAAAAAGAGTGCTCCAACTATAGGGGCATATCTCTTTTAAGTGTCCCCGGTAAAGTCTACGCTAAGGTGCTGGAGGCGCGCTCTAGAGCTATGTCCGAATCCATGATAGGGGATGAACAGTGCGGGTTTCGTCACGGCAGAAGTACAACCGACCAGCTTTTCACTCTAAGAATGGTACTCGAGAAGGTTTGGAAGTACGCCAAACCGATCTACAGCTGCTTCGTAGATTTCGAAAAGGCGTATGACCGGGTCGAGGTAAACTCTGGATTGTTCTGCAGGAGTATGGGATTGATGGTCCTCTGTTGAGGGCCATTCAGTCTCTATACACAAACTGTAGCGTCTTGTCACCTTTCCTTTTCATTATATATATAGGGACTGGATGTTGGGAGAGTTGAGAATAAGCCATCTTCTTTTTGCAGATGACTTAATTGTCCTCACATCCTCCCAGACGGAACTTCAGCGCGAGCTAGATAGGTTTGTGGCCGTATGTGCTGATGCTAGAATGAGGGTTAACGTGGACAAATCCGAGGTTATGGTTATTTCCAGAACACCTGTCCAATGCACTCTACATGTTAGTCGAGTTCAATTGAAGCAGGTGGAGAAGTTTAAGTATATCGGGGTCTTCTTTACAATTGATGGGAGGAGTAATACTGAGATTTCCTGCAGGATTCACCAAGCTGAGTTAATTTTGAAACAGCTTGGAAGATCTGTAATCAGGAAAACCGAGCTTGGTGTCAAAGCCAAGTTAGCGGTTTTTAACTCAGTATTTGTTCCAACTCTCACCTATGGTAACGAAATTTGAGTATTGACCGAAAGAATAAGATCGCGAATACAAGTTGCCGAAATGAGATTTCTTCGTGCAGTTGTGGGAGTTACTCGCCGGGATAGGGTAAGAAACACGACAGTGCGCGGGGAGCTCAATGTTGAGCAGCTGCTTCTCCGAACGGAAAGGGATATGCTTCGATGGTTTGGGGAGACGAATGTCAGCATCATCACGACTTCCGCAGCGTGCCTTGGATGCAATACCGTCAGGCAGGCGACCGCTTGGCAGACCCAGGACGGGGTGGTTGGTCCAAGTCCAAAAACTGGCCTGGGTGCGCTTGGGCATAGCTCTTGATGAGTTAGAGTCGATGGCGAGTGGCCTGGAGAACCCGTGGGCGCGCATTACCCCCGCGACTCTTTTAGTGGAACATGCGGGCCACTGAAAATGTATGTACATATGTATGTGATTCAATATTTAGTGAAATCTGGTGAAAACTCCTCGGAAATCACCCGAAATTTGCAGATTGTGTATGGAGACGAATGTATTGTTACGGATACACGAACCGGCGGTTATGTTCGAATTTCGCCGTCGAAGTTCGAATGCTCTGGTGAAGCTGAAATGGGAATGATGGTAACTATCAGCGGCATACTGCTGAATGCCAGAGCATTCTAGAGATTTTCGAAGGGTAATGTCTGACGGCGAAAATTCGAGAAAGTGGACCGAGGGTTTTACATATAAGCGCGAACGTTCGCCCTCGGGGGCATCCAGTTCCCGGGATTCATTAACGAGTGATCTCGCTTGATCAGTAATCAAGCCATTTAGCGGGATGTAAACAGATAATTGATCTGTGGTGGAATAGTAAAGTGTGTAATAAAGTGTAAAGTGTGTGTAAAAGGTTGTAACAATAAATGTAGGTGAAGCGCTCAGATAATTGATCTGAGGTGAAATAACAAAGGTGTGTACTGAATCCGAATAAATAGTAGACAGTTGTAGTTTATCGCAATCCAGTGATATGAACCCTATGAAGTCGGGGTAAATTTTGTAAAAGTATATTGTTTGAATGGGCAAAGCGGTTTAAGAAAGGTAGTGAATCAGTAGAAGACGATCCATGCGAAGGCGCTGTTACAAACTCAATTTGCCCGTTTTTTGTTTACAACTTCCCGGAACTTAATTGCCATACCTCGCATTTTACTGGTGTCACATGACGCCCGAAACCAATCTGATGTGCCTGTGATCCATCAAAGGTAAGTTCACCGCTTTGGTGACAATTATACCTACATATGTATGTAGTTCGTGCAGCATATGTAGTTCGTTTTCTACATATTCAGGGTTACAGTGATGAATATAGCAACATACTAGAAAGTTAACCTTCCATCGCGTTGTTTAGCATGTTTTTACGACCTATGCGCCAGGCAGGTGGCATCTGTACTCTTTATGGTTTATTGCCATAGGTCTAGGATTCCCTTCTCACCAGCGACAGCAACACGAGCGCTGGGATTAAACATAGAATTACTCTTGTCAACCGCTGCTTCTTTGGGCTCTAAAAAAAGACCAAGGTTGCTCAGAGGCCTGGACCTTAACGAAAGCAGATGAGAAGGCCCTTGGTCGTTTCGAGAGGAAAATTCTGCGTTCAATCTATGGTCCCGTTTGTATAAACGGAGTGTGAAGAAGAAGATGCAAAGACGAACTATAGGGGCTGTACAGCGACATCGGCCTAGTACGGCGTCTACGGACCCAACATCTAAGGTGGCTGGGTCATGTAGAGCGAATGGGTAACACAGCCCCGGCCCGAAGAGTCTTCGAGTCTAACCCCGAGGGACGACCGAATCTACGATGGCGCACACAGGTGGAAATGACCCTTAACCAACTGGGAGTACGCCGCTGGAAACAGCTGGCAAAAGAGGCACAGGTTCACACCGGACAGTAGCGCCATCTAAGTAAAGTAAACAAGCAGCCTATGGACTACAACTGAATTCCGCGATTTCGGTAATAATGAGAACCAAGTCAACTCAGACCCAAAAAAAAATGTATTTGGAGGACGGAGATCACTCCAAGCTGTATCCTCCTGGGATGACGTTATAAAGATAATTCATTATAAAGTTGAACTGTTGTGAGGCTGACATTTCATCGCGCGAAAGTGATCAACAATGGTTAAGACTGATGCGGTAGAAAATAGTTACCATCTGTCCACCATATGTTGGGTAACAACATCATCTATTTTAATTCAGGTTATTATAAGAATTGATCAACTGTATTACAAGGCACTAAAAGTCTTAAAGGTCTAGGAATCATTTCGTACTCACCAATGAAGAGTTAGAATCAATCACTGTACAAAATTGTGGCAACCCTGCCACAGAAATTGTTGTGCATCAAATAGATGCACTTAACTACTGAACTCTTATGATTCATTGACGTAATTTTATGTATATCCTTGTTCTCCGTGCAACAACCATGTCTTGTCATTTCCCATTTGCCTCTACCACGCAACAGCACACACTACGGACCAAAAGAAATTTTCTTCTTATTCTCTGTATCCCTTTTTGAGATTCTTCTAATTAATTCTAATTAGTACCACAACACTTGACTGAAATCACAGATTTTCGCTATCAAACACTTTCTTATTCATTCAAGGATGATTATAAGTTGGCTTGCAAACTGGGCACAGGTGATCAATGATTTCGTGTAACAACGAACGACCGTTGAACCCAAATCCGAAGGATAAACGTAATAGTACTTTGAATGTATCTATGTACATACTTATGTATAACTCCGTTCCCTTGGCAATTTACACTCGTTTCGTTCTTAGTTTTTTGCGTTCCAAAAATATCTATACACACCTAAACGAAAAAGGGATCGTTATCGAGCCATTAGGGATACACACAACTCTCAACACGACACAGTGGTAGATTAATAGTAACACAATAATGGCCTACAACCCAGCATGATGTGATACAGATTTTACGAAAGAGCAAAGATCCATTCACTGTTTTCTGCCCCCGGAAAAAATAAATAAAACACAAAAGCAAACAGGAGGAACGACTACTGTCCACCGAGCGACAGGTTTATAACTTGAAGGCCACACAGGTATCTCCATTTGAGCTTCGATTTCGCCGAAAAAAGCACACACAAAAGTATCCGAGAAGCCTTCTCATCGTTCAGGAAGACGAGTCACGTTTAATGCCCTGGATCGTCGTCACTCAGCGTTAGTGTGTCAAAAAACTCTACCAAAACCAAAAAACAAAAAAAAAAAACGATTACTTATATGTATATGTAGTACTCGTGCAGGATTTGGTTTTTAGTTGGCCAGCAGGAAAAATCAATATCCTGAGTGTATATCTACGAGTCACGAGTAGGTGTACGACGAGTACATGGTTCGTAGAAATCAATGCTCCACAATCTTTTATCATTCATCACACGAATGCGAGAAGATAGCGTGCAGAGAGGACGAGAGGATGTGACGAAACTTTCGCAAGTTTCGCCAGAGTATCTAGATAGGTACATATGTACATATAATGAGGAAAATGCACGAGTAGCTCACTCAAGTGTTGAAGGGCGCGGGCTCAATTTTATTTATTTATTTTTCTCTTTTTTGGCTTTTTGCTCTTCATTCTTATTTTGACCAACCTAAGAATGTGACGTATTGACGGGTGGTATGCGGTAGCAAAGGGTGGTGGTACTATTTTAAACTTTTCGGGTGGCGTGAAGAGTGAAAATGAGAACTGTGTTGATATAAAAATCCTCTGAGTAGTTCGAAATAAATTAATAAGAAATCTTAAGATGAGTGCTGTGACGAACAGTAGTTTTCATCTCATAGGCAATTGGTTTTTGTGAATGGAATGTTTTCAAACACACAACAACGACAAGAGAGAGAGTGAAGAAGAATTCATGAACGAAATGACCTTTAATGGGCAGAAGATGAGAATAGTGAAGGGATCTTTATCGCATCTATGTACGTAGCTGCACTTCATCTTCTTCATTTTCATTGTTGCAGAAAGTTTTTTTGGTTTTTAATTGATTGATATTGATGAATTATAATCGAGAGGTGGATGACGATGAAACTTACGTAATAAACTTTTGATTTATGTACATATGTATTTCGTTTGAAGTAGTTTCCTTTCACGAGAAGTAGTTGCCAGATGATACGCTTACATGTGGTGTGATTGGACTAGACTAACAGTCGCCAGTAAGTCTTCCATTTCCTCTTGTCATTTAAGATATAAAAAGTAAGTAAAAATTGTTACTAACATGGGTACATCAACTGGGAGGACAGACACTTACTTAGGCGCACTTTGACGGGAAAAGAGCAATACAGTTCGGTGATTCGCTTTTTATTGCTTAAACCCATGATAAATCCCAATCATGTACCACACACCGATTAAACGGCCAACATCCACACCCGATACCGAATACCGGACGTCATTGACTTTTAACAAAGAACACAAACCAGTCTTCAACGAACTTTGCGAAAACTAGGAAAAATGTACACTCATTGCTTAAACCGATCCACCTCGATTCACAATGAAGAGCTCGGTAAAAGGTCAGACATTCCACCAACAGAGGGCATGGGCTCGGACATACAGGATAAAATTGTTGATTCCTCTCAACCTGGCGAGATGCCAGCAAAGATCCCTGTTTCAGTGCCCGGGCCAAGTTAACATACAACCTCCTCGCGGCGGCGCCCTCTGGATAGCCTCTACAACAACCGTTGAAAGGTGAATAAATGTGTGCAGCTATCGCCCTAGGCAAGAGGGCGCTACAATACCCCGACCAAACTGGCGGTTGTGCGGCGGGCTAACAACCCTACATGGGCTTTCAAACAAGTTGTGAAAGAGCAAAATGCCTCAGATAAACGAACGGATTCTCGAAGACGACATCGCTCGAAAAAGGAACACGATTTGCGAGTGTGCTCCTAGAATGTTAGATGTCTGTACACTCCTCAAGCTGCTTATAAACTGGCAGCGAATATTGCTGCGATCCAGAAAATACACTCGATAGGAAACGGTATGATGAGGAAAAAAGATTGCGATATTTATTACAACTGTCACAAAACATTGCACATATTGGAGTGCGGTAATCGACTTTAAGCCTATAAGTGATCGCCTGGCTGTGATTCGGATCAAAGGCCCCATTTTACAACATCAGCCTCATATGTGCACAAACCCCTACCGAAAAGGCTGAAGACCCCATTAAAGAGGACTTCTATGATCTCTTGGAGCTTATCCGGAGTACGATGTTAAAATCATACTCGGGGACTTCAATGCCGAAATCGGTAAGGAGAACACCTTTAGCGGAGTGATCGAAAAGCACACCTTCCATGACACAACAACTGATAGCGACTTCCGATTCACGTGCTTTGCGACAGGTCGCAATGCGGTGATAAGTAGCACAAGATTTCCCACAAACAAATCCACACAGCAACCGGGCGATCTCCGGATGGTCGTATCACCCATCACCCATGTTGTGTGTGATTTATTTTTCACACAGGTGAAAGGGACCTACAGTTTAATGCCGATTCCGAACGGCGTGAGTCGAGAAGCTTTTTCAAGGCAAGTATACTACGGGAGTTTCGCCAGTACCCCGCCGAGGAGGAACGCCGCGAAATAAACATTCGATGGCGTTGATGCTATCAGGATCCGAACTCACTCATCGTGCGTGCGGGTCCAACACACTTACCACTGCGCCACGGCGGCCTCCACAAATCGACTATAGACCAAATATTCACTTCGACAAATCCTGGAAAAGACCAGCGAGTTCCAAGTCGATACACACCATCTGTTCATGGATTTTAAAGCCGCATACGACAGCATTCATCGCAAAGAATTGTTTGATGCGATGTCCGAATTCGGGATCCCGGGAAAACTGATCCGGCTGTGTCGCGCCACGCTAGAAAATTGGCGATGCACTATGCAGTTCGGAACTAAGACCTCTGAACTGTTTGAAACATGAACCGGATTTCGACAAAGAAATGCGCTGTTGTGTGGCTTCTTCAATTTGGTGTTGAAGCAGATAGAGCGACGAGCAGATGTCAACACGGAAGGCACGCAAACGATATTAACATCACGATATTGAATAAGCTTTCGAGGCGACTGAAAAACAGGCGAAACGAGTTGGTCTTAAAGTTAATGAGTTCTTATACTCATGTATACAAAATACATGCTGTCAAGCAAAAATGGATTCGTCGCTCACCACATAGGACAACACATAACAATTGACAGCTATAATTTCGAGGCAGTTAAGGAGTTTATAAATGCACCTTATGGTAAATGTTAACTCCAAAGACGACAGCACAGTAGAAATCCGATATAGAAACGACGTTGGGAACCGCTGTTACTTCGGGTTGTCCAAACAACTTGGGTCAAAACTCCTCACTCGAAGAACCAAAGTCATGCTTTACAAAACGCTTATACTGTGCCAGTCTTGCTGTATCGAGCCGAAAGCTGGACGACAAGCGGTGCGACGGAACTCGTTGTGTGTTCTTTCGAAAGAAAAATTCAAATTCATAATCTAGCACCACAATGGCATGGAACATTTGCTGAGAACTATAACCAACGTCAATCGAGTTCCTCTCGAATCCTATCTAGGACAACCACCCCTGGAGAGTAGTGAACGAAAATCAGCGACCCAAACCATCTGCACTCCGCTCAAGTTGTGTGACAAACGTAATAGGAAAACGACTCTTGAACCTGCGCGACGTGGATATAGTCCGGAATGGAAAGACCCGTCAACTACACTGGGTCAGCACATGAACGCCAACGCTCCGACTAAGAGAGTCTTCGAATCCGAGCTTTCTGTTTCAAGAAGGAGAGTAAGACCGAATCTCCGGTATAAAGACCAATTAATTGCGGATGTAAGACAACTTGGACTTGATAACTGGAAGCAACGAGCCCCGGATCGTCAAGGATGAAAGGCAGCTATAACTCAGGCTCAGATCCTCCATGGATCGCTGGCCTGACAAGTAAGTAAGTAATTTGAGTAAGACTTTAACTCATCGTACTCATTGATCGAAAAAGGAATTAAATTTGAACCTTCACGTGCGATGAATTTCTATGTTTTCGACACAGGACGAATTCTGTGAAAGAAAATCTCCATACGGCATGCCAAGAAATAGAAAAAGTGACGAACTAACACGAAGAAATGTTGCGACTACCATTCCACACGCAAATCAGCACGTGGCACCAGCCCTATGTAGTTCAATAAAATACTTTTTTATATCAAGTAACACGTGTTACTTAAACTACTGGAAAAACTGGTTGAATATCAGAGGACAGTGATTGCTTTGTGTCAGATGTTAAAATATAATAGTTACATGGTGCCAGGATAAATGGTACTGTAGAAACCACTTTGGAAAGGTACTTTATTGCAACGATACCAATATGCGCTGTTAAGTGTGCTGTAATGAGTGTTTATGCAGTTTAGTGATCCTAACATGTAATTAAACTATCCACGTCAGTCCCTCCGAGAAGCCAATTTTCCCCCGTCAGACTGTATATATGTACATACATATATGTATATGCGGACGTTACAGTCCCTGGGGGATCAGAGCCCAGCTTCTTTTGATAGCCTAAGATGTGTGAGATATATTTTTCCATAGGTGAAAGGGACCCACATTTTATTGCCCACATTTTATTGCCGACTCCGAACGGCGAATTTTGCGAAGGTTTTCCTAACAACTATACTACAGGAGTTTTGTCAATACTTCGCTGAGAAGAGGTACCGCGAAAAACACGGTTGATTCTGGTATTCAATCTCCATGCCATCGACGTCAGAGGGCAACACATCACCATATTGCGGACTACCTTTTTTGATATACATACATATATACATTTGTACTTACTTGGAATAATACGATGTGCAGCTTGCTCCAATTGTGTGTGCTGCTTTGCTAACTGTTCGACCATCTCTTCGAGGCTCTGTCTCTTTTCACGTTCGTGCTGCAGGATTTTCGACCATTTTTGCCCTTGGGATTCGGCAGTTTTCAAATAATCGCTGCACGCCTGTAAAACAAATACATATACTACATAAGAAACGTAATAAGCATGTGAGCTAGTTTTTAAAAGCTTAAATTTACGAAAGGGAATCTTTTCTAAGTACACACGCCAGCTAATCTTCGTGCCACTGAATCTAACCAAGATTGTAAAACTCTTAATTATTCACTAAAAGCTACTAACAGAACTTGTTTAGACAGTTGGTCACTACCGGCACCGGCAAGATATACCCTGTTATGCTGCAAAAAGGTATAAGGCAGCTGCTTCCTACCTTAAGAAGAATTTTCACTGTTAACCTGGCACTTGCCTACGTACCTATTCCATAGCGCACGGTGAAAGTAGTCTTTATTCCCGAAATAGGAAAAGAGGATTACTCACTCGCCAAGAGTTTTAGACCAATCAGTCTAACATCCTTCTTGCTCAAAAGCATGAAGAAAATAGTAGAGCTGCACATGCGGAAAGTTGCCGTTCGAATTCATCCTCTTTCGGAGGATGCGAGACAGTGCGAGTCTGCGTTTCAAAACCTAGTTAAGACGATAGAATGCGCACTCGAAAGAATAGAGTACGCGCTGGACATTTTCGTCGACATTGAGGGAGCTTTTGATAACTCAACTTTTGACAGCAAGTGTAACGCTGCTAGACGACATGGCGTAGATGAGGCACTAGTTTTGTGAATCAAAGAAATGCTCATGGTCTCGGACATTGTGTCAAATCTGGCGTAAACAGAGGCTGCTCGCAAGGTGGCGTCCTGTCTCCGCTCTTATGGTGCATGGAGGTTGGCCCTTTCCCCAATGCTCCCAATATCTCTGGAATCTATGCCCAGGCCTTTGCGGATGATGTCGCCGTTCTCTCTGTCGACTCATGCTTAGCGACTGTCGGTTTCAAAGCACAGACGGCGCTAAATGTGATCGATGAGTGTAAACTGTCAGTTGATCCTCTCAAGACTGATATCGTTCTCTTCACGAAAAGGAGAAAAAATACTGTCATGACTCAGATGGTGCTAAACGGCATTCCCATCCCGATATTCAAGGGAGCTAAGAAACTGGGAGTTATTTTAGACAACAAGCTTCTTTGGTCAAAGCATGTTGAGTCAAAAACCACCAAAGTCCTGTCAGCGTTCTGGCAATGCAAAGGCGCCTTGACAAAATATGGCGTTTATCGCCGACAAAGGTCCTTTGGATCTACACGGCAATGATAAGACCGACAATCTCATATACATCGGTTGTCTTTCACCAAAAAGAACGGTTTGTCTCAGCTATACGGGGGCTTTTCCCAGCAAGCCGGGCGCTGCTCTAGGTGATATGATGAACCTTCCACCCCCTTTTTATCAGAGAGAGTGCACTGAAAGCCATGACTCGTCTCAAGAGAAATGGTTTTTGGTACAACTCGCATTGGAATGACAGTACGCTTGCACGGTAAATATCCTACGACCCGTGTCTCATGGATATGTCCTCTAATGCAATGACACCTGTCATCCTATTGCGCTCTAACTTCACAGTTGGATTTGCATGGCGGCAGGATTGGCTCTGACCATATACTAAACCTAGAAAGGATTGTCTTTGCATTTTCACAGGAGGCTCCAAGTCTGGGTTGGGGTACGGCACTGGGCTTTTTTTCTTTAATTCGAAAACGTCCGACTGCACCTATTGTTAGGAAAGTGGGTCTGTCTGTCTGAGATATACGCAATCCTGATGGCCACGCACTACATATATTAGCATAGGTGGAAGGGCAAAAACATATTCGTTTGCAGTGACAGCCAAGCTGTGTCCAACCCTTTAACTTCAAACTTAACCAGCTCAAAGTTATTGTATGAACTTGAAGGCCTTCCCGATAGGCTAAACTCATTAAGGCTTGTTTGGGTCCACTCTCATTCTGGATCCCAGGATATGAGATCTCTAATGAACTCTCCAGAATGGCCTCAGGGGAGAGCTTCTCAGGACCTGAACCCGCCTTGGATCTACCTGCTTCCGCGGTCAATACCCCCATCAACGATTGGGTCTTTAATGCACACAATCGTAGATGGAGGCAATATTCAAGAGGCAGGATGATTAATCGCGTACGGCCTGAGCCTACAAAAAAACAAATTGGTTCGTTACTTTATAATAGGTATTCTGAAAATAAATCTATGATTTGCTTTAGATCAAATATGCGCCATTTTGTTCAAGAAGTTTTCGGCTCTATTGATAGTAAAAAGTGAAAAAATGTTTCACAAACCTATCTGCGGGTGAATTGTTCACCGGCAAAATCGTTCATCATGAACAGAAACAGATGGTAATCACTTGATGTCAGATCCGGACTATAGGGTTATATATGTATGTAGAGTCACTTAAACCACGTCCCCCCCGGGTCTTCTGGAAGGTCACTACCAATATGCGTGGCCTGGCGTTGTGCTAATGGAACCCAATTTCCTGCCAGTTCCACCAAAAACTTTTCTGGCTGTCAACCCGTACTTGGCCGCTCAAATACAACCGCCAGTAGGAGTTAGTAAGTGATCCACTATTTATTACCAGTCACCATCCGCTTCAGAAACGGGTCGATTTTGTAGCGGTTCTCGGATGGAAATTCGATCCAAGAGGTGCATATTTTGTGTTGACTTGTGTGGCATCCATATATCGAGCTTCCTCTTGTGTCCAGCCATATTCAGATGCTTCCAAACGGGCTTTGGTAAACTATTTAACTTCTGGAGTATCGAAACAGTGCTTACATTACGGTTTTATCGACATTTTCAGCAATTGGCCTTCCAGAACATGGTGGGATTAGGCTCTGGAGATTGCCGAGCGCTATCAGTTGCTTAGAAGTATGATATCTTTTTGAGAGGCCTTTAGATCAATATCTTGTTGAAAGGCCCAAGGAGTTACGATAGGACCCAACTTTTGTACTGTTGCTTATAGATTGTCAATCGTCGAATTAATAAAAACAAGATTGCTACATTCCACAGCCGCGTGTACTCCTAAACCACAAACGAACCACTGACATGTATTTTTGTTGAAGTGTGAGCTTATTAGTGCGGTGCCAAAGGGCTTTGGACGTTCACACGCTGGCTAGACAGGGATCTTGTATGCGGCATCGAGCAGGGACGTACCTCTATTGTTCTTGCAAAAGATAGGATCACCTTTTTTGTGGATGGAGCAAATAGAGCTGATATTCCAGTCGTCGGGCATGCATTCATCTTCCCAACTTTCATCTTCGATAGATGATCTGGTGCATGCGCCCTACCAGAACATCGCCGCCGGCCTTGAATAGATCTGATGGCATCTGAGCCTGCGTCCTTGATGTTCTTCAGCTGTTGAATAGCTGTACCGACTTCAGTCCCTACCACTCTCTTTCGGTCATGTTCGTTAAGCAGCTGCTGGAAATGCTGCTTAAATACATTCACTATTCCCTGCGGGTCGGTGACAAGATTACCCTCGAAATTTCGAAGATCCTGGGTGCCTTTCTTGAAGCCTCCTGCAAGGTCTTTTGCTTTCTTATAAAAGGCCCGTATTTTATGCTTGTCCCTAAACTCCTCGATATCCTTGAGCTGGGAGGCCGCGAAGATTTTTTCTTTAGTTCTAGCACTTTTTTCTCCTTCCCTTTTCTGGCTCGCTACTCCTCTCGGTTTTTCGCTGCAGCGCCTCGTCGGTGGCTACTTTTTTCTGCTCACACTCGCCATCATACCACGGGTTTCTTGTCGGGGGTGGTAGGTAGCCTACGCTGTCCTCGGCTACTTCCTAAATGGCTGAGCGGCAGCGCAGCCACATATTGTTGGCATTTGTGTTCGACGTAGGCATACCGGAGAGCCTTTCGCTCAGTTGGTGGGCGGGTGCAGCTTTCTGACATTGGGCAGTCGAGCTCTGAATCTTGCTGCTACGAGGAAATGGTCAGAGCCGACGTTTACCCCCCTGAATGTTCGCACATCCGAGATGTTTGCGTAAATGAGCACATGGTCGATGTGGTTGGCGGTTCGACCATTCAGAGCTTGCTGTGTGGATTCGCTTACGGGTAAATCTTATGCTACTTATCACCACATTACGAGTTATCGCAAAGTCCTTGAGTCTGAAACCGTTATCCGGTGGTGGAGGCTGTGCTTTCCGATCACTCCGCCAAAGGTGTTCTTACCGATTTTGGCATTGCGTTCCCCTAGTACTACTTTAACATCGTACTCCGGACAAGCTCCGTAGTCGTTGTCCAATATACATATCATAGAAGTACTCTTTGATGGAGTCTTCAGCCTCTTCGCTAGGGTCGTGTGCACATATGATGCTGATGTACAATCCGACTTTGTCGTTTGTCGTTTGTTTGTCGTATTTGTGGATGCGTATTTTCCACTAGACTGTACGTGGTACGAGAACGTTTAATTGTGTTCCGAATAACTTGCTCGGGTGGACGATTATGTCGACCGTAAAATGGACGTAGCGCACGATAGGTTTGACGAACCGAACCAAGGTTTTCAAAATAAGTTTTCACAATTTGCAAGCGTTGCTTTGGTATTAATATATTTATAGTAAAATGGCAAAAGGTACTAACCACAAATCAACTTTCAACGATCATATTGACAATCTGTAGAAGCAGTGTTGCCAGGTTAAAAATCCAACCTCTAAAAAAACACCCTTTAGTTGTAACTTGCGAGATGTGCTGTCTGATACTTCCCATGTCTCGCATCCTTAGAGAAGTGTGGTTTTACACTGGTGTTAACTTTCTTTTTTGCGAAATTAGTTTTTAGAATGCTGTTTGGGCTAAGTATGCGAGCGTTAACATCGGCATCAGAGTCACCATTCTTGGCAACTATAGTCCCTGCGTAGCAGAACTAGTTCCCTTCTTCAATTGTAGCTAGCTTAATGTCGAAGTTGATGGTAAGGGGGTCTTGATTGAAGGTCCCGATTCGCATGATTTTAGTTTTGGATACATTGATTTCAAGTCCGACTGCTTTCGCTCACTGCACACATGTGACAAGAAACAAATGTCGCCAGCGTAGTCGAAATCATTCAGTTTACGAAACGAAACTGAAACGAAACGAAATCCATTGTAATCCCTCCGATGCAAGGTCGTTTTGTTGCGGCTAGCACTCCTACAAGCACCGTGATGAATAAAAGTGGAGATGATGCGCAACCATAACGCACACCATTGATCATTTGAAAGCGGTCAATACTTTTTCCATTGAAGTGGACTTTATTTTTAGCATTATCATACAGAGCTTGAATGAGTTTGATAATCTTATCCGGGATTCCTTGCTGCTTAAAGCTGTCCAGATCGCTTCTGTTTTAAGCGTATCAAAAACGTTCGACGGAGTCGCCATCATTGTCAGAACTTTTAAACGTAGTAAACATATTAAAGAACCATCGATCTATCGCTAATGACATATCCCGGCTGAAACATGGTTTTCACATCCTATCTTTAATACTGCTTCGTATACTTAAAGGCTTGGTCAAATAACTGCATCCCCGAAACATGGAAAGGTGTAATAGTGGGTCTTCCAATAGGGACATTCGAACTTTGACAGTTGATAGCGGCCATATTGTTGAAGTTACATCTGTCAAATTGGCTGTCATTTATTCAACGTTCAACAACACGTGAAAATTATAAAATTCTTTTATCAGTGTGGTGGACCAATTTGAGTTCACTGGTTTAGTAAACGATTAACCAACATCGACGAAACGCAAGATCTGCCGAAAACATCGCCGTTGCCCCTGAGAGTGTGCAGGAGAATCTGTGGCAGTCGATTTCGCGTTGCTCACAAGAACTCGGGCTTTTAAAATTATTTTTTGCATGATGACAGATCTTGGTTGCAGGCACGTTATAGGCATATTACTAATCTCCATGATGAGATAGTTGATCATCAAAATGTCCATTGAATTCAAATCAATTGTCTTACTTGACAGCAAGGAGCTAAACTTGTGAATAACAATAATTATGGGAAAAAGGTTTGCAGCTAGTATTAATATAGCCAGGACACAATAGGGATCAAAGCTTGGAAGTGTTTTATTGGTTGTGGGATATGATCAAAAGTTAATTTCAAAACAACTGAATTTGTTGCAACATTTGATATCTTAACCTAGGATGGAAAAGGAGAGGAATAGCAATTGTACGAAAGGGTTTGCGGCAAAGATTAACTTAGCAGTGACACAATAGGGATCATCAAATTTAAAGAGTATTTATTATTGGTTGTTCGTAATTATAGAAAAAAGGGTTGCAGCTCGGAAGTGTGCTACTGGTTGTGGGATATTGTCGAATAACCTTAGGTCAGTATGTGACCAAGGGGATTTTTTGGATGAAAATCATGTCTGTTGTATGGGAGTCCCCCATAAATATTTATTTTATTCCTTTTTTAGTATTTGTTGTTATAGCGGCAGAAATACATCATCTGTGAACAGTTTAACTGTCTAACTATCACGGTTCATGAGATACAGCCTGGTGACAGACGGACGAACGGACGGACAGCGAAGTCTTAGTAATAGGTTCCAGTTTTACCCTTTGGGTACAGAACCCTTAAAATTACCCCAATTTTCATCGAAAACGGTACGTCAACAAACAGACTTGTCGAATTTGGCATGATACCAATTCACATGAGATCCAGAAGCGTCCATTCCGAAAAAGTCACTGTTTGGTGTGGATTTTAGGCTGGCGGCGTCATTGGTCCATATTTCTTTGAGAACGACGTTGGCCAGGCCATTCACCGTAAATGGCGAGCGCTATAAGTTGGTTATTATCAACTTCTTTTGACCTGAATTGAATGATATGAATACCAACGACATGTGGTTTCAACAAGACGGCGCTACGTGCCACACAGCTCACAACACATTGAAAATTCTGCACGAGAGGTTCGAGGGCATGGTCATCTCAAGTGGAGGGACTCTGAACTGGCTACCAAGATCATGCGATTTGACCCCGTTAGACTTTTTCTTGTGGGGTTTTCTAAAGTCGCAGATCTCTACGAATAAGCCACAAATCACATCGGATGACATAACCCATGACATCGACCAAATTCAACCTGAGTTGTGCGAAAGAGTCATGGAAAATTGCACATTTCCAATGTGCGCCACCCAGAGAAGTCGCGGAGAAGTCCATAATGGCATCGACAGGCCTTTCAAACGGATAAAAAATGTCGATGATATCTCACACACACATTGTTTTATTTAAATTTAAAGATAGGAAGCGCTTAATGAAAGGCCCTGTTGTAACACTTTTGAACACTATCGAGAAAATACTTACGCTAACCATCCTGAATCGTATTGCACCGTACCTATTGACGGACGGAGGACGGACTGATCGGGTTTAGGCCACGACTAAGCTGAAGTGGATCTGTTTGAGTAGTTCTTACTCAAATGCAATACCCGATTGGTTTGTTTCTTTTTATATTAAGCAAGCATTTAAGGTTGATGTACGTTGGTGACACAGTGCGGGCAGAAGCTAAAGATAGAGGAAGGAAGGCGACACAAACGGGCAAAGTTCTTGAACATAATGTACATCATCGACGAGCAGAGTTGTCAAGTGAGAATTAATCGCCGGTTTCGCAAAAAAAAAAAAAACACTAGCCACCGGTAGGTGTTATGCCCTTACAACAGCGTGATTTGCTCCACCAGCAAAACAAAAACAAAAAACAACTCCCACGACCAACTATATTCTTGTGACGCTTGCGCTTGGTCAGTGCGACATTTGTTCAACAGGGACCGCAAGATGGACAGGAATTCGACGAAATGTGGATTGGCGTAGCAGAGGTGTACGAGGCGACAAATGTATTATTTGCTGCATGCAATTCACACTGTTTTCTTTCTTTTATAGATTCTGTTTCTCCATCGGGCACTTGCGTTCGCGCTCGATCACTGGGTCAGAAGTGACGTAAGACGTATATGACATAAAACAGGTTATCGGCCAAGGTAACCAATCACCAGAAACATCCTTTTGAGGTATAACAGACAAAATACGCAATAAAAGCAAAGTGACTTAATTTAATTTCAATAAACAGCTTGCCCCTCTGTTACTGATAATCTCTCTTCCACATGGTTAAACGATTACAATATTTATTTTTTATGTGGCTCTACTTACGTTAATCATAGCGTTGGAAGTGATACGAAACAAGGTTGCACGTTCGTTGACAATCTTACTTCGATTGGCTAAATCGTCGCCGGTCTCTAAATCAGCCAATGCTCGTTGCAGTGCTAATCCATGTTTGTTTATCAGATCCGAGCAGGTGCGCAAATTCTCTAAGCTGTAATTAATAAAGGGACTTTACACATACATATATATTATTGTATTTTTGTTTTATAAATAAAAAGTTAGGAATTGCAGTGGAAAAGTAAAGCTGTTATCAGGCTACACACAAGCAAGCGATTTAAGCAATATCGTCTAATAGTTAGGTGGTAATCGTCCGTAGCTAGCACGTACATACGTTTTTTTTTTTTCCTTTTCTTTCTTATCGATCCATAGTTTTGGAATGTTTTTTAAAAGTACTTTGTGACCTTTGGCATAGACGACTCAATTGAAGAACAATGTGTAGTAGATAATAGCCTTTAGCAGTGCGGTTAGGGCTAGTCTCTATTACCGAAAACCAACGAAAGTAATTGGATAGTAATACCATCGGACTGGTGGAGAATTAAACAATAAATGTGGAAGAAGGCAACTCGACCCGGAACCTGGGGTTGAGTTTAGGGCTCTAAGCATTAGCTCCTTAATGCTTTAATCATAGAAATTCGACATAGACTCTTACGAATACGGGTCGTTATATGGGCACTAATGCTAATATGGGCATTCTCTGTTGTTTGCCTGAACTGGTTCTCCATCTACGTGGGGAAACAATTATCAAAGCATCTAAAGCAGAGCCTGGGTTTTCTGGGAAGGACTCCCATGTAACCGAGACAGACTGGTCTTTAAAGTTCTCTGACGTGCTAAGGCCTAGGCCATAAGCCACTTTTCTATGCCTTTCAGCAGGTAAAGGGCTAGAGTAAGAGAGAGCAGTACCACAGTTTATTGTGTTACTTACTCTAACTTAGAAACCTTGATATGAAAAACTAAGTTCGACAGAGGGCGATTGAGAAGGAATTTTAAGAATGTACTGTTGTGCTTCAAGTCGAAGTAAGCATTTGAAACTAGTACTCCCCAATATACACAAAAGTAGGTTCATTGGAGCCATAGGAGGTACGTGAAGTGCGTATTTACATAGAAATGATAAGAATGTTGTATACTGCGACGGTTGTAGTCATGCAATCAATCGAATACTCTTTTACTTTAAGGCGGTGTCGATAAAGCGGAATGAATAAAGGGTTGACGTTGGATACTCGCGATTTTGCAAATGTGAATATGTGGTGTACTCAAGATGGGGACAAACAAAGATTATATACAGGGATCGTGTCACATAGGGTTCGTTAGACCATCGCATCATGAAACCGAATCCAGAATTGGCTTTGAAAACTAAATCACCGATACAAGAGCCGAATTGAGCTCCTGGTAACATAGTATGTCAAGGCTGTGAGTCGGCTGAACGATGAAGTTATGGTAATTGTGTGGGAAGTAGAGAGAAAGTGGAGATGTTATGTTCCAAACAGTTTTTGGAACATCAGATAAAAAAAATGTTGAGATCCGACTGAATAAGGAAGGAGTCTTGTTCCGAGGAAACAAGCTCAGTGTCATCGACTAATTCAAGGAAATGGTAAAATGAAGAGGAGTAAGACCAAGTGGCTGTCTTAAGAGACGCCAGAGTACACTAACAAAGGAATAGAAAATGACTAGTTTTAAGCTGTTTTAGGCTGTTCATATGGCAAGTCAAATGTTGTCGCATTTTCGAGCTTATTGGCTGGTATCTCGTTAATAAGGCTGCAGTTGAAGCTTGTTCGTCAAGCCGATCTCGCTTGATCTAACCGACCAATTCACTATGGCTTGAATAGCTTGCTCAGAAGTTAGATTGTGACGATCGTAACAAGGTCGAGCTGTGGAAAAAAAAATTCTTTCAGAACACGTAATATGACAATACAATCCAGTAGTTTGTAGGAGCTGTTCGGGTATAAATCTTTTTGAAATGGCAATCCTAACTGAGCATATCTGACTTTGACAAATGTCACGATTCATGCGTGTGCTGTCAAAAATAGAGCATTGGAAAACCAAACGGTAAAAAAAATCACCCATTAGTTTGTGGGAGATTTTGTCAAAGGGATCACCGAAAATGTAGAAACAATGTCGACAAGGACTGTGGTTCCAGAGCTACCTTTGAAGATGTTGTTCTGTCTACCCGCCACCAACTTCGCTAATCGTCTAGTGGTCAATAGGTGGGCGGTAAGGGACTTACAAAGGCCTCCTAGGGGTAAACATCTGTCCGACGGATATTGGGTCCACAAAAAGCGAGAAGAGCCACCGCAAATTAATACTTTGCGGGTCTTTTAGTAAGTTCTACTTTCACCTCCTCGCGATGCCATCAGGAGACTCCCTCTGGGAGTTATTACGTGGAAGGACTACGGACTACTTGTTACCGATCCCCGCAAACGTATGATCGCTAAGATTAGATGCAGAATAACTCTTGCCAACGGCTATATTTCTTCGGGCTCAATAGGCATTTGAGAAGTAGACCTTATCTTCCCGGCCCTTTTATGGGCACTTGAACGCTTCGAGAGGGAAATTCTACGTGAAAACTTCGGTCCCGTTTTGAAAACCATGGTTCGGTTCGCTAAGCATAACGTGCGCTACGTCCATTTTACGGTCACCATAATCGTCCCTCTGAGCAAGTTATTTGGAACACGATAAGGTGTTTTCCCACCACGTACACACTAGTGGCGTACGCATCCCCAAAGATGACGAACAATGCGAACAGAAGAAGTGATTGCCGTTGTGAAACGCAATGTTGAGAAGAAACCGAATGAATCGATTCGCTATAGTGCACAGCAATAACAGCTCTGCCCATGGAAGATTTTACGGAAAGATCTTGGCTTAAAAGCTTATAAGATCTAGCTTGTGCGAGAATTGATACCGCGTGACCATTATACGCCTCGGAGGTTTGGTGAATGGACCAAAAACTTGATTCAGTTTGATCCTCATTTTTAGTCCAAAAATCATTTTTGGTTAAATGGATATGTAAACAAGCGAAATTGCCGTATTTGGAGTGGAGAAAACCCGAAGCCTATGTCGAGACAACCATTCAAACTCACTGTTTGTTGGGGCTTATGGGCTAAAATTGTAGAAAATTGGACTTCAGAATTGCGCAATGGCGCGCATATGCCTGAAATCATATTCAAACACTAATGGCATAAAATGATCTATTAGATAAAGCGTTAATCACAGACATTGACATTAGCTTCAAGTGTTTTATTTCATAATGAATGTGTATACATCTAAAAAAACACCCTTCATTTATTTCATTATTATTTATTAAGACCTTGTCCGAAAAGGCAATCTGCGAAATTGAACGTTCAGTAAAAACAACAACGCGATCAATGATATGAAACGTTTCTCGACACAGCAGAACGTTCAACAGCGAACGCTGGCTAATTAATAGCCGTAACTCTACTGAAAACAATGTGTAAACTAGTGGAATACAATACACTGTGGCTCCTTATCTTCGAAAATTAATCAAAGTCACACTAGCTACAGCTCACTTAATAGCATTTTATCAACGATTTGTCGCGTACGATTATAGTAAGATTCGCCCGGAAGCAATCAGACTCACCCTCAGTGAAATACGAGAACAATACCGTCCAATGGCATTAACATAGAGATAAAGCAGCTTTTAGGTCACATGGGAACAAAGGCGGTTAACAAATGCAACTTAAAATTCACGAATTGTAAGATCAAAACGAAATTTAAATCAGAACAAGACAGTACAAAGTTTAACACATACCCACGGGCGATTATCAAGAAGAAAGAAAACAAACGAGAGCCAATTGCTCCACGATAAAAGCGCATCAGATATGGGGGAATGCTAATTTTCGATTACGTGATTAGTACAAGTGTATTCGCATATGTTATCGCTCGCAACGATGAATTGATTGCCAGGTGACTGCTGTGAAAGGCATGAAGGCAAGATTGAGGGGTGGATCTTCGATAAGAAGTGGTCTGTAATCGCTTTAAAAGGTACTGGATTAGAGCATACTATCGCGAATGTTGTCTTGGTTGTATGCGGTTTAAGCAAATATACAAGCTTTTCATGCTCCATCCACACCATCTTAATATATGTATGTAAGCCGCCATCACCTCAGAGAAATTTAGATAAACTCACCTGTCTGATAACTCCTTCAGTGCTATACTGATCTCTTCGGACGGTCGCACCATCAAAGCACTCTCGTCTTCATCTTCATCACTTTCCATTGCGCGTCTGTGAAAGAAACAGCAAACAAAAACCACGATCAGAAGCCATTTAAATCCAACTGTTATCCGATAAACTAGTGCTTTGCATAGTAAAGTAATAAAATAAAAATGATAACATACATAGCTTTCGCTTTAGCCAACTCTAGTGCTGTCACCCAACTCTGGCGCTCCACTTCATTGGCTGCCTTAATGTGAAACGTTTGCGTTCCACCATTCGATATGACAAACGTACACGAGTCCACGGTGTGTATTAGCGCTCCATGCAATGAAATCGTACCACGACAAGTGTGTGCCATCTCTGCCTGATTCCTAGAATTGGATTTTCTTTTGCGATAATTGCGAAAACAAATAGAACATCATGAACAAAAAACAAACTAAATTGGTCGCATACGATTGCTTACCTGTAATACGACAATACACCATTCGATAGAACGAACCAACGTCGCTGATAGCCCTTCAAGTAGTTTGTCCATTTCAATAGCCAACCCTTAATTTCTGGGTCACCCTTTTCGTTCACAGACTTTCCTGCAATCTCCGTCATCTTGACTCCCTCTCGTGCCTTTTACTCCCTCCAACCACCACTTTTTCTGTTTGGCCTGAAACTACTATGCACTAGGGGCGGGTGAGCAGCACTATCTTGACTATTATCCAATACGGAGAAGATGTCTTCTTCTTGGTGATATGACTGCTGACACAAGCACTTCAATTAATTATCTTCCACAGTCTCACACTCTGTAGCATTCACCGGTTTTGTGCGAAACTGTTGTAGCAGCAAACCACACACAGTATGTATGTTATTTGGGCAAATTCACATTTGGCATTCAGCACTCTGTCGGTCGCCACGTATCGCGTAATTGTAAGCCTCCTACCAAAAACCAACAAAAAAAAAATGAGCACCACAGCACTAGTAGGTACCTAAGTATGTACATATATAGAACCGACGGAAAACGACTTGCTCTCTTCGTGTGCGCTATTTTCTTTTCAATTTTCGCGACGATATTCTAATATCAGGCGGAAGGCAACGGAAAAATGCATCTCCTCCGTTGGCCAAATGTTCGCAAATGTCAATTAATTCCTCGCCCTCCTTCACAAGTGAAGTCACGGTTCACCTCAAACAGGTGCACCAGCAAAGATTTTTTCTTTCTTCTCCTCCCCTTTCCGATTGGAATATAAATTCCTTCCACACTCGTTTTTAGTGACGATTCGATGAACTTAAACACCAAGTCGATTGTGAAAGTGAAAATATTACAAAAAAAAAAAGAATAAACACACGGAATAGTTCTTATGCAGCACAGAACAAGAATGACAAGAACGATAGAAAACACTGCCTACAACAACAAGATGATGGCATTCGGCACATGACAGTTGGTTACACGGCTGCCAACCGAGCAAATTTTCGTCAAAACTTCTGGCAGTGCTGATTTCGTTGTTCGGTTTTCTTTGTTCTTTCTATTTGAATTCACAAGTTCACTGAATGATGTCGTCTCTTTCTCATGAGTTGAAGGCAATGCGATTTTCTGATGACATATCGTCATGACGCTTGTGCAAATGTCACAGGAATGTTATCCCACCAGATGTGGTGTGGGGAATATGACAATTTGACGCATAATGGGTGTTTTAATGCTAACAGGTGATTGCATAACTGGGCTGCGTTCAGCGCGTCATTGAAATAATTTAGCATCGTGCTATCTGAGTCATGGCATTCGCTAAGTTCTCGTACGATCTTTCGTCTCTCGGTGGGGTGAGATCATTATAATTTATTTATTTACTTACTTACTTTGATGGCGCTACAGTTCAGGGTGAACCAGGGCCTCAACCAACAAGCCTCTCCAGCCGGCCCGATCTTTGGACAGTCGTTTCCAGTGCCGCACGCCCAGTTGGTTGAGATCCCTTTCCACCTGTGCGCGCCACCTTAAATGCGGTCGTCCTCTGCTGCGTCGTCCCTCGGGGTTGGAGTCGAAGAATCTTCGGGCCGGAGCGTTGATGTCCATTCGCTCTACATGCCCTAGCCATCTTCGACGTTGGATCCGAAGACGTCTAACTAGGCCGATGTCACTGTACAGCCCGTACAGTTCTTGGTTGAATCTCCTCCTCCTTTCTCCGTTTACACAAACGGGACCAAAGATTGCACAAATAATTTTCCTCTCAAAACGCCCAAGAGTCTCTTCATCCGCTTTTGATAACGTCCAAGCCTCAGCGCCGTACAGGAGGACCGGGATGATTAAGGTTTTGTAGAGGGATACCTTAGTTTTTCGAGAGAGGGCTCTACTACTCAATTGCCTCTGGAGCCAGAAAAAGCAGCGGTTGGCAAGAGTTATTCTGCGTTTTATCTCAGCGCTGGGGTCGTTGCTGCTTGTCACTATCGAGCCAAGGAAGACGAAGTCCTTGACTACTTCAAAAATATAGCTGCTGAAGGTGACGTTCTGACCAAGAAGTCGGTGTTGCGCGTCTTTCTTGAATGACAGCATATATTTGGTCTTGTCCCCATTTACCCTTAGACCCACTCTAGCCGCTTCTGCTTCAATGCTTGCGAACGCCTCATTGACGTCTCGTTTTGTCCGTCCAATAACGTCAATGTCATCTGCGTAAGCAAGCAATTGTATGGACTAGGGCAAACGATACTGAGATTCCGTTCATCGGGCATGCGTTCTTCCGACCATATCTTGCAGATGAGTTGGTGCATGTTCCTGACAAGCTCATCGCCAACTGCTTTAAACAGTTCCGCGGGCAGTCCGTCTGCTCCAGCAGCTTTATAAGACTTAAGTTTCGATATCGCTATCTTAATATCGTCTAGGTCGGGTTGACGGGATTCTCCTTCGTCTTCGTCCACTGTGAATGGTTCGCTCTGCCTGACGGCGGCATTTTGACTATCATCGCGGTTATGCAGTCTGCAGAAGTGGTCCTTCCACAATCTCAGCATCGACTGTGACTCCACTATTTATTTATTTATTTATGTATTTATTTCGGAGTGGAACCTTGTAGCCCAGAACTTCAGAGACAGTTCTTTTCAGGGCTTGCTGACAAAGGTTCCATTGCTGTTCTATTGACTGAGTGGGGGATGGAGGTGTTTAACGGAGCCTAAGGGAGACGCGATAAGCATAAGCACTAACGGCTTCTAGCGATAATAGCTTTCCGACGCCACATCCTTGTGTTATGGCTCCACTTCACTTCGTCCTTGATATCTGTAGGCGCATTCTGAATACAAGATAATGGCCCGAGTCGATGTTAGCTCCCCGGAATGTTCGAACATCAAGAATAATGGGCGAGTGTCTGACGTGGATCGCGATATGTTAGTGTTTGATTGATCTGGCGACCGCCAGGTGCCTTTGTGTAATTTGATGTACGAATAGCGCGTACTGGGTAGGAGGAAATTACGCCCCATTACAAGATCGATAAGCCCGAGTCTATTATCGAATGTGGTGTCGGCTGTGTTTGCCGATGGCTCTTTCAAAGACACATTAAAATCTCCTAGGACAATTTTTATGTCATGTCTTTGACGTAGTCATTCTTGTCTTCCGTCAGGGCGTGGACGCAAATCAGGCTGACGTTTGAGAATTTAGCCTGGATGCGGATCGTTATGAGGCGTTCGCTCACATTGCCTTAGTTTACCTCGAACAACAAATTCGCAGGCGAACAATCGTTACCATCTTTCCTTATAGCAATCGCCGTAACATCTGGTGGAAGTCCTCTAGTCCCAATTCATAAATTTGCTGACATAAAACCTTGTCGATTATGGTTCAAATAGGTATGGGAACCATCCGATTCAGGTAAATATCCACCGTGCTGATCGATCACTTGTTACCATTTTTTGCTCTTATAGTAGCCCTCGTCCCTATTAGCATAAATTGGCACATTTTTCATTTTTCACAAGCCTCTCTTGAGGCGACTTTTTCACCAACAGACTCATTCGCTATGGAAAAGAATAAGTAGCCATCACTTAGTGATGTGCAGGGGCTTGCGTTGTCCTGATAGAACATAATTCTTCTCGTCCACGTTCTTTATATCGTCCACGAATCACCGTGTCATTCTCGAAAAAAATTAGGCTCGATGACATTTTCCGCGTGAATGACATGTCATGGCAATTAAACGTGAATTCTCAGCACCGAAGAAAGGCTAATTTTGTTTGTTACGAAAATGACAAGTCCAGAATAGGGTTCGACCACTGGATTGCGATCAACTACAGCTGCTCACTTTATTAATCCACCTCAGATCAATTATCTGGACGCTTCACCTTCATTACAGCCTTTGTCTCTACATCTGTTAGATAATTGTCAACTAACTCACTAGAAGGCTTGATTACTTTAGCACTGGATTACCGACTGATCACTAACTCACGGATAGCGAATACACTGAATGAATACCGAATACTGAATGCCCCCGAGGGCGAGTGATCCCGCTTATATAGCCCTCGGCCCAATCTCTCGAATGTTTGCCGTCAGACGTTCCCCTTCAGAAGTCTCTAGAATGCTCCGTTCTCTGGCATTGACACTCAGCAGTATGTCGCTGAAAGTTACCATCATTTCCTTTTTAGCTGCCACAGAACATGACAAACTTTGACAGCGAAATTCGAACACAACCGTCGGTTCGTGTCCGCAACAATATGATAATATTCCTAGTCATGTCAAGGCCTCATAAATAACTGTGATCTTGACCTGGTAACACTGCAATCATCCAGAAGTCTGAGGTTAAGTCCCTTGCAAAATATGCCTCCTCTGTGTCCACTTTTGACCCGTTGGTGTTAAGGCACGGCAAATTCGACATTCGATGCGGAATTTTGACAGACTATCGAATGTGACAAACAAGATGTCAGCAATGTGACAGTTTATTGAATTTGCTTAAGTTCACTATGAGTTACTTGTTTCTTCATTCAAACTTAAGTGTTTTTTTTTTTTTCATTCGGTCTAGCCCACTTGAGTCTATCATGTTTGAATTTTGAAGCATTTAGAGGTACATACATACATACATATGTATGTGGCTTTGAAGAGAGCCTTTTACAAGAAAGCCAAAGACCTTGCAGGAGGCTTCAAAAAGGGCACCCAGGCTCTTCGACTCTGCGAGGGTAATTTTGTCACCGACCCGCAGGGAATAGAGGATATATTTAAGCAGCATTTCCAGCAGCTGCTTAACGAGCATGACCAAGAGAGAGTGGTAGGGACCGATGAAATCCCAACTCCAGCCGCTGAAGAAGTCCTCCCACCCAGCATCGAAGAAATCGGCGCAGCTATTCAGAAGCTGAAGAACAACAAGGATGAAGAAGATGGCTTGCCATCAGAGCTCTTCAAGGCTGGCGGCGATGTTCTGGTAGGGAGCATGCACCAGATCATCTGCAGAATTTGGGAAGATGAAAGCATGCCCGACGACTGGAATATCAGCTCTATTTGCCCCATCCACGAAAAGGCGATCCTACCTCTTGCAAGAACTATAGAGGTATATCCCTGCTTAATGTGGCATACAGGACCCTGTCCAGCGTATTGTGTGAACGTCTAAAGCCATTTTGCACCGCACTAATCGGCAGTTATCAGTGCGGCTTCCGGCCCGGCAAATCGACTCTAGACCAAATTTTCACACTTGAACACATCCTGGAAAAGACCAACGAGTTTCGAATCGATACACACCATCTTTTCGTCGATTTCAAAGCCGCATATGACGGCATTCATCGTGAAGAACTGTTTCGTGCTATGGCCGAATTCGGGATCCCGGGAAAATGTATCCAGTTGTGTCGCGCCACGCTAAGAAATACGCGATGCACTGTACAACACGGTTCTAGGACTTCGGAAGCGTTTGAAACATGCACTGGATTTCGGCAAGGAGATGCGCTGTCATGTGACTTCTTCAACCTGGTGCTGGAGCAGATAATGCGACGGGCAGACGTCAACAGATAAGGCACTATCTTCTACAGGTCTTCTTCTTCTACTATCGACATCATCGCGTGGTCTCGCCGTGACATTGTGGAAGCATTCACGCACGGCAATTGAAGTACAGGCGAAATGAGTTGGTCTTAAGTTCAATGAGGATAAAACAAAGTACATACATGCTGTCAAGAAAAACCCAATCCGTCGCTCACCACCTGGGACAAAATATAACAATTGACAGCTAGGATTTCGAGGTAGTTAAGGAGTTTGTCTACCTCGGGGCAAACGTAAATTCCACAAATGACACCACAGTGGAGATCCGGCAGAGAATCGCCCTTGGCAACCGCTGCTACTTCGGTTTGTCCCAGCAACTTGGGTCAAAACTCCTCACTCGAAAGACCAAAGTCATGCTTTACAAAACGATCAGACTGCTAGTCTTGCTTTACGGAGCCGTAAGCAGGACAGCGGGGCGGTTATTTCGAAGGAAAAAATTCTGCGCCGGATATTTGGTTCTGTCTGTGAGGAAGATGAATGGAGAAGAAGGCATAACCGCGAACTATACGAGCTGTACAAAGATGTGGATGTGGTCCGGAAGGCAAAGATCCTTCGACTACACTTGCTCGGCCACATCGAGCGCATGGACATCAACGCTCCAGCTAGGAGGCTCTTCGACTCCGAGCCTCCTGGTTATAGAAGAAGAGGAAGACCGAACCTCCGGTATAAAGACCAAGTAATCGCGGATGTAAGACATATTGGTCTTGATAACTGGAAGCACCGTGCCCGGGACCGCCAAGGATGGACGGCGGCTATAGCTCAGGCTCAGATCCTCCATGGATGGCTGGCCTGATAAGTAAAGTAAGTAAGCTTTGAAGAGAAGTGACAGAGGATGCGGATATGCCAGAAAATATGTAGAGCTCGTTCCGATGAGCATATCATCGCTATTATGGAAGATGTTCCGGGTGAGCCGTTAACGTCGATCAGACGACATACCCGCCGGTTGGCCAAAGTGCAGACAGAAACTCAATGACGAAGCGTAAGATTTTCCATCGGAATTCATCATATTGTTGCGGACACAAACCGACGGGGACAGCGTCACTTATAGCCTTGGAACACAGCATGCCGATTAGACCTTTGAATGTATGTGTGTGTATGTTGGCGTTACAGTCCATGAAGGACCAAAGCCGAGCTTCTCTCAATCACCCATGTTGTGTGAGATTTTATTTTCCCATAGGTGGAAGGGACCTACAGTTTATTGCCGGTTCCGAACGGCGAAATTCGAGAAGCTTTTCTTGACAATTATACTACAGGGGTTTTTTTCAGTACCCCGCTGAGGAGAAGCACCGTGAAAAACACACGTTCGATGACATGGCTGTTGTCGGGATTCGACCTCGTGTCATTGGCATCAGAGGCCAACACACCACCTACTGCGCCACGGCGCTCTCTTGACCTTTGAATAGAAGTACTAAAATGCTTAGAACCACCTCCCCCCGGTAGACACTCTTGGTGTAGAAGTTACTTTTTCGTAAATGAGTTAAATACTTCATAAACGGATATTCGCATTTATTCGAGGAACGATGCCAGCAATCAATTTCTCGGACTTGCACCTTCATAGAATACACCAAGAAAGAGAATAGAATACACCAAGAAAGAGAAAATTTTATAGCGCAGATTGGCAGTCTCAATATCACCGTATCTGTTATATCGTATACATTATGATTGGTATAATGACCGGATAAAATGTTCTATAAAGGAGGGTGGGCACCACACACATTTTGAAAATATAGATGGCAGTAGTGCGCTCTACTAAAAGTGTTTTGAATTTTTGAAAGCTCCCTTTACTGTTGCATCGAAAGGAGCGTTTTCCTATAAAACACTGGCAACATTCGGGTGGAAGAGAATGTTTCATGCTTTAAAGCTCTAGTGTCTATTTTTGAATAGTATTGTCATATTTTAATTTAATTTTAATTTGAATGACTGACTGCCAGACATTGTATACATAGCGCATAGGTCAACATATATTGTGCTGTCCACTTGCATGAGAAGAAATTAATATCATCGAGTGTTTGAGAGACAATGTCTAAGGACCTGTCTCTCATTGCACAGAACACCAGAATCCGAGTACATAAAATACTATCCCAACGAGGTCCTATACAATAGAGCCAAAATTATTAGGATTGACAACTTTTTGATCAAATTGATTCGAAGTCACGTTGCAAGGGCGATGACTTCGACCAATAACTTGATATCTGGGGCTTATTACCCAAATGAGTTATATCACGAGAGAGCTCGTCTTAGCGGCTTTGTTCCCCCAGAAGCGTTCTTACATTACGACAACCGCGAACTGATTCAGGACAAATCGGCGATTCCGTTAATCTTCCACGTGGCCCGAAGGTCTGTGGAAAAGAGCTTATCTTACGAACGGGATGTAGCACTCCGTGAGCCGGGGCGACTCCGTTTCAGTATGGCAATGTCAGATCGGGATCGAGCAGACGTTGCTCGACAAACGCAACGTTTCTGGTGGCTTGTACAGTCTCCGTCGCTGAATCCTTTGGGCCTAGAGTCATAAAAAAACATTATATAAAAGGCCAATTGCTGAATATAGGTTAGGTAGTAGTAAGTTAATTAGGTTAGCTGTAAGTTATGTATATATGTGTATGTATATATATATATTTATATATACATGTCTAAGCATGTACATATATATATATATGTATATACATACAGATAAAATAGGATAGGCTAGATTAGGATTACTAGTTTTAGTTAGTTTTAAGGATATACTCACTAATAATATGCTAAGTTTTTTTAACTGATTTTTCTTAGCCTTAATACTAATAAACTAATAAACGAATTCCACAACAAATAGAATAGACGTCGAAAGACAAAATTAAAAATACATATACTGTATAGCTTAGAGTGCCCGTTCAGGTCCAGTATGCTACGTTAAATAGATAAGATATTTAAGATAGGTTTAAGCGTTTTACCTAGAATAAGTTGTTTGGAAAAATACTAATAAAATGCTTTTAAAATGTAAAAAAAAAAAAAAAAAAAATTGCTAGACCAGCTCCTATTTCCCAACATGTTCGCGAACCTTGTTGTTTACGTCTTTGAGTCTACGCCTCTGGGATATCTGAACATCAACTTACTTAAATGATGGCACAGACCAGTAACCTTTAGTACCATACTTTATTTTTCCAAACTTCTGTTTGTTCTATACGCTAGTGCCTAGGTTGCTGTTAATCAAACGTCGCATTGGTAGCAGCTACTCATAAATACCAATCCAGTAACCGTTCTCTTTGGGTCGAACAATATTGAGCGCCATAATTTGCTAGATACAAGACATTCATCGCTCTAGCTAGCTATAAGTCAGATGACGAAAACCGATTTCAAATCATAGAGGGGAAGGTACGTGCCCATATGCCTAAGCAAATAGCCAATCGCAGCAGCAGATGAAAGAATGATATCAGCAAAAAACTATAACAGTAAGAGTAACTTCAGCAACAACAACCGAAGTCCTAGCCAGAGCTACAACAACTACAATAAAAACAGATGCAGCAACGACAACAAGCTATAGAAAAGGTACGTCTAGTTAAGGCATTTATTCTGAACTTAGGCCTCACCATCAGTACGTGTAATTCAGCTATGCAAATGGAAAGCAGGCTATCCACTGCAACAAAGTGAATCAGTATAAGAAGGCTAAAGAATTGATTGTATTAAGGGAATCGGACATGGAGTAGTTTTCATATGCATGGATCCCACATACTGTTCCGAAGAAGAGCAGCTTCTGAGAAATTCCAGAGTGAGAATTTCGCATGTATTGGCGTTAAGTCCTTCACCACAGGAAGAAGCGAAGGGGAGAAGCAGTTATCGACCTTTTTAAACTGTCACCCAGAAGACATCTTCTTCTTTGGTGGCGTTACAGCCCATGAAGGACCAGAGCCAAGCTTCTCTCAATCACCCATGTTGTGTGTGATTTATTTTTCACACAGGTGGAAGGGACCTACAGGTGGAAGTTTACTAGGAGGGGTTTTGCCAGTACCCCGCCGAGGAGGGACGCCGCGAAATAAACATTCGATGGCGTTGGTGTTATCGGGATCCGAACTCGCTCATCGTGCGTCAGAGTCCAACACACTAACTACTGAGCCACGGCGCCCAGAAGACATCTGAATAGTCTAAAAACGAACCGTTTGGAAGAATCAAAAGATGCAGTAACATATTACAAAGTATTGACGCTTAAAAAGCTACATAAAGCTACAAGATTCCCCCCAGGCAATATAACAACAAAACACTACTACCAAAGGTCTTGTTCCTATTTCTTAGGCATCGGACCTTAACAGCAAATACAAGAGCAAACGACTTGGATAAATCGAATGTATTCCGACTGAGAGAATCATAGAGAATCGTGTTTTTCGTTGCAGGACGAAAGGCATAGGACTCACCACAGTCAACTCCACGCGATCTTTCCAATCTCCGTACGAAAAGACCACCATGAGCGGTGAAGGAGGTTTCAGGTACTACGAGCAGAAGCTTGTATTGTGTGTTTACCTTTCGGAATGGAAAGGGCTGTGCCTCCACCCATAGCTTTTATCACAAAGCCTAAAACACTTTTTCGATCTCTGTGCTTAAACTCGGATTTGAACTGTTATCTTCAAACAGAAGATTATTTATTTTTATTTATTTATTTATTGAGTAGCTTGGCTCTCGACGAGTATTCTTACGACTATAGTAGGGCGCGTTGATGGAATTCACGAAATCGATGAGAGCACTCACTTCAAGTAATTCCTTTCCACTGCTCAGCAACAACTTGTCACATGACGAAAGTGACGGGTTTTTCCACCATACGGAAGATATGAGCAAAGCGAGACGTTTGATGTTAAAAAAGGATTTAGGCAAGGTGGCGCGCTGTCATGTAACTTTTTCAACATCGTGCCTGAAAAGATCGTGCAAGAGTCACTGGCCAACACAAGAGGTACGATTTATTTCAAGTCTACGCAATTGCTTGCGTACGCCGATGATATTAACGTGATTTAACGGACACAGCGAGACGTCAATGAGGCCCTTGTAAGCACTCATGTAGAAGCGGCTAAGATGGGTCTCAAGATAAATGAGGGTAAAACCTTTTTGATGAACAAGAGACGATCCACACCGACGTATTGGACAGAACGTCACCATGAGCGGATATAAATTTGAAATGGTCAAGGAATTCGTCTACCTTAGCTCAATGCTGACCGGCGACAACAACACCAGGATTGAGATAAAACGCAGAATCACTCTTGCCAACCGCTGTTGTTTTGGGCTCAAGAGGCAATTGAGAAGTAGAGCCTTCTCTCGGAAAACCAAGGTGACACACGGCGCAGAGGCTTGGACCTTAACAAAAGCGCATGAAGATGCCCTTGGTCGTTTCGAGAGGAAAATTCTGCGCACTATCTACGGTCCCGTTTGTTCAAACGGTGTATGGAGGAGAAGATTTAACGAAGAACTGTACGGGTTGTACAGCGACATCGGTCTGGTACGACGTCTACGGATACAGCGCCTAATGTGGCTAGGCCAAGTAGAGCGCATGGAAAATACAGCTCCGACCCGAAGAGTCTTCGAATCTACCTCGGAAGGAAGGCGCGGCAAAGGACGGCCGCATCTACGGTGGCGCACGCAGGTGGATGGGGACCTTAACCAACTGGGCGTGCGGCGCTGGAAACAGCTGGCCAAAGACCGTGCCAGCTGGAGACGCTTGTTGGTTGAGACCCAGGTTCACCACGGACTGTAGCGCCACCTAAGTAAAGTAAGTAGGAAGATATGACTAAATAGACAATGGAGTGAACGATACCACAGCAAAGGCTGATTTGGATGACGAACTTTTTGTGTTTAAAGATTCACACGAGAAAGTAGCGACAGTGGGGATTGCCTTCCAGGAAGCATACTACAACCTGGAGATCTGAGCCTGATCGACGAACATTTATTTCTTAACGCCGAATGGGGACAATTTTGATGACTAACAAAGTCATCGATAAAGTTCAGCTGCTTCATGCATATCCTTTAGTACTTAAGAGAAAACTCTCTCTCACAGGATAATTCCCTCATAGAAGAGAGAACATCTCACGCAATTAATAAAATGGAAATGACTCTCCTGGAAAATTCATGTATAAGACTCTAAGCATAATTTCAACGTTTCCCCAGTTCCGGTTAACGTCTATTCGTGGCAGTGACACTCGTCCCGGATCTCGCCATGAGAACGTTTTCAGTGAAATACTCCCTAGCCCCAAACATCGACAAAAATTTATACAAAAAAAAAAAGTAATATGTATCTGTAACAACGGTTTCCGGGATCATGTACAAGTTTCATAAATATCTTTCTATCAATATCTACTTGCATGTAGAATGTTTAATATTAACATCAAGTGCCAAGTGAAAGGAAAATTTCAACAGCGGTTTCCCAAACTACAATGATAGTTAACCTTAAACATAGTCCATTTAACGAATCCGCTCGAAACCCCAACCTGACCAAAGTGATTCAATCGAATATTGGTCGGAACGCACCCAATGCATTGAAGGAATCTGATAAACTAAAATCGACAGTATCGTAGCAGGGAATAGCGAACAATGAAGCAATGGCAGCATCTGTTGTTTATAGTGATTATGAAACCACAACGCCAGCGACCAGTAAACAGGACTTAACCAACCTGCCCGCACAGACTGTTGCAACATTCATAATTAATAACAAACGACCAACAATAATTGTTTATCCTACAGGTAAGCGAAAAGGCTCTTTCACTAGAGTCACAACTAGCAACGGGGGGGCTATTCTTACGACTTAATGAGCTCGGAAAAATAATGACCGGGCTGTAAATATGAGTGTAAAAAGCTACCGTGCGTACAAGGTGTACAGATAGTTGGTTAATGCGGGTTGCTACATAGTGTATCTCGTGGTATTTATCAAAAAGCGTTTAAGTAAACAATGGATGATTAGATTTTAAAAAGTCGATTATAGACTTACGCCCATTCTTTTAGTTACCGGTCATCAGCCATAACTCGTAATCCTTGGTAATGGACGGCATAAATCTCGACTTTATTCATTTCATACCCATCAACTTGTTTCTGTGTTCCTTATCGCTCCTTGTACAGACGGTGCTATAATCCGTGTTTATTACGCAATTATTTCATTCCTCTCTGACTTGTAAGTGTTTTTTTTTTTCCAAGGGGACTCCCCGTCCAATTGTACACAAGATAAATGGAGGCACGGAAGACAGCTTTTTTGCTTTTAAATTGCATTCTGCTCTTGAATGATTACAATGAGGTATCGTAGGTCATATGTAGGTATTTCAACTATCTAAAAGACACATGTGCAATGCCGGAAGCTGTAGATATTAATTTTGAAATGGCTAGTAAGGTAGCAGGTGCATGAAATCACAATGCGAGCCGTTGTAAAGGTTAGTCTCTCCTGACCTTTGTTATTCGACATTGGGTTGGAGAGTATCCTGGAATATCCCTTTAAGGGGCACAATAAAACCACTCACATACGATACGATTGAATGTAATCAAATATCTTGAACTACACGTGAGGCAGTTGGGGCATTTTTGGAAAGCAATTTCTACTCTAAGGGCAATGTGTTTTCCATTTAGGACTGATTGACTATAAAATCGTTTTCGGAACATTATCGTATTGCTTACGATACTGCTTCAACTAAAATACTTTCTTCAGTTTTGTAGAAATATCTGAATGACAAATCATTTCTGGACTTCAGTTGAACTGTGAAAGAGCAGATTCTTCTTCAATTATATACGCAGGTAATGACCCACCTTATGTGTTAATGTCGCTGTTGCCCCAAATGATATGGTGAGCATTAGCGTCACATCCTATCAGGACCGTATCAGGCCTCACTGGTCATCCTTCTGAATGTTGTGGGTGGTAGTGGCCCGGCATCATCGTAGGTCAGGGACACTTCTACCCTAGCAGCAGTGACGTCGCAGATGCTGAAATTACTTGAAAGGTATATTAATGTGGGATTTTGCTAAAATGGGGGTTCAGAGAATACCTCCGCAGTTAGCGTGTAGCAGTTTGTATTGCTTTGTCCTTAAACCGGCAATGCAATTATTGCTGATCCATGACTCCTGGATAAGGACAACGTTGTCTCCACTTTCTGCAAGGTGGAAAATAAGATTGGACGAAGCAACCTTACTGTGGTGGAGGTTTATCTAGGTTATACATATCATTGGAGCTATCGCTCCAGATGCTTGTGTCACAGTGGCGTCCAGATCCTCTGAATCAGAGGATTCCTGCCGAGTTCTGAAGGAGGCCTGCCTCTCTTTCTGTTCGGATATCTTTAACTTGATACATTTTAAGGCCCGTCCTTGTTCACAACCTCTGACTCTGCACCTTTCCACAAACTGTCCGCCACGCCAACAATGACTGTTTGAGATGGTTTTTACGCGATTAAATCATGTGCGTACGTTATCAAATGGCGAAGAGAAACTGTCAGATCAATGATGTAAATGCTGAAAGGAACACGCGAGTTAACCGTGCCCTACTTGTCAATATGTCACAGATCTCATATACATAATTGTAATTGTTTACTTATGTACATATATCGTTTGCCGGTTCATAAAAAAGGAAATCCGTGTTATTGCGCCAATTATAGGGGAATAAGCCTTCTTGACATCGGCTATAAGATTTTCTCTGCCGTGCTGTGAAAACGCCTGAAACCATTCGTGAGCAATCTGATAGGTTCCTATCAATGTGGTTTCAGACCAAAAAATTGCACGATGGACGATATATTCACATTGCGGTAGATCTTGAAGAAGACCCATGAATTCCAAGTCGATATGCACCACTTCTATGTCGACTTTAAGGCCGCATATGACAGTATTTAGAGGGTCGAGCTAGACAAGGCCATTTCGCGTTTTGACATAGCAGACAAACTCGTCAGGTTGTGCAGGACGACAATGGAGAATTCTCACTGCTCCATCAGGGTTGACGCCGAATCAACCGAGATCTTTATGGTCAAAAAAGGATTCAGGCAAGACGACGCATTGTAATGTGGCTTTTTCAACATCCTTATTGAAAAGATTATGTTGAGCTCACCGGCCAATTCAAGAGGCACGATCTAGCTTACATATGCTGATGATATGGAAGCTTTTGTGAGCATTGAAGCATTGAAGATAAACAAGGTCATCAAAGAAAGATGCTCAACAACGACGTATTGGCGAGAACATCAAAATTGGGATCTATAAATTTGAGGTGGTCAAGGATTTCGTATAACTTGGCTTGCTAATCAGAAACGGCAACAACACCGGCGGCGCTGAGATTAGGCGCAGAATAACTCTTGCCAACCGTTGTTACTTTGGACTCAAGAGGCCATTTAGAAGTAAAGAGTAGAGGTGACCCTCTACTAAACCTTAATCATCCTGGTCCTCCTTTATGGCGTAGAGGCTTGGACGCTACGAGATAAAAATTGTGTGTGTAATCTTCGGTCCCATTTATTTTAACAGTGAGTGGAGGAGAAGATTCAACCACGAACTCTCTGGGTTGTACAGAGACATCAGCCTGGTCAGACTTCTACGGATACAACGTCCAAGGTGGCTAGATGTAGAATGAATGGACTTCTCTCCAGTCCGAAGAGTCGTCGAATTCAACCCCAGGGAACAACGCAGCAGAGGACGGCCGCTCGTAAGGTAGTGCAACAGGTGGGAAGGGACCTCAACCAATTGGGCGTGTGGTACTAGAAGCAGATGGCCAGAGATCGTGCCGGTTGAAGGGGCATGTTGGTTGAGGGCTATGCTCGCCCCGGGCTGTAGCGCCGATTGTTTTTAACCATTGTGCTCAGCTAATAAAAATCTCTATGTGGAATCTCGATGGAATATGGAACTCCAGTATAAATCATGTGTATACGGGACAAGTGTTTACCACCTCTTTCTCTCCATAGCGAACAATTTTTTTTTTGGTAAATAATTCTCCTCAAGGGAGGCCAACGAAATACGACTGTTCCAGTTTTTTACCTAAAGAGACCAAAAGGCTTCCACGAGAAGGGCATAATGGGATTACCTAAAAAACCGCGCATATGTGACCTTAATTGGACCGTTCTAACAATGCTAAATAAAGCTCTCAATTCCATGCAACCATAATGGGTTTCCTTTTACCACACGTGATATTTATCATAGAGTACACACTGAAGGACATGCTCCGTTTTATGAAAGGTGGCTTTTGGTGCGACTCGCATTGGAATGCTGATGAACTTGTGTGAGGATTATCCTGCGACCCTTCTCTTATGGATATGTCATAGTCTTGTACTGAGTTCCTTATTCCTCAACAAAATGCTCCGGTATATCCTGAATCCTTGAGGGCGTTTCATCCTCCTTCGAAGGCTAAATTATTATTTAATTCCTTGAATTCTCTTTTTTGCTGACAGAACGATATTTGTACCAAAAAAAAAAACAGTTTTTCTCCCTTGATGCGATGCTTCCAAATCAGTTTTATGACGGTAATTATTTCTCTTCTCAAAATGTTATACAAAGTTAGAAAAACTTTATGAGACGCAGCTGTGCCCGTAATAAAGTTGTAAAACTATTCACTCAAGTTTGAAATGAATGTTTCAAAATGTATTGCCTGGGAATGCAACGGATCGTTAGTTCTAGTATTTTTTTTTTTTTTTTTTCTTTCTTTTATGTCACTAAATGGTGATATGAAACTCTTGTCGTTTTTGTCGGTATTCGTTGTTACTTATAGGGCCCATACACGGCACAGACACGTCGTTGCAAACCAATATATTTTGTTGTTGTGCACATGTTTGCGCAGACCGTCTGTGTCGTGTGTGCCCATGTCGACTGTTTGCAACGACCGTCTGCATGAATTCAAATTTTTTTGAATTTTTCTTGGTCTGCAACGACATGTCTGTGTCGTGTATGGTGAATTTTGCACAGACGAGCGAGAAAATTCACGGGGTAAACATGAACAAAAATAATGAACGACAATTCTGGGTAGAATTTTTAGAAATTTATAAAAGTTTGTCGGTTTTGTGGCATTTTAAAAGTGCTGACCAAGGTCACATATTTTTTAAACCATTCCTTGCTCGAAATTCTTTTTTTCGTTTCTTTGATTCCTATTTTTTTTTTCATTGTCAAAGCAATCATAAGCAATATCCGCTATTTTTCCGATCCGACGACCACGACGAAACCAGGGATAAATATAGAGATACCAAGGCTCTGATGGTTTGCACTCATTTTTGATGTAGGTATTTGCCCACGAACTTTATTTCTGGAAAAACTGGAAATTCGTGTGTGGAATTGGTGTGTGGAAGCCCGATCGTGGAACAATTTAATACACATTACAATAACACCAATTATTGTGGGAAGGTAAACGTTCGTTTGTTTTTTTGAATTTGAATTTAACGACCGTTATAACGTACGTTGTATAGATAATCAACTCAGGATAATCCCTGGACGAAACGATACAAACTAATGTCTGCGCAGACTCTCTGCACCGTGTATGGCGAAGGGGTGCTTGCACAGACTTAAGGCTTGCAACGACGTGTCTGTGTCGTGTATGGGCCCTATTAGATGGCAATTTATTTTACTTGGGGACATTGTAGTCATTTTCAAGATTATATACATATGTACATATGTATGTACATACATTGGTTGACGTTTTTATGCACTGAATTTCGTTCAAACTACGATCTGGAGCCCCACTTCACTGCTTCTACCTTAGATTATCCTATTTAACAGTGCACTAGATAGTGCGTATTATTCAGTGCATTGGAAAACGGCGATGATGTAACCAATCTCTAATAAGGCCACCTCCAATCCAATCGTTGTCGAGGAAACACGACGACCAGTTAAAGCTTCGAAACAAGTTGTTAAGGTCGCACGATTCTCGATGTTTCCTACTTGTGTGGTTGGAGTACGAGAATTTGTCTGATATACAGGGTGCCCCACGAGCAGTGTGCCAAAAAGCTAGAGCGTGTAGGTCTGGTCAAGATAAGAAAAAATCGTATGGGAGGGGGTGACACAGTATTGGAGTAGCCATGGACTAATCCTGTTTTTTCATTGATAACGCCTGAAAACTGACCTGCTAATTTTGTCTGGGTCCGTCCGCCTCCGATGGGTTCTACCCGCTAGGACCTTAAGACAATAAAACCGCAATTTTTCTTTATTGAAAAACAAAATATTTGCAACCCAAATGTAAACACAAAGCATCGCATTTTTAATAAAAAAAAGACTTCCAAATTGGATGTTAACTCAGCGACACATTAGGATGTCAAACTTATACTCTCGAGAAGAATAAACGGACATGCTCTTCTGCTACGGTTTAGCTATACGTTTAGTTTAGACTATACGCTGAAAGATGTCCCAATCGGAGGTGTCCCAGTCGTAGCATGTTTTCAAGAATCCAACTACGTCTGCGCGAGCACAGAGTGCTACTGATGGATCAGCAATCTTATAAGAAAATATTTTGGATTTGGTCCGACGTAATCCCTCCCTTAGTACAAGGAGGACAGCTATTATGCTTGGAGTGCCCAAATCTAGAGTATGGAGAGTGCTTCATACCGAAAAGTTACACCCGTACCATTTTACACCAGTTCAATGTTTCATACATTAATTTGCCTACAAGTCCAGCCGCGTTAAAAATAAAAAAAAGTTTTTTCTTAGAAAAAAGTGGTTTGGGTTTTTTTTTAAATTTCTCAAAAACGACAACACATTTTTGCATCCTGTTTTCTCTTTTTAACTAAAAACTTTTTTTTTTCAAAATTTTGAGTTTGAAAATTCATTTCTCAAAAACTATTCCTTAAAACAGCTTCGTTTAGAAACAAGATGAAAAAAGAGGTTTGTGGCTTTACAAAAAATTATATCACGGCATTGTGGCTGTAATCGTTGATTTTTAATATTTATTTTCCAAATTAAGTAAATTTTTTAGAAAATTGCCCCACCCGCCCGGGGGTACCCGCCCTTCGGTACGATTTTATTCTTATCTTGACCAGACCTACACGCTCTAGCTTTTTGACACACTGCTCGTCGGGCACCCCGTATGTAACGCAGTGCTTGGACGAACCAAGAGGCCATGATACATCAACGTGGCATTTGTTAAAGTTGAGCAGTAAGGAACAAGTCCAATGTATTGGTCTACCTGTCCATGTTGCTTGCTTGCTTGTTTTAGTGGCGTTAAAGCCCATGAAGCGCTAGAACCAAGCTTCTCGCAATCACCCATGTTGTGTGTTATTAATTTTTTAGACAGGTGAAAGGGACTTACAGTTTTTTTTTTTTTAAAGTTCGCGCACGTTCAAGAGTTTACTTACTTACTTACTTATCAGGCTAGCGATCCATGGAGGATCTGAGCCTGAGCTATAGCTGCCTTCCAGCCTTGATGGTCGCGGTCACGCTGTTTCCAATTACCAAGCCCAAGATGTCTTACATCCGCGATTACTTGGTCTTTATACCAGAGGTTCAGTCTTCCTCTTCTTCTCGAACCAGGATGCTCGGAGTCGAAGACCCTCTTAGCTGGAGCGTTGATGTCTATGCGCTCGGTGTGGCCGAGTCAGTGTAGTCGACGGATATTTGCCTTCCGGACTACATCCACATCTTTGTACAGCTTGTAGAGTCTTCTTCTCCATTCACCTTCCTCACAGGCAGGACCAAATAGCCAGCGCAGAATTTTTCTTTCGAAAGAACCCAAAATCAGCTCCGCTGTCCTGCTTATCGCCCAGCTTTCGGCTCCGTACAGCAAGACTGACTGAGCGTTTTGTAAAGCATGACTTTGGTGAGGAGTTTTGACCCAAGTTGCTTAGACAAGCCGAAGTAGCAGCGGTTGCCAAGGGCGATTCTATGCCAGATCTCCACTGTGGTGTCGTTTGTGGAATTCACATTTTCCCCGAGATACCTCGAAATCGTAGCTGTCAATTGTTATATTTTGTCCCAGGTGGTAAGCGACGGATTGGTTTTTGCATGTACAGCATGTACTTCGTTTTGTCCTCATTGACCTTAAGACCAACTCGTTTCGCCTGTTCTTCAATCGCCGTGAATGCTTCCACAATGTCACGGCGAGAACACGCGATGATGTCGATATCATCCGCGTATCCTAGCAGTTGGACGGACTTGCCTTCCCTGTTGACGCCTGCCCGTCGCACTATCTGCTCCAGCACCAACTTAAAGAGGTCACACGACAGCGCATTTCCTTGACGAAATTCGGTTCAGAGGTCCTAGAACCGAGTTGCACGGTGCATCGCGTATTTTTTAGCGTGGCACGACACAACTGGATGAGTTATCCCGGGATCCCGAATTCGGTCATCGCACCAAACAGTTCTTCACGATGAATGCTGTCGTATGCGGCTTTGAAATCAATGAAAAGATGGCATGTATCGATTCGAAATTCGTTGGTCTTTTCCAGGATTTGTCGAAGTGTGAAAATTTGGTCTATAGTCGATTTTCCGGGCCGGAAGCCGCACTGGTAGCTGCCGATTAGTGCGGTGCAAAATGGTTTTAGACGTTCACACAATACGCTGGACAGGATCTTGTATGCGACATTGAGCAGGGATATACCTCTATAGTTCTTGCAACAGGTAGGATCGCCTTTTTTGTGGATGGGGCAAATAGAGCTGGTATTCCTGTTTTTTGCTTATCCCTAGGCTCTTCGGTATCCTTGAGCTGGGAGGCTGCTAAAATTCTTTTCTTTTGTCGCAGTAGTTTTTTCTTCTCCCGTCTTCTGGCTCGGTACTCTTCTTGCGCTGCCCTGTTTTTTCTCTGCAGCGCCTTTTGATACGCCTTGACGGTTGCTGCCTTTTTCTGCTCACACTCGCTATCATACCACGGGTTTCTTGTCGGGGGTGGTAGGTATCCTAAGTTGGTTTCCGCTACTTTATGAATGGCTGATCGGCAATGCAACCACATATTATTGGCATTTGTGTTCGACGTAGGCATACCGTAGAGTCTTTCGCTCAGCTGCTCCCTGTAGACTCTGGTAACCTCCGGTGTGCTCAGGCGCAAAATGTCGAACCTCCTCCTGGTGGACTGCTGTACCTTTCTGACATTGGACAGTCGAGCTCTGAATCTTGCTGCTACGAGAAAGTGGTCAGAGTAGACATTTGCCCCTCTGAATGTTCGCACATCCAGGCTGTTTGACGAGTGCCTTGCGTCAATGAGCACATGCTTGATTTGGTTGGCGGTTCGAACGTCCGGAGAGCGACAGGTTGCTGTGTGGATTAGCTCTCGCCGTTATCTGTTGTTGTATCGTGGAGGCTGTGCTTTCCGATCACTCCGCCAAGGGTGTTCTCCTTACCGATTTTGGCGTTGAAGTCCCCAAGTACGATTTTAACATCGTACTCTGGACAAAATCCGTAGGCGTTGTCCAGGAGGTCATAGAAGTCCTCCTTGATAGGGTCTTCAGCCTCTGATGTTATAAAATTGGCCTCTGATGCGGATCACAGCCAGGCGATCACTTATGGGTTTAAAGTCGATGACCTTCGTAAAGTTTCTTCCTCATCATACCATTTCCTATCAGTTTACGAGCAGCTCCGGGAGTATACAGGGTTCTGACATTCCAGGAGCATACTCGCAAATTGTGTTCCTTTTTCGTGCGTCGTCGAGTATCCGTCCGTGTATCCGAGGCATCTTGCTCATTCATAGGTTTTTAACGTCGGCGGATTGTTAGCCCGCCGCACCACCGCCATTCTGGTCGGGGTTTTGTCGCTGCATACGTTTGTTCACCTCCCAACGGTTGTTGAAGAGGCTGTCCAGAGGGCGCCGTGAGGAGGCCGTATGTCAACTTGACCCGGGCATTTAAACAAGGATCGTTGCTGGCATCTCGCCAGGTTGAGAGCGATCAACAACTTTACCCTATATGTCCGAGCCCATGCCCTCCTGTTCAAGAGTCTATACTCTTATAATGTCTATTACACAACCTAAACGGAGTGCAGTGGTTTGTGTCCTAGATATGAAAAGAGAAACCGACCGAATTTTCAAGTTGGTTGTAGTTCTCAGCAACTGTTCCATGCACTTATGGTGTTATAGTAGAATTGCACACACAGAGTATGAATTTGCCTTCATCAGTATTTTTGATCACTTCTCATTCACAACAGCCATGTAGCATAATTTTTTTTTTTCCTTATAAGATGTTTTTTCTTGGCTATGGAATGACTTATAACTACAGACCTTCCGCTTGATGGTCGTAATGTTTACCACTGCACTACGGCCATGCCGATTCCAAACGGCATGAGTCGAAAAGCGTTTTCATCGAACGTATACTACGGGGAGTTTTGCCAGTACCCGCCGTGGAGGGACCCCACGAAATAAGCATTCGATGGCGTTGATGTCATCGGGACCCGAACATGCTAGCAGAATTTCTAATTTACATACTCCCTCCAACCTATAAAATTCTCCGCCTACTTTTAGGTAAATAAAAACGTTGGTACGAGGAAAGCACTCCAATTAGATCGCTCCTGCTTTGCCACGCTTGTCCTATGTATTTACATACTTAAAAACGTTTGCTCACAAATTGGAGCGTGAACAAGTAGCCAATTTTACGTAGAAATTATCTTCGCCAATAAAGTCTGCTTCCAACTCACTAGCTTCATCGAGGAACAAAATTGACTGGAAAACAAAAAAAATCGATTCATGATTGAATTCATCATATCAGCTTTACAAAGCAACTGCATTTCAAAAAGATGACTACTCAATACGGCTGATTCCGGCTCGTAACGTGTATGTGGCATGCACATTCATTGGCTTTACTATTTGGTTTTCATTTCCTCTTGGAAATGAGTATAGGCCGGACGAGGAAATGTGGGTTCGACAGCAGGGAGTGTTTGTACTCAGGAACCATTCGGATGAAAACCATAAAACGCAATCCCGTTTCAAAAAATCATCGATAAAAAAATTGTACTTAACACTCTTTATAATGAATTCAGCTACCTTTAGAGTATTAAAGTATTAAGAGGAGAAGTAATGAATAGTGACATGGATTTGGAACACGTGCTTCCTTCCTGGAGTGTTAAGCGTAAGAATGGCAACTGCCTTCGATTCTCTATTTGTTTAATAATCCATAATGTTATCAAACATTTTGTTCAATACAGGATGATTTTCTTCAACATTGAGACTGGTACTCCTCAAGGTTCCGTTCTAGGTCCGCTAATATTCAACACTTAAACTGGAAAGTTAAGGTGAATTGCTTAAAGAATTTTGCTCTTTTGTTGTCGTTACTTAATAATAATTTTTCGAATGGAATAATGTTTGGAAATCGTCGTATTAGTAAGATGAAAACAAAGCTGAAGACAAATTGAAAACATTTTGATTACTGTCAGCCATGTCAGAGGTCATGAAAGAAAATGGAATATGACTGAAACGCATCTCGAATATATGTAGACGAAAATAAGAAAATCAAATTGATAGCGTGTGATACCTGTAAATGCAAGTGCACGCCTGGAGTGAAGGAATCAAACTCGATGGACACATGCCATTAAACAGAAGCACCGATACCACACTCATAGATACGACAGAGGCAGGTGGTTCTGATAAATTCGGCTGTCCATATATCTACGTCTTTGACGATACAGAATTCCAATTTGATCACATGTCTGGGGAATCGTAGGTTGACAACACCTTACGTGTGCGTGACTTGCAAATAACAATTCGTTGGATCTTAGGTGGGCTTGCTGTACCTGTTGGTCATCTTATTCTGAAGATTCTGATGGCATTGGGTTCGTCCATTGCAACGTGGGGAATATCCGGACAATTTGCCACGCAATGAACGTGCTTGTTGCTATCAATATTTTAGAGCAAGGTACAATATCTATGCGTGCTCAAATGGATTCGTCACGGAGGCAAGAGATTCCAGATTTAGCTGAGATATTTCATGCACTAACCCTTTTATGGACAGTGCGAGTGACCAATTCAGAGTTAATAGAAGTGTTGCACAGTCAGGATAAACATGTACCTAAGCCCGTCAATGTGAAGATTATTGCCTTTTTGATTGGGTTATTCAAGACAAACGAGCATTCTCAGCAGAGCCTAATGAATCTCCGATCACAAGCTCGTCATGAGTTTGGTGATTGATCTCTGAAGAAGGTGAAAAAGAGTTCAAATTTTGAAGCAATTTCCGTGAGCAGGCAAAATGGCTAGGAGACTTCATTGCATCTGAAAAAAACATACCGTTTATTGTGAATGTTGTTCAGATGGCATTATTGGCCTTTAAAACTTTTAAAACCAAAGGCATCAAACGGTGACTGTCAATGGCAAATACCAATGGACCCAGCAAGAGCTTCAGCATTATTTTCGTGTGTGCGACTTTTCGCTCGCTTCTCTGTCTCCGCTAAATTCTAGACGATATGGGTCCTCCGAAATCCGCTGTAGCTTAAGTGAGCTACATATTTAAAATCACGTTTCTGGAATCCCTACGCCGCCACCTTAATAACGTTGTTGTTCTAGTCTTTTGATGTAAGCCGACAAATTTTTCTCTGGAGGCAGGAACGTAGTTTTCGGACCCAATTTTTACTTCGCCAGGTACACTGCTACCAACAATGACTTTGGATGGAATAAGATTAGTCGAAGTATGGACTGCATTTCTGTAGATCATTAGAACTAGGAAGATATACCGATCTTAGTTCTGTCGATAGTTGTCTACTTCTTTGCAGAGTTAGTTTTCAAATTAAGTATTAAAACACTCCAACCCATTGGAAGGGGGTCGTTCTTTTCTTGTTGTTCCTAAGTAAATTACATAACTCTTAGAATATTTTGGATCCAAAGTCGAGGGTAGATTTTCGAGCATAGTAAGCCCCATTTTCTTTGCTTCTTGACTGGAAACAGTAAATACTTCAGGATACTTACTGAAGTAAGTGGGCTTGTAATGGCAACATCTTTCATATACATAGTAATCACATTAGGTCATTTGCTGTTGGCAAACGTGACGCAATTTCATCGCCACCTTTCGACGTCGTCCCTAACTTCGAGGTAGTAGAATTATTTCCTTATCTTTTCCAAGAGAGGCACTAGAAGTATTTCCCTCGTGCATTCTTTATAGAACTTCTTGTACCTTTCGCCATTCATTTTCATTCTAAAATGCCCAATTCTACGTGAGTTCCATCCCCACATATCGGCTGTCGGGTCTTCCTTTTTGGCTATTCCAGATTGTTTCTATAATCTTACTTGTATTTGGTACGGCTACTCTTGCCTGGGCAAAGAGTCTTCGTCGCTATGGAAGAGAGCTTACGATATTGTATTGAAAACCCGTACGTCTGCAATAGTTCAGTTCGTCTATAATTTGCCCCTCGGTAATTATTTTACTACATAACCTCCCATGACTACAACATACTTGGTCTAGCCTTTCTCCAACATCATTATTCAAGTTTGGGTCGGAGAGTGCCAAATCAAGAGGAAAAGGGAAAAAAGCAGATCGTTTCCCGAATCCCATAGTTTTCCCAGAGTCAACAACACAAGTGTACAGGTGTGTTGTCCTAGTGTAAGTTGACTTTTTTCTTCTTCAAACCAGGCTTCTTCTCGTAATTTGTGGCATACAGTTGGTGAAGAAGGTTGGAGCTACATACATTCGCCGGTAATTGTTTCGTCTCATGCAAGGTTCATCGTCCAACAAACTAACTACTGCGCCACGGCGCCGATGGGTTTTCTATGGGGTTAATCGTCCAAAATGAAGAATTTTTCGACGTCTACTGCAAAACTTAATTTAAACAAACTTCTTGAAAGAAGTGAGACTGTGAGAGGCGTGAATCATAATTTGTTGCCGACTGGGACGCCATCTCTGTGTCAGATCGCGAACCAATCCTCGTATGCAGCTATATTTCAAATGTATGTATTGTTACGAAAATTAACACTGGATTGTGATAAACTACAACAATTTTTCGAAGTCTCTAGAATGCTCTGACATTCAGCAGTATGCCGCTGCAAGTTACTATCATTTCCATTTCAGCTTCACCAGAGCATTTCAAACCTCGACAGCGAAATTCGAACATAACCATCGGTTCGTGTCCATAACAGCATGTTGTGATCCCTTTGAACAGCCTTGGTCGAACCATCTTGGCCCAATTAATTTCGAAACTTTTATCCACTCCCATAGTCACTGTTCATACCTCGCTTGGTACTCCAAGGTCTAGCATTAATCACAAAAGTTATTTGGTGAGGAACAAAGTTTCAATCATTAAATGAAATTGTCTGAATAAGAAATGTAAGTTAACTCCTCCCAACCGAGTGAATCCGCTTGGTTAAATTAAATTAACGAAAAAACATTGTTTTTGTTTTACAGAATCCCTTAAAAAGAAAAACGAAAACAAAAGAGAAACAAACAACTCACCTTCGTAAAGGCAATTTCACGTTCAAATTACATTGATATCGTTGGACATGATAACGTAAACATTACCTCTTCGAGCGACGTCCCCTCTCATCCTGTTCGCATGTCCTTTGAAAGTCCCCCACTATCTATCAAAATCAGAAAAGAAATTAAATTTACAGACTTTTGGAAACAATTTGCCACCCTCCGGCAGTCTCTCGGTTAGGACATCAGTCGTTTTTGTTTTTGAATTTGAACATTTGTATCGATTTTCACTCTCATACCGTTCTTTACATTGTTTTCCTACCGTAAGCAACGAACGTGAGAAGATTTGGGTTTTTTTCTTATTTATTTAGATATATACATATGTATGTACATATGCAATATTTTCAAAACTCCTCATCGTGATTGCTACAATCAACCCGTTATAGTGGCATAGCTCGTACGATACATATTTGACGCGCCTATGAACTCGGTTTTGAAAGACGCAGTGTGGTGCAAAATAAACTCAATCTTATTTGTCGGCAATTGGAAACATATATGTATGTATATTTTGCCTCCAAACGAAAAACGTTCCACTGAAAGAGTACTCTACTTGGATCTGCACTGCGGGCGAGAAAGTGCTCCTGGAAATGATTTCATGCCAAACAAGAGAAAAGAATTTCTCATTTAAGCAAACCATCATCGCACTGAAAGGGAGCCAAAATAAATGGGAAGCGAAAAACGAAACGGAGATGAGTTAAATTCAATTTTCAAAACGAAGAAAATAAAACCTCCTAAGGGGGGGTAGGGTTGAAAGCCCCCTCGTGCGATTGAGTTTGGAGTTTGAATTATGAACGCACACTCGCCTTTCACAGGGTGCGTCTGTGTCATTTAACTATATACTTCTTTTTAAGCGACAAAAAGGATGCATGGAGTAATACTCTATCTCTCGTTCGGATTACTCTAATTCTGGTGCTTCTCGAGTGGGGATTATGAGGAATCAAATCTATTTTGGTACCATATGGGTTGATATGCAACCTAATCTCTTCAGATTGTGCTGTTCATCCAGTGCACTTTGAGTGATTCATAACCTATCTCCCTAAGGCGTATACATATGTATGTATGTACGAACAACGAATGAAAACAGGTATAGGGTTACGTAGTTCTGCTTTTATTTTTCACAAAGGTAATCACGCAAAGTTATTTGTTTCCATTAAATCTCCCAGATGGAATCACATTTTCATTATGCAAATCCTTCATTGAATGCACAGGACACGGAAGCGTCCTCCATACAATGCATTCAGTGACTTTGGTTGATGGTGTTACCTTAGAACAGACCACTGAACTCTTTTGCAAATTCGCATCAGTGAACTTTGCCTCCCTTGTTGTCGTCGTCGCGACCTCCTTAGGGCAACATAATTGCTTATAACAAAGCTTATATGTTTCCTTGTTTCCTTTCTAGGATACGGTAACAAAGACCGAAAGGTTCATCCATTCATTGTGTGAAAATTGGCAAAATACAAAGAACAACAGGGTTATTAATATATTGTGCTTGTGTCGTACTATCTGGTTTCTAAGGAAACGTTTATACATATATATGTACATATGTATGCATAGGTTGATGAATACCTGGTCGCTTGATGGAATATTGAACGTGAACTTTAATGGATACATATATGTACATACCTGCAGGGGCGATCGATAACAAATGTGCTTGTAATTGGGACATGATTATAATTAGGCTGTCTGTCATCGGTTACTGTATCCTTGAGCGCACGTCAATTTTTAATTAGAGTGTGATAGTCGACGTCAACGTATACATAATTAAATTACGTGATTGCAACTACTGGAACCCGTGATTCAGTCTGGATTAAAAAATAAATTGTAACAAAAAAAAAAGGAACATTTTTTCCTGCTACACATCATAAAATAAAATAAACAGTCAAAAGGCACTACTCTTACTAATTCGTTGTTGATCATGGTTATGTTGTTCCTTACTGCCACTTCTGTCGGGTTTTTTTTAAATTGAGTTTTTCCTTCCATCTGTATAACTTTTAAACGTGAATGATCCTTTATTACTCAACGAGGTGTGTCACATATATTTTAAAATATTACTTATGCTAATGCAGAACTTCGCAGTCTCAAGTTAAGTAAATACATATGTACATATGTATGTATAGGCAAGTCGTCGCAAATTACAGTCTACACGACACCACATCAAAAAACGAATACACAATTTCCTCATCTCGACTTCCATAGGGGACCTGGTGTTCTCCTGATTAATCAATCGATCATATTGCGATCGACGCCAAACACTCCTCCAGCATATTGAAAGTCCGAGCATACGGCGGAGCCAACACTGACTCATTACCCATCTGCAGCTTAGGTGGGGATGCGGATATCGCGGACATTGCGGAGTCTAGTAAGACCAGCAAAATTTGAGGTTGGAAAGCTGCAGAGGCAAGAGACCACCACGATTTTCGCCGATCATGTCTCCCTTAAGCTCGCCCAAGATCAGATGCAAGTTGCGCAAACCATAGAACATCAATGTATACGATGCCAACACGGCATAAGGGGTGCCGCCTCTGGTGTTTTAGGTTTCCAGAAGAAACCCTTGGTTTGACGACGAGTGCAGACAGGCTCACGTTGAAAAACAGAATGCATGAATCGATGGCCGGAATAAAGCATGCCCGATGAGTGGAACCTCAGTATCGTTTACCCTATCCATAAGGAAGGAGGTTCGTATAATTGCGCCAATCATAAGGTAATAAGCCTTCTTAACATGAGCCATAAGATCTTCTCTGCCATGATGTGTGGACGACTGAAACCATTCGTGAGCAATCTGTTTTCAGACAAGAAAAATCCACGATAGACCATAGTCTATCGATAGTCTTCTTCGACTTTCACTCCGCATATGACAGTATTTATAGGGACGAGTTATACAAAGCAATGTCGTGCCTTAACATACCTGTAAAACCAACTGGAGAGTTCTCGCTGCTCCATCAGAGTCGACGCTGAATTTGCCCAGACCTTTGATGCCAAAAAAGTATTCAGCTAGGGCGAGGTATTGTCGTGTGTCTTCTTCAACACCATTCTTGAAAATATCGTGCGGAGCTCACTGGCCAACACAAGAAGCATGATCTATTTCAAGTCTGCACAAATGCTTGTATATGCTGATGGCATTGACTTGATTGGGAGAACACAGCGAGATGTCAATGAAGCTTTTGTGAGCATTGAAGTAGAAGCAGCTAAATTGGGTCTGAAGGTAAACGAGGGCAAAACCAAATACATTTATGCTGTCATAAAGGAAAGACGCTCAATATCCACGACTTGGCCCGAACGTCACTATGGGTAGTTACAAATTTGAGGTAATCAAGGGTTTCGTCTACCTTGGCTCACTTATAACAAGCAATAACAGCACCAGCACTGAGATAAGACGAAGAATGACTCATGTCAACCGTTGTTTCTTTGTTTACTAAGGCGCAGAAGCTTAGACTCTTCGGGCTTCAGGAGAGTCTTCGAATCCAACCCCGAGGGACGACCCAACAGAGGATGGCCGCATCTAATGTGGCGATGGCAGGTGAAAAGGAAAAGCATTGGAAACACCTGGCCAGAGAACGTGCCAGTTGAAGAAGCATGATGGTTGAAGGCCAGGCTCACCCCGGGCTATAGTGCTACCTAAGTAACTAGGTAAGGGTAGGTCAATTATATCATCAGAGGCAATCGATCGCCATGTTAGAATTTTAATGCCTTAAAGGCACATTGGGAGCTATAGAACGCTCAAGGACAGCACTAGCTAACATGATTTAAAAACTCTTGAATAAACGTGTGTGGCTCTACAAGTAAAGAAAGATTTTTTGTTTTGGTAAGCCTCCATCCTCAAGCTGCCCGTCATTGAAAAATAATAACAAAACAAGCCCTAGCGGAAAGAGTCTCTATATTGTATTAAAATGCCACTTGGGAATTTAAGATCAAGGTCACAATAGGTCACATTACCCAGGGCTATTCGTCAATACCTAGCCATTCTACTAGTGTGTAAGAACATTTTTGCCTTAAATGCGAGTTCACGTGGCATTGACGTATCTTTCTCTACCGAACCTATTAAAACCACTAATTCGGTCGGTCAGCATTCTTACTGCCGTAGGTCAACTGAGCCCGAGACGATACTAGATATCCATCATCCGAACATGTAACATGGTCTTGAATCTTCTTAATCCTATTGTACACGTCCGGTGTTCTGTGCAAGTACTGGGATCTGGAACAAATAAATTAGATGAGATATCAACTGCAAACAGAGTAATCCTCTGTTAACATTTTACAATTCAGGACGGTGGTTAGAGTTTCACTCAGCACACTCTATAAATAAGTAGAAAGCAGACTCGCTTCGCGATTGTGTTCCTCTCGAACTGCCCACAATTGACGTTCCGTTGTCTTTCTTAGTGAATCGCCGACGTATTAATCAACCAGAGTCCTACCCTACAACACGAGTGATAAATTCGAAGCAAACCTCGATTTGAACACTACAGTACCAGCCCGCCTAATTGATTTCCGTCATTCCATACATTATTCAATTCTCATCAATCAATGACGTTGCCCTATTTCGTATTTCAATCCAAATAAAATTATCCATTATAGCTATATGCATGTAATCAATCAAATCAATCTTTTAAAATTCTGTTTCTTCTCTCTTCATTCACTCTTGAATCCGTAATTTCATTTTGTATTAAATTCAAAATACTCGTACGATACAACGTTTACGACATTCGAATACTCCCAATAAAAAACCAGGACGTTAGTTGCCGTGAAAATGGCAGTTTATTTTTTGATCGTAGTCTTCCGGATAGTAAGGACCAGACTCTATGGTCCGGTTATAAATATTTGCTCTTACTTTAAGACCAATCTTTTTGATAATAGCAAACTTCAAATAAAAAGATAAAAGTGTTAAAACCGAAAATATGTGTATCTGCGGAAATCGATGAAACAAAAAGGGGCTGGTATGTACGTTACGTCGAAAAGGAATTTTGACGAACAAATTACGGCGGGTGGTCGAGTCTCTGGTTTTTATTATTAATTTCTGGTTTAATAAAATTGAATGGGAAAGCAAACCAAGCGGAATCTCCAGTGTAAGACTTGATTAGGGTATTGCAAGTGGGTGTATTGGAAACTATTTGCGATTTAAATCTCGTGTATGTATTTTGTGGATAATGTATGCGGATCAGTTAGGTTGGGTGGATAATGTGTGGAAATACAGCAGGGATTATGATAAGTAGATTCATACAAGCACTTTAACCCATCCTGCAGAACGGCATTTAATTCGTCACTACATTTGCGAGCCTTAAGTGGTATTTATAATCAAAGCCAGATGTTTACACTCAAGGTTGCATTTAGATGAAAGCTCAATAAAAACAACCAATACTCTTGTGGTGACACATACACAGGCATAATGAGTTTAAGTTCCGCACCTGAAGTGTGTTCGACCAAATGAGCTAATCGCACCAGAAATGATTTTCATTCATCAATTAGTCTAACATCCTTCTTGCGTAAAAGCATCGAGAGAATAGTAGAGCTATAAAGTTGCCTTTCGATTGCATCATCTTTCGCAGAGGCTTGGTGGTCGACTCTCTCCTCGATGCTCTCAATATCTCTGGAATCTATGCCCAGGGCTATGTGGATGATGTCGCCGTTCTCTTTGTCGGCTCATGTTTAGCGACTGTCTGTCTCAAAGCACAGGCAGCGCTTAATGTCATCGATGAGTCGTGTCCGAGAAATGTGCTGTCAGTTAATCCTCTCAAGAGTGATATCATTCTCTTCACGAGAAGGAGAGAAAATACTGGCATGACTTAGTTGGTGCTAAAAGGAATTCTCATCCCAATATCCAAGGATATTAACTAGCTGGGAGTATGTTAAACAGCAAGCTTCTTTGGTCAAAACATGTTGAGTTAAAAAAACACGAAAGTGCTGTCAGCGTTCTGGCAATGCAAAGGTGCCTTTGGCAAAACATGGGGTTTATCGCCAGCAAAGGTCCTCTGGATCTACACGGCAATGATAAGACCGATCATCTCATATGCATCGGTTGTCTGATGGAACAGGCTGTAACACAAACACATCGTAGCTTCTTTCACCAAAAGACCAAAGAACGGGGCTTACCGCAGCATGCAAGAAATGTCCTGCGACCCTTGTTTCATCGACATGACTTCTGACGTACTGACACCCGTTATCCTACAGCGTTGTAATTTCACAGTCGAATTTCCATGGCGTCTGGATTGGCTCTGTCCAGACTTGTAGCCTTCTGTGAAAATACGAAGACAATCCTTTCCAGGTTCAGTATGTGGCCATAGCCAGTCCTGACGCCATAAAAATTTGTGAGATTATAGTACAATAGAAATGCAGGTGTCATTGCGTCATATTTATGGCGCAATACACTGTCATTCCAATGCGAGTTGTACCAAAATCCATTGTTCTTGAGGCGTGACATGGCTTTCAGTACGCATTTTATGATAAATATATCAATAGGTGGATGGTTCTTCATGGCTTCAGAAGCAATGCCCGGCGTGCTGAGGAAAGAGGCTACGATGTGTTTGCGTGTTTGTGTGTTAGCCTGTTCCACCAGACAACCGATGCATACGAGATGAACGGTTTTATCATTGTCGTGTAAGTAGGTTGGTATAGGTATGTAATATATAGCCTCCACGAGGGGGGAGTAAATACCTAGGCCAGATAGGCCCCTTGTGTTTCTACGAGGGGGACGACCTTTCTTAGAAAATTTAGAAGATGAGTTATCTTTATCCACTGAACGTCAGTCAGGTCGTCAAAGGAAGTAGGATTTTAGGTATTGTTTCCTACAGAGGGCCGGACAAGCGCAGAGCAGGTGTTGAATGGCCTTCATACGTAGCTTGTCCCAGGCTTTGTGCCAATAAAACAGTAACCAATAAGACAGTAACCAGTGATGACACCAACGATTATGCTGATGTCGGTTCGTTTTAGGGAGATTAGTCCACTGGTTCGCTGTCGGTCAAGTCGTGGCCAGGTTTGCCTAGTGGTTAAGCAGGTATGCCGTTGCGTCCATCTCAGGTTCGTTTCAGCCATGGCTTGATTCGTTAGCTCCAGTTTAGTGGTATACCAGCTTATGGCATGTTAGTTCGTTACGTCGTTCCTTGTTAAGAGATAAGCGGCAGTCGAGGCATGTCTTGGATGTGTAGGCATAAGGCTCCAGTTAAGGTTCGAGTACCTGTGACAGATACCAGTTTTCACCTTAGCCAAGACAAAACTTTCTTGATTGCAAGCAGCTCCGCTGCAATGGTCTAGTAGTTTTGAGGTCTGATGTAATTTTAATTATTTGCAAAAGACTCTGCCACCCACCCCGTCCTTGGTTTTTGACCCATCTGTGTAAAAGTCCCTGGGGGGTCAAGTAGGTCGAGAGGATCATTATCGGCAATAAGCTCCATATTTTCCAAAAGCGCCTTTGCATTACCAAAAAGCTGACAGCGCTTAGGTGGTTTTTGACTCAACATGCTTTGACCAAAACAGCTTACTATCTAAGACAATTAATCTTCTCAAGACTTTCCCTGTTTCATCAAAGTCACTTGCGAAACATTTGTGGTGATGCTAAAGGATTCTATACTACGTGTTTTCACCAATCTTGACTCAAAAATCGGGACGCATGCGACTTCCTTACATACATATATGCTCAAATGGTCGCCGAACAATATAGGAGCAGCACTATGCTGCCCGGACGACGGGCAAAATTAAATCGCAAGTTTTTAGAGCTATGAAGCTACATCATTCGAACATGCACAGATCTTTCTTGAACCCCATGTAACCGAGGGGATCACTCAGCCTGGTCATTGCGGTATACATGGCTTTAAAATTGCGGATGCGAATAAATGTTTACTAAGGAACATCTCAGCCTAGCCGTAGTTGAAAAGGAAGACGATATTCCATAAAATATTTCTCGGCTCACTGATGACCGGCGACAACAACACCATAATGGGATAAAACGCAGAGTCACTCTTGCCAACCGCTCTTAATTTGGGCTCAAGAGGTAATTGAGAAGTAGAGCCCTCTCTCGGAAAACCAAGGTGACACTTTCTTTTTTTTTTTTTATATGTTTAATCTTTATTTCACAAGAATTCTTATAACTAACAATAAAATATTTACAAAGAGATGGTTTTCACAAAGTAAGAAAATCATAGTAAAATAGTTAGGTACATCCGGTTGCCCTAAGGACAAGAGTTGGATATACCGCATAAACTTTTAAACTTTAACTATCAAGGTCTTAGATCATCCCAGTCCTCCTTTATGGCGCAGAGGCTTGGACCCTATCAAAAGAAAGGAAAATTCTGCACACTATCTACGGTCCCGTTTGTTCAAACGGTGTATGAAGGAGAAGATTTAACGAAGAAGTGTACGGGTTGTACAGTGCCATCGGCCTGGTACGACGTCTACGGATACAGCGTCTAAGGTGGCTAGGCGATGTAGAGCGCATGGAAAATAAAACTCCGACCCGAAGAGTCTTCGAATCCACCCCGGAAGGAAGGCAATGCAGAGGACGGCCGCATCTACGGTGGTGCACGCAGGTGGACTGGGCGTGCAGCGCTCTAAGCAGCTGGCCCAAGACCGTGCCAGCTGGAGACGCTTGTTGGTTGAGGCCAAGGTTCATTACGGACTGTAGCGCCGCTTAACTAAGTAAGTAGACAATAAATACTACACACATTCACGTGGTATCCATCGTATCAACATTAAAACCCATAAAAATAAATTAACAGTTAAATTTCAGCTGAAAACCCATGCACGTTTATGTCTTAAAAGCCCGCATCCACATACCACATGAAGGACCACCCAAAAACCTACATACATACATATGTACGAGTACTTGTATCCCAACTCAACGAGCGCTCTTCCGCAGCAATGCGAAACTTTTTCATCTTTACTGCGGTGAGTTTTTTATTTGTTTCCCTATCCTCCTTATCGTGATGCCATGAAACAAGAAAATTGGGATACGAATACGAGTACAAACTATCACTTGTTTCCAAGGTGCAACATTTCAGCATCTCGTAAACCGAAAAAACCGAACCCATCCGGAACCTACAGCACTACGGCTTAAAAAAATTAATTTCACTAATTACATTTGTATTTGTTTACTTTCAGACTTTAAATTGTTTTACCCCAATTAGTTAACCGTGGCAAAATATCAAATTCTCTTTAAATATTTGGTTACTTTCGACCGTTATTCACGGAACGCCATCGCAACGTTTTTGTTTATTTAATCCTCTTTTTCCGTTTCCTAGTCTCGCTTGTTGCGGCCAACTCACACCAAATATAATTAAAATGCTTCCTTCCGTAACGGTGTAGAGAGCTCAACATGGGTTAGGTCATAAATAAGTCAAGTCATTACGTCCACCGGTACGACGACCTTTAAGTAACATTGTTTATTGATAAAAAAGCCCTAGCGACTCTCACTTGTATTCCGTAAGGATCACTTTAATATTGAAATTCGTTCCGTAATCCTTCATACTCCCGTAATTCCTTGGCATTTTTTATTGCAAATTCCTTTACGAATGACTATTCGCGTCTTAGGACAAAAAAATTAATGACATTCTAAACAGCAGTCATTTGCATACAAACACTACTCGTATTCGTACAACGACCTAAGTATAAAAGTGAGACTGCATCTGTATCCGTAATTGAAAAAGAAAAAGTCAGAAGTGAAAAATGAAAAGTGAAGTGAATTGGTCGTGGTCGTACATGCACTCGTTCTTGTATAACGACCGGCTTATACGAGAACACGACTTAACGGTCTTAATTTATGAGCATATTTAGTCATTGATTTGTAGGTGGGTATTGCGGTACAACTCCCCGGTGGATCCAGCATTTCGGTCACGTCGAGTCTGTTGTTGGTTTATTTGTTTGTTTTTCAGCGAAATTTGATTGGCCCACGGTGGTTCTAAAGAGCATTTTCCACGTACATTTCGAAGTTGCTGACAAGTTGCCAAAGATACAGATACAGAGTGAATGATGATAAATTCGGTCGGTTGGTTGTGTTATTGTTGTCGGGCTAATGAAAGCGAAAAGTTTTGACTCGGTTTCGTGTAAGGCTGATTTGATGGGCGTCAAAGGATGGTGCGTTAATGTTAAGTGGGATGTTTGTGAAGAGCAAAAATGTGGAAACAATTGTATGAGTCGTTTTAGATTACTCGATGGATAAGAGAGGACTTGGGGTAGTGGCAGCGACTCATGTGCGGTGGCGATAATGGAATACGAGCGTGTTCAATCAATTTTCGAAATGTTCATATCGATTACGCGATCTGAAACACGTTTTTCTAATATCTGAGAATATGTGTCATCGAGGACATTTGGCGAAAATTGATAGGGAAATGAATTACATTTCCATCCATTGAAAATTCGGTAACGTGGTTGACGACTTCTAATACGGTTTGATGTAAATGGGTAATAATACAATACACTTTTTGCAAGAGCACTCTATTTCTTAACTATTAGCGGTATGTCGCAAAATGTATTTTATTACAAATTTTTGAAGAATTCAACTGGCTTATGATAATAAGATGATAATAAAGCTTTTCAGCATATCTGACTTGATGCCTGTACCTTTTGTTCATTCTAGGCCCAGCTTAGGCCAGATTTGTCTCAAAATGTTACAAGCAAAGTCTTCTGTCCAGCGAATAATTTATGGATCAATGACGCCAAGCTTCACAGAATGTCTGACAGAGGCGAGGGGAATATGTATTTGGATTTTTCAGAACCACCTCTAAACACGCCAGTGTTGGCCTCTGACGCCGATGGCACGGAATCGAATCCCGACAACAGCCATGTCATCGAACATGTTTTTCATGGTGCTTCTCTTCAGCGGGGTACTCACAAACCCCCCTGTAGTATAAAGCTTCTCGAATCTCGCCGTTCGGAACCGGCAATAAACTGTAGGTCCCTTTCACCTATGGGAAAATAAAATTTCACACAACATGGGTGATTGAGAGAAGCTCGGCTAACATACATACATACATACATCTAAACTCAGGGCTGGCCTTTTTAGATAATCGCTGATAGATTCTTCTAAAATGTGTTTGAGTTACTTTCAACACGCAAAATCTACTCTAAAAGGGCAGCCAAGTAACATTCAAATCAGTTACTGGAGGTACCCCACAAGGGGAGTCCTCTCTCCTCTTCTCTGGAATGTAGTTGCAAACGAACTACTGACCAAACTGGAGAATGAAGGCCTCGATGTTATTGGCTACGCTGACAACGTTGTTATTACCATCTAGTATGCGTATGACATTCTCCATACTGTGCAAATGGGAACAACACAATGAGCTCGGGGTAAACGCCCAGAGCTTGTTCACCAGAAAGCACAAGATTCGGGAAACATGCCCAATCACTCTAGTTAGCACCAGGCTAACCTATTCTTCTAGTGCCAAATACCTTGGCATTGTACTAGATAGGAAACTAACCTGGAAGGACAATACAATCGAGCGTGCAAAAAAAAAAAACAACTTTAGCTCCTTACACTTGCAGAGGATTCAACCCTATGCTTACCCTATGGCCATACATTACAGTCGTTAGACCTATTCTAATGTATAAAGTGGTAGTCTGGTGGACTGTACTGGACAAAACAACATACCATAAGCAAATCGAGAAGGTACAAAGGCTGGCATGCATGTACATCACCGAGGCCCTAATATCCACCCCAACTGCAGCGCTCAACATGATACTCCACTTAACCCCACTCGATCTACTTGGCAAGTAAATAGGCACATACACGGCAACGAAATGGACGAGCTACATTACTGGCCACTCCTCCACCTTGGCGGATAGCTGAGCCCACCACAGGCTTTGAGAATTCAAAATAATATCCCGGACAAACAGAATCCATTCGTCACCTACTTTGCGCCTGTCCGGCTCTCTGTTCAATTAGGAAGCGTTTAATAACCATCCCTACTGCGGAATTTGTTAGCTATCCCAAGCTCTCCGTATTAGCGGATGCAGCAAGTCTACTGATAGATAATCTCGCCATCGTCAAAATAGTTTAGCATGGCAGCAAAATATTCTCTCCATCTTATGAGTTGATCCTCATCCGAAACCAGATTCTTCACCAGACCCTTCCACGGACATGCGAAGAGGATTCTGCTGAGCAGAGGGGTGAGCTCAGCCCTGCTGTACGCAACACCAGTCCGGGCAGAAGCACTCAAGAGGAAGGAAACTTACCGAAAACTGTCATCGGTACGCTGGCTCTGTGCACTGAGGACAATAAGTGGCTACCGCACGATTTCGGACGAAGCCGCATTTGTTATTGCTTGGATGATCCCAATTGGTATTCTTGCCGAGGAGATGAAAAAAAAAATCCACTGCAGAAAACCCTCAAGGCCAACCGATACCAGGCAAGTAAGGGAAATAAAGGAAGAAGAGAGGTCGCGCTCGATAGCCCAATGGCAATCTTAGTGGAATTAATCCTCATACAATGATTCCTTTTATCAATTTATGGCTAAACCGAACACAAGGAAACTACCATCTTACGTAGTTCCTCTCCGGTCACGGTGGTTACCGTAATTACCTACATATATCGGTTCGGATACGATACTTATCTTCTTTGCAAGTCCAAACCAAGAGTAAGACGTGAGACACGTATTCTTTGAATGTAGACGCTTCACAAATTAGAGGGGCACTCTACCAGGAAACATAACTCAGCGAATGGGGGAGTCGGAGAAATACTGGCAATCAAAAATTTGCAGGAAAGTAGAAGAGGCAGCAAGAGCAGTAGAAGCAGGAGGAACTCTACAAGCACACGAGAGGCACGAATTTCTTTCCAGCCCGCTAAGTAACACCTAGCGGCATCCCCGCGGGGAGAATAACAAAAGAGTGCAAGATGTGGTTTAGTACGTATGTATGTAGACGCGACGCAAATAGGCAGGGCCTGCGAATCGTGTGTACTAGCAGGATGGGCCCCAAGTATAAATTAAGATTCCTCATCGCGCATCTAAAAAAAAAAAAATAAAAATGTGGTCTAGGTGCGATCCGCAAGGCCCACTCGACTAACTTCCCAGTGGGGAAAAATGAGAACACCCATTTAATAGATTTTTTTTTTTCATTTTTAACCCCTGATTGTTATAAGTTGGAAGTGTCTGTGTGTCGGGGTGTCTGTCTGGGTGTCTGTCTGTGGCATCGTAACTTCTGAACGAATGGACCGATTATGATGCTTTTTTGTTTTTTAAGGTAACGTGAGCGAGGGCGCCGTGGCGCATTGGTTAGTGTGTTGGACTCTGCCTTACGATGAGCGAGTTCGGATCCCGATAACAACAACGTCATCGAATATTTATTTTGCGGCGTCCCTCCTCGGCGGGATACTGACAAAACGCTCCGTAGAATACTTGCCATGAAAAAGCTTCTCGACGCACGCCGCAGGAATCGGCATTGAACTGTAGGTCCCTTTCACCTAGGTATGTGAAAAATAAGTCACACACAACATGGGTGGTTGCGAGAAGCTTGGCTCTGGTTCTTCATGGGCCACCAAAGAAGAAGAACGTGATCGAAATGGTTCTTAGCTACAATTTGTGAAGACCTGTTCAGGTATTTCAAGGTCAATAGCTCTTTTTGTTAGCTGCGATAGGATTCTTAGACGAATAATGGGTAATGTATCGGGTTTCCTCCGATCACCGCAATCAACCAGCATCGGGTGCGATCAGTACTTAGATGGTGAACCGTTTGGAAACACCGCGTGTTGTTCATTTTTTTACCTATTTTATAGTTATTTAATTTTTAACAAAAAACGGCTCGGCCGAAAACCTACTCAGCTCTAAGGTGCGTAATTACGCGTATAATGAACTCAATCTTATGTCAATATCGTCTTTGGTTCTCGAGATAATCAAGGCGAAAATTCCGCACAAGTACGCACATGCGCGCATACGTATGTACATACACACACATACATCTCTATAAAAACCTTGAATTTGGATTCGGTTTTCTCTATTGCTGAGGCCGCTGCCATCAGCTGTACGCTCATTGATCCCTCTCTTGGTCTCTGCCGAAAGCCATATGCGCTGATGCGGCTGCCTTTTCGTGACATAAGTGTTCTGGCCGCAAAAGCATTTTTCACAGCGTTCCAATGGTCATCCATGCTTTCGTGCATTGAGTTGCTGATTGTTTCTGCTATGTACTAAGGCAAGATGGTTTCTAAACTGTTGGCGCACTTGAGCCTGTCGGTATTGAACCTGGTAATGTTTAGCAAGTTTGAGCGGTTGTTGTTGGTGGATGCAGTACGAAGGCTTATATGTATGAGCTGGCATAAGATGGTGCTCTCGTCCTTGTTCGATGTCAGCCCGACGTCTATCGCAATGTGGGCATTATTTAGAAGGGGACAAAATAAATAATATTTTTCGAGTAAAATAAAAAATTAATTTATTCTTTGAACAGATCACGTATGTCTACAGATAGTATATACATACAGATAAAATAGGATAGGCTAGATTAGGATTACTATGTAGTGTAGTTTTAGTTAGTTTTAAGGTTATACTCACTAATAATATGCTAAGTTTTTTTAACTAATTTTTCTTAGCCTTAATACTAATAGACTAATAAACGAATTCCACAACAAATAGAATAGACGTCGAAAGACAAAATTAAAAATACATATACTGTATAGCTTAGAGTGCCCGTTCAGGTCCAGTATGCTACGTTAGATAGATAAGATATTTAAGATAGGTTTAAGCGTTTTACCTAGAATAAGTTGTTTGGAAAAATATTAATAAAATGCTTTTAAAATGTAGAAAAAAAATAGTCTAGAGATGTGTGTAATTCTTTTTATTTCCAGTTTAGTTTTGAATCTAGAGCGAATGTGTAGTTCAGTTTGTTACATCTTTCCACAATGACTATACCTTGTAAGAAAGCTGGCCGGAAGTCACAGACAGCATATCGACCATTTTCTTTAAATCAACCTTTCTATCTAAGCTATAAACCCTCCAATATCAAGCGAATCTAATTAAATGTTAATTACTGTTCTTTTTCTTTACAGTTTCGCCCGAGTCAATAGTGATACCAATAGTCTCTTGTATACTAGGATTTCCCCTGCTCGCCTTACTAGTCATATGCTGTCTACGACGACGCGCCAAACTGGCACGAGAACGTGATCGACGTCGCAACTACGACATGCAGGACCACGCCGTCAGCCTGGTCAGATTTAGTCCAATTCATAGGCTTAGTGAGTCCGCATGAGTGTATTTTATTACGTTAACTTCTCTCCTTCTTCTTCTCCTTCCACTACTACTTCTACTTCACTTCTCACATCAACTGTTATATCATGTTGTTAAGTCGCATTAACATTTTTAACTTTGTAAGAACTGTTCTACGTGAGCTTTTGAAAAGTCACGATTATTTTCAATTTTCAGATAACCGATCGTCGCGAGCTATCAGTCTACGTCCTGAGCGAAGCCTAAGCCGTGGCTTTCCATCCCTCGAACTGGACACTGTCATCGAGGAACGTAGCGATGTCGAACAGACCCAAACGGAAATCTTCAACTCTGACTCGCCGCTCGAATCAACATCACAGCGTAACTCATGCTCCAGCTAGCATCTACTCGATTCTATGATTGTTCCCATTAATACCAGTAGTAGTAGTCGTGCAATAAGTCATCCTGTAGAAAAATTTCAATTCCAAACAGTCGGCGTGCATAACCTAAGGAAGGCACAACATAGAACGTCGCGTTCAGATTCGATACTCTATCGTTCGCCTTTATGGACGACGCTTACCCATGCTCAGACAATCAGTGAGTTCTCTGATGACTGCTCATAACCAGAGGGGAGGACCACCTAGGCGGCATCGACGACGTCGGCAGCGCGGAAAAGATAGGACAAGTGTTAATGTCCATTTCACCTGTACAATATGTTTAATTAAAGTATCGAAATTAAAAGTAGATGATAAACTGAAGGTTGTTTTCTTCAATCCTTGATGTTATGCTTTCTATGTGAATGCGATAGTCCTTGCTGTACGGTGCACTATTGAATGAAATTATTTTGCCATTATCTATGCGAAGTCATTGAAACTCAAGTCAGGTGAATGGGCTTCTGCTTCTATGCATCTGCCGTGATGAACTCGTTTAAAGGATGGTGGAATGATGTCTCGAGTATATATATTTCGTTCCGTGCCATGGACTCGGGGAATACTAAAGCGAAAACGTTGACGCCTTTAATGGGTAGTAGCGATGTCCTTGCTAATGACTCCCTGTTGCTTATGGCACTCTCTCAACAATGTAATTGCAATGGGCGTTCGGTGGCTTGGCCGGAAGCGGGAACACTACCCGAGGCTTTGAAGTTATTGCTTATAATGGCTGGATAACAAAAACTTTGCCGAAATGAGTACAATGCTATTATACTAGCCGGAAGTCTTATTCATAACTAATGCGTGCTGAAAGTGGTATTTCCTTTTTTTACAATAGGCATTTCTCTACTATGTCACAGCCTAAGGAAGAACGATATAATTAACTTCACAAACGTTTACTCAGAAAAATCCGAGAGTCACATAAATAGCCTTGAGTGGATAAGTTTCAAGGAGATATCTTCAAAGCCATTGACCCAGTCATGTCTTCGTCTGAGTTGAAACGAGTTGAATCGAACACTTGCAGCTATGAAATAATTGAGTTCATACCTGCAGCTTCCCAAAGGCATATTGCAAAATTGTCCACGGGAACAGCGAGGCACGGAGGGATCTCGGAACGTTAAAAACGAAATGAAAGAGAATCATGTACGATAAATGTGGGATGACAGAGGCGTGGCGAATAGTACTAATAACCTCAATGTTTTCCCAACTGTTTTCTCAACTAAATAAAGCTCAAAACAGTAACCGGCCTGGCGGACCATTAGTCATAGTCACCCGGCTGAGCCTTAGCCACACTAGCCAAAGTCGGATGACCGACTATCAGAATTAGGGGCTGGCCGAGTTGCTATATAACCGGGACTGCCCGACTAATTATATAGTTGCCTGATTGGCCGCCGCTGGGCTGAACTATTGTCTACAGAGTAGCCTAGCCGGTAGACCGAATGTCTATAAAGTAGCCTGTCAGGCTTACTGGCTACATAGTCGTCTATCTGGTAGCTTGGCTGGCCGCCCATGTTCAAAGTGGCCTGGTTGGACATTCGCCTCCATAGTCGCCTGGCTAACCGGCTGCATATATAGTCGTCCGACTGCCTGACTGTGTATATAGCAGCTTGTCTGGTTTACTGGGTACATTGCCGCCCGGCTGACCGGTTGGCCAAACAGTAGCTTGGCTGGACGACCGCCTACATAGTGACCTGGTGACTTATTAGCTACATAGCCTTCTGGCTGCCGGTTGGCTACATAGCCGCCCGGCTGGTCGATTGTCTACCTAGTCGCTAGCTGGTCCACCGCCTAAGTAGTCGCCTTGCTGATAGGCTAGCTGACGGCCTAAAAAGTAATCTGGCTGGCGGACAGTCTACAAGTGGACTGGCGGGCTCTCTGGGTTCAAAGCCGCTTGGTTGGCCGACTGTATACTTAGTCGCTTGCTGGTCGACTGCTTAAATAGTAGACTGGCTGGCCGACGACGGTCTACATAGTGGCGTACTGGCACCTAACCGTCTGATTGGCCGCCATTGTCTACGGAGCAGCTTACCCGGTAGACTGTCTACATAGAAACCTGGCTGGCCGAATGTCTAAGAAGTAGTCAGTGTCAGGCTTAATAGTTACATTGTCCCCTACTTAGTAGCCTGACTAGCTTCCTGTGTACAAGTGGCCTGGTTGGACATTCGGCTGCATAGTCGCCTGGCTAACCGACTGCATATATAGACGTCCGACTGCCTGACTGTCTACATAGTAGCCTGTCTGGTTTAATATCTACATAGCCGTACGGTGACCGCTTGACCAAATAGTAGCTTGGCAGAACGACTGTCTACATAATGACCTGGTGGCCTACTGGCTACATAGCCATCTGGCTGGCCGGTTGACTACATAGCCGCCTGCCTGACCAGTTTGCTATACTTAGTCACTAGCCTATGTAGTCACTGCTGGCTGACTGTCTACAGCTAAATAGTAGCCTGCCTGGCGGACAGTCTAGAAAGTGGACTGGCGAGCCAGCTGGCTTCATAGCCGCTTGGTTAGCCGACTGTCTACTTAGTCGCTTGCTGGTCGACTGCTTAAATATTAGACTGGCTGGCTGATAGTCTACCTAGTGGCCTATCTGGCATACTGGCTATATAACCGCCTGGCTGGCCGACTTTTCGCACAGTAGCCTGGATGGCCAAATATCTGCATATTCACTTATTTAGCTCACTGACGATCTAGTCGTTCGGCAGGTCGAGTGGCCACACAGCCTGGTGGGTGACCGCCTGGCCGGCCTATTATATACATAGCAGCCTGACTGGTCGACTTTCTACATAGTTGCCCGGCTGGTTAACTGGCTGCACAGCCGCCTGGCTAGCCGACTGGCTCTCTGGTCGCCTGGCTGGCCAAGTGCCTTCATAGACGGGTGGCTGTCAGCCTGGCTTTTCGACGTGCTACGTAACTACCCGGCTGGCCGTTTCTCACGAGTAGTGGCCTGGCAGGCTTACTGACTACATGGCCATCTTCATAGTCGTATGTCTACATATTCACCCATCTAGCCGACTAGCTATATAGGTTTTCGGACCAAGTGGCTATCTGGGCGCCTGATTGACGGAGTGACTATATGGCCAACTGACTGGCTGGTTGGCCGAGTGATTGACCGACTGGCTATATAGCAGTCCAGTTGCTACATAGCCGCAGACCGATCGTCTGCATAGAATCCTGAAGGGTCGCTATAGTCACCTGGCTAGCCGACTGTCTACATAGTAGTCTAGCTTGCCCGGTTTGTTGACTGTCTTCAAAGTCATTTGACTGACCGACTGGCTAGATTTGTCACCTGGCTAACCAACTAGCTATCTGGTAGAGTGGCTACATGGCCGGGTGGCTGGCCGACTGACTCCATAGTCGCCTAGCTAACCGCACATCTTTCAAGTTTCCTGCCTGGCAATCTGGCTATATAGTGGCCTGTTCAGCCGATTGACTACTTAGTCGAATGCATCTATAGTCGCTTGGCTGGTGCGCTGACCTTATACTCAATTCAACTAAACAATCGTATATGGTATATATATACAGGAGTATTATGTATGTTACCACGAAAATTGAGCACAAATACAAATACTTGCTAATGCAAACAATCTACTACAAGACAATTTAATCGACTTGGCATCACTTAAGGGCAGCTGACTACCGGCAAAACAAATCAACACGTGTTTGGTTTGTGTTTGCCATTTTGACAGTTGGCAGAAGGTACTAGTAGCTGAGTGAGTTACTCCTGTGAATTGTGTAAAATTTAGATAAAAGGTGAAAATACAATTGAAAAATGCCTAAGGAGCAGTTCCGTGAGGCCGATGTTATAAAGAAAATGTAAGAGTTTAACTGAAAGCAGATATATCCTCTGAATATATCCGTGTTTCCTCTAGCTCCCATGTGCAGTTCTGCATCAGCAGTGCGGAGGAGATTCAGCAAGAGTCCCATTTGCGGATCGTGTCGAAAAACCTTTACCAGGCCCAACGCCAACCAGTTCCCTATGGCGTGCTGGACAAAAGGATGGTAAGCATCTTACAAAATACAGAAAAGGAGGAGTAGTTTCACAGATGCTCTTCATAGGGTATAAGCACAAAAGATGCCACATGTGAAACATGCGGGCAAGGTCTCAACGAGTGTATTGGACATTTCGGATACCTAGATCTCGCATTACCAGTCTTCCACATCGGTCACTTTCGATCGACTATCAGCATTCTGCAAATGATCTGCAAATCCTGCTCTCACGTCATGCTAAAGGATTCCGACAAACGTTTCTACGAGAAGAAGTTCCTCAATCCTAACCTCTCGTATCTGGCGAAGAAGGCGCTGCATTCGCAGATTCTCGTAAAAGCTAAGAAACAGTCGAAATGTCCGAACTGTGACGCGCAGAACGGTGGTGTGAAGAAAGGTCCTGGACTGATGAAAATTCTTCACGACCCTTTCAAGGGGAAGAAGAGCGATCCACTGATAACGAACGCTTTAGATGAATTGCTGGCAGCCACGGAGAACAATCGAGAACTGAACCAAATGATGAACACTTACAATCACGTAGAGGAGCTGAACCCTCTCACCGTGTTGGAGTTGTTCAAAAATATCCCCAAGTCCGATATACCACTTCTGGGAATGACTTCGGAGAGTGCGAACCCGGCAAATTTGATTGTGACCAGGGTTTTCGTGCCGCCAGTATGCATTCGCCCGTCAGTGCTGTCCGAAATCAAAGCTGGCACGTAAGTAATATTCTTTACACATATGCCATGAACGTACCTTTATCGTTTGGTTTTTTTTTTTTTTTATAGTACTGAAGACGATTTGACTATGAAACAAAGTGAGATTCTGCTCATCAATGATGTCATTCACAAGCATATGACGAGCGGCGGAAAAATCGAATTAATCCAAGAAGACTGGGATTTTCTTCAACTACATGTTGCGCTCTATTTCCACAGTGAAATCTCAGGAATCCCGCTTAACATGGTTCCCAAGAAACCCACACGCGGTATTGTACAACGATTGAAAGGCAAACAAGGTCGATTTCGTGGAAATTTGTCGGGAAAACGTGTTGATTTTTCCGGTCGAACAGTTATCTCACCCGATCCCAACCTCATGATCCATCAAGTCGGTGTCCCTGAGCGTGTAGCCAAAATACTCACGTATCCCGAGCGTGTTAATCCGGCCAACATTCAGAAGATGAAACAACTCGTCAAGAACGGCACCAACAAACATCCCGGAGCGAACTATGTTCAACAACGCGGTAGTAGCTTTAAGAAATATCTTGCCTACGGTAATCGCGACAAAGTTGCTCAGGATCTCAAGTGCGGTGACATTGTCGAACGGCACCTATGCGACGGTGATATCGTGCTCTTTAATCGTCAACCAAGTTTGCACAGAATGAGTATAATGTGCCACGAGGCAAAGGTCCAGCCGCAACGTACGTTTCGTTTCAACGAATGCGCTTGCACGCCTTACAACGCAGATTTCGATGGCGATGAAATGAACTTGCACTTGCCGCAGACAGAGGAGGCACGTGCCGAAGCGCTTATTCTGATGGGCAACAAATCCAATCTGATCACACCAAAGAACGGAGAAATTCTCATTGCAGCTACGCAAGATTTCATCACTGGCGGCTACTTGCTTACACAAAAGGATGAATTCTTGACGAAGGAACAAGCCATGCAATTGGCCGCATGTATGTTGGCCGGCTTGGATTCAAATATGCGGATCGATATGCCACCACCGGCGATCTTGAAACCAAGGAAATTGTGGACTGGTAAGCAGATTTTCAGTCTGCTATTGAGGCCGAATAAGGATTGTCCGGTTCTGGTTAACTTGATCACGAAGGGAAGGAATTACACGAGTGACTTTGATATGTGTGTCAGAGATTCATGTAAGTTACAAACTGAGGAGGGGATTCGGTAGACGATTGGTTTATTTGATTGATTTCGTTTAAGGGGTGGTTATACGGAATTCAGAGCTGCTATGTGGCTCGATGGATAAAGGAACCATGGGTTCGGGTACGAAGAATTGCATTTTCTATGTCATTTTGCGCGATTTTGGAGAACTGTACTCCACGAAATGCATGTGGAGGCTTGCTAGGGTAAGTGATGTTATACTTAGTTTCTTTTAAAGTTCATAATTCGAAAAGGGACATCATCCTTTTTTTCACATTTTTTTAAGCTAATTGCCTTGCGCGTGTTATGAGGCACCACCTATCTCCACTACTTCTTACCACATGTTCCTGATATTCAAGCGAGCATTATCTTGGTCTTGAACTGATATTCATTTCCACTTGATAAGGCTAATTAGATCCGATCACATAACCCAAGTCGAATTCCTTAGTGTCAGTCATGTCGTACGAAGCCTCTGTTTTTCGTTTTGTTTAAACTAAATCATTGCAATCTCGAGGCTATCAATTTACTTTTCTTTTAAGCAGACATACAAGATCTTAATCAGGATTACATATGCCAATATAATCAATGGGAAATTACGTTTTCATGGCGATAGTGGTTTTGTCGTGAAATTTGGGAATCACAGTAAACAACCACCAGCAATAGATAGCTTTTATCGTGCTTATGCTACTAAACTCGTAATCTACGAATTGGAATTGGCTGCCTGTTTACCGGATGTTCGCACACACTCTGTTGGAATTGCAGCTAAAACGGAACAATATAATGAAAACCAATTAAACGTTTCCAAAGATATGTTATAAGAGTTGCATGCGAAAGCTCTGCATAGGCTCGTTATTACGAAAGTACGTTTCAATCGGCCAAGCAGTCTTGATAACGCTATTAAGTAAGGCAATAAAATAATCGAATTAATTGGACCATTAATTGCATACTTGCCAATAATCGTAGAAATCACTTTATTCGAGTGGAGTCATTTCCTCTAGTGCTCTTTGAATGAAATAACTTTAACGTCCCGCATTTAGCAGCACTAACTTACATAAAATTGACTGAAATTGACATATGCCTTAGTCCTACCTTGAAAGAATGTATGTGTAAAACTTGGATACATTCAAAAACCAGATGATGCTGACTAGCATTGTACAATGTTGTGAAATCTCAATGTCAACGTCCGCTGACAAGGTAGATCTATGATAGATAGCTGGTGCTTCTGCACACTTCCAATGCAAACAAAAAAAAAAATCAAAAACTCTTCATTACATGAGAAAGAACACTTTTAATGATACTCGTACATCACATCAACGTCTAATTTAGAGTTAGTCCGGTGGAAGAGCTGATGAAATCCAAAAACGACGTAAGCCGAGAAAAGCCCTGCGGATATCCCTCAGTGCACATATCCCTGGCGACAAAGGAATTTATTCCAATTTGCACGGAATTTCCATTCGACTCCTGAATTATGAGCGGTCCGCCCGAATCTCCAGTGCAAATACTTTGATTCGAGCCATACGCTCCTTTACCGCAAAGTGTTGAATTAATAACCACTGAACTACCATAAATAGCCAAACAGTCCGAGTTATCGATAATGGTCACTGTAGCACTGAGCAAAACGTTAGAATCTTCGAGATCTTCATCATCGATGTATCCGAAACCCGCAATTATGGCATTTCTTCCCACAAAGCTGTTACTAGCCTGTAATGACGACACAATCATTATAGGTTGAATCGAGCTCGAGAGGGTCAGAGCGGTAGGAAGTTGAATGGTTGAAACGTCGTTGTTTAAATTTGCCGGATTGTACGATGGATGGATATTGATCTGACTGGAAGTTGCCGATACGGTATACGTGTCAAGTTCATTTGTTCCGAAAATGAGATAAATCGAACTCAATCCGTAGGTACAGTGAGCGGCTGTAAGTACCCATTTCGGGGAGATCAAGGAACCACCACAGAGAAGACTATCGCTTGCATCCTTTTTCAGGATCACCTGCCAGGGTAGTGCACCTGTGGGCACTGGAGTCCCGTTGATAATACGACTTTGCTGTAGACAAATAAAACACGCCTTTGAAATAATAGGCAAGTAGAATAGGATATACTTACGAAAGCTTCGGTTGCACACAAGTTTAGTGCCAAACAGAAAAGTAGTAATCCGATTGTGCGCTCTGTCGTTCCCAGCATGCTGCTTACTGACGACCAAATGAGTCTGTGAGTAGCTTGACGTTCAGTGGTTCTTACTTATTTTAAAGTTCTTCAGATAAGATAAGCTCCCACCAGCTTGCCGAGATATATCTTCAAAAGTGGCATAATGAGTTCGTGATGACGATATTGGCATACTGTCAATACGTGTTTATAATTGAAACTAGATAAGACGTTAATTGAATGTATTCGGAGTATTTAGTCATGTTCTTAAGGAGAAACATGCGAGATTTGCTGAATGAAGCGTTAAAGAAATTAGCCGCCAATCAGCCAGCATGTCGTTCTTGTCTTATCTGAAATGATTTTCATTCGGTTTTAGTTTAAAAAAACAAAACGTTCCTTGTCGGAGTTGGTTATTGCGCCCCAGAACAACTTCAATTAACCAAATAACAGGGTCAACGTCTAAGCCTTCGAGTCTTCCAGTGATCATCTGTTTTATTCTGATTCCTCCGTGGAAGGCATCCAACGATTGCTATTTATAGTCCACTCGACAGTGCCTTGCTGTGGCACATATCGGTATTGGCATTTTACATTAGACAAAAGTATCGTGGCTAAGCAATGGCCAGTTCTTTTCACCCGTGCCTTTGGTTAGTGCCGGAGCCATAATATCGAATGGTTTACAAGGTGGTCATCAAAAATGCCTCACAAGCTATACGGTGGCCGCACAAAGTTCCATTTTCTACTCTACCCTACATCAACCCAGATAGTACAGTAAATCTTGCTTGGATTGGTCATGAATTACGCACGATCACATGGTAATATGTTACCTTAAGTGAATCCCCTTGTTATAGTTTACAGGGATGGAGATAGTAGACTTACCTTTACAATGTCTCCATCTCCCCCGATATCGCGCTTCTTGCGCCCAATTTTTTCTTCCGAATCATGATCCTCGCTTCTTTCGCGTTTATAGAGTTGGGAAGCAGCTTTTATCAATCGATATAGTGCAGCCAGACGTACAATATAATCTATTTCCTTATCTGCCTCCACCCATCGGAGTCAAACATCTTGATATCCGCAAAACCACCTAACGTTGATCACAACGCAATCAAATCATGAGACTACTCTAGTATGCTTGAGGTTTCACCTTTCCTAGGTGCAAATACTGCCTCGTACCACTATCTCGTCATAACCAAGATGATGAAGACTAATAAGACCCTGCAACCGAGCGTTGAAGATCAATAGCAGTACGGCCCGAGGGCTGTCAAGAAAGCCGTAGTACACAGTACAGCAGAAATGTTTGGCTTCCGTCAACCTCGGGATGAAAACGCGCTAAAGTCGTTCTAATGGTAAAGAGAACGACCAAGGACTTAAGAGAATTAATCCTTTCTTGTGCACTAAAACTCGATCAAGTACATCGCTGCTTGAGCTTTGCGACAGATATTAATTTAACATGAGCCAACAAAATGAACAAGGGAAGCAGAGGGAGCGTTAGCAAATCGGCTTCGGTGGGTAATACTTCTGCCGCCTAGCACCTCTTGACCGTTATGTCCAGAGGGCTGTTTGCGTCCTGACGCTAGCAGTTTCTTTGTGTCGCTGCCTCTTTGTCATACATCTTACCTGTAAGGTATTCCGAGTATGCAACTAATACTCAGGTTAATAAGATGCTCGGACAATGAGCCATAAGTGTCAGGAATGTTACGAACTTCAGAATCCCTGCCCCGATCAGAATTGAGTTGGTTCGGTGGATGTCAACACTCAATTAGAGTGCATTTAGCCTTCGAACAGATTAAGGGAAACTGTCTATAGCTGTGTCGTTATCATTGTAATATAACAGCTTTCTTGTATGTCTCGTGGCGAAAAGAATCCTTCATAGTTCTTTAAGCTGCCAAGTACGCTGTGAAGGTTTCAATGAAGCACACCTCTCGACTCTATCCCCCTCACTGCTTAAAAACTTGCCTTCCAATTTCTGCCGTGTTTAAGCCTCAACTCTTGTTGTACCTATTTCAGATTGCCTCGTTTTTCATGCAAAATCGCGGCTTCTCCTTCGGCATCAGCGACGTTACCCCTAGCTCCAAACTGCTCGAAGAAAAGCAAAAACTCCTGGAAAAGGGCTATCGTAAATGTGACGAGTACATCGTTCAAATGAAAAAAGGAACACTCCAATGTCAACCCGGTTGCACCCCAGAAGAAACACTCGAAGCCGTAATGCTCCGTGAATTGTCCAGTATTCGTGAACAGGCAGCCAAGGCCTGTTTCCGTGAACTTCATCCCACAAACAGTGCCCTGATAATGGCCCTATCTGGTTCGAAAGGTTCAAATATTAACATCTCTCAGATGATTGCCTGTGTCGGTCAACAAGCGATCAACGGAAAGCGTGTACCAAACGGATTCGAGGACAGAGCTTTGCCTCATTTTGAAAAATTCTGTAAGACGTTAGACACGACATCAACGTATGGCGAGAGTCTAATCTATGTATCTGTTTGCTTGTTTGCAGCAAAAATTCCTGCGGCAAGAGGTTTTGTTCAGAACAGTTTCTTCTCTGGTCTTACGCCGACTGAATTCTTCTTCCACACCATGGCTGGTCGTGAGGGTTTGGTCGATACAGCAGTCAAAACCGCTGAAACAGGTTACTTGCAACGGCGACTGGTCAAGGTAAGTTCTACAATTCGCCGTCACGTTTCGTAATTACACTCTATTCTATTGCAGTGCCTCGAAGATCTGGTTGTACACTATGATGGTTCCGTTCGTAATGCAATCGGCGAGATTGTGGAACTCATCTATGGCGGCGACGGTCTAGATCCGGTTTTCATGGAAGTTAAAAACAAACCCGTCGACCTGTATCGACAACTAAATCATCTACGCGCTGTTCACCCATTCCGCGAAAATGAACCACTTAGATCCACCGATATAGAGCCATACACAAGGAAGGTTCTATCAGAAGACGAATTTGTTAACAGCCGAAAGGACTTTCAGGACGAAATATTGTAAGTTGACAGTATCACTCCTCTGGCCAGGATGGAAATGACACAATTCTTTATATTCAGGTCGTTTATCAACAAAATATCGAAGCGCATTGGGGACATTCAAGTGAAGTACAAGAATCATAAGAATCTGGCAAATGAAATCGATCGTTTTAGCGAGGGGCAGATAAGGACATTCTTGCGTTGGGTGAATGATAAGTACAATCGAGCGGTAACAGAACCCGGCACAGCAGTGGGTGCTATTGCAGCTCAAAGTATCGGAGAGCCAGGAACGCAAATGACGCTGAAAACTTTCCATTTCGCTGGTGTCGCTTCGATGAACATCACGCAGGTACGTTCAGTACTTGATTGTCGTATTGTATTGGTTGCAAATAGGGTTTTTTTCACCCGTAGGGAGTTCCTCGTATCGTAGAAATTATCAATGCCACCAAGACCATTTCGACGCCTGTGATAACTGCCGAAATAGAGAACAACACAAGCATGGAGTATGCGCGTAAAGTCAAGTCACGTATCGAGAAAACCACGCTGGGAGAGGTAAGAAAGAATCGTACATTTCTTTCGGACATACATACATATGTACATCAATTGTTCTTGATTCCCCACAGATTTCCTCATACATCGAGGAAGTGTACAAGCCAAACGACTGTTTTCTCGTCGTCAAACTCGACCTGAACCGCATTAAGGTGCTAGGACTGGAAATCAATGCTGAGACTATTCGCTACTCGATATGCACTTCCAAATTGCGAGGGAAACCGGCACTAGTCGACATTGTCGGTTCCTCCGTGTTGATTGTTCGAATCGACAGCAGCAAACATGGTAGTACTTTAAACGCTGAACTGCAACGGCTAGCTGCATCGATCCAGGGTGTTGTTGTTGCCGGTCTTCCAAACATATCACGCGCAGTGATTGCTATAAACGACACTTTCTCGCCACCGACCTATAAACTGTGCATCGAGGGAGCTGGCCTTCGAGATGTCATGGCTACGTACGGTGTGATTGGTGCGAAGACGAAGAGCAACAATATTTGGGAAGTCTACAACACGCTGGGTATTGAGGCGGCACGAACCACGATAATGACAGAAATTACCGACGTGATGGAGGGACATGGCATGAGTGTGGATCATCGTCATATTATGCTGCTAGCTAGCCAAATGACAAGCCGTGGTGAAGTACTGGGAATAACGAGACACGGCTTGGCCAAGATGCGGGAGAGTGTCTTTAACCTGGCGTCGGTAAGTAACAATTTTTCTGTTCATTCTTTCTCCATACCAATGACCAACTGTCTTTCTTTTCAGTTTGAAAAAACCGCAGACCACTTGTTCGACGCCGCTTACTACGGACAAACAGACGCCGTGGACGGTGTGTCCGAACGAATCATTCTAGGCATGCCAGCCTCGATCGGAACCGGACTCTTTAAGCTCGTACACAACCACAATGACCGAGAATTGCCGCCCTGTGAAATGCCCCTGTTCAAGATGGTGGTTTAAGTCCGAAATACGCTTTTATTAAACACTTTAATAAACAGAACTAGACTAGACAAATTCAGTGATTTTGAAGTCTCGACATGTGTTGTTGATAGTATTGCTGCTGGGATAGTTGACTGCCATTTTGCTGGTATTGATGTTGTTTCTGTTGCAATTGTTTCTGCTGTTGCCGGACGAGTTCTTCCATAACTTCGTGATTGTAGGTAGAGTGAAGCATCAGACCGAGAACACCAGCTCGTGATGCCATTGTGGCTCGAGTTTGTCGTTCCTGTTCGAGTAATTCGTCCATTTTGAGCCATTGTCGTACACGTTCCAAATCGATTTCGGCACGACGGATCTTTTCCCACACGTAGTGCTTGAAGCAGCTTTTCTTCGGTGCTCGACAAAATTCACCGGTGAGATTGAACACATTGGATACTAGTGGACAACCACAGACATCGTTGTCGCTTACTTTGGCGTCCTTACAATGTTCGGGACAGAGTACACGTAAGCGCTTGCAATAGGTCTTGCTGGCCGGATTGTAGAAATCACAGAACATTGAATTGCCTTCGATTCTGGTCTTGAAGATGCTGCCGAAACTTGCTTGACTCTCATATTTATTGAAACATTTCTCCATGTGTTTGATGGCCGTGCGCGAATGAATTTCATGGCCACAGGTTATGCAGTACATGGACTGCTCGTCCTCCACATCGGAATTATCCTGGGCACGTGGATCGAGTGTACAGTGCCTAGCTCTTTCTACAATAAGATCCAATTCGTTGTGTCGTTTGTCTAGCTCAGCGAGAGCAAATCGAACGACGGCCTGCTTAGCTCTGACCTGATCGAGTTGCTTTTTGTTCTCCTCCTCAGCACGGCAACGAGATAATCCCCATTCTTGCACGCGTTGTGGCAACACCTAATGGGAGAAGGTGTCACATTTCGATGCTTCTTATAAGAAAAAGCAGAATGGTTACCTGAAAAATACGGCTAGTGGCCAGGAGAATCCCGCAATCGTCACCACAGTACTTCGACTGTGGTCGTGCAGTTTTCCTACACGCCGGTCCGTAGCATTGCCTGATGCCCTCCAGTTCCGGATTAATGAATACCTCCGGACTCATCGAGCGTTTTCGCTTTCTTGTTCGGTCCTTTGACTGTTTCGGTTTGACTTTCTTCTGTTGTTGCTGCTGAACACATTGCCGCCGCTCGCAACGAGGTTTATGCCCAACTCTGATCAAACAACTTTCACAAGTACCACAGTTGGTTGCTTTGCAACCTTCACAAGTACCACAACGTAAGGTCTTTGTCTCCTGTGGCGGTCGCTCTTTGGGTTTCTTCTTGATAACATCGTTTACAACCGCACCCGCAGGAACGGCAGTTTTCTCCGCCGGAACAACACGAAACACAGTTTGAAGACTCGGATCTTCTTCCTTACACTTTTGACAGTAGTAGTGCTTGATGTGTTTGGCCTCCTTCTCCGTGATGTTGATACAATCGCCGTGATACCACTCCTCACATCCGTCGCAGCAACTGTAATTAACAGGTGTTTATAATATTTACTATTCCCTTTTAATTGGTCTTACATCATGAATCTGGAGCAATCTGAGGATCTACAAATGCAATATGCCTGACCATCTTGCTTCATAATTGTGGCTATCTTGCTTTTCCGCTCCGGCAAGTCGAATTCTCGGGCTATTTCTTCCTTCTTTATCAGGATTTTAGAATCATTGAAAACAAATCGTATCGGCAAACACTTACCGACTTTTTGTATTTCTTTTTCTCGCTCATTGTGATGCTAATTTGTAAAAAACAAATTATTTAATTCCAAAAAAGCAAGCAGCAAATTTGTCAGTCAAATGACAGACAACACCAACACACTTTGACAGTTTCAGGTGAAATGTCAGCACTGCCAGCCATGCTGGTATTAATCGCAGTGGTGAAAATATCTTAAACTGTCGTACGTTTTATAAAGAACCATGAAGTATTAATACATCATAAGTTTCAAAAATTGTACTCATTAACTATTAGTGCTATTTACTAGTCGAATAGGGTTTTTTACGAAAAAGCCTTCACCAAAACACCGAAGTCACCTAAATCCTAAAGTTATGTTGACCATTGAAATTCTCTGCACGACATCAGCTCTATTCAATAGGGTTATTTTGAATAGTTTGGAACAGGAAATTACAGGTTTTTGTGCTCGGTAAGAACATTTTCTGTCTGACAGAATTCTTCTTTGTGTTCAGAGACACTGTTCCGCACAGTTTAAATAAGGAATTACTGCACCTAAGTACTTGCGAGGTAGAACTAATTAGTGAAAAGTGTCAAAACCAGCTGTAGTTGAAAGTACGCTTTAAATTATTTAAGCTAACACACCTGGCCACCAGCCCGCCATTCTGACCCCAAGCCGGCCAAGCTGACCACCAGCCAACCAACCTGTCCAACGGTCAACCAACCTGGCCATCAGTTAGCCAACCTGCCCGCCAGAGAGCCAACCTGACCACCAGCCAGCCAACCTGTCCGCCAGTCAGACAATTTGGCCACCGGACAGCCAATCTGGCCACCAGCCAGCCAACCTGGCCAACAGCCAACCAACATGGTCACCAGCCAGCCTACGTGGCCATCAGCTAGCTAACCCGCTCTCAGTCAAACAACCTGGCCAGCAGCTAGCCAATCTGACCACCAGCCGGACAAGCTGACCACGAGCCAGCCAACCTCTCCGCCAGCCAGACAACCTGCCCACCAGCCAGCCAAACTGGCCACAAGCCGGCCAACGTGGCCACCACCCAGCCAACGCTGGCACCAGCCAACCAGCCACCATTCAGCCAACCTGGCCATCCCACCAGCCAGGTAACCCTGCAACCAGCCAGGCAATCCGGCCACCAGTCAGCCAGCCTAGCCACCAGCCAGCCAACCTGGCCACCAGCCAGCCACCCTTGCCTCCAACCAGCCAACCTGTCTACCTGTTAGCCAGTCCGGCCAGCAGTCAGCCTACCTCGCCATCAGCCAACCAATCTTTGCACCACCCAGCCATCCTGGCCACCAGCCAGTCAATCCGCCCACCACCCAACCAACTTGCCCACCAGCCACCAACCTGGAAACCGGTCAGCCAACCTCGCCACCAGCCAGCCAACCTGCCCACCCAGCCAACCTGCCCACCCAGCCAACCTGGCCACCAACTGTCCAAGCCAGACAACGTAGTCACCATCCACCCGACCTGGCCACCAGCCAGCCAAACTGGCCACCAAATAGCCAACCTGGCTACCAGCTAACCAACCTTGCCAAAAGCCATCCAACTCGTACACTAGCCACCCATCCTGGCTATCAGCCAGCCTACCCTGTCACCAGCCAGCCAAACTAGCCACCGGCCAGCCAACCTGGCCACCAGCCCGCCAATCTGGCCACAAGCCGAACAAGCTGACCAATAGCCAACCAACCTGTCCGACGGTCAACCAACCTGGCCATCAGTTAGCCAACCTGCCCGCCAGACAGCCAACCTGACCACCAGCCGGACAAGCTGACCACGAGCCAGCCAACCTCTCCGCCAGCCAGACAATTTGCCCACCAGCCAGCCAACCTGGCCTACAGCCACCAGTCATCCATCCTGGGCAAACAGCCGGCTAACCCGGCCACCACCAGCCTACTTGGCCACCAATCAGCCGAAGATCCTGAACACCAACCATCCAAGCCAGCCAACGTGGTCACCAGCCATCCAACCTGGCTACAAGTCAGGCACTCTAGCCACTAGCCAGCCAACCTGGCCACCAGCCAGCCACCCTTGCCCCAAGACAGGCAATCCGGCCACCAAACAGTCATTCTAGGTACAAGCCAGCCAACCTGACCGCAACCCAGCCAACCTGGGCACCAGCCAATCATCCTGGCCACCAGCAAGCCAACCTGACCACCAATCAGCAAAGCTAGCCACCAGCCAGCCAACCTAGCCACCAGCAAGCCAACCTGCCCACCAGCCATCCAACCTGGCTACAAGTCAGGCACTCTAGCCACTAGCCAGCCACCCTTGCCCCAAGACAGGCAATCCTGCCACCAAACAGTCATTCTAGGTACAAGCCAGCCAACCTGACCGCAACCCAGCCAACCTGGGTACCAGCCAATCAGCCAACCTAGCCACCAGCAAGCCAACCTGCCCACTAGCCAGCCAACCTGTCCACCAGCCAGCCACCCTTGCCTCCAGCCAGCCAACCTGGATACCAGCTAGCCAACCTGTCCACCTGTCAGCCAGTCCGTCCAGCAGCCAGCCAACCTGGACCCCAGCTGACCAGCGGTTGTACTATTCTGCTCTAACTTGATCTGACTTTTCTCGCGAATGTGTGCTCTTCCCTGTCCTGCTCTTCTTTTTTCCTCAAGTCTGCCAGGGTTTTGCCAGTACCCCGCCGAGGAGGACCGTCGCGAAATAAACATTGGATGGCGTTGGTGTTATCGGGATCCGAACTCGCTCATCATGCGCCAGAGTCCAACACACTAACCACTGCGCCACAGCGCCCTCATATACTGATACTTAAATTGTCAACCTTACATAAAAAAATCTATCTCGCTCGTAGTTGTATACAAAAATATCTATACAATTCGAACTAATTTATGAGAATTCCCAACCTTTTAAACCACAAAAGGTAAATTTGATATTCACCACTGGGATGTGTTGGCATCACTTTCGCCATCCGTCATTCCGTAAAAAAAAATACATTTGACATTTCATATTAACTTTCTCACTGAGCTTCGTTCCTCTGTTTTTCCATTCGTATTTTGCACTTGGCAGTGTTTTTGTTATTTTCACCAATTTTCACATCATCACCAGGGATCAAAGATAGATAAAGAAGAGAAAATACTTCGGCCCCCCCTCCAAAAAAAGGAAAACAAAGTGCTTGGATCTGCGCAGGATAGAGAATTGTGTCGTTGTTTTCACAACGTTTTTTCATCATTCACGCGCCCGGGAGATACATAAATAGCGAAAGAATAGGCCGAGAAAATCAAAACACGTCCCGTTCCCATTGTTGATTACTTTTCGCTTTTCTCCATTTTTTACTTTATTATTTTTTCTTTATGTGTTTTATCGCTTCACGAAAAGGGGTATTTGAACCGAACAAACAAAGCAAAACAAAGGAACAGTGTAAGGAAAAACTATCACGTTGTTGTGGGGTACATTGAGCATCAAACAATTAAGATGGACGCCTGTTTGGCTGTGGAAAAAGAATTAAACCGTGTTATTACGAAATTCACAGAGACTCGTGGGCATAGTGATCGTGTTATTACCGACGTGGCGCAGCACTTAAATGGGATTAAAGAAGCCCTCGGGGGAGACATGCAATCGAGTGATGCATGTTTGACCGAAGAACAAGTGAAGATCCTTACAGAAGCACTGCACAAAGCCAATGAAAAGCTTCAACGTATCTCGTCCGACCATCGAGAGTTGCATGGAGCTGTGAGTAAAGTGGGCAAAGTCGTTGACAAGAATTTTGTTTCCGACTTTACGGCAACGACGCGGACCGATGTGTTAAGTGACGAGCAAAATATACTGCTGCTGAACAAAGTAATGGCGAAGCACTATTGCCGACAGGGAATGGACGAAATAGCACGAACTCTAATAAAGGAATCGGGAATGTCCGAGGAAATGGCACAGGAAGTTTTTGACTCAGAGAGTAGCTTTGCTGAAATTTACAAAATCTGGAAAGCCATACAGAATCATGACTTGGGCCCAGCACTCGACTGGACAGCAAGATACTCAAACGAACTGATTGAGAAGAATTCGTCGCTCGAGTTCAAACTGCACAAACTCGCCTTTTTGCAAATCGTTTCCCGTGGCATCGAAGCCCAATCGGAGGCTATAGCCTATGCACGCAACAATTTTAATAAGTTTGTCGATCGTTTCGGCAGTGAAATACCCAATTTAATGGGCACATTCATCTACCTGCCGACTGGCATCGAGAATTCGCCGTATAAGCATTTGATCTCGCCCGAAATGTGGACCGAAGCATCGTATACGTTTCTTAAGGACGCTTGCCATACACTTGGCATTAGCAAGAACTCAGCACTATCTGTGGTCATCAACGCTGGATGCACTGCCCTACCTGCACTGCTCAACATCAAACAAGTGAGCTCGGGTTTTGTTTTCCTTATTCCTAGTCTAACTTTTTTTTATTTCGTTTTTAACAGGTAATGCTATCACGTCAGGTGCTCAGCATATGGAGTGGACGTGACGAACTGCCAATCGAAATCGACCTCGACCCGGAGTATCGTTATCATTCGATATTTGCATGCCCGATCTTACGACAACAGACGTCTGAGGACAACCCGCCAAAGAAACTGACCTGCGGACATGTAATATCAAGCGACGCACTACACAAGTTGAGCAACGGACCTATACTGAAGTGTCCCTATTGTCCGGTCGAACAGAATTCCGACGATGCAGTACGAATTTGGTTCTAAACGGTCGTCGTGTGAATCGTTTGAATGCTTGCTCTGTTGTTTCTGCGTACATAGATGTTAATGTTATTCGTTTTTTTTTTTTTTAATTTCATCTTTTATATAAGATATACATACTTCCCCACCCACGATTGAAGACGGTGGTCAATGAGATGGTTCTATATTGAGAGATGAGAGTAGAAACGGAAGGATTGACTTCCCTTCCCCCCTTAGATTTACGACTATTTAACATATTAGATCCATTAATTGTTTTCTTTTGTATACATTCGTCTAATCTATTACAAGATTCGATTATGTATTATATGTATACAGACAATATTGAATAAATTATACGATACATAGCATGGCTGCTGGTTGGTTACTCTGAAGAAATCCAAAATTGAATCAAGCCATTTAGAGTAGGAAGATTTAAAGTGCTCGTGTTGATCCTGGAAAGACCATAAGCTTCGTATTTCCTTAGAATATCCTCCCATGTTTTGGGGAGAGGAAGCGAGCAAAGAAGATGGTCGCGTTTAAAGTGGCAACGCCAGCTTCGATATCTGTCCCTGCTCAATCCAAGTTGACACAGAGCCTCCGCCTGGCCACCCCTGGATAGTTGCGCTCGCACCCGACCCCCTTGTTCCTGAAAAAGAGGAACCTGGCCCTCCAGTTTCCTATCACGGAAAAAATTAATTGTTGCGAAACAACCACCATCCTGCAATACGGACTTATACAAAGCTGATGATTCCTGCAAAGGACTAAATGACTTGCAGGGCTGCACCTGTAATATGAGGTCCCTTAACAGACCGGGTGCAGACAATCAATTGGAGCAAACCCTCAGCTGCTATGAAGCAGATATAACCGCGCTCCAAGAAGTGCGATGGGATGGACCAGGCAAAAGACGGATGGAAAACTGCGACGCTTACTACGAGAATTGCGATAAGGAGAACAAACATTTATGTTAATTTTCCAGCTACGACACAAAAATAGTTTTAGGAGATTTGTATCCGCAACTGGGCAAAGAGGACATATTTGAGTCGATCACGGGAAATATAGCCTACATGCCACAACGTCCGAAAACGGATATCGGCTAACCGACTTCCGGGCGGGCACTCGATTCCCACATCTCAACATTCACAAAGGAACCTGTTGATCACCTGATCAGTCAACCATCAATCAGATTGATCACGCTACGATCGATGCCATACATTCCCCAAGCATCCTAGATGTACGAACCTCCCGAGGAGTAAACATCAAATCGGATCACTACCTTGTTATAGCCAAGGTACTAGAGAAGATATCAAGACAACGAAAGTTTTACGTCGAAAAGCTACAATCGCAGGAAACCGCTAGGACCCTTGCCGATCGAGTTTCCTTCAACCTTTCGCAAACTCCGATGACACCGGAACAAATCACAGAACAGAAGTGAGAGCATTGCTAACGCGCTATAAGAGACGCTGCCTCTGATGTGTTGGGTTTTAAACCACCGCTAACTAGAGCAATGCGAGCAAGCCCATGTAGCAAAGCAAACACCCTACAAATCCATTCTATATAGAAGGACGAGAGCCACTCGTAAACATTACGAGCAAAAAAGGAGAAAGGAACACACGCTTTAAGCCAGATATACACTGTTCAAATGCATGACATGCAAATTCTGATTGAAGTTCAATTCATTACGCTTGATTGAAGGAAAATCAAAAAGATTTGATTTTACTTCAAGCATACACCCGATCTATACGTGTGAATTTTTCACTAATATACTTGCACGTGCATGTCATGCATTTGAACAGTGTATATCAGGCTTTAAAGGAAAAAAGGAGGGATGCTATCACAAGAATAATCCTCGCAAGTTCTACGAAAAAGTAAAACGAACATGACGGAGCTATGAAGCCAGAGCGAAAGCCTCTAGGGATGAAGACGGACAACTAGTAGTAGAGCCACAGTCCATGCTGAGATCATGGAAGGAACATTTCTGTAGACTGTTTAATGGCGTTGAAACAGGCGAAGATGCAACAGAATTCCGTCCACCAAACTTGGATAAAATTAAGCTAGTAATTTCAAAGATCAACACTTATAAATTCACGGGCGCACACGATCTCCCTAACATCGCATACAAAATCTTCTCTGCCGTACCGTGTGAACGCCTGAAACCCTTTGTGGATAATTTGACAGGTTCTTATCAGTGTGGCTTCAGGCCAGGTAAATCCACAATAGACCAAATATTCACACTGCGGCAGATCTTAACAAGACCCAAGAATACCAAATCGACACCCATCACCTTTTCGTCGATTTCAAAGCCGCGTACGATAGTGTGCATAGAGACGAGATATATGGAACCATGTCTAGTATTTTGAGGGCGCAGTGGTTAGTGTGTTGGACTCTGGCGCACGATGAGCGAGTTCGGATCCCGATAACACCAACGCCATCGAATGTTTATTTCGCGACGTTCCTCCTCGGCGGGATACTGGCAAAACCCCCCGTAGTAAACTTGCCATGAAAAAGCTTCTCGACTCACGCCGTTCGGAATCGGCATCAAACTGTAGGTCCCTTTCACCTGTGTGAAAAATAAATCACACACAACATGGGTGATTGAGAGAAGCTTGGCTCTGGTCCTTCATGGGCTGTAACGCCACCAAAGAAGAAGAAGATGCCTAGTTTTTACAATCCTGCCAAACTCATCCGATTGTGCAGGACGACAATGGAGAATTCTCGCTGCTCCATTAAGGTCGCTAGCGAATTAACCGAGGCCTTTGATGTTAAAAAAGGATTCAGACAAGGTGACGCACTGTCATGTATAATTTTCAACATCGTGCTTGAAAAGATCACTCACTAGCCAACACAAGAAGTACGATCTATTTCAAGTCTGCATAACTGCTTGCGTACGCGGATGACGTTAACGTAATTGGACGAACACAGCGGACGTCAATGATGCGTTCGAAAGCATCGAAACAGAGGCAGCTAAAATGGGCTTTTACGGTTAACGAGGGTAAAACGAAATATTTGTAGTCAACCAACAAAAACGCACAACACCAACGTCTCGGCCAGGACGTCACACTTGGCAGCTACAAATTCGAAGTGGTCAGGGACTTCGTCTACCTTGGCTCACTATTGATCAGCGGCAACAACGCCAGTGCTGAGATCAAACGCAGAGTTACTCTTACCAGCCGCTGCTTTTTTGGGCTCAAGAGGCAGTTGAGAAGTAGAGGCCTCTCTCAAAAGACCAAAGTTGCCTGGACTTTAACGAAAGCAGATGAGGAGGCCTCTGGTCGGTTCGAGAGGAAAATTCTGCGTTTAATCTATATAAACGGGGAGTGAAGAAGAAGATACAACGACGAAATATACCGGCTGTAAAGCGACATCGGTCTAGTACGGCGTCTACGGATACAACGTCTAAGATGTCTAGGCCATGTAGAGCGAAGGATCACACAGCTCCGGCCCAAAGAGTCTTTGAATTCAACCCCGAGGGACGACGCAGCAGAGGACGACCGAATCTAAGGTGGCGCACACAAGTGGAAGGGGACCTTTTCAAACTGGAAGTACGTCGCTGGGATCAGCAAAGACCGTACCAGCTTGGGAAGTTTGTTGGTTGAGGCCCAGGTTCACACCGGACTGTAGCGCCGCCTAAGTAAGTAAGATAATGGAGATCTTCTAATCTCCGATCATGCCGACGAAATCAATAAGCCCCACTGGTGTCAGTGTCATTCCACTGCATTTCTTTAAGCTTGTTGACCTAGTTCTGAAGCCATCGATAGATATAGTCGAACATCACCAATAGCCATCGTGCCTTGAAGAAGCAGTCACGACCAGTTTTCTCCCGCGAACTATGCATCATTTTCAAATTAGATTTTTTCCGTTGCTAATTGTCAACTGCAACCGGAAACACATCGCCCTCCATTTTGATCCGTTCCGACTGTCAGTTGGGGAAAAGTAGCAAGCAGATTCCGTCAAATCGATTTTTCTCTATAAGACAAAGTGTTTTTCGGCAGCGTTCTATCTGGACAATTTGTTTTCTACTCCGACCCGATATCGAAGAAAATGACTGAAGTTGGACAAATCAACAATTCGTCGGATAAGATTTCGCATCTGATCAAGGAAGCCGAGGGCTTGAAGGCTAAGCTAGAGGAGGAACGTCAGAAACTAAACGACGTAAACCGTAAGTTGTTTATTGTTGATGAGGTTTAAAAATAGTCCAGCGATGGAATGAACTTGGAATTTGTGTAATGAAGTTGCAACAGTTGCGGAACGGTTGGAGGGGATTTCGTTCGTGAATATCAAGCCTAGGCGAGTGCTAAAGGGTCATCAGGCGAAGGTACTGTGCACGGGTTGGAGTCCGGATAAGAGGCATATTGTGTCGTCATCGCAGGACGGGAAATTGATTGTGTGGGATGCTTTTACGACGAATAAGGAGCATGCAGTGACGATGCCCACAACGTGGGTGATGGCGTGTGCCTATGCTCCGTCAGGGAACTTTGTGGCATGCGGGTGAGTTCGATGGGATTGTGTAAACGTTTCCGTTTTTATCTTATATTTATTGGCACAGTGGCCTTGATAACAAGGTGACGGTATACCCAGTCACCTCAGATGAGGATATGGCCGCGAAAAAGCGAACTGTCGGCACGCACACTAGCTACATGTCGTGCTGCATTTATCCCAATTCAGATCAGCAAATCCTGACTGGGAGTGGAGATTCTACTTGTGCATTGTGGGACGTTGAGTCTGGGCAATTGTTACAGAGCTTTCATGGTCATTCGGGTGATGTTATGGCTATCGATTTGGCTCCCAATGAAACCGGAAACACATTCGTTTCGGGAGTAAGTCAAACATAGCGACTTGTTTCGCGACTCCACTTGCACTACGAGTAATTCGATTATTTTCAGAGCTGTGACAGGATGGCGTTCATCTGGGACATGCGCTCCGGACATGTCGTGCAATCTTTCGAAGGCCACCAGTCCGATGTGAATAGCGTAAAGTTCCATCCCAGTGGTGACGCTATCGCCACTGGTTCCGACGATAGTACTGTAACTTTTTAGAGTCCGATTTGTACCAGAAACACCATAATCAAATTAATATTATTCTAGTGTCGTCTGTTTGATATGAGGGCCGACAAGGAAGTCGCAGTGTTCTCCAAGGAAAGCATCATTTTCGGAGCAAACTCAGTTGACTTCTCCGTCAGCGGGCGACTTTTGTTCGCTGGATACAATGACTACACTGTCAATATCTGGGACACCCTGAAGGCCGAACGTGTTTGCTTGCTCTATGGACATGAGAACAAGGTTTCGTGTGTTCAAGTCTCACCAGACGGTACGGCATTGTCTACTGGTAGCTGGGATTATACCATTAGGGTGAGTGCTTGACCGAAAAGTTGTATTGCAACGGATGCTCACAAGAATGTTTCATTCACAGGTTTGGGCTTAAGTTGATCCTTGTCAGAAGACCGTATTTACTCCCACCACAGTTGTTTAATAATCTATAGTTAAAGCGTTAACCTCAGTGAAAATTGTTTAGATGATAGCGATCATTAAACGATATATTAACAACTTTTTGTATTTTTTCTGGCTGCTTGAGTGCAGCCCAAGCGCCGTGGTTAGTGTGTTGGACTCTTAGGCACGATGAGCGAGTTCGGATCCCGATAACAACAACGTCATCGAATATTTATTTCGCGGCGTCCATCCTCGGTGGGATACTGACAAAACATCCCGTAGAATAATTGCCATGAAAAAGCTTCTCGACTCAAACCGTTCGAAATCGGCCTTAAACGTAGGTCCCTTTCACCTGTGTAAAAAATAAATCACACACAGCATGGTTGATTGAGAGAAGCTTGGCTCTGGTCCTTAACGGGCTGTAATGCTACCAAAACCAAACATTACAGTACGCCGGATGAGAAACTAATACCCGTATCACCGTTCGGGAGTAGAACATTCACCAGCCGTCGAGCTCCCAGGCGAACTAAGCTGATCGAGGTATCACGGTCCGCGAATCTCTTCATTCGCTTGTAATTCACCCAAATTCACTCGCTGACAATTGACTGACTGTCAATTCACTGGCTAGCGGGCGTTCACACTGTACGATAGGCTTGGTGACTTGAGTTTGAACTGCCATTCGGAACGTCGAAGTCGCTACGATTTGTTGAAAAAGGGCAAACGTTCGCCTCCCAGTCACCAACTTTTGTGCAGGGATAAACAATGAGATACCAATCTTTCGTACGTCTGCCCGTTTATCCCCGCAAGGGTGGTTTGTTGCTTTTGTAATACACACCGATACTTTACGTGTTATTCTCCGTTTAAAAACGACGCTTTTGACTAACACAGTGATAGTCTCAAGACGTCGATGTGTAGAGTCAAGACGTGGCAAAATGGTCGCAACAAGTCAGAATGACATAGTTAAACCGCAACGCGTTTGTAGGTGCAATCTGTCAAAGTGCCTATCAAAGCCAATGGATTAGTATCTCATTTTCTTATCCCTGCTTTTGTGTTCGACTGGATTTGACATAAGAAACAGCAATTCAGTCGAACATTCGCCAACGGTGACACGGTGAAATCGCAGTTCGCCGAAATCGTGACATTTGAGTCGAATGCCATCTGCGCGACTGGCGAACAGTGATACGAATTTGTGTGGTTCGGCCCATAGATAAATTAATTTATCTATGGTTCGGCCCATTTTTCGTTCGAATCGCGAACGGTGATACGGACGTAAGTAGTGGAGTACTGATAGCAATACAATGTGTTTTGCGTCAAATGGTGTGTAGTATCGTCTCGTCATCGCTACCGGACTTGTTCTTCATTGTACTGTTTTTTGTGCATCTATGAAAGTAACGAGTAACGACATTTTTGTAACGAGTATTCAAAACAAAAGTAACGTATACATACGGGTATTCAATTTGAAGTTACTTTTACAGCTCTAGACATAAGGCTAAGCCCATAACCAACTAGGACATTGAGAAATATGGATTACTTTTCAAGCTAGTTTTGTACTATTCTATGAGGTGTAATCAGCAGAAGCTCTGTAGGGCTGATGTGTGGACCGACAGCAACTCCGTAGGGCTGATGTGTGGATCGACAGCAACTCCGTAGGGCTGATGTGTGAACCAACAACAGCTCCGTAGGGCTGATGTGTAGAGAAGCAGCGGCTACGCAAGACTGATGTGTAGACAGCAGCTCCTTAGGGCTGTTATGCATTTAGATAACCGTAGGGCTAATGAACATCCAGAAAACCATAGGGTTTTTGTGCATCTAGGCCCTGTTCGCAGGGTTAAATTTCAAGTATCTGGGCTGTTTTTATAAGCAGTGGTCTACAACAGTTTTGAGCTGTGTCTCGAAACATCTGTTACTAATGAGGAACACGACAACGATAACCGTGTATCAGTTCACCTCTGGCTTAGCTCAAAATTTCGAGAATGGCTCACAACAGTTTACCAATTTAAAGCCTATGGCCGTGGTGACAACCTTAGATTGCAGATTGCGTTGATTTCATGGTCCAGCTTTTTGCCAGTACTTTGAGGAGGCAATCGGCATCGCTTAAGTTCGATAACGAATTGGACCCCGCAGATAAACTGCTCCGACAAACATTCAGTACCAAATCAACCATTCAAAATGCCAAACATTTTCACTTTACATCAAAGCTTAAGCTCCAAGTTAAGACGGGAATAAATAATCAATTATTTATTTATTTTTATGTATAATTTCCAGTTCAAAAAAAAATGTTTTTGTTTTCTCAAGTTTTATATCTTTACGATTCTCATTGAATATATATCTGTTTGTTGTCGATTTTATAATTATATATATTTTATATAAAAATGCTTGAAGAGCTGCACTACATTAAATTGTAAAGAAATAAATAAAATTAAACATGGGCAGGCAATAAAATATAATATTTGTCGTAGGTAGTGTCCACAATTAAAATTATAATTTATATTAATAATTAGCTTTTTGTATTTTCGTTTTTTTTTTTTTGTATTTATCGTTTATTGTTTTATTTTTTTCTTACTTAATTAAATTTACTTTTTCTTAAGTGTAAAAAACGATCGTCGCTTGGGCTCGTCCTTCTGGGAGGTTGCTGGTAGTGTTTGGGATCTGCCTTCGGCAACCGCTAGCTGGTCGCTCTGTGCTTTCAGTGCGTTCACCCATTGACCCATTTCCGAGTCATCGTGTGCTTGTAACAAAAATTCTCCGCCATTTGAAAGTCTAAAGAAGCGAATAAAAAATAATAGAATAATAAGTCTAATTAATGAGGTAGTAGTGGGTTGTGTATTTACTTTAATCGCAGAACGTGCTTCTTCTTTGTGTAATCACTGGCAACATCGACTGAAGCACCTTGTAGATCTAAGCTGGGTTCACCGCGGAAAGTAATTTCTGGATTTGTTTTGTAGCCCTTCTGTTCTTTGTAAAATGTCAAACGTCCTGCGCGTGCCACCAAATATATCTAAAAGAAAATAAATAAAAGGGATATGTTTTTATTGGCAATACGAATCATGTCTGATTGATTTGTCCCCGGACTCACTACTGACCAGAGACCGACCGTTTTTTCTAAATGGCAGATCAATACAATACCCGTGCTTGCAAATAGAGAGACACTTCAAGGTGTAAGCTGACGAAACACATACATATGTATATATGCCCTGGTATTTGCAGGACTTTCGTTCACTAAAAATGTAAAAGATCTCTGAAACGTCATTGGAGCCGACTACATGCCTAGCTATGACGGAACGTCTATCTGTATTTCAAGTAGCGGGGGAGTAAAATCGTTCCCGTGACTGATCCTGTCCGGTAGCACAATGAGTCAGTAGTTGCGCAGAATTAGAATTTCCATGGGAAGGGTTCAACTTTCTTTTATCTGCTTATATGTTTTCCAATAAGGATATTTCTATGATATTTATCTCGGCAGTGATGTTGTTCCTTTAGGAATTGAATGGTGACCGTCCTATCAACGTATGCACCATTTGCAATGTGGTGTTAAATCGCAAGATCTTGCAAACCAATCCACATGTCCACGATGTGAAACTAAGCGACTTTCAAAGGGCTCTTGCAATTTGGGGATATTCTCACTTATATGTATTATAACAAATTTAACATTTCGACAATCAATAAGGAGCGTACATGACGATGATGTCAGCAATATTACAATTTCTTTGAACACAAATACTTAATGATCTACCATAGGTAGTATACATACCTTATCCCAAGACCGGTTTGTAGCCTTCTTTGTTGTCGTTTCCCATTCATGTTTCCTTGTCAGATAGCCTTCAACGCCTTCCTCGAATGCTGTGCTCGTTCGTTCTTTATTCAAAAACAAAATATTGAAAAAAAAAAATGATCAGTACTTTTCCAAAGAACATTATTTTCGACAAATCTCTTCTAAAATTTAACGCTTAAACTACACTAAGCAAAAATCAATAAAACAAAAAAATAAGGAATTAAATAAATAATTTAAGTTAACAAGAACTACGAAGAGAAAGATTACAAAATCACAAACAAAATGAAAGGATCCTCAGCAAAAAGTATTTCAAAAACACTCACTTCCACTTTGTTCATCGGTTTTCTATTCTTACGGTTTTCTTTCTTCTTATTTTAAATTTTTCTTAAATTCGTTTACAATTTTTTGTTGTTTACAAAGTTGATATTAAACGACAGTGAGAGACAGAGAGAGAGAGAGGCAAAGAAATTGTGTGAGAGAAAGAGAGAAAACAATACCTTCATCGTCGTCTGAATCGAGTTTTGAGGAATTACGTTTCCATCTAAAACTCCTAAATGGACTTTTCGAACGCGAACGGCTTCCAATTTTTAACGTTCCCCCAAGACTGTGTCGTCCCGAATGTGGTTTCGTTTCCGAATGTGGTTCTGTTCAAATACGATTTGATTTTTGTTTTTCTTTTTTTGTCATTCTAATATATACTATATATCGTTTTAAAGGCTATTTCATTCCAATTTGATTGATTTGTGAATGTTGAAAATGCTGTACATACGAGTAGTAGTTGTTGGTTAGGGGTGGGATGCCGTTCACCAAGGGTTTTCTTATTGAAAGTTTATTGCGTTTGTTGAAGTTGCTTGATGCTGTTACTGTTACGTTACTTTTTATGAAAATGAATTAACCAAAACCTTTTGTTTCCTTTGTCATTCGCTTAATGCTTTAGTTTGAATCCGAACCGGTTAAAGTGAGAGTTAGAGTTAAAGAGAAAAAGAGGATAAGACTGCCGTTGTCTGACCTATAACCCACACCAGAGAGCGATTTTGTTGCTCTATTGTTAGAGAAATGTCTTCCCTTAGCATATTTTCATATTTTACAAAAAGTAATTATTACGAAAGCTCCATTTGAAATTGTTCCTAGAAGCATAGACTCGACTAAAAGCAAGAATAACCAACGCTTTGTGACGGTCTTTCCCCTTATGCATAGGAGGTGTAATGTTAAATGAGAATGGTGTTACCAAAACTAAGAAACACCGTCACATGAGCCACGAAAGCATAGAGAAAGTGAAGATGACAAGTACCCTGTCTCAGGACAACCCAAATATCGAAAATTGTATGTACAAATAGTAAATGCTGTGTAGCTCTAAAAAGTAATCCTCTACTCTTGAACTACATTCTTGCGTACTAAAAACGAGCATTCTTAAGTTATTTAAATGCAATACGATCTATCTACACATACTCGGCGGTTGGACATATGTATGTATATTTAAAATAAAAATAAAAATTTAAGGAGGACGAGATGATTACCTTTCGGTTACCACCACTGTTCTTAGACTAGCCTTACATATAGTATATCGAATCCTTCAATATCTGTTAGCAATACACCAGTTACGATTTAATGAATTTCCTTTACTTACTGGAACGACGAGCTTCGACCGCTGTACTCCCATAGAGTCGAGGACATCTATGCGGCTTGTACGGAGCTCGAACTTGTTTTAGTACGAAAACACAATCTTTTGTTAGTAAATTCGAAAACTGTTCAGGTTTATCGACTTCTAGGAATCTAACTACAACAGTATTAATCATGTTTTCTGTGTAAAATTCCAGGTTTGTGTTTAGATGTAATGGTGTTCGATTTGTGTACAGTTATTTTTACAACCTGCTTTTAGTTTAACAAACTTGATTGGAAAAATGCAAGAGGAAGTTAACTGATACCTGAGCAGAGCTAGTGTTTACAAGCGGTATAAATACTTCCAAGGGATCATGAAACCGTTGAAGATGATAAGCTCCTTAGTCGCTCCAGGACATCTATAAAGTGTCTAATCGGCTGGTTTTCTGTTTGAATCATACGTTACAATACGACAAAATAAGGCAACAACCGCGTCTGTTAATTTCCAAGTCGATACGACTTTAAGACCATATATGACAGTGTTTATAAGGATGAGCTATACAAGACCATGTCTCGTATTGACATCTCTGCCAAACTCGTCAGATTGTAGAGGATGACAATGGGGAATGGTCACTGCTCCATTAGGGTCCGAGATTTTTGATCAAAAAGGATCAAAAAAGATTCAGGCAGGGCGACGAATTGTCATGTGATTTCTTCAACATCATTCCTAGAAGCTCACTGGCCAATACAAGAGGCGCGATCTATAATCAAGTCTGCACAATTGACATTGACGTAATTGGAAGAGCACAGCGATACGTCAGTGAAGCGTTTTTTTTTTTTTTTTTTTTGAGTCTGAGGGTAAACGAGGGCAAAACCAAATATATGCTGTCATCAAAAAAAGACGCCCAACACCATCATCTTGGCCATAAAGTCACTATGGGCAGCTATAAATTTGAGGTGGTCCAGGGCTTCGTCTACCTTGGCTCACCCAAAAATGGGTGAGGAGACACTTGGACGCTTCGAAAGGAAAATGTTGCGTGTAATCTTCGCCCGCGTCTGTGTGGAGAGTGGAGGAGGAGATTCAACCACGAATTCTATGGGCTCTACAGCGACGTTGGCTTGGTCAGACCTGGTCACAGCTTAAGCCAGAAGAGTTTTAGAATCCAACACCGAGAGACTATGCAGCAGAGGATGGCCGCACCTTAGGTGATCTAAGGTGGCGCACAAAGGTGGAAAGGGACCTCAACTTAGGGGCATGTTGGTTGAGACCCAAGCTTTAGCGCCACTTAAATACATAAGTAATTTTTGTGGATGAAAAGTGCAAGAAGTTGTTTCAATTCGCTTTATAGATAAAAACAGCATTGAATGGAAGTTATCTGGTGTTATTAAATCACTTAGAAGTACTTAAACGTGCCTTTAATAAAGAGAACTATTCGAAAAATAGTGCGTTCTAGTGGCGCCATCTACTAATAGTTTCTTGAGTTGGGAACTAGACCTTTTACTGAGGTTTTGTCAAAATTTCATGACCAACAGACGATCGGAAGCTGAGTTATTATTTTGTAAGCGACAGTATTTTTATCAGTCCAAAAATGAGTAGGTATCGAACAAAGAGCCAACCTTTAGTTCTGTGACTTGGTAAAACACGGGTATGGTAACGAGTTTATACCTCCATAACAGAGTCCACAAGTGGTATACGCGCCTCAGACATAGTTGTGAAGAGGTAAATGATAACTAGCATGTCGGTCATGCCGTCAAAACTCTGAGAATTCATCAAAAACCGGCCAAATTTTACGACCAAGCATGTGGGTGATGAAAAGTCTTTATTCCAGACAAATTGAATGTTTACCATAAATTGCGCAGAATTCAACATTCTATGACTGATTTTAACCTAATCTAGAGCCATGGGATTTCTACTTGTACGGGAAAATACATTTGCCAAAGAGAAGAAAGCTCTATGCTAACGTGGAGATCACCAAAATCTCGACCTAAAACCCCCTTGCGATACATTTCTAGGCAGTGCAAAATCGATGTATACAGTCCAAAAGAGACTTTAGAGAATTTTGTTCAACGAATAAGTCTAGTCCTGTTTATTGAGGAAATGCACATTGTATCATTGATGACCCATGGGTCCATGTATTTTCAACAAGTCCGAGTCTCGCCGTGTCCCATAACGACAGAAACTACAATTCGGTTGCTATGCATGAGTCATTTTTTGCTCGATCCATTTTCTATTCCGATATTTACTCTGTGTTAACTTAATTCAATTTTCAAAGAGCATTTCGACAAAGCTCTAAAGCACTTATCGAGCACGATATTACGTAACTGTATTCCGTAATTTAAATTTTTCTTTTGTCAGCGTCGTCTAGGCTAAAGCGAAAGCTCTGAGTACAACTAACACAAGCGCCCAATTCAACATTGCCGGACAGAAAGTCGAGAAAGTTGACAACTTTCTATATCTAAGAAGTATGGTCTCGGCTAACCGTGGTGGCACCGAACTGGATATATGCAAGAGAATCGGTCAGGCTAAAGCTACGTTCGATATGATATTGGCAATGTGGAAAAGCAATGACTGTGACTGTTCCGCTCCAAGCTAGAATCGGTACTGCTTTATGGATGCAGTACCTGGAAGGTGGACACAATTAACACAAGCAAGGTACAAGTCTTCACAAATATATATACACACATATGTATGAAGCAAGAACGAAGCCTTCGAAAGAATTATAATCAATCGCTTAAAGCCGATTGACGAAGAAAAGCGTATTTAGCTGGATCATCAGTTTGGTATTAGAAGCAAACATTCCACTTTAGACCGTAGACTGTTTAACGACGTAACATTCCTGCCAAACTCGTCTAATTTTGCATGGTGACAATTCCCGACAACTCTCGCCTGCTCCATTAAGGTCGGTAGCGAATTAACCTCGGATGTTAAAAAAGGGTCATACGAGACTAACTGGCCAACACAAGAGGTACGATCTCTTTCAAGTCTGCGCAACTGCTTGCGTACGCGGATGACATTAACGTAATTGGGCGAACACAGCGGGACGTCAATGATGCGTTCGAAAGCATTGAAGCAGAAGCGGCTAAAATGGGCCTTTCGGCTAACGAGGGTAAAACGATATATATGCTGTCAGCCAACAAAGAAGCACAACACCGATGGCTACAAATTCGAAATGGTCAAGGACTTCGTCTACCTTGGCTCAGCGACAACAACGCCAGCGCTGAGTTCAAGCGCAGAATTACTCTGGCCAACCGCTGCGAAGTTCATAAGAAAGGAAACCCTATAACTGCATCAACTATAGGGGAATAAGTCTCCTTAACATCGCATATAAGATCTCCTCTGCCGTACTGTGTGAACGCCTGACACCGTTTGTGGATAACTTGATCGGCTCTTATCAGTTTCAGGCCAAGTAAATCCACAATAGACCAAATATTTACGCTACGGCAGATCTTGGAGAAGACCTCTTCGTCGATTTCAAGGCTGCATATGCAGCGTGTATAGAGATGAGCTATACAAAGCCATGTCTAGTTTTAACATCCCTGCCAAACTCGTCCGACTGTGCAGGATGACAATGGAGAATTCTCGCTGCTCCATTAAGTTCGGTAATGAGCAAACCGAGACCTTTGATGTTAGAAAAGGATTTAGGCAAGGTGACGCGCTGTCATGCAACTTTTTCAACATCGTGCAAGAGTCACTGACCAACACAAGAGGTACGATTTATTCCAAGTCTACGCAATTACTTGCGTACGCCGACGACATTGACGTGATTGGACGGACACAGCGAGACGTCAATGAGGCCTTTGTAAGCATTGAGGTAGAAGCGGCAAAAGTGGGTCTCAAGACTAATGAGGGTAAAACCAAATATGTATCTGCTTTCATCTTAAAGAGACGGGCAACGGCGACGTATTGACCAGAACGTCACCATGGGCGGATATAACTTTGAAGTGGTCAAGGAATTCGTCTACTTTGGCTCATTGATGACCGGCGACAACACCAGCGCTGAGATAAAACGCAGAATCACTCTTGCCAACCGCTGTTTCTTTGGGCTCGAGAGGCAATTGAGAAGTAGAGCCCTCTCTCGGAAAACCAAGGTGACACTATATAACACCTTGATCATCCTAGTCCTCCTTTACGGCGCAGAGGCTTGGACCTTAACAAAAGCGGATGAAGATGCCCTTGGTCGTTTCGAGAGGAAAATTCTGCGCACTATCTACGGTCCCGTTAGTTCAAACGGTGTATGGAGGAGAAGATATAACGAAGAACTGTACGGGTTGTACAGCGACATCGGCCTGGTACGACGTCTACGGATACAGCGTCTAAGGTGGCTAGGCCATGTAGAGCACATGGAAGATACAGCTCCGACCCGAAAAGTCTTCGAATCCACTCCGGAAGGAAGGCGCGGCAGAGGACGGCCGCCTCAGCGGTGGCGCACGCAGGTGGAAAGGGACCTCAACCAACTGGGCGTGCGGCACTGGAAACAGCTGGCCAAAGACCGTGCCGGCTGGAGACGCTTGTTGGTTGAGGCCCAGGTTGACCACGGACTGTAGCGCCACCTAAGTAAGTAAGTAAAGTACACAAACAAGCAACTTCTGCAAATTATAAAAATTTTCTACCGCAATTCGGAGTAGGTGATCCGAATTTTAAGAGCGTTAACTCCAATTTCCGGTCGTAATTCTCGCCCTAGTAGACAGGCAATAACAAATCTAGTACAGAAATTAGAGTCTACATATTCGTTGTGCGATATTGTCGTGTCAGCGAGACAACGGGTTGGTCGAAGTGTAGAAAATATCGCTGCCGTTCGGGTGTCCGTAGCCAACGATCCAAATCAATCAATTGCACGGCGTTCTCAAGAGTTGATCATCGCTCAGACCACATTAACGCGTATTTTGCTTAAGGATCTTGGTTAACACCCATACAGGATCAAGCTTACTCAAAAATTTAAGGCGATGAACCATTTGAAGCGACGTACGTTCTCCGATTGGGCTCTGGAAAAAATACGCCAAGATGATGAATTTCATCGCAAAATCATCTTCAGTGACGAAGCTCATTTTTGGCTCGATGGGTTCGTCAATAAGCAAAATATGCGTTATTGGTCGGGTGAAAATCCACATGTGCTTCATGAATCACCACTTCATCCACAAAAAATACATATTTGCTGCGGTTTGCATGCCGGCGGTGTTATTCGGCCAAATTTTTTCGTCGACGATAACGATCGTCACTTACTATGAATGGCCAGCGTTCTCGCGCCATGATTGCCGATTATTTTTGGCCCGAATTGGAAGATATGGACTTGGACGACATGTGGTTTCAACAGGAAGGTACCACAAGCCACACAGCACAGGTTACAATCGATTTATTGAAGAGTAAGTTTGATGAGCGTGTTAGCTCGCGAAATGTGTGATTTAACGCCTTTAGACTATTATCTTTGGAGCTACGTTAATAAGTCATTGGTTTATGCCAACAAACCGACGACGTTGGAAGAGTTCAGAGCCAATGTGGGGCCCAGTCATTTTGAAAATTGGGTCCAACGAATCGACCGCTGCAAACGTGCCCGCGGTGGCCATATGAACGAAGTCGAGTTCCATTCATAAATTGATTTAACTTCACGCCGATTTTTTTTTTTAGAGACTCGCGCAGGTTCAAGAGTTTTTATATTCTCTTATGATGTGTTTACACACACAACCTGAACGGCGTGCAACGGTTTGGGTCGGTGATGTTCTTTCACTACTCTCAGGGGTGGTTGTCCTAGATAAGACGAGAGCCGACCAAATTCCGCGTTGGTTATAGTTCGTAGTAATTCGTTCGAGCACTTTAGTATTGCATACGCAGAGGATGAATTTCAGTTGACCATATACTGTGAGTGTTATGCCTGCAGCACTACGTCTGGTCACTTTCCTTTTACAACTACATTGCATTCTTTTTGTCCGTAGAGGAATTACTTTTTCTTGGCTACGAAGCGAATTTGAACTATAGACCTTCCGCTGGGCGGTCGATGATGTTAACCACTGCACCACAGCCAAGACAGTAAAGTTTTTGCGTTTTATTAAAAAAAAAAAAAAAAAAAAAAAAATTGTCAAGTCACAGCAGCTTTCACGGTGCGTACCATATCGCATCTCGTATCGCTTCCCGAATCGAATCTCGCATCGCATCTCGCATCACTGTGCGTGCAGTCTAAATGTATATTCTGTCCTTAGTGCTGGGCAACCAGCAGCCATTGAAGAACATAAACAAATGTCCGCTGAGCCGTTTTTTTCCTTTCATATATTAAAACATATCCAGAACAAATACAAAGGAAGCATATACAATGTACAACAACAAAAAAAAAGTTAAATGGTACAATACCCAAGCAAATTGTGCATGCAATCTAGATAAACATTTTCTTGTGTTAGTTACTAATTTTGTTTTTTCAGTTAGTAATACGAAACAAAAGAGACACGATATCGAATGTGATGTTTGTGGCGTTGTTGTTGTTGTTCTCAGTGTTTCTTGTGTGATTGTGGTAGTAAGTGGTTTTATTGTTTGTCTTAAGCGTCGTATTAATTGTGCTTGATTAAAATAATGCATCTTCTTTATCTTCATCTTCATTTTCTTCATATTATTACCTGATTGAGTCGCGACGGGACCACCTTCTTTTTCCATTGTTGGCGATGACCGTAATGTAACGACTAAACACAACATTTTTTTTTTTTTTTCGTTTTCATTTACAAATCCGAGGCATGCGTATTAATGGATATGTAAATCACAAGATTCGTTGATTGAGATTAGTGTCAAGAAAACAAAACAAAGAACTCAAATTCGTTTAAGATGTGGATTTTTCTTTTTTAGTTAATATTATTTGTTATAATATAAATAGTAAATTTTCAGATTTGTTAACATAGGAAGAACAAGAATACTAGAGGATTGGACAGGGCTCATTACAATGTAGGTAGATAGTTTAGTTTTTTTTTGTTTTACAATGTAAGCCACTTGGCTAGGTTAGTGCATGGGTGTATATATACTATACGTTACGTATATATGTACATATGTATACATTTTTGTTGATTGTACATACATATATACAATAGGTGAGAAATTTTGATTGAACTTGGATTTGGATAAGAGTGTGATAGGAGAAAGGAGAAGGAAGAAATGGGAGATGTGATAGTAATAGTGTCGAGAGTTATGTGTGTAATAACTTACCGTGTTCTTGATCGGGTGATGCTGCATCGAGAGCATCTTTTTGTTCGGCTTCACGTTTGGCTTGTTCAGCCGCTTCAGCAGCTGCTTTAGCCTCTAATTCTTCACGGATACGTTGTCGTTCGGCCTCTTCTGCCAACTCCTGGCGTCGCTTCAATTCTTTGAGCTCGAACTGGGAGAAATGACATTCGAATAAAAAAATACAACCACATCTCAATCTTCAAATATGACTCACTGTCGTTAGTCGCTCAAGCGCACTGAAACGCTCTTCCTGTGCTGCAGCGGATTTTTCGAATGCTTCATGTTTCTTAATTAAATTCTCGACTTCGTCGATGGTGTGACCCAATTCGGCTGATAGTAGATATGGCTCTTGTGCAATCAACCAAGCTTCAGCGACAGCTGCATCACGGGCAAATTGGTACACCTCCAATACTATATTAGAAGAAGAAACAAAAAAAAAAAATCACATTTTACACTCCCATTTTATCTATTAACAATTTACACAACTCTCATCGGAACTGTACATATCCCTCGAAAATAAATGAATTTACGAAAAAACAAATTTAACAATCATTATCAGAGAACACCCGAGACATTCTACAACCTCCAATGACAGTTGATTCAACGTTAACTACGTGATGTCGATAACAAAGTATATATTACTTACTCAATTGCAAATTCTCCCAGCGCTCCTCCCACCGGTGAAGTAAAGCGTTTCGGCTATTGGTCAATTGCAATAGGCGATCCTTGATATCAGCCGATGCGTAATGATTTCTCGACAACAATTCTTTACCGAGCGATAAACAAGCTGAGAAATTATCCTCTCGCGTATCGATTTCTGCTTTCAGACTTTGGTGATTATTCATGAGTAATTCAACGCCCGATACGTCACGTGGTTTCTCCGATGTGTTCATTTGTCGTACAACATCTTCCATCCAGATCATCAGTATTCGGACCATGTTGAAGAAACGGAACAAATCACCAGTATCGGCCAATTTTGATTTTCTAGCATCACACATTGCCTGCAGATTAGCCCATGCTTGTAAGACTTCTTGTTCGCGATTGGTGATTTCGCGTGCTTTATCGCCGGCATACGAATCCTGTAGTTTGGCCGATTCCTCTTGGATTTGTTGTACTTGTGTATAGAGCGTCATTAGATCTTGAAGGAAATTGTGATGTTTGCGCTGCAGGGCCGATACAGAACCAGCATCGCGTCCCAGTTCATCTGATACACCGTGTTGTTTCTCAACAATACGACTAAGAACGTCCTTGCAGTCGTGGAAGAATTTATGCAGTTCCCGAGAAGCTGCCAACATTTGTGTGCGTGTTTCGATAAGTTCCAGTAGATCTTGCCAGGAATCATTAAGATTGTCCTTCCATTCGGCAATGGTGGCCGCGTCCGAATGACCTGCTTTAATCAGATCATCAGCAATGCCATTTGCCTTGGCAACACGTTCTCCGCCCACGGATTCGGTGTCTCGGGCGAATTCTTTAAAACGATCTGACAACAAAGTGACATGATCGTAATCTTGACCTAATTCCGATGAGCCGGCAACCACTTCACGATCTGTGATCCATTGTTCCAAATCATCAACTTCGCGATTCAACATAAACAGCTGGAGAGCCTCGTTCAATCGTGCACGTCTCTCGCCAGCTAGATCCTTAAGACCGGCATAGAGTTTATCCAATTGCGATTGTTTCACTGCTACAGTGTCGCTGTGCGGGATGTCCTCGTTGGTCAATTGACGAGCGACTTCTCCCAATTGACGTATGGTATTCGCATAATCTTCAACCGATTGCTCAAGATTTTCGTGTTTCTTCATCAAATTCTGTGCGCTAATCTCATCCTTGCCACGATCTTCGACCATCATGTACAGTTCTTGCTCGCTCATCCACGATTCGGCTTCCTGTGCATCGAAGAAATACTGTTGCACGTGTTCTGACTGATCCAAATGCTTACGACGGTTTTCGATGGCATCCTTAAGTTCCTGCCATTTTTGGGTGAGTTCTTTGATGAGATTTTCAAATTTGTCTGCATCCTCATGTCCTTCGTCGATAAGTTTTCTTCCATTGGTGCAAATTGCCATAATTCTCGGTTCGTGGTTATCGATTTCGGTAGCCAGCGATTGGTTCTTCTTCTTGAGAACGTGCACATTGAAAAGTGAATTGCCATAGTCTGTGGAATTAGCAACAGGCAATTTCTCGTCAATCCAGAGTTTCTCATCCTCGACATCGCGACAGAACTGGAATGCTTCCTTCTTCTTCTCCAGCTGTGTTTGACGTTCCACCAGTGGTGCCTTAATACGTTCGAATCTCTCGAGCACGGCAGTCTTCTTGGTAATAATTGGCTCGAGCTTTTCATCGGGTACGGTTTTCTGAAGATATTCAGTTTGTTTGTCAATCTCTTCAACTTGACGCGCCTTGACGGCCATCTGAGTTTGAATAACATGTTGTTTCTGCATAAGGATGTTGACAGAGGTCAAATCGTTACCCGTGTCGGCGTTTACAATCTGCTTCTCGAGGTCGGTGATGTAAGAATCGATATCGTCGCAGGTTTGTTGCACAAGCACCTCGCGATTTGCATCGAATAGTAGAGCGCCCTTCTCCTTGGTGTGGCTTTCGAGATCTTCGAATTGCTTAGATAGTTCCTTGAGTTTCGGTTCAATGACTTCCTTGAATTCAGGTTTCTCCTTCATTAGATCTTGAGCGGCCTTCTCTGCTTCGAAGAGGCGCTCTTTGTTGGCGGCAATTTCAGCCTCGAAAGCTTGGTGACGGGTCCATTTCGAGTGAATTGTTTTGGCACTGCGATAGGTCTCATCCTGCGACGTGGCATATTTCTCTTGTACCCATTCCGTAAGTTCTTCCAAGTCTTGGAGGAATTCGTGCAATTTGACTTGGTTGCGGAGTTTTTCGTGCTGTTCGATGGCTCGGACGCGGTTACCGTCGCGCCTATCGCCAATGGATTCAGCTCGCTTGTGAATTTTGTCTGCATCGAAGTGTTGCTTCTCTACGAGAGTATCGGCCACTTGAATTAGTGTATTGATCTTGTCGTCATTAGCGTCCATGGTGGTAAGGAATGCTTCATGACGCTTGAGTTGATTCTCGGCTTGTTCTAAATTAACTGGGGTATCATCCTTGCTCAAGAAGTGTTCTTGCTGACTGAGAAGAACCTCGGTTTGACGTGCATCGCGGTTGAATAGCTGTTGATCGAGGCTCTGAGAGAGTAAGACTTGACGGTTCTCCCACATTTGATGGAGCTCCTCCCAACCTTCTTTGAGGGCATTCAAACGTTCGCGCAAGAACATGTATTGTGGATCCTCTGTGGTTCCTGGCTCGGAAGTAAGACGTTCTCCGTACTCCATCATGTTCTTGTAATCCTCAGTGTAGTTGTCGATCTCCTCACGAATCGATTGATGTTGGTTGAGGAGTTTCTCGGCTTCTGGGAGAGATGCTGGTGTGTCCTCGGACGCAACATCCGTTTGGGTCTTGGTCAACCAGGTCTGGAAGTGATCAAGATCACGTAGGAACCGGTGTAGGTCACCGGCTTCTTCAAGTTTTGAGTCACGATCTTTAAGCATCTGAGTGAGTTGCTCCCAGATGAGTTGAATCTGAGCAATGCGTTCGCGGATAAGTTTAGCTTCTTCTGGGTGTTCGGCTTCAATACTGTCGGCTTCCTTGCTCAAGCTGGTTAGTTTGGCTTGAATAGCAGCCAAATCACGCTCCATTCCGCTTAGACGACGTTGTAGTGTCATCACGCCGGTCAAATCCATCTCGAGCGAATCGGTTTCAGTGAGAATTCTCTTCTTATCCTCGATCCATGAGATGGTTTCACGGCATTCAATGTAGAAGGTTTGAACTCCGTGAGCTGACTTAAGGTCGTCTCTCTTTGCTTCGGCCTTCTCTCGCAAGCTGGACCATTCCTGGTTCAAGTGATTCTGACGAGCAAGGATCTCGTTCGAGTTTGGATGCTCGACGTGCAAGAGTTTCCTGGCTAATTGGTTAACAACAGCGACTCTTGAAGCGTTCGCGTTCATTTCTTTGTCGAAACCGTCATAGCGATGTTTCATGATCTCGACGTCTTCGATATCCTTACCAGGACTCATGGTATCCAACATCTTGGTCTTTTCGTTGATCCATTGTTCGACTCCATCGGCCTCGGACATGAGCTTGTACAAACTGAGAGCATCTAGTAGTCGTTGTCTCCTCAACTTGGCCAATTCCGACAATTCAGCGAATCGGGTATCAATAGCTTTAGTGCGTTCGTCCACCTTCTCCTTCTCTGGCGGATTTAGAGTCAATTTTTCTGCGTTCTTATGTAGAGCTTGGATAGCTTCCTCGTAGTTAGCCAATTCATCGGCAACTACCTTGTGTTTCTTCAGCAGCGATTGAACGTTGGCCTCGTCGCGGCCAACATCCTCACTGGAAACCAATCTAAGGGTGTCCAGCAGACAATTGTCAATATCATCGGCATCGGCAAATAACTGGAAGTACTCAACGGCATCTTCCAATCTCTGTCGTCTGTATTTAGTCAGATCAAGTAGGTGATCCCATTTCGACAAGATCTCCTTCAAACGGTCTTTAATGCGATCAGCTCCGAAGTGTGCTTCGCTGATGAGTTCAGCGCCAATCTTAGCAACGTTCTGCAGTTGATTATCGTGAGACGTAATCTCCGACTCCAAGGCCTTATGCTTGCTGAGAAGTAGATTGACTGTGGTCAAGTCGTGACCGATCTCGTCAGTGCTAACGATCTGTTCTTTCTCCTTAATCCAGTTCTCCTCGTCGGCTGTGTCCCAATAGAACTGCCACAACTTGCGACTCTCTTCCAAGCGACTGCGTCGTTCGACAGCCAAACGAACTAGTTCAGCGTAAGCGTCCTCCAATTGCTGGACACGACTAACAATGATTTCGGGATCACACGGCTTGTACGATTCCGGATCATCGCTAAGGAATTTCTGTGAGTTCTGTACCACGACCTTAACTCGTTCGCCTAGCACATTAATGTCTGCTTCAACAAGAGCGTGTTTCTGCAGGAGATCTTCTACACCCATCAAGTGCTTGCCATAGTCGTCTGTAAGCAAAAGTTGTTTGATCTCTTCCATGTTATCGAGAATGTACAACATCTCCTGGAAGTTCTGTTGCAATTGCAAGGAAATCTCCAAACGCATACGACGAGCACGCAACAACTCGAGCAGGTAGTTCCACAAACGCATGACATTCTCTTTCCTCAGTAGAATACGTTTAATATCATGGTATCTTTCAGCTTCGAGCTCATCACAAACAGCTACAACTGCCTGGACGCGTTCTTCATAAGCGAAAATGTCAGTTTCAATAGCTTCGTGCTTCTTAGCTGCCGCCTCCACTGCTGCCAAGTCAAAGCCAAAGTTATCCTGGCTGACTAGTCTCTGGTTCTCCGAAAGCCATGTCTCTCGCATAGATGCCTTACGATCAAATCGAGCTGCCAATTGTTCTAATTTCTCCTGTCGAATGAGCTCCTCACGCAGAGCCAATTCACGTTCATGTTCGGCTTTTTCCAGACGTTCCCAGGCCTTGTTAATGTCCGAAATCATCTTGCCTTCCTTCGGTGTGTACGGTTTCTGGTTGTTGGCACGCATTTTGGATTGTAGCGTGAACAGGAGTACTTCCAAGTTGCCCTTTTCGACGAATTTCGGTGGCTTCTCGACCGTGCGATAATTGGAGAACTGTGACAGTTGTCCCTGTACACCGGTGAGAGAGTTTTCAAACTGACGATCACCCAAAGCCACGATTGTCGTTTCGATCCACTTGAGCAAATCGCTGGTGAAACGTTCATAGTCATTGATCATCTTGTCATTTTCCATAGCAATACCGACAACTTTGCCGATACGTTTGCCTTGTACAGTCTCCTGCTTCAGCTTGCTGAAGTAATGGTAATAGGTGACGACATAAGTGATGATCGATTTCTCATCAGGATGTTCGACAAAGACATCTTCGGCGTCCAGTAACTTGGTGAGGCCAAGCTTGTCTTCGGCGACGTTGAAAGCATTGTTTAGATTGTGAATTGGATTCGCTTTGGATAGCTTTTCGAATTGAATCAAATCGGGACGATGCTTGTGAATGATGGCATTGAATGCGAGACCGTCGCGCCAGGATGTGGTAAAATTGCGCACGTTGACATTGTGATAGCCGGCAGTTTTCATTTGACACCATAGCAGGAGAGCATCCTTGGCAGACTTTGTCTCTTTGTTATCAACCTCTTCGATGGTGATGTCTTGTATCTGAAATAAAAAAAACGAATTCAATGTCAGAATTATGGGTTCGAATAGGATAGAATGTAAGCGAACGCCTCATAACAATCCGCATCAAAAGCTAATTTCGGAAATATTGGCTAAATATGCGCTCACGCCCCAATCGAAGAAATGGGGAAAAGGCGAAAAAGAAGACTTCTGAGATCTCCTAGACAGAGCCTATGCCTAATGTTCGAGCTACGACACAAAAATAGTTCAAGGAGAGTTTGATGAGAAATTGGGCAAAGAGGGCACGGGGAAACATAACCTACACAGCCTACATAGCCTTGATTCCCGCATCTCAACATCCACAAAGTAACCTGGCGATCACCTGATCAGTTGACCAAAAATCAGATTGAACACGTTGCGATCGACGTCAGACACTCCTTAAGCACTCCTTCCGGGGAGCCAACATCGATTCGAATCACTACCTTGTTGTAACCAAGATACGAAGTCGAGCTTGCCAACGAAAGTTTGACGTCGAAAAGCTACAATCGCAGGAGACCGCTAGGATCTTTGCCGATCGAGTTTCCCTCGACCTCTCGCAAATTCCGATGACACCGACACAACCCACAGAACAATAGTGGGAGCATTGCCAGCGCGCCATCAGAGACGTTGCCTCTGATGTGTTGGGTTTCAAATCACCGCAAATTAGAAGCCCCTGATTTGATGAGAAATGCGGGCAAGCCCGTGTAACAAAGCAAGCCGCCTACAAAGTCATACTACATAGACGGACGAGAGTCACTCGTGAACATTACGAACAAAAAAGGAGAAAGGAACACACGCTTTAAAGGAAAAAAAAAAAAAACAAAAAGAGAGAGTATGAAAAGCGTGAGATCGAGAAGACGGAGGGATGCTACCACAGGGATGATGTTCGCAAGTTTTACGAAAAAGTAAAATGAACATGCCAGGGCTATAAAGCCAGAGCGGGAGCTGTAGGGATGAAGACGAACAACTAGTAGTAGAGTCGAAGTTGATGCTGATAATATGGAAGGAACACTTCTGTAGACTGTTTAACGGCGATAAAAGATCCAATACCTGTCAGACAGAATGATCCATTCGCAACGGACGAAGATGCAAGAGAATTCTGTCCACCCGACCTAGATGAAATTAAACTGATCATTTCGAATCTTAATACTAATAAAGGCGCGGGCGCGGACCTGTCTGCCGAGCTATTTAAAGCGGTGACCTCAGGGGTATCACCCGCGCTGATATCAATCAAGAGTTACTAGCGCCACCCGCTGCTTCTTTAGGTTCAAGAGGCAATTGAGAAGTAGAGCCCTCTCTCAAAAGACCAAGGTAACGCTATACAAAACCTTTATCATTCCGGTCCTCCCTTATGGCTCAGAGTCCTGGACTTTAACAAAAGCGGATGAGGAAGCCATTGGTCGTTTCGAGAGAAAGATTCTGCGTGCGATTTTCGGTCCTATAAACACAGGGGGACTTTGGAAGAGAAGATTCAATCACGAACTGTACGGGTTGTACAGCGACATGAGTCTAGTCAGGCGTCTACGGATCCAATGCCTAAGATGGCTAGGCCTTGTAGAGCGAATGGACACCACAGCTCCAGCTCGTAGAGTCTTTGAATCCAACCCCGAGGGACGAAGAAATAGAGGCACAGGTGGAAAGGGACCTCAACCAACTGGGCGTGTTACTAGTGTTAATTTTGGAACATAGGACCTGACTAAACAATACCCACAGAAGTGATCAAGAAGAGGTCAGGAATCATTAAAAACAGTGGACATCTTCGGGTAAACCTGCTTTGACTGGAAAGGTCACGATTATTATTAGGGGTACGAAGAGCATAGTTAACTTAATGAGAGATATGGAACTAGTTCCTGTCGTCAATTGTTTTGTGTAAGGAAGAAGAGCGCACAAGGCGTGTGCTGGAGCTAAATTACCATTTCAAAAGCGTTTGCTTTATAAAGAATGTCCAGAACCTAGACGGGGACGGAACTCATGGTTACTAACATGAAAGCTAAACATGCCATCCAACAACTTCGTCATAAAGACGCCGACATGCCCGCATTCGTGCTTATGTTAATAAGTCCGCTAAAAGGCAATCAGCGCACACAAATTAAACTTTCCCATGAAGAGTGACATACAACTACAGACAGTGACCCAATTGTCTAACTACATATGTACATATGTCACATCAATGTGACAATGAAGTCATTTCAATTATATATCAACGACCACTGCCTACTCACGCTAAAAATTCCACATCTTACATCATCCAGTGTTACAATGGAAGAAATCGCTTACCTGGAAACGTAATATTATCGTCCATATCAGGCCAAGATTCAGCGATGCATTGCCATCCACTATATCATGCGAACCGATATTCTCCAAATGTACACGTTGATCCCGTAAGAACTGCAATGCTTTGTCGACATTCTCCAGGCAATGAATTCGCATTTTGCCCTTTGTCGGTTTCGGTAATCGTTCGCCAGATAGCACCTCAAGTAATTTAATCAAATTTTTACCGTCACGCATATCGACATAGAGATCGGCTATTCGACAATTGACGCGACATAAATGCGAGTTTACCCATTTGGTGAAGGTTTTCTTTTGTACTGTTTCACGTTCGACCGCGAGCGCTTTGATACGCGAACGTTCGAATAAACGCGAACTGGAATTGCCACCATCGTATTCGTATTCATCGATATAGTCAGAGCCAGGCCCCTGACTGGGGTCCCAACGAACAATTGATATGTCCGTAGTCATTGTCTTCTTTCGTCTACACTATGATTTCTCGTTATTTTGTCAGATTTTTCTTCTCTTTTTCTGCTTCTGTTCGTCCTTCGTCTTTATTTCTCTCTAATCCTTTTTACTTTCTCTAATTTCTTTTTATTTCGTTCTCCCTCTTTCTATACGTGTGCTCAATTTCTACTAATTTAATCGTTTCTTCTATTACCTGAAAGAGAATAAAAAAATAGAGTAAAGAAGTTAATGAATATGTAATGAGTGAGTCACAGGGAAGAAAAGGCTTAAGGACTAGCTAATATCCGTGTCTTTGTAGTGCACGAAATTGAATCAAAACACAAAGTGCTCGGCGGTAGTGGTTAATGATGACCCCGCGTGATGGGCGTGTTTTATTGCTTACTGGCGTCAGTTGTTTTACTGTTTATAAGTTGCCAAGGGCATAAATCGATGCGAAAGGTCGCATGTTTGCTAGGTCGCGTTTTATTCCCGAGTTGTCGTCATGAGCGGTTCGATAAGTGTATCTTGCTGAAACCTCAACATCACGTAATCGAAAAGAAATTTTATGTAGAGATTACCGAACATAATTAACCTTATCTGCTAGAGTCCGATCCCTTTTATCAGCAGCGAAGTACACTGTCTGTAATTTTTCTAGCGCCCGAGAATTTTGTCAGCCACACACCGGTTTCCCATAATTCTTTATATTCCCGATAATGAAATTGATGTACGATGTTGTCACAAGTTTGGAGTATTTCCAGCGCAAGCTTATGCTTATCACTAAAACAAATATAAGATATCGACAATATACCCTCCCTCCTTCCTTAGGCTGCAAAATACGAGTTTCAAAATGGAACACAGTCTTGTTATCTCTCACGGAGACATGATAGAAGTTTTCAGTGTTTGCACGCAGTGGCCGTAGCTATTATATCAATATACTTGAATGCTGAGTATATTTCGTGAAAAGTTTGGTTAAGGTAGACGTTACATAAACAGGACAGGTTAGACTAATGTTTTCAGTCATCTGAGCGCCGTTGATTAATAATATTATTCGTACGTGCTGCAGAAATCAACATGATCATATCTTGACGTTTTTTGATGAAGAGTTACATACATGTAACGTCAATGTCTGAAGGCATTGTCCGTTCAGACAGGTCAATGCCTCAGAACCTACCATTTCATCTTGCATCCGTTGAAGCACTGGGAAAAACAAAATCCACTGAAGAGGACAAATAGCATCAACGAGGGTCTACGTAAGTCGCAAATAGTTTACTGGATACGTTGCTAGTCTTGCAACTTATGTATGTTCACATCTGCACTTGGAATATGAGGCACTTGAATGACTTACTACTACTACTAGTACTACCGTCGAGACGACGAACAAAATATAATTAACGTCTTTTGTCCCTATTACCGCAAGGAGGTTGTGAGCCTATTATTCCAGGCAGACTTCAGCAAAAAGCCTCAATCACATTAAAACGAACATGCCAAGGGTATAAGGCCAGAGCAGAAGTTTACCGGAATGGAAGCATCTAGTAGTTGACTCACAGTCTATGCTGTAAATAGGGAAGGACCACTTCTGCAGACTATATAACGGCGATGATTGTCAAATTACCGCTGTTAGACAGAATGAACCATTCACCCTGGACGGATATGAAAGAGTATTCCACTCGATCCAGACGAAGTTAAGTTAGCAATATCTGAAGTCAAATAAAGCTGCTGGCGTAGATAGACTGTCTGCTGAGCTATTTAAAACAGCTGAAGTGGAACCTCAGCACCGGTACATAAGAAAGGAAATCCATATAATTGCGCCTACTTAACATCGGTTGTATTCACGTTGCGGCAGATCCTGGAGAAGACCCATGAATTCCAATTCGATACGCACCAGCTATTCTTCGATTTTAAGTCCGCATATGACAGTGTTTGTAGGAGGGCGCCGTGGCGTACGGGTTTGTGTACTGAAATCTGACGCACGATGTGCGAGTTTGGATCCTGATAACATCAACGCCATCGAATGTTTATTTCACGGCGTTCTTCCTCGGCGGGGTACGGGCAAAATCCCTATAGTATACTTGATTCGAAAAAGCTTCTCGACTCACGCCGTTCGGAATTGGCATTAAACTGTAAGTCCCTTTTACCTGTGTGAAAAATACATCACACACAACATGGGTGATTGAGAGAAGCTTGGCTCTGGTCCTTCATGGGCTGTAACGCCACCAAAGAAAAAGAATGTATAACAGTGTTTATAGGGACATGCTATACAAAGTCATGTCGCCTTTTGAGACCCCTGGCAACCTCGTCAGATTGTGTAGGATGACAATGGAGAATTTTTGCTGCCCCTCAGAGTCGACATCAAATTAACCGATACCTTTGATGTCAAATAAGGATTAAGGCAGGACGACGCATTGTCATGTGACTTCTTCGACATCATTCACATAGCCAATACAAGAGGCATGATCTATTTCAAGACTGCACAATTGCTTGCATATGCTGATGACATTGGCGTAATTGGGAGAACACAGCGAGACGCCAGTGAACTTTGTATGAGCATTGAAGCAGAAGCGCCTAAAGTGGGTCTGAATTTAAATGTATGTACATGCTGTCATCAAAGAAAGGCGCTTAGCACCGACGTCTTAGTCAAGGATTTCGTCTACATTGGCTCACTTGTGACAAACTGCAAAAACACCAGTGCTAGGATTAGACGCAGAACAGCTGTTGCCAACTACTGTTTCTTTATGCTAAAGAGGCCATTAAGAAGTAGAGTCTTCTCTCGATAAACCAAATCATTCCGGTCCTTCTTTATGGCGCAGAGGCTTGGACCCTTTCAAAAATGGAAAAGGAGACACTTGGACGGTTCGTAAGGAAAATTCTGGATGTAATCTTCGGTACCGTTTGTGTTAACGGATGGTGGAGGAGAATATTCAACTGGGCTATGTAGAGCGAATTGGCACCACAGCCCCGGCCCGTAATCTTCGAATCCAAACCCGAGGGACGACGCAACAACGATGCAACGCAGTTGTGAATGTAAAGTGACCAGAAGTACTGCTGCAGGTATTACACTCACCGTACATGGTTAACTCAAATTCATCCTCTGCTGCGTATGCAATACGAAAGTGCTCGGACGAGTTACTACGGATTATATAACCAACGCGGAATTTGGTCGGCTCTCGTTCTAAGCCTGAGAGTAGTTAACGAACATTAACGACCCAAACCACTGCACCCCGTTCAGGTTGTGTATGTAAAACACTTCATAAGAGAATATAAAAACTGTTGAACCTGCGCGAGTTTCTATATAACAGAGGACGACTGCATCCAAGGTGGCGTACGCAGGCGGAAAGAAAGTTGAGATCCCAACTAACTAGACGTGCGGCTCTGGAATCAGCTGGTCAGAGATCGTGCCTATTGGAGAGACCAAGGCTCACCCCGGGCTATAGCGCTACCTAACTAAAGTAATTCGCATTTACTTTTCTGCGCCCCATTTGGAAAACCCTGTATTGTCGTCGATCAAGGCCAGGTTTCGTCATGTAACTTTTACACTCCTGCTCGTGCTCATTTCTTTTCCACTCCAATATTCTTATTGTACGCTTCAAACAACTGACCTAAACCACTCACCTTTTCTAGAAACAAGAACATGCCGCCAATCCGAAATAAGTATATTCACCCTCATACAAAGGAAAATATTATGACTCGAGGGGGGATAAAAACCAAATCGATACTCGTAGACGCATCCATTTAAACATGCACTAAAAGCGCAATGGGGCCAACGCATTCTGAAGTAATGGTACTCGCATTTGAATGCTTTCCATAAAATGAGGTCGGCACAACAGCTAAAAACTGAAACTAAATACTGAATTTCGCAAGAATACAATGAAACGAGAAACTCACAATGCGGACATAGTGTGCACCACTATTGGGATTAAGGGCGCGGGAGTGAAATGAAATCGTATTTGTTTGAAGCTCCATATCAGCACAAATCACATTATGCATACCAGAAGAAGCATTGTTGTCTTGAGTTGATTGTACTTTAGAGATTAATCAAACAGGGACAGGATCCTTTCAAGAACAAAATGTTCAAAGAAAGTGGAGAGAGAGAGAGAGTTTCGAAATAAAAAAACAAGAGCAAGACTGAAAAACGCCCACATTTACCAAGATGAACGACAAGGTCACAAGGTAGAGATAAACAATGCAACAAATCTAAATAAATCTTCGTTTTTATTATATCTGCTTAAAGCTCAATACTATATCCCACTCACATCCGTTGGATAAAATTCCAATCAGCACAAATACGTAAACAAAACCCCATTGTGTTAGGCCAGGTCCTAAACGAGCACAAACTAACACAAAACGGACCAGATAAACACGCCAAGATTGTGTTAAACGTGATTTTCTCCCGTCTATCAATTGCTTGAAAACCATTAAGTCATCTAAATTAGAACACAAAGTGCACGTTAATCATCCTTTACATCTAAGTATGAGGGGCGGAAAATGCACGTAGTACTCGTCATGAATGTTTTCTATTTTTCATCTATTTATAGCACACCCCATGCTTGTTCCATGCGGTATACTCGAACAACCAAAGCTTATGTATGACTACGACTTATCGATTATTATATTCTAACTTGCTAGCAACATTTGTTTCCATATTTCCCGCATCTCAATGAATTAGATTTACACGATGCTCATATACATACCATTGAAGATTACATAAGCGAAATATAAATAAAAGAACACGTCCATGCTCCTCAATTGATTAAAAAACAACTGACTTGGAAGGACTTAGGAAGTTTTTAAGGAAATTACCAGGACAACGTGGGATATGTAGAATAGTCTATAGCGTGAGTGTTGACGATAATAAAATGAAATGATGTCAGAAAAGTTTAACATTTCCCTTCCTCTTTCCAGTTTTTATGGAAAACAACCAACAACCTTAAAGTCATGACCCGTCAAAAGGATACATATAAACAAAACATGACATCCAAAATCCTACCCAACCCACATTTAGGTTTCCTGTACAAAGAGGGATGCCGAGAACCTGATGAGTGTTCGTACAATTTTGCAATCCATCCACATCCGCATCCACAACGGCGCGTCACAACCCTTATTCGCCTTACGCCTAACGTACGTACGGATATTGAATATTCAAATTATGGAAAGAATGTGATAACAATCTATCAATAGTCTCCCGTATCCTCACCCCCTGCTTAATATGCATACGTCCTTGACATCATTCCGACTATCAGTAGTGTATTTTCTCATGTTCGTTTCCATTTCGATTCACTTAGTACGAAGAGTATGGCTGGAATGTGCGCGTTGTGGACGTTTTTGTGGTGAGATTGCCGTCGTCGTTGTCGACAGACATGCAAATTATATCGAATGATTCAGAATAAAAGTCTTCGATCGTTCCGTCCTTTTTCTCTTTCGACGGTAAACGAACTTTTTTTGTTGTTGTTGTTTTGTACCGTTTTCCTTATTTATTCTATTTTCGTAGGAATATTTGTGTGTCTATTTTAAAAGCTACTCACGGCATTCTGTCGGCTTGAGCGAATTGCTAAAAATGTGAATTTGTAGTATGATTTCAACGAAGTAATAGTAACAAGGGGGAGCTGGGAGGTTCAGCTCCGAGTAGCCTCATGAGCAAAAAGCGATACAAGTACCAGATTATCGCTGTTATTGAATTTAATCTTCAAAGAGTAAATGTGTAATTTTGAAAAAGTGCTTTCTAATTTCTACATACAAACATCCGCTGCAGAAGCATCACAAACAAGCTGCCATCAGGAGAAAGTCAGTTGAAGCCATACTCCACTTGCTAGGACTTGTAGAAGCATCGAATACACCTGTGTATCCTTTCTTCCTTTTACAGCCGTCACAAGAGATTGCACATGTGTGGATTTGTCGTGGGAAAGCGGTTGAGGTCGAAGGTCATCGACTTTATGCCTATAAGAGATCGCCTGGCTGTGATCCGCACCAAAGACAGATTTTATAACATCAACCTCATATGTCCTCGGTTTCGAGCTACCACCGTCGAGAAACCCCTGGTTTGATGAAGATTGCAGACAGGCCCATGTAGAGAAACAGAATGCATACATGGCTACATTGCAGCGACGGACAAGAGCTGTCCGCGAGCTCTATGAACAGAAAAGGAGGGAGGAGCATGCGCTTCTGAGAAGGAAAAAGGAGCACGAGAAACGCAAGTTCGACGAGATGGAGAGATGTTACTGCAGGAACGACGTTCGAAAATTTTACCAAAGAGTAAAACGAACATGCCAAGGCTATAAAGCCAGATCAGCAGCCTGTAGAGATGAGTACGGACAACTAGTAGTGGAGTCACAGTCGATGTTGAGATTGTGAACGAACCACTTCTGCAGACTGTATAACGGCTATGATAGTCAAAATGCTGCCGTCAAGCATTACGAACAACTCACAATGGACGAAGACGAAAAAGAATCCCGTTCACCCGACCTAGACGATGTTAAGATAGCGATATCGAAACTTATGTAAGTCTTATATTATAAAGCTGCTGGGGCAGACGGACTCCCCGTGGAACTGTTAAAAGCAGCTGACGATGAGCTGGTCAGGAACATACAGCAACTCATCTGCAAGATATGGTCGGAAGAATGGATACCCGATGAATGAAATCTCAGCATCGTTTGCCCGGTCCATAAGAAAGGAGACCCCTATGACTGTGCCAATTACAGAGGGATAAGTCTCCTGAACATTGCGGTCAAGATCCTCTCTGCCGTATTGTGTAAGCGCCTGAAACCGTTCGTAGACAATTATATAGGTTCCTACCAGTGTTGTTTCAGGCCAGGAAAATCCACGACAGACCAAATATTTACACTAGGGCAGACCTTGGAGACGACCCATGACACGCACCATCTTTTTGTCGACTTTAAAGCCGCGTATAGAGACGAGCTATACACTGCCATGTCATGTTTTAACATTCCTGCCAAACTCGTCAGACTGTGCAGGATGATTATGGAGAACTCTCGCTGCTCCATTAAGGTCGGAGGTGAATTAACCGGTTCCTTTGATGTTAAAAAAGGTTTTAGACAGGGTGACGCATTGTCATGTGGTTTCTTTAACACCATTCTTGAAAATATCGTGCGGGAATCTGCGACCAATACAAGAGGTGCGATCTACTTCAAGTGTACACAATTGCTTGCCTACGCAGATGACATTGACGTTATTGGACGGACAAACCGAGACGTCGCGAACGCCTCGCAAGCATTGAAGCAGAAGTGGCTAAAGTGAGTATATAAGGGTAAATGGGGACAAGACCAAATATATGCTGTCATCAAAGAAATACACGCAACACCGACGTCTTGGTCAGTACGTCACCTTCGACACCAGCGCTGAGATAAAACGGAGAATAACTCTTGCCAACCGCTGCTTCTTTGGGCTCAAGAGGCAATTGAGTAGTAGAGCCCTCTCTCGAAAAACTAAGGTATCCCTCTACAAAACCTTAATCATCCCGGTCCACATCTACGGCTTTGAAGCTTGGACGTTATCAAAAGTGGATTAAGAGACTCTTGGGCGTTTCGAGAGGAAAATTCTGCGTGCAATCTTTGGTCCCGTTTGTGTAAACTGAGAGTGGAGGAGGAGATTGTACTGTGTAAACGTCTAAAGCCCTTTTGCACCGCACTAATCGGCAGCTGCCAGTGTGGTTTCCGTCCCGGCAAATCGACTATAGGCCAAATTTTCACACTTCGACAAATCCTGGAAAAGACCAGCGAGTTTCAAATCGATACACACCATATCTTTATCGATTTTAAAGCCGCATACGACAGCATTCATTGCAGAGAATTGTTTGAAGCGATGGCCGAATACGGGATCACAGGAAAACTGGTCCGGCTGTGTCGTGCCACGCTATAAAATACGCGATGCACCGTGCAGTTCGGTTTTAGGACCATTTGAAACATGCATCGGATTTCGGCAAGGAGATTCGCTGTCGTGTGACTACTTCAATTTGGTGTTAGAGCAGATAGTGCGACGGGCAGGCACTATCGTCTACAAGTTTGTCCAGCTCATCGCACGGTCTCAGTTAGACGTTGTAGAAGCTCTTTCACGGCGATTGAAGAACAGGCGAAACGAGTTGGTCTTAAAGTCAACGAGGATAAGACAAAGTACATACTGTCAAGCAAAAACCGATCCGTCGCTCACCACATGGGACAAAATATAACTTGAATACACCTGTAGTTCTCTAGCCATGATGGAAAACTAACCCTGGCGCTTATGATATGTTGCTATGCTGCGCCATCTTAAGTGCGGCCGTCCTCTGCTTCTTTGTCCCTCGGGGTTAGATTCAAAGACTCTCCGGGCTGGAGCCATCTTAGGCTTGAATCCGTAGACACCTGACTAGACTCATGTCGCTGTACAGCCCGTAAAGTTCGTGGTTGAATCAAAGAAACAGCGATTGGCAAGAGTGATTCTACGTTTGATTTCGTTGTTCTAGGTCACTGGGGAGCCAAGGTAGACGAAGTCCTTAGCTACCTCGAACTTACATATACTTGCCAATACAAACGTTCTGGCCAAGACGTCGGTGGTGAGCGTTCTTTTTTGATGATAGCATATATTTAGTTTTGCCCTCGTTTACTGCCAAACAAATTTTCGTCACCTCCATCTCAATACTCACAAACGCCTCATTGACATCTCGCTGTGATCTACGTATATCGTCGGCGTATGCAAGGAGTTGCGAGGCTTTGAAATAGATTGTGCCTCTTGTATTGGCCAGTGATTTTTGCACAATAATTTCTAATATGATGTTAAAGAAATCACACGGCAGCGCTTCGCCCTGCGCTATCGATAAGGTGTTCACCGATTCGAATGGTGTAGCGAGCATTCTCTAAAGTCATCCTGCATAGTCTAAAGAGTTTAGAAGGTACATATGTCAAAGGTAGACATAGCGTTGTATACCTCGTCTCTAATTACGCTATCGTATGCGGCTTTGAAGTCGACAAATAGGTGGTGAGTGTCGACTTAAAATTCATTGTTTTTTTGTTTCAGGATATGCCGTAGTGTGAAGATTTTGTCGATGGTGGACTTCCCTGGCCTGAATCCGATAAGGACTGATAAGGACCTATCAGCTTATTTACAAAAGTCTTCAGGCGTTCACACAGAACGGCAGAGAAGATTTTCTAGGCGATGTTAAGAAGACTTATTCCTCTGTAGTTGGCGCAGTCAGTGCGGTCTCCTTTCTTGTAGATCGGGCATACGATACTGAGACTCCATTCCTCGGGCATGCTTTCCTCTGACCATATCTTACAGATGAGCTGGTGCATGCTCCTAACCAGGTAATCCCCAGCTGTCTTGAAGAGCTCAGCAGACAGTCCGTCTGCGCCAGCAGCTTTATTCGACTTGAGTTTCGATATGGCAATCTTAACTTCGTCGAGGTCTGGGAGACGGAATTCTCTGCGGTCTTCGTCGATTAGAAATGGATCATTCTGTCTGACAGCGGTATACTAACTAACATCGCCGTTATACTGTCTGCAGAAATAGTTTTTCCATATTCTCAGCATCGACTGCGATTCTACTACTAGGTGTCCGTTCTCATCCCTGTAGGCTTCCGTTCTGGCTTTATAACATTGGCATGTTCGCTTTAGTAGTTTTTTCTACTCGGTGGTGGAATTAAATAATTCAATATATGTACATATGTATACGGGGACAAGGAGATTTTATAGTTTGCCTGATCTGTAATGTGTGGCTTTAGTGTACCGTTTTTAAATTAAGCTTGTGGACCTCCTCATTTGTATTCAACTCTCAAAGCATCATAATAGCAATCTGAATGACAAGGATGTTCTAATACCATGTAGGAAATAACTGCTCTCCATACATTTCCATGATAATAGCCCAAAGTGCACAATTCTAGCTTAAACAGACAGAACATTACATCCAACTGCGCATGAAAAAAAAAAAAAAAAAAAACAATACGTACGAGCCAAGAAGAAAGGTCAGTTCCTCTTCAGGTAGTAAGGCATTGCCTCATTTTTTGTCACAAACAGTAAACAGTGTAAAAAGCGTCTGTTTAACCTACTCTTTGTCATTTGCCATTACGGACAACCCGCACTCTATTGCAGAAAAAAAAACTTTTTGTGAAAGGTGCACACTTCTTCCATTTACATTGGTCGCAACAAGGTTTCATTCTACGCGGAAATAATAGGACAAATGGGCGGGAAACTAAAAATAAATGTTTTAGAAACAATTTCACTTGAACAAAAATAGCAACAAACTATGAGAACAACACGTTCACTGCACTTTACCAAACATGACGTGTCCGCGGCAAGATTAAGACAAAATATGTCCCAAATTAGGTCATCGCTACTTTCACGCCCTGATCATCGTATAATGATTTCATTCATTCGGTCTCTTCATTCAATTCAATTTGTATGACTACCAAATGCTACTAATTGCCCACTCAAAACTCTCCACATGCAGATTATGTTTCACTCCAACACAAACTGCATCCACTTTATTGTCTACATCCTCTGCCTTTCAGAGACTCATTCAATTCCAACTCGTCCCGGCTTATCACAATCAAATTAATTCAATTTATTCTACCAATATGTTAATTAAATATGTCAACCATGTCCGTCAATTGTCTTTCGCTATCCGTATGGCTCTCATCATTTCGTACGCATACAAAATCATTCGCCGGCTTAGTATCGCGGGCAACGCCTTATTAAGGTTCAACTTCCCGCAATCTTACATCATCACTACTCAATTCGATATTTTAATTTTTTTTTCGCTTTCACGCCAACTTAATTTACCCGAGGAACGGATTGCATTCTTCGATCTGGTCTCGCTTGTCGGCTCAATATGGATTTATCTCTACATGTTGTTGTTGTTAATGTTGGTCGGTCAACTCTTTTACTTAATGTAGATTCTGTGTACATACTTCAGGTGTAAATTGATGTCAGTGACTTGGCTTATTCATGTTTTCCGCTTACATAATAGAAATCAATAAAATAAATTAGGAAACAGAATAACAAGCACGCGACTTGACTACTGATTAACGACAAGAGAACAAAACGAACTCGAGAAGCTCGAGCCAATCCCACACAACACGATACGAACGATACACACAAGGGTAAACTCGAACTGATGATGATGACGATAGACTGTGGTTGTCTGTCTATCCGTCGAGCTATTAGTTCTCACTCTATGTCTGGCTAACAATAAGTTAGTAGTGTCGTGTCCCCCCCACCCCCCTACTTTTTTTTGCTTACAATGCAATATATCGTGCGAGTGTACGACTCTCTACGACGGAAGGGATTTAGAACAAATCATAAAGCATAGAAAAGTGGGTTTAGATTCAGGCGAATACATATATGTAATAGAAAGTTTACATTGGGGCATGGTATGGTAGATATGCTGCGATGCACATACTCGTACTCCAAACAAGCACGAATAACTGCACAAGAATTCACATTACACACCGGCCCAGACGTAATAGCTTAACAATTATTCTCTCTCTTCATTCTCTGTTTATATAACAACAGAAAACAATTGAGCAACAAAAGGTGAACATTTACATTCAAGCCCCCACAGTTGTCCCGTAGATGGTGAGGAAATTAAATGTGGAGGCATAGACACGAGCTAATGAACTCCCGGGGAGACCAACCAGTTGTTCGAAAGTTTTCTTTTGTGGCCTGGTAACACATTTTGAATGCTGTACAAACGTATTTGTCAAATATAATTTGGGAGCACACCATTTGAGTGTGTTATGTTTTCCTTTTATTAATCATTAAATTTGCACAGATTGTAGCTCACAATTATTTTTTTTGGTTCACTGTAAAAACAACTAAATGTCATTGATATAAAACCAGCGGAAGAGGCTACAAAGCCGATAACAGACGTATTGCACTCCAAGAAAAACGACATCGATCGTAGATTTGTTATACAAGTTTCCGGCGTAATGGTTCGAATTATAGATACAAACAAAGCTAGAGTCATCGTCTGAAAGAACTTCACGAACCCATGATCATTCTGCGACATAAAAGTCGTAAGCAAATAAGGCGGTTCCTGCCTCATTCAAGAGCAAATTTCAACAATGACGTAGAGTGATCCTGAATTTTGTCGGCGTTTGTGAAATGGTAGGGGGGAGGGAGCGAGCAAACAGGGCAAAGAAGTTGATCGCGTTTAACATGGCAAACGCCAGCTTCGATCTCTGTCCTGCTCAATCCAAGTTTCCGCGTGGCGCACGCAGGTGGAAGGGGACCTCAACCAACTGGGCGTGCGGCGCTGGAAACAGCTGGAGACGCTTGTTGGTTGAGGCCCAGATTCACCACGGACTGTAGCGCCACCTAAGTAAGTAAGTTGGGAAATGGTCATCTTGGACGTGGCTCCAGTCCGAAAATCCCCTTAAAATCCAGACCAAATAACGACACAATCTTAAGCTTTCGAGAACGTCTCATAACAATCCGCATCAAAGCTAATTTTGGAAACATTAGCTTGATATGCGCACACGCCCCAACCGAAGAAAAGGGACGATCTATTCAAAGAAGAATTCTACGATCTCCTAGACAGAACCTATGCCTAATCTTCGCGCTTCGACACAAAAATAGTTCTAGAAGAGTGAGTCGTGAGTCGATCACGGGGAAATATAGCGTACACAACAAAATCGCAATCTCCTTCTGGCTAGCACACGATTCACGCATCTCAATATTCACAAAGGAACCTGGTGATCAGTCTACTATCAATCAGATTAATCACGTTATCGACGCCAGACACTTCTCCAGCATCCTAGATGTACGAACCTTCCGAGGAACCAACATCGACACAACATCTTGTGGCCAAGGTACGAATGAAGACATCAAGGATGCTACGAAGTCGAGCTAGACAATGAAAGTTTGACGTCGAAAAGTTACAATCGCAGGAGACCACTAGGACCGTTGCCGATCAAGTTTTCCTCAACCTCTCGCAAACCCCAATAACACCGGAACAACCCACAGAACAACAGTGGGAGAATTGCCAGCGTCCCATCAGAGATCATTTCAAGTCACCATTAGCTAGAAACCCCTGATTTGATGAGCAATGCGGGCAAGTCCATGTAGCAAAGCAAAACGCCTACAAAGCCATGCTACATAGACGGACGAGAGCTGCTCGTGAACTTTACGAGCCGGAATGGAGGGAGGAACATACGCCTTTTAGGAAGAAAAAAGAGATGGAGAGATGTTAATCACAGGAATGACGCAAAACGAATATGCCAGGGATATAAAGCCAGAGCAGAAGCCTGTAATGATGAAGACGGACAACTGGTAGTAGAGTCACAGTCGATGCTGAGAATGTGGAAGGAACACTTCTGTAGACTGTATAACATCGATGAAAGATCTAATACCGCTGTCAGCCGGTAGGGCTCATGCACCAGCTCATCGGTAAAATATGATCGGAGGAAAGCATGCCCACGAACGGTATCTCAGCATCCTTTGCCCAGTCCACAAGAAAGGAGACCCCTATAACTGCGCCAACTACAGAAGAATAATACTCCTTAACATGGCATATAAGATCTTCTCTGCCGTACTGTGTGAACGCCGGGAACTCTTTGTGAATAATCTGATAGGTTCGTATCAGCGTGGTTTCAGACCACGTAAATCCACAATAGACCAAATATTCACACTGCGGCAGATCTTGGAGAAGACCCATGAGTACCAAATCGACCTTTTCGTCGATTTCAAGGCCGTGTATGACAGTGTGCTTAGAGACGAGCTATACAGCGCCATGTCTAGTTTTGACATCCCTGCCAAACTCGTCAGATTGTGCAGAATGACAATGGTGTTCTCGCGTATTAATCGAGACCTTTGATGTTAAAAAAGGATTTAGACGAGGTGACGCACTGTCATGAACCTAATTTTTTTCAACATAACGCTTGAAAAGATCATACGAAACTCACTTGCCAACACAAGAGGTACGATCTATTTCCAGTCTGCACAACTGCAGAAAGGCCAAAACCTTAATAATCCCGGCCCTTCTCTATGGCGCAGAGGCCTGGACTTTAACGAAAGCGGGTGAGGAGGCCCTTGGTCGTTTCGAGAGGAAAAGTCTGCGTTCAATCTATGGTCCCGTTAGTATAAACGGAGTGTGTTGGAGAAGATAGTACGGCGTCTTCGACGCAGCAGAGGACGACCGAATCCGGCAAAAGACCGAGCCAGCTGGAGACGCCTATTGGTTGACGCTCAGGTTCACACCGGACTGTAGCGCCACCTATGTACATAAGTAAGTAAGGGGGCATTCAAGTATTACGTAACGCAATTTGGGGGGAGGGGGGGGGGGGGGTCTTGTAAAACGTTACGATGCGTTACAAGGGCGGGAGGGGGGGGGGGGGGGTTCGAACACCGCGTTATGTAACATTTTTTTTATTTAAATAAAAAACTAGGGAATTAGTCCCCGAAGTTGGCAACTCTTTTCGTTTTTGTTTTACGGCTAGTCCCTCGACTGTTTTGCACGTCATTTTTATTTTGTTTTCGTTGTCAGTATTCGTTAGTGTTTTAAACACGAAATACGCACAAGCACATTGCCGTAATCGTTGTTGTTAAGGTGAGTTCATACTGTAATGTCCTCAAAAGAGGGAGATTTGCCTTATCAGCCGTTCTTAGCCTATAACGGCTCTCATACTGACTTGCCAGCGCCATTGTACAAAAAAAAAAAAAGAAATGCCAACCTGCCCTTCGGCAGCTCAAGAAACACCCATTGGACTTACTCCACTGCACCTTTTTATTAAAAAGGTTGCATTACGTAGTGCAATCAGAATTCTTCGCTCGGGAACAGACCTATGGGTCACATGTCAATCCTGCAACAGCTTCCTGAGCTGGATATGAATACCACGGTCTCAGACGCATTACCACACACCTTTCCTTTTGACAAGAAATTTAAGATATTGATCCCAAACCGCACAGCTTGGAAAACCAGTGATCTCTTGCTCAACGTCAAAGGCCTTAGGTGGTATACTGATGGCTCCAAAATTATTTCTGGCGTTGTCGCCGGCATCTTTGGACCAAATTGGAGGATTAGCAAGACCTTTCGAATGAGTCCCAGTATCTTCTAATCTGAATTATAACCATCCTAACATCCGCCAATCTAAACTTAGAGACTGGCATAAGAGGAATAACCATCAGTATACTCTATGATAGCCAAGCAGAGCTGACTTCGTATAGCACGAACTCCAAATCCGTTAAGGAATGCCATGATGCCCTAAAAGACCTAGCCAAAAAAAAAAACAAAATCAAACTCTGGTGGGTGCCAGGGCACAAAGGTACTAAAAGCAATAGAATCGCTGATCATCTCGAAAGGAAAAGTTCCAGCGAATGGTACATAAGTCCTAAATCTTTCTGCGGCAGTGAGAAAAATCGCTACACCTGCCCTTTTCACTTTGCCAATCGAAAAGATTTATACGACCCCTGAACAAACACTCTATTAATATTCTTAAGCTTAATAGAGTCGATATCAGAAGACTGGTCAGCTACCTTACGGTCGTCTGAAACTGAGTTACGACTCTGTCTTGAGGACGAAGAAACTGCAGGGCACATAACATATGAGTGCGCTGCCTCCTAAGGGGATCATCTCAGCTCCTACGAGAGACATTCTCAGCTTCATTAAAAAAATGGAGAAGCTCCTGGCTAGTAGGCACAATATATATATAAAGGTCGCAGTGCCTCTTGCTATTTGTTAGCACTAGTCCCCATGGTTAAAAAATTGCGAGTTATAAATCTCTTGTTTTATTTATTATTACCGCAAACGCGATTAAAACATTAACAACGATATTTTAGCGACTTTCTGGTACTGTGCGCAAAATAGTTGTGACTTTTAGGTGAAAATTGTCACTTGCGTGTTACGTAACGTTTAGGGAGGGGGAGGGGGGGTACAGAAAAACGTTACGGCGCGTTACGAGGGGGGGAGGGAGGGTCAAAAATCTTAAAAAATTGCGTTACGTAATACTTGAACGCCCCCTAAGTGAGATTGGTTTGGTTTGGAATATCTGTCGACAAAAATGAGTCGCAAGCATTTAACTTTAATAGAAAAAATTGTTGAAATTGAGAAAAGTTTTAAGGAAGTTGTCTGCAAGCGTGCAAAGAATAAAAACAAATTTCAAGGTGTATCGGGTACAGTATGGGCAACAGGAAAAAGTTGAATACCGAAATCCCCTATATGTGTTATCTTTTGAATTAAAAAAAAAAAAAAAAAAAAAAAAAAAAAAAAAAAAAAAAAAAAAAAAAAAAAAAAAAAAAACCATTTCACAGAATACACATGTTGATTACCTGTACGATAGAATGCCTTAAAACCTTCGTGTTAAGCACGGAAACGAATACTCAAATTGTAGAGTCCTAACGGCTGGCATTCCGCAGGCTTGGTTTTTATTAGTTCACTCTATTCAGAGTGTACTGTAGTTTCAAAACAGATGTAACCGAAAACTAGTTCGGATTATGAACAATACACGTTGTGGACTATACATATGTAACTGCAAAAGAACAGAATCAACCTTTTATTTGTCGGCATAACATCGAACAACTTCAAAAAAGTAGATAACAAGAAAAAAAAAAAAAAAAAAAATGTTCAGATCTAAAAAGAGACCACGTAAACCTGTTATCGTATGCTCACGACCTTTGAGTGAGTAAAAGTCGTGAGTTATCCCATCTTCAGAGAAGAGAGAAACAAGCTTTCGTAGCTGCCATGTCATGAGTAAGATACTGTTCTCCCTCCCCAATTCGCCTGTCAGATAGAATCACTCGAAACAAGTTTTCGTCGAAACAAAAAAAAAAAAAATGATTCGACCCGCAACTCGCAAGTCTAATCAAAGATACAAACATCCACATGAGCCTCCACTCACCCATCTATCACAAGCGGTGAATAAATAATTTAAGACGAAAAAAGAGATAAGTACGATTCAACCTAAACTTGTAAGGCGAGTTAAGCTCACGCCAAAAGCATGACATCACAAGCCGAATGCAAAAGTACATAAAACGTAAACAAAAATCACTTCACTTCCAATGTTCAATGTCAATGAAAGTAAATTTGTTTAACGAGTGCCCAGTACTGATAGATTTCTGCAAAACAATAGCATCCGGCTAAGCGAATCTCGACTATTGTCTCGCTAGATAATCACAGAATTAACGAATCTTTTTCCTCGCATTGAATGTAGCTCAATGTGTACAATAGTTTATCAATCGGGAATGATGTCATACATATTACGTGTATAGGTGAACGGTTTATCTTAGTTTTATAATATCTCGTTTCACGGGACGGCGAGGTGAGCAAGTAGTTGTAAGCCTAACCGAGCGTTAGGGGTCTAGACTGACCGCATCGACGATTCGACCGCTAGTCGATGTTGCTCTTAATTCAGAGCAGTGTCAATTACGATGCGATGACTAGGTGGAGCGTTGAATTGACTTTACAAGGAGTGATGTAACAAAGTTGAATAGGTCAAGGGAAGGGCCCTTTTATTTAATAGTCAATATTCAGATATTTAGTCGTTATATGAGCAGCACAACTTTGATTTGATTGACGACGGAATGCTAATTGAATTTTGACTTCATAACACTTTTTCTAGCTTTAGCATAGGTTTTACCAAAGCCTCAAGAGAAGATAGGTTCAAGAGAACTTGTCGAGGAAATAGATCTATAGGCGATAGCCTTCAGCCTCGAAATCTGGATCGTTAGTAGTTTCGGATTTACGCATGATATCCATTGGTGCGGTAAGATGTTGCCAATGAGAAAAGAAAGCGTGACAACTGAAATAATACCGAGAGAAAAACGCTTTCCCATTAGTAAGCAATACTTGAAATAAAATAGTGAAGGTTCCGTAGCTTAAGTTTAGAATTTTCGTACGAAATACCATCAGAATATGTAATTCAAAAAACTGATAGGTTAGGTTAGATTGAAGTGGTTGGCATAAGACACACGTAGGCCGGAATCGGCCCATTGTGATATCACATGGATCATACTACTTAGATCCGGCCCCTAAAAACCAATCAGTGCTTCTGATGAAGCGATGGAGTTGAGCTATTTTTATATGGGCTAGTTCATATAAGTTATCGTAGAAGGGCGCGCCGAGGAAGATCCCCCTTCGCAAAAGAGGGACATGAGCAGAGGAGGTGGTATGGTCTTTATGTAGTGCGGGCTATTTTCCTATGCTCCTGATCCGTAGGGCCGCATAGGTAGCAACCTCTTTACTGAAGAGGTCCATTGGTGGGAGATGTAGTAGAATGTGTAGGGCCTAATGCAAATGCTGGCACTTTCCCCAGAAGGTTGCGATAGGCTGCCTTGTCAAGAGCAGTCCTCCAAACTACGACGCCATATAGAAGTATATGTAGGTCCTATGGCTGCTGTATAGAGCTAGTGCATAATACTGGGTTGGGGACCCCACTTTTTGCCCACCACTCTCTTGCATCTGTAGAGGACAGTAGTTGTTTTCTTGATACGATCAAGAATGTTGGGTCCAATTTAGTTTCCTATCAAGGATTAGGCCGAGATATTTGGCCTGATCTTTGATTGCTATTTGGGTTCCTCCCAGGCTTGGTGGGTTGAAGGGCGGAATTTTATATTTATTAGTAAACAGTACTAGATCTGTCTTCTTGGGGTTCAAACCAAGTCCGCAGCTCTTCGTTCAGTTTACTACTGCTTGTAAGGCTCCCTGCATTATACTAGCCCTAGACGACGAACATGTTCGCCAAATTTGCTCGTGTTCGCGTAGTTTTTCTCGTGTAGGGGATGGTTCGCGAACAAATCGATGTTGGCGAAATATTTCGTTTTTCTCGTGTTCGTTGGTTTCGATGTTCGCCATTTAGAGCCTTGTTCGCGAACAATCCTCTGCTGTGAAATAACCATAAGCGCAACCACTTGCGCTTCTTTATCATACATGTTTACCCTGTGAAGAATCAACATGAAATGAATGTTCGCCGTGTAGGGGGTATCGCAAGCGAGCAAATCTGGCAAACATGTTCGCCGTTTAGGGCTACCTTTAGGTCACTTAGCCGTCACGATACGACTATAGTAATATCGTCCGCATAGGCGGTCACAGCGTACCCGTCCTGTTCTAGCAAAAGTAGTAGTCCATTGACTAGCACGTTCCAGAGGAGAGGGGAAAGTCCTGTGGTGTACCTCTGCCATTGTAGTTTAAACGGCACCAGCGAAGTTTGCGTACATAGCTCGTGAAAAAGGTGAATTACGACTGTATAGCTTCCTGGTGATGTAATTCCCACCTAGATCATGTATTTGAAGGCCAACCAGCACTAGGAGGGAAACTGCTTTGCTATCGCAGGAATGACGTTCGGAGGTTATCAACGAATAAAACAAACATGCCAGGGAAATAAAGCCCGCACGGAAGCCTGCAGGGACGAAAATGTAAACCTAGTAGTCGGTACAGTCGGTACTAAAAATCTGGAAAGACTACTTCTACAGACTGTATAACTGCGATGGCGAAACAGATTCCGCTGTCAGGCAGAATGCCCCATTCACAGCAAAGAATTCCGTCCCCCTGACCTGGACGATGTTTGAAATGTTTTTTCTATGTTAAAGTCTAACAAAGTTACTGGAGCAGACGGATTACCTGTTGAGGAGTATGCACCGGTTCATCTGTAAGATATGGTCAGAGGAATGCATGCCCGATGAATGGAATCTTAGTATCGTTTGCCCAATCCACTTGAAACGAGACCGCTTCTCATGAACTCATAAGATGTTCTCTGCTGCACTGCATGAACGCCTGAAACCGGCCGTAAATAAATTGGTTCATATCAGTGTGGTTTCAAGCCCGGAAACTCCACTATCAATCAAATATTCACACTGCGATATATCCTGGAAAAAACCAACGAATTCCAGGTCGACACCCAACATATTTTTGTCAACTTTAAGGCCGCATAGTAAAGCGTATATAGAGACGAGCTACACAGCGTCATGTGTAGTTTTGACATCCCTGCCAAACAGATTGTGCAGGATGACATTGGAGAATTTTCGCTGTTCCATCAGGGTCGGAAGCGAATTAAGCGAGACCTTTAATGTCAAAAAAGGTTTTAGACAAGGCAACAAGCTATCGTGTGACTTTTCAACATCGTCCTTGAAACGATAGTGCAAAACTAACTGCTCAATACGAGGGGCACGATCTTTTTCAAGTCCGTATAACTGCTCGCATATGCCGATGACATTGACATAATTGGACGAACTCAGCGAGATATCATATCATCAGGCCTTTACGAGCATTGAGGGGGGAAATGGCTAAAATGGGACTGGCGGTAAATGAGAACAAGTCGAAATATATGTACATATGCTGTCGTCGAAAAAGGACACGAAACAACGGCGCCTTGACCAGGGCGCACATATTGGCAGGTATGATTTCAAGGTAGTCAAGAACTTCATCTACTGTGACATGCAGCGACATCAGTGCCAAAATCAAACGCAGAATAACTCTTGCCATCCGCTGTTTATTTGGACTCGGAAGGCAATTGAGAAGCGAATCCCTCTCTCGAAAAGCCAAGCAAAGCCCTCTCTCGAAAAGCCAAGCCAAGCCCTTATCATCCTGGTCCTGCTTTATAGCGCAGAGACATGGACCTTATCGAAAGCGGATGAGTAGGCCCTTGATCGTTTTCAGAGAAAAAATCTGTGTACCATTTTCGGCCCGACCTGTATAAATGGGGAGTGGAGGAGAAAACTTAATAGCGAATTCTACGGGATGTGCGACGACATGAATCCGCGTTTGTGGATCCAACGCCTAATATGACTAGGTTATATAGAGCGTATGGAAATCACAGCTCCGGCCCGGAAGGTCTTTGAATCCGATCCTGAGAGCGACGCGGTCGTGGACGGCCAAATTGAAGGTGCCGAACGCAAGTAGAAGAGGACCTCAACCAACTAGGCGTGCGACAACGGAGCCTGCTGGCGAAATACCGTGCCAGTTGAAGAGTAGCGACGACGAAAATCTGGAGAACAAGGCAGATTTTTTTCCCCTAAGCGAGCTCCTGTAACAATGTACAAGTGATTCTAGCAGCATAAGGGCGAGGGTCATCCTGATGGAATAGAACAACTCTTCGATTAACCTGACATGGCCCTCTCTATTCTAGCGCCAGCATTAATCTGTACAACTCTTGACAGTAGACTTCTGCGGTGATAGTAAGGTTATGAGGTAACAGCTCAAAATGGATTATTCCCTCAGCATAGATAAAGTCCATATCTGAGATGTTGTACTGGTTGGTCTACTAAATGGTGTATGGGTAGAGTTCGCTCGCGATTTGCTCTATCGAAACAGTAGAATTTCTTTCGACAATGGACTTCAGGGGCTTATCATCTAGCTCCTCTGGCCTTCCCGATCGAGATTCATCCTTTAGGTCGAAATTGGCATTTCTAAATTTTGCAAGCCAATGTCGAATGCATAAAAACAATTTTACGTGAGGGTAATCAAGTGTTGCGGAGTCTATGTGGTTGCATAGGAAAGTTTAGAATTGTTTTAGAGTCACTGGTCCTACATCAAAGAAAGGACCCAGAAATGGTCCAAGAAGCCGATGCGAATCGAAAACTTGAATGACAAAGTTTATGAGACAAAACATGCTACCGACAGAAGTATGAAAGAAAAAGCTTCAACAAGAGCAAGTGCTAATCCGTACGATGTCAAGAGATGATGATTATTGAATGACTAGCTGAAGAAATCCGAACAGTGTGTGCTGCGTATAGCATGTGTCAGAGGCAAAATAAGGATTATTACTAACACAACTGAATCATACGGTCATATAAAGGCTGATTGGTAATAATGAAGCAAATCCAAAACCCGTAGGCAAGAGGTGGTTTTTCACAAAACCTAACATACAAGTTTCACTCTGGCCATTTGGGGCGGCTATTCGGATTTTAAAGTAGATAGTAGATAGTACCTTAAAAAAAAAAAAAAAAAAAAAAAAAAAAAACAAAAAAAAAAAAAAAGCTTGGCAATTCTTCAATTGGAACAACTTGTGACTAAAGGCCCCACTTGTTCCCCCACCAGACCAATTCTCACATATGCTGCGCAGGTCTGGTGGCACAAAACAAAACAAGCCAAGCTCAACAAATTGCAAAGACTAGCTTGCATCTGTATCACCGTATCAACAACCCCCACAGCAGCACTAGAAGTCATCACAGACCTGCCACCTCTTCATCTCCAACTGAAGAAAGAAGCAATGGTCTTCGCCCATAGACTGATCGTGGAGGATTTCTCTAACCGTAGGCTCTTTCACCCTGATATCCTTACCGAAATAAACAGGCATGAAAACCTAAAGATATCTCTCACAGACAACTGTCTCCCCAGATACAACTTCATCCAAAACTACAAGGTCACATTCCCCAACTGACAAAACTGGGAACAGGATAGACCCTCCTTCAATCGTGGATCCTACGTGTGGTACACAGATGGCTCCAAAACGAACTAAGGCGTTGGGGAGCATACGGAGCAAATACAGGCACATGCATCTACGTCAGCATGGACAGATATAACTCCGTTTTTCAAGCAGAGATATTTGCTATAGAACTCTGCCTCAGAGGAAATATAAACATAAATATACTTAACAAAAACATTTACATTCTCTCTGACAGCAAGGCTGCACTTCTGGCCCTAAAGAGCTATGAAATCACCTCCAAACTGGTATGGGACTGCCTACAGCTGCTTCACCAGCACAAACAGAGTTCACCTCATTTGGATACCTGGACACAGCGGCCATACAAGCAACGAAAAGCCGGACCTACTAGCAAGGAAAGGCTCTGCATCACCATTTATGATGCCACGGCCCTTTTGCGGCATACCTATCAGCACCACCAAATGCTGCATAGACAATTGGTTAAGAAACACGATGGGTCACTACTGGTTTCAAACAAAAGGTAGCAGACAAGCCAAGTTGTTCCTCCAACTTCTCATGCTTTCGAGGAGTCAGATTCCTCGATTCCTCCAATGGGCATCATACAAGATGACACTTGCCGAATGTGTAATGAAGACGAAGAAACAGCAGAGTACATACTATGCCACTGTAACTGCTTGGTGACGTCATCGTCACCTAGGCAAGTATTATCTTGAAGCAGAAGAAATCGCTGCTAGCTCACTCAAAAGCATACTAAGTTTTATCACGAACTTAGGTTTTCTGAGTGAACTGTAAGTGGGGGACATCACAATAGGCCCACTCGTGGCCGCAGTGATCAGGCGACTCTGTCCCACCCCCTTATCCTATATATGTATCTATCTAAGGGCCCCAAAACCAATGCCATACAGTTTACCATATGTAATTTCCGAACACTCATCTTCTACACGTGCTGAGCCTTATGGTCATATTCGGGAATAAATGTTTAAAGCTTGCCGATAACGATGATGAGGACAAAACCGTACTGATACATATCTTGCATCAGTCATTTACATAAACAATTGTCAGGACAAGTTTGGAAAAGGTCATGTCTCGAAATCCATTCAAAGAGGTACACAAAAGAAAAGTGGAAACTAAAAGTCATTGCACTCACTATGCACCACCATACCCGCCCAGCACAACAACATCAAACGACGGGTCACTGTCACTACACCATAGAAGTGCATACACACATTTTCTATTCACAGATTTTTCATTTGAGAGCCCAAACCGAACGGACGGATAGTAAATAAGCAAAGGCAGATATGTAGGTACAAACAACACATCGCAAATGGCTACTACTAGTAGTTTTGAGGTCAAGATATCCGCTTCCGGACAATTAAAGCTCTCTCGCGATCAAGTAGATGCACTCCGACAAATCGCGTCAAATAGAAAATCAACTTTTACTCACTAGCAAAGTTTGATTGTTCGATTGGTAAGTAATTTATTAATCCAAAATGGAATGGAATATTGAAAAAAAAAAAACCTGTAGTTAATGTAGGTTACTGTGAACGTTCAGTTGAGTCTTCCAAAAATACATGCTTATGTACATATGTATGTATCTACGCAGTGCTCGGGGTACGCGTTCCACAAATTCACCCGACAACCGACAAACGCGTTTATGGAGCCGCCGCCGTCGGATTACTGCGCGCACAGAGTTACTCGTCGACAACAAACTACAAAAACAACAGAAAAACATAAAATTATTATACATATGTACATATGTTTGTATGTATGTACATACATATATCGCCCGAGTACACCAGCACAGTCTGTTGGTCAGCATAATGAGGGGGGAAATGAATTAAAAGAAATAAAAAAAAAAAAAAAAAAAACATTTTCAATTAAAATGTCACTACACCAGCTCTAGCGTCAGCTCAACTAAGCTATAATGTGCTATGTGGCCGGTGCGGAGCCGTGCGGATGACCTAATGCTAATTAAGATCAATCTAATTGGAAACTATGTAGACTCTACAAGCACTCTCGTTTGAGGGCAACAGTCTTCTCGCCTCTACACTCACTTCCCCCTTCGATACTGATACTTGGTAGAATACCGTGGATAGAAAATTTCTTTTTTAGTTTGTTAATCAGTTATAAAAGTCAAGATAGAATACTCGTTTCACCACACACAATAACAATAAACGCGAATGATAGCGCGGTGATGATATAATACTTTAATGAGAACGTTCCGTTTCCATGCGATCCGTCCATGGATGACTAGCCATCCCGAGTCACAGGTCCAGCAGTCAGATACATACATACATATGTATGCGGGAAAAATGAGGAAAACCAAGGTGAAAAAGGAAAAGATTCCGAAGAAAATGCGAGATAAACATGAAAAACAAAACGGGGCGAGATGAAGAATCAAAATCAAGGGGAGCGCTACTGTTCCGGGGAGAAATGAATTGTTGCCGAAGAGTTGAGTGATCTCGTTATCCTTTTCACTCCCCTTGCAGGCCGTGTGGCAGGCAACATTTTCTCCAGAGAAGATACTCTCTCTCTCTCCCGATGCACAGGAGTCGATTAAGATTTTTTTTTTGTTTTCGCCTTTCCCCATACTGCTAGCTTTCCACTTGTCTCTTGTTTGTGTGCGAGATTATCCTAGCATGATGTCATCGAGTTTGTTTTTCTTCACTGGTATTCCCTTCTTTTCTGCTCTCTTCTCAAACTTCCTTCGGATTCCTGGATTTCTGAGCTTCGAATAGTGATTTGATTGAAATTTACAATTATTCATTAAATTGTTTGAGAACATTTTTAATTAGTTTTTTCCAATTGTTCCTCTGCCAGTCGACTAGGGCGTTGTCCATTCCAACTAAAAGTATATTATTCTTTTTCTCTTTTACAGCTTTGGTTTTGTTCCTTTTTTTTTTTTTCTCAATCCGACGAGCACTTTTCGAAATTTGATTTAGCACTTTTCGAGGATAGGTAGTAAGGCAATGAAAAAAAAAAAAAAAAAATACACTCACCGATTAGGATAATTTTGTTTTTCACTGGTATGTTCCGTGTGCTGAATAAAAATGTATTTTTCATTCAAATGTATCTTGGTTTTTCGGTATCGATATTGAAAAGTTTTGTAAAACACATAACAAACACACACACGCACACAAGGTTTGAAGTAGAGGAGAGCAGATCTTATTTCTTTTTAGGTATGAATAGATTAACTATTCATTGAGTAGTAAATAGAATTAATGTGGCTTCTAGCTCTGGAATAATAATATGCACTATGAGAGGAAGCCTTGCGACGATGACTGAATTCGATTAATCGTTTCGGATAATATGCTGGCTGTGTATACAAGAGTACAGTGGGTGACCAATAATTTGACTGACATGGCATTGGAACGGACTGATGGGATGTTTGGAACGGCGAATGACTGTGAATTGGAATGGTGAGTGGCGTGTCAAGAGTGTTCTGGTGGTTCTGGGCTACTTACCGGGGATATGTTAACAGAATACCGACCAAGTGAGAAAATAAAAATTGTTTTCTCTTCCAATTGTTATTACATTTCCATTTGGAGTGTTTTTTTTTCTTTGAGAACAAGGCAAAACAGCACACAAATGTGAGAACTGTCAGATCAGTTTAGAACAGAAAGGTACAGCCATATTTTAACGACCAAAAACCGGAACGTATGTTATTTGCCAGGAATCGCAGGATTTACAAGTCTGTTTTTGACTTACTTATCAGGCCCAGAATTTATGGAGGATCTGAGCTATAGCAGCCTTCTATCCTTGACGGTCCCGGGTACGCTGCTTCCAGTTATCAAGAACAAGTTGTCTTACATCCGCAACTACTTGGTCTTTATACCGGAGGTTCGGTCTTGTAGAGTTCGCGGTTATGTCTTCCCGTCCATTCACCTTCCTCACAGACATGACCAAATATCCGGCACAGAATTCTTCTTTCGAAAAAAAAACTCTAAACCAGCTCCGCCGTTCTGCTTATCATCCAGTTTTCGACTCTGTACAGCGAGTCTGGCAGTATATGCGTTTTGTAAAGCATAACTTTGGTTCTTCGAGTGAGAAGTTTTGACCCCAAGTTGTTTGGACCAACCGAAGTAGCAGCGGTTGCCAATGGCGATTCTATGCTGGATCTCCAATGTGGTGTCGTTTGTGGAGCTGACCGTTGCCCAGATGTATACAAACTCCTTAACTACCTCGAAATTATAGCTGTCAATCATTATATTTCGTCCCAGGTGGTGTGGGACGGATCGGTTTTTGACCAACCCGTTTCGCCTGTTCTTCGATCGCCGTAAAATCTTCTACAACATCACGCTGAGACCGCGCAAGGATGTCAATATCATTCGCATATCCTAGTAGCTGGACAGACTTGTAGAAGATAGTACCCTCCCTTTTGACGCCTGCCCATCGCTCTATCTGCTCCAGCACCAAGCGAACTACAGCGCATTTCCTTGCCGAAATCCGATGCATGTTTCAAACGGTTCAGAGGTCCTAGAACCGAACTGCATGGTGCATCGCGTATTTTTTAGCATGACGCGACACAGTCGGATCAGTTTTCCTGGGATCAAACAATTCTTTGCGATGAATGCTGTCGTATACTTACTTACCTAGGTGGCGCTACAGTCCGTAATGAGCCTAGGCCTCAACCAACAAGCGTTTCCAGCTGCGCGGTGTTGGCCAGCTGTTTCCAGTGCCGCACGCCCAGTTGGTTAAGGTCCCCTTCCTCCTGCCTGCGCCACCATAGATGCGGCCGTCCTCCGCCGCGCCTTCCTTCCGGGGTGGATTCGAGGACTCTTCGGGTCGGAGCTGTATTTTCCATGCGCTCTGCATGGCCCAGCCACCTTAGATGCTGTATCCGTAGACGTCATACCAGGCCGATGTCGCTGTTCAACCCGAACAGTTCTTCGTTAAATCTTCCCCTCCATACACCATTTAAACAAACGGGACCGTAGATAGTGCGTAGAATTTTTCTCTCAAGAAAATTCTGCATCTTCTGCATCAAGGGCGTCTGCATCCGGGCTCTACTTCTCAATTGCCTCTTTACCCCAAAGAAACAGCGGTTGGCAAGAGTGATTCTGCGTTTTATCTCAGCGCTGGTGTTCTTGTCGTCGGTTATCAGTGAGCCAAGGTAGACCGTCTTTTTTTCGTAAAAGCAGATATTTGGTTTTACCTTCATTAAACTTGAGGCCCATCTTAACCGCTTCTACCTCAATGCTTACAAAGGCCTCATTGACGTCTCGCTATGTCCGCGTCAATGTCGTCGACGTACGTAGCAATTGCGTAGACTTGATCGTACCTCTTGTGTTGGCCAGCGACTCTTGCACGATCAATTCAAGCACGATGTTGAAAAAGTTGCATGACAGCGCGTCACCTTGCCTGAATCCTTTTTTAACATCAAAGGTCTCGGTTTGTTCATTACCGACCTTAATGGAACATCGAGAATTCTCCATTGTCATCCTGCACAGCGGACGAGTTAGGCAGGGATATTAAAACTAGACAAGGCTTTATATAGCTCGTCTCTGTACACGCTGTCATACGCAGCCTTGAAACGCAATAAAGCGTTAAGTGTTATAAAAGATTATAATAAAGGTGAGGCGCCCAGAATAAACAAGTTGAATTGAATAAACAAGTAACAGGTGTAGATTATTGCAATCCAGTGGTCGAACCCTATTCTGGACTATATTTAAAAGCATTGAAGGATGTTGCCTTTTTGAGAAAGTTCAGCTACAGACCCACAGTTCCAGTGGGGAAGTTTAAGGTGGCTCCGAGCTTAGCTAGCTCATGGGCCCTCTCATTCACCTCAATGTTGGTGTGTCCTGGAACCCAAAGGAGCGTGACATCAGTCTAGCTGCCAGCTCGTTTGATTTCTTTTTTGAACTGATCCATCAGTTTAGAGAAGGTGGTAGCAGATGAAAGAGATAGCCTTGGCTATCGGTACAAAAATCGCGTGGACGTATAATTAGGGTGGGCTACACTGAGTATTTTGCTCGCACTTCAGCTTGAAAGATGCTCGAGTGATCGGGAAGACGGATTTAATTTACGATATACAGTTGTGTCGAGAATATTCCCGGATCCTAAACCGAAGTCAAATTCGTTGGCAGAAATGACAGAGCTCTACTATGGCCACACAGTCTGGGTGATCTGAAGCCCGTTTTCTTAAGTCTGATGATGCAGCACGCTGAAGGGGAAGAGAAACAGTAGTGTATTAAATGCTTCAAAGGGGCATGTTCTCATTGCTCATTGCCGTGATTCCGATTCCTGCTGATCTTTGCATCTCATTAAGTTTGTCGATGTTATAAGCTTTGATTGGGACTGGCCGCCAAACTAGGGAGCCATAAATGAGGATACGACGGACAACGGTTGTGTATATCGACATGATCCATTTAGGACTGGCTCCCTTGTACCGAATATTTTGCTGCAGGCGTAGAAAGCTACACTAGCTTTCTTTACCTGATTTTCTTTATGGGACTTTCAGTTAAACTTTGGATATAGAATAACGCCTAGATACTTAGCGCTGGAGGAAAGAGATAGTGTCGAGTGATTTAGCCGTGGAAGTTTAAATGTTAGTCTTGGTAGTAAATGGCTTCAGCTCAGTTTTCTTCGGGTTTATGCTTAGGCCCGTAGCCCAAGCGTAAGCTCTGGTCAAAGCCCGCCCGGTGATTTAACTAATTACAGAAGGGACCATCCCTGATACTAAAATTACCACGCCGTCCGCATACGCTACCGCTTTTATTTTCCTGCGGTGTAGGATACCGCTAATGACTAACAGTAACAGCCATAAAAGAGGTTAGATAATTCCACCTTGGGAGTACCTCTATTAACAGGATTTGTAAGAAGTCTTTTGCAACGGAAACCACACTGTCTTCTAATTAAGAAAAGTCTCAATGTATTCAAAAGCAACGGCAACACTGCGTGTCTTTTGAATCAAGTCTCCACTTACATGCTGATCAGCTGTCCCTTTCTTCTTTTGCAATTTTGCGAATTCCTTCTCTTCCTCAACCAACTGACCAACAAACGAACATCTCACGGCTCCTAACCTGCCCATCTGACTTCGGATTAGTTCATTCAACTACTCGTAGAACGGTTGCTGAAAATATAATTTTCCTTTCAGCCGGAAACACAACGCCACCGGTGGATCACCTCAACTCAGATCATAGTAAAGAAATTAAATTCAAATTGTGCTAAAGTGCTCGCGAACACCCGAGTGCAAAGAAAATAGAAAAAAAAACACCAAGCACCTCTCTCATTCTCTCCGCAGTGTACCAGCGCACACATTACTTTAGTACTTTTTTCGGCCTTTTTTTTTAACAAAATATCAATATAACCCTTCCATCCCGTCCCGTCATTCCTTCCATTCTTGGTAGTAGGACCGATTCCTTTGGTTGGATTGCTGTAAACGTTGTACGCTTCCCCCGACAGCTTTCGAAAAATCAACAGGAAAAAGAGAACGAGAACAACGAAGACAGAGACCAATCATGTCCGCCCGACAGAGACAACCGATGCGAAACTCTACAAAATAGAAAAAAGGAGGCTACGGAAAAAAACACGAAGCAAAAAAAAACAATAAGCGCAATTTGAAAAAGAACAACCGATGAAGGGAGCAGAATCAGAACGGCAAGCTGAAGAAGAAGAGAAAAGCCTGTAGAGGTGAGTAATTGTGTCGTGTTTTTTGTTTATATTTTGCATTGAAAAAACGACAATCCTCTTGCGTTTCTCAGTCGAGTGCAAGGTGCAATTCGATATAAAGTCGCCCAAACGGTTGATCAAATCGTTGGTTTAGATCGATAAGTACGCATTTAGTCGGTATCGGATTGGTGAGTGAAAAAATGTTGTGAATCGAACCGAGTTGTGTGTCCCGTGCTCGGACTTTGGTGTGGTTTTGTTACGGCGCGCCGCGGTGCCGTCTGGAGGAACAGCAACAGCAAATTCGGATTAGTGTGGACGACATTTATTCTATTTGCTGCTGGTTCATCGGAGTCTGCTTTTCATCTTTTCGTAGCTTTTTTCCTTTTGATATGTGTTTTCTGATTTCCTTCTAGTGTCTTCTGGGGATGTACCTATAGGAATTCTGAACGCTCTTAACGGGAGGGTTTTTTTGTTTTTCTTTTATTTCTTGAATAATTTTCTACACCGTCGAGATTGTGTGATTCCTACAGTTTGTCGAACGATCCTGTAGCTTTTGAGAATTCCATTTTTCAATTAAGCAACAAAGTGCGAGTAGAAAACGAAAAATCTTTTCGAAATCTTATGGAAGTAGATACGAATTTGTCGTGCATTTTCTCGTTTGCTGTTTCATAATCCGCGTACGGTCAAACAAAAGATAAATGAAAAAATTTGCTAACAAAATGGATCAGAACGCTGGCGTTGGCAAGTGAAGGAAGACGAGGGTGTCGGTGACGGTGACGGAGCTGAGGAGAAGGAGTGCTTCTAGTATCTAGTGTGTATATTGTAGCTTTGTAAAGTATAAGTGATGTACTGGGTGCTGGAAATGTAATTGAATTTGCTTTATTGTAATAGGTGGTAAGGCGCAGGAATTGTGATAGTTTCTCGAGGCAGTGATGGTGCTTTGCTATTATTCCCTATACCCATTACAAGTTATTCTGTCTGGTCGTTTTCTTTTTCTTTTGTGGATGTGTGTCTCTACCCATGGATGTATAGAAGATTGTTCAATTATTTAAACTACTTGCAAGTTTTCGCACGAAGCGCAGGAACAAATTCATAGAAAATAGAAGAAAAAAGAAAATTATGTTCACTGGAATATATATCACTTTCCTTCTAGACAGCCATGCAATTAGATTGAAGTTGTTTGCAAAGAAATATGTATGTATATGGCTTGATAGTTGGTAGTCAACTTATCTATTACCTGCATACACCCCTTCGGGACTTGTAACCCCTTCAAACCCCCACAGGCAAAGAGAAGAATATCAAAAAGTTTGACGAAATCCTTAAACCTGAGTACCAGCAGACATTCGCTAAAACATAGGCGGTAACATGCACTTTTTCTGCCTTTTTTGTTTTTTTAATTTATTTCTCAATCTAGCCTCATTTCAGCTCTTTCAATTCGTCATAAAAAATAAAAGATTTTTCGTACTTCTGTTGACGGCACAACTTCCTTGTATGACTTGAATCCCTTTCATCAAGCCTTTTTTTTATAAGTTTGAATCGACATAGGACCTATTCATCCAGTTGTGTTGGTTGTAACGATTGCGGATGTGTGAGCGCGTTTCATATTATAGTAAAGGAGCACTTCCTATGCTAAATAGTGGTGTTTCTCATTAATTTGTTATTGTTCTGCCCATCTGCAAAAGTGGCCATTAGTTTCCTAAGGGATGGAACCGTTTTCGATTCCATTGGAGCTGACTTATTGCTGTTATTTAAATGGATCTATACTTCGTTAACAGTCTCTCAACACTGTAAAAACATTCGGATGGCTCTCAAAGATGTCCAAAAAGAGTGCTCGGTAGTTACGCGATTTCATTGCCGGAGTCCGGAGCATTGTTCCTTCGAGCCGGATGACATGACCATCATCATTGATGGTCCATTGCCTGGACCCGGAGCATAACTTCTTTGAATCATCATCTAACGGGATTTGAAGGTATGCATCGGAGAAGTCGATCTTGGTGAAGAATCTACCTCCGCGCAACTTTAGAAATAGTTCAGGAATTCGCGGTATTGGATGGCGGTCAATCTTAACTGAGGATTGACTGTAATTTTAAAGTCACCACAGATGCGAAACTTGCCATTGGCTTTTTTCACGATCACTATTGGTGTCGCCCATTGACTCGTCTCAATAGGCCGTAGTATGTTCAGTTGTTTCAACCGCTCAATTTCCTGCTGGACGTTTTTCTTCAGGGCAAAAGGTACAAGGCGGTATTTGAAATATTTTAGCTGGCTTAGATGAGCTACAAAAAATCGACTACATCCTAGTCCAGGTCGAAAAACCACTTCATGTTTTTCACATAGTGATTTGGCATCCATCGCCATCTGTCTCCCTGGGTCTTGGGTTATACATAAGTAGCGCCGACCCTCTACCGCACAACGGATTTGCTAATTAAAAGCTTCGAACCAATTCAAACCCATTATATTGGCACCTTGTGCAACGTCAGTTACCACCAACGACAAGAGGCAAGTTACGCTTACGCTTTTAGGTTGCCTGTTGTAGGTTCGCATTTTGGACTACCCAACTGTCGGTAACCTTCCAGACCAACCAAGGAACAAGTGGCGCCTGTGTCTAAGAGGAAAGTAAACGGCTGTTGATTTATGGGAAGTGACACCAATATTTTATTGCTGTTTCTATCCGCTGCCAGTTCTATTGACGCCACTTTTTCGATGGTTCTGCCATCGAAAACAGCATTAATCGCATGCGTGACTTTTGTATGCCTTGGATTCCTTTTACGATTGTTATAATCCCGTTTCCTCCTTCGACCCTTAGAACACTGATGGCTTGTATTGGAATTGGAGCTATCAACACGCTAAGCAGACAAGCAATATGCCCCCGCCGTTGACAGTTGTCACATCGAGGATATATGCCTACACTCTTCACGACTATGCTTTCTGGAACAACCTGGACACGACTTCCGAACATTATGCATATCAAATGACTTACTTGGTGGCCTAATGTGACTGCTTTGTTTAACTTGGTTGACTTCAGTAGATGTCGCTGAGGTTGACGAGTTGCTTCCTTTTAAAATATTTGATGCCAACTGTGTGGGTTCGTATGCTGTGACCAATTCCTCAATTTCTTCCAATGTGGGTTTTTTTTTTGAGTTGCAGCTAAGCGTACAGCATCATGTGGCGTGTAAAAGGCCACCATGTCCCTGATCATAACCTCCGCATAGGATGTGTTACATCCCTCATTAGGACATACAAAGGCGCAATCTCTAGCCAATCCTCTCAGGTCGGCAATCCATTCCGCATAGGATTGCCCCGGTAGCATCTTCTGCTTCAGAAATTTGCACCTCGAAGCAAGCACGTGCAATTTGGATTGGAAATGTTTTGTTAGTTTCGTAGAAATATCTTTGAAAGTGTGCGTACTTACGTCCTCTGTTCCAAGCAGCTTTTTTAGAAGTTAGTTGGTGGTGATACCACATGTCGATAAAAAATGCGCCTTCCTCAAGTTGTCGTCTTCTAATTTATTTGCCGCAAAATGTTGCTGCAGCTGAAACAGGTAACTGTTCCACGTCTCCTTCTCTGAAGTGACTGGTGAGAGGTCATTTATAAAAGTGAGAAAGAGTATCGGAGACAAATTGGAGCCCTCGGGAACACCTGTAATTAAAAAGTGGAAAGTTAGTTTCTAATCCATTGAAGAAGAGACCCGTCGATCCTAAAAGCACGCATTTTTGACAAAAGGCTTTTGTGCCAAATCCTGTCGAAATATCCGCTGAACTTATTTTGCTTTTACCTGCTTGCAATAAATGTCTCCATTTCCATAGCCTTGGAGAGAAGGGACGTTAGTACAATTGATTTGTAGTTTTTGGGGATAGGCTTCTCGGAAAGATCCTAGTAGAATAGGAAAGATGATAAAGCTTACGCAGTGGTTTTGCCAGCATAGAAGAACACCTCTTCAGAAATACTGGGAAAATGCCATCTATACAAATGGCATACACGTCTTCCCATCCAAGAAAAGAAGTCGAATCACTGACCAGTATAGCTCTTTCTTCATAGTAGCAGCTAACACGGACTTGACGACTTTCAAGAGCTATCTGAATAAATTTACTCGATAAAGCAGCGCTTAGGCTTGCTTTATAGGAAAAAAGAATGCAGAGATTCTAATTCGAAAATAAGAATAAAAGGTGCGCTTCAACTATTGGTCAATAAGTCGACTGGTGTAATCTGGAATGAGTTCGAAGACCAATAGGACTGCATATGTTACGGTCCATTTTCCACAATTTGCACGGCTGTTCGCATCCAAGCCAGCTCTACACAGCACTAACTACATGGAGGTCACTCTAACCTAAACCACTTCCCAAAAATGATTTGGCTCGCAAGATATTGACTAAATGGACTTTTGGACTTCGAAGATCTTTCGCCCCTTACGATAGATTGGACTGAACGAAGGGGACTACCGGGAGATTTGATATGCCTCCGTAGACGGTTACGGACAACCAATTTGATAAAGTTCCTTCCTGGAGGTTACCGACCAATCTTGGCCCAAAGATATTCCCGGAAAGTACATAATCGCCGACCACGCTAGACTTGGTTCAAACGCTGTCAGCTTTGCACTACTTCAGATACAGAGTTCCCTCGTAAAGTTGCTAGAAAAATCTGTCCCAACATAAGCTTAGCTTGGACTGTACCAACGTTTTCTGTCATAGCTACATGGACGCTTGCTTGATTGCTTCGTGAAAAAAAAGTTTTCTTAGAGGTGGAAGACCTTAACTAGAAAATCCGTTAATTTTACTTCTTTATGGGCTGGGTCCCAATTGGGCCCAAGCTGTTTTAAAACCGAATTTCGCACCAGCCGAATCGTTCGCCTTGGTAAGGATCAGGTGATGAATCAATTGGTGTCAATTTCGGACTATGTGGACTATGTATAAGAACCCCTAAACCAAGCTCCCGGAGCTTCTGTCGAGTCACAATTTAGGTACATATGTATGTAGCCTATCGGAAAAAATGTGTCGGTTTTGGGCGATTGATAGTGCGATTACGAATTATGAGTTTTGCTATAGAGGAGTAGCTTATAGTAGATGATTCTCTGCCAATTCTACTAAACACACAGCAAAACCTGTAAGTGATCCACTTTTCATCAACAGTCACGATCCACTTCAGAAATTGTTTGATGGATATCGAAATTACCGCAACGGAGTCAACGAAACCAAAACTGCGCGTTATTGGCTGTTACAGTATAAGGACCATAGACACTTTTCACATTTTCAACCACCTGCTTGTGCGCAAGAAGTTCCAGATTCGGTGGTGCTGTGTACATTCGACGGTACGACCGGTGGTCAGTCACTGACAACTTAAGTTGATTGTAATCAAACTGGCGTCTGTTAACTTCGTCGTGGTCAGGTGTATGGACCCTACAGACCCTATCGGTTCCATCTCTCCATGCCTCTGTTGTTCTCTCTAACACGTCCCTAGAAAGGTTGACGCGTGGGCTCGTTTTCTTCTCGCCTCTTAAATGTTAGTGCTCGTAAAACCTAAAAGGAATAACAAATTACACTTACAACAATCCAATCACAATGCAATCCTTTCCTTAACATCACGCATTCAAAACGAATTCCTCTCATTTCTATTTCCAGATGTCTGAAGATAATGCCGACCTAACAACTGCCTTGACTGAATTCACAAATGATTTTAACAAATTCGCTGAGCTCGTTACCACCGTCAACACGTATGAACAAAAATTCCAAAAACATATCAATGAACTGAATAAACATCAAGAACTTCAATCTCTGGATGATCTCATTAAGAACGTTTTCAAACATTGGGTGCCGCTCAAAGAATCAGTTGAATCTGTTCAAAAAGATCTCGGAAACATTGAGACATCGAACAACACCAAAGTTTTGAAAAGAACTGAAACAAATAAAAACAACAAAGTGCGGACGAACGAACCATCTACGGAAACAGTAGGACCAAAAAAAATTATCGAAACTGAAACTAAGGAAACTGCTGAGAAGGAGAAAGTGTCTCTTGAAGCCATTACAAAGGAGGAGATAAACGAACAGGAAGAGGTAGTACTAGATGAAGAGGTGGTTGTCGGACTAACCGAAGAAGTGGTCACTGAAGAGAAACGGGAAGAGGTAGTTTCCCAATCGGAGCAAATTGAAGAAATAGTACCCGAATCAGTAGAGGAAGTGATTCCCGAAACAACTGTGAGTGATAAACCTGCTGAGGAAGTAGTAGTTGCCGAACCCCATGAGAACGAGCAATCTGAACTAGTTGAAGAAGAAAATTCGGGGAAAGTAGTTTCTGAATCAGTTGAGAAATCAGTTTCAGAATCACCTATCGTGGAAGCTAATTCGAAAGTCGACGAAAACACTGTAACAGAGCATAATGAGATAGAACAGAAGCCTAAAATCCGTTTAGTACCTCTTCAAAATCTATTGTCGAAAGTACCGAAAGCAAACCCACTGTTTCATGTCACAATAAGTGATAGTGACGATGACGATAGCATTGTCGTTGTACCATCAACTAGAGCGACGAGTGCGCAACAACAAGCTCAGCAAATCTATGAACTAAGTGACTCTGACGAGGCGGTAGAAAACCCTGAGTCGCGTAAACTTAAAGAACCAGAAAATGGCTTATCGAAACAAGTGAAAAGCTCATCCGAAAAGCATATACGAATAAAATACACGCCGATTCGAAAGCCCAATGAATTAGCTCTGCAACGAGAGAAGAGAAAACGCACTCAAATCTCAAGTGACGAAGATACAGTCACAAAGCCAGAAACGGCTGGAAAAATAAACGCAACCATAACCACAACCACCTGTAATGATAGTGAAAAACACACCGAGATCGAAGACAACAGCGCAAGCAGTGAGGAGGCGCGAACGTGTTCTCCAGTCATAAGTGCCGCGCTGTCGCAAAAAGAGACTGTAAGAACAACAACAGCAAATGTCGCCGGTTTTAGTAAAACATGTGTTGTTCGCCTTAAGCGAGAGCCTCTTCCTACTGCTTGCGAAGCTAAATCAGATGTATGTAGTACAATTTTAATCAGCAATCGTCTTATACGCTTTTTATCAATCCTTTGTATGTCCTTTCCTCCTATCCAGAAATTCAATCGTCCTCTCCCGTACACATAGTCCCGAAAGACAAAAAACACGAAATAGAAACAAAATCGGGCCTAAGCGTTTGCATTTAAGTGTCGTTTGTTTGAACTACTCACGGAAGTCGATTGGATTTGTCGAGTGGAGTGCGATAATCGTTTAAGAGTAGGCTTGTATTAGGTCAAAGTGAAATCTCTACCGTCGCAAGCATCTGCTTCTTATTGTAGTTAATTCCTTGATTTAACAACGTCATCAATGAGGCTTTTATCTGTCGCCTTAACATTCACATTGTAGTATTCTCTCATAGAGGTTTGCTTCTGTTCCTTTCATGTTTGTTGCATTCCACTTTACACAACGATCGACACTAAATATTTCGTTACAACTAATCGATAAAACAACAGCCTCCATCCGTTAAACCACGTGGTTCATTAACAAATCCCATTCTCTATCTCTCTCTCTCTTCTAGGCACTGAAAAAGTCAAGTAAGTCGAGACGTGGTAGTGGAAGTGGTAGTCTAAGTAGTTTAAGTAAGGAAACTAACAGGAAAATGGCCAGCGATTCAGAATCGGATGTTGAAGTCCTGCCCGATAATAGCAATAGTGAGGACAACAGCAACAGTTCAAGCGATAGTGAGGTGGTTGCGCCGCGCAAGAAACGAATGTTCGAACAAAAGCCGAAGAGCAGCAGCGCAAGTTCGGATTCCGAAGAAAATGATACCGGTAAAGCCGGAAAGGCACCGGCACGTAAAAAACGAAAAGTCGTACGAAAGTCCACTTCGAGTAGTGATGATGGAAGCGATGGTAGTGATCTGGATAATAGTGATAAGAACAAAAAAAGAAAGAAAATAAGAAAGTTAATTAATGAGAGAAACTTGGATGATGACACGAAGAGAGCCACCAGGGAGGAAGAGGAACGCAAGCGACGTATTGAGGAGCGGCAGAAAATGGTAAGCAACACGTTATCCCCATTTTCTTTTACTTCTTATTCCATTTCGACCTCTTTATTCTGTTGTAGTACAATCAAATCTATGTGAAGCAAGAAAACGTTGAGATCGAAGAGTTAATCCTCGACTTTGATGAGGAGACAAAAAAGCCACTTTTGAAGGTAGACAACGGCTTACTAAAACGGCTAAAACCGCATCAGGTGCATGGTGTGAAATTCATTTGGGATGCTTGTTTCGAAACGGTCAAGGATTGTCGTGAGAATCCAGGATCCGGATGTATATTGGCACATTGCATGGGTCTCGGCAAGACTATGCAAATTGTCGCGCTCACACATACCCTATTGACCAATAGCGATGTGACAAGCTTCGAACGTGTTCTCATCATATCGCCGCTAAGTACGCTCAACAATTGGGCGAGAGAATTCCATCACTGGATGAGTTTTGCCAAGAACAAGGATATCGAAGTGTACGATATGTCCAAGTACAAGGATAAGAACATGCGGGCTTTTAAACTAGAGGAATGGTTCACGGAAGGTGGTGTTTGCATCATAGGCTACGATATGTATCGTATATTGTCGAATGAAAAGACCAAGGGACTGCGAAAGAAACAGAAGGAAATGCTACAACGGAGTCTGGTTGATCCGGGACCGGATGTGGTGATTTGCGACGAGGGGCATTTGCTGAAGAATGAGAAGACTAGCCTTAGCAAAGCGGTCACAAGAATGCGCACAAAACGACGAATTGTCCTGACCGGTACTCCGTTGCAAAATAATCTGAAAGAATGTAAGCAAACACTGTTCCTATTGACTAATTGATTTTGATTTTAAGCGTTTGCTTTACAGATTACTGCATGATACAGTTCATAAAACCGAATCTCTTGGGAACGTACAAGGAGTACTTGAACCGCTTCGTTAATCCCATCAGCAACGGGCAGTATACAGACTCGACAGAGCGTGACATACGTCTGATGAAACACAGATCGCATGTGTTGCACAAAATGCTCGAGGCTTGCTTACAGCGACGGGACTATTTAGTTCTGGCCCCATATTTACCACCCAAATACGAGTACGTCGTATTTGTGACATTGTCCGAGATGCAGAAACAACTGTACGGGCACTATATGACGACGCAAAGAGATTTGATTGGCGAGGCCAGTGGCAATCCGGGGAAAGGTGCGAAATTATTTCAAGATTTTCAGGACTTACGTCGGATCTGGACACATCCGATGAATCTAAGGGTGAACAGTGATACTGTGATCAGAAAGAAGGTCTATTTGCTGAGTATTTGATGACTTAAAGTAACCATTTTGCTTACATGCTCTTTGACGTTACAGCTAGCGCGATACGATTCGGATGATTCGATTAAGGATTTCATCGATGACGATAACACCGAGGAGTCAAGTTCTTCAGAATCGGACAACACGTCTTCGGGTGAAGCAGAAGTAACTGAAGTAAAGACTGTGCGAACCCGTAATACTCGCTCGAACCGGGATATATCGTATGGTGTGTCGCCACTTCTTTGCATCCTATAGGTCTTCCCATCCTAACTTAATTTCCAATTTCAGATAGTGACTGTGTGGAGACGCAGGCAAAAGACGATCCATCCGAATGGTGGACGAAATTCGTGGATGAAGCCGAACTAAACAATATTCATCATTCGCCAAAACTAGTTGTGCTCATGACACTCCTGCAGCGATGCGAAGAAATCGGCGACAAAGTCCTGGTCTTCTCGCAATCGCTTCAATCACTCGATGTAATCGAACATTTCCTCTCGTTAATCGATCGTAAAACTCGTGGCGAAGAGATCGAGGGTGATGTAGGTGAATTCAAAGGACGCTGGCGGCCAGGTGTGAACTACTTTCGTTTGGATGGTTCGCGTACGGTTGAAAATCGTGAGACCATGTGTAAGAGTTTCAACGATCGGAGTAATCTGAACGCACGCTTATTCCTTATCTCAACGCGAGCTGGTGGTTTGGGTATAAATTTGGTGGCAGCCAATCGAGTGGTTATCTTTGATGTCTCCTGGAATCCATCGCATGATACGCAGAGCATTTTCCGAGTCTATCGATTCGGACAGACCAAGCCGTGTTATATTTATCGCCTGATTGCTTTGGTAGGTTTGTGGGCAATTTATTTTCTATTTCACCAAATCTATATAGAAAATTCATGCTGATGTATAGGGTACAATGGAACAGAAAGTCTACGAAAGACAGGTGGCCAAACAGGCTACTGCGAAGCGTGTCATTGACGAGCAACAGATCAGTAGACACTACAATCAAAATGATCTACAGGAATTGTATACGTACGAATTGGAGCCGAGCACACCGAGAGAAATTCCCATTCTACCCAAAGATCGACTATTTGCCGAGCTGCTTAGCAACCACGAGAAGGTATAAGCTAATTGGGGCTATATTGGGCATATTTGTTACTCTTTCATTTTAGCTACTCTTCAAGTATCACGAGCACGATTCTCTACTAGAGAACGAGGACAGTGAGAATCTATCGGAGGAAGAACGCAAAGCCGCCTGGTCCGAATATGAGGCAGAGAAAACACGACCACCACAGCCGGCGATGCAGTTTATGGGTTACGATCGAGGTGTCTACATGCAAAACTATGGCAATCCAGCCGGCACTGTCACGTCGAACAAAATATTCGGATTCAGATCGGACATTCTTCTGCGTCTGCTGAATATGAAGGGCTGTCAGGATCATCCAGAATTAACGGGCTCTCAAGTCATTCAACTTGTCCCTGAGTATCTCCAGCGATTGTATTTCGAAATGAACAATGGTGATCCAACTGTTAGTAATACAAACTACATACTATCTACTGAGACTACTTACTTTTTTCTTTCAATTCGTTTTCAGTTATACAAGGAACTGCTTGAGTTACACAAATCCCTTGAGACTCCCGGTGGTATGTATACGAATCCTTTGCTCTTTGCTAACCAGAATCCGCCCAATCCTATTGTACCACCACTCGCTACGCAAATGCGACCTTATGGACAGGTAAATTTCTCTTTTCTTTTTCCGACACAATATAAAAGGCTTCTCTTCTCTCTCTCCTAAGATTCACCCGGGCACATCCAATTTCAACAGTAACGAGGTGTACGAAGTGGATTAAACACCTTATTTGCCCATGCATCTTTCATTCTTTAATTATTAGTATTTAGTTCTTATATAAAATATTTTTTTTTATTTAACTTTATGTTTAGGTATAGATGAAGATACTTTCAGTTAACTTCCATATTGCACTTAAAACAAATAAAATAAAACAAAAACATGAAACGGAAACAGAACCTAGTAATAGGGAGTTATTGATGGAAGTGAACCACGTTCACTGGAGCTAGAGGGAGGACAGTAATCTAGATTAAAGTTATTACAGACATAGAAACAAAGTAAAATAAACAAACGGAACTATATGTATGTACTTCAGTATAAAAGGGAAATCAGAATTGTATTTTGGAATTACTGGCGAGCAGGGATGTTTTTACAGCGAATTGAAAAACACGGTGTCAAGCAATGGCTCCGACAGTGAAAATAATTTTGATTGATTGTTTGGAACTCGTCTGCGTACTTCTGCCATGACGCACGGTGAGGTTGGTATTCGTAAGATAGGTTAGATAAATGGGTCCCCTATTGACTAGAGGTCAAGGCTCACTTAGACTACGAGGAGTCCATTATGCCCAGTTAACCTTAAACTCGTTGAAAGCTAAAACTTATCCGGTGAGCTGAACCACCTGGATTTATTTATTTATTTAAGCTTATTACAAGCTGGGCCCTACGAATTAGGGGCATAGGAAAATGGCCCACATTACAAAAAGGACATAATACCATTCTTAAGCACTTCAAAGTACCCTTGGACACAGACTACATCATCCCGCAGAATGTGTTCAATAGGAACTTCGAAGTTGCCTTTCCATCCAGGGATGAATGGGCTGAAGGAAAAGTTATACCAACGGACTCGATCTCCCTCTATATCGATGGCTCCAAGATGGAGTCGGGTGTAGGTAGTGGAGTCTTCTCCTCCAAGAAACTTAACCTCAACCTCTCATTCAGACTCCCAAATCACTGCAGTGTGTATCAGGCAGAATTAACAGCGATAACGGAGGCCCTTTCATGGCTCAGGATCAATGTAATATCCGCTAAGGATATTATCATTTGCACGGATAGCCAAGCTGCGATAAAATTCCTGGCCGCGGTAACCCACAAATCAAAGACATCCCTAGACTGTCGCCTATCTCTAGACGAGATGGCTGAACAGTTCAAGATTAAAGTATTGTGGGTTCCCGGGCATAGAGATATTCCAGGAAACTGCGCGGCCGACGAACTCGCAAAGTTAGGGTCAAGCACACTCAGTCTTCCTACCCTCGGGTACCTTGAAACACCAGTAAGTACGGTAAAGCACATGAAAAAACTTCGAACCATATAGGCGACCAACCTCCAATGGAATGAAAGTAATATCGGCTTTATCACTGAACAAATCTGGCCTAAGTTAAACCTAGGACGAACAAAGGGCCTAGTAGCAACCAAAACCAAGGGCTACTTTGAGCACTCTAGTGGGTGTCATTACAGGTCATTGCATCATTGGAAAACACGCAGCCAGACTAGGGCTGCCCTCCAATGATTTTTGCCGCGGCTGCATGGACGAGGAGGAAGAGGAATCAATACATCACCTTCTCTGCTCATGCCCCTCTTTTCCGAACCGCAGGAGGATCTACCTCGGCGCGCACTTATATGAAAATCTAAGTGAGCTAGCATACCTAAAAATAGCTCAACTCCATCGCTTCATCAGAAGCACCGGCTGGTTCTCAGGTAGCGGATCAGGGTAATCCGCTCAGGGTAATGATCCACACGACCTACGTGTGGCTTATGCCAACCACTTGTACCTAACCTAACCTATTACAAGCTGCAAAAACTAAACTTAAATATTAGAAATATAAGGCCGCCGTGGCGCACTAGTTAGTGTGTTTGGCTCTGACACACGTTGAGCTAGTTCGGATCCCAATAACACCAACGCTATGGAATGTTTAATTCGCGGTGTCCCTCGGCGGGGTATTGGCAAAACCACCCGTAGTATAACTTGCCTTAAAAAAGATTCTCGACTCACGCTGTTCGGAATCGGCATTAAACTGTAGGTCCCTTTCTCCTGTGTGAAAAATAAATCACACCTAACATGGGTGATTGAAGAGAAGTTTGGCTCAGGTCCTTCGTGGGCTGTAACGCCACCAAAAGAAGAAAGGAACTTTTAACCAAGGAGAGAATAAGGTAGCGGGACCTGTGTAGAAGGGGGACGATCAGAGGGAGGATATTATTTGGGCGTGAGAAGAGATTTCTTAATAGATGGTAAAGATGAATGAAAGTCAATGAATAATTGAGAACGGTTAGCTAAATGGAACATTCTACAAATTGGTTCAAAGTGGCTGTAGTTGGTGCGATGAAGGGAGTGCCAAAAAAGTGGGGTAGGCCTTAAGCGGCGAGGGTTAGTGTTGAGAGAGATAATTTGCTGGAGGGCAAGGGAGTCGATAACTCGGGCTATAAGCTGGATGTCGGTTACTTCCCGGCATGCTTTTAGGGTTTGTAAGCTGATCACCTGCAGTCGGCCTTCATAGGGTGGTAGTTAAGTTCTGTCAGACCATGGGAGACCCCTTAGGGCAAAACGCAGCCATCTACGTTGCACAGCTTTCAATTCGTACATAATGGCTAACGTAGTAAGGAGACCAGACTTGTCTGGCATATTCTAGGAGAGGTCTGACGTAAGTGATGTAGAGGGATTTTGTAACGTAGGGGTTCGAAAATTCTTTAGACCATCGTTTTATGAAGCCAAGGGCAGAATTGGCTGTGTGTATGATATGGTTGATGTGGGAGAGAACAATTAGCTCTCTATCACAAATGATTCCTATGTCCCTAATGAGAGAATACATGGGGAACAGGCTCGTTAAGTAGGTATGTAGTAAGTTCAGTAAGTTCTATGAGCTAAGGGGAAACGTTTACAAGAAAAGGTGACGAATTGGCACAGCTAACGGTCAACTGAAATTCATCCTCTGCGTATGCAATACTAAAGGCTCTCGTCCTTTCTAGGACAACCACCCCTGAGAGTAATGGAAGAACACCACCGACCCAAAACCACTGCACTCCGTTCAGGTTGTGTGTGTAAGCACATCATAAGAGAATATAAAAAAAAAACTCTTGAACCTGCGCGAGTCTCTAAAAAAAAAGGGTGACCACAGGTACCGAAGGAACCGAAGTCGTTTTGTCAGCCGAAGTTGATATTCTCCTACTCATTTTTATATCTGCGTACATTGACAAGTGGGAGTCTTTTATGAAGAGGTCGACTTCGTTAACTTACTTACTTATCAGGCCAGCGATCCATGGAGGATATGAGCCTGAGCTATAGCAGCCTTCCATCCTTGACGGTCCAAGATGCCTTACATCCGCGATAACTTGGTCTTTATACCGGAGGTTCGGTCTTCCTTTTTTTCTCGAACCAGGAGTCTCGGAGTCGAAGACCTTCTTAGCTGGAGCGTTGGTGTCCATGCGCTCGATGTGGCCGAGGCCAAGGGCGATTCTATGCCGGATCTCCACTGTGGTGTCATTTGTGAAATTTACGTTTGCCCCGAGGTAGACAAGCTCCTTAACTACCTCGAAATTGTAGCTGTCAATTGTTATATTTTGTCCCAGGTGGTGAGCGACGGATTGGTTTTTGCTTGACAGCATGTACTTCGTTTTGTCCTCATTGATCTTAAGACCAACTCGTTTCGCCTGTTCTTCAATCGCCGTGAATGCTTCCACAATGCCACGGCGAGAACACGCGATGATGTCGATATCATCAACCTTTCCTGTTGCCGCCTGCCCGTCGCACTATCTGCTCCAGCACCAGGTTGAAGAAGTCACATGACAGCGCATCTCCTTGCCGAAATCCGGTGCATGTTTCAAACGGTTCCGAAGTCCTTGGACCGAGTTGCACGGTGCATCGCGTATTTTTTAGCTCGTTGGTTGAAGAAGTCACATGACAGCGCATCTCCTTGCCGAAATCCGGTGCATGTTTCAAACGGTTCTGAAGTCCTTGAACCGAGTTGCACGGTGCATCGCGTATTTTTTAGCTCGGCGCGACACAACTGGATCAGTTTTCCCAGGATCCCGAATTCGGCCATCGCACCAAATAGTCCTTCACGATGAACGCTGCCGTATGCGGCTTTGAAATCGATGAAAAGATGGTGTGTATCGATTCGAAACTCGTTGGTCTTTTCCAGGATTTGTCGAAGTGTGAACATTTGATCTATAGTCGATTTGCCGGGCCGGAAGCCGCACTGGTAGCTGCCGATTAGTGCGGTGCAAAATGGCTTTAGACGTTCACACAATACGCTGTACAGGATCTTGTATGCGACATTGAGCTGGGATATACCCCTATAGTTACTGCAAGAGGTATGATCGCTTTTTTTTGGATGGGGCAAACAGAGCTGGTATTCCAGTCGTCGGGCATGCTTTCGTCTTCCCAAATTCTGCAGATGATTTGGTGCATGCTCCCTACCAGAACATCGCCGCCAGCCTTGAAGAGCTCTGATGGCAAGCCATCTGAGCCTGCGGCCTTGTTATTCTTCGGCTTCTGAATAGCTGTGCCGACTTCTTCGATGCTGGGTGGGAGGACTACTTCAGCGGCTGGAGTTGGGATTTCCTCGGTCCCTACTAGTAACAGTAAAGACAATGATTAAAGGGGCCGATATGACTACCTTGCGGAATACCGGAAGAAGCTAAGGACGGGAAATCTGCTGTAGTTCAATCGTGGGAATATTCGACTGGCAGTCGGTGCCCCCGCCGGGCACTGCATGCTATCCTACCATGCAGCTCGACTAGGCCAGCTCTACAATGACTTCTGCAGAAGCTGCAGGGACGAAGAGGAAATTGAATCCATTCGTCACCTGCTGTGCGAATGTCCGTCGCTAGCCCCAAGAAGGAATATATTCCTAGGAAGACACTTCCTTTCGGGACTAGAAGAGGTAGGTACATAACATTGGGCTGAACAGAATACTGGGATTCTTATCCTCGTTTGGATGGTTCAGCTCAACGGTAAATGTCTAGGTATCAACGGGTTAAATAAATCAATTGAGCACAATGGACTCTACGTAGTCTACGTCAGCCTTGACCTTTTGTCAGTAGGGCACCCATTTACCTAGCCTAACCTGCCGGAAGAAGCGAGGATGGGATCAGATAGAGAGCTTCTGAAAATTACTCTTCAATTGCGATTCTCGAGGTACGATTTTAGCCATGCGATGATTTGGGCCGGGAAGCCTAAAGCCTATTATATAAAATAAATGAATGTATGGCTGAGCTTCTCGAATGCTTTGCTGATGTCAGTAGAATTCCCAATAGTCTGTTCAGCCCAAAGTTACTTACCTTTTTTAGTTCTGAATGGAAGTAACTTCCAAGGAAAATGATCTCTAGCCTCTCTTTGCAGAGTTTTACAAACTTTTTTGTTTCTTTTTTTTTATAAGGGCTAGTAGATTTATTGTGTCTGCTAGCCGATTAGACGAGGATCTTCTCCACTTCCTTAATGAAGTTGAGAATGTCTCTCGTAGGAGCTGAGATGATCCTCTCAGGAGTCATAATTTCACTGAGTAGGGGACCTTTTACCTCCCTTCTTCGGGCGCCTTGTCGTGGCGGGAGGCTTAGGAGGTCATAGACCTCTCCAGGTGGTACCCGCAGCAGCGGAAATCCACCCGCGATCTCTTTGATGCTATGATGAACCTTTCATCCCTTGATATATTTATCAGAGGGTGTGCTCTGAAAGCCATGTCTCGTCTGAAGAGAAATGGCTTTTGGTATAACTCACATAGGAATAACGGCGTGCTTGCGCAAAAATTGTCCTGCGTCCCCTGTCTCATGGTCATGTGTTTTGACGCACTGACGCCCGTTATCCTATTGCGCTGTAATTTCACAGTCGAGTTTCCATGGCATCAGGATTGGCTCTGGCTGGATACTGAACCTGGAAAGGATAGTCTTCGCGTTTTCACGGATGGCTCTAGGTCTGGGCGGGGGTCCGGTGCTGGCGCCTTCTTTGAGCGCGAAAAAATCCGACTGCACTTCTCCTTAGGAAAATACGCATCTGTCTTCCCATCAGAGATATACGCAATCCTAATGGCTATGCACTATGTTATGAAGCACAAGTGGAAGGGGGAAAGCATATGCGTCTGTAGTGACAGCCAAGCTGCACTAAAAGCTGTGTGTAACCCTTTAACTAGCTCCAAATTAGTGCTTGAACTCAAGTCCTTCTTGAACAGAGTCGGCAGACTAAATTCATCAAGGTTTGTATGGGTTCCAGTCCACTCTGGGATCCCAGGAAATGAAATCTCTGATGAACTCGCCAGAATGGGTTCAGAGCAGAGCTTCTCAGGATCTGAACCGGCTCTAGGTCTACCTGCGTCCATGGGAAATTCCTACATTAACGATTGTGTATTTAATACACACAACCGTAGATGGAGGGATTGTCCAGATTGCAGGATGACTAAGCGCGTATGCCCTGATGTCTGCAAAAAATCTGCAGCATTCCTCCTGTCTTTAAGGAGAATTGACTCCAAAAGGCTTGTGGGAGCTATCACGGGCCATTACACTTTTGCCAAGGCTCTCTACGTGTTTGGCATCAGTGAGACGCCTACCTGTGCTGCATGTTGTATTGCATGTGCATGTCCCTTAGTTCTACATCACTGAAGCTCCTTCAAACGGGCAAAATACAGTAATGAAAGATGTCTGTCTGGAATACAAAGGACCGGTGTTTGCGTCTGAGTGCTCCAGCGGATAGCAGAAGCCTTCAACAAAAAAAACAAAAAAATAATAAATCGCTAATATAAAACAACTTGGTCTTGATAACTGGAAGCAGCGTGCACGGGGCCGTCGAGGATGGAAGGCAGCTATAGCTCAGGTTCAGATCCTCCATGGAATGTGTAGCCGTTAGTTACACATTCGACGACACTGAAACAGATATTTACCGAGAATTGATCCCAGTGTCCTCACACACTGACCCGCTGTGATTAGTTTTCAATTGATTCCAAACACCAGCAAGCGCCTAGCCCAACCGTCTTGACAGTACCCATTAGCCCATCTACAGCCACCATAATGCTCTGCAAAAATCAGTTGTTCACCTGCTGTCAAAAGCTCCGTCGTTGCCACAAACAAACGAAACAGAACCAGAGAGTCCAATTGTGTTTTTTCCTTCGTTTTATTTGTTTTTGATTGACTCGAGCAGTTTTTGTTTTGTATTGCCATGAAGAGTTGTGATCGTTGTGGTGCTTGACAAGTGACAAGTCTACTGAGTGTGCGGTCAAAGTGTTTCAATGCACATCAAGTAAAGTAATTTCAATTTAATGCGAAAAATCTAATCAAAAAAGAAAAAAACAGAAAGCAAAACCAAGGAAATCAAGTTACACAGCCCACACAGAGAATCGCAGTTCTTTTCCCCCCAATACGAACGATTAACGTCGTAATCGTCGACGACCTTTTCGTGAAAAGTCAACGATAGAAAGGAAAAATACATAGGTACCCCAATTTACACAAGTCTCATCTTACAACTTGTGAGAAGATATTTATGAATTTTCGTTTTCATTTTCATCGAGGCAGTCGCTCGCCAACAAAGAGTCGCAGAAGAGTGAGAAAAAATTATTGAAATCATTACGAAATCCCTGACCTCCAAAAACCTCAAATTGTTGCTATTTATACTCAATTTTTTCTTTTCCACATTTCTATCCGTACTGACCCAGTTTGCTCCTGGCAATTTTTGAAGTAAAGCATTCGAATATACTTTAGAGTGATCGCGACACAGCGACACTTTGGTCAGAGACGACGGTGGAGTCGGTTGAACGGTTGCGCTGGCATACATCGGTGGGGGTGAAGGTGGAGAAGGAACGGACAAAGGTAAATAGATGAACAGAGTGGTCGCAGAATCATACGCATACGTCACGGTGTCTCGCGCGATAGTATGATAGATAGTACATCGTTCCGTCCACCTAATAGTCGCAATGGAAAACAAAAGAAAACACACGAGGAAAAAACAAAACAAAAAAACCTCATTCGGCGGAGTATTGAATTGCGTCGCGGACGTTCGTTTTCCACGATTGCTTGTGTGAAAATTCAACACGATCGCCGTGCGATGGAACGGTTAGAGTGGGTTGAGTGGGTAGTGTTTTTATGTTCTTTCTGTTTTGCTCTATCTTTGGTCGTCGCATGGGCTGGGATTAGAGTTAACTGGGGGCTTGGGGGGCAAACCCGTCTGGCCGGGGACAAGTTGCGCACCGAAAACAAAAAGCATACAATACGAACAGACAGATAAAAGTTCTTCGTCATATTTCTCTTTATTCCAAACCAGACTCCAACTCAAACCACACACAACACTGCAGCAGCAACCAGTCATCAAGAGTGGTTAGTAAATAAAAGGGGGAGCGGAGTACTAAAGCTCACTCCAACTGGTTGTTGTGGACGAGAAGAAAGAAAATCGAACAACAACAAGAAGAAAAAAATTGCATTACAAGTTATGGTATTGTCTGCACAATACACCTCGCTGGCATCATTCGGGTGACGACGGTTCCTTTTCATCCGCAATTCCCTATTGCTCGCAGTCGTGTACGAGAATACGATGAAGTTCATTAACAGCCACTCAGGCGGCTAGCACTTCCCCGAAACATCTGTTTCACATCGCACAAATTATTCATTTTTTCTTTTTGACGTAAAATTCTCTCGTTCTATTATTAACCAATCAGAAATATATAAACAAAAAGAAAAACAACAAAATAGAAAAAGTGCGTCTAACTTGAAGTCTCTGTATTTGTTTTCTTGTCTTTTTTGTTGTTAGTTGCCTGTTTCCGTTTCGTCTGTCCTTGCTTTGATCTCTTTTTTATTATTAATGATGTTATGTACTTGGGTCTTTTACAGATTACAAAATAACGGCAGCTGTTGGCGCTTATTTAAAATTGAAAGTAATACAATCACATTTGGTGAAGTGAATGAAATTCTAAGTGAAACTGAAGTCATTAATCCGACCAGAGATAGAGGTTGAGACATAAACTAGACGATAGATACATAAGAACAAAAACCTTTCCGTTCCCGTCGTTCGCATGGATATACTTTAAGTGGGTATCTGTGCTACCCTAGCGTACCTACCTACATACTTTAATGTCATTTATTTTTAAACTTGTGTAAACTGATTTTCAGATTCTCAAGTTTAATTGCAAAGAACGAATTTGAGTATGCCATCATTATTAGAAGCGTTGGAACGAAAGTATGGTCTTGGGAATGATGTCGACATTGAAGAGTCCCTAGTATCCATATACGTGCCTAAGTTGCCTCCGTTGTTATGGTAGGTTTTTTCGCTTGACTATTTTTTATACAAAATTTTACACCGACTTGCTGTAAACCCATGCATACTTACGCGTATAGTAAATGGTGTTATGAAATCAAGCCTTGCTTCAACGATGCAATGATTGTAACCGAGCTAAAAGCCAATTAACTCTCATAGATACATTACTTAAGATCCATTCTCCTTCCTTCTTTCTCTTAATTTTTAACTTTTTCGTTTCTTTTTTTTTCTTCATTTGTTTTCACTTTTCAGCGTACCAGAGTTGTTAGTGTTAAATGATTGTGATATTGATTGTGCTGGCGATTCGGATGGCTTACAAGAGAAATGCCGAAAAGTAAAAGAACTTGATTTGGCACAAAATAATCTTGGCGATTGGAAAGAAGTCTTCCATATCCTCAAGCATATGCCACGAATTGAGTTCCTCAATCTGAGTAAGAATCGATTCTATGGCCCAATTACCAATACGCCATCATTAATGATGACTGGCTTAAAGAGTGTTGTATTGAATGGAACATGCCTAGATTGGCATAGTATAGAGATGTTATTGAAATGCCTTCCCGTATTAGAAGAACTACATTTGAGTTTGAACGATTATCAGAATGTTTTAATCGACACCATCGAAGGGGATACAACAAATGAAGCAACAGAGGCTGAACAGAATGATAGTAAAGAGAACAATGCCATTAGTACTAATGCTACAACAACTACGATCACTGCTGATACTACATTTGGTAGTACGGACAACAATCCAATTTGTGAGAATTTAAATTCAAATCAATCGTATAAGAGAGTACCGGCGCATAAGGGAGTGAAAAAGTTACATTTTACTGGGAATCCAGTGGAGGATTGGAAGGAAATTTGTCGATTGGGCCGAGTATTTCCGAATCTTGAAACATTGGTGCTAGCCGAATGCCCACTCAGGTAGAACGCATGCACTTTCATTACACACAAGGCATCATATTATGGATTGTTTTTTTTTTTTTTTTTTTTTTTTGTTTTAGATCAATTGAGCCAATCCCGCGATCAAATACCCCGGAAGTTGTTGCCGAGGATATGAATAATTCTGAGTCACCCCACGAGCATTTCAAGTAAGTTCAATATATGTATGTAATTGTTATTGCGCTTTGTTCCAAGCGCAATAGTCTTCTCTTTTTTTCTTCTTTACATTTATTTTATGCAGTTTAATCATCCTTTATACATTTGCTTTTAAGTATGATCATAAAAGGAGAAATATGTAATATCAACTGAGTTTCGGTGAAATCGTTAAATTTGATTGATTGCTCCCCTTAATCATGCTGCCGTATTTCCTCCTCGATTTTCTTTACAATTGTACAAACAGGGAGTAGTTACAAAAAAAAAAAAAAAAGCCTTCATGCCTTATGCCTTCTAACGAGGAAGGTTACATGTCAACTTGATACAACACCTGCTCCCATCGACGCGAAAGGGTTTGACAAAATACTCCAAGTCACTTACAAGTCATGTTCTTCAAAGTGTATACCATTAAGCCATGTCCCCACTAGAGTCTATTGGCTCACTTCGCTATTCACTCTCTATTTGCTCTCTACAATTTAGACCGTTCCTATTGGAAACACGTCACAAAATTATGAATTTCAAAAAATAAACAATGGAGCACATGTTTACAATTTTGAATTATTTTCCAAAGTGAGCGAATAGACTGTCTATTCGACAATAGAGAGCTCTCAAAAAAGTAGTAAGAGAACAGACACCTAATAGAGACCTAATAGTGACTAAAGCGTTTCCATTATAGCTCTCTATTCGAATAGTGACTGAATAGACTAGTGGGGACATGGCTTAACAGATCGCATTTGAGCTTAGATCACTTTGAAGATTACAATTTTATCAGTTTTCATTGGTTGTCCAAGTGCTAGAACGGATGTGGTTTATGGTGGCCTTTAACGGTCTACCGAGATGGAATCCCGGCAACAGCAATGTCCTTGTATTGTGTGTATTTCGCATAGTCTTTTTCTTCGGCGTTACAGTTCATGGCGAACCTGGGCCTCCTCTAAAAACAAAACCTCTCCAACTGGGACAGTCTTTCTCCAGCAGTCTCCAGTGCCGCAAGCCTAGTTGGTTGAGGTCCTTTTCCACTTGCGTGCGCCACCTTAAATTTGACTGTCCTCGACCGCACCCTCCCTCAGGGTTGGATTCAAAGACCTTCCGGGCCGGAGTTGTGGTTTCCATCTTAGGCGTTGGATCCGTTGGATTCTCGAATCAAAACGTTCGGCTTTAAACTGTAGGTCCCTTTCACCTGTGTAAAAAAAAGCAAGCAAGCATATGGTCACCGTGGTTTTCCAAGAGAGGGCAGATAAGAAGATTATAAATTGCCTCCCGAACCCAAAGAAACAGCTGTTGGCAAGAGTTATTCTGACTTCTGAGTGAAGTCCTTGACTACCTCGAAATTATACCCGCCAATATGTGCGCCCTGGTCAAGATGCCTGTGGTTCGTGTCCTTTTTCGACGACCTCGTTCACCGCCAGTCCCATTTTAGCCGCTTTCGCCTCAATGCACGTAAAGACCTCAATGCTCGTAAAGGCTTCAATGCTCGTAATGATTGTACGTATTGACCAGTGGGCTTGCACGATCCTTTCAAGGACGATGTTAAAAAAGTTAAACGATAACATGTCGCCCTGTCTAAACCCTCTTAGAACATTAAAGGTCTCGCATATGATTGTTTATAAAAGCTTCTCCTAATTTGCGAGCTGATCTGAAGGTAAATGAGGTGAAAATAAAGTTCATGCTGTCGAGCAAAAATTGATCCATCACCCACCACCTAGGACAAAACGTTACAATCGACAGCTACAAATTTGAGGTAGTTAAGAAGTTTGTCTACCTCGGGGCAAACGTGAACTCTACAAGCGACATCATAGTGGAGATCCGACGCTGAAACACCCTTGCTTTATGGTCTTGCTTTATGGAGCCAAAAGCTGTACTATAAGCAGGACAGCAGAGCTGATTCTGGGCTCCTTCAAAAGAAAAATTCTGCGTCGGGTATTCGGTCTTATCAGCGAGGAAGGCGAATGGAGGAGAAGATACAATCACGAACTCTATGAGATGGATATGGATGTTGTATGCACAGTAAAGATCCGCCGACTACACTAGCTCGGCCACATGGAACGCATGCATACCAACGCTCCAGCTAAGAGGGTTTTTGAATCCAGCCTCCTGGTTCGAGCAGAGGAGGAATACCCTAATTGATTGGGCAATTCCTCTGTTTTATTCATCAGGATCGATGGCGCGAATTTCTAGTCGATCGATCGTTTTCTATCAACTGAAATACGTATAGTATGTCGCTCGGAACGAGCGTGGGAGCCACGATATATTTATATGTACCTTGTTTGTGCCACTACAGTGCCGTGATGACATCAACTTATCTCTTTATCAGGAAACCTTAGAAATGCAAACTGAATATTGGCGTGATGATCTCACCGTGTGATTGGAATCTTGATGTTCGTTTTCTTTGCTTTTTTTTTTTTATTTTAATTAACCTTGTGGTGCTGGTGCATATGGCTGTGTTCTATGCACATACGTGCATACAATATAACACTGATCAAGATACGATGCTTTCCTGATTCTGATTGCGTATAATGCATGATTTGACTGCTTGTGGAGAGATGATATGAAGTGATGTTTACATGAGAATCGTTACCTGTTTGGAATAAAATTACGCTCACCATTCAACCCTGAATGGTTTTTAACCGGGAGCATCATATATTATTGGTGGTAAACGTCTTTAATTACTGATCATTGAGCATCGCCAACGTTGGTTAAAGGCCAACAAAATTGAATGCATTCAAAAGGCCGGATGGTATCATGTTAGAAATCAGATTAATATCGATCGCTGGAGAATCTACAGTAGAATAATGCTTGGCATTGGATAAGGTCATCGAATATGTGATAAGGTAGTTGATGTTACCTTTGTTTCTGTCGATTTTCATTTGCCGAGAATTAGGTGTTGTACTCAAGAAAACACACAATGTGATCAAGGATTAGTGCACTATTCAATACCAGCGTGACACGAATCACAAGAAAAAATCACTCCCCCTTGATGTACTTATGTACTTAGCATAAGGCCCACTCATACCGGTCCTTTTTGTTTTGCCAGAATGACGGGAACAGAGGAAGAATTCTGAGAGCCAGTACCTTCTACTAACCAGACTGCCGGTATGCACGATTCACACCCTGTCTTCGATTGATTTGGTGTGAGTGGTGAGATTTAATTTATATTCTGTGAGAGCTCTACTCGCTTTGTCGATACTGGTTGAGGAAACAGGCCACCAGTGAGTTTTGTCATGATTATCCTCTGGGCGGTACCCTATGGATTTGTGTCACCTGTGTCACAAAGTTCTTGTCCCTTCGGGTACATACGTCAATTTTAGGGGAATAACTCACTTTGACATCGACTAAAATATGTTCTCTGCGTTGCTGTTTGAGCGCCTGAAACCATTTGGAGCAGTTTGGTAGGTTCCTATCAATGTGGGTTCAGGTCAGAAATATCTCAGGTCATAGATCCTGGAGAAGATCCTTGAGACCACCTCTTCGTCGAATTTATGGCCGAATATGACAGTGTTTATAGAGACGGGCTAGGCCATGTCGCGTTTGAACATCCCTGCTAAACTCGTGAGGTTGTGCAGGTTTATAATGGAGTATTCTCACTTTTCCATCATGGTCGGCGCCGAATTAACCAAGCCCTTTAATGTCAAAAAAGTTTCAGGCAGGGCGATGAATTGTCATGTGACTTCTTCAACATTATTCTTGAAAGGATTGTGCGGAGCTTAATGGCCAATATAAGAGGCACGTATATTTCAAGTCTGCACAATTGACGTCAGTGAAGCTTTTGTGCGCATTGAAGCAGAAGCGACTAAAGTGGGTCTGAATGTAAAGAGGGGGAAAACCGAATATATGCATTCATTAAAGGATGACGCTCAACACTGGCAGAACGTCACTATGTATGTGGCGTTACAGCTCTCTTCAATCACCCATGTTGTGAGTGATTTTATTTTCCCATAGGTGAAAGGGACCGAACGGCGAGTTTCGAGAAGCTTTTCATGATAATTATACTACAGGAGGTAAACACATTCGATAGCATGGCTGTTGTCGGGATTCGATCCCGTGTCTTGGCGTCAGATACCAATCCACTGCGCCACGGCGATCCATAGAACGGTGAGGTGAGGTGGTCAAAGACTTCGTCTATCTTGGATCACTAATAAAAAGCAGCAACAACACCAGCGCTGAGATTAAACGCATAATAACTATTGTCAACCGTTATTGCTTTAGGCGCAAGAAGCAATTGAGAAGTAGAGTGCTCTCCCAAGGTTATCTTCTACAAAACCTTAATCATCCCGGTTCTCCTTTATGGCGTAGAGGCTTGGACCCTGTCATAAATGAATGAAGAGACACCTGGACGCTATGCGAGGATAATCCTGCGTCTAATCCTCTCCAAACGGAGAGTGGAGGAGCTATATGCTATACAGCGACATCGGCCTGGTCACATGTCTTCGGATACAACTTCTAAGATGACTGGGCCATGTACATCTCCAACTCGAAGAGTCTTTGAATTCAACCCCGAGGGACGACGCAACAGAGGTGATCCACGCAGGTGGAAAGGGATGGCACTCTAAATAGCGGGCCAGAGATCGTGTTGGTTGATGAGGCATGTTAGTTGAGACCCAGGTCTACCCCGGACTGTAGCGCCATCTAAGTGGTGTGAACTACCTCGTTTTGCCCTCATTTATCGTCAGTCTCATTTCACCCGATTCTGTTTCAATGCTCGAACAAATGCATCTTTGGTTTGTGCTGAACTTCTCTAACCATTTCCCCCGACGAAGCTGAGCTGTATCCTGTATATTTGGCAATCACCTCTACGTTGTCGGCCACTTTCGCATTCATGCAATGAATGAATGAATTCCCTGTTCTTTGGAAGATATATCCTTTCATGCTGATAAGCTTCTTGCGTTGGTTCTCCTCTAGGTTCTTATTCAAACTCTGAAACCAATATGTATTGTAGTCCACTGTGCTTAATTTTCTATAAGCTTCTTGTCTGGCTTTGTGATTCCAAGTCGACAAGTAGGCTCATTGTGTCTCTACCTATTTTCTTATTCTCTTTTTTGTTCTTTCAGAAATTTAGCATTTTTAAACTTGAGCAGCACTAACATCAACACATGGGATGACATCGACCGACTTGCCAAGTTTCCTAGTTTGAAGAATCTTCGTGTCCAGGTATCATGCTAACAAAAATCAAATTCCCTTTTCCCTTATAACTATCACTTTTGTATTTTTTGTGTTTTTCATTTAGAACTGGCCATTATGGGATAAGTGCGAATCAACCGAGCACGAACGAAGGCAGCTATTAATTGCCCGTTTGCCATTTCTCGAAACGCTTAACGGTGGCGGTATAATCACAGCCGACGAACGAGAAGATGCCGAACGGGCATTCATACGTTACTGGATGGAACGTCCAGAAAGTGATAGACCACTGCGATATAATGAATTAATTGCTGTACATGGTAAACTCGATCCGTTAATAAATATCGACTTAAAGCCCGAGAAACGTGTTAAAGTGAACTTCTCTTATGGCAACTACAACGAAATGCGCTTAGTTGATGTGTATCGGTAAGTATAATAAAGAATTACTTCCCCGCCGATGTAATGTGATTTTTATATTTGAATTTTGATGGCTTTCAGAACTGTTTCCGATTTGAAGTCGCGGTTGGAAAAGATTGTCGGTCTGCAGGCTAGAAACATGAGACTGTTTTACATCGACCAAGACTTGAAGGATCTACAAGGGCCGGAAGAAATGAAATTCCCCAACAAACAGCTTTATAGTTACAACATACAATCCGGCGATGAGATATTAATTGTGCAGAAGAACTGTTAACGAATTATTAAATTAATTTCATATTTACTAACTGGACATATTATACTGTATTATATGACATAAAATCAACTAAAACATAAGAATAATACGGATGAGTTGCGTTTGTTTCTGAGAAGGTGCCGATGCTGCAGTAGAGAACACGGAGAAAGTCGATGGTCTTCGTGCTGAAACTGAGATTTGTTTATTTGATCAGGCTCTTCAGCTTCTTCTTCTTCTTAACGGGCGCTACAGTTCGGGGTGAACTTAAATCTCAACCAATATGCCCCTCCAACTAGCACAATCTTTTGCTAGCCATTTCCATTGCCACACACCCAGTTGGTTGAGGTCCCATTACACCTGTGTGCGCCATCTTAAGTAAGGCTGTCCCCTGTCTCTTCGCCCTCGGGGTTGGATTCAAAGACTCTTCGGTTTGGAGCTGTGGTGTCAATTCGCTCCACATGGTCTAGCGATCCATACACACCTGGCAGCCCGTAAAGCTCGTGGTTGAATCTTTTCCTCCATCCCCCCGTCTGAGTTTTTTTTTTTTTTTGAATGGGCGTTACAACCCATGAAGGACCAGAGCCAAGCTCCTCTCAATCACCCATGTTGTGTGGGATTTTATTTTTCACACAGGTGAAAGGGACCTACAATTTAATGCCGATTCCGAACGGCGAGAGTCGAGAAGCTTTTTCATGGCAAGTTTACTACGGGGGGTTTTGCCAGTTCCCCGCTGAGGAGGAGCGTCGCGAAATAAAAATTCGATGGCGTTGGTGTTATCGGGATCCGAACTCGCTCATCGTGCGCCAAAGTTCAACACACTAACCACTGCGCCACGGCGTCCTCCCCGTCTGGGTTTATGGGACCGAGAATCACAAGCAAAATCTTTCTCTCGAACCGACCCAAGGAACTCCTCATCCGCTTTTGATAGTTTCCATGCTTCTGGGCGGTACAACAGGGGTTTTGTATAGAGTCAACTTTGTCGTTCGGGAGAGGACTCTATGATACAATTGCCTCCTGAGCCCAAAGAAACAGCGATTGGCAAGAGTGATTCTGCGTTTGATTTCGGAAGTGATGTCGTTGTTCCAGGTAACTGCGGAGCCAAGGTAGATAAAGTCCTTAACTACCTCAAACTTATATCTGCCCAATACAAACGTTCTGGCCAAGACGTCGGTGGTGAATGTCCTTTTTTGATGATAGCATATATTTAGTTTTGCCCTCGTTTACTCCATACCAATTTTCGCCGCCTCCATCTCAATACTCGCAAACGCCTCATTGACATCTCGCTGTGATCTACCTATTATGTCAACATCGTCGGCGTATGCAAGGAGCTGCGAGGCTTTGAAATAGATTGTGCCTCTTGTATTGGCCAGCGATTTTTGCACAAACATTTCTAATATGATGTTGAAGAAATCCCTTTTTTGACATCAAAACTATCGGTAAGGTGTTCCCCGATTTGGGTGGAGCAGCCAGCATTCTCCAAAGCCATTCTGCATAGTCTGACGAGTTTAGCAGGGATGTCAAAGGTAGACATAGTGTTGTATAGCTCGTCTCTAATTACGCTGTCGTATGCGGCTTTAAAGTCGACGAATAGGTGGCCCGTGTCGACTTTAAATTCATTGGTTTTTTCTAAAATCTGCCGTGAAGATTTGGTCGATGGTGGACTTCCCTGGCCTGAATCCGCACTGATAAAGACTAACATCGCCAGTCTGCAGAAGTGGTTTTTCCATACTCTCAGCATCGACTGCGATTCTACTACTAGGTGCCCGTTATCATCCCTGCGGGCTTCCGTTCTGGCTTTATCACCTTGGCATGTGTGCTTTATCTGTTGATAATACTTTCGAACGTCACGTCTGCAGTAACACCTCTCCAAATCCTCAATCGCGCGTTTTTCGTGCTCTTTCTTCTGAGAAGCTTATGTTCCTCCCTTCTTTTTAACTTATAGAGCTTACGAGCTTCTCTTGTTCTTCTATGCAGCGAAGCTTTATATGCCTCCTGCTTCGCTGTGTGAATCCTCCTGCACTCGTCATTGAACCAGGTGTTTCTTCGTCGCGGAGCCTTGAAGCAGTGCTTTTCAGGACTTGTTTGCAAAGGTTCCACTGTGGTTCTATTGACGGCGTGGATGGTTGAGGTGTATTGGAGAGAAGGGGACGTGATCGGTAAAAGCACGAGCGGTTTCTAGCGATAGTAGCTTTCCGACGTCATAACTTTGTGTTCTTACTCTACTCCGCTGCGTTCGTGATATCCGTAGGCGCATATTGGCCACTACAAGAAGATAGCTCCTCGGAAAGTTCGAACCTCAAGTATAGTGGAGGAGTGTCTGACGTCAATCGCGATGTGATCAATCTGGTTAGTGATTGATTGATCTGGTTACCGGCAGGTGCCCTTGTGTGTATCGAGGTGCCTTTGTGTATATCGCGGTGCGGAAAGCGCCTACTGGCTAGGAGATTTCGCCCCGTAGCAAGATCAATCAGCCTGTGTCCGTTAGCGGATGTGGTGCCTTGTAGGTTATGGTTGCCGATGACTCGTTCAAAAATACTTTCCTTATCCAGCTTAGCATTGAAGTCTCCTAGTACAATTTTGTTGTCATAGCTGGACATTGGGCATACGTTCTGTCTAGGAGATCGTATAACTCATCCTTGTCTTCCGTGGGGGCGTGGACGCAGATCAGGCTGATGTTTAAAAACTTTGCCTTGATACGGGTCGTTATGAGGCGTTCGCTCACATGCCGAAAGTTTAGGGCGTTTTGCCTTAGTCCATCTCGAACAACAAATCCGCATTCGAACAATCGTGGTCCTCTTTCCCTAGAGCAGTCGCCGGTCCATTCCATCGCATTTCCTGAATGGAATGGGTCTAGGGTGTCCGCAAGTTGTTAGGCTGCACGTGGCCTGTTTAGGGACCTAACATTCCACGTAAAGAGCCGAAGATCATTGTCCTTTTTTCGTTTTTGCAAGGGTCGTCAACTTTAATCCGGCCTGTTATATCCGAGGCTTGTGGTTGTTATGGGTCTCCTATATTCCTCGTTAGCTTTGAAAGTGCACTCTCCTATATTCTCGTTAGCTTTGAAAGTGCACTGACAGCTTTCGATGATTTTTTGCATGGATATACAAGGTGCTGTTTGAAATTTAGCCGCGCGTCGGTAATTATTCCTAGGTACTTAATAAATGGTTGTGAGGCTCGACTCTTAACGATATCTTTTCACGGATTTTTCTACTTGTAATAAGTACGCTAGCGTCAGTTAGCCAACGATGTACTATTTCAATTGTCTCGTTATAGTGGGGTACAACTTCTATGGTTTTTGCTACGACCACGACGGTGATGTCGTAGACGTAGAATTTCGTCGCACATAGCGTTGCACAGCCATGTGGGATGCCACTAGTTACTACGTAGGTCTTAGCTCCCTCATCAGAATCATAGAAGAGAGCTCTGCCGGCAAGTATCTCATTATTTTACAGGCATAGTTCGGCCTCTCGATCCGATAGTGACTTCTTACAATGCGTCCCTCGGACCGGGATGACTAAGGTTTTGTAGAAGGTCACCTTGGTTTTTTGAATGTACTTCTCAATTACTTCTTGAGACAAGAGAAATAGCGATTGATAAGAGTTATGCGGTGTCTATTCTCATTAGTGAGCCAAGGTGGACGAAAGCCTTGACCATGTCAAATTTGTAGTTGCTCAGAGTGACGTTCTGGCCAAGGCGTCGGTGTTGAGCGAGTCAATGTTGGCTCCTCCAGGTCCCCTTATGGATCTCGAGATGAGGGAAACAAGGCAATTACGCCCCGTCGCAGGCAGCCAGTCTGTGTCCGTTTTCTGATGTGGTTTCATATTGGCTATACTTTCCAAGGAATTGTGCATTGATGTCTTCTTTACCCTGCTTCTACTCTCGCAAGATCCACAATCTCCGAGCTGCCTCATAGCAAACGGAGTTTGGACAACGTCTGAGGAAGAAACTCTAAATTTTCTCCTCAACACGCACTTCCCAGGCTGCTCTGAATCGCAAGACTCAGGGCATTCGCGAGGAACGCACTTCTCCTCCGGGATAGAGAGATAGTACGATCACATTATCTTTAGGGAGAAAAAGCGTTAAAAAGCTTCAAGCCCTACAAATCGCCAGGTCCGGATGAAATTTACCCTATCGAACCATATTTTCGGCAAGCAAATTGCCACACACACACGGCCATAAGACTAAAAGCCAACTCGAAATGGAAGAGCTATGTCACTGGCCATTCCTCCATCATGAAAAACAGGATAACTATGGCAGAAAATTTGGACCACAGAGAACCCACCACAGTCTAGGAAAAAAAATGTATGACGATCTACCCGAATAGGCAAAACTGGACCCGCCAAACGTAACTCCGCAGAAAATGCGTGGATTTTTACACTAACGGGTCTAAAACCAAAGACGGGAAGGGAAGTGGAGTATTCTACAACTAAAGCTAATAAAGCTCTAAAATTACCAGATCACTGCAGCGTCTTCCAGGCGGAACTGTTGGCAATAAAGGAAGCCTTGTCTTGGCTGAAGTGGAACGTGATATCCACTAAGGATATCTGTATTCTCACGGATCGTCAAACAGCCTTAAAGTCGTTGGAGTCCTATGTGTACACATCAAAATCTAGTTTCGACTGTCGCCTATCTCTTAACGAGATAGCCGAACAGTTAAACATAAGACTTGTTTGGGTACCGGGACACAGCGACATTCCAGGAAATGAGAGAGCCGACACAATCGCCAGACAGGGAACTACGCTACAATCAATCGTGGCTTGTGAGGGAATACCCCTTGCAACCATTAAACATAATCTTGCAAATTTCGCCATGGCCGAGACGAACCTGAGATGGACCCAGGGACATACCTGCCTCATCACCAGGCCAATCTGGCCCCGGCTCGACAGTCAACGGACTAGGAGTATAATCTCCCTAAAAAGAACTGACATCCACAAAATCAGCGGTGTCATCACAGGACACTGCCTTATTGGCAGTCACGCGCGAAAAAAAAACCACCTTCTCTGCGCCTGCCCAGAGGAAACGATACCTAGGATCTTATTTCCTTAACGACCTGACAGATGTTCAGCAAGTAGGGATATCTGATCTTCTTAACTTCTTAAGAGGCACAAAATGGTTCCACAAATAGGGGGATAAACCCCCCTCGTAGCTGCACAACAGGCCTCCCTGGCCTATGTGTATTCTTCTCAATTCTGGGAAGGCTACGAACCTACCTAGCTTCGCATTAAAGTTTCCTAGCAGAACCTTAAGACCTTTAACCTGTCTGCCTCTAGCAGCGAAACCGCATCCAAATATGCGGTGCTTATTCTCCTTGCAGCTATTTTCGTAGTATACGTCATAGTTTTTCATCCGTTTTTCACCCGACCCATCCCATCGTACTCTAATTGTAGTAATATCTGCCTTATAGCAATCTAGAGCCTCCTGTTGAGGGACCTAACATTCCACGTACAAAGCCGATCGTCCAAATACTCACCTCGCTTGAATACTATAATCGCCATTTCGTGTTTAAATTAACTTTCGAATTTTATTTTACGAATTTTATCTGACAAACAAAGATGATAGAAAACCCATGGAATATCGCTAATTTACTTATAAAACTCATGTTCCTGTTCGTCCTTCTTGATGTTGTTCTTGTAGCCCTTCTCAAAGTCTTTCGACAGCACAATATACCTATTTTCACGCACAGCATGCATACCAGCTTCTTGACAAATCGCATTGATGTCAGCTCCAGAAATCTTATCGGGACGTGCGACAAAGTCCTCTAGGTCGACATCCTCGCTTAGATTCATCTTCGATGTGATTGTGGTGAAGACCAAACGTTTCTGTCGACGATCGGGTAATGGGAATTCGATTTTTCGATCCAAACGTCCGGGACGTAATAGAGCCGGATCGAGAGTGTCGGCACGATTTGTGGCCATGATCACTTTCACGTTGGTTGTCTGATCGAAACCGTCCATCTGATTGAGCAGCTCGAGCAGGATACGTTGTACTTCACGATCGGCACCGGTTTGAGCATCGAAACGTTTCGTGGCAATTGCATCGATCTCATCGATGAAGATGATGGCTGGAGCATTCTCTTTGGCTAGACGAAATACGTCGCGCACCATACGTGGCCCTTCGCCAAGGTATTTTTGCACGAATTCAGAGCCAACGACACGAATGAAGGCGGCCGTTGTGTGGTGGGCAACGGCCTTGGCGAGCATAGTCTTACCGCAGCCCGGTGGTCCGTACATGAGGACACCACGTGGTGGATCGATTCCTGGAAAGAAAAAAGGGAGAAATGGTTACTAGACACAATGAAGTAAAGTGGTATTTGAGGAAGAAGGGCTCTTTGTCGAATGAGTGTTGAAAAATGGGCCTTGAAGCGACTAAATAACGGTAAAGAGAATACTTTTTGACTGCCTTTGTATTCTTTGTTCAACAATTCGTCGCCTACCCCATTGTTACGTCCCATTGTACTCACCAATTTGTTTGTACAGCTCAAAGTGCGTCAATGGCAATTCAACTGCCTCTCGAATCTCCTGTTTTTGCATATCCATACCACCGATGTCCGCGTAACTCACATCCGGCTTCTCATCTGGTTGCAACATTGAAATCGAACTATCTGCCTCCGGTGGCAGAACGTCTACCAACGCATTACTGTGCTTATGCAAGGCAACCGAAGCCGATGGCTTCAATAATTCCCGATCGATTGTCGACAGAATTCGAACGTAATAATTCGAGCCTGTTGTTGAGCCCACAATGCCGGTATTAGGGTCAACGGCCTCGAGAAACTGTCCGATAACCAGTGGAACCGATTGAATGCGTTTCACTTCCTCCTGCGCGTGCAGATACTCCTTTTTCAAGTTCCTCTGCTCATCTTTAATGTATTCCTCTTGTACCTCGAGGAATTCCAATGTTTTTTGTAATTTCTAAAACAACATCCAATCAAGAGTATATGGTTACACAAAGAAACGTGAAATTCATGATGTGGAGTGCTACCTTGTATCGTACATATAAGTCATCGACGTCTAGTTCGTCCAAAGAACTGTGTGCGTCCTTTGGCTTGTAATCCGCAATATCCTCCTGTGAATGTACGGAATATTGTATATTACATATTACAGTGCATTTTGTCATTATATTTAACTTACTTTTTCGGGAATAATTACTTCAACTTCGACCATTTTTGTAAACTCGACGAATGAAAACGGATGACTGTCTAAATTTCAACTTGACGGAAGGCTGGTTTTTGAAGTTTGTCAGTTCGAGACTCGATTGCGTTAGGTGTGTTTGAGTAGAGAATGAGTATTTAAAAATGTTTCTACTGCCAATCTCTCTTTGTTTTTTATTTATTCCATATTTATGTTTTTATGTGCATTACTTGCAGGTAGCATTTATAGGGTTTCCATGATACATACATACTACATATGTACACCTGGTCTGTTTCAGTTCTACTTAGAAACACATTGTGATCGCCTGAACCCGAAAATCTGACATTCAAACCCAAGAGCCGCTGTGCGCTGTTACAACTCAGTTGTCAAACAATCTCGAAGACGCGCCATGTTAAGTGGGATCAGTTCGTCCTAATTTAGTATTTATTTGTTTTTTTATCGTAATTTCTCATTATAACATAGCAAAAGGCGTTTAAAATACTCGTTGAAACAATATTCTTCCCAGATTGGCTTGTATTCTCTCAGTCACGGCTTTGTTGTTTGTTGTTTTACAAGAGAAACTGTGTGACAGCACAAAGTTGCTTCCTGGGAATACGAAGAAAATCATTTTAAAATGGTACCAATAGGCGCCGTACATGGTCATCCGGGTGTTCACCCGCCGCCACAGATCCAGAGCACTCCATCGGGACCAAATCAGCTACAGCCATCCTCCAACAGCCAGTCCAATAAGTCGTCTAACTCGGTGGTTTGTTGATTTTATTTCGTTTACCCCGCTCACGTGCTTCAATGGAATGTTCCCTTTTTGTTTTTGCTAGAAACCCAACTACACATTGAAATTTACTCTTGCCGGTCACACAAAAGCGGTATCCGCTGTCAAATTCAGTCCAAATGGTGAATGGTTGGCCAGTTCCTGTAAGTAGCACACATGTCCCCACCCATCCACATCGAATCATGTATCAATTGCAGCCGCTGACAAACTAATCAAGATCTGGGGCGCGTATGACGGTAAATTCGAGAAGACAATCGCCGGTCACAAGCTGGGCATAAGCGACGTAGCTTGGTCGTCCGATAGTCGATTGCTCGTAAGCGGTAGCGATGACAAAACACTCAAGATCTGGGAACTCAGTTCGGGAAAATGCTTGAAAACGCTCAAAGGACACAGTAACTATGTATTCTGTTGCAACTTTAATCCGCAAAGCAATTTGATTGTCTCCGGAAGTTTTGACGAGAGCGTACGCATCTGGGACGTACGTACGGGCAAGTGTTTGAAGACACTGCCTGCCCATTCGGATCCCGTGTCGGCAGTGCATTTCAATCGTGACGGATCGCTTATTGTCAGTTCGAGCTATGATGGTTTGTGTCGTATTTGGGACACGGCCAGCGGACAATGCCTGAAAACCTTGATCGATGACGACAATCCACCCGTGAGCTTTGTAAAGTTCTCACCAAATGGCAAGTACATTCTGGCAGCTACACTCGACAATACACTCAAGCTATGGGACTACTCGAAGGGTAAGTGTCTGAAGACCTACACTGGCCACAAGAACGAGAAATATTGTATTTTTGCTAACTTTTCCGTCACCGGCGGTAAGGTAAGTTAACGTGATGATTTCTGTGCCTAGTCTGGATGTCATTCATTTTCTATTGGTAGTGGATTGTCTCGGGAAGTGAGGACAACATGGTCTACATATGGAATTTACAGAGCAAAGAGGTCGTTCAGAAGCTACAAGGCCACACCGACACAGTTCTATGCACGGCATGTCATCCAACTGAGAACATAATCGCTTCCGCCGCTTTGGAGAACGACAAGACCATAAAACTGTGGAAAAGCGACACATAAATAGCTTCCTTCTCACACGTGTTTTATTATCTTTTATCGAGATTTCAAAAGAATTTTTCCATTTCTAGGGATTAAAGTCATTTATTAAACTGTAAATAAATTAACTTGTTGCGAGCATTCTTACTGCATGTGGAGTGAAGGGACTTCTTACTGCTCTTTAGTCTGCTTTTATCGCCCGACTTCAGCCTCGTGTAGTCTCGAATTTTGCAAATAAGCAGAGATTCTAGGGCAAAACGAGGTACCTACGCTGTCACTGAAAAACCGCACTCACGACTCACTTTCATGAAGACAAGTTCTTCGTCTACCTTGCCTCACTGGTGACTTATAGCGATGTCATTGATGACGATGGTATAATAATTGTCAGGAGGATTTTCTCAGACCAACTAAACCAGTCCGACTCGGCCAGTCCAACTAAGCCAGTCCGACTCGGCCAGTCGAACTAAGCGAGTCAAACTAAGCCAGTCCAACTAAGCCAGTCCGACTCGGCCACTCCTATTAAGCTAGTCCGACTCGGCCAGTCCAACTAAGTCAGTCCGACTCGGCCAGTCCAACTAAGCCAGTCCGACTCGGCCAGTCCAACTAAGCCAGTCCGACTCGGCCAGTCCAACTAAGCCAGTCCGACTCGGCCAGTCCAACTAAGCCAGTCCGACTCGGCCAGTCCAACTAAGCCAGTCCAACTAAGCCAGTCCGACTCGGCCAGTCTAACTAAGCCAGTCCGACTCGGCCAGTTCAACTAAGCCAGTCCGACTCGGCCAGTCCAACTAAGCCAGTCCGACTCGGCCAGTCCAACTAAGCCAGTCCGACTCGGCCAGTCCAACTAAGCCAGTCCGACTCGGCCAGTCCAACTAAGCCAGTCCGACTCGGCCAGTCCAACTAAGCCAGTCCGACTCGGCCAGTCCAACTAAGCCAGTCCGACTCGGCCAGTCCAACTAAGCCAGTCCGACTCGGCCAGTCCAACTAAGCCAGTCCGACTCGGCCAGTCCAACTAAGCCAGTCCGACTCGGCCAGTCCAACTAAGCCAGTCCGACTCGGCCAGTCCAACTAAGCCAGTCCGACTCGGCCAGTCCAACTAAGCCAGTCCGACTCGGCCAGTCCAACTAAGCCAGTCCGACTCGGCCAGTCTAACTAAGCCAGTCCGACTCGGTCAGTCCAACTAAGCCAGTCCGACTCGGCCAGTCCAACTAAGCCAGTCCGACTCGGCCAGTCCAACTAAGCCAGTCCGACTCAGCCAGTCCAACTAAGCCAGTCCGACTCGGCCAGTCCAACTAAGCCAGTCCGACTCGGCCAGTCCAACTAAGCCAGTCCGACTCGGCCAGTCCAACTAAGCCAGTCCGACTCGGCCAGCCCAACTAAGCCAGTCCGACTCGGCCAGTCCAACTAAGCCAGTCCGACTCGGCCAGTCCAACTAAGCCAGTCCGACTCGGCCAGTCCAACTAAGCCAGTCCGACTCGGCCAGTCCAACTAAGCCAGTCCGACTCGGCCAGTCCAACTAAGCCAGTCCGACTCGGCCAGTCCAACTAAGCCAGTCCGACTCGGCCAGTCCAACTAAGCCAGTCCGACTCGGCCAGTCCAACTAAGCCAGTCCGACTCGGCCAGTCCAACTAAGCCAGTCCGACTCGGCCAGTCCAACTAAGCCAGTCCGACTCGGCCAGTCTAACTAAGACAGTCCGACTCGGCCAGTCCAACTAAGCCAGTCCGACTCGGCCAGTCTAACTAAGACAGTCCGACTGGGCCAGTCCAACTAAGCCAGTCCAACTAAGCCAGTCCGACTCGGCCAGTCCAACTAAGCCAGTCCGACTCGGCCAGTCCAACTAAGCCAGTCCGACTCGGCCAGTCCAACTAAGCCAGTCCGACTCGGCCAGTCTAACTAAGACAGTCCGACTCGGCCAGTCCAACTAAGCCAGTCCGACTCGGCCAGTCCAACTAAGCCAGTCCGACTCGGCCAGTCCAACTAAGCCAGTCCGACTCGGCCAGTCCAACTAAGCCAGTCCGACTCGGCCAGTCCAACTAAGCCAGTCCAACTAAGCCAGTCCAACTAAGCCAGTCCGACTCGGCCAGTCCAACTTAGCCAGTCCAACTAAGCCAGTCCGACTCGGCCAGTCCAACTAAGCCAGTCCGACTCGGCCAGTCCAACTAAGCCAGTCCGACTCGGCCAGTCCAACTAAGCCAGCCCGACTCGGCCAGTCCAACTAAGCCAGTCCGACTCGGCCAGTCCAACTAAGCCAGTCCAACTAAGCCAGTCCAACTAAGCCAATCCAACTAAGCCAGTCCAACTAAGCCAGTCCAACTAAGCCAGTCCGACTCGGCCAGTCCAACTAAGCCAGTCCAACTAAGCCAGTCCGACTCGGCCAGTACGACTCGGCTAGTCCAACTAAGCCAGTCCGACTCGGCCAGTCCAACTAAGCCAGTCCGACTCGGCCAGTCCAACTAAGCCAGTCCGACTCGGCCAGTTCAACTAAGCCAGTCCGACTCGGCCAGTCCAACTAAGCCAGTCCGACTCGGCCAGTCCAACTAAGCCAGTCCGACTCGGCCAGTCCAACTAAGCCAGTCCGACTCGGCCAGTCCAACTAAGCCAGTCCAACTAAGCGAGTCAAACTAAGCCAGTCCGACTCGGCCACTCCTATTAAGCTAGTTCGACTCGGCCAGTCCAACTAAGTCAGTCCGACTCGGCCAGTCCAACTAAGCCAGTCCAACTAAGCCAGTCCGACTCGGCCAGTCCAACTAAGCCAGTCCGACTCGGCCAGTCCAACTAAGCCAGTCCGACTCGGCCAGTCCAACTAAGCCAGTCCGACTCGGCCAGTCCAACTAAGCCAGTCCGACTCGGCCAGTCCAACTAAGCCAGTCCGACTCGGCCAGTCCAACTAAGCCAGTCCGACTCGGCCAGTCCAACTAAGCCAGTCCGACTCGGCCAGTCCAACTAAGCCAGTCCGACTCGGCCAGTCCAACTAAGCCAGTCCGACTCGGCCAGTCCAACTAAGCCAGTCCGACTCGGCCAGTCCAACTAAGCCAGTCCGACTCGGCCAGTCCAACTAAGCCAGTCCGACTCGGCCAGTCCAACTAAGCCAGTCCGACTCGGCCAGTCTAACTAAGACAGTCCGACTCGGCCAGTCCAACTAAGCCAGTCCAACTAAGCCAGTCCGACTCGGCCAGTCCAACTAAGCCAGTCCGACTCGGCCAGTCCAACTAAGCCAGTCCGACTCGGCTAGTCCAACTAAGCCAGTCCGACTCGGCCAGTTCAACTAAGCCAGTCCGACTCGGCCAGTCCAACTAAGCCAGTCCGACTCGGCCAGTCCAACTAAGCCAGTCCGACTCGGCCAGTCCAACTAAGCCAGTCCGACTCGGCCAGTCCAACTAAGCCAGTCCGACTCGGCCAGTCCAACTAAGCCAGTCCGACTTGGCCAGTCCAACTAAGCCAGTCCGACTCGGCCAGTCCAACTAAGCCAGTCCGACTCGGCCAGTCCAACTAAGCCAGTCCGACTCGGCCAGTCCAACTAAGCCAATCCGACTCGGCCAGTCCAACTAAGCCAGTCCGACTCGGCCAGTCCAACTAAGCCAGTCCGACTCGGCCAGTCCAACTAAGCCAGTCCGACTCGGCCAGTCCAACTAAGCCAGTCCGACTCGGCCAGTCCAACTAAGCCAGTCCAACTAAGCCAGTCCGACTCTGCCAGTCCAACTAAGCCAGTCCGACTCGGCCAGTCCAACTAAGCCAGTCCGACTCGGCCAGTCCAACTAAGCCAGTCCAACTAAGCCAGTCCAACTAAGCCAGTCCAACTAAGCCAGTCCAACTAAGCCAGTCCAACTAAGCCAGTCCGACTCGGCCAGTCCAACTAAGCCAGTCCGACTCGGCCAGTACGACTCGGCTAGTCCAACTAAGCCAGTCCGACTCGGCCAGTCCAACTAAGCCAGTCCGACCCGGCCAGTCCAACTAAGCCAGTCCGACTCGGCCAGTCCAACTAAGCCAGTCCGACTCGGCCAGTCCAACTAAGCCAGTCCGACTCGGCCAGTCCAACTAAGCCAGTCCGACTCGGCCAGTCCAACTAAGCCAGTCCGACTCGGCCAGTCCAACTAAGCCAGTCCGACTCGGCCAGTCCAACTAAGCCAGTCCGACTCGGCCAGTCTAACTAAGCCAGTCCGACTCGGCCAGTCCAACTAAGCCAGTCCGACTCGGCCAGTCCAACTAAGCCAGTCCGACTCGGCCAGTCCAACTAAGCCAGTCCGACTCAGCCAGTCCAACTAAGCCAGTCCGACTCGGCCAGTCCAACTAAGCCAGTCCGACTCGGCCAGTCCAACTAAGCCAGTCCGACTCGGCCAGTCCAACTAAGCCAGTCCGACTCGGCCAGTCCAACTAAGCCAGTCCGACTCGGCCAGTCCAACTAAGCCAGTCCGACTCGGCCAGTCCAACTAAGCCAGTCCGACTCGGCCAGTCCAACTAAGCCAGTCCGACTCGGCCAGTCCGACTCGGCCAGTCCAACTAAGCCAGTCCGACTCGGCCAGTCCAACTAAGCCAGTCCGACTCGGCCAGTCCAACTAAGCCAGTCCGACTCGGCCAGTCCAACTAAGCCAGTCCGACTCGGCCAGTCTAACTAAGTCAGTCCGACTCGGCCAGTCCAACTAAGCCAGTCCGACTCGGCCAGTCCAACTAAGCCAGTCCGACTCGGCCAGTCTAACTAAGCCAGTCCGACTCGGCCAGTCTAACTAAGCCAGTCCGACTCGGCCAGTCTAACTAAGCCAGTCCGACTCGGCCAGTCTAACTAAGCCAGTCCGACTCGGCCAGTCTAACTAAGCCAGTCCGACTCGGCCAGTCTAACTAAGCCAGTCCGACTCGGCCAGTCTAACTAAGCCAGTCCGACTCGGCCAGTCTAACTAAGCCAGTCCGACTCGGCCAGTCTAACTAAGCCAGTCCGACTCGGCCAGTCTAACTAAGCCAGTCCGACTCGGCCAGTCTAACTAAGCCAGTCCGACTCGGCCAGTCTAACTAAGCCAGTCCGACTCGGCCAGTCTAACTAAGCCAGTCCGACTCGGCCAGTCCAACTAAGCCAGTCCGACTCGGCCAGTCCAACTAAGCCAGTCCGACTCGGCCAGTCCAACTAAGCCAGTCCGACTCAGCCAGTCCAACTAAGCCAGTCCGACTCGGCCAGTCCAACTAAGCCAGTCCGACTCGGCCAGTCCAACTAAGCCAGTCCGACTCGGCCAGTCCAACTAAGACAGTCCGACTCGGCCAGTCCAACTAAGCCAGTCCAACTAAGCCAGTCCGACTCGGCCAGTCCAACTAAGCCAGTCCGACTCGGCTAGTCCAACTAAGCCAGTTCAACTAAGCCAGTCCGACTCGGCCAGTCCAACTAAGCCAGTCCGACTCGGCCAGTCCAACTAAGCCAGTCCGACTCGGCCAGTCCAACTAAGCCAGTCCGACTCGGCCAGTCCAACTAAGCCAATCCGACTCGGCCAGTCCAACTAAGCCAGTCCGACTCGGCCAGTCCAACTAAGCCAGTCCAACTAAGCCAGTCCAACTAAGCCAGTCCAACTAAGCCAGTCCGACTCGGCCAGTCCAACTGTAAATAAATTAAACTTTGAACAAGGTCACTGACGTTTTGAACGAGGTCACTGACCCCTTTGAACAAGGTCACTGACCTTTTGAACAAGGTCACTGACCTTTTTGAACAAGGTCACTGACCTTTTTGAACAAGGTCACTGACCTTTCGAACAAGGTCACTGACCCTTTTAAACAATGTCACTTACCCTTTGAAAGAGGTCACTGACCTTTTTGAACAAGGTCACTGACCTTTTGAACAAGGTCACAGACCTTTTTGGACAAGGTCACTGACCTTTTTGAACAAGGTCATTGACCTTTTTGAACAAGGTCACTGACTTTTTGAACAAGGTCACTCACCCTTTGAACGGGGTCACTGACCTTTTTGAAAAAGGTCACTGACCCTTTGAACAAGATCACTGACCCTTTTGAACAAGGTCACTGACCTATTTAAACAAGGCCAATGACCTTTTCGAACAAGGTCACTGACGTTTTGAACGAGGTCACTGACCCCTTTGAACAAGGTCACTGACCTTTTGAACAAGGTCACTGACCTTTTTGAACAAGGTCACTGACCTTTTTGAACAAGGTCACTGACCTTTTTGAACAAGGTCACTGACCTTTTTGAACAAGGTCACTGACCTTTTTGAAAAATGTCACTGACCTTTTTGAACAAGGTCACTGACCTTTTTGAACAAGGTCACTGACCTTTTTGAACAAGGTCACTGACCTTTTTGAACAAGGTCACTGACCTTTTTGAACAAGGTCACTGACCTTTTTGAACAAGGTCACTGACCTTTTTGAACAAGGTCACTGACCTTTTTGATCAAGGTCACTGACCTTTTTGAACAAGGTCACTGACCTTTTTGAACAAGGTCACTGACCTTTTTGAACAAGGTCACTGACCTCTTTGAACAAGGTCACTGACCTTTTTGAACGAGGTCACCGACCTTTTTGAACAAGGCCACTGACCTATTTGAACAAGGTCAACGATCTTTTTGAACCAGGTCACTGACCTTTTTGAACAATGTCACTGACCGTTTTGAACAAGGTCACTGACCTTTTTGAACAAGGTCACTGACCTATTTGAACAAGGTCACTGACCCTTTTGAGCAAGGTCACTGACCTTTTGAGCAAGGTCACTGACCCTTTGAACGAGGTCACTGAACTTTTTGAACAGGGTCACTGACCTTTTGAACAAGGTCACTGACCTTTTTGAACAAGGTCACTGACCTTTTTGAACAAGGTCACTGACCTTTTTGAACAAGGTCACTGACCTTTTTGAACAAGGTCACTGACCTATTTGAACAAGGTCAATGACCTTTTTGAACAAGGTCACTGACGCTTTGAACGAGGTCACTGACCTTTTTGAACAAGGTCACTGACCTTTTGAACAAGGTCACTGACCTTTTTGAACAAGGTCACTGACCTTTTTGAGCAATGTCACTGACCTTTTTGAACAAGGTCACTGACCTTTGAACAAGGTCACTGACCTTTTTGAACAAGGTCACTGACCTTTTTGAGCAAGGTCACTGACCTTTTTGAACAAGGTCACTGACCTTTTGAACAGGTCACTGACCTTTTGAACAAGGTCACCGGCCCTTTTAAACAAGGCCACTGGCCCTTTGAACGAGGTCACTGACCTTTTTGAACAAGGTCACTGACCTTTTGAACAGGGTCACTGACCTTTTTGAACAAGGTCAATGACCTTTTTGAACAAGGTCACTGACCTTTTTGAACAAGGTCACTGACCTTTTTGAACAAGGTCACTGACCTTTTTGAACAAGGTCACTGACCATTTTGAACTAGGTCACTGACCTTTTTGAACAAGGTCACTGACCTTTTGAACAGGCTCACTGACCTTTTTCAACACGGTCACTGACCTTTTGAACAGGGTCACTGACCTTTTTGAACAAGGTCAATGACCTTTTTGAACAAGGTCACTGACCTTTTTGAACAAGGTCACTGACCTTTTTGAACAAGGTCACTGACCTTTTTGAACAAGGTCACTGACCTTTTTGAACAAGGTCACTGACCTTTTTGAACAAGGTCACTGACCTTTTTGAACAAGGTCACTGACCTTTTTGAACAAGGTCACTGACCCATTTGAACAAGGTCACTGACCTTTTTGAACAAGGTCACTGACCATTTTGAACTAGGTCACTGACCTTTTTGAACAAGGTCACTGACCTTTTGAACAAGTTCACTGACCTTTTTGAACAAGGTCACTGACCTTTTTGAACAGGTTCACTGACCTTTTTCAACACGGTCACTGACCTTTTGAACAAGGTCACTGACCTTTTGAACCAGGTCGCTGACCTTTTTGAACAAGGTCACTGACCTTTTTGAACAAGGTCACTGACCTTTTTGAACAAGGTCACTGACCTTTTGCACAAGGTCACTGACCTTTTTGAACAAGGTCACTGACCTTTTGAACAAGGTCACTGACCCTTTGAACAAGGTCACTGACCTTTTGAGCAAGGTCACTGACCTTTTGAGCGAGGTCACTGACCTTTTTAATAAGGTCACCGACCTTGTTTATTAGCAGTGACCTTGCTTAATAGCAGTGACCTTGCTCATTAGCAGTGACCTTGCTCATTAGCAGTGACGTTGCTTATTAGAAGTATTCTAACTAACCGGTTCTAACTAACTCTAACTAACTGGACGGTTAGCTGGCTGGTGAGAAGGTTAGCTGGCTGGTGCCATAGTCGGCAGGCTGGTGGCATGGTATGGCTAGCTGGTGGCAAGATTGATTGGCTGCTGTCAATGTTGCCTAGCTGGTGGCAAAGTTGGCCGGCTGGCAGCCAGGTTGGAAGGCTGGAGGCAAGGTTGGCTGGGTGGTTGTCAGGTTGGGTTACTGATGGCATGGATGGCTGGTTGTTGGCTGGGGGCAAGGTTGGCTGGGTGGCCAAGCTGGCTGGCACGTGGTCAGATTGGCTGACTGGTGATAAGGGAGGCTGGCTAGGGCCAATGATAGTTGGCTGGTGGCCAGTTTGGCTGGCTCGTGGTCAGGCTGGTGGCCAGTTTGCTCATCTAGCGTCCATTTTGGCTGGCTAGCGGCCAGGCGGGCCGACTGGTGGCCGGAGTATCCAGATTGGTTGGCTGGTGTCCAGGTTAGCTGGCCGATATCCAGGTTGCCTAGCTGGTAGCCAGGTTGACTCGCTGGTGGCCAGGTTGGCTGAACGGTGGTCAGATTTGCTGGTTGGTGGCAAGGATGGCTAGCTGGTGGCATGACTGACTGGTTGGTGGATAGTTTGATTGGCTGATGGCTAGAGTGGCTAAATGGTGACTAGGTTCTCCGGTCGGTGGCAAGATTGGCATGGTGTTTGCTAGGCTGGCTGGCTGCTATCCAGATTTCTTGCCTGGTAGCCAGGTCGGCTGGCTGGTAGCGAGGCTGGCTGGCTGGTGGTCAGACTGGTTGGCTGGTGGCAAGGATGACTGGTTGGTGGCATGGCTTGCTGGCTGGTGGAAAGGTTGGCTGGCTAAGGGCAAGGTTGGCTGCGTGGAGGTCAGTTTGGTTGGCTGGTGGCCAAGTTGGCTGGCACGTGGTCAGATTAACAGGCTGGTGGTAAGAGTGGCTGGCTGGTGGCAATAATAGTTGGCTGGCTCGTGGCCAGGCTAGGTTGGGTAGTGCCCAGATTAGCTGGCTAGTGGCCAAGTCGGCTGACTGTTGGCCGGATTGACTAACTGGTGGCCAGGTTGGCTTTCTGGAGACCAGGTTGACTACCTAATGAAAAGTTTAGCTTGCTCGTGGTCAGGTTGGCCGTCTGATTGTCAGGTCGGCCGGCTGGCAAGAAGGTTGGCTGGCTGGTGTCCAGTTTGGCTGGCTTTTGGCCATGTTGACTGGCTAGTTGTCAGGTTTGATGGCTGGTGGCCAGGGTAGCTAGTTGGGGCGAGATGGGTCTTCTGATGTCCATATTGGTTAGCTGGCTAGTGGCCAGGTCAGCTGGCTTGTGGCCAGGATAACTTCTTGGTGGCCAGGTTAGCTGGCTGGTGACCAGATTGTCTGGGTAGTAAGCAGACTGGGTGGTAAGAAGGCTGCGTGGCTGGTGCTCGGGTTGGCTGGCTGGTGGACGGGCTGGCCGTATGGTGGCTGGGATGTCTGTCTGGTGGTCAGGGTGGCTGGCAGGTGACATCAATAAGTTGGTTGAGTAATGGCTGGGCTGGCTGGCTTGTGGTCAGGTTGGCCAGGTTAGCCGGCTCATGGTCAAGTCGACTTGCTGGTAAGAGGGTTAGCTGGCTGGTGGCCAGGCTGGCTGGCTGGTGGCAAGGCTGGCTGGCTGGTGGCCGTGTTGTTTGACTGGTGGTCAGGTGGGCCCGCTGGCGTCCAGGTTGGTTGGCTGTTGTCCAGCTTGGCTGGCTGGTAGCCAGGGTGGCTGGACGGTGAAGAGGCTGGCTGGCTGGTTAGCTGCTGGCAAGTTTAGCTGAACGGTGGCGTGGTGGCAAGGGTGGCTGCCTGGTGAAATGGTTGGCTAGCTATTTACCAGGTTAGTCGGCTAAGGTCAGGTTAGCTGGCTAGTGGGCAAGTCGGCTGGCTGCTAGCTGTGTTGGCTGGCTGAAGGCAGGTTGGCTGGCTTGTGGCCAGGCTGGCTGGCTGGTGATCAAGTTGCCTGGCTGGTGAAAAAGTTGACTGGTTGGTAGCCAGATTGGCCGAGTTGGCGAGTTAGTGGACAGGTCAGCTGGCTGGCGGCCAGGTTGGCTGGCTTCTGGAAAGGCGGGATGGCTGGTGACCAGACGGTCTTGCTAGTGAATAGGTTGGATGGTTAGTTGCCGGGTTGGGCTCCCAGTCACCGGGTTGGCGGGCTGGTGGACAGGTCAGCTGTCTGACGGCCAGGTTGGCTGGTTGGTTAAAGGTTCGCTGGCTGATGTTTGGGTTGGCTGGCTGATGGCCAGGTTGCCTTGCTGGTGGCCAGGTAGGCTGGCTGGTGCCCAGGTTGCCTGGCTGGTGGCCAGATTGGCTGGCTGGTTCCCAGGTTGGCTGGATGGTGGCCAGGTTGGCTGACTGGTTGCCCGGTTGCTTGACACGTATCCATCTGGCTAGATTGTGGTCAGGGTAGCTGGCTAGCAGTCCAAATTGCTGGCAGGCTGGTGGTAAAGTTGGTTGGCAGGTGGCAGGGTTTTCTGTCTGCTGGCAAGGTTGGCTGGTAGGTTCAAGGTTCGCTGACTGGTGGCCTGATTGGCTGGTTGGCTGGTGCCAACGTTGGCCGGCTTGTGAACAAGTCGGCTAGCTGGTGACCAGGTTGTCTGGCTAGCGAGCTGGTGGACAGTTTGACTGGCTGGCGGCCAGGTTGGCTGGCTGGCGGCCGGGTTTGCGGCCTGGTAGCAAGGTTGGCTGTGTGGTGGTCAGGATGGTTGGTTGGTGACCAAGCTGGCTGGCACGTGGTCAGATTGGCTGACTGGTGATAAGGGAGGCTGGCTAGGGCCAATGATAGTTGGCTGGTGGCCAGTTTGGCTGGCTCGTGGTCAGGCTGGTGGCCAGTTTGCTCATCTAGCGTCCATTTTGGCTGGCTAGCGGCCAGGCGGGCCGACTGGTGGCCGGAGTATCCAGATTGGTTGGCTGGTGTCCAGGTTAGCTGGCCGATATCCAGGTTGCCTAGCTGGTAGCCAGGTTGACTCGCTGGTGGCCAGGTTGGCTGAACGGTGGTCAGATTTGCTGGTTGGTGGCAAGGATGGCTAGCTGGTGGCATGACTGACTGGTTGGTGGATAGTTTGATTGGCTGATGGCTAGAGTGGCTAAATGGTGACTAGGTTCTCCGGTCGGTGGCAAGATTGGCATGGTGTTTGCTAGGCTGGCTGGCTGCTATCCAGATTTCTTGCCTGGTAGCCAGGTCGGCTGGCTGGTAGCGAGGCTGGCTGGCTGGTGGTCAGACTGGTTGGCTGGTGGCAAGGATGACTGGTTGGTGGCATGGCTTGCTGGCTGGTGGAAAGGTTGGCTGGCTAAGGGCAAGGTTGGCTGCGTGGAGGTCAGTTTGGTTGGCTGGTGGCCAAGTTGGCTGGCACGTGGTCAGATTAACAGGCTGGTGGTAAGAGTGGCTGGCTGGTGGCAATAATAGTTGGCTGGCTCGTGGCCAGGCTAGGTTGGGTAGTGCCCAGATTAGCTGGCTAGTGGCCAAGTCGGCTGACTGTTGGCCGGATTGACTAACTGGTGGCCAGGTTGGCTTTCTGAAGACCAGGTTGACTACCTAATGAAAAGTTTAGCTTGCTCGTGGTCAGGTTGGCCGTCTGATTGTCAGGTCGGCCGGCTGGCAAGAAGGTTGGCTGGCTGGTGTCCAGTTTGGCTGGCTTTTGGCCATGTTGACTGGCTAGTTGTCAGGTTTGATGGCTGGTGGCCAGGGTAGCTAGTTGGGGCGAGATGGGTCTTCTGATGTCCATATTGGTTAGCTGGCTAGTGGCCAGGTCAGCTGGCTTGTGGCCAGGATAACTTCTTGGTGGCCAGGTTAGCTGGCTGGTGACCAGATTGTCTGGGTAGTAAGCAGACTGGGTGGTAAGAAGGCTGCGTGGCTGGTGCTCGGGTTGGCTGGCTGGTGGACGGGCTGGCCGTATGGTGGCTGGGATGTCTGTCTGGTGGTCAGGGTGGCTGGCAGGTGACATCAATAAGTTGGTTGAGTAATGGCTGGGCTGGCTGGCTTGTGGTCAGGTTGGCCAGGTTAGCCGGCTCATGGTCAAGTCGACTTGCTGGTAAGAGGGTTAGCTGGCTGGTGGCCAGGCTGGCTGGCTGGTGGCAAGGCTGGCTGGCTGGTGGCCGTGTTGTTTGACTGGTGGTCAGGTGGGCCCGCTGGCGTCCAGGTTGGTTGGCTGTTGTCCAGCTTGGCTGGCTGGTAGCCAGGGTGGCTGGACGGTGAAGAGGCTGGCTGGCTGGTTAGCTGCTGGCAAGTTTAGCTGAACGGTGGCGTGGTGGCAAGGGTGGCTGCCTGGTGAAATGGTTGGCTAGCTATTTACCAGGTTAGTCGGCTAAGGTCAGGTTAGCTGGCTAGTGGGCAAGTCGGCTGGCTGCTAGCTGTGTTGGCTGGCTGAAGGCAGGTTGGCTGGCTTGTGGCCAGGCTGGCTGGCTGGTGATCAAGTTGCCTGGCTGGTGAAAAAGTTGACTGGTTGGTAGCCAGATTGGCCGAGTTGGCGAGTTAGTGGACAGGTCAGCTGGCTGGCGGCCAGGTTGGCTGGCTTCTGGAAAGGCGGGATGGCTGGTGACCAGACGGTCTTGCTAGTGAATAGGTTGGATGGTTAGTTGCCGGGTTGGGCTCCCAGTCACCGGGTTGGCGGGCTGGTGGACAGGTCAGCTGTCTGACGGCCAGGTTGGCTGGTTGGTTAAAGGTTCGCTGGCTGATGTTTGGGTTGGCTGGCTGATGGCCAGGTTGCCTTGCTGGTGGCCAGGTAGGCTGGCTGGTGCCCAGGTTGGCTGGCTGGTGGCCAGATTGGCTGGCTGGTTCCCAGGTTGGCTGGATGGTGGCCAGGTTGGCTGACTGGTTGCCCGGTTGCTTGACACGTATCCATCTGGCTAGATTGTGGTCAGGGTAGCTGGCTAGCAGTCCAAATTGCTGGCAGGCTGGTGGTAAAGTTGGTTGGCAGGTGGCAGGGTTTTCTGTCTGCTGGCAAGGTTGGCTGGTAGGTTCAAGGTTCGCTGACTGGTGGCCTGATTGGCTGGTTGGCTGGTGCCAACGTTGGCCGGCTTGTGAACAAGTCGGCTAGCTGGTGACCAGGTTGTCTGGCTAGCGAGCTGGTGGACAGTTTGACTGGCTGGCGGCCAGGTTGGCTGGCTGGCGGCCGGGTTTGCGGCCTGGTAGCAAGGTTGGCTGTGTGGTGGTCAGGATGGTTGGTTGGTGACCAAGCTGGCTGGCACGTGGTCAGATTGGCTGACTGGTGATAAGGGAGGCTGGCTAGGGCCAATGATAGTTGGGTGGTGGCCAGTTTGGCTGGCTCGTGGTCAGGCTGGTGGCCAGTTTGCTCATCTAGCGTCCATTTTGGCTGGCTAGCGGCCAGGCGGGCCGACTGGTGGCCGGAGTATCCAGATTGGTTGGCTGGTGTCCAGGTTAGCTGGCCGATATCCAGGTTGCCTAGCTGGTAGCCAGGTTGACTCGCTGGTGGCCAGGTTGGCTGAACGGTGGTCAGATTTGCTGGTTGGTGGCAAGGATGGCTAGCTGGTGGCATGACTGACTGGTTGGTGGATAGTTTGATTGGCTGATGGCTAGAGTGGCTAAATGGTGACTAGGTTCTCCGGTCGGTGGCAAGATTGGCATGGTGTTTGCTAGGCTGGCTGGCTGCTATCCAGATTTCTTGCCTGGTAGCCAGGTCGGCTGGCTGGTAGCGAGGCTGGCTGGCTGGTGGTCAGACTGGTTGGCTGGTGGCAAGGATGACTGGTTGGTGGCATGGCTTGCTGGCTGGTGGAAAGGTTGGCTGGCTAAGGGCAAGGTTGGCTGCGTGGAGGTCAGTTTGGTTGGCTGGTGGCCAAGTTGGCTGGCACGTGGTCAGATTAACAGGCTGGTGGTAAGAGTGGCTGGCTGGTGGCAATAATAGTTGGCTGGCTCGTGGCCAGGCTAGGTTGGGTAGTGCCCAGATTAGCTGGCTAGTGGCCAAGTCGGCTGACTGTTGGCCGGATTGACTAACTGGTGGCCAGGTTGGCTTTCTGGAGACCAGGTTGACTACCTAATGAAAAGTTTAGCTTGCTCGTGGTCAGGTTGGCCGTCTGATTGTCAGGTCGGCCGGCTGGCAAGAAGGTTGGCTGGCTGGTGTCCAGTTTGGCTGGCTTTTGGCCATGTTGACTGGCTAGTTGTCAGGTTTGATGGCTGGTGGCCAGGGTAGCTAGTTGGGGCGAGATGGGTCTTCTGATGTCCATATTGGTTAGCTGGCTAGTGGCCAGGTCAGCTGGCTTGTGGCCAGGATAACTTCTTGGTGGCCAGGTTAGCTGGCTGGTGACCAGATTGTCTGGGTAGTAAGCAGACTGGGTGGTAAGAAGGCTGCGTGGCTGGTGCTCGGGTTGGCTGGCTGGTGGACGGGCTGGCCGTATGGTGGCTGGGATGTCTGTCTGGTGGTCAGGGTGGCTGGCAGGTGACATCAATAAGTTGGTTGAGTAATGGCTGGGCTGGCTGGCTTGTGGTCAGGTTGGCCAGGTTAGCCGGCTCATGGTCAAGTCGACTTGCTGGTAAGAGGGTTAGCTGGCTGGTGGCCAGGCTGGCTGGCTGGTGGCAAGGCTGGCTGGCTGGTGGCCGTGTTGTTTGACTGGTGGTCACGTGGGCCCGCTGGCGTCCAGGTTGGTTGGCTGTTGTCCAGCTTGGCTGGCTGGTAGCCAGGGTGGCTGGACGGTGAAGAGGCTGGCTGGCTGGTTAGCTGCTGGCAAGTTTAGCTGAACGGTGGCGTGGTGGCAAGGGTGGCTGCCTGGTGAAATGGTTGGCTAGCTATTTACCAGGTTAGTCGGCTAAGGTCAGGTTAGCTGGCTAGTGGGCAAGTCGGCTGGCTGCTAGCTGTGTTGGCTGGCTGAAGGCAGGTTGGCTGGCTTGTGGCCAGGCTGGCTGGCTGGTGATCAAGTTGCCTGGCTGGTGAAAAAGTTGACTGGTTGGTAGCCAGATTGGCCGAGTTGGCGAGTTAGTGGACAGGTCAGCTGGCTGGCGGCCAGGTTGGCTGGCTTCTGGAAAGGCGGGATGGCTGGTGACCAGACGGTCTTGCTAGTGAATAGGTTGGATGGTTAGTTGCCGGGTTGGGCTCCCAGTCACCGGGTTGGCGGGCTGGTGGACAGGTCAGCTGTCTGACGGCCAGGTTGGCTGGTTGGTTAAAGGTTCGCTGGCTGATGTTTGGGTTGGCTGGCTGATGGCCAGGTTGCCTTGCTGGTGGCCAGGTAGGCTGGCTGGTGCCCAGGTTGGCTGGCTGGTGGCCAGATTGGCTGGCTGGTTCCCAGGTTGGCTGGATGGTGGCCAGGTTGGCTGACTGGTTGCCCGGTTGCTTGACACGTATCCATCTGGCTAGATTGTGGTCAGGGTAGCTGGCTAGCAGTCCAAATTGCTGGCAGGCTGGTGGTAAAGTTGGTTGGCAGGTGGCAGGGTTTTCTGTCTGCTGGCAAGGTTGGCTGGTAGGTTCAAGGTTCGCTGACTGGTGGCCTGATTGGCTGGTTGGCTGGTGCCAACGTTGGCCGGCTTGTGAACAAGTCGGCTAGCTGGTGACCAGGTTGTCTGGCTAGCGAGCTGGTGGACAGTTTGACTGGCTGGCGGCCAGGTTGGCTGGCTGGCGGCCGGGTTTGCGGCCTGGTAGCAAGGTTGGCTGTGTGGTGGTCAGGATGGTTGGTTGGTGACCAAGCTGGCTGGCACGTGGTCAGATTGGCTGACTGGTGATAAGGGAGGCTGGCTAGGGCCAATGATAGTTGGCTGGTGGCCAGTTTGGCTGGCTCGTGGTCAGGCTGGTGGCCAGTTTGCTCATCTAGCGTCCATTTTGGCTGGCTAGCGGCCAGGCGGGCCGACTGGTGGCCGGAGTATCCAGATTGGTTGGCTGGTGTCCAGGTTAGCTGGCCGATATCCAGGTTGCCTAGCTGGTAGCCAGGTTGACTCGCTGGTGGCCAGGTTGGCTGAACGGTGGTCAGATTTGCTGGTTGGTGGCAAGGATGGCTAGCTGGTGGCATGACTGACTGGTTGGTGGATAGTTTGATTGGCTGATGGCTAGAGTGGCTAAATGGTGACTAGGTTCTCCGGTCGGTGGCAAGATTGGCATGGTGTTTGCTAGGCTGGCTGGCTGCTATCCAGATTTCTTGCCTGGTAGCCAGGTCGGCTGGCTGGTAGCGAGGCTGGCTGGCTGGTGGTCAGACTGGTTGGCTGGTGGCAAGGATGACTGGTTGGTGGCATGGCTTGCTGGCTGGTGGAAAGGTTGGCTGGCTAAGGGCAAGGTTGGCTGCGTGGAGGTCAGTTTGGTTGGCTGGTGGCCAAGTTGGCTGGCACGTGGTCAGATTAACAGGCTGGTGGTAAGAGTGGCTGGCTGGTGGCAATAATAGTTGGCTGGCTCGTGGCCAGGCTAGGTTGGGTAGTGCCCAGATTAGCTGGCTAGTGGCCAAGTCGGCTGACTGTTGGCCGGATTGACTAACTGGTGGCCAGGTTGGCTTTCTGGAGACCAGGTTGACTACCTAATGAAAAGTTTAGCTTGCTCGTGGTCAGGTTGGCCGTCTGATTGTCAGGTCGGCCGGCTGGCAAGAAGGTTGGCTGGCTGGTGTCCAGTTTGGCTGGCTTTTGGCCATGTTGACTGGCTAGTTGTCAGGTTTGATGGCTGGTGGCCAGGGTAGCTAGTTGGGGCGAGATGGGTCTTCTGATGTCCATATTGGTTAGCTGGCTAGTGGCCAGGTCAGCTGGCTTGTGGCCAGGATAACTTCTTGGTGGCCAGGTTAGCTGGCTGGTGACCAGATTGTCTGGGTAGTAAGCAGACTGGGTGGTAAGAAGGCTGCGTGGCTGGTGCTCGGGTTGGCTGGCTGGTGGACGGGCTGGCCGTATGGTGGCTGGGATGTCTGTCTGGTGGTCAGGGTGGCTGGCAGGTGACATCAATAAGTTGGTTGAGTAATGGCTGGGCTGGCTGGCTTGTGGTCAGGTTGGCCAGGTTAGCCGGCTCATGGTCAAGTCGACTTGCTGGTAAGAGGGTTAGCTGGCTGGTGGCCAGGCTGGCTGGCTGGTGGCAAGGCTGGCTGGCTGGTGGCAAGGCTGGCTGGCTGGTGGCCGTGTTGTTTGACTGGTGGTCAGGTGGGCCCGCTGGCGTCCAGGTTGGTTGGCTGTTGTCCAGCTTGGCTGGCTGGTAGCCAGGGTGGCTGGACGGTGAAGAGGCTGGCTGGCTGGTTAGCTGCTGGCAAGTTTAGCTGAACGGTGGCGTGGTGGCAAGGGTGGCTGCCTGGTGAAATGGTTGGCTAGCTATTTACCAGGTTAGTCGGCTAAGGTCAGGTTAGCTGGCTAGTGGGCAAGTCGGCTGGCTGCTAGCTGTGTTGGCTGGCTGAAGGCAGGTTGGCTGGCTTGTGGCCAGGCTGGCTGGCTGGTGATCAAGTTGCCTGGCTGGTGAAAAAGTTGACTGGTTGGTAGCCAGATTGGCCGAGTTGGCGAGTTAGTGGACAGGTCAGCTGGCTGGCGGCCAGGTTGGCTGGCTTCTGGAAAGGCGGGATGGCTGGTGACCAGACGGTCTTGCTAGTGAATAGGTTGGATGGTTAGTTGCCGGGTTGGGCTCCCAGTCACCGGGTTGGCGGGCTGGTGGACAGGTCAGCTGTCTGACGGCCAGGTTGGCTGGTTGGTTAAAGGTTCGCTGGCTGATGTTTGGGTTGGCTGGCTGATGGCCAGGTTGCCTTGCTGGTGGCCAGGTAGGCTGGCTGGTGCCCAGGTTGGCTGGCTGGTGGCCAGATTGGCTGGCTGGTTCCCAGGTTGGCTGGATGGTGGCCAGGTTGGCTGACTGGTTGCCCGGTTGCTTGACACGTATCCATCTGGCTAGATTGTGGTCAGGGTAGCTGGCTAGCAGTCCAAATTGCTGGCAGGCTGGTGGTAAAGTTGGTTGGCAGGTGGCAGGGTTTTCTGTCTGCTGGCAAGGTTGGCTGGTAGGTTCAAGGTTCGCTGACTGGTGGCCTGATTGGCTGGTTGGCTGGTGCCAACGTTGGCCGGCTTGTGAACAAGTCGGCTAGCTGGTGACCAGGTTGTCTGGCTAGCGAGCTGGTGGACAGTTTGACTGGCTGGCGGCCAGGTTGGCTGGCTGGCGGCCGGGTTTGCGGCCTGGTAGCAAGGTTGGCTGTGTGGTGGTCAGGATGGTTGGTTGGTGACCAAGCTGGCTGGCACGTGGTCAGATTGGCTGACTGGTGATAAGGGAGGCTGGCTAGGGCCAATGATAGTTGGCTGGTGGCCAGTTTGGCTGGCTCGTGGTCAGGCTGGTGGCCAGTTTGCTCATCTAGCGTCCATTTTGGCTGGCTAGCGGCCAGGCGGGCCGACTGGTGGCCGGAGTATCCAGATTGGTTGGCTGGTGTCCAGGTTAGCTGGCCGATATCCAGGTTGCCTAGCTGGTAGCCAGGTTGACTCGCTGGTGGCCAGGTTGGCTGAACGGTGGTCAGATTTGCTGGTTGGTGGCAAGGATGGCTAGCTGGTGGCATGACTGACTGGTTGGTGGATAGTTTGATTGGCTGATGGCTAGAGTGGCTAAATGGTGACTAGGTTCTCCGGTCGGTGGCAAGATTGGCATGGTGTTTGCTAGGCTGGCTGGCTGCTATCCAGATTTCTTGCCTGGTAGCCAGGTCGGCTGGCTGGTAGCGAGGCTGGCTGGCTGGTGGTCAGACTGGTTGGCTGGTGGCAAGGATGACTGGTTGGTGGCATGGCTTGCTGGCTGGTGGAAAGGTTGGCTGGCTAAGGGCAAGGTTGGCTGCGTGGAGGTCAGTTTGGTTGGCTGGTGGCCAAGTTGGCTGGCACGTGGTCAGATTAACAGGCTGGTGGTAAGAGTGGCTGGCTGGTGGCAATAATAGTTGGCTGGCTCGTGGCCAGGCTAGGTTGGGTAGTGCCCAGATTAGCTGGCTAGTGGCCAAGTCGGCTGACTGTTGGCCGGATTGACTAACTGGTGGCCAGGTTGGCTTTCTGGAGACCAGGTTGACTACCTAATGAAAAGTTTAGCTTGCTCGTGGTCAGGTTGGCCGTCTGATTGTCAGGTCGGCCGGCTGGCAAGAAGGTTGGCTGGCTGGTGTCCAGTTTGGCTGGCTTTTGGCCATGTTGACTGGCTAGTTGTCAGGTTTGATGGCTGGTGGCCAGGGTAGCTAGTTGGGGCGAGATGGGTCTTCTGATGTCCATATTGGTTAGCTGGCTAGTGGCCAGGTCAGCTGGCTTGTGGCCAGGATAACTTCTTGGTGGCCAGGTTAGCTGGCTGGTGACCAGATTGTCTGGGTAGTAAGCAGACTGGGTGGTAAGAAGGCTGCGTGGCTGGTGCTCGGGTTGGCTGGCTGGTGGACGGGCTGGCCGTATGGTGGCTGGGATGTCTGTCTGGTGGTCAGGGTGGCTGGCAGGTGACATCAATAAGTTGGTTGAGTAATGGCTGGGCTGGCTGGCTTGTGGTCAGGTTGGCCAGGTTAGCCGGCTCATGGTCAAGTCGACTTGCTGGTAAGAGGGTTAGCTGGCTGGTGGCCAGGCTGGCTGGCTGGTGGCAAGGCTGGCTGGCTGGTGGCCGTGTTGTTTGACTGGTGGTCAGGTGGACCCGCTGGCGTCCAGGTTGGTTGGCTGTTGTCCAGCTTGGCTGGCTGGTAGCCAGGGTGGCTGGACGGTGAAGAGGCTGGCTGGCTGGTTAGCTGCTGGCAAGTTTAGCTGAACGGTGGCGTGGTGGCAAGGGTGGCTGCCTGGTGAAATGGTTGGCTAGCTATTTACCAGGTTAGTCGGCTAAGGTCAGGTTAGCTGGCTAGTGGGCAAGTCGGCTGGCTGCTAGCTGTGTTGGCTGGCTGAAGGCAGGTTGGCTGGCTTGTGGCCAGGCTGGCTGGCTGGTGATCAAGTTGCCTGGCTGGTGAAAAAGTTGACTGGTTGGTAGCCAGATTGGCCGAGTTGGCGAGTTAGTGGACAGGTCAGCTGGCTGGCGGCCAGGTTGGCTGGCTTCTGGAAAGGCGGGATGGCTGGTGACCAGACGGTCTTGCTAGTGAATAGGTTGGATGGTTAGTTGCCGGGTTGGGCTCCCAGTCACCGGGTTGGCGGGCTGGTGGACAGGTCAGCTGTCTGACGGCCAGGTTGGCTGGTAGGTTCAAGGTTCGCTGACTGGTGGCCTGATTGGCTGGTTGGCTGGTGCCAACGTTGGCCGGCTTGTGAACAAGTCGGCTAGCTGGTGACCAGGTTGTCTGGCTAGCGAGCTGGTGGACAGTTTGACTGGCTGGCGGCCAGGTTGGCTGGCTGGCGGCCGGGTTTGCGGCCTGGTAGCAAGGTTGGCTGTGTGGTGGTCAGGATGGTTGGTTGGTGACCAAGCTGGCTGGCACGTTGTCAGATTGGCTGACTGGTGGTAAGTGCGGCTGGCTAGGGCCAGTGATAGTTAGCTGGTGGCCAGTTTGGCTGGCACGTGGCCAGGCTTGGTTGAGTAGTGGCTAGATAAGCTCGCTGGTGGCCAGTTTGATCATCTAGCGTCCATTTTGGCTGGCTAGCGGCCAGGCGGGCCGACTGGTGGCCGGAGTATCCAGATTGGTTGGCTGGTGTCCAGGTTAGCTGGCCGATGTCCAGGTTGCCTAGCTGGTAGCCAGGTTGACTCGCTGGTGGCCAGGTTGGCTGAACGGTGGTCAGATTTGCTGGTTGGTGGCAAGGATGGCTAGCTGGTGGCATGACTGACTGGTTGGTGGATAGTTTCATTGGCTGATGGCTAGAGTGGCTAAATGGTAACTAGGTTTTCCGGTCGGTGGCAAGGTTGGCATGGTGCTTGCTAGGCTGGTTGGCTGCTATCCAGATTTCTTGCCTGGTAGCCAGGTCGGCTGGTTGGTAGCGAGGTTAGCTGGCTGGTGGCCAGACTGGTTGGCTGGTGGCAAGGATGACTGGTTGGTGGCATGGCTGGCTGGCTGGTGGAAGGGTTGGCTGGCTAGAGGCAAGGTTGGCTGCGTGGGGTTCAGTTTGGTTTTCTGGTGGCCAAGTTAGCTGGCACGTGGTCAGATTTACAGGCTGGTGGTAAGGGTGGCTGGCTGGTAGCAATGATAGTTGGCTGGTAGCCAGTTTGGCTGGCTCGTGGCCGGGCTTGGTTGGGTAGCGCCCAGATTAGCTGGCTAGTGGCCAAGTCGGCTGACTGTTGGCCGCATTGACTAATTGGTGGCCAGGTTGGCTTTCTGGAGACCAGGTTGGCTATCTGGTGAAGAGTTTAGCTTGCTCGTGGTCAGGTTGGCCGTCTGACTGTCAGGTCGGCTGGCTGGCAAGAAGGTTGGCTGGCTGGTGTCCAGTTTGGCTGGCTTTTGGCCATGTTGACTGGCTAGTTGTCAGGTTTGATGGGTGGTGGCCAGGGTAGCTAGTTGGGGCGAGATGGGTCTTCTGATGTCCATGTTGGCTGGCTGGTGACCAGGTTAGCTGGCTAGTGGCCAGGTCAACTGGCTTGTGGATGACTTGTTGGTGGCCAGGATGACTTGTTGGTGGCCAGGATGACTTGTTGGTGGCCAGGATGACTTGTTGGTGGCCAGGATGACTTGTTGGTGGCCAGGATGACTTGTTGGTGGCCAGGTTAGCTGGCTGGTGACCAGATTGTCTGGGTAGTAAGCAGGCTGGGTGGTAAGCAGGCTGTCAGGGTGGCTGGCAGGTGATATCATTGACTGGCTGATGGCCAAGTGGGCCAGCTGCCGTCCAGGTTGCTGGATGTTCCAGGCTGGCTGGCTGGTGGCTAGGTTGGCTGACTGGTGGCCGGATTGCCTGGCAGGTTGCAGGGTTACCTGGCTGGTGGTATGGTATGGCTGGTGGGATGGTTTGGCTGGTGGGATGGTTTGGCTGGTGGGATGGTTTGGCTGATGGTCAGCTTGGCTGAATGGTGGAAAGGTTGGCTGGCTCGTGAAAAGGTTTCCTGGCTGTTTGCCGGTTTAGGTGTTTGTGGGCAGGTTACATGGCTAGTGGGCTATTCGGCTGGTGGCCAGGTTGGCTGGATGGTAGCCAGGTTGGCCGGCTGATGGTCAAGTCGGCTTGCTGGTAAGAGGGTTAGCTGGCTGGTGGCCAGGCTGGCTGGCTGGTGGTCGTGTTGTCTGGCTGGTGGTTAAGTGGGCCCGCTGGCGTCCAGGTTGGCTCGGTGGCGGCCAGGTCGGCTTGCTGCTGGAGGGGTCTGCTGGCTGGTGGCCAGGTTGGCTAGCTGGAGATCAGGTTGGCTGCCTCATGAATATGTTGGTTGAGTAGTGGCTGGGCTGGCTGGCTTGTGGTCAGGTTGGCTGGATGGTGGCCAGGGTGGCCGGCTCATGGTCAAGTCGGCTTGCTGGTAAGAGGTTTAGCTGGCTGGTGGCCAGGTTGGATGGCTAAGGGCAAAGTGGGCTGGGTGGAAGTCATTTTGGTTGGCTGGCACATGGTCAGATTTACTGGCTTGTGGCAAGGGTGGCTGCCTGGTGGCAATGATAGTTTGCTGGTGGCCAGTGTGGTTGGCCCGTGGCCAGGCTTCGCTGGGTAGTGGCTACAATAGCTGGCTGGTGGCCAAGTCGGCTGGCTGTTGGCCGGGTTGGCTGGCTGGTGGCCAGGTTGGCTGGCTGGAGACCTGATTGGCTACCTGAGGAAGAGTTTAGCTTGCTTGTGGTCAGGTCGGCTGGCTGGTGTCCAGGTTGGCTGGCTGGTGGCTGGGCTGGCTGACTGGTGGCCGGATTGCCTGGCTGGTTGCAGGGTTACCTGGCTGGTGGGATGACCAGGTTGGCTGAATCGTGGCTGGTTGGCTGGTGCCAGCGTTGACTGGGTGGTGGCCACGATGGCCGGCTTGTGGCCAGATGGGCTGGCTGGTGACCAGGTTATCTGGCTGGGGTATAGGTTGGCTGGCTAGCTACCAAGCAAGCTGCTCGGTGGCCGAGTTGGCGCGCTGGTGGACAGTTCGACTGGCTGGCGGCCAGGTTGGCTGGCTGGCGGCCGGGTTTGCGGGCTGGGGGCAAGGTTGGCTGTGTGGTGGTCGGGATGGTTGACTGATGGCATGGATGGCTGGTTGTTGGCAGGGGGCTATGTTACCTGGGTGGTGGTGAGGATGGTTGGTTGGTGACCAAGCTGGCTGGCACGTGGTCAGATTGGCTGACTGGTGGTAAGGGAGGCTGGCTAGGGCCAATGATAGTTGGCTGGTGGCCAGTTTGGCTGGCTCGTGGTCAGGCTTGGTTGTGTAGTGGCTAGATAAGCTCGCTGGTGGCCAGTTTGATCATCTAGCGTCCATTTTGGCTGGCTAGCGGCCAGGCTGGCCGACTGGTGGCCGGACTATCCAGATTGGTTGGCTGGTGTCCAGGTTAGCTGGCCGATGTCCAGGTTGCCTAGCTGGTAGCCAGGTTGGTTCGCTGGTGGCCAGGTTGGCTGAACGGTGGTCAGATTTGCTGGTTGGTGGCAAGGATGGCTAGCTGGTGGCATGCTTGACTGGTTGGTGGATAGCTTCATTGGCTGATGGCTAGAGTGGCTAAATGATGACTGACTGGTGGCATGGCTGGCTGGCTGGTGGAAGGGTTGGCTGGCTAGGGGCAAGGTTGGCTGCTTGGAGGTCAGTTTGGTTGGCTGGTGGTCAAGTTAGCTGGCACGTGGCCAGATTTACAGGCTGGTGGTAAGGGTGGCTGGCTGGTAGCAATGATAGTTGGCTGGTAGCCAGTTTGGCTGGCTGGTGGCCGGGTTTGGTTGGGTAGCGCCCAGAATAGCTGGCTAGTGGCCAAGTCGGCTGACTGTTGGCCACATTGAATAATTGGTGGCCAGGTTGGCTTTCTGGAGACCAGGTTGGCTACCTGATGAAGAGTTTAGCTTGCTCGTGGTCAGGTTGGCCGTCTGATTGTCAGGTCGGCCGGCTGGCAAGAAGGTTGGCTGGCTGGTGTCCAGTTTGGCTGGCTTTTGGCCATGTTGACTGGCTAGTTGTCAGGTTTGATGTCTGGTGGCCAGGGTAGCTAGTTGGGGCGAGATGGGTCTTCTGATGTCCATGTTGGCTGGCTGGTGGCCAGGTTAGCTGGCTAGTGGCCAGGTCAGCTGGATTGTGGCCAGGATGACTTGTTGGTGGCCAGGATGACTTGTTGGTGGCCAGGATGACTTGTTGGTGGCCAGGTTAGCTGGCTGGTGACCAGATTGTCTGGGTAGTAAGCAGGCTGGGTGGTAAGCAGGCTGTCAGGGTGGCTGGCAGGTGATATCATTGACTGGCTGATGGCCAAGTGGGCCAGCTGGCGTCCAGGTTTGCTATCTGTTCCAGCCTGGCTGGCTGGTGTCTAGGTTGGCTGACTGGTGTCTAGGTTGGCTGACTGGTGGCTGGATTGCCTGGCAGGTACCAGGGTTACCTGGCTGGTGGGATGGTTTGGCTGGTGGGATGGTTTGGCTGATGGTCAGCTTGGCTGAATGGTGGGAAGGTTGGCTGGCTCGTGAAAAGGTTTTCTGGCTGTTTTACAGTTGTGGGCAGGTTACATGGCTAGTGGGCTATTCGGCTGGTGGCCAGGTTGACTGGATGGAAGCCAGGTTGGCCGGCTGATGGTCAAGTTGGTTTGCTGCTAAGAGGGTTAGCTGGCTGGTGGCCAGGCTGGCTGGCTGGTGGCCAGGCTGGCTGGCTGGTGGCCGTGTTGTCTGGCTGGTGGTTAGGTGGGCCCGCTGGCGTCCAGGTTGGCTCGGTGGCGGCCAGGTCGGCTTGCTGCTGGACGGGTCGGCTGGCTGGTGGCCAGGTTGGCTAGCTGGAGATCAGGTTGGCTGCCTCATGAATATGTTGGTTGACTAGCGGCTGGGCTGGCTGGCTTGTGGCCAGGTTGGCTGGATGGTGGCCAGGGTGGCCGGCTCATGGTCAAGTCGGCTTGCTGGTAAGGGGGTTATCTGGCTGGTGGCCAGGTTGGCTGGCTGGTGGCAAGGCTGGCTGGCTGGTGGCCGTGCTGTCTGGCTGGTGGCCAGGTGGGCCCGCTGGCGTCCAGGTTGGCTGGCTGTTGTCCAGCTCGGCTGGTTGGTAGCCAGGTTGGCTGTACGGTGAAGAGGTTGGCTGGCTGTTATCAGGTTAGACGGCTAAGGTCAGGTTAGCTGGCTAGTGGGCAAGTCGGTTGGCTGCTAGCGGTGTTGGCTGGCTGGAGGCAGGTTGGCTGGCTGGCTTGTGGTCAGGTTGGCTGGCTAGTGGCCGCATTGGACGGCTGATGACCGGGCTGCCTGGTTGGTAGCCAGGCTGGCTGGCTGGGGGTCAGCCTGGTTCCGTATTGCACGATGCACTTTGCACGTTGTACGTCGTACATTGCATAATGCACGTTACACGCTTCACGCTGTACGTTGCAACTTTCACGTGGCTTGTAGAACCGTGCACGTTACACGTTGCATGATGCACCTTGCAAGTCGCACGTTGCACATTGAAAGTCCCACGTCGCACGCTGCGCCTTACAGGATTCACGTCTCACGTTGCACGTTTAATATTGCACGTTGCACAGCACGCGCTGCTCGTCGCACGTTACACGCTCCATGTTGCACGATGAAAGCTGAACCTTGTACGTCGCACGTTGCATGCTGCACGTTGCATGCACGTTTCATGCTACACGTTCCATCCTGCACGTTGCATGTTGCACGCTGCATGTTGCACGTTGCATGTTGCACGTTGCATGTTGCACGTTGCATGTTGCACGTTGCATGTCGCACGTTGCATGTCGCACGTTGCATGCTGCACATTGCATGCTGCACGTTGCATGCTGCAGGTTGCATGCTGCATGTTGCATGCTGCACGTTACATGCTGCACGTTGCATTCTGCACGTTGTATGCTGCACGTTGTATGCTGCACGTTGAATGATACACGTTGCATGCTGCACGTTTCATGCTGCTCGTTGCATGCTACACGTTCCATACTGCACGTTGCATGTTGCACGTTGCATGTTGCACGTTGCATGTCGCACGTTGCATGTTGCACGTTGCATGTCGCACGTTGCATGCTGCACGTTGCATGCTGCACGTTGCATGCTGCACGTTGCATGCTGTACGTTGCACGCTGCACGTTGCATGGTGCACGTTACATGCCGGACGTTGCATTCTGCACGTTACATGCTGCACGTTGCATGCTGCACGTTGCATTCTGCACATTGCATTCTGCACGTTGCATGCTGCACGTCGCACGCTGTCTATTGCGTGTTGCGCGTTGCGTGTTGCACGCTGCAGCTGATAGGTTGCACGATTCCCGTTGCATGTGTAACGTGCTAACCTGGCCATCAACAGCTAACCTGGTCACCAACAGCCAGCCTGCCCACAAAAAACTAACCTGGCTGCTAACCCGCCAACCTGGTCAGCACCCAGCCTTCTTTGCCATCAACTAGCCAACATCGCCACCAGCCAGCAAATCTGGCCACCTGCCCACCAAAACCTGCCACTGGCCAGCCGACCTGGACGCCAGATCGCCAACCTGGCAACCAGCCAGCCAACCCGGCAACCAGCCAGCCAACCTGGCTACCAGCCAGGCAGCCTGGCCATCAGCCGGCCAAACCGGCCATCAACAGCCAACCTGGCCACCAACAGCCAACCTGGCCACCAACAGCTAACCAGTTCACCAACAGCAAATCTGGCCACTAAAAAGTAGCCTGGCTGCTAACCAGCCAACCTGACCACCACCCAGACTTCTTTGCCATCAGCTAGCCAACCTCGCCACCAGCCAGCAAATCTGACCACCTGCCAACCAAAGCCTGCCACTGGCCAGCCGAACTTGACGCCAGATGGCCAAGGTGGCAACCAGCCGGCCAACCCGGCAACTAGTCAGCCAAACTGATTAACAGCCAGTCTGCCTTGCACCGGCCAGATTCGCACCAGCCAGCCAACCTTCGCATTACCTAGACAATCTGGCAAGCAAACAGCCACCCTTGCCATCAGTCAACCATCCTTGCCACCAGCCAGCCGGCAAGACAGACGTCTGCACAGACATCCAACCACCTACTCTGGCTGCTATCTAGCCAACCTGGCCCCCAACCAGCCATCCTGAAAACCAGCCAGCCCACCAGGCCATCAACAGCTAACCCGTTCATCAACAGCAAACCTGGCCACCAACAACCAACCTGGTCGCCAACCTGACCACAAAATACTAACCTGGCTGCTAACCAGCCAACCTGGCCACCACCCAGCCTTCTTTGCCATCAGCTAGCCAACCTCGCCACCAGCCAACAAATCTGGCCACCTGCCAACCAAAACCTGCCACTGGCCAGCCGACCTGGACGCCAGATGGCCAACCTGCCCACCAGCCAACCAACCAACCTGGCCAGCATCCAGCCAACCTGGCCAGCAGCCAGCTATTGTTGCAACTAGTCAGCCAAATTGATAAACAGCCAGCCTGCCTCGCACCGGCCAGGCTTGCACCAGCCAGCTAACCTTCGCATTATCTAGACAATCTGGCAAGCAAACAGCCACCCTTGCCAATAGTCAACCATCCTCGCCACCAGCCAGCCAGCAAGACAGACGCCTGCACAGACATCCAACCACCTACCCTGGCTGCTATCTAGCCAACCTGGCTACCAACCAACCACTGGCCACCAGCCAGCCAACCTGGCCAGCAACCAACCAACCTGGCCAACAGCCAAACAACGTGGACACCAGACAGCCAACATGGACCCCAGCCAGCCAATCTGGCTCCAGTCAACCGGACAACCTAGCCACAATGCACCGAACGTGGCCACTAACCAGCCAAACTGGGCAACAGCCCACCAACCTGGATATCAAATGGCCAAGCTGGCAACCAGCCGGCCAACCCGGCAACTAGTCAGCCAAACTGATTAACAGCCAGTCTGCCTTGCACCGGCCAGATTCGCACAAGTCAGCCAACCTTCGCATTACCTAGACAATCTGGCAAGCAAACAGCCACCCTTGCCATCAGTCAACCATCCTCGCCACCAGCCAGCCAGACAGACGTCTGCACAGACATCCAACCACCTACTCTGGCTGCTATCTAGCCAACCTAGCCACCACCCAGCCTTCTTTGCCATCAGCTAGCCAACCTCGCCACCAGCCAACAAATCTGGCCACCTGCCAACCAAAACCTGCCACTGGCCAGCCGACCTGGACGCCAGATGGCCAACCTGCCCACCAGCCAACCAACCAACCTGGCCAGCATCCAGCCAACCTGGCTAGCAGCCAGCTATTGTTGCAACTAGTCAGCCAAATTGATTAACAGCCAGCCTGCCTCGCACCGGCCAGGCTTGCACCAGCCAGCTAACCTTCGCATTATCTAGACATTCTGGCAAGCAAACAGCCACCCTTGCCAATAGTCAACCATCCTCGCCACCAGCCAGCCAGCAAGACAGACGCCTGCACAGACATCCAACCACCTACCCTGGCTGCTATCTAGCCAACCTGGCTACCAACCAACCACTGGCCACCAGCCAGCCAACCTGGCCAGCAACCAACCAACCTGGCCAACAGCCAAACAACGTGAACACCAGACAGCCAACATGGACCCCAGCCAGCCAATCTGGCTCCAGTCAACCGGACAACCTAGCCACAATGCACCAAACGTGGCCACTAACCAGCCAGATTGGGCAACAGCCCACCAACCTGGATATCAAATGGCCAACCTGACGACTATCCAAACAAACCTGGCGACCAGCCAGCTATGCTTGCCACTGCCGAGCCAAACTGGCCACCATCCTGCCGACCTGGCTGCTATCTAGACAACCTGGCCACCAGCCAGCCAATCTGGACGCCAGCTGTCCATCCTGGCCACCATCCAGCCACCCTGGAGACATGCCACCTAAACTCGCCACCAGCCGCTCAAACTGACCACCAGCCAGGCAGACTTGCACCGGCCAGCCTTGCGCCAGCCAGCCAACCTTGGCGCCACCCAGCCAATCTGGCCAGCAGCTAGTTATTTCCCCATCACTCAGCTATCTTTATCACCAGCCAGCTAGCAAGGCAGACGCCAAGACAGACAACAACCCACCTACATTGGCCGCTATCCAGCCAACCTGGCCACCAGCCAGCCTACATGACCACCACCCAGCCAACCTGGCCCCAGTCAACCAGACAACCTAGTCACCATCCAACCAACGTGGCCACTAGCCAGCCAACCTGGGCAACAGCCCACCAACCTGGACATCAAATGACCAATCTGGCCACCAGCCAGCTACACTTGCCACTGCCGAACCAAACTGGCCACCATCCTGCCGACCTGGCCACCAGCCAGCCGTCCAGAATGGCTGGACCAGCTGTCCATCCTGACCACCATCCAGCCAACCTGGAGACCTGCCACCCAATCTCGCCACCAGCCGCTCAAACTGACCATCAGCCAGGCAGACATGCACCGGCCAGGAATGCACCAGCCAGCCACCCTTGGCGCCACCCAGCCAATTTGGCCAGCAGCTAGCTATTTACCCATCAATCAACCATCCGTGATACCAGCCAGCCAGCCAAGACGCCAAGACAGACATCAAGCCAACTTCCCTGACTGCCATCCAGCCAACCTGACCACCAACCAGACATCCTGAACACCATCCAGCCAGCCTGGCCACCTGCCAACCAATGTGGACACCAGACAACCAACATGGATACCAGTGAGCCAACCTGGCCAAAGTGACCTTTTTGAACAAGGTCACTGACCTTTCTGAACAAGGTCACTGACCTTTTTGAACAAGGTCACTGACCTTTTTTAACAAGGTCACTGACCTTTTTGAGCAAGGTCACTGACCTTTTAAAACAAGGTCACTGACCGTTTTGAACAAGGTCACTGACCTTTTTGAACAAGGTCACTGACCTTTTTGAACAAGGTCACTGACCTTTTTGAACAAGGTCACTGACCTTTTTGAACAAGGTCACTGACCTTTTTGAACAAGGTCACTGACCTTTTTGAACAAGGTCACTGACCTTTTTGAACAAGGTCACTGACCTTTTTGAACAAGGTCACTGACCTTTTTGAACAAGGTCACTGACCTTTTTGAACAAGGTCACTGACCTTTTTGAACAAGGTCACTGACCTTTTTGAACAAGGTCACTGACCTTTTTGAACAAGGTCACTGACCTTTTGAACAAGGTCACTGACCTTTTTGAACAAGGTCACTGACCATTTGAACAAGGTCACTGACCTTTTGAACAAGGTCACTGACCTTTTTGAACTAGGTCACTGACTTTTTTGAACAAGGTCACTGACCCTTTTGAACGAGGTCACTGACCTTTTTGAACAAGGTCACTGACCTTTTTGAACAAGGTCACTGACCTTTTTGAACAAGGTCACTGACCTTTTTGAACAAGGTCACTGACCTTTTTGAACAAGGTCACTGACCTTTTTGAACAAGGTCACTGACCTTTTTGAACAAGGTCACTGACCTTTTTGAACAAGGTCACTGACCTTTTTGAACAAGGTCACTGACCTTTTTGAACAAGGTCACTGACCTTTTTGAACAAGGTCACTGACCTTTTGAACAAGGTCACTGACCTTTTTGAACAAGGTCACTGACCATTTGAACAAGGTCACTGACCGTTTGAACCAGGTCACTGACCTTTTTGAACAAGGTCACTGACCTTTTTGAATAAGGTCACTGACCTTTTTGAACAAGGTCACTGACCTTTTTGAACTAGGTCACTGACTTTTTTGAACAAGGTCACTGACCCTTTTGAACGAGGTCACTGACCTTTTTGAACAAGGTCACTGACCTTTTTGAACAAGGTCACTGACCTTTTTGAACAAGGTCACTGGCCTTTTTGAACAAGGTCACTGACCTTTTTTATCAAGGTCACTGACCTTTTTGAACAAGGTCACTGACCCTTTTAACAAGGTCACTGACCTTTTCGAACAAGGTCACTGACCTTTTTGAACAAGGTCACTGACCTTTTTGAACAAGGTCACTGACCTTTTTGAACAAGGTCACTGACCTTTTTGAACAAGGTCACTGACCTTTTTGAACAAGGTCACTGACCTTTTTGAACAAGGTCACTGACCTTTTTGAACAAGGTCACTGACCTTTTTGAACAAGGTCACTGACCTTTTGAACAAGGTCACTGACCTTTTTGAACAAGGTCACTGACCTTTTTGAACAAGGTCACTGACCTTTTTGAACAAGGTCACTGACCTTTTTGGACAAGGTCACTGACCTTTTTGAACAAGGACACTGACCTTTTTGAACAAGGTCACTGACCTTTTTGAACAAGGTCACTGACCTTTTTGAACAAGGTCACTGACCCTTTAAACAAGGTCACTGACCTTTTCGAACAAGGTCACTGACCTTTATGAACAAGGTCACTGACCTTTTGGAACAAGGTCACTGACCTTTTGGAACAAGGTCACTGACCTTCTTGAACAAGGTCACTGACCTTCTTGAACAAGGTCACTGACCTTTTTGAACAAGGTCACTGACCTTTTTGAACAAGGTCACTGACCTTTTTGAACAAGGTCACTGACCTTTTTGAACAAGGTCACTGACCTTTTTGAACAAGGTCACTGACCTTTTGAACAAGGTCACTGACCTTTTTGAACAAGGTCACTGACCTTTTTGAACAAGGTCACTGACCTTTTTGAACAAGGTCACTGACCTTTTTGAACAAGGTCACTGACCTTTTTGAACAAGGTCACTGACCTTTTTGAACAAGGTCACTGACCTTTTGGACAAGGTCACTGAACTTTTTGAACAGGTTCACTCACCTTTTGAACAAGGTCACTGACCTTTTTTATCAAGGTCACTGATCTTTTTGAACAAGGTCACTGACCTTTTTGAACAAGGTCACTGACCTTTTTGAACAAGGTCACTGACCTTTTTGAACAAGGTCACTGACCTTTTTGAACAAGGTCACTGACCTTTTTGAACAAGGTCACTGACCGTTTTGAACAAGGTCACTGACTTTTTTGAACAAGGTCACTGACCCTTTTGAACGGGGTCACTGACCTTTTTGAACAAGGTCACTGACCTTTTGAACAAGGTCACTGACCCTTTGAACAAGGTCACTGACCTTTTGGGCAAGGTCACTGATCTTTTGAGCGAGGTCACTGACCTTTTTAATAAGGTCACCGACCTTGTTTATTAGCAGTGACCTTGCTTATTAGCAGTGACCTTGCTCATTAGCAGTGACCTTGCTCATTAGCAGTGATGCTGCTTATTAGAAGTATTCTAGCTAACCGGTTCTAACTAACTCTAACCAACTGGACGGTTAGCTGGCTGGAGACCAGATTGGCTGGCTGGTGACAAGGTTGGCTGGCTGGTGCCATAGTTGGCAGGCTGGTGGCATGGTATGGCTAGCTGGTGGCAAGATTGGTTGGCTGCTGTCAAGGTTGCCTTGCTGCCGGCAAAGTTGGCCGGCTGGCAGCCAGGTCGGCTGGCTGGTGAACAAGTTGTCTGGCTGGCGAATAGGTTAGCTGGCTAGTTACCAGGCAAGCTGCTTGGTGGCCGAGTTGGCGGGCTGGTGGAATGTTCGACTGGCTGGCGGCCAGGTTGGCTGGCTGGCGGTCGGGTTTGTGGGCTGGTCGCCAGTTTGGCTGGCTGGTGATCAGGTTGACTGGCTGGTGAAAAAGTTGACTGGGTGGCAGCCGGATGGGCGGAGTTGGCGGGTTGATGGACAAGTCAGCTGGCTGGCGGGCAGGTTGGCTGGCTTCTGGAAAGGTGGGCTGGTTGGTGACCAGACTGTCCTGCTAGTGAAAAGGTTGGATGGTTAGTTGGCGAGTTGGGCTCCCAGTGGCCGGTTCGGCGGGCTGGTGGATAGGTCAGCCTGGCTGACGGCCAGGTTGGCTGGTTGGTTCAAGCTTCACTGGCTGGTGGTTAGGTTGGCTGGCTGGTACCCAGGTTGCCTTGCTGGTGGCCAGGTAGGCTGGTTGGTGCCCAGGTTGGCTGGCTGGTGGCCAGGTTGGCTGGCTGGCGGCCAGGTTGGCTGGCTGGCGGCCGGGTTTGCGGGCTGGGGGCAAGGTTGTCTGTGTGGTGGTCAGGATGGTTGACTGATGGCATGGATGGCTGGTTGTTGGCTGGGGGCTATGTTACCTGGGTGGTGGTCAGGATGGTTGGTTGGTGACCAAGCTGGCTGGCACGTGGTCAGATTGGCTGACTGGTGGTAAGGGAGGCTGGCTAGGGCCAATGATAGTTGGCTGGTGGCCAGTTTGGCTGGCTCGTAGCCAGGCTTGGTTGAGTAGTGGCTAGATAAGCTCGCTGGTGGCCAGTTTGATCATCTAGCGTCCATTTTGGCTGGCTAGCGGCCAGGCGGGCCGACTGGTGGCCGGAGTATCCAGATTGGTTTGGCTGGTGTCCAGGTTAGCTGGCCGATGTCCAGGTTGCCTAGCTGGTAGCCAGGTTGACTCGCTGGTGGCCAGGTTGGCTGAACGGTGGTCAGATTTGCTGGTTGGTGGCAAGGATGGCTAGCTGGTGGCATGACTGACTGGTTGGTGGATAGTTTGATTGGCTGATGGCTAGAGGGGCTAAATGGTGACTAGGTTTTCCGGTCGGTGGCAAGATTGACATGGTGTTTGCTAGGCTGGCTGCGTGCTATCCAGATTTCTTGCCTGGTAGCCAGGTCGGCTGGTTGGTAGCGAGGCTGGCTGGCTGGTGGCCAGACTGGTTGACTGGTGGCAAGGATGACTGGTTGGTGGCATGGCTTGCTGGCTGGTGGAAAGGTTGGCTGGCTAGGGGCAAGGTTGGCTGCGTGGAGGTCAGTTTGGTTGACTGGTGGCCGAGTTGCCTGGCCAGTTTGGTTGGCTGGCACGTGCTCAGATTTACAGGCTGCTGGTAAGGGTGGCTGGCTGGTGGCAATGATAGTTGGCTGGTAGGCAGTTTGGCTGGCTCGTGGCCGGGCTTGGTTGGGTAGCGCCCAGATTAGCTGGCTAGTGGCCAAGTCGGCTGACTGTTGGCCGCATTGACTAATTGGTGGCCAGGTTGGCTTTCTGGAGACCAGGTTGGCTACCTGATGAAGAGTTTAGCTTGCTCGTGGTCAGGTTGGCCGTCTAATTGTCAGGTCGGCCGGCTGGCAAGAAGGTTGGCTGGCTGGTGTCCAATTTGGCTGGCTTTTGGCCATGTTGACTGGCCAGTTGTCAGGTTTGATGGCTGGTGGCCAGGTTAGCTAGTTGGGTCGAGATGGGTCTTCTGATGTCCGTGTTGGCTGGCTGGTGGCCAGGTTAGCTGGCTAGTGGCCAGGTTAGCTGGCTTGTGGCCAGGATTACTTGTTGGTGGCCAGGTTAGCTGGCTTGTGACCAGATTGTCTGGGTAGTAAGCAGGCTGGGTGGTAAGCAGGCTACGTGGCTGGTGCTCGGGTTGGCTGGCTGGTGGACGGGCTGGCCGTATGGTGGCTGGGATATCTGTCTGGTGGTCAGGGAGGCTGGCAGGTGACATCATTGACTGGCTGATGGCCAAGTGAGCCAGCTGGCGTGCAGGTTGCTGGCTGTTCCAGGCGGGCTGGGTGGTGGCTAGGTTGGCTGACTGGTGGCCGGATTGCGTGGCTGGTTGCAGGGTTACCTGGCTGGTGGGATGGCCAGGTTGGCTGAATCGTGGTTGGTTGGCTGGTGCCAGCGTTGGCTGGGTGGTGGCCACGATGGCCGGCTTGTGGCCAGGTGGGCTGGCTGGTGACCAGGTTGTCTGGCTGGGGAATAGGTTGGCTGGCTAGTTACCAAGCAAGCTGCTCGGTGGCCGATTTGGCGCGCTGGTGGACAGTTCGACTGGCTGGCGGCCAGGTTGGCTGGCTGGCGGCCGGGTTTGCGAGCTGGGGGCAAGGTTGGCTGTGTGGTGGTCAGGATGGTTGACTGATGGCATGGATGGCTGGTTGTTGGCAGGGGGCTATGTTACCTGGGTGGTGGTCAGGATGGTTTGTTGGTGACTAAGCTGGCTGCCACGTGGTCAGATTGGCTGACTGGTGGTAAGGGAGGCTGGCTAGGGCCAATGATAGTTGGCTGGTGGCCAATTTGGCTGGCTCGTGGTCAGGCTTGGTTGAGTAGTGGCTAGATAAGCTCGCTGGTGGCCAGTTTGATCACCTAGCGTCCATTTTGGTTGGCTAGCGGCCATGCTGGCCGACTGGTGGTCGGAGTATCCAGATTGGTTGGCTGGTGTCCAGGTTAGCTGGCCGATGACCAGGTTGCCTAGCTGGTAGCCAGGTTGGCTGACTCGCTGGTGGCCAGGTTGGCTGAACGGTGGTCAGATTTGCTGGTTGGTGGCAAGGATGGCTAGCTGGTGGCATGACTGACTGGTTGGTGGATAGTTTGATTGGCTGATGGCTAGGGTGGCTAAATGGTGACTAGGTTTTCCGGTCGGTGGCAAGATTAGCATGGTGTTTGCTAGGCTGGCTGGCTGCTATCCAGATTTCTTGCCTGGTAGCCAGGTCGGCTGGTTGGTCAGACTGGTTGGCTGGTGGCAAGGATGACTGGTAGGCAAAAGGTATTACAAAATTGACGACTCATTCAAATTAATGACGAGGAAAGGTGTATTTCCTTACGATTATCTCAATTCATGGAATCGTTTAGATGATTGTTCTCTTCCAACAATTTCCCAATTTCATAATAAACTAACGGGTAAAGATTGTTTAGATGCAGATTATGAATATGCGCTAAAGGTATGGAAGCATTTTAATTGTAAATCATTAAAAGATTACATGCTGTTGTATCTACAGAGCGATGTGCTCTTGTTGGCTGACATATTCGAAAATTTCCGTAAAGTCTGCTTAAAAATATATGAATTAGATCCATGTCATTATTGTACATCTCCTGGTTTGTCATGGGATGCAATGTTGAAGATAACGGAAGTTATCTTCATTGATATGTTTAATTTCATTAAGAAAGGTGTCGGAGGTGGTCTATGTCAATGTAGTCATCGATATGCCATATCTAATAATAAGAACATGAATAAATTCGATGAAACTAAAACAAACCAATTCCTTATGTACTTTGATGCAAATAACTTGTACGGTTGTGCAATGTCTCAACCACTTCCTAATGGAAATTTTCAATGGAATGATCTCGAAATCTATACCAGAGAATATATTTTGAAATTGGAAAAAGACGATAAATTTGGTTATGTATTCGAAGTAGATTTAGCCTATCCAACAGATCTTCACGATATACATAATGATCTTCCGTTTTGTCCCGAAAATATGTTTACGCCGGGAACTAAAATTCCTAAGCTAATTGCCAATTTAAATGCAAAGACCAATTATATAATTCATTTAAGAAATTTACAACAATTTCTGAACAACGGATTAAATATCACTAAAGTTCACAGAGTGTTGTCTTTTACTCAATCGGAATGGTTACAGAAGTATATAAATCTGAATACCGAATGCCGGAAAAAGGCGAACAGTAAGTTTGAAAAAGACTTTTTCAAATTAATGAACAACAATGTTTACGGTAAAACAATTGAGAATGTAGAAAAGCGTCGAGATGTGAAAATTGTAACTCAATGGGATGGTCGAAGAAGTTCATTGGATGCTAGGAAACTAATTGCACGTCCTAATTTTCACACTAGATCTATATTTAATTTAATGTTAGAATTCATTGGATTAAGAGCGAAAATGTACTCCTTTATATTAGAGACCAATGATGTGGTGAAAAAGGCAAAAGGAATTAAAAAGTCGGTTACTAATAGCTTAGATATTAAAGATTATCGAAATTGTTTAATGAATAAAAAATTGTTGTTTAGATCAATGTTTATATTTAGAAGTAAGTTACATAATGTTTATACGCAGTCTATTAATAAGTTAGCTTTAAGTTATAACGACACTAAAAGATATATGTATATGTAATGATGGGATAAGTACTTATGCTTGGGGTCATAATAAAATACCAATGAATGATAATTGATCCAAAAAAATATATATATATATGTTTCTATAAATATTTCTTAGCGTTTTCAAATACACATATATACATACATACACACATATATATACATACATACACACATATATGTATATAAATACTACTGGAATAGTATAAATAAATGATCCATTACATTAAATTGTTCTGTAAGCAACAATTAATCAGTGCGAACAGACGTCGAAGACAATGGATCCCGAAAAAGAATTAAATCAAGCTTTGCTTATAAGCAAACCGTAAGATTTCCAGCTTTGACTATCGGCCTACCATATAATATCGAAGGATTAAAGGTTTGCAGTACTATGTATTGAAATGCAGTTCTATGCTATCTGGAAAATTTTAAAGTAAGTTTTAAAGTAAGTTAATTACCAACATATTTATTTATTTGTCTTTTCTTATGTGTACAGGTTTTCCTTCCATCTCGATATTCTAAAATGTCTGAGACAACAATTCAAGCAATCAACAAAAAGGGATATACATTGACATACCATGGACCTGTAAATAAAACTTCTCACATAGAGATTTCTAAGAAAAATGTCGACACAGATAATCAATAAATAGAAAAAAATGTTATTCTGAAGAAAAATCAAGTGTTTTTATTTGTATTATATTTTGATTTGTTTACAACATGTCTTCCGCATTCAACATTGAATGATATGTTAGTTCGGTTACATTTTTAAATATAATTTTATACTAAACAACTCTTCTAATCTCGCCCGTAAGAGGAATATATTCTACGAGTCGGTCGTGTATCAGAACGCAATATGCTGAGGTGCTTGGAGGCAAATTTTTGTTGGTAGTAAGTTCTATTTTTATATCGATGGGTCCGGTTTTTACAGATTCATTCTGATGCGTCACATCGACCACAATAATTGGAGCTACTTTTGAAAATTCCTCGCGGGATAGTAGAGGCTGAGGTTCTAGCATGTAATAGCTCTGTTGAAATTTAGCATACTTATCATAGAGAAGGGCATAACGATTTCGAGTAAAGTTTATCTTTAGATCATCATATGGATATGTATCGGAATTAAGATGTACTTTTACATCTGACAAATCACAGTGCTGCAATCCGGTTGGTGTTTGAAAAATGATTAAGATAAACCGAGGTCTTTCGCTCTGCGGTGAAAGTTTCACCATCCGTAAGTTTTGAACGCCTTGCGATAGAACCGGATTAACATGACAATCCCAGCTTCGAAATGACATTTTTAAACTCTGTCCCGAGCTTATTGTTTTGAGAATTCCCAATTTCGAAAAATCTGCCAATTGTATGTGAGGTACTTTCCAGGTGATATTCAAAATGTTTAGCTGAATCTTTTCTTTCTCCACAGTTGAGTAGACAGCATTTGCATCCGACTTCGAACGTAATAATATAAGCTCATGCTTGGAGTTCAAAACCACTTTATTAAAGTCTTCAGCAAGACCAAGAAGCATTTTAAGTGGTACGCAAAAATTAAAATAACCATTTTCAATGAATTGATCCTCCGTTGCAAACCATCCAGCATTTTTTAACATTGTACTCTCGTTATGGTTAAGCGATACAAAATCTTTAATCATCGATGTTATTCCTGTGTATCGTGTGCGGTCTACTTCGGTTGCATTGATTTCATAGCGGATTTCATCAAACAAAAACGCTACGCAGTTGTTTTCCAGTTTAATATTAGTTGATGTTGTTCCATTTTCGAGTGTTACAAATCCCTCGATATAAATGTGGGATTGAGCCTAACAAACGGACGAGACACATGGAATTACATAACACTTACAGACATACGATCGAACGGAGACGAACAACGAGACACATAGAAAGACAAAGAAGACGCCACAGAACATACAACACAGACATAGACATTGTTACGTAGCAACGGGACGCCGCCAAACGGACGACAGATCACCCGACGTACTAAACATCTAACAGAGGAACGAGATGGACAAAGAACGGGCAGAACGACGGACAATGACAAACGAGGAAGAGACATTCTCCGTCAGACCAGCAGCGAGTGCGGACGTGCCTACGTAGAATAGGAGACAATACGAGCGAATAAAGTGTAATTGAAACCAAAAACCGTGTGTGCTTCTTTAAATACTACAATTTTGGGGACTCGTCCGGGATGGTCGTTCAATCGTCAAATTAGCGCCATGCCCGTTGACCAAAAACAAAAAAAAAAGTAAAGTAAAAATTGTGAACTGATGTGATTTGATAGTGCGAAAAGTGAAAGTCGAAAAAAGGGCATCAACCCAAAGCGGTCGACACACCAAGTGCGCAAACAATTGTAAGCGAAAAAAAAAAAGAAACGAAACAAAAAAGGTGAAAAGTCGAGCCGTGGTTGTGTGCTCCAACGTGCGTGTATATGAGTGTGTGAGTAGCACACGGGGAAAAAAAAAAAAAAACTAAAACTAACAAAAAAAAATAATAAAACCAAAAAACTAAGAGAAGTACCGCAAAGTGGTGTGCACGTAGTGGTGTCTGTGGCGGCGTCATCATACCCATTTCTGAGGAAACACCTGCACGTGTCCAGTGCATAGGAAGACGAAAGCGGCGGTAGCGGTGTCAAGAGCAAGACGGCGAGAATATCAGAGTGAGATTGTTTCGGATTATACAGTGTGCGAATTTTGGTGTGGCCACTGCGCAGTTTATAAATACTTTATTATTAATACTGTATAAAACTAAATACCTTTTTTTTTACCCGTAGCTTATAATTATTAAAATACGTATAAAAAATATTGTTAAAGTATAATGGACGTCGAAGCTATTCTGGGTTTGACGGTAGATGGACTCAGGGAACGACTGACGCAACTAAACTTGTCGACGCACGGACTTAAGACGTCACTACAAAACAGGCTGATGGAACACTACGGTTTGTCCAGAGAAGGCGATGACGGATCTAATTCGGCGGAAGAAGAAAGGGTAGGCAGTGAGTCAGGGCTTGAGACGAGGTCGCATTTTACACTTCGTGACATCCAGGACTCCTTGACAGCATTCGATGGTAGCGGTCGACCGAGCATTGATTCATGGATTCAGGAGTTCGAGGATAACGCAGTAGCAGTCAATTGGAACGGCATCCAGAAGTTTATTTACGCGAAACAATTACTGCAGGGAGCTGCGAAGTCGTTTGTACGCAGTCAATCAGGCATCAAAGATTGGGCCACATTAAAGATCGCTCTTCAAAGCGAGTTTGGCGGCAGGGCGTCGGCAGCCGAAATTCATCGGGCGCTAGCCGAGAGGAAAAACCAACCAGGTGAATCGCTAATAGAATACCTGTACGCGCTTATGGAGATGGCAAAACCTATTAGTCTGGAAGAGGAAAGTGTCGTAGAGTATTTTGTCGAGGGTGTCCCTGATAGTAGAGCGAACAAGGCTGTACTGTACCAGGCTAGAAGCATACAAGAGTTAAAGACACAGTTGCGCATTTACGAAAAGGTACGGGGTCCCAACTCACAGCAACCAAGCTTGAGAAGGTATCACAGAACACCATGCTCTACATGGAAGCCTACAGGAAGAGAAGTGAAAGTGGAAACAACACAACGCAAATGCTATAGGTATGGAGAGACGTCCCATCTCGCTAGGGAATGCACATCCAAGGCACTTAAATGCTTCAGGTGCGGACGACCAGGACACCGTGCGGTGAATTGCCGAAATGAACCAACGACGAGTTCGCGATTAAGGGCTGAGGGAAGCAACGTTCGACCTGCATCATCAGGCAACGGAAGCGAATCTTGGCCGGAAGCGAGGGTCTCTTTAGCAACCGGAACTAATCGCATCTTTAAAGATATTTCGGTGCGAGGTACTAATTTATCGGCTCTAATAGACACGGGGAGCGATTTGAACCTGATAAGGTACGATAGCCTGTCGAGAATGAAGTACGTTGACCTTGACTCAACCAAGAGGCGGGTGTTTGGCATAGGTAGTGGCGGATTAATTACGCTAGGTAGTTTTTGGGACGACGTAATAGTAGATGGAATGGTCACCAAACTTAGATTCCACGTCGTACGTGAGTCCGATATGCCCTATGCAGCGATTTTGGGCAACGACGTATTGGACAATGCTGATTTGACACTAACCACGGAAGGGGCAGAGTTTAAGCCAAAAGGGAGTAGGTATGGGTCTCCTGGTTCGAAGAGTGAGAAGGGTGTAGACCAAACCATGGGAGTCGGCAAAGGTGCTGAAAGGCTCGGTGGCAAGGCAGAAGGGGATAGAGTCGAATCCCCTGGTTCGAAAAGTGAAATGAGAGTGGACCAAACCATAGGAGTCGGCAAAAGTGCTGAAAGGCTCGATGGTAAGGCAGAAGGGGATAGAGACGAATCTCCTGGTTCGAAAAGTGAAATGAGAGTGGACCAAACCATAGGAGTCGGCAAAAGTGCTGAAAGGCTCGATGGTAAGGCAGAAGGGGATAGAGACGAATCTCCTGGTTCGAAGAGTGGAATGAGAGTGGACCAAACCATAGGAGTCGGCAAAAGTGCTGAAAGGCTCGGTGGCAAGGCAGAAGGGGATAGAGAAGAATCTCCTAGGTCAAAAGTGAATCGGAGCATTGGAAAATTAGACCAGAGGGTCGAAAGCGTGGGCATAAGTGCCAGTCGAGAAGAAAGTGTAAGCGGCCGGGGTACCGGTGTAGGCGGGGCGCAAGAGAGTGAAGAGATAGAGAAGGTCACGGACGAACTAAAACCAATTAGCTTAGCCGCACAGGACGGGGTATTCCAAACAGAGGTGGACGTCGACTTAAGTCACCTAGATTATGGAACTCAGAGGATGGTCCAGACCATGATAAGCGATTACACGCCCATTAAGACGAAACAATCGCCCATCGAAATGAAGTTGATTTTGTCAGACGACATACCGGTAGTTCATCGACCTAGACGCATACCATTCAGCGAGCGACAAACGGTAAAGGAACAACTCGAGAAGTGGCTAGCAGAAGGGATAATACAGCCAAGTACGTCCGAGTACGCGTCGCCGATCGTGTTGGTTCCGAAGAAGGATGGCTCGAAGAGACTTTGCTGCGACTACCGGAAGTTAAACCACAAAGTCATTAAGGACAACTTCCCAATGGTCTTGATAGACGATGTCTTGGAGCGCCTGCAAGGATCCCGAGTGTTTACAACGTTGGATTTGAAGAATGGGTTCTTCCACGTCCCAGTAGAAACGAACTCTCGGAAATACACTTCTTTTGTGACGCAAGGGGGCTTCGACAAAATTCGTAGAACGGAGCAAATCTACGATGTGAACGAGTTGGTCGCCATCAAGCGCACTCAGTTCGGGACAGGGATGAGGCTGCGTCCCAAGTTCTTAGGACCCTATAAGGTCGTTAAGAGGTTGAGTCACGGAAGATATGAGGTCCAGAAAGTCGGTAGTCAAGAAGGACCGGCGAGGACAATCACTGTGGTGGAGAACATGAAAAAATGGAATCCTTCATTCGGGCCGAATGATCCGTCAGGATAGCCGAATGTGGGATTGAGCCTAACAAACGGACGAGACACATGGAATTACATAACACTTACAGACATACGATCGAACGGAGACGAACAACGAGACACATAGAAAGACAAAGAAGACGCCACAGAACATACAACACAGACATAGACATTGTTACGTAGCAACGGGACGCCGCCAAACGGACGACAGATCACCCGACGTACTAAACATCTAACAGAGGAACGAGATGGACAAAGAACGGGCAGAACGACGGACAATGACAAACGAGGAAGAGACATTCTCCGTCAGACCAGCAGCGAGTGCGGACGTGCCTACGTAGAATAGGAGACAATACGAGCGAATAAAGTGTAATTGAAACCAAAAACCGTGTGTGCTTCTTTAAATACTACATAAATGTAGCTCTCACAAGGCAGCAGATAGAGGTCTTGATTCTGTATTGATATTCTAATTTCATCGTCATTTTTGTATGATTGTAAGTATGGTATGTAGCTGTGATATTCTTTCTTTATAATGCTTTCATCGTAGAAAGGTTTTTGTAGAACAGTTAGAACGTCATTCATGATTTTTTTTTTTCCTTTCACTTGATCCGAAATCCGATTTTAGAAATTTTTTATTGGTTATTGTCAATATTTTAGCAGTAGTTGTGTTGTTGTTGTTACTGTTGACGACGACGGTTTCCTTCTTGGTACTGTCTCTTTGTTGAATGACAACGAGGAAGTGATAGGAGGTCCGAAATTCGTATTGCTTCTATTGTAAATAATCATTTATCCTTTGGTCTTAAATGTAATCTGAAAGTAATTGTTTCTCCACGAAAATTTATAAGATTATTGTCCTGATCGACAACTTTAACTGTAATTGAACCTATGTATCTGTCTGACGGTCACAGGTAAATAGATTACATTTAATTACACAAAAAAAAAAGGATTAATCCAGGGCTAATCCAATACTGTGTCACTTTATTCTATCCTCATAAAACTCCGAATTATTTAAAAATAATAAAAAAGAGGTCAATGTTTCATACATTAATTTGCCTACAAGTCCAGCCGCGTTAAAAACAAAAAAAAAGGTTTTTCTTAGAAAAAAGTGGTTTGGGTTTTTCTTTAATTTCTCAAAAACTACAAGACATTTTTGCATCCGGTTTTCTGTTTTTAACTAAAAACTAATAAGAGAATTGAATTATTGAAAAAAATGAGTACTTAATTACATAAAATTTTGAAAGAAATTAGTTCGAAATTTTTTTTTCCAGTTTTTTTTTTCAAAATTTTGAGTTTGAAAATAAATTTTTAAAAAACTATTCCTTAAAACAGCTTGGTTTAAAAACATGATGAAAGAAGAGGTTTCTAGCTTTACAGAAAAGTATATCACGGCATTGTGGATGTAACCGTTGATTTCAAATATTTTTTTTTTGAATTTAAGCCAACTTTTTAGAAAATTGCTCCTCCCGGCTAAATGGGGGAGAATAGACCCCCCCCCCTCCCATCCGATTTTTTTCTTGTCTTGACCAGACCTACACGCTCTAGCTTTTTGGCACACTGCTCGCGGCGCACCCTGTATATATATCCGAAAATATTCGAGAACTTCTAGAATATTCTAGAATATTCTCGACACGCGACAAAACCACAACTCGGTACGCACGCAACTCGGTCCCGTCACCTGTCACCTGTCACCCAGAACCCCCATACATTTCCTAACCGCAACGCAAAAACAACTTAAATAGCACCTGAACCGCCATACGTTTCTTAACCGAAACGCAAATTCACAACTCACAAAAACCGCACAACTCTGCAAAATATTAATAAAATACTACGCGCGATCAGCTTATTTGAAACTACTACGCATGATAACAACACGCTATCTATTAATAAGTTAGCTTTAAGTTATAACGACACTAAAAGATATACAGTGTTGGCCAAAACTAAAGCACGGGATGATATCCCTTTGTATAAAACTAAAGAAAATTAAAAAAAATTACGATAACTTTTGAGTTTTTATTTTTTACTAACCAAAATATATTTAAACTTCAATTTACAACTAACATTTCTATTAATACTCTTAACCTATTTAAATAAAAACAAATCAAACAAAAATTCATCAAAAAGTAGCTGGACAAAACTAAAGCACGATCTTAAATTTACGAGTAAAAAATTAATATTATAATTTATTATTAATATTTGGTGGCGTAACCCTTGCTTTGGATAACTGCAGCACAGCGTCTAGGCGTTCGACACGGTTTGGCACAAGGGATTACTCCATAAGTTTCACAATCTCAATTTTCCACTCTACTTAACAAAAATTATTCAGTCCTTTTTATCTGGTCGAAACTTTATAGTCTATGTAAACAACTACATGTCAGCAAGTCTTTCAATTGAGGCGGGAGTACCCCAAGGTTCAGTACTTGGGCCATTACTGTACAATATTTTTACCCATGATTTTCCATCATTAAACACTTGTGAAGTTGCTATCTTTGCAGACGACACTTGCATTTATACATCAGACTCATTAGGCCATGATATAGTTACCAAATTACAATATGGAGCAAATAAAGCTGAAACATACTTCAAAAAATGGAAGATAAAACTAAACGCTTCTAAGACTCAGACCGTCTTTTTTACAAGGAAGAGAAAAGCGTGTTTCTTACCAAACAACACAATTACGTTAAACAATATTCAGTCAGATTGGAAATCAAGTACTAAATATCTCGGGGTACACTTAGATAAAAGACTAACTTATAATCTCCATGTTCAAGAAACCATTAAAAAAAATTAACTTGGCTATAAAAATGTTGTACCCATTCATAAATCGCAAGTCAAAAATGAGCACGGAAAATAAACTTATTATTTTCAAAGCAATTTTCCAACCGATTATGTTTTACGGCTCCCCTGTTTGGGGTAAATGTGCTAAATCTCACATTCGTAAGCTACAAATCATGCAGAATAAAATTCTAAAAACTATTCTAAACTTGCCTTGGCATTTTTCCACCGACGAACTCCACTTAATATCAAAAATTGAAAAAGTTCCTGTCAAATTGGGTAAATTATATGAACGCTATTGCTGGTCTTGCAGTTCTTCTGACAACTACTTGATTTCAAGTTTGCTTAGTGAGACGTAATATTAACTAATCTATTTTTATCTATAGATAAAACATTCCTTGTTCCCCATTTATTTATTTATTTATTTATATAGTTACTTATATAATTCTTATTTATTTTTGTTTGTTATTCTTATTTATTTACTTATTTACACATTTACTGTTTATATTTATTCATGTACCTGTTCATCTAATTACCATATTTGTTTAATCATAGATCTATACACCATGACTTGTTAACCTAACTTTCGTTTCATAAAATGTATAATATATACTTCTACTTGCTCACTTTACGCAATACTTGAAATCATCGTTAAACGCCACCATCCCTCGTACCTTCTCAAGAAGACTAATTTGTATAGAGGTTTTTTTCATCAGCTTTTCCTCTCTATATCAACATCGACTTAAAAATTGTTACATATGTAGTTCCTTATGTAGTATGGAACTATGTAGTGTGTTGTTTTGTGAAAGATGTTTATAAAACAATAGATGTTGTGTGTTTAGACGTTTCAAGTGCTGATGTTATTAAACTGTCTGTTGAGATAAATCACGAAGTATATGTCTTCTTATGCGTCTACAGGTTACATATGTTTAATGTCTCAATGTTTATAGATGAGTTCTCTAGTATCTTACAAAAAGAAAAATCAAAAAACTTAATCATAGTAGGTGATTTTAATATAAATATTAAAGATAATAATGAAGTCATTTCAAACTACTTGGCATTGTTAGCGACGCATGGCTTGACTTGCTTTATAAATGAATCGACTAGGCCGACTTCCGGTAGTTGTCTAGACCACATCTATGGCAGATTTACAAACATTTCTGTAAATAACTGTGATAATTGCGTTCTTGATCTATCTATTACAGATCACTCCATGGTAGGACTTGTAGTAAACACGCTAAAATCTATTAAATACAGAAATGATGACTTCCATGTAAAGAACTTAAAAATTAACTACAGAAAACTGAGAAATATCCTACTGTATGAGTTTTGGGATGACGTATACACATGTACAGATGCGTCTACTGCCTGCTCAATCTTCATTAAGTCCCTAAAAAATCATGTTTTAAATTGTTCTTCGTTTTTGTCCCCCAAAAAAGTTGCAAAAAGACTAAAACCGTGGATTTCTAATCAGTTATTATACAAAGTAAAAGCTAAGAACAAGTTAAGAGTCACATGTAAACGGTATCCAAATGATTGCAATCTTCAGAGAAGATATAAAAAGTTATGTTTCGAGGTTAAAAAAGAAATCCCCAAATGCCGCGATGCATTTTACCGTTCTCGGTTTACTACATCTAAAGGAAATTTAAAGAATGAATGGCGTATTGTAAACAACATTCTCGGTAAATCATCCTTAACCAAAAAACCAGCTGTTATCCATATAAACCAGTGTGAAGTGTTCGATAAACTTGTCATTGCTAATGAATTTAATTACTACTTCACCAATGTAGCGAAAAACGTATTTTCATCTCCATTTCTATCCACGTGTGATCGATGTAGGTCTGAGTCCATTTCTGTTGATCAGCGTCAAAGTAATAGTTTTGTTTTCAAGCAAATAACGTCTTGTGAAGTCTTCAAAGTCATTGGCACCCTAAAAAATTCTAACTCTTGTGGGGTGGATGGCATTACCAGTTCCACACTAAAGAAAATTGCATATTTTGTGTCAGATGTTTTGGCATTTATTTTCAATAACTGCATATTTGAGGGCGTCTTTCCGGAAACCCTCAAATGTGCAGACGTTATACCGCTGCTCAAAAAAGGTACTGCTACAGAAATCTCCAACTACAGGCCAATTTCACTTCTTCCTGTCCTTAGTAAGCTGTTTGAAAAACTAATAAAAAATAGAATAGTACATTTTCTCAATTCGACAAAATTCTTCTCTCCTATTCAATTCGGATTTCAAAAGGGAAAATCAACTGAAGATGCACTTTTACAATTTTGCTCCCAAGTAATGTCAGACCTTGATCAAAAAAAGCATACTGCAGGGCTATTTATCGATATAACCAAGGCTTTTGACACGGTTAGTCATGACATTTTAATAAGGAAACTAGATAAAGCAGGCTTTCGTGGCTTTATGCTTGAGTGGTTTAAGTCTTATCTTAAAAATCGTTCACAAAGAGTGAAATTAGACGAGACTAGGAGTCAAGTCATGTTTTACAATCTAGGTGTACCACAGGGTTCCGTATTGGGACCAATCTTGTTCTTAGTCTATATTAACTCCCTATTCCAACTTGACTTTAAAGGTAAACCAACTGCTTTTGCTGACGACGTAGGTTTTTCTTATGGTTGTAATAGTCCATTAGACCTGATCTCTGACATAAATTGGGACCTTAATTTACTGAGAAACTGGTTCGCTGAACACAACCTGGTAATAAGTAAAAAAACTAAAATAATGTACTTTAGCTTATCCGCATCTAATTTCAATGCGAATGTTTATTATCATGCACCGGAATGCCAGAGATATGTTCTGTCTTGCTGTAACTGTACACCTATTCAGTCTGATCCCCCTTTCTGTTCTGTTATTAGCTGTAGCGATAACTGTTTTTTAATTGAAAATGTTGACGAATTTAAATATTTAGGGCTTACTATCGACAATAGAATGACTTTTTCAAATCACATAGATTCTTTAAAAAAATACTTTCGAAGCACACTTAGACATTTCTACTATTTGAGAAGAATCTGCTCTAAAGAACTTCTTAAAATGGTATATTATGGCATTTTTGATTCTAAGCTACAATATGGAATCACTTGCTGGGGTGGCGTATATTTTAACAGAATCCAAAGTTTGTTAATTCTGCAGAAAAATGTGTTAAGAAAAATATGTTCGAAACCAAATAAATATCCGAGTCTTCCGCTGTTCTGTGACCTAAAAATTTTCCCTATCCGTCATTTATACTGTTATAAAGTATTAAAAACTTTCTTTATGAGATCTGGTAATCGTAATTTTCGTCTGATATCGTCTCATAACATACGTGGTAATTTCTCATGTTTGTTACCTGTTCCAAACTTTCGTACAACTGCCTATCGTAATTTTTATTCTATCGTATCTTTTCGACTATACAATAAACTTCCTCAGTCACTCAGAACAATCTCAACATCCGGTTTGTTTGTCAAACGATTAAAGAGTTGGCTATTTAAAAATAACTATGCGAATATTGAATCTCTGATCACAGGCTCCGCGATAATCTCAGTTCCTGACATAATGGTATAGTTTCTTTTTCTTTTTATCTTTCCAGGATAATCACAAAAATTTTGTAATCTAGTCTTTTTGTTTTGTGTTATACTATTATTGCTTCTTTTGTGCTGGATTTCTTCTAATTACTATTTGTTATAAGGCTCAAGAGGCAGTCACTGCTTACAATTGATATTATTTATTCCGTGTCTTTTATTTCTAAGAGTAGTGCAATATATTCAAGTGAGCGCCTGTATTATGTCACCCCCCTATCGAATTCTTTATATTTGTAAGATTCTATGTAAAGTGGCATTCGACACTATTTCATTCGTTGTAATTAAATACAGAATGTCATCTGTTTAATAAATAATAATAATAATAATAATAATTATGTAGTATGTATATAGATTTTCAGTAGTAAGGTTACAATAACCAAATCTCTGTGCAATAGCTGTAGTTTTTAAATATGACATCTAATTAATGCTGTTTAATAAAGAATAAAGAATAAAGAAAACTCTAAAGTTATCGTAAATTTTTTTAATTTTCTTTAGTTTTATACAAAGGGATATCATCCCGTGCTTTAGTTTTGGCCAACACTGTATATGTAATGATGGGATAAGTACTTATGCTTGGGGTCATAATAAAATACCAATGAATGATAATTGATAGAAAAAAAAAGAAAAAAATTATTTATTATTCTCTCTCCTTCTCTTACGAAGATCTAACACATAGCATTCAATTTTAAGGGGAACAGATAAACTATATACATATCTATGTATCTATAATATTTCTTAGCGTTTCAAATACATATACATACATACACACATATATATATAAATATTACTGGAATAGTATAAACAAATGACCCATTACATTAAATTGTTTTGTAAGCAACAATTAATAAGTGCGAGATTTATATACCAAAGTTGCCGTCAATTTTGTTTAGCTTTTTTTCTTTTTTTGACGGCCTACCATATAATATCGACCCAGAATGAACAGGTGGACAAGGGTGGACAAGGGTGGCGTGTCCGTGATTTGATATATGTCTATTTATCGGTTCTTGGGCGGGTATGTGTGTGTGTTACAAAAGGAAAAATATATATTAGGTGTGCAAAGCTCTACACCACGGTAGTACGCTATCTAGTAGCAATTAATCTATCACTTAGCTGAAGAATACATTTCAAGATGATTCCACCCTGAACCAAACTAACAGTCAAGTTACTTATTTCAACGTTAACCCAACATGTATGGATGTAATTAAATATGGGGTACAGACTAGGACGAAAAAGAAAACAATTACCTATACACCGCTTTTTATTATACATAATTAATAGTTAATCCCCCTTTTGTTTCTTTTGCCTCTTTATATTTTGCTTATGCACTTTTCTTTTATTGGTGTCAACCGTGATTTTATGATTCCTAGTCACTATGTGCTCATTAAATCTAGGTGCCAGCTTGTTTCGTCTATCGTCCTGTTCGTATATTGTCTCGTTTGGAGTAAAATCTGGTGGGTCTTTGCGAGTTTGGTTTCGTTTGTTTATAATATTATATTTGTGCTGTAAACTGCGATCATGAGCTAATTTAGCTAAAGTTTCGTAATTCTTTATATGCTGCTCTAAATATTCATGCTCGGTTTTATAGTTTTCCTTAAGGGATAATGGGTTTGTTTTACCTATGTGGCCTGTGAGCAGTTCAAATGGGGTTAATTTAGTTGCTGAATGAATACAGTTGTTATAAGTTATAACAGCTTCATCAACGATTTCGGCAAGATGTTGAGTCTTATGTTGGGATTTTATGATTCTAATTAACTCAGTCAACGTTGAATGAAACCTTTCAACTATTGAATTGCCATTTGAACTCTTTGCGCAAATGGAGTGAAGTTGTATTCTATAAGCATCTAAGAAATTCCTAAAAATTGTGGACACAAACTCGCTACCATTATCAGATACTACCAATTTTGGTATTCCATGATGGGAGAAGTAGTGTTTTAAGGACTTGATTAAGTTTATACTATTTCTGGCCGATATTAAATAGACACTTGCGAACTTGCTAAATTTATCCACAATGGTGAAAAAATGTTCTTTTTGTACTGAATATATGTCGATGTGAAGTATTTCTAAAGGCTTTGAAGGGGTTTCGGTTATTTCAAATTTTAGGCGTTCTCGCTTTCGGTCATATTTATACTTGTGGCAAGTGTCGCAGTTGTTTATGATTCGAGCTATGGTGTTCTTCATATTAGGAAAATAAGATGTTCTTTTTAAGTGTTCTAAGCTTTCGTCGATGCCTCGATGGTTGGACTTAGTATGGTATTCTCGTACAAGTTTTTCTTGATCATCGATTTCAGTTACGTCTTCCAGGAAAGTACTACATCTCACTAACTTTAGTCTATTACTATTACTAAAATACTTACGTAAACTATTTGCACCATTTTAAGTGTGTCATCATCTGTGAATATTGCGGTGGTTCGTTTTGTGTTCAAATAGTCCCTAAAAATAGGTGTAATAACAGATTCCTGGTTAATTTTTTCGTGTTCAATAATACATCTCTTCTTTCGTTTAAATAGTGTCTTAAACTTGGGATTGATTTTTTTCACATTTTTGTTCATCTTAAGAATAATTTGGTTTGAAAACTCATTCAATGGACGTTCAGATATAGGAATTCCATCGTCCAGATTTTCGGGGGCGGAATGAATAGTTGACCAATCATCCAACTCATCTAAATTATTTTGCATTGATATCAAATCTAAGTTTTCCGATTCATTTTTAGGTTTATTGGCTTCATTTGTGTTTACCTCTATCCTAGATAATGCGTCAGCATTTAGATTTTGCTTTCCTTTCCTATATGGGACGTAGTAGTCAAACTCTTCAAGTCGAAGCCTCCAACGGATTAATTTCGAATTGGGCTCTTTTAAAGAGAAAAGCCACATTAATGGCCGGTGGTCTGTTATTATTTGAAACCTCCTGCCAAAAAGATACGGGCGGAAGTATTTAACGGCCCAAACTATGGCCAACAGTTCCTTTTCAATGGTACTATAGTTCTCCTCGCTCTTGGATAAAGTGCGACTTGCGAAACAAATCGGCCTATCCGAGCCTATAGGACCCTGGGATAATACTGCCCCTAGGGCTACATTACTCGCGTCAGTAGTAACATTGAAAGGCTTAGTAAAGTCTGGATACAGTAGTATTGGATCATTACATAAAAGACTTTTGCATGTCTCGAAACAGTTAATATATTCTGCGTCTACAATAATACCATTATTTTTACGAAGGCATTGAGTCATGGGTTTTGTTAAGTTAGCGAAGTCCTGAATAAATTTTCGGTAATATCCAAGCAACCCAAGAAATGACTTAATTTGCTTAACTGTCCTTGGAATTGGGAAATCTTTTATGGCTTTTATTTTGTCGGGGTTTGGTTTCACTCCATCGGCAGTTATTATGTGCCCTAGAAAGGACACTTCTTTTTGGAGAAAAGCAGATTTTTCTAGCTGAATTTTAAGGTTAGCATCTCGTAACTTTTCAAAAACAGCGTGTAGGCTCTCGATATGTTCTTGAAGAGAAGTTGAGTAAATGATTATATCATCCATATAAACAAGACACGTTTTGCCTTGAAGATCTCTCAACACGTTGTCCATGACTCGTTGAAAGGTCGATGGCGCATTTTTAAGGCCAAATGGCATACGGACAAACTCATAGTGCCCGTTATCGACTGAAAATGCTGTCTTTGGAATGTCTTTGTCCTTTATTTCAATTTGATGGAAACCCGACGCGAGGTCTAGGGTTGAAAAATAGATGCACCTACCAAGTTTGTCCAAAATTTCACTGATATTAGGCAGTGGATATCTGTCTTCGATGGTCTTATCATTGAGTTTTCGGTAGTCGATCACTAACCGCCATTTTTCTTTCCCTTTAATATCACTCTTTTTGGGAACTATCCATATAGGAAAGGACCAAGGGGAAAAGCTAGGTCGAATAATACCCTGGTCGAGCATTTCGGATATTTGTCTTTGTACTTCCATTTTATGAACATATGGGTAACGATAGGACTTTGAATGGATTGGAATATCATCCTTAGTTTTTATGTCGTGTTTTATTTGGTTTGAGAATGACAAGTTGTGGCCTTCTTTGAAAAATATATCTTCGAATTCCTTGCACAATCTTAAAATTACCTTCTTCTCTTCCGAATTCAAGTTATCAGTTTTTATTAGGTCGCAAACGTTTCTACTTTCTAAAGTTTGAGGATTGTTGATAGAGAGATTATGAACTTCTGTGTACTCATCTCGAGTCATGGGTTGAACTTTAATGGGTTGTTCTATTAGAAATGTCTGAGGTACATCGGAAATATTAATAACCTCAACGAAACCATACCAATCTTGGGCATTGTAGATACCCTCAGGTATGACCAAATTTTGTTTTATTATTGTTGGTTTTATGAAAATATTTCCAGATTTAACGTCAACTGGAAGATAACTCACTATCTTATTTAGTCCAGGAACTGTATAGGCTTTAGACATTACGTTAGGTTTGTATTTTAAAGGAATTCTAACATTACCTGTTTCCAGGAAGGAATTTTTTAAGTCTATTTTCATTGCAAGTTGTTTCATCGTCTCGGTTCCAATTAAACCGTCAAAATAATTGTGGAACCTGAATACTAAAAACGATAACGTTTCCTTTGTTTGGAATTCTAATAAGCCCCTAACTTTAATTTGTTTATTAATAAGTTGAGTCTCGAAAATAGTCTTTAATTCTATAGGTTTTATGAATTCTGCTTTTATATTTTTTATTACACCTGGATTAACAAAAGACTTATTGCTGCCTGTGTCTATTAGAAATTTAAGGCTTTTGTTATCCAAACTCTGAATATTTATGTATGGGAGGAGATTTGTATTATGGTTATTTAAATCTAAATATCCAATTGCTTGTCCGAGGCTTGTGTACGAAAATTTCTATCGTCTATGTCACTCTGTCGATCTGATGTGGAAGGAATATCTGTATTTGAGTAATAATTCCCAGATCTGCCCTCTATATTGTGCAGTTGTTTTTGCCTACTCGGTTGAAAGCTCCTGTTCGTATTGCCACTATATGTATCCATGGGTTCAGGGGTTGGATACCTCGGGTTAAGTCGATATTGTCCGGACCTGTTATATTCCCTGGAGTTGTTGTTTTGTGCGTAGTTAACGGAAGTTTGTGCGGATATAGGCTGATTACGAAAATTTGATTGAAAAGGCTGAGTCGTTACAAAATTTGTCGGTCTATTTTGGTTTATTCGAGCTTGAGAAGTGTGTTGTCGGAAATGGGGGTTTGGTGAATAAATATAGTTTTGCTTCAATTACAGTAACATTTTTTTCATGCACTTTGACGTGAATAATCATAGCCGAAAGAATTTCTATAATTTTTGAATAAAATTACTCTACTGTACACTGATTTTGCCTGATTTGATGTAAATCCCTAATCAGCGTGGTTTCGTTCCTCTTATCAGAGTAATGAACGATTAAATTATTCTTTATTTCCTCCCAGTCTACAGCCGTACCATACATGTTAAGAGCCTCGTTGGCCTCGCCAATAATTTTATTCCTTATGGATCTTATTATGACTTTCATATAGTTAATATTCTGGTTCAATTGAGGGATCAAACTTAAAATCTCCTCAACATTGCTAACAAAGTCAAACAGAAGACGCGGATTGCCATCAAATGTTGGAACATCCTTAATTGCATCCGGTATACGGAGGGAATTAAAAACATCCATAGCAATAGAGGCGTTCGGAAACATAACTGAACTTTGGTTACCGTTAGTCGCGGTAGTTTTAATATTAATAGATGACCAATAAAAACTCAAAACTTTTTGGTTTAATTTAGTACGGTTTTTTTTCCAACTCGGAGTGGAGAGCGCACTTCTTAATTTAAATTTTTGAACTTTGTATTTGTGAAGGAGCGAAGGCATAGGAAACCGATAAAAGACAATATCAAATCTGAACTCACCCTGACACAATATATGAAATGGTTCTTGGACTCAGGTTTTTCTTCATGCTCAAGGATTGAATCTACCGCTCCGATGCCGTTGATATGAACACGTGCTTCTACCCAGCTTCTATCTAGCTACTCTTGGTGTTCACTAGTATGTGCAGATGCTGGATTAAGCGATCCTTTCGACTGCGCCAATTACAAATTGAAACACTTTCTTCCAATTACAATTCGTTTCCAATTCGTTTTTATTACTTTCTTTCAATTACAATTCGTTTCGATTCAAATTTATTGTTTTGCAGTGCTCACTGCTTTATAGTAGAAAAAGGAATGCCAGGAAATATCCTGAACTGGGACCTCTTCAATTCGATGTCACCAGGTGACAGTCCTGCTGCATACTATGTACGTTTGTTGCCAAGTGCCAAGTGCCAAGTAATGTTGGTTATGATGATGATGATGATAGTGGCGATGCGTACATATCCATATGATGCTGCTCGGTAACTCACGCGACAAAAACACAACAGAGATAGCGCCAGAATCCCCATACCCCCCATACCCCCTAACCGCAACGCAAAACAACTTAAATAAACAAATTAAATAGCGCCAGAACCCCAGTATATTTCCGCAAAAACAACTTAAATAGCGTCAGAACCCCCATACATTTCCTAACCGAAACGCAAAAAAACAACATAAATAAACAAATTAAATAGCGCCAGAATCCCCCAAAACATACTCACCGCAACTTAAATAGCGCCTGAATCCCCTTAAACATACTACTAATAGGTTGGCTGGCTAGTTGCCAGTTGGCTGGCTTCTGGAAAGGCGGGATGGCTGGTAACCAGGTTGTCTTGCTAGTGAATAGGTTGGCCGGCTAGTTGCCTGGCAAGCTACTCGGTGGCCGAGTTGGCGGGCTTGTGGACATTTCGACTGGCTGGCGGTCGGGTTTGCGGGCTGGTCGCCAGTTGGGGTGGCTGGTGGCCAGGTTGACTGGCTGGTGAATCAGCAGACTGGGTGGTAGCCAGATTGACCGGGTTGGCGGGCTGGTCGACAGGTCAGCCGGCTACTGGCCAGGTCGGCTGGCTAGCGACCAGGATGACTGGTTGTATGTATGTATGTTGGCGTTACAGTCCATGAAGAACCTGAGCCGAGCTTCTCTCAATCACCCATGTTGTGTGTGATTTCATTTTCACATAGGTGAAAGGGACCTACAGTTTAATTGCCGGTTCCGAACGGCGAATTTCGAGAAGCTTTTCATGACAATTTTACTACAGGGGGTTTTGTCAGAACCCCGCTGAGGAGAAACACCGTGAAAAACACGTTGACTGGTTGGTGGCCAGATTAGCTGGCTGGTGACCAGGTTGTCTGTGTGGTAAGCAGGCTGGGTGGCTGGTGGTCAGGTTGGCTGGCTGGTGACAACGTTGGCTGGCTGGAAGTCAGGTCAGCTGGGTGGTACCCTGATTGGCTGGCTGGTGGCCAATCTTCCGTGGCGGCAGTGGCTAGTTTGGCTGGCTCGTGGTCAGGTTTGATTGGGAGGTGTCCAGCTTGGCTGGCTTGAGGCCAGTTTGTCTGGCCTGTGGCCAGGCTGGCTGGCTTGTGGTCAGGTTGGCTAGCTGGTGGCCAGGTGGGACGGCTGGTGATCGGTTTGCCTGGTTGGTGACCAGGCTGGTTGGCTGGAGGCCAGCCTGGCTCCCTACTGCACGATGCACGTTGCACGTTGTACGTCGTACGTTGCATAATGCACGTTACACGCTGCACGCTGTACGTTGCAACTTTCACGTTGCTTGTAGAACGATGCACGTTACACGTTGCACGTTGTACGTCGCACGTTGCATGTTGCACGTCGTACGCTGTACGTTGCAACTTTTACGTTGCTTGTAGCACGTTGCAAGTTGTTCGTTGCACGTTGCACCTTGCACGTCGCACGTTGCACCATGCACGCTGCAAGTTACACGTTGCATGTTGCACGTCACGCGCTGCTCGTCGCACGTTACCCGCTCAATGTTGCACGATGAACGTTGAACCTTGTACGTCACACGTTTGATGCTGCACGCAGCACATTGGCCACGGGACGTTGCAATTTGCACGTCGCACGCTGTACGCTGCACTGTATGCTGTACGCTTGTAGCACGTTGCAAGTCGCACGTTGCACGTTGCACGTCACACGTTGCGAGTTCCAGGTTTCATGCTGCCCGCTGCATTGTGCACGTTTCATGCTTCACGTTGCATGCTGCGCGTTGCATGCTGCACGTTGCACTCTGCACGTTGCATGCTGCACGTGCATTGCCAGGTTGACTGGTTGGTGGCCAGGTTGGCCGGTTGGTGGTCACGTTGGCTAGATAGCAGCCAGGGTAGGTGGCTGGATGTCTGTCTAGGAGTTTGTTTTGCTGGCTGGCTGGTGGCGAGGATAGTTGACTGACGGCAAGGGTGGCTGGCTGCTTGCCAGATTGGCTAGGTAATGCGAAGGCTGCCTGGCTGGTGCAATCCTGGCCGGTGCAAGGCAGGCTGGCTGTTAGTCAGTTTGGCTGGCTAGTTGCAACAATAGCGGGCTGGTGGTCAGGTTAGCAGGTTGGTGGCCAAGTTGGCTGGATAGCAGCCAGGGTAGGTGGCTGGACGTTTGTCTTGCTGGCTGGTGGCAAGGATGGCTGGCCGAGAGCATGGTTGGCTGGGTGGTAGAAAGGTTGGCTGGTGGCATACTTGATTGGGAGGTGGTATGATTTGCTGGCTGGTTGGTGGCCAGGTTGGTTGGCTGATGGCCAGGTTGGACAACTGGCATCCAGGTCGATTGGCTATGGTCCAGGTTGGCTGGCTGGTGGCCAGGTTGCCTCGGTGGCGGCTAGGTCGGCTGGATGGTGGTAAGGTCGGCTGGTCAGTGGCAAGAATAGCTGGCTGGTGGCCCGGTTCGGTTCGGTAATGGTCAGGTTAAATAGCTGGTCGCCAATTTGGCCATCTGGTGTCCAGGTTTGCTGGACGCTGTCCAGTTTGGCCAACCCTAAGGCCAGTCCGACTAGGCCAACCCTAAGGCCAGTCCGACAAGGCCAAACCTAAGGCCAGTTCGACTAGGCCAACCCTAAGGCCAGTCCGATTGGGCCAACCCTAAGGCCAGTCCGACTAGGCCAACCCTAAGGCCAGTCCGACTAGGCCAACCCTAAGGCCAGTCCGACTATGCCATCCCTGAGGCTAGTCCGACTAGGCCAACCCTAAGGCTAGTCAGACTAGGGCAACCCTGAGGCCAGTCGGATTAGGCCCACCCTAATGCCAGTCCGACTAGGCGAACCGTAAGGCCGGTCCCACTAGGCCAACCCTAACGTCAGTCCGACTAGGCCAACCCTAAGGCCAGTCCGTTAAGACCAACCCTAAGGCCAGTCCGACTAGGCCAACCCTAAGGCCAGTCTGACTAGGCCAACACTAATTCCAGTCCGACTAAGCCAACCCTAAGGTTAGTCCGACTAGGCCAACCCTAAGGTCATTCCGACTAGTCCAACCCTAAGGCCAATCCGACTAGGCCAACCCTAAGGCCAGTCCGACTAGGCCAGCCCTAAGGCCAGTCCGACTAGGCCCACCCTAAGGTCAGTCCGAATTAGCCAACCCTAAGATCAGTCCGACTAGGCAAACCCTAAGGCCAGTCTGACCGACAGGTTGTAGCGTTCCAGTAAAAGGAGTTTAGTATTCTACCTTGGGTAGAATTTCTTTTAACACGTTTGGAGGTTAGCTAGTTTAGATCTGAGGATTCTCTTCAGGCAAACTGGGGCGTAGGCGGATTCGTAAGCGCTTGAGTGGCCGACTTCCGAACAGAAAAACTCAAAGTTCTGGATTGTCATTGCTACATATTCTGAAGACATACGTCGGTGTGTCAATAATATACGACCGTCCTATTGCGCAATCCCAATGCCGTTTCAGGGCTTTATCCAAAAGCAGTAATGTCTTAAAATATTCCCTTCGCTGAGCATGATAGGCTGGTAACCAGATTCTGACATTGTGCCACTCAGAAAAATTTGGACCCCAGAGGAAGTCGAGCTGCTTCGTAAATGTAACCTCCCAGTAACGCACGAGTATGTTTGGTTGCTTTTTCCATTCAGTATTCCAGCGACATATTTCGAATATTTCGAAATGATTGGAAAAATACGTTATCAACACTGTGCCACTGTAAGATAACTTTCGCTCAAACAGATGTAGAGCTATACTCATTAGCAGAAAAGGCAATAATAATGCTTCCTATCAGCCAGGAAAAATACTCATGAATCTAGACAATATCTAATCACAGGCAAAATTAAAACTCGTAGTTACCAACAGGCCGTTAAATTGAAAAACGAAAGAAAAACATGTGCAATGGCAACCATGGTTACAAAAGGCACTGCTGCATTCAAACTGTCAACGGAAAAAAATATTTGAATTTTCCCAATGAATCTGCATTACGCACCATTGTCAATGGAATAAGTGAAGTCATAGAAAGTGTATTTGTTCGCTAATGTGTCCAAGATACACGTCAAGTTCTCCCCTCTTCAAATCAATCATGATTATTTCGGAAGCCGACAGGGTAAGTACAATTAATGATTTTAAGGAGAATTTTAAATGAATTTCCGGTTTGATTCTCACATTTGTCCCGTCAGCTGAGGACTTTTTGGTAATTTTGAATTAGAGCTTTTTGGACGGGGTTACCCATGGTTTGCGATTCGCAGTTGTAAGTAAGGGCTGCGCAGCGAACATCTGATTGTGAAGACGTCATAAACCGGCTGTTTTGCTTGACAACATGTGATTGATTCAGGATTATAGGAAAAAAAGTTTGAATGTTGTTTCCTCCGAAAAAGGACTAATTACCATAGAAATAGTAGGTGTTAGTAGCTTAAAGGGCTTTCATACTTGGACGACTCGACTCGGCAGTAGTGTTGTCAGCATTATTGCTACATCTCTGATGTTGGCCAACATATCGACGTCCTTATAGATCCGGTAGCTTAAGCTACTCCAACATCACTATTAATTTTAAATGGATACTGCAGAACTCGTTGGAGGGCGTAAGAAATACAGAATATTCAAATCAAACGAAGTGCAAAGAAATCGTCATCGAAGCTCTCAGTAGCACTTAGACAGAAACTATTGCAAGGCATCTATCTCCTATCCCGAGTGCTTAGAGAAAGTTCAGGACTACCCAGTCAACACGCATTATCTTCAGTCTTGGACCCACATGCAACAGTGCCCAGAAACGCGAACTGTATAGAACCAAGTCTGTCGTTCATATCCTGGTCAGCAACAAGGCTTACAAAAGCAATATGTCAGTGGGGGAGGATGTTGCCAAAAGTTTCAGACGTGGCAGCTTGTTGTCTTCTCAAACTTCGTCATCGCATAGATCGATCTTGAAAAAATAGCATATGTGGTCTATTCCCTGTTTGTTCCGTTTCTGTGTTAATTCTTCTTTTCGAGTTCTGGCATCGTGGGGAGTATTAAAGCGACGCAGAACCTGTATACTTTGACGAGTTATTCGAACCTCCCGATGGACGCGATGGGGTATCAGCCGCTATCGTATTTCAATGAGCGTCTGCTCAACCGCCAATCGCTAATCGACCCGATTTTCCGTAGCCCCTTATATTGGTGTTAGGACAGGGGGTACCACTAGAGTTATATCAGCACGCTAGGTGCGGGGTTGGTAACGTTCCTTCTGTGTTACCGAAAGATATGTTCCCATTAAATCACCACGTCCACTGTTCTGCTAAGTTTCGGGTCAAACTTCGCGATATTTTGCCAGAGTTCGTTCTTTGTGGAGAAGTAAATTCACTTTATTTTAATCATATCCACGCATGTAATTTTTTGTTTTTTTTTTTATAGTTACACCCGCACTCAAGGCTAAAGCCTTATCACGTTTGAACGTTGTGCGAGCGACGGTAACAGGGAGAGGAAGAGTTTCGCTCAGGTTTACAGACAACCTGAACGGAGTGCAGTGGTCTTAGGTCGTAGATGTTCGTTCACTACTCTCAGAGGTGGTTTGTCTTAGATAGGACGAGAGCCAACTTGATTTTCACGTTAGTTATAATTCACGGTAATTCGTTCATGCACTTTTGGTGTTAATATTGCATACGCAGAGGATGAATTTCAATTGACCATGTACTGTGAGTGTTATGCCTGCAGCAGTACGTTTGGTCGCTTTCTATTCACAACTGTGTTGCTTTTTTCTTTGAACTACAGACCTTTCGCTCGACGGCCGATGATGTTAACCACTGCACCGCGGCCACCCACATTTATCTCTAGTTATTTCCAGAATACTCTATCATGCTCTACTATTATCGTACGAAAGTAAGGTGAACAATTCTCGAACTAGCAATAAAAAACTTCGAATTTTAGGTAAAAATGATTGTGTTTTACTACAAAAACTCCCTCCACTTCGACATGGTTGGTCCAGCGTTTTTCGAACAGTTTTCCTCCCGGGAAGTGAGAGCTCGAAAGGCTATATAAATATTCATCTACGCCCCTCTCAACTTTTTCTTCAAGTTTTGGAACAGATGGAATTCTGAGGGGGCTAAATCAGGTAAATGTGAGGAATGACTGTTCAAATTGTACCCCAAATACCGAAATTTTCCCATCGCTAACTAACCTCTTGTACAGGCGCGTTGTCCTAGTGCAAGTGCTTGTTTTTTCTTCTTAAAGCCAGGCCTCTTCTCGCAAATTTTGGTATCCGGCTGAACAAGAAGTGCGTGTCTTTTGCATGGTAGTTAATTAACAGGATCTCTTTCTCATACCAAAACACGCTGGCCATGACCATTCCGGCAAATGCAATCGATTTCTCTCTCACTACTTGAATTGCTGTTTCGCTTCTAGCATGTAATGGTGGACCTATGTGCATATATCTCAACCACGACGACAAATCGCAGCACAAAACCGGTTGGATCCTTATTGTTTCAGCTCAAAAATTGCTACGAAAGTCATATGTTTTGCTGTGTCATCCTCTTCGAAACATGCAGCAGAGGTAGGTGTCAAGCGAGAAGAGTTGCTTGGCAAAAGTGTAATGGCCCGTAATGACGCCCGCAAGTCTTTTGCTAACAATTCTCCTTAAGGAACGCTGCGGATTTCTTGCAGACATCAGGGCCTACGCGCTTATTGATCCTGCATTATGGATTTCCTTCCAACCTCGATTATGTGCATTGAAGACCCAATCGTTCATGCGCGTATTGACTGCGGACGCAGATATACTCAAGGCAGGTTGAAACATTGAAAATAAATAGTTTAGTTTTAGACCTTGAGAGGCTCTCCTTTGAGCCTACTCTAGCGAGTTCATAGGTCTCATTTCCTGGGATCCCAGAATTGCCTAGGACCCTAACAAGCCATAGTCTGTTTGTTCAGAAAGGCCTTAAGTTCATGCACTAACTTAGAGCTGGTTAAAGGGTTGGACATAGCTTTGAGTGCAGCTGGGCTGTCATTGCAGACGCATATGCTTTTACCCTTCCACCTATGCTTCACAACATAATGCATAGCCATTAGGATTGCGTATATCTCTGACTGAAAGACAGGCGCATATTTTCCTAATGAAAGCTGCAGTCGGACGCATTCGTATTCAAAGCAAACCCCATCGCCGGACCCCAGCCCAGCCATCTGCAAAAATGCGAAGACACTCCTTTCCAGGTTCAGTATGTGCCAACACTAACAATAGTTTTGGAGAGGCGTTCGCTGACTAAATCTTCGCAATGGTTTTTCACTTTTCCTCCTCCTCAATAACCACCAGTATAGCATTTGACAGGGTTCGGCAAGAAACCCCTTTGTCGAAAATGCCTGCTTTTGAAATCGATGAGTTTCTTCTTCACTTTCGACCTTTCGACTTGTTCAATTCAATTTGTTTTGGACGGATTCAAGTCTGACATTCACTTTTCAAATGCTGTTGTTCCCCAGAGCTCCGTTTTGTCTCCGATACTCTTTCTCATTTTTATAAATGACCACTTGTTTGTCACTTCTAATCCAATCAACCCTTTACCTAACTTACGAGCCTGCTGTTCGGCTGTATATATGTACATATATAGTCAGCGGGGGCGTATGTTGAGCTTATTAAGTTCCGACACCTTCTTATTTTTCTTTGGTGTCGTTACAGCCCATGAAGGACCAGAGCCAAGCTTCTCTCAATCACCCATGTTGTGTGTGATTTATTTTTCACACAGGTGAAAGGGACCTACAGTTTAATGCCGATTTCGAACGGCGTGAGTCGAGAAGCTTTTTCATGGCAAGTATACTACGGGGGGTTTTGCCAGTACCCCGCCGAGGAGGGACGCCGCGAAATAAACATTCTATAGCGTTGGTGTTATCGGGATCCGAACTCGCTCATCATGCGCCAGAGTCCAACACACTAACCACTGCGCCACGGCGCCCTCAGCATCATTTTATGGGGAAAAATAGAGTAGAATGGGATTGAATGCATCCAAACCACAATGCTGTCTTCGGTCGTCCAAGCATACTACCGACTCGCAACTAGCATTAATGAATGCTACCTGTATGTTGGAAACCAGTTCTCCATCCAGGGTGTGTGTTTCACTAGCATCCTTAGTTGGAACGGTCACCTATTTGCAGTCGAAAAAAATGCTGCAGAAATATTTCTCACCCATGGATCTGAATACAATCTTAAAGGCGTTAGTTCGCCCTAAGTTAGAGTTTAATGCTCATGGCTGGTTCGGTGCATCTAGGACCCCATCACCAAATCACTAGATTGGATTATTAGAACAATGTCTCTTGCCTCTCCGATTTTTGTCGATACTTCTAAAGAAAATAATCTGAAGGTATAACCACCTGCATTCCGACCCCCAAAAATATTCCCGCAACACACACGTCTCTCTAGGAATGATCACCAATATACCAATTACCAATATACATACGTACCGTCAAATATTCTGGAATTCCGTGCTGGATTCGGTCTTCGTTTAAGAACCTCTATCTCCTCTATCCTTCTTCCTCTATACCTTCAGCTCGCATGTCATTCAACATCAGTTGAAGAGGCGGCTCAATAAATTACATATATAAGAATTCTGAATTCTGTTCTGATATACGGATTCCACAATTAAGATGGTCGGGCCATGTGAAGCAATTAAACACAACCCAGATATAACGGCCCGACGGACGGCAACAAACTGCAAGAGAAATACTGTGGACAGGCGGCTACAAACTGCGAGGGAAGTAAAGGGATTGACGCAACTGAAAACCACCGCATTTAAGACCGCATCTAATTGGACGTTAACCCAATGCCAAAGCGCCCCCCTAATTGAGTAAATAACTTCACGATAGCCTTGCGTTTAGGTAACTGTCCTACTGTGCTAAACACAAGCCCTTATGCAGATGCAGATTGGTGATGTGGGTATCTGTCCATATTTTAGTAAGGCACATTTGTATTTATACAGAAACTAGTCTGTCAAAGGTAAACAAGGGCCACGTTGGGACACTATTTTCTCATGCATAGATCCGAATACGTCATGTTGTCCATGTGCGCTTCTGCACGCTATCCTTGAAAGTATTAAACTTTGAGAGTTATTATAGGTGCGTTCCCCCTTTAATCAGCGTTTTCATTTCTCTTCAGTACAACATACAACAAGATACATGTCGCCCACATGTATCTGTTGTCATCACATTTTAACTCGATATATCGTCGGGCGAAGCATGCAATTCAACGCCGGTCGGGGTAAATGCACGGGTCTTCGGGGTCATCATAAGAGCTGTGCAAGCGAAGCACTTATATATGTATACGATCGGTTCACAACTCGTTGTTTACAAATGCCAAGTGCTTTTTCCAACTGCCGGAACACTTGTGCACACTTTCGATCGACTGAATTCGAACCTAAAATGTAGTTCATAAATGCCCCGACGTTAGGAGTACATTTCATGGGTGTTTGGACGAAGGCATGGCAAATGCATTTGGGTTAGAGTACTTTATTCTACTCGTACAGTGTTCTGCTGTGAATGGTTGTTCATAAAGGATTGTTAGCGTTTTGTTTTTTGTTTTTTCTCTTTTTGGATTCAATACCACATTCATTACATATCGTATTCATGTGATAAATTAAAATAACAACGACACCACCAGCCACAGGGTATAGTGATTACGAGGCACATTGCTGTCAGTATACTCGACCATATTCACTGCCACAGTGTATTTCAGGAGAAGTTGGTTGCCCACACTTATTTGTTACTCGATGCCCACCACTTTGGTTTTATGTCAGTGGGTACCGTGCACATAGTAAACCGGCTCACAAAACGTTGCTTTGGTTTGGATGAGATAAGAATTTTACTTCGTCGTCTAGTATTGTAAACACTAGGAAACTGCTAACCTCTTCCCGTGTTTCAAGGGCAGAGATTAGAGAAATACACATTCGAGCAGCTATATATTTCAATATTTCAAACATATTTCAATTTTTTCCCAACACTGCGAAACTCATGCGAACGCACACGCGAAAGGCATATACAAACAGAAATGTTGATTTCAAGTGGATCTTTTGGTTTTGGTACTGAACAATTTCCTTTTCTCACAAAGCATTTAGCCACATGCCACTCTCAGGTCTCAACCAGTCAGTGACTTTCAAAGACAATATAATACTCTAGAGGCGACTAAAAGCAGGAGCAATAGATACCGGAAAGACTTAATTAAATCTACAATAATACTTAGGAGAGTTCGGCCAGGACTCCAATGCGACAGTGGATGAGTTAAGACAATGTTTCACATCAAACCACCAGCCCCGTGTCTAGCATGCAGGCACGGCTCTCAATTCTTGGAGTTTCCACTCAGACAATACAAAACTAGTCATACACATATGGACATGCAGACCGAGTAGTGGACAGATTGTTGTGAGAGGGACTCAGGAGTAATTTGCTCGATTTCGTTCCGGAAATATCGGTGTCAAAGATGCATCTCTCTCTGGTCATATAACTAAAAAAGTTGATACAATTGTGTAACTGGTATAGCAGGAACGGCACGCTACTAAAAGAAGCAAAATGTGTAGATGCCATATGAATGGACGTAAAGGAATTTGATTGACCGAGGGCGCCGTGGCGCAGTAGTTAGTGTGTTGGACTCTGACGCACGATGAGCAAGTGCGGATCCCGATAACACCAACGCCATCGAATGTTTATTTTATTTCGCGGCGTCCCTCCTCGGCGGGGTACTGGCAAAACCCCCCGTAGTATAACTTGCCTAGAAAAAGCTTCTCGACTCACGCCGTTCGGAATCGGCATTAAACTGTAGGTCCCTTTCACCTGTGCGAAAAATAGAATCACACACAACATGGGTGATTGAAGGGAAGCTTGGCTCTGGTCCTTCATGGGCCGTAACGCCACCAAAGAAGAAGAAGAAAAAGAAGAATTATTAACAGAGAAGTCAAATCATTTTTAAAGCAAATTATTACAATCGATGGGAAATAGACGATCAAAGACTGGGGACCCTCCACAAACAAGGTGATGCTGAATGTTTGGTAATATTGGAAGGGAACTGTTCATTATGAGCTGCTACAACCTGGTGAAATTGTCAACTCGGCCCTCTAATATTCACAACTCGACCACTTGAACGAAGCAGTCAAGACCAAAATTGGCAAACAGAAAAGAAGTTGTGCTCCATCAGGACAAAGCAAGCGCACATCTCTGATGTCTCGGAACAAATAAACAGAACTTGCACTCTCTTGATGGTAAAAAATTTGCTGGCTGAAAAGCCACTCAAAATTGCTTGGTCTAGTTTTTCGACGATAAACCACAGAATTTTCACAACGATGGAACTAGGAAGCTACCCGAAAAATGGCAAAAAGTTTATTTTCTTTTCGATAAACAATTTTTTTTTTCAATACTTGCGCCTGAAATGGAGTCCCTAAGGCATCCATTAGAGGTAACAGAGACCAACTGTGTACTTAAAGATTAGAAGACGGGTAGTTTTTCATGGCACCCTTGAAGAGCTCCATACAGCCAGTCAATCTGAGAGTAAAGAAAACGAACTGCACCCTAAAATGACGTTAAGGTATACTCGCTATACAGCCTAGCGTCTCGTATTCTACGAGACAATCACCCGCTGGTACCAGGGACATCAATCAATGAAAGCCCAACAGTACAACGGCCCATGGACCACATGAACCTTGCCAACAATCATAGGATAGCATATGTTTTTGTTTATAGTCACACGTGCACTCAAGGCTACGGCCTTATAACGTCAGTCGTTGTACGAGCAGAAGGTATCAGGGAGAGGGAGAGGAGATGACTATTGACTTTGGTTTGATTTGGGGGCGTTACAGCCAGTGAAGAGCTAGAGCCAAGCTTCTCTCAATCATCATGATTTATTTTTTACACAGGTGAAAGGGACATTCAGTTTAATCTCGATTCCGAACGGCTTGAGTCGAGAAGCTTTTTCGCGGCAAGCCGAGGAGGAACGTCGCGAAATAAACATTCGATGGAATTGGTGTTATAGGGATTCGAACTAGCTCATCGTGCGTCAGAGTCCAACACACGATTAACGAATACTTCTTAATTGCATAGACAAGTGATTTGACGTAATCACAAGAAAATTGGCCTAAAGGCGTCAAATCGCACTATCTAGGCGGCAAAGCCACTACAACTGGATGTGCTTGTTCAGTAGGTCGATTATTTCGACCAAAAAAAGATCAAAGTCAGCGAGCAGACATTTTAATACTAAAATTCAATCATTTGTTCGGGTGCACATACATATGTAAGTCTCTGCATGATCAAATGGCAATATCTGTGTTCAATTAGGAAAAAAGGGGAACAGAACAAAGCAGAACTGCACGCATTTATGAGAAAATGCCCAGAACAAATTATAAAAGAAATGTAAGTACAGCAGAACACAAAGCAAAACGCCTTCGGACGAAAATTTCTCGGTACAACCTCGTTGGACACAGTAAGTGCTAACTGAGCTTGTTCGATTTTGCATAGTCGGAGTCTACACGAGGGCTATCTGACGAGGGCTAAAATAAGTGTAAAAGAGAGGGTAAGTGAAACAGAAATACATTGGCACAGTCACGCGCGGGTAGCTACTTCGTGGGTTTTTTTGCCATTTCCTTACCTCCTTTTCTTTGTTTTGCGATGTCGCTTCACTCCTGGCTTGGAAGTGAACGTTTGGATACCATTCTTACTTTTCAAACATCACCACAGGCTAACGAAATTGAAATGTGAAGCGAAATGTCAAGAAACAGGCACGCGCAGAAAAGCTCCGTGTGGACGCGTCCTCAAATTGGAACGCAGGTTCAAAAGAAAAAGGCGCAAAAAGAAAGCCCTCGTGTATTCTCCGACAAACCTAAAGTCTGTGCAAACATCCCTTCGCCATACACGGTGCAGACAGTCTGCGCAGACATTAGTTTGTATCGTTTCGTCGTGGTCGTCGGATCGGAAAAATAGCGGATACTGCTTATGATTGAATAAATTAACTGACTTGGTAATACATGGATCTTACAACTTTTTACGGTAGAAGATCTGAGTTGCGAGACTTGGTTTTTTTACAAGTTATGTTTTTCATGGCATATACATATTCTGGACACATTATGTCCCAGAGACAACGGTGAGACTCGTAGATATTTATTAATTCTTCGAGAAATTTTCTGCTCTCATCAACTCTCATCCATGTCTAACGCTTGAATCAGGGATAAACAATGAGATACCAATCTTTCGTACGTCTGCCCGTCGATCCCCGCAGGGGTTGGTTGTTGCTTTTGTAATACACACCGATACTTCTTCTTCTTCTTCTTTTGGCGCTACAGTTCATGGCGAACCTGGGCCTCCTTCAAAAAACCTCTCCAACTGGCACGGTCTTTCGCCAGCAGTCTCCAGTGCCGCACGCCTAGTTGGTTAAGGTCCTCTTCCAATTGGTTGCGCCACCTTAAATTTGGCCGTCCTCGACCACGTCGCCCCTCGGGGTTGGATTCATAGATCTTCCGGGCCGGAGCTGTGTTTTCCATACGCTCAACATGACCTAGCCATCTTAGGCGTTGGAGCCGAAGACGCCGTGCTATGTTCATGTCGCTGTACAGCCCGTACAGTTCACTGTTAAGTCTTTTCCTCCACTCCCCATTTATGCAGGTCCGGCCGAAAATCGCACGCAAAATTTTTCTCTCCAAACGACCAAGGGCCTCCTCACCCGCTTTCAATAAGGTCCATATCTCTGCGCCATAGAGCAGGACCGGGATGATAAGGGTCTTAAATATGCTCACCTTGGGTTTTCGAGGGAGGGCTCTGCTTTTCAATTGCCTCCCGAGCCCAAAGAAACAGCGGTTGGCAAGAGTTATTCTGCGTTTGATTTTGGCACTGATGTCGTTTCTGCATGTCACTGCGGAGCCTAGGTAGACGAAGTCCTTGACTACCTCGAAATTATACCTGCCAATATGTGCGCCCTGCCCAAGACGCCGGTGGTTCGTGGCCTTTTTCGACGACAGCATATATTTCGTTTTGCCCTCATTTACCGCCAGTCCTATTTTAGCCGCTTCCGTCTCAATGCTCGTAAAGGCCTCAATGACATCTCGCTGACTTCGTCCAATTATGTCAATGTCATCGGCATATGCGAGCAGTTGTATGGACTTGAAAAAGATGGTGCCCCTCGTATTGACCAGTGAGTTTTGCACTATCCTTTCAAGGACGATGTTGAAAAAGTCACACGATAGCGTGTCGCCCTGTCTAAAACCTTTTTTGACATAAAAGGTATCGGCTAGGTCGCTTCCGACCCTGATGGAGCAGCGAGAGTTCTCCAAAGTCATCCTGCACAATCTCACGAGTTTGGCAGGGATGTCAAAACTAGACATGGCGTTGTATAGCTCGTCTCTATTTATACTATCGTATGAGAGCACCGTGGCGCAGTGGGTAGTGTGTTGGTCTCTGACGCCGATGACACGGGATCGAATCCCGACACAGCCATTTCATCGAACGTGTTTTCACGGTGTTTCTCCTCAGCGGGGTTCTGACAAAACCCTCTGTAGTAAAATTGTCATGAAAAGCTTCTCGAAATTCGCCGTTCGGAACCGGCAATAAAACTGTAGGTCCCTTTCACCTATTGGAAAATTAAATCACACACAACATGGGTGATTGAGAGAAGCTCGGCTCTGGTCCTTCATGGGCTGTAACGCCAACATACATACATACATGCAGCCTTAAAGTCGACAAACAGGTGGTGGGCGCCGATCTGGAACTCGTTTGTTTTTTCCAGGATTTGCTGCAAGCGTTCACACAGTACAGCAGAGAAGATTTTATAAGCGATGTTCAGAAGACTTATTCCTCTGTAGTTGGCGCAGACAAAGGGGTCTCCTTTCTTGTGGATCGGGCAAACGATACTAAGATTCCATTCATCGGGCATGCATTCCTCTGACCATATCTTACGGATGAGCTGGTGCATACTCCCAACCAGGTCATCTCCAGCTGCTTTAAAGAGCTCGGCAGGTAGTCCGTCTACTCCAGCAGCTTTGTTGGACTTAAGCTTAGAAAAAGCATTCCTAACTTCGTCCAAGTCAGGGGGACGAAATTCTCTGCTATCATCGTCCGTTGTGAAAGGATTATTCTGCCTGACAGCGGGATCTGTTTCGTCATCGCCGTTATACAGTCTGCAGAAGTAGTCTTTCCAGATTCTTAGTACCGACTGTGAATCCACCTACTAGGTTTCCATTTTCGTCCCTACAGGCTTCCGTTCTGGTCTTATATCCCTGGCATGTTTGTTTTATTCGTTGATAAAACCTCCGAACGTCATTCCTGCGTGTCTCGTCTCATGCTCTCTTTTTTTTGTTTTGAGAAGCTTATGCTCCTCCCTCTTCTGCTCATAATGCTCACGAGCAGCTCTCGTCCTTCTATGCAGCGCCTCTTGATAGGTTTGCTGCTTTGCTGCGTGTGCCCTCCTACACTCGTCGTCAAACCATTGGTTTCTTGTTGGTGGCGGTTTGAAACCCAGTACCTCAGAAGCAGCACTTTCTAGGCTTGTTGACAACGGGAGATCTTAAGGGAGACACGATTGGCATAGGCTCTGGCGGTCTCTTGCGATTGTAGCATTTCGCCGTTGTATGCCGATGGCCTTAGTCGATTTTTCTGGGCCAGGCATATTCGAAGTCGCAACCTGGCTGCCACAAGATAGTGGTCCGAGTCGATGTTGGCTCCTCTAAAAGTTCGCACATCCAGAATGTCGGATGCGTGTCTGCCATCAATCGCAATGTGGTTAATCTGGTTGACGGTTGATTGATCCGGAGATCGCCAGGTCCCTTTGTCGATGTTGAGATGTGGGAAACGCGTGCTAGCAACTAGAAGATTTCGTCCCGTTGCGACGTCTATCAGCCTCAATCCATTTTCGGATGTGGTGTTGTGTAGGCTGTGCTTGCCAATAACCCTATCAAAAGCGACTTCCTTGCCCTGTTTTGCGTTAAAGTCTCCCAGTATGATTTTAACATCGTAGCTGGGACATTGGGCATATGTCCTATCTAGTAGGTCGTAGAAGTCGTCTTTTGTTACGTCATCCTTGTCCTCGGTAGGGGAATAAGCGCAAATTAGGCTGATATTCGCGAATTTAGCCTTGATGCGGATTGAAGCTCAAGACTTTTTGCCTAATTCTACCTCTAATAACAAATCCGCATCCGAATAAGCGTTGTCTTCTCTCCTTGTAGCAGTCGCCGTAGTAGATATCACAGTTTCTCATCGTCTTTTTGCCCGGTCCAACCCATCGCACTTCCTGGATTGCGGTAATATCTACCTTATAACAGTCTAGGGCCTCCGCAAGTTGTTCGGCTGCAAGTGGTCTGTTGAGGGACCTTACATTTCACGTACAAAGCCGAATATCATTCTTCCTTTTCCTTTGGTTGTTTCCTGGGTCGTCATCGGTTAATCCGTCAGGTTTTTTTTTGGGTTTTTGGGCTTGTTGTTTTTTTTTTCAGGTATGGCTTGCCGGGCCATAGCCTAACCGACACTTATCCTGTTTTGTGGCGCACACACCGATACTATTCGTGTTATTCTCCGTTTGAAAACGACGCTTTTGACTAACACAATGATAATCTCAAGACGTCGATGTGTAGAGTCAAGACGTGGCAAAATGGTCGCAATAAGGCAGAATGACATAGTCAAGACGGGCGGTCTTAACTTCGTCGAGGTCAGGAGGACGGAATTCTTTGCGATCTTCGTCGTTAAAAAATGGATCATTCTGCCTGACAATGGTATACTGCCTAACATCGACGTTAGAAGTTGTTTTTACATATTCTCAGCATCGATTGCGATTCTAGTACTAGTTGTCCGTTCGCATTCCTACAGGCTTCCATTCTGACTTTATAACCTTGGCATGTTCCCTTTATCTGTTGATAAAACTTTCGAACGTCATGCCTACAACAACATCTCTCCAAGTCCTCAATCGTGCGCTTCTCGTGCTTTTTCTTCTTTCTCCTGAGAAGCTTATGCTCCCTCTTCTTTTTAACTCGTAGAGTTTACGAGCTGCACTTATTCTTCTATGCGGCGAGGCTTTATATGCCTCCTGCTTTGCTGTGTGAATCCTCCTGCACTCGTTATCAAACCAGGTGTTTCCTTGTGATAAAGCCTTGTAGCCCAAAACTTCAGATGCAGTGCTTTTCAGGACTTGTTTGCGAAGGTTCCACTGTTTTTCTCTTGCCTTCGTGGGGGGGTTGAGGTGTATGAAAGAGCTCAGAGGGAACGCGATCGGCAAAAGCACGAGCGGTTTCTGGCGATAGTAGCTTACCGACGTTATAACTTTGTATCCTTACTCTACTCTGCATCAATCGCGATGTGATCGGTCTGGTCAGTGATTAATTGGTCTGGCGGCCCCCGGGTGCCTTTGTGTATATCGAGGTGCGTGAAGCGCGTACTGAAGGAGATTTCGCCCCGTAGCAAGATTAATCAGCCTGTGTCCGTTATCGGATGTGGTATCCTGTAGGCTGTTTGCCGATGACTCGTTTAAAGATGTTTTCCTTACCCAGCTTAACATTGAAGTCTCCTCGTAGAATTTTGGTGTCATAGCTGGGACTGTGGCTGCCGTGTGGCATATTGACCGGTGTTGTAGAAACCAAAGCTCTGTCACGTCAATGTCATTTAACTGATAAATGCTCTCCATTGACGGTAACACTCCAGCCGGCATCGTATACATATGTATGTATATCCATTTAACCACAAATGGGCTTTATCGGAGAACAAAGTTTTGCGTTGAAAATGAGCATCAAACTGAATTATGTTTTCGGCCCATTCACCGAATCTCCGACGCCTATAATGATCGCACGGTTTCAACTCTTGAACAAGCTAGTTCTTATAAGCTTTTAAGCCAACATCTTTCCGTAAAATCCTATTGCTGTGCACGATGGCGAATTAACTTATTCGGATTCTACTCAACACTGCGTTCCACGACGGCAATAACTTTTTCTGTTCGCACTGTTTGTCGTTTTCGGGGATGTGTATTATTCACGTGCATGTGGCTCGAAAACGATACATCGTGTTCCGAATAACTTGCTCAGATGTACTTTCATATGTCGACCGTAAAATGGACGTAGCGCACGATAAGTTTGGTGGACCGAACCATGGTTTTCAAAAGAAGTTTTCACAATTTACACGCGTTGTTTTGGCGTTATACATACACCGTAAAATTGGAAAACTAACAACTTTGTCTTCTTTGGTGGCGTTACAGCCCATGAAGGACCAGAGCCAAGGGACCTACAGTTTAATGCCGATTCCGAACGGCGTGATTCGAAAAGCTTTTTCATGGCAAGTTTACTACGGGGGGTTTCGGCAGTACCCCGCCGAGGAGGAACGTCGCAAAATAATCATTCGATGGCGTTGGTGTTATCAGGATCCGAACTCGTTCATCGTGCGCCAGAGTCCAACACACTAACCACTGCGCCACGACACCCGCTGACAACTACTAACCACAAATCAACTGTCAAGTTGACGATCTGTAGAAACAGTGCTGCCACTTTTGATCTTTAAACCAAACCTTTAAAAGTAAAAAAGAGTAAAAATATGAATTTAGGATTTTCACTCTTTATGCCCACTAAGCCTGATTCTTGGTTAGTCTGTTGGACTCTGACGCACGATGAACGAGTTCGGATTCCGATAACACCGACGCCATCGAATGTTTATTTCGCGGCGTTCCTCCTCGGCGGGGTACTGGCAAAACCCCCCGTAGTATATTTGCCGTGAAAAAGCTTCTCGACCCACGCCGTTCGGAATCGGCATTGAACTGTAGGTCACTTTCACCTATGTGAACAATAAATCACACACAAAATGGGTGATTGAGAGAAGCATGGCTCTGGTCCTTCATGGGCTGTAACGCCATCAAAGAAGAAGAAGCCTGATTCTTCCGTTGTATGCTGTTTTTCTCATAAACTTACAATCGCACTTGTTTAATTTTTGGCAGACAACCTTATCTCACAGACCAACATTCACCATCACCTGGTTCTATTTTGAGTTTAGTATTACCCAGATTCTATTTCTGCTATTCCTTAAAGGAAACCACCCTCACTCGACACTTGCGATAGCCATAGCTATTGTATACCTCACCACTGATTCTAAATACATATAATGAAAACTAATAATATCCAATATTGTACATATGTATGTACGTATATTCACCCATTTATTGCCTTATCTTCATCAACATATATAAGCTGTGAGCCACTTATAAGAGCATACTCGACGATCTTGACTTACATAAGACCCTTTCTTTCTTTTATTGTTTTTATAGCTGCAAGAACGGACAAAAAAAAAATTTATATTGCAGCTTACATACTATATTTGGTATGGACCATATGTATCTGCTGTAGCAAAGGAAAATATGGATTTCCACGAAGTAATTTTCCCTTATTTTGGTTCTCATAAATAAAAAGAAAGACCATCCAACCTTTTTTTTTGTCCTCAAATCACCGTCTTTAACTGCTTGAGTATATTGTGCCCTTAAATCTCACGGATTATAAGCAGCTTGCTTGTTTTTTGTTTAACTTTATTACAACTTACTTAAAAGATAGCTTCTGAATTACTTTACTTTACTGCACGGATCGAAGGAAATGAGTGTGCGTCCTGGAGATTGCTGCTGCGGGTTTATATTTCTTGTTTGGCGTCTTCGTTGCGCATCCAATTGGTGCAGCGTGGGAACGACGCCATGGTGTGGGGTTTGTAGGTCTTTTTTTATCTTTATTGTCGCTTTTTCATAGTTAGGTTAAAATGTGATAAGAGCTGAACGTGAGAATTCTATGTGTTGATCGTTTTTTATTTTTTGTTTGTTTTAAGTTTAGAGATATGTATACAGCTGCGGTCAGAAAAATAGCACCACGATCATATTACCACGATAAGAGTTGAACGTGGGAATTCTATGTGTTTGTGTTGATCCTTTTTCATTTTTATTGTTTGTTTTAAGTCTAGACAGCAATTATAACAGTCGATTTTGTTGTTTGCAAGATTTTAGTCATGAGCTTGTTGTTCTGCAGTCAAAATAATAGCACTGGTAGAGGCAGTCAGAAAAAAAAAATTTTTTACGAATTATTTAGCGAAGAGTTCTTTTGAGGTTAAATTATTGGATTTTACTTACTATCATGGGTTCATGGCAAATCCTACTCAGAAGTCAGGGAGTGTCTTGCATGCTCCAACAAAATGATTAGAAATGCAGTAAGATACCGGCCAAAAGCAGAAAGTCACAGTAGAAAGCCAGTAATATTGCCGCATTTGATCAAGCGTATTGTAAAACTTTCAAAAAGGATCTGTTCAAGTCAGCCGTCGAAACTATTCGTCGGGAGGACGAATATTGAGAGCGGAAAATTTGAAGGCCTGTAGTCCAAGAAAATGTCCGCTACTCAAATCGTGTCATGCGACTAAGAGGCTGAAGTTTGCTTAAAACTACATCGATTGGCCACTTCAAAAGTGGAGGAACATTCTATGGTCAGATGAGAGAAAATTCTTGCTTTTTGGTGGTGTTGGATCTCCTTGTTTTGTTCGAAGACCTCCAAATATGGCATCCATACAGCCTTACACCACGAAGACGCTGAAACATGGTGGTTGCAGCATAACGGTATGACGTTGTTTTTCATAACATGGTGTTGGTCCAATTTATTGAATAAAATCTGTACTGGACCGACACCTCACAACTCCTTGCATACGCGGATGACATTGACATAATCGGAAGAACACAGTGAGATGTCAATGGGACGTTTACGAGTATTGAGGCGGAGGCGACGAAAATTAACTTTGGCAGTAAACGAGGGCAAAGCTAAATATATGCTGTCTTTAAAAAAGGACACTCACCACCGACCTCTTGGCAAGAACGTTTGTATTGACAGTTATAAGTTTGAGGTAATTAAGGACTTCGTCTACCCATCTCGTGTTTTAACATTCCTGCCAAACTCGTCAGACTGTGCAGTATGACGATGGAGAATATCCGCTACTCCATTAAGGTCGGAGGTGAACTAACCGAGACCTTCGATGTTAAAAAAGGTTTTAGACAGGGTGACGCACTTGAATTGATCGTGCGAGACTCTGCGGCCAATACAAGAGGTACGATCTACTTTCCTGCGCAGATGAAATTGACGTTATTGGACGGACAAAGCGAGACGTCAATGAGGCGTTTGCAAGCATTGAAGCAGAAGCGGCTGAAGTGGGTATAAGGGTAAGGCTAAGCGCAAATTGAGACACGTATAGCGCGGGTTAAATGGCCCAGCGTGACGTGTGTTTTCGTAAGCTACAGGATTGAATAGAAGGGCGCAAATTGGTAAACGCGTGTGACGTGTCGCGACCCGCGCGAGCCGATCGGCGCGCGGCGCAGTAGTCGAGACACAGTTTCACGTGCCATACTCTCGCGAGTGGTTCTTGATTTTGGAGAATGGCAGAAGAAAAACGAATAGAGGCGGTTAGGGCTCATAAAGAACTGTATGACACCCAATGTGCCAACTACATGAAGACAAAATTATAAATGGACCACTCTTTTTTCTCTCAGACAGAATATATTTATTACGTGATTTAAATTTCCGGTTAATTAAGCAATACAACAAAGTATCCTCTTCAGCTTTATCTGAATCTGATTCGGAAATTAGGTTTAATAATATCAATTGATTTGATCGCGAGTCGGACACTGTGCGTTCGATCTGCGAGTACCTGCGTCTCAATTTGCGGATCACCACGCTACGCGTGTGGTACGTACGCGTCATGGCACTCGTGTCATGTCACCTCACGCGCGCTATACGTGTCTCAATTTGCGCTTAGCCTAAATGGGGACAAGTTCACCGACGACAACTTCAGCATCTATATTTTTAAAGTAGCCAAGGACTTCGTCTACCGTGGCTCGATAGTGACAAGCAGCAACGACATCAGGGCTGAGTTAAAACGCAGAATAACTCCTGGCAACCGCTGCTTCTTTGGGCTCAAGAGGCAACTAAGTAGTAGAGCCCTCTCTCGAAAAACTAAGGTATGCCTCTACAAAACCTTAATCATCCCGGTCCTCCTCTACGGCGCTGAGGCTTGGACGTTTTCAAAAGCGGATGAAGAGGCCCTTGATCGTTTCGAGAGGAAAATTCTGCGTGCAATCTTTGGTCACGTTTGTGTAAACGGAGAGTGAAGGAGGAGATTCAACCAAGAACTGTACGGGCTGTACATCGACATCAGCCTAGTTAGACGTCTTCGGATCCAAAGCCGAAAAGGGCTGGGCCATATAGAGCAAAGAATGTTCGACTCAAACCCCGAGGGACGACGCAGCAGAGGACGACCGCATCTAAGGTGGCGCGCACAGGTGGAAGGGGACCTCAATCAACTGGACGTGCGGCACTGGAAGCGGCTGGCCAAAGATCGGGCCGGCTGGAGAGGCTTGTTGGTTGAGGCCCTGGTTTACCCCGAATTGTAGACTTCGTCTACCTTGGCCCCACAGTGACCTGGGACGACAACATCAGTTCCGAAATCAAATGCAGAATCACTCTTGCTAATCGCCGTTTCTTTGGGCTCGGGAGGCAATTGAGTAATAGAGTACTCTCCCCAACGATAAAGTTGACTCTATACAAGACCCTCACCAGCCCGGTCCTGCTGTACGGCGCAGAAGCATGGAAACTATCAAAAGCTGATAAGGAGGTCCTTGGTCGGTTCGAGAGAAAGATATTGCATGTTATTTTCGGTCCCATAAACGCAAACGGGGGTTGGAGGAAAAGATTAAACCACGAACTTTACGGGCTGTACAGCGACATCAGTCTAGTCAGGCGTCTACGGATCCAACACCTAAGATGGCTAGGCCATGTAGAGCGAATGCACACCACAGCTCCAGCCCGAAGTCTTTGAATCCAACCCTGAGGGACTAAGAAACAGAGGACGAGATGGCGCACACAGGTGGAAGGGGACCTCAGCCAACTGGGTGTGCGGCAATCGAAAAGGCTAGCAAAAAATTGTGCTAGCTGGAGGGGCATATTGGTTGAGGCCCAGGTTCACCCCGAACCGTAGCGCCCGATAACAAGAAGAAGAGAACGCGAACAAATCTTTTTTATCGGCCAAGTATTAATGCATCGGCATGGTGTTTTGAAATGGTGCTTCTTTGACAGGAATTAAAACGAGTTGATTAACGCACTGTTGTTGATTTAATCTAAGTCGAAAGTAATAGAAAATCATCGTATGGATTTAATTCCATTTTTGGAACAACAAACAAAGGGCCTCTTGTCGATAGCGTAAGGTTTTTTTGTTTGACTGCACGTGGTGAGCGTTACGATACTATAACGATACTATTTTTAGACATTCATATGTACATATGTATTTGCTTTTTCGACATGTGTTAGTCATATATGTAGGTGCATACGAGTGAATACGTACATTTTCGGCAACTTCTGATGAAGCAGCTTATAGCAAAACCAGACACATGTGTTTGTCCATAAAAACGAATGTGCCATTGTTTGTTCAGTTTATTTTCAGTCACAACTTTGTTGTCAAATCAATTAAAGACTCAATTGGTCCTAGTTTATACATATAGACCCTTGGTTACTACAATGTATATTTTGTTAACAAAAATAAATATGTGTTTAATTAAAATATATTAATAGTGAAAGAACACACATTTACTTATTTTCCGAACAGTTGATCTGAATTATTGATCAAGTATTGCATATTGGAATTTTACAAGATGAGCAAACGCTGTTCGTTTTGCGATCTTTTTTATAGGGGCAAATGCTGCAGCGCTTTCTTTTGGATGCAACATGAGACACAGCTGGAACAGATCTTTCAGGCATCAGTTGTTTGAACACCTTGACGTTATCATACGCAATTGCTGGGGTATCTTTTCATTGTAAATTCGCTGTCGAACATAGAGTATGCATAACGCTCCCATCTATCCTGTATTTCGCAGGGTTATCCTGTTTTCTCATGTCAATATATCACTCCTGTATTTTCCTATGTAAGACCTGTAATCCAATGCAGGCATTTTACAAATCACAAGTCCCTATTCAAGATTCACAAAGTTTAAAATTATTTGATAATCTTAAGGTATTTCTTACTATGATTTCAAAACTTTAATTGTTTTTGTGTCCTTGAGCGATTGTATTTTAACGTGTACGTACTTTTGCGTATTTATCAGACTGAACAGTTACATACGCCCAATGCCCCAGTTATGACACCCAAATCGTACTAGGAGATTTCAACGCAGAGCTGGGCAAAGAAGACATATTTGGATCGATTATAAGAAAGCATAGCCTCCAGAACACCACATCCGACAACGCATTTTGGCTAAACGATTTCCTAACGGGGTGTAACCTCCTTTTAGCAGGCGCACGATTCCCCCACCCCGACATCCACAAGGGTTCGTAGCGGTCTACAGATTGATCACATTGCGATCGACGCCAGACTTCTCGACGTACGAACCTTCCGAGGGACCAACATCGACTCGGGCCACTAACTTGTTGTAGAATCTTTGCCGATCGTGTCTCCTTCAAGCTCTCTCAAAATCCGCCCACAGCAGCACAAATTATGGAGCAGGAATTGGCGCATTGCAAGAGCGCCGCCGTCAGAGACGCTGCCTCAGAGGTGCTGAGTTTCAAACCGCCACCACCTAAAAACCCCTGGTTCGATGAACAATGCGAATAGGCCCATGCAACAAAACAAGAGGCATATAAAGCCACGCAACAACGACGGACGAGAGCTGCTCGCGAAATCTATGAGCAGAAGAGAAGAGAGGAACACACGCTGTTCAGAAGAAAGAAGAGAGAGCACGGAAAGCGTAATTTCGAGGAGATGGAGAGATGCTTTCGCAAGAATGACGTACATTTTTACAATAAGGTACATGCCATGGCTACAAAGCCAGAGCGGCGGCCTGCAGGGATGAAAATGGAGAACTGGTAGTAGAGTCGTAATCGATCCTGAGGATTTGGAAATACCACTTCTGCAGACTGTATAACGGCAATGATAGACAAGATATCGCTGTCAGGCAGAACGAGCCAATCGTAATTGCTCAGTCCACCCGACCTAGACAAAGTCAAAATAGCGATATCAAGACTTAAGTCTAATAAAGCCGCGGGCGCAGACGGCCTGTCTGCTGAGGTTCTTAAGGCGGCTGGAGATGAGCTGGTAAGGTGCCTGCACCATCTCATTTGCTAGGTATGGTCGGAGGAAAGCATGCCCGACGAATGGAATCTCAGCATCGTTTGCCCGGTCCATAAGAAAGGCGACCCCTATAACTGCGTCAAATATAGGGGGATAATTCTCCTTAACATCGCATACAAGATCTTCCCTGCCGTATTATGTGAACGCCTGAAACCGTTTGTGGATAACCTGATCGGCTATTTTCAGTGTGGTTTCAGGCCAGGTAAATCCACAATAGACCAAATATTTACGCTACGGCAGATCTTGGAGAATACCAAATCGACACCCACCACCTTTTCGTCGATTTCAAAGCTGCACATGACAGCGTGTACAGAAATGAGCTATACAAAGCCATGTCTAGTTTTAACATCCCTGCCAAACTCGTCCGACTGTGCAGGATGGCAATGGAGAATTCTCGCTGCTCCATTAAGGTCGGTAATGAGCAAATCGAGATCTTTGATGTTCAAAAAGGATTTAGGCAAGGTGACGCATTGTGCAAGAGTCGCTGGCCAACACAAGGAGTTTCTTTGGGCTCAAAACGCAATTGAGAAGTAAAGCACTCTCTCGGAAAACCAAAATATAAGACTTTGATCATCCCATGGAATATTGAATAGCGCATGGAAAATACAGCCCCGACCCGAAGAGTATTCGATTCCACCCCGGAAGGAAGGCGCGGCAGAGGACGGCCGCATCTACGGTGGCGCACGCAGGTGGAAGGGGACCTTAACCAACTGGGCATGCGACGCTGGAAACAGCTGCCCAAAGACCGTGCCAGCTGAAGATGCTTGTTGGTTGAGACCCAAACTCACCACGGACTGTAGCGCCACCTAAGTAAGAGAAGTAAGTTAATGACAGACATGTATTATCCACTTTATCCTGTATTCCAGCGAAACAAATATGGGAACGTTAAATATGCATAACTCTATGCCAAGCCTGCGAAGGTAGTTAGGGCGATTATCTGACTTTCCACTGACAGCATCATACATATATAACTTTTACTATTTACGCTTTCGATATTTACCATTGCATTAAATAACACCATCGGAGAAGTTGGCACACTTTTGGTCCAAGGCGTCAACCCCAAATTTTAGTCTCATTGTAAACCGTGATCATCGCAGGCTTATTGTGTTTATCAGGAACTATATCACTATCATGATGCATGCTAGAAATGAGAACTACGGCTTTGAATTTTTTGCGAACACCATGATGTCATTGTTATTTTAGCTGTAAAGCCAAACAACGACGACTCTACTTCTTTTGTTTTTCTTTTGGTGGCGTTACAGCCCATGAGGAACCTGAGCCAAGTTTCTCTCAATGACCCATGTTGTGTATGATTTATTTTTCACACAGGTGAAAAAGACCTACAGTTTAATGCCGATTCGGAATGGCGTGAGTCGAGAAGTTTGTTTTATGGGATACAAGTAGGGGCTAGTTGTCAAAATGCCTGTCAAAGCCATCAGATTGCCATATTGTTCATTTATCTATGGGCATAACGCCTACGGTAGTTTGTCTTTTGCAAATCCGGCGATGGAGCTTCACTTCACGGCTCTGCTTAGACGGTATTGTATCTTCATATGTTTTGTAGTTTGTATTGATGAGGTATTTCTGTGTGCAATTCTGCAACATTCGTGGGTTACGGAAGAATTTCTTTGCCACGTTTGTCCTTGTCTCTCTCCACAAACCGGCTGTTTTGGCACTTTGTGAAACACAGGTCGATGAAAAGTCTGATCCTTTGGAATTTATTCTTCCTGGATATCGCTTAGTGCCATTATTCGTTTCTCACCGCGGTCTCGCCATCTATGTTTTAAGTGATATTGCTTACCAGCTGCTTCCGCGGTATAGCCAAACATAAACCTCGGAATTTAAGCTCATATGGCTTAAGTCCACACTCCGTAAGCATTCCGTTCACTACTGTTTTCTTAACAGAAGCCCCAATCTAGACAGGAAAGCAACATTTGATGCATTCGACGCATTGTCTGATTCCATCGAAAAAATTGTTTCCCTGTTCCCTCGCACTGAAACCGTTTCAGCGGGCGATTTCAATGTACACAATTCTCAGTGGCTTCGACATTCTGGACAGACAACGCCCGAAGGAAGGTATGTTAAAATGTTCGCTGAGTTAAATCAATTAACTCAACTTGTGAATGAGCCGTCGCGTATCCCCGATGTTGCCACCACATACTGGACTTGTTTCTTACCTCCCAGTCTAACAAATACACGATCGATGTATTGTCGCCTCTAGGCTCGTCCGACCACTGCGTGATATTAGCTAAATTCTCGAACTCCCACCACCCAGTTGAACAAAAATCTCCTAAGAGAACGTTATGGCTATACGAGACAGCCAACTGCGGCCTTAACAACTTCTTTCGGATCTTTAACTGGTCGTTGTACTTCCTCGACAACGGCGTGGACGCCGCAACTAATATTATGCATCGCAAATTTTATTCCAGCAGGCCAAAGGATAATACGTGGTTTGATTTGAGCTGCAAAGAGGCTATTAGGCTCAGGGAGCTAAGCTTTCGGGTCTATAAGGCAAACAGTTATGAGGAAAACCGAAAAAAGTACATACGAGCCGGAAATGAATACAACACCCACATTCGACGGGTTAAATTCCAATCCGACCAAAAATTAAGGCGTAAAATCCTCCAGTGTCCCAAAAGTAGCAAACTTTTCTGGCTGTTTGTAAAAAACATAAAAAACTCAACTACGTGGTCTATACCGACGCTCATCCAAAATGTTATTCCAGTTGTCACCTTCTTAGACAAAGCTAACCTACCTGCTGCCCACTTCGCAGCTCCCAGCTTGTAATTCGTCTCCGCCTGTATAAGAGTGCGTCAATTCCACCATGGAACTAATCCACTTCCCACTCGTACAGTCGCAAGGGTTCTTGAGGACCTCGACATACACAAATCCGCTAGTCCAGATGGTATTACTTAAATAGTTCTGAAGAGGTGTTCTTCTACGCTGGCGAAACCACTGCGTAAGCTTTGTCACCTTTCCTACTCCTTTGGGCTCTTTCCGAGTAGGAGGAAAACAGCATTTGTCCAGCCTATACCCAAAAAGGGTAAATCGTCTTCTCCCTCCAACTACTGACCCATTGCACTAACGTCGCTCTTTCCAAGGTCATGGAAACGCTGATTAACCGTAAGTAAGGTTTTCGTAGCAATGGATTCACTGGTGATTTGATAGCATACATATCTCACTGAAAAGACAGAATTCAAAACCACGCGACAAAACTGATAGGTGGCTCCAGTATTACCAAAACATGAGGCACGCTGGAACATCGCAAGAACGTTTCTTGCCTTTCCCTGTTTTATCGTTACTTCCATCAAAAATGCTCTGGCGAAATAGCCAGTTGCATTCTGCCCCTTCAATATTTCTCCCACAATACACGTCTCTTTCGGAATGCTCACCAATATACCCTGAAGCCCACTTTCTGACGTAGCGTCAAATATAGAGAATCTTTCTCTAACCGAACCACACGAATCTGGAATTCCCGCCGGATTCGGTCTTCTCCCCTCCGTACAGCATGCAAACATTTAAGATCAATGTCCATCAGCGTCTCTTCTATCCCTCTTCCTTTTTACTTCCTTCCTTCCTTTTATCATTAAACAATAGAACTAAAGAACATTCATGGAACATAACCACAGTCCCAAACGAGCCAAAGACACTGTAGACCCTAATAAAGCCGAATTAAGAGTGCTCTATGAAGCACTAACAGGTAACGCGACATGTAATTATCACCTTTATGAGCTGGGACTTAACAGCACAGAAATCTGTGGACGATGAGAGCAGGCTAAATAAGTTATGGAGCACATACTGACCGTCGTCTGCCCAAGCCTTGCCCGAGAAAGATTAAAAATGATAAATAAAACAATCGTAACAGGCGAAGACTTTTAAGAAATCCCATCTAGCCGTAGTGAAATGGACACATCGTGAGAAATTCTTCAAAAATAAGTTTGAATGAAAAAGTCGTCTAGGTGCGGCCCGCAGGGCCCCGAACACCAACGGCCTACACAAAAATACTTGCTCCTACAATTACTACTGTATTTGATAAATAGTGACATTTTCTCCTTCATGTTATCAAGAAACCATCAATTTGGAGGCATCTCATCAATACCAATCATCAACTAGAGAGAGGATTAGGCGGGTGGGACAAAGTCGCCTGATCACTGCGGCCACGAGTGGGCCTATTGTGATATCCCCCACTTACGAGTTCGTAATAAAACTTAGTATGCTTTTGAGTGAGCTAGCAGCAATTTCTTCTGCTTGCTTAATTGACGATAACGTGCACTGACAATGCCGTTACAGTATGTGCTCTGCTGTTTCTTCGTCCTCATTACACATTCTGCAAGGGTCATCTTGTACAATGCCCATTGTTTTGAGATGTTTGTTGACTGGGCAGTGTCCAATAAGGAAACCTGTGATTATGCGAATCTGACTCCTCGAAAGCATGAGGAGTTGTTTCGTTCTTTTGAGAGATGTAGTTGGGAAGAATAACTTGGCTTGTCTGCTACCTTCCGTTTGTAACCAGTAGTGATCAGTCGTGTTCCTTAACCAATTGTTTATGCAGCATTTGGTGGTGCTGATGGGTATGCCGCAGAAAGTCCGTGGCATCATGAATGGTGATGGGGAGCCTTTCCTTGCTAGCAGGTCCGCCTTTTCGTTGCCTGTATGGCCGCTGTGTCCAGGTATCCAAATGAGGTGAGCTATGTTTGTGCTGGTCAACTGGTGAAGTAGTTGTAGGCAGTCAAATACCAGTTTGGAAGTGATTTCATAGCTCTTTAGGGCCAGAAGTGCAGCCTTGCTGTCAGAGAGAATACAACTGTTTTTATCAAGTATATTTCTGTTGATATTTTCTCTGAGGCAGAGTTTATTGCAAATATCTCTGCTTGGAATTCATCAACTAAGAATGCTGTATTAACATTTCATCATTTGCAAGCAACTAAACAACAATAATGATAACAGACTACACTTTAGTTATTTAATTTCTAACAAAAAACGTCAGAGCAAATTTTGCTGCAAACTTAATAAGTTTAAAGTTACGTAATTACGCGTCGAATGAACCGTGAAAAATTAAAAATAATTCCGATCGCACATACGCACACACGCACATACATACATCTCTATATAAAAAAAAACGTTGAGTCTGGGTACCTTGAAACGTGGAGATATGTCAAAATTTGGAATTCTCAAATCGGCCCCATTACAATAACTTCCCACTGAGAAGTTTCATAAAATATGTTTTTTTGGTTGCACCGTGGCTCAGTGTGTTGGACTCTGACGCACGATGAGCGAGTTCGGATCCCGATAACACCAATGCCATCGAACGTTTATTTGTTTTTTTTTTAGACTCGCGCAGGTTCAGGATTTTTTTTTTTTTTTTATATTCTCTTATGATGTGCTACACACACAACCTGAACGGAGTGCAGTGGTTTGGGTCTGCAATTTGCCGGCGTCCCTCTTCGGCGGGATACTGGCAAAACCCCCGTAGTATACTTGCCATGAAAAAGCTTCTCGACTCACTCCGTTCTAATCGGCTTTAAACTGGAGGTCCCCTTCACCTGTGTAAAAAATAAATCACACACAACATGGCTCGACTCTGGTCCTTCATGGGCTGTATCGCCACCAAAGAAGAACAAATAATCATTTTTTTCTTAATTTTCTTTTCTCCGGAGAAAATCTTGATTTTTTAGGGTTCCATACCCAAAAGTAAAACGAGACCCTATTACTAAGAGTTCGCTGTCCGTCCGTCCGTCTATCACCAGGATGTATCTCGTGATAGTTAGACAGTTGATAGTTTCACAGATGATGTATTTCTGTTGCCACTATAATGATAAATACTACAAACAGAATAAAATGAATATTTTCAATTCAATTCAATTCAATTTCAATTTATTTCTTTCTTTACTAATGCATAATGTGTTGATACATAACGTTATGATAGTTAAGGGGGGCGCCCATACAACAGACATGATTTTCATCCAAAAAATCCCCTTGGTCATATACTGACCTAAGGCTAGGCGACAATATCCCACAACCAGTAGCAAACTTCCCAGTTTTGATCGCTTTTGTGTCTTTAATGTATTAATCCTAGCTGCAACCCTTTTTTCTATAATTACGGACAACCAATAATAAATACCCTTTAAGCTATTGTGTCATTGCTAAGTTAATCTTTGCTGCGAACCCTTTCGTACAATTGCTATTCCCCTCATTTTCCATCCTGATAGGTTAGGATATCAAATGTTGCAACAAAATCAATTGTTGTGAAATTAACTTTCGATTATATCCCACAACCAATAAAACACTTCCAAGCATTGATCCCTATTATATTAATCCTAGATGTAAATCTTTTTCCCATAATTATTGTTATTCACTTTTTCACCTACTTGCTGTCAAGTAAGATAATTGATCTGAATTCAATGGACACTTTGATGATCAACTATCTCATCATGGAGATTTTTTATCATCAAAGTAATGTGCCTTTAACCTGCTTGCAACCAAGATCTATCATCATGCAAAAAATCATCAATGTGATCAATATGAGGTAACATATAACGCCATTTATATACAGATGGTACAGAACCCTTCGTGCGCGAGTCCAACTCGCACTTGGCCGTTTTTAGAGTTCCGTACCCAAAGGTAAAACGGAACCCTATTACTAAGACTTCGCTGTCCGTCCGTCCGTCTGTCACCAGGCTGTATCTCATGAACCATGACAGTTAGGAAGTTGAAATTTTCACAGATTATGTATTTCTGTTGCCGCTACCACGACAAATACTAAAAACAACAAAATGAATATTTAAGGGGGGCTCCCATACAACAGACATGATTTTCATCCAAAAAATCCCCTTTGTCACATACTGAACTAAGGTTAGTCGACAACATCCCACAACCAGTAGCAAACTTCCCAGTTTTGATCTCGTTTGTGTCTTTGATGAATTAATTCTAGCTGCGAACCTTTTCCCCATATTTCCCATTATTGTTATTCACCTTTTCACATCGTTGCTGTCAAGTAAGATAATTGATTTGAATTCAATGGACACTTTGATGATCAGCTATCAGCCCTATTCTGGCTGTGATGTGGTCACAACTCACAAACCTCAGTGATGCTAAAATTGTGATGTCTCTCTTGTGAGGTTTCTTATGAGTAATCAGCTGTTTGGTATTCTGGCAAACACATCACAAGAAAACACAGAATAATAGTCACCACACTGTGGTGAATGTATTAACATGCATGAAAATTACTTTTTTTGACAGCTATCACTTTCAATCAATCGAGCAGTCAGTAAAGAACAAAAAAAAAAAAAGGGAAAACGAAAAAATAATGGCAAATAATTTTGTACAAGGTAGTAATAACAACAAATATCTGAAACGAGATTTCAAGACAAAAAAAAATGTCAGAAACAACTATCATGAAAATGGGTTATTTCTTTCCCGTTGTTGTTGTATTCTAAAAACCAAAAGAAATATTTATAAATTTGTATACTGTCCAACAAGACATAAATATATGAAGCAAAAGCAAACATTCTTTCTCCATCTTATCTCTTGTGATCGACTTGTGAGCTGCTCAATCGGACATCACAATTTTGACAGTTACTGTGATGCTCACAACTTGTGAGGTTTTGGTTAGAATACGAAAACCTCACAATTTGTGACTCACCTTACTCTTGTGAGGTTGTTGTGACTTATGAGGCATCACTGAGGTATGCCAGAATACGGGCGTATATCTCATCATGAAGATAGTACATACATAGTCTCCTTCATATTTATATATACAGATGGTACGGAACCCTTCGTGCGCGAGTCCGACTCGCACTTGGCCGGTTTTTTATTCAGTTGTTCGAATACTAACAGAAACATTACGCAGAAACTCATAAAGGAGGAATCACCGCACAGAAAAACAACATACACTTGCGCGCACACAAAGGGTCAAGAGTGGCAGCATAGAGACGCCGTCATGACAGCGTCATGTCATTTTCTGTCACGGCGTACGAGTCGATTTTATTGCCAAGGCGCGGTATTAGTTGTTTTACATAAAAAAAATTGCACGTATTATTGAACACTATGCATACATGGTGATTTGGCAAAACAGACTGAATAAACGACAGCCAATTTGGCAGATGTAGCTTTAACAGTATGGCCGCTATCAACTGCCAAAGTTCAGAAGTCCCTTTTGGAAGACCCATTATGTAAATATGTATCACGATCGCGTTTTAAGTGGCCCAATGTTCCAATGTCCTTTTTTCGATCATATTGGCTTGTATCTCGCTAATAACATGTGTAATATTGTCTTCCAAACTGGCAAACAGACAATAGCTTATCGTCATCGCACATTTTAGCCGGACCTGATCGCTGATGACGGCCGTAAAATGACCAAAGTATGCCAACAACATTTTTCATACCAAATTGGCAATACTAACTGAGCATTTTAGTCTTAACACGTTACAACTCACAACTGAGTTGTCAAAAATAGAACACTGAAAAAAACAAACAAAAATCACGCAGTTTGCAATCAAATAACAAAGCAGAGACGGAAAACAACACGCATTTTACTAATCTGTCACACTTTTTAAAAATCAATAATTTTATCAGAACAAGCGAAATTCAATGATTTCGTTTTAGTTCCAATGCGCACACGCCCTTAATGTCAATTACCCTCAATCATTCTCTATATACATTATATCTACATACATATATGTATATGTCGGATGTGATAGGTTTCTTCCGTTCACTCACACTTTCCAACCATTGACATTTTTGTTGCCTTTCGAATCAGCTTTGATTCTTGGAATGCTTCATTTCGCTATTTACTTACTTATGCATGTGTTTGCACGTTCGGCATCGTGGCGTGAGAATATAAACATATAAACGGCAATTACGAAAACAAAGCCTCCCCACCTTCACACTCCGTACAAAACTATGTACATATGCATTGGAGAATATTGTTTACTTCGTAGAGTAAAACTCAATTGCTGAGTGAAAAAGTGTTTGCCAAAGAAAAATCGAACGGACGTTTGGTTCACTCAACGGCCAGTCACTGGTTTAGTATTCAACTGACAGTGGTTGCTGAGTGTAAGGAGGTTGTGCGTTTGCTGTTTCATTCGAAGTGGTTTTGACGTATTTTTTTTTTTCAAACTCATTTTTTTTCTTGTCAAATTATTAATGTGTGGGTGTGTGAGAAATAAGTATATAAAGGAGAAAAATATTTGAAAGTTTTTAGTAGTGATGGGAAATTCATCGAAAGTGGAGGAAATTGTGCTTGTCGTTCTTGAGGATGACGAAATTTCCGAGGAGGTAGGTTCGGCCTTTGTGTATACATTTTCTCTTAATTGTTTTATTTAAATTGTGTGTGCTGGCTTCGAAGGTAGAAAGAAAGAAACGTAATTTGATAGAAAAAAAAAAATGTTTTATTTCCACTCAGGCTTCAAGAGCAGGTTTTTGTTTTTGCGTTATTGAGTACCGCAATATTTCTTACCTCAATATACATATTTACATATGTAGATATGTATGTGTTTTATGTACGATCGTTTAGTGCAGAAATGTGTATGTATGCGGTATATAGTGTGTGATTACATTGTTTTTTATTTGTGTGTATGTAGTTGTTATTCAGATGTCATGCTGTTTTATTGGTGTGTGTCGGTTCGGCAATTGTCTGGCTATTTTTACATACATTTTCGCTGGATGCAGAGAGCGTGTTGCCGAACAAATTTAATCTTATTTTGTGGGTTATGTTGAACAGGACAAAAAAATTACTGTGTGCATATGCATACGTATAATATCAGTTTATTTCTAAATAGTTACGTTGTACAAGTGGTACATATTGGATCTCGCAAACCAAAAATATCGCTGCATAATTTTATCCTACAATTTTTTTGAGTGGTTTTTCGTGAAATCAAAATTTGGAAAGTCTGCGTGTTCTATAATTTAAATTTTATTACCACTTGTTGCGTCGCGTTTTGGTCAATGTTTTTTCATAACACATTTAAGGTCAACAATATTTGATAGCAAATAATACGTTGGCTACCGACCGTCAGTTATACTGATATTAGACTGGTCATGATACATTCACCACTTGGAATATTTCTTGGTTTTATATTTACTAAAGAAAAACATGATTCTCATTCGTTTTTATTTTATTTTCAGAGTGAAAAGGTGAGAATGTATTACGAGAAATGAAATGTCCAGTGGATAAAGATAAAGCTTGTATTTTCAAATGTATGCAATCAAAGGAAAAAATCGTGGGAATTCATCCATTAATGGATATATTCGTGGTTCCTGTTATGTATTTATTTCCGTTTTGCACTTACACTTATTAACATTCATTTGAGTGCGAAGCCAGCATTTGTCGGCTTAGACGCAATAACGCATCTTATTTTTGTTTCTTTCTCCATTTTGCTACATACATATACATACGCACATTTTTTTATGCTTACAGCTTTATTTTTGTTTTAATAATCTTCATATTTTTTAAAACTTTTTTTTTAAATTGTTGGTCATTTTTCATTTACCTATTGGATTGCTCGAACTCTTTTTTTTTTTTTTTGTTTCACATCCATCTTCAATTTTAAGTCACCTAACCGTTATATATTTTGACAGCTAATATAACAAGGACTACTTGTGAAAAAGTTCGATTGATTCTGCGCAATAGTTGTTGGTTTCTGCCGATTCAAATATGGAAAGTAGAAAGCAAGCAGCATTTTCGGCACATTTTACTTTTTTACTATCGAAAAGGAAAAACAAAAATTATCCAATGTGTAAAGATGGATGGGAAAGATGTTTTCACAGAACAGCTTGTAATTCTACTGTTGAAGATGTGTCCCAATCTGGAGTGCGAGTTAAATCTGACTGGCCGGTAACAACGCGTGAGATCGCTGAGAGATTACATTTATCAAATTCTATAAAATATCTATTCACTATACGAAATAGCTTTCCGAACAACATAATATTGACGGTAGGCATACAAAATATTTTTATTTCTTACTATACAGTAGATTTCATGTCCTGCACAAACCTTTTCATACATGTTGTACAAACTATTCATACAAATATTTTACATACATATGTATATTTTGGTTTAATGTGAGTTGAAAAAGTGTACATACATATGTATGTACATTCCAAGTAAGTGGTTGATATATGTATGTATGTATGCCGTTCATAAAGGTTTTGACGAAATTCAAATTTAGAAGCGTAAACTTGCTTCAAAGTTGGTACACAGGCAGTATTTTTTGTTTATTATTTTATATTTTATTTATATATTTTACATATTTTCAAAACGTCTAAAGGAATAAAGGGAATAGTTAAGATTGATACCTAATTCTTGGTACGCTTCTTTCCATAGTGCGGTATAACACGTTGCAACAGTAGCCAAGACTCAAATGAGTGCGAAAGAGAGGGTCAGTGAAATAGAAAAATACTAGCACAGTGGTGCACGGGTAGGCTTTAGAGATGAATCGATCATGATTGATTCGTTCGTTTTGACCGAATCACCGAAAAGTATTGGTGATTGCAATCACACGTCTACAAATCAATCAATCACAAGGTCAATACTTTTGTAATGACCGATTCGGTTGTTTCGGTCATTTGACCGATATGAATGAACGATATGAAACAATTTGAAACATGGAACGAACGAAAATATAGTTTTGAAGGAAGAGCGAATTGTTAATTCCTTATGCTCTTTCGTATATTTCGCTATGACTTCGGAAGTATATATACTTGTTTCGTTATAGTGTTCTCACTCTATTTTTTCGTTCTGTTCTTTGCCGTTTCATTCATTTTCCGATGTACATATGTATTAGTTGTTTTCATCCAGAGCAAATACATATCTATATGTGAATTTGTCACTCATCCTTTTAGTTATTCAATCCGAACATATTTGCATTTTCAGATCGATCGCATTGAACCAATACAGTGAATTGGTTTCTATCTCTATTCAACGAATTGATTGATTGATTGTGGTATTGACCAATACAATGAATCGATCTCTATATCTGAACGAACGAACGATTGTAATAATGAACCAGTCCACTATATCGGTCTCTATCTTTAAACAAACGATTGATTGATTCATATGACCGAATCTTTCTTGAAACCAAAACTTGAACGATTCGTTCGTGGAATTTGAATGGTTGACCCATATCTAGTAGGCTTCTCCTTCCATCTTTTTGACATTTGCCTATCCCCTTAAGCTTTGTTTTGCGATGTTGTTTTATATTCGTTTCAAACTCGTGTTTTTCTTTTTAATGCCAATTTCAATTAATGACAAAAATAGGTCAAAAGTTCTTTCGTTCATACTCAAAAATTGGAAAAAGACGTTTTGTTATTCACTTTCAATACTTTTGTTGAAGTTAAATTATCTTCGGGAAGATCTTTCTTTTCTCCCTGATACTAACCATTTTCTTTTTTTCTTTCTTTTGATTTCCTCCAATGCATCTTGACATTATACAGGGTGCGCCGCGAGCAGTGTGCCAAAAAGCTAGAGCGTGTAGGTCTGGTCAAGACAAGAAAAAAATCGTATGGGGGGGGGGTCTATCCCCCCATTTAGCCGGGAGGGGCAATTTTCTAAAAAGTTGACTTGTAGTTTTTGAGAAATTAAAGAAAAACCCAAACCACTTTTTTCTAAGAAAAACCTTTTTTTTTTTTGGTTTTAACGCGGCTGGACTTGTAGGCAAATTAATGTATGAAACATTGACCTCTTTTTTATTATTTTTAAAAAATTCGGAATTTTATGAGGATACAATAAAGTGACACAGTATTGGATTAGCCCTGGATTAATCCTTTTTTTTTCATTGATAACGCCTGAAAACTGACCTGGCAATTTCGTCTGGGTCCGCCCGCCGCCGATGGGTTTTACCCGCTAGGACCTTAAGACAATTAAACCGCAATTTTTCTTTATTGAAAAACAAAATATTTGCAACCCAAATGTTAATAAAAGGCATCGCATTTTTAATAAGAAAACATTTCCAAATTGGATGTTAACTCATCAACACATTACGATGTCAAACTTATACTCTCGAGAAGAATTAACGGACATGCACTTCTGCTACGGTTTAGCTGATGGTCGAGATCGTGGAGCCGAAAGACTCTACGCTGAAAGATATCCCAATCGGAGGTGTCCCAGTTGTAGCATGTTCTCAAGAATCTACCGACGTCTGCGAGAGCACGGAGTGCTAGAGCATCGAAGAAGCGAAAGATCAATTACAGAGGGATCAGCAATATTAGATGAAAGAATTTTGGATTTGGACCGACGTAATCCCTCCCTTAGTACAAGGAGGATAGCTATTATGCTTGGAGTGCCCAGAACTAGAGTATGGAGAGTGCTTCATGCCGAAAACTTCCACCCGTACCATTTTACGCCAGTTCAGGAACTCACCTCAAACGACAAGTTTTTGAGAGCAGAATTTTGTCGATCATTACTGCTTCGAGATGAAACTGAACGAAACTATTTTGCAAGGATATTCTGGACGGATGAAGCACAGTTTACCAGAGAAGGGGTTACTAACTTCCACAATTTGCATCACTGGAGTAGCACCAATCCACATAACAAAAAACAAAATAAATCACAACACCGCTTTAGCTGTAATGTTTGGCTTGGTATTGTTGGACAAACTGTAATCGGGCCCCGGTTTTTGAATGCCGTTATTAATGGAGAATCATACCTGCAGTTCCTACGAGACCTTTTGCCCGATTTGATGGACAATGTTCCCTTGGCCATAGCAGGTAATTTAATCTACCAGCAAGATGGAGCACCAGCACACTACAGCTTACAGGTTAGAAACTGGCTGGATGATCTTTTTAGTGACCGTTGGATCGGAAGAAGGGGCCCCACGAAATGGCCACCTAGATCACCAGATTTAACTCCTCTAGATTTTTATGTGTGGGGATTCATGAAGAATTATGTTTACGAAGTGGAAATGTTATCTTTGGAAAAACTGAAAGAACGGATTGAAGTCGCTGGAGTCAAATTGCAGGAAAATTTATCAAGCATAGACTTATGTGCAGCCATTAGAAGGAGATATAATCTTTGCCTCCTAAAAAATGGGGATCATATTGAAAATGTATTATAATAAAACTCCGAATTATTTAAAAATAATAAAAAAGAGGTCAATGTTTCATACATTAATTTGCCTACAAGTCCAGCCGCGTTAAAATCAAAAAATAAGGTTTTTCTTAGAAAAAAGTGGTTTGGGTTTTTCTTTAATTTCTCAAAATCTACAAGACATTTTTGCAACCGGTTTTCTGTTTTTAACTAAAAACTAATAAGAGAATTGAATTATTGAAAAAAATTAGTTCGAAATTTTTTTTCCAGTTTTTTTTTTTCAAAATTTTGATTTCGAAAATTAATTTCTCAAAAACTATTCCTTAACCACTTCACAGTTTTGCCCGAACAGCACTCGGGCATGACATTTTTCCTTACACTGACGAACCCGAGTCTCGTTCGGGCAAGTTTGTTTTAACTTGTTCGTGGTGATTTGCCTGAGTATTTCGTTGCCTGTTCCTCAATAGGGGGAAAAACAGTTATATATACATATGTATATGTATAAGTCAAATAAAATAAAAATAAAAAAAAAAGTGACAATTTTTTTACTTCTTTTTTCTCAAAAATCCGACTGTTAAGTGGTTAAAACAGCTTGGTTTAAAAACATGATGAAAGAAGAGGTTTCTAGCTTTACAAAAAAGTATATCACGTTACATAAAATTTTGAAAAAAATTAGTTCGAAATTTTTTTTTCAGTTTTTTTTTTCAAAATTTTGAGTTTGGAAATTAATTTCTCAAAAACTATTCCTTAAAACAGCTTGGTTTAAAAACATGATGAAAAAAGAGGTTTCTAGCTTTAAAAAAAGTATATCACGGCATTGTGGATGTAACCGTTGATTTTGAATATTTTTTTTTTCAATTTAAGCCAACTTTTTAGAAAATTGCCCCTCCGGCTAAATGGGGGGGGGGGATAGACCCCCCCCCCCTCCTATACGATTTTTTTCTTGTCTTGACCAGACCTGCACGCTCTAGCTTTTTGGCACACTGCTCGCGGCGCACCCTGTATACACTTGATATTTTTATAAGAGCGTCCACTTGATATTTTTATAAGAGCGTCTTCTAAAATACTGCCAGAACCCAAACACTCTATGAACAGTAATTTTTCTACCTCTGGTTCAATCTTTATCATATATCCAAACAAATTCATCTTTCAACCGTCGACACTGAATAACGCAGATCCATTGAAAGAGAAATGTAAAGTACATGCGCAACACTGCGAAATAAAGGGATGCTCCATGTAATAACCCTTGCAACTCGAAATGTCAGTTCGAAAGAAAATCACAAAGAGTTGTACGTCGAAAAGATGCGACAAGTGATACCCGACATAGCATTGACTTGTTGTTCCAATCTTTATGGTTGGCGTATCTGTCTTCACTAATTACATGTCATGTACGTGCGAACGTAAATCAATTTAATTCGATTATGAGTATCCTCAATAGCCCTTTCTCCAGCTTTTTATCTGGATCAATTTCTTGATCCGAAAAGTAATTTCCCTCATCCACAACTGAGTTTTTAATTGAGTGAGGGAATTTGGTATGTGTGCACAAAAATGTCAAATTACCTCATTGCCACGCTAGCATTTAAAATATTGCTCACTTGATGGAATTTAGTTAAATAGTACTAAATGTACACCATGAGTAATATTTTACTCAGATCAATATGTAATGTGTAAAATACTAAAATGTTTTAAAAGCTTTGGCAGAATTGTATGTGAAATATCGCTATTTAGTGTGTATCGATAAAAAAATACACATCAATATAAAAAACGAACACATTTAAAGTTTATACTAAGAAATATTATCGTTGGCATGGCAACTCCATCATTCAATGTCAAAAATAATAATCAAATCTTTGACAGGACCAGAGTAATACTAGTACCGCTACACACGACTCAAACGTTTGAGTGATCCTGACTGTTTTATTTTGCCCAAGGATCCATTATAGATCATGGGGCATAATAAAAGAATACCTAATGTTTCAAAGGATTAGTAATAATCAGCTTTCCACTTTATGCCGACGTTTCCTACAGTTGTTTTTCATATTCTAAAAACCTTAACAAGAAGCAGACGTCTTGTATCTGGTTATCCTTTTAACGTCCCAGTGAGAAGTTTTTGTCGATTTTCCGAATCCCAAATTTTGATATGTTCATATATCTCCACGTTTCAAGGTCACCAGAGTCCAAATCCAACGTTTTTATAGAGATGTCAGTGTGTGTATATGTATGTATGTCTGTTCAGAATTATTTTTCGCCTCGATTATCTCGCGAACCAAAGACCATATTGACATGGGATCGGGTTCATTCGATGCGTAATTATGTAACATAGAACTGATTAAGTTTCCACAGTAAAATATTGTAGTAAGCGTAGAAGCAGGTAGTTATATGTATGTATGTACGTAGGTCCTTGGTGTTCCGGATTGAGCTTCATTAAACCTTTTCGTATGTGTAAAGATCTTGATTATTTGAAAAGAATATTTCGAAGTTCATCGGCATAGAACTCATAAAAATGAAAAAATATAAAATTAAATTGGTGTTTTAATTTTTCCCGCTGAGAAGTTAGTCATGTGGGCCTTTTGGGTCGCACCTAGACCACATTTTTTATGTATCCTATGTTTTTCGCTTTAGTAATAAAAGTAACTTGTGATATTCGACATGTTAACCTTGAATTCCCAAGGCTTTTCGATATACAATTTTCTTATACCAAACTCTTCTGTTACTACCAGACTCAAATGCGGATTATTTTATTCCAAAAAGTAAGAAACGTGATTGAGTTTGTATGTATATGGGGTGACCGGAAGGTCATTGGAAGGTCTGTAGTTCAGAGTCGTCCCATAGCCAAGAAAAAACAATTCCTATACGGAAAAAAAATATGCAACACAGCTGTTGTGAATGAGAAGTGATGAAACATACTGATGAAGGCATAACACAGGATATTTTTCGTGAGGTTACAGCCCATGAAGCACCAGAGTCAAGCTTCTCTCATTTACCCATGTTGTGTGATGTATTTTTCACCCAGGTGAAAGGGACTAAACTGTTTAATTCCGAACGGCGTGAGTCGAGAAGCTTTTTCATGGCAAGCTTACTACGGGGGGTTTCGCCAGTACCCCGCCGAGGAGGAACGTCGCGAAATAAACATTCGATGGCGTTGGTGTTATCGGAATCCGAACTCGCTCATCGTGCGCCAGAGTCCAACACACTAACCACTGCGCCACGATGCCCCCATATCGCTGTATAGCCCGTACAATTTACTGTTAAGTCTTCTCTGTAGAATTTTTCTCTCAAAATGACCAAGCGGGCCCTAATCCGCTTTCGATAAGGTCCACGTATCAGCGCTATAAAGCAGAACCGGGCTGATAAGGGCCTTGTATATGGTCACCTTGGTTTTAGTTTGGCAAGATATTTTGCGTTTGATTTCGACACCGTAATCAATGCTGCACCACTGCGGAGCTAAGGTAGATGAAGTTCATGATTACCGCACGCCTCTAAAAGTCTGAAAAAGTCAGAAGACCTCGTCGTAGTGCTTGTTTTAATGAGGATCCACTGTGACCAAAGATTTTCCAGATAGGCCGTCAACGTAGATCAGACGACACGTGAAAAGTTCGTTTCGATACAGGCTTGAATACGTTCGCTTTCAAAGTGCAGGCAGCTACTGCTTATTGACTATCACTTCTGGGTACATTACGCTCACGCTCTCCTGAATCTCAACAACGAAGAAGACGAAAGGTTAAAAGTCGCCATGAACGACAGTGGCCATTTCTATAATTGAACGTTCATTACTTGCACACTGGAAATCTCCGTATTATGCTCGAAGAGCCATTATATCATCGTGCGCAATTTACGCTGGAGGTGAACTCAATCTTCACTTTTTACAAGGGCCCTGTGAGTAATACGGTTACTATGACTGGTGACATATAGAACCATAATTAACCAGTTTAGCCCGCAAACAAATAAGCCAGAGTGAACAATCCAATAGTGAACACACTAAATTGTGTACAGACTACTCTACAGAGTGAATAAGTAAACCTCTTTAGAATTAACCTATATATTTAACACAGTTAACCACGAATAAGCCAGCTGCAAAGAATGCACAATTTTCCGAGAAAATTTACCTTTTGTTTTGTGTACTTTGTACCTTCCATCGTTCTACATTTTGCATTCTCTTCTTATGTCGCGCTACAGTCCGGGGTGGACCTGGACCTCAACCAACAAACCTCTCCAGCCGGTACGATCTTTGCCAATTGCCTCCAATTGCGCACACCAAGTTGGTTGAGGTATCTCTCCACTTGTGTGCGCCATCTCAGTCGAGGGCGTCGTCTGTTGTGTTGTTTCCATAACTCAAAAGGCCGGAGTTGTGTTGTCCATACGATCCACATGGCCTAGTAATCTTAATTGTTGTATCCGTTCAGTTCGTTGTTGAATCTTCTCCATACGCCATCAATGTAAACAGGACCAAAAATCCCAGGCAGAACTTTTCTCTTGAAAAGACCAACAGCTTCCTCATCCGCTTTCAATAGCGTCCATGTTTCTGCGCCATAGAGCAGCACAGGAATGATTAAAGTGTTACATAAAGCCAACTTGGCTTCCGAGAGAGGGCTCTATTACTCAATTGTCTCTTGAGCCTAAAGAAAGAGCGATTGGCAAGGGTAATTCTACGTTGGATTTCGGTATTGATGTTATTGTCTCTATTTTTTGCGAAGCCGAGGTAGGCAAAGTCCTTTACTACCTCAAATTTCTTGCTGCCCATTGTGACGCTCTGTCCAATACGTCGATGTTGAATGTCCTTCCTTGATGACAGCATATACTGTGATTTGCCCTCTTTTATCGCAAACCCCATTTTGGCCACTTCCGCTTCAATGCCAATAAACGCTTCATTGACGGCTCGCTGTATGCGACCAATCACGTCAATGTCATCCGCTTAAGCTCGCAGTTGAACGCACTTTTAGAACATCGTGCCTGTAGTGTTAACCTGTGAGTTTCGCACAATCTTCTCTTTTAAAAAGTCACATGACAGCGCGTCGCCTTGCCTAAAACCTGTTTTGACATTAGAGTTTTCAGCGAGTGTTCTCCATCGCCATTCTACACAACTGACGAACTTGGTAGGAGTATCAAAACTAGACACGGCATTTTGTAGTTCTATACACGCTGTCATATGCGGCCTTGCAATCGACAAATAGATGGGGAGTGTCGATTTACATTTCTGAGGTTTTTTCCAGAATTTGCCGTAGTGTAAAGATCTGGTCTATAGTGGATCACTGATATGGACCCATCAGATTTTTGACGAACGTTTTCATGGTTTTCACATAAAATGGCAGAGAGGATCTTGTACGCGATGTAAAGGACTGATCCCTCGGTAGTTGGCGCTGTCGAAGGGGTCTCCTTACACTATCATCGGTTGGGCGTTTTCGCCCTACGCACTCTTGATTTGCGATTGATATTTCCGTGTTGATTACTTGTTGAGATGATTCTCCAAGCACAATAATTTCACCGACGTGTTGCCGGCTGGCAGCATTTTTTGCAGCTTTCTGCCGTTCTCTATAAGCACGAACACGTTCTGCTGGTGGTTTCGAAGTTTTCCGATCTCTCCCCAGCGTTGATGTGCCGCGCAGAACTTGCGCGTTACTACTCGTTGAAGGAGCATTCGAAAGCAATGGCAAATCTGGTTGATGGACATCAACTTGCTTCCTGCTCACTTAGCTACTCCGTTGACTGAGGACCGCAAGATTAGTTGCAGATGCAGCCGCGGCTGCATTCTCGAGGACCCTTATTTGTGCTCTGTATGCGCGAATGCGCTCTGCTCCCGTTTTCGCTATTTTCTTTACTTTCGCATTTTTCCCTCCTTCAGTAGCTCGTGAATGTTCGTCATTTTTTTTGGCATGGTGAAATCTGTGAAATAGAGACATTCATGTAAAGTACACTTGTTAGATTGTATGTTGTATGTGGTGAAGTTTTTTGAAAAGAGCATTTTTTAATGTAATATTAATATCAAGTGGATTCGGCAGTCATTAAGTAATGCTGAGGTTCGGATACATAACGTAAATGCTCACCGACGTACATAACTGTGTATGTTGGCGCGTGGGACACCGAGCGCGTTTACACACCTAATTACATGCGTCGTTGTGCGTTCGCGCTCTCAATTCGACTCGAAGATTTAAACAGCTTCGCGATATATATATCAATTGGTATATATTACTTACATGTATCACAGCGACGTATAGATATACTTCTTGATTGCTCAGAAGTAATGCCTCTCTCACGTACTGATGCGTTGTAGTTTGCTTTATAGTTATGTGTGATGAAGCGCGTTGCGTAAACCAACTATTTTTAATTTTTTGGCCCAGTATAGGCTTAGAAATATAATTTATAACAATATTTTAATATATTAAATATACTTACATTATAGAGTTTCAAGGATATTATCAAATAATCACAGAACACAGATGTAAATAAGGTAAATAATTACAAAACACAATGATAAATATTACGTACACACGCGTGCTGCTTTAGCTCTTAATATATAGCGTCTGACGCGTACATCTATAATGCGCGCAAGCGTGACAATCTAACTATCCTATTCTATTGCTTCGTACTGCTCCACTCCCGTGTGGTGTCACAGTTGTGCGTAGTTGCGTGCATGCGCGTCATACTATATTTTCTTCTATTGCCTAGTATTCATTGAATACGCGTCTCTCTCTCTCTCTCTTGTTCGTACGATGTTTCTGGCTCTCTCTTTCTCTAGCTTCCTAAAGACCTAAACTATTTCCCCTTCAAGCACTTTAGACTTTGGACGAGTATGAGTGGGGTTTAAAGACGAAGGACCGCACAAAAGGGAGACTTGGATAGCGTAAACGATGTATATTGTACAGCAGTCTTTCTTCTTCTCTCCTTTCTCTCTCGTGTAACGAAATCTCGGAACATTACATTTTTTTCAATTCACTCTCCATTCTCGTCAAATATCAGAACGCCACTAAAGTAGTTTCACTTCAAAAAATTTAAGTTGTAAAGAAGTTGTCTGCAGGTAAGATCCTTGCCATGATCCGTTCGGATTTTGCGGAAAATAAAAAACAAATTCAACGTTTTTCGGGTACAGTATTGGCAAAAAAATATGGAATAGCCAATCGACTATATGTGCTGTTTTGTGACACAGAAAAAGAAACATTTCACGGTATACATTTGTACTAAAGACATACTTACTTAGGTGGCGTTACAATCCGGTGCGAATCTAGGCCTTAACCAACAAACTTCTCCAGCTGGCACGGTATTTTGCCAGCTGTTTCTAGCGACGTACTCCCAGATGGTTAAGGTCCCCTTCCACTTGTGTGCGCCACCTTAGTTTCAGTCGTCTTCTACTGCGTCGTCCCTCGGGGTTGGACTCGAAGACTTCGGGCCGGAGCTCTGTTATCCATTCGCTCTACATGGCCTAGCTATCTTAGACGTTGCATCCGCAGACGTCGTACTAGACCAATGTCGCCATATAGCCCGTGTAGTTCGTCGTCTTATCTACACCACTCTCCGTTTATACAAACGGGACCATCGATTGAGTGTATAACTTTCCTCACGAAGCGACCAAGGGCCTCCTCGTCTGCTTTCGTTAAAGTCCAGGCCTCTGCGCCATAGAGGAGGACCGGAATGATAAAGGTTTTGTACAACGCACTTTGGTCTTTCAAGAGAGGGCTCTACTTCTCAATTGCCTCTTGAGCCCAAAGAAGCAGCGGTTGGTTTGAGTAATTCTGCGCTTAGCGATAGTGTTATTGCCGCTGGTCAGTACTGAGCCAATGTAGACGAAGTCCCTGACCACTTCGAATTTGTAGCTGCCAATTGTGACGTTCTGGCCGAGACGTCGGTGTTGCGTGTCTTTTTTGATTGACAGCATATATTTCGTTTAACCCTCGTTAAACGGAAGACCAATTTCAATACTTTCGAACGCATCATTGGCGTCCCGCTGTGTTCGTCCAATTACGTCAATGTCATCCGCGTATGCAAGCATTTGTGCAGACTTGAAATAGATCGTACCTCTTTTGTTGATCAGTGGGTCTCGTATGATCTTTTCAAGTAGGATGTTGGAAAAATTACATGACAGTGCGTCACAGTGCCGCCTGCGTCCGCGGCTTTATTATTCTGTAGCTAAATTTCATCCAGGTCGGGTGGACTAAACTCTCTTGCATCGGTACAGTGGTATTAGATCTTTCATCACAGTTAACAGTTCCTTCCATATTCTAAGCATCGACTGTGACTAAACTACTAGTTGTCCGTCTTCATCCCTACAGGTTTCCGCTCTGGTTTTATAACCCTGGAATGTTCGTTTCACTTTTTCGTAAAACTTGCGAGAATTATACCTGTGGTAGCATCCCTCCATCTCCTCGATCTCTATCTTTCTTCCTTAAAAGCGTGTGTTCCTCTCCGTTTCTGCTCGTAATGTTCACGAGCCACTCTCGTCCCGCGTTTTGCTTTGCTACATGGGCTTGCCTGCATTGCTCATCAAACCAAGAATTTCTAGTTGTCGGTTGTTTGAAACCCAACACATCAGAGTCAGCGACTCTGATGGCATGTTGGCAATGCTCCCACTATTGTTCTGGGGATGGTTCCGGTGTTATCGGAATTTGCGAGAGGTTGAGGGAAACTCGATCGGCAAAGGTCCTAGCGGTCTCCTGCGATTGTAGCTTTACGACGTCAAACTTTCGTTGTCCAGCTCGATTTCGTGACATCCTGTGACATTTGTACCTTGGCTACATCAAGGTAGTGATCCGAGTCGATGTTCGCTCCCGGCAAGTTCGTACATACATCTAGGATGCTGGCGTCGATCGCAACGTGATCAATCTGATTGATGGTAGACTGATCAGGTGATCGCCAGATTGCTTTGTGAATGTTGAGATGCGGGAATCGTGTGCTAGCCAGAAGGAGATTGCGCCCCGCCAGAAGGCGAGTAGCCGATGTCCCTTTTCGGACGTGGTGTCGTGTAGGCTTTATTTCCACGTTATCGACTCGAATATGTCCTCTATGCCCAGTTTCGCATTAAAATCTCCTAGAACTATTTTTGTGTCGTAGCTGGAACATTGGGCATAGGCTCTGTCTAGGAGATCGTAGAAGTCTTATTTGTACTACAGAATGCCTTAAAATGTACACGCTCTGTAATGTGACAAAATCGCTCGCTCGTATGAACAGACCTGGTTGTTTTTAGATCACTCTACCGAGGGTGTACTGTACTTAGTTTTTGTTCGGATATACGTCACAAACTACACCACTGAGACGCATAAAAGAAAACGAGAACAGATGACTTCCTGTAACAGTTACACATGTTACGAAGTTGATATGTAATTGTGCACTGCAATAACGACGTGACTTGGAAGCCAAGATTATTCCCGACTGTGTGCGATTCGGAAGGGTAAAGTGCCTTGCTATACGAGTTGTTATGCACACAACGTTCGTACAAACGGCGAAACACAACATACATATGTATGTATGCACGTGTATATTTAAAAGCTTGCCATAGTCAGGCAAAATCAAAATCCGGTCTAACGTGATTTATTTTTTATTTGTTCAACGGTCGCAACCAGTTTACACGGTGTTTAAGTGTGTGTGATTAAAACTGTACATATATAGATCTCTATATCGCACGCATACAACCATGCATGCCACTATACTACGGGTTCGGTTAGAATTGAGTTTTTTTTTTATGGAGAGCGCGTCTGCGCTCAAAGCTTCGTTTGAATAAATGTGTGTACTCATAGGTTTGCAAATAATTTCACTCAAATCATCCGTTTTTTTTTTTTTTTTTTTTTTAAGTGAAACTTCTTTAGAGGAGTTCTGATCAGAGATAAATAAAGAGGTGGGAAAACCTTCGTACGTCTGCCCTGGGATCACCGTAGGGGTTGATTGTTGCTTTTGTAATACACACCGATACTATACGTGTTATTCTCGTTTAAAGCGACCCCTAGACGCTCAATATTATTGTGCAATATTTGATATTGCACAATATTATGGTTCGTCTGTAGATAATGTTGCAAGTTTGTGCGATATATTGCAAAACGCTTTTGATTTTTAATGCACAATATAACAATATTGTATCGTCTGTGGGTACGGTTGCGCAATTTTTGTTTATTTGTATTTGAAGTGTCGAGTAATAAACATCTCTGCGTGCGAGTGATTTTTTTCTTTTTGACAAACAGCAACTGTAATAGGCGCCGTGGCGCAGTGGTTAGTGTGTTGGACTCTGACGCACGATGGGCGAGTTCGGAACCCGATATCACCAACGCCATCTTTATTTCGCGGTGTTCTTCGGCGGGGTACTGGCAAAACGCCCCGTAATATACTTGCCATGAAAAAGCTTCTCGACTCACGCCGTTCGGAATCGGCATTAAACTGTAGGTCCCTTTCACCTGTGCGAAAAATAAAACACACACAACATGGGTGATAGAGAGAAGCTTAGCTCTGGTCCTGCATAGGCTGTAACGCCACCAAAAGAAGAAGTGCAATAGGCACATAATAAACTTCATTATCACTCAACATGTTGCCGATGTTGCCTATACAAATATCAGCGGTCAACTAAATTATTGGGAAAAATATTGAACCGTTTGAGACACCGAGCCCATAAAATTGTGCAATATTTTGCACTATAATATTGATCGCCTAGGGGCCGCTTTAAAAACAACGCTTTTGACTTATCACTGCGTTAAAGGGCCACAGACACCACACTTGTGTGTACACATGTGTATCGACACTGGTGTGTGATTCCGCCGCACACGTCACCGATAGAGACACCGACACCAAAAAATCAAAAACTTTTGATTTTTACTCGCTCCGTGTCTGACACCGAAAACGGTGTGTGCACCATCCTACAGACAGCACACATGTTCGCATACCGACACATGTGTGCACAGAAGTGTGGTGTCTGTGGGTCCTCTTAGTCTCAAACGTCGATGTGTAGAGTAGAGCTGTAAAAGTAACTTCAAATTGAATACCCGTATGTATACATACGTTACTTTTGTTTTGAATACTCGTTACAAAAATGTCGTTACTCGTTACTTTCATAGATGCACAAAAAACAGTACAATGAAGAACAAGTCCGGTAGCGATGACGAGACGATAATACACACCATTTGACGCAAAACACATTGTATTGCTATCAGTACTCAAAACAGATACCCACATCAAACAGTATAAGTCAGAATAGTGAGGCAGTTTGAATGATACGTACCGATCGACGACGATATACCAGATACCATTATAACCAAAATACCCAAAGTACATGAATGGTTAGCGTATCGATAATGATACTTCGTTACTCAGTAACGAATACATACGATTGTACGATTTGCTACCGCACTATTCGTTATACTCAAATACAGAAGTGACGAAATCGTGCTAGTAACGACATTTATTTGGGAGTAACGTTTCGTTACTTGGTACAAATTAGAGTACCCGTTACTCAGTAACTAATACATACGATTTGCTACAGCACTAGTGTAGAGTCAAGACGGTAGAACATAGCCAAGACGCCGTCAAACTGCAACGCGTTAGTAGGGGCTATCTGTCAAAATGCCTGTCAAAGCCATCCCTATATGTATTTATATCTGGTTTTGATATTTGACGAGAATGGAGAGTGAATTAGAACAAATGTAACATTCCGAGATTTCGTTACACGAGAGAGAAAAAAAATATAACGTAGAGAGAAGAAGAAAGGGAGCTATACACTTTCTATATCGTAAACACAGACTTCGTTGTAAGGTAGAGTAGACATACATACATATATACAGGGTGCCCCATGCGCAGCGTTTAGCCGGGTGGGGCAATTTTCTAAAAAAAAAAAGACTTAATTTGGAAAAAAAAATACTAAAAATGAACGGTAACATCCGCAATGCCGTGATATATTTTTTTGTAAAGCCAGGAACCTCTTCTTTCGCCCTGTTTTTAAACGAAGCTGTTTTAAGGAATAGTTTTTGAGAAATGAATTTTCAAACTCAAAATTTTGAAAAAAAAATCGAACCAGTTTTTCTAAAAATTTTATGCAATTAAGTACTAATTTTTTTTTTCAAGAATTAAATTCTGTTATTAGTCTTTAGTTCAAAACAGAAAACCGGATGCAAAAATGTCTTGTAGTTTTTGAGAAATTGAAAAAAAAAGAAAAAAAACACTTTTTTCTAAGAAAAACCTTTTTTTTTGGTTTTAACGCGGCTAGCCTTGTAAGCAAATTAATGTATGAAACATTGACCTCTTTTTTATTATTTTAAAAAAAAAATCGGAGTTTCAGGAGGATACAATAAAGTGACAGTATTGGAGTAGACCTGGATTAATCCTTTTTTTTTTTTCATTTGTAACTCCTGAAAACTGACCTGCTAATTTCGTCTGGGTTCTACCCGCTAGGACCTTAAGACAATAAAACCGCAATTTCTCTTTGTTGAAAAACAAAATATTTGCAACCCAAATGTAAATAAAAGGCGTTGCATTTTTAACATAAGACCATTTCCAAATTGGATGTTAACTCATCAACACGTTGCGATGTCAAACTCATACTCTCGAGAAGAATTGACGGACATGCACTTCTGCTACGGTTTCGCTAATGGTCGAGATCGTGAAGCCGAAAGGCTCTACGCTGAAATATATCCCAATCGGAGGTGTCCCAGTCGTAGCATGTTTTCAAGAATCCACCGACGTCTGCGAGAGTACGGAGTGCTAGAGGATGGAAGTAGCGAAAGATCAATTACAGATGGATCAGCAACCGTAGATGAAAGAATTTTGGATTTGGTCCGACGTAATCCCCCCTTAGTACAAGGAGGATAGCTATTATGCTTAGAGTGCCCAAATGTTTCATACATTAATTTGACTACAAGTCCAGCCGCGTTAAAGCAAAAAAAAAAAGTTGTTTTTTTTTTTAAGAAAAAAGTGGTTTGGGTTTTTTTTTTTTAATTTCTCAAAAACTACAAGACATTTTTGCATCCGGTTTTCTGTTTTTAACTAAAAACTAATAAGAGAAATGAATTCTTGAAAAAAAAATTACTTAATTACATAAAATTTTGAAGAAAATTAGTTCGATTTTTTTTTTTTCAAAATGTCGAGTTTGAAAATGTATTCCTCGAAAACTGTTCCTTAAAACAGCTTCGTTTAAAAACAACGATGTAACCGTTGATTTTTAATATTTTTTTTCCAAATGAAGTCTATTTTTTTGGAAATTGCCCCTCTCGGCTAAACGGGGGGAATAGACCCCCCCCCCCTCCCATACGATTTTTTTCTTGTCTTGACCAGACCTACACGCTCTAGCTTTTTGGCGCACTGCTCGTGGGGCACCCTTGATAACATAGAGAGAAGGAGAAAGACAGCTGTACAATAAACATCGTTTAGGCTATCCGCGTCCCCCTTTTGTGCGGTCCTTCGTCTTTAACTCATACTCTAAGTCCAAAGTCTAAGTTGCTTGAAGGGGGAATAGTTTAGGTCTTTAGGAAGCATCGTACCAGCAAGAAAGAGAGCCAGAAGCATCGTACGAACAAGATATAGAGCCACGTATTCATTGAATACTAAGCAATAGAAGAAAATATAGTAGGACGCGCATACGCGCGAGTACGTACAATTGTGTCACCACACGGGAGTGGAGCAAGGAAGGGCGATATACATATACACTAATAACGAAGCGATAGAATAGGATAGTTAGATTGTCACGCTTGCGTGCATTATAGATGTACGCGTCAGACGCTATATATTAAGAGCTAAAGCAGCACGCGTTTGTACGTAATATTTATCATTATGTTTTGTAATTATTTACCTTATTTACATCTGTGTTCTGTGATTATTTGATAATATCCTTGAAACTCTATAATGTAAGTATATTTAATTTATTAAGATATTAATATAAATTATATTTCTAAGCCTATACTGGGCCAAAAAATTAAAAATAGTTGGTTTACGCAACGCGCTTCATCACACATGACTATAAAGCATAACTACAACGCATCAGTACGTGAGAGAGGCATTACTTCTGAGCAATCAAGAAGTATATCTATACGTCGCTGTGATACATGTAAGTAATATATACCAATTGATATATATATCGCGAAGCTGATTAAATCTTCGAGTCAAATTGAGAGCGCGAACGCACAACGACGCATGTAATTATGTGTGTAAACGCGCTCGGTGTCCCACGCGCCAACATACACAGTTATGTACGTCGGTGAGCATTTACCTTATGTATCCGAACCTCAGCATTACTTTATGACTGCCGAATCCACTTGATATTAATATTACATTTAAAAATGCTCTTTTTAAAATACTTCACCACATACAATGTACAATCTAACAAGTGTACTTTACATGAATTTCTCTATTTCACAGATTTCACCATGCCAAAAAAAATGACGAACATTCACGAGCTAGAGCAGAGCGCATTCGCGCATACAGAGCACGAATAAGGGTCCTCGAGAATGCAGCCGCGGCTGCATCTGCAACTAATCTTGCGGTCCTCAGTCAACGGAGTAGCTAAGTGAGCAGGAAGCAAGGGATCCTCATCAAAAATTTGTTGTTCGAGTTGATGTTCATCAACCAGATTTGCCATTGCTTTCGGATGCTCCTTCAACGAGTAGTAACGCGCAAGTTCTGCGCGGCACATCAACGTTGGGGAGACATCGGAAAACTCCGAAAACACCAGCAGAACGTGTTCGTGCTTATAGAGAACGACAAAAAGCTGCGAAAAATGCTGCCAACCGGCAACACGTCGATGAAACAGCTGTGCTTGGAGAATCATCTCAACAAGTAATCAACGCGGTAACATCAACCGCACATAAATCAAGAGTGCGTAGGGCGAAAACGTACCACTTTTGAACCACCAACCGATGATAGTGTAAATAATCAATAAAAAAAAAATATTTTTTACACAAATTTTTTACTATTACATATATGTATTACTTTTGAAATTATCTCTGTCTCTTTCACTTCTACCATATATACGATGCTGCACATGATTTGTTTCCCATTGAGTACGTTTTCATTTCTGTTTTTCTTTTTTCTCTTTTTGTCTCCAATAGGAACGCCGGCAAAAGTTGAACAGGCAAAAATGGGCCGAACTGAAGAAATATATTCCGTTTTTGGAATATCTGACACAAAATGTATCGGATCCGAATGTGAGACCGAATATTCTTCAGCTATACGATTGGATAAAGAAGGGTGCAACGTAAGTATCAGAAAATGAATGTTTTAGTTGGTGTAGTTGGTACTTCTGATAGATGGCCTGTACAATTCAGGTCAAAAGTGTGTGTGAGAATGTTTGATTGAAAGTTTATAGTGGCTGTGTTCTAGATGAAAAAAAAAAAAATGTGTAAGAAGTGGAAAGTATGTACATTGAAGGCTTCAGGCTTCACAGCAGCAGCCTGAATAGGAAGAGATTTTTAGATCAGATTGTCCTTAGCAATGGTAAGTGAAGGTCAATCCCAAGTGTAGAAAGTCAGGGGTTCAACCCAGCGCTAACGATCAATATTAAGGGCGAAGCTAAATATCTACGGACCTAACCTCATGCTCTGTACTGGGTAAGCTAGATCACTGCAAATCACTATCGACTGCAATTAATGTTTTTGAGTCCTACTTCCGAAGACGCGAGAAAGTGAATGGAATGTTTTGATTTTTTTTTATATAGTAAGCACGCACTCAAGGTATACCACCATATTATGTCGACGACACAGTTCGGGCCGAAGGTAAATAGAAAGAAAAATAGAGGAGATAACGATGGACGTTGCTTTTAAATACTTGTATGATGTACTGAGTGAGGGAGATCGAATACGGCAAGGAATTCCAGATTCGTGTGGTTCGGTTAAAGGAAGATTCCTTATACATATGTATTTGACGGCACGTCTAAAAGTGGGATTCGTGGTATGGAAAAATAGTTAAAGAAGCGGAATGCAACTGGCTATTTCTTCAGAACATTTTCTAGGGAAGTATAGATTCAACAGGCAAAGCAAGAGACATTCTAGCGAATCTAGTGATGCTGGGATCTCCTATCAGTTTATCACGCGATTTAGAATTCTGTCTGGCAGGTGCAATGTGGTTTTAAGTGCACCAGACTAGACATGAGCAAAATGGATCGAAGTCTATTTCGAAACGTTCAAGCGGAAAGTCAGAGCGAATTCCCTGTTTTTTTTTTCAGACATTTTTGGTCTCTTACTTTATTCGATGACTAATGTCCTGCCTGCGCAGAAGATGACGTCTTATAGGGATTTCAATAAATGAACATTTTAAAACCAATCAATGGTCGAAACAACTTTATTGTGCCTGTGCGCGCCACCTTAGATACGGTCGTCCTCTGCTGCGTCATCCCTCGGGGTTGGAGTCGAAGACTCTTCGGGCCCGAGCAGCTCTACATAGCCTAGCCATCTTAGACGTTGGATCCGAAGACGTCTAACTAGGCCGATGTGGCTGTACAGCCCGTACAGTTCTTGGTTGAATCTCCTCTTCCACTTTCTGTTTACGCAAACGGGACCAAAGATTGCACGCAGAATTTTCCTCTCGAAGCGCCCAAGAGCCTCTTTATCCGCTCTTGATAACGTCCAAGCCTCAGCGCAATAGAGGAGGACAGGGATGATTAAGGTTTTGTAGAGGGATACCTTCGTTTTTCGAGAGAGGGTTCTACTACTCAGTTGCCTCTTGAGCCCAAAGAAGCAGCGGTTGGCAAGAGTTATTCTGCGCTTTATCTCAGCGCTGGTGACGTTACTGCTTGTCACTATCGAGCCAAGGTAGACGAAGCCCTTGATTACTTCAAAAATATAGATGCCGAAGGTGACGTTCTGACCAAGACGTCGGTGTTGCGCGTCTTTCTTTGATGACAGCATATATTTCGACTTGTCCCCATGTACCCTTTAGCCGCTTCTGCTTTAGTGCTTGCGAACGTCTCATTGACGTCTCGCTTTGTCCGTCCAATAACGCGTAGGCAAGCAATTGTGTTGTCTTGAAGTAGATTGTACCTCTTATATTAGCCGCAAGTCCCGCACGATATTTTCAAGAATAATGTTAAAGAAATCACATGACACTGGGTCACCCTGTCTAAAACCTTTTTTAGCATCAAAGAGGTCGGTTAGTTCACCTCCGACCTTAATGGAGCAGAGAGAGTTTGGCAGGAATGTTAAAACATGACATGGCTCTGTATAGCTCGTCTCTATAAACACTGTCATGTGCGGCTTTAAAGTCGACAAAAAGATGGTGCGCGTCGACCTGGAAGATCTTCTCTAAGATCTGCCGTAGTGTAAACATTTGGTATATCGTAGATTTTCCTGGCCTGAAACCACACTGGTAGGAACATATCAGATTGTCTACGAAGGGTTTCAGGCGCGTACACAGTACGGCAGAGAGGATATTGTACGCAATGTTCAGGAGACCTATCCCTCTGCAATTGGCGCAGTCATAGCGGTCTCCTTTCTTATGGACCGGGCTAACAATACTGAGATTCGGGCATTCATTCTTCCGACTATATCTTGCATATGAGCTGGTGCATGTTCCTAACCGGCTCATCGCCAGCTGCTTTAAATAGTTCCACGGGAAGTTCGTCTGCGCCAGCAGCCTTATAAGACTTAAGTTTCGATATCGCTATCTTAACATCGTCTAGGTCGGGTGGACGAGATTCTCTTTCATCTTCGACCATTGTGAATGGTTCGTTCTGCCTGATGGCGGCATTTTGACTATCATCGCCGTTATACAGTCTGCAGAAGTGGTCCTTTCACAATTTCAGCATCGACTGTGACACCACTACTAATTGTCCGTGCTCATCCCTGCAAGCTTCTGCTCTGGCTTTATAGCATGGCATATTCGTTTTAGTTTTTGGTAAAATTTTCGAACGTCGTTCTCGTGCTCCTTCTTTTTCCTTCTCAGAAACGCATGCTCCTCCCTCCTTTTCTGTTCATAGAGCTCGCGGGCCGCTCTCGTCCGTCGATGCATTCTCTACATGTGCCTGTCTGCATTCGTCATCAAACCAAGGATTTCTCGAATGTGGTGGCTTGAAACCGAATACATCTGAGGCGACCTCTCTGATGGCGTTCTGACAACGAGTCCATTACAGTTCTATGGTTTGTATAGATTGCATCGGGACTGGGGAGAGCTTGAGGGAGACTTGATCGGCGAAGGTCCTAGCGGTCTCCTGTGATCGCAGCTTTCCGACGTTAAATGTTGGTGTTCTTACTCGACTCCGTTGATTCCGAGAAACTCGCATCCGTACCTTGACTGCAACTAGGTAATGATCTGAGTCGATGTTGGCTCCTCGAAGGGTTCGGACATTTAGGATGCTGAAGAAGTGTTTGCCGTCGATCGCAATATGATCAATCTGATTGGTTGTCGATTGGTCGAAAGACCGCTGGGTCCCCTTATGGAAGTTGAGGTGTGGGAATCGTGTCTTGCTACTACTAGATTACGTCCCGCCATAAAGTTTACTAGCCTTAGTCCGTTTTCTGGCGTGGTGTTGTGTAGGCTGTGCTTTCCAATGACAAACGAAACTCAAACCAAAGGTAAAACAATACTAGACAATACTAAATGTGCCCTAGACCATGGGTAGACGTAAGTAAATATCCCAGAGGACTTGCCAAGGCAAAATTGATAGTGGACGAGTGATATAGTTGCTCATTACTCGTAGCTAAGTTGCACTGTAAAAAAAATCGATTTAATCCACAACAAATTACACCACAACACAGTCAACGTTCCTAAGGTAGCGGGATTTTGCTTCATCCGCCTTACTCATCAGACTTTTCTCCCACCGACGTGGGGGTAATCACCTCCAAAATAGTCATAAAACAGGACTTCAAAGAGAAAAATCGTCTTATTCTATCGATTTTTCTTCGTTGAAAGCGAAAACAGATGCCAGTTGGCTGAAACAGTGAGAAGTATTTTCGGCCCTGATATTGCTACAGTCAATCATTCTCAGTTTTGGGTCCGTCAGCATCAATCCACGCTTTGAAGTCGTGTATGGAGGTCACCAGCATTTGACCATGATCGCTTGCGTGGGATCTGTCCGTATTTAGTTAATTTTTCTTCGCCCAAACTAATTCGCTTCAAAAATTACCCGATTTCACTGATGGCAACTCGGTCAATCAAATCTCTTTACATTGATTCGTGTGACACCCAGACATCGATCTTCTTGGAGTAGCCTGCCGTAGTACTAGCCTGATGATTCCAAACTTTCATCCACCGCTATCTCCTGACAGTTTGCGTGTCGCTCCTGCTCTAGTGATCTTCGACACCGAAACGGAAAGGCGTGACGTCGCGAAATAAACATTCGATGGCGTTGGTGTTATCGGAATGTACATAGTAGTAGTAGCGTCAATTATAATATCCAATACATCTATCTAATGAAAACTGGTCTCCCGTTCACTTCTTTCTAGTTTCACCGAGCGGCTGGGAAATCAGTGCGAGGAACGGATAATCCGTTGGTACGAGAAATACAAAGACGAAATGGTAAAGACTCTTCGATCAAGCTCATCAGGGCCATCTTCCATCTTAACATATATTTATTTGCAGAATCTTCCAAAGAATATCGTTCAAACTTTCACACAAGATACGATCGTCATATCGGACGATGAAGTTGAGCTATTAACCCCGCCTCAAGTCAATTTGTCCAGGATTCAAAAGAATTCAAAAGCAGAGCCCTCAAGTGAAGAGAGTATCATTATACTGGACAGTGATATCTTGGATAATCCCCAACCGTCGCAGAATAACGAGTCAGTAAGAAAACAAGAACCAGTGAAAAATGAAACAGCACCACCAAAGCAAACAAATTTCACACGAGCTCCGTCGGAAGACGGCGAGATCTTATCCGATACTGATGGACCCAATAGCAAAGCCAAAAATTCAAGCACAAAAAATGCCAAATGTAGCAATCTGACAGAGGACGATATAATCAACCAAGAATTGTTCCGAAAAATCGATAGTCTCGCAGACGATAACTTTACCGTATGCTATCCAGGACATTCGGCTGCAGAAGAATCAGAAAAGAATGGTGATAGTTCGGAGCATCAGGAAAGTCCCATACTGCGACAACAAAATCCAGAAGAGCTGCAATGGCTAAACAAATCACCACGTCTTTCCTCACAGCATAACCTCTATTCAGCGGCAAGCGAAGTGGAGAGTGTTACCGTTAAAAAGAAGAAGAAAAAACACAAACACAAGAAAAAGACTCGCAGTAACTCGATCGATTGGTACGTATCCGAAGTGGAAAATCATTTGAACAAGAATGACCAAAAGAATGGTATCAAGCAGAAGATCCTTCGCCGTGATTCCAGTTTGATATGTGAGGGTAAAAAGGCAGAGAAAAGTCCGATGAAAAAGGCGAAGAAACGGAAAGAGAAGAAGAAACAAGTCAGGTCGCTGTGCGTTTCCGACGATGATGATGACAATGACATAGTTGTCCTCGATAAAGCTCAACCAAAAGCATTGAACTCGAACGACACCGATAAACAGGCGATAGATCCGTTACAAAACAAAGAATCGTTAAATGGTTCCGTGATTCTGATTGATTCAGAAGATGAAAATGAAGGTGAAGCGACTACGAAAAGTGAGGAAAGCAATAAAAAGGACGTGAAAGAGAAGATCGAGCGTATGCCGATTATTGTTACCAAGCAAGGAAAACTCTATAAAATCGATTCAGATGAAGTAGGTCCGGCAAAGCAGGAGAGTGTATCCTCGTCACCTGTACATACACTCACTGCCAGTTCTACGAATATAGAAATATCGGACAAGAAAGACATTTCTTTGAGTAAAATCGTACCGCAGGATTTGGATACTCTTAATCTAGATCAGCTGAACACTATTTATTCACAATTATGTGAAGCGACTGGTTTGCAACTTGAAAACATTCTTTCTAACTTAGGATCAGATTCAAAGGCGACAACGGCGGAAAAACCGCTAGAGGAAACGCTAAAGGAAAACATCGATAAAAATGAAAAGCCCCAGGTCCAGTGTGATATCGCAGTCAGCAATAATAATTATTCACATGCACCACCATATCATCAATTACAACAGCAGCAACATACTAATATGCAGCAACAGCACCAGCAACACCAGTTTCAAATGATGCAACAGCAACAGCAGCAAATGATGTACTACCCCAACCCTATGCCGCGTATGCAAATGGCCACACCTCGTGATCCACGTATCCAGAAACTACGTGAGCAAATCGATTTCCTCATGAACTATGAACATCGTCAGCGAAATATGAATATGCCTCCTATTCAAGTACAAAAACCTGTTCCGGTTCCGGTTCCGGTCCCCGTCCCAGTTACTTCAAAAACCGCCCGAACTTATGGAGAGCATAAGCGTTTGCTTGAACTGGAGAAACAGAAAAAACTTGAACAGGAAAATTCCTTAAAAGCTAAACAAGACTGTGCAGCTGAACAGAAGGAAGTCAAAGAAAACGGAAACAAAAACGTAGAAGAACCAAATCAAAAGAGACTAGAAAGAAAGGATTCCTCGAGCTCTGAGAGCAGACGAAGGAGATCAAAATCTAGTGATCCACCAGATGATGGGGTAGATGTCCATCGTAAAAGTAAAGAACGGAAGCATTCATCCAGCTCGGAGAGCAGTCGAAAGTCACAGAAATCGCATGACAAAAAACTCGAAAGTAAATCTTCGCCTAGCACTGAAACAATTCGAAAGTACATAGACTCGACAATTATCGATAATAGCGATGAAGGTGAGAATATAATTATGAGATTCTCGATAAATCCGGAAGCAAGAAAACGCGCTCGTTTAAGCTCATCGCCGGAAACTGACATTGAAACGCCTGACAGCAGTCAACAATCACCGAGCAAAAAACAAACAAACACTTCAGGTCGTATCACTCCATTTGAACGGAAGAAAGTCGTCGATATTGTACTCTCCGCTTTGAGAAAGACAAATGAAACGCACGACATCTCCTGTGAAGGCAAATCCAGGCAGTCTTCCATTGATTCGGATCAAAACGAAAGCAAATCCGAGTATCAACCCAGCAATACGGACGAAAGCCAATCCGGGCCGATTTCCAAGTCCAATAAGAGTCACAAAAAGAAACGCAAGCGAACTATTAGCCCAGATAAAACAAACAATCCCCATTTGAATGCCCCAAAGATAAGGGCAATCAGTAAAAGGGAACTAAACAATCTCAATTGTACATTCCTTGACTATCAGGAAATGTTTGCAAAGAATCGCCTGGAAACAATCGATGGCAAACGTCGTTGTAGCGTAGCCACAAATTCCAAAATCGAACGACAATTGATCACTTTCGAAAAGAACTCGGAAGAATTTGACGAAGACTTTAGAAATTCCGAAGAAAGCAAAGAGCCCAAAACCAAGTCAACTGATCGAGTAGGAAAAATTGTACGACGACGGCAAACATTTTGTGCATTGGATAAGGAAGCTGCGGAAGAACGAAGCGATTTGCCATCACTTAAGGTCGTGATTCGACGCGTATCCGAAGACGGTACGTTTGGAGTTGAGGATGTAAGCCCTAAGACTCCTTCGAAATTTTCTATCCTTAACTTGCCTCGCATACAGCCAAAGGTCCTTGTTCAACGGCTTTCCATCAGTGAAATTAAGAAAAGTTTCAAAATCCACAGTAAGAAATGTGAAAAACCCAAAGAAATAGAGAAAGAAAAACAAAAAGTGTTCCTTCCACCCGCTACAAGACCGCCAATAACTGAACCACCTATGCTGATTCCAATTAGTTCGAAACCTGTCCACGCGCCGCCTAAATCCAGTCCTAAGCTGCCGAAATACCCGAATGTAGATCCAAACATTACCTTAAAGAGTACAAAAATCTGTGTGCTCTGCAACAAACGTCCCTCAGATCTAACCAACCATTATGTAGCCCAACACCGTACCGAGTCATATGTATCCCGTCTATCGGCCGATGATATTAGACATCTTGAAAACAACATCACACTTGCCGTACCGTCGCGTAAACGATTCAAAGTGATTTGCGTGTTTTGCCAAGATGAGCTTGAGGATCATTTCATCAATTTCCATGCTCACTACTCCTTCCATACGGGTGAATATGGTTTCATATGTGATGTATGCGATATGGTACGACCATACCGGGAAGATATACGTTCGCATCAATACCGAACAAGTCGTTGCCGAAACGGAAAGATCCGAACTAATTACCTGTACAGTCTGGATCTAAAGGTGATTTATTTGTATGTCTGTGTACTCTGTAATTTCGTACAGTTGAACGAGGCAAACATCCATAAGCATCATCGCGATCATCATGGCTTCAAGTTCGATGAGCAAAAGTATGTGAAAAAGTGCATTATTGCAGCACTGAATAACGGTGAAGTTATGAATGAAATTATGACATCGAATACGGAGGAACAATTCGATCAGGCCGAAGATGAAAATCAATATGATAATCAGCAGGAGTTCTTACATGAGAGTGCGTTAGACATCAAAGATTTCCAAATAACACAACACAATGTTGCACAGGGTAATCTGGAACCAGAGGAATTGCTCGAACAACTACATGCGCCACAGCAGTCCATCAATTCGGCAATGACAGTAATTCATTTCAATGAACCTGCAATGTGCCAAGAGCGCCACAAACCATATGAAGAACCGGTGGACTGTAAGCCGGATTTGACTCAAATTAAAATCGAACAAACCGATGACCCGGCCTCAGTAGCCAATTCCAAAATACTCACTACTTATCGGAGCTTCGATTTGAACTTGTCACCGTACTTTGGTTTGTACAAGTGCACGCTGGACGACTGTTGGTTTTCGACAAATGTGGCCGATAACTTTATCGAGCATACCAGCCAGCATTTCAAGACAAAGAAGTATATCGGCCTGACATGTGCGTATTGTACGTACAAGACTTCGATATCCAAGAAATTGGTGCGTCATGTGCGCGCGAAACACAGTATGAGTTCGTATCAGTGTCCGACATGCACGTATCGTAGTATATCTTCGGGAAATGTTAAAATACATTGTGAACTGGTTCACATGGATGATGGTGCACAGGATAAGGGCGTGTACACGTGTGTGGGTCGCCCAAAGAATCTAAATGGTATGATAGATGCATTGAAGGTGAAAATGTTTCAGCACGTGACCAGCTTGAAGTGTCCAGGTAAGAACTGTTAATAGTTTTTGTTTGAATTCTTTAATAATTTAATTCTTCTTCTCCTTAACGAGCGCTATATTTCGGGCCATAACCAACATGCTTCTGCATCAGTTGGATGAGGTTTTCTTTCAGCTGTATTCGCCATTTTAGTTGCGACCGTCTTCTACTCCGTTGTCCCTCGGGCTTGGATTCGAAGACTCCCCGCGCTTGAGCTATAGTGTCCATTCGCTCTACATGGCTTAGCAATCTTAAGCGTTGACTTGCTTCTTGTCGCTGTACAACCTGTACAACTCGTGGTTGAATCTTCTCCTCAATTCCTCGTCTGTGTTTATAGGACCAACAATTACACGCAGAATCTTTCTTCCCAACTAGCTAAGGGCCTCTTTATCCACTTTTGATAGGGTCTATGCTTCTGCGTCATATAGTAGGATTGGGACGATGGATGGTCGTACGGGAGTAGATAGTCTGAAGAGCATAGCAGAGATGTCAAGAATAGACATGGCGTCGTATGCGGCTTTGAAATCGACAAGTAGGTAGTGGGTGTCGACATAAAATTCATTGGTTTTCTCCAGAATCTGCCGTAACATAGATTCGATCTATGGTTTACTTTCCTGGCCTGAAGCCATATCGATAAGGACCCATCAGCTGATTTACGAACCGTCTTAGGCGTCCACTTAAAACGGCAGAAAGGATTTTATATACGATGTTCAGGAGACCTATCCCTCTGTAGTTGGTGCAGTCAAAAGGGTATCCTTTTTTATGGATCGGACAAACGATACTGGAATTCCTCGGGCATGCACAGATGAGCTGGTACATGCTTCCAATTGGATCATCTCCGGCTGCGCCAGCAGCTTTTGTTGGACTTAGGTCTGGGGAACGGAATTCTCTTCAAAGGATGCCTGTAGCCCGGGCTACTGACATGTGCGATTCGCAAACCCGAATACTTGATGCGCCTACGGACAAAACCACACCCTGCACTTGTCAATCTCTCTCCCCACGGGACTACCGTTAGGTATTACTTCGCGGGGATGGTTAGCAACTTATGCTATGTGCTCTAAATCGACCGTTTCAGCTCTTCTTATTATTTTCAGCGTTCTTAGTTCGTTATAAATGAGCAGATCTCCAGCCAGTACTCCTCTGAGTTTATCATACGGCTTATTAGAAGCTCTCGGATCGGCAGGTCCATTCTTGCTTCTGCAAAGCGTCTGGAGTGGAATATGTCGTGCTGTGCGTCTTCTTCTTCCTCTCGGTATTCTGCGCAGAAGAGCGAGCTAACGTGTCCAAATCTGTGGATATGTTTTTGATAGCCCCCATGACCTGACAGTAACGGCGTAAGGTGGTAATTTTCGATCCCTGTGTGCTCTTTTTCCCCAAACCTCGAACGTAGGTATCAGCTTATAGGTCCATCGGCTTTTATCGTGTTGTCCCACCTGGCTTGCCATATTGCTATGGATGTTGCCCTTTCTTCGGCCTTTATCCTCCGAATAACACTAATCTCTTGACGGTCAGTGCTTCGCCTAAGGTATACCTTGTGCATCTCATTGGCGAGGATGTCGATGGGGATCATACCCGCTATAACACAAGCTGCTTCATCCGAGATTATCCGGAAACCTCATATTGTCCTTATTACGCAGAGCCTGTATGCAGACTAGATATTTCTTCTCGTCTCCTTCCCTGTAAAGGCTTCCGCCCAGACCGGCGCAACGTATAGGAGTATTGAGTTTACCACTCTGGAAAGCAGAATCCTCCTCACGTATTCTGGTCCATCGATGTTCTGCATTTGTGACGACTTTTTACTGCAATATTCGTCATGGGCTTTAAAATTAAGTCGGTTGTCGAGCATTACCCCTAAGTATTTTAAGGCCTCTTTAGATTTGATTCGCAAAATTCACTCCAAGTGGAGAAGCCAAGCAACCACCAGAGTGGTTACCAGGGGAACCCCAAGAAGAGGGGTCCTCTCACCTCTTCTCTGGAATGTAGTTATAATCGAAGTTATAATGTAGTTATAAACTAGTTATAAACTGGAGAAAGAAGGCCTGGACGTTATTGCCTACGCTGATGACGTTGCCATTTCAATCTCAGGTAAATACCTATCCACACTGAATGACCGTATGCAAACGGCATTCTCAATTCTTTGCAAATGGGCGTACAGCAACGGGCTCGGGGTTAATCCCCAGAAAACGGAGCTCGTGCTATTCACCAAATACCAAATACCTTGGCATTATACTAGATAGGAAACTAACCTGGAAAAGCAACACAATCGAGAGAGCAAAAAAAGCAACCATAGCTCTCTACACAGGCAAGAAAGCCCTAGGGAAAAAATGGGGATTCAATACCAAGATCACTCTATGACTCTACACCACGGTCCTTAGACCCATACTAATGTATGGAGTGATAGTCTGGTGGACTGCGCTGGACAGGACAACATACCACAAACAAATCGGGAAGGTACACGGGCTGGCATGTATGTGCATTACCGGGGCCCTCAGGTCCACCTCAACGGCTGCGCTTAAGATGATACTCGGCCTTACACCACTCGATAACCTCGGCAAGCAAATTGCCACACACACGGCCACAAGACTAAAAGCCAACTCGAAATGGACGAGCTATGTCACTGGCCACTCCTCCATCCTGGAAAACAGGATAACCATGGCAGAAAACTTGGACCACACAGAACCTACCACAGTCTTGGAAAAAAATTGTACGACGTTCTACCCGGACAGGCAAAACTGGACTCGCCAAATGCAACTCCGCAGAAACTGCGTGGATTTTTACACTGACGGGTCTAAAACCAAAGACGGGGTGGGTAGTGTAGTATTCTGCAAACAACTTAAGCTGAATAAAGCTCTAAAATTACCAGATCACTGCAACGTTTTCCAGGCGGAACTGTTGGCTATAAAAGAGGCCTTGTCTTGGCTGAAGCGGAACGTGGTATCCACTACGGATATCCGTATTCTCACGGATAGTCAAGCAGCCTTAAGGTCGTTGGAGTCCTATGTGTACACATCAAAAACTAGTCTCGACTGTCGCCTATCTCTTAATGAGATGGCCAAACAGTTGAACTTACAACTTATCTGGGTACCGGTACACAGCGACATTCCAGGAAATGGAAGAGCCGACACACTCGCCAGACAAGGAACGACGCTACAATCAATCGTGGCTTCTGAGGGAATACCCCTTGCAACCATTAAACATAATCTCGCAAATCTCGCCAGGGCCGAGACGAACCTGAGATGGACCCAGGGGCATACCTGCCTCATCACCAGGCAAATCTGGCCCCGGCTCTATAGTCAACGGACTAGGAGTATAATCTCCCTAAAAAGAACTGACATCTACAAAATCATCGGTGTCATCACAGGACACTGCCTTATTGGCAGTCACGCGCAAAAACTAGGATTAGCTCCGAATGATTTCTGCAGAAGCTGTCTAGACGAACAGGAGGTCGAATCCATCCACCACCTTCTCTGCGCCTGCCCAGCATTCTGCACAATCAGGAAACGATACCTAGTATCTTACTTCCTTAACGATCTGACAGATGTTCAGCAAGTAGGGATATCTGATCTTCTTAACTTCTTAAGAAGCACAAAATGGTCCCACAAATAGCGGGCTAAACCCCACTCGTAGCTGCACAACGGCCCTTCCTGACCTATATGCATTCTTCTCAATTTTGGGAAGGCTACGAACTTACCTACCTACCTTAGATTTGATTGGTTGGCTCCCAACCCGGAAGTATGTGCATTCCACGGTCTTTCGGCTGGTTATTAAGACAGCTTCCGCCTTCTGGTCGGCAGACTCTAGTCAATTTTGAATCATGAATGTGTTTTGCTACAGTAACTACGGCGATGTCGTCAGCGAAACCGATAATCTTGACTCCCTGTGGCAGCGTTAACCGCAGAATTCCGTCATACATTATCTTCCACAGAAGAGGTCCAAGTACTGGGCCCTGAGGGACTTCCACAAAAACATTGTAGTACTAGGCCATCTTCCTATGAGTGAAGTAGCTAAAGATTATCTTCACAAGGTACGTCAAGGTGCGTCAATTTTGTTCAGCGACCTCCTGATACAAGACCAGTTTGCGGAGTTAAAGGCGTTTTTTTACGTCCAATGTTACTACCGCACAGTATTTCTTTGTACCTCCTCGCCATCTTTTCCAGCGTATTATTTCAGCTGCTGTGTCTACTACCTATTTTATGGCGTCGACGGCAGAGCACGATTTCACGGTCAAACAAAGCTCCTCTTTCCTCCGCCAGGGCGATTAGTCTGCCATATATGATACATTGCACGAACTTTCCTGTTGTATCTAGCAGACATATTGGCCGGTACGCCGAAGTATCTCCAGGTGGATTGTTTCCCTTGGGTAGCAACACCAGATGTTGGAGTTTCCACGGTTCAGGTAAAATGCCCTCTTCAAGGCACCTTTGCATCATTTCTTACTGTCTGGTCTCCTTTTCACGGCTGTTTTTATCGCTATGTTTTGGATGCCGTCTGATCCGGGTGCTTCCTTATCGCCTATTTCCCTGCATGCTTCGTACAATTCCTCCGTCGTAATATTCGGGTTCTGGTCCATTCTAATATCTCTCGTGGCGTTGCCCAAAGTAGGTAGTCTATGGAGAAATAGATGCTCTACTATTCTTCCCAGCCTTGTGGGGTAGGATATCTGTGGGCATCTGCTACCCTTAGCTTCTTTGTCACTATCCTGTATGGCATTTCCCACTGATCTAGGTCAGGTGTCCGTCCGTTCCGCTCTCGTCTATAGAGGTACCACGAGGAGGTGGAACTGGGACATAACTTACAGTGCTGCCAGGCATTCGGAATTAATTCTCTTTTTTTAAAATTTTTTTTTTAGAGTGCCTGTCTTCATTCTACGCCCTCAATTTATTCAAGGCTCACATCCAACAGGTGCATCCCTCTGCAGTTGTAAATGACAAACTGTATCACGAACTCTCGTGCATATATTGTCCAGCGAGTTTTTCCACTCAAAGAGCCGCACAAGAACATATGGCCACTGAACATCCGGACGAACTTTGTTACGTAGTCAAACGGACACTACAAGACAGCTCAGCGGTGGTAAGTACAAGACCGACATTTTCCATACATTATTCTCAACTCACTTTTCAATTTCATATAGGATGCCGCTGAAAACTTAACACTGATGGATATTGAAACCACTCCGAGCTCATGTGATATCCATGTTGCGAATTTCAAAGAACAAACCAATGAACACGATGATGAACAGATGGCGTGCGATGTATCAGCCGAAAAGCAAAGCACATCACCCCTCACTAGAATGTCGACTGAGATCGAATCAAAGGAAGATAAAGAAATACTTGAACTTGTCAAACCTCTACTAGAACTTCTCACCGAAAACACTGGTGTGAGTCCCTCGAAACTCTACAAGTGCCCTGAGTGCAGTGCATCCTTCTTCAATCACGACTTGTGGCGAAACCATGTCAGTGTTCGGCACAAAGTAGACGAATTAATCAACTGTCCCTATTGCTCGAAATCGATCGCTCTGAATGATGTGCAAACACATTTCGAATGTCATCTCCGTCACAAGCACATTTGCTTTCATTGCGTCTTGACCTTTGCCTCGAAAAACGATACCATCGAACACTTTAACACGTGTCATACGGAATACGGATCAGTGGCAGAGGGTAAAATACCAATGGGCTCTGATACGTATCATATATTCAAACAACAGGACACGTCCGAGTTAAATTGGATCCAGATACTGGACAAATTTCGGGGGGAACTTCGTGGCCGATTGATTAAAGGTATCAACCAAAATACGTGCAGCGCGTGGTCCAATAGCTTATCTGCTTCCTGCCTTGAGGAATTAGACTTTCCAGTCTACATCGGTGACGATGAACACAATAATAGAAAATGTCTGGTTCGAACATGTCCATTTATTGGAGCCGATAGCGTTGAGTTAGAGTATCATTTGAACCAGCACACTGTGCCACATAATTATGATTGTTCGCATTGTTCGACAAATCTTCCCTCGCCCCACTGGGGGGACATTCGAAACCACAACATGCTACACGGATCCACTGTGCACATTTGCTGTGTTTGTAAATTTATTCATCATCAGCGTGATCGCGTCACAGAACACATCGAACATCTGCACAACAGTCGAGACGTACCGGTGCTGACCATGTACAGAAAAGAAAACGATTATCAAATCTCTACATCAGTGGTTTTGCCGTCTGGAAAATTCACCTTTGCAACATTATCCGATTGCTTTTGCTGTGGTAAACGGATCAAGAATAAAGCTCTATTTGCCATACATCTGCGAAAGGAGCATAATATCAGACTGTTTTCAAAATGTGAGCTATGCGAGTGGATCCTATTGACGTCAATGGATGCAAAGAAGCACTGCGAAAAGCACGACATGGAAACCTTTCGGATAAGGTATGACGTTTTGACACTAAGCGGCTATAGTTCGGTGGTTAGATGCTTATCACCGTTTTCGATCGATACAATTGCGGATAAAGTAAAGCCGACCTTCGATGACGCTGAATATTCGTCACAGAAACGCCTTAAGATTGATGAAAATACACCAACTGAAATCAAAGTCAATGAACTGCCAATAAAGACCGAACCTAGCGACGAAATCGTCTCGGAAAATGAGCAAACCCCAACGAAGCAAGTGGGTGTGATCAAATGCGTCAATATCGCACAGCTTGTCGAAAATCGATCGCCAGCGGTCACGGTTAATAGGGATTTAGCTGCACCGATTCAAGCTATCAATTGTGATGTTATTGAACCAAATTCGTTCGCCAATAAAAATGTGCCATCACAGCCAACACAAACAACTGAGACGGGCGAGGTTCGTATTAGTATCGCGTTACCAAATAACGAAGGCACGGCAATCGTTTCACATACTCTAGACCCCTTGCAAACGTATTCATCAACCGCACAAAATCAGGTGGTATATCCAGCACAAAATAATACTCAAACGTCTGCGAATTTCGAAGAACACATCCGAATGACGAAAATTTACGTTCCGCCAAACATACGGGTCTCAGCACCAACCAACGTCGCTACGACACAACAACCGCGACATACTTATCCAGGACTTTTCCACCTACAAAAAGCCAGCCAACAACAGTCTCCTCGGTTGAATGTTAGCCAAATCAGAGCGCCAACATGCACACAACTCTCGATTCGAGTCTCTCAGCCGCATTGTAGTTATTCGAATGCACAGTCAACAATTGCACCTCCCCCGACGTATAGTTCAGAGCATGCGCCTATTAAATCAGCGCCGCCACTGATCGTTAGCAATACGATCCCGTGCATTCCACAATTGGCGCCCATTTGTGAGAATTGCCATTATGTGTGCCGCGATTTCGGTCAGCTCAAGTCACATTTCGAGGCAGTGCACGCTAACAAGCAGCGTTTCCTCTATCGTCTCGTACGAGTTGTCAACTGTACGCGCTGTGTATTTCGCGGCAGCATTGATGATCTAGGACTTCATTACAACGTCTTCCATCCGAACGAAACTGTAGCAACCTGCTTAGCCGTAGAAGACCCCGATCGCTGCGGCAAGTGTTTCGATGTTATCACAAAAATTTCACGAGCTGCCGGTGATTTCGATATCATATGCTCATGCCCGAGTCGTCAAAGAGTCCTTGCCGACTGTCTAGATGCTAACATCCTCAACATTCTACGCGGTTTCGGACAATCGTCGTGCATCTACGTCTGCATAATATGCCGCAAAGGATTCAACAATACGGACACCTGCTCCAGTCATATTCTTGCCGAACATAAACGACCCGACCTACAACCTCAAACGTGTCTCATCAAAGCCAATAACTATATGTGTAGTCTCTGCGAGAGAAATACTGTCAGCGTCACAGAGGCCATTACTCACATGATATCATCTCATCTGCCTCTGACACATTGTCTAACACTCGACGATCGAATGAACTACTACAACAACGTCAGAGTCATATTCCCATTAGGCCTAATCGTTACCATAAACGACCTGCGCAATTCCGGGGTAGAGAATTACCAACGAATCATCCAGCTATTCGAGAATACCTTCCTCAACGTAATTAGTACTAAACGATGCTGAGTGGCCATCGGCTCTTGGAGGCTATCGACTTCAATTTTCCTTTGCCATTCTCCTAAGTTTTATTTGTAAGAAATGAATTTAAGTTATTTCCTAGAATTATAGCATCCCATCGGGATCTATTATGATTTTCTTTTTTTTTCCATGCCTTAGTATTACACTCGTAATTATAGATGCGAATTCGGATTCGTTGTCTCCAAATATTTATGATGTTATTAATTAGTTCTAGAATGTGTATATAGTTTATGTTTACGTATAAAATTAAGAATTTTATTCTTAGACTTGTTGAAGTGAGAGAAAAACAGAGAGCAACGAAGTGATGAGAGATTTTTATTATAGGAAATGTGAAATACTGAAATAAACTACTTTTCCTTTCACTAATCACATTGCATTGCCAATGTTTGGTTTTATATTGTTGGCTGCGACGGCACCGATGTAATAAGGCGGTCAAGAAATTCTCTGCAGAGGTGGTTTCGCGAGTGTCGAAACTTACCTCGGATCCTTCCGAATCAGATATTATTGTTCTTTCTATACAAGTCCTTCTTTACTATGCAAGCCCTCCTGTACTATGCAAGCCCTCCTCTACTATGCAAGCCCTCCTCTACTATGCAAGCCCTCCTCTACTAGGCAGGTCTTCCTCTACTAAGCAAGCCCTTCTCTACTATACAAGCCCTCCTCTACTATGCAAGCCCTCTACTATGCAGGCCCTCCTCTACTAAGCAAGCTCTCCTCTACTAAGCAAGCCCTCGTCTACTATGCAAACTCTCCTCTACTATGCAAGCCCTCCTCTACTATGCAAGCCCTCCTCTACTATGCAAGCCCTCCTCTACTATGCAAGCCCTCCTCTACTATGCAGGTCCTCCTCTACTAAGCAAGCCCTTCTCTACTATACAAGCCCTCCTCTACTATGCAAGCCCTCTACTATGCAGGCCCTCCTCTACTAAGCAAGCTCTCCTCTACTAAGCAAGCCCTCGTCTACTATGCAAACTCTCCTCTACTATGTAAGCCCTCCTCTACTATGCAAGCCCTCCTCTACTAAGCAAGCTCTCCTCTACTAAGCAAGCCCTCGTCTACTATGCAAACTCTCCTCTACTATGTAAGCCCTCCTCTACTATGCAAGCCCTCCTCTACTATGCAAGCCCTCCTCTACTAAGCAAGCTCTCCTCTACTAAGCAAGCCCTCGTCTACTATGCAAACTCTCCTCTACTATGTAAGCCCTCCTCTACTATGCAAGCCCTCCTCTACTATGCAAGCCCTCCTCTACTATGCAGGTCCTCCTCTACTAAGCAAGCCCTTCTCTACTATACAAGCCCTCCTCTACTATGCAAGCCCTCTACTATGCAGGCCCTCCTCTACTAAGCAAGCTCTCCTCTACTAAGCAAGCCCTCGTCTACTATGCAAACTCTCCTCTACTATGTAAGCCCTCCTCTACTATGCAAGCCCTCCTCTACTAAGCAAGCTCTCCTCTACTAAGCAAGCCCTCGTCTACTATGCAAACTCTCCTCTACTATGTAAGCCCTCCTCTACTATGCAAGCCCTCCTCTACTATGCAAGCCCTCCTCTACTATGCAGGCCCTCCTCTACTAAGCAAGCTCTCCTCTACTAAGCAAGCCCTCGTCTACTATGCAAACCCTCCTCTACTATGCAAGCCCTTCTCTGCTATGCAAGCCCTCTACTAAGCAAACCCTCTTCTACTATGCAAATCCTCTAGTATGTAAGCCCTCCTCTACTATGCAAGCCCTCCTCTACTATGCAAGCCCTCCTCTACTATGCAAGCCCTCCTCTACTATGCAGGTCCTCCTCTACTAAGCAAGCCCTCCTCTACTATACAAGCCCTCCTCTACTATGCAAGCCCTTCTCTGCTATGCAAGCCCTCTACTATGCAAGCCCTCCTCTACTATGCAGGCCCTTCTCTACTAAGCAAGCCCTCCTCTACTATACAAACCCTCCTCTACTATGCAAGCCCTCCTCTGCTATGCAAGCCTCTACTAGGCAAACCCTCTTCTACTATGCAAGTCCTCTACTATGCAGGCCCTCCTCTACTAAGCAAGCTCTCCTCTACTAAGCAAGCCCTCGTCTACTATGCAAACTCTCCTCTACTATGTAAGCCCTCCTCTACTATGCAAGCCCTCCTCTACTAAGCAAGCTCTCCTCTACTAAGCAAGCCCTCGTCTACTATGCAAACTCTCCTCTACTATGTAAGCCCTCCTCTACTATGCAAGCCCTCCTCTACTATGTAAGCCCTCCTCTACTATGCAAGCCCTCCTCTACTAAGCAAGCTCTCCTCTACTAAGCAAGCCCTCGTCTACTATGCAAACTCTCCTCTACTATGTAAGCCCTCCTCTACTATGCAAGCCCTCCTCTACTATGCAGGTCCTCCTCTACTAAGCAAGCCCTTCTCTACTATACAAGCCCTCCTCTACTATGCAAGCCCTCTACTATGCAGGCCCTCCTCTACTAAGCAAGCTCTCCTCTACTAAGCAAGCCCTCGTCTACTATGCAAACTCTCCTCTACTATGTAAGCCCTCCTCTACTATGCAAGCCCTCCTCTACTAAGCAAGCTCTCCTCTACTAAGCAAGCCCTCGTCTACTATGCAAACTCTCCTCTACTATGTAAGCCCTCCTCTACTATGCAAGCCCTCCTCTACTATGCAAGCCCTCCTCTACTATGCAGGCCCTCCTCTACTAAGCAAGCTCTCCTCTACTAAGCAAGCCCTCGTCTACTATGCAAACCCTCCTCTACTATGCAAGCCCTCTACTAAGCAAACCCTCTTCTACTATGCAAATCCTCTAGTATGTAAACCCTCCTCTACTATGCAAGCCCTCCTCTGCTATGCAAGCCCTCCTCTACTATGCAAGCCCTCCTCTACTATGCAGGTCCTCCTCTACTAAGCAAGCCCTCCTCTACTATACAAGCCCTCCTCTACTATGCAAGCCCTTCTCTGCTATGCAAGCCCTCTACTATGCAAGCCCTCCTCTACTATGCAGGCCCTTCTCTACTAAGCAAGCCCTCCTCTACTATACAAACCCTCCTCTACTATGCAAGCCCTCCTCTGCTATGCAAGCCTCTACTAGGCAAACCCTCTTCTACTATGCAAGTCCTCTACTATGCAAGCCCTCCTCTGCTATGCAAGCCCTCCTCTACTAAGCAAGCCCTCTACTATGCAAGCCCTCCTCTACTAAGCAAGCTCTCCTCTACTAAGCAAGCCCTCCTCTACTATACAAGCCCTCCTCTACTATGCAAGCCCTCTCCTCTACTATGCAGGCCCTCCTCTACTAAGCAAGCTCTCCTCTACTAAGCAAGCCCTCGTCTACTATGCAAACTCTCCTCTACTATGTAAGCCCTCCTCTACTATGCAAGCCCTCCTCTACTAAGCAAGCCCTCCTCTACTAAGCAAGCCCTCTACTATGCAAGCCCTCCTCTAATAAGCAAGCTCTCCTCTACTAAGCAAGCCCTCCTCTACTATACAAGCCCTCTACTATGCAGGCCCTCCTCTACTAAGCAAGCTCTCCTCTACTAAGCAAGCCCTCGTCTACTATGCAAACTCTCCTCTACTATGTAAGCCCTCCTCAACTATGCAAGCCCGCCTCTACTATGCAAGCCCTCCTTTACTATGCAAGCCCTCCTCTACTATGCAAGCCCTGATCTACTATGCAAGCCCTCCTCTACTAGCAAACCCTCCTCTACTATGCAAGCCCTCCTCTACTATGCAAGCCCTCCTCTACTATGCAAGCCCTCCTCTACTATGCAGGTCCTCCTCTACTAAGCAAGCCCTCCTCTACTATACAAGCCCTCCTCTACTATGCAAGCCCTTCTCTGCTATGCAAGCCCTCTACTATGCAAGCCCTCCTCAACTATGCAGGCCCTTCTCTACTAAGCAAGCCCTCCTCTACTATACAAACCCTCCTCTACTATGCAAGCCCTCCTCTGCTATGCAAGCCTCTACTAGGCAAACCCTCTTCTACTATGCAAGCCCTCCTCTGCTATGCAAGCCCTCCTCTACTAAGCAAGCCCTCTACTATGCAAGCCCTCCTCTACTAAGCAAGCTCTCCTCTACTAAGCAAGCCCTCCTCTACTATACAAGCCCTCCTCTACTATGCAAGCCCTCTCCTCTACTATGCAGGCCCTCCTCTACTAAGCAAGCTCTCCTCTACTAAGCAAGCCCTCGTCTACTATGCAAACTCTCCTCTACTATGTAAGCCCTCCTCTACTATGCAAGCCCTCCTCTACTAAGCAAGCCCTCCTCTACTAAGCAAGCCCTCTACTATGCAAGCCCTCCTCTAATAAGCAAGCTCTCCTCTACTAAGCAAGCCCTCCTCTACTATACAAGCCCGCCTCTACTATGCAAGCCCTCTACTATGCAGGCCCTCCTCTACTAAGCAAGCTCTCCTCTACTAAGCAAGCCCTCGTCTACTATGCAAACTCTCCTCTACTATGTAAGCCCTCCTCAACTATGCAAGCCCGCCTCTACTATGCAAGCCCTCCTTTACTATGCAAGCCCTCCTCTACTATGCAAGCCCTGATCTACTATGCAAGCCCTCCTCTACTAGCAAACCCTCCTCTACTATGCAAGCCCTCCTCTACTATGCAGGTCCTCCTCTACTAAGCAAACCCTCCTCTACTATGCAAGCCCTCCTCTACTATGCAGGCGCTCTTCTACTTTGCAAGCCCTCTAGTATGCAAACCCTCCTCTACTATGAAAGCCCTCCTCTACTATGTAAGCCCTCCTCTACTATTCAAAGCCTTCTCTACTATGCAAGCCCTCCTCTACTATGCTGGCGCTCCTCTACTATGCAAGCCCTCCTCTGCTATGCAAGCCCTCCTCTACTATGCAAGCGCTCCTCTACTATGCAAGCCCTCTCCTACTATACAAGCCCTCCTCTACTATTCAAAACCTCCTCTACTATGCAAGCCCTCCTCTGCTATGCAAACGCTCCTCTACTTTGCAAGCCCTCTAGTATGCAAACCCTCCTCTACTATGTAAGCGCTCCTCTACCTTTCATGCCCTCTAGTATGCAAACCCTCCTCTACTATGCAAGCCCTCCTCTACTATACAAGCCCCCCTCTACTATTCAAAACCTCCTTTACTATGCAAGCCCTCTCCTCTTTACTGTGCAAGTCACTCCTTAAATTTTAAATCATTAACGAATTCACCGTTGCCAATAGAGGCAACACACCCACAGTCATAAATGCGGTTAGAGAAGAGGTGCTTGACCTCACCATCTCTAGCCCATTTATCTCAAATGTGATTGGGAACTGGCATGTCTCCAATGAAGCCTCATTGTCTGATCACCAGTACATCAGATTCAACATCTCCGGTGAGGTTAAAGAGCCTGAGCCCGGATATCAGCCCAAACGAACGAATTGGGCTCGGTTCCAAGCTCAACTCGCCGCCAAAGATTGAATCGACAGACGATTTCGGCGAAGCCGCTTACCAGCTCAATGCAGCACTCATCTCATGCTTTAGAGACAGATGTACACCCAGGTCAATTACACACAAACGGTGTGTGCCCTGGTGGAATATTCAGCTTGAGTCGCTAAGGAAACAGGTGAGATCGCTGTTTAACAGAGCTAAACGGTATAATAGTTGGACTGATTTTAGATCTGCTCTGACTAAACACAACCTCGAATTGAGGAAATCCAAGAGAACGTCTTGGAGGAAACTCGCTTCCAACTGCGGCCCGACTCCACAAAGCGCTATCTCGAGAGCCCACAAATGGGCTCGGTCTGCTTCGCAAATCAGACGGCACCTTTACCGTCAATCGCAGGGAAACCCTGGAGACTTTGCTCGAGGTGCATTTCGCTGGTTCTACTCCTTTCTCGATGTCCGATGTCCTCTAAAGTTCAAATTAACGTCATAGATAACATCGACAGTGGAACAAATAGCCTCTCTGGTAGACTCTTCAGCCCGAACAGGGTCAAATAGGCAATTGGTTAATTTAAACCCTACAAGGCCCCAGGCAAGGACGATGTCTTTCCTGCGTTCTAACAGAAAGGCTTGAATACAATTCTACCACCACTGATAGTTCTTTTTAGGTGTTGCTTCAACCTGGGATGGATGCCCCAAATTTGGAGAGAGGTAAATCTTGTCTTCATCCCCAAGATTGGGAAGCCAAGTGAGCAACTTAAATCCTATCGCCCTATCAGTCTGACTTCGTTCTTTCTAAAAACAATAGAGAAACTGATAGAGCTCCATATTAGAGGTATCTTGGAAAATCAAACACCTCTGCATCCCAACCAGTAAGCATATCGCAAAGAGCAATCTACCGAGAATGCACTACACCACTTGTTGACGCGCATTGAAAATAGTTGTGGACCATCCCACTAATCACTGGATTAGGGCGATGGTAATTAGCCGTATCATATCAGCCACATGCGGAGAGGTCTCAGTGACAGTATCGGCGGCTAGAGGATGCCCAAAAGGGGGAGTCCTCTCACCACTACTTTGGTCGATAGTCATCGTTGATCTACTACGCAAGCTAACCACTTGGGTCTACGAGGTCATCGGATATGCTGATGACCTAGTAGTCATTGTTACGGGCAAGTGCGAGATCACTGCCTGTGAGCGCATGCAGCTTGCGCTCCAACTTATCTCTGACTGGTGTGGCAGAGAGGGCTCATCTATTAACCCTAATAAGACAATCTTAGTCCCATTTACAAAGAGGAGAAAGGTACAACCTTGCTTAATCTTTCTAAATGGTACACACATAGGATTTTCAGAGGAGGTAAAGTATCTAGGTATTGACCTAGACCGCAGACTCAACTGGAACTCCAATATGAAAAATAAACTCATGAAAGCAACTAAGGCCATGTGGGCCTGTCGACGCACCTACGGTAAAACCTGGGGACTTGAACCTAAGGTTATACACCGCAATAGTAAGACCTATCGTCACCTACAGGTCCACCGTATGGTGGACAAAAGTTGAGCAAAAAACTACAATTGTTAAGCTTCAACGCCTTCATTCAGAGACTAGTGTGTCTCGGCATCACAGGCGCTATGCCAACCTGCCCCACGGCAGCCCAAGAAGCACTCATTGGACTCACTCCACTGCACCTATTTATTAAAAAGGAAGCAATCAGAATCCTCTCCTCGGGAACAAATATGCCATGTGGACCCATGTATTACAACACCTTCCCGAGCCTGATAGGATTACTACGGTCTCGGACGCATTGCCGCACACCTTCAGCTTTGACAAGAGATTTGAGATATTGATCCCAAATTGCTCAGCATGGGAAAACAGTGATCCCCTGCTAAATTTCAAAGACCTTATGGCTCCAAGATGGCTTCCGGCGTTGGCGCCGGCATCTTTGGACCAAAAAGCAAGAAGGCCCTGAGAATAAGTTCCAGCATCTTCCAAGCAGAGCTGCATGCTATCCTAACATGCGTCAATCTAAATCTCGAGACTGGCATTAGTCTTGATAACCAAGCGGCGCTTAAAGCGCTGGGCTCGTACAGTACGATCTCAAAAACCGTCAAGGAATGCCATGACACCCTACCAGACCTCGCCAAAAGAAACAATGTAGAACTTTGGTGGGTGCCAGGACATAAAGGTATCAAGGGCAATGAAATTGCCGACCAACTTGCCAGGAGAGGTTCCAGCGATATATATATATATAGGTCCGGAACCATTCCGCGGCATTCCCGCGTCTAAGATAAATTTCTTCTTAGACAAGTGGGAAAAAATTGCAACACCTGTCCTTTTGGAACAGCGTTAGGCCACTCCGTCGATCTAAACGACTCCAGAACAAACACTCTAGTGACATACTCAAGCTCAATAGCATGGATATCAGAAGACTAGTCAGCTACCTAACAGGACACTGCGGTCTGAGATATCATCTAAACAAAATTAACCTCTCGTCCGAAACTGAGTGTCGGCTCTGTCTCGAGGACGAAGAGACGGCGGAACACATACTATGTGAGTGTGGTGCTCTCTGCCATCTTAGGAAGCGTATCGAAGTTATGACTCCTGAGGGGATCACCTTGGCTCCTACGAGAAGCTATCTCAACTTCATTATAGAAGTGGAGAGGCTTCTCTGCTCCTGCTACTAGCAGGCACAATAGATCCGCAAAGGTCGCAGTGCCGTATTGCTAATGAAAGCACTAGCCTCATATATAAAAAGAGGGCTTGCCCTCTTCTACTATGCAGGCCCTACTCTACTATGCAAGCCCTCATCTACTATGAAAGCCCTCTACTATGCAGGCTTTCCTCTATTATGCAAGCCCTCCTCTACTATGCAAGTCCTCTTCTACTATGCAAGCCCTAAAATCTCTCGCCGTAAGCCTTTCACCGTTGGAACCTAGAAGATACCAAAGATCAGGCGTCAGTTATCAATTCCATGAGCCACCTATACAAAGGGAAACTATGCATATCCGCGCCAAAGCCGTTGGGGGCAGGAGATGAAGCGGGTGTTATGTGAACCTAAATCAATAATGCTTCCTGGGTTCTTTCTTCTTCTTTTTCGGTGCTACACTTCATGGCGAACCTGGGCCTCCTTTAAAAAACCTCTCCAACTGGCACGGTCCTTCGCCAGCGGTCTCCAGTGCCGTACGCCTAGTTCCTTAAGGTCCTCTTCCACTTGGTTGCGCCACCTTCAATTTGGGCGTCCTCGACCGCGTCGCCGCTCGGGGTTGGATTCAAAGACCTTCCGGGCCGGAGCTGTGATTCCCATACGCTCTATACGACCTAGCCATCTTAGGCGTTGGATCCGAAGATGTCGTGCTACTTTCATGTCGCTGTACAGCCCCCTAACAGTTCACTATTAGGTATTTTCCTCCACTCCCCATTTATGCAGGTCGGGCCGAAAGTCGTACGCCAAATTTTTCTTTCAAAACGATCAAGGGCGCCATAAAGCAGGACCGGGATGATAAGCGTCTTCTATATGGTCATCTTGGTTTTTCGAGAGAGGGCTCTGCTTCCCAATTGCCTCCCGAGCCCAAGGGAACAGCGGTTGGCAAGAGTTATTCTGTCCTTGATTTCGCATGCCCCTGCCGAGGCTAGGTAGATGAAGTCCTTGACCAGCACGAAATTATACTTGCCAATATGTTCGCCCTGGTCAAGACGCCAGTGGTTCGTATCCTTTTTCGACGACAGCATATATTTCGTGTTGCCCTCATTTACCGCCAGTTCGATCTTAGCCGCTTCCGTCTGTCTCAATGCTCGTAAAGGCCTCAATGACATCTCCCTGACTTCGTCCAATTATGTCAATGTCATCGGTATATGCGAGCAGTTGTACGGACTTGGAAAAGATGGTGCCCCCAGTGGGTTTTACACGATCCTTTCAAAGACGATGTTGAAAAATGCATACCATAGCGTGTCGTCCTGTCTAAAACCCTTTTTGACATAAAAGGTATCGGTCAAGTCGCTTCCGACCCTGATGGAACAGCCAGAGTTCTCCAATGTCATCCTCCACAATCCGACAAGTTTGGCAGGGATGTCAAAACTAGACATGGCGTTGTATAGCTCATCTCTATTTATGCTATCGTATGCAGCCTTAAAGTCGACAAACAGATGGTGGGTGTCGATCTGGAACTCGTTGGTTTTTCCACTGATTTGGACCTATCAGTTTATTAACGAACGGTTTCAGGCGTTCACACAGTGCAGCAGAGAAGATTTCCTATTTCCTGGGTTCCTATTCACAAGAATTATGAGCCTGCGATTGGTTTGTTTTTAGTGCGATCGACTGGTATTTTTAGTACTTCCGACTGGTGTGTTCTTGGTACGATCGGCTGATGTGTGTGTGTAGTACGATCCACTAGTGTGTTTTTAGTGCGATCGACTGGTATTTTTAGTACTTCCGACTGGTGTGTTCTTAGTACGATCGGCTGATGTGTGTGAGGTACGATCCACTAGTGTGTTTTTAGTACACTCTACTGGTGTCTTTAGTAGGGTTCCACTAGTGTGTTTTAGTACAAAGACTGGTGTGCTTTCAGTACAATCGGCTGATGTGTGTGTCGTACAACCCACTAGTGTGTTTTTTAGTACGGTGTGCTGATGCGTGTGTAGTAACGACTGGTGTTTTTAGTAACGATCCCCTAGTGTGGTTTAGTACAACCGACTGGTGTGTTTTTAGTACGATACACTGATGTGTTTTTAGTACAATCGACTGGTGTGTGTGTAGTACAATCGACTGGTGTTTTTAGTACGATTCACTTGTGTGTTCTTAATACGATCGGCTGATGTGTGTGTGTAGTACGATCCACTAGTGTGTTTTTAGTACACTCGGCTGGTGTTTTTAGTACGATCCACTTGGGTGTTTTAGTACAACCGACTGGTGTGTTTTAGTACAACCGACTGGTGTGTTTTAAGCACGATCGACTGATGTGTGTGGAGTACGATCGATTGGTGAGTTTTTAGTACAATCGACTGATGTGTGTGTAGTACGATCGACTGGTGTTTTTAGTACGATCCACTAGTGTGATTTTAGTACTGTTGACTGGTGTTTTTAGTACGATCGACTGGTGTGTGTGTAATACGATCGACGGGTGTTCTTAATACGATCCACTAGTGTGTTTTTAGTGCGATCGACTGGTATTTTTAGTACCACCGACTGGTTTGTTTTTAGTACGATCGGCTGATGGATATAGTGCGATCGATTGGTGTATATATGTAGTACACCACGACTGGTGGTGTGTTTTTCAGTACGATCGACTGGTGTTTTCAGTATAATCCGCGGGTGTTTTTAGTACGATACACTTGTTTGTTTTTAGTACAATCGACTGGAGTGCTTATAGTACGATCGACTGATGTGTGTGTAATTTCGATCGACGGGTGTTTTAGTATGATCCATTAGTGTGTTTTTAGTACGACCGACTGGTGTGTGTAGTGTGTAGAACAACTTCCCTGATCAGGATCAGTGCCAAAAAAATGCCAAAAAATTAACCAAATAGAAGCAAACCAACAATTAATTTAAATATTTATTGAGATTTCCTTAAAATATATTTTTCCTTAAATTTTACGTAATAGATACTTTTTCTGTTTCAGTTGTTATCATCTTTTTCTCCTCGGATATTCATTCTGCAATGTACACAATTGCAATTCAATCTATTCTATACAAATTTGGGAACATTTATAAAAGAAAAGGTCGCACTTTGCTTGCAAGCATCTAAAATTGATCTCCAGTTCAATAAAATCTATTCGAAGTGGCATGAGGGGGAAAAAATGCACAAGAGATCGTACGCTGCGGTACGGTGCGAGCATGTAAAATGTAAAGGAAATATAAAAGATAAATGACGTGAGAACGAAGGGTGTAGGGGGAATCGCCATTAGTTATCTACATGATTTGATGTTTTGGATTTGCTTCGCTTTCCACCGGGCGCGGATACATTTGTTTCGACATCCAGCATGCCGCAGATCGCAAAAGATAAATCGTCATTGTAGTCGCTTTGCGTCGTATGTGCGGTGTTGTCCGCTGATGCTTCCTCGTCATTTGCATCATCTTCAGCGTTGTCTGTTTGTTGTTCATCTTCTTCTGACTGTAGAAGGGTTAGCTGCGAGGCGTCTTTTGCTAAAGATTCCTCATCAGGGTATGGTCCGGAGATTTGGAGTAGCACGACCTTGATGATATGTTTCGCCTTGATTTCGGCAATGTTGTGTTGCGCTCGCAGATGTCGTATGATATTCTTCCGGTGCAGTTGTACGTAGTTGCAGAGGACGCAGATGTGTGCTTCGATTTGGCTCGACTTTGTGTCGAAGGTGTACAAACGAACGGCGGTACCTTTCTTTGGACAGCCCGATCCGGATTGTAGATGGTTGGTGAGGAGACTTCTTGTAGGTTTTCGGATGTTGCAGCCGCTGCATTTGAAACCGTACTCACCGGTATGCATGGTGAAGTGCTCGAACCAGTAGGGTAGCAGAAACTTGACGCCTTTATCGCAGAAGATGCAATGGGCGGCATACTGCTGCTGGTTGCCTTTGTAAAGATGAACAAAGCCCACGTTGCTGGTAGTCAGCAGGCGGCGAATGTCTTTGGTGCGAAGCCTTGAGGTGAACACTTCGGATAGTCGGTGTTCGTTGACGTAATGATGCACAATACGTGGCACTCGTCGTAGGCAATGTACACAGAAGTCAAAGTGGAGACCTCGCGCGTGTAGACGGCGATCTGTGTTTTTAAGTGATTTGTTTGTACCAATGTCGAATATCTCGGCGTTAGCGTTATCGTCCGAATCGTCGCCTGGTTCAGTGAGTGTATCATTGTCACCGTCGGCAGGCGGGTGGCCATTTTCTGGCGAATGTGGCTCCCCGGCAAAATCTGGTAGACTGTCGACCTCGGCATCATCACAGTCGTCACCGTCCGCTTCGATCCAGGTTGGTGTCAGGAGATCATCATCGGCATTGCCAATGATTTCGGATTGGTCCAGTCGTAGACGTTTGCGTGTAGGCTCCCTTGGCGCCTCTAAAGGAGACAACATCGTTTGTGATTCATGTTTTCTATGTGAAAACTCACCCGCAGGCGTCAGTGGTCCGAGCTGTGGTTGGCTGATGGGGCGTTTCGAAGTTGTCTTTTTTGCTACCGTCTTCTTGGCTTTCTTTTCACGTTCCAGTTCCCGCTCGCGTTCACGTTCTTCCCGTTCCTCTGCGAGTCGTAGTTCTTCTCGTTTCTTATCTTCGATCTTCTTAGCCAGTGCTTCGAACTCTTCGTCGTCATGATCTTCGCTATATGTGAATCCGGCCTCTTTTCGCCTCGTGCGATTCGTACGCAGCGATTTCTTTCGTTCGGACACTATTTCGTCCTCGAGTACCAGCTCACCCATGTACGGCGTGTAATCGTTGTCGTTGTTATCTCCATCACCAGCGATTGTACCGTCGCTCTGTTTGCGACCTTTACGATTACGTTTTAACGAGCTGAGCGATGAGCTGGACGACGATGCTGATGGTGTGGTCGACGGCGGATTGGGCGAGGTTATGGTTGAATTGGACGGCGATACGCGTGGAATGGCCGACGGTGACTGCAGCAATGCTGACGACTTATCCTGTACGTTCGGTTTTGTTGCTTTCACGGTATTGGCTTGGGTATCTACTTCAGAACCTATGCGCGTGCGGCATGTAACCTTGCCGGTTCGGTAATCAGTGGTCAAGGCAACTGGTTTGCCGAATGCATCGTTTGTAGCGAAGCGACAAAATTTCCGTCCAGCTTCGGTTAGTTGACCGCTTTTGAGGAAAACATACCGCAAGTCGAGTAGTACCTGGCTGTCGACTGTCTCCGTTCTTGAGTTCTTCGCGTGCGTGTTCAAAATGAGGCGAATCTCTTTCAAGCGCTGGAAGAAGCGGTATTTAAGCACGCGTTGTAGCAGTACGAAGCAAGCGTGAGATGCCAGCTGTTGTGGACTGGCGAAATTAGCAAGGAAATTCTCGAGCCATTCCTTCAGCATTCGGTCTTGGACTTGCGAGATGCTTGTGGTCGGGGCTGAGTGGGAATTCCGTGGAATCGAATCGTTTGATGAGGATTCATCCTGACTGATGATGGCAGAGGACGATGATGGAAGTTTGCGGTTAGGCGGCGGATTGCCGTAGAACGCGTTCGGAATGATGAGTTTCTTGTTCGAAAGCTGCGCTGAGAACGCAGCCGGATTTGAATCGGACTTTGGGGTTAACTTGGGTGCGGGTTGCAGGTTGACAGCGTTAAGGAAATTAGACTGAGCCGTCGGCGGTCGGGTGGTAGATTTTGTCGAAGTTCGAGTCATGATTTTGGGCTGCGGAACCGAGTTAGGCTTCTTTGAGGAATTGGATCTGCGCTGAGGTTGTGTGGAACTGACAATTATAACATCGTCGTCTGTTCTGGTTTTGTTTGATTGTGGTGGAGGTTGAGTTGGTTTCTCGTCATCCGAATCGGTATCGATGAGACTTATGGTCTCCATAAGGATTTTCGGGTCTTTTTTGAGAAGGTAACCACGATCACGAGATGAATTTGGTTTTCTGTGATTCGACATTTGGCTGACAGATAAGTGCGACCGTTGTACAATGGCTGAGGTGGATTTCCTTGCACTGGCTCGAGGCGCTTGCAACGACGCGGCTAATAGCGAGGAATTAATGGCTGGTAATGGGGGAAGTGAAATATTGTGTTTCTTATGCTCTTCACTATCTTCTGGATCGGAATCGATGCAGATGGGCGACGAACGGGTTTCGATAAGTAACACATCGTCTACATCATCATCATCGTCGTTAACCCGCTCATTCGCTATTGTGGTGTGAAGTTGATGAACATTGTTTTCTGTAGGCACTGTTTTAGGAATAATCGGCAAAGATTTTTCATTGGAATGGTCCAGCATAGCCAAGGGGTCTCTATCCCGATTGGATTCATCGATAGTCTGATCTTTGGCAGTGTCGTTTGGTTGGCTTCCGGTCTCAGCTGTGAATGTGTCTTCGGCGAGCGAGTGAACTGATTGGATGGCTAGACTTTCGGCTGAAATGATTTTGAACGGTAGCATGTCACCAGGGTTTTGCCGTATAATATCGTCACATTCATCGTGGTCTTCATCGAACGATTTTTCTGTGACTTTTTCGGATGATGCTTCTGGTGTTTCATCGAATTGTCTTGCTGGTTCTTCCTCGGATAACACATCTGCACCAGAGGACGCGCCGTCATCGATTGGTTTTCGTGGCGTTTCGTCGGATGCTGGTTCTGCTGTCTCATTTAATGCCTTTTCTGGTCTTTCGTCAGGTGTTTGTTCTTGTGCTTCTTGGGGTCCTGTCTCTGGTTGCTTGTCGAACACTGTATCTGGTCCTTCGGAAATTGATTCCGATGCTAGGCCTGTTGGTTCGTCGGGGATGGTTTCAGTTGCTTTGTCCATATCATTTCCTAAAGCTCCGTAGGGTTCTGATTCTTGTGTTGTATCAAGAGATATTGGTTCTGTTGTGTCGCCGGATATTAGTTCTGTTGTGGCGATTTTTGCTGCTTCACCGGACAACACTTCTACTGTTTCACCAGGCACTACTGTTGCTACTCCGCTGGACACTGATTCGCAGACCTCTGCTTCTATTCGTTTTGCTTCTGCTAGTTCGTCTGCCTCTATTTCTGCCGGTTCACCAGTCTCCATTTCTGTCGCTTCGTCGGTTTCTGTTGCTTTGCCGTTTTTGTCCACCTCGCCAATCTCGGCCTTTCCTCTTTCAACGAAATCTGCTTCTGCGTCTATAGACATTGTCGCAACTACTTTACCGGATGTTTTTTCCTTTAAAGCGCACTTCGCAGTGTTCGACTCGCTCGAGTCGGACTTCAAGCTCTTCCCTTCTTCAGGGCAATCAGGAAGGATGCAAGGTTCGCCTTGTTCGGTTGACTGCTCAATTTCGACACTTGGCAGATCAATTTCGGAACATTCCTCTTTGATGCTGACTGCTAAGGGCGAGTCTTGTTCTCGTGATTCTATATCATCTTGTTGGTCATCTAAATGTGTTTTCTGACCAGTGCTCTCGGGGTTTGAGTCGGCTTCATTCCCATTAAATGCGTTATCATTGGTTTTGAACGTGACGCTGGCAATTTCGCTACCATCTTCCGGATTTTGTTCTTCCCCTTGATTGGGATGGTTGTCCTCGATAACGTTGCCATCTCTAGACTGGTTATCCTCCGGGGCATTAAACTTCTCTTCAATAAGGCCATTTACCTGTAGAAGTAAAAAAGACACATTTTTGGCCTCAGTTTTACCAAGAAATAACTCGATTTCCAAGCACTTACAGCTGAAGGACTTTCTTCGGCAGCTTGCTCACCTACGGGCACAGCCTCCGGTTCATTATTTACCGGTTCCTCTCCTTCAACCTCCTCTTCTCCATCACTTTTCTCCATCGTCCCGCCATCCTACGAAAAATCAAATGCACACTCATCCTAATCTCAATTTTTCGAGACACAAATCCATACCTGTTTGTCGTCCGCATTTCCAAATACACGGCTCAAAACCTCCTCGCACTTCTCGAGCGTAGTTAGCGTCACACTGTTTAGGAAAACAAAAAAAAAATAAAACAAAACTTCTCAATCGAACATCCAAATCCCCGCATCACCATCTCCGATAATTGATTACCTATTATCCGGCTTTTTTAACAAGTCAAACAGCAATTGCATCTGCTCCAATTTACCCTCGTTCTCCCTGTCGTTGGCCAACAGCCCGATCAAGTTCGCCAAGAATGGCACATACTTCTGCAAATAGTTGATCTTCTCTTCACAAATCGGATCCATGATGCTCGGCTCGTGTGAATTTACGTCAAAAATCGCTGTTAGGCGAGCTATACGAAAACATCACTGATTTTTCCAAAATCGGATGAGGGGAAGGGAGAGCACAAGCAATAAAAAAGTAAAAACCAACAGCAAGAAAAAAGTCAGATTACTGGTCACCACTGTTGTTCGATCAATGTGCTCGCGAACAAATCACATTCCGGCTCAAGGCATACGCGAAACTCTTGCCACTTATACGCTTAACAGATAAAACTCAATTCCATGTGCTGGATTAGTTGAAAAAAGTGTAAAAAAGACAACAAAAAAAATTGCGTGAATCCTTTGCTGACCATAAACACGAAAAAGGTAAGTTGGATTTTTGAGGGGTGGGCAAAATGTTTTGACATGTACATTTGTGTGGCGTTCTCATCCGTAGTGGCGGGTTGCAGCTCGCTGATTGTCATTTTGTGGCGGCAGAAATCTAGTACGTTCTACAGTCGGGTGCGCGTAAAAGTAGCCGGCTGGGGAGTTGTGAATATTTGTTATCGCGACTGAGCGGAGGAATTCGCTACAATGTCGGAGTCTACACGTGGGCTAAATAAGTTCAAAAGAGAGGGTAAGTGAAACGGAAATACATTGGCACAGTCACGAGCAGGTAGCCACTTCGTGGGTTTTTTGACATTTCCTTATCTCCTTTTTTTTGTTTTGCGATGTCACTTCTCTCCTGTTTCTGACTTGGAAGTGTACGTTTGGATACCATTCTTACTTTTCAAACATCACCACAGGCTAACGAAAATGAAATGTGAAGCGAAATGTCAAAAAACAGGCACGCGAAGAGAAGCTCCGTGTGGACGCGTCTTTAAATTGGAACGTAGGTTCAAAAGAAACAGGCGCAAAAACAAAGCCATCGCGTAGACTCCGACAATCTTTAGATTGTACTATCGCATTCTAGAATTTCCATATCGTCGTTATCAATATTTGATTTGGGATAAAGAATGGGTTCGTCTAGCCCTGCTAAGTGAGCTTCTTCTTCTTCTTTGGTGGCGTTACAGCCCATGAAGGACCAGAGCCAAGCTTCTCTCAATCACCCATGTTGTGTGTGATTTATTTTTCACACATGTGAAAGGGACCTACAGTTTAATGCCGATTCCGAACGGCGTGAGTCGAGAAGCTTTTTCATGGCAAGTTTACTACGGGGGGTTTTGCCAGTACCCCGCCGAGGAGGAACGTCGCGAAATTAACATTCGAGTTGGTTTTATCGGCATCCGAACTCGCTCATCATGCGCCAGAGTCCAACACACTAACCACGGCGCCACGGTGCCCTCTTACTGTGCTTACACAGTTTTTTTCCATTTTTCTTTTCCCTTTCACTCGCACTTTCGCCAGTTTATTTTGTTTTCTTTTTCGATTCTTATTTTTAACTTCCCAGTGGGAAGTTATTGTAATGGGGCCGATTTTGCGAATTCCAAATTTTGGACATATCTCCAGGTTTCACTGCCACCAGAATCCAAATCCAAATTTTTTATAGAGAAATTTATGTGTGTATATGCACATATGTGCGTATCGGAAATTTTGTCTCGATTATCTCGAGAACCAAAGATGATATTGACATAAGATTGGGTTCATTCCACGCGTAATCTATTGGGTTCGCGTCACCGACATGCTCGCATACATATACTATACATGTGAGCGTTATACGCTTTTTGGATCGGGTGAAATCTCGTGTGAACGCGTCACCGACATGCTAATAGCAGTATATCTGTAGCTATACAGCTGACGCATTGTGCAACATTAGTTGTGGCATTAGACGCTTTTTGGATGGGTGAAATGTCGTGTGTTCGCGTCATCGACATGCTTATAGCAGCATACCTGTAGCTATACAGCTGACGTATTGTGCAACAATACGGTAGACGAAAAACGTATAGGTTCGCGTCACCGACATGCTCATGACTGGCGACGCTTTTTAGATGGCTGAAATCTCGTGTGTTCGCGTCACCGACATGCTTATAGCAGTATATCTGTAGCAATACAGCTGACGTATTGTGCAAAAATCGGTTGACGAAAAACGTATGGGTTCGCGTCACCGACATGCTCATGACTGGCGATGCTTTTTGGATTAGTAAAATCTCGTGTATTCGCGTCACTGACATGCTTATAGCAGTATATCTGTAGCTGTACAGCTGACGTATTGTGCAAAAATCGGTAAACGAGAAACGTATGGGTTCGCGTTACCGACATGCTAATATTAATAGTACATACATATGTCTATAGCTATGAGTACGACTATACACAAATAATATATAACATCTACTGTCCAAACACCAGTTACCGCATGCACAGCGGCCTGTGCTTACATACATATACTCAAGCAATTCGTTCTGAGTATGTACTACAAAAACAGCATGTCGAACGAAAGAAACCTAAAGTAATACATACAAACATACATATGCCTCGTAATTGTATTGAATTGAAACTGTATGTATGTATGTTGGCGTTACAGCCCATGAAGGACCAGAGCCAAGCTTCTCTCAATCACCCATGTTGTGTGTGATTTATTTTTTCACACAGGTGAAAGGGACCTACAGTTTATTGCCGATTCCGAACGGCGTGAGTCGAGAAGCTTTTTCAAGGTAAGTTTATACTACGGGGGGTTTTGCCAGTATCCCGCCGAGGAGGGACACCGCGAAATAAACATTCGATGGCGTTGCCGTTATCGGGATCCGAACTCGCTCATCGTGCGCCAGAGTCCAACACACTAACCACTGCGCCACGGCGCAACTATTGCAATCTAAATAAAATTGCAACTAAAAATCCATTTTCCACATGAGAAGGCGTATTCTTGAAGAAATGAAATTCACTAAATTGTAAATCTGATATTACAGAAAAGAAAAGAGTTTGAGTCCAACAAGACGTTGAAAGAACATTACAATTTTGTCGAGAATTATGACGTGAAGAAGTTCCAGATGATAATGAAAAAATAAGAGATGTTGTTGATAGACTCCCTGATCAAAATCCATTTCAAGAATGGTATTATGACCCGAATGCAAAGATAAATTATGATTTACAACTTGCAATGTTAACCCTGGATGGTAATCCTTCGTCGAATCGACGAACAACTTTTTTATTTTTGATGACTTCCTTTAAACTATTCATTCCTTTTAATTCTTTCTCCGTACATCATTTGATGGTGATCTCTATCAGTGAACGAACGTATGATAGCTATTCTGCGATTAATGGAAATTCGTTTTTAACAGGTCCATACGTAGGTATGTACTATTCGCCGAAACGACGAAGGATAACTTTTGTTTGATTGTTTTTTTTTTTTTGAATGTGTTTGTTTTGCGATAGAGTAAAGGTACCCTTACACGATCAATCGAATGACATAAATTCTTTACGTGTGTTTGTGAAAACGCGTCTGTGTGCGTCAAACACATTCGTTGGTGACTGATTGACAAAAATCAAAACACTTTTGATATTGCATGACCATTATGATGCTGATTGATGTGTGTAAGGGTTGGATTGACCAAATTAGCTTATTGTGTGTCGTGCAGGTGTGGTGTCGCGAGCGTGGAATGTGATGTCTGTCGGGAGCGGAACATTTAAATTGAAAGAGGATGAAGAACGGGAGATGCAGATATTTTTAATTCACTTAAAAGATTTTCATGAGTGAACTGCTTTCTAATTTTTAACCACTGTTTCATCCAAATTCTCTTCTTTTTTGCCATTCCATTCTTTTTCTTCTTTACACAAAGTGCCAGAACAACGTACGCAATACAGTTGTCCGAATCACTCATCGCACGTCCGTGCACGACCGAAATTCACTAAATTTTACTAGAAATTTGCTTTAATCGATTGAGCTGTGTAAGGGATAGAGTCAATCCACAAAGACACGATGCATGATGACAACTGATTGATCGTGTAAGCAAGGGCCACTTAATAAAATGAGTTCCGGCCAGCAATTAGGTGATGATGAAGTCGAGACAATAGGTGTCATTTATTATGCCTACTTGATCCACTTCTGATCATTGATTACATGCATTTCAACAACAGTACGTGATCCAGCTTTTTATCTGGATCAATTTCTTGATCCGAAAAGTGAGTTCACTCATTCACAACTGAGTTTTTAATTGAGTGAATGAATTTGGTATGTGTACAAAAAAACCGGCCAAGTGCGAGTCGGACTCGCGCACGAAGGGTTCCGTACTATTATGTACATATAAAAACGGCAAAAAAAGCATGTCTGTTGTATGGGGGCCCCATTTATACATATATTTATTATATTCTGTCTAAGTATTTGTTGTTAAAGCAGCAACAGAAATACATAATCAGTGACATTTTATTCTCACTTTTCAGATAGTTAAAATCTAGAATGTTGTAATTTTTAGAAAATACTCATTTTTTGAGTGATTGCCAATTTGGGTTTAGACGTGGCAAATCGACTGAAACTGCTTTATTGAAATTAACAGGTGAAACATATAATAGTTTAAACACTTCTCAAATACCATCAACATTATTTGTTGATATCAGTAAGGTCTTTGATATGGTTAATCATACTTTGCTACTCGATAAACTTTATAAAGCGGGTTTCAGAGGCTCCATTTATAAATGGTTTTCTTCTTATTTATCCAACCGTTATCAAGTTGTGAAAATTAGCAATGTTTACAGTTCTATAGACTTCTTAAATATGGGTGTTCCCCAAGGAGCAGTATTGGGCCCAATCCTTTTTCTAATTTATGTTAATTCGTTTTTCTTACAACCTTTTAAAGGCAAAAAAACTGCCTTTGCTGATGAAACATCTCTTTTCCACTCAAACACTAACTTAATTGACAGTTTTGCAGATGTTAATAATGACCTAGATATGTTAAGATGGCTTAATTATCATAAACTAATAATTAGCAACAAAACGAAGTACATGATATTTGATATCTATGGTACAGTTTTCAGAGACCTTCCCTTATATTATCATGCACCATTGTGTAATCGATTTATTCTTGAAGATATAGTATTCAACAATCAAAAATGTTTGAAAATTGCTTCTTGATTGAACACGTGGACAGTTTTAAATATTTAGGTGTTATATTGGACCAACAACTTTGTTGGAAAGACCATTCAATATATTTGAAACAGTATATAAATGGGGTTATAAGATAATTATTCCATCTCAGTATGCAGATGCACTGCAACCTCTACCCGTTTTAAAATACTAAGTGTATACTCGCACCGATATGGAACTAGCAGAAACATGTCCATGTCCGGAACTAAATGTATTATCGCACCTATATGGAACTAGCAAACCATGTCCATGTCCGGACCTGAATGCATACATACACATGTATGACATTCGTTCACGAAATGCGGTGCGGGCATTATATTCTTTCATTTCTTTTCTTCATTTCAGTTCAAGTGTGCTATACAGTGTACACCAACTGTTCGAGCTTTATCGCCACATCTCCATACTTTTGGGTTTCTTGAAAACTACGGGGTACAACTCATACCGTATGAGAAGCATGTTCGATGCATTTATGTTTTTTTTTTTTCGTTTTGTACATATGTGATTGATGAATAAGGGTTGAATGGAACTATGGAACTCTTTTCGTTCAATTTGCGGAACGAGAGGACATGTGTCCGAGAGAGGACATAGTTCCGTGAACTATACATGTCCGGAACTACCCAACTCTACTTCGTACTGTACATATGTATGTATGTATGTATACTTATACACAGCGTACAGATGTGTGAGTGTATGCACGTATGTGATGCGTATGCACGTATGTACGTATCGGTTCGTATGTGTACAAGATCGCTTGCACCTCTTGCTCACTTGCTCCTCTCCACCTGCCGCGACGTCGTGCGAAAGGGATGCTAGGCCAGCTGCGAGGACTGGTCGTGAGCAATGGCGCCACGCGATTGCCCTCACGCCGACTTACCCGCAGCAAGAATCACGAATTTGCTACGAGACTCGCGAAATATCCCACGCAAAAGAAAAAAAAAACACCGTAATCGTTTCCAATTCAATATGTCCCAAATTTAATTTCCTTAACCTAACTTAATCTAGGTTTACAATTATTCCTTAAAACTACCCTACACCGTATGTCAATAAAACAAGTCGAAATAAATAAAAAAAATATATATAAAATAAAAAAAATTAAAGGAATTCCCTGTCCAAAAGAGTAAATAAACCGCAGCTTGAGTATTCGAACAGTCGTACCGAAACTCCTCTGACCAACGACTTAGCCCGCATCACCAATCGCGACACGCAAATTTGCGATTTCAATATGTAGCTTATACAACGAACGTGATATCCGCGACCAACGTAGGCAATAGGACACACGGTACGGCCGCGTACCGGGAACTGCTTAAAACCGTACCGGAGTTCTTCCCCGAAGATCACTCTCCGAGTACTTCGCCGAAGATTTCTCCCGGAGTTCTTCGCCCACTCTCCCTCATGTGCTACTAGGAACAAAAAAAAAACAAAAATGCTGACCTTCTGCGGGTTGAACTCCACTCGTTCGCGTGTCAAGTGCTGATCGTACCCTCGGGCTATCCGCTTTCTCTGAGTTTGGCTTCCCAAAATGGATGACTACGAGCCGCTCACAAATGGGAACTGACCGAAAGATGACAACGAAAACCTTTCGAAACAATTTATTATTGGTTATTTGTAATTATGTATATGTATAATTAATTTTGCTCTGTTTTTAGTATTTGTCGTGGTAGCGGCAACAGAAATACATCATCTGTGAAAATTTCAACTGTCTAACTATCACGGTTCATGAGATACAGCCTGGTGACAGACGGACGGACGGACGGACGGACGGACAGCGAAGTCTTAGTAATAGGGTTCCGTTTTACCTTTGGGTACGGAACCCTAAAAATGTCAACTTACGTCATTGCCACGTAAGCTTAAAAAATATCGCTCACTTGATGGATTTTAGTTAAATAGTAATAAATATATACTATGGGTAATATTTTACTCAGATCAATATGTAATGTGTAAATTAATAAAATGTTTTAAAAGCCTTGGCAGAATTGTGTGTGAATTATAGTTATTTACTGTGCATCGATAAAAAAAAAAAAATAAAGTTTATACGAAGAAATATTATCGTTTGGATGGCAACTCCATCATTCAATGTCAAAAATGATTTTAATGCTGAAAGAAAATGGAACTCACGACTCAAACTTTGAGTGATTCACTGTTTTATTATACCAATAATCCATTATAGATCATTTGGCATGATAAAGAATTTACCAAAACTATTCTTCGAGGCGAAAACAACTACAAGTGGTCAACAAAAAAGTTAAGTTATCGATATGGTTTGAATATATGTACATACATACATACATATGTATGTAGTTTACCAGCCCAGGGACTAACCACCCAGTCAATGTAAAAACATTATTGAACGACTGCAATGTTTTCAATTACATGTTTCTAACGAACGATATAATGCGAAATAAAAAAGGGCGCAAATGTAATACATACATACATCAATGTTTTGTTACAACAAGGAACTGACGCTGCTGTCGTACAAGCCACATTTTATAATCAGACAAAGGGAGTTGTCTCGAGTTGATCTCGAAAAACGAACCCTGTATGTGTCAGTTTGATGGCATGTCCGTGTTGTGGTTGGGTAGTGCACACTCATGAGCTGCTCATTAGCTGCACTCGTGTTCGTGAGCGAAAATAAAAATGCTCACTGCCAATTACCCATGAGCACGTGCGTTTAATTGCTCGTTGGGTAGTGCACACTCATGAGCAGCTCATGGGGCGAGTTTCCATAAATGCGCACACTCGCGTTCGTGAGCTTAAATGAGTTGTTTTACTGCTCGGGAGTTGTTTGCAGAATGATAAAACATAGAAACATTTCACCTGAACATTTTTCTTTATTTTCCATTTTTATAATATTTTAGTCTAAGATGACTTCATAAAGTCTAAATTAGAAACTTTCAGCAATCAAAATTGCACACGCACGTGAGCAGTTTATGAGCAATAGATTGTTTAATGTGCGCACATGAGTGTGCGTTTCCTTACTCTGGGTTACATGGAGCGACAGCAAATAGGCGGCCTGATGCCAACAACACGCGGTGTTTCCAAGCGGTTCCCCATCTAAGTACTGACCGCGCCCGATGCTGGTTGATCGGATGAAACCGATATGACCTTGACACACCTGAACCATTTCGATCACGTTAGCTTTCAAAAACGAATAAAAAGGCATCATAATCGGTACATGCGTTCAGGAGTTGCGATGCCACAGACAGACACACAGACACCTCAAACTTATAACACCCCTCTCTTTACGTCGGAGGTTAAAAATGAAAAGATATGAAATTAAATGGGTGTTTTAATTTTTCCCCCTGGGAAGTTAGTCGCGTGGGCCTTACGGGTCGCACCTAGACCACATTTTTTTATTTGAATTTAAAGCGCTTAAAGATCCTGTAGATGAAGGTAGATCAACAGTGGCGCGTTGATGGTGTGGTTATTGCGATGATCGACAGTTACGAGATCAAGCAGTCATGATGAAACCATAGATTGCATTTTTGAATCGTCCTCAGTTTTTGATCGAGCTCTATTTGCGGTATGCGTGCCAGCTAGGGTGCAATGACTTATTGTTTTCAAGTATGGCTCTGATGTCAAGTTTGGGGAATATCTCTACTGAATTTTGAAGGAAAGTGTTAGTAAGAGATAGGGTTGGGACCTTTCATCATCGCCTGGATTATCAATTTAGTAGCCAGAGAAAGGCATTCACAAAATAATGCTCCATTGATGCCGTCGTTAACATTATTTTAAGAATTCCTTCGATGATCCCATCTCTGCCTTATTAAAATTCTACACACAAACTCGAATTTAGCTATGTATATATGTATGTAGGAATAAAATAAGAAAACTCAATCGTAATTTGTATTATCTGATCTTCATTTTGTATTTAGTGGAGAAATAGGAGAACTCAACCGCACGGCACAACTTTCAGAGCAAGCATGACTTCATCGTTTTTGTTCTTTTCCTTTTTCGTCTAACTTAACGAATTTCGGCTTCACATCGGTTAAGTGTTTTGGGTATGTTGGTTCTACATCTCTCGGCCATTTTGACCATCATCGTCCTCGATGTCTTCCATGGCGTCCTCCTCCGAATCTCCTTGGTCTTCCGGATAGGGCTTCATGTTATCAGTCGACGTGCTGGTTTGATCGGGTCCCTCTTGCTCGCCCATTTTCTTAACTGTGTATCTGTTGTTCCGCATGACGGCTACGACCTTGTATGGTCCAAGAAATTTATTGCTCAGTTTCAAACAGGGACCAAATTGAGTTCGTCGTATGGCCACAATATCGCCGACTTTATACTGATGAGCCTTCTTCCTGCCTCTATTGTACGTCTTTCTATTTTCTTCTTGTACCCTTTTTAACTGCTCCGCTGCCTTGACTCGTAACTCTGACCGGTTCTGCACGTAGAGATCGGAAAACTCTCTCTCAACCAATTCTTTTAAGCGAATGTCTTCTCTTAACTGCATCTGCCGACCAATCAGCAGTTCAAACGGGGTCATACCAATGCTTCTCACGAAGATGCATTAATGAACTGCTGAAGGAGTGGAACATATTTATACCAAGCGTCGGGCTTCGGATCGGTCAACTTTGTCAAGATTGGAAATATCACTCGGTTTATACATTCGACCTGGCCGTTGCCTCTGGGAACTCCGGTTACGATCATGGGATGCTGTATCTTTTGTTCATTGCAATATCCCTCGAAAACTTTCGAACGGGACGCTGACCCTCTATCCGGTATTATGCGACTAGGGTTGCCGAACACTGCAGTTTGAATCTTCAATCGGGTTACCACTTCTTCGCCAGATGTTGATTTTGTCGGATACAACCATACGAACTTAGAGAAGGAGTCGACGACGACGAAAATATGATTGTATTGCTTTGCTTTGGTTGCCGTCATTGGTCCTAGATGATTGACGTGATACGTATCTAGGGGCAGATCACCCTTTTCTATGGGATGAAGAAAGACTTCTCCTTTCCGCTAGTATGCATTGGATACACGAACTGATGAACTTCTCGACCTTAGCGTGCATGTTTGGGAACCAGCAATCTTTACCAATCAAATATTCAGTCTTTTTCGAGGCGAAGTGCCCCCGCTCGTGTGCTTGCCTGATAATTTCATATTGCATCGGCTCAGGTACCACTAAGAGAGTTTGTCCTTCGCAGCATCGGGAAAGAATCCGACCTTTTGATACGAACTCGGTAGCCTTACCCTCAGAAATGCGTTTACCTATTTTTCTAACGTCTGGGTCCTCATCTTGTGCTCGCTGAATACGTGCCGATATTGCATCTACAGCCCTTTCTATGACATACACGGACAGTGGATTTCTACTTAGGGCATCCACAAGGCGCATAATTTTGCCTGGACGATGTTCTATTTTATATTGGAACTCTTCCAACATAAGCGCCCAGCGAGCAACACGCAAGCTTATGTCCACTTTGGCCATCGTAAGAGCAAAGGCCTGGCAGTCTGTTACGATTTTGAAGGGGATGCCGGGTAAGTATACGCGGAATTTCTTTAACGCCTTCACCACTGCAAGGATATCTAGCTCGTAAGACGTGTACTTTTCTTCTGTCGGTGTCGTGCTCCAACTGGCGTAGTATACCGGGTGTAACTGGTTGTCCTCCTTATCCCTCTGCAGAATAATAGCGCCAAGTCCGTGCTTCGATGCATCCGTATGCAACTCCGTCTCGACAGCCAAGCGATAAATCCTCAATACAGGAGCACTTGCCAGTATAAGCTTCAACTGATCAAAAGCCTGGACCTGGACCGGACCAAATTCGAAGGAAGCATCCTTCTTCAGTAAAGCAGTAAGTGCTCGTGCAATTGTAGCAAAGCTAGGCACGAATTTCCTGAAGTAGCTTGCCAAACCGTTAAAACTCTGAACGGCTTGTATTGGTTTTGGAACAGGAAAGTTGACCACGGCTGCAATCTTTCTCGGCGACGGATTGATCGGCTTGACGGCAGATACTCGACCTGTCTCTAAAGAAAAGAACATTTTTCCCAATTTCCTTTCACAACCTGTCCCATTTTCCCTTCGCAACCTGTCGAGCTCTTGATCCTCGTCCGATGAAGGTATGATGATATCATCAAGGTAGAGAAGCATAGTGAGGTCTGCAATCAAATCGTTGAATACTACGCGAACATGGCGCTGGAACACTGCCGGCGAATTGCTTAATCCAAAAGGACATCGCAAGAATTCGAATTGTCCGTCAGGGGTAACAAATGCCGTGACCTTTATACTCGCATCATCTACCGGGACGTAAAAGAATCCGTTTCGCAAATCCATTGTAGTGAAAATCGTTGCAGTTTGTAATCGGTCGATCTGGTCCTCAATTACAGGAAGAGGATATCGGTCGCGTATGATTTTTTTGTTCAGTTGCCGATAATCCACACACAATCGTATTTTCCCGTCCTTCTTTTTTACTAGTACGATAGGGCTTGCATAATCCGATGAGCTCGGTCTGACAACACCCTCCTTTAGCCACCTCTCGACGATTTCACTGACTTGGGATCGCTGCTCTACTGACAATCTCCTATAACGTTGGTGCACTGGCACGTCGTCCTTCAGCACGATTCTCATCTTGACTCCGATAACCTCGGACTTCTGTGGCTTGTATCCGGTGATCAATCTCCGTAGCTCGTATAGATGCTTGGCGTTTGACACATGTTGCAGGCCGGCTACAAAATGTTGCTCCGGACAAATGTTGATATTCAGGAATCCCTTAGGCACAATTTCCTCAGAATCGCCCTCGCTTGTCTGCATTCCCTGTTCATTCGTTGTTTGCAATCCCAGAAAAGTTGCTTTCCCTTCTTTCAACCGGATTTCCACGAGATGTGTCAACTCAGTTCCAATGACCGAATCATACGGCATAACACTTTCCGGCGCAACATGGATCTTAATTTCGAGCGAGATACTATCGCATAACACCTTAGCTTGAAAACTTCCTAAGGTGTTCATTAGACGTGATCCAATTCCTCGAAAGGACATAGCCTCCTTGTTAAGGGTTGGAGAACCCAGTCGGATGTAGGTTGTCGGGTTCGTCAGATTAAAGTCACTTCCAGAGTCAACCAGAGCCGTCAATAACGAGAACGCATTTGAAAATCTTTTGGCTTCCCGAGGTCAACGCTGCGCAGCTTTGCTTAGAATTGGGACATTCTTTGGCGCGGTGCCCAAAATCGTTGCACACAAAACATTTAGTGCCCCTCGCCTTATTGGGACAGTTTTCACTGAAATGCGTTCCTTCACCACAGTTAAAACAACGTTTTATCCCTCGTCTTTCACCTTGTGTGATTTCGGTTGCTTCATCTTTTCGCTAGTGGACTGCTTCATTTTAGCCTTCATCTTCAACGTCTCGTACTCGGTCAGTTTCCTTCTCAACTCTTTGACATTTTCTGCTCCGTATAGTATGGCTTTGTTGACATCGCCATCCTGAATACCGTCGATTATGTACTGGATCTTGGACTCCACCTCTATTTCGGCGTGAGAAGCGATTTCCAACACCCTATACACATACTCTTGATAGGACTCGTCGTTCTTCTTTTTTACTGTACCAATGCGTCAATGGACTTCTTTGCTATTCATAGTTTTAGCAAATTCCTTGGTCAGGTGCTTCTTAAACGTCATCCATGATCTTATCTTCTGGCATTCAAACGCGATGAAGAGTTTCGCTTATCCTCGCAGCAATTTTCTTGCGTAGACAATTTTCTGCAAGTCCGTCTCTCGAAAGAACTCAAAATCAGCTCCGCTGTCCTGCTTATCGTCCAGCTTTCGGCTCCGTACAGCAAGACTGACAGTATGAGCGTCAGTAGACAAACTCCTTAACTACCTCGAAATTGTAGCTGTCAATTGTTATATTTTGTCCCAGGTGGTGAGCGACGGATGGGTTTTTGCTTGACAGCATGTACTTCGTTTTGTCGTCATTGACCTTAAGACCAACTCGTTTCGCCTGTTTTTTAATCGCCGTGAATGATTCCACAATGCCAAGGCGAGAACACGCGATGATGTCGATATCATCCGCGTATCCTAGCAGCTGGACGGACTTGTAAAAGATAGTGTCTTCCCTGTTGACGCCTGCCCGTCGCACTATCTGCTCCAGCACCAGGTTGAAGAAGTCACATGACAGCGCATCTCCTTGCCGAAATCCGGTGCATGTTTCAAACGGTTCCGAAGTCCTAGAACCGAGTTGCACGGTGCTTCGCGTATTTTTTAGCATGGCGCGACACAACTGGATCAGTTTTCCCGGGATCCCGGACAGCCCTTCACGATGAATGCTGTCGTATGCGGCTTTGAAATCGATGAAAAGATGGTGTGTATCGATTCGAAACTTGTTGGTCTTTTCCAGGACTTATCGAAGTGTGAAAATTTGGTCTATAGTCGATTTGCCGGGCCGGAAGCCGTACTGGTAGCTGCCGATTAGTGCGGTGCAAAACGGCTTTAGACGTTTACACATTACGCTGGACAGGATCTTGTATGCGACATTGAGCAGGGATATACCTCTGTAGATCTTGCAAGAGGTAGGATCGCCTTTTTTGTGGATGGGGCAAATAGAGCTGGTATTCCAGTCGTCGGGCATGCTTTCGTCTTCCCAAATTCTGCAGGTGTATGCTCCGTAGTAGAACATCGCCGCCAGCTTTGAAGAGCTCTGATGGCAAGCCATCTAAGCCTACGGCCTTGTTATTCTTCAGCTTCTGAATAGCTGTGCCGACTTCTTCGATGCTGGGTGGGAGTACTACTTCAGCGGCTGGAGTTGGGATTTTCTCGGTCCCTACCGCTCTCTCTTGGTCATGCTCGTTAAGTAGCTGCTGGAAATGCTGCTTAAATACATCCACTATTCCCTGCGGGTCGGTGACAAGATTACCCTCGCAGTTTCGAAGAGCCTGGGTGCCCTTTTTGAAGCCTCGTGCAAGGCCTTTGGCTTTCTTGTAAAGGGCTCGTGTTTTATGCTTATCCCTAGACTCCTCGAAAAGGTCATCACCCAAAATGAATAATGTTGCGGCCCGCGTGAATTAGCAAACAAACTAATGTGGCCCGAGGGAAAAAAAGGTTGAGTATGGCTGCCTTATAGGATCACTCGTGTGTCCGTCTGTCCGTCGCTCACAGTCAATTATCTCCGAATCTACTGGACCGGTTAAGTTGAAATTTGGTACACATATCAATTTCTGTGACCCAAAGGCAGAGGTGTGACGTGAATAGATGAAATCTGTATATGGGAGGTCATTTTTGGGGGGAAGGTGGAAAATTAAAAAAAAAAATTGAAAACTGCATCGTGTGATATATCAAATGGAAGGCCTTATTGTTACGATCTTAAACGTATTTTTTTTTTTTTTTTTGAGTCTACAATGAGCTTTCTACGGCCAATATTTTAGGAGATATTAATTTTTCAATTTAATTCCGCCCGCGGCATAAAAAATAAAAATAAAAATTCTTAGTAAGGCGTAGGCCCTTACTACGGCATTGTGAGTCATGCTTGTGAGACGTTGACGTTGCTCTACTTGAGGCCGATTTGTGCGCTAGTGTCTTGTTATAGATAATGGCACGGAACCCTTTGTGCGCGAGTCCGACTCGCACTTGCCCAATTTTTTTTTTTTTTAATTCTTTCTTTGACGACATATTCTAGTTTGTCCAATGCTTGCATGGGATTTTTTAACGTATCCCACTTCTGACACCACTTTGTAGGAATACAATAAGAAAACTCAATCGTATTTTGTATTATCTGATCTTCATTTTATATTTAGTGGAAAAATAGGAGAACTCAACCGCACGGCACAACTTTCAGAGCGAGCATGACTTCATCGTTTTCGTTCTTTTCCTTTTTCGTCTAACTTAACGAATGTCGGCTTGCCTTAAGGTCGGCTTCACATCGGTTAAGTGTGTTGGGTATTTTGGTTCTCCATATATGTATATGTATGGTTGGTCTACAGATTTCTAATTGGTGTGTTTGTTTTATACGATTAGAGTTATCTCTGAGCGTGACATCAGATTTAGAGGGCCAATTTCTACGCAGAAAATGATTTATCTACACTATTCCTTATCAGCCTTAGCCCCCGATACGCATATTGTATCTGAATGAGGTGAACCAGAAGACTATATGTCATCCAACTATGTATATGGAGCTTGAGGTCGTACGTGTAGTCTTCATCTATTGAATTTTTACGTACCAATCCCTATCACCCTAAATCATGAGATAAACATTTTTTAGTTCTAAATCCTTTTCCTTGTTATTAACGATCCAAATCAACACCAAAAGTATTAGTCGCTGGCAAAAATAAAACCTTATCTCACTTGGTGTTACCCTTGATAAGAAAAAAGAAAAAAAAAAAGAGATTTCAACGATTTTCGATTTATTTCATTAATATATCCACTATCAGCACTCAATTGAAATCAGTTCCCAAACGAACGAGTAAACAAAAATGTTTGCCCACTCTCTTACCCACCGTCTGAGGACGCACGGACCTCTGCATCAATTTGAACTTTATCCACAACGTCGGGTTATTTCAATGATTTTATCACACCTATGTATGTATGTACATATATCCAAAAAAAAAAAAAAAAAAACTCAACTTGATCCATTGTATCCACTATCCCATAATCACATCGACACCTAACCACCAAACGCGTGCACGCGCCCACCGACAATCGACCGACGCCAGTTAAAGTCATGTTCGCTCAACCAGAAATCCTTTAAATTAATTTCAATAGCATCCTGCCGCACGTGGCCATGCGACAAATGATGATGAACCCAACCATGCTTACAGCGCGATAAGGAGTGGTGATAATCCGTTTACATCCCTTCCTAGTCGATGTTAATTCTAATTTGTTAAGACTGTCCGAGTGTCCCTTTTTCCGCTGATTTGTCCGTCCTTCGTGGATTGTATCGCAGATTAAAGAAAAATGCTTTATCAATGAAAACAATTGGTGTTTTTTTTGTTATTATTATTAAATATATCAATTCTTAGCAAATATCAAGTCTTTTTTCATTCAAGCCAATTTTAGAAACTCCCTGACCTAGTGTTCATCTATTGTATGTATATAGAACAAAGGTCACTAGGAAGATTTATCACAAGACACCGTCCCAGTCGTCGACGAATTCGTTGTTGCTTAGACTCCGCTCAAACGATCTGATTCGCTTGTACCACTCCGGATCGTGTTGAGCTACTGCATTTGGGCGTCCAGTTTTATTTCTATATAGATACTCAACAACACCGTGTCCACTCACCCCGTCTACTGTACACGAAACAAACTGGTTGTACACCTTACTCTCCCAACTACCGCCCACATACCGTACAGCACACTCTTCCGATTTGATCTGAACAAAATGCTTGCGCTCCTGTGTTTCGACGATGAAATTCTGGAAATGCGGCGGTACTCCTTTCTCTCCATACGAGTATAGCTCAAAATTACAACCTGTGATGGGCGTATAATTCTTCTTTGGTTCACACACGTATCCGATCTTCAGTGAGGAGAGGAAAAATGACGGCTGACTGAGGATGCCCACAACTAAGATAGTATCATCGTCGAGGAACAGTGTAAAGTACACATATCTGTAGATGGACGATAGACAGCGTTCAGTGCCGAAACTGTGATCACGAAAGGCACGCAGCTTAAGTGGAATCACATCATCTTCATCGAATTGGATTGTTCCGCGGAATTTACCAGATTGTTCATAGTGCGTACGAGTCTTGAGAATTGAATCCACATTCTTGATCATGTGAAAGAACTGATCATCCCAAGATTCCCGAGCCACCGAGTCGGCAATCACCGACGAGCTGAGATCTCTATTATAATCAAAGTGTCCAATTTCCGAGGTGAATTCGCCTTCAAATTTACACGAAAACTGCTTGAATTCCTGCTTCAGCATACCACTATAGATCACCTTCCAACGACGCATACACTCCACCGGGTAGATGTTGAATCCATCAGCTTCAAAGGCTTTATTCTCACTCTTACCATCTGTCGTGAAGTAAACCATGTCCGGTAATTTAGGTGAAGAGAACAAACCGCGGCCAGGAATCCACATATAGAAACCTGCCTTGATGATGCCACGTCGGCGACGCTCCATGGCGATCATGAACTTGTATCCCTGCTCATTGGCACCAATAAAAGTAACGACATCATAAGACTTTGGATTGTCCGATAAGATTTTCGGTGAATCCAGTGATTGAATATATTCGGGCGAGTTGAGCTCTTCCGCATGATTGTCGAATATTCTTCGTCGCCAATAGCGCAAGAACCGAAGAGTCAATAGATATTTAATTTGATACAACATGCCACGCTCCGGGTAGATACCAAAGATCCGCTTCGATTTGGCACGCAGTAGAAGAATCAAGGTAGACGCGATCGCCAATAGAAAAGCCAGACTTATCGCAATATTTGTTACAAGATACATTCTAACTTGATTTATTTATGATTTGGTGCTCGAGAGGCGACTGACTGATCACTGAGCCACACGCTTGCTGTGAACCCTAAAATATAGGCTGATTCGTTGGATTTTCCTACTTGAGATAGGCGATAAGTCGATATCGCCGATTGGGATTTTTTCTATAACCTGATATGGATTAGATTCGAAGACAGATAGATTCGAATGTTTACTGAACGATTAATATAGTCATTGATAGGTGAGGTGGAATACAACAGCTGGCGTGAGAGTGAAGTAATTTTATGGCTGTAGAAGCGTAATCATCTAGTTTATATTTCGAGTGCGCTGATGTAGAATTGCCTACGTGCGCTACTGATTGTTGTGGCTGACATAAAAGGTGTCAAGCCGTTGCGTGTGTATGGCCTTTCGTGGGTGCTTCAGTCAATGAATTAACTAAACTGAACAGGCCTGTGGTCTTGAGAAATCGTCGGGAACCTTGACCGACCGGTAACATTAACTGAGAATGTGAAGAAGGTCGAACCAAATTAAAACAAAATCGACGTCGCAGCGGAGTCGCAATGGTAAAAAGTTAGGTGTGCCTTTCGCAAGCATGCACTGTATGTTACCGATTAAACCGATGATCAAGCCTTTAAAAATACAAAAGATTCATTGATGAAAAGGTGTTCATTATGCAATTAGAAACTACCGAGTTTGGTTGTCTAATGCTCCGTTATGTATTCGGATCAGTCGTGGGCATTTTGTCGTCAAATGCCGAGATTGTTTTGTGCCGGAATAAGCGAGACGAGTTTATCAAGAAGTTGTGTTAAAAGTTGGTGTCAACCCATGGACAGTCAAACAGCGGCTATGTTCTTCAACAGGACTTCGAACTTTGATTTCAAAAGACCGTTCTCGACTTTCCTTCAGCGGCAGATTAGCCTTCGTTCTGGCCCGAACACGGTTAGAACGTGTGTTAGTCTGCAAATGGAACAAAATTCCGCAGCGTATTCTTCAAGACTCATGCAATGCGGTCGCCGACTGGTTGGACATTGTGATCCTCTAAAAGAAGGTCCAATTGAGCATATTGGAAATTGAATTGCATAGGTATCAAACAGGCTGGCATATTGAAAATTGAATTGCATACGTAACAAACAGGCTGGCTGACTATCCGAGGGGGCGTAATCACGGTTCTCCCATCTTGACATCTATATAGGCACCTGGCGGTCTCCTGATCTATCAACCGTCAACCAGATCGATCAAACTGCGATCAACGCCAGACACTCCTCCAACATATTGCACGAACATTCCACTTTGTTGCAGTCAAGGTACGGATGCAAGCATCGCGGACATTGTGGAGTGGAGTAAGAGCAGCAAAATTTGACATCGAAAACTGCAATCGCAAGAAGCCGTCTGGATTTTTGCCGATCATGTCTCACTTAGCTCTTTGTCGACTTTAAAGCCGCATATGACAGTGTTCATAGGGACGAGCTATACAAAGCCCTGTCGCGCTTTAACATCCCTGTAAGCTGGTCTGGTTGTGTAGGATGACAATGGACATTCTCGCTACTCCATCAGGGTCTGCGTCCAATTAACTTATACCTTGGATGTCAAAAAAGGATTCAGGCAGGGCGACGCATTGTCATGTGACTTTTTCAACATCTATTTTGAAAAGATTGTACGGAGCTCGCTGGCCAATACACGAGGCACGATCCGATCTATTTTAAGTCTGTACAATTGCTTGCATAAGCTGATGACATTGGCGTGATTGGGAGAGCTTTTGTGAGCTCTGGGCAAAACCAAATATATGCTGTCATCAAAGAAAGACGCATGACACAGACGTCTTGGCCAAAACGTCACTATTGGCAAGGATTTCATCTACTTTGGCTCATTGATAACAAGTGAAATGATACTTGCGCTGAGATTATACGCAGAATAACTCTTGCCAACCGCTGTTTCTTTGGAGTCAAGGGGCAACTGAGTAGTAGACCCCTTTTTCAAAAGACCAGGGTGACCCTCTACAAATTCTTAATCATCGCGGTCCTCCTTTATGGCACAGGGGCTTGAACCCCTGGCACTTTGATGCTTCTAGAGGGAAATTCTCTTTGTGTTAATGGAGAGCGGAGCAGAAGATTCAATCCCGAACTCTATGGGCTCTACAGCGACTTTTGTCTGGTCAGATGTATATGGATATAACGTCTAAGTTGGCTGGGGCATGTAGATGGAATGGACACCACACCCTCAGCTCGAGAAGTCTTCAAATCCAGCCCCGAGGGACGACGCAGCCGAGGATGACCGCATCGGTATTGCAAACAGTTGGCCAGAGTCGTACCGGTTGGAGAGGAATATAAGTTGACGCCCAAGCTCACTTCAGGCTATAGTGCCCCGTAAGTAAGCAAGGGGCATGGAGAGTGAATGGACACCACACCTCCAGCTCGAGAAGTCTTCAAATCCAGTCCAGTGGGACGACGCAGCCGAGGACGACCGCATCGGCATTGTAAACAGCTGGCCAGAGATCGTGCCGGTTGGAGAGGAATTATAAGTTGACGCCCGGGCTCACTTCATGCTATAGCGCCACCTAAGCAAGCAAGTTGACGAAATGATATGACCAAATGACCGCTTTTTGGGGAGACGCTTGTTTTTGTCCCACGTCATTTGGAATTGTTGTATGCAAACCTTCTGACTCCAAATTGGTATTTTCCTTCTCAATATTGGCCTTCAAGACTTACAGTTTCTAGTTTATAATGGTTAACTTGAGTTTACAAAAAACCCCAAAGAAAGAAATCTGACGTGTGAGATCTGGTCAGTCAGTTCAAATCGTCAAAAGATTGTACTGAAATGCAAAGGACATGAGAGTAACATAACCCCATCTGGCGGTTCGTAATCTATAAGGAGACGTCTTCAGGTGTTTCATCAATATTCAGCGCAACAATCGTCTGTTATGTGCATCATTGTCTTACCGATATTTGTGGGCTCCAACGGACATCCTATTCAATCAAACAAGTAATACGGGGGCGGCTACTTCTTGTAACAGTTCTAGCGGACCTAGTTAGCATGAGACGTTCAGTTCAGTGTTTAGCTGTTGCTGAAATAAATATGAAAAAATGATGGAATATTCTTATTGAGGCAATACTTTCGCTCCTTTGATTCTTCTATACTCAACTCTAATACTGGCTAGTAAATGACAAAGATTATTGGGATCTATTCTCTAAAAAACAATAACTAGAGGAGTAACCCAAACAGAAATGGGCTGGTTTATAGCAAAGTGCCGAGTGGCTATTGCAATTTGCCGATAAATGTTCCAATCGTCTGGAAAAGTCCGGGTCTAATTTGCATCTCGTTCCTTTTCTTCCTTGAGTAGACTTAGTGGGGTCGCCGCAGATATAAAGTTTCGAAAGTAACCCTAAATTAGCATTTATACCTTGCAGTCAGCATATTGATGAGTAAAAGTAGAGGTCAACTATCTACCCATCTAGTTGAAGCAAAGGTCAACATTATCCTTATTTCGACTTTCGATGAGACTAAAAGTTTCCTATATGGAATTAGACAAATACTAGATTCTTTGTCTAATTTCATATAGGAATTGCTTTGGAGACGATGGTTACCAATTATGGTTTCCAGTAAAAACCGCTCCTGACCCAAAAGTAAGAGGAATCTGCTTCTACATTTGATTATATGTAATAACGAATGACCATGAGCTGTTGCCATAGCCACATTTCTTCTCTTATTATGTAGTAGTAGCATAATCATGGATTCGAAACTCTCTGGTCTTCGACGATTTGTGTTCATGACTACCAGTTGTGAGTAGATTGATTGCGGACACGGAGAGCCAGGGGGGCGGCATAGCCCATTTTTGTTAGTAGGCACCATTTGAACGTTATTACAACGCGAGAAATACACCCTTTTTGCCTCCTTTCTTTGTCAATGGCATTAAAAATCTCCGATATGGGACTTAAACTTGTGTGCTCGGCATGGTCACATAAACACACAAAGCCTTAAAAATAAAATCGATGACTTGCGACAAATTTTTGTTGGCAGCATGGTTGATATTCTCTGCATCTCCGAAACGTGGTTGAAACCGGAAATGTGTAGTAATCTTTTTATGCTCAACAAATATAGACTCATTCGTTCTGATAGGCAACATAAATTGGGAGGTGGAGTAGCAATCTATTTAAAAAAAAAGTATGGGTTCAGAGTTATTAAAAAATCCACGCCGAGCGAACTTTTGAAGTATGTCTTTGTCGAGGTGATCGGGACTGGCGACAAATTTCTTCTTGGATGTATCTATATGGCTCCTAACATAGCTAATTCAACTCTAATAAGAAATTTATTGGACGATCTTATCTCTTTGTATGCTAAATGTGTCATTTGTGGAGATCTTAATTTAAACATCCTAGACAAAAAAAACAAACATTTTATAGAAATCATCGAGACCTACAACTTAGGGTTCGCTAACAATTCACAACCAACACACTTCAAGCCGAACAGCACGCCTTCTCTCCTAGATCTCTTTATTGTATCTAACCCATCTCATATCACGCACTATGATCAACTCGAGGCATCTGCCTTTTCACATCACGACTTGATCTTTGCCACGCTTAATATCTTCCCAGCATCTACCGGGGAAAATACTATCAAATACAGGAGTTTTGCAAACATTGATGTGATTTCACTATTCAATGATTGTCAAACTTTAATTTGGGCGCCCATATATACTACAAACGACGTGAATAGACAAATTGAGGTTCTCCATAAAAACCTACATTATCTTTTTGATAAGCATGTACCCATTCGGACTAAAAAAGTTAAAGCAACTAGTAACCCGTGGTTTACTCAAGAAGTTCGTGATCTAATAAAAAGGCGCAATCTTTTGTATTCAAGATGGAGAAGATATAAGTGTTCAGCTATCCTAAGAGAATTCACCATTGCTCGTAATGCAGTAACATCTCTCATTCGTAGAAACAAGAAATCGTTTTACGAAAAATATTTTAATGCGAATGATTCGAGTTCTACATTTTGGAGGAACATACGCCAAGTCGGACTAAAGCCCAATAAGGAAGCACTCCCCATAAATATTAATCTTGAGGAACTGAATAGGGCGTTCGTACAACCAGCTTCCGGTATCTCACACCCACCAAGCAATTCCATCAATCACAATGTACAAGTTGATCCATTTTCAATCGCCTGTGTCGATGAAGTGTGTGTAGGTGAGACAATCTTAAAAATAAAATCAAAAGCCGTCGGTTTCAATGATGTAAGTCCAAACTTAGTTAAACTGTTACTTCCTTTCATACTTACCCAAATAACATATATCTTTAATACGATAATAACCACCTCTGTTTTTCCTGATACATGGAAAATTGCGAAAATTTTGCCTGTACCTAAGTCGTGTTCTCCAAATGGTTCTGAGTATCGCCCGATCGCTATTCTCCCCTTCCTGAGCAAAGTATTCGAGACAATAGTAAGTAAACAAATCAAAATGCATCTTCATAATAATAAATTAATCACAAAATATCAGTCAGGTTTTCGTGCAAAGCACAATTGCACCACGGCCTTATTGAAAGTATGTGAAGACATACGCGATGGCTTAGATAAAGATATGATAGGAATAGTTGTTTTTCTGGACTTTTCCAAGGCATTTGATTGTGTTAATCATTCAATACTCTTAAATAAGCTTAAGTTGCAGTTTTATTTCGATAGCTCTTCATGTAATCTTATGTCTTCATACTTGTCCAATCGGTTCCAATTTGTTTCCCACGATAGTCAATGTTCGCCATGCTTACATGTTCCGTCCGGTGTACCTCAGGGATCAGTCTTAGGACCACTTTTGTTTATGTGTTTTATAAATGACATTTCGAAATGTTTTTCATTTTGTGAACACCACATATACGCTGATGACGTGCAAGTATATAAAATGTTTCCAAAACTTGAAAAAAGCCAAGTGGTAGACCATGTAAATCAGGACTTGTCGAATATATATATTTGGTCAATATTAAACGAGCTTAACCTGAATCCCAAAAAAACAAAAGCTCTTGCTATAAATAGAGGTCGAAGTAAAGAAGATCTCCCTCCAATACTTCTCAATAACTCAGTTGTTGACTATGTAGAGACGATTAAAAACCTCGGAGTGTATTTTAACCAAAGTTTTAGCTGGCATATACATGTAAACAGAGTTGTTTCGAAAGTGTATGGCGCGCTTCGTGGGCTAAGCCCAACAACGAAATTTCTTCCGACACACGTAAAACTAAAGTATGTAAAATCGTATATTTTGCCTTCGATTCTGTACGGGTGTGAGATTTTTGGTGACATGGATTATGAGTCTAAGCGAAAACTCGAGGTGGCATACAATTGTTGTGCTAGATTCATTTTCGGCATAAAAAGATATGAGCATATTTCCAACTTCACAAAACAAATAGCGGGTTGCTCCTTAATGGCATTAATGAAATATCGGACCTTGTTAACATTCAATAAGATCATGACCAGTAAGGAACCCCATTACCTTTATGAGAAAATTAGATTCGCGAGTGCTCAAAGAACCTTACTGATCATTTCACCCAGACATAAGTATACTGTAACCAGTCGACAATTCTTTGTCCATGCGATTCGTCTTTGGAATGGTCTACCCGTCTCTATTAAGCGCATGAACACAACAGCCGCTTTCGCAAAAGAAGTTTTTAAATATTGTGACGAACACTTTTAATGTACGTACATATGTAAATTAGTTATTGCGTGAAATCCAATCTATACTTTTCCTGTCCACCTTTTCACTTATCCTTTCCCGCCCCAACATTCTTTTATTCTTTTTTTCTTTTTCTTTCCTTTCATTTATTAAATATTATTTCTGTTTAACTTCATTTTTCTAATGTAACAAATATAACATAAGCCCTAGTTGTACAAATCTAATAAGTGTAAGCTTAATTGTACAAAATTATTATTAGCTAGAAATAAATAAATAAGTAAATAAATGGTGATACACTATAAGACCGCATGTCCGAAGGACCCTCTAGTTTGAATTCAGTTGAGCAGTCTCACTTTTTAAAGACAAGCCTTTGTGGTACTTGACTGCCATGATCATAGCAATGCTATCAACAAAACTGTAGTCTTAGAGCCTTGTCATACGAGCCATTCCATAACGTAGGCACTGACCCCTGTGGAGCTCCTCCAGACGACTTCTGCCAATGTTATGGTTTTCTTTTGTGTCCACTGTTGAATGAGTTTTTCGGAATCCATGTTGCTATTTTGAGAGCCTCCGCCTGCCTCTATTGCAGCGTCCATACTGACCATATGACCATCTTCACGTCGTTCATTCTGTCGACAAACGCATACTCTCGAATGACTCCCTGCGAAATTTTGTTTATTCATGCTAACCTTCCTCTCCAAATTGCCCCACATAACCAATTCTATAAAATTAAGTTGAGGTGAAGACGAAGGTCAATTTCCCGTCGAAAAAAAGCCAAGGACAACTCAGGGTCCTGGTGCGCCATGCTAAGTGCGGCCGTCCTCTGCTTCTTCGTCCCTCGGGGCTGGATTCAAAGACTCTCCCGGCTGGAGCTGTGGTGTCCATTCGCTTTACATGGCCCAGCCATCTTAGGTGTTGAATCCGTAGACGCCTGACTAGGCTCATGTCGCTGTACAGCCCGTTAAGTTCGTGGTTGAATCTTTTCCCCGAAAATCACGCGCAAAATCTTTCTCTCGAACCGACCAAGGGCCTCCTCATCCGCTTTTGATAGTGTCCATGCTTCTGCGCCGTACAACAGGACCGGGACTATAAGGGTCTTATATAGAGTCAACTTTGTCATTCGGGAGAGGGCTCTATTTCTCAATTGCCTCCTGAGCCCAAAGAAACAGTGATTAGCAAGAGTGGTTCTGCGTTTGATTTAGGAACTGATGTCGTTGTTCCAGGTCACTGCGGAGCCAACGTAGACGAAGTCCTTAACTACCTCGAACTTATAACTGCCAATACGAACGTTCTGGGCAAGACGTCGGTGGTGAGCGTCCTTTTTTGACGACAGCATATATTTAGTTTTGCCCTCGTTTACCGCCAGACCAACTTTCGCCGCCTCGAACTCAATACTCGCAAACGCCTCATTGACATCTCGCTGTGATCTACCTATTATGTCAATATCGTCGGCGTATGCAAGGAGTTGCAAGGATTTGAAACAGATTGTGCCTTTTGTATTGGCCAGTGATTTTTGCACAATCGTTTCCAGTATGATGTTGAAGAAATCACACGACAGCGCATCGCCCTGCCTAAATTCTTTTTTGACATCAAAACTATCGGTAAGGTGTTCACCGATTCGGATGGAGCAACGAGCATTCTGCAAAGTCATCCTGCATAGTCTGACGAGTTTAGCAAGTATGTCAAAGGTAGACATAACGTTGTATAGCTCGTCTCTAATTACTCTGTCGTATCTGGCTTTGAAGTCGACAAATAGGTGGTGAGTGTCGACTTGAAATTCATTGGTTTTTTCCAGGATCTACCGTAGTGTGACCAAGATTTGGTCTATGGTGGCTTCAGGCGTTCACACAAAACGGCAGAGAAGATTTTGTAGGCGATGTTAAGCAGACTTTTTCCTCTGTATTTGGCGCAATCAGAGGGGTCTCCTTTTTGTGGATAGGGCACACGATGCTGAGACTCCATTCCTCGGGCAAGCTTTCCTCTGACCATATCTTACAGATGAGCTGGTACATGCTCTTAACCAGGTCATCCCCAGCTGACTTGAAGAGCTCAGCAGATAGTCCGTCTGCGCCAGCAGCTTTATTCGACTTGAGTTTCCATATGGCAATCTTAACTTCGTCGAGGTCAGGGGGACGGAACTCTCTGCGGTCTACGTCGATTAGAAATGGATCATTCAGCCTGACAGCGGTATATTGACTAACATCGCCGTTATACAGTCTGCAGAAGTGGTTTTTCCATATTCTCAGCATCGACTGCGATTCTACTACTAGGTGTCCGTTCTCATCCCTGCAGGCTTCCGTTCTGGCTTTATAACCTAGGCATGTTCACTTTATCTGTTGATTAAACTTTCGAACGTCACGCCTGCAGTAACACCTCTCCAAATCCTCAATCGCGCGCTTCTCGTGCCCTTTCTTCTTTCTCCTGAGAAGCTTATGTTCTTCCCTTCTTTTCACTCGTAAAGCTCACGAGCTGCTCTTGTTCTTTTATGTAGCGAGGCCTTATATGCATCCTGCTTCGCTGTGTGAATCCTCCTGCACTCGTCATCGATCCAGGTGTTTCCTCGTGGTGGAGCCTTGAAAACCAAAACTTCGGATGCAGAGCTTTTCATGACTTGTTTGCAAAAGCTCCACTGCTGTTCTATTGATAGCGTCGAGGATTGAGGTGTATTGGAGAGCTTAAGGGAGACGCGATCGGTAAAAGCACGAGCGATTTCTGGCGATAGTAGCTTTCCGACGTCATAACTTTGTATTCTTGCTCTACTCCGCTGCGTTCGTGATATCCGTAAGCGCATCTTGGCTACTACAAGATAGTGGTCCGAGTCGATGTTAGCCCCTCGGAAAGGTCGAACATCAAGAATAGTGGAGGAGTGTCTGACGTCGATGGCGATGTGATCAATCTGGTTGGTGGTCGATTGATCAAAAGACCGCCAGGTGCCTTTGTGTATATCGAGGTGCGTGAAGCGCGTACTGGCTAGAAGGAGAGTTCGCCCCGTAGCAAGATCAATCAGCCTGTGTCCGTTATCGGATGTGGTGTCGTGTAGACTATGTTTTCTGATGACTCGTTCAAAGATGCTTTCCTTACCCAGCTTAGCATTGAAGTCTCCTAGTACAATTTTGATGTCATAGCTGGGACTTTGGGCATACGTTCTGTCTAGGAGATTGTAGAACACATCTTTGGCGGAGTCATCCTTGTCTTTCGAGGGGGCGTGGACGCAGATCAGGCTGATGTTAAAAAATTTGGCCTTGATACGGATCGTTATGAGGCGTTCGCTCACATGCCGAAAGCTTAGGACTTTTTGCTTTAGTCCACCTCGAACAACAAATCCGCATCCAAACAATGGTTGCTCTCTCTCCCTATAGCAGTCGCCGTAGTAAACATCGCAGTTTTTCATCCATTTTATACCCGGTCCATTCCATCGCATTTCCTGGATGGCGGTTATGTCCGCTTTATTGCGGTCTAGGGCGTCCGCAAGTTGTTCGGCTGCACGTGGCCTATTTAGGGACCCAAGATTCCACGTACAAAGACGAAGATCATTGTCCTTTTTTCGTTTTTTGCAAGGGCCGTCAACATACATAAATCCGATACAAAAAAAAGCGAAGTACGTCCAATCTCGATTTAGGCAACCGAACTCAATACTTTTTAAAATGCTGCATAGTGAACTATATGTTCTTGGACCTTTTGTATTGTGAAATGCTTGATCATCAGCTTACTTGCGGTAGGCACACCTAACTCTTTTGCCATTGAGCACCTTTGACCACCTTCGACCTTCTTTACGTTCTCAGCTAATATTGCAGTCGGCCGATATCCACCGCCTTATTTTTTTTTTTACTGTACCGGTATCCTGATATCGTTTTATGGGCCGATAGACGAAGTCGATTCACTTTTAGATCCCGCAACTCAGGAACTACCTTACTGGCCGTGGGGGGTGGCCGTGGTGCAGTGGTTAACATCATCGACCGCCGAGCGAAAGGTCCATGGTTCAAATTCGCTTCGTAGCCAAGAAAAAGTAATTCCTATACGGACAAAAAGTATGTAACACAGTTGTGAATGGAAAGTGACCAGACGTACTGCTGCAGGCATAACACTCACAGTATATGGTCAACTGAAATTCATCCTCTGCGTATGCAATACTAAAGTGCTCGAACGAATTACTATGAACTATAACCAACGCGGAATTTGGTCGGCTCTCGTCCTATCTAGGTCTAGGACAACCACCCCTGAGAGTAGTGAACGAACATCAACGACCCCAACCACTGCGCTCCGTTCAGGTTGTGTGTGTAAAACACATCATAAGAGAATATAAAAAAAAACTCTTGAACCTGCGCGAGTCTCTACAGGTGGCGCTACAGTCCGTGGTGAACCTGGGCCTCAACCAACAAGCGTCTCCAGCTGGCACCGTTTTTGGCCAGCTGTTTCCAGCGCCATACGCCAAGTTGGTTAAGGTTCCCTTCCACCTGCGTGTGCCACCGAAGATGCGGCCGTCCTCTGCCGCGCCTTCCTTTCGGAGTGGATTCGAAGATTCTACGGGTCGGAACTGTCTTTTCCATGCGCTCTACATGGCCTAGCCACCTTAGATGCTGTATCCATACACGTCGTACCAGGCCGATGTCACTGTGAAACCCGTACAGTTCTTCATTAAATCTTCTCCTCCATACTCCGTTCGAACAAACGGGGACCAGATAGAGCGCAGAATTTTCCTCTCGAAACGACCAAGGGCATCTTTATCTGCTTTTGTTAGGGTCCAAGCCTCTGCGCCGTAAACGAGGACTGGAATGATCAAGGCCTTATATAGTGTCACCTTTGTTTTCCGAGAGAGGGCTCTACTTCTCAATTGCCTCTTGAGTTCAAAGGAACAGCGGTTGGCAAGAGTGATTCTGCGTTTTATCCAGCGCTGGTGTTGTTGTGGCCGGTCATCAGTGAACCAAGGTAGACGAATTCCTTGACCACTTCAAAGTTAAATCCGCCCATGGTGACGTTCTAGCCAATACGTCCGTGTTACCGTCTCTTTTAGATGAAAGCAGATATTTGGTTTTACACTCATTAACTTTGAGACCCATCTTAGCGCTTCTACCTCAATGCTTACAAAGGCCTCATTGAAGTCTCGCTGTGTCCGTCCAATCACGTCAATGTCATCGGCGAATGAAAGCAATTGCGTAGACTTGAAATAAATCGTACCTCTTTGTTGGCCACTGACTCTTGCACAATCTTTTCAAGCACGATGTTGAAAAAGTTGCATGACAGCGCGTCACCTTGCTTAAACCCTTTTTTTAACATCAAAGGTCTCGGTTTGCTCATTACCGACCTTAATGGAGCAGCGAGACTTCTCCATTATCATCCTGCACAGTCGGACGAGTTTGGCAGGGTTGTTAGACATGGCGTTGTATAGCTCATCTCTATACACGCTGTCATATGCAGCCTTGAAATCGACGAAGAGGTGGTGAGTGTCGATTTGGTATTTCTGGGTCTTCTCCTAGATTTGCCGTAGTGTAAATATTTGGTCTGGCCTGAAATCACACTGATAAGAGCCGATCAGGTTATCCACAAACGGTTTCAGGCGTTCACACAATACGACAGAGAAGATCTTATACGCGATGTTAAGGAGACTTATTCCCCTATAGTTGGCGCAGCTATAGGGGTCTCCTTTCTTATGGACCGGACAAACGATCCTGAGATTCCATTCGTCGGGCATGCTTTCCTCCGACCCTATCGTACAAATGGGATGGTGCATGCACCTTACCAGCTCATCTCCAGCCGCCTTAAAAAGTTCCGCAGACAAGCCGTCTCCGCCCGCGGCTTTATTAGATTTTATTAGATTCAGGGACTACAGCTGCATTTTATTTTTTTGCCAAGTGAAGTACGACTACCGACTCACGTGCCATTTGCAAGTTCTTTGCGTCGCGTTGGTTGGTTTTGCTTATATTTTAAACTTGCACTGAAGAGCGTCTGGCATTTGGATGTTCTTAAGTTGTACAGATTTCACTTCAAATGAAAATCCCTGTATACGGGTGATGTTTAAACCGTCTTAGGTGGCGCCATAGATGTTATCACAGAGGGTTTTCTATGGCTAAGCTTTAGAGGATCTACGAGGCTTACATTCGGGATCCTATAGTTTTATTTAAGGCTACTAAGCGACGTAGGCGACGTAGTATTAGGACTTGGCAGGAGAGGTGAATTCAAGCCCCATAGAGGTTATAAAGTATCTATAACCGCCGTTCTAAGGTTTTTTGTCGCTTGTCCAAGTTCCTGTTTACGTCTGTCCATTGGCGCATTCATGTCGTATAAAGCCAAGGTACGGTCATACTATATAAAGGTACGGTCATACTATAGAAAGCACTATAGAGCATCAGGAGATGAGATGAGACATGAGATTGAAGGTGCAAATATATGCAAAATGTTTTATCAATACCTTACCCATAGAATATTGTGAAATTAGTTCGTATTCATGTTTATACACACTCCCTGGTCCAGCGCACATTTCTGCACATGTCTGACGCAACAACGATAAAAGCTGTGCTTACCACAACCATGTGTGTGTACCTAAGTTCTTTATCGATTTCTTCTCCATCACAGTCGTTGCTTTACAAAACTAAATAAAAAAATCATCTCATTGCCTTCCAAAGGCGGATGGAAAAAAACAAGTCACGTGTCCCACTAAAATGGCACACGGCTGCAATGACACCTAATCACATAATGAATAACAAACAATCCTCTTAAGCATCCTCAAACATGATCCGGAATCAATGAGTGCTGTGCACCCGCACCAAGGTGGATGACTTTTTTATTAGCCACCTCGTTACATTCTCCCAAGGGTTGCTCACTAAGCCTTAATGTTAGATTAATTATCTCTGCAAACCCGCCGTGGGTTGGTTGCCCATCGCATGGGAGAAAATGGATGAAAAGGGGTTGTTTGAGAGTCTCCGCCTTTAGTGAGGCGTGTCCTTTGCTCTCATCGGCTGTGCTCTATCGAATCTTGAACGACTTCATGGGAACATTTGCTCCTCAGCACTCATTCAAAGTCGAAGTCCTCCACGCTGAGGATAATATCTAAATAAATTTATTCCAAATATTGTATGTAAAATAATAGAAGGCAAACGGGTGTTTTTGTTCGTGCAATCAGCTTGATAGCTGCAAGTTTGAATCATACGTGCGCCAAGATTGGTTACATTGCTGTCAAGCGGGGGATTTTTCTTTCACTTTGTTGTCGCCAATGCCCGAGCAATGGCCTTATCACACAGGGTACCGTGCCACTATCCATGCGCCGGAACCTAAAGTACAATATTTCATTTGTGGTACACATTGAGTACGATGCAATTAGCAGTTTATTGAACAGTTTTACGCCAAGTGCACTACGAGTTATTGGATACTGTTGATACGAAGAGGATACAAGTCCGTCCCGATTCTGAAATCGTGCTGAAGTGGAAACATAAATAAGGTAAGTAGTGTTCATTTACTTTGCACTTTTATTTAAATATTTTCAAATCTTGTTTTCGGTTAAGCTTGGGAAAGACTGACTTGAGCCTATTAGTGTGGCTATCCGTGGTGCTATATATTTTTTTCTATTTCATTTGATTTGTGCTACGGCGGAATACAAAGGCATGACGTTGCTTTGCTAAGCGAGTATTTGTTTTTTTACAACTGCAATCGTTTATCGCATAGACCATAATAGTATGTGAAATTTTTCTCGTTTCTGAGCGGTGAATTGCTGACAAATCATCTAGTCTTGCTGCTCTTAGATAGCTGACTCAGGCTTTAGCATTTATTTTTCGATTTGGGATACACATACGTTCATATGAAAAGTGCTACTGTTTACGCATGTAAACACTTTCCGATACCGTGAAACCTTTGACTTGGACTGGAATGTCCTTATCAGCTACGATATAAAGAGTGATTTATATGGTGATAGTGTTAAATAGTGTGTATTTATACTCGAATGCCTCAAGCCGACACGAACTTATTCCATTTATCTTATAATCGAAAAAAGTGCGCCAACGACTAAATGATTCTCATGGCTTATGCGTGACAGCTTTGCAAACTCTTTTCACTTCCTTACAAAAATTCTGACTTCAATAAAGAAAAATATAGATCACATTACCCTCCACATAGTGTACAGGCAAAGCCTGTCATTTTCCATGTTGGATTGACGCTTTCACTCACAGTGGCTGCAGGCCGAGGCAGATGCATTGCTTATGTGGAGCGAACTTTATACGTACTACGACTATGACGCTGATTTAGTTGATATCGAGTAAACAGAGCACTCATGACTATCTACAGGTCTTGAGAACTTTTTGGGGATTCCGCTTTTCGCCACGTAAGTAAGGACGACGAACACAATTTTACGTCAGTTCATTCAAAATAATTTTGCTGACAACTCCGGCAATTGACATTTCATGCGACACGCCTATAGCCACCTGACAATGACAGACTGATTTTTAGTTAAAGGATTTGTCTTATTTGACTTCAGCACACTCGATCCAGCGTTTCTCTAACATCAGTGTGCCTTCCAGGAAGTAAGGTTGTGAAAATATTCGTCTGCAGTCCTCTCAACTTCTTCATTGGATGCGATTGAACAAATGAAAATCTGAGGGTGCCAAATCAGGATCAACAAGTTTGGAGTAACATTCGGACGCATTATCACATACCCTCACTTTTGACAAGAGATTTGAGCTTGAGAAAGTGGCGATTCCTTGCTTAATGTAAAAGGCCTTAGGTGATACACAGATAGTTTCAAGATGGTTTCTGGCGTCGGCGCCGGCATCTTTGGACCAAATCGGAAAATTTCGAAGGCTCTAGTAATGAATCTTAGTGTCTTCCAGGCCGAATTATATGCCATCCTGACGTTCGTCAACCTAAACTTAGAGACTATCATAAGAGGAGTAACCATCCATATACTCTCTGATAGTAAGGCAGCGTTCAAAGCCTTGAGCTCGTATTGCTCGAACTCAAAGTCCGTTAAGGAATGCCCCGATGCCCTACAGGAATTAGCTAAAAGAAATTAGGTCAAACTCTGGTAGCGTAAAAGCATTAAGGGCAATGAAATTGCCGATCAACTCGCTAGGATAGTTGGTCAGCTACCTTAGGGGACACTGTGGTCTGAGATATCATCTCAATAAAATTAACCTCTCGTCTGAAACTGAATGTCGACTCTGTTTTGAGGACAAAGAAACTGCAGCGCACGTACTATATGAGTGTGTTGCCCTTTGCAATCTTAGAAAGGGTATCCATCTCAGTGAAATTATGACTCCTGAAGGGATCGTCGCAGGTGGTACGAGAGACATCCTCTTCTTTATTAAGAAAGTGGAAAAACTCTTCATCTGATCGGCTAGAAGGTACGATAGATCTTCACAGGTCGCAGTGCCTCATGCTAGCACTAGCCCCTTAATAGTTCTGCCCTAATAGTTCTGCCTTTTGCAAGGCAATAAATTAACAGTATCCCGAAAGACGCTGGCCATGACCTTTCCACCGGCTCGGACTGCTGGTTCATATCTGGTGTGTACTGGTGGACCCATATCTTACCCATGGTGACAGATTGGTCCAAAGATTGCTGTGAAAATCATTTATGCATTCGCTTTTGATCGGCATTCAGCAAATGCGGTACCTACCTTGCGCAGAGTTTTCGTATAGCTAATACGTTGTGCAAGATGTTTCGCACCTTTTCTTCCGCTATCCCCATTCTTCATTCACATATCGTCCAACACGATACCATGCACTTTTTCGAAGGTTTCCGGTGTGGTCGCGGTTTTTTACGTTGGTCACCTTCGAGGGATGTGCGACCACGTTTGAATTCGGAAGCAGGGTTCCTGTAGACATAGGCGTTAATCCATCCAAATTCTACAAAATTTGACAACAAGTTTTACATTTACAAACTCTGCATTTTATGACAACACGATATTGAAGTTTATCGATTTTTACGAAAAACCTGGAAGACGTCTACTGCAAGAATTCGTGTACACACACTACTTGAAGCTTCATGGATGCCCTATTGACGAGAGATCAAGGCTCACTTACATAGATTACGATTCACTATTAAGTCTCTTCTTTCACTCCCCATTTATGGAGTCCATAAGTGCATGGAAAAGTTGCTGAGAACTACAACTAACGTGAAAATTCGGTCGGTTCCTCTCGAATCCTATCTAGGACAACCACCCCTGGAGAGAAGTGAACAAACATCTATGACCCAAACCACTGCTCTCCGTTCAGGTTGTGTGACAAACATCATAAGAGTATAACTCTTGAGCCTGCGCGAACTATATAAAAAATAGTTCGGCGACAGCATATGTTTCGTCTTGTCCTCATTTACCTCCAGTCCCATTTTAGCCGCTTCCGCCTCAGTGCTCGTAAAAACCTCAATGTGATCTCGCTGAGTTCGTCCAATTATGTTAATGCCATCGGCATATGCTAGCAGTTGTACAGACTTGAAAATGATCGTGCCCCTCATATTGACCAGTGAGTTTTGCACGACCCTTTCACAGACAGTATTGAAAAAATCACACAATGGCGTGTCGCCTGTCTAAAACTTTTTTTGACATTAAAGGTTTCGGTTAAGTCGCTTCCGAACCTGATGGAGCAGCGAGAGTTCTCCAATGTCATCCAATGCACAATCTGCCGAGTTTGGCAGGGATATCAAAACTAGAAATGGCGCTGTATAGCTCGTCTTTATTTACGCTATCGTATGCGGTCTTAAATTCGACGATTCGGTGTACTTCCCGGTCCTAAAACGACATTGATATGGACTAATCAGTTTATTAAGGTTTCAGGCGTTCACACAGTGTAGCAAAGAAGATCTTATAAGCGATGTTCAGGAGATTTATACCTCTGTAATTAGCGCAGCCAAAGGGCTCTCCTTTCTTGTGGATCTGGCATGCGATACTATGATTCCATTCATCGGGCATGCATTCCACTGACCATATCTTACAGATGAGCTGGTGCATACTTCCCACCAGGCTATCCCCAGCTGACTTAAAGAGCTCGGCAGGTAATCCGTCTGCTCCAGCAGCTATGTTGGACTTAAGCTTAGAAAAAGCATTCCTAACTTCATCCAGGACAGAAGGGCGGAATTTTCTGCTATCATCGTCCGTTGTGAATGGGTCCCTGACAATGGAATCTGTTTCGTCATCGCCGTTATACAGTCTGCAGAAGTAGTCTTTCCAGATTCTTGGTACCGACTTTGAATCTACTACTAGGGTTCCATTTTCCTCGATGCAGGCTTCCGTTCTGGCATTACATCCCTTTCTTTATATCTACGACATTGCTGCGATAGCGCCTCTCGATTTCTTCAATCGCGAGCTTCTCATGCTCTCTTTTTTTTTTTTTTTGTTTTAAGAAGCTTCCTACTCTTCTGCTCATAATGTTTACGAGCAGTTCTCGTCCTTCTGTGCAGCGCCTCTTGATAGGCTTGCTGCTTGGCTGCGTGTGCCCACCTTCACTCGTTGTCAAACCATGGGCTTCTTCATGATGGTGTTTTGAAACCCAGAACCTCGGAAACAGCACTCTCTCCGGCTTGTTGACAACGGGTTCATTGATGTTGTACGGTCTGAGCAGGTGTTGGAGGTTTTCCGAGAGTTTGAGGGAGACGCGATTGGCATAGGTTTTGGCGGTCTCTGACCTTACTAGATTTGTCTGGGTCAGGCATATTAGTAGTCGTAACCTGGCTACCACAAGAGTTCGAGTCAATGTTGGCTCTTCGGAAAGTTCGTACATCTAGAATATCGGATGCGTGCCTGCCATCAATCGCAATATGGTAAATCTGGTCGACGGTTGTTTGTTCCGGAGACCGCCAAGTCCCCTTGTGGATGTTGAGATTTGGGAAACGCGTGCTAGTAACTAGAAGATTTTGCCTAAATCCATTTTCGGATGTGGTGTCGTGTAGGCTCTGCTTGTCAATGATCCTATCAAAAGCTACTCCCTTGAACAGTTTGGTGTTAAAATCTCCAAGTACGATTTTAACATCGTAATTAGGACATTGGGCATATGTTCTATCTAGGAGATCGTAGAAGTCGTCATTTTGTAGCGTCATCCCATTATTCGGCCTACCATTTCAGGTATAAACCGAATATCATTTTTCCTTTTGTAGGTCCCTTTCACCTGTGTGAAAAATCAATCACACACAGCAAGGGTGATTGAGAGAAGCTTGGCTCTCTTGGCCTTCAGAGGCTGTGAAGCCACCAAAGCAAAGCAACATCTACACATGTCGCGTACTTTTCTATGCGGATAGGATTCATATAATTACGTGTTTGTCTGTTGCCTATAAAAACCTTCAATTTTATAGTTTAACAATGGATTGGCAGCCCGAAAATGACGACAGAAGCTCCACATCATCAATCAATAGTAGCACTGACCTCCATTCCACCACGAACAGCAACGGTCCGTTTAACTATCGTCCTAACAGCCGACGAACTACATCGTCGCCAAGGGAACACTCTACCTACGGAAAGACGAGCACATCTCTTAATGGCTACGGAAATCATTCCAAAACAGACTCAATATCTGAAGGAGATCTCTCCGACTTCTCCCTCAACGACAGTGAAGACGAAGATATTCGTAGCCATAACGAAGGTAAACTAAATGGCTTTAGAACATTATTTTTTTAAATCATTCTTAATCCAACATCTTCAATAGGTCTATCACCACGTAATGGCATCATACAAACGCACGTTCAAAGTACCTCACCCGGCATCACTACCAGCACTCACGTGTTGAAAAATGGTCAGATCATCGTGCGAAAAGCATTCACCAACACCAGAGAACGCTGGCGACAACAGAACGTTTCCGGTGCATTTGCTGAGCTCAGGAAACTTGTACCAACTCACCCGCCTGACAAAAAACTCTCAAAGAACGAAATCCTTCGTATGGCCATCAAGTACATCAAACTCCTGACCAACGTCCTCGAATGGCAAAAGCAACAAGAACTCAAGTATACCGAGGAAAACGAGCCAAACAATAATGACAAATCTACCATCAACGGAATGCGCGAGTTTCACGTTAAATGTGAGCGTGCCATCGTTCAGCTGGACAACTCGCATAAGACCCATAACAGTCTATTGATGATTGTGCCGCAAAATCAATCAAAAATTATCAAAGTTGAGGTACAAGAGGAACAAACACCGGGTCCTTCGTGCCTTTACCAAAGTGACCCGCCAACTGCTACGTCTAAGCCAGGCAGGACTAAAAGACGCTCGACCCACCAAAGAACCGATTCTGACGCCAAGCGAAAGAAGGAACATTAGACTAGACTGTGTACCTTTATTTAATTTATTACAAAAGCAACAAAGTCATTTACAAAATCTGATTGTTTCTGTTGTCCATGCGGTGTAGTTTCTGATACTTTTTTGCTAGCTAGATTGTCAAAGGCAAAGAAATGGAATGGGATAAGGATTTTTGTTATCGAAACAAGGGACTGGGACTAAGCAAGGACAATGTAACAGAGAAAAAGCAGTTGTGTCTTTAATTCCTTCAAGGTTTCTGTAAAAAAAAAAATGTTCGCTTTTCCTGTTCTCTTTGTCACGCGATGTAGGAAGTGTTGCCAACTAATGGCGGAGTTTGCTATTCTAGCCGAATGGAGAAATCTCTCTGTAGACAGAACAATCGGCAACATTACCTAGCTGTTGTCAAAGAAAGGACGCAGGCAGCCGAAGGCAGACTGTTTCAAAAACTTGCATCTGTCTGGCTTGAGCACTTAATCTAGCAATAACCAGTAGTGGGAGCTCAAGTGCTTCAGAAATATCTGGGAGATATCCATGGTTCTCAGTTAAACAAAAAACAAAATGTCATCTAGCTAGCTGCTGATCAACTGCCACTTAGGTGGCGTTACAGTCCCTGGGGAACCTGGAACGAGCGTCTCCAGCTGGCACTGTCTTTGCCCAGCTGTTTCCAGCGCCGCACGCCCAGTTGGTTAAAGTCCCCTTCGATTCGAAGACTTCTCGGGTCGGAGCTGTATTTTCCATGCGCTCTACATGGCCTAGCCACCTTAGACGCTGTATCCGTAGACGTCGTACCAGGCCGATGTCGCTGTACAACCCGTACAGTTCTTCGTTCACCGTTTGAACAAACGGGACCGTAGATAGTGCGCAGAATTTTCCTCTCGAAACGAGCAAGGGCATCTCCATCCGCTTTTGTTAAGGTCCAAGCCTCTGCGCCGTTAAGGAGGACTGGGATGATCAAGGTCTTGTATAATGTCAGCTTGGTTTTCCAAAAGAGGGCTCTACTTCTCAATTGCCCCTTGAGCCCACAGCAACAGCGGTTGGCAAGAGTGATTCTGCGTTTTATCTCAGCGCTGGTGTTGTTGTCGCCGGTCATCAGTGAGCCAAGGTAGACGAATTCCTTGACCACTTCAAAGTTAAATCCGCCCATGGTGACGTTTCAGCCAATACGTCGGTGTGACCGAAAGCAGATATTTGATTTACTCTCATTAACCTTGAGTCCCATCTTAGCCGCTTCTACCTCAATGCATACAAAGGCCTCATTGACGTCTCGCTGTGTCCGTTCAATCACGTTAATGTCGCCGGCGAATGCAAGCAATTGCGTAGACTTGAAATAAAACATACCTCTTTGTTGGCCAGTGACTCTTGCACAATCTTTTCAAGCACGATGTTGAAAAAGTTGCATGACAGCGCGTCACCTTGCTTAAATCCTTTTTTTAACATCAAAGGTCTCGGTTTGCTCATTACCGACCTTAACGGAGCAGTGGGAATTCTCCATTGTCATCCTGCACAGTCGGACGAGCTTGGCAGGGATGTTAAAACTAGACATGGCTTTGTATAGCTCATCTCTATACACGCTGTCATATGCAGCCTTGAAATCGACGAAGAGGTGGTGAGTGTCGATTTGGTATTTCTGGGTCTTCTCCAAGATTTGCCGTAGCGTAAATATTTGGTCTGGCCTGAAATCACACTGACAAGAGCTGATCAGGTTATCCACAAACGGTTTCAGGCGTTCACACAATACGACAGAGAAGATCTTACACGCGATGTTAAGGAGACTTATTCCCCTATAGTTGGCGCAATTATAGGGGTCTCCTTTCTTATGGACCGGGCAAACGATGCTGAGATTGCATTCGTCGGACATGCTTTCCTCCGACCATACCTTCCAAATGAGATGGTACATGCAGCTTACTAGCTCATCTCCAGCCGCCTTAAGAAGCTCAGCAGACTGGCCGTCTGCGCCCGCGGCTTTATTAGATTTAAGTCTCGATATCGCTATTTTGACTTCGTCTAGGTCGGGTGGACGGAATTCTCTTACATCGCCGTCCATTACGAACGGATCGTTCTGCCTGACAGCGGTATCTTGTCTGTCATCGCCGTTATACAGTCTGCAGAAGTGGTCTTTCCAAATCCTCAGCATCGACTGTGATTCTACTACCAGTTTTCCATTTTCATCCCTGCAGGCCGCCACTATGGCTTTGTAGCCATGGCATGTTCGTCTTATCTTGTTGTAAAACTACCGGGCGTCATTCCTGCGAAGGCATCTCTCCATCTCCTCGATCTCAGGCTTTTCGTACTCTCTTTTCTTTCTTCTGAGAAGCGTGTGTTCCTCTCTTCTCTTCTGCTCATAGATTTCGCGAGCACCTTTATTCAGTCGTTGCAGCATGGCTTTATATGCCTCTTGTTTTGCTGCATGGGCTTGTTCGCATTGTTCATCGAACCAGGGGTTTCTAGGTGGTGGCGGTTTGAAACCCAGCACCTCTGAGGTAGCGTCTCCGACGGCGCTCTGGCAATGCGCCCATTGCTGCTCTATTGTTTGTGCTGCTGTGGGCGAATTTTGAGAGAGATTGGAGGAGACACCATCGGCAAAGATTCTGGCAGTCTCTTGCGAATGTAGCTTTCCGACGTCAAACTTACGTTGTCCTACTCGACTCCTAAGCATTCTTGATATCCTCATTCGTACCTTGGCTACAACAAGATAGTGGTCCGAATCAATGTTGGCCTCTCGGAAGGTTCGTACGTCGAGAATACTGGAGGAGTGTCTGGCATCGATCGCAAAGTGATCAATATGGTTGGTGGTTGATTGATCAAAATACCGCCAGGTACTCTTGTGGATGTTGAGATGGGGGAATCGTGTGCTTGCTACGAGGAGGTTACGCACCGTTAAGAAATCGATTAGCCTAAGTCCGTTGTCGAAAGTGGTGTTATGGAGGCTATGACCAGTTTTGCATTAAAATCTCCTAGAACTATTTTTGTGTCGTAGCTGGGACATTGGGCATAGGTTCTATCTAGGAGATCGTAGAATTCTTCTTTGAGTCGATCGTCCCTTTCTTCCGTTGGGGCGTGAGCGCATATTAAGCTAATGTTTCCAAATTTAGCTTTGTTATGAGGCGTTCGCTTACATCCCGGAAGCTTAAGACTTTTTGTAGGAGTCTTCCTCGAATAACGAATCCGCACCCGAATAGGTGTTCTCCTTGTAGCAGTTCCCGTAGTAGATGTCACAATTTTTCATCCGTCTTTTGTCTGGTCCATCTCATCGCACTTCTTGAAGCGTGGTTATATCTGCTTTATAGCAGTTAAGGGTTTGCTCCAATTAATCGCCTGCACCCGGTCTGTTAAGGAACCTCACATTCCAGGTGCAGACTCTCAAGTCCGTTAGTTGTTTGCCGGGGGTCATCAGCTTTGTATCTGTCCAAATCCGAGGCTTGTGGTTGCTTCTGAACAAGTGGGTTTTTACGTGATAGGGATGTTACCCCTAAGCCCAACCACCAACCTGGAGGGCCAGGTTCCTCTTTCCGCAGAAAAAAGGGGTTGGGTCGCTGCACACATTGGCTCACTACCTGGCGCGTGCCAGGGTAGCTATCCAGGGGGGGCCACGCGGAGGCTGTGTGTCAGCTTGGATTGAGCAGGGACAGAGCTGGCGTTTGCCATGTTAAATGCGATCAACTTCTTTGCTCTGTTTGCTCGCTCCCTCCCCCCTAAGCATTACTAATTGATTTCGAATTTGACAATAGTGCGTTGTGTTTGCTGGAACCTAAGTTACAAGTCAGCAACGACACAGGTGAAATATTCTCTTTTAGAAGGGTGTTTTCGGCTAAAGTATTACATACGTTTTTGCGAACGCCCTTGCTTCATACTCGTAATATACGGTACACATAATATCTCAGCACACGTAGATATGGGAGAATGGATAACTAAACGCGTTAGTGGAAATAATTAACGAATGAGACGTGTTGGACTTTGGTTTGTCAATCTATTATGGAAGCTTTCTGTGGAGCTTTTTAGGGAGATTTGGTGTTTTAACAGAGACGGCCAGTAAAAAGTATCTGTCTATCTACTGGTTTAAAAAACTGCAAGCTCTCCAACATTTTTGTAATTAAGGGCTAGTGCTAACAAATACCAGGAGGCACTGCGACCTTCATAGATCTATTGTGCCTACTATCCGATTAGACAAGGAGCTTCTCCACTTTCTAATAAAGTTGAGAATGTCTCTCGTAGGAGATGAGATGATAGCATCAGGAGTCATCATTTCACTCAGAAGGATTCGCTTCCTGAGATGGCAAAGAGGTTAATTTTATTGAGATGATATCTCAGACCACAGTGTCCCGTAAGGTTGCTGACTAGTCTTCTGATATCGACTCTAATAAGTGTGAGGCCATTAATATAGCTGGAACCTTTCCTAGCGAGTTAATCGGCGATTTCATTGCCCTGAATACCATTGTGCCCTGGCACCCACCAGAATTGGCATCATGGCATTCCTTAAGGGACCCTGAGTTAGTGCTATACGAGCTCAACGCTTTTATCGCTGCTTGGCTCTCAGCGAGTATATTGATAGTTACTCCTCTTATGCTAGTCCCTAAGTTTAGATTGACGCACGTCAGAATGGCATATAATTCAGCTTGGAAGATACTAGGACTCATTCCTAGAGCCTTCGAGATCTTTCCATTTTGTCCAAAGATGCCGTCGCCAATGCCAGAACCCATCTTGGAGCCATCAATGTACCATATAAGGCCTTTGCCGTTGAGGAAGGGATCACCTTCCCAAGCTGTGCGGTCTAGGATCTCAAATCTCTTGTCAAAAGTCAAGGTTTGTGATAAAGCGTTCTAAACCGTGGTAATCATATCTAGCTCGGGAAGATGTTGCGGGATGCATATGGGACTCTTTGGTCTATGTACATGGTAAGCTTGTTCCCGAGCTATAGTTAATTTTAGTACAATCTGTGGAAATGAAAGGTATTCTTGGAGTTTACTAACTTCTGACCTTCGAGAATGGAACAATTTTAATTAGTGTTCTGAAATTTAAGAAAAGCGGTTGAAATTGGTGGGTAATTAGACTTGTAAATGAGTCACTTCTTTAGGAAGTCTTTCTTTAACAGTCAAAACAATATTTTTCTAGGAATTATCCCTGTGCTATGGATATCCTGATCTTTACCTAATGCCCAACATATTGTTAGATTATTCTGTGTTCTAGAAATCGTTTTATTCCTTCTTTTTTGGTGGCGTTACAGCCCATGAAGGGCAAGAGCCAAGCTTCTCTCGATCACCTACATGTGTTGTGTGTGGTTTATTTTTTACACAAGTGAAAGGAACCTACAGTTTAATGCTGATAGCGAACGGTGGCGTGAGACAAGAAGCTTTTTCATGGCAAGTATACTACGGGTGGTTTTGCCAGTACACCGCCGAGGAGGGACCCCCCGAAATAAACATTCGATGGCGTTGGTGTTATCGGGAGCCGAACTCGCTCATCGTGCGTCAGGGTCCAACACACTAACCATTGCGCCACGGTGCCCTATTAAGCCTATTACAAGCTACTTAAAATTTAAACTCACAAGGTCTTTTTGGAGTGCGAGCGAGTCAGCCGGCTCATTTGAATGGTCACTACTGTAGAAACGCTAGGTGACCCCTAAAAAGCTCTCTGCAAAGCTTCCAGGCAGCACGGCCTGACGGAGTAGAATCGAACACAACACGTTTGAGTATCATCTGCCCTGGTTACTCACCGACTATACATATGAGCAATTGGTTTCTCCATTTCACATACAATTTTCGAGCGAGTCCACCGGTATTGATACTGCTTTGCTGATTTTCATACCATCTGCGTGGATTGATAATGGTCATTAACAGTTAGGACATAAATTAGAGGACCAAAGTGATTGTCTTGCGGAACAACGATAGAGGCCATATCAGGGTCAGAGGTTAAGTTTCTGATTTAAGTCACGCGATAATTTGGGGCGGGAAGCCTAAAGCCTTGAGTTTAAAATAGATGAATGGATGGCTTATCTTACAATATGTTTTGCTGAAGTCGATAATACTAATACCCATCTATTTGGTTGCCTTGCTCCAATGATAAAGGCGTTTTGGAGAAAAACTCGATAAGTTTGGTTGGGGAAAAGTCATTAAACCATTCACAATGGACTCAATGAGTTTAGGGTTAGAAGGCAAGTTAGCAATCGATCTATAGTTGGGAATATCAATCTCAGAGCCCCGTTCGTGTGTAGGGAAGATGAAAGGATTTTTCAAAATTGTTGGGAAAGAAGCCTGACGAAGTGAAAGGCGAAAAAGGGTAGAAGGAGATTTGCAATTGAATTTAAATGCCAGCCCTGGCTTATGCTGTCCGGTGGAACACAACTGCTTTTCATTAGAACTTCGAATTCCATATTAGATACTTGCCTTACTGAACATGCAATTTATCCGTTGCCAGTTTCGACTATTTATGTATTCTGCCAAAATAAGAGTTTTCTATTACCAAGAGGTTCCGTTGTACCACATCCCATGTTATCCCCCTCAATGCAACATGCAAGCATTTAAGATCAATGTCCACCGGCATCTCCTCTATTCCTCTTCCTCTCTATCTTCTGCCCGCACTGTGTCGCCGACATAATAAGGTTATTAGACCTTGAGTGCGCGCAAATTATTAGAAAAAAAAAAAAAAAAAAATACAAAAAAAAATAAAAAATTAGCACATTTGAATGGTCACTACTGTAGCAACGCTACGTGACTCCAAAAAAGCTCACTGCAGAGCTTCCACGCAGCACGAGCTGACAGAGTGGAATCCAACACAACACGTTTGAGTATCATCTGCCCTCACTACTGCACCGACTATTTGAGCAGTTGGTTTGTCCATATCACATACAGTTTGTAAACAATCGTTTTTCCATACAGATAGGTCCCCAGAGCAATGCAGAAATATGGCGAGGAATTTGCCAAAGTTTGGCCTAAATTGGAGCAAACCGTACCTCTTACCAACTTTGGCCGGAAACTACTTAGTGATTGTACCAAAATCACAAAGCCCTCGTTCGGGAACACAACAGTTGCTGATATTGTGAGGAAGTCATCTGAGTTCCCGATTCAGGTACACACATTTTTTGTGTTATCACTTCTTTTATGACGTAATTCGGTGTGACTTAGTTTGGTATAGATAGTTGTCGAATTCAAAGTCAACCGGCAGATCGTTGTGGGGAAATCAGGAAGCAGTTGTCTTCGGCATATCCGGTGATACATGAACGAGTATTGCATCTTTATCTACGATTCTTGGAACACAAGAGCAAGTATGGTAAGAACCTTCGAACTTCATGATTGCTTCTACTAACCCGATCTTCTGCTTAAATGGGTGTGATCTTTGCTTGACGTTTCTTTGCTATTTTTTTTTTTTAAGGCAGTGAAGTGGAAAAAGAGTTGTATCCGCAGCTGTCGCTGACAGAATTTGTGCAACGGCTGTTGAGCAAGCGATGTGTTTGCTTCTATGGCTACAGCGATCGCTACAAGTTGATATCTGGCGTGAGCGGCTTCAGTGGTTTCACAGAAGTTGGAACGGAAAACGAGCAACCACCTTTACTCTTGAGCAATGTCCTAAGCTATGATGAAATCAAGGTAAGCATCGAAGATCCACTGATCCCACCATTCGACTTCTTCACTTTTTTTAATTCAAGCTCTCAGCCCTCCTCTACGTATCGTCACACTCAGAATTCATCAACAGTGGCTCTCGTCAAAACGAAGGCGTGATCGAGAAAGATAAATCAAAAATCGAGATATCAGGTGTCATCATCGGTCTAATCGGAGCACGTTTCCCTCGCTATGGACTCATGGCGTATCAAGACATCATTATACATGAGAAACAGAACACAATAGCAAATGGCTACGGGCAACAATCACCACTTGTCGAAACTAGGGAAAGCGATTACCGTCGATTATGGAAGGAATTCTACGAAGACCGGGATTTCCTCTTCAATCAAGTCACTGTAGACGGTGCACGCTTTGGTCTTTCGAAACGAGGCGAAATCTTCGACAACGTGATCATGAAGAAACGCCTTGCGATCCCGTTCGACACCTTATTACTGGAGAGCGAGGCCAGAGCGGCAGCTGCGTCCAAACGAGCCTATATCCACGTTGCTGGTATTGGCCTCGGTGTTTGGAGGGCAGCCTCTCAACAGAATGAAATATTTTTGCTGACTTTTGCAGAGCGGCTTAAGGCATTGGTTCCGCTATTAAATCATGTCGCATTTATCAATTTTTCATGGTTCTATACCACGGAGTGTGGCGAGCTTAAGCATAAAGAAATATTCAAATCCGATACACACCCCGATGGAGGTATAAAGATATTCTTCTCTAATAGAAATCCAGCAGAAAAGTTGGTAAGTTTTTAAAGCTTATTCTGTCTGTTCTATTCTTGATAATTCCCTTGTAGCTAGGTTCAGAGTACGAAAACACTCTTCTGATAGTATCATACGCTTGGGACGGTAATGCCTTGCCTGGCAACGAATTTTGGGATGTAAGTTCACCTTCAAGGACCTCTAGCTCGGTAGTGTTTATTTGTTTCCCTTATTTCTAGGGCTACCTCTCTGATTCTGGTGACCCAGCAGCCGCATGTAGCACCCTCATCACGGAGATCCACAATCCTCATATCAACGTAGACATGGTGTCTGGCAAAAATCTACATATTGCCTCGCCAACGCACGGAATAGTCCACATTTCGGAGTATAGCAAAAGGGTTTTGAACTTGTAGTTTTTCAATAAATTGTTGTCAGCCGACTCGCTGGCTTACCACCAATCCAATTTGTCGTTCAGTTACTAAGTCCAAGCTTAACCGGGATCACAGATAACCCGTGGGCATGGCTCAGGGTCATTATATCAGCCCCAGACTATTCTGAGAATCCAATGGAAGTAATGAAGTTAATCCAGAGCTGCAATCCCGCGATCTGGATCAAATAAGTCAAAGGAGAATTCAGGCATTTCGTCTTGGTTATCAATCAAGACTAATCCCATTTGCGAGGGCGAAAGAAACCATGTTGGCGAAGGCTTACTTGGAGGACGGATATCTCTCTTCTTTGAATGAGGAAGACAGAAGTGATGTCCTCTTCACGCTCTCTGACCTGCAAGTTGAAACCGTACTGTGTTTATACGGACACAGAGGAGACCGACATCACAGAGGTTTAGGGGATTACGCTCAAATTAATTTACACGATTCCATAGCGGTCTTGGCTGAACTTATTCACCCCTTGCAAAACAGCGGCGTAAGTGTTGTCCTGATCCAAGAGCTGAACCACATGCTTCTCTATCAAAGGTAAGCCACGAATAATATTGCAGACAGTGATTTGATGGTTGAACGCTTCTGTTATCTGCTGGAGCACTCAGACACAAATACTGGTCCATTGTACTCCAGGATTTGAGGGTGGTAAAAGAATATCTTTGTCTCTGATTTGTACCTGTATATTCCGTTTGATTTTGATGATCATCTAATGAGCCGGTTGTCCTTCAAAAATGTCAGGAGAACAAACTGGCCCAGATATAAGATCACTGCGGAGCCTAGCTTCGTCAGGAAATCTCCAACAATGCCACTTAACCACTCGGGCCATGACGGAGTCTTGCATTTCCTACAGAAGGGCGTTAAGGCTATTCAAGGCTCACATCAATAAAGCCAAGAAGCAATCTTGGAAACTATTCTATGGCAAGATTAAGGAAGCATCCGAGACCTTAATCCTAAGACGGATCTTAGCCATCTTGCCTCATATCCCAGCCAGCTGGTTGGGATATGAAGCTGCTTCATACTTTCACAAATCCCGAATGCGTGGATAGAAGCCAATGTAGTTTTCACCTTTTTATAAATAAATCGATCGTCCTTTCTTCTAAATACGTTAGAGTAGATCTTGGGCTATTGCCATTCGATACAGCATCGATAAGGATAGATTATCAGTATCCCAGCATACTTATAGTAAAAGTAAGTCGGTCGAACATCATAAGAACATCAGGAACGCCGGGGTTTAAGAAGGCCACATCTTTTACTGTTGCATGAAAGCCGTTGGCAAAACACTTACTTACTTTGATAGCGCTACAGTTCCGGGTGAACCAGGGCCTCAACCAACAAGCCTCTCCAGCTGGCCCGATCTTTGGCCAGCCGCTTCCAGTGCCGCACGCCCAGTTGGTTGAGGTCCCTTTCCACCTGTGCGCGCCACCTTAGATGCGGTCGTCCTCTGCTGCGTCGTCCCTCGGGGTTGGAGTCGAAGACTCTTCGGACCGCAGCGGTGATGTCCATTCGCTCTACATGGCCTAGCCATCTTAGGCGTTGGATCCGAAGACGTCTAACTAGGCCGATGTCGCTGTACAGCCCGTACAGTTCTTGGTTGAATCGCCTCCTCCACTCTCCGTTTACACAAACGGGACCAAAGATTGCACGCAGAATTTTCATCTCGAAACGCCCAGGAGCCTCTTCATTCGCTTTTGATAACGTCCAAGCCTCAGTGCCGCAGAGAAGGACCGGGATGATTAAGGTTTTGTAGAGGCATACTTTAGTTTTTCGAGAGAGGGCTCTACTACTCAATTACCTCTTTAGCTCAAAGAAGCAGCGGTTGGCAAGAGTTATTCTGCGTTTTATCTCAGCGCTGGTGTCGTTGCTTCTTGTCACTATCCCTTGGCTCGATAAACTAAGTCCTTTACTACTTCGAAAATATAGCTGCCGAAGGTGACGTACTGACCAAGACGTCGGTGTTGTGTGTCTGTCCTTGATGACAGCATATATTTGGTCTTGTCCCTATTTACCCTTAGACCCACTTTAGCCGCTTCTGCTTCCATGCTTGCGAACGCCTCATTGACGTCTCACTTTGTCCGTCCAATAACGTCAATGTTATCTGCGTAGGCAAGCATTTGTGTGGACTCGAAGTAGATCGTACCTCTTGTATTGGCCGCAGAGTCTCGCACAGTCTTTTCAAGAATGATGTTAAAAAAAAATCACATGACAGTGCGTCACTCTGTCTAAAACCTTTTTTTAACATCAAAGAGGTCGGTTAGCTCACCTCCGACCTTAACGGAGCAGCGAGAGTTCTCCATAGTCAACCTGCACAGTCTGACGAGTTTGGCAGGAATGTTAACCTGCCATGGCTCTGTATAGCTCGTCTCTATAAGCACTGTCATACGTGGCTTTAAAGTCGATAAAGAGATGGTGCGTGTCGACCTGGGATTCATAGGTCTTCTCCAAGATCTGCCGTAGTGTAAATATTTGGTCTATCGTGGATTTTCCTGGCCTGAAACCATACTATTAGGAACCTATCAGATTGTCCACGAACGGTTTCAGGCGCTTACACAGTACGGCAGAGAGGATCTTGTACGCAATGTTCATGAGGCTTATCCCACTGTAATTGGCGCAGTCATAGGGGTCTCCTTCCTTATCTTGCAGATGAGTTGATGCATTTTCCTGACCAGCTCATCGCCAACTGCTTTAAACAGTTCTGCGGCAAGTTCGTCTGCTCCAGTAACTTTATAAGACTTAAGTTTCGATATCGCTATCCTAACATCTTCTAGGTCGGGTGGACGGGATTCGCTTTCGTCTTCATCCATTGTGAATGGCTCGCTCTGCCTGACGGCGGCATTTTGACTATCATCGCCGTTATACAGTCTACAGAAGTGGTCTTTCCACAATCTCAGCATCGACTGTGACTCCACTACTAGTTGTCCGTGTTCATCCTTGCAGGCTTCTGCTCCAGCTTTATAGCCTTGGCACGTTCGTTTAACTTTATGGTATAATTTTCGAACGTCGTCGTTGCTGCAGTAACATCTCTCCATCTCCTCGATCTCGCGCTTCTCGTGCTCCTTCTTTTTCCTTTACAGAAGCGCATGCTCCTCCCTCCTTTTCTGTTCATAGAGCTCGGGGGCAGCTCTCGTCCGCCGATGGCTACATTGCATCGACGGACGTGGGCAAAACAGTCCGCCTAAAATTGATCCCCAGGCTATATACATACATAGCCGTAGCCTGGCTATATACTATAGCGTTCGATAAGGACGCAACTGTAGAATATTGAAAAGAGGTCAGAGATCTACGGCTCGCGTTTTTAGCGGGCGATTTAACGTCTTCGGCGAGGAGCTTAACCTCCGATTATGTTTATCAGAAGATTAAGGAGGCCTTGGCATGGGCTAATCTCAATGTAATATACACAAAGGATATTATCATATGTATGGAGAGCCAGGCTCTCAACGAATGGTTGACCGAAGATATCACCTATCAAACCTTTAGGAAAATCTGGCCCCACTCAACTTCTAACGAAGGAACAATAAAAGTCGTAGACTTCCTGCAGCAGCACTGGGATCAATTCGTAATCCAGGCATCGATCCTCTTTGGACGGTTCTCAAGTTATGTGTACGCCAACACTCCGTCGTAGACCAAATGGATTAACCGATGAGTTGTATTTTGACGCCGCTAGTCTCGTCCTCCCTCTTAATATCTCGTAGATGGTTGAACTAGTTATCTCGTAAAAGAGCATTGCAAACAACTTGCGAAAGACGTGCAGCTAATCATGCCGATGAATTAAACGATTGTCAGCACTTTAAAGTGTTCAAGAATATATGTCATGTATGCGAAACTCATCATCACTCTTCAATGGCCGTGACTGTGAGAATGCCCCAAGAGGGCAGAAAGCTCCATCAAAAGCTCGTAGTAAGAACTGACAGAGTCGAATCTAGCTCAACACGTCTGTGTTGCATGTTCCACTGTTGCAACGACTTGATGAATAATCAGCTTTCTCGCATCGAACGCAGTTTCTAGACAAACATTATTCAGACTTGACAGAGCAATGCCTAGATCCCTTTCCTTTCCCTAGATGCCTTTATCCCTGGCCTAGATACGGAGAAGAATTCTCTAAAACCTGGCCGAAATTGGATCAAACACCACCTCTTACTGATTTTGGTCGAAAACTACTTAGTGAATGTGCCAAAGTCACAAAGCCAACTTGCGATAGTATCACCATTGCCGATGTTATCAACAAGTCAGCGAAGTTCCCAATCCAATTTGGGATAGATACTTGTCGAGTTCAAAGTCAGCCAGTGGATCCTCATGGTGAAATCATGAGGCAGTTTTCTTCGGCGTATCCGGTGATACACGAACGTGTATTGTATCTCTATCTACGGTTCCTAGAGCACAAGGACAAGTATGGTAGGAATTTTAAAATTCTCTAAACATCTTTCTTTCTCACATTTGTGTTTTTCTTTTTTAAAGCAAATGAAGTGAGAAAGGACTCCATCCAGGACTGTCGTTGGCGGACTTCGTACAACGTCTGTTGAGCAAGAGATGTGTTTGTTTTTATGGTTACAGTGATCGCTATAAACTATTGTCAGGGGAACACGGCCTCTATGGCTTTACCGAAGTCGGAACGGAGAAGCAGCAACCGCCTTTGACCCTGAGCAATGTCCTGAGCTACGATGAGATCAAGGTAATCGATGGTCTTCCGCCAAATACATTTTCGGTAAAAATGTTCGCATTTAAAGCTGTCAGCACTCCTGTATGTCTCATCGCATTCAGAATTCATAAACAATGGTTTCCGTAGAAATGAAGGTGTGATCGAGGCTGATAAATCAAAGATCGAGATATCCGGTGTTATGATCGGTCTAATAGGAGCACGTTTTCCGCGCTTTGGTCTCATGGAATATCAAGATATCATTATAAACGAAAAACAGAACACAATTAGCAATGGCTACGGACATCGAACATCAGACGTCGAAAGCAGAGAAAGTGATTACCGTCAAGTATGGAAGGATTTCTATGAAGATAGGGATTTTCTCTTCAATGAAGTTAGAGTAGACGCAAAACGTTTCTCTCAGAAGCGAGACGATATCTTCGATAAGGTGATCATGAAGAAACGTTTCGCGATTCCATTCGACACATTGTTTCTTGAGAGCGAAGCTAGAGCAGCAGCGGCAGGCAAGCGAGCTTATGTTCACGTCGTTGGTATTGGTCTGGGCATTTGGAAAGTGGCTCCTCAACAAAACGAAATATTTTTACTCATTTTCGCCGAGAGGCTTAAGGCATTGTTGTCGCGATTAAATCATATCGCTTTTATCAACTTTGCTTGGTTTAATACCACAAAATGCGGTAAGCTCAAGCATAAAACCGTTTTTAAGTCTGGCGTTCATCCCGATGGTGGAATAAGGATAGAGTAAGACCGGCAAATATGGCCCACCCTTAACATTATTTGAAATAAAAACACGAAATTAAATTGAATTCATTTATTTTCTTTTTAACCGGTCTCAAAATTCATTTGTCTTTCAGTCCGTATTAACTTATATAATAAAAAAAGACATAACAAAAAGATATAATAAAAAAATCGAAGGGACTTCATATAACATTTTGAAAAAAATTGCGGTTAATATCGCCTACCTTGTGTTAAATATGGCCTAGGGCGGGCCATATTGAACATAACGATTTTTAAGAAAATTCGGTTTAGCTACAGCAAAATTCACAAACGAAATATTGTTGCTCGTTGCCAGAACAGTCCTCATGAGCCCACATTCTGCATACAACACATTGTACCCAAGCTTCGCCTTGCTTGTCATCAGAGAACAGGCTAGCGCAATATATGCATTTAGCATCCGGCTCGTTACATCTATCAGGACTTGGATCTGAACCGTCGTCTGGAATGAAATCGTCCTCACTTTCTGATGACGAGGACTCAATTTTGCGATAGCTTCCCTTTTTCTTTGCCATGATTTGTTCATTATCACCAAATATCAAATTTGTAGGAACCACCTGAAAAGCGTAAGCACTATTGGATTAAAGCCTAAATATATAAGATATGTATGTTTCTACCTTCTTTCTTAAAGCCGCTCGATTATTCTTCTTTAAGTCTTTTTCCTCTCTTCTATTAATGGAATCCTCTAGAGCTAACTTGTAAGGAGATGATGAAATCAGCTCCGATTTTCCTCGTTTTCTTCCACGAGTTGAAGGTTTTCTTACTCGGATAGGAATAGGAGAAATTTGATGCGGAGTTATAAAAGTTTCTGATTCCGATAAACTCTTTATCCCAGTAGAAGTAGAGGCTCGTGGATGCTCATTCGACTCATCTTGCTCAAATTGCGTCGTATCTCCATTGTTTTCAAGTCCATCAGCAGGAGTAGGATTTTCCACATTAGATAAAGTAAACTCATTCTCCTCTGCTGCCAGAAAGTCGTGTTCTTGGAAGATATTCCTATCAAAAGGACATATCCCTGTGGTCGAAAAACCCCTCAGAGCAATTTCGGCAGTTTGAGCTTTTAAAAAGGCCCGACCAAATAGCTCAATTATGTCATAATGTGTTAAGGCTTTTATGTTGTTTATGGTCCAACGTCTAATTTCCTCAGTTAAATATTTCTTGAGGGGTCCCATGAAAGTCTTATCTAAGGGTTGAATCTTGTGACTTGAATGCGGAGGTATAGATATAATATGAACATTATTCGTTCGGGCCAGGTCTATAAGTTCTATATTCCTGGTGTGGCTTGAATGCCCGTCCATGATGAGTAATACAGGTGATGATGCTGTTGGTTTAATTGTTGTCAAAAAGTGTTTGAACCACTTTGTGAATAAATTCGTTTGCAGCCATCCTGATGGGTGATTAGCATATATTGAACCCGGCGGTGCACCTTTCATTAGGTGCGGATTGTCCCTTTTTCGAGGAAAAATGAACATAGGAGGCACAAATGACCCTCCTGCACTCATGCACAAAATTGATGTTATTAGTGACCCCCTTTCAGCAGATGTTAATGACCCCACCTGTTTTCGACCTTTCAAAGCTAATACCTTTGGCATTTTGGCTGGGACAACTGAAATTCCCGTCTCATCCACATTATAGATATTGTTAGGAGTAAAATGGTACTTGGTCATAAGCATTTCTAGATTGTCAAAAAAAATTGCTACGTTTTCTTTTGAAAATCCAGAAGCACGGGCTAAAGATGTTCCAGTCGGCTGACGGAACGAAAGCGATGGATGACGTTTCAGAAAGAAACGTAGCCAGTCCCTTCCTGCAACTTCCTTAAGAATCGAGAATGGATTTGGAATTTGGTTTTTTATAGCAAGCTGGAATGCTAAAGACCTTATGTCATTCCTGGTTAGACCAAATAGTTTCCCCTCCATTTGCATGCAATATTCTACAAGGCACTGCTCAAGTTCTAGAGGAAAAACGGGTTTTCTGCCCAGTTTGGCACTAACCACTTCCTCCAAAGGCTGATCCTTTTTTGCCACTAAACGCCTCAATGTAGTTCTTGGGACATTAAACGTTCTTGCAGCCCTTAAAAAGCCCATCTCTTTTTGGTTAACGGCAGTGATTGCTTTCATCATAGCATCCTTCGCCCACGTTTGTCGTTGTTTTGTGCACTTCTTCGAATTTGAAGCCATTTTTCCTTCAAAAGAAAATAAAAACAAAACGTCAAAGTTCTATGAAAATCATGTGTTAAATATGGCCTACTAGGCCATATTGCAAACACAGGGGGTAGGCCATATTACACACATTGTACTTTTTTCGCTAATTTTCCATTTAAACACACTTCACTAACTTTTGTTAAAGCACTGGACCACTAATAATAAGAAAATATTCAACGCTATTAAACCTTAGAAACACATTATCAAATCTACGAAAATTCACTGTAAAAACACTTAATAAAACTCACCATAAAATTACTACGAAAACGAAAAAAAACCGTTACAGTCAATATTTTGCACACCCGTCGCCGAAGGACAACCACGATAAACTACCTCGAAACTGCTTTGAATGCGTTACTAATGAATATGCTTTTAACTGCGTGCGCTTGTGTTTCGAGGAAATATTATGGTGGGCCATATTACCCACGTGGGCCATATATGCCGAACTTACTCTACTCTTCTCCAACAGAAACCCAGCGGATAAGTTAGTATGTTATTTAAACCTTTTCCATGTCCTTTCTTGATGAACCCTTCTAGTTAGGTCCAAAGTACGAAAATACTATTTTGATTGTGTCATACGCTTGGGACGGTAACGCCTTGCCCGGCAACGAGTTTTGGGACGTAAGCTAATTCCTAAATAATATTACTCCTCAATTCATAACGCTGTTTTTAGGGATATCTGTCAAATTCTAGCGACTCAGCAGCGGCATGCAGCACGCTCATCACGGAAATCCACAATCCGCATATCAACACGGAGATGGTTTCTGGCAGAAACCTACACATTGCCTCTGCGAAGTATGGTATTGTGCATATCGCGGATTATAGCAAAAAAATCTTGAAATGATAGTACCCTTTTTGGAACCCAATAAACTGTTGTAAACCGCTGTTTAGTAATGATCGTTAGTGATCGACTCAATGGGATAATGGCCGGCCACTTTCACCAGTGTACTCTGTACTCTAGGGGAACACAGCAAAGTAAAAGTCCCTTGAACCATATAATATTCTCCTTTGAAGAGCCTTAACGTAGACTAATTTGTAGGTCCATAAAGGAGTTTGAGACAGATTGATTTTGTTAGTCTTCGTGTTGATCTACGAAAAGGTTTGACGTAGAGTGACTCTGATGAACTGACCTTGTTCATTCTCAAAAAAACTTATCATTCTGGTATACGAAAAGTTGGCGTAGATTGACGTGGATTGATCTTTTTGGCCAAAGAGGAGACTTGACGTGGAATGTAGTTGGCCTACAATGTGATTTGATAAAAGCGCGATCTTGTTACCGTATGAACAAGCCTGGCATGGACTAATCCGCTTTGTCTTCGTTAACGTATACTGATCTTAATGACCTTAAGAGAGGCTGAATGTCGACTGAATTTGTTGGCTTACGAAAAGTCTACATCATACATAGATAACTGAGTCTTCATCATAAAACTAAGTTAGGCAGCAGACGTGTGAGATTAGTTTAAGCATACAGTTGGCTCATGAGGCCGTCGCTGCTAAATTGATCATTGGGTAAAGTGGATTGTAGGCAGGGAATTCTAGATTCGTGTGGTTCGGTTAAAGAAAGTTTCTCTATATTGGACGATACGTCCGAAAGCGGACTTTAGAGTATGCTGGTGAGCATTAAAGAAAAGTATGTTGCGGGAGAAATGTTGAAGGGGCGGAATGCAACTGGTTATTTCGTGAGAGCATTTAATGTGGAAGTAACGATAAAACAGGGAAAAGTAGGAAACATTCCTGCGATGTTCCAGCAAATCTAATGTTTTGATAATGCTGGAGTCGCCTATCAGTTTAATCGCGCGATTTTGTATTCTGTCTAGTAGGTGCAATGAGGTTTTGGATACACCGGACAAGACATGAGCGTTAAACTCCGATTTAGGGCGAATAAACGCCTTCAAGATTGTAACCAGATCTAAGGGTGAGAAGTATTTTTTGCATCTGTATTAAAAGCCTAGGTATTTCGCAGCATGTATGTGCAACACACATACCTAGTATGGGAAGCTTTTCGGTTTCTTAGATGCAAGTTCCATTCCTGGATAATGGCTGCGGGCCAGTGATATGCTTTAACGACAGGAGACATCACTGTGCCCTGGAGGCATTCAATTGTACTCCATTGTTTTGACCACATTGCATGATGCTGTCGATATCGAAATTGCATGAGATTAACATCTATCCCTGCGAATATGAGAAGCATTGGATTGGAAGTGGCAGACAAGACATCATTTATAAAAATGAGGAAAAGTGTCGGAGATAAGACGGAGCCCTGGGGAACACCGGCGTTTAGAACATAGATGTCAGACTTGAATCCGTCCAAAACAACTTGAATTAAACGATTCGAAAGGTAGATCTCGACATTAAATGACTGGGTCACAAATATCGGTTGTAGAGTCTGCAACGAGCCGATGTCGATATGATTTTCTGAAATAGAAGAGGCTCTGCCTTGGACTCAGTAAATTTACCATCAGATTTATCGAATGCCTCGAGCTTTGTTGGTTTACCCCTTTTGAAGACCAGCTTACTGATCTCTTCACCAGATATTCACACTACGGCAGATGCTGGAGAAGACCCATGAATTCCAAGTACGCACTACTTCATGACATGACTATGACAGTGTCGCGTTTTGACATCCCTGTCAAGCTCGTCAAGTTGTCAAGGATGGCGCTAGAGAATTCTCACTGCTTCATGAGGGTCGTCACCAAATTACTTTTTTCTTATTTTTAATTAAGGGGTTAATGCTAATAAATAACATGAGGCACTGCGACCCTTAAGCATTTATAGTGCCTCCTAGCAAATTAGACGAGGAGCTTCTCCACTTCTTTAATAAAGTAGGAGCTCGTAGGAACTGAAATGATCCCCTTAGGAGGCTAAATTTCACTAAGACGGGCACGCTTCCTAAGATGGCAAAGGGCAACACACTCACATAGTATGTGCCCTGCAGTTTCTTCGTCCTCCAGACAGAGTCGACACTCAGTTTCAGATGAGAGGTTAATTTTATTGACGTGATATCTCAGACCACAGCGTCCCGTAAATTAGCTGACCAGTCTTCTGGTCACTAAAGTAAAGTAAACACTGCGCTGCCAAGTTGATCTGCTGAGGCTTTATGGGAACCACGATTGTCAACTCCCCTACTTAATGCATTCTTTTCTGCTAGCCCCGCCCTCAAATCTCACTCACATCATTCTTTTCTGTCAACCCCGGCAGTTCAGCTCAGTTTCACGATCGAGAGTGCATGAGAGCTATATGCTCTCAGAGTACAATCAGACTCCACTCATTGTACTGAAAAAATCTCAAACACGTCTCTGAGGGAGAAGAACGAATTGGTTAACAAGTTGCTCTCGCACTCAGACCTCTTGCTTTAAGCTTTTTTGTTTTTAGTAAACAGACGAACAGACGGTTTAAGACGTGCGTCGGCCGTTTCGTTCAAAGGCGTTTTCGTCGATAATAGTGTTTTCGTGTTGTTTTTCTGTAACTACTTTTGCTCCTTTGTTAAATTTGTAATTTTCAGTGTTGTGTAGTGCAAGTGTGGAAAAGTCGGAAATTAAAAAAAAAGTGAAAATATCAAAAAGCTTAAGTGTAAAAAGGTGATATAGGAAAATAGTGTTTTCGTTTATTTTAAGTAAATATTGGAGCAAATGTCGGTGTCTAGTTCGGGTGTTGTCGGTGCTCGAGAAATCGGTTTTCGCGATAGCGTACGATGAGGACAATCGGAAAGGACGCAAAGGGGTAAGTCAACACTTAAAATTTACTTTTGATGCATGCGATTTTCTTTCTTAACTCAATTTACAACTGCGATCTAAATCTGAGAAAGAATGACATGGTACCAATAGACCATTTCGACATGGATTCCGCGAGAATACCCAAAATGCACATCTGCCATGGAAGATTAAGCAACTTTTTCTAAAATAGCCAGTCAGGCAAGTATGCTGGCTAGGAGGCTATATAGCCTTCCCAAATGCACGCATTTTGAAACGGACTTCATGCCAAACCCTGTCAAATGCTTTCGAAATATCCAGTGCAACTATTTTGTTTTCACTTGCTTGTTCAAGCGAGCGATTCCACTTTTTGGTGACATACGCCATCAAATCACCAGTGGATCTATTACAACTACTACCATACTGTCGCTCATTGAGCAGTTTTCGTGATTCAAGACATTTCATAAGCCGACGGTTAATCAGCGTTTCCATAAGCTTGCAAAGAAGGGACTTTACTGCTAAGAGTTGGTAGCTAGAGGGAAAAGAAGATTCGCCTTTTTGGGTATAGGCTGGACAAATGCTGTTTTCCACCTACTCGGAAAGAGCCCACAAGAGTAGGAAAGGTGAAAAAGCTTACGCAGTGGTTTTGCCAGCGTAAAGTACACATCTTCAAAACTATTTAGGAAATGCCATCTGGACCAGCGGATTATTGACGCACTCTAGTACAGGCGGAGACAAAGTACAAGCTGGGAGCTGAGAACTGGTTGCGAAATGAGCAGCAAGTAGGTTAGCTTTGTCGAAGGGAGTGACAGCTGGAATGGCATTGTGGATAAGCGTTGGTATAGACGACGTAGTTGAGTTTTTTATGTTTGTTACAAACGACCAGAAACTGTTACTGCCTGCGCCTTCATTTTTGGTCGGATTGGAATTTAATCCGTTGAATGTGGGTGTTGCAGTCATTTCTGGCTCGTATGCACTTTTTTTGGTGTTCCGCAGAACTGTTTGCCGTATAGACCCGAAAGCTTAGCTCTCTTAGCAAAATAACCTCTGTACAGCTCAAGTCAAATTACCACTATCTATCACGTAGTGGTCGGAGGAGCCTAGAGGCGACAATACATCAATCCTGTATTTGTTAGGCTGGGAGGTAAGAAACAAGTCCAGTGTGTTGGCGGTATGACCAGCAACATCGGGGATACGCGATGGCTCATTCACAAGTTGAGTTAATCGATTTAACTCAGCAAAAATTTCAACATACCTTCCTTCGGGCGTTGTCTGTCCAGAATGTCAAAGTGACTGAGAATTGTGTACTAAAACGATTTCAGTGCGAGGGAACAGGGAAACAATTCTTTGGATGGAATCAAATGTTGCATTCCTGTTTAGATTGGGGCTTCTATAAAGAAAACTGTAGTGAATTGTGTGCTTACGTAGGGTTGTTCGGCTATACTGCGGAAGCTGTTGGTAAGCACAATATCACTACGAACATAGATGGCGAGTCCGCGGTGAGGAACGAACAACTTCTCAATTGTGTGCTATTTGTATGGTAAAGTATTGCCAATTCCCAATGACCTACAGTAATTGGAAACCACTGTAGCGGAATCTCTGCAGAAAGAACAGGCCTACATGCTATCTATCAACCGCTACTACTGCATAACCTTGAAGATAGCAAATAACATTAACACGCCACACTCGGTATTGTTTTCATTTAAATCTGAAAATACAATGCGAAATTGTTTATCTTTTTGATGCGAACTCGAGGAATCTCTAGCCGTATATACACACATCCATGTAACATGCGACCAAGAGCTTTCCGCAGGCATTTCCATGTTACTCAAAAGCAAAGCTGTCTTATAAACAATTACGAAAAACATTTTATTCATCAAGGGTAAGGGTAAGGCAACTTAATTTACAATTCTTCCAGCACTTTCTTGCTGTAATCCGAGATGTGCACGATGCCATGCTTTAGAGAGGCAATATGCAAGTTTTCACCGCAAACCATTTTCGTGTTGATGTGCGGATTGTGAATCTCTGTGATCAGTGTACTGCATGCGGTCGACGAGTCACCGGTCGATGAGAGCATTTTCTATCGAAGGAAAAATGAGGGTAAATGGAATACTTCGGTGAAAAATGTACTTCTTAGTTCTTACCATCCAGAATTCATTGCCAGGCAACGCGTTTCCATCCCAAGCGTACGATACGATCAGAAGGGTGTTCTCGTGTTCAGGACGAGGCTGCAATTGTCCAGAATGTATTTCATTCTTGTAAGGATGGTCAATCGGGCTTACCAACTTATCTGCTGGATTTCGTCTTGACAGAAACGTTCGTATGCCACCGTCGGGATGTGTTTCGGATTTAAGTGTTTCGCCATGTTTAAGATCTCCACACTCGGTCATACTAAACCAGGAGAAATGCACGAAACCGATGTGATTCAAGCGAGGCAAGAGTTCCTTTAGTCTCTCAGCGAATGTGAGTAGAAAGATTTCTTCCTGTTGCGGTGCTGTCTTCCAAACTCCGAGACCGATACCAACGACATGAATGTATGCACACTTACCCTCGGCAGCAGCTCGAGCTTCACTATCAAGGAGCAGAGTATCGAATGAGATCGCATATCGTTTCTTCATGATTAGATTGTCGAATATGTCGTCCTTGTTGTTTTTTGTATCCCCAAATCGTTTTCCGTCCTTTTTCACTTGGTTGAAGAGAAAATCCGATTCTTCGTAGAATTGCTTCCACACCTTGCGATAGCTGCTGTTCCTTGTCGCGTCGTCATTCTCTTTCAATCCGTAACCATTCTCAGGTGTGTTTTGCGTTTTAGAAATGATAATATCCTGAAATTCCATGACATCGCGACGGTTTAGGCGTGCACCAATCAATCCAATGACCACGCCGGACAGCTCGATCTTCGATTTGTCCTTCTCGATCACACCGGCATTCTTGCGGTTGCCATCGTTAAGGAATTCCGAATGAGAAGACACTGAGAGCAACGCAGATAGCTGGAAAAGACATAATGAACTGGTAAAAATGTCGGGAAAATATGGATCTTCTCCGGGTTACCTTAATTTCATCGTAACTAAGGACATTCTCCAAGACCAATGGCTTATTTTCGGCCGTCGTTCCAATTGTAAGGAATCCACTGTATCCCTGTTCCCTTGACAGCAGTTGATAACGATCGTTCTTTCCGAAGAAACTAACACAACGTTTCGTCAGCAAACGCTGCACAAAATCCGTCAACGAAAGCTTTGGATAGATTTCCTTCTCGATTTTGTTACCTGAAAAGAGTGTGTAATGGAGAACAGAATCGACAGAATCGACAAACCGTGCGTGCACTTGTGCTCTAGAAATCGTAAATAAAGAAATAAAACACGTTCGTGTATGACCGGATATGCGGATGCGATTTGCTTTTGAATCACTGGATACCGGGCCTTTGGCTGGCCATAGATACGACAGGTATTTGTTCCAAACTAGGAGTATGAAAACCAAAACAATTCGCAGCTCCAATCTAGTGCCCGGCCACCCACCTCGGCAGGGAAATTAGATGAACAACGAGTGAACTCTCTTACGTCAATTGCACTACCGTCAGATTTTGTAGTCTCGGCAGATTTGGCCAGCTGTTGTCGGGCAAAGTTACTCAATATGGGTCGGAGGTCAATGGACGGCCAAGGGTTGCGAAAGTCGTCTCCAAAGGTTGACATGTTTGATATTATATTTGAAAATTACACGTACTACTCATCGACTACTGACTTGTCAAGTCAGCGGATGAAAAATGCCAGTAAAAAGCAGATGTGAGCTTTTATAAGACCGTGCGAGGTGCATCGGATACTATTACGAAATGCGCTGGTACTGTGTAGAAGGTGGAAGCTTTGCACAAAGTTGTGTACCAATGGCTTTACCGACATTTCACTTGTTTATTGTGTTCTATACCACGTATTGATGGTGTAATTCATCAAACAACCGGAAGGATATGTACTTACCGTGTTGAATCTTATGCTCGAGAAAGTAGAGATACAGGAAGAGAACTCGTTCATGAATCACAGGGTAGGCAGACGCCAATTGTTTCTTGATTTCATCATATCTCCCTTCTGGCTGACTTTGTATCCGACATGTGTCTATCCCAAACTAAGATGTGAACCACTAGTTATAAGACAACGATATCAATACCTACTGAGAGTGTACCTTAATGGGAAACTCGGAAGATTTGTTTACAATGTCGGCAATGGTTGTGTTGCCGAAGCTAGGTTTAACGATTTTCGTGCACTCATTTAGTAATTTCTTCCCAAAATCCGTCAGAATACCGGTTTGATCTTCGGGCCACGCTTTCACGAATTTCTCACCGTATTTCAACATTTTACGAAATGCCGGCTGACGTCTTAACACGGGCACTTGGGAAATTCAATGAGTACGTGTTTGTGTAGTGAAAATGCAGGAAATCACCAGAAATCACGGTGCTGCAGTCAAGTGCTTTTGTCTGACAGTGGTTTGACAGATTGAAAATGTGACGTTTATGTCGGCGGAGTGTGTTCACGCGGTAAAATGTGTTTGAGCGGGTGTTAGTTTTCGTATTATTAGAACAAATAAATTCAAAGTTTGACTTTGAGTACCTCAATGAGCCTCAATAAGGAAGTCTCCTTTTGTCAGCATGTGTAACGCTGTTAAACGACATGACGTAGATGATCTGGTTATGTGCATCAAAGCAATCCCTGAAAGCAATGCTCGTGCACAGGATATTGATCGCTGATGCAGGTCTCGGACATGGTGTCCAATCTGGCGTAAACAGATGACGCCCGCAAGGTGGCGTCCAGTCTCTGCTGTTATGGTGCATGGTGGTCGATTCCCTGCTCTATGCTGTCAATGCTAGAATGAAATATTACAGATTACGTATTTGCTCTGCACATTACACAGCTATAGCTTAGGAAGGCTGTCGGATAACCAACATGCCTACAACAAAGGCAAATCGGTGGAAACAACACTCCACTCAGTAGTTAGTACCATAGAAAGGCCAGTGGAACACAAAGAATACACCCTAGTGACCTTTCTCGGTATTGAGGGCACCTTTAACAACTTTGAACCATGGGCTGTCATCTACTACTACTGTTGCTAGAGCAGAAAGGGTACGTTGTGACCGCCTATGCGGATGACATTCTTATAGCCGTCTCAGAAAATGCCCCAACATTACATGCAGTAGTAACCTGGACGCAGTACTGTGGACTTGGGGTCAACCCCAAGAAGACTGATCTAGTACTGTTTACAAATAAATATAAAATCCCCCCTTCAACTCACCGAGGCTGGCTAAATACCTTGGCCTAGTCCTTGAATTGGCTGAACTGGAAACCCAACATACTTGATCGGGTCAAGAAAGCAACCACTCTACAGTTGTAAGAATGTGGTGGGCAAAAAGTGGTTTCTCCAAATAAGCATTATACACTGCCTTTGTACAGCAGTCATAAGGCCCATCCTCCTATACGACATCGACTCCTCTGGACAAGGCAGTCTATCGGAACCTTCTGGGGAAAGTGCAAAGATCGGCCAGCATATACATAAGCGGCGCGATCAGATCGGCCTCCACCATTGGATCTCGGATCTACCTTGGCGCGCCCTTCTATGATAGCTTACGTGAGCCAGCAAATATAAAAATAGCTCAACTCCATCGCTTCATCAGAAGCACTGATTGGTTTTCAGGTAGCGGATCTAGGTAATATGATCCATATGGTATCACAGAAATAAGGAAAGCTTGTTACCTTTCCTTTCCTTGCATCGCCTTAAAGCATATGGATAAATCCAAGTAACATACCGGGGCAAGATAAAGAAGAAATAGAAGTGGACTCTATAGCTAATGACGGATTAGGAACGGATCGATGAGTGGTGTACGAGAAACGGACTGTCAGTTAATCCTTTCAAGACTGATGTCGTTCTCTTCACGAGAAAAAGGAAAAATGCTGGCATGACTCAGCTGGTGCTAAAGGGCATTCCCATCCTGATATCCAAAGAAGCTAAGTACCTGGGAGTTATCTAAAACAGCAAGCTTCTTTGGTCAAAGCATGTTGAGTCTAAAACCATAAAAGCGCTGTCAGCGTTCTGGCAATGCAAAGGTTCCTTTGGCAAAGCACGGGGTTTCTCGCCGGCAAAAGTCCTCTGGATCTACACGGCAATGATAACACCGATAATCCCATATGTATGCATCGGTTATCTGGTGGAATAGGTTAAAACGCAAACAAGTCGTAGCCTCTTACATCAAACTCCAAAGAACGGTTTATCTCAGCTGAACGGGGCTCTCCCCAGCATGTCGGGCGCTGCTCTAGATGCTATGGTGAACCAGACGGTGTGCACTGAAAACCATGTCTCGTCTTAAAAGAAATGATTTTTAATACAACTCGCATTGGAATGATGGTGCTATGACGTCAGGATATACCCCCTGACGCAATGACACCTGTCATCCTATTGGGCTATAACATCACAGTCGAATTACTATGGCATCAGGATTGGCTCTGGTCACATACTGAACCCGAGAAGGGTTGTCTTCGCATTTTCATAGATGGCTCCAAGTCTGGGCTGGGGTCCGGCGCTGGGATTTTTTTTAATGCAGAAACACCCGACTGCCATTTTTGTTAGGAAAATATGCATCTATCTTTCAGTCAGAGATATACGCAATCCTGATGGCACTATTTTGTGAAGCATAGGTGAAAGTGTAAAAACATATACATACGTTTGCAGTGATAGCCAATCTACACTCTACACTCAAAGCTATGCCCAACCTTTTAACCAGCTTCAAGTTAATGTATGAACTTAAGGCCTTTCTGGACAAAGTCGTTAGACTAAACTCACTAAGGTTTGTTTGGGTCCCATATCATTCTGGGATCCCAGGAAATGAGATCTCTGATGAACTCGTCAGAATGGGCTCAGAGGAGAGTTTCCCAGGACCTGAACTCACCTTGGGTCTACCCGCTTCCATGGTCAATGCCCACATCAATGGTTGGGTCTTTAATGCACACAATCATAGATGGAGCGAATATCTCGAATGCAGGGTGATTAAGCGCGTACGCCGTGATGTCTGTAAGAAATCCTCAACAGTCTTCCTATCCTTAAGAAGAACTAACTGCAGATGACTTACGGGCGTCATTGCGGCGCATTACACTTTTGGCTAAGTATCCCTACTTGTTTGGCATTAGTGAGACGCCTACCTGTGCTACATGTTGCGCAGAGGACGACACAGCAGGACCGAAGTGGTTTGTGCCAAATCTCTTACATCATCTCTTACAGATAGATAGATAGCAGAGGCCTACAAGAAAAAATGCTTATTATCTATAATCATATCTTTGAAGGTTAGGGTCGTGACACTGACATCATGTGAGAAGACCTTCTCGTGTACGTAGACAAATTAGAGATTCAGATGACTTTCATCATAGTCATATTTTATGAATTTCATCATGGTCATATATTAAGTGCTTACAGCACGTGTATCTCACGCGTTTCTAATCACCAACTGAGTTGAGAATCTTCTCTATATCATTAACACACAATCGCAATAAAATCAAAAATCATACCATAAAGAAGGAAAAGAAATCTTTACAGTTTAATATCTCTGTGTTAAATACTGTTTATAGGTTTATACATCTTCGGCTTGTCATAGATCCTATATAAGATACCGACGTGGAAGACATGTCTGTTTCAGTTTGCTAACGCGACAGAATGCCACCAACTTTAACTAGTACGTGCTTCCGAGCTGTATTCCTGCTCGTCGTCGTTTCGATCTTATGGAATATCGGCGGTTCGTAATTCAAATAACTATCGAGAATTGGAAATAATTTTTATACCATCTTTCTCCTCTAGTAGAAGCCTGTACACCTAGCAAGACAACACCCCATCCAGACATATGCAATCAGTATTTTATCTGCGTCAGATCTGGAGTGTAAGTTCGATCAATCGTATTTGAAATACATATCCCTTCCAATCATCTCTATTTGTAGGGGCACTGCGAACATCTTACGAAACTGTCCGGCTGGGCAGAACTTCGATCCAAGCATAGGGCTCTGTTCCGCAACCTACGAATGCTGGACCTGTGAATAAATGCCAAACACGTTATGTACGATAAATAAAACGCACTGTATAATTACATTTGGATTTTCTGTTTTTATTTATTTTTGTTTCTTTTTTTATGTCTTTATATTTAATCTATTCATAACTTGTAGATTCTTCTCTGCTCTGTTTCTTAATTAATTACGAATAGTATCCGTTGCTCCTTGGTATTGTTACTTAGCTTGCTTTCAGCAGCGTACTTAAATTTAATTTTAAATGATTTTAATAACAATAATAAATAAAATAGTTCCTTTTCTGTTAATAAATTGTTGAATATTAGCTAAATTTTAGTAAATGATTTTTAGAGTCTTGATGACTTCATTTTTGTTTATGAGTGAGATTCATTGGATTAATTTTATCGTAGGCAAGATGCGATAAAGAATTTATGATCGAAACAGAATAGATAAAAACCAAAAATATAGAAATAAAAAAACAAAAGAGGACCAACTGCGATATAAAGCAGGTGATGCGAAAGATAAAAAAGAGATAAAGATGTGGGATTATATGATAAGTTTGTTATTTATTCCTCTTAGTTCTGATGAAGTTATGGAGGTAAAGAACCGGTTCGGTTTTATGAAAGACTCGACCCAAAATTGTCTCCGAAATCTGAAGATTTTTAAGCGAATTAGATTCATACATTTCGTCTATTTTTCAGGTGGGAAATCTGTTAAACAAATTGTTTTATGGTAGCTTAGTTGCATTTGGTCCTTTATAGTCCAATGAAGTTTGTTGGGACTTGCTCTATTCTAGTCTTAAAATTTCAGTGGATTTTTATTATCGTAGACTCTCGATAACGTGAACAGAGTTTTTTCTTGCGTTACATCTCTTAAATGTGAACAACAATTTCTGCTTCAGATTAACAGTCCACTATTTGAGCAAACTGTATTTAAGCTTGAAATTCTTGGTTTTAGTTTTTTAGTTCCTTGCGTCAACATGTCCTCAAAGAAATCAACGTTTTTGTCACTTAAGGGTTAATGCGCGTTAATTGAGCAATTCCGCAGTGGTTCCAGTGTAACAAGTTTGGCAAAAAACACGACCTTGCAAAGTCTACTATTTGTGCTGTTAACAAAGAGAGTGAACAAATTTTAAAGTGTGTAAACAACACATTTTCGGGGCCAGGGAAAAGAAAAACCCTTCGATCATCGGAACTTCTCAAAATGGAAAAGGCGCTATACCGATGCCTTTTCGAGAAAAGTAAAACAAAAAAAAAAAAAAAACGGCCACGAAGGGTTCCGTACCATCTGTATATATAAAAATGAAAAAGACGTTGTACGCTACCTTATGAGATATGACCTTAAAACGGTTAATACGTTTGAAATGATTTTTTGCATGATGACAGATCTTGGTTGCATGCAGGTTATAGGCATATTACTTTGATTATCAAAAATCTCCATGATGAGATAGTTGATCATGAAAGTGTCCATTGAATTCAAATCAAGGAGGTGAAAAGGTGAATAACACAAGGTTTGCAGTTGGGATTAATGTATCAAGGACGAAAGTTACCTTGACTAAATTCCCTTGGTCAGTTTGTGGCTAAAGGAGCTTAGTAAAAATAGATAACTTTTGCTTACAACAGAAATGGAAAGGAGCGGAACAACAATTATCTTACTTGACAGCAAAGAGGTGAAAAGGTGAATAGCAATAATTATAGAAAAAAGGTTTGCAGCTAAGATTATTACAACAAAGACACAATAGGGATCAAAGCTTGGAAGTTTGCTACTGGTGACCAAGGGGATTTTTGGATGAAATCATGTCTGTTGTATGGGAGCCCCCCTTAAATGTTTATTTTATTCTGTATTTGTTATTATAGCGGCAACAGAAATACATCATCTGTAAAAATTTCAGCTGTCTAACTATCACGGTTCATGAGATACAGCTTGGTGATAGACGGACGGACAACGAAGTCTTAATAATAGGGTCCTGTTTTACCCTTTGGGTACGGAACACTAAAAATTATCCGATTAATGGCCTGGTGATAAAGGCAAAGGCTTTTTCACTGCATTCTTAAATTAAGAAGGACCAAGGTGGCTTCAACGCTCTCGAAGGGTGGATGCAGGTGTTTAAAACTGGATATCTGGATATCTTCCCAACCCGAGCTGGTAGACCCATTCAAACGTAGGCTGGAGAAAACGATTGATTCGATGGGGGTGATCACCAACCAACTTTATAAAGCAGACGAGAACGGGCTGAACGCAGAACTTTCGTCGCGTATACAAATGATACTGGATTGCATGAGCTGAAGTCGTTGGTAATTGGGAAGCCGAAAAATCCTCGTGCATTCAAAAATGTTGACTGACCCAGTAGGCTACAAGAAATCGAAATCATCCTGGATGATCGCGGCTCTATTCAATGATTAGTTTCGTGATTCATTTGTGCCACAAGTTTATGTATATGTATGACGAAAATTAGCTAAGCCTGTTTAGGTAACATCATTTATGAAAAATCAGAGTCTACCAGTCAATGCCCTTCTGCTGTTAGACAATGCCCCATCGCATCCTTCAGTAAGTAAGTTAACCATAGATGATCACTCTATTGTAGTGATGTTTATGACTCCAAATGTGACGCCACTGATCCAACCCATGGATCAAAATACGATCAGAATAACAAAGCTTTACTATAGAACTAGTCTGTTAGCTTCGGTTGTAGCGAAACAAGCGGATATTCCAGAATCACTGAAAAAGTTAACTTTAAGAGCTTCCATTTCATTTTTAAAATCAGCTTGGGATCGATTGGAAATGGACACAATCGCAAAGTGCTGGAAAAATATTTTCAGTTTCGTAGGTAATGAAAATGATCCAAAAGATAATATTCCATTAGGTGTTTTGAAAGAAAAGTGGTGCTGGAGCAGATAGTGCGACGGGCAGGCGTCAACAGGGAAGGCACTATCTTCTACAAACCCATGCAGCTGCTAGGATACGCGGATGATATCGACATCATCGCGTGTTCTCGCCGTGGCATTGTGGAAGCATTTACGGCGATTGAAGAACAGGCGAAACGAGTTAGTCTTAAGATCAATGAGGACAAAACGAAATACATGCTGTCAAGCAAAAACCAATCCGTCGCTCACCATCTGGGACACAATATAACAATTGACAGCTACAATTTTGAGGTAGTTAAGGAGGTTGTCTACCTCGGGGCAAACGTAAATTCCACAAATGACACCACAGTGGAGATCTGGCATAGAATCTCCCTTGGCAACCGCGGCAACTTCGGCTTGTCCAAACAACTGGGGTCAAAACTCCTCACTCGAAAGACCAAAGTCGTGCCTTACAAAACGCTCATACTGCCAGTCTTGCTGTACGGAGCCAAAAGCTGGACGATAAGCAGGACAGCGGACCGGTTTTTGGGTTCTTTCGAAAGAAAAATTCTGCGCCGGATATTTGGTCCTGTCTGTGAGGAAGGTGAATGAAGAAGAAGACACAACCGCGAACTCTACGAGCTGTACCAAGATGTGGATGTAGTCCGGAAGGCAAGGATCCGTCAACTACACTGGCTCGGCCACATCGAGCGCATGGACATCAATGCTCCAGCTAAGAGGTTCTTCGACTCCGAGCCTCCTGGTTCGAGAAGAAGAGAAAGACCGAACCTCTGGTATAAAGACCAAGTAATCGCGGATGTAAGACATCTTGGTCTTGACAACTGGAAGCAGCATGCTCAGGCTCTGATCCTCCATGGATCGCTCCATGGATAAATAAGTAAGTAAGTTTTGAAAGAGAAATTGTATCTAGAAATCAATTTTGAAGTGGAGAATGCAATGAAGCTGCTCGATGTTATAAATCTTGAGGTTCGATCAATACTTGTTTAGGATTCTCCTGTCTTTAATCAAAACATTTCGGTAGGTGAACTGCCTAGCTGAAGACATCCATAAATGGAACGAAGGCGGAGAAGATTATAACGTCGCTCAGAGTACTAACATCATAAGTGATGATGACGGTGTGCTAGAATTGCCAAAAGAAAAATTTGGGCCTAATGAAGCTATTTCCATTTTTTACAAGATTTTGAAATGGGCTGAAGATGAGCTGGTTAGCCAAAATTACATTAGTGTCTTAAGGCGCCTTAGGGAAAAAGCTGTGAGAAAGCTTTTCGACAAGAAAAATATTCAAAAACAAATAACTGATTTTTTCCATTAAATTCCGTATCAGTAATGCTCGTACATAGCCTTTTTAGGGTTCCGTGCGTCCGAAAAAAAAAAAAACGGAACCCTTATAGGATCACTCGTGTTTCCGTCTGTCCGTCGCTCACAGTCAATTATCTCCGAATCTACTGGACCGATTAAGTTGAAATTTGGTACACATATCAATTTCTGCGACCCAAAGGCAAAGGTGTGACGTGAATAGATGAATCTGTAAATGGGAGGTCATTTTTGGGGGGAAGGTGGAAAATTGAAATAAAAAATTGAAAACTGCATCGTGTGTTATATCAAATGGAATGTCTTATTATATTATAGGATGTTAAATGTATTTTTTTTATAATTTTAGAATAAATAGTTTCCATGTTATTCAAGAAAATAGACGAAAATTGACCATCCGTCTTTTGGCTCTCCGTCTTTTCCAAAATTTTCGAAAAAATAATTAGTAAAATAATGGTAAGATTTTGCGAAGATGCCATTCAATCTTTTTTGGAAAATATAAATCAAGGAGTAGATAAAGGCAACAGAACGGCTGCCCTGTTCCTTGATTTGACGAAAGCATTTGATCTTGTCAATCACAAATTGTTGCTGAGGATACTTCGTCAATATGGTTTTAGGGGTACCATCTCAAACTGGGTTTCATCATATCTTAAAAATAGAATACAGATTGTCCGTGTGAATGCTACCTTGAGTGATCCAATTTCTTGTCCGGATTCAGGGGTCCCCCAAGGCTCAGTACTGGGACCACTGGTTTTCCCTATATACATAAATTCCATATTTAATCTTCCGCTGAAAGGGCACATTATCGCTTTTGCGGACGATCTGGTTTTGTCGTATTCCACTTCTTCTCTTGGAAATCTAAAAATCCAAATGAATTTTGATTTAGATATCTTGGTACGTTGACTCACATCACACAGTATGGTATTAAGCCCGAAAATCTAAAATAATGTGCTTCTCTCTTACGAACGAACTGTCTATCCTAGGAGTTGGTCTACATGAATCGGTTTCTGAATATAAGTATTTAGGAGTTACCATAGATTGCAAACTTAATTGGAAATCGCACATCCAAAATGTCAAAAAAATACTATATATTGCTTTAGAGTATTTTACCTACGTGAACTAGTGCCGCAAAATTTAATTACCTCAATCTATTATGCATTGGTCAATCCTCGCTTAGAATACGGTATCTCTTGCTGGGGTAGTGCATACGTTAGTAATCTGCAACCTCTCATCATAGCTCAAAAAAAAAAATAATAATCAGACTAATGCTATTTAAAACTAGATGCGAGCCATCTTTTCTATTATTTAAACGAATCAAAGCACTGCCAGTTAGACATTTATACGTTTATAAGGTTCTAAGAATATTCTACTTGAGAAGTGGTTACAACAACTTAATGGGAAATGGCATAACTTATTCTCTTAGAGCAGCAGACAAAGTCGCAATTCCAAGAGCTAGAACAGAACACTTTCGACGCAATATTACTATTGTAGCACCACACTTATACAACAGACTTCCCAGTTATATACGCAATAGTGTTGGAATTTATGGGTTCCTCAAAAACCTAAAAGACTGGCTACTATCCAGATCAGGTGTAGAGGATCTCTTTTTAATGTTAACATAACAAAAAACTGCTTGATAAATATACGTTAATTTAACTAACTATACCCCATTCTCAAATTCATAGTTTTCCAGCCGAACCATCTCGTAGCTTCAGCTTGACTTCACTTTTTTTCGGATCTTGTTTTGTTTTTGTTTTTTTTTTTTTTTTTTACTGCTCTCAAGTCTCTTCTACTCGCCGCTCCTATAACGAACATGATATTTTGCCCAGCGCATTTTAAACTGGGGTCATCCCCACTAAGTGCTTCAACTAACTTTCATTTCGATATACATAGGCACAATTCATGGTTAAATAGTTCATAAAAATAATTGAATAATTCAGTTAGTTTCCTTAATGAAATAGTGTAAAGTATATTACTATTGAGAATGATATAACGTATTGTAAAAACAACTAGTTTTAAGACCTATTCTTTTATTAAAGACCATGAACTCCCTTGTTCACGTTTCGAGAGTATCATGCTGATATTGCAGTATGTCCAGTTAAATAAGCTACATGTTTAGCGGGCAAATCGTTGACCATCAAACTTCTCCAGTAATCTTGTATCAAGCTGTAGGGAAGTTGGATGTACATTTTAAATTGACGAGAAAACTGATTAAAATAATGGAAACTGTCACAGACAATGAAGCATGTCGTACGTTCAGTGCCTCAGAAAAAAAGGCTCGAATTAAGGTCTCAAACTGAAGAGTGTCCGACAAAGCGTCACTTTCTGACCATTGCTGGGTACTCTTTGATCTGAAACTGTTCGTAACTGATGCAACGTCTTTCGGAATCCGCGGAAGGCGAATTGGCAAAAGTTCAATAGGGAATTGGGAAAAATCCGACCCTAATTCGACCTCCGAATAGAATTTCCAACTCCATAAAAGCCATCGATACTGTACCTAACCGATAAGCTAAACCGGTCCTTCGAGAGATCTTGCCCCATTAAAAAACCAAGTAAGAAGAGCCACCCGCCGTGGTGGAACGCTAAAATAGCAGAGCGGCTACGTATCTCCAGACATAGTTGGAACCTCGAAGGTTCTATCGAATGGTCAACTTCCAGAGATAATGTTAGGCGACTCAAAAAGGAAATTAGATTCGCTAAAAAGAGCTAGTAGAGAAAGTTCTGCGGGTCTATCGAATCATGTACGGATGCGGCTCGTCTGAGAAAGGTCCTTGCCAAGGCCCCCACGCAGTTTTCTTCTTTCAGGAAATCTAACGGTAGCTGGACATACTCAAACGAAAGCATGCTTGACGCCCTACTAAAGTGTCACTTCCCTAACTGTGTAAGCGCGGGAACATTCGAGACGGCAAATAATCGATAAGATCGTTTCCAAAAAAAAATTCTGTGGGAGGTAAAATCATTTGACCCCTACAAGGCGCCAGGAATAGACGGTATATACCCGAAAATACTGCAAGAACCAGGGGAACTTATCATCCCCTGGCTAGAACGCATATACTGCTGGTGCCTCAGGATGGGTTATGTCCCACAGACATGGAGGGAGGTTAGGGTGGTGTTTATACCTAAGTCAGGGAAGGTCAACCATGCCACGGCAAAGGAGTTTAGACCTATCAGCCTGTCCTCCTTCCTTATGAAAACATTGAAACGACTAATCGACAAATACATAAGAGATGAGATTGGTGATAGCTACTTATCACAATCACATAACGCTTACATAAAGGGCACACCGCTCTTCACACGGTGGGTGTCTTCAATAACGTCAGTACCGAGGCAATAATGTCCAGCCTACGGATGGCCCACATATACTCGGGAATCTGTAGATGGGTAGAACAAATGCTAAGTACTCGTATAGTAAACTCGTCGATAGGAAGGGCAAAGGGAAGGGTGAGAGTCAACAGAGGCACGCCACAGGGGGGTGTTCTATCGCCTCTCCTATGGCTCCTCGTAGTCGACGAATCGCTAAAGCTCCTGGAGGCACAGGGTTTCAATGTCACGGCCTATGCCGCTGACATTACATCCTGGTACCTGGGAAATTTCCTCAGGTCCTCAGTGAAAGACTAAGTTATGCGCTGCTATTGGTGAATAACTGGGTCAAGGAACGGGGCCTAGGGGTAAATCCAACTAAAACAGAGATAGTCCTCTTCACAAGAAAAAGATCAATACCAAGGTATACATATCCACGTATAAATGGTATCGACCTGATTCCGAAGAAATCCGCTAGGTATCTTGGTATAATCCTAGATTCCAAGCTTAGCTGGAAGGACAACATAAATTAAGGAACCAAGAAAGCTGGCGTGGCGGAGTAGCTTTCGGAAAGTCATGGGGCTTTAAACCAAAGGTGGTATACTGGCTTTACACCGCGGTGGTAAGACCTATTTTAGTCTATGGATCATTTGTCTGGTGGAAAGCATTTGAGAAGAATGCAACCTTCAAAGTCTTACAAGGATTCAAAGGGCTGGCTGTCTGGCGGTGATCGGATCTATGAAATCCACACCAACGGCGGCCCTAGCAGCGATGCTGAACCTTCCACCACTAGATATGTACTGTCCGCTAAGGATGCAAGAATCCAGTCTTTGGAAAAGATGTCCTCATAACTACGCATCAATCCTGGATCGATGGGCTACCCTGAGGTCCGCAACCGAAACGGACTATACCACCCCACTTTCTTACTGTGAGAGGAGATTCTCTATTAGGATTCCTTCCTGGGAGGAATGGGCCAGTGGTATGGTAAACATGGAAGATGAACTTATAATGTATACCGACAAATCCAAAACGGATACAGGAGCCGGAGTCTACTTCGAACCTCAGGAAGCATGTCACTCCTACAGACTTGATGATGGCTGTAGCGTCTTCCAGGCTGAGATCTTCGCAATCAAAATAGGTGCGGATCTGATTCTTAGGGAGAATTTCTCAGGTAAGAGAATCAAAATCTATGTTGACAGTCAGGCAGCCAGGCTTTGCAAGCAGCATGGATAAGATCCAAACTCGTTAAACTCTGTAAAGAGAAACTAGAGGAAAAATCGGATATCAATTAGGTAACCATCTGCTGACTACCAGGTCATGTGAATATTTCAGGAAATGAGAAGGCGAACGCACTAGCCCGACTGGGATCAGGTGCAGATACTTCGCAGATCACAACTGAGGTTAGAACGCCACTCAGCACACTATTCAGAGAAATAGGGGTGGAACTACTAGGAAAGGCCAACAAGCGATGGTGTCAATTAAACACATGCGCTACGACAAGGATAACATGGCCTGTCTATAACAAAAAAAGCCGGTCAAGTGCGAGTCGGACTCGCGCACGAAGGGTTCCGTACCATCTGTATATACATATAACAAAACACTAGCGCACAAATCGGTCTCAAGTAGAGCAACGTGAACGTCTCATAAGCATGACTCACAATGCCGTAGTAAGGGCCTACGCCTTACTAAGAATTTTCATTTTTATTTTTTATACCGCGGGCGGAATTAAATTGAAAAATGAATATCTCCTAAAATATTGGCCGTAGAATGCTCATTGTGGGCTTATTTTTTTTCATTAAATATTCATCTACAAACCGATTTAACAAAACTTAACATTGGAGTTGAAAAATATGCTCTCCCACACATTCCAACTGCAAATGTAAGTTGGTACGCACAATATTGAGTGATTTACCATGTTAATTTAATATCATGGACTCCTTATAGGTTTTCCTGTAATCTATAAGTAGACAACTCATTTCCGTATTTTTTTTTCAAATTTGTAGGTTAAGTAGTTTCGGGGATAAGGGGGGGACCTCCCATATACAGATTTCATCTATTCACGTCACACCTCTGCCTTCGGGTCACAGAAATTGATATGTGTACCAAATTTCAACTTAATCGGTCCAGTAGATTCGGAGATAATTGACTGTGAACGACGGACAGACGGACACACGAGTGATCCTATAAGGGTTCCGTTTTTTCTTTTTCGGACGCACGGAACCCTAAAAAGGACGGAAAGTCTGCTAAATCTTAGTATAGGGAATATACGACTGGTAGTTGGCGCCCTCACTGCGCACTGCATGATATCATATCATGCAGCTAGACTAGGACAGCCCTACAACGATTTCTGCAGAAGCTGTAGGGACGAAGAGGAAATAGAATCCATTCGTCACCTACTGTGTGAATGCCCTGCACTGGCCCGAAAAAGATGTACGTTCCTCGGGAACTACTTCTTCTCGGGTTTAGAGGAGTCAAGAGACATTAAGTTGAACAAACTGTTAAGATTCTTAATTGAATCTGGGTGGTTCAGCTCAGCGGGCAACTAACATGTTAGTTTTTCAAAATGTCATTGACTTCATGTCAATAGGGCACCCAACTAACCTAACCTGAGGTAGTCCAATTGAATTGGATTTTTTTTCTTCAAGTGATTAATATGTATCTGGCTATCCGAAACCCAGTAAAAAAAAAAAAAAAGCATTAAGCCGAATGAAATACAAAGGATGGCAAGTAGTAGATATAACAGCGTCTAAAGCAAGTCCTAATAAACTCCAAATTTTCTAAAACCTACCATATAACAATCCGCGTGAAGACAATTTCGTTTCGGTAGCCACTATAGTAGATACAATAAGTAGTTAACATAATATAAACATCAAATACTTCACATTCATTTCATAGACATCGTTCATGGAACACAACGCACGTACAGGTCATTCGACAGAACTTTATAGCATATAGATATTTTCTGTCCATTGTTTCTTATAGCAACAAAGAATCTATTGCATGTCTACCAACAACGCACTAGATGGTTTTTTATTTATTTTTTTGTTGTTTTTTTTTTAGTTTAATTTATTTCAATTAGAATTGTTTCACTTTTTTCTCATTTTTTGACTTCGCACTAATTTAAAAAATAAAACTCTTCACATTGCGACTGTGACATTTAGTCATAGATAAATTTGTTTCTAATTGATTCAATATTCACATATAGTTTTTTCCTTCTTCCATTTTTCATTTCATTTTTCCTTGTATATATATTTGATCCTAAAAACTAGAACATTTATATCACTTTTTTTTGTTTTCATAAAGTTTAACTTTATCTTCATGTTCAAGTATCTATGTGTATATATAATTGTTAATACATTAAAAATTCCTTTGTTGCAAAGAAAGTTTTTTTTTTAAAGAAAAATCTTTACTTTTGGTTTTGATTTTTGTAACTTTATAAGAAAGTATAAAATTATAATAATTCTGTACTTTTTGTTTGGAATTTCTGTAGACGAGTTTATCTGGGAGTTTAGTGTAAGTACAAAAAGGTTGTTTAATTTTTATATCAAGACAAACCTGAATGAAATCGTGATGATTTTATAGTTATTTTTCTTTTTTAATAACTTAAGGATATAATTAATACAATAATCGTAATAACGTGTAATTGCTCTACTTATCTGTTAATCGGTGTATTTTTCTTCTTCTTCAGTATATATTTTTATCTATTTCCACTTTAAGCTTAAATTTAAACATACGAAATACTTTTTTTCTCAAATACATACATATATATGTATATATTTAAATATTTAAAACAAATGTTGTAATAAGTTACGAATTTCAATTGTATTGAATGATAGGTAGTCTTAAAAGAAGAAGGAAAAAACAAAACGGAAAGACATAAAATTAATTTATTAAATTAAATTAACAATAGACAACATATATTTTATTTTCTACATAATTTCTATTTTCTGTAGGTTTTATTCTTTTTTTTTCAGTTTGCTTTCGAGAACGTTTTATATTTGGTATTTTGGTTTTAAGCGAAAAATTCCGATTTCCCCTGAATTTTGTATGCTTCTTCCTCCATTTTGTACATATCAAGTAGCTGCATCGTTATTTTGTTTATAGTATAGGATATGTACACAACATTTAATTTTATTTCAGTTTTTGTTTTTTTTTTTTTTTTTTTTTTTTTTTTGATTTTTTTCATTTTCGGAATAAAAAAAAAAGAAGAGAAAAAACAACAGAATTGTTCCAATTAGTACAGTTTGTACAATGAGTATTTGAATGAAATGTGAAATGGTTTTCTATTTTATTTTTAATTTAAATTTGATTACTTAATTGTTTTTAGAATTCATTTTTAATTAATTATTTTAACTAGAATACTAAGCGTGAAAAATAATAATGAAAATGAGGGAAAAGGAAAACAAGTGTGTTATGGAAAATTGCAAAGTATACTGTTAAAACAAGTAACATTCAAAGATAAGTTTAATCCGTTACACGAGTATAAAAATCAAAAATTGAGATTAAGATGGCTAGAAAGTTGTAAGAATAATGAATTTAATTAATATACGCAACATATAGATTTATCCGTCCGTTCGGGGAAGGCTCACTACAAATACCATCACTGTCATCCTGACTAGAATTAGTAGTATTAAATGTTTATAACAACATCTATCGACATAAAAAAGTAATCAGTAGTCCCACATGGGAAAGTTAGGTTAGCTGCATAGGTATGTAGACGGTAAACACATAAGAGGATGATTGGATTTTTAACTTCCCAGTGGGAAGTTATGGGGCGTATTTTTGGAATTCCAAATTTTGACATATCTCCACATTGCAAGGCCGCCAGAATACAAATCCAAGGTTTTTGTAGTGATGTATGTGCGTGCATATGTACGTATGTGCGTATCGTCGAAATTTCGTCTCGATTATCTCGAGAGCTAAAGATGATATTGATATAAGATTGGGTTCGTTCCACGTGCAATTAAGCAACTTAGAAGTGAGTAAGTTTTCAAAAAATCGGTTAATCCGTTTTTTTTTTTGTGAAAAATTAAATAACTAAAAAATGGCAAAAAAAAGTTAACAACACGCGGTGTTCCCAAGCTGCCCCCCATCTAAGTACCAACCGCACCCGACGCTGGTTGATTGCGGTGATCGGACCACAACCGATATATATGAGATTGCTCGGACAGTGTTGTGGTTGGATAAGGAAACGTACACTCGTGAGTGTGCACTACCTAACGAGCAATTATTAAACGCACGCGCTCATGAGTAATTGACTATGTGCTCACGAACACGAGTGTGTGTGGATTTATGGAATCTCACCCCAGTGCGTACTTCACTTGTTCGAAAAAGAACGCATACTTATCTGCAATCCGTAGGGTGGGCTCTGTTTAATTGAGTTGATTTCCTGCTCGGGGGTTGTTTGCAGAATGATAAAACATGGAAACATTTCACTTGACCATTGTTTTTATTTTCCATTTTTATAATATTTCAGTCTAAGATGGTTTCATTTTCTATAAAGTCTAAGTTAGAAACTTTCAGCAATCGAAATCGCACACGCACGTGAGCAGTTTATGAAATGTGCGCATATGAGTGTGCGTTTCCTTACTCTGGGATACATGGAGCGACAGCAAATAGGCGGCTTGATGCCAACAATACGCGGTGTTTCCAAGTGGTTCCCCATCTAAGTACTGCCCACATCCGATGCTGGTTGATTGCGGTGATCGGACGAGAACCGATATATTACCCATTATTCGTCTAAGAATCCTACCGCAGCTAACAAAAAGAAGCTAATGACCTTGAAACACCTGAACAGATCTTCACAAATTGTAGCTAAGAACCATTTCGATCACGTTAGCTTTCAAATAAAGGCGTCGTAATCGGTCCATTCTTTCAGGAGTTACTATGCCACATACAGACACACAGACACCTCAAACTTATAACACCCCTCCTTTTCCGTCGGGGGTTAAAACTGAAAAAAAATGAAATGAAATGGGTGTTTCCATTTTTCCCACTGGGAAGTTAGTCGTGCGGGCCTTGCGAGTCGCATCTAGACCACATTTTTTTAAATAGTTTTACGCGCACTTAAGGCTAATAAAGCCTTAGAACAGAAAGAGCAAGAAGAGGTGCCTTTTGACGTTGGTCTTAAATACATGCACGTGATATTAATGAGGGAAGACCGAACGAAATAGCGCATTCCACATTCGAGTGGTTCGGTTGAAGAAAGAATCTCCATATTTGACACTACGATCGAAAACGGGCTTCAAAGCGACTTCGTGAGCATTCCAGGAGAGATGTGTATCGCGGGAAAAATTTTTAAGGGCGGAATGCAACTGGCTATTTTATCAGAACATTATGATGAAAGTAACGATAAAACAATGAAAGGGAGGAGACATTCCTGAGGTGATCTCGCGAGTGTAATGAATTTGTGATGCTGGTATCTCCTATCAGTTTTATTGCGCGATTTAGTTTTCTCTCCAGTAAGTGCAGTGAGGTATGTGCCAGACCAGACATGAGCGTTGAACTCCAGCGTAGGACGAATGGATCCTTATAAATAAAATAAATGACAAAAGTTTTCACTGATACACTTCTATTTCTTCTTCGTGGAGCTTAAGAGCGGTGTGGTCTTGGGCCTCAACCAACAAGCGACACCAGCCAGCATGATCTCTTGCCAGTCGCTTCCAGTCACGCACGCCAACTTGGTTGAGGTCCTTCTCCATTTGTGTGCGCCATTTGAGTTGAGGGTGTCCTCTGTTGCGTTCTCCCAATGGCTCGAATTTGAACATTCTACGGGCCGGAGCTATGTTATCCATATGCTCTACATGGCGTACCATCTTAAGCGTTGTATCTATAGGTCCTTAACCAGGGACTGGCCGCCGTACAGCCCGTACAGTTCGTGGTGGAATCTTCTCCTCCAGATGCCATCAACGCAAACAGGACCAAAGATCGCACGCAGAACTTTTCTCTTGAAAAGACCAAGAGCTTTCTCATCCGCTTTCAATAGCGTCCATGCCTCTGCACCATACAGCAGGATTAGGATAATTAGTGTATTATCTAAAGCCAGCTTGGTTTTTCGAGAGACGGACCTGTTGCTCAATTGCCTTTTGAGACCAAAAAAAGCAGCGATTGGCAAGAGTTATTCTGCGTTTAATCTCGGTACTCATGTTGTTCGTATTTATTACTGCGTATCCAAGATAGACGAAGTTCTTGACTACCTCGAAGTTCTTGCTGCCCGTTATGACGCTCTGCGTCCTTTCTTGATGACAGCATATGTTTCGTTTTGCCGTTTCCCGCCAGACGCATTTTGGTCGCCTCGGCTTCAATGCCAGCAAACGCCTCATTGACGCTGTATTCGACTGATCACGTCAATATCATAGGCGTAAGCTAGCAGTTGGAAGATCATGCTCCTAGTGCTGACTTGTGAGTTTCGCACGGTCTTCTCAAGTATGATGTTAAAAAAATCACACGATAGCGCGTCGCCTTGTCTTAAACCTCTTTTAACATTGAAGGTCTCGGTAAGTTCGTTACCGACCTTGATGGAGCAGCGAGAAGTTTCCATCGTCACCCTACACAATCTGAACAGTTTGGTAGGCTCTGTATAGCTCGTCTCTATGCATGCTATCATCGGCAGCCTAGAAGTCGACAAATAGATGGTTAGTGTCGATCTGCATTTCTTGGGTCTTTTCCAGTGTGAAAATTAAATTTGGTCTATTGTTAAGGACAGGGTATTGACGAACGGTTTCAGGCATTTCAGCAGAGCGGATTTTGTTCAGAAGCAACCACTGATGTACATATCCAGGATAAAAAGCTTGTCGGTTTCAGAGATACAAATGCCATTTATGAATAATGGCATTGAGTCAGTGTTGCGCTTTAAAGGCAGAAGACAGCATTGTGTTTTGGATGCATTCAATTCCCCGACCAAATATTCACACTGCGGCATATCTTGGAGAAGACTGATGAGGGTGCGCAGGATGACAATGGAGAATTCTTGTTGCTCATTAAGTTCGGGAAGGAGTTAACCGAGACCTTCGACGTCAAAAAAGGATTCAGACAGGGCGATACACTGTCATGTGATTTTTTCAACAATGTGCTTGAAAAGATAGTGCAGGATTCACTGGCCAATACAAGAGGTACAGTCTACTTCAAGTCTCCACAATTGTTCCCATATGCTGACGATATTGACGCGACTGGAAGAGCGCAGCAAGACGTCAATGAAGCTTTTGTGAGCATTGAAGCAGAAGCGCTAAAGTGGGTCCAAAGATAAACGAGGAGAAAACCAAATATATGCTGTCGTCAAAGAAAGACGCACAATACCGACGTCTTGGCCAGAACGTCACTATTGGCGGCTATAACTTTGATGTAGTCAAGAATTTCGTCTACATTGGCGTACTGGTAACAAGTGGCAATGACACCAGCGCTGAGATTAGACGGAGGATAACTCATGAGGCAATTGAGTAGTAGAGACTTCTCTCGGAAAACTAAGGAGACCGTCTATAAACTCTTAATTATCTCGGTTCTCCCCTACGGCGCAGAGGCTTGGACCTTTTCAAAAATGGCTGAAGAGGCCCTTGCTCGTTTCGAGAGGGAGATCCTGCGTACAGAGAGCGTGGAGGAGAAGATTCAACCAAGAACTGTACGGGCTATACAACGACATCGGCCTAGTATGACGTCTTTGGATCCAACGTGTAAGATGGGGTGTGCGACATTGGAAACAGCTGGCAAAAGATCGTGCTAACTAGAAAGATGCCCAGATTCACCCCGATCGGTAGCAAATAGAATAGAAAATACATCTCTGACAGCGAAAAACGAACACATCATTTTATGTTGGTTTACCAAAAACGGGATATCTAAGCCTCGAACCACGAACCACGTGGGAACTAGAAACGGTAAATGACGACAGTGGTTTTGAATCAAAACGCAACAAAAGTGGTCTCAAATACATGGAAGTATCAACTACCACCTCTAAAATACTAGCTACTGAATTTTTGCCTCAAAATCGTAGATGAGTTCTTTCACAAATCAATGCAAGGGTCAAGTTAGGCACCTTGTGTACTATACAGTACTATAGAGAGTTGTATGTAATTGGCTGGGGGTTGGAATCGAAACAACCTAGTCCTCTGGTTCCAACATGATTCATAAGCAGATTCCTCATATTTGACATAATTGATGGTGTTCCACAAGGTTCGATATTAGGACCTCTACTAGAACGATAACGCCCTAATACTAAGAGTGACAATTATTATATTTAGTTGTCTAGTTAGCGACCTACACATATAGAAGTAAAACAGGACGTAGTAATACCGACCAAAAATTCGCTTGCAAGGACCATGTTGGAACCGCTTGCGACAAAGTTTGTTAGGGAACAATAGCCCTATCCAAAATAATGACAAAACAACAGAGGAAGGTACATCGACTTACAACAATCGAAGTATTAAGATTTGATTTCTAACCAGAAACAGCTGTTTTCGTGCACATCACAATAGGTTTAGATAGTATGTATCTAAGCGCCAATAGTTCTGAATGGACGAGACCCCAAAAACCCGAAAATGTCAAAGAACTAGGTCTAAAGTCATAGGGGCGAGAACAAGGTCTAAAATCATAGGACGAGCTTAAGATAGACATCTACAAACCACGTACATATGTATATAAGCGACTTATCTATTTGACCGAATCGGTTAGCGAAAGTTTTGGTATAAGCTTTTCAGTATATCAAGTAGTTTAAGGGCAAGTAGTTGCTGGTTAAAGAAGCATTTTGGAATGTCGAGCACAAATTTATAATTCACATGGTAGAAAAATTGTTGGACTTAATCCTGCCTGAAAAGAGGCAAGTTAGGCCTCTAGGTAGAGTAGCTAGACTTCTTTGGGTAGACGGCAAACGAATGAACGGACGGACTAACGATTAATTGCTTTAAACGGCAATCTGTAATCTCTTTCTGGACGTATTCTACTGATCACCTTCAAGCCATCTCAATAGTCACGAACGGTACTATATACACTATACATGCACAATTCAAACAAAAAAGATACTATTAGACCACAAGCAGATAACGTATCCTAACAAAAAGCAAACGATTAAAAGCAAAAAAAACAAAAAAAAAAAAGAAACAATTAACAATTCGTAATAAGATTACTCTAAAAGAAATCATCTACTAAGTATCTAGCTTTTGTTTTGAAATATATAGACGTAGCCTAGAGTACAGTCTCAATACTGGTTATTGTAGTTGTATGCTCCATGGTTTCATCAAGTACCTTTTGAACGTCAGTACTGAAATCCTCCACCTGTTTCGTGTGGGCATTTTTCAGTTTCTCCTTTTCACGTCCCTGTTTCGAGCCAATTTGCTATTCCAACAATGAATGAAATATACATATATGTATGTAGACACTCTTCTAGCTCTTATGTATGTTTTACCTTTTTTTCTTCCATGAAACGCTTGATGTTGTTCTGCTTCTTTTCACGAAGACGACGATCCTTCTCGTTCTTCGTCTTCAGAGTCTTGTCATTTTGTACCTCTTTGGCGGTTTCTACTGATACCTTGGCCTGTTTTGCATTCAGGTCCTTAATGTCCCTTTGAAAAGAATAATTGATATCAAATGGTCCATAATAGTATGACCAACAAGTTAGGGTTACTTCTCATGTCTAGCCTCGAGCTGTTTGATCTGCGTTGCTTGCACCGTCAACATGAGTGCCTTCATGGCCTCCTGTGAGTCCTGGACATGAGTGCGAAGCATGTCCCATTCTTCCTTCTTATGTCTTGCTATCATTTCAGTCCATTGGTTCGTTTGTTCGGTTATGGCATTCTTGATGGCTGAATCATTTCGAATTTCGTCCTTGCTACAATGACAAACATTCGCATTAACATCGTCCCCTACATCTGAACGTATTACACACACAAACCAACCTCTTGCCCTTGATCAACTTGTCGATCGCAGCATTCTGTGTTTTCTGCATTGCCATTCGCTCTTTGGTATGTTTCTTCTTAAGTGTCTCGAGTTCCTTCTGTTGTTTCTTGGCCACCTTCTGAAAACCTTTCTCACTACGCAACGATTCCAATGTGACCGGTTCGAACACCAGTGGTGGTTCTTTCTTTTCCTCCTCCTTCTTATCTTTTGCACCATCTCGGGCGGCACCACCGCTCGTCTCTTCAATTCCAAGTGCCTTCATTTGTTCATTTTGCTTCTGAGCAGCTCCGGCAAAACCACGCGGATCGGATAACATTGCCATAAAGTCCTCAAAGCCATCAGGTACATAGATTTTCAATTCGATGTTACAGAAGAGCATAGGTAGTGACATCGGGAAATTGGCTTCGGTACGAAGCGAGATGTGTCGATAGCCGGCCTGTAGACCGTCGAGCGGTAGGATTCGCTGACCAATCAGCTTGCCGCTCTCTTCATACACACCGAATCGTAGCACGGCCAGATCGGGCAAGACGACTTTTCGAAATAAGAAAGGCTCCTCATTGTAGACCGGATTCAGACCGTTATTTGGCACTAAACGGGTTCGGAATTCCTTCTTGACCGTATCGGAAGGCAAACCGTACATATCGACTTCGACATACGTGCCGACCTTCTTGTCCGACAAGAATTGTCCGGCAATTACTTGTACGCCGCACTGTGCGGCAATCACACCGTCCACGGGAGCATCGGCGAATGGATCAAAGTCTTTGTCGCTACGTCGCATGAAATCGGGCTTTAGCAGATAGCCACAGGCACCGTTATACTCGAATTTGCCCTGATTCAGTTGCATAGGCAAATCGGATGTCTGGAAATTCAACGACACCATCTGACAGCCAGCGTTCCAAAAGACCTGTGGCATGTAGTTGGAGGAATCAGCTCGTGTGCCTTTCGGATAGATACGGGACATCTGACGTTTGTTGTAATTGACAAAGTCAATGGATTGCTGCTTCAGATAGTTCATGCCGGCCGTTTCGGCAAACGATGACATGTTGTGGGCGATATTTTTCTCTGTAATCGAGACAGATCAGATCAGGATAGACCAGGTGTAAGATGTAAGGGACTTACGAGCAGCCACATCGAATCCTTGGAACTTGATTGGCTGCGCATAGTTAACCATTGACGATAGCCAGGGATGTACGTTAGTTGTCGATCCGCTGTAGTTTGCCGGTTGTTCGCCACCTTCGCCAGGTGGTGCACCTTCGGCGCCTGGAGCAGCGCCTTCAGCTGGCGGGGCATCTGGTGGCGGTTCGGTTGGTGGGGGTTTCGTAGCGCTGGCATCTTCGCTTGGCTCATCGTTTATTGTCAGTTCGCCTTTCAGGAATAGCTCAAGTTCGATCTTCTCGACCTCGGGCTTCATTCGCTTGTTCTTGATTAGAATTTTTTTCTGTAGGGCAATTGGCGGTGGGAGTGGTCTTCCGGGTTCCAGCTGTAAAGAGAGAGATAGGAATATGGAATGTTGGCGTCGTCCGCGAGGAAGCTATTCTTACAGGATGTTCTGGTAGCGGTTCCTTGAGCAAATATTCACCAAAGATATCGTCACAATACTTTGCCAACTTATATTGCTGAGCTCGATTGCAGTGATTTTCGAACGACAGGATCACAGGATAATCTGAAGCTACGAATGCACAATCCCGAATAGCATGAATGCAATCCTAAGAAAAAGAGATTTGATTTTAACCAGGGTTCGAAGGCCGGTTGATGAATGAATTGTCACTTACTTTAAACAGAATTTCAGTGCACATTGCCATTCCGTGAGTGACAATTGGTTCCTCGTCTTCACCCTTGCCGTTCCAGCAATCCAATTCAACGCATCTAATCCCGAATGAACAGCATTAGTATGGATGAATGCATAGGTGGATATTAGCTCACCTGCAGCCGGCCAACATGGTCTGTCGGTACATCTCGACCGAGCTCTTGCCACCAAATTGTCGACCAGACAGATACGTATTATGCGAGGAATTGATATAGTAGTGGGCCAATGGCTGTTCCATGTCCTGATAAATATCCAGTCGATCAAGGAACACCGGTGCATTTTCATCCGACATCAGATAGCGCTTCAGACCGTCAAGTGACAATTGAGCTGCAATTGAATCAATGTCATTATCCTTAAAACCCTTCAGCAGACCGTACACTTCATACAGCTTTTCTTCCTCTCCTCATCGAGCTCGTAGTCGTTGATGATTTCATTGGCACGTTTCTCATCGTAGAGCGGGTAGAGGATTTCATTCATCCGTGGATCTCGCTGCTTCTCATTCAGAAACGTTACGAACTGTTCCAAGCCAATCACGTCCGATTTACCCTTCGTGCTGCAAATGAAAATTGAAAATGATTAATGACCGAATGCTGGATGCTATTTACCTTTACCAGACTTACATGTTCGCAAAAAGCTCTTCGATGTCGTTTCGGGGACAGACTTTGTGATATAGCGCATAGAATTTGTCAAACGTGAATTCTTCTTTGGTCATGGTAGCGCCCTTATCACCGGGCAATCCGACATCGGCGATACATTGGTAGACTAGTTTTTCAGTTTTGCCAGAAGCAAAGGTTTTCGCAATGACTTTGACCGGTATGCGACCTTTTGAGTCGACAGAGAAACATAATCGCATCCAACTGGAGGAGGAAATGGGAAACATAGTTGCTTATGTGGTTCAACATAAATGGAATTTAGACAGGTTTCACTGTTGCAAGAGAACAGAAGCAAAAGAGGAAAACGAACACAAGCAACAAACCGAAAATGTGGTACTTACTGTGGCCTTGGGGCTTCAATAGGTTTACTTACATATTCTGGATGCGAGTGATTTGTTGGCGAGTGTCGTATGATAGGATCTATTCAACCAAAACCTACTGTTCGAGCCTAGATAATGGATGCTATTGACCTCAATCGATTTAAAGGTTGTAATAAAGCGAAACGAGTTTTTTTAAAGTTTAAAGCTGCTTTCATTTATTAAGGCCAAGTTGCCTTACATTCGCGATTAATTGGTTTTTGTACCGGAGGTTCGGTCTTCCTTTTCTTCTCGAACCAGGAGGCTCGGATTCGAAGATTCTCTTAGCTGGAGCGTTGGTGTTCATGCGGTCGGTGTGACCGAGCCAGTGTAGTCAACGGATCTTTGCCTTCCGTACTATATCCGCATCTTTGTATAGTTCGCACTTATGTCTTCTCTTCCATTCGTTTTCCTCACAGACCAGACCAAATGAATGACGAATTTTCCTTTCAAAAGAACCCAAAATCAGATGAAGCCAAACCGTCAAAACCGTCGAAATTTATGAAGTTTGAAGCCTTGGTATATAGTCGATTTGACGGGCCGGAAGCCGCGCTGGTACGTGCCGATTAGTGTGGTGAAATAGGACTTAAATGTTTACACAGTACGCTGGATCACCTTTTTTGTGGATGGGGTGAATAGAGTTACTTTTACTGTACCGACTTCATCGATGCTGGGTGGGAGGACTACTTCATCGTCTGGAGTTGCTATTTTCTCAGTCTTTATCACTTCTTCTGGGTCATGCTGGTTAGGCAGCTGCTGAAAATGCTGCTTGAATATTGTGCATCCGAGAAGTCTTTCTTGAAGCCTCCTGTAAGGCTGTTAGCACTCTATACACTGCTGTTTTCTTACAGATATTACAGGAACATAACATTTCATAAGTTCGATACACTGTCTGACTCTATAAGGTCTATGAAGCAAACAATTCTGAGGAAAATCGGAAAAAATATATACGAGCCAGAGACGACTGCAGTACTCATATCCGACGAGCCAAATTTCAATCCGACCAAAAACTTAGGTGTAAAATCCTCCAATACCTCAAATGCATCAACAACAACATTAAAAACTCGTCCTCGTTGTATTTACCAACAGTTATCCACAATACGATTCCAGATATTACTCCCATAGATAAAGCTAACCTTCTTACTACCCATTTCGCAGCAAAAAATACGCAGCTCCCAGCATCAATTCCACCATGGGACAAATTTGCTTTCGTACCCGTACAGTTATGAGGGTTCTCAAAGGTCTCGACATATGTATGCGAATCCGCTGGACCAGATGGCACATCCCCAATAGTTATGAAGAGGTGTACTTCTACGCTGGCAAAAACCACTGCGTAAGCTATTTCATCTTCCCTACTCTTTTGGGCTCTTTCCGAGTAGGTGGAAAACAGCATTTGTCCAGCCCTCAATAACCGAGAGTAGGGTTTCCGTTGTAACAAATCCACTGGTGATTTGATGGGATATCTTACCGAAAAGTGAAAGCATTTGCTTCACCAAGCAAACATTTGACAGTTTGGCACAAAGCCCTTTTGCCGAAACTGAGTGCTACCTTCGAATCGCTCTATTCGAATTGTTTTGGATGGATTCAAGTCTGACACCCACTTTTTACATGCTCTTTCCCATTTTTATAAATTTCCTCTTGGCTGTCATTTCTAATCCAATACATTCCTTTGCTGATGACTGTATCCTCAGATCCACATATTCGTTCACTACCTTACGACTCTGTTCTTCGGCTATGAATATTGGGCGGCAGCGTATGTTAAGCTCATTCAATTCTAATATCGCCCCCATCATTGTATAAGAAAATAAGAATGAAGTGGAATTGAATGCTTCCAAAACACAGTGCTGTCTTTTAGCGTCCAAGCGTACCACCTATTCGCCACTATCCATGAATGGTACTTGGATCATAGAAACCGAAAAGCTCTCCATGTGTTTTGCTAGCAATCTGGGCTTCTTATACAGATGTAAGAAATGCTGCCACCCTTGGAACTGGCTACAATTTATAAGGCGTTCATTCGCCCTAAATTAGAGTTTAACGCTCATGCTTGGTCCGGTGCGTTTAAGATCTAATTGCACCTGCTAGACAGGACTCAAAAGCGCTTAATAAAACTGATAGCAGACCTCAACATCACCAAATAATTAGATTCGCTAGAACATCGCAGGAATGTCTCTTACCTCTCTCTGTTTTATCGATACTTCCACAGAAAATGCTCTAAAGAGATAGCCCGTTGTATTCCGACTCTTCAACAACTGTCTTGCAACACACGTCTCTCTGGGAACGCTCACTAATATACCCGAAAGCCCACTTTCGGATGTACCGTCAAATATAAGAAATCCTTCTTTGGCCGAGCCACATGAATCTGGAATTTCTTGCCCCCCTAAGTGCAACATATACGGTCTTCAAATAGGGGCTTCTGAACTTTGACAGGTGATAGTGGCCATATTGTTGAAGCTACGTCTGTCAAATTGGCTGCCATTTATTCAGTCTATTCCGCGCGCTTCGCCCAGAGGACTATTCGCAGTGTGATGGATAAATATGAGTTCACTGGTCCAGTAAACGATAAATCAACACCCGAACGTCGACTAAACGCAAGGCCTGCCAAAAACATCACCGCTTCCCGTGGGAGTGTGCAGGAGAATCCGTGGCAGTCGATTTTGCGCACAAGTATTCGGCCATTCGCAAACCACAACTTTGCGAATTTTGCGTCGTAACTTGGGCCTGCACCCGTAACAAAGTTCTGAAGGTAAACGACCATAGACAACGACCTGTGTTCGCTGAATGGGCTTTGAAGCAGTAGGAAACTGACCCTAATTTTCATCGAAATATCATCTTCATGAGTACGTCAAGAAACAAAATTGTCGAATTTGGGACAATACCAATCCAAATGAGATGCAAGAGCGTCTAATATGTATGTACGTATGTACGTAGGATTTTGGGCTGTCGGCGTATTAGCTCCATATTTCTTTGAGAACGACGTTGGCCAAGTCATCACCGTCAACGGCGAGCCCTATAGGTCGATGATTACCAACTTCTTTTGGCCTGAATTGGATGATATGGACACCAACGACATTTGGTTTTAACAGTACGGTGCTACGTACCACACAGCTCACGCCACATTGGAAATTCTGCACAAGCGATTCGAGGGCACGGTCATCTCACGTGGAGGTGATGTGAACTGGCCACAGAGATCGTGCCAGTTCACATTGAAACCACAAAGTTCATTCCCATCAGCATTGAGGTTAGATTAGTTAGCACATCAGAAAGCTTTTATTTTCAGCGAAAATATTATTTCACCGTCCCCTATAGCAATCCAGGTCGTGAAATTTACGGGTTACGAGCGAATACTTCTGTAGCACTCACTAAAGTCTTCAGAGTAATGCCAACTGAAAACTTAATATAAGCACCAATCAACTGTCGAAACCAGATTTCCTCCCCAGGCCATGAGGTCCCTTGTCGATTCCAGTTAATATTCATTACCACACCGACTACATACACAGAGCTACCGACTCTCCTCTGAGGCAATTAAATTCCCTTTACGTCTACCACAAGCCAAAGTCATAGGCACATTAATCAAAAATCAATAAATTTCAGTGTTGATATTATTCCAACACTAAATAGCCCAACCTATTCAACCTGGCGCTCAAGCACTTGTGCACGCAGCTGGAGGATCATTGACTCTCGAATTGATGTATAATCTAATCCAAGGCGTATGCAATCTATCCAATCTATCCACATGGCGGCATGTGAGTATAATAACCGGCTACTCATTTAATTATTCTCAATTAGATTCATTTGAGTGGATAGGCGCTAGCTTTAAACGCAATCAGGTGATTGGGGATGATGCGCGAATTGAGGAAGGCCATCTATCGCTTGTGCTCTGTTCGGCGTCTTTTGATTTGCATATATGCCATGGGAGGAGGATGTGGGGTCGTTGGTCGTGAGAGAAATCGAAAAATCCTGCATTTTGCCGGGGGCGATATCAGATGAAGGCGGGAGAAGTCTTCGCGGTTGGCTGGTTAACTGGCGAGGATTAGAATCGGGTACGAGTCACTTCCATCTGCTCTTTCCATCAGAAGTGCAGTTTTAATAGCTTGCATGACTGCACGACGATATCTATCCTTTTGCACACCATATTGCATTGTGTGGCATATCTTCGCTGAGGGAACTGGTATATGACCGCTAGATTGATGGTGGAACTATGCACGATCTGAAATGGATTCACATGTGCGGCGCCCGTATGCCCTCGTGGGCATGAAGTAACGTCTACTGTATAGCAGTTTGGGTTTAAAGGTTTTCTTTTTCAGTTTAACATGAGGAAGTGCTAAATTTGCCATCGCCGTTTTGACCATGTGTCCATAGTCCAGGTTGGGTTTGTTGGTTTTATGTCTGACACGCAGGTGTCATTATATAAATATTCATGTGGGGAACGTGTTATGGTTCTGGTGTGTTCTCTTACTACTAGTGCTGGAGTTAAAACGTGTTTTGCGTAACAAGATGGTCAATGGTAGAATAGGGAGAGTGTTTGTGTCACCTTTTAAATGAAATATGGGCTTTAGGAGTGATTTAGTTGTTGTCAAGTTAGAAGAGGGAGAGTTTTGTAATAAACGGGAAAGGGTATCGAGAGTGAACGATGACATATATTCTCAATAACTTATGTAAGTGTTGTTGTGACATAACCTCCAGTGGCTAATATGACGAAGTCTCCAGTAATACCACAATTCAGAAGGAATTGCCCCTTTCCATACACGTCTTTAAAGGATTCTGTAATGTACCACCTTTAAAACTAAGCCTAGGATTGAATCAAAAAAGAAAATGAATACGTTTCCCTACAGACGAGGAGTACGCACAAACTCCCTTTGTAGATATGTATATACTTCTCGACATCCTTTTCTCAGGGATAAAACTGGGCAACCTATCGTCTCTGTTATCCTGTCATCAGTGGACAAGCCTCATATGGTAACAAAGCTTAATACCAATGAGTTCACTGTTACATGGATATTTTTAGCCAAGTTAATATTTACCATGATATGGCTCTAGCTATCGCCCCTACTCGACGCAAGTCGCTAGACAGCTATCGAAAAAATTAGTTCTGGGAAAATCCCAGGATAACAGGATGCATAACAATTGAAGGCAATGATCTCACAACTCTAAGCTTTGCCCAGTTCCCTGGATCAGAAAAATTAGAAGAAATAGTATTGCATTAATAAGTACTTGACCGACAAGCTAAGATGGTTTGCACTAAAGGAAACTTGAACATTTTTCGTTTCTTTTTTAATTAACTTTCCAGTGAGAAGTTATTGAAATGGGGCCGATTTTGCGAATTCCAACTTTTGACATATCTTCACATTTCGAGGTCACCAGAATCCAAATCCAAGATTTTTATAGAGATGTATATGTATGTGCGTATGTGCGGACCGTAACTTTCGCCGCAATTATCTCGAGAACCAAAGATGATATTGACATAAGATTGGGTTCATTCCACGCGTAGTTACGCAACTTAGAAGTGAGTTGATTGCGGTGATCGGACGACAACCGATACATATGAGATTGCTCGGACAGTGTTGTGGTTGGGCAAGGAAACGCAGACTCATGAGCTGCTCGTGAGTGTGCACGATCCAACGAGCAATTATTAAGCGTACGCGCTCATGAGTAATTGGCTGTGAGCATTTTTGTTTTCGCTCACGAACACGAGTGTGTAGATTTATGGAAACCCACCCCTATGTGCACTTCATATGTATGTTCGTTAAAGAGAAGGCACACTTATGTGCGCTCTGTGGGGTGGGTGCTGTTTACGCACATATGGAGTGCGTACATGGGGTGAGTTTCCATAAATGCACCCACTGGCGTTCATGAGCTAAAATGAGTTGATTTACTGCTCGGGAGTTGTTTGCAGAATGATAAAGCATGCAAACATTTCACTTGGACATTTTTTCTCATTTTCCATTTTTATAATATTTGAGTTTAAGATGGCTTCATTTTCTCTAAAGTCTAAATTAGGAAGTTTCAAGTTTTGCAATCGAAATTGCACACGCATGTGAGCAGTTTATGAGCAATAGATTGTTTAATGTGCGCAAATGAGTGTGCGTATCTTTACCCTGGGCGGCTTGATGCCAACAACACGAGGTGTTTCCAAACGGTTCCCCATCTAAGTACTGACGGAACCCGATGCTGATTGATTGCGGTGATCGGCCAGAACCGATACATTACCCATTATTCGTCTAAGAGTCCTACCGCAGCTAACAAAAAGAGCTAATGACCTTGAAACACCTGAACAGATCTTCACAAATTGTAGCTAAGAACCATTTCGATCAAGTCACCTTTCAAAAAAGAGCATCATTCGTTCAGGAGCTACGATGCCACAGACACAGACACCTCAAACTTATCACACCTCTCTTTTTGCCAGACCCTGTCCTGACGCCATGGAAATTCGACTGTGAATTTATAGCGCATTAGGATGGCCGGTGTCATAACGTCGGAAGGCATATCCATGAAACAGAGGTTGTAGGATATTTCTTGCGCAAGTACGCTATCATTCCAATGCGAGTTGTACCAGAAACTATATCTCTTGAGCCAAGACATGGCTTATCAGAGCACACCCTCTGATATATATATCAAGAGGTGTAAGGTTCGTCATAGCATCTAGAGCAATGCCCGTCTCGAGGTACAACTGAGACAAGCAGTTCTTTGGAGTTTGGTGAAAGAGGCTACGACGTGTTTACGTGCTAGCCTCTTCCACCAGACAGCCAGTGCATATGAGATTATCGACCTTATTATTGCCGTGTTGATCCAGGTAACCTTTATTGTAGATAAACCCCATGTTTTGCCAAAAGCACCGTTGCATTGCCTAAACGCTGATAGCGCTTTGGTGGTTTATGACTCACCATGCTTTGAACAAAGAAGCTTTGCTATCTAAGATGACTCGCACATACTTAGCTTCCTTTAATATCGAGATGGGATACCTTTATCGCCAGCTGAATCATACTAATGTTTTTCCTCCTTCTCGTGAAGACAAGGACATCAGTCTTAAGAGGATTAACCAACAGTCCATTGCTTGTGCACTAGTCATCGATCGCATTTAGCGCCGCCTGTGCTTAGAGACAGACAGTCGTAAAACATGAGCGGACAGAGAGAATTGCAACATCAAGCAAGTAAAAATCCCAGGGGTGCCGCCAACAAGACGGTCATGAAAAAACTCAAAAGCACCACTAGGACAACCTTACCCTAATGCTAATGTAAAAAATAATTTCGGGATTATTTCTACCGCGAAGAACAGCAGAGCGTATAGAAGCACCCTAGGAAATATATGAAGTGGCAACTGTCACGAAAACAGAAGTCCTAGAAGTGTGCAGACGGTTCGATGACAATCAGTCACCTGGGTTGGATGGCATACCAAATAAGGCCCTTAAGCTAGCCGTCAAAAGAAACGCGGAGCCATTCTTAGAAATGTATTATAAGTGTCTAATCGAAGGGATTTTTTCCAGGCCAATGGAAAAAACAACGTTTGGTGCTGTTGCCTAAAGGGAAAAAAAACACCAGATGAGCCCTCACCATACCGTCCCATATTATGGCTGTAAGGCACGATGGGTAAAGTACTGGAGATGATTATAAGCGATAAGCGACTGGAGGTTGAAATAAATGAAGCCGGCGGGAAGTATGAATTTAAACAAGCCCGTTCTACAATTAATTATGTATATACGGACAGTAACCACAATTTTGGAAGAAGCTATTCAGGGCAAGAGATGGATAGGACGCGCAAAGAAATACGGTGTTGTAATAACGCTAGACGTCAACAATGCGTTCAACTATGCGAATTGGGGACGTATTGTACACTCTCTTAGAGAAATGATGATAACAGGATTCCTCATTAAAATAATACCCAGTTATTTCGAGACACGATACCAGTATTACGATACCGACAATGGGGTAAGACAGTACCACATGTCTGGCGGAGTACCAAAAGGATCGGTACTAGGATCTATTCTGTGGACTTACTTACTTACTTAACGGGCGCTACAGTTCGGGGTGAACCTGGGCCTCAACCAACATGCCTCTCCACCTAGCACGATCTTTCGCTAGTCTTTTCCAATGCCGCACGCCCAGTTGGTTGAGGTCCCCTTCCACCTGTGCGCGCCACCTTAGGTGCGGCCGTCCTCTATTTCTTCGTCCCTCGGGGTTGGATTCAAAGACTCTACGGGCTGGAGCTGTGGTGTCCATTCGCTCTACATGGCCTAGCCATCTTAGGCGTTGGATCCGTAGACGCCTGACCAGACTCATGTCGCTGTACAACCCGTACAGTTCGTGATTGAATCTTCTCCTCCAACCCTCCTCTGTGTTTATGGGACCGAAAATCGAACGCAGAATCTTTCTCTCGAAACGACCAAGGATTTCCTCATCCGCTTTAGATAAAGTCCATGTTTCTGCGCCGTATAACAGGACCGGGATAATTAAGGTCTTATATAAGGTCAACTTGGTCGTACGAGAGAGGGCTCTACTTCTCAGTTGCCTCTTGAGCCCAAAGAAGCAGCGGTTGGCAAGAGTAATTCTGCGCTTGATTTCGAAACTGGTGTCGTTGTTCCAAGTCACCGCGGAGCCGAGGTATATGAAGTCCTTAACTACCTCGAACTTATATCTGCCAATATGCACGTTCTGTCCAAGACGTCGGTGGTAAATGTCCTTTTTCGATGACAGCAGATATTTAGTCTTGCTCTCATTAACTGCCAAACCAATTTTTGCCGCCTCCATCTCAATACTCGCAAACGCCTCATTGACATCTCGCTGCGATCTCCCTATTATGTCAATGTCGTCGGCGTATGCAAGGAGTTGCGAGGATTTGAAGAAGATTGTGCCTCTTGTATTGGCCTGTGATTTTTGCACAATCATTTCCAATACGATGTTGAAGAAATCACACGACAGCGCATCGCCCTGCCTAAATCCTTTTTTGACATCAAAACTATCGGTAAGGTGCTCACCGATTCGGATGGAGCAGCGAGCATTTTCCAAGGTCATCCTGCATAGTCTGACGAGCTTCGCAGGGATGTCAAAAGTAAACATGGCGTTATATAGCTCGTCTCTAATTACGCTGTCGTATGCGGCCTTGAAGTCGACGAATAGATGGTGCGTATCGACTTGAAACTCATTGGTTTTCTCCAGGATCTGCCGTAGTGTGAAGATTTGATCGATGGTGGACTTCCCTGGCCTGAAGCCACACTGATAAGGACCTATCAGCTTGTTTACGAACGGCTTCAGGCGTTCACACAAAACGGCAGCGAAGATCTTGTATGCGACATTAAGGAGACTTATTCCTCTATAGTTGGCGCAGTCAAAGGGATCTCCTTTTTTGAAGGACTAGCAAAGGCCTCGCAGGGGTAGCATCTGCCGACGGATGCTGGCCCGACAAAAAGCGAGTAAGAGCCTCTGCAGCCGAACATCTTGCAGCTCTGCTAGTCAGGTCCTACTTCCACCTCCTCGTGGTGCCATCTGGAAATTTCCTTAAAAGGGAAATTACTGACGGAAGAGGCCGAATGGCGAGTATCCTGCGCCACCAAACAGGATTAGTGTCGGTTGGGCTATGGTCTAGCGAACCATAACCGTAAAACCATTAATTGCTCAGAAACAAAAAACAGCCTCGGATAATCAAACGGAACGGATCTATTCTGTGGACCGTTATGTATTATAGGGTTCTGAGGTTTGAAATCGCCAATGAGAGAAAAATCATAGGCTTTGCCGATGATATTGTAATTATAGTGGCAGCGAATCACCTGGTTAAAATAGAGGACACTGGAAACGAATGTATCCGAAAAGTGGGACTGCAGATGTCAGCAGTCAAATTAGAGCTCGCCGAACAAAAACGGAAGCAGCCGCAGGAAAAGAGAAACAATCAACGACTATGCGCTATGATTGTGCTGCGCTTTCTGAAAGACAGCGAAGCATGAGAACATGGCAGGAGAGATGGAATCAATCAACAAAGAGAAGACCGACCCATCGACTTATATCGAATATAAAAAAAAGGGAAAATGGAACCGGCACCACGGAGCAGTTGATTTTTATCCCACCCAGTTCATAACCGTGGAGAAGCCAGAGAAGATGCATAGCATGTATTTTTTCAGTGCCAACATTTTTACACAGAACGCAGAGGTATTGGAGAAAGAATTGGAGGAATACCAACTCCCGAGAACATTCTAAAGCAAATGTATGTGGACATATTGACATCGAGCGCAATATGGGATGCTGTGAAACAAATCGCAGCGATAATTATCAAGGAGCTTTGGCGGCTGGAAAGAGTAAGGAAGAGCAACCCAAACGGCAGCTTCCTGAGAACAAGAAACGTCAAACAGGTAAAGAAGAGCATAAAGTGCTAAGCCGCCCTGGGAAGTAATACCTAACGGCAGTTGAAGTGTGTAGGTCGTGGGTTAGTACGTAGGCGTATTCCTGGCACCGATTACTCAGGTTTGCGTATATGCCAGTAGCCCGGTTTATAATAATAGTAGAAAGTAAAAAAAAACACGACTTCACGCGGCCTAAGCTGCAATTAACCAACCTTTTAACCAGCTCCAAAATAGTGCATGAGCTCAAGACCTTTTACTGGTTGTTACACATAAGCTCATTTATAATCTATTATTTATTAGACAAGATACGTATTTTCTCTTTTTTCTTTTGTTTGTTTTTTGTTTTGCAAAGGTTGGTGAAAATCTTCAAAAGATATTATGAGGACCGACAGCGCGTGCACCGCCAAATCTTTGTCCAGTCGCTTATACGGTCCAGAGCATATTGCAATTTAGTCGTTGATTTTTTGACTCATTTTCCTGTGGCCGAAATTGCCGTATCATTAACGCATGTAGCCAGCATAGTGCCATCCGTTTGTGGTATGTCTCTGGCATACAGCAGGTAAAGCAGCAGACCAAGTACGCTTCCCTGTGGGACCCCAGCCGTAATTGCTCTAATATTTGAGTATTCGATCCCGTGTTTAGCACGAAAGAGTCTATTATATAAGTAGTTTTCCAGTACGTTTGATAGTTGTTCGGGGAACAGTTGCAGTTTACATCCTTAGGAGATGTCAAGAAATACACTCGAACATATGTTCGAGGGCTTTTTCGACTACATGGGTCATTCGATGCACTTGGTCTAAAGTGCTTGCTTCTGAAACCGATGTTTTTTGACAATCTGCTTTAAGCGATCGATTATGATTCTTTGGAAGACTTTCGAAATTATCGGCAACAGTCCGTCGGTGGCTTTCCGGACTTTAAAGTCGGCGGCCCTCCGTTGGCTCAGTGCGTGTTCTAACCTAAGCGCTGGATTAACAAGGTATTAAAGTTTGAGCAGAGCATTTCTGGGCAAATTTTTAAGAATATCTCCCGTAATTATAAGTCACAGATTGATGCTTTATTTGGATTGAGAGATTTTTTAGTATTTTCCAGTTCGGGAAACGTAGCTTGCGTCATTCTGTATACGGTCATTTCCAGAGAATTGCTACTGTCAGGAAGCGGTGGTTCTCTATGGCCTGAAGGTTTCAGAAAGATATTTAGCAAAAACTTCAGCCTTTTTTTCATTGCCTTTCGTCAATTCATTTTGATTTTTCCTTATCGGTAGTTCCTGCAGTTTAGGCTTTTTGATGCCCTTAATAGCTTTCCAAAGGGAGTAATTTGATTCCTTGTCACCGGTTAGACTTTCCAAGTACCAACAAACTGCATGACTTTTGAATTTTCTGAGAGATTACCGCAGCAGATTACATAGTCGGTTTAAATATGTTTTATGGTGCGGCGCTCGACTTTGTTGCCATCGTGTGCTGGCTTTTCGGACAAGAAACGAACCGACCCGGTTGTGTTCGAGTTTCGCTGCCAAAGTTTGGAATGTTCTGAAGCAGCTAAAAAGGAAGTGATGGTTACTTTCAGTGGCATACTGCTGAATGTCAATGCTAGAACACGGAGCGTTCTAGAGACTTCTGACGTAAAGAAGGGGAACGCCTGACGGCGAACATTCGACAGGTTGGACAGAGGACTATATAAGCCGGAACACTCGCCCTCGGGGGCATCCAGTATTCAGTATGAGTGATTTAGTATCCAGTGATCAGTCGGTAATCCAGTGTGAAAGTAATCAAACCATCTAGTGAGTTAGTGGACAATTATCTAACAGTTGCAGAGGCAAAGTGTGTAAAAAGAGGTGTGAGCTTTATAAAAGGTTGTAATAAAGGTTAATCGCCCAGATAATTGATCTGAGGTGGAATAATAAAGTGTGTATTGAACAAACAAGTAAACCGTTGTAGTTTATCGCCATCCAGTGGTCGGACCCTATTCTGCACTATTAATTATCGTAACAATATGTTACTAAAAATACGTAACATTAGTGACGAAAACTGGCAAAAGTCAAGGGCCAAACACTACAGGAAGCTATAACTAGTCAGCTGGAAATGTGTGTCCTATTCGTTGAAAGGAAAAAAATCTTTGTCTGCCCTTTAACCAGTTCAGAATAGACAATACTTGTTTCTTGAAATATTAGAAAAGAAAAAGTAGGTTATGAGTGACTAATTAATTACAAAATGAGATGATTCCCTTCACGGAAGAATGTTAAGTCCCGTATTATTTATAAGCAATTTTTTACTGGCTACTAAACGTACAAGCTACGTCAGTCTAAATAGCAATTCATTTTCGAGCGTTTAGTGGTTAGGGAAAATTCAAATACATATTACCAATCTAAGGATTTCCTGTTCTACTTTAGTCCCTTTGCCGATACTAAAACTATCGTCGGTACAAAGGCTTATCTTATGCCTTATCAATGGTTTGTAAAACTATGATTTCATAACCATACTCACTGTTTCATTAGATTCGTTGTCGGACACACGTTGTTCGCCTTATTGTTGTGGGTGATATGCCGTAACCCGGCTTGCCAGCGCTGTGTTTTACATTATTTTTGTTTATTAAGTTAAGCACATGCAAAAGACAGATTACAAATGAAATATCATGCAAAAGGAACATATAGAAAATATATTAGATATAAAGTTATATATGTACATAGATAGAAAGGAAGAGAAAAGATAGAGAGACAGAGAGTGAAAGCATGCAGAACAGCAATTTGTGGGTGGTGACACACTCGACTTACTGTTTCTTGAGACACATCATCGGACATATGTTGTTCGCCTTCACGTTGTGAGTGATTTTCCTCAGACCATCTAACCAAATCTAAATGAATAGGAGAAGAAACAAAACACGAAAATACAGTGAAAGTGTCGGCAGCAGAAGAGATCCATCGGTCGTGTGCTTTACCCTCGAGCACTCATCTCATGTGAACATACTACATATCAATAGTTAATCGGGATGTTAATGAATAATACAAAAAAAAAAAATTAACTTATGTCTCCTACAGTCACGTTTGCCATCGCCGCAGTTGTAGTTTTCCACTTGAAGTTGTAGTCTCACAATATCTGTCCTCGATAGGATGACGCTATATCAATAATTCATCCTGCTCCTGCCGTGTTTTTTTTTTTTTTTTTTTTTTTTTTCTTCTCATCCTAACACTTTCGCAATTCATAATTCAACTATATACCGTGCATCATCCGACAACGACGACTATGGTATGTGGATCCGACGTCCAACGGAAAGTCAAAGGAATTGAAAAGGAGAAGCAGAGAAGACAGAGAGCGAGAGGAATCCAATTAGATGGATGGATGGCAAGGAAAATTATGAAACACGAGGCAACCAAACAAAATGAGAAAACTTCCGATGATGGCAAAAATGAAAAACTTTCTTACACAAATCCTTGCCTCCCACTTCGTCCCTACACAAAATCCACCCATGCCCCACTCTCGCCGTCACACATCCCGTTCACCTCTTTTCTATCCTGCTGTGACTTCTATTCAGAAATATGTATGTCATGTTGCCATAGTCGGTCCGGTTCGTTGCGCCGACATACGTTTATGTTTCCATTTTACAAGTATCCATCCTCGTTGGACAAGTGACATACTATGTACTAAGTGTACAGGAGTACATATACCACACGGTTGTGTCACAGACGGCATAATACATATATGAGGATAGAGCGAAGGATACAAGTTGCAAATGTGTCACCCGAGGTGATGTTATCTTTGGTGCCCTTGAAGGAAAAACAAAAAAAAAAAAAACAGAAACATTTTCTCCGAGTTATCGGTCCAAATCGTGTTTATCCTTAAGATGTTAAGAAAAAAAGTGCAATGCCATCTTGTATAGGTCGCCAAATCGTTGGCGTTGTCGTTGTTGCTGTCCTTATCGGATGGACAGTCGACGTGATCCGGCCATATTCCAGCAAAGCGATATTTTTTATTTTTTGTTTTGGTTTCTCTCGCAAACAGCTTAGATGTTTTGCAAGCATTAGCCGTAATTTGTTGTCTGTTGTCATACCGGAAGGAAAAAATCAGATTTTATTCACCCACACGCAGGGGCGAAGCTCGCGAAAAAAAAAAAACGATTCAAGGAAGTTACATGGCGACGCTTTCAGCCAGTAAATGGGATCAAATTGTAAAGTGCTCGGATTTGTTTGTATCTGTGGGCTGCAGGAACAATGTAAAATGACAAACGATGAAGTAACAAGTGTTAAGCGCATGGAAGTAACAAGCAGGAGGGAGGAATCGAATTAAGGGTACCTTTCGCGCATTTGTTGTGTACATTTTATTTGAATTCGATGTTGTTGTCGTTAATGGAATTAATTATTCACTCACTTTCTCGTTGTCCTCCTCAGTTGATGGAATTCTTTTATATGCGCTCATACATCACAGCACGTGTGGATGGTTTGTAGCCTATCATATTGCCATTTTGAGCAATTTACGTCACATGGACACGAGGTAAATCCTTTTTTGGGTACCTCAACGAACTGTGAGTAGCAGTACTATGCAAAGGAAATTTTTAAATTTTGCTGGACAACTTTAATAATGTCCTTCGTTTCTACCTAAATCATTATCATCATCATTTCCTGTATCTTCCACTGGAGCATAAGGCCTCAATAAAGCATTTCCCTCTGATCCTGTTTTTCGCTAGCATCTTTAGTTCGCTCCAGGATTTACCGCAATCAATTTAAATTTCAATTTTGTAGTGTTCTCCACTACGTGGTCTTGGGGCGACCCCTCTTGCGGATTCCTTGGGAGATCCAATCAAGGGCTTATGGGTAGACCTTCGTAGCATCTTTTCACAGTGTGTGGCCTATCCCCTTCCATTTTCGCAGATTGATATAGTTGGACATTGGTTCTATCACACCTTGAGAATACACCGAAGGCATCTGTTACCGGTTAGTTGGTTGGTTATAAGCCAGGTCTCACATTCATAGAGCAGTACTGAGATAACGCTAGATTTCAGTGGTCTCATTTTTGTTTGAAAGGATATTTGCGTCGAGTTCCAGATATGGCACAGCCGCGCATTTGCGCCTGTTGTTTTGCTTATTATTGCCATACACTGTAAATGGCGAGTGTGTTACTGCAACACACAATTTAAAGTGTGTTATTATGACAAAAAGGGAATATCCCAACTATACGCAAAAAAAGCGAAGGGGGAGTTTGACATTGAGAATCCAGTGTCTCAATTGGCCTTCTGGCAAGGTTGCATATAGTTGGGAAATTTCCCTTTTGTTTAATTAATTGAATCAAAGTGTCCTAATTATTAATAAGACTGTCGCTGCAACACACTCAAGGTGCCATTAGAGTTTTTATCCATGACCCGCAATAGAACTTCTTTTAGTTTCAACACGACTAAGTGTCTCAATTTCAAAAATCCAACGTGTTAAGTGACACACTTATTCTTAAAGGTTGTCGAATGACCCACTTGCTGTGTGTTGTTTAACACACTAGCATTTGCAGTGTATCTTTTCCTACACTATTCTCCGTGGATATTATAAAAAAAAAATCCTCGACTCAATTTCTGTGCCATGTTGCTTTTGGGGTTCCTTTTCATTGATTTCAGTTTGATTTTTGCATGTCGGAATGCTTCACAGATAATAAGAGGATATTATCCGCATAAGCGAGATCTTCAAGACGTTCGGTGAAGTTCCCGTAGATGCCTCTTCGCTTACCTTCTATAGATTTATGCAGGATGTCGTCAATAATGATAAGAAAGATGATCGACGAGAGTAAAATCCTTGGTGGACAAGTACTTAAGACATGGTAATGGACAGTACTTAAGACATGATGGATAGGAGCATAATTCCGTGACAGTTTTTACATTGAGAAAGAACAACCAAAATACCCTGTAAGCAGTCCTCGGAGATCTACTCTTCGGCCCAAAATAAAACTGAAGCAGGAGTTTCGCTGTATGTTCTTGGCGCGCTTTCAGAGTTTTAGCCTAGATTCTGTCATACCCCGGCGATTTGTTGATTTTTAAGCTTTTCATTGCTGATATGATTTCTGGCAGTGATGGTTGAGCAGATGTCACACTTGGAGCTGTACCTTGGTGTTGTCAGTTTGCTGCCCAATTTTGCCGGACGTTTCAATATATATAGATTCCGTTCTTTGCCGTGAGTAGAGTTCCGCCTTTTGATTTTATCGGATATGACGCTGCATTACATTTACCGGTAATTTTTGCATTAAGGCGTCTTACAACATTTTGATGTTGTCTTGTTGTGTTGCTTGTTTAGCTTCTATAGCTGGGGTATCAGTCCAATTACGCTTGCCTCGTCTACATACCTTTTTGACTTCTTTGTTGAGTTGGTTCTAATGCTTTACCGCAACGCTTCGAAGCTCAGGTGTTGCTGTTTGATCTCTAACTCGTTTTGCCTCTCTACGGTTTTGGATTACTTCCCAGGATTCTTCGCCGATTCAATCTTATTTTTCCTTCGGTCGGTAGTCCAGTATGTTTTCGTACGCATTGTGAAATCGCGTTTTTATATATTTCCATTGTTTCTCTATTCCGACCTGGGATTCCGCTTCGGATGGATCGATTTCTTAAAGGGCGGCATTTAATTTTGCAAGCGCGTTGTTGCTTTTTAGTTTACTATCTTTAAATTTATTCGCTACTTTATTGCAGCTTTCTTTAGCTGTACCAGACCTTTAACTAGAGGGTGAACAGAGCCGATGTCCGCATTTCTCTTTGCGCTAACGTCAAGCGAGCTTTTTCGCCACTTCCTGCTTATATATACAAACATGATGTGTATATATGTATGTGATCAGTATGATACTCAGTTCTATTGGCCGGAGAGATCCAAGTCGTTTTATGACATTTTTTTATGCATGAAGAGCATGCCACCAATTGCTAAGTCATATGAACTGCACAATCCTATTAACATTTTGCCGTTGGTGTTGACTGTGCCGAGTCGTTGCTTGCCCCTAATGTGTTCGAAACTGGTGTTGTCACAACCCACTTTTGCATTGAAGTCTCCCATACTTATGATAATGACGCCCTTGGGGTTTTTTGAGAGAGTGGCTGACAGCTTCTTGTAGACGTTAAGCTTGCAGTCATCATCATCTTGTTCAATTTGCTTGTAAACTTGGATGATTGTGTTATGTCTTGCTCTGAAATAGAATTATGCTTTTTCTATGCGTTCGTTTATTGGCTCCCAGGTTATAAGAGACTTGCTGGTATTTCTGCTTAACGAAAAAACTGATCCCAACATAATGGGTATCGATTGCTTCTCTACCGGAATATAAAACTTGTTCACCACTTGTTAGTTGGTGTTCTTCAAATCCATTCTATTTACACTCTGAGAGGCCCATTATTTCGATGTGGAGTCGTTTAACTTCCGCCGGTGTAGACTATCACGTTAATAAAGCGTCTTACCTTACATTCCATGTGGAAATGGTATTTCGTTTCGGTGGTTATTATGATGTTTTTTTTTACCTGAATCTTCTTTGGTGGCATTACAGCCCATGAAGTAACAAAGCCAAGCTTCTCTTCAATCACTCATGTTGTGTGTGATTTATTTTTCACACAGGTGAAAGGGACCAAGAAGCTTTTTCGCGGCAAGTTATACTACGGGGGTTTTGCCAATTCCCTGCCGGGGAATGTTGCCGCGAAATGAACATTTGATGGCATTGGTGTTATCGGGATCCAAACTTGCTCATCGTGCGTCAGAGTAGAACTAACTACTGCGCCACGGCGCCTTCTTTCTACCTAAATACCTCTAAGTAAATACAGTAAATTGAGTCCATATTGGATTCTTCCTCTTCTTAACGGGCGCTACATTTCGGGGTGGACTTGGGCCTCAACCAACATGCCTTTTTATTGCCTGTGTGCGCCATCTTAAGTGCGGCCGTACCCTGCTTCTTCGTCCCTCGGGTTTGGATTCAAAGACTCTCTGGGCTAGAGCGGTGTCCATTCGCTCTACATAGGACAGTCATTTTAAGCGTTGAATCCGTAAGCGCCTGACTAGACTCATGTCGCTGTACAGCCCATAAAGTTCATGGTTGAATATTTTCCTCCAACCCCCGTCTGACATCAAAACTTTCGAGCAGCGATCGTTCTCCAAAGTCATCCTGCATAGTCTGACGTGTTTGGCAGGTATGTCAAAGGTAGACATATCATTGTATAGCTCATCTCTAATTACGCTGTCGTATGCGGCTTTGAAGTCGATAAATAGATGGTGAGTGTCGACTTGAAATTCATTGGTTTTTTTCCAGAATCTGCCGTAGTGTGAAGATTTGGTCGATGGTGGACTTCCCTGGCCTGAATCCGCACTGATAAGGACCTATCAGCTTATTTACAAAATGCTTCAGGCATTCACACAAAACGGCAGAGAAGATTTTGTAGGCGATGTTAAGGAAACTTATTCCTCTATAGTTGGCGTAATCAGAGGGGTCTCCTTTCTTGTGGATTGGGCATACGATGCTGAGACTCCACTCCTCGGGCATGCTTTCCTCTGACCATATCTTACAGATGAGCTGGTGCTTGCTCCCAACCAGGTCATCCCCAGCTGCCTTGAAGAGCTCAGCAGACAATCCGTCTGCGCCAGCAGCTTAATTCGACTTGAGCTTCGATATGGCAATCTTAACTTCGTCGAAGTCAGGGGCACAGGATTCTCTGCGGTTTCCGTCGATTAGAAATGGATCACTCTGCCTGACAGCGGTATATTGACTAACATCGCCGTTATGTAGTCTGGTTTTTCGATATTCTCAGCATCGACTGCGATTCTACGACTAGGTGTCTGTTCTCATCCCTGTAGGCTTCCGTTCTGGCTTTATAACCTTGGCATATTCGCTTTATGTTTTGATAAAACTTTCGAACGTCACGCCTGCAGTAACACCTCTCCAAATCTTCAATCGGGCGGGTTACGATTACAACACGCAACCTCCCATCAACGACAACATGAACTGCAACGTCAGCGTTACGACCGGAACTCAATTAGAACTCGATAAATTGTATTTGCACTGGGGATCCACGAATATGCCTTATCAGCGTCTGGGCAATATCCGCTCGTTCGATCACCTTTGCAAGAGTAGGTTGACTTTGTGAAGAAGAGTAATAAAAGTTATATTTTTTTGCGAACTCCGGGACTTTAATTGGTAACTCGCGCTTCTCGTGCTCCACACACTCCGAAACAACATATTACGGGTATATTCCTATTTTTTTTTTAGTATTAAAAGTACTACTGAGCAACTCCTCCGGCGAGTCAAAAAGAACAGCGAATAAGGAACCAAAATGTCCGACCTCCGTGTGGTATGTCATTTGAAGGTCCCTTTTTTCGAGACTCGTAGCTCCGTTCACTGAACTAAAACGCTAATAAGTACCGCTGACATTGGGTGCGTTTACGCTCGCTACTAATTATTTTTTCGACACTTCATAACCATGTTTCGACAAAAGCGAATATCAGTCACACCTACATATGTACACCTATCGGATATAAAATATGTATGCGAGTGTGCCCGATGTCAAATCAATTTGAAATACCATTATCCTGTTATTCGCAGTCAACAATAACCTATTTGTCAACCTCCTGCTGCTAAGAATCGTTTTTCACGACACTCCATATGTACATATGTATGTATTGATCTAACGTCCACTCTGAAGTATGCCTCGGTTTATTCGAACTGAAATCTTGAATACATCTGCACCCCATTTTGTTGTCTCGCAATAAAATGGAAATAATAACGAGCAACAAAAAAAAAAAAAAAAAAGTAGAAAAGGAAAAAGTCAAACAGTATCGTACATGAGAACGTGTCCTTGAACCACTCGCATTCTGAATAGTGACTAAAATGAGGATAGGGATAGGGTTGAGCACGCCTTTCATCCAACTTCTGCGTTTGACACGTTAAACATCACTTTGTTCGAAACCCAAAACCCGAACTGAATCTAAAATGAATAGCAAAACTTCCCGTATGCACACGTTCCTTGTGTTATTATAATACGAGTATGTACATAGATAAAAGTCCGCCGGGCAGGAACAGTTTAAATATCTAGTAACGAGGTTAAATAAATTTATCTTATACACTCACACTGGAATTCCTTGTGTCCTTAAAAGTAACACAAACGTGAGCACAAAAATGTGTACGTAGAATTGAAAGTCAATCGGAAATGAAGGAGCATAAGGGCAAGAATGGAAAACTTCCGGAAAAGTCAACATTTGTTGACTGACATTGAAACTTTTTTATTGCCACTCTCTCATTCAACCTCGAAGCAGCAGTTAAATGCTTCAGTTCAAACAGTTGCCACTGCCACTTCGAATCAACTCAAATGACAGAAGACTTTGCTTACGACTTTTAACGCCCAATTTTCTATCCCTACTCGTATCCCAATTTCGTAGACCAACTTGGGCAGGATATGAAACTTTTTCTCTCTAATTAAATGCCGCGAATGTAAAAATTTCACCAATCAACGCTTCGCGGCAATAAGCAGCAAGCACAGAAGACTCCACAGTGGTAATTCACTTCACATCATCATCTAAGGGAATTGCCTTCCATAAGGGAACATGTGAAATGGACTTTATTTGTTTCCATTTCGCTGTTTTTTTTTTTTTTTTTTTTTTTCGTTTGATTATCTTACCTTGGCACATGCTGCATCCGGACAGATTATGTGATGATACGTGATATTGATGTAGTCGGTGTTAGAGCATATAGTCAAGGATCTCTCGTCCAAGGCGTTTAAATCGTTTCCGTGCTTTTTCGTTACTTTATCTAATAATTTGGGATCCTGCAACGATAAGGCACATTCGTAGCGGTTCGTTAGTTAGTTTTCAATTAAATTTCTTTTTTTTATTCTGTTTATGCATACATATGTATCTGCAATTTGTTTACAAGCAGTTGATGTTCAGATTACAAATCAAAAGCAAAATAAAAATAAAATGAATGAGCAAATCCTGTTGGGTACTAATTTACCTTGCAAGTCAGCATCTGTAAATAGAAGAATAGTTTTCCACTTTATAAAGATAAATAGTCCCTGTTGGATAATTTGTTTTCTTTTTTTTTTAATTATTTGTTTTTTTTTTTTTTTCTATAACACACAATGATGCCCAATTCAAACATTCCGCGTCCGCGATGACGCATCTAAATCTAATCGAAAGTCAACGTTAATTCTGTCCCTTCGGGTAGGAATTAGAATATACAAGAGGTCGTAAGCGGCGACTTAAATCCATCGTTAGTTTAACTAACACCTGGGCTGAATTAAGGTGTTAAGCGACCCGTGCTGAGAATTAGCTAGGATGGGGCCCAGTTTAAAAGTAGCCCAATCTCTAACGGAGCATCCGGATACCTGGCGACCTCCAGATCAGCTAACCTTATCTGTCTACTGCGGATACCTGGGTAGATGGACCATCCTTTCTCCGCTACTCGTGGGAATCTAATGGAAAAAAGCCACTTATTTGCCGTCGCTCCATATAACCCAGGGTAAGGAAACGCACACTCGTGTGCGCACATTAAACAATCTATTGCTCATAAACTGCGTATGCAATTTCGATTGCTGAAAGTTTCTAATTTAGACTTTAGAGAAAATGAAGCCATCCTAAACTAGACAATTATAAAAATGGAAAATAAAAAAAAAATGTGTTCAAATGAAATGTTTCCATGTTTTAGCATTCTGCAAACAACTCCCGAGCAGTAAATCAACTCATTTTAGCTCACGAACGCGAGTGTGTGCATTTATGGAAACTCACTCAATGTGCGCACTCCACATGTGCGTTAACCCTAGAAGGGTAGCCTTCGTCGATTCGACGAACATGAATTTTATTTTTTTTAATTTTCTCCTTAGTCCTTTTACTGAAAGGATCCTCTTTTCGTGTAACCTTATCCATCTCTAAGTGCTTTTAGTGTGTGGACGTACGGTAGTGTACCTGCTTGGGTAAGTGCATTTTTTATTGAAAAACGGCGCAAATGTTCGTCGAAACGACGAAGGTTACCTTTTATGTAACTTTTAGGGCGTGATCAGTGGTGATGACCATGTTGGCTGTCGCGGCCGCCTTCCGGATCGCCCTTTATGTGCAACATTGCGTTGATAATGCAATATCCTGCACATTGTGTTTCCTGCAAGGGCATCATAAAATGGCGGAGATCGGGGCGAGCTGGCTTACTATGCGAAACGGGCAGTAGAGTTAGGACTATTTTTTAGCATTTAAGTTCATTCGCATTTGGAACGGCATCGAAACAAAGCGAAGGTATTTCCGTAAACATAATAGAGGGAAAACTCGTAGTACCATGGATGAAGAAGCGGTTAGAAGCACCAATTTTACCCACTAATATTAGATCTTGTGAGGGCGCCGTGGCACAGTGGTTAGTGTGTTGGACTCTGGCATACGATGAGCGAGCTCGGATCCCGATACCACCACACCCATCGAATGCTTATTTCGCGACGTTCCTCCTCGGCGGGGTATTGGCGAAACCCCCCGTAGTAATACTTGCCATGAAAAAGCTTCTCGACTCACGCCGTTCGGAATCGGCATTAAACTGTAAGTCCCTTTCACCTGTGTGAAAATTAAATCACACACAACATGGGTGATTGAGAGAAGCTTGGCTCTGGTTCTTCATGGGCTGTAACGCCACCAAAGAAGAAGATTAGATCTTGTATAGATCTTGTAAAGAACCGTTAAGGGAGCACAACGTTAGTGTAACAAAAACAAAAACAAGAAAAATTTGCAAATATTGTCCGTACACACAAGGACGCATGACTAAGTCAACGTGCAATAAATGTGATGCAAGCAAATGTGGAGAGCATAAAGTTGAACTCTGCAGTAAGTGCTCGAAATAATTTTGCTTATTTTTTACTTTTATTATGATTCGTTTACCAACAATTATCTTTTAAGTTTCTACTTTTTTTATTAAAAAAAATATATTTATAATAACAAAAAAACAAAAAATAGGTCATCTCAAAAATGCATGCTCAAGTGAAGAGCATAAAGTTGACCTCTGCAACAAATGACAAAATACTTTATTTTTAATGTGTTCTGTTAACTAGTGAATAAACTTTTGAGTTCCCACTCTTTTTACAAAAAAACAAAAACACATTTTTATTAAAAATTTAAAAACGCAAGTGATCTCAAAAACAATGGCTCCAAGGACTGTTTCGAAAATAAAAACTCAGGAATTAAAAAAAACCGGCCAAGTGCGAGTCGGACTCGCGCACGAAGGGTTCCGTACCATCTGTATATATTAATATGAATGAGACTATGTATATACTATCTTCATGATGAGATATAGTTGATCATCAAAGTGTCCATTGAATTCAAATCAATTATCTTACTTGACAGCAACGATGTGAAAAGGTGAATAACAATAATGGGAAATATGGCAAAAAGGTTTGCAGCTAGGATTAATTCATCAAAGACAAAAACGAGATCAAAACTGGGAAGTTTACTACTGGTTGTGGGATATTGTCGACTAACCTTAGTTCAGTATGTGACCAAGGGGATTTTTTGGATGAAAATCATGTCTGTTGTATGGGAGCCCCCCTTAAATATTAATTTTGTTCTGTTTTTAGTATTTGTCGTGGTAGCGGCAACAGAAATACATCATCTGTGATTTCAACTCCCTAAATCTCACGGTACATGAGATACAGCCTGGTGACAGACGGACGGACGGACAGCGAAGTCTTAGTAATAGGGTTCCGTTTTACCTTTGGGTATGGAACCCTAAAAAAGACATTTTTTTACGTTTTCTTAATAAACAACACCTAATAAACAAATATTATTTTACTTAACAAGAATTACTTAATAACTTTTCTTTAAAAACGAAGTTGAAGGTTACCTTTCTAGGAGTAAACAGAGCCCACCCTACAGAGTGCGCATAAGTGTGCGTTCTCGAACGCAACAGATGTATGTATGAAATGCGCACAGGGATGAGTTTCCATAAATGCACACACAACCGTGTTCGTGAGCGAAAATAAAAATGCTCACAGCCAATTACTCATGAGCGCGTGCGTTTAATAATTGGTCGTTGGGTAGTACACACTCACGAGCAGCTCATGAGTGTGCGTTTCCTTACCCAACTATAACACTGTCCGAGCAATCTCATATGCATCGGTTCTCGTCTGATCACCGCAATCAACCAGCGTGCGTCCGGCACGGTTAGTACTTAGATGGCGGACAGCTTGGGAACACCGCGTGCTGTTAATTTTTTTTGTCTATTTTTTAGTTATTTAATTTCTAACAAAAAATGGCTTGACCGATTTTGCTGAAAACTTACTCAGTTCTAAGTTGCGTAATTACGCGTGGAATGAACCTGATCTCATGTCATATCGATTCTGGAGATACATAATCGACGCAAAAAATCCACACGCACATGCGCACATACGTACATATACACACACATACATATTTGTAAAACTTTGGATTTGGATTCTTGTGACCTTGAAACTTTGACATATGTCGAAATTTGGAATTCGTAAAATCGTTATTCGTTATTACAATAACTTCCCACAGGGAAGTTAATACTATGTTTTACGAATTAGACCCTTTTAGAAGAAATTCAGAGACCACAAGATCCCCTCAGCCGGGATCTACGAAAGTAGTCAAGTGCTCCTAAGCTATAAAGTTTGAAAAAGGAAAATGCTGATCTTCGTATGAAGCTACGTAACATGGAGCTTCTGATTACCCGAGGAGCTTCTCCACTTCCATAACGAAGTTGAGAATGCTTCTCGTAGGAGCCAAGGTGATCCCCTCGGGAGTCATAACTTCGCTGAAAAGGATACGCTTTCTAGGATGATAGAGAACAACACACTCACACAGTATGTGTTCCGTCGTCTCTTCGTCCGTCTTCGTATGTCAATAGAGTGTTTTTTCAGGGGTCGTATAAGTCGTTTCGATTGACGGAGTCCCCGAGCGGTGTTTCAAAAGGACACGTGCTGCGATTTTTCCCACTTGTCTAAGAACAAATTGATCTTAGACTTGGGAGTGCCGCCGAATGATTCTGGGCCTATATATTTATCGCTGGAACCTTTCCTGGCAAGTTGGTCGGCGATTTCATTGCCCTTAATACCATTGTGCCCTGGTGCCCACCAAAGTTTGACATTTGGCGAGGTCTTCTAGGTTATCATGGCATTACTTGACGGTCTTTGAGTTCGTACTGTACGAACTCAGCGCTTTAAGCGCTGCTTGGCTATCAGAGAGTATGTTGATCGTTACTCCTCTTATGCCAGTCTCAAGATTTAGATTGGCGTATGTTAGGATGGCATGCAACTCTGCTTGGAAGATGTTGGGACTCGTTTCACAGGGCCTTCGAGATCTTGCGATTTGGCCCGAAAATGCCGCCGCCAAAGCCAGAAGCCATCCGTATACCACCTAAGGCCTTTGAAATTTAGCAAGGGATCACTGTTTTCTCATGCTGGTCGATTTGGGATCAATATCTCAAATCTCTTGTCAAAAGTGAAGGCGTGTGGCAATGCGTCCGAGACCGTGGTAATCATATCCAGCTCGGGAAGGTGTTGTAATATGGACATTAGAACCTCGGGTCTACATGGCATATTTGTTCCCGAACAAAGAATTCTGATCGCACTGCGTAATGGCAGTGGAGTGAGTCCAATCAGTGCTTCTTGGGCTGCCGTGGGGCAGGTTGGCATAGCGCCTGTTATGCCGAGACACGCTAGTCTCTGAAGGCGTTGAAGCTTAACGATTGTAGTTTTTTGCTCAACTTTTTTCCACCATACGGTGGACACGAAGGATGGTGTTTTTAGTGAGCCTAGTCTCACACTATAATGAGCACGCGCTGTCAGCCCTCACATTGTTTTTGCAATATTTTCACCAACCCTCGAACAAATAGAAAATTAAAAAGAAAATTATTCAGGTATAAGAGATACTTCGATGACGACAAGATTTGATGAATACCGAAATAAAGAAATGTTTGGAAGAAGTATTCTATGACCTATTCGAAAAGATTTTGATTGGAGGTCTATGTAGTCCAATGTATTATCGAACACTAGGCATCCCTGTTTTTGATTGATTTGACTAAATATTCAATTCAGTATGATGCAAAGCCTGTTATTGATTACCAGGCATTTCCTACTTACCATTTTTATTCTATAAAAAAATGAAAAAAATGATGCGAGCAGATTGTATGTAGATGTCTCGTACATACATCAATACATCAAGGATATTTACATATATGCAGATATCGTACGTGCTCTCCAATAAAATTCCTTCTGTTTTATGTCCCCTCGCTCCTGAAAAATGATGAAAAACAACCGACCAAACCCGAAAGGACCATCGGGAAAAAAACGAAAGAAAAATTGTTCGGTAAGCAACAAGGTGCCCATATGTACATACTACATACGCCAAACGCATACCAGTGCCGCATTCTCGTGTCGCATGTTTGGCTCAAGCAAGTGCTTAACAAGCACCGTAATTACGTACATACGTATGTTTCTATTTCGATGTCCTTTTACTCCATGTCTCCACCCATCCTCCGACTGTCTGCCTGCCTGCTTGGTGGAAATTTTCGGTTGTGTTTGCTTTTAATTTATGGAAAAACAATATTTTCGGATGATATTCCTTTGCCCTTTTCTGTGACGACGCGACGGTCCTTTGAAAAATCCAGCGACAGAGGCAAAGGGCATACATACATACATATATGTAGATAGCCATAACGATAACGAAAATAACAACGATTATAGTCGATTTATTTATTGCTCGCTTGTTTCGAATCCTCATATCATATTTACTTTCAAAGGATGCTATTCCATCATATTTGCAAATTGGAGCAATATTTTCGCTAAAACTCCCCATCCACCCTAGCTGGAAGGATATGCGCGGTTTCTTCTATACCAACAGCTGGCTTGACCTCCATTCCAAGTGGGAGCAGACTGTTCTACTTATTCTCTTTTCCATACATTCACTAGGCAAACATTAAACGAGAATCACATGCAAACAGACAACAGATAACAAATGGAGAGAGAAATAGACAAAATGAACGAGAAAAGGATACTCTGTTCAAATATTTGCCACACAAATACTCGTTGTCTTTGACCTGATTTAGTTATGCTCATAGCTCGGCACTTTAAGACTCTGCTCCACTCCAGCACATAACGATGACGACTCCTTGAGGATTATTTGAGTGAATCATAGGAGTTTCTCAGCCTTTGAAATGATTTCAAGCACGCTTTTGTCTTCTCCTTTGGAACGGAGCGGAAGAGTTTATTTTATTCTCGAGATGATCAAGTGGCACTAAATCACTTTTTTACAATGTCCATAAGCGAATGAAGTGGTTGGAAGTAGTAAAAGTTGTCTCGCTGTGACTGAAATTTAAATCTAGAGGATATCGGTTGTTTGGCCCTTTTAAATTGTTTATACTATAACCCTGAGAGCGACGTAGGGACGTACAAATTCAAGCTCAAAGCTCATTGCCCCCACAGGTCAACAAAAAGTATTCCGATTCATTCGAAATCCTTAAGAAACAAAAGCGCTCGAGGCTCAAATCAGACATCTTGTGGGGAGGGTTAACAACCCGCCCATGTAAAAAGAATACTTGTTAAGGATGACGACAATACAAAAGGAAAAAGGACAACGATTTGCGAGTGTGCTCCTGGAATGTGAGAACTCTCTACACGCCTGGAGCTACTCATCAACTAGATAAGACCCCTAATCCGTATAAGCCGGATATTACTACGATCCAGGAAGTATGCTGGATAGGACAGGAAATGGTAAATAAGGAGGAGTACGACATTTATTATAGTTGCCACATAAGGCTGCACTTATTGGGATGCTGATTCGTCGTAGGAGAAAGGCTGAAATCGAAAGTCATCGATTTTAAGCCAATTTTAAGCAGATTTTAAAACATCAGCCTCATCTGTGCTCACGGCGGCCGCCCCTACCGACTGAGTCTGAAGAACACATCAGAGAGGATTTCTACGACCTCTTGGCGACGCCTACGGAGCTTGTACGGAGTACGACATCAAAATCGTACTCGGGGACTTCAACGCCAAAATCGGTAAAAAGAACATATTTGGCGGAGTAGCCGGAAAGCACGCCAACCTGGCGGTCTCCAGGTGGTCAAACTACCAACCAAATTGACCAAGTGCTCATAGACGCAAGACATGCCTTAAACATCCTGAATGTTAGAACGTTCAAAAGGGCAAACATCGGCTCTGACCATTTCCTAGTGGCAGCAAGACTCAGAGCACAACTTTCCAATGTTAGAAAGCTACATCAGCCCACCAAGAGAGGGTTCAACATTGGCAGTCTGAGCGCCTCAGAGATCGCCAGAGACTACAGAGAGCAACTGAGCGGACGACTCGCAAGTATGCATACGTCGGACACAAACGTCAGCAATATGTGGCTCCATTGCCGCTCAGCCATCAAAGGAAACAGCTGAAATAACTATAGGGTATAGCCACCCTAACAAACACTTGATGCACTGTGCAGATCGTCTGCTCCGGATTTCGGCAAGGAGATGCGCTGTCATGCGATTTCTTCAATCTCGTGTTGAAACAATTAGTGCGGCGGGCCAACGTCAACACGGAAGTCACTATCTTGAAGTTGGTCTTTACAGAAGGCAGGAGAAGGCAAATACATGCCTGGTTGCGATTCGATTCTAGAAACATGCAAGAGTAAACTGGGACTCAAGGTCGGCGAGACATCAAAGGATAAGAAATTCACTTCAAGCGAGGTTGAGTGCTTGGGAGCTTGTGTGAATGTGCCAATGACTCATGTCAATGATAATTACTACGAAGACTTAACGCCCAAAGACATGGAGGATATAATCAACGATTGCAAAGAAGGAAGAACATCTCCACCAGGCCTAAGGAGCGGTCGTTTCGCGGCTGAATCAAAAGGAAAACTCACTTCCCTAATCGAAGAGCCCAAAGGTCCGGGTTTCGGCCTTCAGTCCGTCTTCCAGTAGAACGCGAACACCACAACTCACTCATAGACTGGTGTCATCATCCAAGTTTGTATAGAAGAATTCAAAATAAATAAATGCTGTCAATAAAAAAGCGACCCGTCACCGATCACCTAGGACAAACCGTAACTTGGTATTTCTGACTGGAAGCAGCGTGCACGGAACCGCCAGCGAGGGAAGGCTGTATTAACTTAGGCCACGACCCTCCATGGGTTGCTGGCTTGAAAAGAAAAAGAAGAAAGTAATGATAAGGCCTTATAATAGGGGAGCCCAAGCGGGGATTTTGCACGTTACTCGAGCGCGTCAGAAAATCATATGGGGAGAAACCTTGCACCCTATAATGTACCCATACCAAATATGAACCCTTAATATAGGGGGGTGCGTTGAGAGCAGCCCGTCAGATTAGTAAAAAAAAAATCGATCCTCGGAAAAACTCGAGCGCGTCAGATTAAGAACAGGTAAGTTAAGTACATCCTGAAAGTGTATATTTCAATAATCTGACAATTTGTGCGTGGCATAAGGAAATGGGGGAGTCGCAAAGTTGTTAAAAAAAACACGTCATCTCGAAATACTCGAGCGCGACGATTTTTTTTTTTATTTTGAAGGGAATTCTATCAGGATTACGAAAGACATATAATCCGACGGTTTTCATGGGGCGATATAGCTAAAACCATCGATAAAGCATGAGCGTACAGATGCTGATATCTATGTATTCCCCACTCCACGCCTCTCGTCCCTTCCCACTCTTTCCCAGTGTCTAACATTAAAAGTTTTTTAAATTGTCAGAATAACAATACTCCTTTACATAATTGTCAGAGTATCATTTAGGGTGACTTTGACATCGAGTCGAACCCAAAGTAGACAAATTTGACGCGCTCGAGTATTTCAAATTAACGATTTTTTTTAACATTTTCAAAAATCAGTTATGAGTGTAGGCCACGTCCAAATGGTCAGTTTTTTAAATCGGACACTGTTTTGAGTTCACTAAACGTCCCCTTTCAATATCTGACACGCTCGAATAACTTTTTTTTTGTTTTGCCTTTTTACCGCTCTTCTTAGCCACCCACCACTATCTAATCGTCAGATTAATATCTATCGGTTATCAAAAAGACGAAGCGAGTATACTCTATTAATATCTGACGTGATCGAGTATTTCCATGTGACTGTCACTTAAAATAAAATTTTTCGTTTGAGAACCTAATCTTCACCATCCAATAGGTCCCCATGACGCTCTAGTAACTGCAAATTTAGCATCCCGGGCTCCCCTACTATGTTATAGACGCGTTTCCGTTTTTTTTTTTTTTTTGGTTAATTTTACGAGGTGTGGCAACTAAGTTCCGGACATTTGTAAACAAGCATATTTAGCATGTTGCAAAATTTTATTATCGACCTTCACATAACGATTCCAACGTTGCTCCCACGATTCGAAGTTAACTTGTTCAGAACCATCCCAACAATCTGAGATTTGATCAAAACAGCCCTAGGCGAAATTGCCAAATGGGCAGAGAACTGCGGGCTTGGAATAAGTCCCTTCAAAATGGAGAAAGACAGATATGCACCTCAAGTCTCTCGGCCAAAACTCAATGAAGCTTACCTTAGATTTGCAGATCACGCCAAATACCTTGGCGTGATACTCGACAGGAAGCTCAACAGGAGACTGAGTGCGGAAGAACGCATCAAACAAGCAACAACTGCACTACATACATACATACCTGCAAGAAAGTCTTCGGCACCAGATAGGGTATCAAACCGGTCGTAGAGCCTATACTGACGTACGGCTGCTTAGTCTGGAACACGGCACTGTGCAGATCTAACTATGTCAAACTTCTAAGTAGAGTACAAAGGATGACATGCATCGCTATAACCGGGGAACATTGCCCGCCGTAGCCCTCGAAACGATGCTCCACCTACTCCCCATGGATCTTTTTGGTAAGGAAAATGCAAAGAAATCGGGGTTGCGACGTAAGAAATCAGCTCATTGAAAGTTCTCCGAACTAGGGCACGTTGGTATTCTACCTCAAAATAGTGATTTAAGTGAAGTCACGGACAACTTAATCCCGATCCTTCAAAATTCTATATGTATAAGACATCAATTCCCAACCGACGACAATGGGAATGGAATGCATTTCCAAGTAAAAGCATTGCACTGGAAATATACACGGCCGGGAACAGGACAGGCAATGGTGTGGGTGCCGGTGTCTACGCACCAACCCTGAAAATCCGCCAATCCTTTGACCACCGAACCACTGTAGTGTATTCCAATACATTAGGCCGCCGACTGGCTGTCGTTGAAATCGATGGAATGTAGTGACATTGTCATCTACACAGGCAACCAAGTGGCAAAAAAGTATTCGAATCGTCAATAAAAAAATCAAAATTGGTCAGCCACTGCCGCAAATCTGTAAACGATTTATCGAGCAGCAGCACTGTAACGTTGTACTGGGAACCTGGTTATAGTGGTATACCAGATAACTGTGAAGCAGACGAACTAGCCAAAATGGGCACCACACTGAAGATCTCGACTGTTAAAGGGGATATCTATCCACTAATAGAAACGCTAAAACATAAAATCTGGAAACAGGTACTGCGACAGGCCAATAAGAGATCGCGTGACCTTGATAGATGCAACTACGCAAGACAAACCTGGCCCAGGTGCTGTTCACAAGCCTGCTGAAAATACCCAGGCAATTTCTTCTTCTCTTCTTTGGCGCTACAGTTCATGGCGAACCTGGGCCTCCTTCAAAAAACCTCACCAACTGGCACGGTCTTTCGCCAGCAGTCTCCAGTGCCGCACGCCTAGTTGGTTAAGGTCCTCTTCCAATTGGTTGCTCCACCTTAAGTTTGGCCCTCCTCGACCGCGTCGCCCCATATCGCCCATGTGTTTTCCATACGCTCAACATGACCTAGCCATCTTAGGCGTTTATAAGCAGGCTAATTGGAGTCCTAACAGGACACTACGCTTTTGGAAAGAATACCGCTAGATTAGGACTGCCATATAATGACTACTACAGTAGATGTCATGATGAGGAAAAGGAAAAATCTCCATCTCATCTTCTATACAATTGCCCTGCCCTAGTTTCCTCAAAAAGACGATCTCTGGGAGAATACTTCTTTGATGAACTGGCGGACCTATCCGAAATGGAGAAAATGGTTCCAGGAGTAACAGTAAAAGTAACCGGGTCGATTCAAGTGGTAGCACAATGGACCTATCATTTTCTAAGTGAACCCCACTGCTTTACGGAGAGAAGCCACATAACTAACCAACCAACCATTGTCAGGAGCAACCATAAGCACCTGCAAATACGATTTACCAACGATCTCCAGAGATTCTGAAGTAAATTCCAAAAACCATTTAGCAAACATGAAAAAGTTGAATTTTAGTAGTTTTTTGTTTGCTTGTTGTGTGCTTTCTTTTTCTTGAGAATAGGCAAAGAGAGGAGTATGTTGGGATGGGTATATTCTGTTTAAAGTGGCCGAGTAACTTCACTTCACTTGTGTAGGTTCCTATACAAAACGCCACAGGACATTTAGGTGGTTGTCAGTACTCTCCGAACTCATTAGGATAGTTATTGTCTTTGAATTTTTAAACTGACGGTTTTGCATTATACTCCATGCTACATATGGCTTATGGCATTAGTTGTATAGCTTCATCGAATTAGAAGCAGTTAGAGATACCTCATTGGAGGTAACATTGGGAATAATAGAGCACAACGACATAATATGCAATCAAAAGAGATATGCTTCCAATGCAACCATTTCACAGAGTCAAATTTAATCGAATTACCACCTTTTATATTGCCCTTCGCCGTAGGTGCTCATTACCATCTAAAACCAACCGTAATGCCTAAAGCAGTAACACAAATACCCTTAAGTTATTTTGTTATTCCCTTCGAATTACTTCCATTTGCAAGGACACAACCTCGTGCAAGAAGAATCGATATCACAAGCATCAATCTAACCGCCAGCAAAGTCGACACAAAAGCATAAGTGCTTCGACCAGGACTCATCGAAGTCGAACAGGTTGTTACGAGCACACCTCGAGGCAAGTATGTTATCATGAGATTCATATCTTATCTACTGATTGCGATGCTAAGAGGATGTGGATAATCTCCTAATTAGATGTTTGGTTACTGCTGCGATACAATGTAAGGGCGGACGATGTCCTTGGGATTGATACTGAACCGCAGCAATTGATTTGGTTAATTTGTTGACTCACCAATTACTTTCCTCTCTTCTGCTTTTCATCTTCTTCCCGATTGCGCGAATGACGCGGTAATTGGGATAAGGACAGTTGTGCAGGACAATATAAAGGAATTGAATTTAATTTAAAATAATAATCTAATAACTCGTTAATGGATGTCGCGTAATAGTGTATGAATATTATGAAAACGCAATATGCTGGCATACGCTAACTAGCTTGGAATGAATGCATTTTGGACAGTAACATGTGGAGACTAGCTGATCTACTTCCAAGGGGATACATGTAGGTAATAAACACAATTTGAAAAACCTAAAAAGAACTTACCTTCGGTGTTCCACCCGCTCTTATATCACTCACTTGACACAGTTCAATCACATCCCCTTCCTGCAAGGTAGACACCAATTAGGATATTATATTTTCAGTAGACTCTGTCACTCTTACCTTCGATTCACTTTTCCAGTAGAGAAAGAATCCATACTCGTCCACTTTGAACATGGCATCCTTTTCGAATTCAGTCGTATCCTTGTCCTCAAACCAACGATCGAATACCAGGCCAGTGGTCAACTCCTCCGGCACCGGTATGATCCAATCGAACTCGTACTTCTTTGTCATGTTATTGGTTCAGTTGTTGCTCGCGTATTAGCTAAGTATCGTGTACGGTGGAGGATACGATAATGTTAGACGTTATTTCGAAGATGCAACACGTACCGAATTCACGCCCAAAAATAGTTTGAGCGATGAATTGTTACACAAACTACGCGTGGCAAGTATTTTGGCGTTTACTTATAGTACGATTGGCGACAGAAAAATTCAACTTCTTCGTTCTCTCCTCGTCGTCGTGTTGGCTATTCACTTCTCTCTAGATTCTACTTAGCTATGGAATGCATTAAATACTAAATGTTGAGATTGATATCTGAAAAGAGAGCAGAGAAATGCGAGAAGAATAAGCGTTTGATTGCTAATTGGGGTACAATGGGGGATGAAGGGGCGTTTTTTGTGGCACAATAGAATTGTGTGGTGACACTTTGTGTTCCAAGTTAGTCTTGAAGCAGCTGATGATTTGATTCGGTAACAATGGATCGTAAAATAGTGGTTTGTTGTTGAGTTTACATTTTGAAATGTAGCAATGGGTATGCGAAGATTAGTTGAACGAACTTTTCTTTGCGGAGGACTGAAACAAATCTATTTGGTACCAGTGGCCGGGAAGGTCGTTAATTGATGGCACTTGGCGTTAGGGCTGTTCACTAGAGGTTCACCACAACTGCGGACGGACGTAAGGCCGACATGGAAACTATGTTGTCGAGTAAACGACAAAAATAGGGCAACCAATTGTAAATGACAAGATAATGGGCCCGTGGCGAAAGGAGGCCAACATAAATATGTTTGTAGTCCGAAATAGGCAGTTTGTAATTGATGCGGTCAGGTGGTCACCCAGAAGAATTAAATAAAAGTGATATCTCGTAAGCCGTCGGTCAGAGGCAAAAGGAAAGACGTGATGGTGATGCATAAAACTCTGTACCATATCACACAACTATTTGGAGGTAAGGGCAAGTTGAAAAACCAATCAAACCAAATTGTCGTGCGTCTACTCCGAGCCTAACTCCAGTCAGGTACACCACAAATAAGAGATGCCTAATACAGGGTTGAAATAGAGATCTGCATCCATCGAGAATTGTTGAGAACAAAATCGACCCGTAGCCAAAGGTCGTGGTCGCTTCATGAAGGTTGTGCATTTAAAGATGCTTTCTCTCCCAACACTTACATATCTCTCTGTGAACATCAATCTGTGCATATAAGCCAGATCCTAGATAGGTCAACGAAACAGGCGGACATTTACACCATCATGTGAGCTACTGATAGGTTCAAGACATAATCCGCAACTACAGTTTCAATCTTACATACATACATACATACATACATTTTCAGTGACCCGCATGTTCCACTAAAAGGATCGCGGGGGTAATGCGCGCACGCGATATCTCCAGGCAACTCGATCCTCCGCCATCGACTCTAACTCATCACGAGCTATGCCCAAGCGCACCCAGGCGAGTTTTTGGACTTGGTCCAACCACTTCGTCCTGAGTCTGCAAAGCGGTCGCCTGCCTGATGGTATTGCATCCAAGGCACACTTTGGAAGTCGTGATGATGGCGACATTCGTTTCACGTGACCAAACCATCAAAGCATAGCCCTTCCCGTTCGGAGAAGCAGCAGCTCAACATTGAGCTCCCCGCGCACTGCCGTGTTTCTCACCCTATCCCGGCGAGTAACTCCCACAACAGCACGAAGAAATCTCATTTCGGCAGCTTGTATTCGCGATCTTATTCTTTCGGTCAATACCCAAATATCATGACCATAGGTGAGAGTTGTAACAAATAGTGAGTTAAAAACCGCTAACTTGGTTTTGACACCAAGCTCGATCTTCAAAGCTATTTCAAAATTGACCCAGCTTGGCCAATCCTGCAGGAAAGCTCAGTATTACTCCTCCCATCACTCGTGAAGAAGACCCCGAGATACTTAAACTTCTCCACTAACATGTAGAGTGCATTGGGCTGGTGTTCTGGAAATAACCATAACCTCTGATTTGTCCACGTTTTGTTTTTTAGAAACTTGCGCAGGATCAAGAGTTTTTATTTATATATTCTCTTATGATGTGCCTATAGACACACAACCTGAACAGAGTGCAGTGGTTTGGGTCGTTGATGTTCGTTCACTACTCTCAGGGGTGGTTGTCCTAGATAGGACGAGAGCCGACCGAATTCCGAGTTGGTTATAGTCCGTACTATATCGTTCGAGCACTTAAATATTGCATACGCAAAGGATGAATTTCAGTTGACCATATACTGTGAGTGTTATGCCTGCAGCAGTACGTCTAGTCACTTTCCATTCACAACTGCGTTGCATACTTTTTGTCCGTACAGGAATTACCTTTCCTTGGCTATGAAGCGAATTTGAACTATAGACCTTCCGCTCGGCGGTCGATGATGTTAACCACTGCACCACGGCCACCCCCGTTAACCCTCATTCTAACATCAGCACATACGGCCATAAACCTATCTAGCGCGCGGAAAAGTTCCGTCTGGGAGGATGTGAGGACAACTAAGTCATCTGCAAAAAGAAGATGGTTTATCCTCAGCTCTCCCAATGTGAAACACTCCTCGCCTCGACTGCGCTGTAATATCCAGTCCATATATATAATGAAAAGGAGAGGTGACAAGACGCACCCTTGGTGAAGTCCACCGTCCACGGTGAAAGGTGTTGATTTACTACCGTTAACCCGGGCTTAGCCCGAAGAAGTCACGAGCAACCCGGCAGGGGCCTCATGAGTCATTACGGCGGTGAAGGAGGGTGCACGCCATGCACGTACATGCGGGGAGTAAAAGGCAACAGACCACAGTGTCAATCTTTCCATATAAAATTAGACTGACAAGTTGAAAGGATTTCTAAGTAGATTATACACCTCGTATAATTTAGTTCCGAGAGTATGTAAGCAAAAACAAGTAAATTAGCTTTTTCGCAAAATTGCATCCTCGACCTGCGCAATAGTCCCCTTCAACTTCTACACAACGATTCCAATGTTGCTCCCACGTTTTGAAACTCCCTTTATAATTGTCTGAAGTTAACTCATTCAGAACCCCGTTTACATCCTCTTGATCTTCTCTACAATACCAATATGATTTCTCCTGAAGTGTGACTTCATAATGTCATGTTGCAAGATCCAGCCATTTTTGAGGAGTTCGGTTCACACACGGAAAACACGTGCTTGCAGCCCCTTCAGGATGGCCAACATAGAATTGTCCAATCACTGTCTGGTCGGTAGGAACATATTCACCATGAACGATACGCGGTACGAGATGTGACGGGAGCTCCTTCACGTGGATCGCCTTCTACCGAGTCACAGCCCTTCTAGAACTGCTTTGCCCATTCAAACACACGTGTTTTCGACATACATTCGTCTCCATACACCACCCGCAATTTTCGGATAATTTCTGAGAGTTTTTTTGCCACATTTCGCTAAAAATTCAATCTCAGCACGTTGCTTGTAATGTGAGTCACTCGTTATTACGACGCCTATTAAAAAGTTGTTTTTTTTCTTGTTTTCGAAAAATATGCACAACACAAAAACACAACGAGCTGTCGACTTTAGCCTTAGATGAAAACTGAAAGAAGGGTCCTCCCTTTCTAGACATACATATGTTGACAAATGCCGCAACGTTTCCAGTTCTCGAGTTATGACTAAATTCCCGGAACTTAATTGCCACCTTGTATTAATTGTCTTCTGTTCAGTTTGTTCTCTTTAGTTTCGCTCCCGGAAAAATTTAAGGTAATTGGGGTCGTAGAATAGTATGTTTCAAAGAAAGATGCTCTTGTGTCAGCCTGGATCTTCTCAAGGATGATGAAAACGAAACCATGTAGACTCATATTTAAACTCTGAGTTGGATGTTAATGGGTGTTCAGCGGGATATTTTCAGCTTTGAATTTCGAATGTTCGAAAACCAGCGCGGTGAGGTAAGTAGGGGAGGCATCGTTCGATGCGCATTTTTTGTGAACTTATTAATCGCGAAGAGTCGGGAACACACCGCGCATTTGCGGTTGAGCAATATTTGAAAACGGATGACTCGTTGGTTCGTGCGCGTCGCAATTTTTGTACTCACTCCAATGTACGCAAACTGAGTGATGGTCCGAGCACGTAACTTACCTGGTCGTGGGTGCAAAGGTTTAGGCAAGAAGGGATAATGGTGAACAGAACTCCTCCGAGAACGTCGGCATCAGCAGCGACGCCGGAACATGTCGCTCAATTTCCACCCGAAATTATGCGAATTCCGCGTAAATCCATAAGAAAGATTGCGACCTCCATGGGAATGAAAAAATTAGCTGTGCACTGCACAGAACTGCTTTTGAAAAGAAAAAGTAATGTTCTACCTATACAAAATCCAAATCGTGCAAGTTCTAAGGGAAAGTGACTTTCCTTTGCGAGAAACCTTCGCAAGAACAATGCTCGAACGTTTTCGAACAACAGGAACATTTGGTAACATATTGTTTAGTGACGACTGTCTAAATAAACAGAACTTGAGTTACTGGTGCCCAAACAACCCTAGAGAACGCCATCAAAAATGTTTACATTGCCCCAAAACAACGGTATGGTGTCTCATTTCTGCCCGATGGTAATTGGCCCTTATTTTTTTAACCAGCAAAAGACAGTCACTGCTAAAGTATATTGCGGAACGATCGGCGAGTTTTTGTTGTCGCAACTGCCGCTGTTCCCCGGGTACAACAACAGAACGCTATTTCAGCAAGACGGTGCTACACCACACACGGCTAGGAACTCGATGGAAAAGCTGAGGGCTATTTACCGAACAAATTGATCAGCAAGTATGGAGACATACCCTGGCCACCTCGCTCTCCGGACCACACAACAACCGACTTTTTTATGTGGGAATACCTCAAGTCAAGGGTTTCCAATAACAAGAGAGAGCAAGAGAACATTCGCCGCGAAATTGCCGCTATTGAACAAGCTCTTTGTTCATGCCGGGAAAATTTAAGCTTCTCAGACGATCCGGCGCGTCCCCAGGTGGCGGATAGGGGAAGACCACGTAGTGTGGTAGGGGTCATCACACCCCCGCGGACCAAGAGCATTTACATTCCCAAGTCAAGGTGGTTGGAATACGTGCCGAGGACTGAATAATGCAGGAAATACCAAAATGTGCATCGCTAACGTACGATCCCTATGTGATACCGGGCGCCCCCACATAGCAACCAGGCTTACATCTACATGGGAGCTGTATAGGTGGTTGACCATCAATTCTCGCCATACTCGTGGGACCAACATATGGACAATGAAAACAACAAAAAAAAAAAAAAAAAAAAAAACAACACCGATAATAAAACACTAACAGAATCAGAGGAAGAATATCTCCTCCGCTTACCAGAACACGAAATGGAGACTGAAGCCATTGAACCATCTCCAAATTCTGCAATCACGCTCCTGTCCAATAAGACGGACAACCAAAGTGCTCAGGCACCTAATGTTCCAAGCACTGAGGTTGTAGTGGTCAGCGGCGCTAAAAAGCCTTGACAGAAATATGAATATTTCACCGGGGCCCAGAAGCGACGAATCACCGCTCTAATCCGGGACGGGATAGAGCCCGAAGAAGCGAAACGACGAGAAAGAGCAAGATATGCTCTCGTACTTGCGGAAAGGGAAGCTAGCAAGAAAGCAGCTGCGCTAAACAGATCCAACGACAACTCCTTTGCGGAGAATACACGTAAGAAGCACCGACCACACACAGAGGCACCAAGTAGCTCATGTGCTAGTGAACGGAATGATCACCCCGGGTGTGCTGGCGAAGCTAAAATAAAGTCCACTTAAAGAACTGGTGGATGCGCATGAGAGCGTACGGACGCACCAGAGCTATCCTACCGAGATGTCATTGCTCGATGCAAAGTCGCGATCATGCACTCTCAGCACCCGCAACAGACCCTAACCGATCAGGAAATAAGGCTACTTTAAAACGCACCTTGTGGAACTAAAAATCGGCTATGATTATACATTTTGATTAATTTAAACAAATCAGCAGAAGTACCACAAGGCTGCGAACATAGGCCTGCTCAATGAATGTACATTTTGTTTATTGTTTGTACCCATATTAAAAATCCATATGCATATTCAAGTTCAAAGCGTTCCATAGCTATTAACAGTTGAAGGTTCACGACTACGCTTTCCAAAAACAGGTTATGTTTAGAGTTTTCCACACTTTACCACCTTAATGAGTGCCCTGTTCTGTCCGAGTAATTTGCACTCGAAAAAAAAAAATCCTTTATGGCGCGAGACACATAAAACATTTGTCTTATCTCGACTTGTAATAAACTAAGCTCGGAATGGTTTCCTATGTTTTTTTGTGTTTTTATTTCTCAGCTTACTGTTTGCAGCCAAGATAAACATAATGCTGCGGCTAAGAGATAAGATTCATTCATGTTTGCATGCAATTTTTTGATCTATTATCGTTCGACAAACAAAAAGACGAGAAAACGCTCCTAACCAAAAGCCTCTTGGCTTAGCGGTATTTATAGAGAGATAAGACAAAAGTCTAATTAAAATTTAAAACTTATAAATAATAGTACGAATGTGTTGGGGGTTTCTGAAATGAAATTCATGTTGTTTGTTTATTTAGTTTAAGCTGATTCTGGAATAGTAGTTATCGTTTCATACACGAGCATGACAAAAAAAAAAGAGATTAATTGAAATGAGTAATGAGTTCAGGCAAGTCGAATAAAGCTGCTGGCGCAGACGGACTGTCTGCTGAGCTCTTCAAGGCAGCTGGGGATGACCTGGTTGGGAGCATGCACCAGCTCATCCGTAAGATATGGTTAGAAGAAAGCCTGCCCGAGGAATGGAGTCTCAGCATCGTATGCCCGATCCACAAGAAAGGAGACCCCTCTGATTGCGCAAACTACAGAGGAATAAGTCTTCTTAACATCGCCTACAAAATCTTTTCTGCCGCCTGAAGCCTTTTGTAAATAAGCTGATAGGTCCTTATCAGTGCGGATTCAGGCCAGGGAAGTCCACCATCGACCAGATCTTCACACTACGGCAGATCCTGGAAAAAACCAATGAATTTCAAGTCGACACTCACCACCTATTTGTCGACTTCAAAGCCGCATACGACAGCGTAATTAGAGACGAACTATACAACGCTACGTCTACCTTTGACATACTTGCTAAACTCGTCAGACTATGCAGGATGACTTTGGAGAATGCTCGCTGCTCCATCCGAATCGGTGAACACCTTACCGATAGTTTTGATGTCAAAAAAGGATTTAGGCAGGGCGATGCGCTGTCGTGTGATTTCTTCAACATCATATTGGAAATGATTGTGCAAAAATCACTGGTCAATCCAAGAGGCACAATCTATTTCAAATCCTCGCAACTCCTTGCATACGTCGACGATATTGACATAATAGGTAGATCACAGCGAGACGTCAATGAGGCGTTTGCGAGTATTGAGATGGAGGCGGCGAAAATTGGTTTGGCGGTAAACGAGGGCAAAACTAAATATATGCTATCATCAAAAAAGGACGCTCACCACCGACGTCTCGGCCAGACCGTTTGTATAGGCAGATATATGTAAGTTCGAGGTAGTTAAGGACTTCGTCTATCTTGGCTCCGCAGTGACCTGGAACAACGACATCAGTTCCGAAATCAAACGCAGAAACATCCCGGTCCTGTTGCACGGCGCAGAAGCATGGGCACTATCAAAAGCGGATGAGGAGGCCTTTGGTCGGTTAATGAGAAAGATTTTGCGCGTGATTTTTGGGCCTATAAACGCAGACGGGGGATGGAGGAGAATATTCAACCACGAACTTTACGGGCTGTACAGCGACATGAGCCTAGTCAGGCGTCTACGGATTCAACGCCTAAGATGGCTGGGCCATGTAGAGCAAATGGACACCACCACAGCTCCAGCCCGAAGAGTCTTTGAATCCAACCCCGTGGGACGAAGAAGCAGAGGACGGCCGCACTTAAGATGGCGCACACAGGTGGAAGGGGACCTCAGCCAACTAGGTGTGCGGCAATGGAAAAGGCTAGCGAAAGATCGTGCTAGATGGAGGGGCATGTTGGTTGAGGCCCAGGTTCAACCCGAACTGTAGCGCCCACTAAGAAGAAGAAGAATGAGTTCAGGCGTGCGAGTATGACGAAAGCAAGATTTACGTTGGGACTTTCGATTGAGTCTTTTCATACATTTAGACAAGCACCTTTTGAGAGAAAATAACCTTAAGTCATTTTCATTAACTTTGCCTTACCTAACAAAATGCGAATTAAGCCAACAGATGGCGCGGACGTAAACTGTTGAACTTATGGTAATTTTTTGGAAAGTCTCTGAAGTTTTCGACAACCACTGTAAGTTCAACTATGAATCCCAGATTTTGCTATGACAAAAACTACAAATGGCCGGAATTGGAGCAGCAAAATATTCACGCACAAAAAGTAGGAACTCATCATAGTGCCGCTGAACTTGGAAGTCATAATTAGCTATACGGGAAGATCCTTGCAAAAAGAGGAAAGCAGCCTAAGAAAGTTAGGCAAAATGACTATCAAAGCAAAAGCATACACAAGTTTACCTCCATAACCAAGTAGAATTTCCTTGCACTAACCAATGGGCGCCGTGGCGCAGTGGTTAGTGTGTTGGACTCTGGCACACGATGAGCGAGTTCGGATGCCGATACCACCAACGCCATCGAATGTTAATTTCGCTACGTTCCTCCTCGGCGGGGTAATGGCAAAACCCCCCGTAGTAAACTTTCCTTGAAAAAGCTTCTCGACTCACGCCGCTCGGAATCGGCATTAAACTGTAGGTCCCTTTCACCTGTGTGAAAAAAATAAAATCACACACAACATGGATGATTAAGAGAAGCTTGGCTTCATGGGCAGTAACGCCACCAAAAGAAGAACCAATGGCATTACTTGAATAAGAACATATGTAGCTCCGAGCAAACCATCTTTTTCTTTACCTTTTAGTAGTTGTAGTTGTAGTAGTTGCTAGTAGAATACTCAAAAGCTGTCAACTCGCGGTAATATGAAAATATCAAATCTCACACACGACCGATTCAAGGATCACCTGCATCCAACCCAAACGCGTGTGGTTAATGAAAATTCAGTAACTCGATACCCTCGCTGCCATCCAACCTGACTAAAAAGGATCTGATTAGTGTAATTTCCCCCATGTCCTGGTATCTCCCATTCCACGTTTTGATCTTCGTAAATCACGGCCCTTTAATTGATTTTCCTTCGAAATGAATTTATAATCGACCGAGTACTTTGCGGCTAATGTCTTGGAGTAACAGAGTCAATCGTGCAAACATATCGTGGAGGCGTAGAAATACCCGCGATAAATGTTTCTTTTTCTTTCCCGTCATCCCGACTGAAGCACACAAGTCACACGGGAGTGATTTGTCGATAAAACACTGACGCTAAACAAATAAACAATATAATGTAGAGTGGCTGGTTGAACATCCGCATAATGTATTCGAATACCTAATCTGCAAACAGACAATTCTCTCGGTCGGTAGCTTAGAGTCATTAGATGGATAGCGAGAATGAAATAAACAAACAAATCCGGTGAATGAAAGAATAGATGGATGGATCTACCACCTAGAGTTCATCTCCACTACATCACCTAAGGAATGTTCCCTCGTCGGATAGTTGATTTTTCCCACTACTGGACAAATTACCATGGCGTATACGCAATTTGTTACCAGCGTTTCTCGCTTTTCACATCGTATATCCTTCATCATTCATTTACTACCCCCGCCGCGATGTGGTGTTTGCTCGCTCAAGGATTTCTTTCGTGCTGTTCAAATTCATTTGACTTTCATGTGAGGGTTATGTTGGACGCGAACGCGGACGCGGAAACTTATTCCGATGCTTGCAAAACACTCAACCACAACGCCAGGGAAGCCAATGAAATTAGCCAGACGAACGAATACCCCAGTGTTTCTAGTCTTGCCATGGCCATGGTGACGACAGGCATTTTTCTGTAATTAATTCACTTTCATGCCAACAGTAATTACCTTCAATTACACGCATTTTATTTTGGCAGGACATTTTTTGATTTCGCCTTAAGAAACCCGCTGAAGGTGATTTTACGTGGGGACACAAGAGGTGACGTCGTTAACTTATTAAAAAAAAAGAAGAACGCACTTGTGCCCAGGTAGTGACTATAGAGGAACAACAAAATTCTAATGGCACACGAAGGAATTCTCGGCGACTGACAATGGTGAAAGCTGCGGTAGGATAACAAGGAGAACCGCTTAAGTGCTGTTACCAATTTGATTCTAAGTACACGTCTGCCATGGTAGAATAACTATATACATCGAATTGTTGCTTTACGCTTTGCTCTCACTTGGATACATCCATTTATCCATAAGTTCGAGTGTCTCATGTCGACGGTGTTGTATGAGTACTCGTGCATGTGCTGCTACAGCACTCTAACGAGATACTCAAAGGTTGCGGTAGAAATTTATGTTTCATTAGATGAATGCGATGAGGACTCGGTACGAACGTTTGATGGCTTTCATACTTCGTATCTCTTCCCATTTTATGGTCTTCGTTTTGTAGTATTTTTGGTATAAAAGTGATTGAGTTTGGTGTTTAATGGTGATTTCGCTTTTGAGCGCATCTCTACAGGAAACGGAAATAACGAGAGAGAAATGCAACAACAACTGTAGGCACGTTATAAACCTTAGTGATGTAATACTTCATATTCGTTTCTGATGTTGGAAAATATTGCTATGAAAGGCTGAATATCGTAGCCAAACCAATGTCTGCCGATCCGAGAAACCGGGACCGGATATCATAGAGACAAATGCTCAATAAGCGTGTGTGCGCCGTTCAGATGCCCCCACTCAAGTGACCTAGTGTGACGATTTGTGTTTCAAATCCATCATGATGTTGGAGAATTCTTACTTACTTACTTTGACGGCGCTACAGTTCGGGGTGAACCAGGGCCTCAACCAACAAGGCTCTCCAGCCGGCCCGATCTTTGGCCAACCGCTTCCAGTGCCGCACGCCCAGTTGGTTGAGGTCCCTTCTCACCTGTGCGCGCCACCTTAAAAGCGGTCGTCCCTCGGGGTTGGAGGCTCTTTGGGCCGGAGCGTTCATGTCCATTCGCTCTACATGGTCTAGCCATCTTAGACGTTGGATCCGAAGACGTCTAACTAGTCCGATGTCGCTGTACAGCCCATACAGTTCTTTGTTGAATCTTCTCCTTCACTCTCCGTTTACACAAACGGGAGCAAAGATTGCACGCAGAATTTTCCCCTCGAAACGCCCAAGAGCCTCTTCATCCGCTTTTGATAACGTCCAAGCCTCAGCGCCGTAGAGAAGGACCGGGATGATTAAGGTTTTGTAGAGGGATCCCTTAGTTTTTCGAGAGAGGGCTCTACTACTCAATTGCCTCTTGAGCCCGAAGAAGCAGCGGTTGGCAAGGGTTATTCTGCGTTTTATCTCAGCGCTGGTATCGTTGCTGCTTGTCACTATCGAGCCAAGGTAGACGAAGTCCTTAACTACCAAGACGTCGGTGTTGCACGTCTTTCTTTGATGACAGCATATATTTGGTCCTGTCCCCATTTACCCTTCGACCCACTTTAGCCGCTTCTGCTTCAATGCTTGTGACGTCTCGCTTTGTCCGTCCAATAGCGTCAATGTCATCTGCGTAGGCAAGCAATTGTGTGGATTTGAAGTAGATCGTAGCTCTTGTATTGGCCGCAGAGTCCCGCACGATATTTTCAAGTATGATGTTAAAGAAATCAAATGACAGTGCGTCACCCTGTCTAAAACCGTTTTTAACATCAAAGGGGTCGGTTAGGTCACCACCGACCTTAATGGAGCAGCGAGAGTTCTCCATAGTCATCCTGCACAGTCTGACGGGTTTGGCAGGAATGTTAAAACATGACGTGGCTCTGTATAGCTCGTCTCTATAAACACTGTCGTACGCGGCTTTAAAGTCGACAAAAAGATGGTGCGTGTCGACCTGGAATTCATGGGTCTTCTCCAAGATCTGCCGTAGTGTAAATACTTGGTCTATCGTGGATTTTCCTGGCCTGTAACCACATTGGTAGGAACCTATCAGATTGTCCACGAACGGTTTCAGGCGCTTACACAGTAATTGGCTTATCCCTCTGTAATTAGCGCAGTCATAGGGGTCGTCTTTCTTATGGACCGGGCAAACGATACTGAGATTCCATTCATCGGGCATGCGTTCTTCCGACCATATCTTGCAGATGAGTTTGTGCATGTTCCTGGCCAGCTCATCGCCAGCTGCTTTAAACAGTTCCGCGAGGAGTCCGACTTCTCCAGCAGCTTTATGAGACTTTATAAGACTTAAGTCTTAAGTTGGAGAATTCTATGTTATTGAAATCTGATAGGTCGTCAAAGAACGCTTTGCCGAGTGTGCGCTGTCTGGTTCTAGCTGGACACTTAACACGGTTAAGTGTTCTTGCAACTTTGGCAATGAATTCTTTTTGTATTGTAGGAATGCCATATCTTTCTTGATATGACACAGATACTCAGGGTGCTTCATCTGGAGTTCGCCTTTGGGGAGAAATATTGACAAATTTGACCTTTAACTAGTCCTATGGGAGGGGATACTGCCTTGCCAGCGCATAAGCTTTTTCATTTCCCTCTATGTTACTATGGCCACGATCCCAGAAGAGAGTGATGATGAAATAATTGGCATACTGTGCGACTAATTTGGACGTTATGGTGTGTGAATCGAGAATTTTGATGGCTGACTGGCTGTCAATACAAATGACAACGTCGCTCTTAGTAGCGGGGTAACGGGTGCACACTAGCGGAGTCCGGAAGTCGAAACGATTTGGAAATATTTAGTTCTGCTGAGAAGATACCCAAGCCAACTCCGCAATCCACCTTCGAGTTGTCGTGAAGTGCAATCCATTTTTTCATACCATTCTGTATGGGAAATGGACTTGGGCAGCTTTGTTTAGGTTGTGTTTGGATGTTATGAAGTCAGATGAAGTCATAGCCAGATCTCCAAGTAGCAGGTCCAACACCTTACTATGCACCTTACTATGGTCGTAGGGAATTGATAACCAGAACCTGGATTCTCTGAGCCTAATTGCGCTGCAAGATGCGGTATATCTAATGTGGTGATCCGGAGGGAGGAGATTTAGGAGTGCCGTGATGAGGCATTGCCGTGATGAGGCATTTTTGGATCAATTCAGTATGAACGTTGTTAAAAGCTCCTTTTATATCTAAGAAAGTAGCTAGCTTGAAGTGGATAGATTATTCGATCGTCTGAACAACTTCACGCAGAGCAGTCTCGATTTGATGGAAGGGTTTCTAACATTTGATCAAACCAATTTTATCAGGAAAACGATTGCGCTCACAACACTATAGATGAGCTCATGATCAAGCCAATACCTTGGACAGAAAAGAGATCTATTACCTTGGGGGCATAACTGAGATCTGCACAGTTTTTATAGTATTGTATCAATGTAGGGATCGAGTCAATATTGGTTTTTGAAAAAAGGATCTTAGAACAAAATTGAATCAGCTACTTTGGAGGACATCAAGGCCATCGACTGAAAGCAAAAACCCAGGCTCTGGCCTTGTGAACGATCGCCAGAATTAAATCATCTTGATTGTTGACTGTGTTTTTGCCAGTTGGAAATCACTCCAAATGTTGACGATTGATAAGAGTAATACTCTACACGGCACGCTCGAAAGGAAAAAGTATGCGCTGGGCATACCAACATTGAGGGAGCTTTTAATAACGCAACATTCGCATGTGCAACGCTGCCAGACATCATGGCTTGATGCTCTCAATGCCTCTGGAATCTATGCCCAGGCCTATACAGATGATGTCGCCGTTCTTTCTGTCGGCTCATGCTCAGCGACTGTCCGTCTAAAAGCACAGGCAGCGCTAAGTGTGATCGATGATTCTTCTTTCTTCTTTGGTGGCGTTACAGCCCATGAAGGACCAGAGCCAAGCTTCTCTCAATCACCAATGTTGTGTGTGATTTATTTTTCACACAGGTGAAAGGGACCTACAGTTTAATGCCGATTCCGAATGGCGTGAGAAGAGAAGCTTTTTCATGGCATGTTTACTACGGGGGGTTTTGCCAGTACCCCGCCGAGGAGGAACGTCGCGAAATAAACATTCGATGGCGATGGTGTTATCGGGATCCGAACACGCTCATCGTGCGCCAGAGTCCAACACACTAACCACTACGCCACGGCGCCCTCGTGATCGATGATTGGTCTACCAAAAATGGGCTTTCGGTCAATCCTCTTAAGACCGATGTCGTTCTCTTCACGAGAAGGAGAAAAAATACTGATATTCAAGGAGGCTAAGTATCTAGGAGTCATCTTAGATAGCAAGCTTCTCTGATCAAAGCATGTTGAGTCAAAAACCACCAAAGTGCTGTCAGCTTTCCGGCAATGCAAAGGAGCTTTTGGCAAAACATGGGGTTTATCGCCGGTAAAGGTTATCTGGATCTACACGGCAATGATAATCCCATATGCATCGATTGTCTGATGGAACAGGCTAAAACGCAAACACGTCGTAGTCTCTTTCACCAAACTCCAAAGAACGGGTTGTCTCAGCTGCACGGGGGCTTTCCCCAGCACGCCGTACGCTGCTAGATGATGATGAACCTTCCACCTCTGAAAGCCATGTCTCGTCTGAAGAGAAATGGCTTTTGGTACAACTCGCATAGGAATAACAGTGTGATTGTGCAAGAATTGTCCTACGACCACAGCCTCATGAACATGCCTTCTGACGCACTGACGCCCGTTGTCCTACTGCGCTGCAATTTCACAGTCTAGTTTCCATGGCGTCAGAATTGGCTCTGGCTGGATACTGAACCTGGAAAGGATAGTCTTTTCATTTTAACGGAGGGTTCCAGGTCTGGGCGGGGATCCGGTGCTGGGGTCTTCTTTGAGCGCGAAAACATTCTACTGCACTTCTTGTTAAGAAAATATGCGTCGGTCTTCCAATCAGAGATATACACAATCCTAATGGCCATGCACTATGTTGTGAAGCACAGGTGGAGGGGGAAAAGCATATGCGTAGTGACAACCAAGCTGCACTCAAAGCTGTGTGCAACACTTTAACTAGCTCCAAATTAGTGCTTGAACTCAAGTCCTTGTTGAACAGGGCCGACGTGGCCCTACATCACTGAAGCTTCTTCTCATTTTTCTCCGGAAAACGGGGAAAATACAGTAATGTAAGGTGTCTGTCTGGAGTACAATGGACCAGTATTTGCGTCTGAGTGCTCCAACAGATAGCAAAAGCCTTAAACATAAAACATAAAAAAAATTCTTTACACGAGGGTAAGCTGGGACTTTGATTATATGTTCTATTTAGGAGGTTATAGAAGTCGTCTGTGAAACTGTCGCCTTTTCTTTTCTGTAGGGCGTGGACGCATATCAAGTTGATATTCCCGAAGATAGCTTTGATGCAGATTGTTATGAGACGTTCGCTCCTATGAAGGAATCTTAGGGCTTTTTGGTTAAGTCCACCTCGAATAACAGATCCGCATCCAAATAGGCGTTGCTTGTTCTCCTTGTAGTAGTTTCCATAGTATATGTCACAGTTTCTCATCCTCTTTTTACCCGGTCCATCCCATCGCACTTCTTAGAGTGCGGTAATGTCTACCTTATATCAGCTTAGGGTTTTTTCTAATTGTTCTATCACACCCGGTCTGTTAAGGATTCTAACATTCCAGGTGCTGAACTGATACTCTGGTCCTTTTATACGTTTGCGGGGGTCGTCAACATGTAGTCCGTCCGTTAAATCAGAGGCGTGGGGTTGTCTCTGAGTTTCAACATTTTTTACGGTTACGGCGTACTAGGCCGCAGCCCAACCGACTAAACCTGTTTCTTTGGCGCAGGAAAAGGTAAGACACGCTTAATGAAAAACATTGGCACCTCTTAAGTCAGGTTGCCAACATCATGCCAGCACTTCTATACCAAGCATTCTACATTGAGTTCTTTGTTATCGTAATTTCATTCCAGCTTATATGCGGCGGAGGCTAACACACTACCCATTAAACTATCGCGTGTGAGTCTGTCACTTAGTCATGAAAAACTTAGTAGCTAACGTCCTTTGCAATTTCCTGATTTGAACGATTGCCTTTCAACCCGAACCAATACCAATACCAAAAGTGAAGTGTCACGCTACACACGTAGTAAATGAATTTGTGTTTTTTTAGCTTAGGCTATATATGAAAAATAGATTAGTGGTATAGCAATCATTCCGTGGCCAAAACGAACCTAACGACATCCATAAATAATCAAAAGGAAACACTTTCAAAGTCTTCATTAAATCCGGTCAAAAAGGCAAACACCAATTTCTCCTCAATGAAAAGTCCTGCAAAAGGAATATACATTTCCTTTCTCACAAAATTTCCTTCATTTTGTTATCGAGGCCGAGAACTTTGGACAATTTTGTAAGGACCTTTATCACAGAGAATGCATAACGAAAGGAGTGATAGAAAAGAACACGTAATAGTCCTCCAACGATTGATGAACATTCTTTGAATTTTGATTTGTCAATCGATACTCTTTTCAATGAAACTATTATTCTCTCCATCTCATAGGAAAAGCTTGCAGAAGAAGACGAGAAACGAGAATTCCGATCCGAAACGCGGGGTAGATGTCAAGGATTAATTGGCATTCCGTCATGTAGGCTAATGTGATTTAGTTGAAATCCACTTTTCCAGCAGTTTAGCCTTGAAAACTAACATCAATTTATCGAATTCATTTGTTTGTCAATTACGATACTCTCTCCTACGTGTCGGATTTAGTTGCTTTTATCGCAAAGGGATAATCTCTCGTTAAAAAACACAAAAAAAAAAAAAAAACCCTTTCAGCATCCACTCAATTATCGACCTTTTAACGCGCCTCTACACCTGATCAATCACATCGAAAAAGAATCAAACAGTTCACCGAATCCATTAGCACCGAGAGTACATTCCCATACTTCAAGTCGTTGCCGGTTCATAGACGACTTCAAAATCCATGTTCCCCTTCTCCTGATGGGCGTTTCTAAACGAGACAACAAAAGGCAGGAGTCGCCACCGTTGCGTCACCTTATTAATAGTAATTCCTTTTCATACGCACATCTGACATCAATGAATCTCCAATACGTTTATTACATTCGCTAAATTAATTCGATTTATCCGGTCGATTGGGAAGGGAGCGGAACGAGCGGCACCGAATTAAATCACCAGTGAAAAAGGATATTTAAGGGTTTTCGGTATAGATACGTATTTTTTTATCGGAATTGTAACAATATTCGTTCGTTTCATTATCCCGATACATTGGTATGCGAGTATCTACAGCCTGTTCGGATAAGGCTAATAGGATTGTCATTATTCTGCAATTTAATCCCACCCCTCGGGTTTAGTTTCAGTTTTGTATTTGTTTTTCTATTTAATTGAAAAGTTTTCGAAAACCATTTTTTTTTCTAATATTCTAACGATGGAAATCGCCAACCAGAGGGGGGTTTTTTGGTTGAGTAATTACTTTGTATAGCATGGATTAATTGGTAAATTAAGTTTTGCTTTCGACCCTTTTTGGTAGATTTTTGGTATCATGCTTAGCGTGTCAGTTCACTTTCAGACAACAACGTCTATCATTTTCGTATTTAATTACGAAAGAAAGTTTAATTGCAGCTACCAACCGTGCAGATGTTGCTAAATGGGCTTGGATTTAATTTACTTTACATTATAAAAGAGGACATGGGCTCGGACGTACAGGGTAAAGTTGTTGATTGCTCTCAACCTGGTGAGATGACAGCAACGATCCCTGTTTCAATGCCCGGGTCAAGTTGACATACAGCCTCCTCGCCCGTAAGAAAAATCATGTTATGAATGAGCGAAATGCCTCGAATAAATGGACGGATTCTGGCGGAGTAATTGGACATCACAGCCCCCACTATATAACGGATAACGACATCGCATCACGAACTTTGCACAGCTCGTAATGCGGTGATAAGTAGCACAAGATTTCTCCGCAAGCGAATTCACACAGCAACCTAGCGATCTCCAGATGGTCAACCTGCCAACCAAATCAACCATGTGACCATGTCCGCAAGTCACTCGTCAAACATCCTGGATGTGCGAACATTCAGGCCGGCAAACGTCGTAGCAGCAAGATTCAGAACTTGGGTGTCCAATGTCAGAAAGCTGCATCAGCCCACGGTGAGGAGGTTCGACATTGGACGCCTGAGCACACTGGATATTACAAGAGTCTACAGGGGGCAACTGAGCAAAAGGCCCCCGATATGCCCACGTCGAGAAAGAATATCAACAATATGGCCCTGCATTGCCGCTCAGCCATCCAGGAAGTAGCCGTAGGGCTATCTACCACCCCCGACAAGAAACCCGCGGTATGATGGCCAGTGTGAGGAGAAAAAGGCAGCAACCGACGAGGAGAAAAAACTGCTGCGACTAAAGAAAAGAATCATCGCGGCCTCCCAGCTCAAGTATATTGAGGAGTCTAGAGACAAACATAACATACGGGCCTTTTATAAGAAAGCTATAAGTCCTGCAAAATGCTTAAAGAGATGCACCCATGCTCTTCGAAATTTCGACGGTAATCTTGTCACCGACCAGCAGAAAATAGTGCAGCAGTATTTCCAGCAGCTTCTTAACGAGCATGACCAAGAGAGAGAGAGAGTGGTAGGGACTGAGGAAATCCCAACTCCAACAGCTATTCAAAAGCTGAAAAACAACAAGGCCGCAGGCTCAGATGGCTTGTCATCAAAGCTCTTTAAGGCTGGCGGCGGTGTTCTGGTAGGAAGCATACACCAGATCATCTCTAGAATTTGGAAGGATGAAAGCATGCCCGACGACTGGAATATTAGCTCTTTTTGCCTCGTCCACAAAAAAGGCGATCCTACCTTTTGCAAGAACTAAGGAGGTATGTCCCTGCTCAATGTCGCAATCTAGATCTTGTTCAGTGTACTGTATGAACGTGTAAAGCAGTTTTGCACCGCACTAATCGGCAGCTACCAGTACGGCTCCCGGCCTGGCAAATCGACTATAGACCAAATATTCACACTTCGACAAGTCTAGGAAAAGTGCAACGAGTTTCAAAACGATAGACACCATCGTGCCACGTGTGTTGCGCCACGCTAAAAAATACGTGACGCACCGTGCAGTTCGGTTCTAGAACCTCTGAACCGTTTGAAATATGCACCGAATTTCAGCAAGATGCGCTGTCGTGTGACTTCTTCGATTTGGTGATGGAGCTGCTAGGATACGCGGATGATATTGACATCATCGCGCGGTAGTAGCATGATGTTATAGAAGATTTCACGGCGATTGAAGAACAGGCGAAACGAGTTGGTCTTAAAGTCAACGAGGATAAGACAAAGTACATTCTGTCAAGCAAAAACCGATCCGCCGCTCACGACCTGGGACAAATATAACGATTGGCAGCTATAATTTCGAGGTGGTTAAGGAGTTTATCTACTTCGGGGCAAATGTAAACTCCACAAACGACACCACAGTGGGGATCCGGCATAGAATCGCCCTTGGCAATCGCTGCTACTCCGGTTTGTCCAAACAACTTGGGTCAAAACTCCTCACTCGAAGAACTTAAGTCATGCTTTACAAAACGCTTATACTGCCAGTCTTGCTGTACGGAGTCGAAAGCTGGACGATAAGCAGAACGGGGGAGCTGAGTTTGGCTTATTTCAAAAGAAAAATTATGCACCGGATATTTGGTTTTATCTGTGAGGAAGGTGAATGGAGGAGACGACATTACCGCGAACTCTACAAAGAGGTGAATATAGTCCGGAAGGCAAAGACCCGTCGACGACATATGCTCAGTCACATCGAGCTCATGATCACCAACGCTCGCTGGAGCGTCTATTAGGGTCTTCGACTCCGAGCTTCCTGGTTCGAGAAGGAAAGGAAGACCGAACCTCTGGTATAAGGACCAAGTAATCGCGGACGTAAGACAACTTGGTTTTGATAACTGGAAGTAGCGTGCCCGAGACCGTGAAGGATAAAAGGCAGATATAGCTCAGGCTCAGATCCTCCAAGGATTGCTGCCCTGATAAGTACGCCAGTAAGTTACATATTAAAAGAGCATTGAAAGTTGTATTAGAAGTGGACTCTACAGGAAATATTTATCTGTAAAGCGTCTAGATTGGTATGCGATATTGGACACTATCAGGAAAGGCGTAGTTCCTATGTGGAACATAAGGTCTCAATAATCAAGTTATAATTTGATAATTTAAAGCTACGAATTGTATCTATTACCATAAGCACCCTTCTTGTAGCGCTTCTACTTCGACTGATCGCTTCCACGTGTTGGACGGTCTGCCGCCTCTGCGGCTACGTTGCGGGTTCTAGCTAAGACTTCTCTTGTGATATCGTCACTTCAATTCCCACGGGGATGGAATTCTGCCCCGTCGAATTTCGGAGGCCACCATTTGTGATGGTGTTAGGACAGAAAACGCGCGAGATCTTCCGAAGGTTACTATTAATGAACTCCTGCCGCGGAATTAGAAATAAAATACAGAAAACGTATTGGCTGATAGGAGAGAATTTGCCACTATCAGTCTATAGCAAGCAATCACTGAAGCCAATATGGACATATGGTAGCCAACTATGGGGTGGTGCCAAAAAGGGCAACGCGGACATCATGCAAAGATTTCAAAACAAAGTGGTAAAGAATATCGTAAATGCACCATGGTACATAAGAAATGGGTGGCCGTGGTGCAGTGGTTAACATCATCGATCGTCGAGCGGAAGGTCTATAGTTCAAATTCGTTTCATAGCCCAAAAAAAAAAAGCAATTCCTATACGGGAAACACAGTTGTGAATGGAAAGTGACTAAATGTACTGCTGCAGGCATAGCACTCACAGTACATGGTCAATTGAAGTTTATCCTCAGCGTATGCAATATTAACACAAAAAAAATGCATGAATGACTTACTGTGAATTATAAACAACGCGAAATTTGGTCGGCTCTCGTCCTATCTAGGACAAACCACCCCTGAGAGTAGTGAACGAACATCTATGACCCAAAACTACTGCCCTTCGTTCAGGTTGTGTGTGAACCTGCACCAAAACTCTCCCTCTCCCTGTTACCTTCGCTCGCACACCGTTTACGTTATAAGGCCTGCACATGGACTTGGGAGTGGAATTCGTTAGGGATGAATTAAAACAAAATGCACGAAGGCACAAATCAAGACTTCAAGTAGACACAAACACTGAGCTTGTACTACTCTTAGTACAACACAAACATAGTGAGAAGGCTTAAAAGGACAAAGCCATATAAATGGGTCTAGGGAAAAGGGACCTACATCAAGGTAGGTATGGTCTGGTCATATGCCTAAGATAGAAAAACAAAGTAGATCTTATTATCTTTCAAGAGACGCTAATGAGCGAACTCTTGAAACGAGATATACTATACAGAATACGACAGCGTTGGTTCAATCATGTGGGAAGCGGTTTCGGTTGGTGAAAATCCGGCATACCGATTACTCGAATCATCAGTATCTTACGTACTCTCGTACATTATTTCGTTTTATCTTGAAAAGAAGAAATCCAACGCTGTTCTCTCTTCTCTGGTCAGATAGATTCAGAGAAAAAATGAACTTTTGCCCAGTTGTTGTAACGTCGCCATGTAATTCAATCTGATTTCACAGAGACAGGGTACTAGAAGTTGGTAGTGTTGAAACTCTTTGCATAGTTGCCTCAGCTTTGATGGTTCTAACACAGTACGTGCATTCTATGCTTCTATGCGTGATCCTTTTTTCATGTTTAAGGTCGTCATCAGATTATCGGGTTTCCTGTTTTCTTTCTTGCTTACTTTGGTTTCGGTAATCAATATGGTTCAAGATGGAGTGATTGGCATAAATACAGACAAGAATGAGCGGAAGAATCTTTTTTCCCCTCGACCTTGTCTCGGTCGATAAAGCCTCGTTAACCTCGAAATCAGCGGGGCACCAAGTTCTTATGAACAGAGGTGAAGGTTATCAATTGAAAAGGTGAGGCTATGTTTGACGCGTCACTTTCCCAGTAGTTGTGTAAACATATTACACAAAGGAAACATTGCATCTTTCTAAACTAATGAAACTCAATGTTGACAGATTCGTTACATTAGCTACAGCTAAACTAAACTAACACGTGTCCTGCACGGAGGCATTTATTTTAAATCGAAGCATCCTGAATTGAGCAAACTTTCATACAGGGCTAACGAAAGATGGTGATGAAAAGACGTCTTTACGGCGGCGTCCTTAATTTTGAAGGTCAATTTCAATTTCAGAACAAAGTATAATTTCCAAACATGTATTCTCTGATAATAGTTCTTCATAGTAATCGTCTTAAGTCTTAAGCTTCCAGTATGTAAGCGAACGCCTCATAACTATCCGCATCAAGACCAGTCTCGGCAATATAAGTTTATTATGTGTCCACGCCCCCACAGAGGAGAAAGATGACCGACATAAAGACGAGTTCTATGATCTCCTAGGCAGAACGTATGCGCAATGCCCCAGCTATGACAACAAAATCGTTCTAGGAGATTTCAATGCAAAGGTGCCATTGGAAAGCGCAGCCTATACAACACCACGTCAGAAAACGGGCATAAGGGGACCTGGCGGTCTTTCGATCAATCGGCAAGCAACCAAATTGATCATACTGCGAACAACGGCAGACACTCCTCCAGCATCCTAGATGTCCGAACCTTTCGAGGAGCCAACATCGACTCGGATCAATACCTTGTTGCAGGCAAGGTACGGATGCGAATTTCTCGGAATCAACGGAGTCGAGTAAGAACACCAAAATTTAACGTCGGAAAGCTGCAATCGCAGGAGACCGCCAGGAACTTCGCCGATCAAGTCTCCCTCAAGCTCTCTCAAGTCCCGATGCAATCTGCAGAAACCATAGAACAGCAACGGAGTCGTTGCCAGCCGCCTCAGATGTACTCGGTTTCGAGCCCCCCTGGTTTGATGATGAATGCAGACAGGCCCATGTAGAGAAACAGAATGCATACATGGCCACATTGCATCGACGGACGAGGGCTGCCCGCGAGCGAAAAGAAGGGAGGAGCATGCGCTTCTGAGAAGGAAAAAGAAGGAGCAAGAGAAGCGCGAGATCGAGGAGAGGGAGAGATGTTACGGCAGGAACGACGTTCGAAAATTTTACTAGAAAGTAAAACGAACATGTCACGGCTATAAAGCCAGAGCAGAAGCCTGCAGGGATGAGCATGGACAACTAGTAGTGGAGTCACAGTCGATACTGAGATTGTGGAAAGACCACTTCTACAGAATGTATAACGGCGATGATAGTCAAAATGCCGCCGTCAGGCAGAGCGAACCATTCACAATGGACGAAGACGAAGGAGAATCCCGTCCACCCGACCTAGACGATGTTAAGATAGGGATATCGAAACTTAAGTCTTATAAAGCTGCTGGAGCTGTTTAAAGCAGCTGGCGATGAGCTATTTAGGAACATGCACCAACTCATCTGCAAGATATGGTCGGAAGAACGCATGCCCGATGAATGGAAACTCAGTATCGTTTGCCCGGTCCATAAGAAAGGAGACCCCTATGACTGCGACAATTACAGAGGAATAAGCCTCCTGAACATCGACACGCACCATCTTTTCGTCGACTTTAAAGCCGCGTATGACAGTGTTTATAGAGACGAGCTATACAGAGCCATATCATAATTTAGCATTCCTGCCGAACCCGTCAGACTGCGCAGGATGACTATGGAGAACTCTCACTGCTCCATTAAGGTCGGAGGTGAACTAACCGACCCCTTTGATGTTAAAAAAGGTTTTAGACATCGTGACGCACTGTCATGTGATTTCTTTAACATCATACTTGAAAGGATCGTGCGGGACTCTGCGGCCAATACAAGAGGTACGACATACTTCAAGTTTACACAATTGCTTGCCTACGCAAATGACATTGACGTTATCGGACGGGCAAAACGAGACGTCAATGAGGCTTTCGCTAGCATTGAAGCAGAAGCGGCTAATGTGGGTCTAAGGATAAATGGGGACAAGACCAAATATATGCTTACATTAAGGAAAGACACACAACACCGACGTCTTGGTCAGATCGTCACCTTCGGCAGCTATATTTTTGAAGTAGTCAAGGACTTCGTCCACGTTGGCTCGATAGTGACAAGCAGCAACGACACCAGCGCTGAGATAAAACGCAGAATAACTCTTGCCAACCGCTGCTTCTTCGGGCTCAAGAGGCAATTGAGTAGTAGAGCTCTCTCTCGAAAAACTAAGGTATCCCTCTACAAAACCTTAATCATCCCGGTCATCCTCTACGGCGCTGAGGCTTGGACGTTATCAAAAGCGGATGAAGAGGCTCTTGGGCGTTTCGAGGGGAAAATTCTGCGTGCAATCTTTGGTCCCGTTTGTGTAAACGGAGAGTGGAGGAGGAGATTCAACCAAGAACTGTACGGGCTGTACAGCGACATCGGCCTGGTAAGACGTCTTCGGATCCAACGTCTAATATGGCTAGGCCATGTAGAGCGAATGGACATCAACGTTCCGGCCCGACGAGTCTTCGACTCCAACCCCGAGGGACAACGCAGCAGAGGACGGCCGCATTTAAGGTGGCGCGCACAAGTGGAAAGGGACCTCAACCAACTGGGCGTGCGTCACTGGAAGCGGCTGGCCAAAGATCGGGCCGGCTGGAGAGGCTTCTTGGGTGAGGCCCTGGTTCACCCCGAACTGTAGCGCCATCAAAGTAAGAAAGTAAGTAATCGGTTAAATATACAATAGGAAATATCGAAGATATTCTACCACACTACTAAAAACACTATTAAAATTCAGAAAATGAATAAGTTACAAAAGCACTTAACGTCCAGTCATAAAACAACATTTCACGGTTGAAATGTATCGAGAAAAAAACAACAAATACGATTTACTTTAAACACTAATTCAATAAACTATAAATTTCTATTCAAAATTATTCCGGCTACAAATTGGACCCGACGATGTCGATAAATCACAGGAAACTTTACGACAAATCGTTAGATACGATTTTAATAGCCTCCAAGTCCGAATGGTGCCTTCTGAACTAATAATCGAACCAAATGGGATCATAAACAGACGTTTTGCTCTTCGCTCTATTCAAGCAAACACTTTAAGTTGAAGGAAGAAAAACGAAAGAAATGTTGCCCGCACTTAATTGTTCACTTCCGTAATTCTTTAATCTTTCGTCGGTTAGGAATGTAAATAATGAAAAATCGTTTATGGCCCATAAAGTCAGTATACCCTTGTACAAGAAGGAAATTCTAGGTTCCTTGTATACATGCAGGCCCTCCCACGCACACAGGTCGTGCAGGCGAATTCAGCAAATATACTTGCTTCGGATGGATTTAAATCCTTCCGCATACACGCGGTTGGCCGTGGGTGGTGCAAAAAGCACGTATCTGAATATTCGTATTCCACGATATTTTATTTACCGTCTTCGTGGGGAACGGGACGAGCTATGCATTTCAATGAAAACACATTTTTTTCTCTTCGCCATTTAACTATAACGTAATTCCGTTTATGGATTGTGATTAACTTGTAGATACATAGTATGTTTGCCACAATCCGGTTCGGATACGGCGCCCATGTACGGTTCTTTCCTCCATTTTATGCTTTTCTATTTATTATCGTTTTTCCTTCAATTGTTTATATTTTTTAAGTGAACTTAATTAGCACGCGTGTCAAGCTTACCATAATGGACGTCCATTTACAAACCGTGACACTACCGAGACGGTACGAACGGACAACCAATTTACGAACGGATTACTAAATAATTCCTTCGGATTAACTTTGAGATACTACTTTAACTGGTACTATGAAACTTGTATGTGAAATTCATAGGTAATTAAAGGAATATAAATGCGATACACACATCCTTAGCTTCATAATTGATACTATTTTCGGAGTCACACATGGTTAAGTTGAGTAGGATTTAGGAACACGTGTCGACATTGACGTTATAATGACAAAGGAAAAGGTCTACAAGGAAATAAATCACGCATACATGGGTATATGGAAAGGATGTTCACGCAAGGACTTCATTTAACGCCATTAGTGCGGTGAAATGTTGCCAACAAAAAAAAAAAAAAAAAAAAAAAACAAATAGAACAACGTAGCAGCAGAGAGGTCAATATGTTTTCAAAGCTAGTAATTGTTAAAAAATTGATATCGGTTCTTATAATACCTACTCACTTAGGAGGCGCTACAGTTCGGGGTCAACCTGGGCCTCAACCAACAAGCCTTTCTAGCTAGTTACACAAATGCAAGTCAACAAACTTGCTGACGGCACATTTGTGTTGCTTCGCATGCAATAACTATGTGTCAATATAGCATTCAGGTGTCAATAGCTTTCAGGTTACGCAAATGTAGGTCAGCAACCTTGCTAGCCTTGCCACTTCTCGACACCCAGCGGAAACTGAATGCAGTGACACTTAATCATTTAAGAAATAATTAATATGTAATTAAACAAAGGGAGGGGAGGGAGTGAGCAAACAGAGCAAAGAAGTTGATCGCGTTTAAGATGGCAAACGCCAGCTTCGATCTCTGTCCCTGCTCAATCCAAGTAGTGAACCAATGTGTGCAGCGACCCGACCCTCTGTTCCTGAGGAAAGAGGAACCTGACCCTCCAGGTTGTGGGTTGCGCTTAGGATGTTAACCCGTAAAACAAATTTTTGTTCAGAGACAACCAACAGCCTCGGATACGGACGGATTACATGTTGACGACCCCCGCAAACGTCTGAAAGGAAACGAATTCCGGATCTGCACCTGGAACGTTAGGTCCCTCAACACACCAAGTACAGCCGGACAACTGGTCAACCCTTTGGCAGATCACATTGCGATCGACGGCAGACACTTCTCCAGCATCCTAGATGTCCGAACCTTTCGAGGGGTCAACATCGACTCGGATCATTACCTTGTTACAGTCAAGGTACGGATGCGAATTTCTTGGAATCAACGGAGTCGAGTAAGAACACCAAAATTTAACGTCGGAAAGCTGCAATTGCAGGAGACCGCCAGGACCTTCGCCGATCGAGTCTCCCTCAAGCTCTCTCAAGTCCCGATGCAATCTGCACAAACTATAGAGCAGCAATGAAGTCGTTGTCAGAATGCCATTAGAGAGGTAGCATCAGATGTACTCGGTTTCAAGCCACCACCTTCGAGAAACCACTGGTTTGATGACGAATGCAGACAGGCCGATGTAGAGAAACAGAATACATAAATGGCTACACTGCATCGACGGAAGAGAGCTGCCCGCGAGCTCTATGAACAGAAAAGGAGAGAGGAGCATGCGCTTCTGAGAAGAAAAAAGAAGGAGCACAAGAAGCGCGAGATCGATCGACGCTCGAAAATGTTATCAAAAAGTAAAACGAACATGCCAAGGCTATATAGCCAGAGCAGAAGCCTGCAGAGATGAATCACAGTCGATGCTGAGATGCTGCAGACTGTATAGTGGCGATGATATACAAAATGCCGCCAATGGACGAAGACGAAAGAGAATCCCGTCCACCCGACCTAGACGATGTTAAGATAGCGATATCGAAACTTTAGTCTTATAAAGCTGCTGGAGCAGATGGACTTCCCGCGGATCTGTTTAAAGCAGCTGGCGATGAGCTGGTTAGGAACATGCACAAACTCATCTGCAAGATATGGTCAGAAGAATGCATGCATACATTTTTTTTTTTAGAAACTCGCGCATGCATAATGCATACATTAGTGGAGCGCTAGAAGTGTAATTTAACTGTCTCTGTGGCATCGGTAAATTTCACTCAGAAAGCTGGGATTGGCGTCAAGCTCATTGTTGAAAGCCTGATGCTGTACACGAACTAAGTTACGATAAAATCGAGAGTCCCACAGGACTGTGAATTGGAACCACTTTATTTTTAATCAAACGTTGGTCACGGGCATTGCACATTTGTAACTTCTTTTTTGTCCGTCTCAAACATCGTATTTTGATGCCGTTTTCATCTAGGATAATAGATGATTCAACTCAATATCACAAGCTTGCTTGACAATTCCCGTATTACTAGAACAACATTGAGAACATAAAACAATTCCTGTTTAAATCGATTTGTTTTATTCATCTACAAACTTTCCAGAAGGCCTGCTATCCCCGTAACTAAATCCCATTTAACGTGATTGCAATTCTATCTTGATCTGTGCACATTTTTTTTACCACCTCATGTCACCAGTGAACATAAATGAAGACCACATATCACGTATGGTTCGAATGTCACCGCGCGCTAAACGCGTCCAAATCGGTAATCGAATGACTTTAAAGACATTAATAAACACTTTGCCCCAAGTCATCAGCGACTTCCAGGTCACGTCCACATAAACAATCCCCCACGGAATGGGTTTAGAAACCTCATCGTCAAACTGAGGGCAAAATCATCCAGCACAGTAGAGGGGCAACATTAAATCCATAGAAGTCGTGCTCAGATTATCATCACCATAGCAGTATAGCAGTACGTTCAAGCGTCACTGTCTCAGGACGTTTTAGCCATAAAGTTTTAATAGCCCAACTCATGCACTCCGCTAAACAGCTACTACCAGTCGACGTTAGCAATTAATTGTTTGTTTGTTTGTTTCTTTCCTACCCGAGCATTTAATGAGCTCATGAACGCCGAGACGTCATAAAACGTCCAGCGGAAAGCAAAGAAAACAGCAAAGAGCTGAGCAAATAAACAAAAGTTTAAAACGCAACTACATACCTACACAGAAGAACATGTTGGCGCTAAGCCAATTTACTACCGCTGCTAACCGCCAACGCCGGCCGGTCGACACCAACAAGTTTGTGCTTCTGCGATAACAGAACGAATTTAACGCTTGAGTTTCGAACTTACTTACGTTTTTGTGCCTCTGGAGGCGATAGAGATATTTCAGGTCTCTACAGAGATGTTTGGACGAAATCCGGGATAGATTGCCAGCAATTTGGTAACGTCTGATATGGAACAGATGCTTGGGCGAGCCATTTGCGTTTGGGCAGGTGTCAATGGTGATTTAAAGTGTGAACAAGAAATCGGTATGTTTATGCTCAACTACTGGCAGACTGCAAACTTGTCACCCAAAACGGGTTGCTGAAAAACATTTTTGAGCTCAAAATAGCTTCGCAAATGGGAGATAATGCGTGGGGAGCTGGGAATTTGCCGACGTTAATTGAAAAAAAAAAAGGTGCGAAATGGTGATTACTTGAGGCGGTAAAAAGCTGTCACCATATCGTCAGGTCTTTGATCAACACAGTACAAGTCAACCAATGATGTGACCATTATGCTTTTGTCAATGTACTTAGACAGACTTTAAGCGCATATGAAGGTCAATCACGATTTGGCGACAACGTAGACTGAAAAAGCACTTGATGGGAGATACTAAATTAGCATACTATATTAGCTAGTCCTCTTGCTAATATACATCGTCAAGTCTGTGACGTAAACAGGCTGAGGTTTTAAAAATAAACAAACTGGTTGGTATAAAGGTTTAAGATCTCACTGAGTTATAGGATCAGAAAGGAAGATTTGGGAAATTGTTTTAATATAGGGACTTCCGAACTTTAACCATACTGTTGAGGCCACAAATCAAGAGCGTCCAATGCACCCCGAAAAAGTCACTGTTTGGTGTGGATTTTGGGCTGGCGGCGTCATCGGTCCATATTTCTTTGAGAATGACTTAAGCCAGGCTATCAGCGTTAGCTGCGAGTGCTGTAGGTCGATGATTACTTACTTCCTTAGGTGGCGCTACAGTCCGTGGTGAACCTGGGCCTCTACCAACAAGCGTTTCTAGCTGGCACGGTCTTTGGGCAGTTGTTTCCAGCGCCGCACACCCAGTTGGTTAAGGCCCCCTTCCACCTGCGTGCGCCACCGATGATGCGGCCGTCCTCTGCCGCGCCTTCCTTCCGGAGTGGATTCGAAGACTCTTCGGGTCGGAGCTGTATTTTCCATGCCCTCTACATGGCCTAGCCACCTTAGACACTGTATCCAAGCCGATGTCGCTGTACAGACCGTACAGTTCTTCGTTATATCTTCTCCTCCATACACCGTTTGAACAAACGGGACCGTAGATAGTACGAACAAATTTTCCTCTCGAAACGAACAAGGGCATCTTCATCCGCTTTTGTTAAGGTCCAAGCCTCTGCGCCGTTAAGGAGGACTGAGGTGATTAAGGTCTTATATAGTGTCACTTTGGTTTTCTGAGTGAGGGCTCTACTTCTCAATTGCCTCTAGAGCCCAAAGAAACAGCGGTTGGCAAGAGTAATTCTACGTTTTATCTCAGCGCTGGTGTTGTTGTCGCTGGTCATCAGTGAGCCAAGGTAGACGAATTCCTTGACCACTTCAAAGTTATATCCGCCCATGGTGACGTTCTGGCCAATACGTCGGTGTTGTCCGTCTCTTTTAGATGAAAGCAGATATTTGGTCTTACCCTCATTAACCTTGAGACCCATCTTAGTCGCTTCTACCTCAATGCTTACAAAGGCCTCATTGACGTCTCGCTGTGTCCGTCCAATCACGTCAATGTCGTCGGCGTACGCAAGCAATTGCGTAGACTTGAAATAAATCGTACCTCCTGTGTACGCCAGTGACTCTTGCACGATCTTTTCAAGCACGATGTTGAAAAAGTTACATGAGGTCGATGATTACCAACTTCTAAATTGGCTTAATTGGATGATATGGACACCAACGACATGTGGTTTTAACAAGACGGTGCTACGAGTCATACAGCTCACGCTACATTGGAAATTCTGCATGGTGATCTCAAGAGCAGGTGATGTGAACTGGCAACCGAGATCGTGCGATTCGATCCCGCTAGACTTTTTCTTGTGGGGTTTTCTGAAGTCGCAGGTCTGTGCGAATAAGCCACAAACCACAGCGGCCGTCGAATCCAACATAACCCATGCCATCGGTCAAATTCAGCCTGATTTATGCACCAGGGTCATGGGAACTGGACATTTTGGATGCGCGCAACCCAGAGAAGCCGCGGCGGATATTTGAACGATGTTATATAGATAGATCTTTCAAACGGAGGGATAAGCCTCCTAAACATCGCTTACAAGATCCTCTCTGCCGTACTGTGTAAGTGCCTGAAGCCGTTCGTGGACAATCTGATAGGTTCCTACCAGTGTGGTTTCAGGCCAGGAAAATCCACGATAGACCAAATATTTACACTACGGCAGATCTTGGAGAAGACCCGTCGACTTTAAAGCTGTGTTTATAGTGTTTATAGAGACCAGCTATACAGTGCCATGTCATGTTTTAACATTCCTGCCAAACTCGTAAGACTGTGCAGGATGACTATGGAGAACTCTCGCTGCTCCATTAAGGTCGGTGGTGAACTAACCGACCCCTTTGATGTTAAAAAACGTTTTAGACAGGGTGACGCACTGTCATGTGATTTCTTTAACATCATACTTGAAAAGATCATGCGGGATTCTGCGGCCAATACAAGAGGTACGATCTACTTCCAGTCCACACAATTGCCTGCCTACGCAGATGACATTGATGTTATTGGACGGACAAAGCGAGACGTCAATGAGGCGTTCGCAAGCATTGAAGCAGAAGCGGCTAAAGTGGGTCTAAGGGTAAATGGGGACACGACCAAATATATGCTGTCATCCAAGAAAGACGCGCAACACCGACGTCTTGGTTAGAACGTCACCTTCGGCAGCTATATTTTTGAAGTAGTCAAGGACTTCGTCTACCTTGGCTCGATAGTGACAAGCAGCAACGACACCAGCGCTGAGATAAAACGCAGAATAACTCTTGAAAACCGCAGCTTCTTCGGGCTCAAGAGGCAATTGAGTAGTAGAGCCCTCACTCAGAAAACCAAGGTGACACTATGTAAGACCTTAATCATCTCGGTCCTCCTTAACAGCGCAGAGGCTTGGACCTTAACAAAAGCGGATGAAGATGCCCTTGGTCGTTTCGAAAGGAAAATTGTGCGTACTATCTACGGTCCCGTTTGTTCAAACGGAGTATGGAGGAGAAGATTTAAGTTAATGAAGAATCTTCGAATCCACCCCGAAAGGAAGGCGCGGCAGAGGACGGCCGCATTTACGGTGGTGCACGCAGGTGGAGGGGGCCTTAACCAACTGTGCCAGCTGGAGACGCTTGTTGGTTGAGTCCCAGGTTCACCACGGACTGTAGCGCCACCTAAGTAAGTAAATAAGGTCTCTTTTGTCTTGTCTACTTTAAATTTCCACATTTGTGTCATGAATGTAATTCCCTAAAAATCTGCTATCATCACTATACTTTTCTTGATTGTTTTCTTGCCATGAGGCAATATACTAATGGCTAATACCCATTATATACGATTTCCCAATTTCACGTGAACCAAAGTCCAACATCAGTAGTTGGCACATGACACCATTTCCTTTGGTTGTAGTAAATTGAATTCTACAAATCCGGATATTAGAGCGCACAACCGCATATGAGAAACATCTCCAGCACCTCAATAAAACTATAAAACACATCTACTCACCAACCGCAATAACACATCATTTATTTCGATTTTATTAAGCCAGATACATGCTCGTAGAAATAACTACAGATAGGATGCTATTGAATTGGTTGAGGAGTTATACATACAAATGCATATCACACAGATATGCCTCGAAGTAATTTCGTACATACTTCAATTCGTCGAATCCTACAAAAATTTCATTTGCTTTTTTATTTAGAAATCCATCGATAGATATGTAGGTAGTATTAGCCTGTACCAATTTGACCTTCGAATTCTTATTCAAGATCAGTTACTCGTCTATCCAATGAATGTACAGAGAATACGTGTAGAGAGTTTGATTCGCTTGAGATGAAATACAAGGCACATTATTATTAAGTGCATTCGCGGGTTCGACGTGAATATTTAATTTTATTTAAGGATGCAGAGTATTATCTGTATCTGTTCATAGAATGCGTGAATTTCCTCCGCTTCGTGAAGTCTTCACAGACGAGTGCTTGTCAGAAGAAAGTTCTTTAGAGATTAGGATACATGGGTATGAGGAGGCAACTAGACTGGACTAGTCAATTTAGTACTATTGAATATAACCAATGTGACACTCGGTACTCCCCTCGATGAACCGACATCAACAAAATCGTTGGTAACAATGCTGGTCACTGTCTTATTGCCAGTTATGCACAAAGACTAGGGTAAGGTTCGAATGACTTCTGCAGGAGCTGTAAAGACGAAGAAGAGATTGAATCCTTTGGACACCTGCTCTGCGTCTGTCCAACCCTCTGTCATAGCAGGAAAGGATACCTAGGATCCTACTTCCTTAATGATCTGACTGACGTTCAGCGGATAAGGATAATTGATCTCCTTCATTTTGTAAGAAGCGCAAAATGTTTTTTTTTTTTTTTTTTTTTTTAATAGTTACACTCGCACTCAAGGCTAAGGCCTTATCACGTTTTAAACGTTGTACGAGCGAAGGTAACAGGGCGAGGGAGAGTTTCAAGTTGATGTTTTTGACCCACAACTAGTGCGGAGTGCAGTGTTTTTTTTGGGTCGTAGATGTTCGTTCACTACTCTCAGGGGTAGAGCCGACATAATCTCGCGTTGGCTATAATTCTCAGTAATTCGTTCATGCACTTTTGGTGTTAATATTGCATACGCAGAGGATGAATTTGACTTAAATAGGGGGTCGTCCCCCTCGTAGCAACACAAAGGGCCTATCTGGCCTTAAAAGGAGAAAGGCTATCAATTTCTTTGACATCCCAGATAGAACATAAGTTCAGACTACGTATTGAAAGGGATTAGGGACTCCTAATCTTTACACATACGGAAGTGTATTCAGATCTTTTAATGGACTGTATTCCTATTGCAAGAGCTGGGAGCGGTCGATTTATATGCTCCCACATCCAGAAAGGAACTCGGCACCCTTCGGATCAATCGGTAGTCAACCAGATAGATAAACACCAGCCAAACATTTCCCGGGAAGGCAAAGTTGCCAAAGTACGGATCCGAATATCGCAGGCACTGTTCCGTTGACTAAGGCCAATAACTCTAGCCTGATCTCTTTACGGAAGCTATTCCTCGTCAAAATTTTCAAACAATTCGCAATTTGTATTCTCAAAAAAATTGTTTGGAGCTGAACTCTTGTCATGCTGTGGCTCCAGTTGACTTAATCGCAAAGGCAACCAAATTTCCGACAGACTTTTAATATATGTAAATACGAAACTCATATTCTATAAAAGACGGAACATACAATTTTATAGGTTGTCGGTGCCTAAGATACTAGTATTTTATTATTGTGTTTTCCAGCGATGGTTTTTTGAGGAAGTCCCAATTTCCGTCGACGAAGTAATCCACCCATCCAGCATCGAAAAAGTTGGCAAATCTATTCAAAAGCTGAAGGAACAGCGGTGGTCCAGTGGTAAACCTCATCGACCTTCAAGCGGAAGATCTGTAGTTCAAAGTCTGTCCATAGCCGAAACAATTCCTACACGAAAAAATTGTACAACCCAGCTGTTGTGTATATGTTCACTTCAAATTCATACTCTGTTTGTGCAGTTCTACTATAACACCATAATGGTATGGAACATTTGCTGGGAACTATAACCAAGGCGAAAATTCAGTCGAATTTCTCTCAAATCCTATCTCTAGGACAACCACCCGTGGAAAGTAGTGAGCGCACATCTACGACGACGTGTGACAAGCATTATACATACTTGACCCTACGCGACAAAAAACAAAAAAAGGGGGTTCCGAAAGGTTCCATACTATCTGTATATGTATATATATAAAAATGAAAGAGACGTTGTATGTTACCTCATCACATTAAAACGGCTAATCCGTTTGAAATGATTTTTTGCAAGATGACAGACCTTGGTTGAGGGTCAGCTATAGGCGTATTGCTTTGATGATAAAAAATCTCCATGATGATACAGTTGATCATCAAAGTGTCCATTGAATTCAAATCAATTATATTACTTGACAGCAACGAGGTGAAAAGGTGAATAACAATAATTATAGAAAAAAGTTTGCAGCTAGGATTGATATATCAAGGACACAATAGGGCTCAAAGCTTGGAAGTGTGGTTTTGGCTATGGGATATTATCGAAACTTAGTTTGACTAACCTTGGTTTAGTCAGTAAGGAAAAGGAGCGGAATAACAATTATCTTACTTGATAGCAAAGAGGTGAAACGGTGAATAACAATAATTATAGAAAAAAGGTTTGCAGCTAATATTAATACAACAAACGCACAATAGGGATCAAATCTCGGAAGTTTGCTACTGGTTGTGGGATATTGTCAACTAAACTTAGGTCAGTATATTACCAAGGGGACTTGATGAAAATCATGTCTATTGTATGAGAGTCACTTTAAATATTTATATTATTCTGTTTTTAGTATTTGTTGTTATAGCGGCAACAGAAATACATTATCTGTCTAACTATCACGGTTCATAAGGTACAGCCTGGTGACAGACGGACGGACGGCGAAGTCTTAGTAATAGGGTTCTGTTTTAGCCTTTGGGTACGGACCCTTCAAAGAAAGGCAAAGCCTCAGATAGCTTGCCATCAGAGCTCTTCAAAGCCTGGCGACGTTCTGGTAAGGTGCATGCACCGGATCATCTGTAGAACTTAGGAAGACGAAATCATGCCAAGTGACTAGAATATCAGCTCTATTTGCCCCATCCACAAAGAAGACGATCCTGCCTCTTGCAAGAATTGTAAAGGTATATCCCTTCTCAATGTCGGATACAAAACCTTGTCCAGCATAGTATATGAACGTCTAAAACTCTCTTGCACCGCACGAATCGGAACGTACCAGCGCGGCAACGGGTCGATTATAGACCAAATCGTCACACTCCGACCGACCTGGAAAAGACCAGTGAGTAAATCCGCATACGACAGCATTCTTCGCAAAGAACTATTTGATGCGATAGCCGAATTCGGGATCTCGGGAAAACTGACCCGGTTGTGTCGCGCCACGCTAGAAAATACGCGATACACTGTGCAGTTCGGTTCTAGGACCTCCAGAGATACGCTGTCGTGTGCCTTCTTCAATTCGGTGCTGAAGAGATAGTGCAGCGGGCAGGTGTCAACACGGAAGGCACTATCTTGTAAAAGTCCGTCCAGCTGTTTTGATACACAGACGATATTGACATCACCGCGTCAAAATACATGCTGCCAAGCAAATACCGATCTTTCGCTCACCAACTGGGACGAAACATGACGATCGACAGCTACCGACATAGAATCGTACTTGGCAACGGCTGCTACTTCGGTTTATCCAAACAGCTTGAATCAAAATTCCTCACTTGAAGAACCAATTCATACTCTACACTCTACAGAACGCTTATACTGTCAGTCTTGAGTCTTGTTGTACGGAGCCAAAAGCTGAACGGCAAGAATTGATTTTGAGTTTTTTCGAAAGAAAGATTCTGCGTCGGATATTTGGCCCTGTCTGTGAGGGAGGCGATTGGAGGCGATTTTTTAGTTCGCACGGGTTCAAGAGTTATACTCTTATGATATTTGTCACACAACCTGGGCGGAGTGCTGATGGTTTGGGTCGTAGATGTTCGTTCATTACTCTCCAGAGGTAGGAGGAGAGGAACTCGACTGAATTTTCACGTTGGTTGTAGTTCCCAACAAGTGTTCTATGCCATTATGGTGTTATATTAAAACTGCACACACAGAGTATGAGTTTGAAGTGGCCATATACTGTGAGTGTTATGCCACTCAGTATTTTTGATCACTTCCCCTTCACAAAAGCTGTGTTGCACAATTGTTCCGGATAGGAGTTGCATTTCTTTGACTATGGACATACTCTACAGACCTTTCGCTCGATAGCCGATAGCGACTACACTGGCTCGGGCGCATCGAGCGTATGAACACCAACGCTCCGGCAAGAGAGTCTTCGAATTCGAGCCTCCTGATTCGAAACGGAGAAAACGACCGAACCTCCGATTTACAGATCAAGTCACCGCGAATGAAAGACAATTTTGTTTTGACAACTAGAAGTAGCATGCCTGGAACCGTTAACGATGGAAGGCAGCTATAGCTTAGGCTCAGATCTATGGGCAGATTGCTGTCTACGCTTTCACTAGTACTATGGTTGACGTTTGGAATAATAATTGTCAAAGCGGCAATGCTTGCTTGTTTTTAAATGAGTCAGGAACTCTCCACACTTAACCTAACATTCTACCAACTAAGATACGTCAAGGTGTATAATAGCGTGTATCGCAAACATGGAAAATGTTCGTATCTCACATCAAAGCCGACATTTTTCTGATTAAATCATTAAAATAATTAACCTATTACGTGCGTGATTCGCCTCACTACCCTACCTTGCCATAAACCATCCATTCACTCGCGGCTAGATTCATAAATTTCGTACACGCATTCGTGGTTTTCTGTCTTCTCGTTATTATTATCGCAATAAAAAACAAAAACTGAACTTTTATCTTAGTATATATATCTCTAAGCATTACGCTCACTTCACATTGAAAATAACAATTCCATCCACGTCCAGTATATGCGACGGTGACGACGTCGATGGGTAATAGGTTTACAGTCTTTTAGACCTGCTTAGAGCTTTACATTTGAAATAAAAAAAAAAATAGCACTCAAATGTGTCTACTCCAAACGTATACTCGTACGAAGGAAAAACAGTGTGGATTCAATCCGAGGTTGTTTACAAACCTGATTTAGAGCGAAGCATGGAAAATCGCCGCCGCATTCGACGCTGGGTGGTTTGAATCCGATTTTGGAAGCGAGTTACATACCAAGTAGGGTATCCATCAGAAGCTTACTCAATACGCTCTAGATGCCGATAGAGTGGAGTTAACGATGTATTTTAACGCAAAACACTTCGATTGGATACCTAATTGCTTGCATCAATTTTATTTAAATAGCCATTTGGCGGAATTTCATACAGACTAGCGGTCTTCTCGTGGTTTTTCTTTTTTCCTGCCTTTTATTGGAAAACTTTTGTAAACGATGATGGATATGCGGGTATTGTTCACGGAATTGGAATACATTTTTTGGTGTTTTTCTGTTTTTGAAAGGCATTTGGCATTTCAATTGATTGTATAGTCTTTTATGTTATCAGAAATAAAACACGCGCTGAGACTAAATAAGTGATACAAATGTGAATCTATGGCTGACAGAAAAACTAAGAGATCAGCCCCTAGGATACACCAATTGATGCGGGCATATATAGGACAGTCACAGAAGAAATTTTCCCTGTGTCATCCTCCTCGCCACGAGTAAGCCTCACTGATGTGGATGTGGAGACATCAGGGCGTCTATAGCCATCCCGCCTGTTTGATGGGGCTCGTAGATTCTGTCGTTAGCAGAGAAATTGACCGCTCCTCTCTAAGCACATTGAGCTCTTCCACTAAGTGTAGCTTGACTGTAAGTACAAACGTTCTTCGCAACATAATGCATAGCCATTAGAATTGCCAATATCTCCTCTTGATTATGAGTGTTTTTGACTCATACAAAGAACCCTGCCCTGGCAAGATAATGGTCGTAGCGTCCGAACTCTAAGCATAACGCCTAGGACAGAGGCAAATACACTGGGATAAAACGTAATGTGGAGTTTACTGAGAGAAGATATTACCGGCTTACCCTTACCCTATAGGGGAAGAGGGAGCGAGCATACAGAGCAAAGAAGTTGATCGCGTATAACATGGCAAACGCCAGCTTCGATCTCTGTCCCTGCTCAATTTGACACACAGCCTCCGCGTGGCCTCCCCTGGATAGCTATACTGGCACCCGCCAGGTAGTGAACCAATGTGTGCAGCGACCCGACCCCCTATTCCTGAAGAAAGAGGAACCTGGCCCTCCAGGTTGGGGGTTGCGTTTAGGGGTAACATCCCTATCGCGTAAAACAAAAACTTGTTCAGAAACAACCAATAGCCTCGGGATACGGACGGATTACATGTTGACGACCCCCGCAAACGTCAAAAAGGAAACGAATTCTATATCTGCACTAGGAACGTTAGGTCCCTCAACAGACCAGGTGCAGCCGGACAACTGGTCAACTCTTTGGACTGCGATAAGGCAAACATTACCGCTTTCCAAGAAGTGCGATGGGATGGACCAGGCAAAAATGAAAAACTGTGATATGTATACACTACGGTAACTGCTACAGAGAAAATAAACAACGCTTATTCGGATGCGGATTTGTTATTTGAGGCAGACTCAGGAAAAAAGTCTAAAGCTTCCAATATGTAAACGAACGCCTCATAGCTATCCGCTTCAAGGCCAATCTCGGCAATTTAGGCTTTATATGTGTAACGCCAACATATGTACATATATACATACATGTGTCCAGGCCCCCACACCGGAGAAAGATGACCGACATAAAGACGACTTCTATGATCTCCTAGGCAGAACATATGCCCAATGTCTCAGCTATGACACCAAAATCGTTCTAGAAAAGCACAGCCTACACAACACCACGTCAGAACACGGACTAAGGCTAGTGGACACGGATCTACGGATCTAGTAGTCACGATTCCCACACCTCAACATCCATAAGGGGACCTGGCGGTCTTTCGGTCAATCGACAATCCATCAATTTGATCACATTGCGATCGACGGCAGACACTTCTCCAGCATCCTAGATGTCCGAACCTTTCGAGGAGCAAACATCGAATCGGATCATTACCTTGTTGCAGCCAAGGTACGGATGCGAATTTCTCGGAATCAACGGAGTCGAGTAAGAACATCAAAATTTAACGGAAAGCTTCAATCGCAGGAGACCGCCAGGACATTCGCCAATCAAGTCTCCCTCAAACTCTCGCAAGTCCCGATGCAATCTGCACACACCATAGAATAGCAATGGAGTCGTTGCCAGAACAGAGAAGCCGCCTCAGATGTACTCTGTTTCAAGCCACCGCCTTCGAGAAACCCCTGGTTTGATGATGAATGTAGGCAGGCCCATGTAGAGAAACAGAATGCATACATGGCTTCACTGCATCGACGGACGAGAGCTGCCCGCGAGCTCTATGCGCTTCTGAGACGAAAAAAGAAGGAACACGAGAAGCGCGAGATCGAAGAGATGGAGATGGAGAGATGGATCTCAGGATCTCAGCATCGTTTGCCCGGTCCATAAGAAAGTAGACCCCTATGACTGCGTCAATTACAGAGGGATAAGTCTCCTGAACATTGCGTACAAGATACTCTCTGCCGTACTGTGTAAGCGCCTGAAACCGTTCGTATATAATCTGATAGGTTCCTACCAGTGTAGTTTCAGGCCAGGAAAATCCAAGATAGACCAAATATTTACACTACGGCAGATCTTGGAGAAGACCCATGAATTCCAGGTCTATACGCACCATCTTTTTGTCGACTTTAGAGCCGCATATGACAGTGTTTATAGAGACGAGCTACACAGAGCCATGTCATTCGTACCAAACTCGTCAGACTGTGCAGGATGACTATGGAGAATTCCCGCTGCTCCATTAAGATCGGAGGTGAACTAACCGAGACCTTCGATGTTAAAAAAGGTTTTAGACAGGGTGACGCACTGTCATGTGATTTCTTTAACATCATACTTGAAAAGATCGTGCGGGACTCTGCGGCCAATACAAGATGTACGACATACTTCAAGTCTACACAATTACTTGCCTACGCAAATGACATTGACGTTATCGGACGGACAAAACGAGATTTTAATGAGGCTTTCGCAAGCATTGAAGCAGAAGCGGCTAAAGTGGGTCTAAGGGTAGATGGGGACAAGACCAAATATATACTGTCATCAAAGAAAGACACACAACACCAACGTCTTGGTCAGAACGTCACCTTCGGCAGCTTTGAAGTAGTCAAGGAATTCGTCTACCTTGGCTCGATAGTGACAAGCAGCAACGCTGAGATAAAACGCAGATTAACTCTTGCCAACCGCTGCTTCTTTGGGCTCAAGAGGCAATTGAGTAGTAGAGCTCTCTCTCGAAAAACTAAGGTATCCCTCTACAAAACCATAATCATTCCGGTCCTCCTCTACGGCGCTGAGGCTTGGACGTTGTCAAAAACGGATGAAGAGGCTCTTGTGCGTTTCGAGAGAAAAATTCTGCGTGCAATCTTTGGTCCCGTTTGTGTAAACGGAGAGTGGAGGAGGAGATTCAACCACGGGCTGTACGGCGAAACCGGCCTAGTTAGACGTCTTCGGATCCAACGTCTAAGATGGCTGGGCCATGTTGAGCGAATGGATATCGCCGCTCTGGCCCGAAGAGTCTTCGACACCAACCCCGAGGGACGACGCAGCAAAGGACGACCGCATCTAAAGTGACGTGCACAGGTGGAAAGGGACCTCAACCAACTGGGCGTGCGGCACTGGAAGCGGCTGGCCAAAGATCGCGCCGGCTGGAGAGGCTTGTTGGTTGAGGCTCTGGTTCACCCCGAACTGTAGCGCCATCTAAGTAAGTAAGTAAGTTACCCTATAGCCTCTATTGCCATGTAAATGGTCCAGGAGACCTTCCTTAGTAAGAGACTACTAAATACTTACTAAAAGCGTCCCTACAATGCCAGAATCCCGACGACGTATTGGCCGTTTTCAGCTCAACAAGTTCTGACCAGAAGGACTTGCTATCAAGGAACATCTCCAGATAATGAGGACATTAGACACCAACTGAGCTTACGTGTAAGCTTCTAAAGCATTGATCATTAAACAGAGAGTTAACCAGCATGCATCATTGCAGCGGAGGTAGAAACCCACTTTGTGGGCACCGGATCTGACGCGTTACATTATCTATACCACTCCTTAATGTTTATAAGAATGCCCAGCGCATAATCTGAGCAAATATTCGACTGGTCTTTCCATATTTTTAGAAGTAATCTTAATTTCCGCATGAGAACGTATACTAACCCCATTGCGTGACGTGACATGCAAGCTACGCCCGGTGACATTAAATGACTAGGTCACCAGTTACCAGTTGTAGAGTCTGCAACAAGCCGATGTCGATCTGATTTTCTGAAATAGAAGAGGCTCTGGCTTGGACTCAGTATAGATACCATCAGATTTATCGAATGCCTCCAGCTTTGTTGGTTTATCCCTTTTGAAGACCAGCTTACTGACCTCTTCACAGAGATCAGGTGAAAGCCCTATCAATGTGAGGACCAGATATTCACACTGCGGCAGATGCTGGAGAAGACCCATGAATTCCACGTACGCACTACCTCATCATCGACTTTAAAGCCCTATATGACAGTGTCGCGTTTTGACATCCCTGCCAAACTCGTCAAGTTGTCAAGGATGCAGCAAGGCTGTATCCGTTTCCTCTTTGTAAACGGGACGCCCAATTAACTGAGACCTTTGATGTAAAAAAGTGACATGATTCTTGAATGGCCAGAACGTCACTATAGGCTACTATAAATTTGAGGTTGTCGAGGATTTCATCTACTTTGGCTCACAGGTGACAAGTGGGAACAACACCATTGCTGAGATTAGACTCAAAATAAGTCTTGCCAACCGCTGTTTCTTCGGGCTTAAGACGTAATTGAGAGGCAGAGTCCGCTCTCGAAAGACCCAGGTGACCCTATGAAAACCTTGATCATCCCGGTCCTCCTTTATGGCGCAGAGGTTTGGACCCTGCAATCTTTGCAATCGCGTGCAATCTTTGGTCCCGTTTATGTTAACGGAGAGTGGAGGAAAATATTCATCCACGAATTCCAAGATAGTTGGGATATGTAGACCCGAAGAGTCTTCGAATCCAATCCCGCATCTAAGGCGACGCACGCAGGTGAAAAGATCTCTCGCCCAACTGGGCGTACGGCACTAGAAACAGTTGGCCAGAGATCGTGTCGGTTGAGAGACATGTTGGTTGCGGCCCAAGCTCATCCCGGGCTGTAGCGAGACCTAAGTAATAAGTTAGTAGTACTCAGGCGACTCTTGGCTTCCCTGCGTACGCTATAAAGAGCAGCATTCCACCACGAATAAAGTTAAGTCGATCACTTCCTGACGTCTTGCCGTAACATATGGTTCCCGGATGCATATACTCGCAATGTGATGATGATGACAAAGAAAACATTTTTCGAGACAGCTCACGAATAGCAATTTGGATTGAACCTTTCTTAGAGGTGTGAAGACCTTTCCTGCCTTGTTTCTGATACTTTTCATCATTATAAGGAAAGTTGCTATAAACGACATTCGTTTGAGTTAAACTTTGACTATAAACTTAAATAATCTTATGGGAAACCGATCCCTATTGTCGCCTATTCTGCAACGAGACCACCGGTTAATTCAACATTAAACTGATATGGAGTACAAGGGCATAGGTACTGGCAGATGTCAATTACTATTTGTGCATATATGGCGAACCCTATTTTTAGTTTCCAAACCTAGAACTTATGCTTTGAGTTCAATTAGCCAGTACTTGAGCCCAATTTACGGTCGGCGCCAACCTAAAAGAACTTATTTTCTAAGAACATTGTTAAATGTTAAAAGGGATTGACCTAATTATCTACGAAGGCACTACAATTTTGAATACTGAGAATCAGCAGAGCAATCGTGACTCTTGTGGAAGTTATTACCATACGAGCCTGATAATCAACAAGTAGATAGATCTGTCAATGAAGAATCAATCCATTCGGTTCTTGTGCTAATATCCCAATGTGACTATACTTCTGGAAAACGAGATCCACAAAGATCCGAACCGATCAGCGATGTTTGCTCCCGTATTTACCTAGAATAAACGTAGCAACATGCAATCTATCAAAATCAACGGCAAAGTAAACACTGCGCTGCCAAGTTGATCTGCTAAGGCTTTAAGGGAACCTCGACTGTCAATTTCCCTACTTAATGCATTCTTTTCTGCTAGCCCCGCCCTCAAATCTCACTCACATCATTCTTTTCAGTCAACCCCGGCAGTTCAGCTCAGTTCCACGATCGTGAGTGCATCAGAGCATATAAGTGATTCGAGTACAATCAGACTCCACTCATAGTACTGAAAAAATCTGAAACACGTATCTGAGAGAGAAGAACGAATTGGTAAACAAGTTGCTCTCGCACTCAGACCTCTTGCTTTAAGCTTTTTTGTTTTTAGTAAACAGACGAATTTCTCCTTTGAAGCATGTTCGCACATGATTCGTTTGTTCGCGAGAGTTTAAGACGTGCGTCGGCCATTTCGTTCAAAGGCGTTTTTGTCGATAATAGTGTTTTCGTGTTGTTTTTCTGTAACTACTTTTGCTCCTTTGTTGTTAAATTTGTAATTTTCAGTGTTGTGTAGTGCAACTGTCGAAAAGTCGGAAATGAAAAAAAAAAGTGAAGATATCAAAAAGCTTAAGTGTGAAAAGGTGATAAAGGAAAATAGTGTTCACCGCTGGTGTTTTCGTTTATTTTAAGTAAATATTGGAGCGAATGTCGGTGTCTAGTTCGGGTGTCGTCGGTGCTCGGGAAATCGGTTTTCGATAGCGTACGATGAGGACAATCGGAAAGGACGCAAAGGGGTAAGTCAACACATAAAATTTACTTTTTATGCATGCGATTTCCTTTCTTAGATTAATTTACAACTGCGATCTAGGTCTGAGAAAGAATGGCATGCTACCAACAGACCATTTCGACATGAATTCTGCGAGAATGCCCAGAATGCACATCTTGGTCTTAGCCCATATAGTGAATTTACCAAAATCTGTAGCATCGTGTCCAGATTGGTGCCATGGCAGATTAAGCAACATTTTAAGCGGCTGGCTATGCTGGCTAGGCGGCTATAGCCAGCCATGCAAGTATGCTGGCTAGGCGGCTATAGCTAGCCAGGCAGGCAAGTATGCTGGCTAGGCGGCTATAGCCAGCCAACTAAGTATGCTGGCTAGGCGGCTATAGCCAGCCAGGCAAATATGGTAACCAGGCGGCTGTAGCCAGGCGGGTAAGTATGCTAGCCAGGCAAGACTGCTAGCCAGGCGACTGTAGCCAGCCAGGCAAGAATGCTAACCAGGCGACGGTAGCCAGCCAGGCAAGAATGTTAGCCAGGCGGCTGTAGCCAGCCAGGCAAGTATGCTGGCCAGGCGACTATTTAGCCAGCCAGGCAAGTATGCTCTCCAAGTCGTTCTGTAGACAACATTGGTGATAATTACGCTGTAAGTCCGGTGGAATTTTGTCGTTGATGCCACAATAATTGAATATTCCTAGAATCCAAGCACACAACAGATTCTAAAAACAGTTTTGTAATTTCTCGGGTAAAGCCATGATGCCATCGATAAGGAACTTCCGTGGTTTTTGGATGAGGAAGTAAGTTAAGTGGTTTAAAAAGCCTTGCGTTGAAGCCAGTTAAGTCCGATTGAGAGTTGTGCAGGGAACAGAATAAATGTTAGTCACACGATACTTTGTCGAGACTATTCGGTGTATGCACACACAGTTTTGATGCATCAATACTTCCCACCCAAATATAACAGTTGGAGGATAGTTGGAAATTTCTCACAGAATCATTCGATCCTCATGATTCTCTCTCAAATAAGTCAGGTCTTAAGACAACCAAAAAGTTGTGCTCCACAAAGTCTGGATCACAATCGATTTTAAATGTCCCACTTTTATCAAATATTTCCTACAATCAATAGTGAAATAGTTGACAATTACTGGGCCGCACTGCCTGAAATACATAAATATATGAGTGTCCCGGAGGTTAGTTTGGACTCCACTCAAATTCACTAATAAAGCAAACCTAAGGGCAACAACATGGGTGATTGAGAGAAGCTTGGCTCTTGTCCTTCATGGGCTGTAACGCCACCAAAGAAGAAGAAGGGCCACAACATTATGACCATTCAAAGTTCATTCCCTTCCGAATCGTCCATCTTAAAGGAAGGGGAAGACACAATTCCGTTCATCCATATCCTAAAAGCATAACTTTACCTCCATTACACGAAATGATTCATTTGCCCTTAATGGACATCAAAGTCTGCACACAGGCTAGGACGTTTCGTATACCCATAGCACGCGCTAATTGCAACATTTACATAAAAACCTGCTCCGCGATATACCCACATAAATACATATTTTAGCCGACAAAACCTACACCCGGTCATACCGGCAGATAAAGTTAATAACAAATTTATTGGTATTACGACTCCTGCTGACAGGAGTCTCAACTCAGCAGTGTCTGCCAATTTCTGACTTACTACCACCAACCAGATGAAAGGATCCTTCACAACATAGCGTGTTACATGTAAGTCATCATGATGATGACGATGATTATGATGACAATCCCGCATGCCCAAAGCCAACAGCCACAACAAACTATCCCTCCATCATGAAAAGGCAACGCTTCACCTCTTCGCATTAGAATATTTAAATATGTAGGGTAGGTGCACTCGCACTCGTTGGAGGAGTCTCCTACTTTGCATCATAATTTAAATTCACTTTGTTTATGAATTACTAAAAATACATTATTTAACCGCGCAATCATTCCAAGCATACGGGAATGATTGCACGATTCCGATCCGATACAAGTGTACTTGTATCTCTGACGATTTGTACTCGAATTTCGCTGGTTTTTGTTCATTTTTTTGTTTTATTATTTTTAGATTCGGATATGTTCACCTACTTTGAATTGAAATCATCCGCAACCTACTTATTCGTAATCGTGCAACTTATCTTGTATTTATTTTCGTATCCTTAGTGACAGGTTAGAAGGTGAATATTGACAGGTGCTCCTTCCATCACCTGACGATAGTATGGGGTGGCATATCCATTCACAAAACAAAAAAAAAAAAAAAAGCAAAAGGAAAACTAGAAACAAAATAATGATAACAAGGATTGACACTTTGGGAATTCGTGCAGCACGTGCGCAGATAAGCTCCTATGGAAGGCAAAATACCCATAACCAAACTATGCCATCAGCTGGCAAGCCACTTAGCAAATGTCACTTCCAATAAAAAAAAACGAAAATATCGATGGAAAATAAGAAATACCCATTATGTCAATACCAAACAATGACCCCATGAACGATGACGACGACATCGACGACACCAGGAACTTGCGAATTAGACGAGGACGATGGTAATGAAGGCGAGTAAACACGACGAAGTTCGTACTCGTACTCATCGAACCGGCAAATCAAACATAACAAGCAAACATTACGGCCGACCATAGTTCCTGCTGCAAGTGACAGACGGAAGAAAGGATGCCCTCAGAAATCATCCCACACACCGTACGGGTCTTCCACCTCGGACAAGGACGGATATGCCCCACCTAGGCCAACCTATTCTCCATTAACTCGATCCAATCCAAACAGGAAGTATTAGAATCTACATATTACACAAGACCAACAGTAACAAAGAGAATCGTCGTTGTCGTTGTCGTCAATCGCCCGTCCGACCAGAGATCGATATTGACTTTCCAGGGTCTCGTCCACCTTCATACTCATATCAACATACCCACATACTCGCTACGTTGATGGTCGGCTATAAATATCATCCATAAAAGGACTGTGAAATTTTTAAACACATCCCGATGCATTGGTGGATACCGATAACTACCTTACCACATCGTACGATGATAGGGATGGCGATATTGATATACTGCTAGGTACGTATGTAGTACTTAAAAACTGCTCTTAAACTGCTTTCGAACTATGCTATTGGCTTTAAAGTCGGTTTAAATTTCATTGAGCAACTGCCGGTGAGATGCTTGCGCTTACAAATTTATGGAATTTATGTTGGGTTAGAAGGAAAATGCGGGAACTATGAGATGAAGTTTGAATGGCTTTTACACTAGAAGGAAGCTCTTTTAAAGAAATTCCCTCCTTTCCTATGTGCGGGAGATTTTGACAAACATTTCTATTCACTACGCAGATGAAATTGTAAAGCTTTTAGTTCCAGGATGGCATATTTATATTTACTTTTTGATGAATCTTAATATTTATTCTTTGGCCCGTTCATACATATTTCTGTACATGGTTTTCTGTGCTTCTTTTTTGGCCAATCCAATAACGTGGTTTAATGGTTGTGGCATCTCTACTGCACAATCGTGAAATATCGGATTTTCCAATAAGGACTTCACAACTTTTTTTTAAAATAAAACGCAAACCATTTGAGATATTTCAATCGACCAATCAATTTCAATTTTTATTGGCTTGAAGTACAACCAAAACATTTATGAATAGAATTCGACTTCGTTCATATGGCCACCGCGGGCACATTTGCAGCGGTCGATTCGTTGGACCCAATTTTCGATGACTCGGCCACACATATCGGCCGAAATTGCCGCTATTTCGCGTTTAATATTGGCTCTCAGCTCTTCCAACGTCGTCGGCTTGTTGGCATAAACCAATGACTTAACGTAGCCCTAAAGAAAATCGCACGAACGAGGCGGCCAATCGACTGACCCATTACTTGAGATAACCCGCCCATCAAACTTACTCTTCAATAAATCGATTGTAGCGTGTGCTGTGTATGTGCTAGGGACGCCGTAGCGCAGTGGTTAGCGTGTTGGACTCTGACGCAAGATGAACGAGTTCGGATCCCGATAACACCAACGATCTTTGGAAGCAGGAACACCAACACCGAGTTCATCCTCGGCGGGGTACTGGCAAAACCCCCCGTAGTATACTTGCCATACTTCCCTTTCTTCTTTCTTCTTTGGTGGCGTTACAGCCCATGAAGGACCAGAGCCAAACTTCTCTCAATCACCCATGGTCCCTTTCACCTGTGTAAAAAATAATTCACACACAACATGGGGGATTGACAGAAGCTTGGCTCTGGCCCTTCATGGGCTATAACGCCATCTTGTGGATTTTCACCCGACCAATAACGAATATTTTGCTTATTGACGAACCCATCGAGCCAAAAATGGGTTTCGTCACTGAAGATGATTTTGCGATGAAATTCATCATCTCGACGCATCTTTTCCAGAGCCCAATCGGAGAACGTACGTCGCTTCAAATGATCCATCGGCTTAAATTCTTGAGTAAGCTTGATCTTGTATGGGTGTAAACCAAGATCTTTATGAAAAATACACCATAATGTGGTATGAGCGATGCACAATTCTTGAGAACGCCGTGGAATTGACTGATTTGGATCGTTTGCTACGGACGCCCGAAGGGCAGCGATATTTTCGACACTACCACGATGAAAATATTGAGTTGACTGAATAAATTGACAATGACAGTTCGATGATTAGTGAAAGGGTGCGTTTACAAATTGAATTCAAAGTTGTCAATTCCCTATTAGAAAACCCTTTATTCGTATTTGTTCTAAAGAAATTACTCAAACCCACAGCTTTTTACAAGCCGTTAATGAAGGCTGATAACGAAGAATCAATGTTTCATCTAAATATGGATGAAGCTATTGCCAAAAATGTGGGTCTTAGATCTTTGATGCCATAGAGCTCTTGGGCCATACATTGCAACTTCACCAATCTCGCAACGACTTTGATAGATTCATCTACCCAAAGTTTAGAATTGCTTTCTTCAGTTGTGAGTTGTCAGTGCTCTTTCTTATTTAGTAGACCGTTTTCTTGAGTTGGATTAACGTCTCCATATTGCCTGAGTAAAAACTTCTTAACGAAATTGCCTACAAGGACTCACGTTTTGGAGGCCAAGAACTACTCGGATCATTGCCTCATAGCCGTCAAGGCAGATAACCAACATTTGAGGTTGAAAACTACAATCTCAAGGGGCGACTAGAGCCTAAGTAAAAGGCAGAAATATACAAAGCTGTGCGCACTCGAAATGAAAGAGTACGCGCGGGGTATTTTCGCCGACACTGAGAGAGCTTTGACCGTAACTTTCGTCAGCGTCTTTAACACTGCTGGCGACGGCATGGTGTAATTAAAGCATTCCATTCGGTAATCAAAGCAATGCATGTGTACAGGACATTGATCGCTGATGCAGGTTTCGAACAATGTATCAAATCGGGCACAAGATGGCGTTCTGTCTCCGTTGTTATGTTATATGTTGGTTGACTCTTTGCCAGGTTCAAAGAGTCATGTCTCGTCTCAAGAGAAATGATTTTTATAAACTCGCATTGGAATGACAGAGCGCTTGCGCGAAAAATACCATCCGACCTCTGTCTCACGGATATGAGTTCCGGTACAATTGCACCCGCGATCCTATTATTTCACAGTCGAATTTCCAAGGGGTCTGGGCTGGGTCTGACCAGCTACTGGACCTGGAAAGGACGATCTTCGCTTTTGCACAGATGGCTTCAGGCAGGAGGCCGCGCTGGGGCTTTCTTTGAACGCGACAACGTCTGACTGTATATTTCGTTAGGAAGATATGCGCCTATCTTTCAATCAGAGATAAACGCAACTAAATGGCCATGCACTATATTGTGAAGCACAGGTGGAAGGGAAAAAGTATATGCGTCTGCAATGACAGCCAAGCTGCACTCAAAGCTTTTGAACCTTTTGACCTTTTGAACAAAGTCGGTAGACTAAATTCACTAAGGCTTGCATGAGTCCCAACTCACTCTGGGATTTTTCTCCGGAAAACGGGGAAAATACAGTAATGTAAGGTATCTGTCAGTACATTGGACCAGTATTTACGTCTGAGTGCTCCAACAGTTTGCAGAAGCCTCCAACAACAAAAAAAAAAGCACATAGCTGTGCTGTTCGTATGCTATAGGATCTTTGGAAGCAGGAAAAAATAATAGAATACCTTCAATACAAATTACATCTGAGAGAAGACTCATCACAGCTTCGTCTCGGCTATACAGAACTATGCAAAGTATTGCATATAATGTTGGTCCACACGGGTGAAAGGATGCATCGATCCACTAGAAGTACCGCAATAAGAAAGCTATAAATAATGCACTAGCTAGAGAAGCCTTTTATGTCAAAAAATTAGTATTATTCTACAGGGCGACCCGATATCGTGTGACTTTTTCAACATCGTCCTTGAAAGGATCGTGCAAAACTCACTGGTCAATACGAGGGCATCATCTTATTCAAGTTCGTACAACTGCTCGCATATGCCGATGATATTGACATGATTGGACGAAGTCAGCGAGATGTCATTGAGGCCTTTACGAGCATTGAGACGGAAGCGGCTAAAATGGGACTGGCGGTAAATGAGAGCAAAACGGGCTGTCGTCGAAAATGGACACGAACCACCGGCGTCTTGGCCGGGGCGCACATATTGACAGGTATCATTTCGAGATAGTCAAAGACTTCATCTACCTAGGCTCCGCAGTGACATGCAGCAATGACATCAGTGCCGAAATTAAACGCAAAATAACTCTTGTCAACCGCTGTTTCTTTGGCTCAGGAGGCAATTGAGAAGCAGAGCCCTCTCCCGAAAAACCAAGGTGATAAAATCCTTATCATCCCGGTCCTGCTTTATGGCGCAGAGACATTGACTTTATCGAAAGCGGATGAGGAGGCCCTTGGTCGTTTTGAGAAAAAAATTCTGTGTACAATTTTCGGCCTGACCAGCATAAATGAGGAGTAGAGGAGAAGACTTAATAGTGAACTGTACGCGCTGTACAGCGACATGAACGCAGCACGGCGTCTTCGGATCCAACGGCTAAGATGGCTAGGTCATGTTGAGCGCATGGAAAACGCAGCTCCGGCTCGGAAGGTATTTGAATCCAACCCCAAGGGGCGACGGGGTCGAGGACGACAAAATTTAAGGTGGCGAAACCAAGTGGAAGAGGACCTAAACCAACTAGGCGTGCGGCACTGGGGGCTGCCGGCGAAAGACCGTGCCAGTTGGTGAGGGTTTTTAAAGGAAGTCCAAGTTCGCCATGAACTGTAGTGCCAAAAAAGAAAAAGAAGCTAGGGAAGCATTTAGTTGAGCATTTAGTATAATCTTCACTTGTGGACTTAATTATAAATAACTCCACTAAGACGTATTATATTTGAACGACGTCGAATCAAATATAACCTATCATCCTGCTCGTCTATAGGCATAATTCCAATACGGCTGCCCTTACATTTTCCAAAATCATATTTAAAAAGGAGCTTCGAAGTTTATTTTCTTATTTTCAAGCTCTATTATTGTAGTGGCTTGAAGTGATGTCTACAATTACCCTTTATTTAGTGTTTACACAGGTGGCCTTGCAGGTTATAGTTTACACTGATAATTAAGTGGTAGACAGATCAGATAGATACAACGTGATGTCGATAAAATATTAAGATATAAGTAAGAATCGATTTCACTCAAGATTAATTTGTATGAGGCCTCAGAAATAAAAATACTTGTACAATTAAGCATGAGCCAACAGCTAGTGTGGAAGTTTTTGTTAAATTGTTTCCTCGCTTAATAGAGATCGTTTTAATGCAATTCCAAATATAATATAATATGACTACCACCGTTTTTATGACGAGCGGTCATCCAAACTACAACTTGTTCAATGGCTTTCTGTATCCAATCTAAAATTCGCACCATGCAATGACTACTCTAGGTACGTATTGACTCTATGTGAATATTGTGAGAGTTTTCTAGTCCTTAGATAAGACAGTTTTGTGTATTTGCGCTCCCATGGCGTTCAAAAATGTGATTCATCGGAAAAGATTATAGGTCGTAGTTTCCATACAATAATGAGTTAACTAATAATAAATAGTCATTCCTGGACGCACAAACGGGAAATTTTGCATTCGTTCGTAGACAAGAGGTCGTCAGCCTATTCGATAACATCGTAGTCTAGATACGAACAATAAGAGCAGGTCGTCAATGACTATCGAGTATAGAAGTGAATATAACACGCCACCCTGGGGCAACATTTTGTTACTGATGCTGCCACGTGTGCCCCTTCAGATGTTATTATGTCGCAATGTTGCTGTGTTAATATAATGATTAGCGTATTGGTCAACACCCCTACGAGCTTTTTGCGTAAGCTTTTTCACCCTTCCTATTCTTCTGGACTCTATCTGAGTAGGTGGAAAACAGCATTTGTCCGATTCATTCCGAAACCGGGCGAATCTTCTGCTCTCTCTAATTACCGACCCAGTGAACTAACATCCGTTTCTTCTAAGGTCATTGATAAATAGTTACTTACTTACTTAGATGGCGCTACAGTTCGGGGTGGACCAGGGCCTCAACCAACAAGCCTCTACAGATGACACGATTTTTGGCCAGCTGTTTCCAGTGGTCGTCCTCTGCTGCGTCGTCCCTCAGGGTTGGTGTCGAAGACTCCCTCATGGCACAGCTATCTTAGATGTTGGATCTGAAGCCCGTCCAGTTCTTGGTTGAATCTCCTCCTCCACTCTCCGTTTACACAAACGGGACCAAAGATTGGACGCAGAATTTTTCTCTTGAAACACCCAAGAGCCTCTTCATCCGCTTTTGATAACGTCCAAGCCTCAGCGCCGTAGAGGAGGACCGTGATGATTAAGGTATTGTAGAGAGATACCTTAGTTTTTCGAGAGAGGGCTCTACTACTCAATTGCCTCTTGAGCCCAAAGAAGCAACGGTTGGCAAGAGTTATTCTCCGTTTTATCTCAGGTCTGGTGTTGTTGCTTCTTGTCACTATCGAGCCAAGGTAGATGAAGTCCTTGACTACTTCAAAAATATAGCTGCCGAAGGTGATGTTGTGACTAAGACGTCGGTGCTGCGTGTCTTTCTTTGGTGACCGCATCTCTTGTCCCCATTTATCCTTAGACCCACTTTAGCCGCTTCTGCTTCAATGCTTGCAAACGCCTCATTGACGTCTCGGTTTGTCCGTCCAATAACGTCAATGTCATCTGCGTAGGCAAGCAATTGTGTAGACTTGAAGTAGATCGTACCTCTTGTATTGGCCGCAGAGTCTCGCACGATCTTTTCAAGTATGATGTTAAAGAAATCACATGACAGTGCGTCACCCTGTCTAAAACTTTTTTAACATCGAAGGTCTCGATTAGTTCACCTCCGACCTTAATGGAGCAGCGGGAATTCTCCATAGTCATCCTGCACAGTCTAACGAGTTTGGCAGGAATGTTAAAACATGACATGGCTCTGTATAGCTCTTCTCTATAAACACTGTCATATGCGGCTTTAAGGTCGACAAAAAGATAGTGCGTGTCGACCTGTAATTCTTGGGCCTTCTCCAAGATCTGCCGTAGTGTAAATATTTGGCCTATCGTGGATTTCCCTGGCCTGAAACCACACTGGTAGGAACCTATCAGGCACTTAGAGGATCTTGTGCGCAACGTTCAGCAGACTTATCTCTCTGTAATTGCTGAGATTCCATTCATCGAGCATGCATTCTTCCGACCATATCTTGCAGATGAGTTGGTGCATTTTCCTAACCAGCTCATCGCCAACTGCTTTAAACAGTTCCGCGGGAAGTCCGTCTGCTCCAGTAGCTTTACAAGACTTAAGTTTCGATATCGCTATCTTAACGTCGTCTAAGTCGGGTGTTCGGGATTCTCTTTTGCCTTCATCCATTGTGAATGGTTCGTTCTGACTGACGGCGGAGTTGTGTAGGCTATGCTTTCCAATGATTCGTTCAAAGATAGCTTCCCTACCCAGCTTCGCATTGAAATCTCCTAGAACGATTTTGGTATCATAGGTGGGACATTCAACATATTAGCTTATGTTCGAGTGCTTGCTTCTGAAATCAAACTGATGATCCGGCAATAGACGTTTTTCTTCGACGATCGGCTTTAAGCGATTGATTATAAAATCTTTCGAACACTTTCAAATTATCGATAACAATGATATTGGGCGGTAAGATTTTTTATCCCTCGGTGGTTTTCCGGTTATTAGAGCCATAATAACTTCGGCAACCTTCCATTGACTCGGTACGTGTTCTAACCTAAGCACTGCGTAGTTTGAGCAGAGCTTTTCTCGCCAAATTTTTAAGGATATCTCCTGTAAGTCGTAGCCTGGTGCTTTATTCGGCCTGAGGGATTTTCTGATATTTTCCAGTTCGGAAAGCGGTAATTTCCAGAGTATTGCTATTGACAGGTAGCAGTTGTCCTCTGAATGGCTTGAAGGTTTCAGCAAGATATTCTGCAAAAACCTCAGCCTTTCTTCATCACATTTCGCGCAATCATTTCTTTCTTTTTTTTCTGGTCGTCTCTGCAGTTTAGACTTTTTAATAGCTTTCCAAAGGGAGTAATTTAATTCATTTAATTCCCCGTCAGCAATAAGCTTTCTAAGTACGAACGAACCCCGTGATTTTTAATGTAATGAAGTCTGTATTATCCTAAAGTAGTACCAGGAACACACAATCGCTGATTCAAGCCCATGCTGTAAGCTCCAATGCACTCTCAAAATTCATTGTGGCGAGATATAGGATATACATATAGCACCTTGGCGTAAACCAGCAATTTAATAAGATGAGCACTTATTGGATTTCATAAAGTTCCTACCACGATAGTACAACTTGAATTGCCTCATTTTCAAAAAGGATCATAAATCCTAAAAACAACTTAAAAAGGTAGATGTAGTACTGATTCCCTTCTAAGCACCTCTAATACTCCGAGAAAATGACAATGACCTGCCTATAAGCTGTTTTCTAGCCCCTACTATCCCCTGGGGCCGAGCTTAAGCTACCAGGGGGGTCAGCACGGTGGCGGATAGCTGAACGACCTATAGATATGTAGGTTAGCTGCGAATAACCAATAAGCAGTCCCCGACCAAAAGCGACAAAAAACGGAGGGCGTGATGGAAAAAACACAAAAGCCCGGTGAAATTTTTTGTGGCAGGGCGAGTAGATGCCGCCCGTTAATAAGCATCCTGTCCCCAAGGCAAGGCGTTATGCGACCCGTACCGAGGCCTGAATGGTGCTGGGGACAAAAAACCCATACAGCATCGCTAACGGAGCCCTCCAGATACCTGGCGCCCTCTGGTTGTAACGTAGCCTTACCACATTACAGGGGTCTCTGATGTGGCGGACTTTCCTTTCCCCCATACTCGTGGGATTAAAACATGATTCAAACAAAAATAAAAATAAATACAAATAAAACAGAACAAAAAAGGATACAAAACTCAGGAACCGATAGTAGTACTGAGGAAAATCCTTTCAGGAGAAGCTCTATGCTGATGCGATCTCCTCCATTAAAACAAGTGGAGGGTACGATGGTTAAAGAAAGCAAGGACGTGGGGATGTCGCCTGTACCAATAACTCAACAACAGACATCCCCACAAATGCAATCTGACCTCCACCTCGCAGAAGCTCCAACGGCTAGTCTGACGCCTGATATCAATACGAATGGAAGGCCAAGAGAAACCAGCGAAGAAAGAGAAAATCGTGAAGCAATGCAATCGCTAGGAAGGAATATAAATGCACTGATGGAATTCATCAAAGGGAAAACCAACGTCCATCATGAAATTAGGAGGCTGACTAGTGCTATACACAGGCACTACAACTCTACTGTAGGCTTGAAAAAGGACATCATGGTAAGGAACAGAGCGTCTAAAGCGACCCAAATCATTCAGCCATCGGAAATGGGAGTACCAGCCCCTTCTCCTTCACCGTGGAAACAATTGCAAGAGCCCAAGCGAAAAAGGACTAGATCTCCAAGCAAAGAAAAACCCTCGACACTGACATACGCTGAGGCCGTCACGAAGAAAAAACCTGCGGAGATGCAACAAAGTGACCAGAAGCGCCCTGGGGAGAAAAACGACAAAGACCTCCAGAAAGTTCTTGCAAAAACGCCAAAATCGCGAAACAAAGATGCAAGTAAAAAAAGCGCAAATCAAGACCACAACAAGGCCGAGGAGAAAAAAATGGTGAAAAAAGGCCGAGGCAAGCTGTACGCCAAGCCGGACGCATTGGTGATTAAAAAAACCGGAGAAACATCCTACTGCGATATACTTCGGAAAGTGAAGACCAATCCTGAGCTAAATGGTCTGGGGTCCGATGTTACCCACATAAGGAAGACGGCCAAAGGTGAGTTACTGCTTGAACTCAGGAAATCGGCGGACGGAAAAACCTTCGAGTACCAGAGCAAAGTAGGACTAGTCCTAAAGGAATTGGCAGAAGTGAGGTCCTTAAAGCACGAGGTACTCATTGAGTGTAAGGACCTAGACGAAGTCACTACTAAGGAAGAGATCTGCAAAGCATTGTCCGAGCAGTTCGAGGAAGTGCAAGGTATACAACCCTCATCCATTAAATCCATGAGGAAAGCATATGCGGGAACACAAACTGCAGTCATTAGCCTCCCGATAGACGCCGCCAAAAAAATCCTAGAGATTGCGAGGATAAAAATCGGTTGGACGGTATGCAGGTTACGGGAAAAAGTTGTACCGCTACGATGCTTTAGGTGTCTTAACTTCGGACACCTAGCAAAAGCGTGTCAAAGTCTGCTTGATAGGAGCGAGGATTGCACCAAGTGTGGACAGAAAGGCCACGTGTACAAAAACTGTACAAATGAAGCAAAATGCGTCCTTTGTGAGGAAAAGGGGAGGAATAACATCATGCATGTGGCAGGAAGCGCAATATGTCCTGTATATCAAGAAGCTAAAAAAGCCACAAAAAGAATATGAAAGTGCTACAATTAAATTTAAATCACTGCGAAGCGGCACAGGATCTCCTAACACAAGCCATCCGAGAGTTCAAAATAGACACTGCCATTCTATGCGAACAGTACAAGAATCTCGACGATAAAGTTTGGATAGCTGACAACTCAAAAAGAGCGGCTATTTGGACCTGCGGAAAACACGCCTTTGAAGAAAAAATGACGACAGGACAATCCGGCTTCGTTCGAGCAAAGATAAAAGGTGTACACGTCTACAGCTGTTATGCACCTCCATCCAGCACTTTAGAGGAATTTCGGGGTATGCTGGATAGGCTCGTGGATGATGCTAGAGGCCGTACTCCAAAAATCATAGCTGGAGATTTCAACGCATGGGCCACTGATTGGGGCAGTACGCGAACCAATCCAAGAGGCGAAGCTCTACTAGAGGCTATGTCATCACTAGACGTAGTACAGCTCAATACAGGATGCGAGCACACCTTTAGCAGAAACGGCATAGGTTCCATAGTTGACATCACATTTGTATCGAGTTCTCTAACGAGAGGCGCAAATTGGAGAGTAAGTAATCAGTACACCCACAGTGACCACCTGGCTATCCTTTTTGAAATACAGCCTAGGAGAGCCAACCAGGGTGTCTCGCTAAAGAAGGCACAACAAAAGGGTTGGAAAATAGAAACACTGGATGAAGACTCTTTTATCCTCACCTTTAGAGAGTCTACAATAAGGTCAGGGACAGCAAATGCTATGGCCACTGATATTACTAAGCAAGTAATGAGGGCTTGCGATGCATCCATGGTCCGGAAAACGTCATCGAATCGCCGGCCACCAGTATACTGGTGGAACCAGGAGATAGCAGAGCTACGCAGCAAGTGTCATAGGGCGAGAAGACTGTCCCAGCGATCCAGAGGTTTGCCCTCTCATCAGAACCTACAGGCGCAATACAGAGATAGACGTAGGGATCTGAAACTGGCCATTAGGAGAAGCAAAAATAACAAATTTAAGGAGCTCTGCGAGCAAGCAGATGTAAATCCTTGGGGTACCGCTTACAGGACTGTCATGGCAAAACTCAAAGGCACCACCAGGGCCCCCTCGCCCTCATGCCCTCTCCTAATGAAAAAAATAGTGTCGGGACTATTTCCACCGCAAAGAACGATAGAGCGTATAGAAGCACCCCATGATGAACAGGAAGTGACAACTATTACGGAAAACGAACTTCTAAAGGTGTGCAAACATTTCGAGGACAATAAGTCACCTGGGCTGGATGGCATCCCAAATAAGGCCCTCAAACTAGCCATTAAAGCAAACACGGGACCATTCCTAGAAATGTACAATAGGTGCCTAATCGAAGGGGTCTTTCCAGACCAATGGAAGAAACAACGCTTGGTGCTGCTGCCTAAAGGGAATAAACAACCAGATGAGCCGTCGTCATACCGGCCGATTTGCCTATTAGATACAATGGGCAAGATACTGGAGAAAATGATAGCCAACAGACTCGAGGTGGCAATAAATGAAGCCGGGGGTCTTTCAGACGAACAGTACGGATTCAGGCAAGCCCGTTCTACAATCGATGCTATACGGAGGGTAACCACAGTTCTGGAAGAAGCTATTCAGGGCAAGAGATGGGCAGGAGGCGCAAAGAAATACGGTGCCGTAATAACACTGGACGTCAAAAATGCGTTCAACTCTGCAAATTGGGGACAAATTGTACGCTCACTTAGAGAAAAGATGGTGCCAGGATTTCTCAGTAAAATAATTGGAAGCTATTTCGAGAAACGGTATCTTTTCTACGATACCGACGACGGGGTAGTGCAGTACCACATATCTGGCGGAGTACCACAAGGATCGGTGCTAGGTCCTATTCTGTGGAACCTTATGTATGACGGAGTTCTGAGGCTAGAAATTCCCAATGAGGCAAAAATCATAGGCTTCGCTGATGATATTGCAATCGTAGTAGCAGCGAAACACCTGGAAGAAATAGAGGACATAGGGAACGAGTGTATCAGGAAAGTGAGACGCTGGATGTCAACAGTCGGGTTAGAGCTCGCCGATCACAAAACAGAAGCAGTACTAGTAAGCAGCCGCAAGAAAAGGGAAACAATCACCATCAGGGTAGGCGATCAAAATATAACGTCGAAACCGTTTATAAGATACTTAGGTGTGATGATTGACGCTAGGCTCAGCTACAAGGAACACCTTGAAATAAAGTGCAATAAAGCAGCTCAGGTATGTGCTGCCTTAGCCAGAATAATGACAAATATCGGAGGACCCAGGCAGCAAATAAGGCTAGTATTGTCAAGAGTGGCGCAGTCAATTATTATGTACGCAGCACCAATATGGGCAAAGGCGATGAAAATTAAGTCCCACGCAAGAAGAGTAAATTCCACCAACCGACTATCCGCACTAAGAGTGTGCAGCGCTTTTCGGACGGTATCGGATGATGCTATATCTGTAATTGCTGGAATGCTACCAGCCGATATCTTGGCCATCGAGTTGCAAAGGTCCTACGACGCCAAAATTCAGGAACCCCTCGCCTCAGGCAGAGATATTAAACTGGAAGAAAGACGGCGTAGCATTGAAATATGGCAGGAGAGATGGAATCAGTCAACAAAGGGAAGATGGACCCATCGACTTATACCGGATATACAAAGTTGGATAAACCGGCATCACGGAGAATTAGATTTTTATCTCACCCAGTTCCTAACCGGACATGGCTGCTTCCGAGCCTATCTTTACAGGTTTGGCCTTGATGAATCTCCTATCTGTGCAAACTGTGGAGAGGCTAGAGAAGATGCAGAGCACGTATTTTTTCAATGCTCACATTTCGAGGCAGAAAATAAATATCTTGAAGATAAAATTGGAGAAACGCCGACTCCCGAGAACATCATAAAGCATATGCTGTCATCGAGAGAAATATGGGACGCTGTGAAAGAAACCGCAGCGAGAATCATGAAGGAACTCCGGCGTCTGGAGAGAAACAGGGAGAGCAACCAAAATCAAACGGCAGCTCCCTTGGAACAGGAAACTCCAATTAGAGAAAGAAGGGCATAAAAAGCAAACCAGCCCCGCGAAGTAATACCTAACGGCAGTCCCGCGGGGAGAGTGGTTGAAGGGTGCAGGGTGTGGTTTAGTACGTAGGCGTATTCCTGGCATCGAATATTCAGGCTTGCGAATCGTACATGCCAGTAGTCCGGGCTACTGGTATCTTTTGAAGATTCCACATCCGTTTGGCGCAACCAAAAAAAAAAAAAAAAAAAAAAAAGCCCCTACTATCCAAACAATAAATCTACACATGTAGCTACCATTTTTAGAAGTATAATTCAATCTCCAAGTTATCCACTTGATAACAACAATACCACCTTCAACCTCTACGGCCTTCTTGAAATCACTTATCACCTTTTATCACTTACCCACTCAAGGGTGGTTACTCATCAGTAGCATACCTCGATAAAGCGAGCACTTTCAAAACTTTCACAACTCCCTTTCTCAATTTTCTGCACCTAATTGCTTGCCCGAAATAAAGGAAAAAGAAACAAAAAAAGAATTAAAAAAATAAACTTTTCCTCTGCCTTCTTCCCACCAACCGGGTAGATTGCACAAGCAAATTAACAATTAGATAAGAGCGATAAATGAAAATAGGTATAAAAGTCTCTTCGATGTGAATTTAGGCGTGATAAGGAGAATTTTACACGCCCATGCTCTGCTTCCACGTCGCTACACGCTGAAATGTTTATCAAACAGATGGAATTGTTTACAAATTCGAAAGCAGTTTCCATTGCTCTAGAGTTGCATAAGCCGAAGATTGCAGAATGAATTTTTGTATCTTACCCACCAAGTAGTTGTATAACAGATGCTTATCTAAGCGAGAAAATAGGATAGCAGCAACCGAGAGTGGGAACAAGTGGATAGATATAGGGTTAAAAAGGCGCGAATAGGTATCAACGATAAAAAGACGCACATGAGATGGAAGAAAAACAAGGTGAGCCCCTCCTAGTATTCTGTCAACATGACACAAAACATTGCATCAATATCATATGGCAGATAGTACATATGTATGTTGGAATACAAAAATGTTTATTTGTAAACACACTACAAATGAAAAAGAGAGAAAAAAAAAAACAAAAACATAAAGAAGCATTTGGAGGTCTTTGCAGCTTCGTGAATGACGGCGGGCTTATTGGGAGGCGCTCTAAGAGCAATCTTGCGCACTGATTACCTAAATATCCTTGTACCTCTCCTTAACCCACAGTACAGTGCCACGGGAACATAGAAATCAGAGAAGGCACTAGAACTAGTGTTGTTGTTAATCGGTTCTCTGTTTTTTTTTTTTTCTTCTCTGATTTTTCTCATACCTTAATGCGGAAATGCATTCAATATTTCAAAAAAAAAAAAAAAAAATCACCAGGACCATCAGATACAACGAGGACAGCCAAAAAATAATCCGACTACATTAACAAGTCGCCAAGGGAGGCCAATGGATCATAAACTATGTACATATGTAGGTGTAGAGCATACCCCAAAGCCTATGAGGAAGACACCAAACAATACCAGTATAGACCTAGGTACGGGCTGGAACAGCAGGGAAAAAAAAACGTGAAAAGATTTCCATTCGATTTGTGTTTAATTACTTTACGTCCCGAAAACACGAAACCTCACCCACGTTGCGCCGCTGCTGCTGTTGTTCGCACTGTACACACCTTTAGATATTTATTTTGCACTTGGGAGATACTTTTTCACTGTTTCACTGCTGCTATGACTTTGTATTTGCTTTACAAATCATGTAAATACATTTTATTTCTTTCATTCACTTTGCCTTCTTGATAAACTGATATTGAAAGAAGGGGGGAAAAATAAACGAAAAACAGCAGAAAAAACTACTCACTACCTCACTAGGTCGTATGCGATATGTCAACGTCGCGTCGCGTCGACGACAAAATTTGACGGATTGGGAAAACCTTTTTTTTTTGTTGTTTTTTGGGTTGTAGGTTGTTCTTTGGTGTTAGCACTTTTATAAAAAATTCATGTCGAACAACGCGGATGGATTAAATGACAATTGAAGAAACAAAACACCAAGTGAAGTGAACGGAAAAACGGGTAAATTGAAACATAAACGCACTCAACTCAAGGCAGAGGCAGAGGTGGTGGATAGTGCCAACCGACCCCAGTTCCTAGGGTACACTTTAGTTATCCGCCAGAACTTGCGCTGCGTACGAACGACGATGATAAACTAAACAAACGCGAAAAGCTTCTGTCGCTTGAACTAAACGAACCGACTCTGTATTTCTAGTGGCAATGCCAAGTGGGTGAGCGCTGGAGACGGTGGTGCTGGTGCCATGGTGGTGAGCCGATGCTAATGTAAGGCTTCAAGGGGGATGTAATCGCATTTACACCACCCAGCAGCACCGTCAGCAGTAAATAATATGACCAGTACTGCACACCCTCTCTTTTTTCCTCTCTCTCTCTCCCTCTCTTTCTCGCTCTCTGTCTCTTCTGAAATGGTATTGGAGGTTAGTGTATAAAGCTTTCTCCATGCTCATTGATTTTTTGTTAAGAATTTTTTCATCCCACATTTTCTTCCGATGCCCCGAATCCTGAGACATGAAAACGTCAAGCTTCGGCAGATAGTGCTCCAGATTATTTCATATCGTTCGGCTGCTATGTTACAACCACTAATCTCTCTTACCAGCAGAAGAGAAGAGCGTGTGTCCTCTCATTGACACGCGATACTAGTACTTGTATCTTTTTATCTTTTATGATATTTTGTTTACATTTTGTTAGTCATGCGAAAATGACTTTTATTTCACACAGTAGCAGGAAATTTAGTTGCATCGCTAGTCAATCTATTCGGTAGTTTAAAGGTCACTTTACGGATGACATGATAGTACGTCAATAGTATACTGACTGTGTTTGATGTACTCGTACATCTGGTGCTGGAGAAACAATTTGACGTTATCAACGCTTCGCTTGATTATCTGCATACGAGAGGGCACGCGATTCTAGTTAAATATTTTCTTGTGAGCGAAAATAGATCGGGTGGAGTAAGGCAACAATAGGGTGGCCAAATGCCCATGTTTCCGGAAATTAACAGATGATAGGAGTCTATGTGACAAGATGATCGCTCGTATAGAGGAGGAGTGAAGCTTATGCATATGACCTTTTAAAAAACTCCAAATGTATGATGGGGATAGATTTTTTTTTATTTTTTTGGTTTCGTTAAAGGATGTTTATTTTTTGAAAGATGCCTGTAGTCCGGGCTACTGACATGTACGATTCGCAATCCCGAATACTCGGTGCGCCTACATACTAAACCACATCCTGCACTTATCAACCAGGTATTACTTCGCAGGGCTGGTTAGCAACTTATGCAATGTGCTCCGAGTCGACCGTTTCAGCTCCTCTTATTCTTTCCAGCCTTCTTATCTCGTTTTGCTCGCTCGTTATAAATAAGCAGATCTCCAATCACTACTTCTCTGAGTTTGTCATATGGCTTATTAGAAGCTCCGGGATCGGCAGGTCCATTCGTGCCTCTACAAAGCGTCTGCAGTGGAATATGGCATGCTCCGCGTCTTCTTCTTCCTCTGGATATTCTGGGCAGAAGAGCGAGCTAACTTGTCCAAATCTATGGAAATATTCTCGATAGCCCCCTTGACCTGACATGAATTACGTAAGGTGGTAATTGCAATCCCCGTGTGCTCTTTTTCCCCAAACCTCGATCGCAGGAATCAATTTATAGGTCCATCGGCCCTTTGTCCTGTTGTCCCACCTGGCTTGCCAAATCCATGGATGTTGCCCCTTCTTCGGCTTTTATCCTCCGGATAACACTGATCTCTTGATGGTATGTGCCTCGCCTAAGGTAAACCCTGTGCATTTTATTGGCGAGGATGTCGATGGATACCATACCCGCTGTGACACAGACTGCTTCATCCGAGATTGTCTGGAAACTGCATATTGTCCTTATTGCGCAGAGCCTGTATGCAGACGAGAGTTTTCTCCTCGTCACCTTCGTTGTAAGGGCTCCCGTCCAGACCGGCACCGCGTATGGGAGTTTTGAGCTTACCACTGTGGAAAGCAGAATTCTCCTCGCATGTTCTGGTCCACCAATGTTCGGCAGCGTTCTGGCAAGCGATGACTGCATTTGGGACGAATTTTTGCTGCAGTTTTCGACGTGGGCTTTAAAATTAGGTCGGTTGTCGAACATTGCCCCCAGGTATTTCAAGGCCACTTTAGACTTGATTGGCAGACTCCCAACCCGGACGTTTGCGTATTTCACGGTCCTTCGGCTGGTTATTAAGACAGCTTCCGTCTTATGATCGGCTAATACGAGGTTGGCAGACTCTAACCAATTTTCGATCTTGGCGAACGCTTCATTTGTGGCGGACTCTACCTCGTAAATGTGTTTTGTTACCGTAACTATGGCCATGTCGTCAGCGAAACCGATGATCTCAGCTCCCTGTGGCAGCGTTAATCGCAGAATTTCGTCATACATTATGTTCCACAGATGTGGATGCAAGATGAAATTGAGTATTTGTCGACCACATTTAGATATTTAGGTTTTCCAATGATTCGATCTCTTCACGCTCGAGTTGTAAGGACATAACCTAGTCGAGAAATTCATTCTGGACCGCCAGGACTTAGTTCAACGTTCCAGAAATCGTACCAATACCCTCGAATGGTAGTCTGTGATTCATCTGACAGATTATCCATTACTAATTGTATTTATAGAGTAGAAATAGATTAATAAAAAAATGTGGGCCAAACACTCAACCACGTGGCACTCTTCAAACTATCTTTAATTAAAAAAGAGATTCAATATCTTCCCAATTTTAAGATATACTTACATACATAATTTCACGATTAAAGGCCGTTTAACAGCATTAAATGACGGTGCACCAACCCATACGGAAGAACACCTCGTCCAAACATCGGCCCCACTCATGGTATCCATTTTCCAAGACGCAATAAAGTTAAAACACAAATCGCTTTAATTGGATGATGTGCTAACGACTTGCGACGCACAATGCCATCATCTTATCATTTAACTGAACTCAAACTAGGAGGCACATTAGAAACAAACAAAACCCAGAGCACTTGCCTTTACATGGCTTCGCATCACGTTCCTTACCATGCACAAAAACAAACACACATTCATCCTCCCTTACGACGACGACGACCGACCGAACTTCTAATGGGATTAGAATCAATTATTAACAAATACAAGTAGAACACTAACGGTCAGGCCTTAGAGGTTACCTACAGTCATCGTCCGTCATTGGTCGGGTTATGCGATGCCATCCTTATACATACATATGTACATACATACCTATCCGGCAGCCAATGTTCATACATTACGTATGATTAACCCCACAAATGAGTCGTGAATACGTCTCAAGCCCTGTGGATTATCACATTTCTGTTTTTTTTTTGTCATGATTAGGCGAAATGGGAAGTGAAGAATCCTAATTTCGAGGTGCTCGTTTGCTTCCTTGGCGGGCGGTGGGGCGTATGAAACGAGTGCGTAGCACTTCAATTAAATGATTGCCTTGACGATGGTTGGAGGTTTATTAAGTACAGATCGATGGCATTCGTGGGATGGGAGCGTAACAAAATTTAGCGTTACATATTGATATTTACCCTTGATGACGCGCTTGGTATCCATATGTCAGCGCTTAGAGCCCGATGGGCTGAAGGTGGATCTGATGGGTCGGGAGAGGTTTTGTTTGCTTTGCTTTGGTGGCATTACAGCCCATGAAAAGCCAGAGCCAAGCTTCTCTCAATCACCCATGTTTTGTGTGATTTATTTTTTCTACAGGTGAAAGGGACCTACAGTTTAATGCCGATTCCAAACGGCGTGAGTCGAGAAGCTTTTTCATGGCATATAAACTATGGGGGTCTTGCCAGTAGCCCGCCGAGAAGGGACGTCGCGATATAAACATTCGAGGGCGTTGGTGTTATCGGAATTCGAACTCGCTCATCGTGCGTCAGAGTCCAACACACTAACCACTGCGCCACGGCGCCCTCGAAAGGTTTTGTTTAGTGAGTGTAGTTCGAGTGTAGTTTTAGTGACTAACTAAGCTGACACAAAATTGGAAACTGCTCCGCAAGGCTAAGGCCTTATAGCGTTTTTAACGTTGTGCGAGCAAAGGTAACAGGGAGGGGAAGAGTTTCGCGCAGGTTCACACACAACCTGAACGGAGTGCAGTGGTTTTGGGTCGTAGATGTTCGTTCACTACTCTCAGGGGTGGTTTGTCCTAGATAGGACGAGAGCCGAACAAATTTCGCGTTGGTTATAATTCACAGTAATTCGTTCATGCACCTTTGGTGTTAATATCGCATACGCAGAGGATCAATTTCAATTGGCAACTACGTCAAGTAGTTGAGTGGTTTCCGGCCAGGAAAATCCACGAAATATTTACGCTGCGGTAGATCTTGAAGGCCTCATCGACCTAGTACGATGTCTATGGATCGAACGTCTAAGATGTCTAAGCCATGTAGAGCGAATGGACAGCACAGCTCCGGCCTGAAGAATCTTCAACTCCAATCCGGAAGGACGACTTTACAGAGGACGACCGCATCTAAGGTGGCGCACACGGGTAGAAAGGGACCTTAACCAACTGGGCGTGCGACAATGGAAACAGCTGGCAAAGGATCGTGTTAGATGCAAACGCTTGTTGGTTGAGACCCAGGTTCACCCCGAACCGTAGCGCCACCCGAGTAAGTAAAGGGGGCTTAGGTTTCTGGGATTCTACCATGATCAGAGGCGCAGAAAATCCTCAGTAAATCCAATGAAACCTTACACTCTTGAAGGTCCATAAGAATACACTGCTTGTAGGCATCGAAAAGTTCCACGCAGCTTCTAAGACCAAATTGATAAAGATGATGAGAAGAGTTTATATACTATGTACGACATGAATCCAACTAGTCGTTAACAAGTCCACAACCTCCATTGACCATTCGGTACTTCCGGAACCCATGGACCTTTCCATTCAAGTTAATTATTGACATCTATCGTGGAAAATTAAATTGTTTAGATGCAACTAAGAGCCTCGGATAGACAGATTATGTGCTATGTTTCGATATGGCAACCTTAACCTTGTCGAGGTCAGGGGGACGTAATTCTCTGCGGTCTTCGTCGATAAGAAATGGATCATTCTGGCTGACAGCGGTATATTTACTAACGTCACCGTTATACAGTCTGCAGAAGTGGTTTTTCCATATTCTCAGCATCGCCTGCGATTCTACTACCAGGTGTCCGTTCTCATTAATGCAAGCTTCCGTTCTGGCTTTATAACCTTGGCATGCTCACTTTACCTTTTGATAAAACTTTCGAACGTCACGCCTGCAGCAACACCTCTCCAAATTCTCAATCGCGCGCTTCTCGTGTGCTCTTTCTTCTTTCTTCTGAGAAGCTTATGCTCCTTCCTTCTTTTTAATTCGTAGAGCTCACGAGCTGCTCTTGTTCTTTTATGCAGCGAGGCCTTATATGCATCCTGCTTCGCTGTGTGAATCCTCCTGCACTCGTCATCGCACCAGGTGTTTCTTCGTGGTGGAGCCTTGAAGCCCAAAACTTCGGATGCAGATCTTTTCAGGGCTTGTTTGCAAAGGTTCCACTGCAGTTCTATTGATAGCGTGGGGGGTTGGGGTGTATTGGAGAGCTTAAGGGAGAAAGCACAAGCGGTTTTTTGCGGTAGTAGCTTTCCGACGTCATAACTTTGTATTCTTACTCTACTCCGCTGCGTTCGTGATATCCGTAGGCGCATCTTGGCTACTACAAGATAGTGGTCGAAGTCGATGTTAGCCCCTCGGAAAGTTCGAACTTCAAGAATAGTGGAGGAGTGTCTGACGTCGATCACGATGTGATCAATCTGGTTGGTGGTCGATAGATCAAAAGACCGCCAGGTGCCTTTGTGTATATCGGAAACACGTACTAGCTAGAGGGAGATTTCGCCCCGTAGCAAGATCAATCAACCTGTGTCCGTTATCGGATGTGGTGTCGAGTAGGTTATGTTTGCCGATGACTCGTTCAAAGATGCTTTCCTTACCCAGCTTAGCATTGAAGTCTCTTAGTACAATTTTGATGTCATAGCTGGGACATTGGGCATATGTTCTGTCTAGGAGATCGTAGAACTCATCTTTGGCGGAGTCATCCCTTGTCTTCCGTGGGAGCGTGGACGCAGATCAGACTGATGTTAAAAAATGAAGCCTTTCGCCCACATGCCGAAAGCTTAGGACTCTTTGCCTTAGTCCACCTCGAACAGCAAATCCACATCCGAGCAATCGTTGTCCTCTCTCCATATAGCAGTCGCCGTAGTAAATATCGCAGTTTTTCATTCGCTTTATACCCGGCCCATTCCATCGCATTTCCTGGATGGCGGTTATGTCCGCTTTATAGCGGTCTAGGGCGTCCGCATGTTGTTCGGCTGCAGGTGGCATGTTTAGGAATCTAACATTCCACGTACAGAGCCGAAAAGTATTGTCCTTTTTTCGTTTTTTGCAAGGAACGTCAAGGACAAGGGTCCATAGGAAATCTCCAGATGGCACCACGAGGAGGTGGGGATGGGACTTACTAACAGTGCCGCAAGATGTTCGACAGCGGTGGCTCTTCTCGCTTTTTAGCAGCATCCGTCGGATAGATGCTACGAGGCCTTTGTTAGTCCTTTGCCATTACAGGAGATCCTAACTAAATAAAATTAGGCGCGCCAGGTTACAATTAGCGTTTTGATGCCTCAAAACTCGTGAAACCTATGGGATGTAAAGGGAGATTTTCTTTTAACAGCTTGTAGAATTAAGAAAACTAGTTATTCTCGACCTCGAGTGGTCGTCGAGGAAGTATTTTCCCAAAGGAGCAGAAGCCGCGACTTGGCAGTGTTTGGCATTCGCAGAGAAAATGATGCAGGATTTCCTGTGCGTGGGTGTTAGACTGGATGCCTATTCTGGCAGCGTGAGTTCCTATAGGGCAATGGCCCGTATTGAGTGCCATGATTCTAGCTATGCTGGTTTGGTTTTGGTTTTTGAACACTAGGGCCAGGTTTTACTTGATATCCGGTATCTAGTTGATTTTGCCCACCTACGATTGACTTTATTGAAAAAGTGTTACAGGATGTTGCCTTTAAGCAGGTTCAACGACAGATTCAGTTGGGGAGCTTGACGTGGCCGCGGACTTGACTAACTCATAGGCCCTCTCACCCCCCTCTGTGTATATTACTATGTCCTGGAACCAAAGGGAGCGTGGTATCAGTCCAGGTAATAGCTTACGATACCACTAGCGATGAACGTATAAATGGGGCGGGCTGCACTGAGTATTTTGCGCGCTTCCCGGATCGTTAGCACTTTAGCTTGAAAGATGCTCAAATAATCGGGGAGATAGAAAGAGTTTAAGATATTCAGCTATGTCGAGAATATGCCCAATCCTGCACCATCACTGAAAATCAGAAGTCGGAATTTCGTGAATAGGCTGCACGCTTTCTACTCTTCTCTGGAGGGTAATTGAGAGTGCACCACACTATTAAAGTCGGGGGAAAGTGTAATGTAGTCCGCAGGAAGCGAGATCAAATTCGCTGGCAGAAGTAATAGAGTTCTGCCGTAGCCATACGGGTATTAAGTGCTTTTGAGGGGCATATTCTCACGGTTAAGTTTGTCGATGTTTTAAGCTTTGCCTAGGGCTGGAGACCGAATTAACAGATTTTGTAAGAACACTTTTACCTAATTGTGATTGGATAAGCTGGTTTCAAGCATGGAAACTATCCTCTTACTGATGAAACCTTCTACTCCAATTGCCATTAGTGATTTTTCGATGGATTTGGTGAAAACGTTATTGAAAGTGCCTTCGATATCTATAAAGGTCGCCAGGGTGTATTATGGATGGATCTCTCAACAGTTTGCACGATTTCGTGCAACGCCGTATCTGTTAATTTACCCTTGAGATTGGCCTGATGAGAGTTGAAAAAGGGGTTTGTTTCTAAACGCTCGTGAATATGTAGATCGAGGACACGCTCTAGCGTTTTTAGGAGAAAGGATGATAATCTGATAGGGCGGAAATACTTGGCTGATTCTTGGCCTTTTTTCCAACTTTTGGAATGAAGACTACACAAGCCTTTTCCCAATAGACGGGAACGTAGCTCAGGAGCTAGCAGCTTCGGAAGATCGCCATGAGAGGGGAATGACGTGCTAAATAAAGTTTCTTGGATGATCTACAGGGTGTTCTCCTTTTTTGTGTTCTTAGGGAAGGGTAAAAATAAAAAAGCTTTCCACTTTCCATGCAAAATGGCACAGTTGTCAGACCTGATTTTCGGTTTCGGAAGCTTCTATTAGCGAAAGGCATGTTATCGGTCAAAGTTTGTACAGATTGAACGACATTCTTCAAGTCTGACAAAGAATAGGGCTGCTCGTTGTTTTTAAGCCTTTCGCTACCCTGGTTTGACCAGGAAAAGATTTAGAGGGATTTTGTGCACACTACTTAGTTGCTAAAGGCTCACTACCTGTTACGAATACCAGCAGGTCTGAGGACGGATCGTTAGCCTTCATGCAGAATAATCTGGCTAACTAAGAATGTATGCCTGGAAAACAAATTACCGACAGAAGACCAATCCAGAGATGTAGCTAACGCACCGTGTCACAACCTTACAAAAAAGTAGACATACTGCTCTGAGAGCTAAGATGTCCATCTGTGAAAGGATAAGAGACTGAAGCTAATCGCAGATAACCTTACCCTGCATAGCAACATGTATGATATTGGAAACAGAATGAACGTAGACCGCATTACAACCTATTTGCCTTCAAAATTACTAGGTCAAATTGCGAGGACCAGTTGTCAGTGCGTTGAGATCTAAGGCCTTGTTCCAGTTTTTTTTAAACAGCACATGCTGTTGCTATAAACGTACGTTTTGTCCCCCTCTGTTACTTATGTATGCACCCACGAAAGCATTTGGTACCATTTTACCAAAGCATCACCAAGGCCGAACTGAGAATCCTAGAGCAAGCATTCTACGCGAACAACAAAACAAAAATCGGTATGAATCGAATTTGCACTTGTTTTATTCCATTATGAACTACAATTTATTCCGAACATCTACTAGAAGCATCCACTCCAACGGAAGCGATCATCTAAATGCTGCGCACCCTACGGCGTTCCCTGTACACAGAATCCTTTTGAACTGCAAAAATAAACTTTAAATCGTACCCTAAAATCTCTAATCCAACTTACTATAGGGATCAAATCGAATAATTTCAATCTTGTCCGCCAATCGTTCCCGAATGATATTGAACTGATGACCGCTCACGGCGCTCTCCATCAGGACCATGACTTTTCTGCAAGACAATTTGTGCTACTGGACGACTGAATGGGGAAATTAAATACACTTACTTGCTTTTCACTCTTTTAAGCAAAATATTCGTAAGAAACATCTTAAAATCCTTATTTTCCTACACCGGGCAATGTCAAAAAACAAACGTCAAGAGCCGTCGCAGAACATATGGTTGTTACTGCGACGTTTCAACTGTTATACAACATGTCCCCCGTCGACAATACAGTTCAAAATATTTGTAAATGGTTTTCAAAACTTTTTTTTTCTTATTCTTGCTTAAAATATACAAAACCAAATAACAAAATGTACATATGTATAAAATCCAATTAGTTATATGGTCTATCGAACATTAGCAGTCCTCTTTCCCAAAGCGCCTGCACGATGGATATCTTCCTCTCGTCGTCCTCCTCCAGCGGCAGTTCGTTTACCGCCACATACTCCGGATAGGATTTGATGAGCACTTCTACGCTACTAGCGTCATCCGGTTCGATTTCAATATAATTCGGATCGTACTCACAATACTCCTTGGAATTGTCCACATAGTAGTAGAGTCGTATGGCGCCCTCCTCTTCGACAAGGCGAACGATATTGGCTCGTAGAAGCCGCACTTTAGTCATTGTATTGATTTCGTAGTCCGTCACACACTGTCCTTCCGCATTGACAACATTCTTGCTACCGAAAACGGTTCTAGCCCGTTCCTCGGGTGTGATATCCGGAGGAAGGGCTTCGTGCTGGTATTTCTTCGCCAACTGATCGACAGCTTGATCAACTGGAATTTCCTTCAAAGCTTGTGCGATTAGATCACGGCATTTTCGAACAAATGATTCTCTTTCGCGTGTATCCACGTCGGAAAACACAATTCCAGCGTGATGCCACACATTCAGCGGCAACCCCCGGCGAAATTCGACATTCTCGGCAATGGCACGTTGCAGGATCATTGGAAACATCTTCTCCATCAAATCGGCATACGATTGTTTCTGATACACACTCAGCGTGATATGCAGGGAGTGGTACCCGGGCTCAGTGACAGCTTGATGTATGGTTCCGCGGGGGAAGTAGAGAATATCGCCGGGCATAAGGACTTTCTCGAGAATTGGCTCACCGATTTCATCCTGCGAGAAGTTCGTTGACGAGAATCGTGGAAGTTCCTCGTTCTTCGAACGTGGATTGTAGAGTCTCCACCGCTTTCGACCCTCGATTTGTAGGACAAAAGCTTCGATGTCATCGTAGTGTGGTGCGAAGCCCTGACTATTGGGTGGCGTAAGATATGAATTCGACCCAACCATGCAATGGAAGTACTCCTGAAGTGTGCTGTTCAACGCGTATATCGTTCGCATGTAGGTCTGCGGATTCAGTAAACGAACGCTGCAACCGTTCGAGTAGTGGTCCCATACGACTGGCGGCAACGCACGTCCCTCTGGGTTAAGTGTCTCTCGTTTGCCTACAAAAGCAATATGAACTTGGTACTTTAAGAGCAAATTAGAAAACGTTGGGCTTACCGTTCTGGTAGGACGTGATATCGATATTCTTTGTGAACTCGATGTGATTGTTGATAAGCATTTGGTCAATGGCCTCGAATGACATTAGCTTACCGAAGTAAGTTGGATCGTTGCGCTCCACAAGGCATGGCGCCTTTTCCCAGAACTTCTCGAAGAACATGTCCTCCTGGATGGGTGCAATTAGCCATTTGAACAACTTTGATCCCTCCTTAATGCTATTGGTACGGACGGTAAGGTTAGTAGATGGTGACACCGGCTCCTTCTTGATTTCCAGTTTATCGTTAATGCCATTTGTCTGCTCGGGCACTTCCGTCGATGTTCGTGTCTGAGCTACCGTGCCAGTTTGCTTTGCCTTCTTGCCAGGCTTTGCAATTACCTCACTTTGACTTGGTTTTCGCTTCCTAGCTTTTTTGGGTTTCGCAGAATTTGGTTCAGGATTGATTTCCTGATCGGCAAGAGTAGCTTTTCCGTTTTCTACTGTACTGTTGTTTTGCTTCTTCTGACGAGGAGGTTTCTTTATGTTCGCTTTGGGTTTTGTGGCAGCTGCATCGCCGTTCTGGAGTGGATTTGATTTGGACTCGTTTAAGGCTTCCTTCTGACTTTGTTCAATTGGAGTTTGTTTTTTGGAAACCTGTTTGTTGGGAGTCTTTCTGTTAGGTGTCTTCTTATTTGGAGTCTTTTTCTTAGGTGTTGGTTTCTTGCCAGGCTTTTTTCCTAGATTTTTATACGCTGCAAAGGCTGATACCTCCTCCATTTTCGCTGTGGTAAATGGGATTCAATGGGATTGTAAAATCTTTCTGCCGGCAACTAAACCTCTTGCACGTGCACTTTGAATATAACACTTTAAAAGGCTGTCAGTCAGACTCCAATGGGTAGCGTCGGACGCTGTCAACGTGACAGCATAGCTCTGTTTCCTCTGATATCTAGAACAGCTATCTGATCACCGCTATTTGTCTCGACGGATGGAGGTGGTACATAGGCCAGCTTAAGCTTTTGGAGCCGATTGACTCGCTTCAGTTTGACAGAAGAAGATTTTTTGATCGTGACAAACACCAGATCGATCTTTGTCCCTGCGCAAGCCAAGTTGACACAGAGCCTCCACGTGGCCCTTCCTGGATAGCTGCGTGGCATCTGCCGGATAGTGAACCATTGTCTACAGCGACCCGACCCTTTGTTACTGGGGAAAGAAGTACCTGACCCACCAGGTTGTGGGTTGTGCTTAGGGGTAACATCCCTATCACAGAAAAAATGAATTATTGCGAAGCAGTCACAAGCCTCAGGTATGGACGGATACAAGCTGACTAAGAGAATGTGGGGTCCCTTTACAGATCGTTTGAGCAAACCCTCAACTGCTATAAAGCAGATATAACCGCACTCCAAGGAGTGCGATGGGATGGACCAGGCAAAGGAGTAAGAAAAACTACGAAATCTACTACGGAAATTCCTACAAGGAGAACAAACTACGCTTATTCGGATGCGGACTCGTTATTCAAAGAGGGCTCCCATGAAAAGTCTTAAGCTTACGGCACGTAACGCCTCATAACAATTCGCATCAAGGTTAAATTCGCCAACATCAGTCTAATTTTCGCTCACACCCCCACCAAGGACAAGGATGACGCTACGAAAGACGACTTCTACGATCTCCTAGATAGAACATATGCCCAATGTCCCAATTTCGTACTGGGAGACTTTAACGCGAAACGGGCAAGGAAGTTGCTTTTGATAGGATCATTGGCATGCACAGCCTACACAACACCACATTCGCAACAGGGCGAGGGGGGCACGCCTTGCCGACATGTCAACACCCGCAACGAGACTTGGGGGTCTCCGGATCAATCAACCGTCAACCTGATTGAAGGTAGGCACGAATCCGATATTCTGGGTATACGAACTTTCAGAGCAGCCATCATCGACTCGGAACTTGTGGCAACCAGGTTATGACTACGAATATGTCTGGCCCAAAAAAATCGCGTTTTTTCATAGTGAAGAACTGTTTGGTGCGATGGCCGAATTCAGGATCCCGGGAAAACTGATCCGGTTGTGTCGCGCCACGCTAAAAAAATACGCCATGCACCGTGCATCTCGGTTCCAGGTTCGGACTTCGGAACCGTTTAAAACATACACCGGATTTCGGCAAGGAGATGCGCTGTCATGTGACCTCTTCAACTTGGTGCTGGAGCAGATAGTGCGACGGGCAGGCGTCAACAGGGAAGGCACTATCTTCCACAAGTCCGTCCAACTGCTAGGATGAGGGGATGATATCGACATCATCGCGTGTTCCCGCCGTGACATTGTGGAAGCATTCACGGCGATTGAAGAACGGGTCAATGAGGACAAAACGAAGTACATGCTGTCTAGCAAAAACGAATCCGTCGCTCACCGCCTGGGACAAAATATAACAATTGACAGTTAGCAGGACAGCGGAGCTGATTTTGGGTTCTTTCGAAAGAAAAATTCTGCGCCAGATATTTGGTCCTGTCTATGAGGAAGGTGAATGGAGAAGAAGACATAACCGCGAACTGTACGAGCTGTACAAAGATGTGGATGTAGTCCGGAAGGCAAAGACCCGTCGACTACACTGGCTCGGCCACATCAACGCTCCAGCTAAGAGGGTCTTCGACTCCGCGCCTCCTGGTCCGAGAAGAAGAGGAAGACCGAACCTCCGGAATAAGGACCAAGTAATCGCGGATATAAGACATCTTGGCCTTGATAACTGGAAGCAGCGTGACCGTCAATGATGGAAGGCAGCTATAGCTCAGGCTCAGATCCATGGATCAGCCATGGATCGCTGGCCTGATAAGTAAGTATGTACACTGTGGTGGCCTGCCGAATCCACCAAATGAGCATGCAAACACATGCTCTCTGTAGAGACCTGCCGATTCCAGTAAACGAGCATGCAAACACATGCTTAGCAGCGGCTGTATTTGGCTTTGTAGTCAGTCGATCACGAACAGCGCAGGCGATACCATCGTGACATGATATTATTGCGTTTTGTGAATCAGAGTTCAGACTGATTTGTTTGTTATATATATTGAAGTATTGAAGAATAGTGAAGTTTATTTATATAAATATTGAGGTGTTTTACATATTTGAGTGCACCGGTCACTACGTATACTATCATCTGCGGCCTTAAAGTCGACAAACAGATGATGGGTGTCAATCTGGACCTTGTTGGTTTTTTCCAGGAACTGTCACAGTGTGAATAATTGATCGATAGTGGACTTCCCGGGCCTGGAACCGCACCTATATGGATCAATCGGTCTATTAACAAACGGTTTCTGGCGTGCAGCAGAGCGACTGTTCAGAATACTAACATATTGTTACGAAATTGAATCCCACACCAAATAGGGTTCGCACCACTGGATTGCGATAAACTACAATTGTCCTTTTTATCCGAATTAAAACACACACACTTTTCTTGTTTCACCACAGATCAATTATCTGTGCCGTCAACTGTCAACGGCGTAATGCTCCTTAACCACCTCAACCGTCAACCGTTATATTTTGTCCCGGATGGTGAGCGACGGATTGGTTTTTGCTTGACAGCATGTACTTCATTTTGTCCTATCTGTTCCAGCACCAAGTTGAAGAAGTCACATGACAGCGCATCTCCTTGCCGAAATCCGGTGCATGTTTCAAGCGGTTCCGAAATCCTAGAACTGAGTTGCACGGTGCATGGCATATTTTTCAGCGTGGCGCGACACAACTGGATCAGTTTTCCCAGGATCCCGAATTCGGCTATCGCACCAAACAGTTCTTCACGATGAATGCTGTCGTATGCGGCTTTGAAATCGATGAAAAATGGTGTGTATCGATTCAAAACTCGTTGGTCTTTTCCAGGATTTGTCGAAGTGTGAACATTCGGTCTATAGTCGATTTGTCGGGCCGCAAGCCGCACTGGTAGCTGCCGATTAGTGCGGTGCAAAATGGCTTTAGACGTTCACACAATACGCTGGACAGGATCTTGTATGCGACATTGAGCAGGGATATACCTCTATAGTTCTTGCAAGAGGTAGGGTCGTCTTTTTTATGGATGGGGCAAATAGAGCAGATGATCTGGTGCATGCTCCCTACCAGAACATCGCCGCCAGCCTTAAAGAGCTCTGATGGCAAGCCATCTGAGCCTGCGGCCTTGTTCTTCTTCAGCTTCTATATAGCTGTGCCGACTTCTTCGATGATGGGCGAGAGGACTACTTAAGCGGCTGGAGTTAGGATTTCCTCGGTCCCTACCACTCTCTTCACTATTCCCTGCGGGTCGGTGACAGGATTACCCTCGCAGTTTCGTAGATCCTGGGTGCCCTTTTTGAAGCCTCCTGCAAGGTCTTTGGCTTTCTTGTAAAAGGCTCGTGTTTCCTGCTTATCCCTAGACTCCTCGATATCCTTGAGCCGGGAGGCTGCGAAGATTCTTTTCTTTTGTCGCAGTAGTTTTTTCTCCTCTCTTCTTCTGGCTCGGCACTCTTCTTGCGCTGCCCTGATTTTTCTCTGCAGCGCCTTTGGTACGCCTCGTCGATTGCTGCCTTTTTCTGGTCACGTTCGCCATCATACCACGGGTTTCTTGTCGGGGGTGGTAGGTATCCTAGGGTGGTTTCGGCTACTTCCTGAATGCCTGGGCGGCAATGCAACCACATATTATTGGCATTTGTGTTCGGTTCGACATGGGCATACCGTAGAGTCTTTTGCTCATCTGCTCCCTGTAGACTCTGGTAACCTCCGGTGTGCTCAGGCGCCACTGTCGAACCTTCTCCTGGTGGGCTGGTGCAGCTTTCTGACATTGGTAAGTCGAACTCTGAATCTTGCTGCTACGAGGAAGTGGTCAGAGTCGACATTTGCCCCTCTGAATGTTCGCACATCCAGGATGTTTGACGAGTGCCTTACGTCAACGAGCACATGATTGATTTGGTTGGCGGTTCGACCGTCCAGAGGTTGCAATGTGGATTCGCCTACGAGGAAATCTTGTGCTACTTATCACATTATGAGCTGTCCGTGAGTCGGGAGCCGTTATCTGTTGTTGTGTCGTGGAGGCTGTGCTTTCCGATCACTCCGCCAAGGGTGTTCTCCTTACCGATATTGGCGTTGAAGACCCCGAGCACGATTTTAACATCGTATTCCGGACAAGCTCCGTAGGCGTTGTCCAGGAAGTCATAGAAGTCCTCCTTGATAGGGTCTTCAGCCTCGTCGGAAGGGGCGTGTGCACATATAAGGCTGATGTTATAAAATCTGCCTCTGATGCAGATCACAGCCAGGCGATCACTTATAGGTTTAGAGTCGATGACCTTCGACCTTAACCGCTTTCCCACGACAAATCCGCATCTAAGTAAGTGCAATCTTTTGTGACAGCTGTAATAAATGTCGCAATTTTTCTTCCTCATGATACCGTTTCCTTTCCAGCGTGTTTCCTGGACCGCAGTAATATCCGCCTTGTACTGCGTGAGGATTCTTTCCAGTTTATGAGTAGCTCCGGGAGTGTACAGAGTTCTGACATTCCAGGAGCATACTCGCTAATCGTGTTCCCTTTTTCGTGCGTTGTCGTCGTCGAGTATCGAGGCATCTTGCTCATTCATAACTTTTGGGTATTTTACGTGGGCGGATTGTTAGCCCGCCGTACAACCGCCATTCTGGTCGGGGTTTTGTCGCTGCATACGTTTGTTCAGCTCCCAACGGTTGTTGAAGAGGCTATCCATAGGGCGCCGCGAGGAAGCCGTATGTCAACTTGACCCGGGCATTTAAACAGGGATCGTTGCTGGCATCTCGCCAGGTTGGGGGCGATCAACAACTTATCCTGTATTTCCGAACACGGTTTGGTCAGCCGATATCCGAAGAGCAAGGAATGAAAGTAACGCCAACCTATAACCGCAAAAACCATTCCCGTTCTCGTCTTGTTCTTTTCTTTTATTTCATAATCCGATGTACATACAAATAACTTATAAAATTGGCTTGCAATGCTCACACATTATTCCACAAGAATTGGAATTATATTTTTCTAGAAAAAAAAATTAAGAAAAAACCCTAAACAAAGTGGTAGAGAACTCTAACAACGAGTTCTTCGTTTGCTTGGTCTATTAATTGTGGTTTTCTATCGATTTATGATGATACGAACTAAAGGAGAGACGGAATGAATAGGAGAGAACGAGAGACAGCAGTAGAAAAGCAGAGAAATGAATTGATTATAGTAAATGCTAATATATTACGCTTATTCTCTGAGCCCGCGCGACCTACAGCTCGCTGTGGGAAGATTTTTCACTTTCTGTCTCGCTAGGTTTGATAGCCTCCTCGTTGGTTGGACTCTGCAATTGTTCTGCACCCTCGTCAGTCTTTGGCTCATCGTCTACTGGTTGTGCTTCTTCGGCCTCCTGTGGTGGTTCCTCTTCTTGGGTCTCGTTTACTTTCTCGCTTGTGTCTGTCTTTCTCGATGTCTTTGTCTTGGGCTTCCAGATTTTGATCTTGTTCACTAAATACTTTACTTCGCGATCGAGAAGGCTCATCTTGTCGGTGATATCCTTCACGGTGAGACGAAGTTCCTCGTAGCGTTTCAGTTTCTTTTGAGCACCTGCTTCGGTCTTTCGCCAACTAGCCGTTTCGTCGATTACCTTCGACAAAGTGCTAACTTCAGTTTCGGTTAAGATATCCTGCTCGGGATTGACTTCTTTTGTCAAGTTTAATGCCTTTTCGAGGAATTTCCTTGCTCCATCAATCATACCATCGAGAGCTTTAAGCGCTTCGGGACGTTCTTCATGCTCCCAATGACGGCCCAAGAACACATTGGTGAGTTTCTTCAGTTCGTCAAGTTTGTTCTCATAGACTTCAGCATCAACATTGGCACCGTCTTCATAGAGCCATTCCGAGATTTGCGAACACTCGCTGAGAATCTTTTCCTTTTCCTCCTCCGTTGCACAATCCGAATATTCGTCGTTGCTAAGTTTCTCCTGGGTGTCGATAACGTGCGATTCTAGTGCATTGAATGCCGATTCCAACCGTACACGAGCCTCTTCGGCCGAGTTAATGGCATTTAGTTTCTCTAACGAATTCTGGAAATTCTCACCCTCGAGCGGTGTTGTGTACTGAAATGTGAGTTTGTAGTCGATGGGTTCCTTAACGATCACAATCTTGACGGTGTTGTTCTTGGGTACTATAAGCAGAATATAAAAATAGTGGCATACAATTGGGCAATCAGATACTTACCTTTCTCCTCTGTCTTATTCTCGCTAGGTTTGGGCAACTCATCCTTGACGGGTTTTTCTTCTTCTTGACTGTCAGCCGGCTTTTCACTCTCTTTCTGTTCGCCTTTGACGTCATCTGGCTTACCTTCAGCGTCTTCCTTCTTGCCGCCCTCTTTGTTTGAGAACAATTTGCTAATTGTACTACCAAGTTTTGCAAGCGTGCCTTCTATATCGTTTTCCTCTTCATCTGGTTTCTGTTTCTCATAGACAAACTCGATGCCCGTCGAAGTGAATATACCAGAATCGTCTAGGATAAAGTACGCCTTGATGCCTTTAGATTCGACAATATCCTTTTCATTATTTTCGAGTGTTTCCTTCACTTTCGACAACTCCACGTGAGACAGATTCAAGCCACCAATGTAGGAGATTTCTTCCGGCGTCAAGTGACTCAAATCGCCATAGTTGACGTAGAAATCAAAGTCATTGACATGCTTATTAAACGTAATCACCTTCTTTTGCGGATACGTGTTCATTGGTCCGAAGAGGACGCGTTTCACTTGGCGTACATTGGCACCATCACCGGGATCACGTTCGAACGACACTTGAATCGGGAAGAGGACAGCATCCTTTATAACGAATTTCTTTACCTTGAATCCTGTTGCAAGATCGGCTGCTTTATACACTGCTCCCATAGTTGCTGCTTCGTCTGCGTTTAGACTTTTGCCCAGTTCTTGACCGATTTCTTGTTTAAGGATTTCCTGTACCTTTGGCATACGAGTACCACCACCGAATAGAATAACTTGATTCACAACGTCCAAAGAGAGTCCGGATACTTTTACAGCTTGTTGCAATGGTTTCACCACTCTTGGCCACAAATCGGCGCATAATTCTTCCAGAACTTCACGTGTCACTTGCAATTTAAAGTCATGATCTTCAATTAGATTCTCAATTTGAGCATAATGGTCAGTATTGGCGCTGAGAACGTTCTTTAGTCGACCGGCTTCTTTGAAAAGCTTGGCCAGAGCACGTGGACTCATAGTGACATCGGTCTTGGTCTTTTTCAAACTATTAAACTCCTTGGCGAGGTAATCGCGTAATCGTAATTGAACATCTAAACCGCCTAGAGTGCGATCGTATCCAACGCCGAGCACTTGAATCACTGGATTCGATTCCTTGGTCTGCTTGTCCTTGACCAACTGGTAGCTGACCAAAGCGGCTGATGTCTTCTGTGCGCCCATATCGTAGAAGAGATAATACTGAGTGGTTTCGTTGATCTTGGCTCGATGAAACACGCCGTAGTTTAATGCGACTGCTGTGTAATCATTGATCAGTTGGAGAACCTTTAGATTTGCCAATTGAGCGGCAGCAAGTAGAGCAGAACGTTCAGCTTGTCCGAAAAATCCGGGCACAATGAGTACACATTCGGTGATTGGTTGACTGACTGCATCTTGTGCGAATTCCTTTGCCTTCACGAGCACTTGGGCAACTAGTTCTTCGACAGAAAACCTCTCGTCGCCCTTTTTAAATACAACTGTGTTCCTGTTCTCGTCGCCAATGAGCTCGTAGTATGGAAAACGTTTCCTATATACATATAACCAGAGAGAAAGGGATTTAAAATACAAACCACACAGAGAGATGGAAAGCTTAACTTACTTGTACAGATCGACCAGAGGATTGGTAACTTGTTTTCCTAGTAAATCCAATAAGTAGGCATAAGCGCTGGATGGATCCTTAACACCGACGCTAAACGCGTCTTCGCCAAATGATCGTACACCATCACGGAAGGCCAGTATTGCAGGTGACTTTCTCTTTGACTCCTTATTTAGCGCAATCTCCATCGGAACGCCGGGCGACACGACGCCCACTTTCAACCACTCATTGCCCAGATCCACGGACATTACGGCCGCCGATCGAATCACTGGAATGTTACATGCAAATACTGCAAGTAAAGCTAGAAGACCAAAGCCCCATCGAGGAGCCATCCGTAGTCGTGGTGTCATTTCTATGACAAGCGAAATCTGTTTCAAAAGAGAATGTTCGCGTTTGCAGGTTAAGTGGGAATTATTTCAATCCATTTCACCTATTTGCTGGTTGTTCCTGGTCCAATGGCTAATGAGAACGATTTATCTGTAGTTCCAATTTATAAATGTTGATGGATTGTTCGAGAATATGGTATATTTCGGCACAAACACCTGGCGAGGTGCGGAAAAACCGATGCAAGTTGGCAAATGTTTGATGAAACGACTGACGTGTTCTTTACAGTTTGACAGATGATAGCCGGAGCATGTACGTGTACTTGTTCTTCCTTGTTGCGCACGAAATATTCAATGCTATCAAAGTGGACTAATAAATTTGGTTACCGACGATATGTCGATAAGGGGGTGCAAGACATGAAAAAATACGAAGAAAATTGAAAATTTTAATAGAAAAGGCAGAATTTAGCTCAGATTTTTTTTTTTAATTCTTATTCAATCAAGCATCGAAAATGTATTTCGTTTATTCAAATCGCGAATTATGAATTTTTCTAATTTGACAACTCCTCTAAAACAACCTGTCACTCTGGCACTTGTACCGGAACATAATGGAAATTACGACGTTACGTCACGTGCTAACCAACTTGCCGTCAGTCCATTCTCATACGATTCCCGACAGCACAAGTATGCATACGATCAAACACGCGAATTGTTTTCAACAATTTTCATTCGTTTTCTAAATCCCAAATGTGAAAACAATCGGCCACAAACGATTTCATCTACCTACTTTTTGCCCAATCAATTACGTTCGATGTTGTGCAGTTATTGGCTTTATACCCTCCCCAACCAACATACAATTCTAATCAGTGTCTCGTGCGGCGCACCACACCACCACCATTCATCATCATCAGCAGCAGTAGTAGTAGCAGTAGCAGGCACTAGGTAGTCATCACCGTCGTCAACATCGGCAGCAGTACAAGTAACAGCAGCCAGTCTCAGACGTTCCAGCCGTCTCAGATGCAAAGAATTTGTATAAAATTTGCGTTGAAAATAATGTAGTGATGGAAGGAATCCAGAAATGTGGTGAGTAGGAATAGCTTATCGGTCCGGGAGCACCGAAACAATAGCATTTCTCGTGTGGGCCATCGATTAGGCTAGAATTCGAGCGGCTTTACTAACTAATTGTATTGGAAATGGGGCTTTTTGCTAACATGCGTGTGGGATGACGACAACGCTTTGACGCTTATTTCGATATGATCTTGTAATACATATGTACATATATGCAATTCTGAGAACTGCACTTGCTTGATGGTGTGACGACGATTGTGTTAAACATTTTCTTCTTTTTTATTTGTTTCTTTTTCTCGTTGCTGCTTGCAGATAAACCTTCGACGGAGGAGACTCTGTGCTCGGGTTGCCTTAATCAGATCAGCGAGAATGAATACAAGATGGCCTTGGGCCAGCAATGGCATAGTGAGTGTTTTCGTTGTTCGGTATGCGATGACCAGCTGTCGAGTTGGTATTTCGAGCGTAATGGTATGTTGTTCTGTAAAGATGACTATTGGACACAATTCGGGCAATCTTGCCAGCAATGTAGTACGATAATCACCGGTCCGGTAATGGTGGCCGGCGATCACAAATTCCATCCGGAGTGTTTCTCATGTGAATATTGTGGCACATATATCGGCGAAGATGATACTTATGCTCTGATCGAGAGATCGAAATTGTATTGCGGCCAATGCTACAAAACACAATTTCATGGCAACTACTCTCAGCAGCAACAACAGTCACAGCAACAACAATCGCCTACTGATTCATCCGGCAGTCAGCCATTGCATTCGATTCGTTTGATAAAAATCCCGTGGACAAATGCGTCCAAGTCGATGCTACGATTGACGGCAGACGATGAGAATAATAGCGACGAGTTGATAGGCGGCAATGGTGTGTGTTGTCGCGCTGTCCGGATTTCTGAGTAAGTTGCTTGCGAATTAAAAAAAAAAAAAATTCTATGACTAATCCGAAACTAACGCCCCAAAGTGTCAGTGGTCGCAACGATCGCACGTTTCCAAACCTCTTCTTCATAAATTCGAAAGCATTGCAAGTGCTTGCTGCTGCTGCTAAATGTTTCTTTCTGTTTTCCTCTTGTTCTCTTTGATGTTTAGCTTTATTTGTAGGATATTGGGTCAGGTGGGCAAGTACGTGTTCTCGCTGATAACATCGACGAGAGACTCCTGCTACGGGCTGTATAGGTATATTGCTAACCTTGCTAATGTACTGTTTTGGGTTTTTTTTTTTGTTACCTTGAGTTCGTTTTCTCTTCTCTTTTTGTGGTTCTTGCACTTCCTATCTTCCTTTGCAATAGAAATATGTATACGTTTCCCGTTTATTTTAGAATCGACTTGCATCCGGAAATAGCGAATGTCCAGATTGGTGATCGAATTCTCGAAGTCAACGGCACACCGGTACGCAATACCTCAATCGAGCACATCGACAACCTTATCCGAAGTACAGATAAAATACTCCAGTTGACGGTGGAACATGATCCACAGGACTTAAGTCGTAGCAATAGTGACTTTGAGGCACAACGTCAGAAATACTCACAATCTCAGGGCAAAAACGAAGCTCCCCGACTTACGAAAGAGGACAAAGATCGTTTGTTTCAGCGCAAGGATGAGGGCTATATAAGTGGCTTGAAGACACGATTATTGCGAAACAAGAAAAATAATCTTACGCCACCCGGTCAGAGTGTTGCGCCAGAAGGGGGAATAACAACGACAACTACATTATGCAGTTTAAATCAGAAAGAACGTAGTTCGAGCATGTCAAAGCTTTTAGATGAGAATCATCCGCCAAACAATGAGCTCTATGACCTTTCACGTACCAAATCCTTTCGTATCGAACCGAATCCGCAACGAATCTTTCGAGCGTCCGATCTAGTACAAGGAGAACTTCTCGGCAAAGGGTTTTTCGGACAAGTATTTAAGATAACCCACCGCGTGACCAAGGAAGTGATGGTCTTAAAAGAACTTTATCGCGTGGACGAAGAGGCACAGAGGAATTTCTTGAAAGAAGTCGCTGTTCTACGCTCACTAAACCACAAGAACGTGCTGAAATTCATTGGCGTCCTATATAAAGAGAAAAAGCTTCACTTGGTCACCGAATTCATCGCTGGCGGATCATTAAAAGAGCTCATTCACGATTCGGACTGTCCGCTGCGCTGGGAACAGAGAATTTCCTTTGCCAAGGATATTGCCTGCGGTATGAGTTACCTCCATTCGATGAACATCATCCATCGCGACTTGAATTCACTGAATTGCCTGGTCAGAGAGGACAAGTCAGTGATAGTTGCGGACTTTGGACTAGCAAGGATCATTACGTCACCGATGTATAGTACGTTGGACAGGTGTAAGGGCAGTAAAACCGGAACAATCGGAAGAAATCGCAGCAGGCAAAGAAGACAGAGGTATACCGTAGTAGGGAATCCATACTGGATGGCACCCGAAATGATGAAGGGCAACAAGTATGATGAGAGAGTTGATATCTTTTCGTTTGGGATTATTTTGTGTGAGGTAAGTACAGTTTTGCGATCACCAGAAGCTTTCAAATGACTTGCATAATTGAAATTTCACAGATAATTGGTCGGGTTCAAGCCGATCCGGATTACCTTCCGCGGACGTCGGATTTTGGTTTGAACACGCAACTTTTCAAAGAGAAATTCTGCCATCAGTGCCCTGAAACCTTCTACAAGATTGCATTCCTCTGTTGTGACCTAAACCCTGATAAACGGTTCGTAAATATCCTCTTCTCTATATTTCCTTCCTTCTCTTACCACAGCCATTGTTTCTTATAGACCACCATTCGAGGTATTGGAAGTGTGGCTACAACGACTCTACTATCACACATATTCAGGTCATCCCATACCAAGTGATTTGATCTACGATGTGGAACATTTCAAGATGCAAGCGTCGCGCGATTCTAGCCAAACTTCGACACCTGACGGTCTGTTATCTCCAAAGTCGAACTTGAGCAGTGACAATCTATTAATCGAGAAGCATCTCCAGCATGTGGAGAAGGAAAAGGAAAAAATATGTGAACATGACTCCCCTACAAATCAGCCGCCAATTTTCTTGCCAAAGGACATACCTAAGTCACCGCATTTGGGCAAAGATTTCTCGCCAAGCGGTGATCGCATTCGTGGCAGTATTCGTGCACGACGTCAGCAGAAACTGCTTCAAGGCCAAAACAGCATTCAGGTGCGACGATGCTCCCAAAAAGATTCCGACGCCGAAGAGGAAACCGAAAAGAGGTATAATCCACCGAATGCATGCAATCCTATGACAGACAAAGTCCTCGAGGCGGTCAGATGCGCACTGGAAGACGATAAAACCCTCCTCAAGCGGTCCAAGTACAAGAGTCAGATTGTCGGTGAGAAGGGCTTCCTGATTCGTAAAGAAAGCGACGGTAGCCTCACTCTCAACAACGTCAAAGACCTGACTGAGTGCTCCGACAGCTACGACACGAGCTGCGACACAAGTCTAGACTATATAGAAGCCAATTCATGGGTACCTGCACCGATAAATAATCCGGCACAGTCAATCAATAATAACGCCGAATCAACAACAAATTTACCATCCGTCGAGGAGAATGGCAATGAAAGTGTTGATCCGATCGTTCCAACAAAACTCCAAGTACAAAAAGCAACCGCTCACAAGTCATACCAATCGGCATTGGATGATATCCGCGCAAAGCTAAACCTGTGCAAGTCCAAATTCGAAATACTGGACGAAGCCAATCGCCATAATATCACAAAATCACAAAATTCCATGAAGACATTCTTCGCCGATCGCGAGAAAAGAGACGATTCACCGCTTAAGATGTACAATCGCCACAAGGTCGACTCGAAAGTCTATCGAGTTGGTGAAACACCTATTCTAGGGAGACACAAGTTCTCCACACCGTCAGCCGCGGCTGCCCTAAGGCCCACAGATTCCGATGAAAATCTCTCATCGCCGACTGAATGTACAAAAAAAGCCTTCACTCCTAAGCCAGATATTGCCATTCCAGAAAAGACATCTGAGAAACGTTTTAGCTATTTAAGAAAGAAAATCATACCGCCCGCCGTGAGCAATTCGGTTGAATTGTCAAAGACCAAATCGTTGTGGAAAAAATCGGCGGAGAATCGATCGACATCGCCAACAAAAGAGCTCACATTCACCAGTCGATTTGGTTTGCGCAAGGCTGAACAGAAAAAGAAACCCACCGCTGCCATCATACCGATCGAGAAGACCGAGAACCTTCCAAAGATCAATAACCATTCGAACAATCGTACAAATCGCGTGCCTATCTTATCGCCCGAGAATATAAGGCAATTGAACATGCGACTGATTGAACAGAAAACTCTAAGACAGAATTGCAATAACATTCCGTCCGTCGTGGACAGTAGTAATAGTAGTAGTTCAACGGGGACTGGTAAAAAAGGACAACATTTCGACGTGAAGAAGGTTTCGTCGACTAGAACAAGCGGCGACGGCCTGCTCTCGCACTTGAGCAGGAGTAAGTACACAAAAAAGGATATTCCGTCGATTCATCAGAGTCGTAAGAAAACCGTCCATAACAGGAGCGAAGAGTGAATGACGATGGACGTGTAGACTGAACGTTTAAAGACGTTTGCAACGCTATTGCTCAAACTGAATCCCAATTAGAGATTTATCATTCCAATTAATTTCTTTTCACATTTCACCATAGCCGGCGGGCAGGAGCCAATGGTAAAGGGATACTCTCGAATAGCATGTTGGTTACATGAAAAACAAAATTTAGAATCTAAGCACAGGTGCCATCTATTTTCCAAAAGACAGTTCAATGGAACACAAAGCCGAACAATACATAGGACTAGCAATAAGTATACTTATTAACAAGAATATAGAGAAAGAGACACGAAAGCTAAATGAAAAGAAAACAAACTTAAATACTAACAACTCTGTGATAACAAACATTCGGTTTGAAACAAGCAACAAGACAAGACGATTTCAATCTTATTTAAATTACAATTGCTATAGCCCGTGACTCTTGTGTCTGTTTCTCGGTTAGTTGTTACAAAACGTGGAAAACGCAATACGACTTGCAGTATTACTAATGAAAACAAAGCGTAAGATAAACTTGAATTGTAAATACGAACGTAGTTGTGTAAACAAAACAAGATTCGAATAGAGCGTCATGAAATATAATTTTATTTAAAAATGAAAAACGCCAAACACTTGTCTTTCTGTCTTTGGGCTACTTGCTAGTCGCTACTTTTCCTCTTGTTTTTCGCAGAAAAATATAACTTCTATCGCGTCTGAAGCATGCTTTCGACCATTTGATACTCTACATACAGGTTGTGGTCCGTGCTGTAATGTACACACTCAATGCTTACGCACTACGTTACCATCGATGGGTTGTTGCATTTGGTTGAGTAATTCTGGTCTGCACCACATTGATATTGGGACATTGTATGTAGGTACATTCGTACGGAAAACCTATCCTTTATCGGGAGATCGTGTGCCCCTCCGCTTACTTTCCACGAGACGGCGACCAAATCTAACCTACTGAGGTACACTGACTAGTAGAGTACTGTCACCGTCGCAAACGGCTTCTGGTCATTGAATGCGATGCCAGTGCGCACCACATGGAATGGGGCAGCAGTAACACCAACAAACGAGCTGAGTTACACTTTTTGAACATTTACTTAGGAGGGAGGGAGCGAGCAAACAGAGCAAAGAAGCTTCGATATCTGTCCCTGCTCAATCCAAGTTGACACACAGCCACAGAGTGAGCCCTGCTGGATAGCTGCCCGGGCATCCGCCGGACAACGAACTAATGTGTGCAGCGACCAACCCGTTGTTTCTGGGGAACCCTATCACGGAAAAACTACATACATACATTTTCAGTGACCCACATGTTCCACTAAAAGAGTCGCGGGTGTAATGCGCGCACGCGGGATCTCCAGGCCACTCGATCCTCCGCCATCGACTCTAACTCATCAGGAGCTATGCCCAAGCGCACCCAGGCGAGTTTTTGGACTTGGTCCAACCAATTAGTCCTGGGTCTGCCCAGCGGTCGCCTGCCTGATGGTATTGCATGGCGACATTCGTCTCACGTGACCAAACCATCGAGGCATATCCCTTTCCGTTCGGAGAAGCAGCTGCTCAACATTGAGCTCCCCGCGCACTGCCGTGTTTCTCACCCTTTCCCGGCGAGTAACTCCCACAACAGCACGAAGAAATCTCATTTCGGCAGCTTGTATTCGCGACCTTATTCTTTCGGTCAATACCACAACATTTCATGACCATAGGAGAGAGTTGGAACAAATACTACTTACTTAGGTGGCGCTACAGTTCGTGGTGAACCTCAACCAACAAGCGTCTCCAGCTAGCACGGTCTTTGGCCAGCTGTTTCCAGCGCCGCACGCCCAGTTGGTTAAAGTTCCCTTCCACCTGCGTGCGCCATCGTAGATGCGGCCATCCTCTGCCGTGCCTTCCTTCCGGGGTGGATTCGAAGACTCTTCGGGTCGGAGTTGTATTTTCCATGCGCTCTACATGGCCTAGCCACCTTAGACGCTGTATCCGTATATGTACGTCGTACCAGGCCGATGTCACTGTACAACCCGTACAGTTCTTCGTTAAATCTTCTCCTCCATACACCGTCTGAACCGTAGATAGTACGCAGAAATTTTCTCTCGACACGACCAAGGGCATCTTCATCCGCTTTTGTTAAGGTCCAAGCCTCAGCGCCGTAAAGGAGGACTGGGATGATCAAGATCTTATATAGTGTCACCTCGGTTTTCCGATAGAGGGCTCTACTTCTCAATTGCCTCTTGAGCCCAAAGGAACAGCGGTTGGCAAGAGTGATTCTGCGTTTTATCTCATCGCTGGTGTTGTTGTCGTCGGTCATCAGTGAGCCAAGGTAGACGAATTCCTTGACCACTTCAAGGTTTATCTGCCCATGGTGACGTTCTGGCCAATACGTCGGTGTTGACCGTCTCTTCTAGATGAAAGCAGACATTTGGTTTTACCCTCATTAACCTTGAGACCCATCTTAGCCGCTTTCACCTCAATGCTTAGAAAGGCCTTATTGACGTCTCGCTGTGTCCGTCCAATCACGTCAATGTCGTCGGCGTACGCAAGCAATTGCGTAGACTTGAAATAAATCCGACCTCTTGTGTTGGCCAGTGACTCTTGCACGATCTTTTCAAGTACGATGTTGAAAAAGTTGCATGACAGCGCGTTATCTTGCCTAAATACTTTTTTAACATCAAAGGTCTCGGTTTGCTCATTACCGACCATAATGGAGAAGCGAGAATTCTCCATTGTCATCCTGCACAGTCGGACGAGTTTCGCAGGTATGTTAAAACTAGGCATGGCTTTGTATAGCTCATCTCCATACACGCTGTCATATGCAGCCTTGAAATCGACGATGAGGTGGTGAGTGTCGATTTGGTATTCCCGAGTCTTCTCCAAGATCTGTCGTAGCGTATATACCTGATCTATTGTAGATTTACCTGGCCTGAAACCACACTGATTAGAGCCGCTCAGGTTATCCACAAACGGTTTCAGGCGTTCACACAATACGGCAGAGAAGATCTTAAATGCTATGTTAAGGAGACTTATTCCCCTATAGTCGGTTATAGGGGTCTCCTTTCGTATGGAACGGGCAAACGATGCTGAGATTCCATCCATCGGGCATGCTTTCCTCCGACCATACCTTGCAAATGAGATGGTGCATGCACCTTACCAGCTCTTTGAGTCTCGATGTCGCTATTTTGACTTCGTCTAGGTTGGGTGGACGGAATTCTCTTACATCGTCGTCGATTACGAACGGATCATTCTGCCTGACAGCGGTCTGTCATCTTCGTTATACAGTCTGCAGAAGTGGTCTTTCCAATCCTCAGCACCGACTATGATTCTACTACCAGTTCTCCATTTTCATCCCTGCAGGCCGCCGCTCTGGCTTTGTAGCCATGGCATGTTCGTTTTACCTTATTGTATAACTTCCGGGCGTTATTCCTGCGGGAACATCTCTCCATCTCCTCGATCTCACGCTTTCCGTGTTCCCTCTTCTTTCTTCTGAAAAGCGTGTGTTCCTCTCTTCTCTTCTGCTCATAGATTTCGCGATCAGCTCTCGTCCGCCGTTGCAGCGTGACTTTATATGCCTCTGACTATGGTCCTGACCTTCCCCAAATAAGCTTTTCGCCTAGTGTTACACCTACAAATGTAGGTATTTGAATTCCGGACCCTTGTTGGCAGGAGCAGATTTTGCATATCTTTTTTTTCTTTGGCTCTTCTATGGCGAACCTGGGCCTCCTTTAAAAAAAAAAACTTCTCCAACCGTCACGGTCTTTCGCCAGCAGTCTCCAGTGCCGCACGCCTAGTTGGTTGAGGTCCTCTTCCGCTTGCATGCGCCACCTTCATTTTGGCCGTCCTCGACCGCGTCGCAAAAGTTGTTCTACCTTTGTTTTCGGCACTGATTAGGCTGCTGAGCCTAGGTAGATAAAGTCCTTGACTACCTTGAAATTATAATTACCATCATCTGCGTATGCAATATTAAAGTGCTCGAACGAATTACTACGGATTATAACCAACACGGAATTCGGTCGGCTCTCGTCCTTTCTAGAACAACCACCCTGAGAGTAGTGAACGAACATCAACGACCTAAACCACTGCACTCCGTTCAGGTTGTGTGTAAAACATCATAAGAGAATAGAAAAACTCTTAAGCCTGCGTGAGTCTCTAAAAACAAAAAAAAAAAAAAAATATGTATGCGCCCTGGCCACAGGGCGTGCCCCTTTTCGACGACAGTATATAGTTCGCCTTGCCCTCATTTACCACCAACCCTATTTTAGCGGCTTCCGCCTCAATGCTCGTTAAGGCCTCAATAATATCTCGCTTAGTTCGTCCAATTATGTAAATGTCATCGGCATTTGGCAGCAGTTATGCGGGCTTGAAAAAGATCGTACCGCTCGTATTGACCAGTGAGTTTTGCACGATCCTTTGAAGGACAATGTTGGAAAAGTAGGGTATCGCCCTGTCAAAAATCTTTTTTGACATTAAAGGTCTCGGTCAAGTCGCTTCCGACTCTAATGGAGCAGCGAGAATTCTCCAATGTCATCCTGCACAATTAGACGAGTTTGATTGTCCTCTGTCGGGGCGTGGCCGAAAATTAGGCTAATGTTGCCAAACGTAGCCGTGATGCAGATTATGAGGCACTCGCTGATTTGATTTGAGCTGCAAAGAGGTTATCGGGTAAGGCAAACACCACTGGGGAAAACCGAAGAAGATATATACAAGCCAGAAAGACTGCAACTCCCACATTCGACGAGCCAAATTTTTACACTACTAGAAACTAAGTCGTAAAATCCTACAATGTTCCAAAGGTAGCAGAAGTTTTTGGTGCTTCATCAAACACATTAAGAACTCCGTCTCGTCGTCTATACCCACGCTCATTTGCAATCACATTCCACTCGTCAAACCCTCAGCCAAAGCCAATCTGCTTGCTGCCCACTTCGCAGCAAACTTGCAGCTCCCAAAATCATCATCATCAAATTCCACCATGGGACAAATTTACATCCATACTCGTACAGTTGCAAGTGTTCTTAAAGAACTTGACATACACAAGTCAGCTGGTCCAGATGGTATATCCCCAATAATTCTGAAGAGGTGTTCTTCTACGCTGGCAATACCACTGCGTAAGCTTTTTCACCTTTCCCACTCTTCTGGGCTCTATCCGAGCCCGACAAGCTTTTTATCCTGGGTATGTGCATCAGTGACCACCTTAGTTGGTACGATCACAAGAATCACCAAGAATGCCGCGAAATGCCCAGGTTTCCTATACAGATGCAAGAAATTCTTCACACCCACCGATCTGGCTACAATTAATTTTTTTTTTTTTTTTTTTTTTGGCTAGTGCTAGTGGAACCTTTTCTGTCGAGTTGGTCGGCAATTTCATTGCCCTTAATACCTTTGTGCCCTGGCATCCACCAAAGTTTGACATTGTTTCTTTTATTGAGGTCTTGTAGGGCATCATGGCATTTCTTGACGGTACCTGAGTTCGTGCATTACGAACCCAGCGCTTTGAGCGCTGCTTGGCTGTCAGAGAGTATGTTGATGGTTACTCCTCTAATGCCAGTCTCAAGATTTCGATTTGCGCATGTTAGGATGGCATGCAACTCTGCCTTCGAGATCTTGCAATTTGGTCTACACGGCATATTTGCTCCCGAGCAAAGGATTCTGATTGCACTGCGTAATGCCACCTTTTTCATAAAAAGGTGTAGTGGAGTGAGTCTAATGAGTGATTCTTGGGCTGCCGTGGGGCAGGTTGGCATAGCGCCTGTAATGCCGAGACACGCTAGTCTCTGAAGGCGTTGAAGCTTAACAATTGTACCCGTAGGTGACGATAGGTCTCACTATCGCGGTGTATAACCAGTAAACTACCTTGGGTTCAAGTCCCCAGGTTTTACCGTAAGTGCGTCTATAGGCCCACATGGCCTTAGTTGCTTTCGTAGTTTTCATATTGGAGTTCCAGTTGAATCTGCGGTCTATGTCAATACCTACATAGAAACTTTACTTCCTCTAAAAATCCTATGCGTGTGCCATTTAGACAGATTAAGCAGGCCTGTACCTTTCTCCTCTAAGTCCTAAGTTGGAGTTTAACGCTCATTGCATTTACTGAACACAATACAAAATCGCGCGATAAAACTCATCATCGTAGGAATGTCTTCTGTCTTCCCTTGTTTTATCGTTAGTTTTATCATAAGTGTTCTGATGAAATAGCCAGTTGCATTTCGCCCCTTGAAAACTTCTCCCGCGATACACTTCTCTCCCGAAATCCCCACGATTTCATTTTGAAGCCCGTTTTCGGTCATACTGTCAAATATAGAGATTCTTTCTTCAACCGAACAACGCGAATGTGAAACGCTTTACCTCGTTAAGTCTTCCCCCCTCAATACAATAGACCAATGTCAAGAGGCACCTCCCTCCTCTCCCTCTCCCTGTTACCTTCTGCTCGCACAACGTCTTGCCGACGTTATAAGGCCTTAGCCTCGAGTGCGCGTATAACTATGTATAAAAAAAGAAAATGTGGTTTAGGTGGGAACTTCCCAGTGGGCAAAATGGAAATGGAAACACCCGTTTCATTTCATTTTTAGGGTTCCGTACCCAAAGGTAAAACGGAACCCTATTACTAAAACTTCGCTGTCCGTCCGTCCATCTGTCACCAGGCTGTATCTCATAAGCCGTGACAGTTAGACAGTTGAAATTTTCACAGATGATGTATTTCTGTTGCCGCTACCACGACAAATACTAAAAACAGAACAAAATATTTAAGGGGGGCTCCCATACAACAGACATGATTTTCATCCAAAAAATCCCCTTGGTCAAATACCGAGCTAAGGTTAGTCGACAATATCCCACAACCAGTAGCAAACTTCCCAGTTTTGATCTCTTTTGTGTCTTTGATGAATTAATCCTAGCTGCAAACCTTTTTCCCATATTTCCCATTATTGTTATTCACCATTTCACATCATTCCTGTCAAACAAGATAATTGATTTGAATTCAATGGACACTTTGATGATCAACTATATCTCTACATGAAGATTTTTGATTATATTTATATATACGCCGATAACCTGCCTGCAACCAAGATCTGTCATCATATAAAAAATGTGATTTAATGTGATGACTGATGAGGTAACATACATAGTCTCTTTCATATTTATATATACAGATGGTACGGAACCCTTCGTGCGCGAGTCCGACTCGCACTTGGTCGGTTTTATAGTTATTTAATTTCTAAAAAAAAAAAACAAAACAGCTAAGGACTTGTTCACTTCTAAGCAAAGCGTGGAATGAACCCAATCCCTCTATAAAAACCTTGGATTTAGATTCTGGTGACTCTTGGAACGTGGAGATACATATCTATGTCAAAATTCGGAATTCGCAAAATCGGCCCCTTTATAATAACTTCCTACTGGGAAGTTAAAAATAAAAATCAATCTAACGGCCAACGGCGGCGTCCACAACTCCGGAGCTTCTCGAACATATTTCGATGCCAAGGTCAAAAAGAAGATCTCCAACATCGGGTCGGGAACCTGGAAAGAGACGGCAGCGAATGAGACCAACATAGTAGGGCCAACGGTGTCGCTCACAACATCAACGAGGTTACCGACACGGGGTACACCCGTACCCTCCACCCGAAAGTAAAAACAGGGGCCTGGCCTCCCAGTTAGAGGTTGTGCGGGTCAGAGACAACCACAACACTCGTATGGCATTAGGACAAGAAAAACATTTTGCAATATTCCTGTTTAATTCTATGTATTTCAATGGTTTGTATTGTTTAATAGTAATATTACTAGTATTTACTAAAACTCTACAATATTTCTTTAATTGTTTTAGTTATTCCCATAACTTAACCAATAATAGTAATTGTAATATGTATAATAATAATATTAATATTAATTTTAAAATATTAACTATCATATAATCAAAAAGTTTGCAATAAATTGCCTTGTCCATTTTATTTTTTCTTTTTTTTTTGTTTAATTAATATTTTGTTTGTTGTTGCTTTGCTCTTTGTTTCAAAAATTTCAAAAAGGCCCTAAATTTGTCATCTTCCTTAAATAATATACAATATATATATTTTATTATTTTCTGTTGATTTGTTTCCTTATTTGTGTTATGTGTATTTCACAATTCTAATTTAATTATTAGATGTATGCTGTTAATGGGCATGTTTTTGTAATTTGTAAATTTCTTGAAATTAGAAAAGGAAATTACTTTGAAGCCACTTTAATTTACTTTACAATTTAATTGTTTTCTTTATATATATATACTTTTGCATTCTAAAATCTACTTTACATTGAGATGTTTGCTTTTTGGGAAGGGGGAGTAGATACACCTCTCCGGATTTACATTTTTTCAATCAATTTTTGTATGTTTGTTGGTCCTATTATACGCGCAATAGAGGAAGAAATACATATTTTTCCTCTTTCATGGCTTTTTGGGTTTTTGTATTTTAATTGAAAATATTTGCTTTTGGGTTTTCCTTTCGGAATTATAATAACTTTCTTTTGGCAATTTGTGTATTTTTTATTAAAATCGCATTTACTACTAAGTTTTTGTAAGACAAATATTTGATTTTTAGTAAAAAACATTTTTTGAAACAATGAAACCCAATAAAAATACTAATTACTTATCACACCGATGCAAATTAGATAAAATTTGTTTCCTGTTTTGTCTTTTTTTTTTATTATTTTCTTGTATAAACAATTGAAAAATGCTTTGTATATAATTTTGTTACTTAATATCTAAGCTGATTTTCTTGTTAATAATTATTCTCTTTTCTGTTTGTTACACATTAAAAAGCACTTAATTTCATATATATATATAAATATATTTTTAGATATTTGTAAACTTATCACTAGAGTTGTTTAGTATTTATTTTATCTTTTGTTTTATATTTAGTGTTGCCGGCAATTTTATTTAAGCAAAAAGATATACTTTGACTTAAATGCAGTAGTCAGTAGATAAAGAGAGATACATATCAACCACACTTCGAATCAATAAGTGAAAAACTAAAAATTAGGTCGCTACACATACACAACTAAAGTACAGATGGCACTCTCATTCACAAAAGATACAGCACAGATAGGATGGAGATACAAAAAACGAAAGTAGTTCAATGCCAGCTAGAGAGGAAGATAAACCTCTTTTCGTTCATGAACTAATAGTGTATTTCTGTTTCATGCTGAAACAGTGTGTAGTGCACTGACATGTTTAACTATCCATCTGGCTTTTATCATCTTAGTTATGATTGTGTCAAAAATCAGAACAGAAGCAGTAGACTTATAGTCTACCATTTACAGATCAAAATGTTTTATAGCGTGCTAGAATTAGATGTGCACATAAATCGTACTCACGCTCGACGTATGGGATCCTTGATTGTTCTACAATTAGACTACCAACTGTGTCGAATCTCGGATATTTAGAACGTTTTGCTTGCTCGCACGCTATCAATACACTTTGTGCGTAAATGCGCCGCCGTTTAATGGCTATAGTGTATGGGGTAGGTATGTGCGAATTTGAATATTTACTGAAAGCAAGTGTATTTAGTTTTTGATGAAATTCAATAGGGCTCGATTGTGGATTGTAGTGAGACAAGTACCCATGAATTATGAAGCATAATTGGATCATTCATTTCAGTACGAATATATCGCTGTCCGACAAGTACATACATGGGTATACAACACTGGTCCGAAGGAGTGTGATAGTGCATTATTTTATCCTATTGAAAAATTGAACCAGTTCAAATGTGAAGATGAAGTCCAATGGTTTTAAGTTCGCTGACAAGATAACGTCGATTCACAGGCTTAAATTGAGTGGTAAACATCACCCACTATGGAGCGGAAGGTCTGTAGTTAAAGGTATGTCCATAGCCAAGAAATACAATTCGTATAAGGAAAAATTGTGCAACACAGCTGTTGTGAATGGAAAGGGATCAACATAACATGATGGAGACATAACACTCACAGTATATGGGTACTTCAAATACTTACTCTGCTTGCAGTTCTAGTATAACACCATAATGGCAAAGCATATTTGCTGCGAACCACAAGAAACGTGAAAATTCAGTCGAGTTTCTCTCGAATCCTATCTAGGACACCCACCTCTGGAGAGTAGTGAACGAACATTTACGACCCAAACCATCTGGATTCCGCCCAGGTTGCGTGACAAACATAATAAAGACGACTCTTGAACCTGCGCGAGTTATAAAAAAATAAATAAAAATTTTAATGCATAGGAGTCAACCCTGACTTTGGCCCACCATTGATTTCAGTGTTGTCTTCGAATATAAAAAGCCATTGAAATTGTAGAATAACAAAAGTACGGAGCGTCTAGGAATAAGCTTAGTGTTCCAGTCCCAAGAGAGTCGATTTTTTTCTTATTGCAAATGTCTCCAATTCGCCTAGAACTGAAGACGCCTCTGGAACTACGGGTGAAAGAGCTTCATTCGAAGTCATGTGAAGTTCAGGTGCACGCGGTCATTTTAATGGTACATACACTCTCCGATCCTTGATTACCCTCTTCAGTTTATTTTTAACATTCAAAGCGCAAGGTCCTTAAAATAAGTACGTATAACTGTGTACTGTTTGATTCCTACTAATTATTTACTAAAATTGTTTTTGTTTAGTAGCATTTTAGAAAAGATAGGTCGAGATAAAACTCGAACAAATTTAGAAATTAACAAAATTCTTGCATTCGAAAAAGATTGGTCGAGATCGATGAACAGTAAGCAATTTTCTAAAAAGATCCAGAAATTGATGGCAAAAACCGAAAAGGTCGCACAGCGAGAGCGACAACCGAACGAGATCGCAGGTCCATTTTACGCGAAGCTTCAAATTTCGCTGCGACTGCTCGAAAAATTAAGGAGAACGTTGAAACCTCAGCCAGTGTCCGTTCGGTTTAGAGAGTGATACAACAGTGTCCATATGACACTGTGAAATTTCGCTGGGCTCACATAGGCTGGAAGGAAGAATGTATGTATGTACTATGTTGGCGTTACAGTCCATGAAAGACCAAAGCCGAGCTTCTTGTGTGTGAGCTTGTGTGTGATTTTATTTTTCCATAGGTGAAAGGGACCTACAGTTTATTGCCGGATCCGAACGGCGAAATTAGAGAAACTTTTCTTGACAATTATACTACAGGGGGTTTCGTCAGTACCCCGCTGAGGAGAAGCACCGTGAAAAAAACCTTCGATGATATGGATGTTGTGGGATTCGATCCCGTGTCATCGTTATTTTTTCCGATGAGAAAAAATTAAATTTGTATGGCCCTGATGGATTTTAGTATTACTTTCACGATTTGAGAAAATCGGAGATGTTCCTGCCACGTCTTCACTGCTATTGGTACTGTCATGGTAAGGGCTGCAATTTCATTTCATGGTCCAATAGATCTGGTTGTCTTAGATGGTCGGCACAACTCAGAAGATTGAATCGAGCTTCTTGAAACGCAGACAATCAATTTCTACGAAATGTTTGATGGCCAACGTTGGATTAGCGATTAGCAGCCATGTGTAAAACAGGGGCTCACAAGCAAAAATGTGAACGTTTCGGATTGGAAGAAGAATATTTTATTTATTTTTGTTTGTGGAGGTACTTTTTAGGATAAAATTACTGGCAGAAAAGAAATAACAGCCGAAGTCCCCCCCCCCCCACACCTTTTTGTTTTCATAAAATTAGTGAATAATTTGTTAAACAATTATGGTTGGCATGATATCATATCATGCAGCTAGACTAAGCCAGCCCTACAACGATTTTTGCGGAAGCTGTGGGGACGAAGAGAAAATAGAATCCATTCGTCACCTACTGTGTGAATGCCCTGCAATGGCCCGAAAAAGATTTACGTTCCTCTCTCGGGAACTACTTCTTCTCGGGTTTAGAGGAGGCAAGAGACATTAACCTGAACAAACTGCTAAGATTCTTAATTGAATTTGGGTGATTCAGCTCAGCGGGCAACTAACAGGTTCCCCTCGGGTTGGTTTTTCAAAATGGGCAAAATGGACTCCTCGTAGTCTAAGTGAGCCTATCAATATTTAGAGTCGTATGTAGACTTTTGTGACATGGCGTATATTTCAAATATGAGGGTAATTAAGTGTCGCGCTTAAAATAGGCAAAAACCGGAAATTACGGTTTTCTTTAATTTCTTCAATTTTGACAGTCTTGTCATCACGTTGCAGGAAGATAGTTAAGACAAACGTTTTAACAATGGGTCGGAAGGAATATAACCCCAGCTGTGTGACATAGGTAGGAATTTTAAGTGAGGGTAATCAAGTATCACGGAATGGAGGAGGTTATGTATCCACAATTTAAAAATCGGTCCTCTGTAAGTCTACGCTTATACGGCAGTGGCCAGCTAAAAGTTACCATCCCTAAAATAATTAAAAAAGCTGCTTTTCGTAAAGTATTAAGTATACAGGGTGCCCCACGAGCAGTGTGCCAAAAAGCTAGAGCGTGTCTAGTCAAGAAAAAAAATCGTATGGGAGGGGGGGTCTATCCCACATCCACAATGCCGTGATATACTTGTTTGTAAAGCCAGAAACCTCTTCTTTCATCTTGTTTTCAAACGAAGCTGTTTTAAGGAATGGTTTTTGAGAAATTAATTTTCAAACTCCAAATTTAAAAAAAAAAGTTCGGATTAATTTTTTTCGAAATTGTGTGTAATAAATCACTATTTTTTTCAAAAATTCTATTTTCGTATTTGTTTTTTAGTTAAAAGCAGAAACCAGATGAAAAATATCTTGTAGTTTTTGAGAAATTAAAAAAAAACCCAAACCACCTTTTTGAAAGAAAAACCCTTTTCTTGGTTTTAACGCGGCTGGACTTGTAGGCAAATAAATGTATCAAACATTGACCTCTTTTCTATTATTTACGAAAAATTCGGCACTCCAAGCATGATAGCTATCCTCCTTATACTAAGGGAGGGGAGGGACTACGTCGGACCAAATCCAAAATTCTTTCATCTAAGATTGCTGATCCATCTGTAATTGATCTTTCGCTTCTTCCATGCTCTAGCACTCCGTGCTCTCGCAAACGTCGATGGATTCTTGAAAACATACTAAGACTGGGACACCTCCGATTGGGATATCTTTCAGCGTAGAGTCTTTCGGCTTCACGATCTCGACCATTAGCTAAACCGTAGCAGAAGTGCATGTCCGTTAATTCTTCTCGAGAGTATGAGTTTGACATCGTAATGTGTTGATGAGTTAACATCCAATTTGGAAATGTTTTTTTATTAAAACCCCAAAAACATTTGGGTTGCAAATATTTTGTTTTTCAATAAAGAAAAATTGTGGTTTTATTGTGTTAAGGTCCTAGCGGCTAGAACCCATCGGCGGCGGGCGGACCCAGATGAAATTGGCAGGTCAGTTTTCAGGCGTTATCAATGAAAAAAAAGGATTAATCCAGGGCTACTCTAATACTGTGTCACTTTATTGTGTCCTCATAAAACGCTAATTTTTTTTAAAAATAATAACAAAAGAGGGCAACGTTTGATACATTAATTTGCCAAAAGTCCAGCCGCGTTAAAACCAAAAAAAAGGGGTTTCTTAGAAAAAGGTGGTTTGGTTTTTTTTTTTAATTTCTCAAAAACTACAAGACATTTTTGCATTCGAAAAAAAATTAGTACCTAATTACATACAATTTTGAAAAAAATTAGTTCGAAATTCTTATTTCATTTTTTTTTTTTTCAAAATTTTGAGTTTGAAAATTAATTTCTTAAAAACAGTTCCTTAAAACAGCTTCGTTTGGATACAAGACGAAAGAAGAGGTTTCTGGCTTTACAAAAAAGTACATCACGACATTGTGGATGTAACCGTTGATGTTCAATTATTTTTTTCCAAATTAAGTACATTTTCTAGAAAATTGCCCCTCCCAGCCAAACGGGGGAATACCCCCCCCCCCCCCCCCCCCATCCCAGACGATTTTTTTCTTGTCTTGACCAGACCTACATGCTCAAGCTTCTTGGCACACTGTTCCTGGGGCACCCTGTATATTTTGGCTTACATTTTTTTTTGGCTTTTTTTGAAAACAATTTCGATAGTAAATTGATACTTTTTGGAAATAAAGAAGAAAAAGTCGTTGATAATAATAACAAATTTAGTAATTGGGTCCGTCCAATTACGGTGATCTTTTGCAAAATTTAACCTTAAAATTTCCATTTTAGTGATTAAACCCGATTTTTTTCTCGGTCTTCCGGCTAGAAAGCCACTACCCTGCTATCTTCTTCACACTGTTCTTCAACCTGTTTCTTCTTGGGCTTTGTTTTTTTTTTTTTTTAGAGACTCGCGCAGGTTCAAGAGTTTTTCATATTCTCTTATGATGTGTTGCCACACACAACCTGAACGGAGTGCAGTGGTTGGGGTCGTTGATGTTCGTTCACTACTCTCAGGGGTGGTTGTCCTAGACCTAGAAAGGACGAGAGCCGACCAAATTCCGCGTTGGTTATAGTCCGTAGTAATTCGTTCAAGCACTTTAGTATTGCATACGCAGAGGATGAATTTCGGATGACCATATACTGTGAGTGTTATGCCTGCAGGCAGTAGGTCTGGTCACTTTCCATTCACAACTGCGTTGCATACGTATAGGAATTACTTTTACTTGGCTATGAAGCGAATTTGAACTATAGACCTTCCGATCGGCGGTCGATGATGTTAACCACTGCACCACGGCCACCCCAAGGGGCTTGTTCCTTAAACTCGATACCAGTTTCTCTGAATGTTCTTTTTCTGTCTTTTATACACAATTTTTGAGCAAACGGTCCATTTAACAGTGTTTCGAACTTAAAAGCACAGCCGACCTTTGTTTGGATTGAATAAAGAGAGAAAAACAGATTACATTGGATAAATTTAGAAGATGTTAGCTTTTATCTGGTCACTACCATAGAACCCAACACGTCTAGATCGCTTTATACTATTGTTGTGCCTTATCCATGCCTTAGGCTACGCGCACAGAGAATGCGATGCGGGAAGCGGTTTCTTGCGATAAAACTGTTCACATGTATTCTTATGTACGTGCGCGCAGTGAAGCGATTTTCGATTCAATTCTCGCGAGATTCTCGCAAGCTTGTCGCAGACCTCTCGCACACAAGCTCTCTCACTTTTTCAAGCGATTCTGTAGTATCCACTGTTGTTATTGTTCTGATGCGATTTCATTTGTTTAAAAGAACAATTGGTACAGTTTCCTAATATAAAAGTCACAATTTTTCCAAAATGTGGTAAAATATTTTGAACGACATTGTTGTGCACTCCAAGAACTTTCTTCCATCGTTCCTTAACTGTGGATATATGTATAAAGGGTTTTCCAATAGGGAATTGACAACTTTGAATTCAATTTGTGAACACACTCTTTTACTAATCATTTAACTGTCATTATTAGTTTATTCAGTAAAGTCAACATTTTCATCATGGTAACGTGCACGAACGAGCAACGTCTGCAAATTATAAAAAATTTCTACAGAATTTCGGAGTCCGGTGACCGCAACTTTATGAGCGTTAACTCCGATTTTCGGTCGTAATTCTCGCCCTAGTAGACAGGCAATAACAAGTGCAAAATCAGAGTCTACATATTCGTCATGTCATATTGCCGTGTCAGCGAGACAACAGGTTGGTCGAGGTGTCGAAAATATCGCTGCCGTTCGGGCGTCCGTAGCAAACGATCCAAATCAATCAATTGCACGGCGTTCTCAAGAATTGGTCATCGCTCAAAGCACAATAACGCGTATTTTGCGTAAGGATCTTGGTTTACACACATACAGGATCAAGCTTACTCAATAATTCAAGCCGATGAACCATTTGAAGCGTCGTACGTTCTCCGATTGGGCTCTGGAGAAGATGCGCCAAGATGATGAATTTCATCGCAAAATCATCTTCAGTGACGAAGCTAATTTGTCGCGCGATGGGTTCGTCAATAAGCAAAATATGCGTTATTGGTCGGGTGAAAATCCACATGTGCTTCATGAATCACCACTTCATCCACAAAAAATAACGGTTTGATGCGGTCGCATGCCGGCGGCGTTATTGGGCCATATTTTTTCGTCGACGATAACGAGCGTCACTTACTGTGAATGGCCACCGTTATCGCGCCATGATTACCGATTATTTTTGGCCCGAATTGGAAGATATGAACTTGGACGACGTTTGGTTTCAACAGGATGGTGCCACAAGCCAATCAGCACACGTTACAATCGATTTATTGAAGAGTAAGTTTGATGAGCGTGTTATCTCAAGAAAAGGGCCAGTCGAATGGCGATTAACGCCTCTACACTATTTTCTTTGGGGCTACGTTAAGTCATTGGTTTATGCCAAAAAAACCGACAACGTTGGAAGAGCTCAGAGCCAATGTATGACCCAGTCATCGATATTGAGTCCAACGAATCGACCGCTGCAAACGTGCCCGCGGTGGCCATATGAACGAAGTCGAGTTCCATTCATAAACGATTTGATTGTACTTCAAGCCGATAGTAAGGTTTGTGAAATATCTCAAATGGTTTGCTTAAAAAAAAAAAAAAAAATGTAGTGGTCAAGTCCTTATTGGAAAACCCGATAAATATAAACTTTCATTTGAAAATTCCTCGCCTGATGATGAATACATCGCAACAGAACAGTACAGAGCAGCTTTCACTGTGCGCATCATATCGCGTCTCGCATCGCACCTCGCATCGCATCTCGTATCGCTTCTCGTATCGCTTCCCGAACCGCATCTCGCATCGCATCGTATCTCGCATCACTGTGCACGTAGCCTTCAGGGCTAACCATAATAGGCAGAAGCAAGCAGAAGCTTATGTCAGAACCGAACGATATTCTCCCCTCTGTTTCAACGAAAAGTCAAGTTGCCCATAATGAACATAAGCGAGCAGAAGGAAAGGGACTATCAAATTGATTTTATTCGGTTTGCTTACTTCCGGTGTGGGTACAATCGTGTTATTAAAAGTGAGAAAAAAGGAAAATAAAACAATGGGAAATAGATTAAAACCATTAAAAACTTAAAAGTGTTTCTTTAATGTACTTTTGGTTTCTTTCACTATCAGCTGTCAAAATTCCGTACGGAATGTCTTCTTTCATGAAGACCTTCCGTCTGCTCGCATCAGTTAACGAACATTTAACGAAACTTCGTATATTCAAATTATGGGTATGTCATATGCTTTGCATGTAAAAAGACATTCCTCTCTGCTTGCATATGCTCGCTTCTGGCTATTATGGTTAGCCCTTTAGTTTTACGCCTTATGCATTATAAAAGCCGCAACAAAAAATCAACAAACGCAATCAAAAATACTCCGAAAAATAACAAAATCCAAAATCTGTAAATTAAAAGAAAAAAATTTAAAAACCAAAAAAAAAAAACTAAAAAAGAAAAAAAGCGATTTTTGCAAATTTTTCAAAGATGTATTTATTTTTAAGATTTTTTGTTTTGTTTATTTTTTCAATGATTTTTTTGTTCTTTTTTTTCTTTCTATATGTTGTAATTAACTAAATCGACAATAATATCAATAGAAAAAAATTACACAAATTCAATAAGCAAAAAGGCAACATAAAATATGTTTTTCGGAGCTATAAACATTTTTTTTTTTATTTATATAAACATATGCAGTTTGTTTTGTAATAAAATCTTCTTTGTTTTACTTTCTACTAAAAATCATTCCTTCACATAAAATTAACATTTAATTTATAAAATACAGGAAAAGAAAAATAACCAAAAAAAAAGAAAAAACGAAACAGATGAACAAAGGGAAATTGAATATAAAAAAAAAATATATTTTCTACTAAAAAAAAAACAAAAAACTTAAGCTTTTCTTAAAAAACAAAATCGCTGGCAACGTTATACTAAATTGTTTATTTTTTCCATCATCAGTTTTTGTTTTTAGTAATACACTTGCGTAGAAAAGTTGTAATTTTTTTTAACAATATTATGTACATACCTATATACACAACGAATGCATGTACTTATATATGTTGTTAAGTTTAACTAAATTATGCCTGTCCTTATTCTAGGGAAAAAAATCTGTCCTACAATTGATTTATTTATTTTTTAAGGGAACAGGGATGAGAGCGTAGATAATTATGCATTTGCCTTTTGAAAAACAACAAAACAAAAAACAAAACGATTTTTCTCTTGTTTTATTTCATTTTTGGATTAAACAATTCATTTTTTTTTTTTTTTTTGTTTTTGCTTCTTCCTTATTTTATTATTTCTTACTGACTTATATCACAGCACTTCTAATAAACTAATTGATGATTAATAATAATTGAATAGTTAAGATTAAGAATTGTCTGATTTTAGTTGTATTTGCTCTGGATTTCATCATGAAACGGATAAGGGAATAGATAGATACAGTGGTGTTCTCATAAATAGCACACCCGTGTTCACATATGTATGTATTTGCTTGCAATACATTCTGTACTTAGAAACTACCATAATATGCCATGATAGTACCGTTATGAATATGAAATAGATACGATTCCTGGTTTTGCAATCGTTACAGTTGGTGATCATTGCAAATTGGTTGTTCATATAAATAGTACATATCATTGGTGTGTCAGAAAAAAAAAAATATTTTTTAATGATTCAAGTGAGGTTAGTGTGAATCTTTTTAAGGATAGCCATAATTACGCTCATTTTTTACACAAATAGGAGCACATATTTAAAATGGGCAGAGGAACGCATTGCACGGAAGAAAGGAGGCAAATAGTCGGTACCATGGTACAGGATGGAAAAACTATTTCAGAGGTGGCAAGGACACTACGATGCTCTAGGAAGCTTGTTCAAAATGCAATGAAGGTCATACGGTACAGCCAATCTACCGGGAAAAAAAGTCAGAAGTGACTTACAGAATTATCCACAAAATCAGTTGCAGCGACCTTTTCATAACTCCCAAGAAGATAAAGCAACAACTACAACTACCTGTCCAAATATCAGCCGTAACTGCAAGTCGCCGCTTATAGGGCCCATACACGACACAGACACGTCGTTGTAACCAATATATTTTGTTGTTGTGCACATGTATGCGCAGACCGTCTGTGTCGTGTGTGTCCATGTCGACTGATTGTCTGAATCTACACGAGGGCTTTTTTTTTTGCGCCTGTTCCTTTTGAACCTACGTTCCAATTTAAAGAGGCGTCCACACGGAGCTTTTTTGACATTTCGCTTCACATTTCATTTTCGTTAGCCTGTGGTGATTTTCGAAAAGTGAGAGTGGTATCCAAACGTACACTTCCAAGTCAGAAACAGGAGTGAAGTGACATCGCAAAACAAAGAAAAGGTGATAAGGAAATGTCAAAAAACCCACGAAGTAGCTACCCGCGCGTGACTGTGCCAATGTATTTCTGTTTCACTTGCCCTCTCTTTTGCACTTATTTCAGCCCTCGTCAGATAGCCCTCGTGTAGTCTCCGACATAGCCCTCGTATAGACTCTGGGTAGAATTTTTAGAAATTTATAAAAGTGTGCCGGTTTTGGGGCATTTTAAAAGTGCTGACCAAGGTCACATCTTTTTTCAAACCATTCCTTGCTCCAAATTCATTTTTTTGTTTCTTTGTCAAAGCAATGATAAGCAGTATCCGCCATTTTTCGGACCCGACGTATACGACGAAAAGATACAAACTAATGTCTGCGCAGACTGTCTGCACCGTGTATGGCGAAGGGATGCTTGCAAAGACTTAAGGTTTGCAACGACGTGTCTGTGTCGTGTATTGGCCCTATTAATGGAACTCCAGCTTCGTGGAAGAATCGCCAGAAAAAAAACCTCCTTGTCTCCAAAAAAATACCGAAAGAGAAGACTTATTTTTGCAAACGCTCACACAAGAACAAACCCTTGTACTTTTGGAAAAACATCTTTTGGAGCGACGAAAGTAAGTTCAATAGGTTAGGATCAGATGGGAAAAAGTATGTGCGAAGGCCAACGAACAAGAGTACGATCCTAGATACACCATTAAGACTGTCAAGCATGGCGGTGGAAGTATAATGGTGTGGGCTGCGATGCCATGGCATGGTGTAACCAATAAATGGCATTACGGATCAACATCAGTATAAGCTAATCCTGGAGAACCAAATGGAGCCATATACCGACGACTCTATGCCTGTATCATGGATTTTTATGCATGACAATTATCCAAAGCATACTTCGGCGATAGTGAAGAATTTGCTTTCGGAGCGGAAAATTTCCGGCCCAAAGTCCCGATCTGAATCCTATCGAGAATCTTTGGAACGATGTTGACTCCCTTGTTGAAGACTCCAGTTCAAAAAAATTTAGAAGAATTTTGACATACCACAAACGCTCCTTGGGAAGTTATACCTGCCCAGAAATGTAAGCACTTAGTAGAGAGTTTGTCAAGAGTGATAAGGAACAAGGGGTATCCTACAAAATGTTAATAAAATATTTACTTATACATTAAAGGGCACACAGACCTCACACTTGTGTGCACACATGTGTGCTGTCTGTGGGCTGGTGCACACACCATTTTCGGTGTCAGACACGGAGCGAGTAAAAATAAAAAGTCTTTGATTTTTAGTGTCGGTGTGACGTGTGTGGCGGAATCACACACCGGTGTCGATACACATGTGTGCACACAAGTGTGAGGTCTGTGGGCCCTTTTAGTTTTTTGGATTATTTATTATTTTTTTTAAGTATTCCGCTGACTGTGCTATTTAAGTGAACAACCATTTTTCTATTTTTTCCAATTTTTAATTATCATGTTTAAGTTACTTTTATGAAACGATGTGTTTTTAATAAAGCACATACATATAAACGCACATCAGTTATAAAACAAAAAAAAAAACTGAACCTCTTTTTAAGACTTTTGGCACAACATAATGTACGAGAACTTACGGGTGTGCTATTTATCTGAACACCACTGTAGATGGGAGGAGGGAAAAGGATAAATTAAAATTGCACTTTGCAACTAAAAAATCGGGACAAAATACTGAATAACATTTAACGGTTTTTTGATTTTTTTTTTTTTTTTATAAGGAATTCATTATCCTTTTGTTTGTCTACAGTTGCAATACTTTTTGTTTATGTGAAACCGTTTAAGGAAGAAAATACCAGATGACTAGCGTCATGTAGGGATGTATGGTATGTGTTATAGGATCATTTGCATCATTTTGGTTTAATCTAATTATAGTCTGCATCATCAAATAATATAGTAGATAGAAGAGTTTTTTTCTGTTTTAAGGACATTAACGTCTTACTGATACTTTCATGTTTCCAACGATGTCACGACCAGATTGTGAAAAACTCCCGATTCGCTCATCATAGCAGCTTGGCCACATGAATCTGAACCAGATGTGGGACTTGATGTGCCCAGTCTTAGTGCATCCATAATAACTTCGAATTCTTTTTGATTTTGATTCATATCGAGAGCAAGATCGAGATCTAAGTCACCGGATAATTTGACACGTTTACTATCGAGCGGACAATCATCGATAGCGGAGATAAGTCGTTGCGGTGGTATGTAGAATTGTGAGAGAGCCTCGCGTACGAGACGATCACTTTCGTCTTCGCTACGTAAACGTTTGCGGGATGACATGGCTTTCTCAAGTTGTTCGGCACCTTGTGTAATCTCGGGATCGATTAAAGGCATTGATGCGTTAATAGCACTCAGTTCACGATCGAGTTTTTCTAAATCAGCATCGACACTATTACTCGACAGGGAACGTTTACGGTCACGTTTCTCTGAGCACGGCGAAGGTGTGGCCGATAGTGAAGAGGATGACGATGATGTTGATGACGACAATGACGATGATGTTGTTATTGGGGATGAATGACGCGCCGATGATAATATTGATGTTGAGCAGGTTGTATTGTTCATATTGCTATTATTGATTTGATTTGTTTGGTTGCACGAGGAATTGGTCATTGCAGTCAGATTATGCGGTTGTGTGGCATCAATGGAACTTGCTGTGCGGGTAGTAATTGAGTTATTTGACTCTATGTTTTCGGAACTCTCGCTGTTGTATGAACTAAAGACATTATCGCGAGCCGATTCTGGTTTGGTTTCAGACCTGTCAATAAAGAGAAAAGATCAATTCAATTAGTAACATGTGCGGATAAATTACTCTACAATTACTTAAACAAAACAATTCAATGTATGCATGATGTAGATAGTTAGATAGATAGATAGGTAGGTAGGTAGGTAGGTAGAGTACACATTGGTATCTAAAAAGGAAAAACTTTCACTTGAAAGCTGCTGAAGAAGACCGACGAAAAAGAAAAAAATACATAAACCTCAACTCTTTCCCTATTCTCTTTCATATTTTTCCCCTTGTCTGTTGTCTGTCTGTCGTACACATCATTTATACATTTCTTCATTACTACTTTACTACCCAAATGGGTTACTTTATCTCATAACATAAAATGAAACCAAAAGACGCGACGTACTCCGTATGCATATACATATGTACGTACGAATGCCATAGGAATTTATGTAGGTTCGAGCGGTCGAACGATCGTTGGATATAGCAACAGCAAGTTTAAATCAATCGACCAGTTATACCGTTGTGCACATAACATGGACACAACGATTTTAATCTACATTCTATCGTGATGCTTACATAATTACTTACAATTTGTTGTTTCCCTTCTCTCTTTATCTTGACCTCTATCTATCTATGTTTGTTGGTTAGAGCGCTATTCGAAAACTTACTAGATACTCGTATACTCGGTAGAAATGGCAATTTTTCGGTATTTAACTTTGTCAACTGTAAAAGCGAAAGTGAATGCGTTTCTCTCTCTCTCTTTCACTCTATCTGCCTGTTTTTTTGTTTTTCTTTTTCTTTGGTTTTTCTGGTTTCTCATTGTTTATCGCCAATTTCCCACAATATACAAAATTGAGGTTAAATCAATACACGAAACACAACAGAAAAGCAACAACTTACAACACTCTTATGCTACACTCCTATCGAATGCGGTTTTATACATGTACAACATGTACTACACTGTTATATCTGAGTTTTGGAACTAGGTCCCCCACACACTAATCAGACCTATTTCTTTTTATTTATTCATTTCGGGTGATATTAAATTAAAAGAAACCCACCTTGTACGCTTGATAAGCTCGAAGTATTGTACAAACTAAAAGCCCTATCTGTCGTGATGCGTAAAAAAATCGCGGCTTGGGGGAGGTACACTAACTGAAACGTGACTTCAACCGAAAAACAAACAAACACCATATAGAGAAGTTGGACGGAATAAAAAAATGCTCTCAATGTCGTACGTTGACATAGAAAATGTCAATCTAATCAATTGTCCTATCGTTTAGTCAGTCGGTAAATGTTTATTTAAAAAATTATGATTTACCAATAAATACTTGAATCTGGCAATACTAGGGATGGGTGAAATTACATTTCCCCAATAATATCCCTTTCTCCACTCACTATTGTAATTGAACAATCACAATAGTACATAAAAGAACGTGAGAAATGTCATCGAAATTTGACAGTAAAAAACGTTTTGCAAATTTAAATAAATTCGTTAAATTCGTTAAGTGAGGAATAGCCATGTACAAATGGCACAATGCCATCCTTTCGTCCTTTCTTATTTCTTAATCAACACACGCACGAATACTTACATATTTCAACCAATAAATGTCCAAAGGACAGGACAGCGAAGAAGGTGGAGTAGATTACTGGCACGCACATGCCAATATGGATGTATCTACACAATATTCTCGTATTCGTGTTCTATAGGATATTTCTTCGAATTGGCTGGCATATCCGACCGTACACTTCCGGATATGTGCATACTATACCGCGTAATAATCGTCGTCGTCGCCCTTCACCCCCTATGAACTTAGATATATGTATGTATCACCCAAAGTGTGTTGGTTTGTCAGTTTGTATCTTGAGCGGGCGAAACTTGTGATTCTTTCGTGTGCATCGCGCGGATGAGAATTGATTAGAAAAACAGGCAAGACAAAGAATTGTTTCCCTTTTCTGCTCACCATCCACTATACTTGACTGATAGTTGCCTAATGAACTTCGGGGATAGAAGAGAAACTGAAGAAGGGCAGGAGAAAAAACAAAGGATGACCTTGTCGTGATGGGTGAGTGCTAATACCTTGATATCTATGAAGCCAAAAAATAGATCCTTAAGGATTGAAAAGCATTATTCAAATACGGAAATGAGAGTGCAAAAACCATTTCAATATCTATTGTGTTGTATCTACATAAAATGTATGTATGTATCTACGGCGCAAAGTAATTACTTCACGACGCGTGAGGGTCATTCGTGATGATTTTGCAAACGAAAATCATTCTCTAATTATTCTGTTTGTTTTCTTGAGATGTTTTATAATACCACGAAGCTTACAAGTGGCGACGTGATGTGCTTTTCATGTACATAGTATGTATCTGCCTGGTGACCTCTTACCATATCGTTTCTCAACGAACGAACAAAAACATTCGAACGGTTGAGTCTCATCATCATCAAATCTAAAATATGTACTATCAAATAGCCTAAGCGCGACCAGGGCATACTAGGTAGAGTTAGTTTTTTAACAGTGCAGCAAACAGGCACTCTCTATATAGTAGATTGTGCATGCAGCATGCCATACGCGAATGCGACAACAACGACGGCGGTGATGATGATGAAGATGAGATGATGCTTGACTATACGACGGGACCTACCTACGACACAACGAAGAAGACAAAAGCGAGCAGCAGCAGCAAGTGTGCAGGCAATGCGATGAAAGAAAAAAAAAAAAAAAAAAAAAAAAAACAAAAAAAAAAACCGTAAAGTGGAAGAGATTAATATACGGATACGATATAGTCGTCTAGAGCGCGTTGTGCCTTGTGTATGGATGGATTGGGCATTTGTGTGGTGTGCGCGATGTTTTTTGTTGTTGTTGCGGTTAATTTGTTTTTATTTCTTTAGTTCGCGCTTATATTTACTGACGACGACCCCCTCGCCCCACTTGGTTTTGAATTCAGATTGGGATTTTGGATTGAAAAATTGTTGGCGAGTCTGCTGGAATTTCAAAGCCGTTTTCGCGACAATTAACCGAAATGACAAACAGATAACATAAATGAAGCGCGAGACGAACAGAGGGGGGGAAGGAGTGCATTCGATTTGATTTGTAGAAAGAGTATTTGCTTGTGAAATAGAGGTTAACCCATCGGATACAATTAAGTGAACAAAAAGGATGTATGGGTTAAATGGCATGTTGCGTCAGCATAACGACTATGACGACGACAGGGGGGTGGAAATGTTGTCCTAAGAATTCAGGAATTGAGAAACGATAAGTGTCCATTCGCACTTAAGTGACTTGCGTCATTAGTTTGAACGTGTTACAATGTCGCGATGTAAAGTGACTTTGTTTCGAATTTACATATGAACATACATATGTGCCTACATGACGCGTCAAAGTGGTTGCTAAGCTTTCATAATATGTACTTCCCTCCTTGAAAGGGGCGGGGGGTGGGTGGAGGGAAAGCTCAAGGCGATAATAGGATCATTTTTTTTTAAACAAAGCACACAGATAGCACATACATAGGTATGTATGTATGTAGATACTCACTTTGGTAAGTTAGCCAAGTAACGAGACTGCTTCTCACGCCTTAATTCATCGGTCAGCCTGGAGAATGTATTATTAATGCACACACTGCGTCGTAAGTTTGCCTCAGAATCTTTGATCCTTTCGAGTTTATGAGCGCACAGTTGTAGGATACGTTTACGTTCCTCACGTTGTCGAAGTTTTGGCGAAATCATAGGAACGCGTGACCGATGATGATGATAGCCAATCGGTGGCGATGACCTGGGCGGTCCAAACATATCCGAATCGTCATCGGTTCCATTAATTGGTGTTGTTGTTGGCAAGGTCATTGTTTTTACTTTTCTCTTTCTTTTCACTCGATTATTGTTCTATCTTTTACGCGCACACAATTCAAAAAGAAAAAGATATTTTATCATAAAAGATACACTCGGTGCATACAAACCCCGGTGGTGGTTAAAAGAGTTTTTCCTTTTCTTTTTGTTTGATTTCACCAACAAGTCGCGCGTTACGTCGAAGAGAAAACGCGAAGAGAGTGTGTAAAGACGAGCGTTTCTTTTAAGGGAGCCGCGTTCGAAATTCACCGAAAGAAAACTAGTTTTTCCTTATTTTTAATATTTTTTTTTTATTCTTCAATTTGCTTTATTGCAAGGTAAACCACATATGATTTAAGTGGGATTCACACTCTCTCTTTCTTGTCAATCTTTAATTGAGTCGAGATACGGTTTAATTCCTTTTATTTTATCCTTTTTTTCTGTCACACGACACACATTCACATTTGATCCTTTGTTTTAACCGAACACAACGAGGCGGCAATAAATTGAATTAAGTGAATATGTACATAAGTGCGCGGGCGGTCGAGGTAGACGATAGTAGGGTATAAGGGTTATCCTTTGTCCGAACTACACCGCTAATTCCTAACAACACACTTTCTTTTCGTTTCTTTTCTTGTTTTTTGCTGCTTCACGCGCACCAATCAGCTGTTGTTTTATTGACACAAGCGAAAAAACAGACGGAAAATTAAATGAAACACAAATTTAATAAATAGTATTGTGGTGGAAAACAAACAATATACATATGTATCTACTACTGACAGTGACAACAGAGGATTGACTGATTAATTCGTTTGGATTGATAAGAATCCTTTGAAAAGTACTTGGCCGTTTTAATTGATTAAAATTTTTTTTTTGAAAAACAATTTTTTTTTTCTGTTTGAAATTTTCTCGGTAATAATCCACAATGATGTAATGGTACGATTGTAATCCCTATTATTGGCAACGAATGACGTGTGTGTTTGCTTATGCGATGGGTTTAAGCAGATTTGATTGATATACAACAAGATGTGAAGAAGAAGAAGAAATAATAATTGAGAATTAAAAAAAAACCGTGTTAGTACGTTAAGTGCACCGCTAGGAAACACGTCTTCACGGTTCTCACGTTCGCAATGAACTGACTTAAAGTACCTCCCGTACCTAGTTCATATGTTTCGGTTCGATGTATCTAAACCGACTATCTTTCCTACCTACTATGGCATATTGTATTTGAGTACTCTGCGATTTTACTCTCGAGTTGAATTTATTTCTCATTCTCTTTAGGCACACGACCCCGTTCTCTTTGGATGGTTGAAGAGCATTGAATATTGAATTCGTCTGAATGCATTGTGTCTTATATGGATTTTGGGGGGCGCTGGGAATTCCCATTCAGGAAGACTACTCAAGAGAGCATCAGGTTTTCGTGCGCACACTATGTATGTGTATGCTTGTGTGGGGGGTTTTTAAGGGAATAAAGCGAATCTGTGTAATTCTTCTATTCACATGTACACCATGTACACATGGTGTATCTTGAAGTATAATCACGTACGTTCGTCACGACTACACGGCGAAGACGATGACGACGAATACGATTGATAATCAAAGATATGTACTCGTACATGTTCTGTTGTTTTCTCGCTTTCTTGCTTACTTATTTCTTGTTGTTCGATTTCACTTTTATGTTCAATGTTTGTTTGTTAGCTGTTTGTTCGCACGGATCTGCATTTGATACCTTTAGACCCATCCGAACTTGGTAAGACCAATTTACTAGACAGACTGTTAGGGGAAAACCCCAAATGAACAATCAGACCATTCGGAGAATGGCCACTTGTCCACACTTCCAGAAATATTAGCAAATACAAGCCCTGGATGAGAATGCTAATCATCCAATGCTTTAATTAGTTCACATTATCGCTCGTATTAAAGTAAAACGATTTTATTGGTGCCAAACTAAGAGTCAGAGTTTTACTTCTCTTCGTACACCACTTAAAGAGTTGTTGCATTCGTATAGAAAAATATAGACTCAACTCACACGCATGCATGTACTACTTATGTTTCGTATCTCTCTCCCCTTGGATTCATTTATTCTTTCCTTATAACGACCGTGTGCATATGGGCTTGGTGAAAAACCACTTAGGGACAGATTTTGGCAGTTAATTAGTTAAAACCGAAATATGCACCTTTATACTATTTATCATTTCAAATCGTTCCGACCCATTCTCACAGGCTTTTAAGGGTCATTGAAAGCATAGATTGACGTAATTTGCTATGGCACACTTTGCTTGCTTGCTTGCTAGCTTGCTATTATGGTTTTCACTTTCAACTTTGTCGATTTGTTTGGTTTTTTTTTTTTTTAATTTTTTTTTTAGAAGGGAACAAATTTAAAGTATAATTGGGACACTTGTCCGGCAGCATTCCATTCGAAATCTCATCTCATATACATACATACATATGTACTATGTAATATCAGGACGAGACGGAACGAGAGACAAGACTCCTCCGCATCGAACTGTATGAGAAGAATCTATTAATATCGTGGATGACTAGGTAGTTACACTGGTGCATTTCATAATTGCACGTCATAGTGTTCTTTGCATCTGTTGTTGATTTTACGTACTATGTATGTACATTCCCATACGGGGGGATATGAGTCAGGGGGGGGGGACGAGTAAAAAATCCCCCGGTTTGATGGAGATTACAAAGTGAAATCATCACAAATCTGTTGTGTTCGGTTGTGTTGCTTGCACGACGACGAAATGAATTGCTTGGGGCATTATGTGTTTGGGTATCGATGAGGCGGCAGGACGGCTTCATATTGTGTCGGTATTACATACTTTTTAACATAATCCGGAAGTGCTCTTGCAGGGATTAGGAAAGTGGAAGAACTAATCTAAATAAACCGGAATGCTGTGAAGTCTACTGAGGGCAGCACTAGCCTGTGGAGCCTATTTAAGGTCCATTGAAGCTTATTCAAAACTCCTACTTTGCAGTCCATTTTATTCAACAGAGGCGTACTTTAGTTTATTAAACCCCTTTGAGGGCTGCTAACTTACTTACTTACTTATTAGGCCAGCGATCCATGGAGGATCTGAGCCTGAGCTATAGCTGCCTTCCATTCTTGACGGTCCCGGGCACGCTGCTTCCAGTTATCAAGACCAAAATGTCTTACATCCGCGATTGCTTACTTACTTACTTAGGTGTCGCTACAGCCCGTGGTGAACCTGGTCCTCAACCAACAAGCGTCTCCAGCCGGCACGGTCTTTGGCCAGCTGTTTCCAGCGTCGCACGCCCAGTTGGTTTAGGTCCCCTTCCACCTGCGTGCGCCACCGTTGATGCGGCCGTCCTTTGCCGCGCCTTCCGGGGTGGATTCGAAGACTCTTCGGGTCGGAGCTGTATTTTCCATTCGCTCTACATGGCCTAGCCACCTTAGACGCTATATCCGTAGACGTCGTACCAGGCCGATGTCTCTGTACAACCCGTACAGTTCTTCGTTATATCTTCTCTTCCATACACCGTTTGAACAAACGGGACCGTAGAAAGTGCGCAGAATTTTCCTCTCGAAACGACCAAGGGCATCTTCATCCGCTTTTGTTAAGGTCCAAGCCTCTGCGCCGTAAAGAAGGACTGGGATGATTAAGGTCTTATATAGTGTCACCTTGGTTTTCCGAGAGAGGGCTCTACTTCTCAATTGCCTCTTGAGCCCAAAGGAAGAGCGGTTGGCAAGAGTGATTCTGCGTTTTATCTCAGCGCTGGTGTTGTTGTCGGTGGTCATTAGTGAGCTAAGGTAGACGAATTCCTTGACCACTTCAAAGTTATATCCGCCCATGATGACGTTCTGGCCAATACGTCGGTGTTGTCCGTCTCTTTTAGATGAAAGCAGATATTTGGTTTTACCCTCATTAACCTTGAGACCCATCTTAGCCGCTTCTACATCCGCAATTGCTTGGTCGTTATACCGGAGGTTCGGTCTTCCTCTTCTTCTCTAACCAGGAGGCTCGGAGTCGAAGACCCTCTTAGCTGGAGCGTTGATGTCCATGCGCTCGATGTGGCCGAGCCGGACTACATTCACATCTTTGTACATCTCGTAGAGTTCGCGGTTGTGTCTTCTCCACCATTCACCTTCCTCTCAGACAGGACCAAATATCCGACGCAGAATTTTTCTATCGAAATAACCCAAAATCAGCTCCGCCGTCCTGCTTATCGTCCAGCTTTCGGCTCCGTACAGCAAGACTGGTAGTATGAGCGTTTTGTAAAGCATGACTTTGGTCTTTTGAGTGAGGAGTTTTGACCCCAGTTGTTTGTACAAGCCGAGGTAGCAGCGGTTGCCAAGGGCGATTCTATGCCGGATCTCCATTGTGTTGTCATTTGTGGAATTTACGTTTGCCCCGAGGTAGACAAACTCCTTAACTACCTCGAAATTGTAGCTGTCAATTGTTATATTTTGTCCCAGGTGGTGAGCGACGGATTGGTTTTTGCTTGACAGCATGTACTTCGTTTTGTCCTCATTGACCTTAAGACCAACTCGTTTCGCCTGTTCTTCAATCGCGGTGAATGCTTCCACAATGCCACGGCGAGAACACGCGATGATATCGATATCATCTGCGTATCCTAGCAGCTGGACGGACTTGTAGAAGATAGTGCCTTCCCTGTTGACGCCTGCCCGTCGCACTATCTGCTCCAGTACCAGGTTGAAGAAGTCACATGACATGACATGAACCTTTCCGAAATCCGGTGCATGTTTCAAACGGTTCCGAAGTCCTGGAACCGAGTTTCACGGTGCATCGCGTGTTTTTCCGCCTGGCACGACACAACTGGATCAGTTTTCCCGGGATCCCGAATCCAGTCACCGCACCAAACAGTTCTTCACGATGAATGCTGTCGTATGCGGCTTTGAAATCGATGAAAAGATGGTGTGTATCGATTCGAAACTCGTTGGTCTTTTCCAGGATTTGTCGAAGTGTGAAAATGTGGTCTATAGTCGATTTGCCGGGTCGGAATCCGCACTGGTAGCTGCCGATTAGTGCGGTGCAAATGGCTTAAGACGTTCACAGAATACGCTGGACAGGATCTTGTATGCGACATTGAGCAGGGCTATACCTACCTCTATAGTTCTTGCAAGAGGTAGGATCGCCTTTTTTATGGATGGGGCAAATAGAGCTGGTATTCCAGTCGTCGGGCATGCTTTCATCTTCCCAGATTTTGCAGATGATCTGGTGCATGCTCCCTACCAGAACATTGCCGCCAGCCTTGAAGAGCTCTGATGGCAAGCCATCTGAGCCTGCGGCCTTGTTATTCTTCAGCTTCTGAATAGCTGTACCGACTTCTTCGATGCTGAGTGGGAGGACTACTTCAGCGGCTGGAGTTGGGATTTCCTACCACTCTCTCTTGGTCATGCTCGTTAAGCAGCTGCTGGAAATGCTGCTTAAATACATCCACTATTCCCTGGGGGGCGGTGACAAGATTACCCTCGCAGTTTCGAAGAGCCTGGGTGCCCTTGTTGAAGCCTCCTGCAAGGCCCTTGGCTTTCTTGTAAAAGGCTCGTGTTTTATGTTTGTCCCTAGACTCCTCGGAGGTCACAGAAGTCCTCCTTGATAGGGTCTTCAGCCTCGTCGGTAGGGGCGTGTGCACATATAAGGCTTATGGTATAAAATCTGCCTCTGATGCGGATCACAGCCAGGCGATCACTTATAGGTTTAAAGTCGATGACCTTGGACCTTAACCGCTTTCCCACGACAAATCCGCATCCCAGTAAGTGCAATCTTTTGTGGCAGCTGTAATATATTTCGCAATTTTTCTTCCTCTTTGAGGGCTACTACCACACGAATAGGACAGTAAGAGATGGCACACCACAGGGAGGATTACTATCGCCGCAATTATGAGTGTTAGTCATAAACAAGATGAAGGGAGTTAACAGAAAGGGAAAAACGATTTTATTTGCTTAACAATATGTGTCTTTAATGGTCTAGCAATAATTCTACTAACGATTTCACTTAACAATTTAGTTTTATTTATTAGTCTACTGTTGGCTTCAGACTGATCTCACCGGCAGGCAAGTACTTTATTTCCCTATTTATTCCCAAGTTGGTATTGGGCGCGAATCTCGTTCCCGAGCTCAACTAGTTGTCGGAAATGTTCTTCCTACATCACTTGTTGTACAAAGAGCTGCGATCGGTGTGTGGTTCGTGTCTTGGGTCCAGTGATGTGCAATTGTTGTGTGTACACATAACTAGGGCTGGGCTCGGACCTACAGGGTAAAGTTGTCAATAGCTCTCAACCTGGCGAGATGCCAGCAACGATCCCTGTTTTAATGCCCGGCTCGAGTTGACATACAGCCTCTTCGCGGCGTCCTCTGGATAGCCTCTACAACACTCATTGAGAGGTTGTCACTTGTTGTACAAAGAGCTGCGATCGGTGTGTGGTTTGTGTCTTGGGTCCTGTGATGTGCAATTGTTGTGTGTACACATAACTAGGGCATGGGCTCGGACCTACAGGGTGAAGTTGTTAATAGCTCTCAACCTGGCGAGATGCCAGCGACGATCCCTGTTTTAATGCCCGGGTCAAGTTGACATACAGCCTCCTCGCGGCGTCCTCTGGATAGCCTCTACAACAACCATTGAGAGGTAAACAAATGTATGCAGCTATCGGCGGTTAGACAAGCCGCCTATGTAAAAAAAATCAAGTTATGAATGAGCTACACTCCTCGGATAAATGGACAGATTCTCAACGTCGACTCTGACCATTTCTTGACTGTCCAATGTCAGAAAACTGCACCAGCCCACCATTAGGAAGTTGGACATTGGACGCCTAAGCACACCGAAGGTTACCAGAGTCTACAAGCAGCAGCTGGGCGAAGGGGCTCTCCGGTATATCTACGTCGAGCAAAAATGTCAACAGTATATGGCTGCATTTCCGCTCAGCCATCCAGGAAGTAGTCGAGACCACCTTAGGCAACCTACCAGCCCCGACAAGAAACCCGTGGTATGATGGCGAGTGTGAACAGAGAAAGGCAGCAACCGACGAGGCGTACCAAAAGGCGCTGCAGCGAAAAACCAGAGCAGCGCGAGAGGAGTACCGAGCCAGAAGAAGGGAGGATAAGAAACTGCCGCGACTACAAAAAGAATCTTCGCGATCTCTCAGCTCAGAGATATCGGGGAGTCTAGGGTCAAGCATAAAATACAGGCCTTTTATACGAAAGCAAAAAGCCTTGCAGGAAGCTTCAAGAAAGGCGCCCACGGTCTTCGAAATTTCGAAGGTAATCTTGTCAGCGACCCGCAGAGAATAGTGGATGTATTTAAGCAGCATTTCCAGCAGCTGAGGGAATCCCAACTCCAGCCGCTCCCACCCAGAATCGCTATTTCAAGCTATTCAAGGCTGAAGACGACTGGAATATCAGCTCTATTTGCCCCATCCACAAAAAAGGCCATCCTATCCCTTGCAAGAACTATAGAGGTATTTCCTTGCTCAATGTCGCATACAAGATCCCGTCCAGCGTACTGTGTGAAGCTGTCCAGCTGCTAGGATACGCGGATGATATTGACATCATCGCGCGGTCTCAACGTGATGTTGTAGAAGCTTTCACGGCGATTGAGGAACAGGCGAAACGAGTTGGTCTTAAAGTCAACGAGGATAAGACAAAGTACATGCTTCAAACAAACACCGATTCGTCGTACACCACCTGGGACAAAATATAACGGTTGGCAGCTATAATTTCGAGGTGCTTAAGGAGTTTGTCTACCTCGGGGCAAACGTAAACTTCAAAAACGACACCACAGTGGAGATCAGGGATAGAATTGCCCTTGGCAAGCCCCGCTACTTCGGTTTGTTCAAACAATTCGGGTCAAAACTCCTCACTCGGAGAACCAAAGTCATGCTTTACAAAACGCTTATACTGCCAGTCTTGCTGTACGGAGCCGAAAGCTGGACGATAAGCAGGACGGTGGAATTGATTTTGGGTTCTTTTGAAAGAAATATTCTGCGCCGGATATTTGGTCCAGTCTGTGAGGAAGGTGAATGGAATAACCGCGAACTATACGAGCTGTACAAAGATGTGGATATAGTCCGGAAGGCAAAAATCCATCGACTACATTGGCTCGGCCACATGGAGCGGATGTGCTCTCCAGCTAAGAGGGTCTTCGACTGCGAACCTCCTAGTTCGAGAAGAAGAGGAAGACCGAACCTCCGGTATAAAGACCAACTAATCGCGGATCTAAAACAACTTGGTCTTGGTTTCTGCAAACTGCGTGCCCGGGACCAAGGATAGGAGGCAACTATAACTCAGGCTCAGATCCTCCATGGGCCTGATAAGTTAGTCCGTAAGAGATACTCCTATCTCTGGACGCCAGCGGGTGTAAGGTCATTGCGTAGGCAGACGATATTGCACTAGCAATTAGCGTTAAATACCCCCGAACAATCCGAGAATTGATGGAAACTAGCCTAGGCAAACTGGGCAAATGGGCAGAGAACTGCGGACTTGGAATAAATCCCTCCAAAATTGCGCTAGTTTTATTCTTACTAATGGAGCTAGTGTCCTTACTTACTTACTTTGGTGGCGCTTCAGTTCGGGTGAATCTGGGCCTCAACCAACAAGCCGTTCCAGATAGCACGTTCTTCTGCCAGCTGTTCCCATTGTCACACGCCCAGTTGGTTAAGATCACTTTCCACCTATGTGCGCCGTCCTCTGCAACGTCGTCCTTCCGCGTTGGAGTCGGAGACTTCGGGCCGGAGTTGTGCTGTCCTTTCGCTCTACATGGCCTAGCCATCTTAGACGTGGGATCCGTAGACGTCGTACTAGGCCGATGTCGCTGTACAGCCCGTGGTTGAGTCTTCTCCTCCACTCTCCGTCAACACAAACGGGATCGTAAAATGTGCCTCTCGAAACGACCAAGGGCCTCTTCATCCATTTTTGATAAGGTTCAAGCCTCTGCGCCGCAGAGGAGGACCGGGATGATTAAGGTTTTATAAAGGGTCAGATTAGTTTTCTGGGGAGGCTCTCTTAATCGATTGTCTCTTGAGCCCGAAGAAACAGCGGTTGGCTAGAGTTATTCTGCGTCTAACCTCTGCGCTGGTATTTTTGCCGCTTGTTACCAGTGAGACAAGTTAGACGAAATCCTTGACTACATCAAAGTTATAGCTGCCAATAGCTGCATATTTAGTCTATTGTGGATTTTCCTGGCCTGAAACCACACTGATAAGGACCTATCAGAGTGTTGACGAACGGTTTCAGGAGACCGATCCCTCTCTAATTGGCGCAGTCAAAGTGGTCTCCTTTATTGTGCATCGGGCAAATGACACTGAGATTCCACTCGTCGGGCGTGCCTTCCTGCGACCACATCTTACAGATGAGCTGGTGCATGCGCCCTGCCCGATCATCCCCAGCTGCTTTAAATAGTTCCTAGGACAGTCCGTCCGCTCCAGCAGCTTTGTTTGACATTAGCCTTGATATTGATATCTTGACCTCGTCAAAGTCGGGGGGACAGGATTCTTGTCTATCTTCGTCCAAGTTGAGTGGGACATTTTGCCTGACAGCGGTATTTGCGTCTTCCTCGCCGTTTAAGAGTCTGCAAAAATGATTCTTCCAAATTTTCAGTATCGACTGCGACTCTACTACAAGTTGCCTATTCTCGTCCCGGCCGGCTTCGTTTCGGAGTTTGTGTTCACTGCATAGCTGTTTTACCTTTTGGTAAAATTTCCCGACTTCATTCCTGTAGTAAAATCTCTCCACCACCTCGACCGCGCTTCTTATGTTTCTGTTCGTAGAGCTCACGAACAGCTCTCGTCCTTCGATGCAGCATTGCCTTCTAGGCATCTTGCTTAGCTACGTAGGCCTGCCTGCACTCGTCGTCAAACCACGGATTTTTACTGGGCGGTGGTGTCGTCAAACTCAGCACATCAGTGGCAGCTTCTTTAATAGCTATTTAACAATGCTTCTATTCTTCTTCTACCGTTAGTGCAGGCGTCGTCGAACTTCCAGAGAGATTTTGGGAGACTCGATCAGCAAAGTTCTCAGCGGTCGGTTGCGATTGTAGTTTCCGACGTCAAACCTTGCTGTTCTTTCTCGCCTCTGTTGTTTTCTTGCTCTTACCTTGGCCACAGCAAGGAAATGATCCGAGTCGATGTTGGCTTCCCGGAAGGTTCGGACATCGAGAATACTGGAGGAAAGTCTGACGTCGTGTCGATCGCAATGTGACCAATCTGGTTTACGGTTGATTGATCAGGGGACCGCCAGGTCCTTTTATGGATGTTGACGTGTGGAAACCCCGTACTCACTACAGAGAGGACATTTATCGTATGTCCTTTCTAGGAGGTCATAGAAGTCATCCTTGCTGTTGTCATCCTTGTCCTCTGTTGGGGCATGGACACAAATCAGGCTAATATTTCCGAATTTAGTTTTGATGCAGATTGTTATGAGACGTTCGCTTATATATTTACTCGCCTTTTACCTTAGTCTGCTTCGAGCAACAAATCCACATCCAAATAGGCGCTGTCTTCCCCTTCTGTAGCAATCGCCGTAATAGAGGTCACAGTTTTTCATCCTCTTTTTGCCCGCCCACCCCATCGAACTTCGTGGATTGTGGTAATATCTGCTTTGTAGCAGTCAAGGACTTCCGTGAGTTCATTGGCTGCACGTGGTCTGTTACAGATCACGAGCAGAGCCGAAATTCATTGTCCTTTTTTCGTTTGCTGGGGTCGTTAACAGTAATTCCTTCCTTATCCGAGGCTTATGGTTGCTTCTGAACCTTTTTCTTGTTTTTTTTTTTTTTTTTTTTTTCGTGGTGGGGAGTTAGCCGCACGCACAACCCCAAACTGAGCAGCCATACCCTTTTTGTTACTGTTACCCTAGGGCGGAGAGTCTGAGGTTGTGAGCGCCGCCAAATCGCAGTATGATCTTCTTTCATCAACAAACTACCGTACGGCTTGAGCCATTTGGACTTCTTTCTTTGGAGTTTTTTTTCAAGTTTAAGGTTTATATAGCCACCTATGCCTTACAGGACAACATTGAGCGGTACATCGACGGTATGGTTATGGAAAATGTTTCGCTTTCTCTTGCCTAAAACCGCAGGATATCTACCTATAGAGTAGTTCAAGAACTCTCTTTTGTAGACAACTGCCCAAATGTAAGATCCCCTCCGCGAACGGTAAGAGTCTTTCAGGTCCCTTTAATTGGATTCCAACAAACCGTTTTGTTTCTAATCGTGTCACAAGCTCTATGGATTATTGCCCCCCAAATGAATAACTGATTTTTGCAAAACAAAAACGAAACGTTTTCACGGTCCGGTGTCAATCCACGTGATTGTGAGCCACGTGTTAGATCTACACTGGCACGTATGAGGTAGCCAGGTACATATGTAAATTGACGTGTAACTTGAAAGGTAACATTTGCATTTCGTGAGAGAACAATTGCTCAGTTGAACTACATATACCCAGAGAATAAGACAATCTAATGACATCTTGGTCTAATTCTATTGCTTTATAATTGTTGTAAAAATCCTGTTGCACCCGATTGATGCACAGCTGCTCTTCATGCACTTGCTAATCGGTTTATGATGGTCCTGTTGACAGGTATCAACAAGGGAACTGAACATTACCTTTTGCCGATGATTCTGTCATTCAAATTGAGTGCAAAGCATTCTAATAAACAATAGATGAACAATGCCTATAGGTTATATCACTACGAGTACTTTGGAGTGCGGTTGATGATATGCTATCGAATTGTTGTCGCCCTGTTACCTTTCTGTGGGTTAGCTTTGTTCCGAGAACATACTACATACTAGCCACTTGTCATTGTCGTTTCAAGTTTTGCGCTTTGCCCTTCCGTTCGAGCAGATCATATCATTCCGATTATAATCGGATTCTCAATGCTTTTAATCTACAAATTACCATCAAAGATTCAATTAATGTGTTCTCTGTTATTTAATCATTAATCGGTCTGTCCGACAACGTCAACTGCACTCTTTGCCTATCTAGTATCACTATACATCAATCGAATATCCATACATATCTGTACATACATATGTATCTGTATCTACAGGGTCGTTGAAAGTTTAGCACGAATTTCGTCGACAAAGAGAAATTTATTCACTCCGACTATACTCGTGTACGATGTGTATGGTATGGATATGGTGTGCTTCTCTTGGACGTCGATTGTTAGGTAGTCGGTAATCGGCCCTCGCTCGACTCGTGTACTCTTTCTCTCGTTGGGTTTTCCTCGCCTTAATTCCAATTCATTTTACGTCACTTTGTGTGCTGCTATTGCTTGGTCGCTCGCCGTGCCTCCTGCCTTTCCGACTAACCATTCAATACTATATCTTTCGCCCCTCGTTCGGCTATAGCCCTCTTATCTATCTATTCAATGAGACGTTGTCGTCTCGTACTACACTTTCATTCGTTTTTTTTTTTTTTTTTGTGATTTTTCTTCTCCTATCTGCCTCTACTGCTATTCATTTTGCTCGGCTCTACCTCTTCCTTCACGTTTTCATTTTATATTGCTTCCATATGTCTCTTTTATGAAGAAGTAGGTGATTTTTATCTGTTTCACATATAGTGTGTAGTGTGTAGTTTTTGGTTTTTCTTCTAGTTTTCATTTTTATATCTTCTGTCATTCTATGCTCGATGATGGGATAGTGGTTGGCCGTTGTTGTATCTATTCCCTTACTACTTACATTTCTGTTATTGTTTTGCATATGAATCTCTATATATGGAAGTACCACACTGTGGCCATAGCTGAGGAACTGGTGAGCTAGTGAGTATTGTATTGACTCTTATCCCCCGGCCCAGAGCCCATTGCTCTGCTTCAAGTTCGATGGATGGATGGCTGGTTGTTCGGTTGCCCCTTGTGTGTTGTAAGAAGCGGAATATGTAATGTTTGTCTTACTACTCGGAATTTATAATCATTCTTAGCTCATAATCATTCGATTTGCCTTTATTTCTTTCATTTTCTTGCTAAAAATTTTACAATACACCAAGGCTACCACATAGGTAGGTTAGTTAGGTATACACATAGGTATTGGTGTACTTAGATACAGGCAGGAATGAATATTGATTAGAGCGTGCCAATGTGTGTGACACATTTATGTATGAAATTGAGGTACTTGTTTTCGGTAATTCGTTCTTTTTACACACTCGACTGACGTTTTATGATTTTTCGTTTAGAGAACAGCCGGGAAGTGGCTTTCGGTTAAAGACGACTGGAGAAAGAGAGAACGGGAGACGAATGGAGAGAAAAACTGATGAATGAAACAAGTGAAAAGTGTTTTTGACCTATTTCCCGAGAAAGATGATGAACAGAAAAGTAGAATTAAACAAATCCAAATGCATAATATCTATTAAGAATGAATTACTGAATGTACATCCCATTCATACAGGTACAATCCCAAAAACATCGCTTATCTGCATCTGCTTACTCGATAGGGTGTATGCATACATACATATGTATGTATGTGTATCTGTATACCTTGGTGCGAACGACAACATGTTGGATGCGTAGCTAAGCGTGGCGCCCGAGGATGAAATGCTAAACATTGTAATTAGGTTTTATCGGATAAAGATTAAGTAAATACAGTATGTTTATCAATATTAAGATGACTGACCTACGAATACGGCATAGTATCTCGTCGTTTGTACGATTGTTGGGTAGGTAGGTACTTACAATCACTGTGGGTAATTTATCGCGTTTCAATTTAATTGTTCTTTTATCACCTGACACTGGGCATTATATGACGAAACTGAATAGGCAGCTATTAGTTATGAACATGTAATCATGTATGGGGTTAGGAAGACCTTTTTTTACCTACAAATGTAGGCAACATTAAACTGCATGTCTAAGCAGTTCATTCAATCTTGAAAAACGGCGGATAAGCCGTCTCTGTCGCTAATGCCGCTGATTACAATTAGACGTAGAGCAACATACATACATGTGTACATATGTACATTTGTATGCGCATAGTAGGTGTGACTAAATGCGAGTCAAACCATTAACAGCTCTTTTACTAACATTGTTAGCATGTACATACATACATATGTATGTACATACATACACACTGTATATTTAACGTTGTACAGCACTGCGAAGTTGCTTGGACCTAATCCACAGTTAGCCAAAAATTTCTTAATTGTTTGACTTTCTTCCATATGCTTCACTCTACTCGACTGCACCTCAAGACATTCCCATGGTTTTGTGTAGAAAGCTGTACCAGCCCACCAGCAGCAATCGACGAGGCATACCAAAAGGTGCTGCAACTAAAAATCGAGGCAGTGCGAGAGGAGTATCGAGGCAGAAGCAGGGAGGGAAAACACCTTATTTACTTACTTTGGTGGCAAGAGGATTCTTTTTCTTAACGGGAGCTACAGTTCGGGGTGAACCTAGGCCTCAACCAACATGCCCCTCCAACTAGCACGATCTTTTGCTAGCCTTTTCCATTAACGCACACCCAGTTGGCTGAGGTCCCCTTCTACCTGAGTGCGCCTTCTTAAGTGCGGCCGTCCTCTACTTCTTCGTCCCTCGGGTTTGGATTCAAAGACTCTCCGGGCTGGAGCTGCGGTCTCCATTCGGAAATGGTCGGATTCGACGTTTGTCCCCTTGAATGTTCGCATATCCAGGATGTTTGGCGGTTCGACCATACGGAGATCGCCAGGTGGCTGTGTGGATTCGCTTGCGGGAAAACCTTGTGCAACTTGTCACCGGATTACGAGCTATCGCAAAGTCCGTGAGTCGGAAACTATTATGCGTTGTTGTATCGTGGAGGCTATGCCTTCCAATCACTCCGCCAAAGGTGTTCTCCTTACCGATTTTGGCATTGAAGTCCCCGAGTACAATTTTAACATCGTTCTCCGGACGAGCTCCCTAGACGTTGTCCAAAAGGTCATAGAAGGCTTCTTTGATGGCGTTTTCAGCATTTTCGGTAGAGACGTGTGTACATAAGTATGAGGCTGATGTTGTAAAATCTGCCTTTGATGCGGATCGCAGCCAGGCGATCACTTATGGGCTTAAAGTCGATTAGCTTCACAATATTTTGTGATAGCTGTAATATTTTTTTTTTAGAAACTCGCGCAGGTTCAGGAGTTTATAATCTCTTATGATGTGCTATAGACACACAACCTGAACGGAGTGCAGTGGTTTGGGTCGTTGATGTTCGTCAACTCTCAGGGGTGGTTGTCCTAGATAGGACGAGAGTCGACCAAATTCCGCGTTGGTTATAGTCCGTAGTAATTCGTTCAAGCACTTTTTTAATATTGCATACGTAGAAGATGAATTTCAGTTCACCATATACTGTGAGTGTTATGCCTGCAGCAGTATGTCTGGTCACTTTCCATTCACAACTGCGTGGCATACTTTTTGTCCGTATAGGAATTGCTTTTTCTTGGCTATAAAGCGAATTTGAACTATAGATCTTCCGCTCGGCGGTCGATGATGTTAACCACTGTACCGTGGCAGTGCAATCCTTTTTCCTCATCATGGCGTCGAGGACGCCCTGGCGCAATGGTTAGTGTGTTGGACTCTGGCGCACGATGAGCGAGTTCGGATCCTGATAACACCAATGCTATCGAATGTTTATTTCGCGGCACTCCTCGGCGGGATACTTGCACGACCACCTGTAGAATACTTGCCAAGAAAAAGCTTCTCGACTCAAGCCGCTAGGAATCGGCATTAAACTGGAGGTCCCTTTCAACTGTCTAAAAAATAAAAGAAAAAAAATCACACACCATGGGTGATTGAGAGAAGCTTGACTCTGGCCCTTCATAGGCTGTAACGCAACCGAAGCAAGCAAGCAAACAGATAGAATGGCCACATCATCCGCATAAGCCTGGGCATAGATTGCAGATGCATTGAGCGCATTGAGAGTTGTGTGATCAAGACCTTTAACAACTTCACACTGATTCTTTACAGAAGCCCAATTAAACACAGTTAATCTACAGTGACTATTCACAAGATTTGACAACGAACTACTACTACTCGGCCAGGAAACAAAGGCATTGAAAAGGAAAAAATGTTTAAGAGTAAACCCTTCAACTTGCTAAAATGTTCATCTAAATCGTTATCAGTTCCCGCGTCACTGATATCGAAATAGAAATTTTTATGAACCAGTTCATTCCGATTTTGGCTTATCTTAGTATCCAGTTCTAAGTCCTAAAGTTCAACTTCAATTATATGATTTCACCCATACGATTGCAGTCGGAATACATATTTGATCATTTTCTACTCTAAATATGTATGTATGTAAGTACATAGTTCATAAATGCCTTACTATGTACAATTGGACTTCAATGGAGCCTTTAAGTAGGCTTTTTAAGCTGATTCATTTGTAAACCACCAACCACTGAATTAATTAGTGAGGCTAACTTTTAGTGCATGCCATGACTCAGGCCGTCGAGATAAGCTTCTAGAATTCCATAAATTCGTGAAATTAATTTCGCCGAAATGGTTTGAGAACAATTGCGAACAAAGACACTGCTCGCCTGCCTACTTACACCTGTGTGATATCGCTCGCATCGACACTGCCCGGCCTTGTAAGGCAGTCGAATGAATGGTTGGCGATATTAAAAACAAAATACATTTTCATAAATTAATTTGTGACAACGAGAAACGTTATTACACTTTGCGTTTTCTTTTCATCGGTCTACTGAAGGAAGAACATTCAAAGACGACAAATGTTGCGTACATACGTATACTTGGCACTGTACACGTGCCCATCATGATTTCTCCATTCGACTAATTTAGTAGCAGTATCTCCATAGATGGAGATACTTTTATTTTCGTATTGTATTGTACTTTGCCTTCATGCACACCACACACAGATACTTATGTGGAGCATATGAGAATTTGCCTGAGCAATTGTGCCGATTACAGCATATATGCCAAAGCACTAAATGCGAAAAATGAACGAAAAGTTTAAAAAAAAAAATTCAAGAAAAAAATCAAATGATAATCAAAAAAGACGAAGAGAATTGAAATGAGAAAATCAACGCTGACGGGAGATAAGATACGCTTCGATAAATCTACTCTTGTGCCGTTGTTGTTCGACTTGGTTAGGAATCTGTTTTCATTGGGCATATTGAAAACCTCTCTTCGTGTGGTTCTGCTTAGTCGGGCTACCTGTGGTCTGGCATGTTGGTTTCATCCATCGCCCTCCTCTCTTCAGTACCTACCTCGTGCAGTATGCAATTTATATTTCGACATACCGAGACAAAATGAACTGAAATACAAACGATTAACGAACGATGAAGTAAAGTATCTGGAAAGTGTTTTATTGTTTTCTTTCTTTTCTTTTTTTTTTCGGGAAGCTTTATGCACTCGTACTACCTACGTAAGCACTCTACCGCTCGGCTCTCTATCTTGCGATGTGAACGTCTTATCATCGTATTTACTTAATTTGCGTTTACCTATTGCTTGTGGGCATGTTTGTTGGTTGCTCGATTATATTCTTGTTAATTTTATTGTTTATCTCTGTATTGCTCTTTGTTGATGAGCGTTTATGAGCAAGATTGACGGTTGTGACGAAGTAGCTTTCGTTTTGAATTTTTGATCATTTTAAGACATAGAAATGACTTGTTCAATGAAGTGACGGTGCACGTGGGCATTTCCGATAGTACACTATCGAAACACGAGAAATTCCAAAAGATATCAGTTACATTCCAATGCTGCTTTTTATTTCCATACACTTTTCCTTTGTTTTGCTTTTTCACTTTACAAATCTCAAGGCTGCACAGAATAGGCGAGTCGAAGAACCATTGCACGTGTCCAAAGTAGGTATTCCATGAACAATATGTCCAACGGCTTGAGATATGTACGTTGAAAATACGAGTATGTACTCGTAGGATTACTATGATTTTTTCATGTCGAGATGACGTCAAAATCTAGACGGATATAACTGCTAACAACTGATTGTAGAGTATTGAAGCAAATCCTAAAAACAGATGAACGAGAAAATGGTGATGAGTATTTTTAGATGGCAATTAGCATAATCTACCTGTGAAAGCGCTGGGTCTTGTGTACAGGAGACTATGAAATGAATATTTGATAGATACGAGTGCACATTGTAGCAGAATGTCGACGTGGTACTATTGATGCGCTTAAGGACGATATGTTGATCTTTTCCTAATCGGTTTAAATAGCATCTACTAACTTTGAACTGTGTATGTAGCCGTCGCCATCGAATGTTTATTTTGCAGCGTCCCTCCTAGGCGGGGTACTGGCAAAACTCCCAGTAGTATACTTGCCATGAAAAAGCTTCTCGACTTATGCCGTTCGGAATCGGCATTAAGCTGTAGGTCCTATCACCTGTGTGAAAAATAAATCACACACAGCATGGGTGATTGGGTGATGGGTAACGACTTCTTCTTCCTATTGGTGGCGTTACAGCCTATGAAGGACCAGAGCCAAGCTTATTTTCAATCACTACGGGCGGTTTTGCAAGTACCCCGCCGGGGAGGAACGCCGCGAAATAAACATTCGATGGCGTTGGTGCTATCGGGATCCGAACTCGCTCAGAGTCCAACACACTAACTACTGCGCCACAGCGCCCTCAACTTACTTTACTTACTTAGGTGGCGCTACTGTCCGTGGTGAACCTGGGCCTCAACCAACAAGCGTCTCCAGCTGGCACGGTCTTTGGCCAGCTGTTTCCAGCGCCGCACGCCCAGTTGATTAAGGTCCCCTTCCACCCGGGTGCGCCACCGTTGATGCGGCCGTCCTCTGCCGTGTCTTCCTTCCGGGGTGGATTCGAAGACTCTTCATGGCCTAGCCACTCTAGACGTAGACGTCGTACCAGGCCGATGTCGCTGTACAACCCGAACAGTTCTTCGTTAAATCTTCTCGACCAAGGAAACTTCATCCGCTTTTGTTAAGGTCCAAACCTCTGCGCCGTAAAGGAAGACTGGGATGATTAAGGTCTTATATAGTGTCACCTTGGTTTTCCGAGAGAGGGCTCTACTTCTCAATTGCCTCTTGAGCCCAAAGAAACAGTGGTTGGCAAGAGTGATTCTGCGTTTTATCTCAGCGCTGGTGTTGTTGTCGCCGGTCACCAATGAGCCAAGGTAAACTAATTCCTTGACCATTTCAAAGATATATCCGCCCATGGTGACGTTCTGGCCAATACGTCGGTGTTGTCCGTCTCTTAAAATCGTACCTCTTGTGTTGGCCAGTGACTCTTGCACGATCTTTTCAAGCACGATGTTGAAAAAGTTGCATGACAGCGCGTCACCTTGCCTAAATCCTTTTTTAACATCAAAGGTCTCGGTTTGGTCATTACCGACCTTAATGGAGCAGCGAGAATTCTTCATTGTCATCCTGCACAGTCGGACGAGTTTGGCAGGGATGTTAAAACTAGACATGGCTTTGTATAACTCATCTCTATACATGCTGTCATATGCAGCCTTGAAATCGACGAAGAGGTGGTGAGTGTCGATTTGGTATTCCTGGGTCTTCTCCAAGATCTGCCGTAGCGTAAATATTTGGTCTATTGTGGATTTATCTGGCCTGAAACCACACTGATAAGAGCCGATCAGGTTATCCACAAACGGTTTCAGGCGTTCACACAATACGGCAGAGAAGATCTTATATGCGATGTTAAGGAGACTTATTCCCTTAGAGTTGGCTCAGTTATAGGGGTCTCCTTTCTTTTGGACCGGGCAAATGATGCTGAGATTCCGTTCGTCGGGCATGCTTTCCTCCGACCATACCTTGCAAATGAGGTGGTGCATGCACCTTACCAGCTCATCTCCAGCCGCCTTAAAAAGACAGGTCGTCTGCGCCCGCGGCTTTATTAGACTTAAGAGCACTCGAATCACCAATAATAAGATCAAAATTGATCAGGCAGCCGCGCTGTTATGTTATGCTGGGTTACCTAGTCATAGTGATATGTCAGGTCACTGTGAAGCAGACGAACTAGCACCCCACAAGAGATCTCGACTCCACCATTATACAACTTGAACTTCTGTAGATTTCTCGCAAGTTATCTTAGTTTAGAATTGATAAAACAAATGTTCTTTATCCGAAAGTTAGCCATGGAGACAGCATGGTTAGATTACCCATCCATGACACCATATTTCGTACGTCGACCTTGTTGCGAGGCGCAAGTTATTTGAGCAGAATTCCCGCGAAATACAACAGTTCTTCATTACCAGCTCATAAATGTTTGATCATTATTCGAAGGCAACTACGGCCACTGGACTATCCAGGGCCACCGAAAAGGCTACCTACAACAATTCACATTCCGTTTGTTTCCCAATTACTGTCACCGGATCGAAAACACTTTGAGCATCGTGTTTCAAAAGCAAAAACGACAGCCATCAAAACGACTCATACTGTCAAGTGGTCAATTTGCTTTGAGGTTAGATATGTACATATGTATGCTCGGAGCAGTGTCATCGGATACCAGATTCAATTGCAAACAGTAGAGAAAATACCAAACAAAACACTCCGATAAGCGTTGTTGCGGGTTAATCTTATTTTTAACACATCGCTCGCCCCTGCCTTTACAACCCCTATACACATAATAATTTAACCTCATAACGATTGTGTTCTCTCTATCCTCGGAAAGACCCAACATATGCACGTATGTATGTCCCGAATCTCGATCCTGATTGTTGACTGAGCAGAGGGACATGTAATATAGGATGGTGGAAGGTGCGATAACCTCACACTGCTTTGGTATCTGCAGCATGTGGATGTTTAGCTGTTTTGCATTTGCTCTTTATCGTAACTTGTTCTCTCTCTCTCTCTTTTTCTTTCTCTTTCTCTTCTATATGTCGAACAATTGGAGACCAAACATGTGAACAGAAACAAAAAATGAAAACCCTACAGTGACGCACCGTGCTGCTTCTGCATCGGAAATTGATTCTTCCCTCGATCCATAACCTCTAAATATAGATAGAAGTCCAAGTGCTCCTCGTGCTCCTCGATACATATGCATTGTGGGGAAATTCCTTTCTTCGATTTTCGAATATCTCGCACGTTTTTTATCTCGTTTAGTTCGCCAAATGCTCATAGTCCCTCAGTACTGAGGGTAAGTGCTACAAGTACTCGTACATCATGGCAAACTCGGAGACACATCGAGGAGGATCGAATCGAGCTACGGTAATGAAGAGACAAGCACGAATTTAGAAATAAAAAAAAAAGATCAAAATGAAGAGGAAAAACCTAATAAGAAACAAGAAAAATACACAAAAGACGAGCATAGTACTCGTACGTTGTTGGATGACGATAAACCTGAAGCCAAAGTCAGAGTCTCAGAGTCCAAGTCGAAGAAAGAAATCAAAATTCAACAACGGGGCAGAAATGGTTGTCGTTGTTATGCCTCGTGTGTGCCATGTAACGTACAGAGTATCTGTGTTTGCTGAATACTGCTCGCTCTAGCTACATAGCTGGCTGGTTGGCTGCTTGCCTCTGGCTTGCTAGCTCTGCTTGCTGCTCAATTAATGCGGCCATGGTCATAAATTGTTTTCTTTTAATTTTTTTTTTTTTTTTTTTTCCTTTTTTATTTCATTTATGTATTTCTTCTGTTTCGTTTTTGCTTCTTTTTATTTTGTTCTGTTGTGTCTTGGGTTTAGCCTTAACCATATCGTTTCTGTCTGTCCGTTCGTCCGTCTGTTCGTCTATCTAACTGGGACTATTAACGATGTTTAGCATTCAGTTCCTATGGTTGAGTTGGAAATTAAATCACAACTTTAATAATTGTTGTGTACGAAATGATTTGGTAAGAGTATCTTTTGTATGCATCTCTACCCACCTTTTTTTTTTCTTTTGTTTTTTCCAGATATCCCATAGATATTGGTAATAACGAAAAGGTTAGATGCAACCTAAAGATACAAGTGACTGTTGGGAAACTTGATAAAAACCTCCGCCTTTGACATCCATTCTGATTGATTCGGAAAATTGCACACTTCTCATGGTAAAATTCATTCCCCGCTTTATCGTCATGTTGATATTCCATACGGTAGTCATTTAGGACCATTGTTCTTTAGGGTTACAAAACATATGAATGCCGAAAGGAAATCTACTGCCACGAGCAGCTGGGAATGATGTAAGAAACCAAAAGACGATGACGAATGCCAATGGAAAGTCAAGGGAAAGTAAACGAAAAGAAGAAAAAAAAAAAAAAAACAAATTAAGAAAAAATAAAATATGAAGAAAAAAGAATGCGAATTAAGGGATGAAAGTAATTTAAAGAAAATTATGGGTTTCACCAACAACAAAGACCACGTCGATGCCGGGCGACTGGTGAGGAAAATTGCTTGAGGAGAATGGCAAATGGGAAACTGGTGTGCTTTTGACGTCTGGCTGAAAAAGGTGTTGACAGTCTGTTCATGATTTCTGGTTTGATGTCTGAAATTTAATTTCATACATACAACCGGCTACACACACGAGTATTGTCAGTAATTTTTGAGGAACGAGTTTCACTGCGTTATCTACGCTGCTCCATATGTTATTAGACTTTATGAGGCTTCAAACTCTACTCAATCTTATCTAAGCCTCACTAAGCAAATACTCGCTAGACCACTGTGGTATACTTATATCAATGAGGGAAAAGTTGAATGCTTCGACATAACGAAGGAGTATTCCACGAATACAATAAAATAGATGTTAATAGATGTTAATGTTAACAACAAAAGAGCGTCGAGGTTTTATAGCCTAATGGTGACGTAACTTTCATTGCACGACCAAGTTTACAAATCAATGGCTAGTAGATTCTCGTGACTTGTTCCATTTAAAATGTCGGCCCCCCTTATTTGGATCCACTCCTCCCTCCCTCCGTTAAACTCACCTCTAAGCTAGTTGAGAAGTGCTCGCCGCCTAATGATCTGGATGGCCGCTATATAATATCCAAACTGCGGGATCACCGTCTTTACGAAAATATTCGCCTGTACCTAGCTTACCTTCACGATAAGCCGGGTTCTGTCTGTATTGACGGTAAAACCAAGACCAATGCCTACCGACCCGACAGCACTGAGACAAATGTATGACCGTTTCCATGAATGCTCGGCTAATACTGTAAAAGGCGACTTCTCTAGTTTCGCCACTCATACTAGCTCTAAGCGCTTTGCCTCTCCCCAAAAAAAGCTCGCAGGGATGCCAGAAACTGTTATCGTCCCTAACTCTCTCGTCACAACCCTCCCTGAAGTTTTTCTCTCCCTATACTATCAAAATGTAGGAGGCCTTCGTTCCAAAACCTCAACTGTCTACCCTAACTCTCTAACGCTTCCTTACGATATCTTCGCCTTAACTGAAACCAACCTCAACCCTAACATTCTCGACTCCGAACTCTTCTTTCTTCCGACTTCGACGTCTTTCGCACTGACAGTGAGCGCAATAACGCACTTCCTCTTGGGCGAGGTTTCCTTTGTCTATCCATAGCCGCCTCTGCACCTTTTGAACTTGCCTGCGCCAAGATACCAGTCACCAAAAGCTTTATCTACATCCTTTGCTGTTACATCCGCCCATCCCAACCTGCCCAAATCGCCCAGCTAGCTGTTGACACAATAGACTCTATTTTTTCAGACGTCGATCCAAGTGATGACTTCATCGTCGTTGGAGATTTCAATTTTCCATCCTTGCTATGGGCCCCTTCAGATGACGAGTGTTTGCTTGTCCCTTTTAATGCTTCCTCTGATAAGGAAACTCTTTTCACTGACCGTCTTGTAGAGTCTAACCTATTTCAAATCAGCAGTGTCACCAACAATCTTGGATGGCAACTAGACCTTACATTTTCTTCTGATACCTACAACTCCAAGCAACCATCTACTGTCCACTCTAGACTAATATCATCCGGCCTTATCCCTTAAGTTCTCCTATAAACTAAACCAAACCTCCTCCACTTTGGATCACTCTTTCTATTTCAACTTCCGAAAGGCCGACTTCGCCTCACTTATCAATTCAGTTAACGACATAGGTTTTAGCCTCTTCTTGAGCGAAAACACGCCACGCCTATTGCCATTGCATTGGATTTTTTCTACACTGCTCTCTTTAACTGCATAATCCAATTTGTTCCTCGAAAAAATGGTTTCTCAACACCTCCCTGGTATAACAAGGAACTGCGTATCCTCCGTAATACGAGAAATAAACTTTGGAAGAAGTTTTTAACGTCAAATTCCCCCTCTGATTATGCGAAGTACCAACAAGCCTCCCAACGCTTCTCTATCCTCTGTGACACCCTCTACAACTCATATCTTCAAAGAATGCAGACGTCCCTTACCCTTAACCTCAAAAAAAATCGGATGGGGTACCTTCCACTCTCAAATGGTACAACACTAACTCCGAGGACCCCAAAATCGTCGCGAACCATTTTGCCTCATTCTTTATCATTTAACGACGGCAGTCATAAACCCAACCCTGTATTTTTCAGCTATGTGAATAACTGCTCTCAGACATCGCTCTCCGTAATTGATATTAATGAGGACTTGGTTCACCACAAGCTAAACCAACTTCTCTCCGGGTCCCGATGGTCTCGCAGTCATTCTCCCCAAGAAATGTATCGCTTCCCTCTGCAAACCTCTTTCCATTGTCTTTCGCCTTTCACTTCGTCAAGCTTCCTTTCCAACCATTTGAAAAAATTCTTACATCTTCCCCACTTATAAAAAGGGCCCCAAGATGGATATTTCTAATTACAGACCGATTGCTAAATTGTCCGCTATCCCTAAGCTCTTCAAGTCCGTTGTGCATGACTCAATGTTCTTCCACTGCAAATCCATCTTCACCTCCTGGCAGCACGGTTTCTTAAAAGGCAGGTCCACCACAACCAACCTTACCAAATTTGCCTCCAAAATACTTCTAACTCTGGAGCAGGGCAACGAGGTAGATGTTATCACTACTGACTTTAGTAAAGCATTCGATAGGTTAAGCCATACATTAAATTATTTTAAATTAGAGGCTTTAGGCTTCCCGCCCCAAATCATCGCATGGCGTAAATTGTACCTTGAGAATCCCCAATATAGAGTATTTTTGAGAAACTCTATCTCAGACCCCATCATTGCTTCTTCCGGTGGTCCGCACGGTAGTCATCTCGGCCCTTTAATATTTGTCCTCGCTGTGAACGGTGTCGACCTTATCTTAAAAGATTCCCATTCGTCAATATATGTATGCAGACGACATGAAAATCAGCAAGACAATATCAACTCTTGCAGACTCGCTTGCACTCCAAAGCGACCTTGTATCCTTCGGTAATTGGTTTGATAACAACAACCTGGAACTCAATGCCAGTTCCGAGGGGGTTTTGCCCCCCTATTCGTGGAACCATTTTGTGCTTCTTAAGAAGTTAAGAAGGACAGGTATCCCTACTTTCTGAACATCTGTCAGACCGTTAAGGAAGTAAGAGCCTAGGTAACGTTTCCTGATATTGCAAAAAGCTGGACAGGCACAGAAAAGGTGGTGAATGGATTCGGCCTCCTCCTCGTCCTGATAGCTTCTGCAGAAATCATTCGAAACTATTCCTAGTTTTTGTGCGTGACTGGCAATGAGGCAGTGTCCTGTGATGACACCGATGACTTTGTAGATGTCAGTTCTTTTTAGGGAGATTATACTCCTTGTTCGTTGACTGTCAAGCCGAGGCCAGATTTGCCTGGTGATGACGCAGGTATGTTCCTGGGTCCATCTCAGGTTCGTCTCGGCCCTGGCGAGATTGGTCAGATTATGTTTAATGGTTATGAGGGGTACTCCCTCACAAGCCACGATTGATTGTAGCGTCGTTCTGCCATCTCGTTAAGAGATAGGCGACAGTCGAGACTTGATTTTGATGTGTACACATAGGACTCCAGCGACTTTAAGGCTGCTTGACTGTCTGTGAGAATGCGAATATCCGTGGTGGATATTACGTTCCACTTCAGCCAAGACAAGGCCTCTTTTATTGCCAACAGTTCCGCCTGGAAAACGCTGCAGTGATCTGGTAATCTTAGAGCATTAAACAGCTTAAGTTGTTTGCAGAATACTCCACTGCCCATCCCGTCTTTGGTTTTAGACCCATCAGTGTAAAAATCCTCGCATTTTCTGCGGGGTTGAGTTTGGCGATTCCAGTTTTTTCTGTCCGGATATATCGTCGTAAAGTTTTTGTCCAAGACTATTGTGGGTTCTGTGTGGTCCAAGTTTTCTGCCATAGTTATCCTGTTTTGCAGGATGGAGGAGTGGCCAATGACATAGCTCGACCATTTCGAGTTGGCTTTTAGTCTTATGGCCGTGTGTGTGGCAATTTGCTTGCCGAAAATATCGAGTGGTGTAAGGTCTAGTATCATGTTAAGCGCAGCCGTTGGTGTGGACCTGAGGGTCCCCGGTAATGCACATACATGTCATCCCTTGTACCATCTCGAGTTGTTTGTGGTATGTTGTCTTGTCCAGTGCAGTCCACCAGACTATCACTCCATACATTAGTATGGGTCTAACGACCGTGATGTAGAGCCATAGGGTTATCTTGGGGTTGAATCAACAGTTTTTCCCTATGGCTTTCTTGCATGTGTAGAGAGCTATTGTTGCTTTTTTTGCTCTTTCAATTGTATTGCTCTTCCAAGTTAGTTTCCTATCGAGTATAATGCCAAGGAATTTGGTACTAGAGGAATAGGCTAACCTGGTATCGAGCAAAGTAATAGGGCAGTTTTCCGGGATTTTATGCTTTTTGGTAAACCGCACGAGCCCGTTACTATGCGCCCATTTGCACAGAAATGAGAATGCCGATTGCATGCAGTCATTCAGTGTGGATAGGTATTTACCTGAGATTGAAATGGCAACGTCATCGGCGTAGGCAACAACATAAAGGCCTTCTTTCTCCAGTTTGATTAGTAGTTCGTTTACAACTACATTCCAGAGAAGAGGTTAGAGGACCCCACCTTGCGGGGTTCCCTTGGTAACCACTCTGGTAGTTACTAGGCTTCCCCACTTAGAGTGAATCTTGCGCGTTAATAACAACTAGCTGATCAGCTCTATCAGGGTCCTCTCCACCTTTAGCTTTTCTAGCCCTTCTATTATTGCTTTCGGAGTGACGTTGTTAAAGGCGCCCTCTATGTCTATGAAGGCTGTTAGAGTATATTCCTTGAGATGGATTGATCTTTCGATTTTCCTCACTAGTGTGTGCAGGGCTGTTTCGTACGATCTACCCTTACAGTAGACGTGCTGTGCCTTAGAAATTAGGGAGGGATCCAAGCTGTGCCGTATTTGTAAGTCTATCAGCCTTTCTAAAGTTTTTAGAGCGAAGGATGATAGGCAGATAGGCCTTAGATCCTTGGGGGAAGTATGAGAGTTCCTGCCGGCCTTGGGGATGAAAATTACATTTGCGCACTTCCACTTTTCTGGAATATGACTCCAAGCTAGGCATCCTTTAAAGATTATCTCTAGCCATGGTATAGTCCATAGTTTTAAGAAGTAGAGTCGCTTGTAATAATCTTAATAAATAAATAAATAAAAGAAGTGTATGGAAAGGAGGGGAACGAAAGGGTTATTCAACTAGACATGTTAGGCGAGTTATACCAATACCCTTCTCTTTCTATTTTTTCGACGCTACAGCTCATGACAAGCCTCGCCTCTCTTTAAAAGCCTCTCCAATTGACACGATCTTTTACCAGCAGTCTCTAGTGCCGCACATCTAGTTGGTTGGCTGTGCTCTACATGACCTAGCCATATTAGACGCCGTACTACGTTCATGTATAGTTGTACAGCCCCTACAGTTCAGTGTCTTCTTCTCTTACACTCCCCATTTATGCTGAAAATCATACGCAGAATTTTTCTTTCAAAACAACCAAGGGCCTCCTCATTCGCTTTCTATAATGTCCATGTCTCTGCGCTATAAAACATGATATGGGCGATAAGGATCCTGTATCTGGTCACGTTGGTTTTCTGAGAGAGGGCTGTTCTTCTCAATTGTCTCCCGAGCCGAAAGAAACAGCATTTGGCAAGGGTTATTCTGCGTTTGGTTTTGGCACTGGTGTCATTGCTGCATGACACTGTCTGGCTAAGACGCCCGCGGTTTGTGTCCTTTTTCGATGACAGCATATATGGACATACATTTGTATTTCTTTCTGTCCTCGTTTACATCCAGTCCGATTTTTTACCCGCCTTCGCCAATTATGTGAATTTCATCGATATCATGCCCCTCGTATTGATCAGGTCCTTTCAAGGACAATGTTGAAAAAGCCACTCAATAGCGTGTTATCCCATTTAAAACTTTTTTGACATTAAGGGTCTTGGTTAAGTCGCTTCTGAACCCGATGGAGCGGCGAGAATTCTACAAAGTCATCCAGCACAATCTGACGAGTTTGGCAGGGATGTCAAGACTAGACATGGCACTGTATAACTCATCTATATGCCCGTTTTCGTCTGCGGTCTTCAGTTTTCCAGGATCTGCCTGTGATCTGATTGTATATATTTGACGGATAATGGACTTCCCGGGCCTGAATCACACTGATGAGAACCAATCGGTACAGTAGAGAGGGTCTTGCAAGCGTTGTTCAGAAGACGGGCAAACAATACTAAGATTCCATTCATTCGGCATGCATTCCATCTATCTTACAGATGGGCTGGTGTCCACTTCCAACCAGGTCTTGTCCAGCTACTCGGTAGGCGCTCGGTAGGTAGTCCGCCTGCTCTAGCAACTTCGTTGGACTAACGTTTAGAAAAAGCATTCCCAACTTCGTCATTCCCCGGTCAGGGGGAGGTGGAATTCTTTTCTATCATCATCCATTGTGAATGGGTAATTTTTACATGACAGCGGAATCTATTTCGTCATCGCCATTATGCATACATTCTGCAGAAGTTGTTTTTCCAGATTCTTAGTACCGACTGTGGAACTACTATGTACTAGGTTTCCATTTTCGTTCTTGCAGACTTCCGTTCTGGCTTTGTATCCCTGGCATGTTTGTCTTATTCGTTGTTAAAACCTTCGAACGTTATTCCCGAGAAAGCATCTCTCCATGTCTGTGATCGCAAGCTACTCATGTTCTCTCTTTTTCTTTTTCTCACCTCTTCTGCTCATAATGCCCACGAGCAGCTCTCGTCCTTCTGTGCAGTGCAGTTTGATGGCTGATTGGTTGCGTGTGCCCTCCTACACTCGTCGTCAAACTATGGGTCTCTTGTAGGCGGCGTTTTGAAACCCAGTGCCTCAGAAGCAGCACTCCCTAAGGCTTGTTGACGACGGGTCCATTGGTGTTGTATGCAGGTGTTGTAGAGTTTTCCGAGAGCTTAAGGGAAATCCGATTGACATAGACTCGATTGTAACATTGCGACGTTATATTTTTTGGGTCAGGCATATTCTCACTCGTAGCCTGGCTGCCACAAAATTGTGGTCCGAGTCGATATTGCCTCCTCGGAAAGTTTGTACATTCAGAATGTCCGATGGGTGCCTACCATCAATCGCATTGTGGTCAGTCTGGTTGACGGTTGATTGATCTGGAGAACGCCAGCTTCCCTTGAGATGCGGCAACCGCGTTCTAGCAGCCAGAAGATTTTGCCCCGTTGCGAAGTCTATCAGCCTAAATCCATTTTCAGATGTGGTGTTCTGTAGGCTGTGTTGCCAACGACCTTATCAAAAGTGGCTACCCTGCTTAGTTTCGTGTTAAGATCTCCTACTACGGTTTTAAGTTCATAGTTGATTAAGGTCCCCTTTCACCTGTGTGCGCCATCGTAGATGCGGCCGTCCTCTGCCACGCCTTCCTTCCGGGGTGGATTCGAAGACTCTTCGGGTCGGAGCTGTATTTTCCATGCGCTCCACATGGCCTGGCCACCTTAGACGGCTATATCCGTAGACGTCGTACCAGGCCGATGTCGCTGTACAATCCGCACAGTTCTTCGTTAAATCTTCTCCTCCATACACCGTTTGAACAAACGAGACCGTAGATAGTGCTCAGAATTTTCCTCTCGAAACGACCAAGGGCATCTTAATCCGCTTTTGTTAAGGTCCAAGCCTCTGCGCTGTAAAGGAGGACTGGGATGATCAAGGTCTTACATAGTGTCACCTTGGTTTTCCGAGAGAGGGCTGTACTTCTCCATTGCCTCTTGAGCCCAAAGCAACAGCGGTTGGCAACAGTGATTCTGCGTTTTATCTCAGCGCTGGTGTTGTTGTCGCCGGTCATCAGTGAGCCAAGGTAGACGTATTCCTTGACCACTTCAAAGTTATATCCGCCCATGGTGACGTTCTGGCCGGCAGGGAGTTCCAGATTCGTGTGGTTCGGTGTGAAAGATTCTCTACATTTGACAGAACGTCCGAAAGCGGGCTTCAGGGTATATTAGTGAGCATTCCTAGAGAGACGTGTGTTGCGGCAGAAATGTTGAAAGGGCGATAATACAAACAAAGGCAGGAAACATTCCTGCAAGGTTCCAATGAGGTCTTGGAAGCACCGGATCAGACATGAACGTTAAACTCTAATTTAGGGCGAATGAACGCCTTATAGATTGTAGCCAGATCTAAGGGTGACAAATATATCTTGCATCTGTATAAGAAGCCTAGGGATTTCGCAGCATTCTTGGCGGCACTGAATATGTGTTCGTTCAAATCATGGTTGTGAGCAACACACATACCCAGTATGGAAGGCTCAGATAGAGATAACGGCTGCGGGTTAGTTATACGCTTTAACGACAGGAGGCAGCATTGTGTTTTGGATGCATTAAATTCCACTTCATCGTTTTTACCCCATTGGATGATGCTGACGATATCGGAATTTAATGAGCTTAACATACGCTGCCGCTCATTATCTACAACCGAAGTGCAGCGTCGTAAACTGGTGAACGAATATGAGAAGCTGAGGGTACTGTCGTCAGCGAAGGATTGAATTGGATTAGAAGTAACAGACAAGAGATCATTTATAAAAATAAGAAAGAGTGTCGGAGACAAAACGGAGCCCTGGGGAACACCAGCATTTACAAAATGAGTATCAGACTTGAATCCGTCCAAAACAACTTGAATTGAACGATTCGAAACGTAGCTTCTAATTCATTGAAAAAGAGACTCATCGATCCCAAAAGCACGCATTTTCGTGCAACAATTTTACTTTCACCTGCTTGGTGAAGCGAGTGATTCCACTTTTCAGCGAGATATGCCATCAAATCACCCGTGGATCTGTTGCTGCGGAAACCGTATTGGTGCTCATTGAGGAGTTTCCGTGATTCAAGATATTTCATAAGCTGACGGTTAATCAGCATTTCCATGACCTTGGAAAGAAGGGACGTAAGTGCAATGGGTTGGAGTTGGAGTAGTTGGAGGGAGAAGATGATTCGCCTTTTTTGGGTATAGGCTGGACAAATGCTGTTTTCCACCTACTCGGAAAGAGCCCAGAGGTGTAGGAAAGGTGAAAAAGCTTACGCAGTGGTTTTGCCAGCGTAGAAGAACACCTCTTCAGAACTATTGGGGCAATACCATCTGGACCAGCGGATTTGTGTATGTCGAGGTCCTTAAGAACCCTTGAAGAACGACTGTACGAGTGCGGAAGTGGATTAGTTTTCCATGGTAGAATTGACGCACTTTAGTACAGGCGGAGACAAAGTACAAGCTGGCAGCTGAGAACTGGTTGCGAAATGAGCAGCAAGTAGGTTAGCTTTGTCTAAGGGGGTGACAGCTGGAATGTCATTGTGGATGAGCGTCGGTACAGACGACGTAGTTGAGTTTTTTACGTTTTTTACAAGCGATCAGATACTTTTGCTACCCTTGGGACATTGAAGGATTTTACGCCTTAATTTTTGGCCGGATTGGAATTTAACCCAGTATTGCAGTCATTCCTGGCTCGTTTGTACTTTTTTTCGGTTTTCCTCAGAACTGTTTGCTTTGTAGGCCCGAAAACTTAGCTCCCAGGCCTAAAAGCCTCTTTGCAGCTCAAGTCAAACCACGTATTATCCTTAAGCCTGGTGCTTTTAATCTTGCTGGGAATAAAAGTTGCCATGCCGATTCGGATAATGTTTGCGATAATATCAGTTGCGGAGTCCATGTCGTTGTCGAGGAAGCACAACGACCAGTTAAAAATTCGAAAGAAGTTGTTAAGGCCGCACCAGTTGGCTTTCTCGTATAGCCATAGTGTTCTCTTAGGAGCTTTTTCTTTAACTGGATGGTGGGAGTTCGAGAATTTTGCTGATATCATGCAGTGGTCAGACGAGCCTAGGGGTTCCAATACATCGATCGTGTATCGACACCGGGTTATCGACATAGGCGAGCGAATTTACTTGTCCCCATAAATCCCCTTCAAATCTCATAATTTATATGGCCAATGCACTACAGGTGCTCAGTAGGTCGATTTTGACGACCGTAATAGTATCTAAGCCATCTAAATCCTGCAATTATATACCGCACGTTGCCTACTTGGAAGCAAACAATAGAAAATACAGTAAAAAAACAGCTCCTCGTCACTCGCATAGCAGTATGCCTACACGCACAATCTGATCCAATAATCAATTTGTTTACACATTTCAGATAGGAGAATATGTCATTACTCGTGCCCAGTATTTACCAACCTTCGAAAGCACCACCACCGCACAAGCGAGACAAAATCACCGTGCCCAGCCGTTTACCTCTGTTGCCAAACTTGAGAGACTTGCCTTTAAGCAAGTGAGTGTTACTTAACCTGTGATAAGGTCTATTCTTAGATACCAAGCGGCAGGCATTTCACAAAACCTCAACCGAAGAAATAAGCACAATCAAACGAGTACGAATTACAGCATATTTAAAACTTATTGAAGTGATTCATCCGTCGAATGCAAGCCCAAGTACATAGATACATACGTTGGAGGCTTGTGTGTTTTGTTGTGCTTTTGCAGCGTCATGTTCGTTGTATCGAACAATGGCAAGTAAAAGAACACTTGTGGGTGATAGTTTGAGTTAAAGCTAAAGTTCGAGTTGCTGTTGTTCATATTTGGATGTATCTACATATGCATGTACATACGTTCATAAATTGCGATCGCAAACAGATGGGCAGGAAATGACGTTACGCGCTTGCGAAATACCCGTAGATAGATTAGGTGTAGCTTGTAGTCTGATGAAGCAAATAGAACTCGCAGTTCTGACGTTTAGATTAGATTTAAAAAAAATAAGCACTCGAGTCCTGGACGCTCTACGGTGAGAACAAGAGTATTGCATGAAGTCGACGCATGCGTCATCGGATTCTGATCTGATCTGAGAGCATGAAGGGTGTTGAGTCATGAATGTGGCACATGCTAACCGGCGTGATTAATAAATTAACGTTTTGAATGATTGTGATTTGGCGTAGATTTTCGCTTTCTGTCATGAGATGTGCTCCTCGTTTGTTTACATTTCCACCTTCGAAAATGCGTCGTTGGGCTTTACTAAGGCGGTAAATGGCCACCTTGAACTTCTGGTTTCGCCTAAGTCGGAAGAAAGTCGTTCTAGTTTGTACTGTACTATTGGTTTTGGCAACTTTTTTGCTTTTAGTGATTTTTACGTTAAGATCAATTATTACCAGACTCGTCTGTCTGAAATAACAATAGTACCAGTACGAACTTACTTGATTGGCGTCAAAAACGTATGTCGGTTTTGGCCGCGTCAATTAGCCTGTGCCAGTCATCCCTATCTGGTGCTCACCGGCGCCAGTTGGAACCACCGAGATCTTCTTCAACTTAGTCCTTCCATCTGAGATGTGGTCCAAAACTTTGCGAGCTGCAGAGTCTTCGTCCATTCAGACAACATGGCCGAGCGTTGTCGCCGAAAACCTCATACAACTCGTCATACTATCGAATTCGGTATTCACCTTCATCTACCTGGAGAGGACCGAACATCCTTCGGAGAACTCTTCTCGCGAATGCTCCCAAAGCACGCCCATCTGCACTTATATGACAAGTCGGTCATAATAAGCAACTTATAGAACATTACTTTTGTCCATCGGGAGAACATTCTGCTTTTTAATAGCCTAGTGAGTCCACAGTAAGATTTATTCTCTGCCCAAATATACGAAGTCTTTCACTATCCCATAGGTATAATTGTGAACAGTGACATGGATCCCAAGGATCAAGGATTCTTTGTTTCATGACAGGAGGTATTTTTCCGTCTTTTTTTATTTAAATTTTTTTTTTTATAATATGCGCGGACCCAAGTTTTAAAAACCTTATTATGTCGGCGACACAGTGGCTCAGAAGGTGGAAAGGATGAAGGATAGAGGAGATAACGATGGATGTATATTGGCGTTACAGTCCATGAAGGACCTGAGCCGAGCTTCTCTCAATCACCCATGTTGTGTGTGATTTCATTTTCCCATAGGTGAAAGGGACCTACAGTTTTATTGCCGGTTCTAAACGGCGAATTTCGAGAAGCTTTTTATGACAATTTTACTACAGGGGGTTTTGTCAGAACCCCGCTGAGGAGAAACACCGTGAAAAACACGTTCGATGACATGGCTGTGTCGGGATTCGATCCCGTGTCATCGGCGTCAGAGGCCACGGTGCTCTCAACGTGGCGATGGATATTGATCTTAAATGCTTGCATGTTGTACTTAAGGGGGAAGACCGAATCCGGCAAGGAATTCCAGATTCATGTGGTTCGGTTAAATAAAGATTTTCTATATTTGACGGTAAGTCCGCAAGCGGGCTTCAGGGTATATTGGTGAGCATTCCTAGAGAGACGTGTGTTGCGGGAGAAATGTTGAAAGGGCCATAATACAAACAAAGGCAGGAAACATTCCTGCAATGTTCCAATGAGGTCTTGGAAGCACCGGACCAGACATGAACGTTAAACTCTAATTTAGGGCCTTATAGATTGTAGCCAGATCTAAGGGTGACAAATATTTCTTGCATCTGTATAAGAAGCCTAGGGATTTCGTAGCATTCTTGGCGACACTGAATATGTGGTCGTTCAAATTATGGTTGTGAGCAACACACATACCCAGTATGGAAAGCTCAGATTGAGATTTCTGAGATGCAAGTGCCATCCACGGATAATGGCCGCGGGTTAGTTATACGCTTTAACGACAGGAAGCAGCATTGTGTTTTGGATGCATTAAATTCCACTCTATTGTTTTTACCCCATTGGAGATCATTTATAAAAATGAGAAAGAGTGTTGAGGACAAGACGGAGACCTGGGGAACACCAGCATTTAAGAAACGAATGACAGACTTGAATCCGTCCAAAACGACGATTCGAACGGAGTTTTTAATCCATTGAAGAAGAGACTCATCGATCGAAAGGGCTTCATGTCAAGCCCTGTCAAATGCTTTCGAAATATCCAGTGCAACTAGTTTGCTTTCACCTGCTTGATATGCCATCAAAGCAGCAATGGATCTGTTGCTGCGGAAACCGTACTGACGGTCATTGAGGAGTCTCCGTGATTCAAGATATTTCATAGGCTGACGGTTAATCAGCGTTTCTGGAGAGAAGGGACGGGTCGTTAGTTGGAGGGAGAAGATGATTCGCATTTTTATGTATAGGCTGGAAAAGTGCTGTTTTCCAGCTACTTGGAAAGAGCCCAGAAGAGTAGGAAAGGCGAAAAAGCTTACGCAGTGGTTTCGCCAGCATAGAAGAACACCTTTTCAGAACTATGGGATCAGCGGATTTGTGTATGTCGAGGTCCTTAAGAACCCTTGCGACTGTACGAGTGCGGAAGTGGATTAGTCTCATGGTGGAATTGACAGCACTCTAATACAGGCGGAGACAAAGTACAAGCTGAGAGCTAAGAGCTGGCTGCGAAGTGGGTAGCAAGTAGACTAGCTTTGTCTAAAGGAGTGACAGTTGGAATGTCTTTGTGGATGAGCGTCGGTACAGACGACGTAGTTGAGTTTTTTTTATGTTTTTTTTTGCAAACGACCAGAAACGTTTGCCACCTTTGGGACATTGTAGGATGTTACGCCTTAATTTTTGATCGTTGGTTGCAGTAATTTCTGGGTCGGAATTATTTGCGCGTATAAGCAACGACGAGGGCGCTAACCCGATAACACCAACGCCATCGAATGTTTATTTCGCGACGTTCCTCCTCGGCGGGGTACTGGCAAGACCCCTCGTAGTAAACTTGCCATGAAAAAGCTTCTCGACTCACGCCGTTCGGGATCGGCATTAAGCTGTAGGTCCCTTTCACCTGTGTGAAAAAGAAATCACACACAACATGGGTGATTGAGAGAAGCTTGGCTCTGGTCCTGTATGGGCTGTAACGCCACCAAAGAAGAAGATAACAGTCTCGGATTGTAGTATATACTAGTATCTGGTATTAGAAAACGGCTGGAACGGACGATTTGTCAATATCGTACTCCATACAAGCGTTGCCTAGGTTCATCAAAAGAAAATGCGATAGAACTAATTGAGTGAATGTGGTCTCTTGCGGACTTGGAAGACTTTAAATACAGAAGAGTCTTGAGATCAACCTTATTTTTTCGGTTATTTGACCTTAGGAGCGATTATAATATCTCCATTACAACATACTTACATACATACATATGTATGTATGTACATATGTCTATTCCTCTTATGCAACTCTTGTATGGGCAGCTTCCACATCAAACACGAAAGAACATCATTATGGATGACGACTGGATATTGATCAGTCATAGGGCATCATATTAGACCGCGCTGCTATTAGACATTCGCCTAAAACAACTTTTTCGTCCAAGATCTTCCAAGATTTTAAGACCTTTCACCAATCTTTATCGTCTTTGCCGTTACTTTTCTATTCTGTCTGAGGGTCTCGCAAAATCGTACATTTTATCCACGACACCATCAATAGGCGTCCATACACATCACGTACCCTTCTGGCTCCACACCAAGGAAACACAAAATCATTAAACAATAAAGATCCCCCCGCAGTCAGCAAAAAGAGTAAAAAAACAACAAACCGACCAAATCGCTACGTTAAAATCCGCACATGTCTGTCGCCTTTATCCCACTATTATCGCGCTCCGATCAACATATCGGAAGCGATAAACTGCTGATTAAACGGTTAAAAAATTCTATATACATACATACACTGCACCGATAAGTCGCCAACCGACACCACTAGCCAAAGGAGCTTCAGTTTCCTCTGACTCTACGTAAGCTCCTTCATGTTTCAACACAATATTAATGGGCCACTTTGCTTCCCTCGAACACACAGACACACAGTCCGCGAGTTATCCATACATCAGACGCACTTACATGTTAATGCGCACGTAGAACGGCAGCAGCAACAGCAGAGGAATACTGAAAATGTGGTAACTCCCTCCTGGCCGCTCGGTAGACAATGATGTATGCGGCGACGACGACGATAATCGAATTGAAATCGACGTCGACTCAGCAACAATGGGCAGCAATGCACACTTTGCCCGCCACTTGCAGTTCCATCATGACGACACACACCATCTACCGTCTACAGCTAGCAGATCAAAAAGTACCAGTCAGCCACTATACCACCACTTCACAATCGCACTAGCGTCAAAGCCTGTACGCAACTCCTATCCCTCCTAGATCTATCAGCAACGACGCAGAGCGCGGTGGCAAAACGACACCGAATCGGGTAGCTAAACAAAAAAAAAAAACAGAAAAAGCCGAGCAAAAAACGAATGAAAAATAGTATCTAGATACGAGTATGCGGGCATAGTATCTGCAAGAAGGCTGAATGCTTCTTGCAATCTAAATCCGTTGGATGGAAAATTAAAAAAAAAAAAAAAAAAAAAAACAGAAAAAGGAACAGAAGAAAACCAGGAATTGAAGGGAATGAACGTTAAAGTCACGGTAGTAGCTATAGCTAGTAGTGGCGAGGGCACAAGGAAAGTTAGGCAGGTACCCTCCTAACTAACTAACATGGATATGGTATGGCCATGCACACGTATGAGTGCAGTTCGGTTGTACTTTATCTTGCGCCCTGCGGCGTGTACGTGTTGTCACTTTAGAAAGGTCGACTGGACACACAACCAGCTAACGTCCGACTACCTAAATGGAATTTGCTGTTTGGCTGTTGTTGTTTTAGTATTTTCCTTCCCTGATCTCAAACCTCTTATTGAAGTTAAATCATCTCTAGAACGCGACTACGGGAGCATGTACTATATGTATTTATATCTTATCTGGATTTGTAAACTAATTGAGATACACAACAATAACTGATAACGACGGATATGTCCATACATATGTATGTATGTACTCGTAGGGACCATATTTACGAGCACGAGTAGTACGTACGAGTACGGTAATGATTCTAGACTTGCTGACGTCTGTCAGCGAATGATGGAAATGGAGGTTCCAAGAACAATTCTATCTCTAAGTCATGGATATAATTTCTAAAAATAGTGTATGCCACTGGATGGCAAATGATTCATATAAAATGCTTTTCGCGACTTTTGCTGAATGCTGTTGTTTGACTAGAAGAGCAGAGAGCGTTTCCTAGAATTTTGTATCTGTTCATCTCATATTAATACATAGGTTATTGTTATTCTTTAAAGAAAACAATTCCACTCATTTTCGATATACCTATGAAAATGACGCCGAGGACACGGGATCGAATCCCGACACAGCCATGTCATCGAACCTGTTTTCACGGTGTGTCTCCTCAGCGGGGTTCTGACAGAACTCCCCGTGGTAAAATTGTCATGAGAAGCTTCTCGAAATTCGCCGTTCGGAACCGACAATAAACTGTAGGTCCCTTCCACCTATGGGAAAATGAAAACACACACAACATGGGTGATTGAGAAAAGCTCGGCTTTGGTCCTTCATGGACTGTAACGCTAACATACATACACACATGCATAAGTATATGACGAAATCCTTGGAGAAGACTTGTTGACTCCTTTTTTCTTTTTTCGAACCTAAGTGGAGCGTCGTTTAATACAGCTTGTTGTGGCCCAAAATTCGTCGCTTTCCGATTGGCGCCCGACAAGAGACCTTCACCACTCTCTAATTCTCTCTAATGGGTGAGCTAATAGAGGGTGTGGACTTGGGCTATCAAATCACCTCGCTGCTGGCTCACCCGTAACATCCAACTATACATATATGTACGAGTACAATGTCGCTCTGCGTATCGCATCTAAACTTAATGCTATGAGCCAGATTCCCATGACTTATAGAACTGTTCATTGACACAACGAACGCCGCGATATATCCAAAGAACAGCTTTGCATCACATCATCAGCCGAATGACCTTAAGAACTCTGGCTGTCTCCAACAGGTGACTGAATGAGAAACACGTTGAAGCGAGAGCCATCAAGTCTCCAAGAGACTCGTGGACATCATCCCGGGATTTTAGATTTTTTCAATGAAAGTCCCTTAACAGACCGGGTGCGGCGGAACAACTGGAAAAAGCCCTCGACTGCTGTAGAGCAGATATTATGGCACTCCAAAAAGTGCGATAGGATGGGCCAGGTAAAACGGAAATTGCTACAAAGAGAACAAGCAGCACCTATTTGGACGTAGTTTCGCTTTTAGAGGCAGACTTAGGCAAAAAGTCTTAAGCTTACGGCATGTAAGCGAGCGCCTCGTTACTTTCGGAAACATCAGCTTAATATGCGTTAATGCCCCCACCAAAGAAAAAGACGACAGAATCAAGGGTAACTTCCACGATCTTTTAGATAGAATTTTACGCACAATCGTCGTAGCTGGGACACGACTGCTGTGCTTCATGCGAAGCATACAGCATACACGCCACCACAGGCTAGCTGACTTTGCGACGCCTCTAATGTATTCGGTTTCCAGTTGCCACCTAGAAGAAACCCTTGGTTTGATGAAGAGTGAAGTCAGGTTCATGTTAAAAAACAGAATGCATACATGGCCATGTTACATCGACGAACGAGAGCCACTCGTGAGCTCTACGACCGAAAAAGAAAGGATTAGTACGTCTTTCAAATAGAAAAAAACATAAAGCAGCACAGGAAGCACGAGGTCGAGGAGATGGATCGCTTTTATGACAGGAAGGTATAAAGCTTGAGCAGAAGCATGGCGGGACGAAAGCAGACATCGAATAGTTGACTCACAGTTCATGCTGAAAATATGGAAAGACAAACTCTGCAGACTAGTCAAAAAACCACTTTCAGGTAAAATAAGCCTTTCCGCTCGCCTGACCTAGACGAAGTTGTGATGGCGATGTCTAAACTAAAGTCTAATAAAGCTGCTGGCACATGTGGATTGTTTGCTGAGCCATTTAAAGCAGCTGAAGTGACAGGGAGCATGCACCAACTCATCGGTAAAATATGTTCGGGAGAAAGCATGCCCGACGAGTAGAACCTCAGAAATGTTTGACCGATCCCTAGAAAGGAGGATCCATATAATTGCGGCAATTATAGGGTAATGAGCCTTCTTAACATCGGCTATAAAACTTTTCTGCCATGCTGTGTAAACACCTGAAATTATTCCTAAACAATCTGATTCCTATCAATGTGATTTCAGGCCAGAAAAATCCAAAACCAGAGAAGGCTCATAACTTCCAAGTCAATACACACTACCTCTTCGTCGACTTTAAGGCCGCACGTGTGTTTATAGGGACGAGCTATACAAAGCCATGTCGCATTTTGACACCCCTCCCTTGCTCATCGGGTAGTACAGGATGACATTGAAGAATTCTCGCTGCTCCATCAGGGTCGGCGTCAAATCAACCGAGACATTTGATATCAAAAAAGGATTCAGGCAGGCCGACGCATTGTCATGTGACTTTTTCAATATCATTCTTGAAAAGATCGTGCGGAACTCACTGGCCAACACATAGATATACATAGGTACTGGCTTGTATAAGCTGATAGTATTGACGTAATTAAGAGAGCACAGCGAGACATCAGTGAAGCTTTTGTGAGCATTGAAGTAGAAGCGGCTAAGTTGGGTCTGAAGGTAAACGAGGGCAAAACCAAATATACACTATACCGACTTCTTGGGCAAAACGTCACTATGGACAGCTACTGCCGTTGAATGCCGCAAGTGTCGGTGAGGGGCGGTGAGGGGCGTTGAGTACCGGTGAGGGCCGGTAAGAGTCGGTGAGGACCGGTTGATGCACATTGCACATGATGTTCGTTTGTCAGTTTTTCAACGATCGCTTGATGTGGTAGTCAGTAGGAACTTCGGTCGGTGAATATGGCGGATAACGAAGCAGATCCCATCCCTTAGTGGTGATCGATTGGACGACACGAAGTTTAACATGAGGACGGGCGGTATCATGGTGGAAAACGATATGGTTCTCCTTTCGTGGTCGTTTCGCTTCGACAGCAGCGTGAAGATAGACGTCGCTGTTAAGAGCCAGATCATTTTGATCCTTACTTACTTACTTAGGTGGCGCTACAGTCCGTGGTGAACCTGGGCCTCAACCAACAAGCGTCTCTTTTCCGAGAGAGGGCTCTACTTCTCAATTGCCTCTTGAGCCCAAAGGAACAGCGCTTGGCAAGAGTAATTCTGCGTTTTATCTCAGCGCTGGTGTTATTGTCCCCGGTCATCAGTGAGCCAAGGTAAACGAATTCCTTAACCACTTCAAAGTTATATCTGTCCATGGTGACGTTCTGGCCAAAACGCCGGTTTTGCCCGTCTCTTTGTGATGAAAGCAGATATTTGGTTTTACTCTCATTATCCTTGAGACCCATCCTAGCCGCTTCTACCTCAATACTTACAAAGGCCTCATTGATGTCTCGCTGTGTCTTTCCAACCACGTCAATGTCATTGGCGTACGGAAGCAATTGCGTAGACTGGCCACTTGTGTTGGCCCATGACTCTTGCACGATCTTTTGAAGCACGATGTTGAAGAAGTTGCATGACAGCGCGTCACCTTGCCTAAATCCGTTTTTAACATCAAAGGTCTCGGTTTGCTCATTACTGACCTTAATGGAGCAGTGAGAATTCTCCATTGTCACCCTGCATAGTCCGACGAGCTTGGCAGGGTTTTTAAAACTAGACATGGCATTGTATAGCTCACTTCTATACACGCTGTCATATGCAGCCTTGAAATCGACGGAGAGGAGGTGAGTGTCGATTTGGTATTCCTGGGTCTTTTCCGAGATCTGCTGTATTGTAAATATTTGGTCTATTGTGGACCGCCAGGTACCCTTGTGGATGTTGGGATGGGGGAATCGTGGGCTTGCTACAAGGAGGTTACGCCCCGTTAGGCTATGGAGGCTATGCTTTCCTATGATCGACTCAAATATGTCCTCTTTGCCCAGTTTTGCATTAAAATCTCCTAAAACTATTTTTTGTCGTAGCTGGGGCATTGGGCATATGTTCTATCTAGGAGACCGTAGAATTCTTCCTTGAGTCGATCGTCCTTTTCTTCCGTTAGGGCGTAAGCGCATATTAAGTTAATGCTTCTAAATTTAACTTTGATGCGGATTGTTATGAGGCGTTCGCTTACATCCCAGAAGCTTAAGACTTTTTGTCGGAGTCTTCCTCGAATAACGAAACCGCACCCGAATAGGCGCTATTTGTTCTCCTTGTAGCAGTTCCCGCGGTAGATGTCGCAGTTTTTCATCCGTCTTTTGCCTGGTCCATCCCATCGCACTTCTTAGAGTGCGGTTATATCTGCTTTATGTTGAGGGTTTGCTCCAATTGATCGCCTGCACCCGATGTGTTAAGGGACCTCACATTCATATTCCAGGTGCAAACTCTCAAGTCCGTTAGTCGTTTACAGGGGTCGTCAGCTTTGTATCCGTCCGTATCCGAGGCTTGTTGTTGTTTCGGAACAAGTGAGTTTTTACGTGATAGAAATGTTACCCCTAAGCATAACCCCCAATCTGGAGGGCCAGGTTCCTCTTTCCCCAGGAACAAGAGGATGGGTCGCTGCACACATTGGTTGACTACCTGGCGGGTGCTAGGGCAGCTATCCAGGGGGGGCACGCAGGGACGCAGGGAGCAGGGGCAGAGATCGAAGCTGGCGGTCAACTTCTTTGCTCATTATCATTCCACCAATAGCAAATGCCGTTTGAGATGTTTTCCCAGTGGATGATTTCGCTTCTGTCCCACAATACACACCACATAGCCTTCTTACAGTGGACTTTTTGGTATTCCTTTTGCAGAAACGCCCGGCGACACGCAAACATTCTTTCTTTGTACGTTTTCAAAGAGTAGCCATGATTCATCACCCGTGACGAGATTCTTCAGAAACGGAGCTTGCTCATTTCGTTGCAGCGAGTCAGTAAAAATGCGAACACCTTCTGCTTTGTCGTTGCCGGAGATTTCGTGGCGGACCCAGTCAATTTTCACACCTTTCCGAGCTTTTTGAGACGACGGACGATCGTCGACTGGTTGACATTGAAGTCATTGGCTAGCATTCGTGTTGTCAGGCTTTCGTATTCTTCCACGGCCGCTAGAAGGGCCTGGTCGTTTAACTCCGATGGCCGACCTCTTCCTTCTTCATGTACAAGGTTTGTGTCGAACGTTTTGAACCGCTGAAACCATCTTTCAACTTGGCTTTTGCTGATTGTTCCCTCGCCTAAAAGTTCGTTGAGATGTTGCTCACCCCGGGTTGTAGCGCCGCCTTATGGCAGAATGTTTACCCAAAACAAAAACATACAAAACGTCTTAGATTCTCAGATATCAGGTTAAAACGTTAAAGTCCTATAAATCGCCCAAACACTTTAACTTAAAAACTTAAACCTCAACAATTGGAATTCTAACGCAAAGTGTCACCTCAAAACGTCATTAATGTCATATTGCCATCATACCACTAATCGTTGCTTCCTCCCCCCAGTGCAAAGCCATCACATCATCTCTAGCCGTCAATCAAACTCGAAAACAACTTCGACAAATCCTAAGGCTAATGTCACACTTTTACAACTCGATATACCTACCTATAAGAGAAAGAATGTTATGACACAAGGCGGAATATGATGAAGAGGAAGCAAAAACAAAAAAAAAACAGAAGCAGCAGGAGGAGATACAGAAACGAATTTTCAACCTCACACTCTGGTTCGCATTCTTGACACACTGGGTATCCGTATTTATAACATTTTCCACATTTGCCCATTACAATCAATTTCATTTTCATAATAAGCCCGTTCGTCCGCTTTAGCGCTTGACGCGGTAGTCCTCTAAATGAGTAGATCGTCACTCCTTTTTGTGGCTCGTATCGCAATATACTCAGTTGTTCATTCAGTTCCACTCTGCCATGTTCTCTTTTCTTCTGATTATATTTTCAACCATCTCGCGGATAATCATTCGTAATTCATTATCTGTAATAGGGAATACGTACGACGAATCGAAGAGGAGCACTAAAGAAATAATAAAACGAAAACACCACACTAAACAGCTGAAATGCCAAACCCCAGAGAGCGCGTCTCTCTTCAATTCTTCGCCCAGAAACGCTAAAACCGCTGAAACCCACTGTAATCAAGTCTCGTTCATATACATATGTACATAAGTATCTATACCCCATGCCGCCGTACTCTATTGGACCAGATAGTCGGTGTGCGAATAGAAGAGCGTGAAGCGGGTAGAGAATGAAACTCAAGTGGAAAACAAGAAAATTGTAGACTTTCGGGTTTTTTCTTTTCATTTTTCTGTTAATTTTCTTTTCTGCAGATTAGATTCTTCTTCTCTTTTGTTTTGTCTCTAAAAAGATACTCAGATACATTCATACATATGTATGTACATATCCATAGGTTACTGGGAGGTGGAACTTGCGTTTTCGGTTAGGAAAACATTGACGCGTGTGTCAACGTCAAGGGTAGCATGGAATTCGAACACACAAAAGAAAAAAAGGAAAACGTTCTGGCGCTTTACATCGTATTAGATAAGGTGACGTGATATCTAAACGGATGTTGTTACTATATTCTTTCCCTACTCTCCTCTCTGCCACTCACTAACTCTCTCTCTCTATCCCTCAGATTCTTTCAGACTACGTGGATGTATGCATATGGCACTTGCGCTACGTTATTGTACGAACGGATGCGTGTGTGGCTGCAGTAGGCTTGTGAATTCGTCTTCGTTTGGTTAACGACACAGCAGCGGTGGCGTCTATTGTCATCGGCATCCGTGTCCGTCATTGAAAATTACATTATTATGCGCGCTGATAATGGTGCAACCTATAGCCCCAGTATACGAGAATATGTACATATGTATGTAGGCATATCTGTCGTCATTATTATTATTCATGCAAACGAAAGCGATTAACTCGTTATTGAAGATTCGTGCTAATATATTGGAAAATTGTTTTTATCTTTTCCTTCTTCTCTTCCTTTATTGCTTTTCGTTTTTAAGATTTGCTTTTTTCTTTTTTTGTTCGAATCTCAATAATCGTAGGAAGTTGACGTTGAATGAGGGCGTTAAGCAGTAGCACCATTGTGGCAACCTGTTCATTATGTCTTTCAAGTTAAAACTACAATTTAAGGGAGTTCAATCCTAACATTGACGGTTACGTCAGTTTACGACGTGTTTTACGATTGGGGTTATTTAATTGAAGCTTTTAGCAGGTTTGAGCTCTAAAATATCCAAATTTTTCTCATAATTTAGTTCAAAATCTCTGCCAGAAACATTACTACCAGTACAAATCCAAACCAAATTTCAATCGCCAACCAGGCGGATATGTGTACCTACATACATACAAATGTATGTACATATGTATGTGTGCGGGTAAGTAAGTGGCCAGGAAACTCTATGTAAGTGGCCAGACGACTATAGGTTAGGCGGCTATAGCCAGCCAGGCGACTATAGGTGGCTAGGCGGCTATAGCCAGCCAGACGACTAAAGGTGGCCAGGCGGTTATAGAGAGCCAGACGACTAAAGGTGGCCAGGCGGCTATAGAGAGCCAGACGACTTAAGGTGGCCAGGCGGCTATAGCCAGCCAGGCAACTAAAGGTGGCCAGGCGGCTATAGCCAGCCAGACAACTAAAGGTGGCCAGGCGGCTATAGCCAGCCAGGCGACTATAGGTGGCTAGGCGGCTATAGCCAGCCAGACGACTAAAGGTGGCCAGGCGGTTATAGAGAGCCAGACGACTAAAGGTGGCCAGGCGGCTATAGAGAGCCAGACGACTTAAGGTGGCCAGACGGCTATAGCCAGCCAGGCAACTAAAGGTGGCCAGGCGGCTATAGCCAGCCAGACAACTAAAGGTGGCCAGGCGGCTATAGCCAGCCAGACGACTAAAGGTGGCCAGGCGGCTATAGCCAGCCAGACGACTAAAGGTGGCCAGGCGGCTATAGCCAGCCAGGCGACTAAAGGTGGCCAGGCGGCTATAGCTAGCCTAGCAAGTATAGGTGGCGAGGCGCCTATAGCCAGCCTAGCAAGTATAGGTAGCCAGGCGGCTATAGCCAGCCTAGCAAGTATAGGTGGCCAGTCGGCTATAGTCAGCCAGGCGATAGCTAGTAGCTAGACAGGCGACTATAGGTGGCCAAGATGCTATAACCAGCCAGGCAAATATAGGTGGCTAGGAGACTATGGGTTGCCATGCGGCTATAGCCAGCCAGGCGACTATAGGTTGCCAGGCGGCTGTATCTAGCCAGGCGCCTATAGGTTGCCAGGCGGAAGTAGCTAGCCAGTCGCCTATAAGACGCCAGGCGGCTATAGCCAGCCAGGCGAGTATAATTGGCCAGGTGTCTATAGCCAGCCGGGCGACTATAGTTAGACAGACATTTTGTGCAAGACGCACTTTCTGGGGCTAGACCCTTAAGCTAGATGAAAATCCCCAGGACCTGTAAAAATGGCTTTTAAATTCTGACGAGATTAGTCCACTCTTTAAGACCAAAATCTATGAACAAATAGTGCTGACATCGGTGAAGGTTTTAAAATTCCCCTTTCTTCCGTGTCACCATTTTGCTCCCATAAGAATCACCCCTGACGCTGATGTATAATGGAACATTACAATGTCATTCAGTCAATAAACTACGAACTCCCACTTAGTCGTTCAGAATTAAAGAACATCAATGCCACATGATCCAATACCACCCTTACGAAGTAGCCTACGTAGCTACCTAACATCTATTAAAATAATTCAATCATGCTCCCCTGTAATGCTAAACATCGCCCTATGAGCACGGGTGTTGGAAATTTTGACAACTCGAGAACACCGTTAGCGATGTCAAATGTCAAAAGCCCTCATGTCAAACCAATACCCCGTCTTCGACTGTTTGAAATAATGTATTTTCATTCCATTTACGAGTATCACCGAATTAGATTATTGTGTGTATTTCGTATCAATGTTTATGCTAAAAATATCTCAGCACCAGTTGCGGCTCACACGAATGTGGGAAGAGGTAGACAAGTATCTTCTCGCGAACGAGAGAAAACAAAAGCGAGACTATCACAGGTGGTGTGTAGAGCTAGTCGACAATGACAACACGAATAATTTGTTTATATCAGACCGACTAAGCAACATCGAGATGATAATTACCCTACATACGCATATTCAATCCATAGCGAGGCACAGTCATGCCTAGAGCAAGTCGTATCTGAGTGGAATCAGGAATTGCTTACAGTTCTTCTTACAATATACTCGAGAGAATTGTACTGCTAAGTTGATTTGTTTGGCTTTCGTGTTGTCTATTTTTCCCCGTCGTGCCCGAGACCGAGCCCGAGCCCGCTCCCGAGCCTAAGTAGTAGATGGAGTCTTATTTATTGTATTTTCAAGTTTATTTCTCTCTAGTACTCATTGGTCTATAAATAGTTGGTAAGAAAATCAACCGCGATACAGGGAAGAGAGAAGTTTTGTGTGTCGGTTGGCTTCGGTTCGGTTCGGCTATTTAAATGGAATTTAATGACATTATGATTTGATTGGACTGTGGTTATAGCGTTTAGTGTTTCTTTTTTCATTCTATCTTAAATTATACAAATAGTTGTTAACGGTGATTAATTAGGTAGCGCACGAGATAAGTTGTCACACGACGTGATGCGGAAGATATCTTTCACGGCTCGCTTGGTTAAGATGGTAAATTATGGTTAGGGATTGAAATGAAATTGGCCATATTCCATAGGGCCATGCGGAGAATTTGTCATTTTTGAATTAATGAAAAACAAAAGGATTTCAAAGTGGGAATTTCGTTTTTCCCTGGATTGTGAGTGATTGAGGGAAAACTGTCAGCTGTCAGTAGAGGGTTGACAATGCAGTCAATTTACGGAGTTACGGAGTCTAGGTAATGTAAATGGAGATTTGTTGAATTTTGACGACTTTGGTTAAGTCAACTCTTTGGAATCGTATTTCTATAAAGCCCTTTGGGGTGGATGTTATTGTATGAGTTCATATGTGTGGTACGGCACCCTTAGGCGAAAGTGTAAATTGAAATTCGTCGTATATTCACAGTTATAGATTTTTTTAAATTGGCTTTATGTCGAGTGCTTATTAAAGAAGAATTGATTAATGTCCTAACTATCAGGTATTTTGTAAGGCTTTAACCTTAGCTAGCCTAAGTGTTCTAATGCTTTAGTAGACCACGTTTATGAAGTTAATTGATCGATCTTGCTAAACTAAGAACTTGTAACCGTCCAGGACGAGAGAGACCAAGAAAGTTTGATAAACTATGCCTCATTCGCCCTCGCCGCTACTGCAGCGCTAGTTTTGCGGCGTCGAATGGTAGAAAGACACATGTAAATGCTCAAAACCCTTGACGATATTGACTGTGCTAATTAGAACCGCTTGCATACATACATATGTATATACATAAGTCTCATCATCATGGTACATCAGCAATTCAAGTGTACTATCGATAAGCCAGTTCTGTCTATTAGCGCAGCGGCAGGCCCAGAGTACCAATGTACCCTTAACTATCCATCGTCTTTCACCTATTGACGGGTATGACAGCCCAGAGAAAACTCTAAGAATACCAAACTATAACGGAATGATAGACGTACGCAATGCAACTTCCTTAATATTATAATGACTAAACTTCAGCAAATATGGTGGCCATGCGGCTACAGCTAGCCAGGGAAATATAGTGGCCAAGCGGCTATAGCCAGTCAGCCAAATATAGCGACTGCGCGCCTATAAACTGCCAAAATTAGAGGTCAGGCGGTGGGCATGCTCTGTAGCTAGCGAGACAAATATCTTAGTCAGGCGACCATAGTTAGCCAGGCGGCCATAGTCAGCCAGGCAAATATGATAGCCAGGTTTCCAAAGTCAGCCGGGCAAATATGGTGAACAGGCGGCTACAGCCAACCGGGAAAATATGGTAACCTGACGGGTGTAGCCGGCAAGGCGAATATGGTGGCCAAGAATTTATAGTCAGCCAGGCAAATATGATGGCCAGGTAATTACCGCCATCTAGGGAAATATGGTAGCCTGGCGCCCAATATGTAGGCCCAGGCGGCTATAGCCAGCCGGGCAAATATGGTGGTCAGGCGGCTACAGCCGGCCAGACAAATAAGTATTGTCGCCAGGCGGCTAAAGCCAGACAGGCAAATATGGGAGCCAGGAGGCTACAGCAAGCCCGGCAAATATGGTGGCTAGGCACCTACAGCCAGCCAGGCAAATATGGAGGCTGTAGCTAACCAAGCAAATATAATGGCCAGGTGGCCATAGTAAGCCAAACAAATATGGTGACTCGGCGGCTGTAGCTAGTCAGGCAAATATAATGGCCAGGCGGCTACAGCCAGCTATGGTGGCCAGACAGCTACCACCGGCGAGAGAAATATGGTGGCCTGGCGGCTAAAGCCAGCCAGGCAAACATGTTTGTTGGCCAGGCGGCTACAGTCAGACGGGCAAATATGGTAACCAGGACGCTACGGCAGGCCAAGCAAATATGATGGCCAGGCGGGTAGAACCAGGCAGGTACAGATAGCCAAGCAAATATGGTGACCAAGAAACTATAGCCAGCCGGGCCAATATGATGGCCATGCTCTGTATTCAGCCAGGAAATGTGGTGGCCAGGTGGCTATAACCAGATAGTCAAATGTGGTGACCACGCGGCTACAGACAGCCAGGCAAATATGGTGGCACAGGGGCTATAGTCAGCCAGGCAAATATGGTGGCCAGACAGCTATCGCCGGCCAGGGAAATATGGTGGCCTGGCGGCTAAAGCCAGCCAAGAAAATATGGTGGCCAGGCGGCTACAGCCATACGGGCAAATATGTTGGCCCGTATGGCTGTAGCCGGCTACAGCTAGCCATTCAAATATGGTGGCCAAGGGGCCATATGCAGCCAGTCACATATGGTGACCGGGTGGCTACCGCCAGCCAGGGAAATATGATGACCGTGCTTTGTAGTCAGCCAGGCAAATATAGTGGCCAGGTGGCTACAGCCAGCCAGACAAATATAGTGGTCAGGCGGCTACAGCTAGCCAGGCAAATATGGTGGCCAGGCGGCTACAGCTAGCCAGGCAAATATGGTGGCCAGGCGGCTACAGCTAGCCAGGCAAATATGGTGACCAAGAAGCTAAAGCCAGCCAGGCCAATATGGTGGCCATGCTCTGTAGTCACCCAGGAAATATGGTGGCCAGGTGGCTATAACCAGATAGGCAAATATGGTGACCACGCGGCTACAGCCAGCCAGGCAAATATGGTGGCCAAGGGGCTATAGTCAGTCAGGCAAATATGGTGGCCACATAGCTACCGCCGGCCAGGGAAATATGGTGGCCAAGGGGTTATAGTCAGCCAGGCAAATATGGTGGCCAGACAGCTACCGCCGGCCAGGGAAATATGGTTGCCTGTCGGCTAAAGCCAGCCAAGAAAATATGGTGGCCAGGCGGCTACATCTAGCCATTCAAATATGGTGGCCAAGGGGCCATAGGCAGCCAGTCACATATGGTGGCCGGGCGGCTACCGCCAGCCAGGGAAATGTGATGGCCGTGCTTTGTAGTCAGCCAGGCGGCTACAGCTAGCCAGGCAAATATGGTGGCCAGGCGGCTACAGCTAGCCAGGCAAATATGGTGACCAAGAAGCTATAGCCAGCCAGGCCAATATGGTGGCCATGCTCTGTAGTCAGCCAGGAAATATGGTGGCCAGGTGGCTATAACCAGATAGGCAAATATGATGACCACGCGGCTACAGCCAGCCTGGCAAATATGGTGGCCAAGGAGCTATAGTCAGCCAGGCAAATATGGTGGCCAGACAGCTACAGCTAGCCAGGCAAATATGGTGGCCAAGGGGCTATAGTCAGCCAGGCAAATATTGGGGCCAGACAGCTATCGCCGGCCAGGGAAATAAGGTGGTCAGGCGGCTAAAGCTAGCCATTCAAATAAGGGGCCATAGGCAGCCAGGCTGTTACCGGCAGCCAGTAAAACATGTGGCCAAGCGGCTTTAGCCAGCCAGGCAAGAATGGCGGCCGGGTATGTAGAATGAAAAAGTAATTAAAATGGGATTTTGACCTAAACCTTTGTATACAGCTTTATTTTAAGCGAGCAATTTCATTAATCCAGGTGTTTATGGAGCTTAGGTCGCACACTTATTCCCTAAGGCCTATCAAATCACCTAAAACGCCCGTTTTCTTGCCTTACACTCAAACACTATGCAAGGGTTCAAACAATTAAATCGAACTAATCGTCGGAGATTTCACACTTAATCCTTTTCCCGATAGCCATCCAGAATTCCAATGAATGAAAAAGGAAAAAAGCAATCAATGCAATGCCATGACGCCAGTTAAAAATACATTTTGCCCATTGACTTGTAGTTTTTATTTGCATTATCGATTCCATTATCAACGCTCAATCGTCGCTCATCAAGGCGATAACACATTGAAACTGAAATTTAAACAAAAAAAAAATAAATGAGAAAAACCAAAACTTAAAAGGAAAGAAAAAAACATTTTTCTTTTCAAAATTCCGCGATACAAAGAGAAAAGAAAAACAAAACGCAGAAATGAAGAAAAGAAATCAGAAGCAGGTCATAATTTCTATTCATCTATCCGCTGTAGCTTGGCTGTACATATGTACCTACATGTGCATAGATACATACATACATATGTATGTACAATTGTTTCATTTTTGCCCCCTGTATTCACACATTGACCATGTGGCAATGGCAAACGAGCGAAACAGCCAAGCAAATAAGCAGGCAAGTAAGCATGTTATAGATATTTCGTAGTGTCACAAGCGATTATCGCGCTCTTAGCTACAACTGTAACCGATTGTTATGAAATTCTACGATACATAACACAATCAAGTATGAAGCGAGAACAAGTACAAATGCGATATGTGCACCTTAAGATTGTGTCGTTTGGAAATTTTGCCAGATAGTGCAATAGGAGGGAAACGGATGGTTTCGGATTCGCGAAATCTGAAAAAAACAAAATCAATCTATTCGCATTAGAGGATTTGTATGTAGGTATGTTTGAGAAATGCTCGAACTGTAGATGAAAAAGAAAACAAAATTGTATCTAATTGAAAACAACGGAGCAACAAGCCTTCCTCTAACTACTTTTCTCCATATGTGTGTCGTCATTATAACTTGGTAGATACATAGATACTACACACCATACATACATATATCGTATGATGTAGTGTCGTTACTCTTCATCGTTGCCGTCGTTTCCCCTAGATTATCGCCATCATCATTTTCATACGGCACAAGCAGCTACGCCATGAGTAAGTGAATGTGTTCTGTACTCGTATCTGTATCTCTCAACTCAATAAGAATAATAACGAAGAAACAAAAAAATAAATAAATAAATGTGTATAGGAAGCGAAGAAGTGGCACATATTCAAATCATTTTGCAAACGATACTTGACTCTAAAAGCACGAGCACGAGGCGTTACAAACAAACAGATACGAGTTCTCTCTATGAGATACGTACATACATACGTGAAACGAACGCCAGTAACTGATTGTTGATAGAAAAATTAGATAATCTCGATCCGCTTTTTTTTCATTCCCAACCATATGGTGACAAAACTCGCCTCTCTCACTCTTTCTCCTTCTGATGTATCGGAATAGAAGATAGAAGCCTCCCTTAATAACTTGCAAATAGCACTGCCACCACCACAAGAACAACAACCAGACAGAAATTCAGGATGCATACGATTTTACATAATTTTGCATAATCGGATCTTAGCTAATGGATTCGTAGAGAGAGAAAAATAAGAGAGAATCGCCAGCATTAAACTTAAAAGAGCGGCAATTGGTCTGAGAAGAGAGAAATGAAATTCTCTTTGGCAAGGAAAATCTAAAGCAATAGTCGACGACAGGTAGCTGAGTATACACACAGCCGGTTGCCTACCTGATTGCCCACAGCCTGATGAATGCAGCGGTTTTGCGCCTTTGTGTGCCGCATGCATGTTGCAGGCTATTCAGTTCGCGAGTCGTGGCACGTGAATTTGTTAAGATCAACAAAAAAAAATAAAATCACAAATCTCATCCATCATGCTAAGTAGCTTATGCATACTTATGCCCTGAATTGTGCCAAAATACAAGCGCAAAAGCTATCAACCTATCAAACGCACCTATGCACATATGAATGTATGTACATACTAACAGATACTTTAAATCGAACTTACAGTTCTCTTCGTCCTGCGGAGGAATTCTTGGATTTCGAGAATTTTTATCGTTCTCTTTTCGGTTTTATTTTCTTGTTATTCAATTTCGTCGTGTGGCTGACTGGTTGGCTTTTATGTCATCATCAATGGCATGGCACACCACGACGCAGCAAGAGGCAGTAGCGACTAGCGAGCGACCCTCGACTACATATGAATGTGTGCGTGTGTTACTGTTGAATATTTTTTAATCTACAATAAATTTTCATGATTTATTGCGAATGCAAACGGCAAACATAGGCACAAGTCGTAGATACCCAGTTACATAGCCACACTTTTCGCTTTTCAAGTAGTAGATACAAGATATCTTGATATTTTCTCATATTCATTCCGAAGCAAGCAAACTAATGATCAGCAGTGACGACCCGAAGCGACCGATGTGAATAAAGAAATAATAATTGTTATTAAGGTGTATCTCTAGATACAAATTTACATTTTTATTCGTGAACGTTCCGCTATTTTCTTCATTTTCGCGCGGATTTTTCACTGATAGTACATACTACGCTCGTAATAGATACATTCATATGGACATATGTACATACATACATTGTTTAACGTTTTTGCTCGAGACCTTTACTTTCCTGTTTTGATGACTTGACTGGCTGGCTTGTGTGTTTTCCCTTAACAGATTCATACAACCTCATTCGCCTGTCATAGATACTTGTATGTAGGTGTAGGCGTACTCGCACGGAGTAATTGTTTTGAAAGTGTGCTGCTAGAGTCTCAATGGATTTTTGGTACCTATTTTTGTTTTTTGTTCGGCTTTTTGGCATGGCTCACGACTTGGTGATGTTTGCGTTTTTCTTTATGCTTATCAGCTGGTTCCCAAAAAGGTCTAACGATTGAATTGAATGGGAGATACATTTATGTAGGTATTTTCTATTTTCGTTTTTTTTTCGTGTTTTGTTTCGATTCTGTTCGGTTATCAGTTTTCTTTTGAATTCATTAGATTGTTGTTTGCGATCAGGGGAATATGTCAAACAGCATGTGGTTTTACCGATGAGTCAATGTTGGTTGGTGGAGAATAGTAAACTCGAATTCGGGAATCTGGGCAATCCGACTAGGTCATTCACGGATTTCTTGTGTTTGTTTTGTTCGGCGACTCATTCTTACTTACTTTCAGTTTTTCTTATTTGAAGTTGACGGTTAGAGATAACGAAACGAAATTGGTCGCAAATATCACGTAGAAAGACAGTGGGCGTCGTATATACATATGTACATATGTACATGTGGCACCGTGGCGCAGTGGGTAGTGTGTTGGCCTCTGACGCCGATGACTCGGGATCGAATCCCGACACAGCCATGTCATCGAACGTGTTTTTCACGGTGTTTCTCCTCAGCGGGGTTTTGACAAAACCCCCTGTAGTAAAATTGTCATGAAAAGCTTCTCGAAATTCGCCGTTCGGAACCGGCAATAAAACTGTAGGTCCCTTTCACCTATGTATGTAAAAATGAAATCACACACAACATGGGTGATTGAGAGAAGCTCGGCTCAGGTTCTTCATGGACTGTAACGCCAACATACATACATACATACATACATACATACATGTTTATATGTTTAAGATGCATCAGGAAAAGCTTACCCTAAAGTCGTTTTTTTGTTAGTAAAAATCATTTTTATTAACATTCAACTTATAACTATCTTACGCTAGACAAAATGACTTAAACTAGCTTAATTAACGTAATTACATTATTCTAAATACCTTACTGGGGCCCCATGCGGGCGCTCTAAGATAACTTTATATTTACTTCTTAGGAAGTTGATTTTCAACTTCCAGTCATCACAGAACTGCTGAATTTTGTCGAAGTCACGCTGCAATAAAATGCCAATGACATCGATCGTTGCACCTGATCTGTACGCAACCAAATAGTCCGCGTACGCTATCGAATGGCGAAGAGAAACTATCAGATCGCTGATGTAAATGCTGAAAAGGATCGGCGAGTTTACTGTGCCCTGTTGCAGTCCATTTTAATTTCGAATGTTTGAGTAGAAGTCACGTTGGCAATTTTCACAACGAACTTTCCACCCTTCATCATGTCATAGATCATATATAGCAATGGTTTACTTATGCCCAACTTTTTGAGCTTGTAGTAGAGTCCTTCTAACCATACGGTGTCGAAGGCTTTTTCCAAGTCAACCAGGCAGGCACCCGTACATTGATTCTTGCATTTATTCCATTGGACATCCGAGACGAGTTTCGACGCGGCATGTATGGTATCATGCCCCGCCCTGAAACCGAATTGGTTATCCGGAATGATATTTTTGTCCTCAGCCCATCTAGACAGGGCTCTATGTATTGCTTTCTCGCAGACCCTCCTGATACTCGGAAGGAGACTTATCGACCGGAGATTTGCCGGGTTAGAGGAGTTTTTGCCCCTCTTAAAGATTGGTTGGACCACCGCCATTTTCCAATGCACCGGATAATACGCATTATTCAGTGCATTGTTAAACAGGATGGTGTACCTCTCTACAGCCACTGGGAGATGCCTGAGCACAACATTAGATATACCATCATTACCCGCGGACTTTTTCTTTCTGAGTGACATGAAGATCAACTGGAGATCCTCCGCCGACACGAATAGTGGGTTAGCCCCTTCATTGGTGACAGCATTGTTTGTCGTGAAATCGTCACTAAACCTGGTGAAACCTAGGCTCTCAGATCGCTAATGTTCAATATCGTTTCGTAAGTAGAAGTGGTTTAACAGGGCTCTCTTCTCCAAGTCGTGGTTCGGGCGAATGCTTTCATTCACCTTGTACACTTCCTGGAAGACAGCTCCCAATGATGCCACTTTCTCTTGAGGATCCTCGATCACAAAGAAATCGTCGTCCAGAACAGCGCTCTCTGAATCAATGCTGACTGTACGTAGTGGATGTTTTTGGAAGCTTGAGATCCCGAATGTCGTTCTGATTTTTTCTCCTAAATATTTTATTTATCCGTGGGAACATATTCGCGTTGCTGGATTATATAGCGCGAATTTTGTTGTTCCAGTGCAGACTTACAGATATTTTGTAATTTTCCTTGATTAGTTGTTGGAGATTTATAATCAGCGACTTCAGTGCCCTGACCTCCGACCCTAAAATCGTCTACGGGCTTGAATGACGAAGAAAATTGATACTCTTCTCTGCACTGTCAAATGAGGTTTTTCTGACGAGCTTCTGTGTCTTCTTTTTTCACAGCCACGGCACGGTCTTTGGCCAGCTGTTTCCAGCGCCGCACGCCCAGTTGATTAAGGTTCAATTTCACCTGCATGCACCACCGTAGATGCAGCCGTCCTATGCTACGCCTTTCTTCCGAGGTGGATTCGAAGACTCTTCGGGTCGGAGGGGTCTACTTGACCTAGCCACCTTAGACGCTGTATCCGTACACGTCGTACCAGGCCGATGTCGCTGTACAACCCGAACAGTTCCTGGTTCAACGGGACCGTTGACAGTGCGCAAAATGTTCCTCTCGAAACGACCAAGGGCATCTTCATCCACTTTTGTTAGGGTCCAAGCCTCTGCGCCGTAAAGGAGGACTGGGATGATCACGGTCTTATATAGTATCACCTTGGTTTTCCGAGAGAGGGCTCTACTTCTCAATTGCCTCTTGAGCCCAAAGCAACAGCGGTTGGCAAGAGTGATTCTGCGTTTTATCTCAGCGCTGTTGTTGTTGTCGCCGGTCATCAGTGAGCCAAGGTCGACGAATTCCTTGACCACTTCAAAGTTATATCCGCCCATGGTGACGTTCTTGCCAATACGTCGATGTTGACCTTCTCTTTTAGATGAAAGCAGATATTTGGTTTTAGATGAAAGCAGATATTTGGTTTTACCCTCATTAACCTTGAGATCCATCTTAGCCGCTTCTACCTCAATGCTTACAAAGGCCTCATTGACGTCTCGCTGTGTCCGTCCATGTCGTCAATGTCGTTGGCGTACGCAAGCAACTGCGTAGACTGGCCACTTGTGTCGGCCAGTGACTCTGGCACGATCTTTTGAAGCACGATGTCGAAGAAGTTGCATGAGAGCGCGTCACCTTGCCTAAATCCTTTTTTTAAATCAAAGGTCTAGGTTTGCTCATTACCGACCTTAATGGAGCAGCAAGAATTCTTCATTCCCTGCACAGTCGGACGAGTTGGGCACGGATGTTAAAACTAGACATGTCTTTGTATAGCTCATCCTTATACACGCTGTCATATGCAGCCTTGAAATCGACGAATAGGGGGTGATGGTCTTCTCCAAGATCTGCCGTAGCGTAAATATTTGGTTTATAGTGGATTTACCTGGCCTGAAACCACACTGATAAGAACCGATCCACAAACTGTTTCAAGCGTTCACACAATACGGCAGAGAAGATCTTATATGCGATGTTAAGGAGACTTATTCCCCTATAGTTGGCGTAGCTATAGGGGTCTCCTTTCTTATTGACTGGGCAAACGATACTGGGATTCCATTCGTCGAGCATGCTTTCCTCCGACCATACCTTGCAAATGAGATGGTGCATGCACCTTACCAGCTCATCTCCAGCCGCCTTAAGAAGCTCAGCAGACAGGCCGTCTGCGCTCGCGGCTTTATTAGAACTAAGTCTTGATATCGCTATTTTGACTTCGTCTAGGTCGGGTCCACAGAATTCTCTTACATAGTCGTCCATTACGAATGGATCGTTCTGCCTGACAGCGGTATCTTGTCTGTCATCGCCGTTATACAGTCTGCAGAAGTGGTCCTTCCATATCCTCAGCATCGACTGTGATTGTACTACCAGTTCTCCATTCTCATCCCTGCAGGCCGCCGCTCTGGCTTTGTAGCCATGGCATGTTCGTTTTACTCTTTCGTAAAACGTCCGGGCGTCATTCCTGCGGAATCATCTCTCCATCTCCTCGATCTCGCACTTTCCGTGTTCTCTCTTCTTTCTTCTGAGAAGCGTGTGTTCCTCTCTTCTCTTCTGCTCATGGCTTTATATGCCTCTTGTTTTGCTGCATGGGCTTGTTCGTATTGTTCATCGAACCAGGAGTTTCTAGGTTGACATACAGCCTCCGCGTGGATAGCTGGCCTGGCATCCGCCAGGTAGTCTGCGTAGCGACACGACCCCCTTGTTCCGTTGGGAAAAGGAACCTGGCCCTCCAGGTTGGCGGTTGTGCTTAGGGGTAACATCCTTACCACGGAAAAAAAATATTATTGTGAAGCAACCGCAAGCCTCGGATACGGACGGATACAAAGCTGACGACCCCTGCAAACAATTAAATGCCTTGCGAGTATGCACCTGGAATGTGAGGACCCTTAACAGACCGGATACAGACAATCAATTGGAGCAAACCCTCAGCTGCTAGATATGTATAACCACACTCCAAGAAGTGCGATGGGATGGACCAGGCAATAGACGTATGAAAAATTGCGACATCTTCTACGGGAATTGCTACAAGGAGAACAAACAACGATTATTTGGATTCGTTATTCGAGGAAGACTTCGACAAAAGCTAATTTCGGAATCATTAACTTGATATACGCTCACGCCTCAACCGAAGAGAATGACGATCGACTCAAAGACGACTTCTACGATCTCCTAACCAGAACTTATGCCCAATGTCCCAGCTACGATACAAAAAAAGTTCTAGGAGATTTTAACGCGAAACTGGGTAAAGAGGTATCCGTTCGAAAACGGACATCGGTTACTCGGATTCCTGGCGGGGCGAATTCTCCTACTGGCTAGCATAGGATCCCGCATCCCAACATTCACAAAGGAACCAGGCGATCACCTGATCAGTCTACAACCAACCAGATTGATCACGGAAACAGTGATTTTTGCACAATCATTTCTAATACCATGTTGAAGAAATCACACGACAGCGCATCGCCCTGCCTAAATCCTTTTTTGCATCAGAGCATTCTCCAAATTCATCCTGCACAGTCTGATCAGTTAAGCAGGTAGACATTGCGTTGTATAGCTCGTCTCTAATTGTATGTATGTATGTATATTGGCGTTACAGTCCATGAAGGAACTGAGCCGAGCTTCTCTCAATCACCCATGTTGTGTGTGATTTCATTTTCCCATAGGTGAAAGGGACCTACAGTTTATTGCCGGTTCCGAACGGCGAATTTCGAGAAGCTTTTCATGACAATTTTACTACAGGGGGTTTTGTCAGAACCCCGCTGAGGAGAAACACCGTGAAAAACACGTTCGATGACATGGCTGTGTCGGAATTCGATCCCGTGTCATCGGCTTCAGAGGCCAACACACTACCCACTGCGCCACGGTGCTCTCAGCTCGTCTCTAATTACGCTGTCATATATGCGGCTTTGAAGTCGACAAATAGGTGGTGCATGTCGACTTGAACTAATTCTGGTTTTTTTCTACGATCTGCCGTAGAGTGAAGATTTGGTCGGTGGTGAACTTCCCTGGCCTGAATCCAAACTGATAAGGACCTACATATGAGCGTATTTACAAAAGGCTTCAGGCGTTCACACAAAACGGCAGAGAAGATTTTGTAGGCGATGTTAAGGAGACTTATTCCTCTAAAGTTGGCGCAATCACAGGGGTCTCCTTTCTTGTGGATCGGGCATACGATGCTGAGACTCCATTTCTCGGGCATGCTTTCATCTGACCATATCTTACAGATGAGCTGGTGCATGCTCCCAACCAGGTCATCCCCAGCTGCCTTGAAGAGCTCAGCAGACAGTCCATCTGCGCCAGCAGCTTTATTCAACTTGAGCTTCGATATGGCAATCTTAACTTCGTCGAGGTCAGGCGGATGGAATTCGCTGCGGGTACCTAGAAACACCAATAAGTACGGTAAAGCACATGATAAAATTTCGAACCATAGAGGCGACCAACCTCCAATGGAATGAAAGTAATATCGGCATTATCACTAAACAAATCTGGCCCAAGTTAAACCTAGGATGAACCAGGGACCTAGTGGCAACCCAAAGGGCAACCTTGAGCACTCTAATGGGTGTCATTACAGGTCATTGCATCATTGGAAAACACGCCGCTAGACTAGGGCTGCCCTCCAATGACTTCTGCCGCGCCTGCATGGACGAGGAGGAAGAGGAATCAATACATCACCTCCTCTGCTCATGCCCCTCCTTTGCGAACCGCCGGAGGATCTACCTCGGCGCGCCCTTCTATGAAAATCTAAGTGAGCTAGCAGACCTAAAAATAGTTCAACTCCATCGCTTCATCAGAAGCACCGGTTGGTTCTGAGGTAGCGAATCAGGGTAATATGATCCATGTGGTATCACAATGAGCTGACTTCGGTCTACGTGTGGCTTATGCAAACCACTTGTACCTAACCTAACCCTAACCTATGTAGGTGCGTCGAGAAAGAGCGTTATAAGGGAAAATATTGGCTGTGTATTGTGGACAAAACAATACGGGGGTTAAGGGTAATTCTATGATCCGGATCACCAAACCATCATGCTGTTGATCTTCACATAAGTGACAGAACCGCGATGTTTCCCCTCTGGATTACGAGAGTGGCATAAGTCTTTAAAAAAAAAATTCTTAATCATATACTACATACATTTCACGACATTTAAAAAGCCATTTACAAAGGGAAAGAATAACATTCAGTAAGAAAAACAAAAGACGCAAAGGCAAATCAAACATCGCCATCGTAATCGCCATCACCATCACTATGCATTCGCATGCCTTTTATATTAAATCGAATTTGAAACACATCGTCATCATCATCGTTCGCGTTGTCGTTGTCGTTATCGTATCGTCTTTTCTGCTGTTTGTCTTACTTGTCGTTGTCGTCATACCAATAACAACCTATTTTCGGACGTAAAAACCCCTCGTCTACAGTGGATTCCCTCTTGCTTTCCTCATCATCGCACCCAACATACGACGTTCTAACTTAATTTGTTACGTCGCAGGCAGCATACTCGACGGCCTTAATTAATGGGTTCCCCCGAACCTGAAAACCGAACAACAGCGAGCGAGCGAGAGACGTAAGCACGGAATCGTAAGCAGAAAATTGAGTTAAAAAAAAAATCGAAAAAAAAAAAATTAAAATAAAAACGAAATCGTTTCAACATACGAGTACGAGTGTTAGCCCTCCTCCTCTCCACTGTATTGTCGGTTAAGCCCGCCTGTATTATGTACTGTTCGCTGGTCGATATAGCAGTAATCACACTCCTCCGCTGTCAAAGTGACAGTATTGCATATTCCCTGCCACCATTCCCAAGGGGCATATGTATATCACTATGCTGTTGGCGGAAAAGGAAATTCGGCCTCTTTCCAATATTGATATTGAAAAGCCAATTTTTCAACGTAAGAGCCTGAACGAACGATCAGTGATCGAAGGATCTTTGATTTGCAGTCGAAAAGTAAAAGTTTTTGTATTTGTTCCACTGAAAAACAAAAAACCGTTTCTTCCGATACGTCACACTACTATGATCACGAAGCGATGTACACCAGCAGCCGTCGAGGCCGCCACCGAAGAAGAAGTAAAAGTGAATAGTTATGCAATTCCGAAAATTCCAAAGTGAATGGTAGTCCAGCCAACAGCCAGTGTCGCCCGATCGAGGTAGCAGCACCTCTTTGCTGCTCCCGTGGCTAATAGCCACCCAGATCGAGTGGTAGAAGAATAGAGGCATTTGTGTAGTCTGTCTGGCTTTGGTCTCTCTATTGGAAAGGTTCGCGTGGCTCGTTTAACGCGCTCAGAGAAATGCCAAGTCCAGATATGGGCTTAGAGTACGAGTACCAGCAAAGCATGGCTGATAGAGAGACAGACAAGAAATTGTATTGTTTGTTGTCTCTCTGGTGTACTCCTATGTATATAAATTGCTTGTCATCAAGATTACCATGATACGGAACCGAGACCGTAGAGAGATTGATCGCGGCTCGACGGATGATCATCAATCGGTGAATCGGTCGTATGTCGGATGATGCGTTCATGTGAGGGGGCGATATTGAATAGACATACGACGATGAGGAGGGAACGAGGTAAACAGTGTAAACAATTGGAGAGAGAGAGAGTCATGTCATTTGAAAATTAGAGAAATTGGATTTAGGTCTTGTCGGGTTTAGGTCAGCGGCATGACGGAGTCGATACACATTGGAATGTGATGTATGGATGGTGATTAGGGAGGAATTTGACGTCTCAGGCATCGTTGTTTCCTCGTTCCAGAATAGCAGCGGATGAGTAAATATTGTATGGAGTGAATGTACTCCAAAACAAATAAGCAGATTCGAGAAGTAGATTTGGTTTAGATGGCTGTTGGTGATAAGATAGATCGGCCTATGTCTATTTTTGGGAATATTCAAGTATTTTCGGTTCAATTGAATTTGTATCGAATGGGGGGCGGATGCTTCTAATTTTGAAGATTCATATGCGCTTAACAAACTGAAGCGAAAATGTATTTGAATCCACGTATGGTGACACATTAGACAGTATGAGTCACAATCTTTAATGGGATGTGATACATTCAATATTCGCTTCCTGTAACTAATTAATGGTTTGTGAGTCTTGTAGTTTTAACCGACACCCCAGTGGCCCTATCTCCATTATTCCCGGTCATTTCAGACTATCGAAAGAAGTCATCGATATGAAATGTGAAACCTGCCTATAAGGATTTGGATAGATGGCTTCGGGAAAACTCGCTATGCGATATGTTGACGAATTTCGACGGTCGTGTTTTACCTAATGGGCTAAACATTAGAGTTTCCCTTAGACTACTGGAACGTATTCCAAGCCAGTGGGCTCAAGCTCAATATGGTATGGAAAGCAAAATGAGATGAATTTCCTAGCTCTGGTCACTTTCTAGTCAGAAACAGTCAGCTTCTTAATGGATACGATTAGCATTGGTTTTATTAGCTCCATGCGATTAGTAGGTATTCCAGAATATGTTAAACACAGGAGTATTATGGGTCCACAATGTTCCCACGCGGGCTTGGAAATCAAACGGAATGAGCCGATTCACACTGACGTTGGCAAGATTTTCGAAGAAGAGTACACCTAGGTGCACACTACGATGAGTCACATGAGTGGCACACGAACAGGGGACATGCTAGGCCGACTCTCTTTCTCCTTGACGATGTACTACATTCTGCAGAAATCAGAGGTTCGAGTAATATGTACATACATATGTCACACTTGCTACATTTACAATGTACGAGCATAAGGGCCTATAACGGAGCTTAATTGAACCCTGTTAGCCTTTTGTTCGTCTTAAGCCGACACTTAGGACACCTACTTTTCCCGCAGATGAAGTCAAACTTAATCAATCTTCTAACTGTGTCGATTACTGAAAGGCTTACGGTGGTTGTACGAAGCCTATCGAATTCTTCACCCGCTCAGTTTCTTGGAATATCCCTGAGCACTGGTACCAACACGAGTTTGACACAAGGTTTGAGTACAAGGTGGTGTTCCGAACTTAACCGGACCTTTTCGAAACGAGAACCTAGACTTACTTATTTAACAAAATTGTTGTTATATGGAGAACCAGCGATTTGTACGGTCAAAAAGGAAGTGGAACAAGGGTTCTACGTCCACGTCGGGATAACGCTTTCCTTTCATCGACAAATGCATTTTTCTGAATAGATGCAAATCACATGGTGCCAGATCAAGTGATTTTTGGTCAAAAAATCAGTCACAGTATATGGAATTCCGCGCAACTTTTGGTCAGCAGTCAATTTGTAAGGAACAAAGGGTAAAGATACCCTTCGGGGACCCAAATATTCGGTCACGATGCGATTAATTGTTTATTTGGAGATATCCAATTTTATTTTCATTTTTTTCAATAAAGAATTTTACGAATTCACCCACAAGTTTCATTGCAATTTCGGATATAACAAATTCCGATTGTCCGACATGGGTCTTCAACGCCATTTTTAAGCGCGTATATTCTCTGCTGCTGGACAAATTGGTTCATCAAATGACGAATTTTGGTAAAAGATTAAGACAGGAAGTGCCTTGGCTTCGCCGTGCCTCTCCGTAGTTAGGTATTCGGTTAGTAATTTGAATGATTGCTCAAACAGACTTCCATCCGTCAAGGTTGTCTTGCATCGGATTCGAAGACACTTTTAACCGGAGCGTTGGTGTTCCTGCAATGTGGCCGAGCCAGTATGATCGACGGATCGTTGCCTTCCGGACTATTTCCACATCCTTGTACAAGTCGCGGTTATGCCTTCTCTTCCATTCGCCTTCTTCACAGACAGGACCAAACGTCCGACGCAGAATTTTTCTTTCGAAAGAACCCAAAATCAGTTCCGCCGTCCTATTTACACATACATATGTACAGCAGAGTAAGCGGCAGTATAAGTGTTTTGTAGAGCATAACTTTGGTTCTTCGAGTGAGAAGCAAGGTTGGCAAGGACGATTCTATGTCGAATCTCCACTGCTCCTTAACTAAGAATTATAGCTGACGATCGTTATGTTTTTTCCCAGGTGGTGAGCGTCGAATGGGTTTTACTGGACAGCACATATTTTGTCTTATCCTCAATAACTTTAGGGCCAACTCATTTGACATATTCTTCAACCGCCGTGAAAGCTTCTACAACGGCATGTTGAGACCGCGCGATGATATTTATATTGTCTGCGTATCCCAGCAGCTAGACGGACTTGTTGGAGCACTTGTTAGCACCTGCTCACCACACTATCTGCAGAAGTCACACAACAGTGCATATCCTTGCCGAAATCCTGTGAATTGAACGATCCAAAGCGTATTTTCTGGCGTGGCGCGACAAAACCGGATCAGTTTTCCCGGGATCCCGAATTTGGCCATCGCATTAAAGAGTTCTGTGCGATGAATGCTGTCGTTTGCGGCTTTAAAATCGATAAAGAGATATTGTGCAGCGATTTGAGACTCGCTGGTCTTTTCCAGGATTTGTCGAAATGTGAAGATTTGGTCTAGAGTCAATTTGCCGGGCTCACAGCTCCAAAAAACCAAACACTCTTTAAAACTGTGCCTAACGTTGGTCTTCGTTCGATATGCATTTTTCCATTGATGCGACAAACACTGTCACAGACAAACGGTTCCAATCGTCCGTTCGTCCTGGAATATTGATAGAACTTCAGTGAAAGTTCTTTATACTTTGAAACGCACCTTTTAGGCTGTATAAGGATACTTCGTTCACTAGGTGAGCATGCAAGCAAATAAGGCTCATCCGAGTAACATCTTGCCCATAAAAAGTCTACCTCCAGCAACAAATTCACTTGCGAGGAAGCAATGAAATATCGTATGACTACACATTCGTTCGCAGGTGTTATATTCCGAAGTTCTCAGCTGCATAAGAGCCATTTTTTGTCCATTAAACGTGTCACGCGTATCACAGCCAATTGAAAGGTTATTTGTGCCAGTATTAATTCAGTGGGAGGTTTATCCTTCTCCTTCTTAGTGGGCGCTACAGTTCGGGGTGAACCTGGGCCTCAACCAACATGCCCCTCCAACTAGCACGATCTTTTGCTAGCCTTTTCCATTGCCGCACACCCAGTTGGCTGAGGTCCCCTTCTACCTGTTTGCGCCATCTTAAGGGTGGCCGTCCTCTGCTTCTTCGTCCCTCGGGGTTGGATTCAAAGCCTCTCCGGGCTGGAGCTGTCCTGTCCATTCGCTCTACATGGCCCAGCCATCTTAGGCGTTGAATCCGTAGACGCCTGACTAGGCTCATGTCGCTGTACAGCCCGTAAAGTTCCTGGTTGAATCTTCTCCTCCATCCCCCGTCTGAGTTTATAGGCCCAAAAATCACGCGCAAAATCATTCTCTCGAACCGACCAAGGGCCTCCTCATCCGCTTTTGATAGTGTCCATGCTTCTGCGCCGTACAACAGGACCGGGATGATAAGGGTCTCATATAGAGTCAACTTTGTCGTTCGGGAGAGGGCTCTATTACTCAATTGCCTCCTGAGCCCAAAGAAACAGCGATTGGCAAAAGTGATTGTGCGTTTGATTTCGGAACTGGTGTCGTTGTTCCAAGTGACTGCGGAGCCAAGGTAGACGAAGTCCTTAACTACCCCGAACTTATAACTGCCAATATAAACGTTCTGGCCAAGACGTCGGTGGTGAGCGTCCTTTTTTGATGACAGCATATATTTAGTTTCGCCCTCGTTTACCGCCAGACCAACTTTCGCCGCCTCGAACTCAATACTCGCAAACGCCTCATTGACATCTCGCTGTGATCTACCTATTATGTCAATATCGTCGGCGTATGCAAGGAGTTGCGGGGATTTGAAATAGATTGTGCCTCTTGCATTGGCCAGTGATTTCTGCACAATCGTTTCCACTATGATGTTGAAAAAATCACACCAAATGACACCAAAACTATGGGGAAGGTGATCACCGATTCGGATGGAGCAGCGAGCATTCTCCAAAGTCATCCTGCATAGTCTGACGAGTTTAGCAGGTATGTCAAAGGTAGACATAGCGTTGTATAGCTCGTCTCTAATTACGCTGTCGTATGCGGCTTTGAAGTCGACAAATAGGTGGTGAGTGTCGACTTGAAATTCATTGGTTTTTTCCAGGATCTGCCGTAGTGTGAAGATTTGGTCGATGGTGGACTTCCCTGGCCTGAATCCGCACTGATAAGGACCTATGAGCTTATTTACAAAAGGCTTCAGGCGTTCACACAAAACGGCAGAGAAGATTTAGTAGGCGATGTTAAGGAGACTTATACTTCTATAGTCGGCGCAATCAGAGGGGTCTACTTACTTGTGGATCGGGCATACGATGCTGAGACTCCATTCTTCGGGCATGCTTTCCTCTAACCATATCTTACGGATGAGCTGGTGCATGCTCCCAACCAGGTCATCCCCCGCTGCCTTAAAGAGCTCAGCAGACTGTCCGTCTGCGCCAGCAGCTTTATTCGACTTGAGCTTCGATATGGCAATCTTAACTTCGTCGAGGTCAGGGGGGCAGAATTCTCTGCGGTCTCCGTCGATTACAAATGGATCATTCTGCCTGACAGCGGTATATAAACTAACATCGCCGTTATACAGTCTGCAGAAGTGGTTTTTCCATATTCTCAGCATCGACTGCGGTTCTACTACTAGGTGTCCGTTCTCATCCCTGCAGGCTTCCGTTCTGGCTTTATAACCTCGACATGTTCGCTTTATCTGTGATGTTTCGAACGTCACGCCTGCCGTAACACCTCTCCAAATCCTCAATCGCGCGTTTCTCGTGCTCTTTCTTCTTTCTTCTAAAAGGCTTATGCTCCTCCCTTCTTTGTAACTCGTAGAGCTCACGTGCTGCTCTTGTTCTTTTATGCAGCGAGGCCTTATATGCAGCCTGCTTCGCTGTGTGAATCCTCCTGCACACGTCATCGAACCAGGTGTTTCTTCGTGGTGGAGCCTTGAAACCCAAAACTTCGGATGCAGAGCTTTTCAGGGCTTGTTTGCGAAGGCTCCACTGCTGTTCTATTGATAGTGTGGGGGACTCAGGTGTATTGGAGAGCTTAAGGGAGACGCGATTGGTAAAAGCACGAGCGGTTTCCGCTTTCCGAAGTCATAACTTCGTATTCTTACTCTACTCCGTTGCGTTCATGATATCCGTAAGCGCATCTTGGCTACTACAAGATAGTGGTCCGAGTCGATGTTAGCCCCTCGGAAAGTTCGAATATCAAGAATAGTGGAGGAGTGTCTGACGTCGATCGCGATGTGATCAATCTGGTTGGTAGTCGATTGATTAAAAGACCGCCAGGTGCCTTTGTGTACATATATTGAGGTGCGAGAAGCGCGTACTGGCTAGAAGAAGATTTCGCCCCGTAGCAAGATCAATCAGCCTGTGTCCGTTATCGGAGGTGGTGTCGTGTAGGCTATGTTTGCCGATGACTCGTTCAAAGATGCTTTCCTTACCCAGCTTAGCATTGAAGTCTCCTAGTACAATTTTGATGTCATAGCTGGAACATTGGGCATACGTTCTGTCTAGGAGATCGTAGAACTCATCTTTGGCGGAGTCATCCTTGTCTTGCGTGGGGGCGTGGACGCAGATCAGACTGATGTTAAAAAATGTAGCCTTGATACGGATTGTTATGAGGCGTTCGCTCACATGCCGAAAGCTTAGGACTTTTTGCCTTAGTCCACCGCGAACAACAAATCCGCATCCAAACAATCGTTTCCCTCTCTCCCTATAGCAGTCGCCGTAGTAAATATCGCAGTTTTTCATCCGCTTTATACCCGGTCCGTTCCATCGCATTTCCTTGATGGCGGTGATATCCGCTTTATAGCGGTCTAGGGCGTTCGCAAGTTGTTCGGCTGCACGTTGCCTGTTTAGGGACCTAACATTCCACGTACAAAGCCGAACATCATTGTCCTTTTTTCGTTTTTTGCAAGGGTCGACAAGATTAGTCCGGTCCGTTATATCCGAGTCTTCTGGTTGTTACGGAGTTTGTGGGTTTTTTACGGTTACGGATTACTAGGCCGTAGCCCAACCGACTAATCCTGTTTTTTTGGCGCAGGAGGCTCGCCATTCGCCCTTCCCCGTCTGCAATTTCCATAGGAAATCTCCACATGGAACTATGAGGAGGTGGGGATAGGACTTACCAACAGTGCCGCAAGATGTTCGACTGCGGATGCTCTTCTCGCTTTTTAGCAGGCCAGCATTCGTCGGATAGATGCTAACCCTACGAGACCTTTGTTAGTCCTTTGCCATCCGGAGGTTTATCCAATAATTCAAAATACTTTATAGCAAATGTTTAAATTAACCGAAATTCGCAGTCCTTCGGCCTCGTAACATAGGAAAAAGGCTCTGAAGAATGTTCATTTTGAATGACTCCCTGTACGAACAAATTTTTTCCTAAAATAGAAATTTTCGTCATCAGTTCCCACGAACTGCGCGTTTTTACAACGCTCCACTAAATTAGTTCTAATTAAAAGTGGGCGAACAACAATTAAAACACGTGCCGTGTGCTCGGCGACATTTACAGCCGAGTCAAACCGCTTTGGTTGCGTCTTGCGAGCCTCCAGTATTCAAGAGAGAAAAACAAATACAACTAAAAGTAGATATTAAGAGAGCTCATATCGCTCTCTGTGTTCGCACGAAGAGCGCTCTTTGGATGTGTTTTCGTTCGGTCTTCCCCTTTTAAAGGTTAATTGACCTAAAATCATGAAACCAAACAAAAGGAAAGAGACTCTCAGCTACTCTGAGGTTTTCATTTATTATTTATTTTGCTTTTTCGAATTTGTTTTTATTGCATTTCAACAGTTAGAGCGGATTGAACTTACAGCATGTGTACATATGTATGTGTATGTGAAAGAGTCCCCCTATCGAATGTAGGCAATTGCTATGCAGAGAGAAGATGGGCCATAGGCATGGGTATTGGTTAGGGTACGGACATGAGGGTATGGATATGAAATCGGAGATGGAGTTGAAGTGTTTTGCCAAGGTTTATGGAAACTATGCTGATTCTAAAGTCACCACATAGATACACACATCGACGCGCCGAAAACATACTCCTCGTCGCACACATGGACATAGCGAGTATCTCTTTATCTTCTTCGGTGATTCTCCCCATTTCTCGATCGTATTTTTGTTTTATGGAATATAATGATGCTATGCTACTTTGTGGATTTGTAAATTAATCGTATGTATACAGTTACAATATCAAGTGTAGCTGGAGAAGGGGGTGGGCAGAGGGGCGTTGGGAGTCTACATATATATATGTATGTACATAGCTCCTCTGTGTCAGCAGCGTTCACGGTAGCAACGACGGCGACTGTGGGTGTAGGATTAAGTAATTAATTTTAATTTTAATAGGCGAGCAAATGCTTAGGTGAAATTGCTAAATTGATTCGTGCTGTGGAAAAACGAACTCGTCGTCGAGACTCCGAACTGTGCACAGCGGCTGGCCGTTGACGATGTTGGGCGGGTGATTTATTGGCGTGTGTTTTAACTCTTTTTCTTTTTATTTAATTTTGTTTTTATGGACAGAGTTGCTGGGAAATGAACGCCTCCGCTGGGAAAAAAAGTTTGACTTTTATTCTGAGTTTAGGACTGTAGGTGAGTAGGTTGACAAACTGTCGGGCGGTAGGTTTTGATAGACAAGTTTAAGGTTAAGGTTACTTTGCGTACTATTTTGGAATTTAGAATGAATTAGAAGACCCTATACCATATGATACTGACCAATCCATGTAGATTATAAGAACTTCTTTACGAGGTACATACCTATTCCCATCGTTGACATCTTGTTAAAATACAACATAAGGTTTTAAACGTAATATGATGGTAACCGCGGACACGAACCGACGGTTATGTTCGAATTTCACTGTCAAAGTTTGGAATGCTCTGATGCAGCTGAAAAGGATACTGCTGAATGTCAATGCCAGAGCATTCTAGAGAGTTCTGACGTCTGACGGCGAACATTCGAGAGATTGGACCGAGGGCTAGATAAGCGGGAACACTCGCCCTCAGCGAGATTCAGTATTCAGTATTCTTTCAGTATTCAGTGGCTCAGTAACGAGTGATCAGTCGGTAATCTAGTGTGAAAGTAATCAAGTCATCTAGTGAGTTATTGGACAATTATCTAACAGTTGTAGAGACAAAGTGTGCAAAAATTGGGTGTACATATGTATGTAAGTGTTATAAAAGCTAGTAATAAAGGTGAAGGGCCCAGATAATTGATCTAAGGTGGAATAATAAAGTGTGTGTATCGCAATCCAGTGATTAAACCCTATTCTGGACGAGCAGTTTTCGTATCAGTACTAATAACCAACAGCCTCGGATACGGACGGATTACATGTTGACGACCCTCGCAAACGTCTAAAGGGAAACGAATTCCAGATCTGCAACTGGAACGTTAGATCCCTCAACAGACCAGGCGCAGCCGGACAACTGGTCAACTCTTTGGATTGCTATAAGACTGCTATAAGTGCGATGGGATGGGCCAGGCAAAGAGCGGAGGAAAAACTGTGATATGTACATATATTCTACGAAAACTGCTACAGAGAAAATAAACAACGCTTATCCGGATGCGGATTTGTTGTTCGAGGCAGACTCAGGGAAAAAGTCGTAAGCTTCCAGCATGTAAACGAACGCCTCATAACTATCCGCATCAAGGCCAATCTCGGCAATTTAAGTTTAATACCCCAAAATGGAGAGAGATCACCGACATAAAGACGACTTCTATGATCTCCTAGGCAGAACATATGCCGAATGTCCCAACTGTGACACCAAAATTGTCCTAGGAGATTTCAATGCGAAGCTGGGTAAGGAAGCTATATTTGAACAAGTCATAGGCAAGCATAGCCTACACAACACCACGTAAGAAAACGGACTAGTGGACTTTATGGCGGGACATAATCTCGTAGTAGCAAGTACACGATTCCCACACCTCAACATCCATAAGGGGACTTGGCGGTCTTTCGATCAATCGACAACCAATCAAATTTATGATAATGCGATCGACAGCAGACACTCCTCCAGCATCCTAGATTTTCGAACCTTTCGAGGAGCCAACATCGTCTTAGGTCATTACCTTGTTGCAGCCAAGGTCCGGATTCGAATTTCTCAACGGAGTCGAGTAAGAACACCAACATTTACCGTCGGAAAGCTGCAATCGAAGGAGACCTCCAGTACCTTCGCCGATCAAGATTCCCTCAAGCTCTCTCAAGTTCCGATGCAAGCTGTTGAAACCATAGAACAGCAATGGAATCGGTGTCAGAAGCTGCAATCGAAGGAGACCTCCAGTACCTTCGCCGATCAAGATTCCCTCAAGCTCTCTCAAGTTCCGATGCAAGCTGTTGAAACCATAGAACAGCAATGGAATCGTTGTCAGAACGCCATCAGAGAGAGGCCGCCTCAGATGAACTCGGTTTCAAGCCACCACATTCGAGAAACCCCTGCATACATGGCTACATTAGATCGACGGACTAGAGCTGCCCTCGAGCTCTATGAACAAAAAAGGAGAGAGGAACATGCGCTTCTGATAAGAAAAAAGAACGAGCACGAGAAGCGCGAGATCGAGGAGATGGAGAGATGTTATTGCAGGAACGACGTTCGAAAGTTTTGCCAAAAAGTAAAACGAACATGCCAAGGCTATAAAGCCAGAGCACGGACAACTAGTAGTGGAGTCACAGTCGGTGCTGAGGCACCAGCAGTATATGCGTTCTAGCCAGGGGATGATATTTTCGGGTATATACCGTCTATTCCTGGCGCCTTGTAAGGGTCAAATGATTTTACCGCCAACAGAATTTTTTCTTTGGTAACGATCTTATTTATTGTTTTAGGCCCAGTCTGTTCCCTTATCAGTGTATTTGCCGTCTCGAATGTTCCCGCATTTACACAATTAGAGAAGTTACAATTTAGTAGGGCGTCACGCATGCTTTCGTTTATGTCTGTCCAGCTATCATCAGATTTCCTGATAGAGGAAAACTGCGTGGGAGCCTTGGCAAGGACCTTTCTCAGACGAGCCGTATCCGTACATGATTCGATAGACCAGCAGAAATTTCTCCTCGAATCTAATTTCCTCTAATTTCCGAGGGCGCCGTGGCGCAGTGGTTCGTGTGTTGGACTCTGACGCACGATGAGCGAGTTCGGATCCCGATAAACCGACGCCATCGAATGTTTATTTGGCGGCGTCCCTCATCGGCGGGGTACTGACAAAACCCCCCGTAGTATACTTGCCATGAAAAAGCTTCTCGACTCACACCGTTCGGAATCGGCATTAAACTGTAGGTCCCTTTCTCCTGTGTGAAAAACGAATCACACACAGCATGGGTGATTGAGAGAAGTTTGGCTCTGGTCCTTCATGGGCTGTAACGCCACCAAAGAAGAAGAATTTCCTTTTTGAATCGCTGTTCGCAATGATATTTGGAATGTAAAGACTCAGAATAGACTACACGAAGCTGATAGGTGATAGATCCTCACAACTACGGCCTGAATGATTACCACAGTGATGAGGCTTGGCTCACAGACATACAACAACACTCGTTCCGTTTACAACTTTGTCATTCGAAGCAGGCAGAGGTAACGTTTGAAGTTTTTTTCAAATAGTTTCAAAAAAACAACAAACATTTAACGACGAGAGCTACAAGCCGTGAATGTAATTGCCGGTCTCTTCTATTTTAACTCCTTTAGAACTAACAAGTCTATAGAAGTGACAACTCTGATATATTGCTTTTCAATCCTCAACAAAGTATTTATGATTTGATGGCCATTGTAGAAGAATTAATATAGCCAAGTAGCTGCTCTTGTACATATGTACATTGCAATGGAAGACAAAGTTAAGATTGCTCTTAAATTATATGTACGTGGATTGTGCCTGTGGGGTCCATTTAGTCCTTTTGACTATACCATGTATGTATGCACCTTTAAGGTTTAAGCACAATCGTTATCATAAAAATTTGTTTTTAAAATTCTTAACGATCTATCGGGGCTTGTCAGGACTTGCCAGAATCAGGGGCGGATTGATGGACTTTTTTGTACCATCATCCCAAACTTACTCAATAAAAGCCACAAAGCCTAGCGAAACCCTCATCTACTGCATTATTAAGTACCTGCAATAGGAGCATACCATCCCAAACATAACTAAGATTCTCATGCAATATTCTCCTAAACCTAAATCTAAACCATTAAGGCAGTTACATCGTTTGACCTCGTTTAGACGCCCAATTTTACTATAATTTGATCCTAATTGACTCACCCATGCCCAATCGATCGGTTACACAAAAGGAAAGGGTATAAGACGAGAGCAAACAAGACAAAAAAAAAAAAAAAAAAAACTAAACAATAAGACGGAAAGGAAAAACAGAAAAGAGAAAGGATGAACAAGGAAATGGTAAATGGCGCCCAACACTGTACTTATACCCCAGCACGTAATCAACGTAATTTAATCAGACATCTAGCGCATATTTAACCTGTAGTTTCCGCAACAAGGAAAGAAACAATAAACACTATAGATATATAGGTAAAGATACTGAATACGTACAGGTATGTATCACCCCAACTAAAGGAGAAACTAAGTGAACCCTCGAAAAATGTTAGGCAAATGAAAGGCACAGGAATAGTCGAAGGCTCGATGTACAAAAATAGAGTATGTACCTAAATGGAATGAGATAAACCCTCTGAAGGCAACTATTCGCTAAATTAACAGTCACCACCGTAATACCCTTGATGGGATTATTTGCTAAAGCACGAGAACGAGTGGGGAATTATTGGTATGTATCGGTTTGCTGCTCCTTTAATATTTGCCAATATGACCCGTATCTCTTATCATCTAAACTTTATGGCACATCTGTGGATATTCCACCCTCTACGTAGTACTCGAAGTACATATTTCCATACAAAGCTGTGATGTGGATACAGATGTACTGATTCGAGTATGTGTATGCGTTTGCACATGTCCTTCTATCGTGTCCTCAATATTGTTTTGTGCCTTTTTTCCGTATTTTCTTCTTATTTTTTTCCTACTCCTGCTCTGTTCTTATTTTATTATTGTGTTTCTATACAAAAGAATGAACGTGAGGGGGAAAAATGGAAGTGAATTCACAGGAACTACCCTGACGTAGGGATGTACGAGTACTCGTCTGACATTTAGTTGATTACATGTATGTATTGTGTTACCAAATCATAGAACTGGAATATTCGGATTATGAGTCGACGATACATAACCGAAAGTATTCGAGGAGTGTTTATTGTTCAGGTGACGCATCCATATACTCGTATTCTCTATTAGATAGAACAAATCTGTCACTAACCGTCGGTCGTCCTTGCTTATCATTTTTTAATTACTCTGCTCTAGCCAGTATCATCATCATGAACGCCACAACATTATGTGTGACCATAGTCTACCATCGCACTCCGAAGCAACAATGGGTCGTATGATGACCTGGATTTACGGTTTACAAATCCACTCGAATACAAATCGACAAAAATCATTTTTTCTACATTTCGTCGCTTGTCGTTTAAAAAGGTTTTTGTGTAGCCGCTGTGGATATTAACAACCATGGTTGCTTCTATGGAACAGCGCGCACTGTAGGTTTCTGTTAAGGAGCCATAAAAAGGATTAATGGTATTTATGTATAGGGAATGAAACCTATTTGTTTGTCACGGCACTGACAGCCAGTCGAATAGTGCAGAGAATTGGATGAGGAGAAGGAAGAACAAATAAAACATTTTCTTCGTTCCATCGTCTTTTCTGTTGTTGTTGTTTTAAGGACATTTTCCTTTCTAATTTTGCTTCCTTTCCTCAAGGAAAAGGTTTTGCCTTGGTTTTAGGAACAATGCGCGATTCCTTGCTGTGTTTTTGCTCTTCCCTTTCTGTGATTCGAAAAGAAGAAAAGAAAAAAAGAGGAGAAAAGATGGGAGAAAATTCAAGTCAGTTGACGGCAGTATCTCTACTGCCCAAATTAAATGTCAACTGTTCTTCTTCTTCTTCTTAACGGGCGCTACAGCTCGAACCTAGGCCTCAACCAACATGCCCCTCCATCTAGCACGATCTTTTGCTAACCTTTTCCATTAACGCACACCCAGTTGGCTGAGGTCCCCTTCCACTTGTGTGCGCCATCTTAAGGGCGACCGTCCTATGCTTCTTCATCCCTCGGGGTTGGATTCAAAGACTCTCCGGGCTGGCCCGAAAACCACTCGCAAAATCTTTCTATCGAACCGACCAAGAGCTTTTGATAGTGTCCATGCCTCTGCGCCGTACAGCAGGACCGGGGTGATAAGGGTCTTATATAGAGTCAACTTTGTCGTTCGGAAGAGGGCTCTATTACTCAGTTGTCTCGTGAGCCCAAAGAAACAGCGATTGGCTAGAGTGATTCTGCGTTTAATTTCGGAACTGATGTCGGTGTTCCAGGACACTGCGGAGCCAAGGTAGACGAAGTCCTTAACTACCTCGAACTCATATCTGCTTGCAAAGGTTCCACTGCTGTTCTATTGATAGCGTGGAGGGTTGAGGTGTATTGGAGAGCTTAAGCGATCGGTAAAAGCACGAGCGGTTTCTGGCGATAGTAGCTTTCCGACGTCATAACTTTGTATTCTTACTCTACTCCGCTGCGTTCGTGATATCGGTAGGCGCATCTTGGCTACTACAAGATAGTGGTCCGAGTCGATGTTAGCTCCTCGGAAAGTTCGAACATCAAGAATAGTGTCTGAAGTCGATCGGGATGTGATCAATCTGGTTGGTGGTCGATTGATCAAAAGACTGCCAGGTGCCTTTGAGTATATCGAGGTGCGAGAAGCGCGTACTGGCTAGAAGGAGATTTCGCCCCATAGCAAGATCAATCAGCTTCTGTCCGTTATCGGATGTGGTGTCGTTTGCCGACGACTCGTTCAAAGATACCTTCCTTACCCAGCTTAGCATTAGAGTCTCCTAGTACAATTTTGATATCATAGCTGGGACATTGAGCATACGTTCTGTCTAGGAGATCGTAGAACTCATCTTTGGCGGAGTCATCCTTGTCTTTTGAGGGGGCGTGGACGCAAATCAGGCTGATGTTAAAAAATGTAGCCTTGATACGGATCGTTATGAGACGTTCGCTCACATGTCGAAAGCTTAGGACTGTTTGCCTTAGGCCACCTCGAACAGAAGATCCGCATCCGAACATCGTTGGTCTCTCTCCCTATAGCAGTCGCCGTAGTAAATATCGCAGTTTTGCATCCGCTTTATCCCCGTTCCATTCCATCGCATTTCCTGGATGACGGTGATGTCCGCTTTATTGTTGTTCGGCTGCACGTGGCCTGTTTAGGGACCTAACATTCCACGTACAAAGCCGAAGATCATTGTCCTTTTTTCGTTTTTTGCAAGGGTCGTCAAGATTAATCCGGTCCGTTATATCCGAGTCTTCTGGTTGTTTCGGAGTTTGTGTTTTTTTTACGATTACGGCTTACTAGGCCGTAGCCCAACCGACTAATCCTGTTTTTTGGCGCAGGAGGCTCGCCGTTCGCCCTTCCCCGTCTGCAATTTCCATAAGAAATTTCCACATGGCACTACGAGGAGGTGGGGATGGGACTTACTGACAGTGCCGCAAGATGTTCGACTGCGGGGGCTTTTCTCGCTCTTTAGCAGGCCAGCATTCGTCGGATAGATGCTACCCCTACGAGGTTTTTGTTAGTCCTCTGCCATCCAATATATTTGGTCTATTGTGGATTTATCTGACCTGTAATCACTCTGAAACCTATCAGATTATCCGCAAAGGGTTTCAGGCATAATAGAGTAGGGCAGGGAAGGTCTTATATGCAATAGTAAGGAGCTATAGGGGTCTCCTTTCTTGTGGACTGGTCAAACGATACTGAGATTCCATTTGTCGGGCATGTTTTGCTCCGACCATATTTTACAGATGAGCTTTAAATAGCTCGGCAGACAGGCCGTCTGCGCCCGCAGCTTTATTACTATTAAGTTTCGAGATAACCAGCTTAATTCCATCTAGGTCGGGTGGATGGGTCCTCGTTCGTTGTGAATGGTATCATTCTGCCTGACAGCGGTATGTATTAAGTCTTCAATCGCGTTAAACAGTCTACAGAAGTGCCCCTACCATATTCTCACCATCGACTGTGACTCTATTACTAATTGTCCGTATTCATCCATACTTCTGCTTTGGCTTTGTAGCCCTGGAATGTTTTTTGTTCTTTCATTTCTGTGGTAGCATCTCTCTATCACCTCCATCTCACGCCTTCCACGCTCTTCACGAGCGGCTCTAGTCCATCTATGTATGTAACATGGCTTTGTAGGCATGTTGCTTTGCTACATGCGCTTGCCCGCAATGCTCATCATACCAGGGGTTTCTAGCTGGCGGTGGCTTGAAACCCAACACATCAGGGGCAGCGTATCTAATGGCGCGCGAGCAATGCTCCCACTGTTGTTCTATTGATTGTGTCGTTGTCAGGTTGAGGGAAACTCGATCGACAAAGATCCTAGCGGTCTCCTGCGATTGTAGCTTTCCAACGTCAAACTTTCGTTGTTCCGCTCGACTCCGTGACATCCTTGATATCCTCATTCGTACTTTATTAGCTACAACAAGGTAGTGATTCGAGTTGATGTTTGGTCCTCGGAAGGATCTCATATCTAGGATTCTGGAGGAATGTTTGGCGTCGATGGCGATGTGATCAATCTGGTTGGTGGTCAACTGATCAGGTGATCGCCAGATTCCTTTGATGATGTTGAGATGCGGGAATTGTGTGCCATTTAGGCTAGGCGTGTGTAGCTGAGACATTGGGCATAGGTTCTGTCTAGGAAATCGTAGAAGTCGTCCTTGAGTCGATCGTCCTTCTCTACGGTTTAAGCTTGAGCGCATATCAAGTTTATGTTTCCGAAATCAGTTTTGACACAATCCTGGGAACCCTTTCTCTGGAATCTGTGAAATTAAACTGACTGGCTCCACCGACTTCAATTTTATCAAAGGACTTTCAGAGATATCCTCTCTGCCATTCAGAAGTTGTAAACTTGTGTCAAATCTATGCATAATTAAAAGACTTAAGTGCCTAAGGGACTGTGTACCCTTTGCAGCAGGGTATTCCACAGGTTAAGCACTTTAAGTGAAATTCGAGCTCTAAAACTTCACTCTCCCATCAACAGACATTCTTCATTCATCCCACCAACTCTGGCGGAGTACATAAAGCGTTTTAATTGGAACTAATTCTCAAGAGCATTTCCGTCTTTGACTGAGCTATGTATGTGAACCGAATCAACTGGCGCGTCCAATTTCCACTCAATACCATCGAACAGATATTGTTCGTAAAAGCAGCGTAAAAAATACTGACAGTCGTTTCGTCATTTAATTGCGGCTAATCGCTTGTGTACACTTGAACAATTGAATTCGACACAAAATCAAGTTGTCGCCATCGAGTAAAAACAAAAGAAATGAAACGAACCAAACCGCAGTGTGCGCGGATTGAAGTATGAACTCCTACGAGTACGTGTTTCGGCTCTTGTGTAACTTTTATTTCTTTTACTCTCACACATACACATAAACGAGTATCTGTATCTGACGACGATTGTTACCTATATTTAGATTGAAACTTGTTTGTTTATGGTCTGACTTGGTGCCTCGATACCGCGATTCAGGTTCAACCAAATCAAGGGGCACAGCACAGTCAGTATTTGAGACATTCTTCAACGACCAAAGTTTCTGGATAACAAATTGACAGTAGTTTCCAATGACCATGACAACGGGCAACATTGTCTCATCCGACACTTTGTAATCCCGACCACAATTTGGTCTTTATTCTCATTCAGAAATAGGTCTGTCGCTCCCCGTTAATGACAGCAATAAAAACCATCTACTTGCTCTCTAGTTCTACGATTGCCTTCGGAAGTACAGTAGTAGTGAAGGTGTGCACACCGGAGCGCGCATGAAGCCATTAGAAGTCGTCCTCCACGAGGGCACGGTAATTACCTGAAATAAATTAAACCTTCTTTTCCCTCTTCGTTCTGTTCTCGATTGTTGTTTTTTTGGCTTTTCGGTTTTCATGTCTAGCGTAGATGTGTGCAGCTGAGTGACTTGTATCTTTTGTCCTTTTCCAGTTGATAAATTGCGAATAATTGGAAACTCATCCTTTTTGCAAGACTCGAATGATGATGGAAGGAGGGCTGTGCATTAAGTCGATGGTCATAACCGCAAAAAGCAGTTTAGAAACATTGATTTGTTTTCTGTTGCACTTGGCATTGCATCCACCACAGATCGGTAATTGCGCAACTGACGAAGACAACGTTCGATTGACTAAGTTATCTTCTTCTCCTGCCCATCGGCTACCTTATCGCCATTTCTGCTGATTTACTAACCATCATCGTTTGAGGCCAATGCGCTGCAGTAACATTTAAAATCCCAAGAGGAGCACCAAACACACACAGGGAGCAAAGAGAAAAGTTAAAAGAACCCCCGATCGCTTATTCTGCGGTTGCGACGACGAAACGACTCTTACAAGGCAGCCTATCCAGTGTGGCTATATGTATGGTACAGAGGAGCAGGGTGTTTATATCCAGCGCCGCCGTGGTTGTTCCGAAATATGTACACGCGCGTGCACACACGTTTGTCCGCTGACACGCAGGAGTGATTGACTTTTATTGTCGTGAACGTTACTCGTAAATTGATAGTTTTGTTGTCTGTCGACTCTGCCTAGTAGGCACTACTGTGGTCGATGTGTAATGAGTTGTTTCGAGGAATATAAAGAATAAGTTGACGAACAACTTGCGGTTCGTATTTGGATGTGGACAGATGTTTAAAGGCAGACGCATACATTTCAGAATTCCTTGGAAGCCGTCGTCGAATGGGGCGATTTGCATAGTGCCATATTAAATGGTTTAAATGAGAGTGAAGAAGGTGATTCTCGTAAATGGACATTTGTAAGAAAGGAGATTATGGGTTCGTTAAGGACATGCCACACGCTTACAGAAAACATCAAATTTTGCGCTAAAGAATCGCGCTAGAGGGGAGCATATGGTTTTATATTAGATCATCAATAAAGGACTATAAACAGCTTACGACACAGAATCTGTTGCGAAGCTTAAAAAGCATGAGGAATGCTTAGACACTATTAGAACTACGCAATTTATTCAGCAAGAATAAAGCGATCGTTGAGGAAAAACCTTCTATGTATGTCAATAAGAGACTGTAAGTTACGGAGGGCCTACTCAGTCGAGCTGTCCACGAAGGCCTTCGCTATAATTCTTATGTTATATGTGCATACGTACATATATATGTATGTACATATGTACATGAGAGTTTATGTCAGCATTAACTCGGAAACAGGGAACTATCCGTGCAAAACGGCTTTTAAACAAGCTCAAGCTCCGAAAATGCTGGGCTCTTCTCTGACGAGAAAAATGTTGATCAAAAATTAAAGATACATATGTATACATATACAGATCCTAAAGAGGTTCCCCATGTTATGCACACGAAATTTCCAGTTACTGCCGTGGTTTTAGGAGTTAATAGCTTACGCGGTCATAGACCGACCGATACCTGGCCACAAAATGTCGCTTAGCCAGCTATATGTAGCTGCCTGGCCACACATTTTCGCCTGGCCAGCTATAGCTGCCTGGCCACATATTGTCGCCTGGCCAGCTATACATAGCTGCCTGGCCACATATTGTCGCCTGGCGAGCTATAGCTGCCTGGCCACATATTGTCGCCTGGTCAGCTATAGCTGCCTGGCCACATATTGTCGCCTGGCCAGCTATAGCTGCCTGGCCACATATTGTCGCCTGGCCAGCTATAGCTGCCTGGCCACATATTGTCACCTGGTCAGCTATAGCTGCCTGGCCACATATTGTCGCCCGGCCAGTTATAGCTGCCTGGCCACATATTGTGGCCTGGCCAGCTATAGCCACATATTGTCGCCTGGCCAGCTATAGCTGCCTGGCCACATATGTATTGTCGCTTAGCCAGCTATAGCTGCCTGGCCACATATTGTCGCCTGGCCAGCTATAGCTGCCTGGCCACATATTGTAGCCTGGTCAGCTATAGTTGCCTGGCCACATATTGTCGCCCGGCCAGTTATAGCTGCCTGGCCACATATTGTCGCCTGGCCAGACATAGCTGCCTGGCCACATATTGTCGCCTGGTCAGCTATAGTTGCCTGGCCACATATTGTCGCCTGGCCAGATATAGCTGCCTGGCCACATATTGTCGCCTGGCCAGATATAGCTGCCTGGCCACATATTGTCGCCTGGTCAGCTATAGTTGCCTGGCCACATATTGTCGCCCGGCCAGTTATAGCTGCCTGGCCACATATTGTCGCCTGGCCAGCCTGGCCACATATTGTCGCTTGGCCAGGTATAGCAGCCTGGCCACATATGTATTGTCGCCTGACCAGCTATAGCAGCCTGGCCACATATTGTCGGCTGGCCAGCCTGGCCACATATTGTCGCCTGGCCAGCCTGGTCACATATATTGTCGCCTGGCCAGCCTGGCCACATATTGTCTCCTAGCCAGCCTGGCCACATATTGTCGCCTGGACAGCTATAGCTGCCTGGCCACATATTGTCGCCTGGCCAGCTATAGCTGCCTGGCCACATATTGTCGCCTGGCCAGCTATAGCTGCCTGGCCACATATTGTTGCCTGGCCAGCCTGGCCACATATTGCCACCTGGCCAGCTACTATATATGTACATATTCCAGCTGGACTCTACTCCTTCCCATAAAGTGATGGCGACACGTTAGACCATATCGAACCGAACTTATGGTCATATATGTAGCTCCCCAAACATTGTTCCACTGGACGTGAGAACAGTTAACATCCTCATAACACCATTTCTTCACTGAAGGGTACAATAACTACCAGCATGGCCAAAATAAATAAAGAGTATTCGACTCGGAAATGCATCCGCTCCCGGTCCAGGATTAGGAAGATGCTGCTAAGGAAGATTTTATTAAATTTTATTGAATTGGTATGGTTCCCGGTAAACTCCCAATTCAATTTGGAAAATACCAAATACCCTCTTCTGAGATACGATCAACATTGTGCATTTTAAGATAAGTTGCCCTAATAGTCTATCCTACTTAACCTTGCATATTATGCACCCCTTATAAAGTGGTTTAGGATTCAAGGACTAATCAATATACACATACAAACTCGTACATATATACATTTTTTGAGTACAATGGTGACATGATCAACATACATAGGTCTACCGCCACAGCGACTTGACCTATAGCACTACAAATGGATAACTACTCTCTTACGGGCTTACGTGGGGAAAACAAATATGTAAGTCTTGGTCTGCGTATTGAACAATGAATCTCATTGTAGCGGAGGCACATTCGGCAATTAATCTTTGGCATTGCCAAAATCTGGTTCCGTAAGGGTAAGGTGCAATGCTCACGAGGTGGTAGAAAGCTTCATCAAAGCTTGTGCAACTATACGGATCTGGTACCCGCTTCAGGTAAGGTAAGGCGAGTCACCCTAATGTCGAAAAGAGGGGCTCTACACAGGTGTATTCTATGATAAATCGCAGGAGCAACGCCTGAGCAGAGGTAGTGGCGATGTCTACTTGTCATTATGTTTTAGCCTATTATGATCTGTGAGATGACACGTTCTTTTGAGAAGGCCCGACCACCCACAGTAAAATCCGTTTTGAATCCATGTGTGTAGCCATATGACAGATTTTCACTGAGTTTCTCCGACTTCAAACCACTCTGTTATAAACAGGGATTGAGAATTGGAAACTCGTTTAATAAAGATGTCAATGGCTAGACTATGGCATTGTGTTTAGAACCCTAGTTGGAGTTGACCTAGATACTCCACTTATAAGCCTGTCGACATCTGTCCTCGGTCGAGGCTGTGGTTGATACCACGGAGTGTGAATGTGTTTTTCTATGAAACACCTAGCTGACCTACGACTTTCCTTCAGCAGTGTAGGTATTGGCTTCCTGACTGACCCAAGTGTCTAGCTTGTTCGTATGTTCTAGCTACATATGTAAATGCTATCAGGCATAGTTAAGTCGAAAGAAGAAACCTCGTACTTTCTTGTGAACAGCATTGAATCAGTAATTACTTACTTGGTACCATCTCTAGAGCTTTTGTTTTAAACTTATGTATCTTGTGGGTCTGCAGTGCCTTGGTTTGCCTCACCTTCATTACAAGTTCGACCGACCACTTAGAGTTCGATGGCCTGAGTTCAAAAATCCAAGTAACCGTAGGAATAGGTCAGGAAAGTATGACGTAGAGTGAGCATTGCTATGAAACCGCTAGTCGAAACCATTCACCTCAGATTTATTGTCATAAATGTCATTACTTTACCTTCTATAGGACAATCTATCGATTAAGGGCAAACCAAAACATTCCACTTACTTATCATAGGATGTCCTTAAAAGGCATCGAAATCGATTATGGCACAGACTACACCCTTCTACACATAACGTTGAACCTTAAACTCTTAGCTCTGTTACCGCCTCTCCCACTGTCGTTGTGCTCTTGTTTATCCTTGTAGATATACACCCGTGTATGTAGCCCTACCGTCTTCTAATTTTGTCGCTTTTATTCCTTTTGCGATTACATACATATGTACATACTCTCCGTCTGTCTGTTGGTTTGAATCGACTTTCCAAGGAAGTAAACATTGATTTTTGCACTTTCCAAGGTGATGGACACAAAAGCCCCACCTATAAACATACATATACATATGAATGGAGCATAAGGACGAAAAATCCTTAAAGTTTCTTAGCAATACTACAATGTGTTCGACTGTGAACACTGCCGAACACTGGTTCTCCTGACTCTTTCGTTCTTGTTTACCCTCCTCGATGATGGGTTTCTTTAAAACCCTCCATACGAAAGATGGCGAATGGAGAAAAACAAATGATTACGACTAAGACGGCGATGGAAACGAAGAAATTCATAAACCTTAAACAAGCAACAGAGCTCTCTGAAGTAGCCCCAATCCTCGGCTCCTTCGGTCGTACGGCAGCGACAGACGTTCAGCGGAGTATATTTGTTGTTCCTTTAGATCCTTTGTTCCAGCCAACGTTTCCTCATTCAGCAAATCTGCTTATATCTAGTACATGGCTATAGATACGAGGGCGTAACACACAGCACCATAGCACCATCAAGTGATACCCTTCCCTACCTACATTACTGCTGAGTAAAACAAGCAGCAAAACGGCGACATAGACAAAAGCTACCAAACCAAGTAAAAAGCGAACCATCAACCATTCAGCCCCACTGTAGTCCTCATCCTCACCCAACCCATCTATCGTGTCTTTGTGTCGTTCGGTCGGTCGGTCTGAACGAAGGAAAAGACTTATAAGCATCATTCTACTTGAAAACTTTTTCTTCATTTCTACATACATACTCCCGACTCCGAGCACACGGAGTAGCAGAACAGCAGTAGAGACGTCGAGACATACGGACTCTTAACTGGATCTCCTGCCACACAATAGAGCGGAGATTTGGTCTTTCCTTTCTCTCTCTCTCCTTCGCACCGACTGAGGAGTCCCCCTTTGCCTGCTTTTTAGAAGTGATTGAATTAAGCTCTGAATAATTTGCATCCCGAATTGAGGTCAGACTCACTTGTTGTAGATGTGTATATACGAAACGTGATGATTATGAGATGTTACGATGACAATGTGTCTTCGTCCTGTCGTCGACACCATGTAAGTGAAGAAATCTTTCCTTTTTTGCTCCGCAGTAGAAACGATAAAGAGATAATAGAAAGGCTTGTGTGACACATACATTCATATAAATGTATCTAGACGCACTGTACAATGGTCATCAACGAAATTTCTTTCAACAACTTTAGTCACACCTTCATAGAGTGCTCACGACGATGATGGATAGGATGAAAGAGAGAGTAAACAAATTATGGGTTAAGTACCTGTATGAATGTCGGAACGGCATTGTTTTGGGCTCTAGGTTCCCCATCCGGGGGGGCCGATGGTTTGCCGTCTTTTGGTTTTCGATGTCGATAAGCGCGTGTAGTTGAGTCTGAAGTGCACTTGGAGAAAGGCGCTTCTGATATGTCTATTGTGGTTCATCTTCATCAATGAAAGCGTGGGAATTTACGAACCAACTTTTTGGAAGGCTTATCTGGTGTATTGGCATGCCATTTGCTTTTGACTTGGAATTTTACGGATGCTTCAGATGGTCACTATGTTTCTGTATCTTCCAACTAGCACGATCTTTTGCTAGCCTTTTTCATTGCCGCACACCCAGTCCCCTTCCACTTGTGTGCGCCATCTTAAGTGCGGCTGACCTCTGTTTCTTCGTCCCTCGGGGTTGGATTCAAAGACTCTCCGGGCTGGAGCTGTGGTGTCCATTCGCTCAGCCCAGCCATCTTAGGCTTTGAATCCGTAGAAGCTTGACTAGACTTATGTCGTTGTACAGCCCGTAAAGTTCGTGGTTGAATCTTTCCTCCATCCCCCGTCTGCGTTTATAGGCCCGAAAATCGCATGCAAACTCTTTCTCTTGAATCGACCAAGAACCTCCTCATCCGCTTTTGATAGTGTCCATGCTTCTGTGCCGTACAGCAGAACTGGGATGATAAGGGTCTTGTATGGAGTCAACTTGGTTGTTCGGGAGAGGGCTCTATTACTCAATTGCCTCCTGAGCCCAAACAAAGAGCGATTGGAAAGAGTGATTCTGCGTTTGATTTCGGAACTAATGTAGTTGTTCCAGGTCACTGCGGAGCCAAGGTAGACGAAATCCTTAACTACCTCGAACTTATACCTGCCAATACAAACGTTCTGGCCAAGACGTCTTCCTTTTTTGATGACTGCCTATATTTAGTTTTTCCCTCGTTTACTGCCAAACCAATTTTCGCCGCCTCCATCTCAATACTCGCAAGCGCCTCATTCATATCTCGCTGTGATCTACCTATATGTCAAGGTCGTCGGCGTATGCAAGGAGTTGCGAGGATTTGAAATAGATTGTGCCTCTTGTATTGGCCAGTGATTTCTGCACAATCATTTTCAGTATGATGTTGAAGAAATCACACGTCAGCGCATCGCCCTGCCTAAATCCTTTTTTGACATCAAAACTATCGGTAAGGTGTTCACCGATTCGGATGGAGCAGCGAGCATTCTCCAAAGTCATCCTGCATAGTCTGACGAGTTTAGCAGGTATGTCAAAGGTAGACATAGCGTTGTATAGCTCGTCTCTAATTACGCTGTCGTATGCGGCTTTGAAGTCGACTAATAGAGTTCCCTGGCCTGAATCTCCACTGATAACGACCTATCAGCTTATTTACAAAAGGCTTCAGGCGTTCACACAAACCGGCAGAGAAGATTTTGTAGGCGATGTTAGAAAGACTTATTCCTCTGCAGTTTGCGCCGTCAGAGGGGTCTCCTTTCATGTAGAGCGGGCATACGATGCTCAGACTCCATTCCTCGGGCATGCTTTTCTCTGACCATATCTTACAGATAAGCTGCTGTATGCTCCTAACCAGTTCATCACCAGCTGCCAGCAGCAGACTGTCCGTCTGCGACATCAGCTTTATTTGACTTGAGTCGTGGTCAGGGGGGACGGAATTCTCTGCGGTCTTCGTCGATTAGGAATGGATCATTCTGCCTGACTGCGGTATATTGAGTAACATCGCCGTTATACAGTCTGCAGAACATATTCTCAGCATCGACTGCGATTCTACTATGTACTAGGTGTCCGTTCTCATCCCTGCAGGCTTCCGTCCTGGCTTTATAACCTTGGTATGTTCGCTTTATCTGTTGATAAAACTTTCGAACGTCACGCCTGCAGTAACACCTCTCCAAATCCTCAATCGCGCGCTTCTAGTGCTCTTTCTTCCTTCTTCTGAGAAACTTATGCTCCCCCCTTCTTTTTAACTCGTAGAGCTCACGAGCTGCTCTTGTTCTTTTGTGCAGCGGGGCTTTATATGCATCCCGCTTCGCCGTGTGAATCCTCCTGCAGCCGTGATTGAAGCAGGTGTTTCTTCGCGGTGGAGCCTTGAAACGGGCTATTGTTTCAATTACCCACGCTTTTCTGCAGATATTGTTGACTTGCTATAGTTTGAATTGAGAGCGTTTTGTCATCATTGGTTGGTAAAGCGGTGGGGATTACTTAGATCACGATAGGTCAATTGTGCTACCACTTGAGTCGGCTTGGTCACCGTTACTCCTGGAACCATTTTATGATTGGAACACAATTTGATAGCTTGCTAATTTCCGTTTCGGATAGATCCGCCAGTTCACCAAAGAAGTATTCTCCCAGAAATCGTCTTCTTGAGGATGCTTTTGGATGTGTAGTCTTCAAAAGATGCCAGTAGCCCGGGCTATTGACATGTACGATTCGCAAACCCGAATACTCGATGCGCCTACGTACTAAGCCACACCTCGTACTCGTCAACCACTCTCCCCACGGGCCGTTAGGTATTACTTCGCGGGACTGGTTAGCAACTTATGCTATGTGCTCCAAGTCGACCGTTTCAGTTTTTCTAATTCTTTCCAGCCTACTTAGCTCGTATTCCTCCGAGTTTATCATAAGGCTTATTGAGTGTTGCCCTTTCTTCGGCTTTATCCTCCGAATAACACTGATCTCTTGACGGTCTGTGGTTCGACTAAGGTAAACCCTGCGCATCTCATTGGCGTAGATGTCAACGGGGACCGTATCCGTTACGACATAGGCTGTTTCATCCGACATTGTCTAGAAACCACATATTGTCCTTATTGCGCAGGGCCTGTATGGAGGCGAGAGCTTTTTTTCTCGTCTCCTTCGTCGTAAGGGCTCCCACCCACTCCGGCGCAGCGAATAGGAGTATTGAGCTTACCTCGTATATCCTGGTCCACAGATGTTCGGCAGCATTCTGAGCGATGCCTGCATCTGTGACGACTTTTTTTCTATATTATTCCACATGGGCTTTAAAATTAAGTCGGTTGTCGAGCTGGCTCCCAACCTGGAAGTTTGCGTATTCCACAGTCTTCCGGCTGGTTATTAAAAAGCTTCCGTCTTGTGGTCGACTAGCTCAAGGTCGGCAGACTCTAGTCAATTCTGAATCATGAATGTGTTTTGCTACAGTAACTACGGCGATGTCGTCAATGAAACCGATAATGTTAACTCCTTGTGGCAGCGTAAAATTCCATCATACATTATGGTGCACAGAAGAGGTCCAAGTACTGAGCCCTTAGGGACTTTGATACGTCACTTTCCTGTCAGTAAAGTAGCTAAGGATTATCTTCACAACGTAATGTGGTGCGACCATATTGCTTCAGCTGCTGTGTCTATTACCTCTTTTATGGCATCGACGGTAGAGCGCGATTTCCTGAAACAATATTGGCGGTCGGACAAAGCTCCTCTTTCCTCCGCCACAGCGATTAGTTTGCCATATATGATACTTTCCAGAGTCCTTCCTTTTGTATCTAGCAGACATATTGGCCGGTACGTCGAAGGTTCTCCAGGTGGTTTGTTTCCTTTGGGTAACAACACCAGATGTTGGAGTTTCCATGGTTCAGGGAAAATCCCCCTCCTCAAGATACCTTTGCATCGTTCCTTTGAAAATGTCTGGTCTCCTTTTTACGACCGTTTTTACCGCTATGTTTGGGACGCAGTCAGGTTCGGGTGCTTTCTTATCGCCTGTTTTCCTGCATGTTTTGTACAGTTCTTCCGTCGTTATTGGCGGCATCCGGTCCATTCTAATATCCCTAGTGGCGCTGCCTAAAGTAAATGGTCTATGGGAAAATAGATGTTCGAATATTTTTTCCAGTATTATTGGGCAGGCTATTTGTGGGGATCTGCTGCCCTTTCGCTTCTTTGTTACTATCCTGTATGGCATCCCCCACGGATCTAGGTCTGCTTCGTTGCAGAAGCTTCTTCCTTTGCTTCTTATGATAGCCTTTTCAAGGTTACGTCCCGCCAGTCTTGGAACTCTGGTCTACCTCTAGAACGCTGTTATCTGCGCCGAACCTGGAGGCATTTTGCACTGGACCTTTTGATCTCGTCGTTCCACCAGTAGCAGGGTTCCCCCTTTCTGCTCGTTGATCTACCGGGCATCACTGCATCGCACGCTGTCGCGATTGCTTGAGTTAGTTGGTGCGATGGATCATCCGCTGATCTATTATTGGTTAAGAAATCTACATTTAGCATTTTCTCGAAAGCCTGTTTGCCGAATAATGCATCTTTCCGCCAACGTAATATCTATTATGGACCCCTAACCACTGGGTGCTTCCAGACTGTGGGCGCGTAGCAGCTGTAGAAATGGATTCCTTTTATTCTTGAGGAGGCTAGGGCAGGTAAATTGGGTAGGAGATGTGATAGAGATTCTTCCTCTTCCTCATCAAGACACCTACTGCAATAGTTATTAAATGACAGTCCTAATCTAGTGGCACGTTTCCCTGGAGTCCTGTTAGGACTCCAATTAGGCTGCTTATATCGGGTTTCCCAAAAAGGACTTGACAACTATTTTTTTAAATACAATTTTTATGATTTGCAGACGTTGCTCGTTCGTGTACTTTACCATGATGAAAACGTTGAGTTCACTGAATAAATTGGAAATGACAGTTCGATGGTTAGTGAAAGGGTGCGTTCACAAATTGAATTCAAAGTTGTCAATTCCCTATTGGAAAATCCTATACATTGGCTGAGTATTTTTTGGCAGGCTTGTTCTACGTTGACAGTATCTGGGCTAGGTTTGTCTCGCGTTGTTGCATGTATCAAGGTCACGCCATCTCATATCCGCCTGTTGCAGTGCCAGTTTCGAGATTTTGTATTTTAGCGTTTCTATTGGTGGGTGGATATCACCTTTAAGAACCGAGATCTCCAGTGTGGGTGCCCTTTTTGGCTAATTCGTCTGCTTCACAGTTACTTGGTATATCAGTATGCTCAGATACCCAGTACAACGTAACAGTAAAGCTGCTCGATAAATCGTTTAGAGACTTGCGGCAGTGTCTGGCCAATTTTGATTTTATTATTGGCGATTCGAGCGCTTTTATTGCCGGCTGGCTAGCGGTGTAGATAACAACGTCACTGACAACGGCGCCCTGTCTTGTCCTGGACCCGTCCGCGTATATTTCCTGTGCAGTGCCTTTGCTTGGAAATTAATTCCCTTCCCATTGTCGGCGGTTGGGATTTGTTGTTTTATATAGAATCCTGAAGTCCAGATTCGGGACTAAGTAGTCCGGGACTTCATTTAAATCACTGTTTTGACGTAGAATACCAGGGTGCCCTATTTCGCAGAACTTCCAATGAGCTGATTCCTTAAGTCGCAGCGCCGATTTCTTTGCTTTTTCCTTGCCAAAAAAATCCAAGCGGAGTAGGTGGAGCATCGTTTCGAGGGCTGCAGTGGGGGTTGTTGGCAGTACCCTGATGACAGCGATGCATGCCATTCGTTGTAACCTGCTTAGAAGTTTGACATACATAGTTAGATCTGCACAGTGACGTCCACCAGACTAAACAGCAGATATACAACCAGTGCTTAATATTGGGTTTGATACCCCATCTGGTGCCTAAGGCTTTTTTTCAGGTGTATAGCGCAGTTGTTACTTTTTTGATGTGTTCTTCCACATTCAGTCTCCAGTGGAGTTTCCTGTCGAATATCATGCCAAGGTATTTACAGTGCTCTGCGAATCTAAGGCAGGAGAGATTTGAGGTATCTGCCATTTTCTTGTGAATAAAACCAGTTCCGTTTTGGAGGAACTTATTCCAGGCCCGCAGTTCTCTAGGCCTGTTTCCATTAATTCTCGGATTGTTGGGAGGTGTTTTTCGCTAATTGCCAGTGCAATATCGTCTGCATAAGCAATAACCTTGCACCCGCTGGCCTCAAGGCATAGGAGTAATTCGTTTACAAATGACACCCATAATTGCGGCGATAGTACTCCTCCCTGTGGTGTGCCACGCCTTACTGCACTTTTTGTGTATTTGAAGCCGAATTTCGAATGAATGAACCTATGTATGTATTTATGTTTTTTTTTTTTTTTGTTGCGCCCAAGGATGTGGAATCTTCGAAAGATACTGGTAACCCGTGTTGCCAGTATGCACAATTCGCGGGATATTATTCTCCTTTTTCCACGCGCCTACGTACTAAACCACACCTCTGCACACTTCAACCACTCTCCCCGTGGGACTGCCGTTAGGTATTACTTCGCGGAGCTGGTTACGGATTTACGCTGTATCTCGAGTAGAAGCCTTTTGGGTTCTTCTTTCTGCTGCGGCTTGTCGCAGCTTTGTTTGTACTGATGCAATGTACGAGCATGTTTGATTCCAATTTTCCACCGAGTTCATCATATAGGGGACCAAGTTTTAAGCACTTGGTACATTTAGCCTTTGCCTGTCCTGCATAAAGCGACTGCAATAGAAAACTGTGTGTTCTGCGTCCTCCTCGGAATTTGGGCAAAAGGCGAGCTATCATATCCAAATCTATGCAGATACTTTCGATAGCCACCATGTCCAGACAAAAACTGCGAAAGATGATAATTGCAGTCTCCTGCCGGTCTTGATGTTTTTTTTTTTTACATTTTAAAAGCATTTTATTAATATTTTTCCAAATAACTTATTCTAGGTAAAACGCTTAAACCTATCTTAAATATCTTATCTATTTAACGTAGCCGGTCTTGATGTCCAAGTTGCCACATTGCCATGGATTCTGCCCGTTCTTCTGCTTTTATAAGGCTGGTCTGTTGCCGGTCTGGTGTTGGCCTGCGGTATACCCTTTTGAGCTCGTCTGCCAATATATCGATGGGTAGCATTCTTGCTATGACGAACGCTGCATCATCTGATATCGTCCTGAACCCGCAGAATACTCTTATTGCGCACAGTCGATAGACTGAATACAATTTTCGCTTTAGTCCTTTTACTGCAAGGGCTTCCGCCCAAATTGGAGCAGCGTAGAGTAGGACTGAGCTGACTACCCGTGGAGAGTAGGACTCTGCGTGCATATCCGGGACCGCCTATATTCGGAAGCATTCGCGAAAGAGCTCTTTGTGCGTGGGATGCCGTCTCGCTGACATACAGTATGTGTTCCCTGAAAAAAAGCCTGTTGTCTAGGATGACCCCTAGATACTTAACTGCTTTCTTGGACCTTGTCGCCCGATCTCCGACTAAGAAGCTCGCATATTCCACCTTTTTACGGCGGGTTATGAGCACAGCCTCCGTTCTTTGGGCTGCTAGTTCCAGACCGGCAATTGAGAGCCAATCTTTCACTTTAGCGATAGCTGCGTTCGCGGCAGCCTCTACTTTTTCTATATGCTTAGCCACTGTGACGATGGCAATATCGTCGACGAAGCCGATGATTCATTCTCCTTTCGGAAGCGCTAGTCGTAGAACGCCATCGTACATGATGTTCCACAGGAGAGGTCCAAGAACAGATCCTTGAGGAACGCCCGCCTTTACTTGGTAGAATTTTACGCCTTCATCGGTATTGTACCTTAGCCTCCTGTTGTTAAAGTAGTCGATGACAGTCCTTAATAAGTAGGTGGGGGCACCCATGTCAATTAAAGACTTTTGAATGTGCGTCCAGCTAACCGGGTTAAAAGCGTTCTTTATGTCAAGCGTAATTACTTCACAATACTTCTTCTCCCCCGATTTCCACCTTTTTCCTTTGGTGGCGTCCGCGGCCAAGTTTACCACTGTTTCTATGGCGTCGGCCGTTAATCGTCGTTTTCTGAAGCTGTATTGGTTGGCTGACAATGCACCATTAGCTTCCGCCACCGCCAGTAACCTATCGTAGATCACTCGTTCTAGTATCTTGCCTAATGTGACCAACAGACAAATTGGCCGATACGAGGACGGTTCTCCAAGTGGTTTCTTTCCTTTTGGCATTAGTACCAAGTGCTGCAGCTTCCACTGTGTGGGAAAAATACGCTCCTGCAAGCATTTCCTCAAGGTGTGTTGGAAAGCGTCTGGTCTAGCCGTAATGGCCGCTTTGACTGCCTTATTTGGGATTCCATCCGGTCCGGGTGTTTTGTTGTTTTTGACATTCGAGACTGCGTCATGTAGCTCCTCTGGAGTAATACCAGGAATGTCTTCTATGTTAATCCCCGCTTGAGAGTATTCGTTTGATTTAAAGTATTATATTACCATTAACTTCAAATTTGCTTAATGCATTGGTGATAGCCGGTGGTTTAATTATCTAAGCTATAGCGTGCAGAGCTATACCTACTAGGGTTTCGCGAATGTACGGACCCACCATTCTCCCCAGCATCTTAAGAGATGGAAGACAGACTGATGAGTTTGTAAATACATAGTCATTGGCAGTTGTATGGGAGGTTTTTCCCGCTTTTGGTATGAATATTACGTTTGACTCTCTCCAGGATAGTGGTTGGTATGTAACCCCAGTCTAGGCTGGAAGAGAAAAATACGAAAAGCAACGGGGCGAAAATGCCATAAGCACGTTGCATCTCTACCAGGTAGATTCCATCAGGTCTTGCACAAATATTTTAGAATTCTACATCTAGATGTCAAACGCGGTTTTAGGGTAAAAAATCACTAAAGAAAGTCCTGACCGACCCCATATTGATGTCAAACTACAGTCATACCGCCAAGAAAAACATTTCGTTTCTCTAGGCTATATCAAAATCGCGGTTAAGATTTCCGAGTCAGAAAGGGGACCGAAATCAGGAAGGAAATGAATACTCAATGATATGCCAGACCGAACGGTGAGCGAGGAAAGAAGCAAATCAAGGGGGAAACCCCTTGACAGCATATTCTTCTTCCCTACGTGGCACCAGCTGCTGCTGTAGCTACTTGCCCTGCTGTTGCTCTTGTCCTACTCCACCGGTATGAACAAACATAAGCAAGGAGGCGATAACTTTTTCAACCAAAAAAAGAACGAATCATCGTAACAAAAAGGGGGAGAGAGGGAGAGAGAGAGAGAAAAAATGAATCCCTGCACTCCACTGAATAGCACAGGTTATACCTTACCTACCACTGAAGGCATTACTTTAATCTGTAATTTGTATGCCTTTTTATGTAAACACTCTGTTCTCGAAAAGGCAATACAGACACAGGAAAGCATACATATGTGTACGTACGTAGAGGCATAATAACAAGAACTGCATCTGTGGTATTAACCATGGCAGGCTACCTGAATCTGATGACAATGATTATCGAACGACGCGGCATAAGCACCTGGCGTTACCCTCCAACACATTGCTGTTCCGCCTGCTACAGGGCCAATGATTCTTATGTAATTCATATTACGCCCAATGATCCTTGTTATGTACATAGACATACTACCAATTCGTGTAGGATGTTTGACAGCCTCGGTAGGGTATGATGAATTCGTGAGAAAATTCATCCGACAGACGAGATGTCGAAAGTGGTAAACTCTATTCGAGATACTAGATCTCAATAAAGGGGCGATGAAATTGTCCTGAAGTATGTACCTTGTATGAAAAGAACGACAACAATGCAAAAAGCCGAGGGGTTTTACGATAGATAAAAAAGGAATCGATGACACCAGACAGTCGCGGACTAAGCACGCGCTATACCGGTTTGTTTTATTGCAACCAAACTGAAAGGAAAGGAGAGAAAAACGACAACCATGCCGAAGACGAGGACTGTAACGACAACGATGAAATGAGTTACAATACACAATTCCGTTCCTGAGATGCGTTTCCCTTGAAACGGCAAAACGGCATATTGCAGAACAAATGGAGACCGAAGGAGTCCTGAGCTGCAATATTTATGACCAGGATCTTGAATTGTCACGGCCTTACCATGGTCTATATAGTACACTCGTATTATCTAATTCCAAGTAAGAAATCTTCACCTTCGTTGCAGACAATTTCTAAATGACTACCCATTTGTGCCAAAAAAAAACGGAAAAAACGAAATATAATGAACAGCAATACAGAAAATAATGAAAGGGAAATGAAAAATATAAACGCACTTCTCAGATGTATACGTCCAACGTATCTATGGGTAAATACAAGTACTTGCGTTCGCGCACCCACCCGTGGCAACAAGTTAACTCGCTTCGGTTGGGTATCGCGTAAGCATTCCGAAGAAAGTTCATTTCGATTTCATTTCGCATTCAATTTTCACCTCATTAAAAATGCAAACCATTCCGATGCATTTGTTATCTGGTAGATACTCTGGCGTTTTGTTTTTTTGTTTTCTTTTCGTTATTTTATTCACCGTGTAAATTGCTAATAGTACTTTGGATTTTACAATGGTCAACAGGTATTACCATGAATAATTAATATTTTTTTCCGTCTCTGCCGTGGAATATGGACAGGTTTTTTGCGAATAGTCAGACTTTTTACACAGTCTGGAGTCTGGTATTCAATAGAATTTTCTTTTTGATTCAATAGGGTCTATTAGAGCTTTTTCAATGGTTTACTTGCCGTTCTTCCATATCTTATGGATATGGATTCACAGTGGGTGCGTCATTGTGTAGTAGCCTTAGTTGACCAGACCATTTGCAGAGTAAATGATTAATTCTTTAGCTTCTGGAATAGATATTGTTGGACTAATCTACATAGTAGCATCACATGACTCGACGCCTTACCAGAACAGGGTAAAGTCGCCAACTACTAAGTGGCGAAGATATAGCAGCTTTTCTTGCCGCAGGTTAGCCGTAGTAATATTCTAGTTCAGCAACCTGGCGATCTCCGAATGGTAGAACCATTAACCATGTGCTCGTTGACGCTAGACACTCGTCAAACATCCTGGATGTGCGAACATTCAGGAGGGCAAACATCGACTTTGACCATTTCCTCGTAGCAGCAATATTCAGAGCTAGACTGTCCAATGTCCAGCCCACCATGATGAGGTTCGACCTTGGACGGCTGAGCACACCGGAGGTTGTCAGAGTCTACGCCTACATCGAGCATAAATGTCAACAATATATAGCTGCATTGCCGCTCAGCCATTCAGGAAGTAGATCAGAACACCTTAGGCTAGAAACCTGTGGTATGATGGCGAGTGTGAGCAGAAAAAGCCAGCAACCGACATGAGGCGTACCAAAAGGCGCTGCAGCGAAAAACCAGGGCAGCACGAGAGGAGTATCAAGCCAGAAGAAGGGAGAAGAAAAAACTGCAGCAACTCCGCGGCCCCCAGCTCAAGGATATCGACGGGCCTTTTATAAGAGAGCAAAAAGCATTGCGACTCACGCCGTTCGGAATCGGCATTAAACTGTAGGTCCCTTTTACCTGCCGGAAAAATCACACACACCATGGGTGATTGAAGAGAAGCTTGGCTCTGGTCCTTCATGGGCTGTAACACCACCAAAAGGCCACCAAGGTTTGAATAAAGGCACCCAGGCTCTTCGAAATTTCGAGGGTAATCTTGTCACCGACCCGCAGGGAATAGTGGATGTATTTAACCCTAGAAAGGTAACCATATTTTTTAGTACGTTACAGGTAACCATTCGTCGAATCGACGAAGTCATTTTCAACTGCGCTTTTAAAGAAAAGTTGCCAGGCAATTGTTGAGAAGTAAAATAATTTATGTTTATTAGGTATTGTTTATTATAAAAAAGAAAAAAATATGCATCTTTTTTTAATACTTGAGTTTTTATTTTCTAAACTGTAATTGGATACATAGTATTTGAGATCACATGCTTTTTTCATTTTTAACAAGAATGCGTTTTTGTCTTTTTTTTAAAGTGGGAATTTAAAAGTTAATTCATTAATTAATAGAACACAATAAAAAAAAAAATTAAAAAAAATATTTGATCATTTGTTGCAAAGGTCAACTTTATGCTCTTCACGTGAGCTTGCATTTTTGAGATAACTTGGTTTTTCTTTTGTTTATTTTTTTTTTCAACAAAAAAAGTGAAAATTTAAAATGTAATTTGTAGTATAATAAAGCAAAATAAAAACAAGAAATAAATAAAATTATTTGGAGCATTTACTGCAGATTTCAACTTTATGCTCTCCACATATGCTTGCATTACATTTATTGCACGTTGACTTAGTCATGCGTCGTTTTTTATACGGACAATATTTGCAAACTTTTCTTGTTTTAATTTTCGTTCCACTAACGTTGTCCTCCTTTAATGGTTCTTTCTTTTCAAGAGTACTTTTTTCTATACAAGCTCTAATATTAGTGGGTAACGTTGGTGCTTCCAAGCGTGTCTGCATCCATGGTGCTACGAGTTTCGCGTGCAGATCCTTCATAAAATCCCTGCGTTTTAACGGTTTCTGATGTTTAGAACTCATATTGTGGGCGTAGATGACATAACTGTTTATATATGCCATATTTAACATGCCGTAAAATAAACACATTGGCCATCTATTCGTCTTTCGGGAACATGACATGTTGCTACACATCTGGTCAAAAGTATCCACCGCCCCTTTTGTTTGGTTATAAAAATCAATCATTGTAGGTTTGCCAGTGATGTTGTTAACGGTTCCCTCCTCATTGCAAGACGATAGTAAAAAAACCATTTTATTCGACTTTGGCTTATATGACAGAAGTGTTAACTCTTTGTCATAGCAAAACATGGATGTCCCACATCGCCGTGTCTTAGATTTCATAATTTCTTTCGGTATTTCCTTTTTGTTCGATCGCATGGTCCCTACAAGTGAAAGTTTGTAGGGCTCGCAAAGAAGCGATTTTGCCAGTTGAACCGAAGTAAACCAATTATCCATGGTGATGTTTCGGTTTGAGCCATGAATAGTTTTGGTTAATTCTTTGACACAAAATTCCCCAAGTGGCAGGTTACCAGTATGTGTATCTTTTCCCAAATATGGCATTGCATCCACCATGTATTTTGTTCCACTATCACGGAGCATGATAATTTTTAATCCATATTTAGCCGGCTTATTAGGAATATACATGCGGAAAGATGATCTGCCACGGAATGCCAAAAGTTGTTCGTCTATGGTCATGTAAAGGCCAGGAGTATAGTTTTCGCGACATTTCAAAATAAAAATATCCCACAAATTTCTTATTGGTGCGAATTTATCAGTTATAATAGTTGTTCTCAAGGACTTATCATCAAATCGCAAACACCCTATAAGAAATTTAAATCGCGCTTGACTCATCGTAGAAGTGTATCTATTTCCAGAATAGGTGCAATCAAAAAGTTCCTCTGTTGTTAGATGATTATCTTTTAGTGCGGCTGTCAAAACGAAAATTCCTATCAAAGCTCTTATTTCACAACAATTTGTTAACCTCACTGTGGCCTTTACGATTTTATAATTTGTCATATTGACCTCCATTTCGACATTTGTCCACTTAACAATTTCTTCTACAAACTCAACTGTTACAAATTTTTCGAAACATAATAATGGGTCAGTTATTTTTTTTGTTTCGCGTGTAGGTCCTCTGGCCTGATGCACAATACTGGTACCACGAATGCAACTTTTCTTTTTCTGAGTTGACCATATGTGTCTGTTTTTTCCTCTTAATACTTTTTTAGACAATACAATTATTTTTGACTTGCCGTATTCTCGCAACGAGCTAAGAGGTATATTATCCTCAGCATCTTCCTCTGAATCCACACAATCTTCCCAATCCGAGCCTTCCTCTTCCTCCTCCAGGTTGTCTTCTGTATCATTTTCTTCCTCTTCGATATCGTCGAAATCGTCATAGTCGCACTCTATTATAATTTTCTCTATTTCGTCATCCAATATAGCAAATCGCGAGGCCATTCTAAAACACAATTTATAAACATAATGTATGCAAGTTAGTTACAAGACACTTTGTTCATTAAGAATACATACTTCCTTTATTTATTAGTCACTTCTTTTTTTTTTCTATAATATTCACGGATATACTTTCGCCCTGTTTCGGTGTTGTCCCAAATGCGAATGAACTTAAATGCTAAATAACATTTCTAACCCTACTGCCCGTTTCGCATAATACGCCAGCTCGCTCCGATCGTCGCCGTTTTATGATACCCTTGCAATAAACACAATGTGCAGGATATTGCATTGTAAACTCATAAACGGCGATCCGGAAGGCAGCCGAGACAGCAAATCCAGTCGCCGTCACTGATGATATAAAAATATGATCGTGCACTAAAAGTTACATAAAAGGTAACCTTCGTCGTTTCGACGAACATTTGCACCGTTTTTCAATAAAAAATGCACTTATCCATGCAGGTACGGCACCGTACGTCCGCACACTGCAAACACTTAGAGATGGCTAGGATTACACGAAAAGAGAATCCTATTAGTAAAAGGACTAAAGAGAAAACTAAAAAAATTAAATTGATGTTCGTCGAATCGACGAAGGTTACCTTTCTAGGGTTAAGCTAAGCAGCATTTCCAGCAGCGAGCATGACCAATAGGGAGTGGTAGGCACTGAGGAAATCCCAGCTCCAGACGCTGAGGTAGTCCTCCCACCCAGCTATCCAAAAGCTGAAAGCAGGCTCAGTTGGCTTGCCATTAGAGACTCGCGGCGATGTTCTGGTAGGGAGCATGCACTAGATCATCTGTAGAATTTGGAAAGATGAAAGCATGCCCGACGACTGGAATATCAGCTCTATTTGCCATCCACAAGAAGTGCGATCCTACGTCTTGCAAGAACTATAGATATATGTATATCCCTGCTCAGTGCCGCATACAAGATCCTGCCTTTTTTTACGGCACAAATCGGCAGCTACCAGTGCGGCTTCCGCCCGGCAAATCGACTATAGACCAAAAATTCACACTTTGACAAATCCTGGAAAAAACCAACGAGTATCGAATCGATACACACGATTTCTTTATCGATTTAAAAGCCGCATTCGACAGCATTCATCTGAAAGAATCGTTTGATGCGATGATTGATGTCGGGATCCCAGGAAAACTGATCCGGCTGTGTCGCGTCACGCTAAAAAAAATACACGATGCACCGTGTAGTTTGGTTCTAGGACCTCTAAACCGTTTGGAACATGCACTGGATTTCGGCAAGGAGATACGCTGTCGTGTGGCTTCTTCAATTTAGTGCTGGAACAGATAGTGCGACGGGCAGGAGTCAACAGGGAAGGCACTATCTTCTACAAGTCTCTCCAGCTGATAGGATACGCGGATGATATTTACGTTTTCACGGCGATGGTAGAACAGGCGAAAAGAGTAAAGGCATGCTGTCAAGCAAACACCGATCCGCCGCTCACCACCTGTGATAAAATATAACGGTTGACAGCTATAATTTCGAGGTGATTAAGGAGTTTGTCTACCTCGGGGCAAACGCAAACTCCACAAACAACACCACAGTGGAGATGAGGCATAGAATCGCCCCTGGGAAACGCTGCTATTTCGGTTTGTCCAAACAATTTGTGTCAAAACGCCTCACTCGAAGAACGAAAGTCATGCTTTACAAAACGCTAATGGAGCTAATTGTGGGTTCTTTCGAAAGAAAAATTCTGCGCCGGATATTTGGTTCAGTCTGTAAGCAAGGGAATGGTCACAAGGCAAAGATCTGTTGTTCACATTGGCTCGGCCACATCGAACACATGAACACTAACGCTCCAGCTAAGAGGGTCTGCGACTCTAAGCCTCCTGGCTAGAAAAGAAATGGCAGATCGAACTCCAGTATAAAGACCAAGTAATCGTGGATGTAAGACAATTTGGTCTCGATAAATGAGAGCAGATTGCCCGGAACCGTCCAAACTGGAAGGCCGCTATAGCTCAGGCTCAGACTCCCCATGGATTGCTGGCCTGCTGGCCTGATCAACCTTGCGTTGATCAGTACTTCAGTCCTTTAGGCAACACTAATGCAGTTATAAAAGACATGGTTGATGAACTGATTGACGTATATGTCCTCTTGCCTGCAAGAAAACCTCTTCATGAACTGATCGCAGAAGGTTTACAGAGCCTGCCTGACATTACTGAGGCACGCAACTTTAAAGATATGGTGAACAGGACGGCACGAAGAAATTTTATCTCTACGTATATCCATTTTAGGGGGGGAGGGAGCGAGCAAACAGAGCAAAGAAGTTGATCACGTTCAACATGGCAAACGCCAGCTTCGATCTCTGTCCCTGCTCAACCCAAGTTGACACACAGCCTCCACGTGGCCCCCCTGGATAGCTATACTGGCACTCGCCAGGTAGTAAACCAATGTGTGTAGCGACCCCCCTTATTCCTGGGGAAAGAGAAACCCTCCAGGTTGGGCGTTGCGCTTAGGGTTAACATCCCTATCGCGTAAAATTAATATTCGTTCAGAGACAACCAACAGCCTCGGATACGGACGGATTACATGCTGGCAACCCCCGCAAACGTCTAAAAGGAAACGAATTCCGGATCTGCACCTGGAACGTTAGGTCCCTCAACAGACCAGGCGCAGCCGGACAACTGGTCAACTCTTTGGACTGCTATAAGGCAGACATTACCGCGCTCCAAGAAGTGCGATGGGATGGGCCAGGCAAAAAGCGGATGAAAAACTGTGATATCTACTACGGAAACTGCTACAGAAAAAAAAAAAAAAAACAACGCTTATTCGGATGCGGATTTGTTATTCGAGGCGGATTCAGGAAAACGTCTTCAGCTTCCAAGATGTAAGCGAACGCCGCATAACTATCCGCCTCAAAGCCAATCTCGGCAATATGAGTTTAATATGTGCCCACGCTCCCACAGAGGAGAAAGATGACCGACATAAAGACGACTTCTATGATCTCCTAGGCAGAACATTTGCCCAATGTCCCAGCTATGACACCAAAATCGTTCTAGGAGATTTCAATGCGAAGCTGGGTAAGGGAGCTATATTTGAACGAGTCATAGGAAAGCACAGCCTTAGCCTACACAAGACCACGTCAGAAAACGGACTAAGGCTAGTTGACTTTATGGCGGGACATAATATCGTAGTAGCAAGTACACGATTCCCACACCTCAACATCCATAGAGGGGACCTGGCGGTCCTTCGATCAATCCACACTCAATCAAATTGATCACATTGCGATCGACGGCAGACACTCCTCCAGCATCCTAGATGTCCGAACCTTTCGAGGAGCCAACATCCACTCGGATCATTACCTTGTTGGATTTCTCGGAATCAACGGATGCGAATAAGAACACCAACATTTAACGTCGGAAAGTTGTAATCGCAGGAGACCGCCAGGACCTTCGCCGATCAAGTCAAGCTCTTTCAAGTCCCGATGCAATCTATAGAAACCATAGAACAGCAATGGAGTCGTTGTCAGAACGCCATCAGAGAGATCGCCTCAGATGTACTCGGTTTCAAGCCAGCACCTTCGAGAAACCCCTGGTTTGATGACGGATGCAGACAGGCCCATGTAGAGAGACAGAATGCATACATGGCTACACTGCATCGAGGGACGAGAGCTGCCCGCGAGCTCTATGAACAGAAAAGGAGAGAGGAACATGCGCTTCTGAGAAGAAAAAAGAAGGAGCACGAGAAGCGCGGGGTCGAGAGATGTTATTGAAGGAACGACGTTCGAACGTTTTACCAAATAGTAAAACGAACATGCCAAGGCTATAAAGCCAGAGCAGAAGCCTGCAGGGATGAGCACGGACAACTAGTAGTGGAGTCACAGTGGATACTGAGATTGTGGAAGGACCACTTCTGCAGTCTGTATAACGGCGATGAAAGTCAAAATGCCGCCGTCAGGCAGAACGAACCATTCAAAATGGACGAAGACGAAAGAAAATCCCGTCCACCCGTTAAGATAGCGATATCGGAACTTAAGTCTTATAAAGCTGCTGGAGCAGACAGACTTCCCACAGAACTTTTTAAAGCAGCTGGCGATGAGCAGGTTAGGAACATGCATAAAATCATCTTCAAGATAAGGTCGGAAGAATGCATGCCCGATGAATGGAATCTCAGCATCGTTTACCCGGTCTATAAGAAATGAGACACCTATGCCTGCGCCAATTTCATAGGGATAAGTCTCTTGAACTTGGGGAGGGAGGGAGCGAGCAAACAGAGCAAAGAAGTTGATCGCGTTTAACATGGCAAACGCCAGCTTCGATCTCTGTCCCTGCTCAATCCGAGTTGACATACAGCCTCCGCGTGCCCCCCCCCCCCCCCCCCCCCCCCTGGATAGCTACCCTGGCACCCGCCAGGTAGTGAACCAATGTGTGCAGGGACCCAACCCTTGTTCCTGGAGAAAGAGGAACCTGGCCCTCCAGGTCGGGGGTTGTGCTTAGGGGTAACATCTCTATCACGTAAAAACCTACTTGTTCCGAAACGACAGCAAGCCTCGGATACGGACGGATACAAAGCTGACGACCCCTGCAAACGACTAACGGACTTGAGAGTCTGCACCTGGAATGTGAGGTCCCTTAACAGACCGGGTGCAGGCGATCAATTGGAGCAAACCCTCAACTGCTATAAAGCAGATATAACCGCACTCCAAGAAGTGCGATGGGATGGACCAGGCAAAAAACGGATGAAAAACTGCGACATCTACTACGGGAACTGCTACGAGGAGAACAAACAGCGCCTATTCGGGTGCGGATTCGTTATTAGAGGAAGACTCCGACAAAAAGTCTTAAGCTTCCGAGATGTAAGCGAACGCCTCATAACAATCCGCATCAAAGCTAAATTTGGAAACATTAGCTTAATATGCGCTCACGCCCCAACGGAAGAAAAGGACGATCGACTCAAAGAAGAATTCTACGATCTCCTAGACAGAACGTATGCCCAATGTCCCAGCTACGACACAAAAATAGTCCTAGGAGATTTTAATGCAAAGCGGGGTAAGGCAGCTATCTTTGAACGGGTCATTGGAAAGCACAGCCTACACAACACCACGTCAGAAAACGGACTAAGGCTAGTGGACTTTATGGCGGGACATAACCTGGTAGTAGCAAGTACACGATTCCCACACCTCAACATCAATAAGGGGACCAGACGGTCTTTCGATCAATCGACAACCAACCAAATTGATCATATTGCGATCGACGCCAGACACTCCTCCTGTATTCTCGACGTACGAACCTTCCGAGGGCCAACATCGACTCGGACCACTACCTTGTTGTAGCCAAGGAACGAATGAGGATATCAAGAATGCTTAGGAGTCGAGTAGGACTACGTAAGTTTGACGTTGGAAAGCTACAATCGCAAGAGATTGCCAGAATCTTTGCCGATCGTGTCTCCTCAAAGCTCTCCCAAAATCCGCCCACAGCAGCACAAACAATAGAGCAGGAATGGGCTCATTGCCAGAGCATCGTCAGAGATGCTGCCTCAGAGGTGCTGGGTTTCAAACAGCCACCACCTAGAAAACCCTGGTTCGATGAGCAATGCGAACAAGCCCATGCAGCAAAACAAGAGGCATATAAAGCCATGCTGCAACGACGGACGAGAGCTGCTCGCGAAATCTATGAGCAGAAGAGAAGAGAGGAACACACGCTTTTCAGAAGAAAGAAGAGAGAGCACGGAAAGCGTGAGATCGAGGAGATGGAGAGATGCTTCCGCAGGAATGACGCCCGTAAGTTTTACAACAAGGTAAAACGAACATGCCATGGCTACAAAGCCAGAGTGGCGGCCTGCAGGGATGAAAATGGAGAACTGGTAGTAGAGTCGCAGTCGATGCTGAGGATTTGGAAAGACCACTTCTGCAGACTGTATAACGGCGATGATAGACAAGATACCGCTGTCAGACAGAACGAGCCATTCGCAATGGACCACGGAAGTAACAGAATTCAGTCCACCCGACCTAGACGAAGTCAAAATAGCGATATCAAGACTTAAGTCTAATAAAGCCGCTGGCGCAGACGGCCTGTCTGCTGAGCTTTTTAAGGCGGCTGGAGATGAGCTGGTAAGGTGCATGCACCATCTCATCTGCAGGCCAGGTAAATCCACAATAGACCAAATATTTCCGCTACGGCAGATCTTGGAGAAGACCCAGGAATACCAAATCGACACTCACCACCTCTTCGTCGATTTCAAGGCCGCGTATGACAGCGTATATAGAGACGAGCTGTACAAAGCCATGTCTAGTTTTAACATCCCTGTCAAACTCGTCCGACTGTGCAGGATGACAATGGAGGATTCTCGCTGCTCCATTAAGGTCGGTAATGAGCAAACCGAGACCTTTGATGCGAAAAAGGGCTTAGGCAAGGTGACGCGCTGTCATCCAACTTTTTCAACATCGTGCTTGAAAAGATTGTGCAAGAGTCGCTGGCCAACACAAGAGGTACCATTTATTTCAACATTGACGTGATTGGACGGACACAGCGAGACGTCAATGAGGCCTTTGTAAGCATTAAAGTAGAAGCGGCTACGATGGGCCTCAAGGTTAATGAGAGTAAAACCAAATATCTGCTTTCATCAAAAAAAGACAGTCAACACCGATGTATTGGTCAGAGCGTCACCATGGGCGGATATAACTTTGAAGTGGTCGTCCATCTTGGCTCACTGATGACCGGCGACAACAACACCAGCGCTGAGATAAAACGCAGAATCACTCTTGCCAACCGCTGTTTCTGTTATGCGCTGAAGAGGCAATGGATAAGTAGAGCCCTCTCTCGGAAAATTAAGGTGACAGTATATAAGACCTTGATCATCCCAGTCCTCCTTTACGGCGCAGAGGCTTGGACGTTAACAAAAGCGGATGAAGATGCCCTTGGTCGTTTCGAGAGGAAAATTCTGCGCACTATCTACGGTCCCGTTTGTTCAAACGGTGTATGGAGGAGAAGATATAACGAAGAACTGTACGGGTTGTACAGCGACATCGGCCTGGTACGACGTTTACGGATACAGCGTCTTAGGTGGCTAGGCCATGTAGAGCGCATGGAAGATGCAGCTCCGACCCGAAAAGTCATCGAATCCACTCCGGAAGGAAGGCGCGGCAGAGGACGGCCGCCTCAGCGGTGGCGCACGCAGGTGGAGGGGAACCTCAACCAACTGGACGTGCGGCACTGGAAACAGCTGGCCAAAGACCGTGCCGGCTGGAGACGCTTGTTGGTTGAGGCCCAGGTTCACCACGGACTGTAGCGCCACCTAAGTAAGTAAGTAAGTCTCTTGAACATTGCATACAAGATCCTCTTTGCCGTACTGTGTAAGCGCCTGAAACCGTTCGTGGACAATCTGATAAGTTCCTGCCAGTGTGGTTTGAGGCCTGGAAAATATACGATAGACCAAATATTTACACTATGGCAGATCTTGGGGAAGACTTATGAAGTTCAGGTCGACACGAGCCATCTTTTTGTCGACTTTAAAGCCGCATATGACAGCGTTTATAGAGACGAGCTGTACAGAGCCATGTCTTTTTTTAACAACTGAAAGAGGCTGGCCAAAGATCGTACCGGCTGGAGAGGCTTGTTGGTTGAGGCATTGGTTCACCCCGAACTGTAGCGCCATCTAAGTAAAGTAAGTAAGAATATCCACTTTACATATGTTCGCAGTCGCACCATATGGGGCACTACATTAGTCAAACTTTTCCTCATTTTTCGCCGATTAACATGATTCCAATCTATTAAGCCCCAATTATCCGCCTTCCCGTTTTCCAGTCCACTGGAATCGTAAGCGATGCACAGAGTGTAATAAAATCACTTAATAGCAGTCAAACACAAAGCGAGCATGACAGTCATCGTAGTCAGCACGAATATTGTTGTCACATGTAAACAATAAAAATAATTCCTTGCCCCCTGCCACCGCTGCGCTGGCTGGCTCAATGTCGATCTCTCTATCATTACAGTCGCATAAGCAGACTGACCTTAGGTTATTGTATTGTACCATATTTGGTATTTGTTTTATATCCACAGTCAATCGTACACATCCACTTCCATAGATACACAGCTGTAGGGGTATTTGAACGTGATTTCGATTTTTTTAATTTTTTTTTTGTTATTTGTAATGCCGCCGAAAAGTTACGTTCGGTCATTGTTTTCCAAACAACCTTGGCGCATGAAGAATTTGTTTTTCCTTATTTTTGTCTCGTAGATACTTACATACACATGTATGTATGTACGCAGGTACAAATTTTCCATTCGATGACACACAATCTGGTTTGCTTCTCTCGGACGTGGATATCATCTCTCTACACTTCACGTGGCCCATCGTACTACCGCATGACGCCTGAATAGTACCGGGAAACCTACAATCATTCGAATTATGTGTGCAGTAATAATTTGAAGCAATTTTTGTCGGGTAACACCATGAGAATCCAATGGATATGTACAGAGTATTTGCGGAATGCATTTGGTCGTATTCAGAGCCTGAGAGATCTGTAAAATCTCATCATCTTTCCACCGCTCTGCTGTGTAAATGAACTTGAAGGCATTTTTCGCTAATCCATCGTAGAGACTAGGAGGATGATGGTACGTACATAGTGTATCGGAGTGGTCGACTGAAGACGAAAGAATTTACTTTAACACTTTGCACATTCTGCACATTGTTTGGACGGGGAATTGCATTTTGGTGAGCATTCACACGGCAGCTACTTAATAGCAGACAATGTACGAGTACTCGATAGTGACTGGGCCACTTAGTGCAGTTGGGATTTATTCAGTTCTCTGTTTTGTTTTTTGTTTTTTCTTTCTTTTTATTTCTCATACAATTGCAATGGGTTTATTGGACTTTTGACCGGAATCACTGTGGCGATGACGAAACTGTTGGTCATTCACTCTCGGGCTAGCCTGAATCATTAAGGAAATGACAAAAAATAAGGTGAACATCGTCATGCGACAGTGTATTGACCTACCGGCCATACATTTAATTAGATGTTTCATGGCAGACAAGGGATTTAGGTGTTTTGTGGTTAAGCTGATTTGTTTGTTGTCATCGGCTCAGTACTTAAAAAATCATTACTAAGTAGTTATGAGCTCATTTTTTGCTAGTAATAAGCGACTGAATCCTGTGAGTGAGTTTTTAAGATATGAGATAGTCTGGTTCGGTTACCAAAACCGTGTTGGCCATGCCTCTATTTCAATGCAATCCTTGTTTCGGTGCAAAAGCAAAATCTAGTCTAAGTCTGCATAAGGTCAGAGGTGAGTCCCATCTGGGCTGTTATATACTATCTTGTTATCATGATGGATGCTATAGGTTAGGATGGCAAAGGACAAACAAAGGCCTCGTAGGGGCAGCATCTATTCGACGGATGCTGGCCTGCTAAAAAGCGAGAAGAGCCACCACAGTCAAACATCTTCCGGCCCTATTAGTAAGTCCCATCCCCACCTCCTCGTGGTACCATCTGGAGATTTCTTATGGAAAATGCAGACGGGGAAGGGCAAATGGCGAGCCTCCTGCGCCAAAAAACAGAATTAGTCGGTTGGGCTACGGCCTAGTAAGCCGTAACCGTAAAAAAGCCTCGGATAATACGGACCGGATTAATGTTGACGACCCTTGCAAAAAAAGAAAAAAAGGACGTAGAATGTTAGGTCCCTATATAGGCCACGTGCAGCTGAACAACTTGCGGACGCCCTAGACCACTACAAAGCGGATATAACCGCCACCTAGGAAATGCGATGGAATGCACCGGGTATAAAGCGGATGAAAAACTGCGACATTTACTACGGCGACTGCTATATGGAGAGAGGACAGAGACTATTTGGACGCGGATTTACTGTTCGAGGTGGACTAAGGCAAAAAGTCCTAGGCTTTCGGCATGTGAGCGAACGCCTCATAACGATCCGTATCAAGGCTACATTTTTTAGCATCAGCCTGATCTGCGTCCAGGTCCCCGTGGAAGACAAGGATGACTCCGCCAAAGATGAGTTATACGATCTCCTAGACCGAACGTATGCCGAATGTCCCAGCTATGACATCAAAATTGTACTAGGAGACTTCAATGCTGGGCTGGGTATGGAACGCATCTATGAGTGAGTCATCGGCAAACATAGCCTACACGACACTACATCCGACAACGGACACAGGCTGATTGATCTTGCTACGGGTCAAAATCTTCTTCTAGCCAGAGTACGCTTCCCGCACCTCGATATACACAAAGGCACCTGGCGGTCTTGTGATCAATCGACCACCAACTAGATTGATCACATCGCGATCGACGTCAGACACTCCTCCACTATTCTCGATGTTCGAATTTTCCGAGGAGCTAACAACCATTATCTTGTTATAGCCAAGATGCGCCTACGGGTATCGCGAACGCAGCGGAGTATAATAAAGCATGTCCCCACAAGAGTCTATTCGCTCACTATTCGAATAGAGAGCTACAATGGAAACGCTTTAGTCACTATTAGGTCTCTATTAGGTGTCTAATCTCTTACTACCTTTTGAGAGGTCTCTATTGTCGAATAGACAGTCTATTCGCTAACTTTGTGCTCCATTGTTTATGCTTTGACATTCATTAGTTTGTGGCGTGTTTCCGATGGGAACAGTCTAAACTTTAGAGAGCAAATAGAGAGTGAATAGCGAAGTGAGCGAATAGACTCTAGTGGGGACATGCCTTAGGAATACAAAGTTATGACGTTGGAAAGCTACTATCGCCAGAAACCGCTCGTGCTTTTACCAATTGCGTCTACCTTAAGCAGTGGAACCTTTGCGAACAAGCCCTGAAAAGCTCTGCATCCGAAGTTTTGGGCTTCAAAGCTCCACCATGAAGAAACACCTGGTTCTATGATGAGTACAGGAGGATTCACACAGCGAAGCAGGATGCTTATAAAGCCTCGCTACATAAAAGAACAAGAGCAGCTCGGGAGCTCTACGAGTTAAAAAGAAGGAAGGTGCATAAGCTTTTCAGAAGAAAGATTGAGTATTTCGAGAGGTGTTACTGCAGGCGTGACGTTCGAAAGTTTTATCAACAGATAAAGCGAACATACCGAGGTTATAAAGCCAGAACGGAAGCCTGCAGGGATGAGAACGGACACCTAGTAGTAGACCACTTCTGCAGACTGTATAACGGCGATGTTAGTCAATATGCCGCTGTCAGGCAGAATGATCCATTTCTAATCGACGAAGACCGCAGAGAATTCCGTCCCCCCTGACCTCGACGAAGTTAAGATTGCCATATCGAAACTCAAGTCAAATAAAGCTGATGTCGCAGACGGACAGTCTGCTGAGCTCTTTAAGGCAGTCGGGGATGAACTGGTTAGGAGCATGTACCACCTCATCTGTAAGATATGGTCAGAGGAAAGCATGCCCGAGGAATGGAGTCTCAGCATCGTATGCCCGATCCACAAGAAAGGAGCCCCTCTCACTGCGCCAACTACAGAGGAATAAGTACACATCTTACTCTACAGCCGGTAAAAATCGATGTTGAAATTAGTCCTGCTATGCTGCGAAGGAGGAAAGGAGGAATAATCAAAGTCATTAACGAAGCCACCTGAGGAAAGATTCTATTATACTCAGCTGCCCTCTACGTTCAAATAAACAGCGGAAGGGACCAGTTACTCTAGGCTTGATTTTCGCACGTCTATATTCTCAGCACCGATTACCGTTCTCGCCTTGAAGGTTTCCGCCTCGTCCTCCAATCCTAGTATGTTTGTTTGTTCAATTGGTAAAACGTTCAAACTTCAGTTCTGCAATAATATCTATGTGTTACCTCAAATGAAGTTGAGAAGCTCATGTTCCTCCCTTCTTGTCTGCTTCTAGACCGCACTGACAGTTCTCGTCCATTTCCACTCTGCACCTTTGTGGGCACCTTGTTGCGCTGCTTGAGCTTTCCTGAATTCGTCGAGCATTGAAGCCAAGCATTTGATATGATATTTCCTAACAAGTGGTTCGATGCATTTATTCCAGCTGAAGATATTGATGTTCGTAACATTTGAAACGTTTTAAAATTCATTTGGGACCAATACTACAAATAGGTGCAGTGTAACACTCTATCTGAAACCTGGACACAAAACATGCTACCTAAGGAAACAAAATGTACAGTGCTTCACTCACAGGAGACAGTAATCCTACTATCTTCCGCAAAATCGCTGCTGCCTCAAATCCTAACCACATTTTCAAAGTCGGCTGTGCCAAAATAAGCCCCGGGGGCGTCTGTAATTTACTCAGTTAACCGTGTTGACTATGACGGACGATGAGCGAGTTCAGACACCGATAGCACCAACGCCATACAATGTTTATTTCGAGTCGTCCTTAGTCGGCGGGATACTGGCAAAGTCCACTGTAGTATACCTGTGATGAAAAAGCCATTCGGAATTGGCTTTATACTGTAGCTGTCTTTCACCTGTGTGAAAAATAAATCACACCCAACATGGGTGATTGAGAGAAGTTTGGCTCTGGTCCTTCATGGGATGTAACGCCACCAGAAAAGAAGAACCGTGCTGGTGCCAAACCAATTCAGGACCCTCATTCATTGCATATTCCAAAAGTAATCACGAGAACCAGATGAAGGAAAACACATCGTGCGGCTCAGTTGTTACCAATGCTGCCGTCACACAATTATCTTGTATTTATAACGAAATTACCCCGAAACTACTCTGTGAATGGATTAATCATAGTTCCCCATTCAATGGTAAAATTAACCATCACACATCCGTTGAAACATCTAAGCCAAATCAAAATACACTGCACACACCTACCCCTATACGAGTGTTATACGCGAGAACAAAAGGCGAAAAATGAAAAGGATATGGACGGGGACGGTGGAAAGTGCGAGGAAATTCTCTCATCGAGGCCGACGATCCTGATGAAACACCGATGCCACGAGTAATGGAAAAATAGGTGGTAGCGAGTCATAGAATAAAAGGAAACCAAAAACGAAAAACAAGAAATCCATACCGGTATAGTCGCGGGTAATATTGAAGAGAGAGCATAAGGAAGCCAAGGACTTCACAGTGTGCAAACATTTGTTTACGAACGGAGGACTCCACTCATAACAAATTTCTTGTTCGTTCGTTCATTCGTTGATTCTCTTTTACCGTTGACTATCCCTCCCATTTTGCCTTTTGCTTTTGCCATTTGCCATCATTCGATGGAACCTCAGTCGTAGTCGCAACCGTAACGTTCTGTCGGTCCTTTGAACAAACGAACAACTTTAGTTGAAGCTTTATATTAACATTTCAGAAGAACGTGTCCTATGCTCCATACTCCACCCTTGTCCTCCATTCCTATGTATATCTATAGTACTGTCGTCCTTCTTTACGTCCTCGTGCACTCTTTCCGCTCTCATCTATCCTATCCATCTTGGTGGCACTCCACTTTGCCAAAGTCGACAGAATTTCCCGTCTTTTAGAGCACATTGTGTGCGCTTACCTGTATGACATAGAAAGTAAAATCATAGTATGTATATCTATGTACATATGCATGTATAATGTATCTAGAAGATGGTCTATGCTGTCTCTGTTTCGTGGAGGAGCAAACAACGAACAACGAGCTTCGAGCACCGAGGACGACGGCTACGAGTGCTTTATCAAACGGTCTTTTCAGTTATGCGGGGGCGCTACCAACCAAGGGAGCGATTTTTGGCCCGTTTTGTGCCTTACAAATGGATATTACTACACTCCTTTCCTTCCTATTCCCTGGCACTCTTTTCCATCATATCTATGTATGTGTATGTGTTTCAAAGAGAAAAATACTTATACGTCAGATCGTCGCTCAAGGGAAGGTGGAAAAGGAGCAACACAAGGAGGATACGACACACAACAGAAAGGACGACAAGGGGACTTGTGGAATAATGTACACAACACGGTCGTCGGCACAGTTAAATATGTGCACACGCAGAAAGAGGGAGAGACGTAACAATACAACAACAAAAAAAGAATTATAATTATCTCCGTACTCTATATTGTAATCTATACTCCAGGACGCGTCAGAGGACGACTTTACTGATGGTAATGGCGATGGTGTTTCTTGTTCTGTGTTGCTCTTGGCTTCTTGGTTTTCTTTTTCCGGGCCGTGAATCGGCTCGAAACGATATGTGTTTTGTTCACAGTTCGTCGTGCGAATGAGTACAGAAGGGGGTATGATTTTAATGGTTTCTGCATGCACACATGACTGGCGAAACGGCCATAACCAAGTACTATGAGGAGGAAGAGAAGAAGGAGGATATTGGGAAATGTGTGTTCGCACTTGAGTTGATTTTGTGATGTCTGGTGTTTGCCCCGTAAGCTCATAAATACAAATCGTGGCACGCCAGAAGCCAGTGGCATCATCATGAAGTGATGCCGTCAAGCCGTCCTCTCATACTACCTACAATATTTTAAATTTTATTTCTTATCGCAATACATATGACGATGAGGTTTGCTCTTGTTTAAGGACATTTCAGGGCTTAAAATGGAATTGTGACCTGGTTTATCGGTAGGTACTCAATGAACCGAGCGTACTGAATATACTTGAGATTCGTTACCTCTCTCCCGCATCCGTCATCCTTTGACAATTAAAATTCAAATTCAAGTGGCTCGTTTAAAACTATCGAGTACCTATGAAACCCGGAACAACTTAACTGAATGATGGCAAAATTGGAAATCCTGTCAATCGATTGTGTGATCGTTTGATATATACATTCACACATATGTAACAATACCAACTTATCCAGGATTGAAGCCAACATACAGGCATGTCAGATCAAAACAAGATACTGTCCTGCATGTACCGGGGGATAGGTATAGTCTTTAAATGCTCTTTGTGTATACCCACATTGCTCAAGCAAGAGTCTTGTATCCGCTTGGAAGAGAACGAAAAATCCTGTCTTTCATGAACATATTGATTCTTCTACGCCACTTGCCGCTTATCGTTTGTTGCTCACTCGTACTCCTCTCCACCAACTTTTGTATTTTAATTCCAAACGATTTTCAGTTTCCTTTTTCGCTCCCTTCAGCTATGCGATGCGTGCCTTCCATACTATGGCAATCTCAAACATACACACAAACACATATGCATACGTATGCATTGTATACATGCTTGTATCGACAAGGAATCCTTAGAAATGTCGCCCCCGCCTCGATAACAGTAAACATACTTATTTCAGTGATTAGAGGAATGATTTTGACACGGAAATTGGGGATAAAAAATTTCATCTCCCTCTCCTCTTATACATATAACGTGTCAGTACGATATTTCAATGGTGTTCTCACGTCGGAGCGTCCGTCGGACACGTCTCGTGCACCATAACCTCATACATTGAGTCCTTTGCATGTTGGCGCTCGTGTCCTTCGCACATGTGTGTTGTGTGTAAATGGGAGAAGCGCCCATGGCCGACATATTTATTATTATTTTGCCTATGGGAAATGCTCAAAAAAAAAAAACAAAACTCTTGGAAGCGAACTGTTGTCGAGGAGTCACGGGTATAACTCATCACGGCGTCATGTTGAAAATGTGAAATTCTATTTGCGATACGGGTTTTTCGGTTTTTTACTTATTCTCTTTGCTTCCGGGTGGAAGGGTTGTAAATACACACATGTAACGTAAGAGAGATACATCCATACATATGTATGTATGTACATAGAGAGTGGGTAATTGTAAGGATTTCTTATCGTTGTCGGGAGTTATGGCAGTGCTTTTACTCTATAATTTGATAATAAATTTTGAATTCATGATGATTGTGTAATAATAGGGTTAGCAGCGAATGAGATTTTGGGAAAGCATTTGAAGTTTTAGTTCGACTGAAAGGGTTTATGTCTGAGAAAAGGTATCGAGCAGGTCTGGTAAATGAGCAAATGTCTGCACACCGATGTTATAAAATGACCAAGAGGGAGATGGTACTTAATTAGGGGCACGGAGGTTTTGTTTGATAGTAAAATTGTGTATTTAACGCCTTTTCAGATAAGGCATAATGCTTGAAAGGCAAGTTTTGAAGCATTTGTAGGTTTAGTGATTAAACGAGATTACGGCTTAGAGGTATAAAACCTAATTTGTTAAACAACTACATACACATGTATGAACATGTGTATGTATGTACATATGTACTTACATACACACATCCATATATACATACAAGGAAGGCTAAGGTACAATACCGATGAAGGCGTAAAATTCTACCAAGAAACGGCGGGTGTCCCTCAAGGATCAGTCCTTGGACCTCTCCTGTGGAGCATCATATACGATGGCGTTCTACGACTAGCGCTTCCCGTAGGAGTACGAATCATCGGCTTCGCCATCGTCACAGTGGCTAAGCATATAGAAAAAGTAGAGGCTACCGCGAGCGCAGCTATCGCTAAATTGAAAGATTGGCTCTCAATTGCCGGTCTGGAACTAGCAGCCCAAAAAACGGAGGCTGTGCTCATAACTAGCCGTAAAAACGTGGAATATGCGAGCTTCTTAGTCGGAGATCGGGCGACAAGGTCCAAGAAAGCAGTCAAGTATCTAGGGGTCATCCTAGACAACAGGCTTTCTTTCAGGGAACACATACTGTATGTAAGCGAGAAGGCATCCCACGCACAACGAGCTCTTTCGCGAATGCTTCCGAATAAAGGCGGTCCTACTCTCCACGGGTAGTCAGCTCAGTCCTACCCTACGCTGCTCCAATTTGGGCGGAAGCCCTTGCAGTAAAAGGACTAAAGCGGAAATTGGATTCAGTCTATCGACTGTGCACAATAAGACTAATCTGCGGGTTCAGGACCATATCAGATGATGCAGCGTTCGTCATAGCAGGAATGCTACCCATCGATATATTGGCAGAAGAGCTCAAAAGGGGGCACTTCAGCCTTAGCTCTCGTCTTCTTTCCACGCATTTGCGTGGCGTTGTTAGTTTTTATTTGTGTCCTTGTGCCCTTGTGGATGCATTTATCTGCATATGTCTGCCTGTCGGTTCATTTGCGTCGGTACATTTTGCTGTTCAGCTGCGTAGTCGCTCGCTTCCACTCTGTTGGCGTTTTCTTCCCTTGCTCTGCCTAACTCCTGGCATATGTCTTTGGCATAAGCACTCGCTGCGTTCCACTTGCTTTCCGTTTCTAGCATATGATGTACTAAGTTCTCTGGGGTCGGTGTTTCACCCAGTACTCCTTGTAATGCTTCCTTTTGTAATTGGAAACGTGGGCAGTGGAAGTATACGTGCTCCGCGTCTTCGGGAATATTTCAGCACGTTGGGCACGTAGGGGAGTCGACCTTCCTGCACTTGTACAGGTATGACTTGAAGCAACCATGTCCCGTAAGCAGTTGGGTAAAGTAGAAGTTTACTTCACCATGTCTGCGGTTCATCCAAGCCTCTATGCTCGGGATAAGGCGATAAGTCCAACGGCCCTTAGTTGAGAGGTTCCAGCGTTGTTGCCACTCAGCTAGGCTTCTACTTTTTCCTCTTGTGTTTGCTTCAGCATGGGTTAGCCGTTCCTCCTGTCTATTCGCTACAAACTTTTCCTGCAGTTGCTTCGCGAGTATATCAATAGGTAACATACCCGCCGTTGTGCGATAAGCGCTGCTTACTCTTAGCGCACATAGTCGGTTTACTGCCGAAATCTTTCTTTTGTATGAAGTCACCCTCATAGCTCCGGCCCAAACTGGCGATGCATAAAGCACAGCGGATGTGACTACATTGGCTAAAAGTAGTCTACGGCTGTATCTTGGCCCCCCTAAATTCGGCATGATCCGCGTAAGGAGGTACTCACACGAGAGGATTTGTTGCTTACATACTCCAGGTGTTCTTTAAATATAAGTCTTGAGTCTATCATAACGCCAAGATATTTGAAAGCTGGCTTAGATGTTATTTCAACACTGTGAGCGTGACCGCGTCTCTCGTTTCTTTCTGCTGGTGACGAGGACCGCTTCGGTTTTTTGTTCAGCTAGCGTAAGGCCGACTGACGTTAGCCACAGTCGAACAGTCAAAATGGCTTCGTTGCTAATTTGAACAACTTCTTCCAGTAATTTTGCAGTGACCACTATTGCGATGTCGTCCGCGAATCCGACAATTTTAGCCTCAGTACTCAAGTCGGAGTACGCCGTCGTACATCAGGTTCTACAGTATCGGACCCAGAACTAAGCCCTGGGAGACTCCTCCAGTTACTGCATATTCCTTCACACCATCGTCTGTTTCATAAAGTAAGACCCTATGCCGGAAGTAGTTTCTTAAAATTCCACTGATGTAAGTTGGTACCCTCATATTTCGGAGTGCTTCAAGTATATGTTTCCAACTCGCCGTGTTTAACGCGTTTTTAACGTCCAGTGTTATGACGCAATAGTACTGATTTGGGCCTCTCCTCCATCGTCTTCTTTCTATGGCCCTTTTCGCAGTGTCGACTACTTCCCTAATGGCATCCACCATCGAGCGTGCTTTCCGGAAGCCATACTGGCGTGCTGATAGTCCGCCTGCTTCTTCAATCGCAGCTTCTAATCTGTTGCTGATGATGCGCTCCAGAATTTTTCCGGCCGTGTCCAACATACAAAGCGGGCGGTAAGCTAACCGATCGCCCGCGGGCTTACCCCCCTTGGGGAGCAGCATGAGCCTCTGTTTCTTCCACTATTCAGGAAAAACTCCCTCACTCAGGCAGGAGTTGTAGATGTCAACAAATTCAACAAATATGTAGATCCATTCGGGTTTTAATCGCCGCTTTCAGGGCGACATTGGGGATCCCATCTGGTCCAGGGGCTTTTTTGTTTTGTTTTTTTTTGTAAGCAATGTCATTACGGACATACATATGTATGTACATATGTAGATGGCGAGAGCGCCATTATGGTGTCTTATTAGACCTGCACACATAGGGCATGGCATACACAGGTTTATGGATTTGCATTTATTTTAGTTGCAATCCTCCAAGGGTAATTAGAAAAACCGTCTCCCATTGACAAACATTTGAATATCCGGGCTAAATTATATCCATAAACTGAACACAATCATCACATCGTATTTCCCATCTGAAAGCAAACAGATATGACTAACACCATACAGCAATTCCCCGAATTCCACTCAGATACATTTCGAGGCAAAGCACTATTTTTAAATCGATTGCGTCCCGAAAAACAAATTTTGTTTGATTACATTTTGGCTTAGAATGTTTTCTTCCACATCAGCCAGCAACCGCCACCACTTGTTTTGCTTAAATTAAACCCCACACAGATAGTAGATGCAATACACTCGAGTAGATACATTGAAACAATAAAACTTGGATGAATAGAGAGAAAAAAAAGATAAAACCAAAACAAGATGAGGGCGGGAAAGAAGGCACAACTATTACCGCCCATGCAATTCTCATGAACGTCACATCACACGTGCATAACACCAAAGCTGCATACATACATATGTACCTCACAGATATTGTACGAAAATACGAGTATCTCTTAACTCGTGAATGTTTTTGTTTTGATAAACCAAAACAATATTTTGCAACGAGGAAATACTCGCATTTAGAAATCGTATTTTTAGATTATCGGCATTTACATATAGCATTGGTCAAAACGATGACAATAACCCAATGTCAATGCATTCATAACACTACAATACCGCTGTGACGCATCACGTCATCGTTTTGTCTCAATCCGGAGAACGAGTAGGAGTGTCAGCGCAAGTGCGAGTACGAGTATATCGCAGATAAGAAACATTCCCATAGTTGCGATACGATTTATATTTAACAATGAAATTCATCGTCCTTCCCTCGCTGACTAAGTGAGTCGTGTGCTGTTTTGTTTAAAATAGAAGATCAACTGCGAGCGGAGAATGTCGACAAAATGATTAAAACTACTTAGAATGAAAGTATCTATTATAAAAGAAAAAAGAAAATATATAAAGAGCATACGTCGATACAAGAACCCCGATTGGGTCATAGAGTGATGGAGAAATGGAAAACGATCGAATGACAGTACGTTGATGTGTCACAAATCATTTGAAAATAAAACCCAAACGAATAGCAACCCATGTCGCCGTTCTATGTATCTTTAGTGCAGTATTCACTGTTTAAAATCGAATCGAAGAAGAAAAGGGAAATAAAAAGAACTGGGTACGAAAAATTAACAAAGACTCCATGAAGAGACCGTGTGTACTCGTACACCGGGTCGGGATGTGGTGGGAACGTGACTCAAAGTAGCAAGAAGGGAACCACAAAATGCAGGACAAATGCTGCCAGCATACATACATATGTACATACGAATGAAACACCCGTGGCACCGGAGAACAAAAAAGATATTCCGTATCTCGCTTGGAAAGGGAAATACTCGTACTCGTATCTACACGAAATTAAACAACACAAGTTCTACTCCATATTCGAATCGACAGCAATTTTGCTGAACTGTGATTCTAACGACGAGTAATCTGAAGATACACATATCATCTGGAGGACAAGAAACTGGAGAAAAACAAATCTAGACCACCGGATACGTATGTAGGGGGGGGTGGGCTTAATTTATTTGCTCCAAAGTGTTCGCTCGTTCGTTCTCTTCGTTTTCTGGGTTAAAGTGTTTAAGATATTTGATGGACTACGCCCTCTAATTGAGAAATTATGTTGGCGTTTGTGTCTGATCCGTGGATGCTGTGACAGATGTTCTATAAGCTTAAGCTAAATGGGGCTTTCACCACCTTATCTGTCACATCATGTCACGTGGAGGTGAGTTATTGCTTGCAAGACTTGACTTGGCATCTGGTATTTGGATAATGTTATTTGTATTGTGCCTACGGTTGTATCGGCTGAAAAAAAAAACTCATAAAACCAACTTCTGCCCTCATTCACGCTTAAGATCGAATTTGTAATCTACAAATTCTAACCGTCCGGCTACATTTAATCCGCGCGGCTCCATTTAACTGGCCTGGCTACGTTTAGCAGGATACATGTACATATGCATATAGCTGGGTTGGTCTGGTAGTTAGTTTAGCTACAGGCAGATGACCTGGTTGAGTGCAGCTTCTCCGGCTATATGTAGCTAGCCTGGCTACATGAATGTAGCTGCAAATAGTCTGGTCCTCCTGGGTACATGTACTCCGCTTCTTCTTCTTCCTTTTGCTTCTTTTTCGTCTTCTTTGTGGCATTGCAGTCCGGTGTGTTTTTTTTTTTTTTTTTTTTTGTGGGCTAGTGCTACCTTTAGCATATGGTACTGCGACCTTTGCCGATCTATTGTGTCTGCTAGCCGATTAGCCGAGGAGCTAATGCTTCTCGTAGGAACCAAGGTGATCCCCCCAGGAGTCTTAACTTCGCTGAGGAGGATACGCTTCCTAAGATGACAGAGCAGCACACTCACACATTATGTGTTCCGCCGTCTCTTCGTCCTCGAGACAGAGTCGACACTCAGTATCAGACGGGAGGCTAATTTTGTCTAGATGATGTCTCAGACCGCAGTGTCCTGTCAGATAGCTGACTAGTCTTCTAATATCCACCCTATTGAGATTGAGTATGTCACTAGAGTGTTTGTTCAGGGGTCGTATAAGTCATTTCGACTGACGGAGTCCCCGAACGCTGTTCCAAAAGGGCAGATGTTGCTATTTTTTCCACTGGTCTAAGAAGAAATTTATCTTAGACTTGGGGGTGCCGCAGAATGGTTCTGGACCTATACATTTATCCTGGAACCTTTCCTGGCGAGTTGGTCAGCAATTTCATTTCCCTTAATACCTTTGTGCCCTGGCACCCTCCAAAGTTTGACATTGTTTCCTTTGGCGAGGTCGTGTAGGGCATCATGGCATTCCTTGATGGTTTTGAGTGCGTGCTGTTTGAATCCAGCGCTTTTAGCGCTGCTTGGCTATCAGAGAGTATGTTGATGGTTACTCCTCTAATGCCAATCTCAAGATTTAGATTGGCGCATGTTAGGATGGCATGCAACGCTGCTTGGTTTGTCTTCTTCCTCTTATCGGGCGCTACAGTTCGGGGTGAACCTGGGCCTCAACCAACTTGCCCCTCCAACTAGCACGATCTTCTGTTAGCCTTTTACATTGCCGCACACCCAGTTGCGGCAGTCCTCTGTTTCTTCGTCTCTCGGGGTTGGATTCAAGACTCCTCGGGCTGGAATTGTGGTGTCGGTTCGCTCTACATGGCCTAGCCATCTAAGGCGTTGAATCCGTAGATGCCTGACTAGACTGATATCGCTGTACAGCCCGTAAAGCACTTGGTTGAATCTTTTCCTCCATATCCCGTCTGCGTTTATAGGACATGCAAAATCTTTCTCTCGAATCGACCAAGGACTTCCTCATCCGCTTTTGATAGTGTCCATGCTTCTGTACCGTACAGAAGAACTGGGATGATAAGGGTCTTGTATGGAGTCAACTTGGTTGTTCGGGAGACGGCTGTATTACTCAATTGCCTCCTGAGCCCAAACAAACAGCGATTGGCAAGAGTGATTCTGCGTTTGATTTCGGAACTGATGTCGTTGTTCCAGGTCAATTCGGAGCCAGCTTGTCTCTAATTACGGTATCGTATGCGGCCTTGAAGTCGACAAATATGTGGTGAGTGTCGACTTGAAATTTGTTTTTTTCAGGATCTGCCATAGTGTGAAGATTTGGTCGATGGTGGACTTCCCTGGCCTGAAGCCACACTAATAAGGACCTATCGGGCTTACTTAACTACTTACTTAATGGGCGCTACAGTTCGGGGTGAACCTGGGCCTCAACCAACATGCCTCTCCACCTAGCACGATCTTTCGCTAGTCTTTTCCGATGCCGCACGCCCAGTTGGTTGAGGTCCCTCGCCCAGGTGGAAACCTGTGCGCGCCACCTTAGGTGCGGCCGTCCTCTATTTCTTCGTCCCTCGGGGTTGGATTTAAAGACTCTACGGGCAGGAGCTGTGGTGTCCATTCGCTCTACATGGCCTAGCCATCTTAGGCGTTCGATCCATAGACGACTGACTAGACTCATGTCGCTGTACAACCCGTACAGTTCGTGATTGAATCTTCTCCTCCAACCCTCCTCTGTGTTTATGGGACCGAAAATCGCACGCAGAATCTTTCTCTCGAAACAACCAAGGATTTCCTCATCCGCTTTAGATAAAGTCCATGTTTCTGCGCCGTATAACAGGACCGGGATAATTAAAGTCTTATATAAGGTCAACTTGGTCGTACGAGAGAGGGCTCTACTTCTCAGTTGCCTCTTGAGCCCAAAGAAGCAGCGGTTGGCAAGAGTAATTCTGCGCTTGATTTCGAAACTGGTGTCGTTGTTCCAAGTCACTGCGGAGCCGAGGTACATGAAGTCCTTAACTCCCTCAAACTTATATCTGCCAATATGCACGTTCTGTCCAAGACGTCGGTGGTAAATGTCCTTTTTCGATGACAGCAGATATTTAGTCTTGCCCTCATTAGCTGCCAAACCAATTTTGCCGCCTCTCAATACTCGCAAACTCCTCATTGACATCTTGCTGCGATCTACCTATTATCTCAATGTCGTCGGCGTATGCAAGGAGTTGCGAGGATTTGAAATAGATTATGCCTCTTGTGTTCGCCAGTGATTTTTGCAAAATCATTTCTAATATGATGTTAAAAAAATCACACGACAGCGCATCGCCCTGTCTAAATCCTTTTTTGACTTCAAAGCTATCGGTCAGTTCTGCACCGATTTGGATGGATGGACCTATCGGACTAGGCAGAGAAAATTTTGTAGGCAATGTTAAGGAGACTTATTCCTCTGTAGTTGGCGGGGTCTCCTTTCTTGTGGATCGGGCAAACGATTCTGAGACTCCATTCCTTGGGCTTGCTTTCCTCTGACCATCTCATAAAGATGAGCTGGTGTGTGCTCTTAGCCAGGTCATCTCCAGCTGTTTTGAAGAGCTCAGCAGATAGTCGGCTGGCGCCAGCAGCTTAATTCTTTGGGATATTCGTCGTTAAGAAATGGATCATTCTGCCTGACAGCTGTATATTGACTAACATCGCCGTTATACAGTCTGCAGAAGTGTTTTTTTCCATATTCTCAGCATCGACGGCGATTCTACTAAAAGGTGTCCCTTCTTATCCCTACAGGCCTCCGTTCTGACTTTATAACATTGGCATATTCGCTTTACCTGTTGATAAAACTTTCGAACGTCACGCCTGCAGTAGCACCTCTACAAATGCTCGTCTTCATACACTACCTGCAATTTCCGGTGGATTTCCGATTATTTTTCACTAGATTTCACTAAAACTTGAGTCGACTTCAACCTTGGATGAAAACTGAATGAAAGGGCCCCCCTTTCTAGCAGATGTTGGCGAATGACAGAGTGTTACCAGTTCCCGAGTTACTACCAAATTCTCGAAATTTATTTGCCACACTTCGTATGTACAGAGCTGACCTGGCTACAAGTAGTTGGCCTGACTAAAGTAGCTTGCCTAGCCGCTTATAAAAGCCTTGCTTTCTTAGTAAATGTTTGAAAAAAAAGAAGAGAAGGTTTTGACCGACAAAGACAAACCGTGAAAGAAACAAACAACTTTCGCCGCCTTTTCACCTAACCCCATTTATACAAACGTTCGAAAACAGAACTGAGATAATTTGAAAAACGATCCGTTGATCTAAAATGTGATTAAATTGTTAAGATCCATTAATTGCTGTCACTTATCACCGTTTTTCATTCTCCTCACGTAACGTCTTCAGATTCGTGTTTTTTTTTTTCCCCGTCCCCACCACTCTACATTTTCAATCTTCCGATTCCACCAATCCTTATGTCCATTGTTTACCCAAAAATGAAAATAACCGAAAGAAAAACAGAAAATACACAGAATGAATCTCAATCCTCTGGATGAAGAAACAGAACGAACCCTTCTTCATCTCGTCGGGTTGCCCGGTCGCTGTTCGTTCTCGTGTATACATTCATACATCACACACGAATGTTTATGCCGCTCATAAATTATGACATCTTGGCGTTAAGTATGCGGTACGGAGCGTGAAGAGAGAATATCCAAACTCCTGCCATCGAAAATGTGTCGGCCAAGCAGGGAGATAGGCAAGGGATATATGGAGTGACTCGACGTTGGTGGAGCTATAGTCCCGATAAATTTATGATTTTTATTGTAGGAATATGAACAGGCATATGTATGTACGGTTGCGGGAAGGACTCGCGGCGTGAGTGTGATGCGTGTGTGCGTACATAACATATGTATATATGTATGTGCGTGTGCAAAGTGTCGTTCCGGGTGATGTGGATTTTCATTAAAGCGGGCGTTAATGGAAGGCGACATTTATGCATCGTTAAGAGATGGAGAATCCGTTTATGTTGCGTTCCAATTTTGTTTGTTTTCTGTTATTTTTTTCAGTTCAAATTAATTGCTAACTGTTCCGACAGCAGGCGCTAGAAAATTTGATTAAGCCACATGTCACGGTAAAGTGCAGAAGTAATCAGTCCTTGCAGTCGTTAATGTCTCAAGTTATTGCTCTTCCTCAAGTGTTGGAACAATAGGTTAAGGTGCAAACGTACTTGAACGTTGAGATTCTATGAGATTAAACAAGCTAGCCACTAGACATTGTCTAACCACCTTAAGGGCCCTAAGGAGATGTAAATGAATGAGAACCTACTCTATAAAGCCCCAGGTGAATTCCTCATGGGATTCGAACTCATCCGTGTGTACAAACAAACAAAATACATTTTTCCTCATACCATCATCCCATTTGTGTCTGGTACATCGTCTCGGTCCCTCCAGCCACATTGGTATTGAGCAAGAGTCAGTGGCAATAGGCGGCTATACCTATCAGTAGGGCAACCGGAAATATGCAAAAGCATGTTTTTTTTGGGAGGTCGTATTGAAAATTGGATTACACAGAAATATGTTTTATACAAAACTAAGCGTTTTGAGCCCTATTCGTTAGGGCATATTTGTGCATATTTCACTCTTAAGAGCATATGTAGGCATATTTTTGCATTTTTAGAACATATTTTAGCATATTCGTGAATTTTTTCAAAATTTTTGCTTCTTTGTCCTTTTTCCATCGACTGTATGTGTAAAAAATAAAATGGATATTTGCGGAAGTGCACAGAACAGCTGCGCACCAGCAGGTACAATTTGTTCACTATGTGGCTGCCTATATGTGTACACAGCTGCGCTAGTAAAACCTTTTACCATCTGCTTATGACAAGCTATATAATATTTGTTCTAATTTTCTAGACATCTGAGCATGTGCGAATACTAGGCAGCTGAAAAGTGCCTTTTTATCCTTGTTTTATTATCTTTTTGTTTTGCATTCATTTATGAAAGGCTAAATGTGCGCTATATATTCCGGTCATTAGCGATGGCGCCAGAACTATGTTTATGTATAGGACACGACTAGCTAACGGATAGTTGCGCATTTACAATGGCAATCCTTTTCCCATTTTCAACAGACATGCGACATTGCAAACAATAGTTCTCATCTCAATCGCGAACAGTGGATCTAAGAAAGTGGTTGTGAAAAGTTAAAATTGTGAAAAAAAGAAAAGTTAGAGAATAAACAAAGTTTGGTTTGATAGAAATCCTTAATTTGAGGGTAAAATAGTAGGGTACGTAAAAACAAAAAAGAATCAAATTAGCTATATCCTAGTTTTTACTATTTATATAATTTTCTTCATTTTAGAAAATGCCAAAAATTAAAGCAAAAACCAGTGATCGGTTAAACAAAATCGTAACCGAATATCCAAGCTTTAAAACAGATGGAACAACTCTGTTGTGCAAAATTTGCAATAAAACGGTTTGTGCTGAAAAAATATTCACCGTCAAGCAATATTTGAAGACAACCAGGCATTTGGAACTTTTGCAGAGGAAAGACCGAAAAACGCGACAATTTCTCGGGCAATCATCATCGAACAACCACAATCAAAATGATACATTTGCAGAGGATTTATGTTGTGCATTCATTGCAGCGGATATTCCATTACATAAAATTCGCAATGAAAACTTAAAATCCTTTTTGGAAAAATATACAGAATATAAAATTCCTTCTGAGACAACTCTTCGCGGAAGATACACAGATAAACTGTATGAGGAAACCATGGCAAAAATAAAGGCGGAAGTGCAAAACCGGAAGTTGTGGGTTGCTATAGACGAAACAACGGATGCAGCAAACAGGTATGTTCAAACGTTCAAATTCGAATTTAATTGAAGTGGTCGTAAAAATACACAAAATGAATCATTATTTCCTTCTTCCTCTCTTATTTACAATCAGGTATGTTGCCAATGTAATAATTGGCATTTTAGATCCTGACGACTCAGTTGCAAAGGAGAAGTTTTTAATTAATACTGCTTTAATGGATACAGTAAACCATTCAACAATAGCCAGGCTCTTCGATGACTCGGTAAAGATGTTGGGTGACCAGTTTGAAAAAGACTCCATATTGCTGTTTTTGTCGGATGCTGCTCCATATATGTATGGTTAAGGCAGCTGGAGCAATTCAAATATTTTATCCGAAAATAACTCATGTGACGTGTCTAGCACATGGACTTCATAGAGTTTGTGAAACCATAAGAGGACAATTTCCTGAGGTCAATCTTCTTATTGCGAGTATAAAAAAAGTATTTTTGAAAGCTCCTTCAAGATTAAGAACTTTTAAGGAAGTTGAACCAAGTCTGTCACTTCCTCCACAACCAGTTACAACTCGTTGGGGAACCTGGATAGAAGCAGTTTTATACTATGCAGAAAATTACGAAAAAATTATAAACATTTTTAATTGATTCAATGAGGAGGATTCTGCTGCTATCAAAACTGCCAAAGAATTATTTGAACGAGGTAATTTAAAAGCTGACTTGGTGTTTTTGGCAGCAAACTACGGTTTTTTTCTTGAATCAATTAAGAAATTGGAAACGAATGGTCTAGAACTTGCCGCGTATATCGACATAGTCAACGATGCAGAAATTAAAGTCGGCTCCATTGACTGCGAAATAGGGAGAAAAATAAAGACCAAAATGTCAGATGTTTTGGAAAAAAAACGCGGTTTTAAGACTTTAAAAGAAAATTCCAGTTGTCTGTCCGGAAAAAAATCAACAGTGAATGAATACACAGTTTCTGAGATAATGGCATTTAAATTTGCGCCTATTACATCCGTTGAGGTAGCAAGAAGTTTTTCTATGTACAAAAATGTCTTTAGAGCAAATAGGCAAAGTTTTCTTTTTGACAATCTAAGCAAAATTATTTGCATTTATTGCAACAAAAATTTAAATGAATTATAATTCAAGAAAAATGTTTCATATATGTATTTAAGTTATTTAATTAAGTTGTTTCTTATTTAGTTGTGTTTCCTCAAATAAAATTTATTTAAAAATAATATTTTTTGTTTAATTCTTCCACTCTTCAATAGTTTTTAGAGCATATTTTAAGAGCATAAAACGTCTTTTTTAGAGCATATTTAAAGCGCTATAAACGGTTTTTTAAGAGCATGTTTCCGGTTGCCCTACCTATCAGTAATCATTATGTTTTGGTAGCGCCCCTAATGCCAGAATGTTTCTAGAGTGCACTCAATTTCCTTTTCTGTTTGATATCCAAAAAAAGTGTAAAGAGAACGAGAGAAGAGAGCAAAGATTGGTAAATAGTCTTCATTGAAGACAACAAAGACGACGACGACGACGACGGCAACGATGATGATGAGGTTTATGACGGTAACTTCTCTCGCCCTGACCCATTAACCGAATTCCCTGAAACGAAAATTCACCAGCAGAGTATCTCATTTTTCGGTTGAATGTTCGTTCTTCAATTGAAAATGTGCCCGAGAACACTGCTGGCTCATGTTAGACGGGTACGAAGGAGGCGTGTTTATGTATCGGTCTGATGACGCGGCAATGACGCTCTGAAGTGGCATCTATTTTTAAACCTCCGCTGCTGGTGTCCGTGCGATGATAATTCGAGCAAATTATATTCGTTTTTAGTCATGAATGTGGGATATTTCTATCTTTATTCGGTTTTCTTATGTCGGCGGTGGTCGAATTTTGCCGGGGGTCGGCTAATGGTGAGTGGGATTGTGTAAAAGCGTATGGTGATGTGTGGTGCTGGGTCACTTTTCTAAACATTTACCATAAACAAAAAACAAATCACGATTATTGTGAACATAGATGGCAATACATAGTTTAGGAAACGGACGTGACATGTAGCAGACATTGAACCTCACTACAATGGTTGCACGTTAGTTGCGTGTTGTTGTCAAAATCTTCGTTCTAGCGTACCAGAAAAATATAAGCTAAGAAGTACGAGGTTTCAGGACTCCAACAGGAACACTGCTTTGAACCTACATAGACATTTCAACACAACTCCGACAGGCATTCTGTATGGTTAACGCTCCCATCTAGCCTGTATTTCGCAGGATTACCCTGTTTTCTCATGCCAATATATCACTCCTGTATTTTCCTATCTAAAACCTGTAATCCAATGCGGGCATCTTTACAACTCACAAGTTCCTATTCAAGATTCCAGTGTTTAAAGTTATTTTATGTTCATCTCCTTAACTTTACCATTACACTTTAAAACTCCCCACCAAAGATCTTTCTTACTAGGATTTAAAAGCTTTAATTGTTTTTAATTACATATGTGTCCTTGAGCGATTGTGCTTTTCCACACATACATATATACATATGTATGTACGTGTACGTCCTTTTGTGTACTTATCAGTCTGAACAGTTACATACGCCCAATGCCCTAGTTATGACACCAACATCGTACTAGGAGATTTAAACGCAAGGCTGGGTAAAGAAGACATATTTGGATCGATCATAGGAAAGCATAGCCTCCATAACACCACTTCCGACAACAGACTTAATCTAATCGATTTCCTAACGGGGCGTAACCTCCTTGTACCAAGAACACGATTCCCCCATCTCAAAATCCACAAGGGTACCTGGCGGTCTTTTGATCAATCAACCACCAACCAGATTGATCACATTGCGATTGACGCCAGACACTCCTCCAGTATTCTCGACGTACGAACCTTCCGAGAGGCCAACATCGACTCGAACCACTACCTCGTTGTACCCAAGGTACGAATGAGGATATCAAGAATGCTTAGGAGTCGAGTAGGACAACGTCAGTTTGACGTCAGAAAGATACAATCGCAAGAGACTGCCAGAATCTTTGCCGATCGTATCTCCTTCAACCTATCTCAAAATCCGCCCACAGCAGCGCAACCAATAGAGCAGGAATGGGCGCATTGCCTGAGCGCCGTCAGAGATGCTGCCTCAAAGGTGCTGGGTTTCAAACCGCCACCACCTAGAAACCCCTGTTTCGATGAACAAAGCGAACAAGCCCATGCAGCAAAACAAGAGGCATATAAAGACGCGCGGACGAGAGCTGCTCGCGAAATCTATGAGCAGAAGAGAAGAGAGGAACACACGCTTCTCAGAAGAACGAAGAGAGAACACGGAAAGCGTGAGATCGAAGAGATGGAGAGATGCTTTCGCAGGAATGACGCCCGGAAGTTTTACAATAAGGTAAAACGAACATGCACCGTGGCGCAGTGGGTAGTGTGTTGGCCTCTGACGCCGATGACACGGGATCGAATCCGGATACAGCCATGCCATCGAACGTGTTTTCACGGTGTTTCTCCTCAGCGGGGTTCTGACAAAACCACCTGTAGTAAAATTGTCATGAAAAGCTTCTCGAAATTCGCCGTTCGGAACCGGCAATAAAAACTTGAGGACCGTGAAGATTATTTTCCATAGGTGCAGCGGGTTTTTCCATACCTTCTTCTGAATACCCCCTCGCGATGCCTTTTGTTACGCATCGTCACTTGCTGCCTTTTTCTGCTCACCCTCACCATCATGCCACGGGTTTCTCGTAGGGGTGCCAGGTAGCCTAAGGTGGTCTAGGCTACTTCCTGAATGGCTGAGCGGCAATGCAGTCACATATTGTTGACATTTGTGCTCGACGTAGACATACCGAACAATCTTTCGCTCAGTTGCTCCCTTGAGACTCTGGTCTACTAAGGCGTCGTATGTCGAATCTCCTCATGGTGCTGCAGCTTTCTGACATTGAACAGACGAGCTCTGAATTTTGCTGCTACGAGGTCATGGACATGGTCAGAGTCGAAGCTTACCCCCTTGAATGTTCGCACATCGAGGATGTTTAACGAGTGCCTAGCGTCAATGGTCGATTTGGTAGGCGGCTCGACCACGCGAACATCGCCAGGTTGCTGTGTAGATAAGCTTGCGAAGAAATCGTGTGTTACATATTCAGAGCTCGATTAATGAAACAACAAAAAGTAGAAAACCTCACTTCTCATTTCCATCCATCATAAGTTCCAAGGTACAGATAGTGTCGTTCTTATTTAAACATTTAGGGTCAGATTTGAAAACTTTTAAATTCCACGTTTTTGAAATATGTACTCAAAAGTGTTCCAATTAATTTCCTTAAATTTAAAACCAGCCACCGAAACTCACTCAAACACCGACCTTAATCAATTACAGCTTTTTGAAAAAAAATGCCCGCAATTACCGTAAATCACTTTTTCCATATTGCATCTCTCGCTTAACACGCGCCCAATCACATTCGCCCTCACGCTTACCCGCATAACCCCAAGGTAAACCAAAAAAAAAAATACTCAAATACCACATGTGTGCATTGGATAAGGAGGATTACATGAAAATTTATTGACAACTCATTCAAGTGTCAAAACTTGTCAAAATTACCGTCATTTAACTGTCATCTGTCAGTTTACTATGACAGTTCGCCTGCCATCTGCGATCTGATTTTTTTTTTCTTTTAAAAATTTTGACAACGAACTAATTAGTCCAACGAGATAGAAATTAGAATAAAATTTAATTCGCCATTGTAAGGATATCCTTCATACCGGCGGGTACATGTATGTATGTATGTATGTATGTAAAACTCGATAAATATGACTATTTGACTGTAGTAAACAGGAGAATGAGAAAAGATACATTTTGAGGAAGAATAGAATAGGGTGACCAGAAACACGAACGTTCGTCACTTCCTTTTGTCCTTCCGTTTCAGGAATGAAAAAGGACTACTGCCTGTGCTGTAAATATTTTCGAAACCTTTTTCGGGTAGTAAAAGACCCGGTAGAGAGGAATAGAAGTGCACATTCCCATGATTAACTTTGGGCCTCGCAGACACGAGCAGGGAATTGAAGTGAAGAGGATGCGAAATGCAAGGATGAGGATACGTACATATACTCTACACATTTTGCATTTTACACAGAAGGATGTTTTATTGTTTTGTGTTTTGTACAACACGAAGGAGTTGCCGTACTCGATGGAAGATTCCGAGTCACCGGGTTACGATACGGGCAGACACTAGGTGCTCGAATCTACACATGTAGTGAGAATCGCATAATTCTATTCTTATCTGCTTAATGGTATCCGGTGAAATTCCTTTTTATTTGTGGATAATAAAAGGCATTAGGGTGATCAGTGTTGAGGTGTGCCCTTATCGAGGACATTGAGGCGGAGAAAACGAGAAGGAGACAGAGAGAGAAGTGGTGGGTCCTTAAATATTCCTCTTGATTATGTTGTTTTGTAAACAGGATGAGCAATTGTTTTTCGGGCTGCAACTAGTTGAGTGCTGTAAATCAGGAGGAGAGATTTTTCTTGAATTAATGGTTTCAGGAAGATTCTGACACCTTGGTGCAGACGATTTTAGTGGTTTTGCAGACATTGAGAGTTTGGGGAAAGGATTTTTGAACAATGGTATACTTAAGTCGTTTGAGATACTCAGCTCACTTGCTTGGACCCGAATTAGTGGCTGTATTAGTATATTGTTGTTTGGGTCTTCCAATGTCTGACATTTTCCAACTAAGTTAGGGTTGGCCGAAAAATGTCCGTCGTACGTTGCTTCTAATTGTTTTGGTCGTGAAGATGCGTAACGAATGCTTCTTAATTCTGTGGGGTGATTCCGGTGTTGGTTCTGGCATCTTTGCACCAAATCGAAAATTCTCGAAGGCTCTGGGAATGAGCTTCAGTATCTTCCAGGCCTAACTATACGTCATCCTGACGTGCGTCAAGCTGCACTTAGAGACTGGTGTAAGGGGTATAACCATTTATATACTCTCAGGCAGTGAATCGGCACTCAAAGTCCGTTAAGGAATGTCAGGGCATCATCACAGGACCTTTGGACCTTTTTTTTTTGTAAGAAAGGTGGGACTTTAACCCACTAAAACCACCTCCCTGCTGCTGGTCACTGGACCCCGACGGCGCCGCCGTAAACACTTCGTCATGGGGGAGACTTCAGACGTAGCTTTTCTTTTCTTCACACGCGTTTGTCTATATTTTTATGTGCCTTTGTGGACGCATCTGCGTATGTATATCTGCCTATCTGTACGTTTGGGTAGGTAAATTTTGGTGTACAGCTCAGGTGCATAGCCGCTCACTTCCACTCTGTTCGTTCTTGTACTTCTCTCTCTCTCTCTCTTTTCTCGCCCTAGTCTCCCCAACTCCTGGCATACATCCTTTCCATAAGCGCTCTCTACGTTCGACTTGTTTTCGGATTCCAGTATGTGATGTTTCTCCGGAGTCGATCTTTCTCCCAGTACTGCTTGCAATGCTTCTCTTTGTAAAGACGGAATTCTGGGCGTCATTACATATACAACATGCTCCACATCTTCGGGAATATTACTGCACGAGGGGCAAGTGGGGGAGTCATAATTCCTACACTTGTACACGTATGACCGGAATGATGACTCTCCCACTTGGGACCGGACCCGCCATGTCTCGTAACCAGTTGCGTTAGGTTTATCCAAGTATCTATTCCCGGAATAAGGCGGTAGGTCTCCAGAGCTGTTACCACTCATTTAGGCTTCTGCTTCTTTCTCTTATGTCCGCTTCACTGTGTGTTAGCCGCTGTTCTTTCGCCAGTATATCAATGGGTAACATACCTGCGATGACGCCGGCTGCGTGCTCAGAGGTTGTGCGGTAAGCGCTACTCACCCTTAGCGCACATGACTTTCCTTCTGTATGAAGTTTCCTTCATAGCTCCGGCCCAAACTGGCGATGCATAAAGCACTACGGATGTAACTACCTTAATTAAACGATTGTAAATTGGTCCTTCTAAATTCGACATAATCCGCGCATTGGAGGTACCCGAGCGGATTTCTTGCTTGCATACTCCAGGTAATCTTTAAATGTAAGCCTTGAGTCAATCATTACGACAAGGTATTTAAAAGCTGATTTGGATGCTATCTCATGTCTACCTACCGTGAGAGTGATCGTTTCTCGGTTCTTTCTACTGGCGATGAGAACGGCTTCGGTTTTTTGTTCAGCTAGCGTGAGGGCGATGACGCCCGGAAGTTTTACATTAAGGTAAAACGAACATGCCATGGCTACAAAGCCAAAGCGGCGGCCTGCAGGGATGAAAATGGAGAACTGGTAGTAGAGTCACAGTCGATGCTGAGGATTTAGAAAGACCACTTCTGCAGACCGTATAATGGCTATGACAGGCAAGATACCGCTGTCAGGCAGAACGAACCGTTCGTAATGGACGCCGATATAAGAGAATTCCATCCACCCGACCTAGACGAAGTCAAAATAGCGATATCAAGACTTAAGTCTAATAAAGCCGCGGGCGCAGACGTCCTGTCTGCTGAGCTTCTCTCATTTGCAAGGTATGGTCGGAGAAAAGCGAATGGAATCCCAGCATCGTTTGCCCGGTCCATAAGAAAGGAGACCCTTATAACTGCGTCAACTATAGGGAAACAAGTCTCCTTAACATGGCATATAAGATCTTCTCTGCCGTATTGTATGAACGCCTGAAACCGTTTGTGGATAACCTGATCGGTTCTTATCAGTGTGGTTTCAGGCCAGGTAGATCCACAATAGATCAAATATTTACGCTACGGCAGATCTTGGAGAAGACACAGGAATACCAAATCGATACTCATCACCTCTTCGTCGATTTCAAGGCTGCATATGATAGCGTGTATAGAGATGAGCTATACAAAGCCATGTCTAGTTTTAACATCCCTGCCAAACTCGTCCGACTGTGCAGGGTGACAATGGAGAATTCTCGTTGCTCCATTAAGGTCGGTAATGAGCAAACCGAGACCTTTGATGCGAAAAAGGGCTTAGGGTGACGCGCTGTCATCCAACTTTTTCAACATCGTGCTTGAAAAGATCGTGCAAGCGTCACTGGCCAACACAAGAGGTAAGATTTATTTTAAGTCTGCGCAATTGCTTGCGTACGCCGACCACATTGACGTGATTGGACGGACACAGCGAGACGTCAATGAGGCCTTTGTAAGGGCTGAGGTAGAAGCGCCTAAGATGGGTCTCAAGGTTAATGAGGGTAAAACCAAATATCTGCGTTCATCTAAAAGAGACGGTCAACACCGACGTATTGGCCAGAACGGCACCATGGGCGGATATATGTAACTATGAAGTGATCAAGGAATTCGTCTACCTTGGCTCACTGATGACCGGCGACAACAACATCCGCGCTGAGATAAAACGCAGAATCACTCTTGCCAACCGCTTTTTCTTTGGGCTGAAGAGGCAATTGAGAAGTAGAGCCCTCTCACGGAAAACCAAGGTGACACTATATAAGACCTTGATCATCCCAGTCCTCCTTTACGGCGCAGGGGATTGGACCTTAACAAAAGCGGGTGAAGATGCCCTTGGTCGTTTCGAGAGGAAAAATCTGCGCACCGTTTGTTCAAACGGCGTATGAAGGAGAAGATTTAACGAAGAACTGCACGGGTTGTACAGCGACATCGGCCTGGTACGACGTCTACGGATACAGCGTCTAAGGTGGCTAGGCTATGTAAAGCGCATGAAAAATATAGCTTCGACTCGAAGAGTCTTCGAATCCCTGGGGGGACCTTTACCAACTGGGCGTGCGGCGCTGGAAACACCTGGCCAAAGACCGTGCCAGCTGGAGACGCTTGTTGGTTGAGGCCCAGGTTCACCACGGACTGTAGCGCCACCTAAGTAAGTAAGTAAGTATTTAATAGCTGGTTTGGATGCTATCTCATGTCCACCTACCGTGAGCGTGATCGTCTCTCGTTTCTTTCTTTTTTGTTCAGCTGGCGTGAGGGCGATTGATGATGCCCTACAGGACCTAGGCAAAAGAAATAAGGTCAATCTCTGGTGGCTGCCATGGCACAAGGGCAGTAAGAGCAATGGAATTGCCGACCCCTTGGAAATGTTTCAACGAAAGGTACATACATATGTACATATGTATGTAGGTGCCGAACTTTTCTGTGGTATTCCAATGACTTAGAGTAACTTTCTTCTATACAAGTGGGAAAAACCGCAACACCTGTTCCTGTGGAACAGTGGTCAACGACTCCGCCAATCGAAGACATTTAATATTCTTAAATATAATAGAGTCGATATCAGAAGACTGGTCAGCTACCTTTCGGGACACTGTAGCCTGGGATATAAAAAAAAAAAATTATAATAATAAATAAATCACAGACAACATGGGTGATTGAGAGAAGCTTAGCTCTGGCGCTTCTTGGGCTGTAACGCCACCGAAGCAAGCAAGCAAGCATGTACATACATATGTTAGCACTAGTCCCATATCAAAAAGGGTTTAAGATGGACAGATGATTGACATATCGCACTCGAGGACTTATTGCACCAATTACTCCGAATAAAGCTCTTTTTTTCACTATGTGTTGGTGCTCGACCGATAAAACCCTAACACGACCCGTTCTCTGATAAGAAGTCCCATATCTTCAGTTTCCATTAACAACCCGTTTCACTCAATGCTCAACTTGCTTGGATCCGATATAAATAACCGTCACGAAAGGTTGTCGTCAGCCTCGTATGACGCGACTATGCCTGCGCCATAGGTTCCATGTCGTCGACAGATCATTAGCCTTATCCCATTCGAAACTAATTGTTCCGCTATTTAATACAATTTCCATATAAATTGCTTCCCATAACATCTCGTGCATTATTGATTTAAAGCGCGTTCCAAAAGTCGACTCGGATCACATGTAGTGTTTCAATTAATTACATATATTGGGCCAACTATCGTCATTATCGCTGTGAGGACTGCATTTAATTGCTTATCACTGGCATTTGCATAAAGGCCCATAAAAAACGTTTTTTATTTTTTATTTTTATTTTTATTTCATCCAAAAACAACTCAATCGGTTGCACGCTTCTGTGCGCGAAGCACAACAAAGCGGCCAACCGAGCGAACGTCCGAACAAGGTCTTCCACCAAAGAAGCGCGGAATCGAAAGAAAATTAAAAAACAGAAAAACGAAAACAAATTTACATTCTTATCGGCGCGCTTGTTTTATGCAAACGTCAGTCAAAACGCGGTGGTAGATACGAAAGCAGCGTGCTATAACAACAACAACAACACGACGTGGAGAAGATATTTTCGCCTTGATAAGATGACACTAAAAAGGTTGCCGTTGAGTTTATTTTCGAACGCAGCAAACCGCACGCCACACACTTGCGAACCCGGCATTTATAACCAATGGTGGCGATGGTATCCGAGCGATACGTACGTACTATGCTTATATGTTACGCAATGGAGCGGATAACATACAAAATAATTCGCTTTATGAAGTAATGGAAATCCCTGTTGTTTCGGAATAAGAATGAGCGAAAATGAACATATCAACGAACGGTAACTTGGCGGGTCTTACCTGAGTATCTCGCGTGGAGGGAGATCTATATTTAGAAAAACAAGTCTTGTACACATATACAGATATACACATGACTTCAGTAGCCTCTGAGTCAGCTGATTCGCTTAAATACTACGCAAGGCAGTGTACCTTGACCCCCGACTTTTGGCAGAACACACTCTTTGTTCTTCTATAGTCTAAGAGAAGTATATTTATAATCATTTGGATACACTACCGATACATTTGGTTTGCAATTACCTTTTATTGGATTTCGCAAACTCATTGAGTGTATTGAAAAAGAAAAAATCTTGACGCTACAGCCTTGAGCTGAGTGTTTGATGATCGACTTCTGATGTTATCAATGGTTGGGGACTTTTGCTGAGTAAATAAACGCGGAACTTAACGGGTTTCAGCTGAAACGTTTACGTTAATTAAGTAAGAATTTATGGTAAGATGTGTCGATTCCTGGGAATCCCTCGAGATTAAATTATTCCGTGACGGTATTATGAATGTTGAATGTGCTCACGGAAGCAGTTTCAGTACGCGAAGTGCTAAAGCTCCTTGACATTTGACTTCAAATGTGGCGGCGAACTCCATACACACGATGAGCAATAGCCAGCCATATGCCCCATTCCAATTTTCTCAATCCCATACCGGGTGACGTTGCTTTCCACGTGGCATGGGACAACCAGTGGCCATAGTACTGTTCTAGTCTGGCCTTCAAATGAATGTAAATATTGAAAAGGTCATTGGGTATATAAACCGATGCTTGTAGGGTTGAAAATGGAAAATTCGTGGTAGAACAACCGTCGATATTAAAGATATGGTTATATTACTATTAAACACAGCTAGAATGGGTTATGAATGAGCAAAACGCCTCGGATAGACGGACGGATTCTCGAAGGCGACATGGCGGGAAAAAAGACCACGATTTACGAGCATGCTCCTGGAATGTCAGAACACATTTCTGGAGGTGTTCATAATCTGTAAAGAATCCTCACGCAGTGCAAGTGGATATTACTGCGATCCAGGAAATACGCTGGATAGAAAACGGTATGATGAGCAAAAAAGATTGCGACATCTGTTACAGCTGTTACAAAAAATTGCACATGTTGGGGTGCGGATTTGTCGTGGGAAAGCAGTTAAGGTCGAAGGTCATCGCCTTTAAGCCTATAAGTGACCCGCATCAAAGGCAGATTTTACAAAATCAGGGGGGCCGTGGTGCAGTGGTAAACATAACCGACTGTCAAGCGCAAGGTCTGTAGTTCAAAATATGTCCATAACCCAGAAATGCAACTCCTATACGGAAAAATTGTGCAACACATCCGTTGTTAATGGGAAGTGATCAAATCAAATACTGATGAAGGCATACCCCCACAGTATATGGTCACTTCAATTTCATAGTTTGTGTGTGCAGTTGTAATATAACACCATAATGACATGGAACTTAGTTACTTACTTATCATGCCAGCGATCCGTGGAGGATCTGAGCCTGAGCTTTAGCTGCCTTCCATCATAAACGGGCACGCTGCTTCTAGTTATCAAGACCAATATGTCCTACAAACGCGATTACTTGGTCTTTATACCGGAGGTTCGGTCTTCCTTTTCTTGTCGAACCAGGAGGCTCGAAGTCGAAGACCCTCTTAGTTGAAGGGTCGATGTCCATGCGCTCGATGTGGCCGAGCCAGTGTAGTCGACGCATCTTTGCCTTCCGGACTACATCCACATCTTTGTACAGCTCGTAGAGTTCGCGGTTATGTCCTCTTCTCCATTCACCTTCCTCAAAACCCAACAACCCAAAATCGGCTCCGCTGTCCTGCCTATCGTCCAGTTTTCGGCTCCGTACAGCAAGACTGGCAGTATGAGCGCTTTGGAAAGTATGACTTTGGTCTTTCGAGTGCGGAGTTTTGATCCAAGTTGTTTGGACAAGCCGAAGTAGCAGCGGTTGCCAAGGGCGATTCTATGCCGGATCTCGACTGTGGTCTCATTTGTGGAATTTACGTTTGCCCCGAGGTAGACAAACTCCTTAACTACCTCGATATTGTAGCTGCCAATAATTGTTGTATTTTGTCCCAGGTGGTGAGCGACGGATTGGTTTTTGCTTGACAGTATGTACTTCGTCTTGTCCTCATTGACCTTAAGGCCAACTCGTTTCGCCTGTTCTTTAATCGCTGTGAATGCTTCCACAATGCCACGGCGAGAAAACACGATGATATCGATATCATCCGGGTATCTTAGCAGCTGGACCGACTTGTAGAAGATAGTGCCTTCCCTGTTGACGCCTGCCCGTCGCACTATCTGCTCCAGCACCAGGTTGGAGAAGTCACATGAGAGCGCATCTCCTTGCCGAAATCCGGTGCATGTTTCCAACGGTTCCGAAGTCTTGGAACCGAGTTTCACGGTGCATCGCGTGTTTTTTACCGTGGCGCGACACAACTGGATCAGTTTTCCCGGGATCTCGAATTCGGCCACCGCACCAAACAGTTCTTCACGAGGAATGCTGTCGTATGCGCCTTTGAAATCGATGAAAAGATAGTGTGTATCGTTGTGAAACTCGTTGGTCTTTTCCAGGATTTGTCGGAGTGTGAACAATTGGTCTATAGTCGATTTGCTGGGCCGGAAGCCGCACTGGTAGCTGCCGATTAGTGCGGTGCAAAATGGCTTTAGACGTTCACACAATACGCTGGACAGGATCTTGTATGCGACACTGAGCAGGGATATAGTTCTTGCAAGAAGTAGGATCGCCTTTTTTTTGTGGATGGGGTAAATAGAGCCACATGGAACATTTCTTTCTTTTGGTGGCGTTAAAGCCCAGAGCCAAGCTTCTCTCAATCACCCATGTTGCGTATGATTAATTTTTCACATAGGTGAAAGGGACCTACAGCTTAATGCCGATTCCGAACGGCTTGAGTTGAGAAGCTTTTTCATGGCAACTATAGGTACTACGGGGGGTTTGCCAGTACACCGCCGAGGAGGGACGTCGCGATATAAACATTCGATGGCATTGGTGTTATCGGGATCCGAACTCGCTCATCGTGGGTCAGAATCCAACACACTAACGAGTGCGCAATGGCGCCTTCAACATGGAACATTTGTTGGGAACTAAAACCAGTCTAGGACAACCACCCCTGGAGAGTAGTGAACGAACACCTACGACCCAAACCATCTGCGAAGAGGCTGGAGCCCCATCAACGAGGACTTCTTTGATCTCTTGGACAACGCCTACGGAGCTTGTCCGGAGTGTGATGTTAAAATCGTACTCGGGGACTTTAATGCCAAAATCGATAAGGAGAACACCTTTAGTGGAGGGATCGGAAGGCACAGCCTCCACGATATAACAACGGATAAGGGCTTCCGGCTCACGAACTTTATGACATTTGAAATGCGGTAGCACAAGATATCCCCGCAAGCGAATCCACACAGCAACCTGGCGATCTCCGATGACCGAACAGATAACCAAATCGACCATGTGCTCATTGGCGCAAGGCACTCGTCAAACATCCTGAATGTGTAAACATTCAGGCGGGCAAACATCGACTCTGACCATTTCCTCATAGTAGCAAGATTCAGAGCTCGGCTGTCCAATGTGAGAAAGCTGCCCACCAGCCCACCATGAGGAGATTCGACATTGCTAGCCTGATCACACTGAAAGCTACCAGAGCAACTGAGCGAAAGGCTTTCCGGTATGCCTACGTTGAGCACAAATGTCAACAATATGTGGCTGCATTGCCGCTCATACATTCAGGGAGTAGCCGAAACCACCTTGGGCTACTTACCACCCCCGATAAGAAACCCGTGGTATGATGGCGAATGGTAGCAGAAAAAGGCGGCAATCGACGAAGCGTAGCAAAAGGCGCTGCAGCGAAAAACCGGGGCAGCGCAAGAGCAGTACCGAGCCAGAAGAAGAGAGAAGAAAAAAACTGATGCGACTAAAGAAAATAATCTACGCGGCCTTCCAGACAATCATAAACTACGGGTCTTTTATAAGAAAGCTAAAAGCCTTGCAGGAGGCTTCAAGAAAGGTACCCAGGCTCTTCGAAATTTCGAAGGTAATGTTGTCACCGACCCGCAGGGAATAGTCAATGTTTTTAAGCAGCATTTCCAGCAGCTGCTCAACAAGTATGACCAAGAGAGAGTGGTAGCGACTGAGGAAATCCCAACTCCAGTCGCTGAAGTAGTCCTCCCTCCCAACATCGAAGATGTCGGCACAGCTATTCAAAAGCTGAAGAACAACAAAGTCGCGGGTTCAGATGGCTTGCCATCAGAGCTCCTCAAGGCTGGCGATGATGCTCTGGTAGGGGGCATACACCAGATAATCTGTAGAATTTGGGAGGATGAAAGCATGCCTGACGACTGGTATATCAGTATACCAGTACGGCTTCCGGCCCGGTAAATCGACTATAGACCAAATATCCACACTTCGACAAATCCTGGTATAGACCAGCGAATTTCAAATCGATACAGACCACCTCTTTGTTAATTTTAAAGCCGAATGCGACAGCATCGGAGAGAATTGTTTGATGCGATGACCGAATTCGGGCTCCCAGGAAAACTGATCCGGTGATCCGGTTGTATCGGGTCAAAACTCCTCACTCGAAAAACAAAAGTCATGCTTTACAAAACGCTTATACTGCCAATCTTGCTGTACGGAGCCGAAAGCTATACGATAAGCAGGACGGCGGAGCTGATTTTGGATTCTTTCGAAAGACAAATTTTGCGCTGGATACTTGATCCGGTGTGTGATGTAGTTGAATACAGGAGAAGACATAACCACGAACTCTACGAGTTGTACAAAGATGTGGATATAGCCCGGAAGGCAAAGATCCGTCGGCCACATTGGCTCGGTCATATCGAGCACATGAACACCAACGCTCCACTTAAGAGGGTCTTCGACTCCGAGCCTAAAAGTTCGAGAAGAAGAGGAAGACCAAACTCCGGTACAAAGACGCGGATGTAAGACAACCGTTTTTTTTTTTTTTTTTTGAAGGCTTCTGCTATCTGTTGTCGTCGGGAAAGTAGGCAGGCGCAACGACGAAGTGTTCTATTGCTCCGGGCGTTTTGTAGCTTACTCTAGAAGCCACATGATCTTGTCCACAGAAGTGTCCAAGTTTGGTTGCCGATAATGAGTTCGATATGATGAGGCCGACCCTAGGCCTTTTGGATCGCTCATCATAAAGAATCGTTGCATCACGTAAACCACCAAGACCACATAGGCGTTTATTCCACACCCACGGTTGTTGAATGGATACAACGTGATGATTTGTACTACTGCATGCAATTCTACTACTTAAAAGAGCAGTAGCAGCCTTGCAATGCTGTAGATTGATCTGGATAAAAACTATCCTGACCTTTTCAGAGGAGATAGCCCCCTCCTTATAAGAGGGCTGCTTCCTCGGCTCCTTACGGTCATTTGGATCTCCTTGTTTTGTTGTGTGATGTGCCCGCCTCTGAGGAGCGGTTTTTGGCTATCTTCGCCTTCTGGCCTATGCTTTTATCCTTTTGAGTCGCCACATCTACCATTGGACTCCGATTTCCCACCGCCCTACCGGATAGGGAGGCATCACACACTCTCTCCCTAGCGAGGCTATTCTCAGCGGCGGTCTTCCGTTTGCGGGAGCTTTTACCTTCTTCGGTTAGAGTTCCTGCTTACTTCGGACGCCGGTTTGGGACAGCCTTGCCAGTTCGAGGACTGTTAGGACCCGTATCGACTTCGCCTTCTGCGTTCGGAGTCTGCCTGTCAGCCCCGTTACCTTTTTCGGCGGCAGCGCCGGCCATAGCGGAAACCTGAAAGCTTCCAGCTCCGTCATTACGGGAACTGATCACACTCTTACTGGGTGGTTGAACGTTCCCAGAAAGAGGAAGAGAGTTGGAGGCGCATGCCGAGAGTGCAGACATGCTTATGCCTCCTTCAGCAGCCTTTCCCAACCGCCGACGCTTTCCGCGCTGCGCATTTTCGAGAGAGGGGTGGAGCTCAGAAAGGAGGGTCGGACCGATTTCGGTACGAGATACCTCCGTCGACCTAACTCTCTGAGCTGGTTCCCCCAGAGGTTTAGCCTCGACCATGGTGCTTTCGGCTTTGTCAGCCTCTTTGCACAAGGGCAAGCCTCTTACCTCTACTTTTTTGGCATTTAGTAGTGTATTCAACAGTACGTTGCAATTCTGGGGCGCGTTCCACCTTTGCAGTTTCCCGAGCCGCGCCATCGTTGGTGTCGCCTCCGCTGGATGCACCGCTCATGCTCAATTCGACTAGGTGGTCAGACAGTGAGCCGAAGGAGCCGGTGTCGTTCCGGGCTGCCGTAGGGTTAAAAATGAATGTTGGGGCCTCCAGAATCCTTACCCCAGCCGCGATCAAAGTTATCGCGGGTGGATTCCCGCTGCTGCGGGTACCACCTGGAGTACACAAATCTTCGAGGTCTATGACCTCTTAAGCCTCCCGCCACGACAAGGCGCCGGAAGAAGGGAGGGCAAGATAACTTGGTGTTGATAACTGGAAGCAGCGTACTCGGGATCATCAAGGATGGAAGGCAGCTATAGCTCTGGCTCAGATCCTCTATGGATTGCTGCCCTGATAAGTAAGTAAGAATGGGCAAAATCTCAACATCAAGCATTAGGATGTGAAAATCGTGTCCAACTGAACCAGAAGAAATTTGGAATGATAAAATTGAAGCCTGAATCTAAGCAATTCAAAATTGCTAGCAATGGACTCGTCGTCAGGATATGATTTCTTTTTGTATATTTGACGAAAATGAGACTCTCAACTGGATCGCTTAAGAGCATCGGTCGCTTGTACAAGGGATGGCAAATAAATTTCGAGAACCGGGCAAATTAAGTCTTGTTATCGACCTTCACAGTAGTCCCCTTCTAGTTCTACACAACGATTTCAATGTTACTCGCACGATTCGAAGCACTCGAAGCACAAGCTTGGAAACGTCTAGGTCAAAAATCGTTTTGGTATCTTTATAAGTTGTCCTTTGAGCAGGTCTTCGTTTCTTATTGTGTTAGTAATTTTAAGTGCTCGTAAAAGCTGTTAACGCCTGCATAGAGACGTACCTAATGTTAGCAAATTTAGCCTTATATGTTCATTGATTAGATTCCTATTGTCATTTTGATTTAAAGGTATAAAGACTAGTAAAAGACTAGTATAAGGTTTGCTATAGCTTCGCAAATAGGTGGTATAACCTTCTATAAAAAAAAAAAAAAAAAAAAAAAAAAACGGGCCTTATAGGTTGAGACAGTCTTAGGATACAGCGGGTTTTATTGACCATGGAATCGAATCGATTCGTTAAAAAATTAGAATGACCCCCAACGTTGTAGTCTACACTTGCTAAACAGGATGTATTCACAACGTGGTTTTATCGATCCAAGGTTTTAATAAAAGCCAAAAGGGATACGTTGATTACAGCGACAATAGAAACGAATTCGCAAAAGCAAATGAACATAAACTGAAACAATTGTCATTCGAAAGTTAAAGTGTATGTACGTGGGATCCATCCGTTCAAAGAACCTCATGTCGGAGTTGGACGATTGAGAAAGTAGACAAACACTAAAAACTTTTTCCTCAATCACATTAAACCAGTCGCAGTTAGTGCCTTCCGCTAAATAAGTTCCATGCATTCCACTGATGTACTCAGGACATCAGGGGAATCCGGAAAGAAAAAAACTGCCGGTCGAATAAAAGGAAAAACAGAAATTCAATCAGCTTCAGTGGAGCACTTAGAGTAATTTATCTCTTGTATGAGAGTAGTTACGCCATCCACAAAACAGGAACAAATTTAAAGCTACCTCGCCCACTCGGATGTAGCAAAATGGTCTCAATGATTAATACGTACATATATATGTACATATCTCATCCAACGAGATAAAGAAATTCCCATGACCTCGTTATTGCCTTTCCTCGACTATCCTTGGCATACATACTCGTCAATTCACCTTCCGCAAGCCCCAGTCGTTCATATCGTATCTGCGCCCACCCGTCCACATCAACGAAACGAGGGCTACGGCCAAAAATCATTTCTAAATAATAAAAATCTACCGACCCTCTCTCTCGCTCACTCTGTCTACTTACAGTGATGACCTCTTTTAGGTATGACTACGGGGAATAGGGCGCGGGGGGTAAACATCTTCTTGCATCCCTTATCTCCGCCGGTTTTTGTTTTTCTTCTCTATATCCCTTCATCCGTCGGTATCAATGTACGTCGACCTGATTTAGTAGAGGACTTGTTTGTTGTTCCATCACCCCATCCTATAGAGCCAGTATCAGGTTATAGGTCGATAAATTCATCCCTAATCGAAAGAATCGATTTTCCAACACCTCGGCCCGTTTCGAACAGTAACACTTGGCTTCAATGGTAGGCACACAACACGGTTGTGGATGACTTGTACGTGTACAACCAACCAGTGCGATAGGTTCAATGGCTGCCAACAAACCAGTGGAACCGCATCATCATGAAATTATTTTGAATTCATTATCACTTACAATATGGGCTGGTTGGATCCTTTGGGCTACACACCACCACCCGTATGGTATGTCGGACGTACAAAACGAACGACCATCCGACGAATAGACCGCCCGACAACCCTTCGACCTATCGACAGAGTTCAAGCGTTCACATTGTTGTCTAGGGAATTTTTGAGTCCTCCCGGTATAGTTACACACCGATATGTAGCACCATAGTCTAACCAAAGCTTACTACATGTGAGCTGAGCCCATCCGATACACATCGCACATACAATGCGTGGTAGTGCTGGTGGCAATACTGGAAGCACTCGCCGCCGCTTGACTGCCCAAAACTAAACTGCTATTAAATAATGGAGGGTTGGAAATAATTAATTTATAGTTCTCACAATAATGATAATTGAATGGATGCGAGTACATGCACATATAAACGGGCGTGCTGCATGCGTATATAGATACATATGACAATGCTATGGTAGTCGCGAGGAAAGTGGTTGAACAGTTTTCGGATGGATTCCCTCGTGCGTTTATGGTCATTTGGTCATTTCGGTGGGGGTTGTCGAGAACGATTTTCGGCGTGCATCTGCTTTGTGTGTTTATCTGGGGAGCGGTGGTGGGTTATGGGATTTCCGATTTTAATATCATTATGGAAATGTGGCAAGGAGAAGGGTAAAGAGACTTCTCACTGATCAAATAGCAGTTATTTTCCTTGCTAAGCATTTTTGGCATACGTTTGCTGGCTGGGTGACAAAGCTCACAGCTGCAGTATGTATTCGTTAGGTAGTATCGCTGAGCAACGAATAGTTTGGATTTTGTTTTTATAAGCGGGGAGGGAGCGAGTACACAGAGCAAAGAAGTTGATTGCGTTTAACATGGCTCATTCCAAGTTGACACACAGCCTCCGTGCGGCCCCCCTGGATTGCTACCCTGCCACCCGCCAGGTAGTGAACTAATGTGCACAGCGACCTAAACCTTTGTTCCTGGGGAAGGAGGAATCTGGCCCTCCGGGTTGGGGGTTGTGCTTAGAGGTAACGTCCCTATCACGTAAAAACCCACTTGTTCAGAAGCAACCACGAGCCTCGGATAAGGACGGATACAAAGCTGACGACCCCTGCAAACGACTAACGGACTTGAGTCTGCATCTGGAATGTGGGGTCCCTTAACAGACCGGGTGCAGGCGAACAATTAGAGCAAGCCCTTAACTGCTATAAAGCAGATATAACCGCGCTTTAAGAAGTGCGATGGGATGGACCAGGCAAAAGACGGATGAAAAACTGTGACATCTACTACGGGAACTGCTACAAGGAGAACAAACAGCGTCTCTTCGGGTGCGGATTCGATATTCGAGGAAGACTCCGACAAAAAGTCTTAAGCTTCCGGGATGTAAGCGAACGCCTCATAACAATCCGCATCAGAGCTAAATTTGGAGACATTAGCTTAATATGCGCTCACGCCCCAACGGAAGAAAAGGACGATCTACTCAAAGAAGAATTTTACGAACTCCTAGATAGAACCTATGCCCAATGTCCCAGCTACGACACAAAAATAGTTCTAGGAGATTTCAATGCAAAACTGGGCAAAAATGACATATTTGAATCGATCATAGGAAAGCATAGCCTCCATAACACCATTTCCGACTTAGGCTAATCGAAATCCTAACGTTGCGTAACCTTCTTGTAGCAAGCACACGATTCCCCGACCAACCAGATTGATCACATTGCGATCGACGCCAGACACTCCTCCAGTATTCTCTACGTACGAACCTTCCCAGGGGCCAACATCGACTCGGGTCACTACCTTGTTGTAGCCAAGGTACGAATGAGAATATTAAGAATGCTTAGAAGTCGAATAGGACAACGTAAGTTTGATATCGGAAACCTACAATCGCAAGAGACTGCCAGAATCTTGGCCGATCGCGTCTCTTCCAAGCTCTCTCAAAATCCGCCCACAGCAGCACAAGCAATAAAACAGGAATAGGCGCATTGCCAGAGCGCCGTCAGAGACGCTGCCTCAATGGTGCTGGGTTTCAAACAGCCACCACCTAGAAACCCCTGGTTCGATGAACAATACGAACAAGCCCATGCAGCAAAACAAGAGGCATATAAAGCCATGCTGCAACGACGGACGAGAGCTGCTCGCGAAATCTATGAGCAGAAGAGAAGAGAGGAACACAAGCTTTTCAGAAGAAAGAAGAGAGAGCACGGAAAGCGTGAGATCGAGGAGATGGAGAGAGATGCTTCCGCAGGAATGAAGCCCGTAAGTTTTACAATAAGGTAAAACGAACATGCCATGGCTACAAAGCCAGAGCGGCGGTCTGCAGGAATGAAAATGGAGAACTGGTAGTAGAGTCGCAGTCGATGCTGAGGATTTGGAAAGACCACTTCTGCAGACTGTATAACGGCGACGATAGGCAAGATACCGCTGTCAGGCAGAACGGGCCATTCGTTATGGACGACGATGTAACAGAATTCCGTCTGCCTGTCTGCTGAGCTTCTTAAGGTGGCTGGAGATGAGCTGGTAAGGTGCATGCACCATCTCATTTGCAAGGTATGGTCGGAGGAAAGCATGTCCATAAGAAAGGAGACCCCTATAACTGCGCCAACTATAGGGGAATAAGTCTCCTTAACATCGCATATAAGACCTTCTCTGCCGTATTGTGTGGACGCCTGAAACCATTTGTGGATAACCTGATCGGCTCTTATCAGTGTGATTTCAGGCCAAGGAAATCCACAATAGACCAAATATTTACGCTACGGCAGATCTTGGAGAAGACCCAGGAATACCAAGTCGACACTAACCAGCTTTTCGTCGATTTCAAGGCTGCATATAACAGCCTCTTTAGAGATGAACTATACAAAGCCATGTCAAGTTTTAACAGCCCTGCCAAACTCGTCCGACTGTGCAGGATGACAACGGAGAATTCTCGTTGCTTCATTAAGGTCGATAATGAGCAAACCGAGACCTTTGATGTTAAAAAAGGATTTAGGCAAGGTGACGCGCTGTCATGCAACTTTTTCAACATCGTGCTTGAAAAGATCGTGCAAGCGTCACTGGCCAATACAAGAGGTACGATTTGTTTCAAGTCTACGCAATTTCTTGCGTACGCCGACGACATTGACGTGATTGGACGGACACATTGAGTTAAAAGCGGCTAAGATGGGTCTCAAGTTTAATGAGGCTAAGACCAAATATCCGCTTTCATCTAAAAGAGACGGTCAACACCGACGTATTGGCCATAACGTCACCATGTAACTTTGAAGTGGTCAAGGAATTCATCTAACTTGGCTCACTGATGACCGGCGACAGCAACACCAGCGCTGAGATATAAACGCGGAATCACTTTTGCCTACCGCTGTTTCTTTGAGCTCAAGAGGCAATTGAGAAGTAGAGGCCTCTCTCGGAAAACAAGGTGACCAAGACCTTGATCATCCCAGTCCTCCTTTACGGCGCAGAGGCTTGGACCTTAACAAAAGCGGATGAAGATGCCCTTGGCCGTTTCGAGAGGAAAATTCTGCGCACTATCTATGAACCCGTTTGTTCAAACGATGTATGGAGGAGAAGATTTAACGAAGAACTGTACGGGTTGTACAGCGACATCGGCCTGGTACGACATCTACGGATACAGCGTCTAAGATGGCTAGGCCATGTAGAGCTCAAGGAAAATACAGCTCCGACCCGAAGAGTCTTTGAATCCACCCCGGAAAAAGGCTGGCCAAAGACCGTGCCAGCTGAAGACGCTTGTTGGTTGGGGCCCAGGTTCACCACGGATTGTAGCGCCACCTAAGTAAGTAAGTAAGTAAGTTGTTGCCCGGTTGGACAAAAGTTTTCCCGTCCTACTCTAAACAGTTGAAGCTGAAGCCCATTGAGGAGCAGAGCAAATGTGTTTTGGTAGCTTGAAAAAAGATACTCAATGGCAGTTCGTGCTTAACACCTTCTGCTTGAATATTGTGTCACAATCTACACCCACAAACCACTTAAGTATTCAAAACCTCTAAACGAAAAAAGCATAACTTCATTAAGCAAATATTTGCGTGCGACACATCTATAGCAAAAGAGAGGAAGAGAGTTAGGAAAATCATCGAGAGTAAATTGGACAATTGATTCCGCCACACATTACCCACTAGCCGAGTACACATTGTACACTCGTAGCCAAAGCCAGACACTTAACTTCCTGTACGCTACATAGTTCAGGCCACATACAAGTAGCTAACCACTAGTAGTGTGCTGTTGTCTCCGCCTTCATAGCGTCATCGGCTGAATCGCCCTGAAGCTTTTTAATCAATTCACTTGCCTACTGCTCCAGTGTTTGCCTCGGTTGTGCTGGTGTGTGGAACCGAATCGAAGAGAGCGTAGTAGCTGCATGCTGCTTGCCTCCGACTGTGATTACCAGATACGTCTAACCCCATTTTTTCCCTATACACCCTGAGTAATCGGTCAATAGATCGATTCAACTCTATACGTTGACAACATACAAGAAAAGATACAAAGTACTCACTACTCAGTTCGATGATTTCAATCTGTTGTCACAATCAGTCGTTGTCATCGTGCTGAAGGAATATGCGATATTCGCTTGTTCGCTCAGCGTACGTTGCTAAACTTTATCAAGCTACTCGTACTCCAGCTATTACGGAATTGATAAAAATAACTGGCGTTATGAAATGTCGATTACGAAGTTGCATGCGTGTATCTGATGATGGAACCTTGACATTTAGAATATTCCCGCCGTTTCGTATGCGAGCGAAATGGAGTTATGCATGAGCTTATGAATAAAGATGATGTTAACGACGGTAACGCATAGATTGCACAAGCATCGAAATGTCACTTACATTGTTGACATAGATAAGGTATTGTACAACGGCTTAGTAACGTATGGATGTGGAAAATATGAACCAATCTATAAGGATATGGTACATGTCTATCGTTTATCGATTGATGGCATCTAGGAAAGACCTTCATCGAGTTGAATTATGTACATTGCCAAAGTTAAAGTTAGTTGAGGTGAAGGTCGCGGATTTTGCTTGAGATGATTGATGATAGTACAACAGTCGCAAGACAAAGACAGTTCAGATGACCTTCCTTGTGTACATAATTTCAATTGAGCGAACCTTCTATAGTAAGCGCGAGTGTGACCACGTCAACAAGTGATTCATAGATTGTTATTGTTATCGCTCGTGAACGTGTAGTACCTTGCTTTGAAATTGCCTTAGGTAAACAGCTTTAGTTACAAATAGATTGTTTTGATGTTTACGACTTAAATGGCACATTGTGTTGCATAAAAAAAAACAGGAAAGCAAAACGAAGATGAAGAGGGAAATGAGTATCGAACAAGAGATCCTTTTTAAGTGTGTGACATGACATCAGGAGTCAAAGTAGGTTATCCGGTCGCCTGAAAACAGGATCTGAATCCAAGTCCCTAATCACTTTAATCATTGATGGTTATTCTGGTTTCAAATTGGGTGGGAGGGTGAACGCATACAAATGGGCATGAGACAAAGATTTTCTAATCTATCTCCACACTCACGTCACCTGTCACAACCGCATGTACTCGCATTTAGCCGGAGAACAATAGAGAGTCATTGTGAGCAAACACTACTGCCTCTATCGTTCGTAGATACAGATCCAGCTGCAGTTTGATGCTGTCGTGTGCAATTTTCTGTTACAATGTGTTCATGTTCATGTGCGCCATACAATGCGGGGAACACCGAACGAAAATCAGAAGTGTGAAGCTAGTCCTTACTACGTAGTGAGTTTGGCACGTTAGGTTTAGAAGCCGAACGTTGTTGGATTGAATTGTTTCACAATTTATTCATCGCCATCACCCAACGACGGACGGACTTTGATGATGAGGAAGTAGATGACGATAACCATACGAGCGCACAGGCACGAGTATTGCTCGTCGTATGACTATGACCGAGGATACAACGTCATTGGATGTTTATCATCATAGCATATCATAGCATCATAGGTGCTGCAATATATGTACTTGTACGAAGCTATGCTTCATGGATACGTATGCCGGTTTTTGTTTTATGCATTGAGTGCCATGGTGTGGTGTCCCTGCAGTCACCTAATGTACAAGAGTACCTGCCTGTTCGTTGCAGGATATGAGTACGTCTGTCCATACCTCGTCTAAATGTGATGGTAAATTTTGAAAATAATTTCAGCTCGTGACGAATGAACGAGATTACACGAGCGGGCACTTTAAACCCGTTCGATTAAGTTACTAGACATGTGGCACGACAAATCGAAACGAATGGCAAGTGATAATGCGAGGGACGCGATGATGACCAGTGACAGCTACAGTCACAGTCGTCACAGCTCTCCAACAGGCAACAGCGATCGGCCAAACAAACAAAAGTTAAATGGCATTAATTAGCATTATTTATTCATTTCGGAAGTTCTCTCATTACGTCGCCATCGTCGCTGCCCAGCATCGTTGCCCGTCCATTCGTTCGCATCTATGGATGGATGTATCTCACGAGCACAGCATCCTCCGTTCTCTTCATTTTCATCATCATCATCATCCTCCTTCTCGTTGTCATCGTTGTTCTCATCGTGCTAGAGCTGGTCAGCGCCATACACTCATACGATGTATGAGATACATTCTGAGTTTGCAATCCACCTATTTAACCATGTGCGGATGAATGTATTTTTATTTATTTTTCTTGCGATGGGCGAGGAGAAGTGCTCATTTTGGAGATGTATACAGTCGGGTGTAGGTATCCAGAGACTGTCTGTGTGCTCCTATTCAGAATTCTCTTAGTTTTTGTTTTTTTCTATTCATTTATTCTATCTTTTCTGATTTGTTGGATTCTGTTTGTTTGGTATGTTACTGTGGGTGTTTGCTAAGGATGCACAGAGTGATTGGGTGCAGGAGTGAAGTACTACAGACACTATTGATTCGGGCAAATTGGCTAACATGTTATGCCAGTTTTTTGGCACTGTCTCGCTTCATGTTGGAATTGAAATGTTTGGTCTACATTTTGAGAGGCCATCAAGAGAAGAAGTTATTTTTTTTTGTACGAATATGTACACTTGATTTTGAGTTACATTTTTAATTGATTTAGTTTTACAGAAATTTAAGAACCAATATCGACAAGTTCAGCAAACATTTTGGGTAATTTCTATTTTAACGAGCTACGGGCTAAGGGCTGTGGGATTCCCTTTTAGCGATACAGACTACAACTTCAATAGTTTTCAGGCATTCAGATGGCGTTACAGCGTCGGCTGGGCCTCAACCAGCTCGACGACTCAATCTAATGCCAGGTGTCGCCGCTAACCTTTACCCTTGCATCCAATTCTTCCTTCCCCTATTGCTGAGCGTTTATCCATTTCATCGTTGTTATTTTTTCCAATCACCTTCAACGTATACTAGGCCTTAAATCACTCGAAAAAACTTCTCTGTCATGACACAAGATTGTAAGGATTAAAGTTTTACAGAGTAAGACGCAAGATCGAAGTGATGGAGAGATGGTATCGTAGGAACGACGCTCGGAAGTTTTATCAAAAGATAAAACAAACATGCCAAGGGTATAAAGCCATACTCTGTGTGCGTAATTCTAATACAACACCATAAGTGCATGGAACTGTTGCTGAGAACTACACTTACTTAATTAGATGGCGCTAAAATTCGGAGTGAACCAGGGCATCAAACAACAAGCCTCTCCAGCCGGCACGATCTTTGGCCAGCCGCTTCCAGTGCCGCACGCCCAGTTGGTTTAGGTCCCTTTCCATCTGTGTGCGCCACCTTAGACGCGCTCTTCTACTGCGTCGTCCCACGGGGCTGGTGTCGAAGACTCTTCGGGCCGGAGCGGTGATGTCCATTCGCTCTACATTGCCCAGCCATCTTAGACGCTGTACAGCCCGTACAGTTCTTGGTTGAATCTCCTCCTCCACTCTCCGTTTACACAAACGGAACCAAAGATTGCACGCAGATTTTCCTCTCGCCCAATTGCCCTTTCATCCGCATTTGATAACGTCCAAGCCTCAGTGCCGTAGAGGAGGACCGGGATGATTAAGGTTTTGTAGAGGGATACCTTAGTTTTTTGAGAGAGGGTTCTATTACTCAGTTACCTCTCGAGCCCAAAGAAGTAGCAGTTGGCAAGAGTTATTCGAGCCAAGGAAGACGAAGTCCGAAGGTGACATTCTGACCAAGACGTCGGTGTTGCGCGTCTTTCTTTGATGACAGCATATATTTGGGGAGGATCTTGTACGCAATGTTCAGCAGACTTATCCCTCTGGAATTGGCGCAGTCATAAGGGTTTCCTTTCTTGTAGGCCGGGCAAACTGATATTCCCTTCATCGGGCATGCATTCTTCCGACCATATCTTGCATATGAGTTGATGCATGTTCCTAACCAGCTCATCGCCAGCTGTTTTAAACATTTCCGCGGGAAGTCCGTCTGCTCCAGCAGCTTTATAAGACTTAAGCTTCGATGTCGCTATCTTAACATCGTCTAGGTCGGGTGGACGGGATTCTCTTTCGTCTTCGTCCATTGTGGATAGACTATCATCGCCGTTTTACATTCTGCAGAAGTTGTCCTTCCACAATCTCAGCATCGACTGTGACTCCACTATTAGTTGTCCATGCTCATCCCTGCAGGCTTCTGCTCTGCCTTTATAGCCTTGGCATGTTCGTTTTACGTTTTGGTAAAACTTTCGAACGCCGTTCCCGCAATAACATTTGTCCATCTCCTCGATATCGCGCTTCTCTTGCTCCTTCTTTTTCCTTCTCAAAAAGGCATGCTCCTCCCTCCTTTTCTGTTCATAGAGCTCGCGGACAGTTTTCGTCTGTCGATGCAGTGTAGCCATGTATGCATTCTGTTTCTCTACATGGGCCTGTCATCAAACCAGGGGTTTCTCGAAGGTGGTGGCTTGAAACCGAGTACATCTGAGGCGGACTCTCTGTTGGCGTTCTGACAACGACTCCATTGCTGTTCTATGGTTTGTACAGATTGCATCGGATTTTAAGAGGACTGGAGGGAGACTTGATCGGCGAAGATCTTGAAGGTCTCCTGCGATTGCAGCTTTCCAACGTTAAAACTTGGTGTTCTTACTCGACTCCGTTGATTCCGAGAAATTCGCATCCGTACCGTGGCTGCAACAAGGTAATGATCCGAGTCGGTGTTGGCTCCTCGAAAGGTTCGGACATCTAGGATGCTGGAGGAGTGTCTGCCGTCTATCGCAACGTTATCAATTTGATTGAACGTCGATTGATCGAAAGACCGCTATGTCCCCTTATGGATGTTGAGGTGTGGGAATCGTGTACTTGCTACCACGAGATTATGTCCCGCCATAAAGTCCACTAGACTTAGTCCGTTTGTGTGCTTGGAGAATGGAGGAGGAGACTCAACGTCTTCGGATCCAACGTCTAAGATGGCTAGGCCATGTAGAGCGAATGGACATCACCGCTCCGGCCCGAAGAGTCTTCGACTCCAACCCCCAGGGACGACGCAGCAGAGGACGACCGCATCTAAGGTGGCGCGCATACCTAGGTGGAAAAGGACCTCAACCAGTGGATGGCCAAAGATCATGCCGGCTGGAGAGGCTTGTAGGTTGAGGCCCTAGTTCACCCCGAACTGTAGCGCCGTCAAAGTAAGTAAGTTTAAAATCCCGAAACGGTTTGGCCATGACCTTTCCGGATGACGCACCTGTCTTGGCATTTTTTCCCGCTGAACCACCGGCTTCCAAGCACTACTTGGACTCTTTCATTCTGGCGTGTAGTAATTGACCCATGTTTCATTGATGACAAACCGCCGCACAAAATCGGCCGGATCCCAGTGGAACCGTTCCAAAACTTGCGTTTGCGCCAATCTTGAACTTAAGCACCTATCGTCTTTGTGGAAGACGTTATGCACTCCTTCTATAACTCCATCCACATCAAAAACGGTCTGACGGAATCACTTCCACTCTCCAGCTATCAAAATGATTGATACTGAGCTCCAGCGAAGTTGCATGTCCCCACTATAAAGTATAGCAAAATGTATTAGCAAAAGCTGTAACTGCCATCAACGTGTTGTTCTACTAATCAATATCGTGCTTTCCAATCAAATTTGCTTCCATGGGGACAAATACACCCACTGCGACGCAGATTCCCCGTGGTTCGAAATTGATTCACCCAAAAACCAACGTTCCGTGGAAAAGTATTCAACACGATTTGCTTAAATTTCTTTGCGTCGAAATAAGTTTTAATCGCAAATCACCAATTTCCGCGGAAGCAGAGGCGATTCGTTGCAAAATGATCCCCAAGAAAAACAACACAACCATGTGCCCCTATGTATGTATGTGTCGTCTTATGAAAACGTACTTGTATCTTGTACATCAATAGATTTTTGCACCCTTTCCCACTTTTTTTATAGTTTTTCATTTCATCGGCTTAGCCTAGCGGCTACAATTGCTTAAATTTACAACAACCATTTGTATCTATCGCCCTTCTGTCATAAATTTGTCGGAAGCTATCTATAATGGTATCTGCGTATCTATGGTTATGTATTTTCATCTCTCCATCGCCTCTGTAGCCTCGCTGCTTGTAGCAGATAGTTTTTAATTTAAATTTAAATCTTCCCTCCCGATGTTGCTGTCCTCGTTTCAGTGCTTTCCTCGAATCTCGTCCATAGATACACTGAAATACAAAAAAAAAAAAAAAAACTAAGAGAGCTCATCCGACTCGACTCGTAGTCGTCGTTGCTGTTGCTGCTTGTCGTTGTCATCATACTCCCAAGTAGACAAGTGAAATAAAGCAGACGTTCGTTCGAAATATTGTATCTCGGCCTCTCCTTCACTGCCGGTATGTATTAGTGCCATTCTGCTTTTCAGCTTTCCCACATACTTACATACTTACACTCGCCACCCTCGAAATCGCCCGTGCCACTTGTTATCATTTGTTTGGTTGGTTTGTCGCTCTTGTCATCTACATACATACGAATGGTGCCCGTGCTCTTCCCTATCCGTCGTCGTGCTGCTGCTACTGTTGTTTTTCTTTCGCGTACACCGTTGTATCTCAACGAATTGAAAGCGATACCGATGGTTTTAATAGAAGATACGTATTTTCTGAATGATAAATAGTTGGCACGATAGTCGTAGAGTGGACGTAGGAAAAAGTTTTGAGAACAATTGTTCCTGCATATTTGCATCTGAGCGATTTGCTGGATACGAAAAGAAGAAAACTGTAATTAAGGAAAAATGAGAATTAGTTGATGTCGCTTTTTTGGCATTTGCCGCTCGACGCTTTGGATACTTTGTTGGCCGAAAATGTACACAAATTTGATGGAAATAAATAGAAAGTAGTTCGGGCATGGAGTTGGTCATAATGGAAACTGGAATCTGGTGGCCAACATTTTGCTTCTTCCGGTAGAGTGAACGTTTCGACAGTTCTCTTAATTAGATTGTTATGTGAGCCGCAAAAAGTTTGGACATAGGTTTGGATTAGGGGCCTGCATCGATGTCAGTAGTCGTTATATGAACGAAGTTTTATTCCGTTCACTAGCCAATAAAGAAATATATTGACAGACGATCAATAAGATCGGCCCCGTAGGAGCAACGTCTCCCGATAGGTGCTGCTCCGCTAAGTAACGGGGGGGGGGGGGGGGGGGGGGGGGGAGTTACTGCAGCCGAGGACCGAGCAGCCCTGTCCATGGTGCTTCCTGAAAACCTCTTCGGAGATTGCAGACGGCAGAGGAGGAATGGCGAGTGTCTTGTCTTATATAACAGGGCAAGCGACGGTTGGTCTGGGACCCAGCGAACCTCAACCGTAAAAATAAAAAAGGCTCCGAAACGAAAAGTGACGCATCGGATGCGAACGGATTACTTGATGATGACCCTTGGCCTTGATCGGATTCTGGAACGTTAAGACTCTCCAAGACTCCTTCAAATGGAGCATGAATTCCTATGGTACAAAATAGACATCTTAGGGCTACGCAAGATAAGATAATTTGATTCGAGGGTAAATGTATGTCTCCCTAACAAAAACTACTGCCGTGACTTACTCTTATAAATCAGCTGGAAGCGCACGGTGATCTGGAGTAGGACTGGTGTTAAGTCCAGCAGCGGTTAGAAAGCCCATATATTGACGGCCGGGTTCTACAGTGGAGTAAGCAAAGTCACCATGAACTGGGAACGCGCCTAAGGACGAACAGGACAATTTCTATAGCTAATGGACTACATTTTAGAAGAAATGTCATCTTCAAAGTGTTTCAAGGGTTCAGAGGGCAGGTTGTCTGACGGTGACTGGACCTGTGAAATCCACACCAATGGCGGCCCTTGAAACAATACTGAACCTTCCACCCTCGGATATATGTATGTATATTGCGCCACCATCACAGCCAAGACTTCCCTAAGAATGTAGGAATCCGGTCTCTGGGTAGGGAGTCCTCATGGTCACGTCACATTCTTGAGTCGGTGGGCCATCTCGAGATACAAAACCGAAACGGACTCTATCACCCAGCTTCCTTGCTGCGAGAAAAAATTCTCCATCAGAATTCCTTCCAGGGAGGAATGGACCATATGGTACGTACGGGAAATAAACTAGCAATCTATACCGACAGATCCAAAATGGATACCGATACAAAGGAAGTATATGTACATATGTCCCTCGAATATGTAGATTCGCTCCTATAGACTTGATGACGGCTGTAGTATTTTTTAGGCTGAGGTTTTCGCAATTAGAGAAAACCTGTCAGGTAAAAGGGTTAACATCTACGTTGACAGCCAGGCAGCCATTAAGGCTCTGCAGACAACATGGATAAGATCCAAGCTAGTCAAACTCTGCAATGAGAGGCTGGAGGAGATATGAGATGTCAATATGGTGACCCTCTGCTGGGTATCAGGTCATATGAATATTTCCGAAAATAAGAAGGCAGACGAGCTAGCTAGAGGTGGCTAGAAGAGCTAAGATAAAGCGCAAACTCCGCGCAGATCACAGCTGAAGCTAAAATACCCCTCAGTACACTATACAAAAAATAGAGGCGGAGCTAAGAGTGAAAGCCAGTCTTTGATAAGAAGAGGACAGAAGAGAGACGACTGCTAAAGTTCAGTCGTGGGAATATTCGATTGGTAGTCGGTGCCCTCACTGGGCGTTGCGTGATATCTGACCAAGCAACCAGACTAGGCCAGCTCCACAATGACTTCCGCAGAAGCTGCAGGGACAAAGAGGAAATTGAATCCATTCCTCACCTACTGTGCGAATGTCCAGTTCCTTTCGGGACTAGAAGAGGTAAGTAACATTGGGCTAAACAGACTGCTGCATCTAAGTAGTTCAGCTCACCGCGAAATGTATAGGTTTCCACTGGTTAAGCGTTAACTGGGCACCATGGGTGTAAGTGACATTTGACCTTTCGTCAATAGGACACCCACTCACCCAACCTAACCTATAGCAAGTCAGGCGTCGTCTTCAGCGAAACAGCAGCTTAAGAAATTGTCTCCTAGATGTCCAAAACAAAAGTGGAGCTGATATCGGACACGATTGAGATCACCATCTTATTCTAGCTCATATGCATATGTATGTATGTAGGCCTTCGTACTGCATCCAGCAACCACAGCCGCTCGAACTTGCGCCAACAAGCACCTTGCCTTCGAAGCAGAGACCATCAGCAGCTCAATGGCCGAGCGAGAGCATGCTTGACGATTGGAACGCTGCGAAAAATGCTTTTGCGACCGGGGCACGCACTTACGTCACCGAACATGGCTTTCGCCAGACGGAAACGGATCGATGAGCGTTAAGACTCAGTAGAGAAAACCAAGCTTGAATCCCAATACCGTGCGAGGGAGAGAGAAGTGCATCGTAGTGTGCGATGTGACAAACTTCAGTATATCGACACACCGGCTTCAAAGGCCAAAAAGCAGCAAGCAGTTGCGACTGCAGGTCTGTTTATAGCACCACCAAGGAGCTCATCAGAGGGCGCCGTGGCGCAATGGTTAGTGTGTAGGACTCTGATGAACGATGAGTCAATTCGGATCCCGATAACACAAACGCCTGCTTTGCTTGCGATGAAAAAGCTTCTCGACGCAAGTCGTTCGGAATCGGCATTAAACTGTAGGTCCCTTTCACCTGTGTAAAAAATAAATCACACACAGCATGAGTGATTGAAAGAAACTTGGCTCTGGCCGTTCACGGACTGTAGCACCAACATACAATACAGCGCTTGGGTTAGAACACGTATCGAGCCAATGGAAGGTCGACGAAGTTATTATGATTCTAAAGGCTTGAAAGCCATCGACTGATAAAAAGTCGCGTCAGGAATCTATAGACATTACTATACGAAGGAGAAAGTAGCAGTGAATTGGACGCACCCTACGGCGCGAAAACAACTCGCAACTCGCGCGCAGGCGTTGTTGACGTCCTATGCCTCTGAAGGGTTTAAAGACCTAGTAGAAGGGAGAATTGTGTGTCCAACTTATGGAAAACATCTGCATTAGCTGTAAGTTCACCCTTTTGAGGTTAATATTTGAAGAAAAATTTAAAATCAGATCAAGCGCTTCTGCAAGTACTAAACAACCAGTTTTAATTTCAACCTCTTGACCCGCATTGGTAGTCCAATTTAAAGTATAAATCTTCGAGCTCTAGATATTGATCGTTACCCATCGACGTGCGATGGAATACAAAGAAGGCCGTCTTCCTAGCTTAAATATACGTCTCGCTCTATAAAAATATGTTTTAATTTTGAGTCAGGGGGTATGTACATATATCGACTGTCGCAGTAGATGCCGAGGATTTGAAAAGACCACTTCTGCAGACTGTATAACGGTGATGATAGCCAAAATGCCACCGTCAGGCTGAGCAAGCCATTCACAATGGACGAAGACGGAAGAGAATCCCGTCTACCCGACCTAGAGGATGTTAAGATAGCGATATTGAAACTTAAGTCTTATAAAGCTGCTGGAGTAGACGGTCTGTCTGCTGAGCTTCTTAAGGCGGTTGGAGATGAGCTGGTAAGGTGCACGCACCATCTCATTTGCAAGGTATGGTCGGAGGAAAGCATACCCGACGAATGGAATCTCAACATCGTTTGCCCGGTCCATAAGAAAGGAGACCCCTGTAACTGCGCCAACTATAGGGGAATAAGTCTCCTTAACATCGCATATAAGACCTTCTCTGCCGTGGACGCCTGAAACTATTTGTGGATAACTTGATCGGCTCTTATCAGTGTGGCTTCAGGCCAGGTAAATCCATAATAGACCAAATATTTACGCTACGGCAGATCTTGGAGAAGACCCAGGAATACCAAATCGACACTCACCACCTCTTCGTCGATTTCAAGGCTGAATATGACAGCGTATATAGAGATGAGCTATACAAAGCCATGTCAAGTTTTAACATCCCTGCCAAACTCGTCCGAATGTGCAGGATGAAAATGGAGAATTCTCGCTGCTCCATAAAAGTCGGTAATGAGCAAACCGAGACCTTTGATGTTAAAAAAGGACTTAGGCAAGGTGACGCGCTGTCATGCAACTTTTTCAACATCGTGCTTGAAAAGATCGTGCAAGAGTCGCTGGCCAACACAAGAGGTACGATTTATTTCAACATTGACGTGATTGGACGGACACAGCGAGACGTCAATGAGGCCTTTGTAAGCATTAAAGTAGAAGCGGCTACGGTGGGCCTCAAGGTTAATGAGAGTAAAACCGATGTATTGGCCAGAGCGTCACCATGGGCGGATATAACTTTGAAGTGGTCAAGGAAATCGTCCACCGTGGCTCACTGATGACCGGCGACAACAACGCCAGCGCTGAGATAAAACGCAGAATCACTCCTGCCAACCGCTGTTTCTTTGGGCTCAAGAGGCAACTGAGAAGTAGAGCCCTCTCTCGAAAAACCAAAGTGACACTATATAAGATCTTGATCATCCCAGTCCTCCTTTACGGCGCAGAGGCTTGGACCTTAACATAAGCGGATGAAGATGCCCTTGGTTGTTTCGAGAGGAAAACTATGTGCACTATCTACGGTCTCGTTTGTTCAAGCCGTGTATGGAGGAGAAGATTTAATGAAGAACTGTACGGGTTGTACAGCGACATCGGCCTGGTATGACGTCTATGGATACAGCGTCAGAGCTCGGCGCTCCGACCCGAAGAGTCTTCGAATCCACCCCAGAATGAAGGCGCGGCAGAGGTCGGCCGCATCTGCCGTGGCGCACGCAGGTGGAAGGGGACCTTAATCAAGTGGGTGTGCGGCGCTGGAAACAGCTGGCCAAAGACCGTGCCAGCTGGAGGCGGTTGTTGGTTGAGGCCCAGGTTTACCACGAACTGTAGCCCCACCCAAGTAAGTAGGTAAGGAAGGATATATCGACTACCCATCAAGAAGTCCACTCAAAATTCGACTTCAATATCCTGGTTAAAGAGAGAACCGTTGAGCTTTACAAGTTCATCCTAACCTCAGATTTCTAATAGGCACACTCTCATCGTTATAAGCTTTGGGCCGAATTAGTCTCCTTTTTGAGGGTTACGAGCGCCTCCAATGAGCGGTTACACCGACGCTCACGCAACTACATACATACAGCCATGGACACATAAATAGCACAAACAAAGATAAAAGATGAATGCTCATATTTCTTATCTTATAATGGATATGTATCCTACTTTTATTGATGATGCAGCTAACCCTTATCCTGCTGCACTTATCTGGTACACAAAGGTACCGTTATCAATTCGATCTTTTGGAACGTGTTGAGTTTAGTGTGAGAAGTGATCATTGTGGTTGGACATATAAATAGCACAAGTCGTATTTACAATTTCTCCGCGAATTATTTAAGTGTTTCATATGTTTTTATAAAACTAAATTGTCATAATTACTTTGTGAGTTCATTATTTACTAAAATGGGAAGAGACGTACATTGTACTCTAGAAAAAAGAAAAATTATATACAAGTTGTACGAAGACGGTAAAATGTCATCTGAAATCGCTGAAATAATAGGCAGTTCGAGGAAAATGGTCTATAATGCTATTAAATTGGTAAAAGAAGACGTGGTTCACTTAAATGAAAACAAAAAAAAGGAAACCGAAACCAAGGAAAACGACCGCTTCAGTTGATAGAGCCATTGTCCGAAAGTGCAAGAAGGATCCCTTTAAGTCATCTCGGCAAATTGGTAACGAAATTAAAGAAGAATTTAGTGTTGACATATCGAGCCGATTAGTCCGAAGAAGAATAAGCGAGGCTCAGTTATTTGGACGGGTCAGTAGAAAAAAGCCACTCTTGTCAAAAAAAAATATATTCAAAAACGCCTGACTTTCGCAAGAGACCACAAGAGTAAGGACCTACAGTTCTGGAAACGAATAATGTGGAGTGATGAAACCAAGGTCAATAGAATTGGACCCGATGGCAGGACAATTGTTCACCGTCCAAAAGGCCTAGCTCTGAATCCCAGATACACTCAGAAGACAATTAAACATGCTGGAGGCAGTGTTATGGTCTGGGGTGCTTTTTCCTGGCATGGAGTAGGGCCCATTGTTAAAATAGATGGAAAAATGGACAAATTTCAATATTTGGATATATTGAAAAATACGATGGAGCCCTATACTTTCGAGTTTATGCCAGTTAATTGGATTTTCATGCAGGACAATGACCCTAAGCATGCCGCCAAAATAGTAAGAGATTGGTTGTCGCAAGAAAACATTCATGTTTTGGATTGGCCACCGCAGAGTCCCGACCTTAACCCACTTGAAAGCTTGTGGAATGACGTTAAGGTGAAAATTGGCCAGCAAAATTATAAAAATAAGGATGAACTTTGGGATGGCATAACAGAAGCTTGGTATTCTGTCCCGAAGGAAAGGTGTCAGAGACTTGCCGAAAGTATGGGTCGTAGATGTTTGGCAGTAATCGAAAATTCGGGCTATAGTACAAAGTACTGAAAAAGTAAAAATGAAACAGAAACATTTGAAATAATATTTTGAATTTTACTTATTTTTCTGTCAGATATCCAGTTTTGTGCTATTTCTGTGTCCAGACGAATTTCGCTGTTATTATATTCTTTCTGTTCGACTCTTTTTTTTATGTATAGTAACACAAAATTTTCCTGTTAGTTATATTCACTATTAACAACATTTTTAAATAAAATTAAGTTTACTATTATTTTTGAAATATTATTTGATTGAATGACTTTTTCATTATGGTAAGTAGGCTTGTGCTATTTATGTGTCCATGGCTGTATGTACATACATACATATATCAGGCCTCAAAAGACAATTTCGGGTTAAAACTTCACCCACAGTACGTTGAACGACAACTCTACTGTGAGCCTCGATTCTGTCTCATCTTCCATTCACATATTGTTTGCTGAGTAATTTCCTCAGTTTCTTTGCCGTCAGACAGAGATAGTCTTTGAATGATGTTCTATTGACATTAGACCTTGTTAGCAGCCTAATCAACCTAACCAAATATGTAATCGAAATGCATCCCGCATGTGACATAATCCACTCGAGCGCTATATTCATAAGCTCGTCATCTCCTGTCATGTGTCAACAGGAATTATCATCCTATCCATGGCTATATGCTCCCATTATACAGACCAACAAACCTAGGTGTTAATGTATTCCATATGCAAATTAACCAGCAACCAGCAATCACCTGTCTTGCGATTCGTTTGGCCGATTCTTTTTCCTCCCTACCTCTCACTTCTATCTTTCTTCTATTCTCGAACGGCGCGCTTATGACAATGACTACTGTGCGACACGTGTATACGACTCGATGCAAACCCAGTCCCTTTGTGGCATAATAGTTAATCGAACGGAACAAGAGAGCTTTTAAGGAGACCTTAGACGCGTATGTAGTGACCGATAAGCATGCGAATTGCTTTCATTGCCATATTCATTCCCAAAGCGGCACGTGCTAATAAAATTGTATAAACTCATGCGCTAGTCACATAGAGCGGTGAAGCTAAAGTCTTTTTTTTTCATTTTGTTTAAATGCAAGGAACACAAAGAACACTGATGACGACGACGACGTCAATGCCTCCTCTACGCTACATACAACCGATACCGGTTTAACAGGTATCTTATCTGTTGTCTACATCCAAATAAGACCGGGAGAAGGCAAATTTCTATTATCTCAGGTCTCATACTTCTAGACAGATTGGTTCAAGCCCTCCCACTCGCTGGTATTTACCAAATCGATGGAAAAGTAACTTTCCCTCCAAACGGCCTTGAAAACCCCCACCAACAATGAACGCCAAAAAAAAAACAACAAAAACACACACTCACTTGTGACCACCGAATGAACAACGAAAACGAATCAAAAACAAAAACAAATTCCACAACTTATTGTTACGACATCGCATAGTGCCTGGCACTCTTACACGCGCCATGCACCCATACGACAAAGAACATGAAGATACAAAACAGCCGTCAAGCGTCAACGCCAACACAACAACGAGAGAGTAGTAGCAGCTGTCAAATAGCTTTCTCGCTGAGTCGAGTCGCCTTCGCGTCCACATTATACCACATAGCCCCGTCGGTCGTACTACTAGTGTTCTCGTCCGGTACACCTGTTGTGTACTCATATCTTTTCGTGTGCCCTACACAGCACAAGAGTCGTGAGGGACTCGTAAGACCACTACTTACTGCCGACGTTGTTGGCTGTAATACATGTTAGCGGAGCGCGTAACCGCGCAATGACCGATAATGAACTTTGGCTAAGGTCATTTCTGTTTCGCACAAGTTCATTCCCCCGCCACGGTATCGTCTTTTTCGTTTCTCCTCTTCTCCCTCTAATTCTCGTTTCATTTCGTGTGTCTCGCTTGATTTTTTTTTTCTGTTTTTGTTGTTTTTTTTCTTTCAGGCACTGCTGTATCCATACACACTCATGGAGCACGGCTGCGTTCGGCAATTATTGTTGACAATGAGGGTTTTTGACACATTAGACGGAGCGCTGTATGGTATGAAACGTCACACGGAAATATTAATATGTACAGTAACTGGACCATGAAAATCGTCCACCCGTCCGAACCAAGATGATTTGGAGCTACATAAGTAAATCATTGTCCTTGTCATCGACGAGATTAGGGACCTACATACGACGCATATACTGTGTGAGTATGTCTAGACCGGAGGAACCTCTACTGCCTACACTTCGGTCGCAGCTTGATTGATTGGACGTGTACTTGAAATGACAAACGACATTGGTGTCACTGAGTCACAGGAATTAAAACAGAAAAGAGAAGAGCAAGACGCCAAAATCCAAAGTAAGCACAAGTCGCATATGAAAATGTGCGGAACCTAACAGGAGCAATGGCATGGAAGATATGTCTGACGTACGACGTGATGAGGTTATATAAGGTGTTAAATAATAGATGATTCAGGGGGCGTTCAAGTATTACGTAACGCAATTTTTTATGATTTTGTACCCTCCCTCCCCCCCATGTAACGCACCGTAACGTTTCTCTGAACGGACAATCTCACAAGAAGTGGTGAAAACTTGGATGATCCTTTGTCTAGCTGACTAGGTACCACAAGCTTGTTGGGGTTTTTAAGGATTGGGCAGGATGGCGGCAGGAAAGTACCCAGAAAGACGGATTGCAATGCACTCCTCGAGCGGGAACAGCAGGATTCGTCCGCACATTTAATCACCTGCAAGAACCAAAATATTCACGCGGCAGGATGACGTCTGACAGTCGTTTGCTGAGGGTAGCCATGCGTCGCTCAACTCGGTTGTATGCACTCCGTCCAGGAGCATTCGTCGCTATGAACAGAGCGTCCAAGTTGTATTTTTTAAAATGTTGGATGACAAAGTTCTCGACTTTCCGATAACGCTGGTTTTCGTCTGGGCAACCATCTACGAAGCTGATGATCACTAGCTTCACGGTGTTCGATTCTGTCATCATTAATGGTTTGAATGCAGGCACAGACAAAAGTGATTCGAAATCATACGCATGGGTGTTCGCTGTGGAGGATGCGTGTTTCCCACTCCTAATGGATATATGTGTCGGACCGCTGTAACCAACAGCTTTTTCCTTACCGAAACCGTCGGGATTCACATTTACACCGGCATATACAGAAGGAATAAGTTTGTGCCGCTCTGCTACGATCCAGTCATGGTCAGATAAAAGTACTCTGTATTCCATATGCATTAAAAGAGGGCTCTGTCTTTTCACTGCCGGTAAACCTATTGGTACATGGACCTTATCGTCTTGAGAGAGAACAAATACTTACTGCGGTCCCAGAAGCGACGCGAGAGATTCCAAGGATCTAATTGTAGCAGTGCGGAATTCTCCATCCTCGTGCTTTTTGCGCATCTCGGTCTGTGGTCTTGCTAACTTCACAGGTACGGTATGTACGTGCCTCCTTCCCTCTTGTGTGTTAGAAACGCGTGGGAGTAGATGAAGATATGTACCGCTTCGAGAAATTTGGAATCCCATCAACAACAGCCTCTCATGTAGGTCGGAGAGAGTGAGACAACTCCTACAGCAGCTCGCTCCTTCTTTACGGCATCGTAGTTTGGTTGACTGCTCTGGACAAGGCAGTCTATCGTAATCTTCTAGGGAAAATGCAAGGGTCGGCCAGCATTTGCATCAGTGGTGTGATAAGATCGCCGCCACGGAGGCCCTGAACATTCTGCTATATCTTCTTTTTTGGCAAACAAGTTGCTGCCTGCGTGGCCCGAAAATGGCCCACACTACACAAAAGCCATACTAACATTTCCAACATATTGGAAGTACCCAGGACACGGACTACACCATTCCGCAAAACGTGTTCACTAAAAACTTCAAAGTTATCTTTCCATCCCGGGAGGAATGTGCTGAAGAAAAAGTCATACCGAAGGAACCGATATCTCTCTATACCGATGGCTCCAAGATAGAGACGGATATATGTATGTACATAGGTAGTGGAATCTACTCCTATCATTTAGACTATTAAACCACTGCAGTGTGTACCAAGCGGAAATAACAGGTCCTTACATGGCAAGACATCTCTCAATTGCTGCCTATGTCGAGACGAGATGGCTGAACAGTTCAATATAAAACTACTGTGGATTCCCGGGCATAGGGATATTCCAGGAAACTGCGCGGCCGAGCAGGTTCAAGCACACTCAGTCTTCCAACCCTCAGGAATATAAAAACATCAATAAGCTCGGTAAGCTACCAACCAATAAGCTACCAACATTCAATGGAACGATAGTAACATCGGATTTATCACTAAACAAATCTGGCCTAAGCTTAACTCGGACGAACCAGGGCCCTTGTGGTAACCAAAAGGGGCACCTTGAGCACCTTAATGGGTGTCATTACAGGTCACTGCACCATTGGAAAACATGCCGAACTAGGGCTACCTGCTAATGAATTCTGCCGCGGCATGTGGCGGATCTAGGTAATATGATCCATGTGGTATCCCAATGTTCCGATTTCGGACTACGTGTGGCGTATGCCAATCACTACAGCCTAACCTATCACACTGAGCAATTAACCAAAATACAACCGAATTCCCACAATAAAATATGTATGAGCTTATTCCCTGAATGTCCACATGACAGGCATCAAACCCATTATTCATGAAGCACCATTGCCACCATTTTGCGGTACAAAGTACACCTCCATTTCATGGCTAATTTCTTGAGATGAACGAATAGACCCTTGTCAAAGCATCTCTATCCGTCTGGCTAGGACCAAAGTATTGGATCACGCCACCGTCCTCAGTCCTTCAATCGATTTTGTACAAGGAAATGCCCATTATGTGAAGTACATACATACATATGTAGTTGTAGATACTTTATACAAAAGAAATCGTTCGTCGTTCGGGACATCCTTCCATCAGACAGAGAAATAAGAAACGAAATAAAGCGAACATCAAACGAACAATAAAGTCCGCCAAACGTTTCCATTGAATCAGAGAAGGACTGATGTAGGCCGTCAGCCGAAGGCAGAGAAGGAAGAGGAGAATCAAACCCATCGATGATACACGGAGGTTGATTAAGACTTCGGTTGAATGAATGATATTCCATGTCGCCTTGGCAGGAGGTCATACTCGTATACCGAAACATTGAAACCAGGGGATGACAATGACGGTAACGGCCCGGCCATGGCGGTGAGAAAAGTTACTCAATGCGACCCGCATTCCATGAGCCATATTTTCAATGATTAACATAACTTCCACGGCTTATTGGTCTTTGGATTCGGGAAATTCAATTTTCCTTCCGTTGCCACCTTTTTTCGTTTTTTTGTTTACCCCAGTGAGCGCGTGGAAATGTGCTTCCAGGTGTAGCGTGTGCGATCATTTTTAACTCACACGCGCATTCGGGTAGAGTTCATGAAACGATAAACCTCTGTTTCCTCCCCCATGTGTGAGTACGTCACGGCGTATGTTTAAACGTCAGAGTCAACGTCAGTTGTGTCATTGTCGTTCGCTCGTGTGCGCCCCGTTCAATGTCGCTTTAAATAATTCACCCAGGCACAGACGTGTGTGTGTGTTTTTTTTTTTTTATCGCGCATGCAACTCTACAGTCGATTATGGAGTGCAATCCATTCTTTTGCATTTTTTAATGAGCATGCGAGGAATAAACCTGATTTTTAAGCTCATTACATGTCGCATCCCGCTCGCTTACAGAGTGCTGGTGATTTCATACAGCAATGATGATGATGTAAATGGAACACGCGAATGAGGATATGGATAACCGTTTTGTGTCACAGCTTTCCAGTTATTCGACAACAGACGCTAGTGCTTACGCGGGTTAAGTGAGGACGACATGGTAAATGGGGCTCTGTTCATTGTGCACACGTCAATGGTGGCAGTTGATCCACGTTTTTAAGACGTCAACATGCCTAGTTTGACGTTTGACAATAGATTTCTTTTCGATTTTTTTAAATTTCTATCGATAAAAAGTAAATGTCAATGTAAATGATGAATATATACTTTTGCCGACCCTATGCGTCTGTAAGTAGTCCCTTTCTTATTGTTGCATATTTCACAAGGCAATCTTTTGATCAATCGACCACCAACCAGATTGATCGAAACGCGATGGACGTCAGAGACTCCTCCACCATTCTTGATGTTCGAGCTTTCCGAGGGGCTATCATCCACTCGGACCACTATCTTGTAGTAGCCAAGATGCGCCTACGGACATCACGAACGCAGCGGAGTAGAGTAAGAATACACAGTTATGACGTCGGAAGGCTACTATAGCCAGAAACCGCTCGTGCTTTTATCGATCGCTTCTCCCTTAAGCTCTCCAATACACCTTAACCATCCACGCTATCAATAGAACAGCAGTGGAACCTTTGCAAACAAGTCCTGAAAATCTCTGCATCCGAAGTTTTGGATTTCAAGGTTCCACCGCGGAGAAACACCTGGTTCGATGAAGAGTGCAGGAGGATTCATATAAAGCCTCGCTGCATAAAAGATCAAGAAGAGCTCGTGAGCTCTACGAGTTAAAAAGAAGGGAGGAGCATACGCTTCTCAGAAGAAAGAAGAAAGGGCACGAGAAGCGCGCGATTGAGGAAATGGAGAGGTGTTACTGCAGGCGTGACGCTCGAAAGTTTCATCAAAAGATAAAGCGAACATGCCAAGGTTATAAAGCCAGAACGGAAGCCTGGAGGGATGAGAACGGACACTTAGTAGTAGAATCGCAGTCGATGCTGAAAATATGAAAATAACACTTCTGCAGACTGTATGTTGCTTAATATACCGCTGTCAGGCAGAATGATCCATTTCTAATCGACGACGACCGCAGAGAATTCCGTCCCCCTGACCTCGACGAGGTTAAGATTGCCATCGAAACTCAAGTCGAATAAAGCTGCTGGCGCAGACGGACTGTCTGCTGAGCACTTCAAGGCAGCTGGTTAGGAACATGCACCGGCTCATCTGTAAGATCTGGTCAGAGGAAAGCATGCCCGAGGAATGGAGTCTCAGCATCGTATGCCCGATCCACAAGAAAGGAGACCCCTCTGACATCGCCAACTACAGGGGAATAAGTCTTCTTAACATCGCCTACAAAATCTTCTCTGCCGTTTTGTGTGAACGTCTCAAGCCTTTTGTAAATAAGCTAATAGGTCCTTATCAGTGCGGATTCAGGCTAGGGAAGTCCACCATCGACCCAATCTTCACATTACGGCAGATTCTGGAAAAAACCAATGACTTCAAAGCCGCATACGACAGCGTAATTAGAGACGAGCTATAAAACGCTATGTCTGCCTTTGACATACCTGCTAAACTCGTCAGACTATGCCGGATGACTTTGGAGAATGCTCGCTGCTCCATCCGAATCGTTGAACACCTTACCGATAGTTTTGATGTCAAAAAAGGATTTAGGCAGGGCGATGCGCTGTCGTGTGATTTCTTTTACATCATAGGCAACACAAGAGGCAAATCTATTTCAAATCCTCGCAACTCCTTGCATACGCCGACGATATTGACATAATAAGTAGATCACAGCGAGATGTCAATGAGGCGTTTGCGAGTATTGAAATGGAGGCGGCGAGAATTGGTTTGGCAGTAAACGAGGGCAAAACTAAATATATGCTATCATCAAAAAGGACGCTCACCACCGACGTTTTGGCCAGAACGTTTGTATTGGCAGATATAAGTTCGAGATAGTTAAGGACTTCGTCTACCTTGGCTCCGCAGGGACCTGGAACAACGATATCAGTTACGAAATCAAACGCAGAATCACTCTTGCCAATCGCTGTTTCTTTGGGCTCAGGAGGCAATTGAGTAATAGAGCCCTCTTCCGAACGACAAAGTTGATTCTATAAGACCCTTATCATCCCGGTCCTGCTGTACGGCGCAGAAGCATGGACACTATTAAAAGCGGATGAGGAGGCCTTTGGTCGGTTCGAGAGAAAGATTTTGCGCGTGATTTTCGGGCCTATAAACGCAGACGGGGGATGTAGGAAAAGATTCACTTACGAACTTTACGGGCTGTACAGCGACATGAGATTAGTCAAGCGTCTACGGATTCGATGCCTAAGATGGCTGGGCCATGTAGAGCGAATGGACACCACAGCTCCGGCCTTGAGAGTCTTTGAATTCAATCCCGAGGGACGAAGAAGCAGAGGACGATCGCACTTAAGATGGCGCACACAGGTAGAAGGCGACCTCAGCCAACTGGGTGTGCGGCAATGGAAAAGGCTAGCAAAAGATCGTGGTTCACCCCGAACTGTAGCGCCCGTTAAGAAGAAGAAGATAAATTAAAGAATAAAGGAATAAACTGTTTTGATGCTTAGCACATGCAGATATACGAGCTTCGGCAATTAAATTCCAGGAATTTGTAAGCAAATTACACGGCAAATGGTAAATGTGTTACCACAACACACCATAAGGTGTGTTTTCATTGTAGTAATTTTTCATGCAATGTGTGTTATTGTGAAAGCGCTCAACAAGAGAAATGTCCCAACTATACACACAAAAGGGACGTTTCCAACTACATATATGTACAATCTTGCCAAAAGGCAATTTGCGACCCAGTGATCCCATGTTCATATCTCAAGGTTCCTGTGAACAGCGACAATAGAACAAAAAAAACTCATCTAGTCCTCCCTCTTCGAGCATTTATCATCGCTTTGAGGGTCATCAAGCCCGAAACATTGTTCCTTGTTTTTTGTTTGATGCAATTGTTTGTTTCTTTTTGTTATGAAGCAACATCATGAAGATCATGGCATCCGGTTTGAAGAGCTTTGAGATTTGAACTCGGATCACTGGGCTGAGAGTCCAGTGTGTTAACCATTACGCCATGGATCCGACTCGTAAATTGATTTCTGGCAAGATTGCATATAGTTGAGAAATGTCCCCTTTGTTTAATTGATTGATCCCAAGTGTGTTAATAATTAATAAGTGTGTAGCTGCAGAATTTTTATTTAAGACATGCAATGGCTGACGTGTTATAGTTTTGATACGAATAAGTGTCTCAATTTCAAAGATCAAACTTGTTAAGTGACACACTTAACCTTAAAGTGTGTCGAATGACACAGTTGCTGTGTATTGTCTAACACACTAGCATTCGCAGTGTATGTTTGTCGCAAAGTTTTATTAACGACCTTCACAATAGTCCCCTCAATCTCTACACAACGATGACTGCTGTCACGGTTCGAAGCATCGTTGATAATGCTCCGAAGATAACTCGTTCAGAACCATAGTTACAGCTTTTTTGGCCTCCTCTACACCGCCATCGTGAGTTAACTTGAGGTGTGACTTCATCTTGGGGAATCGAAAAAACAAGTCACAGCCCCCTTGGCGAATTCGAATCTCTTCAGGACTCTAACATAGAACTCCAGTCCAGGCAGTGTCTGGTCGGTAGGAACATATTAACGTTGAACTATGCCACGGTACGAGAGCTGACAGGGGCTCCTTCATGTGGATTGTCTTCTACTGATTTACGGCCCTTCTTGAACCGCATTACCCATTCAAACACACATGTTTTGTGTTGCAGGCGTCTAGGATCTAGGATCTTATACTTTGAAGATCAAACCATGGACTTTGGTCCGCTATTTTGGACCCAAGAGTAGCAAATATTTTACTTCAAGACAGGTAGCTTTTAAAAATCAGCTCAATTCGAAGAACACAATTTTCTAACAGCCGTTCTCTGATATTAGCAATCCAGTGTCAGTCAGGATCTATTTCCTTTCAGTGAATTTCCGGTCTATTGACAGTGCAATCCAATAGGTAGCTCCCCATGACCTCCTGGTAGTGGTGTGAAAACCTTGTCCTCTTAAATACCACCTTTCTCACCTTAGTTAACCACACAATCCAGAGTAGAGCGGCCCGGTGTACAACAAAGTCCAATTGTGGAAACGTTGTTGTGCGGTTTTACCACAAACACACGTACAAATTGTCCATCAGAATTCGACTCTTCCCATTCCACTCCCTCTCTTTGACGTTTTCGTGCTCGTGGTTGTCCTCGAATCGAGCACCATTTCCCTGTGTTTGAAATGTTTTCTTCTCGCAACCAGTTTAGGCCAAAATGTCGTTCAATAAAAGCGAAAAAAAAAAAAAACGCGCGCAAAACAACAGGGGCGAGCAAGCAAATAGTGCTATTACAAGGCAGCAGCTCCGCGGCCGTAGATACGGCATAGTGTGACACAGAGCGACACTATGTGATTGTAATAATATGCGTTATGAATCCGCAATTTAAATTGCCATCGCCGTTTCATTTGACATTCGACGACGACTACATCTATGACTACGAGTATGAGTACGAGTACGAGTAGGACTGCGGCAGCAACGATGGAAGCGGCGTTGACTGCGATGACTACGAATACGACAGAGTGACAACGACTTGGTCGGTGCGCACGACATCGACGTTTCACAATCTATTATAACACAATCACTTGCTTCCACTAATGCTCGTTGTACGTGTAGCGTATACTCGTCTCTATCTTCCCTCATGCATAAATATGATGATGAGATGCACAGATACATAGATGCCATCGAAGTGAGTACCCTTTACTCGGTGCATAGTGCACAGTGCACAGTACTGCAAACAGTATTCGTACACTCTCATGTGAATGCTAATTCCGTGTGCGGCGCGTTTCCAGGTGAGTGTCGGTATCGACGACCGCGAATGTGAGATGGCGATGTGTTATTCCCTGTGGCTGTTGTTGTTTTTGTTTGCGCCGCAAGTGCAAGTAGGCGCATATTTTAAGCCAAGCTAATGCAAATGTAATCGAAATGAATGCGCCGACGAAGGTAGGAGGGTAAGGGGGATACGAAAGAGATACGAGTAATAAAGCAAAAATTGTTTTTTTGGTTTTAGGTTTTTTTGAATAAGATTAGGTAACGGATGTGTAGTGGTTTGTTTTCTATCTTATGCTTCTCTCTATATTCTTTGTTGAAGAAATAGCGGTTATGTGGCAAAGTGGAAGTGGTATGTGGTATGGAAAGATGGTAGAGTTGAAACAGGTGAGGTCGGTCGGTTTGTTGTCAGACTATACTCGTACATACACACAAACTTGTTTGACTTTCAATTTCGTGTTCTACTTGATCGTTTTCCTGCATATTTTGGCGTGTCATTGTCGTGATTCTTTAATCAGTTGGAGGGATTGTTTGTCGAATTGAATGTTTTTGATTAAATCCAATCCACAGAGTGATGAGGGAAGCAATAATTCATTAGTATGAAGACTGGACGGCCGCTTGTCTCTTTTTAAAAATCAAAAAATTGGAGAAAATTAGTGCAAAATTTGAATGAGAATCCATACATAGAATACATACATACATACATGCACAAAACAATGTGTCGTTGTGGTCAAACAGTATCTGAAAAATAATGAAGGTTCGGCAGCTACAGTTCTCAACGTTAGGCAACCAGCAAGCCCTACGCCGATAGTTTGTATTTATGTAAGTGAATGGAAGAGTTGAACTGAGCCATATGTATAGTAAAAGAGATGTTCAACCGTTGCCTTCAGTGTCAAAATTAATAATGACTTTATTTTCCACCTTGCGTAGGTACAACGCATAATTATCACTCGATGAGCTACTGTGAGAACAATTGATGTTTGCGGTTCACTAGACGTAATCCGAGCATTCGTCGTTGCTTACAAAACAATTCCCACGATAAAGGGGATTCGAATAATCTCTGTCACACAGTAGCTCCCGTTACAAAGATTGAAATAAAATATGTACAATGTAAACTTAAAAATTAGGAAAGTATTTACAAGTTCGTACATACACCCCTCCTTGGAGGTTCTTAACCTTCAATTCAAATATTGGCTTCAAAGCGAGGAACTGTTCTTCGTTGAGCTGGAATCGGCCCTTTCTGATGTCGGCGTCGGCAATAATATACTATTATTCCAATGGTAATCGACAGCAGCAGGTAGCTCAAACTGTAGTGATGGTAATCGTGTATGTTCAATTGCGGTTCTTCGGGTGCTCTCATGTCTTTCTTAAGGTCTTCTATTTCCTGTGTAATATTTTTAAATTGATCATGTTCAATGGTGCTTACCTTCAATGGGGGGACAAGGTCTTTTGTGAAGTTATGGTTTTCGATCCAGTTGTTGATTTTTGCACTCGGAACGAACGAGTTAGATATAACTGTTTTTAAGTTTGAGCGTCCGGTTATAATCGTGTTTCCAACTTTAAGAGTGCACATCTCTTTGAATTCTATCACTCCATTGCCTGCTAAGGCGATGCTGCTTGTAACTCCATTGCAAATGAGTAGACCTGTGGAATTAGTAATCAATGAAAATAGCCAGCTGTTAGTTTCTTTGAGTGCGATCCAACGATTTTGAGATGGTATTTCGTTTAAGATGCAATCGGCCAATGCATTATTTTCATGATTCATCAAGGCCATTTCACATACTTGCAAATTGTGTTGATGGATATTAGTTGGAACAATCTGAGTACAGAGATGGGTTCTCGCAGCTATAAGCTTGCAAGATGAGAATTCAAACTCTGTTAATCTAAAAAATTTGTCTCTTGCTAATGTAACTGCAAGGTATGGTTTAGGTATATCCACTAGGAGGCTGATGTTGTAGTGAATGATGGGTAATGGAATTAGATTGAACATCTGGAATTCTTGGTCGTCAGCTAATGGTATGAGCATTTCAAAAACGATTGAATCATGAAGTGTCCGTCCCCTGACTGTTATTATTTTAAACATGTCCAAAACTGAAACATTAGGTAATCTCAAAGTTGATGGGAGGTTTCCTTGAATAAGCTGCAGCTGGTCATTGAGTTGCCTTGGTGTGATAAGCTGAGGGTTAATTTTTGCATGATTCAAGTCAAGTATAACATCAAGTAGAATATCTTGAGTGCGCTGAAAGTTGGATAAAATCATAATTAAATAAGACGTAAGCGATACAAAGTGTTGGTTTGTGCCAATGTTATCTTGCTGTTTTTCGATTACATTAAACGTCCTGGCCAAATATGTGTTCAGTGTCTGGAATTGCCTTTTGACTTCCAATGAATTTTGCCTCAAAATATTAACAGTGGAATCTGAAATGGAACTTTGTTTTTCAATGAGAGCAGCTAAGTGAGTTTCATGTTTATTCGCCAAGTTGATCTGATTTTGAATGTGTTGAGCCTCTTCTTGATCAAGGATGCCAAACAAACTATGTGCTACACTACCAACAAAATCGAATGGAGACCTGCGATGTCGAATCGCTGCCCGACTTGAAGTATTAAACCCGTGAATGAATTCGTTATTTTGATCAATGATAGCTACTCTTTGTCGAAAAATGTCAACCGTCGAATGACAGTAGTAAATCTTGTCCGTTTTATCTGTCGTGCAAGCTTTTTCCAGTTCATTTATATACGTTTTAATTTCATTTAATTCAAACCAATAATTGGTAAGATTGTAAAAAACATAAAGGCTCCAAAAATTGTTGACGATTCGAAGAGTTCCAATGTCTTCAAAGTAGATTCCGACTGCATTATCGAGCTGATTTGTAAGGACGTGGTTGTCTGTGTATGTTGTGTTAACTGGTCCAACCAACATTGCAATCAAAAATGACACCAATAAAGTTCCCGATCTAACCTTGCCGTTTCTGAGTTTCCGTGATGTTGGTTCTCGTTCATTTCTTAGATATGGCTCTTTCTCATGCTCATCTGCTGGAGACTCCACCTCAGCTGTTTCTTCTAACGGCAGAGGACACAAGTTATGAATAGCTCGCTGGAGAACTCCTCCTTGGGTCTTAATGTTAGCAACACGAACCAATCCATCGTTTCCTTTGATAACTTCTAGTACACGTCCCAACTTCCATCTTGTTGGTGGCATATTAGATTCCTTTAATAAAACAAGAGTGTTTGGCTTCAAGTTTTGGGATTCAGTTTTCCACTTAGTTCGTTGTTGTAAGTTATGTAAGTACTCACTCGACCATCTCTTCCAAAAAGACTGTTGAACATGCTGGATTTGTCGATATTTATTTAGAGAACTTACCCTTTTATCAGTGACATCGGGCTCAGCTATTGAAAGGAGTGGCGCTCCTATCAGAAAATGTCCAGGGGTAAGAGCTTCTAAATCATTTGGATCCGATGAAATTGGCGTCAAGGGTCTTGAATTGAGTATAGCTTCTATTTGAATTGTGATCGTGGTGAGCTCTTCATATGTTAACGAAGCCTCACCCAGGTGTTTAACCAACAATCCCTTAGCAGATTTTACAGCTGACTCCCAGAGTCCCCCGAAGTGCGGAGAACGGGGAGGAATAAATTGCCAATTAATTCCCGCCTGAATACATGATGATTGAATGGCTGACTCCATTCTCTTTGACTGCATAACTTCTTTAAGCTCCTTAAGCCAATAGGAGGACATGGCACAAAAACACAATTTGCAATAGGACTCACTTTTCAAGCACACAATTCAAGTTTCAAGGCAAGTATTGAAGCAAACATAATGGCTAGGATTACAGATTACCAGCTACGTGAGGTTCAATCAGGAAATTGGAATATCCCTATCCACATTCAATTGGCTGATCCAGGATTCATGTCTAATCAAAAAATAGATATGCTTATTGGTGCTGAGTTGTTTTTCGATCTTCTTCTCCCAGGGGAAATAACTATTGGACCTCAGCTTCCTAAACTCCGTAACACAAAACTAGGATGGATTGTCGCGGGTGGCATACAGGCTACAAACTCAAATGTTGTTTGCACCATTGCCACGAAGCCATCTCTATCTTCATTAGAGAAACTGGTGAGTAGATTCTGGGAGTACGAAACCCATGAGACGGAAGTAAAACGTATGAGTAATGAAGAACATAACTGTGAGGAACATTTTAAATCGAACACAAAAACTTTGTCAAATGGAAGATTTATGGTAAGTCTTCCTTTCAAAAGGAATCCGACTTGTTTAGGTGCATCTCTCGAAAAGGCACGGAAAAGATTTCTTTCATTAGAACGACGATTTGAAGGAGATAATGAATTGCGTGAACTTTATTCTCAGTTCCTGCTAGAATACGAGGAATTAGGCCACATGAGTCCGATCGAGAAGGATGAGATTCCACAAAATCATTATTTCATTCCGCATCATTGTGTGCTGAAGCCAGAAAGCTCCTCAACAGCATTGCGTGTGGTCTTTGATTGTTCAGCAAAAACGACATCTGGAGTTTCTCTCAATGATGTTCTTGGCGTAGGGCCAACAGTCCAGAATGACTTGTTTGCAATAATTATTAATTTCAGGTTAGAAAGGTATGCATTTACAGCTGACTCCCAGAGTCCCCCGAAGTGCGGAGAACGGGGAGGAATAAATTGCCAATTAATTCCCGCCTGAATACATGATGATTGAATGGCTGACTCCATTCTCTTTGACTGCATAACTTCTTTAAGCTCCTTAAGTTTATTGTTTGCACCAACAAAATTAGTTGCATTATCGCAGAAGATAGTGTGGCACAATCCTCGTCTGCCTACAAACCTCTTAAGGCAGTTTATGAACGATTCAGTGGAGAGATCTCCAACAACTTCTATATGGATTGCCTTCGTTGAAAAGCACACAAAAATTGCTAAATAAGATTTTGAAGGAGTCTTACCCCTGATTTTGTAGTGTGATTTTATAGGGCCAGCAAAGTCCACTCCTGTGTAGTAAAATGGGCGAGATGGTGTTACTCTTTGCATAGGTAAATCGCCCATCAACTGTGCTATGGATGTTGGTCTTGATTTCGCACATATGATACACTTTCTGATCACTGATCTTGCTTCTCTTCCAATGCTTAGTATCCAATACCGTTGTCGTGAAATTGCTACAAGAGCCCTGTGGGATACATGTAAGTTTGTTCTATGTATGTTTTCCAAAAGCAGCCTTGTAACGATGTTGTTCTTCGGCAGTAGTATTTGGTTTTTTGCATCCGGCAAAAGTGCAGAATTTGCTAATGGAGCACATGCTGAACCGTAAGTCAATGTGTTAAGCTTATATGCCTTCAGAGGTTGATTGCTGTGAAATCTCCAAAGAATTAGTTGAAAGGCTCTATCTTCTGGCCTTACCAATACCTGTCGGTACATTTTGCTTACGTCTGCTGTAAATGCATACCTTTCTAACCTGAAATTAATAATTATTGCAAACAAGTCATTCTGGACTGTTGGCCCTACGCCAAGAACATCATTGAGAGAAACTCCAGATGTCGTTTTTGCTGAACAATCAAAGACCACACGCAATGCTGTTGAGGAGCTTTCTGGCTTCAGCACACAATGATGCGGAATGAAATAATGATTTTGTGGAATCTCATCCTTCTCGATCGGACTCATGTGGCCTAATTCCTCGTATTCTAGCAGGAACTGAGAATAAAGTTCACGCAATTCATTATCTCCTTCAAATCGTCGTTCTAATGAAAGAAATCTTTTCCGTGCCTTTTCGAGAGATGCACCTAAACAAGTCGGATTCCTTTTGAAAGGAAGACTTACCATAAATCTTCCATTTGACAAAGTTTTTGTGTTCGATTTAAAATGTTCCTCACAGTTATGTTCTTCATTACTCATACGTTTTACTTCCGTCTCATGGGTTTCGTACTCCCAGAATCTACTCACCAGTTTCTCTAATGAAGATAGAGATGGCTTCGTGGCAATGGTGCAAACAACATTTGAGTTTGTAGCCTGTATGCCACCCGCGACAATCCATCCTAGTTTTGTGTTACGGAGTTTAGGAAGCTGAGGTCCAATAGTTATTTCCCCTGGGAGAAGAAGATCGAAAAACAACTCAGCACCAATAAGCATATCTATTTTTTGATTAGACATGAATCCTGGATCAGCCAATTGAATGTGGATAGGGATATTCCAATTTCCTGATTGAACCTCACGTAGCTGGTAATCTGTAATCCTAGCCATTATGTTTGCTTCAATACTTGCCTTGAAACTTGAATTGTGTGCTTGAAAAGTGAGTCCTATTGCAAATTGTGTTTTTGTGCCATGTCCTCCTATGCCGCTTATTGAATTTTCTGATTGATACTTTGGAAGACCCAGTGCTTGTGCAAAAGCTGCAGTCACAAAATGGATTTGCGATCCTGAGTCTAACAAAGCACGACAAGTAAGCCATGTTCCGCATGCGGACTTGACATTAATTAAGGCTGTTGCTAGATAAACTTGGCGTGATTTATTTCTCGAATAGCTAGCTGCATTGGCTGCTTGAGCTTCTCTTCTTTGAACTAGCTGATGCTGCTGATTACTTATGGAATTCGTATAATGGTTGGTTGATTGACCTTCCCCCCTTTGAGCTGATTGCACCAATGGTTGAGCTAGTGGCTGCTGTTGACCACCTATGGAATGATTATGGTTATTAATTGGTTTTGTTTTCAAAGATTGCCTTGAATCTTTTTGATAGTGTAGGAGAGTATTATGTTTGCCATTACAACTTTGGCATCCTCTCGAGTGACATGTGTTGGAGGCATGTCCCGACCTAAGACAGTTTCGGCAAATTCCAAGACGTTGAACAGCTCTCTCACGATCGCCACCTGAAAGAGATAAAAATGTCTTACAGTTAAATATTTTATGGTTACCTGAGCTGCACATTAGGCAGCCATCAACTTTAGCTGCTATAACTGTTGTGGGCTTCCTTCTATCGTCTGCACTATTAATTGTTTCAAGTGTCTGAAACCGGGATTCAATGAACTTCAGCAATTCTGTTAGCGAAGGACTGCATCTCGGATCAATCAACGATTGCTCAAACAGCGTTCTGCTTTCCTTATCCAGTTTCTTCAGTATTAGATGAACTACTATGGGGTCCCAGTCATGAGCTTGATATCCCAGATTAGTAAGTGCCTGGATACCTTCCTTTGTATTGTCGTGAAGTTTCCGTAAGCTTGATGCAGTTCCTGATGCTGATGGTTGCTGTAGTAGCTTATCCAACTGTGCTGACAATAGAAGCCGCTTATTGTCGTATCTATCAATCAGAGTCTTCCAAGCTGTTTCAAAGTTGTTGTCTGTAGCCGGAAATCCTTGTATTAAGCTTAGCGCTTCTCCTGTTAGATTAGCACGGAGAAAATAAAGTTTTTGAGCAAGTGGTATAGGTTGTTCAAGGATCATTGGCTTAAACAGATCGTGAAATTGGCGCCACTTAAGGTAATTTCCGTCGAACTTGGGCAACTCAATTTTCGGTAGCTTTAACGTAGTACTTGATGGTTGATCCTGTGTAACTCTTACTAGAACCTCACTTAATCGCAACTCCAACTGCTCTTGAAGATGGAAATATGTTTCGATATCTTCTTCTTTTAATTCACCATCCATTCGCCGATACATAATTTTTAATTCTTCAAAATTCTCCTTGATATTGTTTACCTTAACGTTGAACATCTGGGGGTTGGTGTCTTTCAAATTTGGTGCACACTTATCCAATGATGTTTGGAAATATTTTGAAAGCACCTTAAATCTTTCTCTAGTGGAAAGTGTGTTTGTCTTTGAAGATTTAATGTCCTGATGCCTTTGTTTCGCTTCAGGTGGATTCATCTTTGTTGCTGTTGATGATGGTGTGACCGATGATCCTGATGGCGGTGTTGCTGGTGACTCCTCCTGGATCTGGTCTGCGTCCCGTCCTTGCAAATTCATTAATCGAGTGATAATGTCTGACTTCATGTTTTCGTACACCTTCTGAATCTCGTCGTAGTACCCCTTAGCGAAGTATTCATGTTGTATCGAGTCCGCATACTTATCTCGAATTTCACTGTCGTTGGTATCGAAACAGTCCCACAAGTTTTCTAATTTTTCCCTCCTTTCATGTAATTTTTTCATGGTTTTGCGGCTGTCACTATCCTTCCCATAGTTTCGAGCGAGGATGCAGATCTCCTTTCCTACTTGCTCTTGCAGGTCAGTTAATTCCTCTAGTGTTCGAACCATGATGATTGATAATTTGTATGAAGCGTCTATGTATATTAAGGTCTATTTTTGTTAGGGCTTAACACTGTGCACTAGAATTCAGTTAGTTAATGAGCACTGAAAATTGAATACACGACACAACAAATGATTTGGTATATCTTTGATTGAGAAGATAAATGTTTGTTAAAGATCAGACACTCAAGTTAATGTATGATTGATTATAATTTTAAACACACTGCTTTTCTGTTAATATTCAGGCACACTAAATTCTTTTAGTAGTGTCCTGTCACGGTCGCCAAAAAATGTATAGTAAAAGAGATGTTCAACCGTTGCCTTCAGTGTCAAAATTAATAATGACTTTATTTTCCACCTTGCGTAGGTACAACGCATAATTATCACTCGATGAGCTACTGTGAGAACAATTGATGTTTGCGGTTCACTAGACGTAATCCGAGCATTCGTCGTTGCTTACAAAACAATTCCCACGATAAAGGGGATTCGAATAATCTCTGTCACACAGTAGCTCCCGTTACAAAGATTGAAATAAAATATGTACAATGTAAACTTAAAAATTAGGAAAGTATTTACAAGTTCGTACACCATAAACAAAACATGTATAGGGACTTCCGAAATTTGACAGTTGACAGTCTGTCATATCTGTCAAATTGGCTGTCATTTATTCAGTCTACTTACATACTTACTTTGATGGCGCTACAGTTCGGGGTGAAGCAGGGCCTCAACCAACAAGCCTCTCCAGCCGGCCCGATCTTTGGCCAGCCGTTTTCAGTGCCGCATGCCCAGTGGGTTGAGCTCCCTTTCCACCTGTGCGCGCCACTTTAAATGCGGTCGCCCTCCGCTGCGTCGTCCCTCGGGGTTGGAGTCGAAGACTCTTCGGGCCGGAGCGTTGATGTCCATTCGCTCTACATGGTCTAGCCATCTTAGACGTTGGATCCTAAGACGTCTAACTAGACCGATGTCGCTGTACAGCCCGTACAGTTCTTTGTTGAATCCCCTCCTCCACTCTCCGTTTACACAAACGGGACCAAAGATTGCACGCAGAATTTTCCTCTCGAAACGCCCAAGAGCCTCTTCATCAGCTTTTGATAACGTCCAAGCCTCAGCGCCGTAGAGGAGCACCGGGATGATTAAGATTTTGTAGAGGGATACCTTAAAGGGCCCACGGACCTCACACTTGTGCGCACACATGTGTATCGACACCGGTGTGTGATTCTGCCACACACGTCACACCGATAGAGATACCGACACCAAAAATCAAAGACTTTCGATTTTTACTCGCTCCGTATTTGACACCGAAAATGGTGTGTGCACCAGCCCGCAGGCAGCACACACATGTCCGCACACCGACACATGTGTGCACACAAGTGTGAGGTCTGTGGGCCCTTTTAGCTTTTCGAGAGAGGGCTCTACAATTCAATTGCCTCTTGAGCGCAAAGAAGCAGCGATTGGCAAGAATTATTCTGCGTTTTATCTCAGCGCTGGTGTCGTTGCTGCTTGTCATTATCCAGCCAAGGTAGACGAAGTCCTTGACTAGTTCAAAAATATAGCTGCCGAAGTTGACATTCTGACCAAGACGTCGGTGTTGCGCGTCTTTCTTGGATGACAGCATATATTTGGTCTTGTCCCCATTTACCCTTGGACCCACTTTAGCCGCTTCTGCTTCAATGCTTGCGAACGCCTCACTGACGTCTTGCTTTGTCCGTCCAATAACGTCAATGTCATCTGCGTAGGCAAGCAATTGGGTGGACTTGAAGTAGATCGTACGTCTTATATAGGCCGCAGAATCCCGCACGATCTTTTCAAGAATAATGTAAAAGAAATCACATAACAGTGCGTCACCCTGTCTAAAAACTTTTTTAACATCAAAGGGGTCGGTTAATTCACCTCCGACCTTAATGGAGCAGCAAGAGTTCTCCATAATCATCCTGCACAGTCTAACGAGTTTGGCAGGAATGTTAAAACATGACATGGCTCTGTATAGCTCGTCTCTGTAAACACTGTCATACGCGGCTTTAAAGTCGACAAAAAGATGGTGCGTGTAGACCTGGAATTCATGGGTCTTCTCCAAGATCTGCCGTAGTGTAAAATATTTGATCTATCGCGGATTTCAGTGACGTCTGGTTTTAACAGGACGGCGCTACTTGCTATACAACTGACGCCGCATTAGAGCAATTCGGGGGCATGGTGCTCTCACTGGTCACCGAGATCGTGCGATCTGACTCCGTTAGACTTTTTCTTGGTGAGTTTTCGGAAGTAGGAGATCTATGCCACAAACCACAGGGGCCCTCAAAGCCAACATGGCCCATGCCATCGGTCAAATTAAGCCTGATTTTTGCGCCAGAGTCATGGAAAATTTGATATTTCGGATGTGCCCCACTCAGAGAAACATCAATAGGAAGCGCTTAATGAAAGACCAAGTACTATAAGATAGGCCTGGCCTAATGTCTTAACCCTAGTCCCTAAGTGTAGCTGATCTTAGATAGCAAGCTTCTCTGGTCAAAACATGTTGAGTCAAAAACCACCAAAGCGCTGTCAGCTTTCTGGCAATGCAATGAAGCGTTTGGCAAAACATAGGATATATCGCCAGCAAAGGTCCTGTGGATCTGCATGGCCATGACAAGACCTATAATCTTACATGCATCAGTTGTCTGGTGGAACAGGCTAACACGCAAACACGTCGTAGCCTCTTTCACTATACTCCAAAGAACGGTTTGTCTCAGTTGCACGGAGGCGTTCCTCAGCACGCCGGGCGCTGCTCTAGATGCTATGGTATATATCAGAGGATGTGCTCTGAGAGCCATGTCTCGCCTGAGGGGAAATAGCCGTTGGTACAACTCGCACAGGAATAACAGTGTGCTTGCGCAAGTATTGACCTGCGATCCTGCCTCATGGACATGCCTTCTGACGCATTGCAATTTCACAGTCGAGTTTTCATGGCGTCAGGATTGGCTCTAGCCGGATACCGAACCTGGAAAGGATAGTCTTCGCATTTTCACGGATGGCTCCAGGTCTGGGCGGGGATCCGGTGCTGGGGTCTTCTTTGATTGCGAAGACATCCGACTGCACTTCTCGTTAGGAAAATATGCGTCTGTCTTCCAATGAGAGATATACGCAATCCTAATGGCCTTGCACTATGTTGTGAAGCACAGGTGGAGGAGGAAAAGCATATGCGCCTGCAGTGATAGCCAAACTGCTCTCAAAACCGTACGCAACCCCCTAACTAGCTCCAAATTAGTGCTTGAACTCAAATCCTTCTTGTAAAGAGTTGGTAGACTAAATTCACTAAAGCTTGTATGGGTTTCAGATCATTCTGGGATCCCAGGAAATGAGATCTCTGATGAACTCGCCAGAATGTGTTCAGAGGAGAGCTTCTCAGGACCTGAACGCACTATAGGTCTACCTGAGTCCACGGTAAATTCCTTCAATAACGATTGGGTGTAGATGGAGGGATTGTTCAGATTGCAGGATGACTAAACGCGTATGCTCCGATGTCTGCAAGAAATCCTCAGCATTCCTCCTGTCTTTAAGGAGATTCGACTGCAGAAGGCTTGTGGCAGTCATTACGGGCCACTACACTTTTGCTAAGCACCTTTGCGTACTTGGCATAAGTGAGACACCTATCTGTGCTGCATGTTGGCGAGGAGGATGATACTGCAGAGCATTTCCTCAGTGATTGTCCCGCCTTTGCTGGCGCATGGTGGCTTACCCTTGGAGCCGACGTGGTTTGTGCCGAATCTCTTAGCTCTACATCACTGAAGCTCCTCCTCACTTTTCTCCAGACAACGGGGAAAATACAGTAATTTAAGGTGTCTGTCTGGAGTATAATGGACCAGTGTTTGCTCCTGAGTGCTCCAACAGATAGTAGAAGCCTTACAAAAAGTGCAGCTCCCTTAAAAATTGTTAGCACGTTCAACGTTTAGGCCATCTGTCACAACGTCCAGAATCATATCGCATGAATGAATGCCATGATGAATTGGAAGAATTTGAGAAGCAAAGTCAATAATTCATCCATGTGTGATCTCAACACCTAACTACACACTTCAGCTCCCAATCGACGTTGAAATTAACATGCTTGTCCCCCAAAGCTTCCTTCCACCACCTTTACTAATATCCGTTTCAGATTTCAAAGCCCAACACTGCGCTTGTCGCATATGCATCACACCCTTGCTCTGTTGCCACTCATCCTCTACTAAATGACACCACATTAGGTCGATGCTAGGCCACCTTCTTCCGCCCTTACCCTAGAAACCCCGAAGGCAAATGAAATATGAAAATGAAAATCGAAACTTGATGGGTTTTCTCATTGCCGATACCATGTACAATACTCTCATTCACTCCCCTTGCCGATTGTTGCCACTGTCTCGTCATTGTCGTTGTCGTCACCCTTGATTCGTTTCAAAAGTCCCTGGTCCTTTTACCCTCATATTATAATTTTTTTTTTTTTTTCTCTATTTCCCTCGTTCAGCATGTGCCCATATCACGCTGTCACTTTACGAACCACTTCCCCCGACTCCGTTTCCTTCGGGTAATTATACAATCAACAAACGGAACAAAGTCAATTCAATGGAATAAAACCCGGCGACGATAAAAATCCGAATAACTTGTAATTCCGATTTGGATCGGTGCTGGCACTGTGGTAAAAATAGATACACGGCACCATCGCACTGATGGGAGATCGAATTCGGATTTAGGATTCAAAATCTCGGTACTTGACACGATAATCGAAATATCGCGGAAGCGTGGTGGCATTTATCTCACTTGACCATCACCAGATAGTTATCAGTGTGTGATGCCCATGAGATATACAGTAGACTCTCGGTAGAGTGAACTAATAAAAACCAGGTCTGTTCATACGAGCGAGATGGTTCACATTACCGAGGGTTTAAGTTTTAAGGCATTCTATCGTTCAAGATCGCATATAGTCGATCTCGCTATTCTACTCTTTGTTGCCAGTACTGTAGCCGATACACCTTGAATCTCGCTCTTATTTTTTGTAAAATCGGATGGTGTCATGGTAAGGACTTTATCCTACCTGTAGACAACTTCTTTAAAACTTACGTTTTTTCTATTAAAGTTAAATGCCCTGCGATCCATTTTTCTCAGTAAATTGTAGGAGAATATTTACCCAACCCGCAATAAGGAGCTCCATTCGACTGCGCCAACTACCGAGGGATCAGTCTCCATAACATCGCGTACAAGATCCTTTGATATGTCCACTAAAAATCTGATAGGTCCATATCAGCGTGGTTTCAGGTCAAGAAAGTCTACGATAGGCCAGATCTTCACACTGCGGCAGATTCTAGAAAAGACCCAAGAAATGCAAATCGACACTCACCGCCTATTTGTCGATTTCTAGGCCGCATATAACAGCAATATGCGGCTTACTATGTGTCCACGCCCCCACAGAGGAGAAAGATGACCGACATAAAGACGACTTCTATGACTCCTAGGCAGCTATGACACCAAAATCGTTCTAGGAGATTTCAATGCGAAGCGGGGTAAGGCAGCTATCTTTGAACAGGTCATTGGAAAGCACAGCCTACACAACACCACGTCAGAAAACGGACTAAGGCTAGTGGACTTTATGGCGGGACATAACCTGGTAGTAGCAAGTACACGATTCCCACACCTCAACATCCATAAGGGGACTTTCGATCAAACGACAACCAACCAAATTGATCATATTGCGATCGACGGCAGACACTCCTCCAGCATCCTAGATGTCCGAACCTTTCGAGAAGCCAACATCGACTGGGGTCATTACCTTGTTGCAGCCAAGGTATGGATGCGAATTTCTCGGAATCATCGAAGTCGAGTAAGAACACCAAAATTTAACGTCGGAAAGCTGCAATCGCAGGAGACCGCCAGGACCTTGGCCGATCAAGTCTCCCTCCAGTTCTCTCAGGTACCGATCCAATCTGCAGACAGCAATGGAGTCGTCAGAAAGCCATTAGAGAGGCCGCCTCAGATATACTCGGTTTCGAGCCACCACCGTCGAGAAACCCCTTGTGTGATGATGAGTGCAGGCAGGCCCATTGCATCGACGGTCGAGAGCTGCCCGCGAGCTCAATGAACAAAAAAGGAGGGAGGACATGCGCTTCTGAGAAGGAAAAAGCAGGAGCACGGGAAGCGTGAGATCGAGAAGATTGAGGCAGGAACAACGTTCGAAAATTTTACCAGAAAGTAAAACGAACATGCCACGGCTATAAAGCCAGAGCAGAAATCTGCAGGGATGAGCACGGACAACTAGTAGCGGAGTCACAGTCGATGCTGAGATTGTGGAAGGACCACTTCTGCAGACAGTAACGGCGATGATAGTCAAAATGCCGCCGTCAGGCAGAGCGAACTATTCACAATGGACGAAGGAGAATCCCGTCCACCCGACCTAGACGAGGTAAAGATAGCGATATCGAAACTTAAGTCTTATAAAGCTGCTGGAATAGACGGACTCCCCGTGAAACTGTTTAAAGCAGCTGGCGATGAGCTGGACAGGAACATGCACCAACTCAACTGCAAGATATGGTCGGAAGAACGCAAGCCCGATGAATGGAATCTCAGTATCGTTTGCCCGGTCCATAAGAAAGCAGACCCCAATGACTGCGCCAATTACAGAGGGATAAGCCTCCTGAACATCGCGTACAAGATCCTCTCTGCCGTACTGTGTAAGTGCCTGTAGCCGTTCGTGGACAATCTGATAGGTTCCTACCAGTGTGGTTTCAGGCCAGGAAAATCCATGATAGACCAAATATTTACACTACCGGAGATCTTAAAGAAGGCCCATGAATACCAGGTCGACACGCACCATCTTTTCGTCGACTTCAAAGCCGCGTTTGACAGTATTTATAGAGACGAGCTATACAGAGCCATGTCATGTTATGTTTTAACATTCCTGCCAAACTCATCAGATTGTGTAGGATGATGATGGAGGACTCTCGCTGCTCCACCAAGGCTGGTAACGAGCTGACCGAGATCATTGATGTCGAAAGAGGTTTTAGGCAAGGCGACGCGCTGTCATGTGACTTTTTCAATATTTTATTTTAGGGGATAGTGCGAAATTCACAGCTTAACATTAGAGACACGATGTTCCAAAAGTCCGTCCAACTGCTAGCTTACGCAGATGACATGGACGTGAGTGGTCGAACCCAACGAGCCGTCAATAAAGCGTTTGTTGGCATTGAAGCGGAGGCGGCCAAAATGGGTCTGGCGATAATTGAGGGCAAAACAAAGTATATGCTGTCATCAAGGAAGGACATTTAACATCGACGTCTCGGACCTTAAGGTAGTAAAGAATTTCGTCTACCTCGGCTCCGCAATAAATAGGGACAATAAGATCAGTACTGAAATCAAACGCAGAATTACTCTTGGCAATCGCTCTTTCAATGGGCTGATGAAGAAATTGAGTAAGAAAGCCCTGTCTCGAGAGGCCAAGTTGGCTTTATATAATATTTTAATCATCCCTGTCCCTGACGCTATTGAAAGCGAATGAAGGAGCTATTGGTCTTTTCGAGAGAACAGTTCTGCGTACGATTTTTGGTCCTGTTTGCGTTAGTGGCATATAGAGAAGAAGATTTAACAACGAACTGTGCGGGTTGTACAGCGGCATGCCTAGTCGAGGGTTTACGGACTTAACAAGGCCATGTAGAGCGTATGGACAATATAGCTCCGACCCGAAGACTCCTTGAATCTGAGCCATGGGGACAACGCAACAGGGGACGCCCTCGTGTGTGGGATTGGCGGCAGCTTGCAAAAGATCGTGCTGGCTGGAGAGGTTTATTGGTTGGGGTCCAGGTCCACCCCGAACTCTAGCGCCGCATAAGCAGGGAATGTAAAACGAAGAACGATGACAGAAAGAAAGCTTGCAAAACAAACGTTAAATTTGCTCGAAAGATTGCGCGTTCTTTGCAGTTGGCTTATTAGTGTTAAACTGTGATAAAAATATAGGTTCACTCTAAAGAGGTTTGCTTTTTCAATCTGTGTAAAATGTTGTGTGTTCACTCTATTGGATTATTCACTCAACCGATGTTCACTCTACCGAGAGTGTACTGTACTAGTCACTAGTTTCATTTCATGATTAATCGCTTTATAGGAAAATTAATTAAAACCGTTGCATAGACTAGGAGGAAATATCGGTAATAAAACCGAATCGCGCTTGACCCATGATCGTTAGTAGCTATGTATGCGTCGGCAGCACAACAATACCCCCTCCGACCACTTTCATGTTTTGTTAACAAAGCGACAGTGGTCCGTGGCGAGATGCGTACGCGGAATAATTACCTAAAACATAAGATATTTAGAGAAAAGAAAGGAGATACATATGACCGTCCGTCTAAACGGCAGCAGACGAAAGGGAGGTCTCGCAGCAAAGATCCACTTAACAATTATTCGAATTCATGATACAAGCAAGCTTTCGCAGGACATCGATTTTCAAGCTCAATATTATTAACTTTACTTAACCGATTCTCGGGTCGGTGATGGTGTTTTGCCGTTGGGGACGGAAATGCCTCCATCAAGCATTTCGAGACGAAAGAGAGAAGCAGAAACGCTAGAGTCGCGTTTCTTCGGGCCGTGTCGGTGCTTCGTCGGTGTGGTGATGGTGGAGAATATGTGCAACAGAGTCACAGCAACAGAGAGCAATATCAATAGCAATGGCAACAGCATGAGTATGAACATGGTCGATAGCGTGGATGCGCAGAGTGGCGGACAAATGCCTTACCCTCAATGGGACTATACCTCTCTATTTAATTATTTGCTAATCGGCCGATTCACAATCAGATGTCCTACAACGTTAAGGCACAGCCGGAGAATCCTCCACCGCATGCCTATAGGGACACCTTCTTTCTGGAGCTATCTTATCGCTGAAGTATGCTCGTCTGTCTTCACATACTCGTACATACATATACATATGTACATATATGTATGTATGTCCCAAGATCGAGAAACGGTATCTTTTCTACGATACCGACGACGGGGTAGTGCAGTACCACATACATATCTGGCGGAGTACCACAAGGATCGGTGCTAGGTCCTATTCTGTGGAACCTTATTTATGATGGAGTTCTGAGGCTAGACATTCCCAATGAGGGAAAAATCATAGGATTCGCTTATGATATTGCAATCGTAGTAGCAGCGAAACACCTGGAAGAAATAGAGCTCGCTCGCTTGGGTTAGAGCTCGCCGATCACAAAACAGAAGCAGTACTAGTAAGCAGCCCGATCTCGATCTATAGACGATCAAAATATAACGTCGAAACCGTCTATCAGATACTTAGGTGTGACGATTGACGCTAGGCTCAACTACAAGGATCACCTTGAAACAAAGTGCCATAAAGCAGCTCAGGTGTGTGTTGCCTTAGCCAGAATATTGACAAATATCGGAGGACCCAGGCAATAAGACTAGTTTTGTCAAGAGTGGCGCAGTCAATAATTATGTACGCGGCACCAATAAGGGCAAAGGCAATGAAAACTGAGTCCCACTCAAGAAGAGTAAATTCCACCAACCGACTATCCGCACTAAGAGTGTGTAGCGCTTTTCGGAGGGTATCGGATGACGCTATATATGTGTAATTGCTGGAATGCTACCAGCTGATATCTTGGCCATCGAGTTGCACATGTCCTACGACGCCAAAATTCAGGAACCCCTTGCCTCAGTCAGAGATATTAAACTGGAAGAAAGACGGCGTAGCATTGGAATATGGCAGGAGAGATGGAATCAGTCAACAAAGGGAAGATGGACCTATCGACTTAAGCCGGAAATACAAAATTGGATAAACCGGCATCACGGAGAAGTAGATTTTTATTTCATCCAGGCTTTGGCCTTGATGAATCTCCTATCTGTGCAAACTGTGGAGAGGCTAGAGAAGATGCAGAAAACGTATTTTTCCAATGCTCACATTTCGAGGCAGAAAATAAATATCTCGAAGATAAAATTAGTGAAACACCGACTCCCGAGAACATCATAAAGCATATGCTGACATCGAGCGAAATATGGGACGCTGTGAAAAAAACCGCAGCGAGAATCATGAAGGAGCTCCGGCGTCAGGAGAGAAACAGGGAGAGCAACCAAAACCAAACGGCAGCTCCCTTGGAACAGGAAACACCAATTAGAGAAAGAAGGGCATAAAGTGCAAACCAGCCCCGCGAAGTAATACCTAACGGCAGTCCCATGAGGAGAGTCGTTGAAGGGTGCAAGTTGTGGTTTAGTACGTAGGCGTATTCCTGGCATCGATTATTCAGGCTTGCGAGTCGTACATGCCAGTACTGCTATCTTCTGAAGATTCTACATCCGTATGGCGCAATCAAAAAAAAAAAAAAAAAAATGTCTCAAAGTCTCGGCTGAAGATTCCTGAGCCTTATAGTTAAGCTCCTCCAGTCTGAGCTACCATCAGTTTGGTCTGCTTGCTGGTCATGACGACAGCAGGTTCGCCTGAGCTAGTACTATTAGCGGCTTTATTGGGTTAATTATTTTCTAAGAAAAATAAGAAAAAATAAAGAAATCGGTCCATCCGATAGCCTAATAATCGCACTTTAGGTACGAACACTTAACTAGTACATTGAATTACTTACTTACTTAACGGGCGCTACAGTTCGGCGTTAAGCTGGGCCTCAACCAACATGCCTCTCCACCTCGCACGATCTTTCGCTAGTCTCTTCCACTGCCGCACGCCCAGTTGGATGAGGTCCCTTTCCACCTGTGCGCGCCACCTTAGGTACGGCCGTTCTCTCTTTCTTTGTCCCTCGGGGTTGGATTCAAAGACTCTACGGGCTGGAGCTGTGGTATCCATTCGCTCTACATGGCCTAGCCATCTTAGGTGTTGGATCCGTAGACGTCTGACTAGACTCATGTCGCTGTACAACCCGTACAGTTCGTGATTGAATCTTCTCCTCGACACCCCTCTGTGTTTATAGGACCGAAAATCGCACGCAGAATCTTTCTCTCAAAAGGACTAAGAATTTCATCATCCGCTTTAGACAAAGTCCATGTTTCTGCACCGTATAATACGACCGGGATAATTAAAGTCTTATATAGTGTCCCCTTGATTTTCCGAGGGAGGGCTCTACTTCTCAATTGCCTCTTGAGCCCAAGGAAACAGCGGTTGGCAAGAGTGATTCTGCGTTTTATCCCAGAGCTGGTGTTGTTGTCGCCACTCATGAATGAGCCAAAGTAGACGAATTCCTTGACCGCTTCAAAGTTATATCGGCCCATGGTGACGTTCTGGCCAATACGTCGGTGTTGACCACTTCTTTTAGATGAAAGCAGATACATATGTGTTTTTACCCCCATTAACCTTGAGACCCATCTTAGCCGCTTCTACTTCAATGCTCACAAAGGCATTAACGTCTCGCTGTGTCCGACCAATCACGTCAATGTCGTCGGCGTACGCAAGCAATTGCGTAGACTTGAAATAAATCGTACCTCTTGTGTTGGCCAGTGACTCTTGCACGATATTTTTAACATCAAAGGTCTCGATTTGCTCATTACCGACCTTAATGGAGCAGCGAGAATTCTCCATAGTCACCCTGCACAGTCGGACGAGTTTGGCAGGGATGTTAAAACTAGACATGGCTTTGTATAGCTCATCTCTATACACGCTGTCATATGCAGCCTTGAAATCGACGAAGAGGTGGTGAGTGTAGATTTGGTATTCCTGGGTCTTTTCCAAGATCTGCCGTAGCGTAAATATCTGGTTTATTGTGGATTTACCTGGCCTGAAACCACACTGATGAGAGCCGATCAGGTTATCCACAAACGGTTTCAGGCGTTCATACAATACGGCAGAGAAGATCTCATATGCGAAGTTAAGGAGACTTATTCCCCTATTCATCGACTGTGATTCTACTACCAGTTCTCCATTGTCATCCCTGCAGGTCGCCATCCTGACTTTGTAGCCATGGCATGTTCGTTTTACCTTATTGTAAAACTTCCGGGCGTCATTCCTGCGATCACATCTCTCCATCTCCTCGATCTCACGCTTTCCGTATTCCCTTTTCTTTCTTCTGAGAAGCGTGTGTTCCTCTCTTCTCTTCTGCTCATAGATTTCGCGAGCAGCTCTCGTCCGTCGTTGCAGCATGGCTTTATATGCCTCTTGTTTTGCTGCATGGGCTTGTTCGCATTGTTCATCGAACCAGGGGTTTCTAAGTGGTGGCGGTTTGAAACCCAACACCTTTGAGGCAGCGTCTCTGATGGCGCTCTGGCAATGCGCCTATTCCTGTTTTATGGCTTGTGCTGCTGTGGGCGGATTTTGACGGAGCTTGGAAGAGACACGATCGGCAAAGATTCTGCGATTGTAGGTGTCCGATGTCAAACTTACGGTGTCCTATTCGACTTCTAAGCATTCTTGATATTCTCATTCGTACCTTGGCTACAACAAGGTAGTGATCCGAGTCGATGTTGGCCCCTGGGAAGGTTCGTACGTCAAGAATACTGGAGGAGTGTCTGGCGTCGATCGCAATGTGATCAATCTGGTTGGTCGGGGAATCGTGTGCTTGCTACAAGAAGGTTACGCAACGTTAGGATTTCGATTAGCTTAAGTCGGAAGTGGTGTTATGGAGGCTAGGCTTTCATATGATCGATTCAAATATGCCATTTTTGCCCAGTTTTGCATTAAAATCTCCTAGAACTATTTTTGTGTCGTAGCTGGGACATTGGGCATAGGTTCTATCTAGGAGTTCGTAAAATTCTTCTTTGAGTCGATCTTCATTTTCTTCGGTTGGGGCTTGAGCGCATATTAAGCTAATATTTCCGAATTTAGCTTTGATGCCGGTTGTTATGAGGCGTTCGCTTACATCCCGGAAGCTTAAGACTTTTTGTCGGAGTCTTCCTCGAATAACGAATCCGCACCCGAATAGCAGATGTCGCAGTTTTTCATCCGTCTTTTGCCTGGTCCATCCCATCGGACTTCTTGGAGTGCGGTTCTATCTGCTTTATAGCAGTTGAGGTTTTGCTCCAATTGATCGCCTGCACCCGATCTGTAAAGAGACCTCACATCCCAGATGCAGACTCTCAAGTCCGTTAGACGTTTGCAGGGGTCGTCAGCCTTGTATCCGTCCGTATCCGAGGCTTGTGGTTGTTTCGGAACGAGTGGGTTTTTACGTGATAGGGATGTTACCCCTAAGCACAACCCTAACCTGGAGGGCCATGTTCCTTTTTCGCTGATCACATTGGTTTACTACCTGGCGGAGGCTGTGTGTCAACTTGGATTGAGCAGGGACAGAAATCGAAGCTGGCGTTTGCCATGTTAAACGCGATCAACTTCTTTGCTCTGTTTGCTCGCTCCCTCCCCCCCTACCTCCCAGTAAGTACTTACATCAATATCGTACATATGTAAACATCCGTCTTATTGCATATCAATGTAGTGAACATCAATCTAATTGCCATCCAATACACATTAACCAATGGAATTCATCAAAAAAAAAAAAAAAAAAAAAATCCAATCTTCGATTCTCTTTCATCGCAATCTAAATTGTTTTGAGTTTGATACTTCAACTCCATAATGGTCCCATCAAACCTATTCAGACATTTAAATATACAAGAAAAATGAAAAACGACAATGAAGCACAAAACATTCTGTAATTCTCGATCAGAACTGCAGCAGTAGCAACCGCATCGAGCGTCATCATCTCATTCCCACTTAGCGCGCAAACACAAATCCAAAAAACTCCGAACACACCGGAGATAATAATCGTAAAAACACAAAACAAAAAAATAAAGAAAAGCACATCATCCGAACGTCCCTTGATTCCATACAGACCCAGCATCCGACAACTCACACAAAACTGGCGAGATGATAATAAAATAAAGAACTGAACTCATCGCTATCGCCCAGCCGTGGAATAAAAATCCAAAATTCCGACTATGAAAATCCAGCACCCCGCACATACGGAACGTGGATGATGTGAGGCGACGGAATAGAGCCCCGAAGATCCATTGAAAAAAAAATTAAAGAAAACAAACAAACACCGAACGAATGTCAGTCAGTCAGAATCAGATTCAGAATCGGAATAATTCTGGGAGATATTCGGATTCGTTTTCACTCTTTGTCTTTTCTCTCTGATCGGGGGGGCTGCGAAAGGGAGAATTCATAACCGTCCACCGAAGAGGCTGCAGAGATACAAATTGTCAGCGTCGGCTGAATGGGGTGAAGGGGGAGGGAGGAAAGTTGAGACAATGCGAGGTAAACGGATGGCAGCATAACCAGGAGTAGGACATGCTTGAACACAGGCGCGCGGAGAACAACGAATAAAAATTCCATTGAATAAAAATTGTAATATGAATATGCTGGCGATGGATGTGTAGAATCACAGATGTAAAGCGGGAGTAATGGTACGAAGTACATTGCAACTCGCATTCGCTCGTGTGCTACCCACACTCTCTCGGTATCTAATAGTTGATGACATTTCGTATGCCGGTTGAAAGGAAAGTCGAGATTTTTTTTTTATACTGTATAGGGAGATAAAGATACAGAATAGAGTAGCAGACGTGTGTAACGAAAATATGGTAAATGACCCTCAATATCCCTCTACAACATGCCGGCAAAAAAGGAAAGAAAAGTATAGATGGACGACGAATAGGGAATGTTAAGGAAGTACATGCTATGTATGTACAATGCAGGCGTAAGATGAAGATACGTTGCTTCTGTACGAAGAAGATTTCGACGACAACTAATGGGATAATCAAAAACATAAATGTGCACAAAGGAGATACTAAAGATGGCCAACGAACCACACAGCAATCGACGAATGCTATTAACAAAACGACAAGCAGTAGGCAGACGGGGTAAACAAAGCAACCGAACAAAATGGAAAAATCATCCAAGAGATACATCGAGCGGAGAAGAAACGAGATGTCGGTCGGCGTGACTTATTGATGACTTGTGAAACGAACTTGCCATTCGAGTCGATATCGAACGAGTGTGACGTACTGTGACACAATGCATGTTATTAGGTGAACGAGTTTCTCCCGGCCGTTCTATTAATCGTTTTTGTACTTTGTTTAGCCAATTGTGAGGTCGAAAAATGAAGAGCGGCATTCAAGGTTCGTCTATCATTTGCTATACCAATAGTGACGCACGCATCCCTATGAACAGAGGAGTCACTAACCTTCTATGACATTTTAACCACTTGATCAACTTTGTTTAATTCTATTCAATCTTCGATTGGAGACATCCTGTTTAAAGACAATAAACTCTATGCCGTCCCCGTTGCTTCACGCCTCCGTCGAGTCTTGACCCATAACGTTGGCAAACACCATACAATCGCACCGATACACAATTGTCGACATAAGCAATCGAGAGCGAGATACTTAAATCTAAACCGGAACAAAGAGGCAAATTAATTAAACAGAAACATAAGGAAGGCAACCTCAATACTATCATCACGACTCACACACCCTCAGACGGACTCTCTTTCACCTTTTTCTCTCTTGAGTTTTGTATTTATTTCTCTTACTGGAGAGTATCTTGTCGTATAATCTCTTGTCGAACATTTGTATCTCTTTTGGTTGTTTCGTTTCTCGCATATATACATTCCTTGACTGGGGAATGAGTAGGATCTCATATAGTTCTCGCCCTCGTCCTGCCTTTGTTGAATCGTGTAATTGATTCTGGCTTTCCCATATCGCGCACTTGTTTGCTTCTTACTGATTCAACTGAGTCGTAGCCTAATTGTTGCAAGTATCTGTACATATTCCCTTATTTCTTTGCCCGGAGATGATTTGTTGTCATCTACCAAGAATCCAACCGGTGTTAGAACCACTGAAACCGATAGCGTGCTGAAGAGATGCAGAGGAAAACTAAACAAACGTCCTTGTAGGTTGAACGGTAGCTTATTTTTCTTCTTACTTTTTCGTGTATCTAGTGTGTACCCAAAGCAGCACTTTGTCCCTCAACCCCTCACCGACATCATTGCCCTTCATCTCGACATCTCGGTTGTTGTCGTTCGTCCCATCCCTCCCTCATCTCAAATGATAGCTTCTGTTGAATGTGGCAGATATTTGACTGAGACAAGTCGTTGAAGGTTATGATTATTGTTTATTTATTTCACTCTATTCGTTTTCTTTAATTTCTCTCTCTCTCTCTCTCTCTTTGTTTGATTTCGTTTCTTTCGGGATTTGTTTTCAGATACTTTGTCTCAAATGACAGGCATTAAGTTGATTTGTAAATTACGCGACATATTTTAAAGCAGATGATTACAGGGGCATGAATGAATGAATAATTATTCAATTACGTTACTAGTATCTGGGCTGGAGAGAACCTTCCTACATAATGTATGTAAGGTTGGGGTTTTTGGTTTTTTTGTTTTTTTTTTTTGAGGTTTTGTAATGATAGAGTCGTTGGCTATGTGCTTGTTCTGGGGCACAACGGACTTTATTCGAAAACAAATTATGTCATCATACGTATGGGAGACCTTCGGGTATGGTAATCACACTGATTGTTTTTCAAACCCTCCATTAGCTGTCTTCAAGATAGTTTTACATGAACGTGCATATGTGTGTATGTATGAACATCTCTCTTTCAATTCGGTGTTGTTGATTTAGTCTATTTACGGGGGTCATAAGCCTCCCCCGTGGAATGTAAGGTCCCTCAACAGATCACGTGCAGCCGAACAACTTGCGGATGCCCTAGACTGTTATAAGGCAGATATTACCGCAATCCAGGAAGTGCGATGAGATCTATGGACACTGACATTGTCATCTATACTGACAGCCAAGTGGCAATTAAAGCACTTGAATCGCCAATTATACAATCAAAATTGATCAGGAACTGCCGATCGAGCAGCTGCAGTGTTACGTTGTGCTGGGTACCTGGGCACGGTGATACATACATATACCAGGTAACTGTGAAGCAGACGAACTAGGCAAAAAGGGCATCACACTGGAGATCTGGACTGTTAAAGGGGACATCCATCCACCAATGGAAACGCTGAAATATAAAATCTTGAAACAGGCATTGCAACAGGCCAATGAGAGATGGCGTTACCTTGAAACATGCAACTACGCGAGACCAACCAGGCCCAGGTACTGTCATCATAGAACCACAAGCCTGCTAAAAATACGCAAGCAATGAATAAGCAGCTAGATAAGGACTGTTATATAACCACTATTGCAATAGGTATCATGATGAGGAAGAAGAAAAATCTCCATCCCATCTCCTATGCATTTGTCCTGCCCTAGCCTCTTCAAGAGGACGATTTCTGGTAAAATACTTCTTTGATGAACTAGTGGATCTATCTGAAATAGAGATCAATAAACTATCGAGTTTTATTCAAAGCACTGTGGACTGATCTTAGTCTAAGTGATCCCCACCTAGGGAAGACATCTAACCTAACCTTAACTATTCCACGCTTTTCTGCGCTTTTTGTCGTAGTGAATCCACTTATTAATGCAGAAAACCATTCCGATTTTAACTTTGGAGCAATTGTTTGAAAAAAGGGCGCTCGCTCAATGTTCTTGATTTTACACCATACCCATGGCCTTGAGACAGTTTGAGGTCGCCTGTTGAGTCACCCCAAGGTTTCAGCGAGCTCTCCTTGAGTTTGTCATGAATCTTGGTCCAATGATGTCTCCCATTCGGTGTTTTCAAACTGTACTAACCTCCCTTCGCATTCTTTGTGACTGCGGTCAAATTCGCCCCTTTTAAAACGCCGGAACCAATATTCACGTGTTTTTATTGATGGAACTTGTAGTGGAGTATTTTAAAGACCACGTGCAGCCGAACAACTTGCGAGGATAAGGATGACGCCACAAAAGACGACTTCTACGACCTCCTAGATAGGACATATGCCCAATGTCCCAGTTACGATGTTAAAATCGTACTGGGAGACTTTAACGCAAAACTGGGCGACTTCCTTCGCCTTTGATAGGGTTATTGGCAAGCACAGCCTACACAACATCACATCCGAAAATGGATTGAGGCTGATAGACTTCGCAACTTGGCGAAAGTCCTTTTCACAAGAAAAATATCAATACCAAGGTATACATATCCACGTATAAATGGTATCGACCTGATTCCGAAGAAATCCGCTAGGAAGGACAACATAAATGAAAGAACCAAGAGCCAAATGCCAAGCTTGCGTGGCATTATATTCCTGCAGAGTAGCTTTCGGCTTTAAACCAAAGGTGGTATACTGGCTGAACTTGACATGGCCTTGTATAGCTCATCTCTATATACGCTGTCATATGCAGCCTTGAAATCGACGGAGAGGTGGTGAGTGTCGATTTGGTATTCCTGGGTCTTCTCCAAGATCTGCCGTACCGTAAATATTTGGTCTATTGTGGATTTACCTGGCCTGAAGCCACACTGATAAGAGCCGATCAGGTTATCCACAAACGGTTTCAGGCGTTCACACAATACGACAGAGAAGATCTTATATGCGATGTTAAGGAGACTTATTCCCCTATAGTTGACGCAGTTATAGGGGTCTCCTTTCTTATGGAGCGGGCAAACGATGCTGAGACTCCATTCGTCGGGCAGGCTTTCCTCCGACCATACCTTGCAAATGAGATGGTGCATGCATCTTACCAGCTCATCTCCAGCCGCCTTAAAAAGCTCAGCAGACAGGCCGTCTGCGCCCGCGGCTTTATTAGACTTAAGTCTTTATATCGCTATTTTGACTTCGTCTAGGTCGGGTGGATTGAATTCTGTTACTTCGTCGTCCATTACGAATGGCTCGTTCTGCCTGACAGCGGTATCTTGTCTATCATCGCCGTTATACAGTCTGCAGAAGTGGTCTTTCCAAATCCTAGTTCATCAAGTGATCTTCATCCAATTTCAATAGTGTGCCTATGCAAGAACCAGACAAAGTATCTCAAACCCCCATTCCTCCACCAGGTTCACCTTTCATCATCTTTCTGCCCATAACAAAAGGAGACATTCCCCAAAATTATCACTTAATGCGTTCCGAACTATCATGTTACGATCACCGTTCCATTCGTACATCATACACTGCCCCGTGAGTACATTAGTAAGCGGACAGGCAAGAATCCAACCGATAAACCGCAGCAATAAAACGACGGATACAAACCTAAAAGAACAAAATACCTGAACCGATAATTTGATCGTTTTACTTTTGATCCTTCGTTTCTCCGTCCATTGATCGTGCGGTTCAGAGCCAGTTTTCCCAAAAAAGAAAAAACCCAAAACAGCTGTGTGCTGTCGTCTTCTTTACCATCTCTCCCGCTGCGTTTGTGTTCAGGTGTAATTTGCCCTTAGTTGTTGGATTTTGATCTTGTTCCAGATGGTTAGTCAGGATGAAGATGAGAATCATTCACTCAATCCCGGTGGATTAGTTCTCTTTGGGAGATAATGCCATTCGGAAAGGTTTAAGAGAAACCGGATATGTAAAGAGAAACTTATTTTGAATTGGGGTCAAGATACTTTTAGGACTCGGGGGCTGTCGTCTCGCCGGGTCAAGCTTATAAAGTAAAAGAGCCAAGATGTACGATTATAGTGTTAACGACGCACAATTTGGCAATCGCAGAAATGTACGAGTGTATCTGCTCCAACAGCGATGGCGAATAGAGCATAAAGAACGCGCGAAAATGACAAGCCACAGTGGGGAGCGGTGGTTGTGAGGGGGGAGGGGATTTAAACAGGTAACGGTACCTTGGGCAAAATTTAATTGCGGTGGATTAGTTGGCTGAGACGAGTGTGTATGCGAAAGCCAAACGGCAGCAAACCACAGTCAACCGCTCGAGTCTACACAATGAGATACTTGCATACATCCATATGTACATACGTAGATACGCTTTTGTTTGGTGGTATCTCCTCCGGACGCAGAGTAGTGGACTTGAATCAGGTTTGCTTTTCATTCTGTCGAGCTACATAGGCAGAGGCACACACGATAGATAGTATGCAGTCAAGCAGGCAGGTAGGTATAGATGAATAGATAGTAGATAGATAGGGAGAAGCATAAAACCGAAAGGAGGGTAGTTGGTTCAGTATGCTTATGTTTCTTTTTTTTTTTTTGTCCAGTTCTTTTCTCTTGCTTATCTCCATTTATACTTGTGACGGTGTATGCGGTTACATAAGGTGATTCGGTGTAGCGCGCAGCATAGATGCGCCTAAGGCAGGTGTAAATCAGCTGATGATGGTTTATGTAGATTAGGATTGCTTAGACGTCGTATCGGTGTCTATCGGCATGAATGGGAGGTCGGTCGTCTGCCGAGCCGCTGTCGTGGACTTGCTGTGGGAGACGATTACGTGTTATATGCACGGTCACCGGCACTATCACAAACGGTAATCGGTGTAAATTTGATTCTAATAAATCCCAAAGAACAACAACAAACCAGTCGTTGTTCTCTTTGGTATGAATCATTAACATGATGACATCGATTATGCAAGAATTGGGCAAACGGTGTGAGAATAGTTTTTAAATACAATGGGGAATCCCAGATGTTTCGTATCAAACCACTTTGACAAACCCAATTACATCCTGAATGCGATTATCTTGACTTAACAAATTGTAAGCAGAAAAAAGGAAAAGGAAAATCCAAAGCCTAAATACATTCGAATGATGGTTATTCCCTAGTGTCCTTTTCTCACCTATTCATTTTCATTTCGGCACGAATCCCATTGCTTGGTTCCTTTTTGACATCTTCATTTCGTTTTGCAGTCACTCTCTGCCCCTTGTCTCCGTCACGGCATGGGCTCGTTTATGATTCTTTTGTTCCATCTTTTCCTACAAAGTATGTAGTCAGTAATACATGGCCATGTTGTCCTCATTGTTGTATCCTTTATTCATGTTCTCGTAGATATTTAATCGTTCTTTCATATTCGTGTTGCTGTAGATACCTTTTGTTGAACAGATAGTATAAACAAATCGATTACCTCAATCAAGGATAGGCACATATACGTGAGTATAAGGAGGATTTCATCGAACAGCCGTGATGAGACAGGTAACTTTGGTAGAGCCTTAAAGCAATAAGTCAGAAGCCCCTCCAGTCCGTGAAAAAAGAATAAATCTAGTTTGCCTACAAGGTCTCTTTCGATATTTCAAAACAATTTAGCAAGAAGGAGCCGCCTACTTTAACGTATATACTTACTTACTTACTAAGGTGGCGCTACAGTCCGTGGTGAACATGGGCCTGAATCCAACAATCGTCTCCAGCTGGCACGGTCTTTAGCCTGCTGTTTGCAGCCCCGCACGCCCATTTGGTTAAGGTGCCCTTCCACCTGCTTGCGCTACCGTAGATGCGGCCGTCCTATGCCGCGCCTTCCTTCCAGGGTGGATTCGAAGACTCTTCGGGCCGGAGCTGTATTTTCCATGCGCTCTACATGGCCTAGCCACCTTAGACGCTGTATCCGTAGACGTCGTATTTGGCCGATGTCTCTGTACAACCCGTACAGTTCTGCGTCAAATCTTCTCCTCCATACACCGTTTGAACAAACGGGACCGTAGATGATGCGCAGAATGTTCCTCTCGAAACGACCAAGGGTATTTTCATCCGCTTTTGTTAAGGTCCAAGCCTCTGCGCCGTAAAGGAGAACTGGGATGATCAAGTTCTTATATACTGTCACCTTGGTTTTCCGAGAGAGGGCTCTACTTCTCCATTGCCTCTTCAGCGCATAACAGAAACAGCGGTTGGCAAGAGTGATTCTGCGTTTTATCTCAGCGCTGGAGTTCTGTCGCCGGTAGTGCTGTAGCAAATCGTATGTATTCGTTACGGATTAACGGGTACCCTAATTTGTACCAAGTAACGAAACGTTACTCCCAAATAAATGTCGTTACTAGCACGATTTTGTTACTTCTGTATTTGAGTATAACGAATAGTGCTGTAGCAAATCGTATAATCGCATGTATTCGTTACTGAGTAACGAAGTATCATTATCGATACGCTAACCATTCATGTACTTTGGGTATTTTGGGTATAATGGTATCTGGTATATCGTCGTCGATCGGTACGTATCATTCAAACTGCCTCACCTGACTTATTCTGACTTATACTGTTTGATGTGGGTATCTGTTTTGAGTACTGATAGCAATACAATGTGTTTTGCGTCAAATGGTGTGTAGTATCGTCTCGTCATCGCTACCGGACTTGTTCTTCATTGTGCTGTTTTTTGTGCATCTATGAAAGTAACGAGTAACGACATTTTTGTAACGAGTATTCAAAACAAAAGTAACGTATACATACGGGTATTCAATTTGAAGTTACTTTTACAGCTCTAGTCGCCGGTCATCAGTGAGCCAAGGTAGACGAATTCCTTGACCACTTCAAAGTTATATCCGCCCATGGTGACGTTCTAGCCAATACATCGGTGTTGACCGTCTCTTTTAGATGAAAGCAGATATTTGGTTTTACCCTCATTAACCTTGAGACCCATCTTAGCCGCTACTACCTCAATGCTTACAAATTCCTCATTGACCTCTCGCTGTGTCCGTCCAATCACGTCAATGTCGTCGGCGTACGCAAGCAATTACGTAGACTTGAAATAAATCGTACCTCTTGTGTTGGCCAGTGACTCCTGCACGATCTTCTCAATGACAATGTGGACAGAATTGCATTACAGTGCGTCGTCTTGTCTAAATCCTTTTTTAACATAAAACGTCTCGGTTAGTTCGTTACCGACCTTAATGGAACGAATCCCTGTTCATGAAACCACTTATTGCTTCTTAAATAATTAAGAAGGTCAGTTATCCTTACCTGCTGAACATCGGTCAAGTCGTTAAGGAAGTAGGATCCTAGGTAGCGCTTCCTGATTGAATAGAGAGCCGGACAGGCGCAGAGTAGGTGATGAATGGATTCGACCTCTTCTTCGTCTAAGCAGCTAAGCAGAAGTCGTAGGAAACTTGCCCTAGTTTTTGTGCGTGACTGCCAATAAGACAGTAACCGGTGATGACACCAATCATTTTGTAGATTTCAGTTCGTTTTAGGGAAGTTAGTCCCTTGGTCCGTTGACTTAAGCCGAGGTTATATTTGCCTGGTGATGACCCAGGTGTGCCCTGGGCCTATCTCAGGTTCGTCTCAACCATGGCAAGGTTTGTAAGGTTAAGTTTAATGGCTGCTAGAGGTATGCCTGGACATGCCAAGTTTGATTGTTGCGTCGTTCCTTGTCTAGCGAGTGTGTCGGCTCTTTTATTTTCTGAGATATCGCTGTGTCCTGATACCCGTAGGAGACCCATGTATGAGATAGGCGGCAGTCAAAGCTTACTTTTGAAACGTACACATAGGACTCTAGCGATTTCAAGGCTGCTTGACTGTCTGTGAGGATTCGAATATCCGTAGTAGGTATTACGTTGCACTTCAGCCAAGACTGTGGCTATTTGCTTGTATATAGGAGTGGGGTTAGGTGGGGAGTCATGTTGAACGCTGACGATTGGGTGGACCTTAGGGCCCCGGTGATGCACATGCATGCCAGCCTTTGTACCTTCTCGAATTGCTTATGGCATGTTGCTTTGTCCAGTGCAGTCCACTAGACTACCACTCAATACATTAGAATGTATAGCTATAGGGTAAGCTTAGGCTTGAATCCCCATTTTTTCCCTAAAACAGGTGTGGAGAGGTATAGTCTCTTTTTTTTACACGCTCGATTGTGTTGTCCTTCCAAGTTTGTTTCCTATCTAGTACTATGCCAAGGTATTTGGCACTAGGAGAGTAGATTAATCTGGTGCCAAGCAGAGTCATTTGCCATGTTTTCAGGATCTCATGTTTTTTGGTGAACAGCACCCCGAATCCATTGTGTTATGCCCATTTGCACAGTATGAAGTGCAGTCTCGATATTCCTATCATGACATCGTCTGTGTCGGGTGAAAGGAATTCCCTTTCGTCGTCGTCCGTTTTGTGTTACTCTGCCTGACAGCGGCATCTTCTCTTGCCATATTCTCAGCATAAAATGTGATTCTACTGCTAGTAACCCCTTTTTATCCCTGTGGGCTTCTGCTCTAGCTCTGCACCTCTGGTATGTTCGTCTTACATTAATGTAAAACTCCAGAGCATTATTTCTCTCCATCTCCTTGATCTCACGCTTTCCGTATTTTTTTTTTTTTCTTTTCTAAAAAGCGTGTGTTCCTTCCTTCTCTTTTGCTCGTAGAGCTCACAGGCAGCTCTCGTCTGTCAGCATGGCCTTATAAGCAACTTTCTTTGCTGCATGGACTTGTCCGCAACATATCAAACCCGGGGGTTCTAGGTGGTGGTGGTTGGAAAGCCAGCACCTCAGAGGCAGCGTCTCTGATGGTGTTCTGGCAATGCTCCTACTGCTCCTACTGCTGGTACCGCTGTCATAGAGGGTTTGAGGGAGACGCTGTATGATACGTATCGAAAATCATAGAAAATGACTTTTTGAGAGGCGAGTCCTGTAAGAACGCTCATACAGGACTATTTCGGGAGGAAAATTCTGCGAATGGTTTGCGATCCTATCCATGAAAACGGGCATGGAGGACAAGGTTCAATTAAAACTGGACATTGAACATGCGGACAGCACAGCAAAATGGGGGAATGACGTAAGAGAAAACGGCCATAAAGGTGGAGATGGACTTCAACTAACAGAAGACACCTAACGAGTGGCGTTTTCGTCAAACTTGAATCAGATGACCCTGTTCAAGCAACATTGGGAGACATACTGCTCGCATTTGTGAGTGCTCGGACGGCCTATCGTATTTCGAAATGACGCAGCTTAAACCGACTTACTTTTATCGTAGAAATGTTAGGGTGCTAATAAGCTCCGCGAATTTCCTCAATTGTCTCTAGCCATTCGCTCAAGTAGATAGTAGCTCATTGAACGGGTTCTTGTGATTAAGCCCTTGGATTTATCAAACAGCCTATGGACCCGCTAGTTGCTAAGTATTAGCAAGACTGCGCCATGTAACTTCGTTCACTTACGGCCAACTGAAGCATAGCATCATTCAAAAATCTTAGTCGAGATCAAACTCGACTCATCACATAAAATTTGGCCTTTCGCGTCAAGTTCTGTGGAGGCCATAGAGGCCAATTTGATATCAGATCTAGGATACAACACCCGTTACTAAATTTACATGTTAAGACACACTTAATGCAATTGCATACAAGCTTTTCAAGTGATAGTTAAAGGAAAATCGACGTCCAGAAAGTGGATAGCGATGCTTATCCCGTTTGATAGTTATGGAAATCACTATCAAATGACCGCCGCAATCTATCAGAGAGTAACAACTTCTGTCTGAATTAATAGATGTAAAAGATTTCCATGAACTCCTATGTTAGACTAGTGAAATCAGACTTTGATTGGTAGAATCAGGTTTTGAGACAGGAGGACCTCCCCTGCTCGCTCACATGGTCGTGCAATCTGTGAAGTGTGTCTTTCTGACCACGGACTTAGCTGTTGACAATCACTCGACATACGCATGCTTTAGTTTTATTTCAAGATTTTCGTCACCCTATCTCGAGCTGGAATCGATGAAGAATTGTTTCGTTCTCTACTTTATGTCATTCACCTTCTGAGGAAATAAAAAAAACGATTTTCGTTTTCCAGCTCACAATCGCTGTCTCCTTCATTGGAAATTTTATAATTTTCCTATGTCCCCTACTCCCTTTTGCCTTATGTTCTGGTTCGATTTTACGACTGATTCATCGCGATAAGCTAGCACAACACCTAACCATCGGAAAGACCCCAAAAGAAAAATAAGTACAAGACGAAAGGAGGAGAAACAACAAAAACAAAATGTTGACGGAAGTACATTTCTTCGAAATTGATTTTAAATTACAATGCGTACTGATTGAAATACTGTCACACCGTGTCAATAGCCTGCGGGACAATTTATTCACATGAGGGAAATAAAATTCAAAAAAACGAAAGACAAGACACGACAAAGTGACGGGTAAAAGGTTTCCCATAACCTCTGACATTACCGTGATTTCATTTCAAAAACAGACAGACAGACAGCGAGACACCACTGCTGGCGCGCAGTAGTTTTCGAATCTAAATTAGAATTCGTATCCTTTCATGTAGAGGTAGGGAGCGAGCAAAGAAGTCGATCGTGTTTAACATGGCAAACGCCAGCTTCGATCCCTGTCCCTGCTCAACCCAAGTTGACACACAGCCTTCGCGTGGCCCCTGGATAGCTGCTCTGGCACCCGCCAGGTAGTAAACCAATGTGTTCAGCGACCCAACCCATTGTTCCTAGGGAAAAAGGAACCTGGCCCTCCAGGTTGGGGTTGTGCTCTCGTTCTGAAAAAACCCCAACCATCTGATACGGACGGATACAAAGCTGACAACCCCTGCAAACGACTAACGGACTGCACCTGGGATGTGAGGTCCCTTAACAGATCGGGTGCAGGCGATCAATTGGAGCAAACCCTCAACTGCTATAAAGCAGATATAACCATACTCCAAGAAGTGCGATGGGATGGACCAGGTAAAGGACGGATAAAAAACTGCGACATCTACTTCGAGAGCTGCTACAAGGAGAACAGACAGTGCTTATACGGGTGCGCATTCGTTATTCGAGGAAGACTCCGACAAAAAGTCTTAAGCTTCCGGGATGTAAGCGAACGCCTCATAACAATCCGCATCAAAGCTAAATTCGGAAATATTAGCTTAATATGCACTTACGCCCCAACGAAAGAAAATGACGATCGACTCAAAGAAGAATTATATGATCTTTTGGATAGAACCTATGCCCAATGCCCCAGCTACGACACAAAGATAGTTATATGAGATTTTAATGCAAAACCGGGCAAAGATCATAGGAAAGAATAGCCTCCATAACACCACTTTCGACAACGGACTTAGGCTAATCGATTTCCTAACGAGGCGTAACCTCCTTGTAGCAAGCACACGATTCCCCCATCTCAACATCCACAAGTGTACCTGGCGGTCTTTTGATCAATCGACCACCAACCAGATTGATCACATTGCGATCGACGACAGACACTCCTCCAGTATTCTCGACGTACGAACCTTCCGAGGGTCCAACATCGGCTCGGACCACTACCTTGTTGTAACCAAGGTACGAATGAGGATATTAAGAATGCCTAGGAGTCAAGTAGGACAACGTAAGTTTGACGTCGGAAAGCTACAATCGCAAGAAACTGTCAGAATCTTTGCCGATCGTGTCTCCTCCAAGCTCTCTTAAAATCCGCCCACAGCAGCACAACCAATAAGGCAGGAATGGGCGCACTGCCAGAGCGCCGCCGGAGACGCTGCCTCAGAGGTGTTGGGTTTCAAACCGCCACCACCTAGAAACCCATGGTTCGATGAACAATGCAAACAAGCCTATGCAGCAAAACAAGAGGCATATAAAGCTCACGAAATCTATTATCAGAAGAGAAGAGAGGAACACACGCTTTTCAGAAGAAAGAAGAGAGAGCGATATCAAGACTTAAGTCTAATAAAGCCGCGGGCGCAGACGGCCTGTCTGCTGAGCTTCTTAAGGCGGCTAAATATGGTAAGGTGCATGCACCATCTCATTTGCAAGGCATGGTAACGAATGGAATTTCAGCATCGTTTGCCCGGTCCATAAGAAAGGAGACCCCTATAACTGCGCCAACTATAGGGGAATAAGTCTCCTTAACATCGCATATAAGATATTCTCTGCCGTATTGTGTGAACGCCTGAAACCGTTTGTGGATAACCTGATCGGCTCTTATCGGTGTGGTTTCAGGCCAGGTAAGTCCACAATAGACCAAATATTTACGCTACGTCAGATCTTGGAGAAGACCCAGGAATACCAAATCGACACTCACCACCTTTTCCTCGATTTCAAGGCTGCATATGAAAGCGTGTATAGAGATGAGCTATACAAAGCCATGTCTAGTTTTAACATTCCTGCCAAACTCGTCCGACTGTGCAGGATGACAATGGAGAATTCTCGCTGCTCCATTAAGGTGGGTAATGATCAAACCGAGACCTGATTTAGGCAAGGTGACGCGCTGTCATCCAAGTTGTAAAACTTGCTTGAAAAGATCGTGGAAGAGTCACTGGCCAACACAGGAGGTACGATTTATTTCAAGTCCGCGCAATTGCTTGCGTACGCCGACGACACTGACGTGATTATACGGACAAAGCGAGACGTCAATGAGGACTTTGTAAGCATTGAGGTAGAAGCGGCTTAGATGGGTCTTTAGGTTAATGAGGGTAAAACCAAATCTCTGCTTTCATCTAATAGCGACGGTCAACACCGATGTATTGGCCAGAACGTCACCATGGGCGGATATTACTTTGAAGCGGTCAAGGAATTCGTCTACTTTGGCTCACTGATGACCGGCGGCAACAACACCAGCGCTGAGATAAAACGCAAAATCACTCTTGCCAACCGATGTTTCTTTGGGCTCAAGAGGCAAGTGAGATGTAGAGCCCTCTCTCGGAAAACCAAGGTGACACTATATAAGACCTTGACTATCCCAGTCCTCCTTTACGGCGCAGAGGCTTGGACTTTAACAAAAGCGGATGAAAATGCCCTTGGTCGTTTCGAGAGGAAAATTCTGGGCACTATCTACGGTCCCGTTTGTTCAAACGGTGTATGGAGGAGAAGATTTAACCAAGAACTGGACGGGTTGTACAGAACCATCGGCCTGATACGACGTCTACGAATACAGCGTCTAAGGTGTAAAATACAGATCCGACCCAAGGAGTCTTCGAATCCACCCCGGGAGGAAGGCGCGGTAGAGGACGGCCGCATCTACGCTGACGCACGCAGGTGGACCAACTGGGCATGCGGCGCTGGAAACAGCTGGCCAAAGACCGTGCCAGTTAGAGACGCTTGTTGGTTGAGGCCCAGGTTCACCACGGACTGTAGCGCCACCTAAGTAAGTAGGTAAGTAAGTATCATTTCGTGTACGGGTAATTACAAGAATATACTTTTTAAGCATCACTTTCTGATCTCTGTTGGATCCTCTTCGACTCGAATTTCCGTAGACCGGACAGGAAGATCTTTCGAAACCCGCGGAAGGTGAATTGGCAGATGTTTAACACGGAGCTAGGTGGGACCCTTAGCCGACCTCCGGAAGGGAACCCCAACTCCACGGAAGACATCGATGAGATGGTACTAAACCTCACCAGCGAGCTAAACCGGTCCTTTGAGAAGGCATGTTCTGCCAGACGACTCAGTAAAAGAACCACCCACCATGGTGGAATGCTAAAATAGCAGGAATCTGGCAAAAGATCGAATGGTCAACCTATAGAGATATTGTTAAGCGGCTCAAAAAAGAAATTAGAATCGCCAAGAAGGACTCTTGGAGAAGCTACTGTGGCTCTATTGAATCATATACGGGTGTGGCTCGTCTGAGGAAGGTTCTTGCCAAATCTCCCACACAGATATCCTCTATAAGAGCTCTACGAGAGCTTGCTTGATACCCTATTAAATTGACATTTCCCTGGCTGCGAAGATCCAGGAACTTTCAATTCGGTGGACACGCTGCCAAGGGAATGTATCGAACATGAGGCAATCGATAAGATTGTTACTGAGAAAAATATCCTGTGGGCAATCAACTCTTTTGACCACTACATGGCGCCGGGAATATATGGGATTTTTCCGATTATGTTGCAGGAACCATGTGACGCTAGACATGTACGTAAGGGATGAGATTGGTGACAGTTATCTGTCACAATCACACAACGCGTACATATGTAAAGGGAAAACCGGTAGATACCGCTCTGCATATAGTAGTTTATGCGACGGAAAAATCGCTCAATAGGCACCTAGAGTGGCCTTACTAGACACTACTAGGGTGCTTTTAATAACGTAAGTACTGAGGCAATAGTGTCCAGCCTTCATATGGCCCAAATAAAGCCGGAAATATGCAGTTGGATTGGGCAAATGCTGAGTACTCGTATAATAAACTCGACGATGGGGAGAGCAAGTGGAAGGGTGAGGGTAAATAAGGGTAAGCCACAAGGTGGCGTTCTATCACCCCTCCTGTGGCTCCTTGTGGTTGATGGAATGGTCAAGATTCTAGAGGCGGATTGTTTTAACGTCACGGCCTAAGCCGACGACATTGCCATCTTAATTTCTGGAAAGTTTCCGCAGGTCCTCAGCGATGGACCAAGTTATGCACTGATGTTAGTTGATAACTGGGTCAAGGGGCGAGGCCTGAGAGTAAACCCGGCGAAAACAGAGATAGTACTCTTCACTAGGAAAAGATCTGTATCAACACCTACCCCCGTATGAATGGTATCGATCTGATCACTAAAAAATCTAAGCTTAGAGAAAATATTGACGAAAGAATCAAAAAGCCCTACGTGGCACTATATTTGTGCAGGGTAGCCTTTGGGAAGACATGGGGCCTTAGACCGAAGTTGGTACATTGGTTATACACTGCGGTGGTAGGACCTATTCTAGTCTATGGCTCGGTTGTCTGGTGGAACGCGCTTGAGAAGAAACGTCATCTTAAAAGTGTGTGAAGACTTCAAAGGGCAGGCTGTCTGGCGGTGACGGGATCTATGAAGTCCACACCAACGGCGGCTCTTGAAGTTATGCTGAACCTCCCTCCCTTGGACATATTCTGCGAGAGCGTCGCAGCCGGAACTAAGACTACGAGAATGCAATCTCTGGGCAAAGAATCTTCACGGCCACGCATCAGTCTTGGATCGTTGGGCCATCTCGAGATTCAGAACCGAAACGGACTATGTCACGCGACTTCCTTCCTGGGAGAGGAGATTCTCTATTAGAATTCCATGCAGGGAGGAATGGATCGGTGATATGATACGCACGGAAAATGAAATGTCAATCTATACCGATGGATCCAAAATGGATATCGGCACAGGTGCCGGAGTCTATTTTGAGTTTCGGGATATACATCGCTCCTGAATGCAGTGTTTTAAAAACTGAGGTCTTCGCAAACAAGCAGGCGGAAAACCTGATTAGCAGAGAGAATCTCTCAGGAGAAGGAATCAACATTTGCAATGTTGACAGCCGTTAAGGCTACCTCTGCAAAGAGAGGTTGAGATATCGAATGTAAACGAGGTGACCCTCTGCTGGGTACGTGGTCGTGTGAATATCTCTGAAAATGACAGGGCGGGCGAGCTAGCTAAGCTGGGATCAGGTGCAAACTTCGCGCAGATCGCAACTGAATCCAAAACGCCACTCAGTGCGCTCTACAGAGATATAGAGACGGAGTTATTAATGAAAGGCAATAAGCGATGGTGTCACTTAGATACATGCGCAACGACGAGATTGACTTGGCCCGTCTATAATAAGAAAAGGACGGAAAATCTGCAGAAGGAATATTCGACTGGCAGCCGGTGCCTTCACTGGGCATTGCATGCTATCTTACCATGCAGCTCGACTAGGCCAGCCCTACAATGACCTCTGCAGAAGCTGCAGGGACGAAGACGAAATTGAATCCATTCGTCACCTGCTGTGTGAATGCCCGGCGCTAGCCCAAAAAAAGGAACGTATTCCAAGGAAGACACTTCCTTTCGGGACTAGAGGAGGTATATTAGGAATACTAGGATTCTTGTCCTCGTTTGGATGTTTCAGCTCAACGGTAAATGTCTAGGTCTCAACGGGCTAAAAATTGATTGGGCACAATGGACTGATCGTAGTCTAGGTGAGCCTTGACTTTTTGTAAGTAGGGCACCCACTTACCTAACGTGACCTAAGGGCACTCTTCATGAAAGAAGGAAACACGGCACGGAAACTGTTCCCCGAAAAGACAGATACATTTACCTATTCGCTAAATAGTGGCATGGGAAAACTCCATTCGCTTTGTTGTTGTACATACATTTATGTATGTATGAACATATGTATATTTAAGAAGTCGACTGAATTGTTGGAGTTATTATCCTTTTCCTTGGCATTTCATTTCTTTATTTCCAATGTACATTTTCTGCACATTTTTTTTTCAGTTCAGTTTTCATAACATCGACGACAAAGATCCTTTCGTTTCGTCCGACCGATATCCTTGCGTTGTCGTACTACGAGAGAACCAAGAATGAATTCGGAAAAATAAATGTGGTTCAAGCCATGCCAAGAGGCGAAGCAAGAGGGACACAAACGCCGAGGACTGTTTTGCACACTATTCAACGAGAGTTTTACCAAAAGGGATCAAAGCGGAACGGGGTTCGAAGTCAAAGCAAGAGAAAACTGGATGGAATGCAAATTGGGGTTGATTCGTTTTTCTGTTTTCTTTTCCCATCTGTGTACACGTACACAACTATGTATTTACTGGCCGCTCCAGGACGACGACGGGGCAAAGGAGTGAAGTAGGTGCTTTTGCATAAGGATTGAAATTGTTTGGTGTTGGTTTATTACTCTGCTTTCGAGGGTGAATTAATAGCAGCACACAGTTCGAGGTCCTTGAATCGGTTGGTGGAAAGTCAATGGGAAAAACGACGGAGACGACGGGCAAATTGTTTATGTTTCACGATATTATTTGGAAATGTCTGTGTGCGAACTTGTAATCCACTTAGTGACTTCAATTGCTAAGGATATAAACTACAACTGTGATTAGATTCTATTTACAGCTAAACGGGCTGCACACAATCCTGTAACAATGTCCCTTGAACGAAAGGGATACAAAAGGACAAGCGAGCCAGACAGAATTTCCTTGAAATAGTACGTGATATTGAAATCCATACATATGACATGTCACCATCATCGTTTTCATACTGTCACCTGCCAGATTCACTCCTTCGCCACAGAGTAGAGTTACAAAACGTATACATGTGTCTATCCGTATATTTTAATTCCTAGTCAGTTACAGATTGGGTAGAATACCTGTCTAACTGCCATGAACCTCCTTGCTCTAAAGCCGTCATCCTTGTCGATATACTTAGTCCGCGAAAGAAGGATGGAAGACGAGTTCGAGCACGAGGAAAAAAAAGAAAATGAACGAAACCGGTTCGATGGATATCCTCGTTTTTTGTCCATTCCTCATCTCTCCCCATCTTATCCTGAAATATTCCATTTCCCTTACGTACACATCAATCCCCTCTTTTTTGATCCGCACATTGATGAGGAGGAAAACAAACAGTAAGAGTAAGGAAAGCGTGAAAACTCAATAGGGAAGAAGGAGTGAAGAGGAGCAGGAAAAAGGATATGCAGAGCCGCTGGTTTTGGTGGGCCATTTTAGTGGTCAGAGGAAGTCATTCCTATAGAATGGTTCGTAATTTTCTCAGTTCATTTTGCGTGGCTTCCTTTTATTTTAATTTTATTTTCTGTTTTTTTATGATATTCGTTTTCGGTTTGGTTGTATGATATCCTTCGTTGGAGTTTCCTTCCGTCTTTACAGTTTCTCATTCGCGTGATAATCATTAAGCTGTAGGTTGTGCCTCGATGGTTGTCGATAGAGTCCTTGGAGAGGGTTGGATGAATTTCGAACACCATGAATTCGTATTGGGTTTGGATGGTTGGCCGATTGCTTTTCGTTGCCTTTGCTTTATCGTTCAGGATGGACGAGGATATTGAAGAGGTGTCGCAATGATGGAGTGAAATTATTGAGGCGATAAGAGCGTAGTTTTAGTTGAACGGATTTACAACCGAGTATTTAGTAACTTTGAAAAGCTTCTCGAAATTCGCCGTTCGGAACCGGCAAAAAACTGTAGGTCCCTTTCACCTATGGGAAAAATGAAATCACACACAACATGGGTGATTGAGAGAAGCTCGGCTCAGGTTCTTCATGGACTGTAACGCCAAGATACATACATACGTTTAGTAACTTTCTACTTAACGACAGTCTTACTTGCTTACTTAGATGGCGCCACATTCCGGCGTAAACCTGAACCATGACCAACAAGCTTCTCGAGCTGACACAGTCTTTTGCCAGCTGTTTTCAGTGATGCACTCCCAGTTGATTAAGGTCCCCTTCCACTTGCGTGCGCCACCTTGGATTTGGTTGTCCTCTGCTGCGTATTCCCTCGGGTTTGGATTCGAAAACTCTTCGGGCCGGAGCTGTGTTATCAACTCGCTCTACATGACATAGCCACCTTAGAAGTTTCATCCGGGTACGCTGTACTAGGCCGTACCAAACGGGACCATACATACATAGATTGAACGCAGAATTTTCCTCTCGAAACGACAAAGGGCCTCCTGATCCGATTTCGTTAATGTTCAGGCCTCTGTGCGATAGAGTAGGACCCAGATGATATGGTTTTGTTTAGCGCATCCTTGGTCTTTCGAGAGAGGGCTCTACCCTCAATAGCCTCTTGAGCCGAAAGAAGCAGCAGTTGTCGCTGGTTACTGGTGAGCCAAGGTAGACGAAGTCCGTGAACAATTCGAATTTGTAGCTGCCAATCATGACGTGGGCCCTGAAAAGCTCTGCATCCGGAGTTTTGGGCGTCAAGGCTCCACCACGAAGAAACATCTGGTTTGATGACGAGTGCAGGAGGATTCAAAGCATAGCAAGCAGGATGCATATTAAGCCTCGCTGCATAAAAGAACAAGAGCAGCTCGTGAGCTCTACGAGTAAAAAAGAAGGGAGGAGCATAAGCTTCTCAGAAAAAAGACGAAAGAGTACGAGAAGCGCGCGATTGAGACTTTGGAGAGGTGTTACTGCAGGCATGACGTTCGAAAGTTTTATCAACAGATAAAGCGAACATGCCAAGGTTCCAAAGCCAGAACGAAAGCCTGCAGGGATGAGAACGGACACCTAGTAGTAGAATCGTAGTGGATGCTGAGGATATGGAAAAGCCACTTCTGCAGACTGTATAACGGCGATCTTAGTCAATATACTGCTGTCAGGCAGAATGATCCATTTCTAATCGACGAAGACCGCAGAGAATTCCGTCCCCCTGACCTCGACGAGGTTAAGATTGCCATCGAAACTCAAGTCGAATAAAGCTGCGGGCGCAGACGGACTGTCTGCTGAGCTCTGGTTAGGAGCATGCGCCAGCTCATCTGTAAGATATGGTCAGAGAAAAGCATGCCCAAGGAATAGAGTCTCAGCATCGTATGCCCGATCCAAAAGAAAGGAGACCCCTCTGATTGCGCCAACTACAGAGGAATAAGTCTCCTTAATGTCGCATACAAGATCTTCGCTGCCGTTTTGTGTGAACGCCTAAAGCCTTTTGTAAATAAGCTAATGACCAGTCAGTGCGGATTCAGGCCAGGGAAGTCCACCATCGACCAAATCTTCACACTACGGCAGATCCTGGAAAAAACCAATGAATTTCAAGTCGACGCTCACCACCTATTTGTCGACTTCAAAGCCGCATATGACAGCGTAATTAAAGACGAGCTATACAACGCTATGTCTACCTTTGACTTACCTGCTAAACTCGTCAGACTATGCAGGATGACTTTGGAGAATGCTCGCTGGTCCATCGGAATTGGTGAACACCTTACCGATAGTTTTGATGTCAGAAAAGGATTTAGGCAGGGCGATGGGCTGTCGTGTGATTTCTTCAACATCATATTGGAAATTATTGTGCAAAAATCATTGACCAATACAAGAGGCACAATCTGTTCCAAATCCTCGCAACTCCTTGGTAGGTAGATCACAGCGAGATGTCAATGAGGCGTTTGCGAGTGTTGAGATGGAGGCGACGAAAATTGGTTTGGCAGTAAAGGATGGCAAAACTAAATATAAGCTGTCGTTAAAAATGGACCTTCACCACCGACGTCTTGGCCAGAACGTTTGTATTGGCAGATATAAGTTCGAGGTAGTTAACGACTTCGTCTACCTTAGCTCCGCAGTGACCTGGAACAACGACTTCAGTTCCGAAATCTAACACAGAATCACTCTTGCCAATCGCTGTTTCTTTGGGCTCAGGAGGCAATTGAGTAATAGAGCCCTCTCCCGAACGACAAAGTTGACTCTATATAAGACCCTTATCGTCCCGGTCCTGTTGTACGGCGCAGAAGCATGGACACTATCAAAAGCGGATGAGGAGACCCTTGGTCGGTTCGAGAGAAAGATTTTGCACCACCCGCAACCTGAAGGGCCAGGATCCTTTTTCCCCAGGAACATACGTGTGGGGTCGCTGCACACATTGGTTCACTACCTGTCGTACGCCAGGCAGCTATCCAGCGGAAGCCACGCGGAGGCTGTGTGGCAACTTGAAATGAGCAGGGGTCGACACTGGCGTTCGCCATATTAAACGCGATCACCTTCTTTGCTCTGTTTGCCCGCTCCCTCTCCCCTCTTAACGATAGTCTACTGCTCTAAAATACATATATCGCTTACTACATCGTTCAAGAACTTAAACGGCCGGAGAGGGCCATGGTTAGAGCTACAGATAACACCATTAACCCGATGGATATGAGCTATCGTATTGTGAGTGAATTTTCTTGTAAAAAAATCTCTTGATGATCAATTTGTCAACTTGGATTAGACTGAAAAATCTTTGAGATACATACATATATTCCGTCCTGTCTCGCAACAATTCATCAATCATCCTTCGTGGTCAAGGACATGGTCTATAGTCGTAACTGACGCCTTTATCCTCGTCTGTCTACAAAAATGTCTGCTCAATAATGCAATAAATTGACGTAATAGAAAGGAGTAAAAGCGAATCCTTTCAACATGTTTTCGTTTTATATTCTCCCCTCATTCTCCTTTCACTTAAATCCTTACACATATGTACGTACCTACATATATGTATCTATTCGCATACCACTTATACCGGATATAGGACAAAAAAAAGAAATAATCAGCCACCTACCTCCTCACGCTTTGGCCAACACTAGCCCGCTAGAAAAGATTTTTATTACATTTTCGTAAAAGCTTTTTCGTTTTCCGATTTTCCACACATGTCCATATTGAGAAACAATGCGCGTAGCATGGCAAACAAACGAATTCGTATCCAGTCCAAAGGCTACAGAGGACAACAACAGCGTGTGATAGAGTTTATGGATTCAGAATTGTTATTTGGACTGAAAAAGATTTTGACTTTGAGTTGAAGTCGAACGGCAATTGAGAAACGTGCAAGGATACATACGAGTATGGCTTGTATTTGGCGCGCATGCCATGCCATTTATCTATGCGGGGAATCATGCCAACAACGATACTAGTCCTGGAGCTTGAATGTCCTTCGAGTGTTGTGAAGGGGAGATTGCCACTTTGATTAAAATGGGGCACAATGCTGATTTCAACTGATTTAATGCTGGTGGATGTAAAAAGCTTTAAGATGACGGATGGTTCGCTTGCTGTTGACAGCCCCTGTTAGATAGTTAAATCGCAACGAAAAAGTCAATCCTGAAATAAATTTCTAGTGTCAGGACATTCCATTACTATTCATCGTTCCGGTCACTGTCCATTCCACGCATCTGATTGCAAACAGGAGAAAAATATTAATCATTTTCAAAATCAGCACCCGTACCATTTGGACTTCTATCCATTACGTTTCGAATCCACTTTGCTATGGATATACATATATGTGTGCATGCCAGTGATAACAAGCTTCAGTTTGAAGTTCGGTTTTCGAATGAAATAAACATAGTCGTGATGTATGTACATAGTTGTAGGCACATCTGGCACCTCGTAATTCATGTTGGCGCGAGTCACCGAAAATATTTATCTCCCCTCTGCTGGTTGGTCCGGTCGACAGGATTCGTGGACACTCACACACGGTTAGAATTGTGTATACCTGCGACAGATGCTGCTTCCGACTGTTACAATTCAGGATGGTTGCACGTGGTGCATAAGTCCATGCCGTATCACCATCGTCATGAATGCTCGTCGTCATCATCGACTCACCTCTGTTAACAGGCCTCACACCATATTATATTCGATTTAACGGATCGAATGTAGTATAACCTGGCAATGGTATGGCGCTGCACACAAAGAGTCCTTCATCATCATCATGCGATCCTTGCCAATACATACTACAAACACGTTGATGGAGCCTCAACGGAGGGATAGAGGAAGAGGATCTGGCGAACACTGCTGGCATCATCATCAATTATTTGTAAATTGTATTTGTGGGAAGAGCTAGACACAGCAAGACTATGTACGACTACGTGTGTGTCAAACAATGAGAACTCCATGAAAAGGACGTGGCAAGCAGAGTATGTACGCGGCAAGTAGGGAACGATTTCGAATCAAGGATACATACACCAAGTGGCAGTCGGTAGTCGGTTGGTGTGTATGTTTTATTTGCATGAGTATTTATACGCTTTTGACCTGTTTGCTTCTGGCGGGTTGTGTACCCTACCCCGCTCTCGGTTTGTAGACAAAATAACCGGTGCGTGTGGCAACCAGGATCCCAAATGAATATCTATGTGCGGTCCTGAATTATGATGTTCATACTTTGTTCATAGGCATGCATGTGTATGGAGGTTATGGGGTTTAATCACAGGTAAATGAACATGTGAATTTCCTAAAAAAAAATTGGATAACCAACCCGTCGGATATTATTTCAAATAATATTTCATTAAGTCCCCGTTGTGCGCGATAGAACAACACATCAGGGCTCACCACTTAAATCGGAAGAGGAAACGATTTTCAATGATGGAATTGTTTTGGGACCTGTAAACAGATATTCAATCGATGGATACAATATGAATGATTTACTTTCATGGGTCGGTTCATGCCACTGGGGAGGGAACAAAGACCATATGTAGTTGGTTAAAGTTCAGTATGAGGTGTATATTCGATCTCACTGAATGTAAATCCCATTGTAAAGGCGTTGAGAACTGGAGAAAGTACATAATACATATATAGATGTTGTAACAGAATAAGTGTACAGTTTTGAATGAGATCTATTGTAACTAACCTAACGTAGGAAAACTACTGGCATAATTCAGCTGGTGCTAAAAGGCATTTCCATCCCGATACCCAAGGAAGCTAAGTACTTGGGAGTCATCTTAGATAGCAAGCATGTTGAGTCAAAAACCACAAAGGAATTTTTGACAAAACATGTGGCTTATCGCTGAAGAGGGACCTCTGGATTTATACGGCAATGATAAGACTGATAATCTCACATGCCTCGGCTGTCTGGTGGAACAAGCTGACACGCAAACACCTCGTAGCCTCTTACACCAAACTCCAAAGAACGGTTTGTCTCAGCTGTAGATGCTATGATAAAACTTCTACCCCATGAAATATTTTAAAGAGGGTGCGCTCTTAAAGCCATTTCTCGCCACAAGAGAAATGGTTTTTGGTACAACTCGCATTGGTTTGACAATATGGCGCTACAGTCCGTGGTGAACCTGGGTCTCAACCAACAATCGTCTCCAGCTGGCACGGTCTTTGGCTAGCTGTTTCCAGCCCCGCACGCCCACCGTAGATGCCGCCGTCCTCTGCCGCGCCTTCCTTCCAGGGTGGATTCGAAGACTCTTCGGGTCGGAACTGTATTTTCCATGCGCTCTACATGGCCTAGACATCTTAGACGCTGTATCCGTAGACGTCGTACCAGGCCGATGTCGCTGTACCTTCTTTCGCTTTTGTTAAGGTCCAAACCTCTGCGCCGTAAAGGAGGACTGGGTTAATCAAGGTCTTATATAGTGTCACCTTGGTTTTCCGAGAGAGAGCGCTCTACATCTCAATTGCCTCTTGAGCCCAAAGCAACAGCGGTTGGCAAGAGTGATTCTGCGTTTTATATCAGCGATGGTTTTGTTGTCGCCGGTCATCAGTGAGCCAAGGTAGACGAATTCCTTGACCACTTCAAAGTTATATCCGCCCATGGTGACGTACGTCGGTGTTGACCGTCTCTTTTAGATGAAAGCAGATATTTGGTTTTACCCTCATAGACCTTGAGACCCATCTTAGCAGCTTCTTCCTCAATGCTTACAAAGGCCTCATTGACGTCTAGCTGTGTCTGTCCAATCACGTCAATGTCGTCGGCGTATGCAAGCAATTGCGCAGACTTGAAATAAATCGTACCTCTTGTTTTGGTAAGTGACTCTTGCACGATCTTTTCAATCACGATGTTGCAGGACAGCGCGTCACCTTGTCTAAATCCTTTTTTAACATCAAAGGTCTCGGTTTGCTCATTACCGATCTTAACGGAACAGCGAGAATTCTCCATTGTCATCCTGTACAGTCGGTCGAGTTAGCGCGTCTCTATACACGCTGTCATACGCAGCCTTGAAATGGACGAAAAGGTGGAGAGAGTCGATTTGGTATTCCTGGGTCTTCTCCAAAATCTGCCGTAGCGTGAATATTTGGTCTATTGTGGATTTACTTGGCCTGAAACCACACTGATAAGAGCCGAACAGGTTATCCACAAACGGTTTCAGGCGTACACACAATACGGCAGGGAAGATCTTATATGCGAAGTTAAGGAGACTTATTCCCCTATAGTTGGCGCAGTTATACGGACCTCCTTTCTTATGGACCGGGCAAATGATGCTGAGATTCCATTCGTCGGGCATGCTTTCCTCCGACATTGCCTTGCAAATGAGATGGTACATGGACTTTACCAGTTCATCTTCAGCCGCCTTAAGAAGCTCAACAGATAGGCCGTCTGCGCCGGCGGCTTTATTGAACTTAAGTCTTGACATCGCTATTCTGACTTCATCTAAGTCGGGTGGACGGAATTCTCTTAGATCGGCGTCCACTACGAACGGGTCGTTCCGCCTAACAGCGGTGTCTTGTCTGTCATCGCCGTTATACAGTCTGCAGAATTGGTCTTTCCAAATCCTTAGCATCGACTGGGATTCTACTAACAGTTCTCCATTTTCGTCCCTGCAGGCCGCCGCTCTGGCTTTGTAGCCATGGCATGTTCGTTTTACCTTATTGTAAAACTACCGGGCGTCATTTCTGCGGAAGCATCGCTCCATCTCTTCGATTTCACGCTTTCCATGCTCTCTTCTTTCTTCTGAAAAGCGTGTGTTCCTCTCTTCTCTTCTGTTCATAGATTTCGCGAGCAGCCGTCGTTGCTGCGTGGCTTTTTATGCCTCTTGTTTTGCTGCATGGGCCTGTTCGCATTGTTCGTCGAACTAGATGTTGGCCCCTCGGAAGGTTCGTACATACGTCGAGAATACTGGAGGAGTGTCTGGCGTCGATCGCAATGTGATCAATCTGGTTGGTGGTCGATTGATCGGGTCGGGGAATCGTGTGCTTGCTACAAGGAGGTTACGCCTCGTTAGGAAATTGATTAGCCTAAGTCCGTTGTCGGATGTGGTGTTATGGAGGCTCTGCTTTCCTCTTTACCCAGTCTTGCATTAAAATCTCCTAGAACTGTTCTTGTGTTGTAGCTGGGGCATTGGACACATGTTCTATCCAGGAGATTGCAGAATTCTTCTTTGAGTCGATCGTCATTTTCTTTCGTTGGGGCGTAAGCGCATATTGAGCTAATATTTCCGAATTTAGCTTTGATGCGGATTGTTGTGAAGCGTTCGCTTACATCCCGGAAGCTTAAGACTTTTTGTCGGAGTCTTCCTCGAATAATGAATCCGCACCCGAATAGGAGCCTCCTCGCCATTCCTCGTTGATTGTGTAAGAATTTTTGACGAAAGAAGCGCTCCAACGTTGCCGCATCTACTTTATAGCGCTGATAGTGCCCACTGCGACTTTCTTCTATTCCCCAAGATCAAGTCACACCTCAAGGAAACTCATCATGGTTGTGTAGAGAAGGTCAAATCGGCTGTAACAATGGTTCCGACCGAGGTTTATTAAGGGTGAGAGCAACGTTGGAGCCGTTGTGTAGAGCTAGAGAGGGACTATGTAGTGTGAAGGTCGATAATACAACTTTGCGGCAACTCAGTTTGCTTGTTTTTTTCTTTGTTTATAAATTCCCAGAACTTAATTGCCACATCCCGTATATATTCGTCACCTACACTTGTGGTGAACAGGTAAAAAGGAATCAGTGCTTCAAGCAACATTTAAAGTTTATGTAAACCATTTCCAAAATAGTGTACGACCTTTCCGAAAAAGGTTGAAAAGCTGAATGCTCTAAAATGTCTCTGGCTCCCGCGTTTCCTTTTTCACGTCATAAAAACTTCCTATGACCACAACAGTCACATGGTCCTTTCCCATATAAACATTTATTAAGATCTAATAACTTTTTGACAAATCCCTGGAGGTCTACCTTTCATCCCAAGTCAACATTCGTCCAAACTACAAAGCGGCAGAACGAAGCCAGCACACCCCTGTTTGTATTCGAATTAGGATTAGAAACCATTATGCTTCTAATTGCACACAAAGGATTAACGCACAAGCACCAAACTTGACATTGTACGTATGCACACGTGTTTGGAGCAGGTCGCGTGTCACCCAAATCGTCCAGCACTGTAAACCGTCATCCAAATGTAAATTGGGTAGTTTGATTGGAAAACCATACTTCGTCCTTTCCATCCTTTACGAGGATGTTTGCTTCGTCATTTTTTCCAGCTCACCGACTCTCTCTTTTGTCGACTCTCTTCGTTTAGAGCTCGTCGATAGTGGTAGCTGGCAAAGAGAACTAAACGACTCAAAGGACATAGGGGACATTTTGTTGGCAAACGGAAAATAAAGGACGAAAAATGTAAACTGGAAATATGTATTACAAAATTTGGATTAAATTTCATCCCTTTTCTTTCCTTTATTATTAATTGTGAGCAAGTTATTTGAACAAGTGTTACTTAGGCGATCGCCATCCCTAGCGGTGTATGTACATACATATATGCCGGCTATGTTACGTAGATAATCGCCTTGTATATCCTTGGAGAGTAATATTTTTTCGTTTGAAATTCATAGTACCTACCAGGATGGGTGGCGCAAAGGTGAGAGTATGTAGAAGAGGTCATGGCAATTGTTCGCCTTTGTGAAGGGTTGTTTGTTTTCTGCCTCTGTGTGAGTGTGGATGGAAAGAGAAAAACGAAGTAAGAAAAAATGAACTGAATTTGAAGGACTAAAGGAATGGATAGGAGGATTCCATAGAACCAGAATGGGATGGTCGTTGTTGGTTGTGTGCGTTTTTATGATTATTTATGGGTTCGGGGAATGTTTTGGTGTGGTGCGTGCCGAAATAAATGATTTCGGATGATTTCATAAATGGTTACTTATGTCGTATCGTTGAAGAGATTGATGATTTATCGTTCGGTGCGAATTGAAGATTGCCAACATGTAAATTATTATTTAGCAACCAAGTAATTAAAATGTGATGCGACTCAATTGGGCGGTTGGGGTTGTGTTGTAAATGACGGTTGATGGCCCGGTGACACGCATTTTTGTTTTTAGGCGATTTTTAATTTGTATTTTCGGGCACACACGCACCAAGCACGAAATGAGTGCCTTGGGATGCTTAAACAGTTTTTATCATGCACATGTGAGGGAATTTGCTATTTTACTATGTAGCACCTCGATTAGTGGTAGGTGGAGGGCGTTTTCTCTAGAGGTTTTGTTTTTAAACTGGCAACACTGTTTCTCTCTAAACGATGTCAAATCGACAGTTGAAAACTGGCTTCTAGTAGGTTATGTTAGGTTAATGTGGTTGGCATAAGCCACACGTAGGCCGAAGTCGGCCCATTGTGATACCACATGGATCGTGTTACCCAGATCCGCTACCAGAGAACCAACCGGTGCTTCTGATGAAGCGATGGAATTGAGCTATTTTTTGGTCAGCTAGCTCACTTAGATTATCATAGAAGGGCGTGCCGAGGTAGATCCTCCTGCGATTCGCAAAAGAGGGGCATGAGCAGAGGAGGTGATGTATTGATTCCTCTTCCTCCTCGTCCATGCAGCCGCGACAGAAGTCGTTGGAGGGTAGTCCTAGCCCGGCGGCATGTTTCCCAATGATGCAGTGACCTGTAATGACACCCACCCGAGTACTTAAGGTTGCCACTAGGTTCCTGGTTCGTCCTAGGTTTAATTAAGGCCAGAGTTGTTTGGTGGTAGTGCCGATATTACTCTCATTCCATTGGAGGTTGGTCGCCTCAATGGTTTGGTGTTTTATCATGTGCTTTACCGTACTTATTGGTGTTTCTAGGTACCCGAGAATAGGTAGGCTGACTGTGCCAGACCCTAAATTTGCGAGTTCGTCGGCCGCGCAGTTTCCTGCAATATCCCTATGCCCGGGAACCCACAATACTTTAATGTTGAAATGCTCAGCCATCTCATCTAAAGATAGGCGACAGTTAAGAGATGTCTTTGATTTGCGGGTTACCGCTGCTAGGGACTTTATCGCAGATTGACTGTCCGCGCAAATGATAATATCCTTGGCGGATATTACATTGAACCTGAGCCATGCAATGGCCTCCGTTATCGCTTTTATTTCAGCCTGATACACACTGCAGTAATTTGGGAGTCTAAAGGATAGGCTGAGGTCAAGCTCCTTGGAGAAGACTCCACTGCCTACACCCCACTCCATCTTAGAGCCATCGGTATAGAGGGAGATCGAGTCCTCTGGTATGACTTTCCCTTCAGCGCATTCCTCCCTGGATGGAAAGACAACTTCGAAGTTCCTAGTGAACACGTTCTGCGGGATGATATACATGCATATGTAGTCTGTGTCCATGGGCACTTTGAAGTGTTTAAAAATGGTTGTGTGGCCTTTTTGTGATGTTTTTTTATAGACTTCAGTTGATCTTCTTCTTTGGTGGCGTTACAGCCCATGAAGGACCAGAGCCAAGCTTCTCTCAATCACCCATGTTGTGTGTGATTTATTTTTCGCACAGGTGAAAGGGACCTTCAGTTTAATGCCGATTCCGAACGGCGTGAGTCGAGAAGCTTTTTCATGGCAAGTTTACTTCGGGGGGTTTTGCCAGTACCCCGCCGAGGAGGAACGTCGCGAAATAAACATTCGATGACGTTGGTGTTATCGGACTTCAGTTGAGATATGAGATTTATTGTTATTTTCGTTTTTATACCTATTTCTTGTTATTTTCTGCTGATGGGTATGCCGCAGAAAGGTCGTGGCATCATAAATGGTGATGCAGAGCCTTTCCTTACTAGCAGGTCCGCCTTTTCGTTGCCTGTATGGCCGCTGTGTCCAGGTATCCAAATGAGATGAACTCTGTTTGTGCTGGCCAGCTGGTGAAGTAGCTGTAGGCAGTCCCATACTAGTTTGGAGGTGATTTCATAGCTCTTTAGGGCCAGAAGTGCAGCCTTGCTGTCAGAGAGAATGTAAATGTTTTTGTTAAGTATATTTCTGTTTATATTTTCTCTGAGGCAGAGTTCTATAGCAAATACCTCTGCCTGAAAAACGGAGTTATATCTTTCCATGCTGACGTAGATGCATGTGCCTGTATTTGCTCCGTATACTCCAGCCCCAACGCCTTCGTTCGTTTTGGAGCCATCTGTGTACCACACGTAGGATCCACGATTGAAGGAGGATCTATCCTGTTCCCAGTTTTGTCGGTTGCGGAATGTGACCTTGTAGTTTTGGCTGAAGTTGTATCTGGTGAGACAGTTGTCTGTGAAAGATATCTTTAGGATTTCATGCCTGTTTATTTCGGTAAGGATATCAGGGTGAAAGAGCCTACGGTTAGAGTCATCCTCCACGATCAGTCTATGGGCGAAGACTATTGCTTCTTTCTTCAGTTGGAGATGAAGAGGTGGCAGGTCTGTGATCACTTCTAGTGCTGCTGTGGGGGTTGTTCCCATGGTCACGGTGATACAGATGCAAGCTAGTCTTTGCAATTTGTTGAGCTTGGCTTGCACTGATACTTGTTTTATTTTGTGCCACCAGACGGGCGCAGCATATGTGAGAATTGGTCTGGTTATTGCTGTATATAGCCAGCGGGACATTTTGGGGTTTGTGCCCCAATATTTGCCAGTGAGACTTTTGCTGATCCATAATGAGATCCTGGCTTTCTCTATGGTCTTTGTATTGTGAGAGTTCCAAGTGAGCTTTTCGTCTAGAGTTATCCCTAGATATTTGACTTCTTTTGATAACTCTATCGCTTCACCAAAGAGGGTAGGTTTGGTAAGTTTGTGCCTATTCCTCCTATTGGTGAAGGCGACTATAGTGCTTTTGCTAGGGTTGACCTTTAGTGCAACCTTTATGCACCAGTTTGCAACAAGGTTTAGTGCCCGTTCGAGGAGTTCCGAGACTGTGTATTCGAATTTGCCTCTAACCAGGATCACAATGTCGTCAGCATAGTCTTGGACATAGAAACCATTGTTGCTGAGTATGTTAATCAGTTCATTTACTACGATAGACCACAGGAGAGGTGAGAGACCCCCCCCCCCCCCCCCTTGAGGGCATCCTTTCGCGGTATTTACCCTGATTTTATCATTGCCTAGTGAGGTGTTTATTTTCCTATTGCTAAGCATGTGTTGGATCCAATTGCACGTGGTGTTATCCACCCCTGAAGTGGTGATCTTTTCAGGGCACCGTCCCTGATATGCGTATCCAGAATTTTTTCCATTGTTTTTAGGAAGAAAGAGATAAGGCTTATCGGTCTGTAGGAATTAGGCAGGTCTGTGGGTCTACGGCCTACTTTGGGAATGAATTTTACCTTTACCTCTGTCCAGCTCGTTGGTATGTATCCCCATGGATAGCTGGTTCTAAAGATGTTGATAAGCATGGGGCATGTGTATAGTAATTGGAGCTATGCCCATTCAATTTCTGAAAGATTTTAGAGAAGATATTGGCTTAAAGGCTTGTAAGAACCAGCTTGTGCAAGAGTTGGAACCGTGTAACCATTATACGCATCGTAGGATTGGTGAATAGGTCGAAAGCATGCTTCAGTTCGATCCTCAATTTCATCGCCAAATTTTATTCCCTATGAGACCCATATTTGGTTAAATGAATTTGGAGTGGAGAGGACCAACAAAGGCCTCGTAGGGGTAGCATCTTACTGACGGATGCTAGCCTATTAAAAAGCGAGAAGAGCCACAGCAGGCGAACACCTTGCGGCACTCTTAGTAAATCCCATCCCCACCTCCTCGTTGTGTCATCTAGAGATTTCCTCTGGGCAGGGCGAACGGCGAGTTTCCTGTGCCAAAAAACAAGTTTAGTCGGTTGGGCTACGGCCTAGTAACCCGCAACCGTAAAAAAATCATCATCTCTCAAAGACAACCATAAGCCTGGGATTTAACGGTGGGGCTACATGTTGGCATCAACTTCAAGTGTTTTATTTCGTATTGAATTTGTATTCCTCTAAAAAACACCCTTTAAAGTAAAATTTCTTGAGAACATAGTAACAAAGTGTTTGAAATGTAGGAGGGTATCGGTAAGATACTAGATAAGCCGATTAGTTTGTTCAAGGGGATGTTTATACAAAAGTTGATATTGGCAGATGTGCAAAAGGTATTTAATGATTATCCCATATTTGCTTGTTACGCAGGAAATCACCAATATTGAACTCGCATATGGACACAATACGTATTGTCCTATGCATATATGTACATACTTACGTGGTAAAGTGTCCATAGGAAATTGATAGTTTCCTTATTATCGCTTCTTGACATGAGCGCAATAGAACACTTTAGTTACCATTTACCCGTCTCTTTAGCCCTATTGAACTGTAGTCTTGCTGACCTTCTTAGTCCACTCAGTTTAGAGTTCCACCAGGGCAAGAGGTATTCTTTTCTCTCAAAGGGCAGCTATCGTGATAGGAAGAGTTGTCAAGTTCCTCCGGAACATTAGTAATTATGTGTAATCCTGGCAGTTTGCTATCAAGTAGGTATTTGTATATATCCCAATTTGTGGATTTAGGTAATCTGTAGCTCACTAGGGTCTCTACCCAAGGACCAGTATTTATGTTAATTTAATATGGCTGTGGTCTGAAAAGGAGGCTTTCTTAGAGACACACCATTCCTTAATGGAGTGAGATATTTTGTAGTAACTAATGTGAAGTCCAGAACTTCCCTTCTTACAGAATTTTGGAGGGTACATAGGTTATTTGCCTCTATTTGCTACTTCTAAGTTAGTGTCTGCTAAAAATTCTACGAGGAACTCACCTCTTGCATTGTCATCGCTGCTTCCCCAATTGTGCTGTAGTCATTGTAGTCCGTTAACGAAATCGTCTTGAATAGATTGTTTCTTACAATACTCTTCTTATCATATTCCTCCCTCTTATTGACACCAACGGAGACGACGACGGACCTCCCTATCCGCTTTCGTCCAGCCCTCTGCGCCATAGAGGAAGACCAGGATGATTTAAGAATTTGTACTTCTCAATTGCCTCCTGAGCCCAAGGAAGCAGCGGTTGGCAAGAGTAACTCTGCGTTTGATCTCAGCATTGGTTTTGTTGTCGCTGGTGACTAGTGAGCCAAGGTAGGCGAAATCCTTGACCACTTCGAATCTTTAGCTACCAATTGTGACGTTCTGGCCGAGAGGTGTTTTGAAAGTGCGGAATGCAACTGGCCATTTCATCAGACCACCACCACAGGAGACATTCCTGTGATGATCCAGCTAGTGTAATGAACTTGTGATGTTGGAATCATAGTCCAGTAACTGCAGTGAGGTCTTAGATGCGACAGACCAGACATGAGCGTTGAACTGCAACTGTACGGGAAACCTAGGCATTTCATGGCATTCTTGGCGACAATGATATGTGATCGTTCGAACAAAGTTTGTCACTAATACACGTATCTAGGATAGAAAGCTTGTCGGTTTCAGAGATACAAGTGCCATTCATGGATATTGGCATTGGGTCAGTGTTAGGCTTTAACAACAGAGGACAGCATTGTGTTGAAAAAATTACATGACAGCGCGTCACCTTTTCTAAATCCTTTTTTAATATTAAAGGTCTCGGTCAATTCGCTACCGATCTGAAGGGAGCGGGGAGAATTCTCCATTGACATCCTGCACAGTTGGACGAGTTTGGCAGGGATGTTAAAACTAGACAAGACTCCGTATAGCTTATCCCTATGCACACTGTCATACGCGGCTTTGATGTCGACATAAAGGTGATGGATGTCGATTTGGTATTCTTGGTATTCTTCTCCAAGATCTGCCCCAATGTGAACATTTGGTCTATAGTGGATTTACGTAGTCTGAAACCACACTGATAAGAACCTATGCACAATAGGTTTCAGGTGTTCACACAGTACGGCAGAGAAGATCCTATATGCAATGTTAAGGAGACTTATTCTGCTATAGTAGGCGCATTTATAGGGGCCTTCTTTCTTGTGGAATCGGCAAACGATGCTGAGATTCAATTAATGGGGCATGCTTTCGTCCGACCATATTTTATAGATAAGCTGGTGCATGCACCATACCCACTCATCTCCAGCCGCTTTAAATAGGCAGACAGGCCGTCTACCCTGGCCGCTTTATTGGTTTTAAGCTTCGAAATTACTAGCTTAACTTCATCTAAGTCGGGTGGACGGAATTATCTGGCATCTTCGTCCGTTGTGAATGGATCATTAAACAGTCTACAGAAGTGTTACTTCCATGTTCTCAGCATCGACTGTGACTCTACTACTAGTTGCCCGACTTCATCCCTACAGGCTTTCGTTCTGGCGGTTTTTGGTAAAACTTGCGAGCATTATTCCTGTGGTAGCGTCTCTCCATCTTCTCGATCTCACGCTTTTCATACTCTTTTTTATTGTTCCTTAAAAGCGTGTGTCCCTCCTTCCTTTTCTGCTCGTAATATTCACGCGCGGCTCTCATCCGTCTATGTAGCAAGGCTTTGTAGGCGGTTGGCTTTGCTACATGGGCTTACCCGCATTTCTGATCAAACTACATAGGGGTTTCTGATGGCACGCTGGCAATGCTCTCGCTGTTGTTCCGCGGATTGTGCCGGTGTCATCGGATCTTGCGAGAGATTGAGGGTAACTCGATCGGCAAAGATCCTAGCGGTCTCCTTCGAATGTATCTTCAGACGTCAAACTTTCTTTGTCCAGTTCGATGTCGACTCCGTGGCCTCAATATACCTCCATTTGTACCTTGGCTGCAACAAGATAGTGATCCGAGTCGATGCTGGCTCCCCGGAAGGTTCGTATAAAGGATGCTGGAGGAGTATCGCGTCGATCGCAACGTGAGCAATTTGATTAATGATCGACTGATGAGGTAATTCCTTTGTGGATTGCGAGATGCGGGAATCGTTTACCAGCTAGAACGGGGTTACGCCCCGCTAGGAAGTTAAGTAGCCGATGTCCGTTTTCGGAGGTGGTGTCGTGTAGGCTATATTTCCCCGTGATCAACTCAAATATGTCCTCTTTGCCCAGTTACGCATTTAAATCTCCTGGTACTATTTCTATATCGTAGCTGGGACATTGGGCATAAGTTCTGTCTAAGAGATGGTAGAAGTGGTCTTTGAGTCGATCGTCCGTTTCTTCGGTTGGAGAATGAGCGCATATCAAGCTAGTGTTTCCGAAACTAGCTTCGATGCGGATATTTATGAGGCGTTCGCTTACATCCTGCAAGCTTAGGACTTTTTTCTGTCGAAGTCTTTCTCGAATAACGTATCCGCGTCCGAATAAGCGTTGATTGTTCTCCTTGTAGCGATTCCCGTAGTAGATGTCGCAGTTTTTCATCCTCCTTTTGCCTGGTGCGATGGGATAGCACTACAAGGAGAGCGGTTATATGTGCTTTATAGCAGTTGAGGGCTTACTCCAATTGATTGCCTGCACCCGGTCTGTTTAGGGACCTCACATTCCAGGTGCAGACTCGCATGTTTTAATCGTTTGCAGGGGTCATCAGCTTTGTATCCGTCCATATCCGAGGCTTGTGATTGCTTAGCAACAATTTATTTTTTCCGTGATAGATATTTTACCCCTAAGCACAACCCGCCACCTGGTGGGCCAGGTTAATTTTTCCCCAGAAGCAAGGGGGTCGGGTGGCTACAAACAGTGGTTCACTACCTGGCGGGCGCCAGGCAGCTATTCAGGGGAGGCCATAAAAAAGATGTTGACTTTTAAGAAGTTTCGAGCTAATGCTATAATATAACACAGGACGCATGGGAAATAGCCTTTCCGTCATTTTTCTAATCCCTGTGGACATACTTACGCTTTTCTGTTCTAAATTCTCGCAGCTAATGGCTTTGGAGATCTATTGCCGCTTAGGACTCTCTCAAAAATCAGTTATATTTCCATCTTGTTGCGAAACTGGTTAGAAAACGATACCATAAAGAACCCTCCTACTGTACCCGACCAATTAGTCGCTCATAATAGCCTCGTAAATCAACCGTTCAACCATTCGCACATTGTTTATGCTTTTTTTTATCTCCCTCTCCGTCTCTATCTACAATTTTTTACTTTCTGTTTACGTTCTCATTAAATGCCAAAATATAATGAAATTATATTCAAAACATAAACAAAACAATTTAAAATTCAATTTCTCATCTCTGAGCATGATATCGAGCGCCAGTCGTAGTCAGTCGTAGCCCCGTTGGGCTACTAGAATTTTGAAATCGTCACGCTCTCATGAATTTCAAGATTCAAAACGTCAGTCCATCCATCGTTGAAGCTGAGAGAGAAAAAAAAAAAAACAAAAAAAACCAAAAACCGAAAAGAGGAAAAAAACGATTTCCGCCAACCCATGATCAAGTGGACAAGGCCGCAGTCAAGTGGGTTTAAAGCACTCATTAAACGATTTGTGCATGCAAACGTCGTCGTCGCTGGTTATAATTAATCGGACTCGGAGGGATTTTATCTCTTTTATTTCGTTTTACCACTATTTTGTCTTGTTTTTCTGCAATCCCTCGGTAATTACATTACAGATACTTACTTTCTATTACTGGCGACACCCGTCTGAGAATGCACCACTTAACGATAAAAACTATGTTCTCGTTGAGCCACAATAACACAATCTAGCCGGTTAACCTTCGGGCGTACTGTATGTATGTATTTACGTGTGTGCAAGTATCTACTGGATTTGTATATATTCTGTTTTTTTATCTTTAGTGTGCTTGCATAAAGCCAATTGAACGATTTCATAATCATAAAATTATGGATTTACTTAAGCAATAGCGAAATGAGAAAAGATTTTTGTAACAAAAGGGAAATAACACCGATAATTATATCTATCTAGCGCGATAGATACTTGTAATATAGTATAGTATGTATCTAGTTTGTAGAAAGCCTATTGACGGTTGTTGTTTCTCACCCGATTACGTTCCTGTTGCCGGTTCACTGTATACATACATATGTATGTATATGTACCTACGTAGAAGCAGTTTACTTTGACGAGCTACACAAGTTGCGGACGAGAAGCGTTTCTCAAGTGAAAGTAGTTGAAATTTAATTTGGATTGCTTTGGATTGAGTAACACACAAAAATGAGGAAAGAGAAACAGCTACGTCTTTGTTTGGTTGGTTTTTGAGCCGGCGGCAAGGTTGGGCTACATTTCGTTCGACTTAAGCGGCCTACACACGCGCTACGGATCGAATGGATCGGTTTGAAGTCATTTCGCCACACACTTGTGGATCGGTATACGTTCTTCATTTCACGCTGTTCGCCGACGAGTAAGGATGGATCGCGGAGAAAAAATAATTTTGTTGTGTGGTGTATATATTGTGTGAAAAAAGGAAAGAAAGGATAATGAAAGAGAAACGTTCACTGTGGATGCAGGAGTGGTTTCTGATCCTAATAACTTATTCATATATAGATACATGCATTCACAAATATGTGAATGAGGGTCTCATAATTCTATTGCCTATTGCCTGCGAGTGTTTATTGCTTGTTTCATTTTATGGCCTGTTTTCATTTTATGATTCGATGTTCACAGTTTTATAACATACATTTGTGCACATACGAATCATAAATACAATCATAAACAGACTGCATAGATGCACTCTAACAACTTCGGGTGGACGTTTCCTAGACATCGTCAACCGCGCCACACACACGCTACCGATCGCAGGAATATCAAACTCATTTGAAAACTTGCGATCTGTAGCAAACTAGCCCACACACAGGACGATCTGTTTGAATCGCAACCGATCCATTCGATCCGTAGCGCGTGTGTAGGCCGCTTTAGAAACGAACAATGAAACGAGTATCTTTTATGGAAATCCATCTCCGGTTCTATTTGCCGTCGTGTCGTCAACAAAAGTATGTAGGTCTCGTCATTCTACACAAATCCAGTGCCATGTCTGCAAATCGATTATGTTTGCTTAACGTTAATTACGAGTTCTTTATTCAAAAGGGGTTTACAACTTAATCTACTCAAGCCACGTACATATGTAGGTCTTTTGGAAACTTCTTAGCATGACCGCGAAGGCACTTACATTGCACAACAGATGCTCTTAACAAATTTACATAAGAGTTTGTGTGTATGTATGGATGAGAACTCCCATTACCAGTGTCACTCATCATAAGTCATAGCTGCAATTGCAACTAGACTCACGTCGCTGTACAGCTCGTAAAGTTCGTGGTTGATCTTTTCCTCCATCCCCCGTCTGCGTTTATAGGCCCGAAAATCACGTGCAAAATCTTTCTCTCGAACCGACCAAGGGCCTCCTCATCCGCTTTTGATAGTGTCCATGCTTCTGCGCCATACAGCAGGACCGAGATGATAAGGGTCTTATATCGAGTCAACTTTGTCGTTCGGGACAGGGTTCTATTACTTAATTGCCTCCTGAGCTTAAGGAAACAGCGATTGACAAGAGTGATTCTGCGTTTGATTTCGGAACTGATGTCGTTGTTCCAGGTCACTGCGAAGCCAATGTAGACGAAGTCCTGAACTACCTCGAACTTATATCTGCCAATACAAACGCTCTGGCCAAGACGTCGGTGGTATATGTTCCTTTTCAATGACAGCAGATATTTAGTCTTGCCCTCAATAGCTGCGAAACCAATTCTCGCCGCCTCCATCTCAATACTCGCAAATGCCTCATTGACATCTCGCCATGATCTACCTATTATGTCAATATCGCCGGTGTATGCAAGGCGTTGCGGGGATTTGAAATAGATTGTGCATCTTGTGTTGGCCAGTGATTTTTGCACAATCATTTCTAATATGATGTTGAAGAAATCACACGACAGCGCATCACCCTGCCTAAATCCTTTTTTGACTTCAAAGATATCGGTCAGTTCTGCACCGATTCAAATGGAGCAGCGAGCATTCTCCAAAGTCATCCTGCATAGACATAGCGTTGTATAGGCGGTGAGTGTCGACTTGACTTCGGTTTTTTTCCAGGATCTGCCGTGGTGTGGAGATTTGGTCGATGGTGGACTTCCGTGGCCTGAATGGACCTATCAGCTTATTTACAAAAGGCTTGAGGCGTTCACACAAAATGGCAGAGAAGATTTTGTAGGCGATGTTAAGAAGACTTATTCCTCTGTAGTTGGCGCAGTCAGCGTGGTCTCCTTTCTTGTGGATCGGGCATACGATGCTGAGACTCCATTTCTCGGGCATGCTTTCCTCTAACCATATCTTACGGATGAGTTGGTGCATGCTCCTAACCAGGTCATCCCCAGCTGGCTTGAAGAGCTCAGCAGATAGTCCGTCTGCGCCAGCAGCTTTATACGACTTGAACTTCGATATGGCAATCTTAACTTCGTCGAGGTCTGGGGGACGGAATTCTCCGCGGTCTTCGTCGATTAGAAATGGACCATTCTGCCTGACAGCGGTATACTGACTAAGATCGCCGTTATACAGTCTGCAGAAGTGGTTTTTCCATATTCTCAGCATTGACTGCGACTCTACTACTAAGTGTCCGTTCTCATCCCTCCAGGCTTCCGTTCTGGCTTTATAACCTTGGCATGTTCGCTTTAACTGTTGATAAAACTTTCCAACGTCCCACCTGCAGTAGCAGTAACATGTCTCCAAATCCTCAATCGCGCGCTTCTCGTGCTCTTACTTCTTTCTTCTGAGAAGCTTATGCTCCCCCTTCCCTTTTAACTCGTACAGCTCACGAGCTGCTCTTGTTCTTTAATGCAGCAAGGCTTCATATGCATCCTGCCTCGCTGTATGAATCCTCTTGCACTCGTCATCGAACCAAGTGTTTCTTCGCGGTAGAGCCCTGAAGCCTAAAACTTCGGATGCAGAGCTTTTCAGGGCTTGTTTACAAAGGTTCTACTTCTGTTCCATTGGAGGGTTGATGTGTATTAGAGAGCTTAAGGGAGACGCGATCGGTAAAAGCACGAGCGGTGTCTGGCGATAGTAGCTTTCCGACTTTGTATTCTTACTCTACTCCGTTGCGTTCGTGATATCCGTAGGCGCATCTTGGCTACTACAAGATAGTGGTCCGAGTCGATTTTAGCCCCTCGGAAAGTTCGAGCATCAAGAATAGTGGAGGAGTGTCTGACGTCGATCGCGATGTGATCAATCTGGTCGGTGGTCGACTAATCGAAAGACTGCCAGGTGCCTTTGTGTATATCGAGGTGCGGGAAGCGCGTACTGGCTAGAAGAAGATTTCGCCCCGTAGCAAAATCAATCAGCCTGTGTCCGTTATCGGATGTGATGTCGTGTAGGCTATGTTTGCCGATGATTCGTTCAAAGATGCTTTCCTTACCCAGCTTAGCATTCAAGTCTGCTAGTACAATTTTGATGTCATAGCTGGCGCATTGGGCATACGTAGGAGATCGTCGAACTCATCTTTGGCGGAGTCATCATTGTCTTCCGTGGGGGCGCGGACGCAGATCAAGCTGATGTTAAAAAAATGTATCTTTGATACGTATCTTTATGAGGCGTTCGCTCACATGCCGAAAGCTTAGGACTTTTTGCCTTAGCCCACCTCCAACAACAAATCCACATCCAAATAGTCTCTATCCTCTCTCCCTATAGCAGTCGCCGTAGTAAATATCGCAGTTTTTCATCCCCGGTCCATTCCATCGCTGTTCCTGGATGGCGGTTATGTCCGCTTTGTAGTAGTCTAGGGCATCCGCAAGTTCTTCGGCTGCACGTGGCCTCTTTAGGGACCTAACATTCCACGTACAGAGCCGAAGATCATTGTCCTTTTTTCGTTTTTTTGCAAGGGTCGTCAACATTAATCCGGTCTGTTATAACAGAGGCTTGTGATTCTTTTGGAGTTTGTGGTTTTTTTACGGTTACGGCTTTCCAGGCCGTAGCCCAACCGACTAATCATGTTTTTTGGCGCAGGAGGCTCGCTATTCGCACTTCCCCGTCTGCAATTTCCATAGGAAATCTCCAGATGGCACCACGAGGAGGTGGGGATGGGACGTACTAACAGTCGCAAGATGTTCGACTGCGCTGGCTCTTCTCGCTTTTTAGCAGGCCAGCATCGATTATGTTTGCTTAACGTTAATTACGAGTTCTTTATTCAAAAGCATGACCGCGAAGGCGCTTGCATTGCACAACAGATGCTCTTAGCAAATTTACATAAGAGTTTGTGTGTATGTATGGACGAGAACTCCCATTACCAGTGTCACTCATCACAAGTCATAGCTGCAATTGTCGCGTTTAATATCCGATAACTTGTCAAGCAATCGATGGAGTACTGTGTCTTTATTTCCATATTGACTAAACGTATCACAATTACTCTATTGCACCCGTGTTACTATAAAAGGGGAAAGGAGAGAGGAAAAGAAAAGAAAAAAGGTTCAAGGGTTGATTCTCTCGGATAATCCATTGAAACGTTGTTCTTTCGAATCACTTTTTCCCACTTATGACACTCGACCATCTGTCACTGGGCTCTACTTGCATGGGATTAGCACGGCCGACTTGGCATTGATTAGAATAACAGCATAGTAACACGTTAGATGAGGCTATTAAATTTTACAATAACTGCTGGTTCCGGCACGTGCCTACTAGTCGCGCTGGGGCGAAGTTTCATTTTATAAGGAAATAGAATAATCTAGCGTGAGATTACGACGCTTGTAACGAGCTAACCTTTAGCTTATTGCAAATTTTATGGAATGGGATCAGTTGTATGCATGTATGTAAGTAATACCTTAAGTGTAGTTGGTGAGATACACTCACGTCCGCTGTCGAGATATGTACTTACGGGAGTGAGTTAACCCAAAGCACAACTTGTTCAAGGCGACGAGAGAGAATTTATCACTGTGGCGTCCACAATCTGAGAAAGCAGATCTTCTTGTGGTACAACTTATTGGGGCTTAAAGCTCTGGCTGAAAAAAGAAAAGTCAACTATACACCTCAACGTGATATAGGAGCCTAATAAAGATTAAAAGCCTTTCAGGGTCTTTCCGTAGACGAGATGGTTGCAGCTGAAACCTTGACTGGTACAAGCGCTTTCATGATAGAGTTCTCCTACAGCGAAGATCTAAATAAGCCTGCATACCTACTTGGCGGTTATAGACAAGGATGAATTCGATTGCAATGTCTGTTCTGTTAAGTGGGCCCAAACGGCTAATGCTCTACTTAGAGTCTACCATCCCATAATAAGGGATTTCCAGGGTTCACATCTTGCCAGATCGAACTGGTGTCTCTATCTGATCAAAAGTCAGATCTGGGAAGGAGTTCTGCCATAACTTTTATACCAGCCTATTCGGAGAATCCAATGAAAGTAATGAATTCAATCCATAATAGATTGAGAAGGCTCCGTAGCGCGGTGGCCCAACGGAGGTTTATTTTGCGACATCCCTCCTCGACGGGGTACTGGCAAAACTCCCTGTAGTAAATTTGCCATGAAAAAGCTTCTCGACTCACGCCGTCCGAAATCGGAATTAAGCTGTAAGTCCCTTTCCCCTGTGTGAAATATGAATCACACACACAATATGGGTGATTGAGAGAAACTTGGCTCTGGTCCTTCGTGGGCTGTAACGCCGAGCAGGAAAAGGAATAACTGTATTGGTAACCAAACAAGTCTATCAGAGGGTGGAAAGAATCATTGTTCTTGGTCTTGGTCTGGGGGAGACTAGTTCAAAAGGCATTCAAACCTCCTTCCCCTCTCTTCAATGTTCAGCCTAGTCATGAACCAGCCCCTCCATTGGAAGAGGATGTGCACTATAAGAGCACGTACTGGTAATTTTCAGCAACAGTAAGAAAGCTTTTGATAACAACACTTTTGATCGTTGCTGGACAGCGTGGCATAGATGAAGTAATAGTATTGTGGATGAAAGTAATGTCGGTGCACAGGACACTGACTCTCCAGACGCAGGTCCTGACCAGTGCATCAAATTCGACGATAGCAGAACGATAGTATGGCGATTAACTCTCTGCTCAATGCTCTCAATGCCTTTGAAAACTACGCGTAAGCCTACGCAAAAGGAGGTGGTTAATGGCATCATTATCCCGACATTCGAAGAAGTGATCCTAGAGAGCAAGTAAGGCAACGATAAGATCCGAATTCTCATATGCATCGGTCGATTGGTTGGACAGTATGTTGTAGGTGTAGGTCCCTTTCACCTGTGTGAAAAATAAAATCAAACACAACATGGGTGATTGAGAAAAGCTTGGCTCTGCCAAGGTCATAAAGCCAGAGCGGAAGCCTGTAGGGATGAAGACGGACAACTAGTAGTATAGTCACAGTCGATGCTGAGAATATGGCAGGAACACTTCAGTAGACTGTTTACCGGCGCTGAAAGATCTAAAACCACTGTCAGGCAGACTGATCCATTAACACTGGACGAAGATGAAAGGGAATTCCATTCACCCGATATCAAAATTTAAATCAAATAAAGCTCCTGGCACAGACAGCCTGCCTGCTAAGCCATTTAAAACAGCTGAAGATGAATTGGTTGGGAACTGTAAAACCACTGATTGCTCAGAAGCAAAAAACAGCCTCGGATAGAAAAACGGAACGGGCCTATGCTGACGACCCTATAATGAAGCAAAAAACAAACAAGGACCTTCGATTCCGTACGTGGAATGTTAGGTCCCTAAACGGACGACGTGCGGCCGAACAGCTTGCGGACGCCTTAGACCGCTATAAAGCGGACATAACCGCAATCTAGGAAATGCCATGAAATGGACCGGGTAAAAAGCGTATGAAAACCTGTGTAGATGCCTGACTAGACTCACGTCGCTGTACAGCCCGTAAAGTTCGTGGTTGAATCTTTTCCTCCATCACCCTTCTGCGTTTATAGGCCCAAAAATCACGTGCAAAATCTTTCTCTCGAAACGACCAAGGGCCTCCTCATCCGCTTTTGATAGTGTCCGTGCTTCTGCGCCGTACAACAGGACCGGGGTGATAAGGGTCTTATATAGAGTCAACTTTATCGTTCGGGAGAGAGCTCTATTACTCAATTGACGCCTGAGCCCAAAGAAACAGCGATTGGCAAGAGTGATTCTGCGTTTGATTTCGGAACTGATGTCGTTGTTCCAGGTCACTGCGGAGGTGAGGTAGACGAAGTCCTTAACTATCTCGAACTTATATCTGCCTATACAAACGTTTTGGCCGAGACGTCGGTGGTGAGCGTCCTTTTTTGATGACAGCATATATTTAGTTTCGCCCTCGCTTACCGCCAGACCAACTTTCACCGCCTCGAACTCAATACTCGCAAACGCCTCATTGACATCTCGCTATTATGTCCATATCGTCGGCGAATGCAAGAAGTTGCGAGGATTCGAAATAAATTGTGCCTCTTGTATTGGCCAGTGATTTTTGCACAATCATTTCCAATATGATGTTGAAAAAATCACACGATAGCGCATCGCCCTGCCTTAATCCTTTTTTGACATCAGAACTATCGGTTAGGTGTTCACCGATTCGGATGGAGTAGCAAGCATTCTTCAAAGTCATCCTGTAGAGTCTGACCAGCTTAGCAGATATGTCAAATGTTGAGCGTTGTATAGCTCGTCTCTAATTATGCTGTCGTATGTGGCTTTGAAGTCGACAAATAGGTAGTGAGTGTCGACTTGAAATTCTTTGGTTTTCTCCAGGATCTGCCTTAGTGTGATTTGGTCGATGATGGACTTCCCTGGCCTGAATCCGCACTGGTAATGACCTTTTAGCTTATTTACAAAAGGCTTCGGGCGTTCACACAAAAACGGCAGAGAAGATTTTGTAGGCGATGTTAAGAAGACTTATTCCTTTGTAGTTGGCGCAGTCAGCGGGGTCTCCTTTCTTGTGGATCGGGCATACGATGCTGAGACTCTATTCCTCGGGCGTGCTTTCTTATGACCATATTTTACAGATGAGTTAGTGCATGCTCCTATCCAGTCATCCCCAGACAGTCCGTCTGCGCCAGGAGCTTTATTCGACTTGAGTTTCGATATGGCAATCTTAACTTCGTCGAGGTCAGAGGGGCGGAATTCTCTGCGGTCTTCGTCGATTAGAAATGGATCATTTTGCCTGACAGCGGTATACTGACTAAGATCGCCGTTATACAGTCTGCAGAAGTGGTTTTTCCATATTCTCAGCCTCGACGGCAACTCTACTACAAGGTGTCCGTTCCCATCCCTTCAGGCTTCCGTTCTGGCTTTATAACCTTGGCATGTTCGCTTTAACTGTTGATAAAACTTTCGAACGTCACACCTGCAGTAACATGTCTCCAAATCCTCAATCGCGCGCTTCTCGTGCTCTTACCTCTTTCTTCTGAGAAGCTTATGCTCCTCCCTTCCCATTTAACTCGTACAGCTCACGAGCTCTGCTCCGCTCTTGTTCTTTTATGCAGCAAGGCTTCATATGCAGCCTGCTTCGCTGTATGAATCCTCTTGCACTCGTCATCGAACCAGGTGTTTCTTCGCGGTGGAGCCCTGAAGCCCAAAACCTCGGATGCAGAGCTTTTTAGGGCTTGTTTGCAAGGGTTCTACTTCTGTTCCGTTAATAGCGTGGAGGGTTGAGGTGTATTGGAGAGCTTAAAAGAGACGCGATCTGTAAAAGCACGAGCGGTTTCTGGCGATAGTAGCTTTCCGACGTCATAACTTTGTATTCTTACTCTACTCCGCTGCGTTCGTAATATCCGTAAGCGCATCTTGGCTACTACAAGACAGTGGTCCGAGTCGATGTTAGCCCCTCGGAAAGTTCGAACATAAAGAATAGTAGAGGAGTGTCTGACGTCGATCGCGATGTGGTCAATCTGGTTGGTAGTCGATTGATCGAAAGACCGCCAGGTGCCTTTGTGTATATCGAGGTGCGGGAAGCACGTACTGGCTAGAAGGAGATTTCGCCCCGTAGCAAAATCAATCAGCCTGTGTCCGTTATCGGAGGTGGTGTCGTGTAGGCTATGTTTGCCGATGACTCGTTCAAAGATGCTTTCCTTACCCAGCTTAGCATTGAGGTCTCCTAGTACAATTTTGATGTCATAGCTGGGACATTGGGCATATATTCTGTCTAGGAGATCGTAGAACTCATCTTTGGCGGAGTCATCCTTGTCTTCCGTGGGGTCGTGGACGCAGATCAGGCTGAGGCGTTCACTCACATGCCGAAAGCTTAGGACTTTTTGCCTTAGTCGGTGATGTGATGATGGATGGTGGTGATGTCCACTTTATAGCGGTCTAGGGCGTCCGCAAGTTGTTCGGCTGCACGTGGCCTGTTTAGGGTCATTGTCCTTTTTTCGTTTTCTGCAAGGGTCGTTAACATTCATCCGGTCCGTTATATCCGAGGTTTGTGATTCTTTTGGAGTTTGTGTTTTTTTAACGGTTACGGCTTACTAGGCCGTAGCCCAACCGACTAATCCTGTTTTTTGGCGCAGGAGGGTCGCTATTCGCACTTCCCCGTCTGCAATTTCCATAGGAAATTTTCAGATGGCACCACGAGGAGGTGGGGATGGGACGTACTAATAGTGCCGCAAGATGTTCGACTGCGCTGGCTCTTCTCGCTTTTTAGTAGGCCAGCATCTGTCGGATAGATGCTACCCCTACGGGGCCTTTGTTAGTCCTTTACCATCCCCCTCTCTGGTTAGCTCTTTGGTTAGCTTTAAATAGTACATTTCAGCATTTTTTTCTCAACGAGTTATTTTTATTTATTTTTTGTAGTAATCTTTTGTTTATCCACTCGTCGATAGGAGGAGCAAATGGAAGGGTGAGAGTCAATCTATGCACACCACAGGGGGGTGTTCTATCGCCTCTCATGTGGCTCCTCGTAGTCGACGAATTGCTAAAGCTCCTAGAGACACAGGATTTTAACGTCACGGCTTATGCCGGGAAATTTTCTCAGGACCTCAGTGAAAGACTAAGTTATGCGCTGCAATTGGTGAATAACTGGGTCAAGGAACGGGGCCTAGGGGTAAATCCAACTAAAACTGAGATTGTCCTCTTCACACGAAAAAGATCAATACCTGGATACTCATATCCACGTATAAATGGTATCGACCTGATTCCGAAGAAATCCGCTAGGTATCTTGGCGAAATTCTAGATTCCAAGCTTAGCTGGAACGACAACATAAATGAAAGAACCAAGAAAGCTTACGTGGCACTATATTCATGCGTGGTAGCTTTCGGAAGGACATGGGGCTTTAAACCAAAGGTGGTATACTGGCTATACACCGCGGTGGTAAGACCTATTTTAGTCTATGGATCAATCGTCTGGTGGAAGGCACTTGAGAAGAAATGCAACCTTCAAAGTCTTACAAGGATTCAGAGGGCTGGCTGTCTGGCGGTGACCGGATCTATGAAATCCACACCAACGGCGGCCCTTGAAGCAATGCTGAACCTTCCACCACTAGACATGTTTTGTGAAAGCATTACAGCCAGGGCTGCGCTTAGGATGCAAGAATCCCGTCTTTGGAAAAGATGTCCTAATGGCCACGCATCACTCCTGGATCGATGGGCTATACTGAGGTCCGCAACCGAAACGGACTATACCGCCCCACTTTCTTGCTGTGAGAGGAGATTCTCTATTAGGATTCCCTCTAGGGAGGAATGGGCCAGTGGTATGGTAAACACGGAAAAGGAACTGGCAATCTGTACCGACGGATCCAAAACGGATACCGGTACAGGAGCCGGAGTCTACTTCGAATCTCAGGAAGCGTGTCACTCCTACAGACTTGATGATGGCTGTAGCGTCTTCCAGGCTGAGATCTTCACAATCAAAAAGGGCGCGGATCTGATTCTTCTTAGGGAGAATTTCTCAGGTAAGGGAATCAAAATCTATGTTGACAGTCAGGCAGCCATTAAGGCTCTGCAAGCAACATGGATAAGATCCAAGCTCGTAAAACTCTGTAAAGAGAAACTAGAAGAAATATCGGATGTCAATGTGGTAACCATCTGCTGGGTACCAGGGCATGTGAATATTTCCGGAAATGAGAAGGCGGACGAACTGGCCGGACTGGGATCAGGCGCAGATACTTCGCAGATCACAACTGAGGCTAGAACGCCACTCAGCACACTATTCAGAGAAATAGGGGTGGAACTACTAGGAAAGGCCAACAAGCGATGGTGTCAATTAGATACATGCGCTACGGCAAGGCTAACAAGGCCTGCCTATGACAAAAAAAGGACGGACGACTGGTAGTCGATGCTCTCTCTGGGCCCTGCATGATCATATCATGCAGCTAGACTAGGTCAGCCCTAGAACGATTTTTGCAGAAGCTGTAGGGACGAAGAGGAAATAGAATCCATTTTTCACCTACTGTGTGAATGCCCTGCACTGGCCCGAAAAAGATGTACATATGTACCTCGGGAACTATTTCTTTTCGGGTTTAGAGGAGGCAAGAGACATTAAGCTGAACAAACTGCTAAGGTTTTTAAATGAGTGTGGATAGTTCAGCTCAGCGGGTAACTAACAGGTTCTCCTCGGGATAGTTTTCAAAATGGGCACAATGGTGAGCCGTGACCTCATGTCAATAGGGCACCCAACTAACCTAACCTAACCTATCCATGGTCTGAGACGCCTTAACCCTTTATTGTTTGGGGTAATAGAAAGAGTAGATTTTTTAATATGGCCTGTAAGTATTAGAACAAATAAATCATAGGCGATTGTGGGCCTACTTTCTTCGTATATTATTTGCCACAATTCATACTTCAAAAGTACCCTTCCACCTGAAGGGTACATATTTGCGGCTATTCTTAAATTGGTAGGTTTCTATATTTATTATGAGAAGTTTACCATTAGGCGATAATTAGGTGTTCGATATCAAAAGGATGCGATTCGTACTAAATAATTCGCTTCGAAACGAAACCACATGCGGTGACAATGGTCCCTAATTAAAAAAAAAAAAAAAAAAAAAAAAAAAAAAAAAAAAAAAAAAACAAGGAAGCGAACCAACCCCTTTTCGACAGTCGGGGAGTTGAAAATAACAGGTTTGAATAATCTCGTTGACAAATTCACTCGCCACTCGCCTTGCAATGACCCAATAAAACCAAAAACCAACAAAACACATTTTCAAAATCAATTCTTACCACGTCTCAACTGACATTATATGTATGTATGCCCCTGGGGTGGAAGGACGACACAGAAAACTATCATCATATCCTTGCCGTAGTCGTTGTTGTTAAAGTGTCAGTTTCATTGCCACCAAAAATGAAATTTAATTTATTATTTATTTAAGAAAAAAAGTGAAGAACGTAACGAAGGAAGTGAAATTACTTTGCAGGAAATTGTTTTGACTCTCGGTACTGTCCCGCATTTTCTAATTCACATTGACGAGTACACTAGCCTGGGTAGGAATGGGGGCGAGGATACAGCCATTCGCATTCCTTTCCACTTAAAATGCGTTTACATCACGCACATTGAAAGTAATGCGACACCACCAACCAAAGTACTTAACTATGTCCTCAATTACCCGATGGGGTGTAATAAAAACGCAATACCCTAGTGCTCGCCCTCTCTTCCCCTCTATTCTTCTTTTACATTCATGTATATGTTGCAAAATAACTAAACAGGGACGAAGAAAGGAACAGATAAAGGCAAACAAGGAGCAAAGGGCTTCGACAGAGGTGATTTCATTTTATTCGAAAAAGGACGCCAAAAATGAGAGTATAAATTATTAATCGAAATTTTCACTTTTACAATGTAAATCTGTACCCTCCGCGCCCCGATCGGAAGGTCCGTTGGGCCTCAAATGGTTCAATACGAATATCATCACTGGCACTATTGGCGTGCTAGTATGTTTCGCGCGTTTCGTTTTGAATTTCAATTAAGCCATGACCCAAAAGAGAGATATTCCGATGGCCAGGAGGGCTTGTCGGGTGTGAAGAACAAGAAGAAGAAGAAGCAAAAACGGCAACTGGCACAGAAGCATAGCAATTATTGTTACGAAAAAAAAAAAAAAAAAAAAAACAAAAGAACGAAGAAAACGGGCCAAGTAGAGAGAACGGCTATGGAAGTTCTACCGGGGATAACAGCCAGCGAGCTCGCACTCGTACACAAATTGGACTAAAATGAGAAATATGAACAAAATAAACGGAGCAAACTGGGCTAAGACGTAGTGCTACCAAGGGGTGTACGATGGAGCCGCCGAGGGGTGAAATGGAAAAAGGAAGTGGTATTTTATAAAAATGAAAATGCAAAGTGGATATATTCTAACACCCAACCGGTCGTTCTACAGCATTGACACCCACCACACCACTTGTAGAATTTTCATAGATTTGTCCCACAAGGACAGTCCTCCCTATTCGATATACACCGCTATACACTGGCATACACTCATTTTACGATTCTGTAGATGAAAATCGTTATACAGTCGTTCTCGACGTACGGATTCTCCACTGTTTGGGAACACCGAATGGAGGAAAATGCAAATTTGTTCCTGTTTTTTCGGAAAGTTACGCCAGAAAACCAGAAAGGATACCAGGACGTCAGTGGCGATAGCATAGCAGTAGGATGTCAAGTGGGGATTGAATGGCAACGGTATCGGATACGGGTGCGGGTGAATTGAAATTCGTGCTTGGCATGCCAAGTTCGTGGTTTCATTTGTGCTTATGATTCCGTATTTCTTCCTTGCCTCGCCTTACTCACACTAGTCCTTAGGCTACTTGGGTTGTCATTTTTTGTTATTGGATTTTTGTTGGAATAAAAGATGATATATTACTTACTTTGCAGATTGCTTACATCGAGACATCGAGCGACGACATACATACATACATACATAGGTTCTATAGAGATCCATCTGGTGTCGCCAAACTTTCATTACAAGGTGTATCCTTTAGTTGGAGCACCAATAAGTCAAGGACTGGTTCTGGTTCGGTATAATTAGAAGATTATCATGCAGCCCTAGTTTCTCAATGCAACAGTCGTTTGGCAAAACGTTCCCTTCACCCACCACGTATCCCACTCTGAATATTATCCACTCGACAAAGCTCCATTTCGCAATAAAGATCTACACAAGCGAATCCAACGAATATGTATGTATATATGTACATAAGAATTTCACAAAAAAAAAAAAACACCCAAAAAGGATATCAACTCCATCCTTAACGTTTTACCATTGCGAAGGCCTCGATTCAATGGAATATCTACATGTAGGCATGTTCATATGCATATTTGCAGCCATCCTTCGCCTTAGTAACCCTTCCATCATGTACTCATGTGTAGTAGCAGGCGACTGAATGAATGTTGTCAAAGTTGGCAGTACCGTATGGGTGTCCTGGCTTTCGAAGATTTATAAATTCCAAGTGGGCGGCGTACAAAACAAAGTAAAAAGTCTTCTATTCAGTCCGTACCATTGCTATAAGGACGAGTAACCCGTAGCCCACCCCTAAAGCGTCTACAAATTAATTTGTTTCTATGCCACACTGTAAGACCATCAATTATTTTATTTTATTTGATCCTTTGGACTCGTTTCCTGATCCTCAAAGCAAATAAGGTGTTGTTCTAATTAAGCCACGTTTATGGCGCTCACTTAACTATGTAGGTACAAACATACATACATATATAACATGTGCAGCGACATGTAAGTATGGGATGGCAAGGCATAAAGCAAGTTCTCTCCACTAAAGAAGTTCTTAACCCATTTGGTCATTGATCCTGTAGGTTCGTAGCCCCTTTTTCCATCTTCTTGTTCGCGTGTTCATCTTTTCCATCATCCATACGCCTATTTAACAGGATATTTTCATTTAATTCATCATCATCATCATCATCTTCTTTTTATTTCTCCACTCCAGCATCCTCATCATGCAAAGGACGAAGACAAAAAAAAAAAAACAAACTCAAAAGGGGAAAAATCACTTTGCCATTCTATCACAGCACCATCCCGCGCACTGGTTTACTCTAGTCCTTTTCGTGACTGCGACATCATTCGTTGAAGGAAAACGAAACGAAGAGAAAACAACAAAAAAATAAAAAAGCAAAATCTCCAAGTGGAAATGGGAACAAAAGATATCACCGAGTGAAAAAAGGACATGGTAAACGCAGAATAAAGGATGAGAACAAGAACAAGAAGTAGCAGTCGGAGTGAGAAAAAAATACACATACACGCTCTGTATCTCGCGCGCCAACACACACGTCCACATCGTTTGAAATAGAAATAATTGTTGCTGCTACTACGTTAGCTCATAATGAGAGAACGATGAGGATCAGGATGGAAAGGGGGGAACAAGGAATGAGTGGATATTGTGCACTTTCCTTCTGAATGTGTATCCTTTTGCACGTAGTCATGCTGGTTGATTCTGGTTTTTTGTTTTTTTTTTCTGTGCATAAATACCATGCACTGCATTTCCATCCATGTGTATGTATAGGACGAGAAGGACAACGACTAGGATGATGATGATAATGCTTTAGACCGGAGTAAGGAGGATTCTAATGGTAGTGCTTCCTAATAAAAGAAAAAAGGAGATAATGACACGAAAAGAGAAATGTTTGAAAAAATATGCAAAAGATTCATGAAGCGAACATGCTAGGTGGTCCATGATGCGCATTCGGATATGAGGGAAATGTATTTAATATCTGGAGCAATCGGAAACCATACACAATGGAGTGGTAGATGCAGGGAAAGTGAACAATGTTGTGATTTTTTAAAAACCAAAGTACGTGACTTGGTTGGGAACTTTCATGTAGTGGTTTTTGGAGAATAAGTCTTAATTCAGCTATTCAGCGGTCCGCGTATTTATCCGATTCGAAAATTACGAGCATCTGAAGTTTACTTGATTCGCTTCAGAACTTATTTCCAAATATTCATATTCAATAGGGGGCGAGCAAACAGAGCAAAGAAGTTGATCGCGTTTAACATGGCGCAAACGCCAGCTTCGATGTCTGTCCCTGCTCAATCCAAGTTGACACACAGCCTCCGCGTGGCCTCCCCTGGATAGCTGCCTGGCACTCGCCAGATAGTGAATCAATGTGTTCAGCGACCCAACCCCTTGTTCCTGGGGAAAGAGTAACCTGGTCCTACAGGTGGGGGTTGTGCTTAGGGGTAACATCCTATCACGTAAAAACCCACTTGGATTCGGATGGATACAAAGCTGAGGTCCCTTAACAGATCGGGTGCAGGAAATCAATTGAAGCAAACCCACAACTGCTATAAAGCAGATAGACCTGCACTCCAAGAAGTGCGATGGGATGGACCAAGCAAAAGACGAATGAGAAACTGCGACATCTACTACGGGAACTGCTACAAGGAGAACAAACAGCGCCTATTCGGGTGCGGATTCGTTATTCGAGGAAGACTCCGACAAAAAGTCTTAAGCTTACGGGATGTAAGCGAACACGTCATAACAATCCGCATCAAAGCTAAATTTGGAAATATTAGCTTAATCGCTCACGCCGCAACGGAAGAAAAGGACGATCGACTCAAGGAAGAATTCTATGATCCCCTACATAGAACCTATGCCCAATGCCCCAGCTACGACACAAAAATAGTTCTACTGGATTTTAATGCAAAATTGGGCGAAGAGGACATACATATTTGAGTCGATCATAGGAAAGCATACTCCCATAACACCACATCCGACAACGGACGTAGGCTAATCGATTTCCTAACGGGGCGTAACCTCCTTGTAGCAAACACACGATTCCCTGATCTCAACATCCACAAGGGTACCTGGCGGTCTTTTGATCAATCAACCACCAACCAGATTGATGGCATTACGATCGACGCCAGACACTCCTCCAGTATTCTCGACTTACGAACCTTCCGAGGGGCCAACATCGACGCGGACCACTACTTTGTTGTAGCCAAGGTACGAATGAGGATATCAAGAATGCCTAGGAGTCGAATAGGACAACGTAAGTTTGACGTCAAAGAGCTACAATCGAGACTGCCAAAGTCTATGCTGATCGTGTCTCCTCCAAGCTCTCTCAAAATCCGCCCACAGCAGCACAAGCAATAGAGCAGGAATGGGCGTTTTGCCAGAGCGCCTTCAGAGACGCTGCCTCAGAGGTGTTGGTTTTCAAACCGCCACCACCTAGAAACCCCTGGTTCGATGAACAATGCAAACAAGCCCATGCAGCAAAACAAAAGCCACGCTACAGCGACGGACAAGAGCTGCTCGCAAAATCTGTGAGCAGAAGAGAAGAGAGGAACACACGCTTCTCAGAAGAAAGAAAAGGGAATACGGAAAGCTTGAGATCGATGAGATGAAATGACGCAGGAACGAAGCCCGGAATGACCTGGACGAAGTCCAAATAGCGCAATCAAGACTTAAGTCTAATAAAGCCGCGGGCGCAGACGGCCTGTCTGCTAAGCTTCTTAAGCGGCTGGAGATGAGCTGGTAGGGCGCATGTACCATCTCATTTGCAAGGTATGGTCGGAGGAAAGCATGCCCGACGAATGGAATCTCAGCATCGTTTGCCCGGTCCATAAGAAAGGAGCCCCCTATAACTCCGCCAACTATAGGGGAATAGGTCTCCTTAACATCGCATATAAGATCTTCTCTGCCGTATTGTGTGAACGTCTGAAACCGTTCGTGGATAACCTGATCGGCTCTTATCAGTGTGGTTTCAGGTCAGGTAAATCCACAATAGACCAAATATTAACGCTACGGCAGGTCTTCGAGAAGACCTTACACTTACCACCTTTTCGTCGATTTCAAAGCTGCATATACGAAGCCACGTCTGGTTTTAACATCCCTGCCAAACTCGTCCGACTGTGCAGGATGACAGTGGAGAATTCTCGCTGCTCCATTAAGGTCGGTAATGAGCAAACCGATACCTTTGATGTTAAAAAAGGATTTAGGCAAGGTGACGCGCTGTCATGCCTCTTCATACTTCTTCAACATCGTGCTTCAAAAGATCGTGCAAGAGTCACTGGCCAACACAAGTGACCAGTCTACGCAATTGCTTGCGTACGCCAACGACATTGACGTGATTGGATGGACACAGCGAGACGTCAATGAGGCCTTTGTAAGCATTGAGGTAGAAGGGGCTAACATGGGTCTCAAGGTTAATGAGAGTAAAACCAAATATCTGCCTTCATCTAAAAGAGACGGTAAACACCGACGTATTGGCCAGAAGGTCACCATGGGCGGATATAACTTTGAAGTGGTCAAGGAGTTCGTCTACCTTGGCTCACTGATGACCGGCGACAACAACACCAGCGCTGAGATAAAACGCAGAATCACTCTTGCCAACCGCTGTTGCTTTGGACTCAAGAGGCAATTGAGAAGTAGAGCCCTCTCTCGGAAATCCAAGGTGACACTATATAAGACCTTGATTATCCCAGTCCTCCCTTACGGCGCAGAGGCTTGGACTTTAACAAAAGCGGATGAAGATGCCCTTGGTCGTTTCGAGAGGAAAATTCTGGGCACTATCTACGGTCCCGTTTGTTGAAACGATGTATGGAGAAGAAGATTTAACGAAGAACTGTACGGGTTGTACAGCGTCGTCGGCCTGGTACGACGTCTTTCGGATACAGCGTCTAAGGTGGTTGGGCCATATAGAGCGCATGGAGAATACAGCTCAGACCCGAGGAGTCTTCGAATCCACCCCGGAAGGAAGGCGCGGCAAAGGACGGCCGCATCTACGGTGGCGCACGCAGGTGGAAAGGGACCTTAACCAACTGGGCGTGCGACGCTGGAAACAGCTCCAAAGACCGTGCCAGCTGGAGACGCTTGTTGGTTGAGGCCCAGGTTCACCACGGACTGTGGCGCCACCTAAGTACGTAAGTATTCATACCATTCCGCAGAATCGAACGTTGTAGCAATCTATTTTAAATATTTTATTCAGCTCGCTGGCAAAAAACAAAAGCTGAACATTCAGCGCCTTTCAGTTCATATGTACTGACCATTCGCTCAATTTTGAATGTTAAACAAACACCACACTTACACCGTCAATTAATGTACATTCCTCTCAGTCACACGACACAGAGTGGAACCTAGTTTGTTCGACGAAAATATTTTTATTTTCCTTTCAAGTTTTAATTATTTGACTCTCACAGAGCTGTGTACCTCCAAACAGTAGCAATGCTAACAAACCACGCAAGTCACTTTTTGATTATTTACTTAGTTGTCAATAGAGGCAGCAAACCTACTTTTATAAGCTCAATTAGAGAAGAGGTACTCGACCTCACTATCTCTAGCCCCTTTATTTCAAATATAATTGGCGCGTTTCCAATGAGGCCTCACTATCTGATCACCAACACATCTGATTTAACATCTCTGAGCCTGGATATCAGCCCAAACAAACAAATCGGGCTCTTTTCCAAGCTCAGCTTACCGCTAAGGAAGCTATGCTTCTTAAGTCGATTGCATCGACAGATGATATCGGAGAAGAGGCTTGTCAACTCAACGACACACTTATCTCATCGTTTAAAATTTGCAGTACACCCAGGATAAGTATACACAAGCGTTGTGTACCCTGGTGGAATGCATAACTCGAACCTCTAAGCAAACAGGTGAGATCTTTGTTCAACACAGCCAAACGAAAGAATAGCTCAACTGATCTAGATCTGCTCTAACGAAATACAACCTCGAACTCAGGGAATCCAAGAGAATGTCTTGAGAAAACACTGCGAGAACATAGACTCGCTAGCAACTGCGGCCCGACTCCATAAAGCGCTATCCCTTTACTGTCAATCGCAGGGAAACCCTGAAGACCTTGCTTGAGACCTTGCCTTCTGACCATCAGAGGAGCGTCATTATTAACATCGACAGTAGAACGAACCTCTTTGGTAGACTTTTCAGCCCCGATAGAGTTAAATGGGCAATTGGTTAATTTAAACCATATAAGGCCATAGGTAAAGACGGCGTGTTTCCTGCTATCCTACAGAAAGGCCTGAACACTTATCTATCACCACTGATAGTTCTTTTTAGGTCCTGTTTTAACTTGGGCTACATTCCTCAAATTTGGAGAGAAGTCAACCTTGTCTCCATCCCCAAGATTGGAAAGCCAAGTGAACAACCTAAATCCTAACGCCCTATCAGCCTTACATCGTTCTTATTAAAGACAATGGCAAGACTGATAGAGTTCCATACTGGAGGTATGCTGGAGAATCAGATACCACTGCTTTCTAATGAGTATGCATCTCGCAAAGAACGATATACTGAGAATGCGCTACATCACTTAGTGGCGCTTATTAAAAATAATTTCATACGCCAGGAGATCGCGATTTGTGCCTTCCTCAATATTGATGGGGCCTTTGACAGTACCTGCTATGACTCGATCAACACTGCCTTATGCTGCAGAGGTGGAGACCATCCCACTAATCACTGGATTAGGGCGATGCTAAATTGTTTGCTTTGGTGGCTTACAGCCCATGAAGGGTCAGAGCCAAGCTTCTTTCAATCACCCATGTTGTGTGTGATTTATTTTTTTCTTACACCAGGTGAAGAGGACCTACAGTTTAATGCCGATTCCGAACGGTTTGAGTCCAGAAGCTTTTTCTTGGCAAGTATACTACGGGGGGTTTTGCTAGTGCCCCGCCGAGGAGGGATGCCGCGAAATAAACATTCGATGGCGTTGGTGTTATCGGGATCCGAACTCGCTCGTCGTGCGCCAGAGTACGCCACGATACCCTCCGCGATGCTAAATAGCCGTATTATATCGGCCACATCCGAAGAAGGGTGTCCGCAAGAAGGAGTCTTCTGACCCGTTCACTGGTCGATAGTTATCGAAGACCTACGAGCTAACCACTCCTGGCTACAAAGTCATCGGATGACCTGGTAGTTACTGTTACGGGCAAGTGCGAAATTGTTGCCTGTGGGCGCATGCAGCTTGCGCTTCAATTTATCAGAGATAAACAAGACAAGATAAATAAGACAATCTTAGTCCCGTTTACAAAGAGGAGAAGGTTGCAGCCCTGCCCCGTTTTTCTAAATCGCACAAACATAGGATGTTTAGAAGAAGTTAAGTATCGAGGTATTGACCTTGATCGCAGACTTAACTAGAACTCCAACACTAAACAACTTACAAAGGCGACTAATGCCTTGTGGGCCTGTCGACGCACCTACAAAAACGTAGGGATAGAAACCTAAGGTAATCCACTGGCTATATACCGCGATAGTAAGACCTATCATCACCTATGCGTCCACGGTATAGCGGACGAAAGTTGCGCAAAAAACTTCAACTTCATTAAGCTTCAACGCCTCCAGAGACTAGCGTGTCTCGGCTTTACAGGCGCACAGAAGCACTGATTGGACTCACTCCACTCCACCTTTTTATAAAAAAGGTGGCATTACGTAGTGCAATCAGAATTCTTCGCTCGGGAACACGCCTACCATGTAGACCTACATATGGGTCACATGTGCATCCTGCAACATGTACCTGAGCTGGATACGATTACCATGGACTCGGATGCATTGTCACACACATTCACTTTTAACAAGAGATTTGAGATATTGAGCGGTTTGGGCTCAGCTAAGGAAACCAGTGATCCCTTGCTCAATATCAAAGGCCTTAGGTAATACACTGATGGCTCCAAGATGGTTGATGGCGTTGGCGGAATCGGAAGATTTCGAAGGCCCTACGAATGAGTCCTAGTATCATCCAAGCGGAATTATATGCCATAAGATGGCATGCGTCAATCTAAACTTAGAGACTAGCATAAGAAAAATCCGTTAAGGTATGCCATGATATCCCACAAGACCTTGCCAAAAGAAACAAAGTAAAACTCTTTTGCCAGGGCACAAAGGTATCAAGGGCAATAAAATCGCTGATCAACTCGCCAGGAAAGGTTCCAGCGAAAGGTACATAGGTCTTAAACCTTTCTTTGGTACTCCCAAGTCTAAGATTAACTTCTTCTTAGACCAATGGGAAAAACGCAACACCTATCCTTTTGGAAAAGCGTTCAAGTAGTTCGCCAATCGAAACGATTAATATGACCCCTGAACAGACACTATACATATGTATGTACCCAAACTTAATAGAGCAGACATCAAAACACTAGTCAACAACCTTGCGGGACACTGTGGTCTGATATATCATTGCAATAAAATCATCATCATCTGAAACTGAGTGTCGACTATGTCTTGAGGATAAAGAGACTGCAGGGCACATACTATGTGTCTGAGCGTGTCCTTCTCAGTGAAATCTGAGGGCATCCTCTCAGCTCCAAGGAAAGAAATTTCAACTTCATTAAGGAGCTCCTCGTCTAATTGGCTAGTGAGCTTGAAGGCACAATGAATTCATAAACATCTCAGTGCCTCATGCTATTTGCTAGCACTAGCCTCTTAGTATAAGAAGAAAAAAAAACCGTACTCAGCTTAAAATGCCTGAGTCTTTATTAAAGAATTTTTTGATATTAATGGTTGAAATCAACTAGAGCTATTCAGCTCCATGGTCACTTATTCAGCGCAATTTCGAAATGTTTTAGTTCATGATTTTCCACATATTATGATCTTTCATCTCAACCAATTGATCGAATTAAAGCGGGAAAGTGATTTTCTTCTTAATGTTCTAATCTACATCGCTTTGCTGAATAGCTGAACTGATTGAAGCCCAATTCCCTGCCTAGAAATGTAGTTTCAACTTTATTTTAAAATATTTCCATCACTAACGTCGATCATGGCGAACTGTCGGTATATTAACTTGAACGTTGACTTTATGCATTTTATGTAACTATCGCCATTCAGCAAATTAAATTGCCATTCAGCAAATTAATATTAAAATGGTATTTCCTACAAAAGTTCTAAAAACTTATCATTTTAATCGAGTTAAAAAATGCGGTTTCACGTATCTCACACTCATTTCATTGAATGAATTGCTACAATTCAGCAATTCAGCAAGTTTGCGAGAAGGATAATCAGATTAACAAACCTCAATCCTTGTAAGTCGCATTTATTCCTATGATGCCTAATTACTTTAATCCCAATTCAGCCAATCTTGACGTCAACCTCTCCTCCCCGACAATTTTTCTTTTAACTGTTGCATTTGTCAAGCAATTCTTCTCAACTTAAGCCAATTAAATCCAGGCAATTCTCTCCTTTCCACTTTTTTTTTCTGTGAAACTTTTCCAAGAACTTCCTCCGGGGTGGGCGATGTGTACCAGTACATACATACATATATGCATATATGTAGTATGTGGATGGAGATGCCACCCCTGGTGGTTCCGTATGGTACAGGCGTACAATGTATTGTGGAGCAGCGACAATTTGTTAAACCAAATGCAAGCGTTTCCTCACATTCAATTCGAATGAGTTGTTCTTCTGGGTGAAAGCTAAAAACAAAATGACATAACTGGAGTATAGGGAGTGTAGGGATGGTACTAGGTATTCATACCATAAACTCTGCCTTTCGTTTAGTTTCCTTCGAAATCTTTGCTGACAATTCTGAATACTGAAAGGGAGAGACTAGTAATTTGATGAACGAAATGACAAAACAAGATGTTCAGACAGTAGACTCGTATGTGCTCTGATACTCTTCCAGAGGGGCGTACACTTCTTCAGTCGTTCTTGAGATCCTGTCCAGCTCCGAAAATACCACTTTCGATCAATCTAAACAAACGACAACCGCATATCATCCTGCGGAACCGGTAATTTACTCAGTTTTATGCTCGCACTTTCATAAACATCCTCTTCCTGTTTTCGTATTCAGTTCAGGATTCTCATTTTCAAGTATGTACATAGATACGTATGTACATACGTATGTACATACTTATGTACATATGTACGTTACGAACTACAGCCACCAAATCGTGGCGAGATTTCGGGTGCCACATTTTGAACGCGCATCGTGTGATTTGTGCAGGTCTGACACGCACTCAAGCGAGTGTATCTATGAATGGGTCATTTATCAATCTTTGTTTTTTTCTTCTCCCTTTTTGACTCTTTCTCGATTTCCCCCAGTCGACTAATAGAAAATAATAATAACGACAACAACAACAACAACAAAGGCAAGGGAGCAACATTTCTTTTTTTGTGAGTATGAGTAGTTGTTCAAATACTACCGATTCGCGCCGCATTTAGAAATCCGTAGATACATGTGCGTAGTATGATGTACCATTACTCATCAGGAAATCATTTCACGTCACAGTGAACAGAGAGAAGCACTCGAGGTACATATGTACGCACCGCATCACCAAAAGACCGATGCGGCTTCTCAGATACTTTGAATACTTTCGATTGCCACTCTATGCCGCGCTGCCAGTGCCAGTAGTGGGGCAACATTTCAAGTTGATCCGCGCCTGTATGCGTGTAAACATTTATCAACAAACGGCAATTTATCGGTTTTGTTACGCGGTCAGCTACATTGCCCGATAAAATCTTTGATTAGTCTGTCCTCTGTCAGTCGACGGCAGTCTAATGGGAAAACGAACAAATTGAACAAATGCGACTTGGTGGACTTGTGTTCATTGAGGGGGGCGCGTACATATCTTCTTTTTTTTATACATACATGTATGTATGTATCTGCATTTGGAATTGTCACGTTTGATATGCAATCCGTTAAGAAAAGTCGGAAAACTGGAGTAGCTTACTAAGGGTAGTCGACGGTATGTGGCCCATTAGCTCAGTTGGTTAGAGCGTCGTGCTAATAACGCGAAGGTCGTGGGTTCGATCCCCCCATGGGCCAAATGGAAACCTTTTTCTTCTATAACTATGTACATAGACCTTACATATGTATATGTACATACATAGATATATGTACATATGTATGTATATATTTTTACTTTTTCATTGAGCAAAAACAAAGTCGTCACAGTAGATTGACTTCAATCACTCGCGAGCTCAGGAGCCGCCTTTTGTGACTTTGAACAAGCAAAAGCAGTTGCACCACAAAGCGCATACCGTCATTTCTGCGTTCTTTCTCTAATCGTATTTTTTTTTTTTTTTTCTTCTTCTTCTTAGTGGGCGCTACAGTTCGGGGTGAACCTGGGCCTCAACCAACATGCCCCTCCATCTAGCATGATCTTTTGCTAGCCTTTTCCATTGCCGCACACCCAGTTGGCTGAGGTCCCCTTCCACCTGTGTGCGCCATCTTAAGTGCGGGCGTCCTCTGCTTCTTCGTCCCTCGGGGTTGGATTCAAAGACTCTTCGGACTGGAGCTGTGCTGTCCATTCGCTCTACATGGCCCAGCCATCTTAGGCGATGAATCCGTAGACGCCTGACTAGGCTCATGTCGCTGTACAGCCCGTAAAGTTCGTGGTTGAATCTTCTCCTCCATCCCCCGTCTGAGCTTATAGGCCCAAAAATCACGCGCAAAACTTTCTCTCGAACCGACCAAGGGCCTCCTCATCCGCTTTTGATAGTGTCCATGCTTCTGCGCCGTACAACAGGGATGATAAGGGTCTTATATAGAGTCAACTTTGTCGTTCGGGAGAGGGCTCTATTACTCTATTGCCTCCTGAGCCCAAAGAAACGGCGATTGGCAAAAGTGATTGTGCGTTTGATTTCGGAACTGATGTCGTTGTTCTAAGTGAATGCGGAGCCAAGGTAGACGAAGTCCTTAACTACCCCGAACTTATATCTGCCAATATAAACGTTCTGGCCAAGACGTCGGTGGTGGGCGTCCTTTTTTGATGACAGCATATATTTAGTTTTGTCCTCGTTTACCGCCAGACCAACTTTCACCGCATCGAACTCAATACTCGCAAACGCCTCATAGACATCTCCATGTGATCTACCTATTATGTCAAGTCATCCTACATAGTCCGACGAGTTTAGCAGGTATGTCAAAGGTAGACATAGCGTTGTGTAGCTCGTCTCTTATTACGCTGTCGTATGCGGCTTTGAAGTCGACAAATTGGTGGTGAGTGTCGACTTGAAATTCATTGATTTTTTCCAGGCTCTGCCGTAGTGTGACGATTTGGTCGATAGTGGACTTCCCTGGCCTGAACCCGCACTGATAAGGACCTATCAGCTTATTTACAAAAGGCTTCAGGCGTTCACACAAAACGGCAGAGAAGATTTTGCAGGCGATGTTAAGAAGAGTTATTCCTCTGTAGTTGGCGCAGTCAGAGGGGTCTCCTTTCTTATGGATCGTTCAAACGATGCTGAGATTCCATTTCTCGGGCATGCTTTCCTCTAACCATATCTTACGGATGAGCTGGTGCATGCTCCCAACCAGGTCAGCCCCAGCTGCCTTGAAGAGCTCAGCAGACAGTCCGTCTGCGCCAGCAGCTTTATTCGACTTGAGCTTCGATATGGCAATCTTAACTTCGTCGAGGTCAGGGGGACAGAATTCTCATTCTGCCTGACAGCGGTATATTGACTAACATCGCCGTTATACAGTCTGTAGAAGTGGGTTTTCCATATTCTTAGCATCGACTGCGGTTCTACTACTAGGTGTCCGTTCACATCCCTGCAGGCTTCCGTTCTGGCTTTATAACCTTGGCATGTTCGCATTAACTGTTGATAAAACTTTCAAACGTCACGCCTGCAGTAACACCCCTCCAAATCCTCAATCGCGCGCTTCTCGTACTCTTTCTTCTTTCTTCTAAGAAGCTTATGCTCCTCCCTTCTTTTTAACTCGTAGAGCTCACGAGCTGCTCTTGTTCTTTTATGCAGCGAGGCCTTATATGCATCCTGCTTCGCTGTGTGAATCCTCCCGCACTCGTCATCGAACCAGGTGTTTCTTCGTGGTGGAGCCTTGAAACCCAAAACTTCGGATGCAGAGCTTTTCAGCGCTTGTTTGCAAAGGCTCCACTGCTGTTCAATTGATAGTGTGGAGGATTCAGGTGTATTGGAGAGCTTAAGGGAGACGCGACCGGTAAAATCACGAGCGGTTTCTGGCGATAGCAGCTTTCCGACGTCATAACTTTGTATTCTTACTCTACTCCGCTGCATTCATGATATCCGTAGGTGCATCTTGGCTACTACAAGATAGTGGTCCGAGTCGATCTTAGCCCCTCGGAAAGTTCGAACATCAAGAATAGTAGAGGAGTGTCTGACGTCGATCGCGATGTGATCAATCTGGTTGGTAGTCGATTGATCAAAAGACTGCCAGGTGCCTTTGTGTATATCGAGGTGCGGGAAGCGCGTACTGGCTAGAAGGAGATTTCGCCCCGTAGCTAAATCAATCAGCCTGTGTCCATTATCGGAGGTGGTGTCGTGTAGGCTATGTTTGCCGATGACTCGTTCAAAGATGCTTTCCTTACCCAGCTTAGCATTGAAGTCCCCTAGTACAATTTTGATGTCATAGCTGGGACATTGGGCATACGTTCTGTCTAGGAGATCATAGAACTCATCTTTGGCGGAGTCATCCTTGGGCTCCGTAAGGGGCGTGGACGCAGATCAGGCTGATGTTAAAAAATGTTGCCTTGATACGGATTGTTTTGAGGCGTTCGCTCACATGCCGAATGCTTAGAACTTTTTGCCTTAGTCAACCTCGAACAACAAATCCGCATCCAAATAGTCTCTATCCTCTCTCCCTATAGCAGTCGCCGTAGTAAATATCGCAGTTTTTCATCCGCTTTATACCCGGTCCATTCCATCGCAGTTCCTGGATGGCGGTTACGTCCGCTTTATAGCGGTCTAGGGCGCCCGCAAGTTGTTCAGCTGCACGTGGCCTGTTTAGGGTCATTGTCCTTTTTTTGTTTTCTGCAAGGGTCGTCAACATTAATCCGGTCCGTTATATCCGAGGCTTGCGATTCTTTTGGAGTTTGTGGTTTTTTTTCGGTTACGGCTTACTAGGCCGAAGCCCAACCGACTAATCCTGTTTGCCCTTCCCCGTCTGCAATTTCCATAGGAAATCTCCAGATGGCACCACGAGGAGATAGGGATGGGACTTACTAACCATGCCGCAAGATGTTCGACTGCGCTGGCTCTTCTCGCATTTTAGCAGGCTAGCATCCGGATAGATGCTACCTCTACGAGGCGTTTGTTAGTCCTTTGCCATCCCAATTTATTTTATACATCTGTCCAGATGGACATTTGGTACATTTTTTTACAGTGAGATTATGGGACTTATTCTAGGCTGAGAGACCAATGTCCTTCAGTCTCTATTTTGGGGCAATTTGGTGGTATATGTACTTAAATGTATGTGAAGTAGTTATTAAGAGTTCCCTCTTATCATGTCACTTGGTCTGGTTCTTTTCCGTCTTCTTCTTCCGAGTATCTCTTTCTGTGGTAGAGAGCTAACCTCGTCATTTGGTTTTATGATGGACTTATTTATATAGCAATGGTTTGTTATTTGTAGATAGTTCAGAGCTCCTGTTAAGGAGCCATGAAAGTTGTCTACATTTTTCTTTTATTTGGTCCCTCCTCTTTTGTATGTGGTGTTTCCAGGTAAGTCTAAGTATTTAGCTGATTTGTCAATTGGTATAATTTTGTCCTTTATCTTGAGAGGTATTGGAGTGTAGTTCAGTTTTGTTGTGAATATCACTTGTTGGGTTTTGTCCTCGTTGATTTTAATACTCCATTTGTCGAACCATTTTATTGTGTTATCCAAGATCTGTTGAGCTTGAGCAGTTGCTACTTCTACGTTCACGTTCGAGGTCATTAGAATAGTGTCATCAGCAAAAGTAGCAATCATCGATGTACAGCCCCTTGGGGAGGAATATCAGAAGTATAGACAATATATAACAGTGGACCCAGAACAGATCCTTGTGGTACTCCTGCTCTCTATCGGTGTATGTTTGAAGTTTGGTCCTTAAACTTTACGTAGAAATGGCGGTACTTATCATACCGCTTTTCTTTAAAAGGTAATAGTCTGGTGGGAGTAGGGTCTGAAGTTTGTGTAATAGTCCCTAATGCCAAACTATGTCGAACGCCTTTGCCACGTCTAGAAATACTCCAATGCAGTAGGTACCTCTTTTCGTCAAGGTCAGTTGTGATTCTATTTACTGCCCTGTGGACTTGCTGGATAGTTGAGTGCTGACTGCGAAAACCAAATTGGTGGTCAGGTATTGAGTTGTTGTTAGTCGAGATTGGAGTCAGCTGAACATATAAGAGTTTCTCAAAAACTTTTCCTAGTATTGAAAGCAGGCTTATTGGTCTATAGGATGATGTGTGTATTGCATCCTTACCAGGTTTTAACACTGTGATGATTTGAGTAACCTTCCAAGTCTTGGGAAAGTAATTTAGTCTAATCGTATCAAACAAAACTTTGACATCCTTTGACGGTTGGACATCATGTCCTGTTAGTGACCGCAAAAATTATAAAAATATCTTTGAGCTCTTTTATCAATTTACTCATCACCGCAGGCAAAATCATAAAGCAAAATACCGACTGCAACGAATCACACTGGTGGGGAACTCGTAGTTCACTTAGGAGTAAGTACTATATCCAAGCAAACTGTGTTCGTCGTCAGTCGGTGCGCAAGCAAGCAACCCCATAAAAATTCTCATTCACTTCTTCCATCATTTATCATCCATCCGTCTCTTTGCCCTTTTCCATTCATTTCACTAAAAGCTTTAATTAAAATGTTTTTCACACTGCCAGCTACCATACCATATATGTACACAAAGGATACGAGGACGAGCGACGGAAAGAAAAAGTAAGAGGTAAAGACCAGGGAGTTGGTGAAGAACCAACAAATGAACGTTTGGTAACAACCAAGGGCAGAAGTCAAAGTGAGGCGGAAAGCCAAGAGCATGAGGAGTAAAACTTTCTCTACTATCCTCGTGCTCCGCATTGATGCAGCCTCACATACAGTCAAAGCTTTCCATAGACTTTGTCATACATACTCTATGCAGTTTTTCCTTTTTAACGACCCAACGACCAACCGACCGACCAGACCACCACCTTATACAATAGTCACATACGCGTCTTCTTCGCTTCATTCACCTACTTGCTGTCGACTGACGCTAGGAATAACTTTGTGACAGAACTGTGCGTGTGAAGGCTTGGAAACTTCCTCATTTGCATATCATACAACTACTGTGCAACTGTTTTGTTTTTCTCGCTCTTCGCTCCATCCTTTTTGAAAGGACGAACGACGAACGACGATGATTATGAATGCTGTTTGTAGTCGAAAAGTAAATATTTCGGTTTCCAAGTTACACGAGATGCATTTAGGGGTTTCTTGAAAACCTTTTCCAGTTTGTTGCTATTCACAGAACAATTATCTCTCTTTAAGCTATACATTTGCCGAGCTTAGATCATTTTTCATTACTTTGTTTCCTGTGTCAGAGCCACTGGCTTTCGCTATGACTTTTGAGGGCATTTAAAAAATAAATTATTCTTGTTTGCCCGGTCATAAATGCCCAGCGGAAGACTGACGTTGAAATACTTCTCTATTTAGAAAACAAACAGAAAACTTGGATAACGTTCTCATCCTTTTGTATTATTGGTAGTAATCTAAAGTAATAGAAGCCGTCGTCCCGGATAGTTATCTCTTAATAAAGCGAATGCTTTTCGATTCGCAGTAGGGTAGCCATGGTACGTTAACAAGTGCTACACGCTTCATTTCTGAAAGCCTCAATAACCGACAGCCTCCGTCTTCTCTTTGAAAGCCTCAAACGATAATTTATAAGACGACAGTACAAAATGACAATGCGGAATTTGGACAAATTCCCCAGAGCCAGTCGCGTAGGCAGACAACGTGGTAAGAAATCTTGAGCTGGAGACACTTGACATTCGACCAATTAGTTAATCCAAATCTTTATTATCGACCTTTACAATAGTCCCGCTCTAACTCTACACAAGGATTCCAATGTTACTTGCACTTTTCGAAGCACTCCTGATAGTTAACTCATTGAGACACCTCAAACACCCTTACTAAAATGGTGGGCCTGTCGCCGAGCCTTCCTAAAGGCAACATCCTGCAACACTTTTTCAATCGCAGGTGTGCAAATTCAACTTCTTCTTCTTCTTAAGGGGCGCTACAGTTCGGAGTGAACCTGGGCCTCAACCTGGGCACGATCTTTCGCTAGTCTTTTCCATTGATGCACATCCAGTTGGTTGAGGTCCCCTTCCACCTGTGTGCGCCATCTTAAGTGCGGCCGTCTTCTGCTTCTTCGTCCCTCGGGGTTGAATTCAAAGACTCTCCGGGCTGGAGCTGTGGTGTCCATTCGCTCTACATAGCCCAGCCACCTTAGGCGTTGAGTCCGCAGACGCCTGACTAGACTTATGTCGCTGTGCAGCCCGTAAAGTTCGTGGTTGAATCTTTTCCTCCATCCCCCGTCTACGTTTATAGCCCCGAAAATCATGCGCAAAATCTTTCTCTCGAACCGACCAAGAGCCTCCTCATCCGCTTTTGATAGTGTCTATGCTTCTGCTCCATACACCAGGACCGAGATGATAAGGGTCTTATATAGAGTCAACTTTGTCGTTCGGAAGAGGGCTCTATTACTCAGTTGTCTCCTGAGCCCAAAGAAACAGCGATTGCCAAGAGTGATTCTGCCTTTGATTTCGGAACTGATGTCGTTGTTCCAGGTCACTGTGGAGCCAAGGTAGACGAAGTCCCTAACTACTTCGAACTTACATCTGCCAATACAAACGTTCTGGCCAAGACGTCGGTGATGATGTTTGATGACAGCATATATTTAGTTTTGCCCTCGTTTAGCGCCAGACTTTCGCCGCCTCGAACTCAATACTCGCAAACGCCTCATTGACATCTCGCTGTGATCTACCTATTATGTCAATATCGTCGGCGTATGCAAGGAGTTGCGAGGATTTGAAATAGATTGTGCCTCTTGTATTTTTGAACAATAATTTCCGATAGGATTTTGAAGAAATCACACGACAGCGCATCGCCCTGCCTAAATCCTTTTTAGACATCAAAACTGTCGGTAAGGTGATCACCGATTCGGATGGAGCAGCGAGCATTCTCCAAAGTCATCCTACATAGTCTGACGAGTTTAGCAGGTATTTCAAAGGTAGACATAGCGTTGTATAGCTCGTCTCTAATTACGCTGTCGTATGCGGTTTTAAAGTCGACAAATTGGTGGTGAGTGTCGACTTGAAATTCATTGGTTTTTTCCAGGATCTGCCGTATTGTGAAGATTTGGTCGATGATGGACTTCCCTGGCCTGAATCCGCACTGATAATGGCCTATTAGCTTATTTACAAAAGGCTTCGGGCGTTCACACAGAACGGCAGAGAAGATTTTGTAGGCGATGTTAAGGAGACTTATTCCTCTATAGTTGGATCAATCAGAAGCGTCTCCTTTCTTGTGGATCGGGCATACGATGCTGAGACTCCATTCGTCGGGCATGCTTTCCTCTAACCATATCTTACGGATGAGCTGGTGCTTGCTCCCAAGTCAGGATTGGCTCTGGCCACATACTGAATCTGGAAAGGATTGTCTGCGCATTTTCACAGATGGCTCCAAGTCTGCACTGGAGTACGGGGACTGCACTTTTCGTTTGGAAAATATGCGTCTGTCTTTTAGTCAGAGATATACAGATAGAAATGTACATATATAGCATAGGTAGAAGGGTAAAAACATATGCCTTTACAGTGAGAGCAAGCTGCACTCAACCAACCTTTAACCCTTAACCAGCTCCTAGTTAGTGTATGAGCTTAAGGCCTTCCTGAACAAAGTCGATAGTCTAAGCTCACTAAGACTTGTTTGGGTCCCAGGTCATTCTGGAATCCCAGGAAATGAGATCAATACCCACATCAACGATTCGGTCTTTAAGCGACGATTGGTTAGCGCGAACGCGTACGTCTGAAAAAAAAACCTCTCATCCTTAAGGAGAATGGACTGTAGAAGACTTACGGGCGTCATTACGGGTCAATACACATTTGCTAAGCATCTCTGCATGATCGGCATCAGTGAGATGCCTACCCGTGCTGGGACGACACAGTACTTTCTCTGTGATTGTCCCGCTTTTGCTCGGGCATGGTGGCGCACCCTTGGGGCCGACGCGTCGGTTTTTGGCGAATCTGTTAGCTTTACATCACCGAAGCTCCTTCTCATTTTTCTCTGGAAAACGGAGAAACGGGGTAAATACAGTAAATGTAGGTGCCTGTCTGGCGGTACCATGAACCAGTATTTGCGTCTGAGTGCTCCAATAGCAGAAGCCTACAACAGAAGAGAAAAACGACTGTAAAGCTATTTCCAATCTTGAACTCCCAACAGAATGGCTTTAGTATTTATGCATAAAAGCCATTAGTACACTAAAAGGGTGTCAACCTGCTCTAAACTCTACACGATGGTTGGACGACACCTGTCCTATCGTTGGTCGTGTAAAGCCTTATGCTTATTGATTTCTGATAACCCATTGATACGGCCTCTAACGGTTGCTCTGTTTATTTCCAACATCCTGCCAAGTCCAATCTACAAACCCCGAATCCCACTAGATCGAAGAGACAAGTTACCACACTATCGCACAATGATAAACTATCTCAAGTCTGGATGCATAGATACGTATCTATATATGCATGTAGGTATGTATGTATTTGTACATGTATGCCAATGTCGCCAGGAAAATTTCGAGAAATTTATCACATGCAAACAATCCACTATTAGGAGTTGAGAAGGGATTTCATTTCGCCTAAAATCCTCCTACCATCGTAGCTGTCTCCAGTGAGATATGAATATCCCGCTCTGCCCCTGAACCCAGTGCCTACGTTGCATTGCTGAAACGGATACAAAATTTATTACCCTTTAGATATCGCTTTAATAAAGTCGCCCCCGAAAACCCATACGCCGAAATGGATTTCTCTTCCTCTCTCTTCTTCTTCGTTTCACTGCCTTTGCCGCCCTCGATTCACAATCACACGTATCCGGATGGAGTTCTCCTTGATCAAAAAGAAGAAAACGTATCTTTTAGCCTAATTTGAGTTTTAAGAAGCATTTACATACTGTGAGAATGCGAAGAGCAGGTATGTAGGTAAATAAAAAAGACACACACCCCCTTGTATGTATCTAGATGTAGTATCTCCAGTCACAGCACAGCTAATCTTGTTGTTGGTTTTTGTGTAATTTATTTTTTCTATCTCGTTTTCTAGTTTATCCCATTCAATCTGTCAGTACATAGTACGTATAGTGTTATTTCAAGATCATTTCGGGCGGGAAAGTGTACCGCACACACATAATAATCGTAATACGTTCGGATGTGTAAAGGTTGCCTTCTGTTACCCGTTCTTTTTTTTCTTTGCCTTGTTGCTTTATTGTTTGGATTTTGTTTCATCTTTTTGCGTGTTATGCCGCGGGAATAGGATGGGGGAGAGCAGACTTCTATCAGATACAGTCATCAGCCTTGTAGAGTTGTTTAAGGCCATTAACCTTGTACACGTCTAACGGTTTTAGATTATGCCTTGAACTTTTAAGCAAGGCGGGTGGTTCTCATATTCAGATTTTTTTTCTCTTTCTCTCTCTCTTTTATCACTCTTTGCTTGATTACCATTCCAGACTTCTGGCAGGCGTTTGGGTATATGTACATACATATTTGTGTTTTTGGCAACCTGATACTCGGTCATTAATAGTTGGCGGTGATCAGGATCCGATGCAGTAAAGCGTCTACGTGCAGATATGTATACGAGTCCGTAATTTAGAAGGCTTCCACTGAACAGCACTAAACGAAACAGAGTTGAAACGAGAGATGGGAGACGTGAGAACAGTTTTGGCGGGAGTTCGAATTAAAGCAAACAGTTTCATTCCATTGTTTTCTTTTCGAGCGTTCTCACTGCGGGTTTGATTGATTTTCACCGTGATATCTAAGCGCGATTTGTTGCTAACATATGTTTGCAACATTACATTTTGCAACCACTTTTTTTCCATTTACACAAAATGCCACCTATGCTGGGGTGGCACCAAAAGCCTAGGTAAGTCTGTACGTGCACCTGCAACACTAATACCTTATTCTGTTCTCAACCCCAGAGAGAGCCTAATAAGCCAATGGTGGAACGGATAGTCCGTCGTTTCCTAAAAGCGCCTCCTATCTAGATCTTATGCTGCTTGATTCACGACCGCGACTGGCTAACACAAACGAATGGTCTACGAACTGTTTACGTAGCGTTGAATACGTGGCAATTGCGGGCTTAGTGCCGTCTTAGTCCAAACGTACCCCTACGCTTTGCCAACTACCTGATGAGAGCACTCTATTCGAGCGCCTTCTGCCCACCGATCAACGGGAACCTGTCAACGACGAGATTGACAAATGGACGAGCTGAATAAACAAACTATGGACAGAACGATATCACGCAACGGCATTACAGAAAAGTAGACTCCTGTCAAGACTCAAACTCTTCTACAGGCAGTTTACTGACAGACAAAACCCGGAGGTAAGGAGTCAGGACACTGAAGTCTCTGATTAAGAATCTCGGACAACTAATTAAGAAAAACTGGAACAACAAAATTCGCGCTGTAAAGTCCAACAACGCGAACATGTTCCTGCAGATAAATAAAATATTTCGGAAAAAAATCAGAGTGACATTAAGGATCTCAAACTTCTACTACCTACAGTCAGCATTGATCCCGAGGAAATGTACGAAGTTAGTGAAAGCATTAGCCCTAACCACGAACTGGAGAACAGAGCCCTGCTTCACCACATCGGGGTGGCCGTGATCCAGTGGTAAACAACACCGACTGTTGAGCGGAAGGTCTACGGTTCAAAGTCTGTCCATATCCAAGAAATACAAATTCCTATACGGAACATTTGTGCAACACAGCTATTGTGAATGGGATGTCATCAAAATACTGATGAAGGCATTACATTCACAGAACATGGTCACTTAAAATTCATAATCTGTGTGTGTAGTTTTAATATATGTAACTCCATAATAGCATGGAACATTTGCTGAGAACTATAACAAACGTGAAAATTCAGTTGAATTCTTCTCGAATCCTATCTAGGACAACCACCCCTGAAGAGTAGTGAACGAACATCTGCGACCCAAATCATCTGCACTCCGCCCAGGTGTTCAAACGTCCGATAATCAAAATGGTTTGGCCACAGTGAACTCACCGATCCTTTTCAGCACTTACAACTGCGACATCAGCGATCTGATAGCTTCTCTTCGCCAATCGATCGCGTACGCAGACGACGTAATCGCGTACAGATCTGGTCCAATGATCGATGTCATTCTTACTTTACTGTAGCGTGACTTCGACAAGATTCAGCAGTACTGACTGGAAGTTGAAAATCAATTTCTAAAAATCAGAGACTATGTTAATCAGAAGACATAGTCTCCCCTAAAGACCCTAGAGAGCACTGGTTGAGATTCTTAGTCCTTGGAACGGACGGACGTCGACTGGCAAAAAAGAAGTACGAGACTCACGTCGTGCTCTGTGAGCCAGAGCGCCTCAGGTTCAGCAGTGACGTTTCAGACCGCGATCGGAGAGACTAATGACTTATTAGGAGTACAAATAAGTTTCGAGGGATTCATAAGAGATGGCGTAGCTAATATTAAATCGCATCTCGCATCAGACCATCTTGTACGGATATTTATATTAAACGTCACTATTTCCCTTTAATAATTGGTAAGTGTAATTTCGAAGAAGTCGGCACAGCTAGTCAGAAGCTAAAGAATTACAAGGCCGCAGGCTCAGATGGCTTGCCACCAGAGCTCTTCAAGGCTGGCGGCGATGTCCTGGTAGGGAGCATGCACCAGATCATCTGCAGAATTTGGGAAGATGAAAGCATGTTCGACGACTGGAATACCAGCTCTATTTGCCCCATCCACAAAAAAGGCGATCCTACCTCTTGCAAGAACTATAGAGGTATATCCCTGCTCAACGTCGCATACAAGATCCTGTCCAGCGTATTGTGTGAACGTCTAAAGCCATTTTGCTCCGCACTAATCGGCAGCTGCCAGTGCGGCTTCCGGCCCGGCAAATCGACTATAGACCAAATATTCACTTCGACAAATGCTGGAAAAGACCAGCGAGTGCATACGAATGTGATGGCCGAATTCGGAATCTCAGGAAAACTGATCCGGCTGTGTCGCACCATACTAAAAAATACGTGATGCACCGCGCAGTTCCACCCTAGGACCTGTTAGCCGTTTGAAACATGCACCGGATTTCGACAAGGAGATGCGTTGTCGTGCGACTTCTTCAACTTAGTGCTGGAGCAGATAGTGCAACGGGCAGGCATCAACAGGGAAGGCACTATCTTCTACAAGTCTGTCCACCTGCTAGGAAAACGCGGATGATATTGACTTCATCGCGCCGTCTCAGCGTGACGTTCTAGAAGCTTTCACGGCGATTGAGGAACAGGCGGAACGAGTTGGTCTTCAGGTCAATTAGGACAAAACGAAGTACATGCTGTCAAGCAAAAACCAATCCGTCGCTCACCACCTGGGACAAAATATAACAATCGACAGCTATAATTTCGAGGTAGTTAAGGAGTTTGTCTACCTCGGGGCAAACGTAAATTCCACAAATGACACCACAATGGAGATCCGGCATAGAATCGCCCTTGGCTGCTACTTCGGCTTGTCCAAACAACTGGGGTCAAAACCCCTCACTCGAAAGACCAAAGTCATGCTTTACAAAACGCTCATACTTCCAGTCTTGCTGTACGGAGCCGAAAGCTGGACGATAAGCAGGACAGCGGAGCTGATTTTGGGTTATTTCGAAAGAAAAGTTCTTCGCCGGATATTTGGTCCTCTCTGTGAGTTAGGTGTATGGAGAAGAAGACACAACCGCGAACTCTACGAGCTGTCCAAAGGTGTGGAGGCAGTCCGGAAGGTAAAGATCCGTCGACTGCACTGGCTCGGCCACATCGAGCGCATGGACACCAACGCTCCAGCTAAGAGGGTCTTCGACTCCGAGCCTCCTGGTTCGAGAAGAAGAGGAAGACCGAACCTCCGTCAAGGATGGAAGGCAGCTATAGCTCAGGCTCAGATCCTCCATGGATCGCTGGCCTGATAAGTAAGTAAATAAGTGTCATTTCGCTGAAGTGTAAACAACGCAAATCTTGTGCGCTAAACGCAATTTAAAGTGTGTTATGAGAACACACAAAAAGGGAAATTCCCCAACTACACGCACAAAAGGGAAATTCCCAACTACACATATGCAACCTTGTCAAAAACCAACCTCTTCCTCGACTGTATAGGCACATATGACAGTGTTTACAGGGACGAGCTATACAAATACTTGTCGCAATTTGACATCCCTGCCAAACTCGTCAGGTTGTGCAGGATGACAATGGAGTTATCATTGCTCCATCAGGGTCAGCGCCTAATTAACCGATACCTTTAATGTCAAAAGCACATTCAGCCAGGGTGACGCATTGTCATGTGATCAGCGCTGAGATTAGACGCTGAATAACTCTTGCCAACAATTGTTACTTTGTGATCAAGCTGCAACTGAGAAGTAGAGTGCTCTCTAAAGGTCAACTTTAAATATCCCTGTCCTCTTTTATGGCGCAGAGACTTGGACCCTATCAAAAATGGATGAAGAGGCACTTTGACGCTTCGAGAGGAAAATTCTACGCGTAAGTGGAGAAGAAGTGGAGGAGAAGATGCAACCAAGAATTCTATGCACGACGAATTCCTTGACCACTTCAAAGTTATATCTGCCCATGATGACGTTCTGGCCAATACGTCGGTGCTGACCGTCTCTTTTAGATGAAGGCTTGCAAAGGCCTCATTGACGTCTCGCTGTTCTCCAAGATTTGCCGTAGCGTAAATATTGGTCTGTCGTGGATTTACCTCGCCTGAAGCCACACTGATAAGAGCCGATCAGGTTATCCACAAACGGTTTCAGGCGTTCACACAATACGGCAGAGAAGATCTTATATGCGATGTTACCGAGACTCATTCCCCTATAGTTGGCGCAGTCATAGTGGTCTCCTTTCTTATGGACCGGGCAAACGATGCTAAGATTCCATTTGTCGGACATGCTTCCCTCCGACCATACCTTGCAAATGAGATGGTGCATGCACCTTACCAGCTCATCTCCAGCCGCCTTAAGAAACTCAGCAGACGGGCCGTCTGGGTCCGGGCCTTTATTAGACTTAAGTCTCGATATCGCTATTTTGACTTCGTCTAGGTCGGGTGGACGGAATTCTCTTACGTTGTCGTCCATTACGAACGGATCGTTCTGCCTGACAGCGGTATCCTGTCTGTCATCGCCGTTATACAGTCAGCAGAACTGGTATTTCCAAATCCTCAGCATCGACTGTGATTCTACTACCAGTTCTCCATTTTAATCCCTGGAGGCCGCCGCTCTGGCTTTGTAGCCATGTCATGTTCGTTTTACCTTATTGTAAAACTTATGGGCGTCATTCCTGCAGAAGCATCGGTGGACAGATGCTAGTCTTAGGTTATCCAAGTGCTGTAACGCCAAGGAAAGGGACCTCAACCAATTAGGTGTGTGGCACTAGAAGCAGCCGGCCAGAGATCGTGCCGTTTAGGGAGGTACGTTGGTTGAGGCCCATGCTCACCTCAGACTGTAGCGCCACGTAAGTAAGGAAGTAGACATCAATCAAATACTGATTCACATAGAAAACAGAGTTCCCAATGTCGCCGAACTCTTTGCTGAACTCCAATGTGATGTTAGGTATACTTATTTACATACATATGTACATATGTATGTATGTATGTCACAAAGAGCAAACCTCATTAAACTGCTACCCGAAAGGAAGGCTCTTAAGCGTCGTTAATTCTCCTATAAATTCAAGGTGCTTATGAACCAATGATTGGTCTATATGGCAAAATAGGACCACATCCACTTCAATTTTTATACCATCGTCCAGTGACTGGTTTTGCTTCTCATGGGAATTATGCTATTATATTCCAGCCGTAGCTAATTTCTCAAAATAGGCTTGCTTCGTTGCTTTGACTGCACCCTGATTTCTGATCAATTACGAGAGACATTATTCGAAATTTCTTTTTCTACTTCAGACCGACAAATGGCACAATTTATTAACAGGCTACCGTGCCGTCACTCACTTAATTTCCTAAACATAAATCAAGAAACAAAGACGAAAAATATACAAGGCTCCCATCCTGTCCTAATTATCTAACGAATATCATCCCACCAACCAGACTAAAGGTTGGTTTCAATTACATAGTAAATATTAAGCGCCCTTCCTCTACTAGATATGAAAACAAGGTTTAATAGATAAATAAAACAATAGAACGCCCTATTAACACATCAACCCTTAACTCTTCCTCCTCCTACTCATCTCCTTCGATGTTGTAACCAACCAACCAAATGAGCTGATGACTAAAAGACCGTATGACTTAACGAACAAATGGTAGAACAGAGTTCCGTCACTTGAGCACGACCAATAAATTTAAATTAAAAATCAAAGCATTTTACCACATACCCACTATTGTTGCATTCAAATATGAGATATTTTCACGAAGGGAAAAAAGAAAAGGGTTACGACTAACATAACAGCGGAAAACAATAAACAACCCCTTAAGGTCGCTTTTCAACGGAAATCGAGGGAAATAACAACGAATGGACGAACGAACACCAATACCATTATCACCAACATCATCATCATCATCATCTTTGCCAACAGGAGCTAGTAGTAGTATTAGTAGCAGTTGAATTGTCGCATCCCTTCGAGGGACAAAAAAAACCGAACCAAGAGCGTCGAATTTTTCCAACCCTTGTGTGTGGACGACAATCAAAAGACCACTTGGTCGGATATGGTTTCGCTTGTTGATTTTTTTTTTTCCTTGCCTCTCAATGAACGGACGGACATGCGATGCAAGGTTTGTGTAATCACTTTATACACATTTCGGTATAGGGTAAGGGTGTTTGCGACCGTGCCAATGCCCCCCGAGTGTTTATTGTGCATAATTCTAATAAAAATTACAAGTGTGTTATTACAAGGGTGGCTCTGTGAAGGCTTTTGTTGTCGTGCTTTGACGAACTTAATGAAAGACCCGAAACGGGGATGGGTTTTTTGGTATGTCATCAAGTCTTATGAGTTTTTACTTCGTTTATACGGTTAAGAGGTCAGAGTTAAATGTTTTACGACAAATCTGTGCTTTCGTTCGCGCACGAAACAAAGAGTTAGGCTAGTAGGCAGTTGGGATGGCATTGAAAGGGGTCGGATGACCCACTGTAAGGTCATTTCAAAATCCCATAACAGTCCGTGACCATCAATGCTGATTTATACTTGAGGGGCTTTATGAATAACAGATTTGCATATGTATGTATGTATGTATGTATATGACGCCACCTGGACAATTAGTACCTCCGATATACATATGTCTGTTTGTATGTACATATAGCCTATCTACTGATCCTATGGGGACTGCTTAATCTACACTATTAATCCCGCCGATTTAATCACAAAGCAAAATCTATAAAATGAAAACTTAATCACACACGCCCATACACAGGGGAGGGCATGAAACCACTCTACCCCAACTCAGACAATAGTCGACCTAAATAACTCACCCAATTAAAGAGAGAAGAAAGGACGAATAAAACAAAAAACTGAAAAACACAATATCAATACTCTTGGAACAGCAACTTTCTACTTTATTAGCCAAACCACCATGGTGCTGTCCTAATTAATCTTCAATTAAGCAACATGAGGACGCTGACTATGACTATGACTACGACGACGACGGCAACGATGACGATGAGCATGGAAGCGAACGAACGACAGTTACGACAACAGAAAAAAGGTGTTGTATTGGATGTCCCCCGTAAGCAGAATAGACAAACCGCCATAGCGCCACTAAAGCCAAAGGCATAAAGGCAGGATACAAAATCCTTAAGGGATGATTTTATTAAATGATTTCCCTTCACCATCCACGTCGTTGTCGTCGTCATCGTTGTAGTCTTTCGACTTCCTATTGCATTCAATCTCGATTTGCCTTTCTCCCACACATACACACACATATATGTATGTACAGTATACGGCAAGAATTCCTTGGCTAAGACCTACATACATACATAGTACTTCTCGAACAAAAGGATACTAAACAGGGTAGTCATATACTCATATAATTCGTTTTTATTTCATTTTACTCGTCATTCTCTCTTCGATTTGGCCAGGACATGCGCACATTCACGTCTCATCGTCCACAAGTCGTGTGACATCCTCATCCTAACAAGTGGAAGTAAGCGAAACATGAGTTATGCGCGATTGCCTTCTCGTCGTTTTATTAAATGTCGATATGGTTTGGCCCTCAGGACGAAAACGATTCTGTCCATTCGGACCATTCGGTTTATTATTACTTGAAAATTGTTAATTAATTTAATGAAAAGTAGTAGCAGTAGAGGGGTGTCGGCAACTTTTTGATGAAACAATTCGATTAGTTTAAAGGACGAACTTTTCCTGATTATTAAGATATTTGAAAATTTCGAATAGACAGGAGCCAGAATCTACCAGTAAACCACATCGATTTTTGTCGTCACCCTCGTTTATTATTACCACCCTCTGAAGACATCAAACGAATCCACACACAATAGCCAGTCCAGTCATTGAGTTGTTTATCCATCCATTGACATCTAATATCTTTGAGTATTTATTACCGGAAAATGTATGTATGTACACACACCATGGTAGTCGTGTATGAAATTACTTACAACTCGAATGTGCGACGTAATGGAAATCGGCTAACTCCCCCACAATGAAACGGAGATTCGAAGAAAAGAAAATGCTACTTAGCACAGTAGGACATTGACAGTCTTGGCATTAGAGTATAAGCAACAACTCCAGGCACCAAACCATTCTTCTTCTTCTTTTCAATTACTCTAAAAATAGGATGGCAATGAGGATGACAAGGAACGATGAAGGCGTCACGACAAAAGACGCACAAAACGCCCGAGGGAACTTGCTCGTCTCATACCGTAGCCCCCATCTACAAGATGTTCATCCACATATGTACATGTGTATGTATGTACATGTAGATATTCTATCGAATTGCATCCGATTATGATTCTACAAGAAAATTAATTAAATCAGAATGCGAAGATACATAGTTTGAATCAATGGTGTATCGTCGATGAGTATCGATATAATAAATTATCGGACAAAGGAGTCAAACAAAGCGAAAGGCGAAAAGCACACCGTAAAGAAACACCGAACGAGGACGAAACGAAGACGAAAGAATGTGTGTCGTATCTCAGTATCTAGGAGTAATGGTCTGCTCCGATGTGTGTCGTGAATGCTTTGTATAATGTTTGTTCGATTCTCTGTTTAGAGGTAATTAGGTTGTCAGATTTTGAATGCCAATTCGTAGTCGACGAATGAGCGACGTTATCGGGTCGATGCTTATTTGTAAAGTGAAGGAAATATGTATGTTTCTGATTTGGTACCGATGAGTGTTGATGAATAGCGATGAATCGATGTGCTATTGTATCCCGATAAATGTGGGATTGATCGACTGACTGTTCGGACAAATGTCGAATGTACTTCAGGGCGGTGACCAGTCGAAGGATATAGTATATGTAGTACATGTATCATGTACACTATCCACTGCATGACAACGATTAATTCTGCTCTTTCTTTGTCACTTATCCGGCTTATTACAAAACTGTTTTTCCGTACTTGCCCCGCCTTGTACACTGAATTTAATAAAATTAATTATACATTGTGGAACAAAAACAACAATTATAGGGCATGCTTTGCACGAAACAGGGTGTCACATTGCTTTGTTTTGCCGCCCCGCTCATTCCTCCAATTCAGCGGTTTGGTTAAAGTGTTAAAACTAAACTGAAACAGTGGGCGCTGGTGCTTTAAATCGAAAAGGAGTGGCATGACAGTAGTAATGGCGCTAATTAGCACGACAATTATGTGGTTATAGGCAAACAGACGGTTTTTTTTTTTTTGTTTTTTTTTTTTGGACTGTTCTTATCTGTTAAATGAAATTAAATAATATTGCGTGTGCCTTTCCATTTTTGCTTTGTTTTTATTTTTAAAACGGATTGTTGCTAGCGCTTACATATGTACATATGTATTTTCAGATAGTGGACACGTGGACTCGAATAGGAAATTGATTTTTTTCTATTAACTGATGCGTGATAGTTGAGGGAGAGGAAGCAAGCAAACAGAGCTAAGAAGCTGATCGCGTTTAACGTGGCAAATGCCAGCCTCAATCTCTGTTCCTGCTCAATTCAAGTTGGCACACAGCCTCCACGTGGCCTCCCCCGGGTAGCTGCCTGGCATCCACCAGATAGTGAACTAATGTGTACAGCGACCCGACCTTCTGTTCAGGGGGATAGAGGAACCTGGTTATATCTAGGGTTAGCATTCCTATCACGGAAAAAATAAATTGTTGTTAACGACCACCCCTGCAAACGGCTAAATGACTTGCGAGTCTGCACCTGGAATGTGAGGTCCCTTAACAGACTGGGTGCAGGAAAACACTTGGAGCGAACCCTCAACTGCTATAAAGCAGATATAACCGCACTCCAAGAAGTACGATGGGATGGACCAAGCGAAAAAAGGTTGGAAAAATGCGACATCTACTACGGGAATTGCTATAAAGAGAACAAACAACGCTTATTCGCATGCTGACTCGTTATTAGAGGAAGACTGCGACAAAAAGTCTTAAGGTTTCGGGATTTAAGCGGACGCCTTATAACAATCCGCATCAAAGCTAATTTCGGGAACATTGGCTTGATATTTGCTCTCACTCCAACCCAAGAAATGTATAATCGACTCAAAGGTGACTGCTACGACCTCCTAAGCAGAACCTATTCCCAATATCCTGGCTACAATACAAATATAGTACTAGGCGACTTTGATATGAAACTGGGCAAAGAGGACATATTTGAGTCGATCACGGGGAAATATAGCCCACACAACACCACGAATCACGGCTCAATACGGACATCTGCTACTTGACTTCCTGGCGTAATCTCCCTTGATTTCCGCATCTCAACATCCACAAAAGAACATGACGATCACCTGATCAGTCGACATCAATCAGATTGGTCATGTTGCGATCGACGCCAGATACTTCTCTAGCATCCTAGATGTACGAATCTTCCGCGGAGCGAACATCGACTCAGATCGCTACCTTGTTGTAGCCAAGGTTCGAATGAAGATATCAAGGATGCCACGAAGTCGAGCTGGACAACGAAAATTGTATGATGGAAAGCTACAATCGCAGGAGACCGCTATAAGGATGCTTGCCGATCGAGTTTCCCACAAACTCTTGCAAATTCCGATGACGTGGACATAGCCAGCGCGCCATCGGAGACGCTGCCTCTAATGTGTTCGGTTTCAAACCACCGTCAACTAGAAACCACGCATTTGATGAGCAATGCGGGCAAGTCCATGTAAAAAGCCGCCTACAAAGCCATATTACATAGACGGACGAGAGCCGCTCGTGAACATTACGAGCAGAAAAGGAGGGAGGAACGCACGCTTTTAAGAAAGAAAAAAGGGAACATGAAAGGCGTGAGATCAAGAAAATGGAGAGATGCTACCACAGGAACAACGCTCACAAGTTTTACGAAAAAGTAAAACAAACATGCCAGGGCCCTAAAGCCAGAGCGGGAGCCTGTAGGGATAATGACGGGCAACTAGTAGTAGAATCACAGTCGATGCTGAGAATATGGAAGGAATACTTCTGTAGACTGTTTAACGGCAATGAAATATCTAATACCGCTCTCAGGCAGAATGACCCATTCACTACGGACGAAGATGTAAGAGAATTCCGTCCACCTGACCTGATTTCGGAGCTTAAGGCTAATAAAGGCGCGGGCGCAGGCGGCCTGTCTGCCGAACTATTTAAAGCAGCTGGAAATGAGCTGGTATAGCGCTGTAAAATATGGTTGGAGAAAAACATGCCCGACGAGTGGAATCTCAGCATCGTTTGTCCAGTCCACAAGAAAGGAGACCCCTATAAATGCGCCAACTACAGGGGAATAAGTCTCCTTAACATTGCATATAAGATCTTCTCTGCCGTATTGTGTGAACGCTTGAAACCTTTTGTGGATAATCTGATCGGCTCTTATCAGTTTGGCTTCAGGTCAGGTAAGTCAACAATAGACCAAATATTTACACTGCGGCAGATCTTGGAGAAGACCCAAGAATACCAAATCGACACCCATCACCTTTTCGTCGATTTCAAAACCACGTTTGACAATGGGCATAGGGACAGGCCATACGGAGCCATGTTGAATTTTAACATCCTTGCCAAACTCGTCAGATTATGCAGCACGACACTGGACAATTCTCCCTACTCCATAAAGGTCGGTAGGGAATCAACTGAGACCTTTGATGTTAAAAAAGAATTTAGACAAGGTGACGCGCTGTCGTGTGAATTTTTTCAACATCGTACTTGAAAAGATCGCACAAGACTCACTGGCCAACCAGCAGCCATCAAACTAAAACTAACAAATGAAGCCACGGCTGAGACGTACCTGAGATGTATGTATGTACATATGTACCCAAGGACATATCTGCCTAACCACCGGGCAAATCTGGCCTCGGCTTGACCGTCGAACCAAGGGATTGATTTACTTTTCAGGCCAGCAAACCATAGAGGGCCTGGGGCTAGGTTAATACAGCCTTCCATCCTTGGCGGTCGCGTGCACACTGCTTCCAGTCAGAAAAACCAAGTTGTCTTACGTCCACGATCACTGGGTCTTTATATCGGATGCTCGGTCTCCCCCTTCTCGAAGCAGGAGGCTCGGATTCGAATCCGCTCGTATATCCGCACGATGTTACGAGCTATTGTAGTCGACTAATTGTTGCCTTCCAGACTGTGTCCATATCCTTGTACAGCTCATAGAGTTCGCGGTTATGTCTTTTACTCCATTCGCCTTCCTCGTAAACGGGGCCGAATATCCGTCACAGAATTCTTCTTTCGAAGGAGCTAAATATCAGCTCTGCTGTCCTGCTTATTGTCTAGCTTTCGGCTCCATCTAGCATGACTGGCAGGGTAAGAGTCTTGTAGAGCATAACCTTGGTTCTTCGGGAAAGGAGTTTGATCCTTTTTGACAACACGAAGTGCAGCGGTTGCCGATGGTGATTCTGCGCCGGATTTACACTATGATGTCATTCGTAGAGTTTATGTCTGCCCCGAGGTACATACATACGTATATGAACTACTTCACCACCTCGAAATGAAAGCTACCTCGAATGTTGTTGACGGACCACTTTCTTGTTGACAGCAATTATTTCCTCATTGATGTGAAGACCAGCTCGTTTCGCCTGATCTTCAATTGCCGTGAAAGCTTCCACAATGGTGCGCTGGGAACTTGCATTAATATAAATATCGTCTGCGTAGCCCAGGAACTGGATCGATTTTTGGATCCAAATTGTGCGTTCCGAACTGACCTTGGTCCCCCACACTATTTGTTCCAACACGATATTGGAGAAGTCGCATGATAGCGCATCTCCATGCCGAAATCCGGTGCAGATTTCAAAAGGCTTGGAGGTTCCGGAGCCAAACTGCACGGCGCACCGAGTGATTGTTAGCGTGGCTCGACACATCCGGATCAGTTTTCCCGGGATCCCGAATCCTGCCATCGCGTTAAGTAAGACTTTGAAATGAATGCTGTCATATGCGGCTTTAAAATCGATAAAGAGGTGGTGGGTATCGATTTAAAACTCGCTGGTCTTCTCCAGGATTTGTCGCAGCGTGAATATTCGGTCTATAGTCGATCTGCCGGAAGTTGCACTGGTATGCGCCGATTAATGCGGTGCAAAACCGGCTTTAGACGTTCACATAATACACTGAAAAGGATCTTGTAAGCGATATTGAGCAAGGATTTACCTCTGTAGTTTTTGCAAGAGGCAGGGTCGCCTTTTTTGTGGATGGGGCATATAGAACTGGTATTCCAGTCGTCGGGCATGCATTCGTCCTCCCAAATTCTACAGATGGTCTGATGCGTGCTCCCTACCAGAACATTGCCTTCAGCTTTAAAGAGCTTTAACGGTAATCCATCTGAGCCTCCGGCCTTGTTGTTTTTTAGCTTTTGAATAGCTATGCCTACTTCTTCAATGTTGGGAAGGGGTCAACTTTGTCGGCTGGAGGCGTGATCTCCTCGTCCACTACCACTCTCTCTTCTCCATGCCCGTTAAGCAGCTGCTGGAAATGCCCCTTAAAACATCCCTGCGGATCGGTAACAAGATTGTTTTCGCAATTTCGAAGAGCCTGGCTGTGAAGCTTTCGGCTCTTTTTATAAAAGGCTCTTATCGCGTTTTTGTCCCTGGACTCTTCGATATCCTTGAGCTGGGAGACTGCAAAAATTCTCTTCTTTCGCCGCAATGTCTTTTTTCCTTCCACCATGAGGAGACTGCCAGGACGCTGTGTGGATTTTCTTGCGAGAAAATCTTATACTTCTTATTACCGTATTACAAGTTGCCGCCAAGGGACTAACCTCCGTAAAACGACATCAACAACATTTCTAGCTGCATCACTTGTCACTGTCTTATTGACAGTCATGCACAAAGACTAGGGCAAGTTTCGAAAGACTTCTGCAAGACGAAGAGGAGGATGAATACCCCCAAGAACAGGGGATTGACCCCCCTCGTAGCAACACAAAGGCCTCTCTGGCTTAAGGGTATACGCCCAAGCCTGGACTCGCTCAAATCACCGTCTTCACACACATTCATAAATATTCAAAAATGTTCTCTGAAAAAAAGGTGCAATGTGTATGTTACGACATGATACATCGATTTCATCAGATATGAAATCCGCACCAAATTGGTGATATCGAAATAGGCAATAGTGGCCAACAATCTCGTACGGTTAAGCTTATCTAAGCCGAATGGAGAGGACTATCTTCTTCTAGACTACAAACTAATCTAACTCCCATTAGTCAAGTAGAGCCAGATTTTTTTTCGTTTTCTATTTTCCTTGTCGACTTTCGCTTTTAATTCACTTCGCATCAACTTCAAGCGTTCCTCCTGAATTCGGTTTCAATCTGTTATTCAACACTATACACACATATGAAGTACATACATAACTGCTCAACGGTTTGTGCGTTCCGAATATATATTTTAATTGCCCCACTATCAGATGTGATAATTTAGGCTGTTGCTCCATCGCTCGCCAACTTAATTATAATTAATCCACTTAAGCATAGCCGCGGTGTACAATTAACAGCAAATCAAAACTAATTTAAACAAATCTCCCCGAAGAACAGGAGGAGAAAGAAGTTCGACGACGTCAACCACACCAATAACAACAACACTAGCCGCAACAAAAGCCACTTGTATCTAGGTACATACAATCTACAGTTGGATGAAGAGATAGAAAAGCGAAAATGTGCGAAAAGCACAACCAAAACGAATGGCAAAAAAATAATACAAAACAAAACAAGAAAATAAATAAACCTTCACTTGTTCCAGAGATTAATCCCGAACGACGGACACATATGGTTTAAAATATTAAATGAATTTCAATCGTGCTCTCCAAGAGTGCAAACAAGAAAAACATTTGAAAAAAAAAGGAAAAAAATTGTTCCTGGAGGGAGTGTTGGTGCATCAATACAGAGAGAAATCGATTGATTCGTTGCGAAACGGAAATACTAAGAGAACAATCACATAGTCTCTTCATAACAGTGTTCTCGGAAGCAACATTCCTGCTCTGAGTGGGATTACAAAAACATGATTCTCTTCGACGATGTATTGATGATTGAAAAACTCTCAAAAAATAACCAAAAATCAAAGTGAAAAGCAAATTTCTTGACAATTGTTCCCATAACCAATTATTCTCTTACGGTCAACCCATACAATCGCACGTGAAACGGACACATTCAAAAATTCTCTTCTACTACAGTGACACTCTTACCACTACAACGATGGGCTTTGGGATTTTCAGAAAATGCGACCAACGAATTGACTTTCAGAAGCGATAAAACTTCAGTTGCCAACTACTCTTTTGCGGAGACGTTAGCCGATGATTTTTGAGTGGTTTCCGCGCTGCTCGTTGGTCGGTGAGAGACAGCACGAGGGCGCACCACTCTCGGTCACTGCCATTTTATTTTGAGTTGTTTTCTATTATTGTTTTCTTGTTTTTCTTCTCGATTTCATTATGATTTTCGTTGTTTTTTTTTTATGTGTACCATAACCTAAAAGAGCAAATGGATACTGTATACTCTTTGCGTGCTCTCTTCACTTTCGCCCTCTTCGTTGTCGTATGTTGTTTTGTTGTTGTTTTTTTTTTTTGCTTAATTCCGTTTCTTTAGGGAATTTTCTTCTCATTAATTCGTTGAGATATATTTCATCTAGTTTAATTGAAAATAATTCTTTTTTGTTTTGAGTTTCTTCGAATTTTCGATATTCGAAATGGGCGGGATTGAATAGATTCGAGGATGGAGAAAAGCGATCCTTTACCGCAATCGTTTGATCGAGATTCGAGTGTAACTTGTTCTACACGATGAAGAATATGGGGGGGTGGAGTTCATGACTACTTAGTGTTTAGTGATTGGGAATTTACCACTGTAGGGCAGCCCATAGAAGTAAGAACGGTATTATACACTACATCCATACATGCCATCGTCATGCTATGCTAAGCCACATGCCTTGATGTGTACATATGTATGTATGTAAAGGTGCGATTTCATATGCTCATGGAATTTCTCACGCATTCGTGTGTTTGACATTAGATTCCAGATAATGGGGGGAACAGTAGGTTATACATACGCACATACATACGTACATGTGCATGCATGTATTTGGTCATGTGTATGGTTTTGAGTTTTCCCTTTGAGAATTGTGCGAATTTTAATCAGATTAATACGAATGGAATGAATGGTTTTCAGTTGAAAAGTCGTCGAATGTTGTTAACCGTTGTTGTCAAACTGATAGATATCACAAAACGATTCGTAATTACTTGCCGTGCCACATTGGTTCGTTATACATATGTATGTGCATAAGTGATTCGATAAAAAAATCATCAACGGGTGGGCCAAATACAAGTTTCTTTTTAAAAATGCAATAAAATGAACAAAATAAATTTTTTTCCATGTATTATGGCTTTATTAGTAAGAACACACATTCCCATTAATTATGAAATACAATGTCGTTCAAGTGGCTGCCTCGGCTGGCTTCGCAGTAACGCATTATGTCACCCTAATTTCCCATAATCTTGTTGGTGGTTTCGGGCTGAAGCTTACGGATAGCTACGACTGTGATATTAGCCTTAAGTGCTTGAATCGTTTCCGCATGGTTGGCAAAATATCGGTCATTCACGGGTCCCCACAAAAAAAGTCCAAAGGGGTCAAATCGCAGCTCCGAAGAGGCGGCCAATTAACATCGTCAAGACGGCTGATAACACGATTTGGGAATTTTTTATTTTTTTTTTTTAGAAACTGCCGCAGGCTCAAGAGTTTTTTATATTCTCTTATAATGTGTTATATACACACAACCTGAACGGAGTGCAGTGGTTTTGGTCGTTGATATTCGTTAACTCTCAGGGGTGGTTGTCCTAGATAGAACGAGAGCCGACCAAATTTCACGTTGGTTATAGTCCTTAGTAATTCGTTCAAGCACTTTAATATTGCATACGCAGAGGATGAATTTCGGTTGACCATATATTGTGAGTGTTATGCCTGCAGCAGTACGTCTGGTCACTTTCCATTCACAACTGCGTTACATACCTTTTTGTCCGTATAGGAATTACTTTTTCTTGGCTATGAAGCGAATTTGAACTATAGATCTTCCGCTCGGTAGTGATGTTAACCACTGCACCACGGCCATCCCCGTGGCCTTTGATGCGCAAAAGATCGATTGTGGAATGGCTCGCCCTCTTGCATGAATCAGACGTCGGTCGTCCAAATCCATGTCTTCAATTTCAGTCAAAAAAACTAAAAACTGTAACGCCCACCGTTGACCGAAACGTTGTTCCCAACCTCAATTTTGAAGAAAAACGGTCAAATGATGCCACCACTCCACAATCTGCACCAAACTGTCACTCTCTGTGAATGCATTAGCTTCACTTATTTGTTAATTTGTTTTGTCAGAAAAGATGATTCTTCGCCGAAAATCGTTGTCCAATTCAAGCTGACCTACGGCCCAAACTGCAAAGCGATAACAAGACAGATGGTCACGCGCCTTGTAAGCGAATAATCCGAGATCTTTGTGCAGAATTCTCCTCAGGCTAGTGCGTGAAATGTTGAGCTGTTGAGATCGATGACGAGTTGATGCTCGTGAATTGAGTCTCAAACTCTCGGCCACAGCAGCGACATTCTCATCTGTGCGCAACGTACGATGACGGGGACGAGTGTTGTCCACTAGCACACCAGTCTCACTAACTTTTTGCACAAACTTGCGTGCAGCAGTCGCGGTAAGTGCTTCATTTCGGCCAAAACTTCTTTTCAAAAAACGCACTGTTGGGCTACGTTTTTGGACTACTTACTTACTTACTTATCAGGCCAGCGATCCATGGAGGATCTGAGCCTGAGCTATAGCTGCCTTCCATCCTTGACGGTCCCGGGCATGCTGCTTCCAGTTATCAAGACCAAGGTGTCTTACATCCGCGATTACTTGGTCTTTATACCGGAGGTTCGGTCTTCCTCTTCTTCTTCTTCTCGGAGTCGAAGATCCTCTTAGCTGGAGCGTTGGTGTCCATGCGCTCGATGTGGCCGAGCCAGTGCAGTCGACGAATCTTTACCTTCCGGACTACATCCACATCTTAACTACCTCGAAAATGTAGCTGTCAATTGTTATATTTTGTCCCAGGTGGTGAGCGACGGATTGGTTTTTACTTGACAGCATGTACTTTGTTTTGTCCTAATTGACCTTAAGACCAACTCGTTCCGCCTGTTCCTCAATCGCCGTGAAAGCTTCTAGAACGTCACGCTGAGACGGCGCGGCGTGATGATGTCAATATCATCCGCGTTTTCCTAGCAGCTGGACAGACTTGTAGAAGATAGTGCCTTCCCTGTTGATGCCTGCCCGTCGCACTATCTGCTCCAGCACTAAATAGAAGAAGTCGCACGACAGCGCATCTCCTTGCCGAAATCCGGTGCATGTTTCAAACGGCTCAGAGGTCCTAGGGTGGAACTGCACGGTGCGTCGCGTATTTTTTAGTGTGGTGTGACACAGCCGGATCAGTTTTCCTGAGATTCCGAATTCGGCCATCGCATTCGTATGCACTCGCTGGTCTTTTCCAGCATTTGTCGAAGTGTGAATATTTGGTCTATAGTCGATTTGCCGGGTCGGAAGCCGCACTGGTAGCTGTCGATTAGTACCGTGCAAAATGGCTTTAGACGTTCACACAATACGCTGGACAGGATCTTGTATGCGACATTGAGTAAGGATATACCTCTATAGTTCTTGCAAGAGGTAGGATCACCTTTGTTGTGGATGGGGCAAATAGAGCTGGTATTCCAGTCGTCGGACATGCTTTCATCTTCCCAAATTCTGCAGATGATCTGGTGCATACTCCCTACCAGAACATCGCCGCCAGCCTTGAAGAGCTCTGATGGCAAGCCATCTGAGCCTGCGGCCTTGTTATTCTTTAGCTTCTGAATAGCTGTGCCGATTTCTTCGATGCTGGGTGGGAGGACAACTTCAGCGGCTAGAGTTGGCATTTCCTCGGTCCCTACCACTCTCTCTTGGTCATGCTCGTAAAGCAGCTGGTGGAAATGCTGCCTAAATACATCCACTATTCCCTGCGGGTCGGTGAAAAGATTACCCTCGCAGTTTCGAAGAGCCTGGGTGCCCTTTTTGAAGCCTCCTGCAAGGCCTTTGGCTTTCTTGTAAAAGGCTCGTGTCTTATGCTTATCCCTGAGCTGGGAGGCTGCGAAGATTCTTTTCTTTTGTCGCAGTAGTTTTTTCTCCTCCCTCCCTTTTACGCGATAGGGATGTTACCCCTAAGCGCAACCCCCAACCTGGAGGGCCAGGTTCCCCTTTCCCCAGGAACAAGGGGTCGGGTCGCTACACACATTGCTTCACTACCTGGCGTATGCCAGTATAGCTATCCAGGGGAGGCCACGCGGAGGCTGTGTGTCAACTTGGATTGAGCAGGGACGGAGATCGAAGCTGGTTAAGTCTGAGGCAATCAATTAAGGGTATGGTCGTCCTCCAAATTTAAATTGTCCTCACTTCTGATGAATCCGCCATGTCGAAAACTGAATTTAAAATTTAATTTATAACATCTAGGTGTAAAGTTTTTTTGTTTCCTTTTTTTTTATTGAATTTAACATTTACCATAGGTTGCAGCCGTGGGGGAGGGAGCGAGCAAACAGAGCAAAGAAGTCTCTGCTCAATCCAAGTTGACACACAACCTCCGCGTGGCCTCCCCTGGATAGCTATACTGGCACTCGCCAGGTAGTGAAGCAATGTGTGTAGCGACCCGACCCCTTGTTCCTGGGGAAAGGGGAACCTGGCCCTCCAGGTTGGGGGTTGCGCTTAGGGGTAACATCCCTATCGCGTAAAACAAAAACTTGTTCAGAAACAACCAACAGCCTCGGATACGGACGGATTACATGTGGACGACCCCCGTTAACGTATAAAAGGAAACGAATTCCGGATCTGCACCTGCAGTCGGACAACTGGTCAACTCTTTGGACTGCTATAAGGCAGACATTACCGCGCTCCAGGAAGTGCGATGGGATGGGCCAGGAAAGAGCGAATGAAAAACTGTGATATCTACTACGGAAACTACTACAGAGAAAATAAACAACGCTTATTCGGATGCGGATTGGTTATTCGAGGCAGACTCAGGAAAATAGTCTTAAGCGTCAAGCATGTAAGCGAGCGCCTCGTAACTACCCGTATCAAGGCCAATCTCGGCAATATAAGCTTATTATGTGTCCACGCCCTCACAGAGGAGAAGGATGACCGACATAAAGACGACTTCTATGATCTCCTAGGCAGAACATATGCCCAATGTCCCAGCTATGACACCAAAATCGTTCCAGGAGATTTCAATGCGAAGCTTGGCAAGGAAGCTATCTTTGAACGAGTCATTGGAAAGCACAGCCTACACAACTCCACGTCAGAAAACGGACTAAGGCTAGTGGATTTTATGGCGGGACATAATCTCGTATTAGCAAGTACACGATTCCCACACCATAAGGGGACCTGGCGGTCGTTCGATCAATCGACAAGCAATCAAATTGATCATATTGCGATCGACGGCAGACTCTCCTCCAGCATCCTAGATGTCCGGACCTTTTGAGGATCCAACATCAACTCGGATCATTACCTTGTTGTAGCCAAGGTACGGATGCGAATTTCTCGGAATCAACGGAGTCGAGTAAGAACACCGAAATTTAACGTCGGAAAGCTGCAATCGCTGGAGACCGCAAGGACCTTCGCCGATCAAGTCTCCCTCAAGCTCTCTCAAGTCCCGATGCAATCTATACAAACCATAGAACAGCAATGGAGTCGTTGTCAGAACGCTATCAGAGAGGCCGCCCCAGATGTACTCGGTTTCAAGCCAGCACCTACCAAAAGATTGGTATCTCATTCTTTATCCCTGGTTTGAAGTAACACTTGACATTTGCCATTGAAATGTCACAACAATGGTACTTCGAAAACCTGCGTTAAATGACATTCCTGAAACTGTGTGTAGGTGTAGGTGGTACACATTCAGGTTTTGTAACCTAACCTAATCATAACGACATTATGATTAATATAAATTCATTGCTGTACCGTTTCGATTTTCCTGGTATAGATAACCCTTAATTCTGTTCGTTTCAAAGACGAACACCGAAACCGATACGGGAAGCAGGAAACACCACATAACAAACGAGCAATGAAAATACGAGTATCTAGTTCTAGTATCATACTCGCCGGCGATGGACATTATACACACTCACACACCGGTACTGCGATGTGCTACGTTTTCTCCTTCTTATCCATCGTTCCCTCGCAATCTTGGTAATTGAATTGGTAATATGTAGTCAGTCGATATGAGTATCTGTGTGTAATAGAATAGAGCCCAAGACGAAATATCTGTGTGTACAATATCCTGAGCATCGTCGTTGTATTCTCCCCCTGTTTTTCCTCTTTTTTTTTATGTAACCTCGTCCTCCCTGAATATACAGACATACATATGTACTATGTTGAATTAACCACACACGAGTATAAACACACTTCTATGTATGTACACACGTAGTCTAGCTTACGTGAAGGACCGGCAAGACAGAGAATTCATATCCTTCACACGGGCGGGCTTCTGCTTGTTGTAATTTAAATCGACTCCTTTATTAAATTGATTGAGTAAAATATTTAAAAAGGTCGATTTAGTCCTTTTCATGTCGGTGTTGTTGTTGGAATGACTTTGTCCTGTATAGAAGAATTTCGAGGCGGTAGTGAAAAAGAGGGTGAAATGTGTGTTTTCCTTTTTCTTCACCGATAGTACTACGATACTCATTTAGGCAGAGAGAGAAAAAGTAAAATGTCGGTTGCCTGTTCATTTAACACGTCGATTGTGATCTTAATTAGTGCTTATGGTAATTTTACTTGCCGCCAAAATAATATGCCTCGGGCCAAGGGACTGAGTGAGGGTGTTATTTGAAGAGGGTATGTCAATAAAAACAAAAAAATCAAGTTATGAATCAGCAAAATGCCTCGGATAAACGGACAGATTCTGGAAGAATACGTGGCGCGAAAAAGGAACACGATTTGCAAATATGCTTGAGACCAATTAGTCTAGAATCCTTCCTGCTGAAAAGCATGGAGAGACTGGTAGAGTTGCACGTGCGAAAAGTTGCCCTTCGAATGCACCCTCTTTCGGAGATGCAACATGCTTACCAGCGCGGAAAATCTTGCGAGACTGCGCTTCAGAACGTAGTTGGGCGAATTGAATGCGCGCTCGAAAGGAAAGAGTACGCGCTGGGCACTTTCATCTACATTGAGGGAGCTTCTGATAACGCAACTTTTGACAGCATGTGCAACGCTGCCAGACATCATGGCATAGATGAAGCACTGGTCCTTTGGATCAAAGCAATGCTCATGCACAGGACATTGACCGCTGATGCAGGCCTCGACCAGTGTGTCAAATCCGGCGTAAACAGGGGCTGCCCTCAAGTTGGCATCCTGTCTCCGCTGTTGTGGTGCATGGTGGTCGATTCTCTGCTTGATGCTCTCAATGCCTCTGGAATCTATGCCCAGGCCTATGCGGATGACGTCGCCATTCTTTCTGTCGGCTCATGTTTAGCGACTGTCCGTCTCAAAGCACAGGCGGCGCTAAATGTGATCGATGATTGGTGTACCAGAAATGGGCTGTCAGTTAATCCTTCCAAGACCGATGTCGTTCTCTTTACGAGAAGGAGGAAAAATACTAACATGACTCAGCTAGTACTAAAAGCCACTTCCATCCCGATATCCAAGTCATCTTATATAGTAAGCTTCTCTGGTCAAAGCATGTTGAGTCAAAATCCACCAAAGCCCTGTCAGCTTTCTGGCTATGCAAAGGAGCTTTTGGCAAAACATGGGGTTTATCGCCGGTAAAGGTCCTCTGGATCTACACGGCAATGATAAGACCTATAATCTCATATGCATCGATTGTCTGGTGGAACACACTAAAACGCAAACACGTCGTAGCCTCTTTCACCAAACTCCAAAGAACGGTTTGTCTCAGCTGCACGGGGGCTTTCCCCAGCACGCCGGGCGCTGCTCTAGATGTAATGATGAACCTTCCACCTCTTGATATATATTTATCAGAGGGTGTGCTCTGAAAGCCATGTCTCGTCTGAAGAGAAATGGCTTTTGGTACAACTCGCATATGGATAACGGTGTGCTTGCGCAAGAATTGTTCTGCGACCCCTGTCCCATGGACATGTCTTCTGACACACTGACGCCCGTTATCCTATTGCGTCGTAATTTCACAGTCGAGTTTCCATGGCGTCAGGATTGGCTATGGCTGGATACTGAACCTGGAAAGGATAGTCTTCGCATTTTCACGGATGGCTCCAGGTCTGGGCCGGTGCTGAAGTCTTCTTTGAGCGCGAAAACATCCGACTGCACTTCTCGTTAGGAAAGTATGCGTCTGTCTTCCAATCAGAGATATATGCAATCCTAATGGCCATGCACTATGTTGTGAAGCACAGGTGGAAGGGGGAAAGCATATGCGTCTGTAGTGACAGCCAAGCTGCACTAAAAGCTGTGTGTAACCCTTTAACTAGCTCCAAATTAGTGCTTGAACTCAAGTCCTTCTTGAATAGAGTCGGCAGACTAAATCCATTAAGGCTTGTATGGGTTCCAGGCCACTCTGGGATCCCAGGAAATGAGATCTCTGATAAACTCGCTAGAATGGGTTCAGAGGAGAGCTTCCCAGGACCTGAACCCGCTCTAGGTTTACCTGCGTCCACGGTAAATTCCTACATTAATGATTGTGTATTTAATACACACAACCGTCGATGGAGGGATTGTTCAGGTTGCAGGATGACTAAGCGCGTATGCCCAGATGTCTGCAAAAAATCTGCAGCATTCCTCCTGTCTTTAGCCGACGTGGTGTGTGCTTGCCTTGGAGCCGACGTGGTGTGTGCCGAATCCTTTAGCTCTACATCACTGAAGCTCCTTCAAAATTTTCCCCGGAAAACGGAGAAAATACAGTAATGCAAGGTGTCTGTCTAGGGTACAATGGACCAGTAATTGCGTCTGAGTGCTCCAGCGGATAGCAGAAGCCTTCAACAAAAAAAAAAAAAAAAAAATGCTCCTGGAATGTCAGCTGGAAAAAATGCTCACGCAGTACAAGTTGGATATTACTGCAATCCAGGAAACACGCTGGACAGGAAACGGTGTGACGAACGGTGTGGTCGATATCAACCTCATATTTGCACACGCCCCTACCGGAGAGGCTGAAGACCACATCAAAGACGACTCCTATGATCGCTTGGACAATACCTACGGAGCTTGTCCGGAGTACGATGGTTAAATCGTACTCGGGAACTTCAATGCCAGAATCGGTAAGGGGAACACTTTTGGCGGAGTGATCGGAAAGCACAGGCTACATTATACAACAATGGATGTCCGACTCACGGACTTTGCGACAGCTCGTAACGCGGTGATAAGTAGTACAAACATTCCCCGCAAGCAAATCCACACCGGTACCCTGGCGGTCTCCGGCTGGTCGAATCGGCAACCAAATCGACCAAATGCTCATTGACGCAAGACACTTGTCAAACATCCTCGATGTGCGAACATTCAGGGGGGCAAACATCGACTCTGACTATTTCCTAGTAGCAGTAAGATTCAGATATTCACTGTAAAATGTCAGAAAGCTGCACCAGCCCACCATGAGGAGGTTCGACATTGAACGCCTGAGCACACCGGAAGTTACCAGAGTCTACAGGGAGCAACTGAGCGAAAGGCTCTCCAGTATGTCTATTTTTTTTTTTTTTAGAGACTCGCGCAGGTTCAAGAGTTTTTATATTCTCTTATGATGTGTTGACACACACAACCTGAACGGAGTACAGTGGTTGGGGTCGTTGATGTTCGTTCACTACTCTCAGGGGTGGTTGTCCTAGACCTAGATAGGACGAGAGCCGACCACATTCCGCGTTGGTTATAGTCCGTAGTAATTCGTTCAAGCACTTTTAGTATTGCATACGCAGAGGATGAATTTCGTTTGTGTCTATGTTTCGTCTATGTTGAGCACAAATGTCAACATTGGCGCTCAGCCATTCAGGAAGCAGCCGAGAAACCCTTAGGCTACTTACCACTCCCGACAAGAATTCCGTGGTATGACAGCGAGTGTGGGCAACCGATGTGGCTTACCACAAGAGGCTGTAGCGTAAGGCCAGGGCAGCACGGGAGAAGTACCGTGCCAGAAGAAGGGAGGAGAAAAGCCTGCTGCGACTAAGGAAAATAATTTTCGCAGTCCCCCAGTCGCAGTCTAGCCTTTTATAAAAAAGCTAAAGCCTTGCAGGAGACTTCAAGAAAGACACCCGGGCTCTTCGAAATTTTGAGGGTAAACTGTCACCAACCCGCAGGGAATAGTGGATGTATTTAAGCAGCATGACAAAGAGAGAGTGGTAGGGATTGCAGAAAGCCCAACCCTTGCCGCTGAAGTAGTCCTCCCAGCCAGCATCAAAGAAGTTGGCACAGCTATTCAAAAGCTGAAGAACATCAAGGCCGCAGGCTCAGATGGCTTACGTCATTTACACTCAACAGTTGTTAATCTGGTAGACGGCGTAATGCCAGCGCCGCACGCCCTGGTTAAGGTCCCCACAGTCAATGTCGTCGGCGTACGCAAGCAATTGCGTAGACTTGAAATAAATCGTACCTCTTGTGTTGGCCAGTGTCTCTTGCACGATCTTTTCGATCACGATGTTGAAAAAGTTGCATGACAGCGCGCCACCTTGCCTAAATCCTTTTTTAACACCAAAGGTCTCGGTTTGCTCATTACCGACCTTAATGGAGCAGCGAGAATTCTCCATTGTCATCCTGCACAGTCGGACGAGTTTTCCAGGGATGTTAAAACTAGACATGGCTTTGTATAGCTCATCTCTAAACACGCTGTCATATGCAGCCTTGAAATCGACGAAGAGGTGGTGAGTGTCGATTTGGTATTCCTGGGTCTTTTCGAAGATCTGCCGTGAGGAAATATTTGGTTTATTGTGGATTTACCTGGCCTGAAGCCACACTGATAAGAGCCGATCAGGTTATCCACAAACGGTTTCAGGCGTTCATACAATACGGCAGAGGAAATCTTATATGCGATGTTAAGGAGACTTATTCCCCTATAGTTGACGCAGTTATAGGGGTCTCCTTTCTTATGGACCGGGCAAACGATGCTGAGATACCATTCGTTGGGCATGCTTTCTTCCGACCATACCTTGCAAATGAAATGGTGCATGCACCTTACCAGCTCATTTCCAGCCGCCTTAAGAAGCTCAGCAGACAGGCCGTCTGCGCCCGCGGCTGTATTAGACTTAAGTCTCGATATCGCTATTTTGACTTCGTCTAGGTCGGGTGGACGAAATTCTCTTACATCGGCGTCCATTACGAGCGGATCGTTCTGCTTGACAGAAATATCCTGTCTGTCACCGCCGTTTCCATTTTCATCCCTGTAGGCCGCCGCTCTGGCTTTGGTAGCCATGGCATGTTCGTTTTACCTTATTGTAAAACTTCCGGGCGTTATTCCTGCGGAAGCATCTCTCCATCTCCTCGATCTCACGCTTTCCGTGTTCTCTCTTCTTTTTTCTGAAAAGAGTGTGTTCCGCTCTTCTCTTCTGCTCATAGATTTCGCGAGTAGCTCTTGTCCGTCGTTGCTGCATGGGCTTGTTCGCATTGTATGGAATATAAGTCATAAATCTGTCGAAAAAAAAAAAAAAAAAAAAAAACTCTAAAGAAAATGAAGAAGAAACGAAGGGATATCCATATGAAACTCGACAAATTGCCATTCAACTTTCATTCATGCTTCATACCAATAAGACTAATACGAGTAGCAATAGGCCAAGACAACAACTATGGAAACGGCAAGTGCGCAAGCGCAACAAAAAGGCATGAAAGTAAAAGTGTCGCGTGGTGATCGTGGCAAGATCGTCACCATCACTTACCTCCAACACTAACTCTTTCCTTCCCTCTCTCTCTGTCTGTGTTTCTTACTCTTTCTGATTTCCTTAACAGAATCAGTGATCACAATCATCTTCCCTGACCAGAAAGTGTTTAATAAAGCAAAGAGGACACAACAAACATGCTCGTAAGTAGCAAACAAAAAAAAAAAAAACAGAAAAAACCAACCGACCGGTTCGGGTTATTTAGCAAAAGCGTTCTTGCTACTTGCTACCTTGCTACCACCACCAGATGATGTTCGTTTACCCAACAAGTCGGCGGCGGCGACCGGCTTCTGTTACTGCTCTAAGACATTGCACACAGTGTCTCCGTGGGTCGTTCAGGTGTTTAAGAAAGACAAAAAAAAAAACGACATAAACCGGTACTGTTTCACTTCTTTGGCCTCTTGTTATGGACAAAATCCAAGCAGAGGCTCTTGGCCGATCTCGATTTCGATCTATAGAGCATTTTTTTTTTTTTTTACATTTTGCCGACCAAGATTGTTTGTTTTATCATTTGGTAGTCAGTTTTTTTGGCGACAATTTGGTACCTTGTTGTTAGGTCGACGGGGCGGCCAATGTTTTCGATCGACGATCGGTGATCGTCGTTTACTGCATTCATCTGGAGCAGTAGGCAAGTTATTGTTGTGTAGTTATTGCCATTTGACGCTCTGGTTAAATGTTACTTTTCTTTCACTTCATTCTTCGTTTGATTGTCTTGAAAGTGGGTCAGTTAACATTACCTCATTGCGCTGCCCGAGCAGCACGTTGTACGATGTCGAGCATATGAGTTGTAGGCAAGCTCTTTCTTTTCAGTTTCTTTTTTGTTTTTTGGTTGTCGCTTCTGCCTCTTTGTTAGTAGTTTCTTGTTTTTTTTTTTCTTTGACTTTATTTCTTACCAATGTACCTACCATGTAAAAGTAGATTACTACTGACTGCTGTGAAACTGACTATCAACGTACCCAGCTAAGCGGAAGTAATGTCTGTCGATGGTAATTTTCTTCTCTTGTGTTGTGCACTTCAATTTTTTTTTTGTACAATTTAATAGAGACATTGGTATGGGCCGTCAAAAAACGCGTACATATCTATGTATCTATAGCGTATCACAGTTATATTACGGGCTTAAATCAAGTTGGAATGTATTCATCCAGGTAGGAAATCTGTATCTGTCCCCATGTCGGATTGTTTGTTTTTTCATGTAATTAAAGTAATTAAGTGCGATCTTGATTTTCCGGATCGGATAGATTGACCAACACCTGACAAGAGGCAACAAACGAGTGAATTTTAAATGAATTGCGCTCTCATTCGCATACATATCAGCTGAATGAATGCGATGAGATGAGATGAGATTTCCCAGCAACATGATGTAGTCATTAGTTATGCTCTCATTTGTGAGTGAGACTGAGCTATCCGGTGTTTGAGAGGTCGGTTATAATCGATAAATCCGTCTTAACATACAACTTCTACTTTCACATTTTTTTAATGTTTTGTTTGATGACGATGACATTAGGTGATAATAATTGACTTCTATTGACAACTAAGAATTTAATGATCCAATAGATCGTTATATCTGTCATCTTTTTTTTTTTTTTTCAATAAAAATAAGGGATTAACTGGTTTTTTGAAAGGTTTTACGAGCAATTTGTGGAATTTTTCAATTCCGTTTAAGCATTTATTTAAACACTCTAATCTCGACAGACACGATCACTTGAAGAGGTCAATGTCAATGTTGTTTTTTATAAAGTAGAAAAATAACAAAATAAAAAAATCAACGCATTTGTTTATGCAAATAAACTACGGATGACGGCCTTCGGGTCGCTTTCAAACATTTAATTTTTTTTTGCACAACCTGACTGCTAGCGGCACATCATCGCGACCGGCTCGCGATCATCGAGCGTTTATCTTATTTTACTTACATATGTACAGGACACTCTCGGTTAAGTGAACATCGGTTGAGTGAACAATCCAATAGAGTTGACACACAACATTTTATACAGATTACTCTACAAATCGAATGAGTGAACCTCTTTAGAGTGAACCTATATTTTTAACTCAGTTAAACATAAATTAACAATTTATAGAGCAAATTTAATGTTTGCTTTGTGTGTTTTATATATGTCATCGTTTTACGTTTTGCATTATTTATTTATATGGCGCTACAGTCTGGAGGTGGACCTGGGACTCAACCAACAAACCTCTCCAACCAGCACGATCTTTTGCCAGCAGCCTCCAATTGTGCACACTAAGTTGGTTGAGGTCCCTCTTTACTTGTGTGCGCTATCTCAATCGCGGGCGACCTCTGTTTCTCTGTCCCTATGGCTCAGATTCAAAGACTCTTCGGGCCAGAGCTGTGTTGTCCATACGCTCTACATGGTTTAGCCATCTTAAAGGTTGTATTCGTAGGTGATTGACATGTCAATTCAATTCAATTCAATTCAATTCAATTTTTATTTTATTTTATTTAGACATAGTACAAATAAGACTTGGTCTTTTATAGTACATAAAAATAGCGAGTAGATTATACATGTGCATAAATAAATAAATAAAAATAAAACAAAACAAAAACGTAATTTAAACATTAGGTATTAAACGTAGATACTAATAAAGAAACTAATAAGAAAAAAGTATTTGTTGCTGATAAATAATTATTGTTTATGTATATATGCTATTTAAAGTGTTCTAGAATTGCGTTTTTAAACTTCGTGGGTCCAATTATTTGTTTAATAGTCATTGGAAGGGAGTTCCATAGCCTGGTGACATATACGAAGAAGAGACGCGAAGAGTTCAGATAGTTAAAAGATGGCATTATAATATTAAATGTTCTGGAGGACTGAGCAAATTGCAGTTTTTCATGTAGATACTCGGGGGATCTGTTGTTAATGATCTTGTGCATAAATATGAGACATCTAATATCCAAAAACTGTTGAAACGTACAACCAAGAATCTGTTTGTGATAGTGTGAGATGTGTTCAAATCGACGCAGCCCATACACATACCTTACCATGTCATTAAAAGCAACAAGAAACTTGTGATGCGAATTGAAGTCGAGCTTGCAGTAAACAACTGAGGCATAATTAATTAAGGGTAGAAATAATGTTTTTATTAATTTAATCTTTGTGTCAACTGGAGTAAAGCTTGATGACAACCAAAGTTTACGCAGACCAGCATAAATTCGCCCAATAACATAATTTGTATGGTCGGCGGCGGAGAGAGAGCAGTTTAACTTAAAGCCGAGATTGGTAACAACATCCACAAATTGAAGCTGCTTATCATTTAAGAGTACAGTCGGCAATTTATTGGTATCATAAAGTTTCTTAGATATAAGAACAGTTTGGGATTTGCTAGCATTCAATCTGAGTCCATTGCACAGTGACCAGTTGTATATTGCCGACAGGTCTTCATTTATTCTCACAAATAGATCCTCAATGAGTCCAATTGTTCGGGACAAGTATACCTGAGCGTCGTCAGCGTAGAGATGTATGTTCACGTGGGAACATGCTCTAGGTAGGTCGTTAATAAAGATGCAAAATAGTATTGGACCCAGTATTGATCCCTGCGGCACTCCTTAAACCAGGCTTCTAAATTGCGATGATTTCCCATTACTAACCACCCTTTGAAAGCGATTTTCTAAATAGCTACTTATCAATCCCACTGATCTTTCGCTAAATCCAAAGTAGAGTCTAAGTTTATGACTTAGAACCTTGTGATCCACGCTGTCAAAGGCCTTAGAGAAATCAAGTAAGCAAAGCACCGTTATATAGCCTTGATCATATGTAGCCCTTATATCGTCAAGAATTTTAATCATAGCTGTCGAACAGCTATGATGTGCTCGAAAACCGGACTGAACAGGGGATAGCAAACAGTGCTGATTTAAGTGGGCGGATATTTGGAGCGCAAGAATTTTCTCGAAAACCTTTGACAAACATGGTAAAATACTTACTGGGCGAAAGTCGGTTGCCGTAGATGGTTGAGGTTTTTTCGGGACCGGGATGACTTTAGCCAACTTCCAACTATCAGGGAAGGAAGAGCTCATAATGCCGAAATTGATGATATGCGTTAGAGAACTTAAGATGTGTGGTAATATCATCTTCACAAAGCGAATAGATATACCATCCTCACCTATAGCATTGGAATTTATGGAGCGAATAGTATTTACTACATCAATTTCTGAGACGGTTTCAAAGTCGAAGGCAACTCTATTAAAAGATAGCTGACTATCCGGAGTAAAGCTCGGATTATTGCCAGGATTTGAAAGAAATGCTTCGTTCAGATCATCTACATTTGTATTAATTATAGTAGCGGCTTTTTTCCCAACACCAATGGTGCGTAGATTGCTCCATAGCTTCTTAGAGGTTTGGTCAGTGCTCAGCTTCGACAGAAAATATCTTTTTTTTGCTCTTCGCGTAACGAATGTTGAGTAGTTACGAGCTCGACAGAAGATCTCCCAATTCAGAGTTGACGGTCTAAGCTTCCATCTGGCATACAATTTGTTACGAGCTTTCATGGCGCTATGAACCTCAGCTGTAAACCACGGGCAATTCGTGTTTCTAATTGCAACAGTTTTTAATGGAACGTGCCTATTAAAGAGGTCCACCAACAGGGTTTGCATATGGTCTACTTTTTCATTGATATTTAAGGTGTAGTAGCAATCACGCCATGAAAGAAGGCTAGCATCTAATTGCAAGATTTCCATGTCTACAGAGGAAAAATCTCTGAATTGGAAAGATGATGGTTTAGGAGAACGGGACAAGTCAATATTGTATGTACAAAATAATAAATCGTGGTCGGATAAGCCAACTAAGGATAGCTGATCCTGGAGTAAAACATTTGACCGATTTGATACCAAGACGACGTCAAGCAGACTTGGAGGAGCATTTGGAGCGAATCGGGTAGCATAGGAATTAACCACCGATAACCCAGCCGCACCTACAAAATCTAAGAGTCGACGTGCTCCGCTGTCATTTTTAAGAAGATCGGTGTTAAGATCGCCACAGATAATAATATCGTCATAAAGAGCAGTTAATTCAAGAATTGCCGAGAACATAGGCTCAGGAGAGTGACGTCGGTTTGGGTTATACGCGACACCTATTAGACATTTCGAGTTCCTGTCACCCACTTCAAGCAAAAGATATTCTATAACACTATCTTTTGATTTCATCAACATTTTATACTTAAGAAAAGAGCTACAGTACACCGCAATCCCTCCGCCTTTGGTGTCAGTCACCCTATCATTACGAATCAGTTTATAACCCGGAATGTCAAATAAATCGGAGTCTTGATCTGCGGCCAGCCAAGTCTCAGTAATACAAATAAGATCAACTCCGGAGTCATTAAAAATATATTTTAAATGTCGCTCTATAACCCGTACAGTTCGTTGTTGAATCTTCTTCTCCATGTGCCATCAATGCAAACAGGACGAAAAATCGCACGCAGGATTTTTTTCTCGAAAAGACCAAGAGCTTCCTCATCCGCTTTCTATAACGTCCATGCTTCTGCGTCATAGAGCAGGACAGGCATGATTAAAGTGTTACATAAAGTCAACTTGGTCCCTCGAGAGAGGGATCTATTACTCAATTGCCCATTGAGCGCAAAGAAACCACGATTGGCTATTTATTGTGGAGCCGAGGTACTACCTCAAAGTTTTTGCTGTCCATTGTGACGCTCTGTCCAATACGTTGATTTTGAATGTCCTTTCTTGATGACAGCATATACTTTGTTTTGCCCTCGTTTACCGCCAGGCCCATTTTAGCCGCCGTAAACTAGCAGCTGAACGAACTTTTGGATAACCGTGCCTCTAGTGTTCACCTGTGTTTCGCACTATCTTCTCAAGTAAAATGTTGAGTGCGTCGCCTTGCCTCAAACCATTTTTGACATTAAAGAGGTCGTTAAGCTCGTTACCGACCTTGATGGAGCAGCAAGAGTTCTCTGATGAGCTTGGTAGGAATGTCAAAATCAGACATGGCTGTGTATAGCTCATCTCTATGCACGCTGTCATAGGTATGCGGCTTTAAATACACAAATAGGTGATGAGTGTCGATTTGCATTTCTTGGGTCCTTTCCACGATCTTATCTGTAGATAAGATAAAATCCTTGTCATGATCCATTCGAATTTTACAAAAAACAAAAACAAAATCCAAGGTGTTTTGGGCACAGTATTGGCAAAAAAAAAAATCGAATAGCCAAATCAACCCTGTATATGTCCTACCTTTTGACAAAGAATCCCTTAAAACTTGAATGCTCGGTAATGTTAACATTCTCACTTGTACATATGTATGAACAGGCCTGGTTTTTAGGGTTCCGTACCCAAAGGTAAAACGGAACCCTATTACTAAGACTTCGCTGACCGTCCGTCCGTCTGTCACCAGGCTGTATCTCATGAACCGTGATAGTTAAAGAGTTGAAACAGAACAAAATGAATATTTAAGGGGGGCTCCCATACAACAGACATGATTTTCATCCAAAAAATCCCCTTGGTCTCCATACTGAACTAAGGTCAGTGGACAATATCCCACAACCAGTAGCAAACTTCCCAGTTTTGATCTCTTTTGTGTCTTCGATGAATTAATCCTAGCTGTAAACCTTTTTCCCGAGAGCACCGTGGCGCAGTGGGTAGTGTGTTGGCCTCTGATGCTGATGACTCGGGATCGAATCCCGACACAGACATGTCATCGAACGTGTTTTTTACGGTGTTTCTCCTCAGCGGGGTTCTGACAAAACCCTCTGTAGTAAAATTGTCATGAAAAGCTTCTCGAAATTCGCCGTTCGGAACCGGCAATAAACTGTAGGTCCCTTTCACCTATGTATGTGAAATGAAATCACACACAACATGGGTGATTGAGAGAAGCTCGGCTCAGGTTCTTCATGGACTGTAACGCCAACATACATACATACAAACCTTTTTCCCATATTTCCCAATATTGTTTTTGACCTTTTCACATCCTTGCTGTCAAGTAAGATAATTGATTTGAATTCAATGGACACTTAGATGATCAACTATTGAACGTTGTGCGAGCGAAGATAACAGGGAGAGGGAAAGTTTCGCACAGCTTGATGTTTTGACACACAACCTGAACGGAGTGCAGTGGTTTTTGGGTCGTAGATGTTCGTTGACTACTCTCAGGGGTGGTTTGTCCTACATAGGACGAGAGCCGACCAAATTTCGCGTTGGTTATAATTCTGAGTAATTCGTTCATGCACTTTTGGTGTTAGTATTGCATACGCAGAGGATGAATTTCAATTGACCACACACTGTGAGTGTTATGCCTGCAGCAGTACGTTTGGTCACTTTCCCATTCACAACGGTGTTGCATACTTTTTTCCGTATAGGAATTACTTTTTCTTGGCTATGAAACGAATTTGAACTATAGACCTTCCGCTCGACGGCCGATGATGTTAACCACTGCACCACGGCAGCTCATCATGGAGATTTTTGATTATCAAAGTAATATGCCTGCCTGCAACCAAGATCTGTCATCATACAAAAAATGTGATTTAATGTGATGACTGATGAGGTAACATACATAGTCTCTTTCATATTTATATATACAGATGGTACGGAACCCTTCGTGCGGGTTACGTTGAACCCAGCGGCTGACCCAGAAAAACTTTCCCACACAACATTTCCCGAAAACACACCGGATGAGATATCACAACCAATACCTGGAATTAGGCCGGATGCATCGCCGCCGCTGACACTCAAATATCGACCAGCGAATAACCCCTTGCCAGTGTCAGCGTCCGATACTATGCTAAGTCAGCAATTCGCCGCTGCACTGGCGAAGCAACGTAAAATGAAAATGTAAAACTTGGAGTCAGTCAATAAAAGTACTCTAAATTACTCGTTTCTCCTCGTCTTTCTTTTCGCAACTTTTTCGTTGATTTTTTTAAAAAATCAAAAAGATCAACTACTGATCTATTTGGCGCAGTCGGTAGTTCCAAAAATCTAAAGATATTGGAACCGGATAGTACTTATTAAATTGAATCGCGGAAAACAATAAAGTTCTAACGATTCAAAATAAATCGCGAAAGAAGAAAAATTCTAAAGAATTACAATAAATCGCAGAAACAAATAAAGTCTAAAGACATTAAATCCGTGAAAGTGTTTGAGTCCTAAAGACACAAAAACCGTGAAAGTGTTTAAGTCCTATAGACACAAAAACCGTGAAAGTGTTTAAGTCCTAAAGACACAGAATCCGTGAAAGTGTTAAAGTCCTAAAGACACAAAAACCGTGGAAGTGTTAAGGTCCTAAAGACACAAAAACCGTAAAAGCGTTAAGGTCTAAAGACATAAATAATAAAAAAAATAAATAAAAACTGTGAAAGTGCTAAAATCTAAGAACATAAATACTGTGAAAGTGCCGCAGTTTCAAAAAACCAAAAAGAAAGTGAAACCATCATTTAATATCCCAAAAATTGGTTAAGTGCTAAGCACATTTGAGAAAATGGCAAATCCAGAACAGGCAGCACACACACCCATAGCCCTACCCGTAAGCGAAATACTGAGAGAGTCATCAAAAATAAGGGAATTCCATGGAACCAGTGATTATTCTTTATCATCATTTATCAGAGAAGTTGAATTATTCCTGCCCTGCTACAATGACACACCGCTGGAAAATTACTTTCTACAAAGAAACGTGATCAACAAGATCCAAGGCCAAGCGTTGGAAGCTGTACGGACCTTGGGAGAAAACCCATCATGGGATGATATAAAAACTGAACTAGTAAGAAACTTCGGAGTGAGGGAGAATTATCACACACTGTACCACCAGGCATTGTCAACCAGAAATTACAATGTAAGTGATTATTTCAATAAACTTAAGTTAATACTAGATAAGCTAAATTGTAAGCACGAATTTGACTCGAATAAACCCTCTGAATTTGCACCTAGAAATAATGAGAAGATGATTCTCAAAACCTTTTTAAACGGTATAGATGCAAACTTAGCAAGTATAATAATTAGTCGAAAAATAGAAAATTTTCGGCAAGCTTATTTCATTCTAGAGGAATCAGGTCTCCTTAAACAAAATAGGTATAATAACCATTCACCAAAATATAATAAGCCAGAAAACACAAACACGAATACACCATATAACGAAAGAAGTAACAATTCAGGTCAGTTTAGGAACAGATCAGGACAACATAGATTTAACAATAACTCAGGTCAATTTAGACAACAGCGAAATACATTCAATAATTCTGGACAATTCCGAAACAATTTCCAGAGACAAAACAGAAATAATAACGATCCATCACCAATGGAAGTCGACCATTTGCAACAAAACGAAGAAGTAAATTTTCATTCACTAGCCTCAGACAAGACTTACCAATAGTAGAACTTACAATAGGTAACGACAAACTGCTATGCTTAATCGACACAGGATCGACAACAACGCTACTAGACAAATCCAAACTAACTTCGTATAAGAGAATCCCATTAAAAAACAACATTTTATTTAACACCCTTTCCGGACGAACACATACCGACACAGAAATCATAACCGAACTTCCTAAAGAATTCTGCGAAAAGGCTTACATGAGCTGGAAATTGACAACATTTAACAACAAAGACTTTGACGGACTCATCGGACAAAACCTTTTGAAACCTTTACAAGCAATTATTAACTTAGAACAGGAATATATAGAAATAAATGGAAATAAGATTAAGTTCAAGAATGCTTGTCCATTCAAGTATAATGATATTAACCTGCTAGAAACCTCAGAACAACCATTACAATCACTCCTTAGAGAAGATCTTAGTAATGAAGAGAAACAAAAGTTAGAAATCCTATTGAAAAAAAATAACGATTTGTTTTATAGAGAAGGACAACAACTAACATACACTGAAAAAGTTCAACATGAAATAATAGCCACTGTAGACAAACCAATATTCTCTAAGATCTATAGATACCCACAAATCCATGAGGCAGAAATAACAAAACAAATCCGAGATATGCTTAAGCAAGGGATTATAGTAGAAAGTAACTCGCCATATAATAGCCCACTCTGGATTGTCCCTAAAAAGAAGGACAACTCCGGAATAAAAAAATACCGTATAGTCATCGACTACAGAAAGTTAAATGAGGTGACTACCGATGATAAATTTCCTATTCCCAATATAGACAGTATATTGGAGAAATTAGGACGGGCGCAGTATTTTACAACCCTGGATCTTGCCAAAGGTTTTCACCAAATTTTGGTCAAGAAAGAGGATAGAAAGAAAACAGCATTTTCTACTCCTCTAGGGCACTATGAGTACGTAAGGATGCCCTTCGGACTCAAAAATGCCCCCGCAACTTTCCAGAGGTTAATCAATTCCATCTTGCGAGAATATATCAATAAAATATGCGTAGTATATCTTGATGATATATTAATATTCAGCACTACCTTAAATGAACACATAACTAATATACAGAAGATACTTGACAGACTTAGAGAGAATAATTTAAAAATTCAGATAGATAAGTGCAACTTCCTCGCTAGAGAAACAGAATACTTAGGACACATTCTGACGACTGAAGGCGTCAAGCCAAATATGAATAAAATAGAAGCTATACAAAAATTGAAGCTGCCGCAAACAGCTAAACAAATAAAATCCTTTTTAGGTATGACAGGTTTTTACAGAAAGTTTATCAAAGATTATGCTAAAATAGCATACCCTATAACCAAATATCTAAAGAAAAACGCTAGAATAAATTTAGAAGACCCTCTTTATATCGAAGCATTCGAAAAACTCAAGATTATTCTAACCGATTCACCTGTACTTAAATACCCAGACTTTTCAAAGAAATTTAAGTTAATTACGGATGCCAGCGATTTTGCTCTCGGTGCAGTCTTAACACAAGACGGACACCCAATCTGCTATTCAAGCAGAACGCTTAATGACCACGAAAGAAGGTACTCTGCCACAGAAAAAGAGTTACTTGCGATCGTGTGGGCAGTAAACTACTTCCGACCGTACGTTTACGGGAGACCTTTTGATCTCATGACAGATCACCAACCACTAAAATGGCTACAAGCCAAACATAAAGGAAAGGATATCAATCCAAGACTACAGAGATGGCTACTAAAGCTAGGCGAATATAATATTAGTATCGACTATATCAAGGGAAAGGAGAATGTAGCAGCTGATTTCTTAAGCAGAATTAACGCAAACACAGGAGAAATTAATGCGATCGAGACGATCACACAAGGGGAGGGAGAGATTAATCCCGCCAACCAAGAAGTTCGCGAAATTGATAATGAGAGCATGCAAAATACAATCCATTCCCAACAGGAAGAGGCAAACGATCACTTCCCAATTTTAGATACGGTAGTCAATAGATTCTATACTCAAATAATTCTCACTAATAACAAATCTAGAGACATCGAAGTAGTTAACAATAAAAGAAAGATCTACATCAGCTCTGCTGATATACAACAAGACAGGCTATCTGATATATTTAGAAGATTTATTAAAAAAGGAAGAATAGGAATTTATTCCCATCTAAGTGAACACGAATATAATTTAGTGCAACAAAAGCTTATTGAAATTTTTATACCCAACAGACACATAAAATTTTTTAAATGTTCCTATAATGCAAAAGATATGAGAAATGAAGACGAAACGTTCAAACAAATAGCAAAATATCACAAATACGAAACCGGTCATTCAGGCATAACCGAGAATTACGAAAGTCTTAAGAAACTAATATATTTTTCAAACCTTAAGGAATTAGTGCAAAAGTATATTAATAACTGCAATACTTGTAATAAGGCAAAGTATGATAGGAACCCGATCAAACCAAAGTTTAAAATGACAAATACACCAACAGACATAAATGAGATAGTTCATTTAGATATTTACACCAATAGCAAGCATCATTTTATTTCGTTTATTGATAAATTTTCAAAACATGCAACGATGTTCCATCTAGAAGATAGGAGTAGTGTTACTATTAGAGAAAAAATAAGATTGTATTTTTCCATTAAAGGAAGACCAACTAAAATAGTTTCCGATAATGAATTCAATAATACCAATATTAAAGATTTCTTAAGAGGAGAAAATATTGAGGTACACTTTACAAAACCAAACAGCCACACCGGGAATTCTGACATTGAGAGGTTCCATAGTACGATAGGAGAAAAGCTTAGAGTTTTTACAGTAGAAAAATCAAGATTAACAACCCAAGAAAAGATATATCAATGCGTAGAATGGTATAATAGATCTGTGCATTCTACAACAAAATATGAACCCCTACAAATAGAACATGGTAGAATCAATAAAGAAGTAGTTAGAGAGAATACGCAAAACAAAAAAATTAAAGTTATATCAAAACAAAATGAGAATAGAGAAGACTATGAGGAGGAAAGAGAAACAGGTTTTGTAAAAAACTATAAAGCACTTAGGCATAAAAACCAACCAAAATATCGTAAACTAAATCTTTCAAATATACACCCGACCAATATAAAACGACCCTACAAATTTCTAGGTAAAATGGATACTGACAATTTTGAACCTATTACTAATATTGACAACGACCAAAGCAACACTAACAGTTGAACAAATCAAAACAAACAGCGGATTTTCAGAAATAAAACTAGATAACGTACAAATAGTGAAATCTTACGACATAATTCTACACACAATAAATCCAATCGAAATTCAAAATGTGATACAAAACTTAGGAGAAAACTTATCAAACGTACAATTCGAGTCTGGAAAAGACTTAATTTATAACGAACTCGAATCACTTATGCACAAAATACAGACAATCATTCCCCATAAACACAAAAGAGGCCTTATTAACATAGTAGGTACTGGTATGAAATGGCTGTATGGGACAATGGATGCTGATGACAAACGCAATATTGAAGAACACCTAAGAATTGTTGACGAAAACAATCACAATATTATCATTCAAAACAACAATCAAATATTAGTTAACGACCACTTTAACAAAACATTTTTTAGGATTAAACAAATAATAGAAGAAGATAGAGAAAGAATCCTCAATAAATTTAATTCCACAGATGGTAGAGTAAACAGACTATTTACAAAGCTTTTGTATCTTGAAACTTTATTAAAAATAGGAATAATTAAAAACAATGTAGAACATATACAAGCTAATATCGCATCAAGTAGAATAGGAATTATGACTAGTAGTATATTAAGTAAGGAAGAAATTAATAAATATGATATAGATTTTGACAAGCTAAGACTAATTAAAATGGGAACAGCTAAATATACTAACAATAGAATCATCTTTGCGATTAAGATACCACGAGAAATAATAGAAACCAATAAATACTTTGTTACTGCGATGACAGATACCGAATCAAATGAATTAATAATAGAAAACCAAGTACTTGTTAAAATAAATGGAACAAAATACGCATTTAAAGAAAATATAGATTTTAAAAATCTGAAACCAGCAAACTCATGTATTTATTCTAAGACTTGTAAGAAAATTAAAAATACTAAGGAACAACTTATAGAAATTGAAAAAGGCTTGTTATTACTTAAAAATTATAAGAACATTGACATATCCAGTACATGTGACGAAAGAGTATTAAAAATAAATGAAAATTATTTAATTAACTTCAACAATTGTAAATTATACATTGGCAACGAAACCTTTGTTAATGAAAAAGAAAATTGTGAAATTAAATTTGCTATACCATATGAAGATGTATTAAATTCTACAAAAAGCCAACTAACATTTGACGAAATATTGCTAAAACAGATAGAAAACATTGAAAATATTAAAGAACTTAAATACTCTGGAGAAACCCATGTAATATATAACATTTGCATACTTTCCATTATTATTTTTGTAATCATAATCATGGTAATTTTAATCAATTTTAAATTGTATAAGTTAAGAAGCAAAATAATTATAACTCAGGGGAGTTCTAAACCAAAGGGGGGAGAGGTTACGTTGAACCCAGCGGCTGACCCAGAAAAACTTTCCCACACAACATTTCCCGAAAACACACCGGATGAGATATCACAACCAATACCTGGAATTAGGCCGGATGCATCGCCGCCGCTGACACTCAAATATCGACCAGCGAATAACCCCTTGCCAGTGTCAGCGTCCGATACTATGCTAAGTCAGCAATTCGCCGCTGCACTGGCGAAGCAACGTAAAATGAAAATGTAAAACTTGGAGTCAGTCAATAAAAGTACTCTAAATTACTCGTTTCTCCTCGTCTTTCTTTTCGCAACTTTTTCGTTGATTTTTTTAAAAAATCAAAAAGATCAACTACTGATCTATTTTGCGCGAGTCCGACTCGCACTTGGCCGGTTTTTATTAGTTCACTCTACCGAGAGTGTACTGTATATCGAATTCTCATACAAAGTCTTAAGTCGATGATTTCGCTTTTGAAACAAGTGCCAAATACTTGTCGCTTTTAAGAGAATATTATGATCGCAGATCGATGATCATGTCATCAACATCACGATCACCATCACCACAGCGTAACCACTTGGCAATGAGCTAATTTATGCGCACAAAGTCGCGAAGAAAACGAAACGAAAACAGAATTAAATGAAGGAAAAGAAAAAGAAACAATTCGTGATCGTGATCGTGCTCTTTGAGAGAATAAGAGAAAGAAATATATTATTGGAAGCGTGCCTGCAAGCGGAAAACCAACGATCGTCCGCGTGAAAAAAATTAAAAAAAAAAATAAATAAATAAAACGACGTTCCGAGAACAATGATTGTTTTCGCTTTCTATCGACAGTAAGCAATTAGATCTAGTGAGTAGCAGCCATAATGATGACATGACGCTTGCGATAGTATCATCACAGCATAAATACAAATCACTGACTAAGCACATTTGTGATTGTGACGTCGGGTCACGTGGCACCATTATGACCGCAGAACATTTGCGACATGAATTGGACTTATCGGCTTCGATGATATTTATGTATTTATAAATCTTGAGCTTCACTTAGTTTTGGGCACACTTTGCTGCAGTAGCTCATGACCACGGCATTCATGGTCACGATTTAGCCTACTTTATTGCTTAAATTTACATAACGACGCATATAACTCGTCACAAATGTCGCCGACACCACTAAATTGCAACTTACATACATATGTACATTTATGTACGTTTCTATCTATCATATCTTATGTAAGTATGGATGTATCTGCCGTATGTCATCAAACATTAGATAACCATTAGAGGAAGCAGCAACCAACTTGAAGGTATACTCATCTAAATGTTTTGCCTACAATTTGAATGCATAATGAATTGAATACATTTCCATTAACCACTGTACATATCTACGAGTACTTGTATCTGACAGTCACTTCTTCCTCGCACTTTTACTGTGCCGTCAAGTACTTGAGAAAACTCTTGACAAACCCAACCAGGTACGGAAATAACACCCTTAGACCTACATATGTACCTCTATAATGTGAAAATTCATCGATATAGTAATCCGTTTCACTAATTGCCTTTATTCAATGCGAACAGAAGACATAATCCTGTCTCGGTTAGAAAATATCATAAAACCCGAATTAAGTATCTAATACATTTCCACAGATACACACAGGTTGCCCGGGGTTACTATATGGTCTATAGCCTCCCTTAACGCGAACGGACAATAACGATAACAACACGATGGTACCCCTGCTAAGTATTTCATTACAATTCATGCGAATTCATAATGAGAGCCCGAGAAACGTCCTGACCTGATGCGATGGTAAATTGGTAAATCAGAGATGAGAAACGAGGGAGAAAGAAGAAAAAAAAAAAAAAAACCAAAACAGGGACAAAGTGCCGGTCTTTGATTGTCGAAAAATCAATCTGTTACTCGCATACGTTTTACACACGGTCGATCTGGCGTTACAGAGATGTAGATACTCCATAGAGATACGTACACACGTACAAGTATATATGTATTTTTGTGAACATGTGCGGATAGGTGGTATCTGTTATTGATTAATGAAGGTAGTTTAGGGCCAGGAGGTGTTTTTATTTCATCTTTTTCTTCCTTTTTATGTTCTTTTCAACGAACATGGATAGGTGGGAGGGTTTAATTGTTTCGACAGATTCATTGTTAATTTTATGATAAATTTCAAAGATAGCAGCGAATTATCTGTCACATTTTGGAGCGAAATGAGTTTATCGAGTTAATTTGTAAATTATATTTCACTTAATTGCATGCTACTTTTTTTTGCTTATTTTTTCTTGTCTAAAAATGTAATATGGTAGGAGAATGGGTCTAAAACATGAACCTTGTGGCACTCATAAAAAAAAAGCTAAAGCCTCCCACCGACGGAATATGTTCTTTGGCTGCTCCGAAAAAACACTTTTTCGTATGAGATTGAAGGCTTTATAGTTAGAATGATACTACTTAGTTCAAATATGCGCCATCTATGTAATTAGGTTAAGGTAGTTACCCGACTAGGCGCGTCTGGTTGCAATTAGCGCTTACTTAGCGGGCGCTACAGTTCGGCGTGAACCTGGGCCTCAAGCAACATGCCTCTCCACCGAGCACGATCTCCCGCTAGTCTTTTCCAGTGCCGCACGCTCAGTTGGTCGAGGTCCCTTTCCACCTGTGCGCGCCACCTTACGTGCGGCCATCCTCTATTTCTTCGTCCCTCGGATGGATTCAAAGACTCTACTAGCTACTACTAGCTATCTTAGGCGTACATTTCGTGATTGAATCTTCTCCTCCAACCCTCATCTGTATTTATTGGACCGAAAATCGCAAGCAGAATCTTTCTTCATCCTTCTTCTTCTTCTTAACGGACGCTACAGTTCGGGGTGAACCTGGGCCTCAACCAATATGCCCCTCCAACTAGTATGATCTTTTGCTAGCCTTTTCCATTGACGCACACCCAGTTGACTGAGTGTGGCCGTCCTCTGCTTCTTCATCCCTCGGCGTAGGATTCCAACACTCTCCGGGCTTGAGGTCAGCCATCTTAAGCGTTGAATCCGTAGACGCCTGACCAGACTCATGTCGCTGTACAGCCCGTAAAGTTCGTAGTTGACTCTTTTCCTCCATCTCCCGTCTGCGTTTATAGGCCCGAAAACGACTCGCAAAATCTTTCTCTCGAACCGACCAAGGGCCTCCTCAACCGCTTTTGATAGTGTCCATTCCTCTGCGCTGTACAGCAGGACCGGGATGATAAGGGTCTTATATAAAGTCAACTTTGTCTTTCGGGAGAGGGCTCTATTACTCAATTGCCTCCTGAGCCCAAAGAAACAGCGACTGGCAAGAGTGATTCTGCGCTTTATTTCAAAAAATGGTGTCGTTGTTCCAGGCCACTGCGGAGCCTCGTGTATGAAGTCCTTAACTACCTCAAACTTACATCTGCCAATATGCACGTTCTGTCCAAGACGTCGGTGGTAAATGTCCTTTTTCGATGACAGCAGATCTTTAACTTTGCCCTCATTAACTGCCAAACCAATTTTTGCCGCCTCCACCTCAATACTCGCAGAAGCCTCATTCACATCCCGCTATGATCTACCTATTACATATGTCAATGTCATCGGTGTATGCAAGGAGTTGCGAGGATTTGAAATATATTGTGCCTCTTGAAGAAATCACACGACAGCGCATCGCTCTGCCTAGTCTGACGAGTTTAGCAGGTATGTCAAAGGTAGACATAGAGTTGTATAGCTCGTCTCTAATTACGCTGTCGTATGCGGCTTTGAAGTCGACTTGAAATTCATTGGTTTTTTCCAGGATCTGCCGTAGTGTGAAGATTTGATCGATGGTGGACTTCGCTGGTCTGAATCCGCACTGATAAGGACCAATCAGCTTATTTACAAAAGGCTTCAGGCGTTCACACAAAACGGCAGAGAAGATTTTGTAGGCGATGTTAAGGAGACTTAATCCTCTATAGTTGGCGCAATCAGAGGGGTCACCTTTCTTGTGGATCGGGCATACGATGCCAGTAGTAGAACCGCAGTCGATGCTGAGAATATGGGAAAACCACTTCTGCAAACTGTATAACGGCGATGTTAGTCAATATACCGCTGTCAGACAGAATGATCCATTTCTAATCGACGAAGACCGCAGAGAATACCGCCCCCCTGACCTCGACGAAGTTAAGATTGCCATATCGAAACTCAAGTCGAATAAAGCTGCTGGCGCAGACGGACTATCTGCTGACCTCTTCAAGGCAGCTGGGGATGACCTGGTTAGGAGCATGCACCAGCTCATCTGTAATGGTCAGGCATGCCCGAGGAATGGAGTCTCAGCATCGTATGCCCGATCCACAAGAAAGGAGACCCCTCTGACTGCGCCAACTACAGAGGAATAAGTCTCCTTAATATCGCATACAAGATCTTCGCTGCCGTTTTGTGTGAACGCCCGAAGCCTTTTGTAAATAAGCTAATAGGTCATTATCAGTGCGGATTCAGGCCAGGGAAGTCCACCATCGACCAAATCTTCACACTACGGCAGATCCTGGAAAAAACCAATAAATTTTAAGTCGACACTCACCATCTATTTGTCGACTTCAAGGCCGCATACGACAGCGTAATTAGAGACGAGCTATACAACGCTCAACATTTGACATATCTGCTAAGCTCGTCAGACTCTACAGGATGACTTTGAAGAATGCTTGCTACTCTATCCGAATCCGTGAACACCTTACCGATAGTTTTGATGTCAAAAAAGGATTTAGGCAGGGCGATGCGATGTCGTGTGATTTCTTCAACATCATTTTGGAAATGATTGTGCAAAAATCACTGGCCAACACAAGAGGCATAATCTATTTCAAATCCTCGCAACTCCTTGCATACGCCAACGATGTTTACATAATAGGTAGGCGTTTGCGAGTATTGAGATGAAGGCGGCGAAAATTGGTTTGGCAGTAAACGTGGGCAAAACTAGATACATATATGCTGTCATCAAAAAAGGACGCTCACCACCGACGTTTTGGCCCGAACGCTTGTATTGCCAGATATAAGTTCGAGGTAGTTAAGGACTTCGTCTACCTTGGCTCCGCAGTGACCTGGAACAACGACATCAGTTTCGAAATCAAACGCAGAATCACTCTTGCCAATCGCTGTTTCATTGGGCTCAGGAGGCAATTGAGTAATAGAGCCCTCTCCCGAACGACAAAGTTGACTCTATATAAGACCCTTATCACCACGGTCCTGCTATACGGCGTAGAAGCATGGACACTATCAAAAACGGATGAGGAGGCCCTTGGTCGGTTCGAGAGAAAGATTTTGCGCGTGATTTTCGGGCCTATAAATGTAGACGGGGGATGGAGGAAAAGATTCAACCACGAACTTTACGGGCTGTATAGCGACATGAGTCTAGTCAGGCGTCTACGGATTCAACACCTAAGATGGCTGGGCCATGTGGAGCGAATGGACACCGGAGAGTCTTTGAATCCAACCCCGAGGGACGTAGAAGCAGAGGACGGCCGCACTTAAGATGGCGCACACAGGTGGATGGGGACCTTAGCCAACTGGGTCTGCGGCAATGGAAAAGGGGCATGTTTGTTAAGGCCCAGGTTCACCCCGAACTGTAGCGCCCGTTAGGAAGAAGAATATTTAAAAGAATAGTCCTCAAGATGGAGCCCACTGGCATCCCATAAAGTAAGCTGTAACTGAACCCATATTACTACATATATCGCAAAGTACCTTGAGAGCACCGTGGCGCAGTGGGTAGTGTGTTGGCCTCTGACGCCGATGACACGGGATCGAATCCCGACACAGCCATGTCATCGAACGTGTTTTCACGGTGTTTCTCTTCAGCGGGGTTCCGAAAAACCCCCTGTAGTAAAATTGTCATGAAAAGCTTCTCGAAATTCGCCGTTCGGAACCGGCAATAAACTGTAGGTCCCTTTCACCTATGGGAAAATGAAATCACACACAACATGGGTGAATGAGAGAAGCTCGGCTCAGGTCCTTCATGGACTGTAATGCCAACATACATACATACATACCTTTCTGTCAATCGATCTAACATAGAAACCGGATAGAACGCCATAAATCATTTCATCTGTCAACAAAGAGTGTTTTGATCAACTTACATATGTACATTGTACATCCACTAGCTCAATGCCAATATCGTTGTGATGCAATTTAATTTCTCTGTCTTGCAACAGACAAGGCGAATGCATCCACGTGATGCAGTTACCGATTACGCATCCACCTTGAACTTCATCTCACAATCTGGATCAACCAGACCAGACTACGTTCATGCATACACGTATGTTGCCATATTCAACAACTCCCACACAACTGTTGGCATTTGTTTACGTATCCGTACCCAAATATTTCTATCTGACTACTTAATATCTTCGTCAAATGAAGCGAATCATTTCATTTTTGTGTGCTTTCCTCCGTTCTGTCTTCATCATCCATGCAGTCGAAATAGACGGTCCAGCACATGACCGCAGTAAGAAGGTAAAAATATTATTAAGGTCATGATGGCATTATGACATGACCTCATTAATCGAATGTAAACTACGTTACAATTCGCCATGCTCCACGTCCGAGACATAGCACTCATGTACGTATGTATGTATATGGTGCGTGGACATTAGAAGGAAGCACGATATAAAACGAAGATGATAATAGCCCACAGCCACCACAAGCGGCAGCGGTTAAGTTGCGAAAAACTGCTGTGGGCGGAAATAGACGGAACTCTACAAACTTGACTCTATAGTTTCGATATTACGGTTCCCGGTATCTACTCGTATCATGGCAAAAAAAAAGTTTATTTTTAACACAAAAATGACGTCACATGGAGCTTAAAAGCTTATGGGAGAGCTTCGTTTGCTCGTTGCAATTCAATAGATACACGCTACACGTGTTTGACCTCCCTTACTTGAGTTCGATATCAGTGGGTAGTCGTGAGCTTTTCAATTGTGGGTTACTTGTATTCAGTATCTTGCGTTGTTCCGCAATGATGACGTTGCCAGAGGAACAACGACGTAAAACCAAATTGCGTAGGACTGTCACCTTATGCTCGTGTCCTCACGAGAAACAACGCATCGCTTAGAGCGACGTGTGGGCGTATTATTCTGTCTTAGGAGAGAAAATGGAAATCATATGCGTAGTTGGGGTGAGGGATGACGCCAGGCGAAGTTGGTAATTCGTTTAAATGCCGTCTAAATTTAGTGATACCTATGGTGACGTTGGTGGCAGGCAGATGAAAGGACACGGACGAGATTGGTTCGGTTTCCTGGAAGATCTCTTTCTCTACTTTAATATGGAGATACTTCGTCATCGATTCTGGTTATTGTGTATCTACAATCTTGCGTACAAAAAAACGTCATTATCTTGCTCTTAAATATGTATCTACTTATGTATGTATTTTATTAATACCCATCGGTATCTTTGGACATCTTACTCTATGTTGGTTTACAAACAATTTTTTGGTTTAAGCCTTACATAACTAAAATAAATCAATCCTTATTCAATCCAGAGCATCTGCGAGGGCTGTCACAAAGGCCGACTTGACCTTAAGCTTCTTATGCACCGGAACACGTTTGAAATCGGACAATAGCGACAAGAGAAACATTCGATCCTCATCTCGCGACTCAGCAGTGCAACGATCTACAAGGTCGACGATTTTTTCCTGCAACCTCAGCTCATTCGAATCCTTGCGTTCTCGTTTTCGCTGAACAGGGCATCCATCGTCGGGCGATGCTAATTCTTTAGTCTCACGGAATGTATTGGTGGTCGCTAGTTTACTACTATCCTCATTCAAAGTCGATATGCAGTAACCATTTTTCCATTCAACTTCACCCGTTCCGGATTCGGATGTTGTTAGACGTATCGATGGGTATAGGGCTTCGCGGGCAATCATTTCTTCATCGTCGATTTGGACATTCGAATCGTCTGGATCGTCGTGATATGTCAGATCGATGGTTGTGTCGTTCATAAGCTTACAAAAGTCAGGCGAATAGGCAACAGTATCAGTGTCGTCAAAGGTATGGTCGCTTAGTTCCATATTATTAGGCTTGAAACTGGAATATGTATATGTAGAAATCAAATAAGGAACTTAAAAGCTTCATTATGAAAAATTTACCGAAAAGTTCTGATGTATGGAATCAGAAATTGCATTTCTTTGACAGCTTCATTCTGCTTCTTAGCCCGATAAGCTTCATTCTCTATCCTCATTCGATGATCTTTGACTAGAGAATCACGAAGGGATTTCCAGCGTTTACGAACTGTTCGTTCTGAAATGAAATCATATACTTAACATTCGACTTCCTAGATCAGACATGATTCGGCGACTTACTAATGACATTTCTAGTCTCGTCGCTCAGTTGATTGTAGTTCGGGAACAATACCTGATGTATGGTCTCCCAAATTTGCTCCTTCTTGGCCGTATCGTTGTGCTCGTAGAGTTGTTTATTGTAGAGAATCTCGTGTTTTTGTACTTCGCGAATTAAAGTAATGGGATGAATGGATGTCGTTTTATCGTATTGAATGTCATCGCCGCTATCGGTATGCGTCATTTTCGAGAGAAACACGTTATTGATAGGAAAACGAGAAAATCTATTCACTGCTTCCTTGATTTCTGTGCAGATTGTACGAGTGGTTTTGATTGTATAACTCAGAATTGAAGCGAAAAGCGTCTCGGCACGTCTGGACTTCAGGCACAACTGAATCACTCTGCGGCAAAAACGTGAAACGCTAGCGCATCTCACACCGGACCCATACGGCACATGGCAACAACAAAAAAGCAACCAACAACATTAGCGTGGCGATGCTTGTGCTGTGCCTGACATCGCATGCGACAAGCCGGCAATGCCAAGCAGGCAACCAGGCAAAAGCAGTCAGGCAAGCAAGCAGTCACAGTCAGGCAGGCAAGCAAGTGACGCAGCAGTGTAGAGGGGTGAAAAGCAACACGCCAGGCGCGCTGGTCATGCACATAGAAAAAATCGATATTTTCCATTCAGCGACGACAAAACCATCGGGGGTGTGTTTGTGTGACTTGAACGTGACGTCGCTTCTGCACTCGTTTGCTCTTACGTGTATACACACCATACACGTTTTTATATGAGTACATACATACATACATACAAGCTATGGTTCAGTTCTGTCGCGTTGAACGTTGCGTCGGTCGGTCGAACGTCAGTCGGTCGATTCGTTTTGCCGCCCGCAATTTCAGGGTGATGCTGACGCCTTAGGTAGGTAGCAGCAGAGTAGTCGGTAATGGTTGTTCTGTTGCTCGTGATGGCGTTTGTGTATTATTCTATACCCCAATGGCGTATTGTTTTTTTGTTTTTGCTTTCCAGCTGTTTTACTTGCCGTGTGCGTGACATGATGACAAGGTCTAACTCGACCGCAGCGATGAGGCCAATCAAGCGACTGAACCCATCGTTACCTGACTGAGTTGAGCCGCGCTAAGCCGAACTCTCAGTGGGATGATACAAAATCATATTTCGCGCATAGCCAGCCAACCACGCTTAGATATTTATTTAGACAGGCAGCCGCTTAATTATGTTAATTCTATGGAAAACCACGACTTCTTACCTAGTTTTTCCCTTCGATCCTGGCATGCATTCGTATGCACCACGCTCATAGGGGTTGATTGTTAGCGATTGACTACCGAGCGTGGAAAATTCATTTCGGAAGTCAGCATTTGTGCAACCCTTGTGCGTCACGTTTGTTGGAATTGTTACAATGTTACTCGAACGAGCCGCGCTTTGTATCTTGGGGTGTCTTTTTTAGATACGTAGATTGAATTATGCTTATGACATATATGTATGTAAGTACATCCATACATAGTACATGTACGCAATTATGAAACTTAGTCCAAGCAATAGGTTGATTTTAATCTGTGCCTTGGGGACATTAACTCAACAGCCGCAGGACACAAAATAATTCCCTTAATTATGTACGTACATATGTACGTGCAAGGGCGTTTATCTAATTCGTTTTATTATTATAGTTTTAACACCACAAGGTAAAGGGGTCGACTGCACGAATTCACTGGTCACATGACCACAAGCAAATAGGATATCCGCGAAGTTAATTCAACCTAAAGTGATGCATTGCTTCTTCGTTTACATATTCGGATGCTACCCTTCGATTCCAACAACAATCACACTCCGATGACACTCTTATTGTCATCAAATTCTTTTTTCTTCTTGTTGTGGTTGTGTTGAAGGCTTCTGCTATCTGTTGGAGCACTCAGACGTCAAAACTGGTCCATTGTCTTCTTTTACTTTCACTTGGGTGCGCCACCATCAATTTGGCCGCCCCCGACCGCGTCGCCCCTCAGGGTTGGATTCAAATACCTTCCGGCACGGAGCTGTGATTTACATGCACTCTACATGACCTAGCCATCTTAGGCGTTGGATTCGCAGACCGGCGTCTAATGTCACTGTACAGCCCGTACATTTCACTATTAAGTGTTCTCCTCCATTCTCCATTTATGCAGGTCGGGACGAAAATCATACGCAGAATTTTTCTCTCAAAACGACCAAGGGCCTCCTCATCCCCATGTCTCTGCGCCATAAAGCAGGACTGGGTTGGTCTTGTATATGGTCACCTTGGTTTTTTGGGAGAGGGTTCTGCTAATCAATTGCCTCCCGAGCCCAAAGAAACAGCGATTGGCAAGAGTAATACTGCGTTTGTTTTCGGCACTGACGTCATTGCATGTCACTGCAGAGCCTAGGTAGATGAAAGTCTTGACTACCTCGAAATTACTCTACTTACTTACTTACTTAGGTGGCGCTACAGTCCGTGGTTAACGTCTCCAGCTAGCACGGTCTTTGGCCAGCTGTTTCCAGCGCAGCACGCACAGTTGGTTAAGGTCACCTTTCACCTGCGTGCGCCACTATCGATGCGGCCGTCCCCTGGCGCGCCTACCTTCCGGGGTGGATCCGAATACTCTTTGGGTCGGAGCTGTATTTTCCATGCGGACCACATGGCCTATCCACCTTAGGCACTGTATCCGTAGACGTTGTACCAGGCCGATGTCGCTGCACAACCCGTACAGTTCTTCATTGAATCTTCTCCTCCATACTCCGTTTGAATAAACGGGACCGTAGAAAGAGCGCAGAATTTTACTCTCGAAACGACCACGCATCTGCGCCGTAAAGGAGGACTGGGATGATCAAGGTCTTATATGTATAGTGTCACCTTGGTTTTCCGAGAGAGGGCTCTACTTCTCAATTGCCTCTTGAGCCCAAAGAAACAGCGGTTGGCAAGAGTGATTCTGCGTTTTATCTTAGCGCTGATGTTGTTGTCGCCGGTCATCAGTGAGCCCAGGTAGATGAATTCCTTGACCACTTTAAAGTTATATCCGCCCATGGTGACGTTCTGGCCAATACGTCGGTGTTGACCGTCTCTTTTCGATGAAAGCAGTTATTTGGTATTACCCTCTTTAACCTTGAGACCCATCTTAGCCGCTACTACCTCAATGCTTACAAAGGAATCATTGACGTCTCGCTGTGTCCGTCCAATCACGTTGGCGTACGCAAGCAATTGCGTAGACTTGAAATAAATCGTACCTCTTGTGTTGGTCAGTGACTCTTGGACGATCTTTTCAAGCACGATGTTGAAAAAGTTGCATGACAGCGCGGCACCATGTCTCAATCCTTTTCTAACATCAAAGGTATCGGTTTGCTCATTACCGACCTTAATGGAGCAGCGAGAATTCTCCATTGTCTCCATTGTTCTCCAGTCGGATGAGTTTGGATTTGTAAGGCTCATCTTTATACACGCTTTCATATGCAGCATTTAAATCGACGAAAAGGTGGTCAGAGTCGATTTGGTCTTCTCCAATATCTGCCGTAGCGTAAGTATTTGGTATATTGTGGATTTACCTGGCCTGAAGCCGATCAGGTTATCCACAAACGGTTTCAGGCGTTCACACAATACGGCAGAGAATATTTTATACGCGATGTTAAGGAGACTTATTCCCCTATAGTTGGCGCAGTTATAGGGATCTCCTTTCTTATTCCATTCGTCCGGCGTGCTTTCCTTTTGACTTCGTCTAGGTCGGGTTGACGGAATTCTCTTACATCGTCGTCCATTACGAATGATTCGTTCTGCCTGACAGCGGTATCTTGCCTGTCATCGCCGTTATACAGTCTGCGGAGGTGGTCTTGCCAAATCCTCAGCATCGACTGTGATTTCACAAACAATTCTCCATTCTCATCCCTGCAGGCCACCGCTCTGGCTTTGTAGCCATGGCATGTTCGTAAAATTTCCGGGCGCAATTTCTTCGAGAGATCTCTTCCTCTCCTGAGAAGCGTGTGTTCCTCTCTTCTCTTCTGCTCATAGATTTCGCGAGCAGCTCTCGTCCGTCGTTGCAGCGTGGCTTTATATGCCTCTTGTTTTGCTGCATTTGCTTATTCGCATTGTTCATCGAACCAGGGGTTTCTAGGTGGTGGCGGTTTGAAACCCAGCACCTCTAAGGCAGCGTATCTGACGGCGCTTTGGCAATGCGCCCATTCCTGCTATATTGTTTGTGCTGCTGGGGGCGGATTTTGGGAGAGCTTGGAGGAGACACGATCGGCAAAGATTCTGGCAGTCTCTTGCGATTGTAGCTTTCTGACGTCAAACCTACATTGTCCTATTCGACTACTAAGCATTCCTGATATTCTCATTCGTACCTTGGCTACAACAAGGTAGTGGTCCGAGTCGATGTTGGCTACTCGGAAGGTTCGGCACGTATGAAGGAGTGACTGGCGTCGATCGCAATGTGATCAATCTGGTTGGTGGTTGATTGATCAAAAGACCGCAAGGTACCCTAGTGGGTGTTGAGATGGGGAAGCGTGTGCTTGCTACAAGGAGATTACGCCCGTTAGGAAATCGATTAGCCTACGTCCGTTGTCGGATGTGGTGTTATAGAGGCTATGCTTTCTTATGACCGACTCAAATATGTCGTCTTTGCCCAGTTTTGCTTTAAAATCTGCTAGAACTATTTTTATGTCACAGCTTGGGCATTGGGAATAGGTCTAGGTGATCGTAGAATTCTTCTTTGAGTCGATAGTCCATTTCTTGCGTTGGGGCGTGATCACATATTAAGCTTATGTTTCCAAATTTAGCTTTGATGCGGATTGTTATGAGGCGGTCGCTTACAACTCGGAAGCTTAAGACTTTTTGTTGGAGTCTTGCTCGAATAACGAATCCGCACCCGAATAGGCGCTGTTCGTTCTCCTTGTAGCAGTTCCCGTAGTAGATGTCACAGTTTTTCATCCGTCTTTTGCCTGGTCCATCCCATCGCACTTCTTGGAGCGCGGTTATATCTGCTTTATAGCAGTTAAGGGTTTGCTCCAATTGATCGCCTGCACCCGGTCTGTTGAGGGCCCTCACATTCCAGGTGCACTCTCAAGTCCAATAGTCGTTTGCAGGGGTCGTCAGCTTTGTATCCGTCCGTTTCCGAGGCTTGTGGTTGCTTCGGAACAAATAGATTTTTACCTGATAGCACAACCCCCAACCTGGAGGGCCAGGTTCCTCTTTCCTCAGGAACAATGGGTTGGGCAGCCAATATGACAGATGTAGCTTCAAGAGTGTGGCCGCCATCAGCTGTCACAGTTCGGAAGTTCCTATTGGAAGGACTCGTAGTTATATACTTTAGTTTTATACATGCATACATATAAAGGGTTTTCCAATAGGGAATTGACAATTTTGAATTTAATTTGTGAACGCACCCTTTCACTAATCACCGAACTGTCATTTTCAATTTATTCAGTAAACTCAACATTTTCATCACGGTAAAGTACACGAACGAGCAACGGCTGAAAATTATAAAAATTTTCTATTGAATTTCGGAGTCGGTGACCGCAACTTTAAGAGCGTTAACCCAAATTTTCGGTCGTAATTCTCGCCCTAGTCAGGCAATAACAAGTCTAGTGCTAAAACTAAAGTTTTCATATTCGTTGTGTGATGTTGCCGTGTCAGTGAGACGACGGATTGGTCGAAGTGTCGAAAATATCGCTGCCGTTCGGACGTCCGTAGCAAACGATCCAAATCAGTCAATTCTACGGTGTTTTCCAGAACTGGTCATCACTCAGACCACATCATGGCATATTTTGCGTGAGGATCTTGGCTTACACCCATACAAGATCAAGCTTACTCACGAATTGAAGCCGATGGACCATTTGAAGCGACGTACGTTATCCGATTGGGCTCTGGAGATGATGCGCCAAGATGATAAATTGCATCGCAAAATCATCTTCAATGACGAAGCTCGTTCTTGGCTCGATGGGTTCGTCAATAAGCAAAATATGCGTTATTGGTCGGGTGAAAATCCACATATGCTTCATGAATCACCACTTCATCTACGAAAAATAACTGATTGGTGCGGTTTGCATGCCAGCGGCGTTATTGGGCCATATTTTTTCGTCGACGATAACGATCGTCACGTCACTGTGAATGGCCAGTGTTATCGCGGCATGATTACCGATTATTTTTGGTCCGAATTGGAAGATACATATGGACTTGGACGACATGTGGTTTCAACAGGATGGTACCACAAGCTACACAGCACACGTTACAATCGATTTATTGAAGAGTAAGTTTGATGAGCACCGTGGCGCAGTGGGTAGTGTGTTGGCCTCTGACGCCGATGACACGGGATCGAATCCCGACACAGCCATGTCATCGAACGTGTTTTCACGGTGTTTCTCCTCAGCGGGGTTCTGACAAAACCCCCTGTAGTAAAATTGTCATGAAAAGCTTCTCGAAACTCGCCGTTCGGAACCGGCAATAAACTGTAGGTCCCTTTCATCCATGGGAAAAATGAAATCACACACAAGGGTGATTGAGAGAAGTTCGGCTCAGGTCCTTCATGGACTGTAACGCCAACATACATACATACATACAAGTTTGATGAGCGTATTATCTCAAGAAATGGGTAAGTCGATTGGTCGCCTCGTTCGTTCGATTTAACGCCTCTAGACTATTTTTTTTTAATTTAATTTTACTTTTACTTTACTTTTTTTTTTTAATTTTACGTTGTCATTGGTTTATCCTAACAAGCTGACGACGTTGGAAGAGCTCAGAGCCAACATTGAACGCGAAATAGCTGCCGTTTCGGCCGAAATGTGTGGCCGAGTCATCGAAAATTGGGTCCAACGAATCGACCGCTGCAAACGTGACCGCAGTGGCCATATGAACGAAGTCGAGTTCCGTTCATAAATGTTTTGATTGTACTTCAAGCCGATAGTAAAGTTTTTGAAATATCTCAAATGGTCTGCGTTTTATTTGAAAAAAAAAGTTGTCAAGTCCTTATTGGAAAACCCAATACATATGTGTGTAGATATGTACGGATGTCCTCAAAGACCTACGCCGCCGCACCGAGGCTATGCACCCCACATCAAAATGCTTCCACCGATAGGTATGGGATGGGACCATGGGACAAGTTCACTTTGAATCAAATTCTTGGGTCGCTAGACAGCGTACATATTGTTACGAATTTATTCGATCCCCACACCAAATAGGGTTCGCACCACTCACTGGATTGCGATAAACTACAATTGTCCTTTTTATTTAAATTGAAACACACACACTCTTAATTCTTTCACCACAGATCAATTATCTGTGTAGCTTCACCACTTTTCTTTATTATCCAATACTATCCACTTTAAACTTTATTACACAATACACAAACCTTTTTTGAAAGCTTTTCTTTTCACCTTGGTTGATCACACCGACTTGTCACACGCTGTTTTATACCACAAACTGAATGAATGTCAAGGGCGAGTGTTCGCGCTTATATAGCTCTCGGTCCACCATCTCGAACGTTCGCCGTTGGAAGTTCCCCATAGGAAATCTCTAGAACGCTCTGACAATTCCATTGGAAGTTGACATCATTCCAATTCCCGCTTCCAGAGAGTTTTCGAACTTAACGGTCCGCTTGCATCTCCGCAACAATATGTATGTATACTGTACCGTTGGGTTAAATTCTAAAGGGCCACAGACCTCACACTTGTGTGTAGAAATGTGTATCGACACCAGCGTGCGATTCCGCCACACACGTCACACCGATAGAGACACCGACACCAAAAATCAAAAACTTTTGATTTTTACTCGCTCCGTGTCTGACACCGACAATGGTGTGTGCACCAGCCCACAGACAGCACACATGTTCGCACACCGACACATGTGTGCAGACAAGTGCGATGTCTGTGGGCCCTTTTACTTTCATCAGTAAATAGTACGTTTCTCCACTTAGCAGCGGTCCAGTAGCGCAACCTTTCCTCTGGTTTTGGTTAATGGTTTCTTCCGTGCAATGCGTCCATAGGGTCCTGCCTCACGTAACCTCGCTCCCTACCAATGGCATTTTTGTTATGCATACGAATCAAGTAAATCAACTCGTCGGGCATAACCGGACGACGACAGGGAATGTGCTATTCACTGTAGTCAATTCTGACACTCATTTATATAAATGTTCATGTTTAATCATCTACATCCATCCAAGTCCTCCGTCGCATTTGCATCTGCCTCTCTTGCACCATATGCTAGGCAAAAATGGAGTTCTTGCATAAATTCAACTTCTCCCGCTTGACGTAAGCCTAATGCTACATCCATATGTACATGGCTCATACAACCTAAATGAAAAAGAATCGTAACTAAGCAAAAAACCAGAACGAGAAATGCCAGATACAAAGTCGATGGACAAAGCTGATGGAAATAAAAAGATTACAAAAAAAAAGTCCATTGCCCCTCACAAAAAAGCGCACACATCATCAAGCGCAGAGAGCGTCTCCAACGTCCCACATAGCCTACTGAGATTGGTATAGCAAAGCACAACTCCAGAGAGAATTACGCGCGTCTGCAGAGAGCGCGCAGCCAATTTTATACTGTACGCGTTTACTACGTCGCAGAGAGCGTGACGCTTTCACATATTCAAAACAGTCCACAATCGTTAGTTTTTCGTTATCTAACTGACGCTCATTTATCATTCAAGAAATAACACCTCAACGTGCATGGTAAACACCAGGCATCGGTAGGTACATCTACGTTGGGAAAACAAGCGTCAGGCAACCCTAAATTCCCCTCAACCAACACAAACACACATACATATATAGATACTTGAAATTCCATGGAAATAAGACAAACGAAAGCACACATACAACGACAGTAATCGTAGCTTCTCAGTCGGTTGACGCCCGTTCTCTATTCATACCATTCAACCTAGCTGCGGATTCCAAAATATTGCTCAGTTCCGCTTCAAGCGTTTACGTCAGGAGTCGTGTTTTTCAATCGCGTTTTTTTCCCTGACTATTTTCAAGTGTCCTGGATTTACATTGTTTTTTAAACCGCCATTTTGTCGCTTATGGGAAAAGCAATGGAACAAGTATCACGCTATGATAACCAGTCGGCCGTTCGGGATGGAGAATTCAAGAATGTTGCGCCAGAGAGTTCGTTAACAGGAAAGAAAAGGTCCTCGGGCAGATCTAAAGCCAAGACTGATGGATGCATTGATTATACGCGAACCTCGTGCGTTCGTTCGATGCAGTTAATCCATGAAGTTAAAAAATTTGAGATAATTTACAATTCAGAATTGCCCGAATATAAGTATAAGGCGTGTAAAGAGCCAGCTTGGTTGGAAATTAATCGAAAACTGTTTCCGAATTTTGACAGCTTGAACCCAGTAGACCGGGAAGCGATAAGTTAGTTTGAAATGATTTAATTTTTTTTTTTTTTTTTTGTCAATTCCGAAATCATTCGTTTTTGTTTGATATTTTTTTTTTATCAGGAAAAACTGTTCGAAGACGCTGGAAGTCATTGCGAGATTGCCTAGTGAAGGCTATTCGACTGAAACAGAACATGAACGCACAGATGCAGGCTATGTCGTACCTCTTACCGTTCCTACATATAAGGTAAATGACATTTTTGAATGACAAAATCGGCGATTTTCGATTAACAATTTGACATTTGTATGTACATAGCTCGACAGGTGAAAATGGTGCTGTCAATGATGGTCAGAAAACGAATGAGGATACTGAAAACAATGGCAACAACGAGACTTTCAATAGCTTCTACGCCGATGAGACACAACAATATTATAGCGCGCTCGATGGAGATCAAAGCAATGATGTGATCTCTATCAAATCCGAGGGTGATGAGACGATCTTGAGTGAGAGCAGTCTAAGCGATGCGATTTTAGTTAAAGACGAAAAAGACTCAGAACAAGTGTTGAAGGAAGACAGTAAAGAACTGATTAAGTCTAAGTCACCCGATGAGGCAGATGAACATGTTTCTGTTCGATCCGAGGGTGCTGGCCCACATGATCAGAACGATCAATCTTTCATCGATGATAGTTGTTTGACAAGTTTCGATTTTCAAATAACCGAACCGTTGGAACGTCGTACGAAGCGAAAACGTTGTTGCGTGGAAAGCAATGTTGATTTTACAGTATTAGATATACTACAACAGAATGCATTGGATTTAAAGGATGAGGATCGAATGTTTTTGCTTTCGATCCTGTCCGATTTTAAAAGAATTTTACCGGAGAAGAAACTGAAGGTGAAGGCAAAGATAGTAGATGCTATTGCTCAAGCCTTGGACTGAAAATGAAAAATGTTGACACACAATTACTCAGGCTTCCGAGGGATCTTAAGAGGCTCATTACACACAGATATACGTATTACACTTGTGCATTATAACTTAAAATATATTAAATAAAAACAATATTTATGAGATGAAAAGCTGTTTTATATAGGTTCTTCCAGTGGGGACTTGCGAATTTTGACAGTTGATAGCAGCCATATTGCTAAAGCTACAGCTGTCAGATTGACCGCCATTTATTCAGTCTGTTTTGTCGAATCACCCTGGACGGATATATCGTTCAACAAGATGTGGAAATGATTAAATTTTTTTAGAGATGGCACTTGCATCTCAGAAACTGAAGAGCTTTCCATCCTGGGTATGAGTGTTGCTCACAATCTTAATTGAAGCGACCATATATTCAGTGTCGCCAAGAATGCTGCGAAATGCCTAGGATTCTTATACAGATGCAAGAAATATTTCTCACCCTTAGATCTGGCTACAATCTATAAGGCGTTCATTCGCCCCAAATTAGAGTTTAACGCTCATGTCTGGTCCGGTGCTTCCAAGACCTCACTGCACCTACTAGACAGAATACAAAAACGAGCCATAAAACTGATAGGTGACTCCAGCATTACCAAAACATTAGACTCGCTGGAACACCGCAGGAATGTTACCTGCCTCTCCCTGTTTTATCGTTACTACCACCAAAAATGCTCTGATGAAATAGCCAGTTGCATTCCGCCCCTTCAACATTTCTCCCGCAATACACGTCTCTCTAGAAATGCTCACCAATATACTCTGAAGCCCGTTTTCGGACGTACTGTCAAATATAGAGAATCTTTCATTAACCGAACCACACGAATCTGGAACTCCCTGCCGAATTCGGTTTTCCCCCCTGAATGCAACATGCAAGCATTTAAGATCAATGTCCAACGGCATCTCCTCTATTCCTCTTCCTCTCTATCTTCTGCCCGCACTGTGTCGCCGACATAATAAGGTTATTAGACCTTGAGTGCGCGCAAATTATTACAAAAAAAAAAAAATAAAAATAAAAAATAAATTGGTTTATCAAAATGGGTGTTCTGTTCCGGAAAGGTTGCACACGCTTCGCCGACTTTACAGTCGCCATTATCGTCCTACCCTACTGAGAGGACTATTCACAGTGTGGTGGATAATTTTGAGTCCACTGGTTCAATAACCGATAAACCAACACCCGTACGTCTACGAAATGCAAGGTCTGCCGAAGACATCGCCGTTTTCCATGAGAGTGTGCAGGAGAATCCGAGGCAGTCGATTTCACGTCGCTCACAAGAACTCGGCCTCTCACAGACCAGGACATGGGAAGGATAAAGTGAATGAAAGAACCAAAAAGGCCTACGAACCGAAAGTGTTAAATTCGTTGTACACTGCGGTGGTAAAACCTATCGTTTGATTGTCTGGTGGAAGGCACTTGAGAAGAAATGTCATCTTCAAAGTGTTTCAAGGGCTCAGAGGGCAGGGTGTCTGGTGGTGACTGATTCTATAAAATCCACACCAACGTCGACCCTTAAACTATACTGAACCTTCCTTAGGCATACAATTACTGCGATAGAATCGCAGCCAAGACTGCGGTAAGAATACAAAAATCCGGTCTCTGGGCAAGGAGTCCTCATGGTCACGCGTCAGTATCGATGGGCCATCTCGAGATTCAAAATCGAAACGGACTACGAGTATATCACAAGACTTCCTTGCGGCGAGAGGAACTTCACTATCAGAATTCCGCCCAGGAAGGAATGGACCATTGGTATGATACATATGTACGTACGGAAAATAAACTGGCAATCTATACCTACGGATCCAAAATGGATACCGGTACAGGAGCCAAGGTCGGTTTCGAATCTTGTGAAGCAAATCTCTCCTCTAGACATGTAGCGTTTTCCAAGCTGAGGTCTTCGCAATCAAACAGGCTGATCAAACCTGATTCTTATAGAAAGTTTCTCACGTGAAGGCATGGCAGGCAACCATTAAGGCTCTGCAGGCAGCATGGATATAGTCCATGCGCGTGAAACTCTGCAAAGAGAGGCTGGAGGAGATATCAGATGTCAAATCCTTTGCTGGGTACCAGGTCATATGAGTGTTTTCGGAAATGAGAAAGCAGACGAGCTAGCCAGAATAGGGCCAGGCGCAAACTTCGCGCAAATCACAACTGAAGCTAAAACGCCACTCAGTACGTTTTTCAGAGAAATAGAGGCGAAGCTGATAGTAAAAGCCAATAAACGATGATATCAATTAGATACATGCGCAACGGCAAGACCAACATGGCACGTCTATGATAAGAAAAGGACAGAAAGTCTACTAAAGTTCAGTCGCGGGAATATTCGGTTGGCAGTCACACGCAGCCAGACTAGGCTAGTCCCACAATGACTTCTGCAGGAACATATTCCTTGGAAGTCACTTCCTCTCGGGAGTAGAATAGGTAAGTAGCAATTGAGGGCGCAGTGGTTAGTGTGTTGGACTCTGTCGCACGATGAGCGAGTTCGGATTCCGATAACACCAACGCCATCGAATGTTTATTTCGCGACGTTCCTTCTCGGCGGGGTACTGGCAAGACCCCCCGTAGTAAACTTGCCATGAAAAAGCTCCTCGACTCACGCCATTCGGAATCGGCATTAAACTGTAGGTCTCTTTCACCTTCGTAAAAAAAATAAATCACACACAACATGGGTGATTGAGAGTAGCTTGGCTCTGGTCCTTCATGGGCTGTAACGCCACCAAAAAAGGAGAACATTGAGCTGAACAGACTACTGGGATTTCGATCTGCATCTAAGTGGTTCAGCTCAATAGGTAACTTTTAGGTTTCTACGAATTAAGCATTAACTGTGTACAGTGGCCCCTCGTAGTCTAAGTGAGCCTTGACCTTTCGTCAATAGGGCACCCATTCACCTAGCCTAATCTTCGCAGACCACAACTTGGGGAATTTTGTGTCGTGACTTGGGCCTGCACCCGTTTTTTGGGCTGGCAGCGTCATTGTTCCATATTTCTTTGAGAACGACGTTGGCCAGGCCATCACCGTCAACGGCTAGCGCTGTAGATCGATGATTGCCGACTTCTTTTGGCCTGTGTTGGATGATATTGACACCAACGACATGTGTTTTCAACGGGATGGCTCTAAGTACTACACAGCTCACGCCACATTGGAAATTCTGCACGAGCGGTTCGAAGGCATGGTCATCCTACGTGGAGGTGATATGAACTGGCCACCGAGTTCGTACGATAGACCCCGTTCGCCTTTTCTTGTGGGGTTTTCTAAAGTCGCAGGTCTATGCGAATAAGCCACAAGCCGCAACCAACATAACCCATGCCATCGCGGTGAAATTCATCCTGATTTATGCGCCAGAGTCATGGAAAATTTGACATTTCGGATGCGCGCCACCCAGAGAAGCCGCGGCGGACAATTAAACGAATTTATATTCTATACACAATGGTATCGATAGGCCCTTCAAGCGAATAAAAAATGTGGATGATGTCCCACACACGCTTTGTGTTATTTTAATTTAAAGATATGAAGTTACAGCTTCAGGTGTGACTTCATCTTGGGGAATAAAAAAAAAAAAATGGTCGCAAGGGGCAATATAGGGACTTTGAGGTAGATGCGGCAACGTTGGAAACCAAAAACTCTTGCACAATCAACGAAGAATGGACCCGCGCAATGTCGTGTTGCAAGATCCAGCCTTTCTTGGCGAGTTCGGGTCGAATACGGGTAACCCGAAACTCGCAGCTTCTTCGGGTCGCTAACATGGAGCTGTCCAGTCACTGTTTGGTCGGTAGGTACATATTCCCGTTACCGATCGTCTTCTACTGATTTACGGCCCTTCGTGAACCGCTTTGCCCATTCAGACACACATGCCCATTGACGAAGACCGCAGAGAATTCCGTCCACCTGACCTCGACGAAGTTAAGATCGCCATATCGAAACCCATGTCGAATAAAGCTGCTGGCGCAGACGTACTGTCTGCTCAGCTATTTAAAGCAGCTGGAGATGACTTGGTTAGGAGCATGCACCAGCTCATCTGTAAGATATGGTCAGAGGAAAGCATGCCCGAGGAATCAAGTCTCTGCATCGTTTTCACAAGGAAGGAGATTGTTTGACTGCGGCAACTACGGAGGAATAAGTCTCCTTAACATCGCCTACAAAATCTTCTCTTGTAAGTAAGGACTTCGTCAACCTTGGCTCCGCAGTGACCTGGAACGACGACATCAGTTCCGAAATCAAACGCAGAATCACTCTTGCCAATCACTGTTTCTTTAGTCTCAGGAGGCAATGGAGTGATAGAGCTTTCTCCCGAACAAAAATGTGATTCTGTATAAGACCCTTATCATCCCGGTCCTGCTGTACGGCGCAGAAGCATGGACACTATCAAAAGCGGATGATGAGGTCCTTGGTCGTTTCGAGAGAAAGATTTTGCGTGTTAGCCTAAGATTGCTAGTCCATGAAGAGCAAATGGACACTGCTCGGAGAGTTTTTGAATCCAAACCCCAAGGGACAAAGAAACAGAGGAGTGTTGCCCCTAAGATGGTGCACACAGAGGAAGGGGACCTCAACCAACTGGGTGTGCGGCAACGGAAAAGGCTAGAAAAATATCGTGCTAGCTGGAGGGGCATGTAGGTTGCAGTGCAAGTTCACCTAAAACTGTAGGGCCCAATAACAAGAAGAAGTATAGGACATTTTTCCAAGTCCCGGTCTTTTATGTGTAATGGCCAGTAATAACTCCCACAAGTCTTCTGCAGTCAATTCTCCTTAACGATAAGAAGAATGCTGCGGATTGCTTGCAGACATAATGGTGTACGCGCTTAGTCATCCTGCATCCGGGATATTCCCTCCATCTATGACTGTGTGCATTAAAGACCCAATCGTTGATGTGGGTATTGACCGTGGAAGCAGGCTCAGAACCTGAGAAACTCTCCTCTGAGCCCCATCAGGCGAGTTCATCAGAGATCTCATTTCCTGGGATCCCAGAATAACCTGGGATCCAAACAAACCTTACTGAGTTTACCGACTTAAGTTCATGCACTAATTTGGAGCTGGTTAAAGGGTTGGACACAGCCTTGAGTGCAGCATGGCTGTCTCTGCCAACGCATATGATTGTACCCTTCCGCTTATGCTTCACAGCATAGCGTATGGCCATCAGGATTGTGTATATTTTCCTTGACGAAAAGTGCAGTCGGACGTTTTCACATTCAAAGACAACCTCAGCGCCGGATCCCATCTATCTAGAGCAGCACCTGTCGTACTGGGCAAAGCCTCCGTACAGCTGAGACTAACCGTTCTTTGGAGTTTGATGAAAGAGGCTATGACGTGTTTGCGTCTTAGCCTGTTGCACCATATAACCGATGCATAAGAGATTATTGGTCTTATCATTGCCGTGTAGATAGGGAGGACATTTGCCTGAGATAATTCCCATGCCTTGCCAAAGGCACCTTTGCATTGCCAGAACGCCGACAGCGCATTGGTGGTTTTTGACTGAACATGCTTTGACCAAAAAAGCTTGCTGTCTAAGATAACTCCCGGTTACTTAGCTTCATTGGATGCCGGGATTGGAACGCCTTTTAGCACCAGCTGAGTAATGCCAGTATTTTTCCTCCTTCTCGTGAAGAGAACGACATCAGTCTTGAGAGGATTAACTGACAGCTCATTTCTCGTGCACCACTCATCGATCACATGTAGCGCTACCTGTGCTTTGAGACAGACAGTCGCTAAACATGAGCCAACAGAGAGAACGGCGACATCATCCGCATAGGGCTGGGCATAAACTCCAGAGACAGGATGCCACCTTGCGGGCAGCCCCTGTTTACGCCAGATTTGACACAATGTCTTATGCACGAGCATTGCTTTGATCCACAAAACCAGTGCTTCATCTACACCATGTCGTCTAGCAGCGTTACACACGCTGTCAAAAGTTGTGTTATCAAAAGCTCTCTCAATGTCGACGAAAATACCCAGCGCGTACTCTTTCCTTTCGAGTGCGCATTCTATCCTCCCAAGTAGGTTTTGAAGCGCAGTCTAGTTGCATGTGCATCTCCGAAAGAGGGTGCATTGAAGGACAACTCTGCGCACGTGCAGCTCTACTATTCTGTACATGGCTTTCAGCAAGAAGGATGTTAGACTGATTGGTGTAAAACTCTTGGCGAGTGAGTAAACCTTTTTCCTTATTTTAGGGATAAAGACTACTTTCACCGTGCGCCATGGGATAGGTATGTAGGCAAATGCCAGACTAGCATTTTCAAGGTAGGAAGCAGCTGTCTTATACCGTCTTGCAGCGTAACAGGGTATACCCCGTAGGTGCTGGGTGATTTAAAGCAATGGACTTTCTTGTCCTTAACATTCAAATTACAGTGTTGCCAAAGTAGGGACTTTGAAATGACTTTCCGCTGAGTAATAAAGGCTCTAAAAACTAAATAGACCGAAAGTAAGGCTTTATTCTTGGGGAACTGGGAAAGTCATTGATAAGCTACTTGCCCTAGTTTGCAACATGCTATAGATGGAGGTGCCTTAAAGGAAGTAAATGAGCTATAACGCAAATACCAAGTTCTAGGTGGATCATGTCACCATAAAAACCAAGCGGCTTTGAAGGGCCTTGTAACGTGACATATTTTATATAAGTAATCATAAAGGTACGGAGAGCTTCGTGTAAGTACTCGCGGGCGTTTTTGCTGCTTGAGATTCTGAAATTAAATGCCATACATATGTATATACAGCTCGAAACAAGATTGTTTTGAATTTTATTACAAAACGCCCAACCTCCTTTGCCTTCAATCTAATTTGCATAGATTACATCAGTCACTTACAGCCAACTCCTACTTGTAGTACATCAAGTGTTTGAAACGAAACACCGTTTCTACACTCCCCGGCTTAGTAACCACATCGATCAATCCTTTTCCTTATCGTCGTATCCCCATACCGATTTATCATAATACCCATTCATTCCAATTTCACAGATAAAACAAAGACACAAAAGGAAACAAAAAAGGAATAAGGACTTGCAGTGAATCTAATCGAATGTGTTTGCATTGCAAGGATCCGATGGTAAACGGAATTACAAAGTGTAAATGGAATCCGATTAATCGGGCCTTAGGCCAGTGAATGGATTTGTTTGTCATTAATTATTCTCATTTCGTCGATGAGGCAAAAATGCACACAGATACATACTTATGTCCAATAGCAGGATATCCGTATCCGTTTAGACCCTAAATGGGATAAGAAAAACGAAACGAGAAATTGTCAATCAACTTGTTGAAAAAGCCACCATTCCGCAACACGCAACAAGGATAATAGCAACCCCTAATATCATACGAAATAGCGGTACGGATGTTTGTGTATACATATAGCTGCGAGGGAATGAAAATGGGCAAGACGGAATGGTGAAGGGGATACATGAAAAGACTGTAAACTATCGTAAAATTAAATCACTCGAAACGGAATGAAGGACATTTTTATGATCATGTATCACTTAAGTGTATAAATCGTCATTCTCGCTCCAAGGATTCCATCCCTTCACCAAACCAGTGTACAATAGAAGAGTGTGTGTCATCGTGAAGAGAACTTGTTATTGATAAGAGAATTGTTGGTACTCCTATGACGGTTGGTCCTTCACCATTTTTATATCGTATGGACGAATAAGAGAAGGAGTAAAAACGGAAAGAAGAAAAGAAAATATTCTTTTATCCTTCGAGGGATGGATATCATTTGGAATGTTGGGACACATATCAACTTGTATGTATGTATGTGTTGGGTGATTTTTTTTGGACAGATGTGCTGGGATTTTGACAGGTGGTGAACTGGATGTAGGGAGATTAGGATAAGGTTCAGATCATGTTCTTTATCCTTTCTTGGTTTGTTTTAAGGTATCTGGATTAAGTGGAATTTCAATATCGATTTGAATATAAAGTAAATCGATTGCAGATTGGTAAATTAATCGGTAATTGGTGTCATCAAAACTGTGTTCTCCATGGTATGTACATCCTAGTTGAGATGCTGCAAATATGGTATGTATGCTGTTTCAATACTCTCTATCACCTGGTGGCTACAGGAAGAAGTGTTCGAAAGGGGAATAGCTAGTATAATTCCATGCATGCAAACAGATATCTATAGGTATGTACATACTCTTACATGGTGTATTTTGCGGCTGTCGTACAGGAAGGAAGAAGGAAGAAAAGTGCCCCAGCAGGACGGAGTAAAAGGATATTTACACAAAGTGAAAGCCCAGCATGAAAAATGAGTTTTCATGGAGTTCTAATGGATTTCAATTTTACGAATAGCGGCGGCCTGTCGGTTTGGTTCGTTTCATTTCGTTTCTCCTTCGTCCTGGCAGTTACCCTCGTTTTCTTTGTTTTCCTGTTGGTTGTTTTGTTTTCTCTCGGTTCCTGGACGATTTGTAGATGTTGAATTTAGCGACGGAGGGACAGCCTATACTTGTGCATATACATATGTACATATTATATACATTTTTTTCACCTCCGTGCCATTGTACGGGATGAAAGGTGTTTTTCCTGTACATTTTCTTGTTGTTTTTTTGGTACAAACAAGAATAAAAAGAGCGCACGTACCTACATACAAGGGGAAGAGGACCGTCAACGAGATAAAGAAAATCACAAAGAGATAAAGGAGCGCCAGAAGAAGGGCAACATTTCGTGTTGTTCTTTCCTCCTCGTTGCGATGCTGTGGGTGGTTGGGGTTTCAAATTAAATGAAATAAAGTTGTAATATGTGGCGGGAGACGTTTCGTTGTCGTGGTTGACCCACAAAACACAGGTCGCCCAACTTTACCATCAATGATAAAGGGGGCTACCTTGTTCGAAATACTTTAATTTCGAATTAATTTTAAAACCCACTTCAAAAGATACGAATTTTTGGAATCGGTCCTTTTTTGTTTTGGTGCCACAATTTCATTTTATTTACCATGACTAGCCGCCGCCGCCATGAACCACAGCGCAAAAGCGCACATGCACTACCACCTTAACCACCTTGACCACCGGAAAGGGTGATTGTTTGGTAGAAAATTACCATATTGTTGATTAGATGCAATTTAAACTGAAAAATACATTAATTGTGGGATACAGTAGTCACTTAGAGTGGCAAGTTCACACACAGGGGCGCATATAGTATGTACCTATGCAGTTCGATTCTGGAACGGTTACAGAACCCTTTGCAATATGCTATGGCACCCCATTTACAATTGTTCACCGTGTACACCGTGTCCGTTTTTATCTATGGGAATGTGTGCGCGATATGGGATGAACGACATGCAAACAGACCAAATGTTAGCGTCGCGGCAATGATAACCATTCACCCGTGTTGCACTGCTGCGTGCATAAATTGGTGTTTTGAAATGCATGCCCTAGCCGGTGACCTAGCCATTTTTTCCATTATTCTCGTTTTTGGTCAATGGATTCCAGTGCCGAGCCATATGGCACGACTTTTGATAGGGCACGGTTGTCTGGCGTGAAGTTATGAAATTTCGTTTTGAAAGGGTTGAGAATTGAATTTCCCGTAAAAATACCACAACAGTTCCACCTACTGAGGTAAAAGACTTAGTAGAGTACTGCCAACAGCGCAAACGACACCCTGTCATTGGATGCGATGCCAATGTATACCACGTGGAATGGGGCAGCAGCAATACAAACAAATAGGTGAGTTACCTACTTCTTCAATATTTATGTACTTAGTAGTAATCCCACCGTGGGGAGAAGGGAGCGAGCAAACAGAGCAAAGAAGTTGATCGCGTTTAGCTTGGCAAACGCTAGCTTCGATCTTTGTCCCTGTTCAATCCAAGTTGACACACTGCCTCCGCGTGGCTTCCCCTTAATAGTTATACTGGCACCCGACCCTTGTTCCTCGGGAAAGAGGAACTTAGTCCTCCAGGTTGGGGGTTGAGCTTAGGGTTAACATCCCTATCACATAAAACAAACACTTGTTCAGAGACAAACCGCAAACGTCTAAAAGGAAGCGAATTCCGGATCTGCACCTGGAACGTTAGGTCCCTCAACAGACCAAGCGCAGCCGGACAACTGGTCAACTCTTTGGACTGCTATAAGGCAGACACTACTGCGCTCCAAGCAGTGCGATGGGATGGGCCAGGCAAAAAGCGAATGAAAAACTGTAATATCTACTACGGAAACTGCTACAGAAAAAATAAACAACGCTTATTCGGATGCAGCTTTTTTATTCGAGGTAGATTTAGGAAAAAGTCTTATTCTTCCAGTATGTAAGCGAACGCCTCATAACTATCCGCATCAAGGCCAATCTCGGCAATATAAGCTTATTATGTGTCCACCGCCCCCCACAGAGGAGAAAGATGACCGACTTAAGGACTTCTATGATCTCCTAGGCAGAACATATGCCCAACGTCCCAGCTACGACACCAAAATTGTTTTAGGAGACTTCAATGCGAAGCTGGGTAAGGAAGCAATCTTTGAACGAGTCATAGGAAAGCACAGCCTACACAACACCACGTCAGAAAACGGATTAAGGCTAGTGGACTATATGGCGGGACATAAGTTCGTAGTAGCAAGTACACGATTCCCACTCCCCAACATCTATAAGGGGACCTGGCGGTTTTTCGATCAATCGACAACCAACCAAATTGATCATATTGCGATCGACGGCAGACACTCCTCCAGCATCCTGGATGTCCGAACCTTTCGAGGAGCCAACATCGACTCGGATCATTACCTTGTTGCAGCCAAGGTGCGGATGCGAAATTCTCGGAATCAACGGAGTCGAGTAAGAACACCAACATTTAACGTGGGAAAGTTGCAATCGCAAGAGACCGCCAGGACCTTCGCCGATCAAGTCTTCCTCAAGCTCTCTCAAGTCGCGATGCAATCTGCACAAACCATAGAACAGCAATGGAACGCCATCAGAGAAGCCGCCTCAGGTGTACTCGGTTACAAGCCACCACCTTCGAGAAATCCCTGGCTTGATGATGAGTGCAGATAGGCCCATGTAGAGAAACAGAATGCATACATGGCTACATTGCATCGACGAACGAGAGTTGCCCACGAGCTGTAAGAACAGAAAAGGGGAGACGAGCATGCACTTCTGGGAAGAAAAAGGAAGGAGTGCGAGATCGGGGAAAGGGAGAGACTTCATTGTAGGAACAACGGTCGAAAATTTTACCAAAAAGTAAAACGAACATGCCAAGGCTATAAAGCTAGAGCAGAAGCCTGCAGGGATGAGCACGGACAACTAATAGTGAAGTCACAGGTGATGCTGAGATTGTGTGTTATAGTCAAAATGCCGCCATTAGGTAGAACGAACCATTTACAATAGACGAAGACGAAAGAGAATCCCGTCCACCCGACCTAGACGATGTTAAGATAGCGATATCGAAACTTAAGCCTTATAAAGCTGCTGGAGCAGACGGACTTCCCGCGGAACTATTTAAAGCAGCTGGCGATGAGCTGGTCAGGAACATGCAACAACTTATCTGCAAGATATGGTCGGAAGAATACATGCCCAACGAATGGAATCTCAGCATCGTTTGCACGGTCGATAAGACCTTATTGTAGAACTTCCGGGCGTCATTCCTGCGGAAGCATTTCTCCAACCTCTCGATCTCACGCTTTCAGTGCTCTCTCTTCTTTCTTTGAAAAGCATCTGTTCCTCTCTTCTCTTCTGCTCACAGATTTCGCGAGCAGCTCTCGTCCGTCGGTGCAGCATGGCTTTATATGTTTCTTGTTTTGCTGCATGGCCTTGTTCGCATTGTTCATCGAACCAGGGGTTTCAGCACCTCTGAGGCAGCTACTCTGACGGCGCTCTGGCAATACGCCCATTCCCGCTCTACTATTTGTGCTGCTGTGGGCGGATTTTGAGAGAGATTGGAGGAGACACGATCGGCAAAGTTTCTGGCAATCTCTTGCGATTGTAGCTTTCTGACGTCAAACTTATGTTGTCCTACTCGACTTGCTTAGGAGTCTTGATATCTTCATTCGTACCCTGGCTACAACAAGGTAGTTGTCCGATTCGATGCTGGCTACTCGGAAGCTTCGTACCGTGTGCTTGCTACAAGGAGGTTGCGCCCCGTTAGGAAATCAATTAGCCTAAGTCGGTTTTCGGATGTGGTGTTATGGGGGCTATGCTTTCCTATGATCGACCCAGATATTTCCTCTTTGCCCAGTTTTGCATTCAAATATCCTAGAACAATTTTTGTATCGTAGCTGGGGCATTGGGCATAGGTTCTGTCTAGGGGATAGTAAAATTCCTCTTTGAGTCCTCGTCCTTTCTTCCGTTGGGGCATGAGCGCATATCAAGCTAATATTTCCAAATTTAGCTTTGATGCGGCTTGCTATGAGGCGTTCGCTTTCATTTAGGAAGCTTAAGAGTTTTATCGGAGTCTTCCTCGAATAACGAATCCTCACCCGAAAAAGCGCTGTTTGTTCTCCTAGTAGCAGTTCCCGTAGTAGATGTAGCACTTCTTGGAGTGTGGTTATATCTGCTTTATAGCAGTTGAGGGTTTGCTCCAATTGATCGCCTGCAACCGGTCTGTTAAGCGACCTCACATTCCAGTTGCAGACTCTCAAGTCCTTTAGTTGTTTGCAGGGGTCGTCAGCTTTGTATCCGTCCGTATCAGAGACTTGTGGTTGTTTCGGAACAAGTGGATTTGTTACCCCTGAGCACAAGCCCCAACCTGAAGGGCCATGTTCCTCTTTCCCCAGGAACAAGGAGTTGGGTCGCTGCACACATTGGTTCACTACCTGGCGGATGCCAGGGCAGCTATCCAGGGGAGGCCACGCGTAGGCTGTGTGTCGACTTGGATTGAGCAAGGTGAGAGATAGAAGCTGGCGTTTGCCATGTTAAACGCAATCAAGTTCTTTGCTCTGTTTGCTCGCTCCCTCTCCCCCATACTTTAATCTAAACTTGAAACTGGCATAAGAGGTGAAACCATCATTATACTCTCTGATAACAAAGGTTAAAGCGCTGAGTTCGGATACCATTGTTAAGAAATATCATGACGCCCTAAAAGACCTTGCCAAAAGAAATAAGGTCAAACTCTGGTGGATGCCAGGGCACAAAGGTATTAAGAGCAATAAAATCGACGATCAACTCGCCAGCGAAAGTTACATATGTAGGTCCTGAACCTTTCCCATGTCTAAGATCAACTTCTTCTGACACAAGTAGGAAAAATCGCAGCACCTGTTCTTTTGGAACAGCGCTCAAGGACTTCGTCACTAAACAAACACTCTATCAATATCCTTAAACTTAATAGAGTAGATATCAGAAGACTAGCTGGCTACCTTAAGGGACACTGTGGCCTGGGATATCATCTCAATGACAGAACCTCTTGTCTAAAACTTAGTGTCGAATATGTCTTTATACGAAGAGTATGCAGGGCACATACTGTGTGAGTGTGCTGCTCTTTGCTATCTCAGGAAGCTAACGTTCTCAGTGAAATTACGGTTACTGAGGGGATCAACTCAGCTCCTACGAGAGGCATTCTCAAGGAAGTGGAAAAGCTCCCCGTCTAATCGGCTAGTTAGCACAATAGTTCTTTATAGGTCGCAGTGCCTCGTGCTATTTGTTAGCACTAGCCCCTGAATTATGAAAAAAAAGAAGAAAACAGTTTGATTGAACAGACAATCAAATTTATTGCCATAATGGATACGGGCCCTAACACAGAACCTTATAGCACTTCAATTCAGTATACTCTCTTCTTTAGACCAATTTGAAATCCACTGACAGATCTCATAACGATGTTGATGGCCGGTCTCACATTTTCCCCCAATGGAAGCAGCTCATAGTATCGCAAAATCTTTGTGATGATGCTTTTCATCTCAAGCATTGCGAACTTCTGACCGATACAGTTTCTGGGTCCCGCGCTAAAAGGCACATAGGCGAATACGTTCTCTCGTCCGTCGAGGTTCTCTAATAAGTGTCGCTCTGGTCGAAAGTTATTTGGATCGGGAAATACATCTGGGTCATTGCACATATTCCAAATTCCTATCAGTACTCCAGTTCCCGCTGGAAACATTCCACCGTCTAAAAGAGGTAAAAAGAAAAACAAACTTAATGCATTGTACGACGCCACATCTTACTCACCATAGAAAAAATCTTTGGTCAACTGCCTTCCGATAATTGGCACCGGCGGGTACATCCTTAAACTTTCCTTTATAACACACTCTGTATACTTGAGCTCTTGCAGATTGCGGTAGCTAATCGAATCGGTTTGATCCTTGCCGACCACTTCACATATTTCTTGAAAAACTTTCTGTTGAACTTTCGGATGACGTGCGATCAGGGTGAGAGCGAAAAAAATAGCCGATGTCGTTGTGTCATGACCCTCGAACATAAACGTGTCAACTTCCTCACGAATCTGTTTATCGCTGAGTGAATTCTCGTATCGAAGGAGCACGTCCAACAGTGCCATACGTTGCTTGGATCCTATGTCATCGTCTGTTGATTCTATATAAAAAGGAGCCAAGAAACAACTTTCGGCAACTACTTGGACATCTTCATGTAAAGTATACAAGGACCTACGATTCGTTGTGTTATGAGGCATTTGCTTGCGGGTGTTTAGAAGTTCTGCTCGTCGTTCTTCGATAACTTTCCTCGTGAAGGTATGCATTGTCTCTATACATTCGGTTTGTCGTCTCTTCATTTGCGGGCATAGTAGCGAGAAAACCGTCTCGGTGGCAAGGTGAACTCGAAAGAATCGCCACGCCATGATTTCGGTGATGCTATTTATCACACACGGATGAATCGAATCAGTTTAATAAGGAGTGAATATGAAACTTACTCGGTGACAGCTTTGGTGTATGCATTTTTCGAATCGGTCTGAGCGTTGAGTTTTGTTCCCATCGCCGTCTCTGTAACGAACAGTTTTATTATACCTCGATTCGACTGTACCTTATCTCACCGGCGATAACGTCGAGAGCAGCTAGACAGATAAACGGATACACATTAAACTCCTTTCCCGTGTCACAATGCTTCTCCAACTGCTTGACAAGCACACAGCTCTGTTGATCGAAAATCTCCACAAATTGTTCGAGAATCTTAAAATGAAATGCCGGCGTTAAGATCTTTCTCATCATCTGCCACCTCTGACCGGCACTCAGCAATAATCCGTCGCCTAGCCATTCCTTTAGCAAGTCATACAAGTAGTGCTTCTTGATGTGGACCTGACTGCTGAGCAGTGTTTCAGCAACCTTTGGATCGGCCATTTCGATAACTAACCGATTGAATACGAATAGACGCACAATTCTTCCCCATTTCTTGAAACTGTCGATTGACATCTGGAAAAAGTCTTCACAAAACACACTGTCAACGTGCACGCGGTCCACTATTAGACGATCAGTCACTTACTTTCTGGCGTAAACTTGTATGCATTGTGAATACTCCCAATTAGCGGAAAGTAGATCGGTCCACGTATGTTCCCGACCAATGCACTTGTTTTCCATTTTTTGTAATAATCAGTAATTAGGAGAGCGATGACAACGCCCAGTAGGTACGTGGCCAGAACCATTTTACAAACTGATTACATGAGTAGTGGTCGTCGTACTTGAATGTGACATCGTTCACTATGCGATGTAAATGAACGAGCAGATTGAAGTGTATTTGTTGTTGTTTGGATGCAGAATGCACACCATATCTTGGTGTGCTTATCGGAGAGCTTGTTCTGCAGTTACGTATAATCATTTACTGTCGCTCGCCAATCATACTTGTTATTTGTGCAAGCTTGGTGTCTGAATTTCGTTCACGGATTTCGTGTATGAAAAGCACGCTGAGTCAATTTTTTTTTGTCGGAGGCTTTTGCTATCTGTTTGGAGCACTCAGACGCAAAAACTGGTCCACTGTACTCCAGACAGACAACTTACATTAACGTATTTTCAGAAAAATGAGAAGGAGCTTTAGTACATCACTGGGCTAGGAGATTCGGCCCCAAAGGTGCGCCAGCGTGCGCGAGCAAAGACGGGACAGTCGCAGAGAAAATGCTCTACTGTGTCATCCTTCTCGCAACATGCAGCAGAAGTAGGTGTCTGACTGATGCCAACCCCGTAGGGAAGCGATGCCACTATAATGGCCCGTAATGACTCCCACAAGTCTTCTGCAGTCAGTTCTCCTTTAGGATAGGAGGAATGCTGCGGATTTCTTGCCGATATCAGGGCATACGCGCTTTGTCATCCTGCATTCTGGACACTCAATCGTTAATGTAGGAATTTACGGTGGACAGCGGACGGACCGCGGGTTCAGGTCCTGAGAAACTCTGCTCTGAACCTATTCTGGCAATTTCATCAGAGATCTCATTTCCTGGGATCCCAGAGTAACCAAGAACCCATACAAGCCTTTGTGAATTTAGTATACCAACTCTGTTCAAGAAGGTCTTGGGCACATGCACTAATTTAGAGCGAGTTGAATGGTTGGACACGACTTTAAGTGCGGCTTGGCTGCCACTGCAGACGCATATGCTTTTTCCCCTCCACCTGTGCTTCCCAACATAGTGCATAGGACTGCGTGCTTCTCTGAATGTAAGATTGTAAGAAGTGCAGTCGAATGTTTTCGCGGTCAAACAAGACACCAGCTCCATGAAAATGCAAAGACTATTCTTTCCAGGTTAAGTATCCAGTCAGAGCCAGTTCGAACGTCGTGGAAATTCGACTGTGAAAAAACAGCGCAGGAGGATAACAGGTGTCAATGCATCAGAAGGCATGTCCATAAGACAGGGGTCGCAGGACATTTCTTACGCAAGCATACTGTTATTCCTATGCGAGTTGTACCAGAGAACACCCTCTGATAAATATATACAGGGGTAGAAGGTTAATCGTAGCTTCTAGAGCAGCGCCCGGCGTGCAGACGAAACCCCCTGTACAGCTGAGGCAAACCGTTCTTTAGAGTTTGGTGAAAGAGGCTACGACGTCTTTGTTAGCCTTTTGCACCAGACAACCGATGCATCTGAGATTATAAGTCTTATCATTGCCATGTAGATCCAGTGGACCTTTAGGGGCAGTAAAAATGCCTTTTAGTACCAGCCGAGTCGTGTCAGTATTTTTCCTCCTTCTCGTGAAGAGAATGACATCGGTCTTAAGAGGTTTAACCGACAACCCATTTCTTGTACACCAATCATCGATTACATTTAGCGCCGCCTATGCTTTGAGACGGACAGTCGCTAAACATGAGCTGACAGAAAGAACGGCGACATCACCCCCATATGACTGGGCATAGATTCCAGGGGAATTTAAGCAACAAGCAGAGAGTCGGCCACCATGCACCATGACAGCGGAGACAGGACGCCGACTTGCGGGCAGCCCCTGTTTACGCTGCATTTGGCACATTGGTCGAGTCCTGCGTCAGCGATCAGTGTCCTGTGCACAGGCATTGTTTTGATCCACAGGACCAGTGCTTCATCTACGCCATGCCCTTTGGCAGTGTTACACATGCTGTCGAAAGTTGCGTTATCAAAAGTTTCCTAAATGCCGACGAAAATACCCAGCGCGTACTCTTTCCTTCCGAGCGCGCATTCAATTCTTCCAACTAGGTTTTGAAGCGCAATCTTGCAGGACCTTTCGCGCTGATAAGAATGTTGCATCTCCGAAAGAGGATGGATTCGAAGGGCAACTTTGCGCTCGTGCATCTCTACCATGCATTTCAGCAATAAGGGTGTTCGACTAATTGATCTAAAACTTTTGGCAAGTGAGTAATCCTCTTTTCCTATTCTGGGAATAAAGGCTACTTTTATAATGCGCCATGGGATAGGGATGTATGCAACTGCCAGACTAGCAGTGACAATTCTTTACAAAATAGGAAGCAGCTGCCTTATGCCTTTTTGCAGCATAAGAGCATATATCCCGTCGATGCCTGGCTATTTAAAGTCCCATCGATGCCAGAGCAAATTCAATGGCTTCAGTCATTACCACAAAATTTTCAAAGTTTCTGTTGCGGTTTAGTGTGCAACAAGCCGATGGCAATCTGATCTCCTGGGAAATGAGTCTAAAGCAGTAAACTAAGAGTTTCCGCTTTAGGCTCAGTAAAGATACCATCAGATTTTCTGAGTGCATCCAGCTTTGTCTGTTTTCCCTGTTTGAGGACTTTAACCAGCTTGCTAGTCGCACTCAGATATGTGATCCTTTTTTTGGTTTTTCGATTTACGAACAAGCTTCATAGTTTCTTTCTTCTTCAACCGATACTGGTTCCAGTTATCTTAAGAATTCGATTTGAGCGAGCTATTCACGCTTCCCTGCGAAGACTTTGGAGCTCGGCACTCCACCAGGGAACCAATTTCCTGCAGGGCATGCGAACTCAAAACAATTGGTGATGACGCTATTCAGGTTATGAACGGCATTCTCTACCAATTGTTAAGTTCTAAGTTTTGGTAGGGGCCTGAGGGGATTTCTCAAGCTCCTCTCTAAACCGTACCCAGTCCCTCTTTCTCAGATTCCGTCTGGGTTGCAAGGACGAGATCCCATAACTTAATCGGAATTCGATATATCTATGGTATATATCGATATATCGATATATCTATATCTGACAGCGTAGTATCAGGCAAGACTCTCCAGTTAGTGATGTCCTTCACAGCGTAGTATCAGGCAAGACTCTCCAGTTAGTGATGTCCTTCACATATCTGTTGGATAGGGTCAGGTCAATCACCTCCTTTCGTCTCGCCATGACAAACGTTGGTTGTGAGTCAACATTTTAATGGTAAGGTCAGACGAAGGAGTGAAGTCGTAAAGACGGTCCCCTCTTGTATTGCATTTGCTGCTGAATCAAAGAGTGATTTGGGCGTTAGCATCGCAACCTTCACCAATCCTTCTGGTTTCACAGTACTCTACGAGTTCATAAACTGCTTCGGTGGTGGAGGCAGCACCGAGTCGTAGAAAAAGTAGGCAGACGCAAGGACGAAGTATTAAATTACTTTGTGCGCTGTGTAGCTCTGGCCACCACCAGGTCTTGTCCAGAAAAGCGCTGAGTCCCATAATATGGTCATCGGAGTTTAATTCCCTAGAGTCGGAATTTGATGCTCGAGCTCGAGCACAAAATACCCAGTTGAACAATATCTCTCAAGCTGATGAAAATCTAAATTTGATTAGGGAGCCCCAGCCCCCTTCGGGGACTACAGGAAAACTGATTGGCAAAAATATGGAACCTATGTTGAACCCTACCTAGGGACAAGACACCCTACCTATCCGCACAACTCTACGGAATTAGACAGCTTAGTAAATGAGCTGACAGGAACCCTGAACTGAACTGTATAAATCTTGTGCGGTTAGCATCCCCGAAGGCAAACCCAAACCCCCCTGGTGGAATGAAGGAAGGAATGAAGGAAGGAGTGAAGGAAGGAATGAAGGAATGAAGGTTTTAGGAAAAAAAGCAGAAAGCTCTTTAACAAAGTAAAATGTACCCGCTTGCAAGAGGATTGGGACCTCTATAAGGAGGCACTTAAATCTTTCGAAGCAGCGACCAGGAAGGCCAAAAGGTAATCTTGGAGGAACTACCATCCTTATTCCAAGAATAAGGAAGATTCTGGCTTCGGCCCCGTACAACCCAAGCCGCATAATGCGGATTGATGGTTCCTGGACAACCTCCGAAACGGAAACCCTAGAACTTCTTCTGAATGCACACTTTCCGGGTCATCCAGCCGACGACATCCAGGACCGGATGGGATCATACCAGCAGAGCTCAAGCAGGTAGCAGATCTCATCCTCCCCTGGCTTGTGGTAATATACAAGGGTTGCTTCTCCCTATCCTATATCCCCAGCAAGTAGAAGGTAACCACAGTCATTCTTATACCCAAGGCAGGCACAAGCTCCCACACGTATGCAAATGACTTGAGGCCTATTAGTCTTACTTCTTTTTTATTAAAAACTCTAGAGAAGATTTTAGAAGCACACATTCGTCACAGCTGTATCTCAGGAAGGCTGTCGAATAACCAACATGCCTACAACAAAGGCAAATCGGTGGAAACCGCACTCCACTCACTGGTCAGCTAAATAGAAAGGTCACTGGAACGTAAGGAATATACTCTAGTCGCCTTTCTCGATATTGAGTGCGCCTTTAACAATGTTGAACCATGGGCCGTCACCAGAGCGCTGTCTGATCTGGGTGTTACGGGATTAGTGATAGAATTGGTACGATAACTGCTAACGCAAAGAGTAGTCAAAGCCAACTTCGCTGGTGCCGTCTCAACTAGAATGGTCAGCGGAGGTACACCACAGGATGGAGTACTCTCTCCTCTCCTCTGGAACGTGGTGGTCAACGAACTACTACTGTAGCTAGAACAGGAAAGGTACGCTGTGGCCGCCTATGCAGATGACATTGCTATTGCCGCCACAGGAAAATTTCCCAGCACTCTTAGCAACCTAGAGCAGGGTGCATTATATATGTATAGTAGAAACCTTGACGCAGTACTGTGGACTTGGGGTCAATCCTAAGAAGACCGACTTAGTACTGTTTACTAATAAATATAAAATTCCGCCCTTCAACCCACCGAGGTTGGGTAGAACCCAACTAATAATCAAATATCAGGCCAAATACCTAGGCCAAGTCCTTGACAGGAGGCTAAATTGAAAGCCCAATATTCTTGATCGTGTCAAGAAAGCAACCACTGCCCTCTACAGCTATAAGAAAGTGGTGGGCAAGAAGTGGGGTTTCCAACCAAGCATTATGCACTGGCTTCACACAGCAGTCATAAGGTCCATCCTCCTGTATGGCATCGTAGTCTGGTGGACTGTTCTGGACAAGGAAATTACAAAGATCGGCCAGTTTATATACATATAAGCGGAGCGATCAGATCAACCCCCACGGAGGCCCTAAATATCCTATTATTTCTTCCACCGTTGGACCTCTTCAGCAAGCAAGTTGCGCCTACGTAGCCCTACGGATTAGGGGCATAGGAAAATGGCCCAAATCACATAAAGGCCATACTAGCATTCTTAATCACTTCGAAGTACCCATGGACACAGACTACATCATCCCGCAGAATGTGTTCACGAGGAACTTCGAAGTTGCCTTTCCATCCATGGAGGAACGGGCTGAAGGTAAAATCATACCAAAGGACTCGATCCTTGCATGGCTCAGGATCAATGAAATATCTGCTAAGGATATTATTATTTGCATGGACAGCCAATCTGCGATAAAGTCCCTGGCCGCAGTAACCCACAAGTCAAAGGCATCTCTTAACTGTCGCCTATCTCTAGATGAGATGGCTGAACAGTTCAACATTAAATTACTGTGGGTTCCCGGGCATAGGGATATTCCAGAAAACTGCGCGGCCGACGAACTCGCAAAGTTAGAATCAAGCCCACTCGGCCTACCCACCCTCGGGTACCTAGAAACACCAATAAGTACGGTAAAGCACATGTGAAAACTTCAAACCATAGATTCGACCAACCTCCAATGGTATGAGAGTAATATCGGCTTTATTACCAAACATATATGGCCTCAGTTAAACCTAGGACGAACAAGGGACCTACTAGCAACCAAAAGGGCTACTTTGAGCACTCTAGTGGGTGTCATTACAAGTCATTGTATCATTGGAAAACACGCCGCCAGACTAGGGCTGCCCCCCAATGACTTCTGCCGCGGCTGCATGGACGAGGAGGAAGAGAAATTAATACATCACCTTCTCTGCTCATGCCCCTCTTTTGCCCCTCCTTCTATGAAAATCTAAGTGAGCTAGCAAACCTAAAAATAGTTCAACTTCATCGCTTTATCAGAAGCACCGGTTGGTTCTCAGGTAGCGGATCAGGGTAATATGATCCATATGGTATCACATTGGGCCGACTTCGGCCGACGTGTGGCTTATGCCAACCATTTGTACCTAACCTAACCTATTCACTTTTTCGTAATATTACCTCTAGTAAGATCGATTGTAATGGGTTGACTTGATGCTCACAGGCATTGCTCATCGGGCACAACAAACAATTCGATCAGTTGGTCAACGTCCACTCATTCCTTCTAAAATCAATTAGTTCTTATCGTTGATCTACGATTACATAGAACGGACATCCTTTAAGGATGGTTTCTTTGCTCGTCGAGCACAAGGCACAAGACTCTGCTAAACTGTCAGAGGAGTGACCATCCTTGATATTTAGTGAACATAAAAAAAAAAAAACATTAAAGCATTCGTACACAACAAACGCGCACCATTTGCTCGTTAAACGCTTGCTGAACTCAATTTCCTGGTTCATCTTATATGTAATTAAGAAGCCATGTTCCGCCTCCGGTCCTTATACTCTTGAAAACCTTCCACCGACATTCATTCTTGTCGCAAAATCTTCTATCCACTTTTCCCTATTTTTCATAATCCTCCTTTATTGTATCATTGTATACATTTCCTCTTACTTTGCAACAATAATCAAGAGGTCACCTACCAATTGACTCCTAAACAAGGCGGAACACACATTCTTAACATCTATACCTGGTCCACCAACGATGAACGCCACCGTCTTTATTATCGCTACCGCTATCCATATCCACCGGGTAGGTGATGTGTGCATGAGCACAAAAGTGTACGAAGGGCACTGCTCATTACGTACTGCAGCAGGCATGTGTATAGTCTTGGTAGATGCCTATTAAACAACACTCGACATAGATGGCACACTCCAATGGAAGTTAAAGTGTTCAGATGGAAGCTACTATGTACAATGAAAGATACCACTTCTTCGTCTGTAGCAGGTTTCAGCCATAATATTTCCGCTTTCTTTCAACTGGAACGCAACTGGTTAACGTTTTGTTGTTTTGTCTTCATTTTCCGCTGATGGTTAATTCGATGGTACACCAGCGGTCAAAGCCAGGTTGGTGCCTACGAGGAATGAAGCCATCGATATTATGGGAAGGTACGGGCAGTTATGTATGTTTTGTATATACGAATACGTACAATATGTTCGAACACTGCGGATCTGGGGAAATGATAGCAATTTGTATGGTGGATTGTTGCGCAAGCGCAGCAAGTTGCCGTTGTAGTTCACCTAACGCACGTGCTTTATAAAAACGTCTGCGGTAAATCGATTTCCTTCCTTATCAAAACGCCGTATTGTATTAAGGCTTATCAGAGGTCTTCATTTTTGTCATTGAATTTTTAAACTAGTTTGTTACAAACTCTGACTACAGGACCAACGTCTTTAGTTATCAGTAAAGGTGCCATTATGGCAGCCTAATTTGATTGTAGTCCTATCTGTGGTCAATATTAAGGACTATGATTCTAACGACTTTTTACCACTGCACAAGGATCTCCAGGCTATCTTACTTGTTTAGACATACTTTGACTTAGTTTTGTCAAAAGTAGAACTGAAGATAGAAAGATCGGAAGCGGCCTTTAGGGCTAAGGTCATGCCTGAGAGTTGTCTTTCAATAAAAACCTAGGGATGACGTCGAGCACAAATGTCCACAATATGTTGCTGCATTGCCGCTCAGCCATTCTCCACACCCGACAAGAAGCCCGTGGTATGATGGCGAGTGTGAGCAGAAAAACGCAGCAACTGACGAAGCCTACCAAAAGACGCTGCAGTCCAGGAGGAGTTCCGAGAAGGCAGAAAAAAGAAACGGCTGGGACTCAAGAATTGAATCTTCGCGGCCTTCCAGCTCAAGAATGTCGAGGAGTTTCGGAACAAACAAAGCCTTGCAGGATGATCCAAGAAATGCACCTAGGCTCTTAACAATTTCGAAAGTAATCTTCTTCCCGACCGACAGGGAATAGTGGATGTATTCAAGCAAAAGAGAGCAAGACTCAACTCCAGCCGATGAAGTAATCCTCCCATCCATCATCAAAGAAGTCGGCGCAGCTATTCAAAAGCTGAAGAATAATAAGGCCGAAGCCTCCAATGCGGGAAAACAATGCTGAGACTCCATTCCTCGGGCATGCTTTACTCTGACCATATCTGACAGATGAGCTGGTGTATGCTCCCAACCAGGTCATCCCCAGCTGCCTTGAAGAGCTCAGCATACAGTCCGTCTGCGCCAGCAGCTTTATTCGACATGAGCTTCGATATGGCAATCTTAACTTCGTCGAGGTCAGGTGGACGGAATTCTCTGCGGTCTTCGTCGATTAGAAATGGATCATTCTGCCTGACAGCGGTATATTGACTAACATCGCCTTTACACAGTCTGCAGAAGTGGGTTTTCCATATTCTCAGCATCGACTGCGATTCTACTACTAGGTGTCCGTCCTCATCCCTGCAGGCTTCGGTTCTGGCTTTATAACCTTGGCATGTTCGCTTTATCTGTTGATAAAACTTTCGAACGTCACGCCTGCAGTTGCACCTCTCCAAATCGTCAATCGCGCGCTTCTCGTGCTCTTTCTTCTTTCTCCTGAGAAGCTTATGCTCTTCCCTTCTTTTAAACTCGTAGAGCTCACAAGCTGCTATTGTTTTTTTATGCAGCGAGGCCTTATATGCATCCTGCTTCGCTGTGTAAATCCTCCTGGACTCGTCATCGAACCAGGTGTTTCTTCGTGGTCGAGCCTTGAAACCCAAAACTTCGGATGCAGAGCTTTTCAGGGCTTGTTTGCAAAGGTTCCACTGCTGTTCTATTGATAGCGTGGAGGGTTGAGGTGCATTGGAGAGCTTAAGGGAGACGCGACCGGTGAAAGTGCGAGCGGTTTCTGGCGATAGTAGCTTTCCGACGTCATAACTGTGTATTCTTACTCTACTCCGCTGCGTTCGTGATATGCGTAAGCGCATCTTGGCGACTACAAGATAGTGGTCCGAGTCGATGTTAGCCCCTCGGAAAGTTCGTACATCAAGAACAGTGGAGGAGTGTCTGACGTCGATCGCGATGTGATCAATCTGGTTGATAGTCGATTAATCAAAAGGCCGCCAGGTGCCTTTGTGTATATCGAGGTGCGGGAAGCGCGTACTGGCTAGAAGGAGATTTCGCCCCGTAGCAAGATCAATCAGCCTGTGTCCGTTATCGGAGGTGGTGTCGTGTAGGCTATGTTTGCCGATGGCTCGTTCAAAGATGCATTCCTTACCCGGCTCAGCATTGAAGTCTCCTAGTACAATTTTGATGTCATGGCTGGGACATTGGGCATACGTTCCGTCTAGGAGATCGTATAACTCATCTTTGGCGGAGCCATCCTTGTCTTCCGTGGGGGCGCGAACGCAGATCACGCTGATGTTAAAAAATGTAGCCTTGATACGGATTGTTATGAGGCGTTCGCTCACATGCCGAAAGCTTAGGGCTTTTTGCCTTAGTCCACCTCGAACAACAAATCCGCATCCAAACAATCGTTGCTCTCTCTCCCTGTAGCAGTCGCCGTAGTAGATATCGCAGTTTTTCATCCGCTTTTTACCCGGTCCATTCCATCGCATTTCCTGCATGGCGGTGATGTCCGCTTTATAGCGGTCTAGGGCGTTCGCAAGTTGTTCGGCTGCACGTGGCCTGTTTAGGGAACTAACATTCCACGTACAAAGCCGAAGATCATTGTTCTTTTTTCGTTTTTTGCAAGGGTCGTCAACATAAATCCGGTCCGCTATATCCGAGGCTTGTGGTTGTTTCGGAGTTTGTGTTTTTTTACGGTTACGGCTTACTAGGCCATAGCCCAACCGACTAATCCTGTTTTTTTGCACAGGAGGCTCGCCATTTGCCCTTCCCCGTCTGCAATTTCCATAGGACATCTCCCGATGGCACCACCAGGAGGTGGGGATAGGACTTACTAACAGTACCGCAAGATGTTCGACTGCGGTGGCTCTTCTCGTTTTTTCGCAGGTCAGCATCCGTCGGATAGACGCTACCCCTACGAGACCTTTGTTAGTCCTTTAAGAGAACCCAACTACTTATGGATTATTTATCAGATTGGAAACTTTATTGCTTATCACGTCTCGAATTAAATAAATTAAATGAAAACTTAAAATAAAATTTAACTATAAACTGCATGTGGCTAAGTTAACAAATTTTATTTTAACTAATTTCATAAAAGGGACCTTAAGCTAAATGACAGCACAAGTGGCAATGGAACAAATAGGAAAAGTACAAAAGGACACCAATGAAAATCACTCAGCGAGACTTGGTTGAGTGGACTTTCCTAATATATGTAAATATGTATTAAAATGTACAATAATGAAAAAGAATTTACTTAATACAATTATTATTAAATATATATATATATATATGTGTATAAAAATAACAAAATATTAATTAAACTAAAATGTGAGAGAAAGAAAAAGGATAGAGGAAAGCAAACACTAAATGGACATAGTAAAGGAAATGTAGGCAAAAATGGTTTTTTGTTTTTGTTTTTTTTTTTTTTTGGAAAAATCTAAGAAATTATTTGGTTTGTATTCCGTTCCTTCTTCTATTTTACGTATGTAAGTTATATTATATCACATGAATTCTCTTTAATCGCTATCATTAGCACAGTACAATTTGAGTTCCGTATAGCCGCAAGGACGACGACAGCACTCGTGTATGGAACCATTCATTGATGGTGGCTGGTGGTGATCGTCGGGTTTTTGTTTTCCCCGCAACGTTTCGTATAATTTGCTCGGCGAAGAACTAGCGCCCATTGTGTTTGCTGTAACCAATAAGATAGATAGATTGTTGTTGAAAAATTAAATAGATTATTAGGTTAGGTACTTACGAAATTTATCTGACAACGAGTAGAATTTACCGCCACAAATTAGATCTAACGCATCTGATAGATTGCTACTGCAGTAGATTTTCACTTCGATGTTTTTATGCTTGGGACAGGGTACCGGCGATCCACTTAACGATGATAGTATGGTTGCCAAAACCAGAAATTTGAATCCTTTCAACAAACCAACCATCTGAAACGAAATTGATCGAAACTATGCATTTCAAACAAGCTGCAATATTTACGGGTTACTTCTCGCTACATAAGAACTCTGCACAAAAGGTAAGTATGTTGCAAATAAAAAACTTCTAGATAAAAGTCTAGTGATAGTATATACTAGTGCTAGTGGAGATAGCGAAAGGTTTTCTTTTTTTCGAGGGGATTCCCCGTGAAATGGACTTAACCCCATGATGCATGGTGATTCATATATGAATCATTACGTTTTTTTAACGACTTCTTGTGAACTACTAGCCAGATTGAAAAACGATTTTGATTCCTTGAACTTTTCTCTTCCACGTATGGTTATTTTTGAAACTGGTGTCGTTGTTACAGGTCACTGCGGAGTCGAGGTATGTAAATGAAGTCCTTAACTACCTCAAACTTATATCTGCCAATCTGCACGTTCTGTCTAAGACGTCGGTGGTAAATGTCCTTTTTCGATGACAGCAGATATTTAGTCTTGCCGTCATTAACTATCAAACCAATTTTTGCCGCCTCCGTCCCAATATTCGCAAACGCCTCATTGACGTCTCTCTGTGATCTACCTACCAAGGAGTTACGACGATTTGAAATAGATTGTGCCTCTTGTATTGGCCAGTGATTTCTGCACAATCATTTCTAATATGATGTTAAAATAATCACACGACAGCGCATCGCCCTGTCTAAATTCTTTCTTGACTTGACGAAACTATCGGTCAGTTCTGCACCGATTCGAATGGAGCAGCGAGCGTTTTCCAGAGTCATCCTGCAAAGTCTGACGAGCTTAGCAGGAATGTCAAAAGTAAACATGGCGTTATATACATACATAGCTCGTCTCTAATTACGCTGTCGTATGCGGCCTTGAAGTCGACGAATAGATGGTGGGTGTCGACCTGAAATTAATTGGTTTTCTCCAGGATCTGCCGTAGTATGAAGATTTGATCGATGGTGGACTTCTCTGGCCTGAAACCACACTAATAAGGACCAATCAGCTTATTTACAAACGGCTTCAGGCATTCACACAAAACGCAGTGAAGATCTTGTATGCGAAATTAGGAAGACTTATTCCCCTGTAGTTGGCGCAGTTAAAGGGGTCTCCTTTTTTGTGGATCGGGCAAACAATGCTGAGACTCTATTCCTTGGGCATTCTTTCCTCTGACCATATCTTACAGATGGGCCGATGCATTTTCCTAACCAGCTCACCCCCAGCTGCTTTGAAGAGCTCAGCAGGCAATCCATCTGCGCCAGCAGCTTTATTCGGTTGAGTTTCGACATGGTCGAGGTCAGGGGGACGGAATTCTCTACGATCTTTGTCATTGAGAAATGGAAACGGGTCATTCTGCCTGACAGCGGCGATATGTTGGCTGTCATCGCCGTTATACAGTCTGCAGAAGTGGTTTTTTAAATTCTTAGCATCGACTGCGATTCTGCATCCGTTCTCATCCTTACAGGCCTCCGTTCGGGCTTTATAGCCTTGAGACATTCGTTTTTTCTGTTGATAAAATCTTCGAACGTCGTGCCTGCAGTAGCACCTCTCCAAGTTTTCAATCGCACGCTTCTCGTGCTCCTTCTTTTTTTCCTAGAGAAGCTTATGTTCATCCCTTCTTTTAAGCTCGTCGAGCTTACGAGCCGCTCTTGTTTTTTGTGTAGTGAGGCCTTGTATGCCACCTGCTTTTCTGCATGTATCCTTCTACACTCGTCATCGAACCAGGTGCTTCGTCGTGGTGGAGATTTAAGGCTCAACACTTCTGTTGCTGTGCTCTTCAGGGCTTGTTTGCACAGGCTCCATTGCTGCTCTACTGACTGATTGGAGGAGTAATCTGTATTTATAAAAATGAAGGAGACGTTGTATGCTACCTCATCACATTAAAACGGCTAATCCGTTTGAAATTACTTTTTGCATGACAACAGATCTTGGTTGCAGGCAGGTTATAGGCATATTACTTTGATGATCAAAAATCTCCATGATGAGATAGTAGATCATCAAAGTGTTCATTGCATTCAAATCAATTATCTTACTTGACAGCAAGGAGGTGAAAAGGTGAATAATAATAATTATAGAAAAAAGGTTTGCTGGTAAGATTAATACAGCAAAGACACAATAGCGATCAAAGCTCGGAAGCTTGCTACTTGTTGTGAGATATTGTCGACTAACCTTAGGTCAGTATGTGACCAAGGGGATTTTTGGGTGAAATTCATGTCTGTTGTATGGGAGCCCCTCTTAAATATATTTTATTCTGTTTTTAGTATTTGTTGTTATAGTGGCAACAGTAATACATCATCTGTGCAGATTTCGACTGTCTAACTATGACGGTTCATGAGATACAGCCTGGTGACAGACGGACAGAGAGCGAAGTCTTAGTAATAAGGTCCCGTTTTATCCCTTGGGTACGGAACCCTAAAAAGGGACGGAAGCCATAAGAGGAAAATGTTGAATACGGAATTCCGCAGGGATTGAAATTGGGCCCATTGATTTTCATTCTATTCACAAACAATCTATTGAGCATTCTCATGATAGTTAGCTACAGGGACTTGTCAGAAGCAGAATCGACCTTGCAACTAGAGTTCGATATAGTGGATGCATGGTGTCACGACGACGAACTCATTCTTAATGCAAAAAAGAGAAGAAAAATCGTAGTAAAGAAGCACGACGCCGACTGTTTATAAAGGGTTTTCCAATAGGGAATCGTCAACTTTGAATTCAATTTGTGATTTTGTGATTTTCATCATGGTAAAGTACACGAGCAGGCAACGCCTGACCGCATCTTTAAGAGCGTTAACTCCAATTTTCGTGTCGAAAATATCGCTGGGCATCCGTAGCAAACGATCCAAATCAGTCAATTCCACGGCGTTCTCAAGAATTGGGCATCGCTCAGACCACATTATGGCGTATTTTGCGTAAGGATCTTGGCTTACACCCATACAAGATCAAGCTTACTCAAGAATTGAAGCCGATGGACCATTTGAAGCGACGTACGTTCTCCGATTGGGCTCTGGAGAGGGTGCGCCAAGATGACGAATTTCATCGCAAAATCATCTTCAGTGACGAAGCTCATTTTTGGCTCGATGGGTTCGTCAGTAAGCAAAATATGCATTATTGGTCGGGTGAAAATCAACATGTGCGTCATGAATCACCATTTCATCCACAAAAAATAACTGTTTGGTGCGGTTTGCATGCCGGCGGCCTTAACGATCGTCGACGGTAACGATCGTCACGTTACTGTGAATGGCCAGCGTTATCGCGCTATGATTACCGATTATTTTTGGCCCGAATTGGAAGAGTTGGACTTGGACGACAGGATGGTACCACAAGCTACAACTCGGGGACTTCAATGCCAAAATCGGTAAGGAGAACATCTTTTACGGAGTGGGGGGGGGGGGACAGCCCATAATGCGGTGATAGGTAGCTCAAGATTTCCTCGGAAGCGAAGCCACATAGCAACCTGGCGATCTCTGGACGGTCGAACCCCCAATCAAATCAAAGATGTGCCCATTGACGCAAGGCACTCGTCAAACATCCTGGATGTGCGAACATTCAGAGGGGCAAATGTCGACTCTGACCACTTCCTCGTAGCAGCAAGATTCAGAGCTAGACTGTCCAATGTCAGAAAGCTGCACCAGCCCATCAGGACGAGGTTCGACATTGGGCGCCTGAGCACACCGGAGGTTACCATAGTCTACAGGGAGCAGCTGAGCGAAAGACTCTGCGGTATGCCTACGTCGAACACAAATGCCAATAATATGTGGCTGCATTGCCGCTCAGCCATTCAGGAAGTAGCCGAAACCACCTTAGGATACCTACCACCCCCGAGAAGAAACCCGTGGTATGATGGCGAGTGTGAGCAGAAAAAGGCAGCAACCGACGAGGCGTATCAAAAGGCGCTGCAGAGAAAAACTAGGGCAGCGCAAGAAGAGTACCGAGCCAGAAGAAGGGAGGAGAAAAAACTACTGCGACAAAAGAAAATAATCTTCGCAGCCTCCCAGCTCAAGGATATCGAGGAGTCTAGGGATAAGCATAAAACACGAGCCTATTACAAGAAAGCCAAAGGCCTCAAAAAGGGCACCCAGGCTCTTCGAAACTGCGAGGGTAATCTTGTCACCGACCCGCAGGGATTAGTGGATGTACATATTTAAGCAGCATTTCCAGCAGCTGCTTAACGAGTATGACCAAGAGAGAGTGGTAGGGACCGAGGAAATCCCAACTCCAGCCGCTGAAGTAGTCCTCCCACCCAGCATCGAAGAAGTCGGCACAGCTATCCAGAAGCTGAAGAACTTGCCATCAGAGCTCTTCAAGGCTGGCGGCGATGTTCTCGTAGGGAGCATGCACCAGATCATCTGAAGAATTTGGGAAGATGAAAGCATGCCCGACGACTGGGATACCAGCTCTATTTGCCCCATCCACAAAAAAGGCGGTCCTACCTCTTGCAAGAACTATAGAGGTATATCCCTGCTCAATGTCGCATACAAGATCCTGTCCAGCGTATTGTGTAAACGTCTAAAGCCCCGCACTAATCGGCAGCTACCAGTGCGGCTTCCGGCCCGGCAAATCGACTATAGACCAAATTTTCACACTTCGACAAATCCTGGAAAAGACCAACGAGTTTAGAATCGATACACACTATCTTTTCATCGATTTTAAAGCCGCATACGACAGCATTCATCGTGAAGAACTGTTTGGTGCGATGGCCGAATTCGGGATCCCGGGAAAACTGGTCCAGTTGTGACGCGCCGCGCTAAAAAATACGCGATGCACCGTGCAACTCGGCTCTAGGACTTCGGAGCCGTTTGAAACATGCACCGGATTTCGGCAAGGAGATGCGCTGTCATGTGACTTCTTCAACCTGGTGCTGGAGCAGCTAGTGCGACGGGCAGGCGTCAACAGGGAAGGCACTATCTTCTTCAAGTCCGTCCAGCTGCTAGGATACGCGGATGATATCGACATCATCGCGTGTTCTCGCCGTGAAATTGTGAAAGCATTCACGGCGGTTGAAGAACAGGAAAAACGAGTTGGATTTAAGGTCAATGAGGATAAAACGAAGCATATGCCGTAAAACAGAAAACAATCCGTCGCTCACCACCTGAGACAAAATATACCAATTGACAGCTACAATTTCGAGGTAGTTAAGGAGTTTGTCTACCTCGGGGCATACGTCGATTCCACAAACGACACCACAGTGGTGATCCGGCATAGAATCGCCCTTAGCAACCGCTGCTACTTCGGCTTGTCCAAACAACTTGGGTCGAAACTCCCCAATCGAAAGACCAAGGTCATGCTTTACAAAACGCTCATACTGCCAGTCTTGCTATACGGAGCCGAAAGCTGGAGGATAAACAGGACAGCGGAGCTAATTTCGGATTCTTTCGAAAGAAAAATTCTGCGCCGGATATTTGGTCCTGTCTGTGAGGAAGGTGAATGAAGAAGAGGACATAACCGCGAAATCTACGAGCTGTAGAAAGATGTGGAAGTAGTCCGGAAGGCAAAGATCCGTCGACACACATCGAGTGCATGGACATCAACGCTCCAGCTAAAAGGGTCTTCGACTCCGAGCCTCCTGGTTCGAGAAGAAGAGGAAGACCGAACCTCCGGTGTAAAGACCAAGTAATCGCGGATGTAAGACATCTTGGTCTTCACAACTGGAAGCAGCGTGCCCGGGACCCTCAAGGATGGAAGGCAGCTATAGCTCAGGCTCAGATCCTCCATGGATCGCTGGCCTGAGAAGTAAGTAAGTAAGTAATATACGTTGCCGCTCACTATTAACAGCCGTAAAAAAGAGAACGAATATGAAAGGCTAAGGGTACTGTCGTCAGCGAAGGAATGGATTGGATTAGAAGTAACAGACAAGAGATCATTTATAAAAATGAGAAAGATGTCGGAGACAAAACGGAGCCCTTGGGAACACCAGCGTGAGTGAGTGTCAGACTTGAATCCGTCCAAGACAACTTGAATTTCACGATTCGAAAGGTAGCTTCTAGTCCATAGAAGAAGATAATCGTCGATCCCGAATGCACGCATTTTCGACAAAAGAGCTTCATGCTAAACTCTGCCAAATGCTTTCGAAATATCAAGTGCAACTACTTTGCTCTCACCCGGCTGGTGGAGCGAGCGATTCCACTTCTCGGTGAGATATACCATCAAATCACCAGTGGATCTGTTACTGCGGAAACCATACTCTCGGTCATTGAGGAGTTTCTGCGACTTGAGATATTTCATTAGCTGACGATTACTCGGCGTTTTCATGACCTTGGGAAGAAGGACGTTAGTGTAATGGATCGGTAATTGGAGAGACAAGAAGATTCCCGTTTTTTGGGAATGGGCTGGACAAAATGCTATTATCAACATACTCGGGTAGAGCCCAGGAGAGTATTTTGGAGAATTTTTGGGGAATTACCATCTGGGCCAGCGGATTTGTGTATGTCAAGTTCTTTAAGAACCCTTGCAACTGTACGAGTACGGAAGCAAATTTGTCCCATGATGGAATTAACGTACTCCAGAACAGGCGGTGACAAAGATGATTTGTGGAGCTGCGAGTTTGCTGCGAAGTGGGCAGCAAGCAGATTGGCTTTGTTTAAGGGTTTGGAATGTCATTGTGGATGAGCGTGGGTATAGACGACGAGACGGAGTTCTTGATGTTTTTGAGGATAGAGCATAAACTTCTACTACCTTTGGGACATTGTAGGATCTCACGCCTCCGTTTTTGGTGGTGTAAAAATTTGGCTCGTCGAATGTGAGAGTTGCAGTCATTTCCGGCTTGTATATATCTTTTTCGGTTTTCCTCAGTGGTGTTTGCCTTATAATTCCGAAAGCTTGTTTCTCTCAACCTAATAACTTCCTTACAGCTCGAGTCAAGCCACGCATTATCTTCTTATCTTGTTGGGGATAAAAGTGGTTACGCCAGTATGGATAATGTTTATGATCATATCAGCTGCGGCGTCCACGTCGTTGTCGAGGACGCACAACGACCAGTTAAAGCCCCGAAAGAAGTTGTTAAGGCCACACCAATCACACCAAAAAGAAGGGAGGAACATAAGCTTTTCAGAAGAAAGAAAGAACACGAGAAGCGCGATTGAAGATTTGGAGAGGTGTTACAGCAGGCGTGACGTTCGAAAGTCTTAAAGCGAACATGCCAAGATTATAAAGCCCGAACGGAGGCCTGTAAGGTAGAGAACGGACACCTAGTAGTAGAATCGCAGTCGATGCTGAAAGTTTGGGAAAACCACTTCTGCAGGCTGTATAACATCGATGACAACCAACATACCGCCGTAAGGCAGTATGCGACGAAGATCGCAGAGAATTCCGTCCCCCTGACATCAACGAAGTTGAGATAGCCATGTCGAAACTCAAAAAAGCTGCTGGCGCAGACGAACTGTCTGCTGACCTTTTCAAGGCAGCTGGGGATGACCTGGTTAGGAGCATGCACCAGCTTATCTGTAAGATATGGTCAGAGGAAAGCATACCCGAGGAATGGAGTCTCAGCATCGTATGCCCGATACACATGAAAGGAGATCCCTCTGATTGCGGCAGTTATAGAGGAATAAGTCTCCTTAACATAGCCAACAAAATCTTCTCTGCCGTTTTGTGTGGACGCCTGAAGCCTATTGTAAATAAGCTGATAGGTCCTTATTCCTGGAAAAAACCAATGAATTTCAAGTCGCCACTCGCCTCCTATTTATGGAGTACAATGGACCAGTGTTTGCGTCTCAAGGCTCCAACAGATAGCAGAAGCCTTCGCCACCTATTTGTCGACTTCAAAGCCGCATACGATAACGTAATTAGAGACGAGCTATACAACGCTATGTCTACCTTTGACATACCTGCTAAATTCGCCAGACTATGCAGGATGACTTTGGAGAATGCTCGCTGCTCCATCCAAATCGGTGAACACCTTACCGATAGTTTTGATGTCAAAAAAAGGATTTAGGCAGGGCGATGCGCTGTCGTGTGCTTTGTTCAACATCATATTGGAAATGATTGTGCAAAAATCACTGGCCAATACAAGGGGCACAATCTATTTCAAATCCTCGCAACTCCTTGCATATGCCAATGATATTGACATAATAGGCAGATCACAGCGAGATGTCAATGAGGCGTTTGCGAATATTGAGATGGTTTGGCAGTAAACGACGGCAAAACTAAATATATGCTGTCATCAAAAAAAGGGCGCTCACAACCGATGTCGTTGCCAGAACGTTTGTATTGGCAGATATAAGATCGAGGTAGTTAAGGACTTCATCTACCTTGGCTCCGCAGTGACCTGGAACAACGACATCAGTTCCGAAATCAAACGCAGAATCACTCTTGCTAATCGCTGTTTCTTGTCTCCCGAATGACAAAGTTGGCTCCATACAAGACTCTTATCATCCCGGTTCTGCTGTAGGGCGCAGAAGCATGGACACTATCAAAAGGGGATGAGAAGGCCCTTGGTCGGTTCGAGAGAAAGATTTTGCGTGTGATTTTCAGGCCTCTAAACGCAGACGGGGGATGGAGGAAAAGATTCAACCACGAACTTTACGGGCTGTACAGCGACATGAGTCTAGTCAGGCGTCTACGGATTCAACGCGTAAGATGGCTGGACCATGTAAAGCGAATGGACACCGGAGAGTCTTTGAATCCAACCCCGAGGAACGTAGAAGCAGAGGACGGCCGCACTTAAGATGGCGCACACAGGTGGAAGGGGACCTCAGCCAACTGGGTGTGCGGCAATCGAAAAGGCTAGCAAAAGATCGTGCTAGTAGCAGGGGCATGTTGATTGAGGCCCAGGTTCACCCCGAACTGTAGCGCCCGTTAAGAAGAAGAAGAAGTCTACTTTTTCTAGGGAATTAAAATGAATCCCTGATCTAAGGCATCTATTGAGATAGAGTGGTCTTTATACATGGGGATGGATGTATACGTATATGAATCACTAGGTTTTTTCGGTTTTTTTTTAAACTAGATCACAAATGTGTGAACTTTTCTTCTGAGCAATTTCCTTCCTATAAATATTCGTTTTTTTTTTTTTAACAAAAAATCATGCATCAGGGGTTTAACGTAATCTGAGTTAGGGAATCGAATCTAATCGTATCGTATGTAGAGACGACACGGATCTATCGACTACCAAATGTCAAATGGGAAGAGTACAACAAGTTGAATGACACTTTTATTTATTGAAAAATAATACAAAATTAAAAAATGAAATCAAATCCGTTGGATCGAGAAGAAAAAGAAAAAAAAAAATAAAGTCATTCCTCTTTCCCTCTCTCGCCCCCCATGGCCCTGAAAAAGGAACAGAAAAACAAGTACAAAAGGCATAATAAAGCAGCACAATGACAGCTATCAACCCATAGATACATATGTATATAGGCCCAGGGATTAAATCGAATAAGAATAAGAATGTATAGCGAATAATGAGACTATTTCAAAGAGGGTTGCTATGACGGCCACTGCTGTTGCCTTATCATTTGGGCCACCAATATGATTTCTGTGAAATCATATGTTTTGTTTATTAAATTTGTTTTGTTTGTCTTGCTATTTTCAGAATTGTTCAGCTCTATTTTCAACATCGTAATCGCAGATATGCACATGAAAATACAAAAATACTTGCTTTGATAGCACTGTAGCATTGGGTATCGGGCGGGCATATGGGGCACATACTATGGGTGTTTAAGTGTCCGGGGAACGTGTGCATTCGGTTATGTATGGTACTTTGGATGATGACAGAGTAATCAAAATGTCTGCGGGTAGTTTATCGGTTGTTTTTATTAAGTTATTTATACTTTTATCTATTCTTAGTCTAAGCTGAAGTGACCAGGTTAACCTTAACCGATATTGAGTACCCTTTTCGGTGGTGGCCCAGTTGGACAAAGTTGATGATATTACATCATTTTCGCTTTGCTCGATCTTAGACTTTTTAGTTTTGTTTTTTTTTTTTAGTACGGAAGTTGATGCCTGGAGTTTGACCTCATCAGGTTTAAACTGGCGAGAGGCACACGTGCCTGCCATTGAAACTGATTAGACACTATAGGGCTTTAAGTCAATTATTTTCCTGTTTTTGTTTTTTTGTGATAATCGTGATAAGAAGAGCATCTTCTTAGGAAACTTCTTTAGAGTGTACCCGGAAATAGCTACTAATGTATCCTAACTGAAGGTCATTGAAAAAAAATTAAAAAAAAATTTTGTATTTCGACTTACCGCTGCTTTCAGGATTTCTCTTTCGTCTCGAATTAATTTCTTGTTGTCGAAAATGGTCTTTTTGAGTCCATGTAGATTTCCTTTCTTTTTACCTTGTCACTAGGAGTTTTTAACAAAAATCTCGTTATACCTTATCCCTCACCAATCAACACAATCACAAGAGGCATAAATAGACATCAGATAAATACAAAATGTTGCACTTGAAAGAATTTTAGTCAGAATTGGAGGAAAATAATTATTTGCACTTGAACTGTAAGGAAGTGCTTGTTTTGTTGTTACGCGCAACGCGTACCGTCCTCTTACTATGTCCTTCGACATTCACTTTACTAAATTTTCCTGTGATTATATTGATATTTCATTGATAATCCCAATAAACGAACGGAATGTCATTGATATCGTTTCATTCACATTTTAGAAAAGAATTATTTTTAATTTAAACTATAGATAAGAAATGAAAACAATCTATTTTGGGATCAATAGTTCGGTACGCACTGTAGCCAATAATTCACTGTACATAGCGGAGGAGTGTTTAAATCCGGCGGAATGTTGTTTTTGTTTTTATTATTACTTTTTCATCGGAGAGTTATACTTCAAGTTTCACAGTCCGTCTTGTTGCTTGTTTCACAGCCAAATGTCAAAAGAAATTTACTCGTACCGCCGCACAATACATCTTTCTTATAATTCCCACATCATTTTTCCCGAACTACCCACCCCGCCGGCTTCATAGATTGACAGCAGCGGCATGATAATAGCCTATACAGACCCAGAGGCCATGTAGGCAATAAAATATGTTTTTTTTTTTTGAAAAACAATAACACCAGAATTACCAGAGCAGCAACGGCAACAACTCACTACATATATACGGACAAGAGTGTTGTTGATCTATCTAAGCACTAGGGAAGAGTGAGATCGTATCCAGGCAGGCAGGCGCAGTAGCAAGCAGGCCAGAGCGTAGTACAATATCACATATGAGTATGAGTACGAGTACGAGTACGAGTACTACGATAATTGCTGTACTATTGCCTGATCACTCCGAAATGCCCGCTTACATTCGCTCAAATGCTGATCACTTGTGGACGATCAACAATTTTTCTTATCACCATTCCTACTACAAGATTTTTTTTTTTTTATATTATTTTTCCCAAAAAGAAAAGAAAGAAAAAACAACAACGAGAGGGAGGAAATCACAAACAACATTACCCGTGCCCGCCCTCGTACAGTGCAATGGCAGTAGTGCTACTCTCCATAATACCGTGAATTAAAAAGAAACAAAAACAAAATAAGGGAAAAAGGTCATACCAAGTTTTGATCTTCACAATAATAAGAGCAATCAGACACCCTACGCTATAAATAGAAGTCATTTTGTTATTTTTATAAATTTTCTGGACATTCCATTGTTTTTTTTTTTTTTTTTTGTACGATATAGCAGCTCGTGCTAAGCTCCGGCCTACGGAATACCAAAAACTTTTGATATAATGGGCGATCGTGATGATGGATCAATCTCTAGTTGATTATTTAAGTTGACCACGTTTAATTTCGGACACAACAAATGAATCGAGAAAAACAAGAGCAAGCTGAGTCTATCGAAAGATGGGTATGAGGGCGGGATAGCCAGATCAAAGTGCAGGCTTATGTTCATCGGCGGTGATAAGATTGTATTTTTAAAGTCCATCGATGGAATTCTAGTAAATTTCTTCTTTTTTTTATTTGCAGACAGAAGCTAAATTGTGTCAAGCTCCAAATCATTTTTCTTTTCTTTTATGATAATATCGTTTCATTTAAAATAAAGCCTCTCCTGCCGGCGCGATCTTTGACCAGTCGCACGCCCAGTTGGTTGAGGTCCCTTTCCGCCTGTGCGCGGCACCTTAAATGCGGTCGTCCTCTGCTGCATCGTCCCCCGGGGTTGGAGTCGAAGATTCTTCGGGCCGGAGCGGTGATGTCTATTCGCTCTATATGGCCCAGGCATCTTGGACGTGGGATCCGAAAACGTCTAACTAGGCCGATGTCGCTGTACAGCCCTAGGTTGAATCTCCTCCTCCACTCTCCGTTTACACAAACGGGACCAAAGATTGCACGAGGCTCTTCATCCGCTTTTGATACCGTCCAGACCTGATCGCCGTAGATACCTTAGGATACCTACCACCCCCGACAAGAAACCCGTGGTATGATGGCGAGTGTGAGCAGAAAAAGGCAGCAACCGACGAGGCGTATCAAAAGGCGCTGCAGAGAAAAACCAGGGCAGCGCAAGAAGGGTACCGAGCCAGAAGAAGGAAGGATAAAAAACGACTGCGACAAAAGAAAAGAATCTTCGCAGCCTCCCAGTTCAAGGTTATCGATGAGTCTAGGGTCTAAGAAAGCCAAAGACCTTGCAGGAGGCTTCAAAAAGGCCACCCAGGCTCTTCGAAACTGCGAGGGTAGTCTTGTCACCGACCCGCAGGGAATGGTGGATGTATTTAAGCCGCATTTCCAGCAGGCTGCTTAATGAGCATGACCAAGAGAGAGTGGTAGGGACCGAGGAAATCCCAACTCCAGCCGCTGAAGTAGTCCTCCCACCCAGCATCGAAGAAGTCGGCATAGCTATTCAGAAGCTGAAGAACAACAAGGCTGCAGGTTCAGATGGCTTGCCATCAGAGCTCTTCAAGGCTGGCGGCGATGTTCTGGTAGGAAGCATGCACCAGATCATCTGCAGAATTTGGGAAGATGAAAGTATGCCCGACGACTGGAAAACCAGCTCTATTTGTCCCATCCACAAAAAAGACGTTCCTACCTCTTGCAAGAACTATTAAGGTATATCCCTGCTCATTGTCGCATACAGGATCCTGTCCAGCGTATTGTGTGAATAAGGCCATTTTGCACCGCACTGATCGGCAGCTTCCAGTGCGGCTTCCGGCCCGGTAAATCGACTATAGACCCAATATTCACACTTCGACAAATGCTGGAAAAGACCAGCGAGTGCATACGAATGCGATGGCCGAATTCGGAATCTCAGGAAAACTGATCCAGCTGTGTCGCACCACACTAAAAAATACGCTATGAACCGTGCAGCTCCACCCCCTCAGCCGTTTGAAACATGCACCGGATTTCGGCAAGGAGATGCCGATAGTGCGACGGGCAGGCGTCAACAGGGAAAGTGCTATCTTCTACAAGTCCGTCCAGCTGCTAGGATACGCGGATGATATCGACATAATCGCGTGTTCTCGCCGTGACATTGTGGAAGCATTCACGGCGATTGAAGGACAGGCGAAACGAGTTGGTCTTAAGGTCAGTCAATGAGGACAAAACGAAGTACATGCTGTCAAGCAAAAACAAATCCGTCGCTCACCACCTGGGACAAATGTAACAATTGACAGCTACATTTTCGAGGTAGTTAAGGAGTTTGTCTACCTCGGGGCAAAGGTCAATTGCACAAATGACACCACAGTGGAGATCCGGCATATAAATCACTGACCACTGGGGTCAAAACTTCTCACTCGAAAGACCAAAGTCTTGCTTTACAAGACACTCATACTACCAGTCTTGCTGTACGGAGCCGAAAGCTGGACGATAAGCAGGACAGCGGAGCTGATTTTGGGTTCTTTCGAAAGAAAAGAGCTGTATAAAGATGTGGATGTAGTCCGGAAGGCAAAGATCCGTCGACTACACTGGCTCGGCCACATCGAGCGCATGGACATCAACGCTCCAGCTAAGAGGGTCTACGACTCTGAGCCTCCTGGTTCGAGAAGAAGAGGAAAACCGAATCCCCGGTATAAAGACCAAGTAATCGCGGATGTAAGACATATTGGTCTTGATAACTGGAAGCAGCGTATCCGGGACCGTCCAGGCGGCTATAGCTCAGGCTCAGATACTCCATGGATCGCTGACCTGATAAGTAAGCAAGTAAGTAGAAGGATACCTTAGTTTTTCGAGAGAGGGCTCTACTACTCTGTTGCCTCTTGAGCCCAAAAAGCAGCTGTTGGCAACAGTTATTCTGCGTTTTATCTCAGCGCTGGTATCGTTGCTGCTTGTCACTATCGAGCCAAGGTAGACGAAGTCCTTGACTACTTCAAATGACAGCATATATTTGGTCTTTTCCCCATTTGCCCTTAGACACACTTTAGCCGCTCCTGCTTCAATGCTTGCGAAAGCTACATTGACGTCTCGCTTTGTCCGTCCGATTACGTCAATGTCATCTGCGTAGGCAAGCAATTGTGTAGACTTGAAGTTGATCGTACCTCTTGTATTGGCCACAAGGTCCTGTACGATATTTTCAAGTATGTATGATGTTAAGGAAATCACATGACAGTGCGTCATCCTATCTAAAACCTTTTTTAACATCGAAGGTCTCGGTCAGTTCACCCCCGACCTTAATGGAGCAGCGACACTGTGCAGTCATCCTGCACAGTCTGTCGAATTCGGCTCTGTGTAGCTCGTCTCTATAAACTCTGTCAATCCAAGTCCCATATAAAGAGGAGAAAGTTACAGCCCTGCTCAATCTTTCTAAATGGCACAAGCATAGGATTCTCAGAGGAAGTAAAGTATCTAGGTATTGACCTAGACCGCAAATTCAACTGAAACTCCAATATGAAAACTGAACTCATGAAAGCGACTAAGGCCATGTGGGCCTGTCGACGCACCTACGGTAAAACCTGGGGACTTAAAACCTAAGGTAGTCCACTGGTTATACACCGCGATAGTAAGACCTATGGTCACCTACGGGTGCACCGTATGCTGGACAAAAGTTGAGCAAAAAACTACAATTGTTAAGCTTCAACGCCTTCAGAGACTAGCGTGTCTCGGCATCACAGGCGCTATGCTAACCTGCCCCACGGCAGCCCAAGGAGCACTCATTGGACTCACTCCACTGCACCTTTTTATAAAAAAAGGTGGCATCACGCAGTGCAATAAGAATTCTCCGCTCGGGAACAAATATGCCATGTAGACTCGACTTATACGAACGATATACTCAAACTCAATAGGGTGGATATCAGAAGCCTAGTCAGCTATTTAACAGGACACTGCGGTCTGAGATAACATCTAAACAAAATTAGCCACTCGTCTGAAACTGAGTGTCGGCTCTGTCTCGAGGACGAAGAGACGGCGGGACACATACTGTGTGAGTGTGCTGCTCTCTGCCATCTTACGAAGCGTATCCTTCTCAGCGAAGTTATGACTCCTGAGGGGATCACCTTGACTCCTACGAGAAGCATTCTCAACTTCACTTCTGCTTCCCAGGCAGTAGTGACTCAGATATGACACCTCCTCGCGTCAATCAGCCGACGACACCCTCCGTCGAGCGTGCTCCTGACCTGGTCAACTACAACAACGTCCTTTGGGCCATAAAGAGCTTCGAACCCTACAAGTCTCCGGGACCGGATGGGATCATACCAGATGAGCTCCAGCAGGTAGCAGATATCATCCTCCCCTGTCTTGTGGATATATACAATAGTTGCCTCTCCCTTTCCTACATCCCCAGCAAGTGGAAGGTAGCCAAAGATAGAACTGGTACGACAGCTGCTAATACAAAGAGTTGTCAAAGCCAACTTCGCTGGTGGCGTCCCAACTAGAATGGTCAGCAAAGGTGCACCACAGGGTGGAGTACTCTCTCCTCTCCTCTGGAACGTGGTGGTCAACGAACTACTGCTGTTGCTTGAACAGGAAGGGTACGCTGTGATCGCCTATGCGGATGACATTGCTATTGCCGTCAAAGGAACATTTCTTTATGCGATCTTATGCAGATCTTATGCAGAGTGCACTACATACAGTAGAAACCTGGACACGGTACTGTGGACTTGGGGTGAATCCAAAGACGACCGATCTAGTGCTGTTCACTAAGAAATATAAAATTCCGCCCCTCAACCCACCGAGGCTGGGTGGAACCCAACTAACAATCAAAGAACAGGCTAAATATCTAGGTCTAGTCCTTGACAGGAGGCTGAATTGGAAACCAAACATTCTTGATCGGGTCAAGAAAGCAACTGTTGCCCTCTACAGCTGTAAGAAAGTAGTGAGCAGGTGGTGGGGTCTCCAACCAAGCATTATGTATTGGCTCTACACAGCAGTCATAGAGCCTATCCTCCCGCAGAATGTGTTCACTAGGAACTTCGAAGTTGCCTTTTCGTCCAGGCAATGGGCTGAAGGGAAAGTCATACCAAAGGACTCGATCTCCCTCTATACCGATGGCTCTAAGATGGAGTCGGGTGTACATAGGTAGTGTTGTCTTCTCCAAGGAACTTAACTTCAACCTATCTTTCAAACTCCCAAATTACTGCAGTGTGTATCAGGCAGAAATAACAGCGATAACGGAGGCCCTTGCATGACTCAGGATCAATGTAATATCCGCTAAGGATATTATCATTTGCACGGACAGCCAATCTGCGATAAAGACCCTGGCCGCGGTTACCCACAAAAACATCTCCTAACTGTCGCCTGAACAATTCAACATTAAATTACTGTGGGTTCCCGGGCATAGGGATATTCCAGAAAACTGCGCGGCCGACGAACTCGCAAAGTTAGGGTCAAGCACACTAAGCCTACCTACCCTCGGGTATCTAGAAACACCAATAAGTACGGTAAAGCACATGATAAAGCTTCAAACCAAAGAGGAGACCAACCTCCAATGGTATGAGAGTAATATCGGTTTTATTACCAAACAATTTTGGCCTAAGTTAAACCTAGGACGAACCAGGGACCTAGTGGCAACCAAAAGGGCAACCTTAAGTACTCTGGTGGGTGTCATCACAGGTCACTGCATCCTTTGGAAAACACGCCGTCAGACTAGGGCTACCCTCCAATGACTTCTGTCGCGGCTGTTGGACGAGGAGGAGGAGGAATCAATACACCACCTCCTCTGCTCATGTTCCTCTTTAGCGAATCGCAGGAGGATTTACCTCGGTGCGCCCTTCTTCGACAATCTAAGTGAGCTAGCAAACCAAAAAATAGATCAACTCCACCGCTTTATTAGAAGCACCGGTTGGTTCCCACGTAGCGGATCAGGGTAACCTGATCCAGGTGGTACCACAATGGGCCGGCTTCGGCCTAAGTGTGGCTTATGCCTACAGCGTCAACCTAACCTAACCATGGTCAAAATTTGGCGCTTTGCGCAAAACTTTAAAACCTTTCTCATACACTTTTTGATCAAAAATTGCTCTCCAATCGAAGTAGTTCAGAATGTTTTGTCCTAATTTGTCGCAATTTATCGCACCCCTTTAATACCGTTATTTTTAACGAAACTACCCTCTTTTGCGCTCGCCCGACAGAACATTGAAAATAACGTGCAACTTTAAAACATTTAATTGATGTACGAGTAGACACTATTGTCGTAGGATGTGCGGCATTACGTGAAACCGTCCTCATCCGCACGCACTTCATAGTATTTTCGACCAGCGGGCAGCGGGCGTCGTTGCTCTCCAATTGTAATGACCTCCACCTCCTTTAGCCGATCCATCATGACCGAAAATGACACAAAGTGATGATTTAGTGCTCTGTGGCTTGTATGTGTCATGATTGACCTAATAAAGCGTCCAATGGGAAGCGAAGCGGCTAGTCACCCTTCATTTCTTCGTGTGATGATGTCTATTTTGCTTCTTTTTTTTTGCGCCAGACATGCGTGTGCCCACATCATACTGACTGGAAATGTGGGTCATGCTGATCTATAACCCTTTTTTTGTTCCCGAAAAATTGTGTGTTCTTGTTAGTGGTTTCAGGACAAATGGGCGACAATCAGCTTTCTCCCACAGCAGTCCGCGTTCGTTATGAGTAATGTGAATTTGTAAACATGCTGTTTTCGAGACGGGTATCTTCTCCAAACATCGCGAATGTCAACAGCGGACTTGTTTTCGAAAAATCCAGTCACACGCGGCGTGTGTCAACTCGAGTATTTCCGATACGACTATTGTTGATTTGGTATTCGTTTGCTAGGTGATTGCTTCTATTTTTCTTAAACAATTCATCATGCAAAATTGCGGAAGGATTTGGTTTGCGATTGCACCTTTCTGGTTGTTGGAAATGATTTTTAAATTGATCGCAGTTATGGACCGTCTGTTAAGAGCATCTCTTCCAAGTCTGTTATTGTTGATGATTGGGATTTGCTTCTTTGTTCTTGGTGTTATTCTATGTGGACTGGTCTGTTTTGTTGGATTAGACCCGAATCCTGATCACAGCTGTTTGACCCCGTAAGGCGTTTATCAATAGATAGGTTATCTGTTTATAGTTATGAGAATATTTACTAGATTGTTGTTCTAAATTAATTTTGATGGGATGTCTTGCAATATATTCTCAACGCGACAGCCTTAATACAGTTCCGCGTGGTCTTGTTGTTTTCTTTCTTTTTGTTGACTCTCCTGGGGGAAAGTGTTTTGAATGCAAACTTTGTCGCCTTAACGTATTTGGTTGTTTCTATTGCGAGATGTTAATGACATGTTAATGTTGGGAGGGCATGGGCTCGGACATACAGGGTAAAGTTGCTGATCGCTCTCAACCTGGCGGGATGCCAGCAACGATCCCTGTTTAAATGCCCAGGTCAAGTTGACATACGGCCTCCTCGGAAGCGAATCCACATAGCAACCTGGCGATCTCCGGACGGTCGGACCGCCAACCAAATCGACCATGTGCTCATTGACGCAAGGCACTCGTCAAACATCCTGGATGTACGAACATTCAGAGGGGCAAATGTCGACTCTGACCACTTCCTCGTAGCAGCAAGATTCAGAGCACGACTGTTCAATGTCAGAAAGCTGCACCAGCCCATCAGGAGGAAGTTCGACATTGGGCGCCTGAGCACACCGGAGGTTACCAGAGCCTGCAGGGAGCAGCTGAGCGAAACACAACACGTTGAACACAAATGCCAATAATATGTGGCTGCACTGCCGCTCAACCATTCAGGAAATAGCCGAAACCACCATAGGATACTGAAGTAAAAAACGTGCGGTTTCCACAGTAGCCAAAAGACATGTGTCAAATTTTTATTTGGTACTACTTCAAGTTGACAATTGTATATTTAAGCTAGGATGTAGTAGAATGTTCGAAGTTATAATTTGTACTGTTTTAACTTATTCATAGATTAGTTTTAAGAACAAAAGAAAAATTATGCTTACGAAACCAATTTACATCAGATACCGACCACCTGTGGCAAGAAACTCGTGGTATGATGGCGAGTGTGAGCAGAAAAAGGCAGCAACCGACGAGGCGTATCAAAAGGCGCTGCAGAGAAAAACCAGGGCAGCGCAAGAAGAAAACCGAACCAGAAGAAGGGAGGAGAAAAAACTACTGCGACAAAAGAAAATAATCTTCGCATCCTCCCAGCTCAAGGATATCGAGGAGTCTAGGGATAAGCATTAAACACGAGCCTTTTACAAGAAAGCCAAAGGCCTTGCAGGAGACTTCAAAAAGGGCGCCCAGACTCTTCGAAACTGCGAGGGTAATCTTGTCACCGACCCGCAGGGAATGGTGGATGTATTTAAGCAGCATTTCCAGCAGCGGCTCCGCAGTGACTTGGAACAACGACACCAGTTTCGAAATCAAGCGCAGAATTACTCTTGCCAACCGCTGCTTCTTTGGGCTCAAGAGGCAACTGAGAAGTAGAGCCCTCTCTCGTACGACCAAGTTGACCTTATATAAGACCTTAATTATCCCGGTCCTGTTATACGGCGCAGAAACATGGACTTTATCTAAAGCGGATGAGGAAATCCTTGGTGGTTTCGAGAGAAAGATTCTGCGTGCGATTTTCGGTCCCATAAACACAGAGGAGGGTTGGAGGAGAAGATTCAATCACAAACTGTACGGGTTGTACAGCGACATGAGTCTAGTCAGGCGTCTACGGATCCAACGCCTAAGATGGCTAGGCCATGTAGAGCGAATGGACACCACAGCTCCAGCCCGTAGAGTCTTTGAATCCAACCCCGACGGACAAAGAAACAGAGGACGGCCGCATCTAAGGTGGCGCCCACAGGTGGAAAGGGACCTCAACCAACTGGGCGTGCGGCATTGGAAAAGACTAGCGAAAGATCATGTTAGGTGAAGAGGCATGTTGGTTAAGGCCCAGGTTCACCCCGAACTGTAGCGCCCGTTAAGTAAGTAAATAAGACCGGCGTATATGCATAGGAGAATTAAAATAGGGAAATGTTGGATTTTACATTTCTTCTGTCGCCGTTAAAGATACTTATTTGTAGGAAATGGTCTTCTCATTAGTCCCTAGGATTAGGGTCATTCCGTGAGCAGTACCTACCGTCATTCTGAATCTGTCGCGAGAGGTTTTCTTTATTTTCTTTTCATAGACGAATTTTCTTTATTTTTCTGAGTCGTCCTAAAGCATTTGCCGTAAACGTTTTTTCTCAAAAAAAAAGCCCACATCTCAGTGTTATCTTCCCTACATAACATATAAGAAGACAATCGTGTCGAGTACCTTGGACCTGTCATCAATCGTACATCGTTTGAGTTACCTAGCTCCTATAGTTGTATGCAAACCCGACCGACAATACTCCTCCATCCTGACTGGGGCCGATTCCATATCACATCGACCGCCTTCTGTCATCGGCAGACCCACATTTCTCGGCTCGCTTCCACTTGACATCCATAACCCAACCCAAATTTCAAGCGTCGACTTCGACATGTTTTTTTTCTTGTTTTTTATTTCTCGTCCCGTCCCTTCACTCGATTACGAAAACGCAAAGAAAATGCTCTTGCTCTCTTGAACGCCACCCAATCCAATCCAGCTTCCATCAGCTTCGACGACTGCCTCTCAGCATTACAAAATCTATTTCAGCTCGTAACACGCACAAACGGGGTCATTGAAAGGTACAACTAGATTAAGTTAACCTCAAAACTAAGGAAAAAAAAAAAAAAAACCTATTTACATGGATCAGTGTAACAGTTCGAGTTCGAGTTGCCTCCCTCGAAAAGGAAAAGTGTAAACAACATCCAGTTCCAAGTCCATTTGAACGACTACTATGACTGCTACTAGTAAACATATTACCAATCGAGATCGTAAGCGTAACAATAATAGAGAATCCCCTCCCGGGCGTAGTGGCTTTCAACTAGAACACACTTATCGTCGCAGTAGTAGAAAAGCGACTTGAAAATTACTTAAAAAAAATAAAAGAAAATAGCAAGCACGCTGTGATTTTCCGCGAGTAGTGGCGGTATCTCTGCGTCAGGCGCCATGCTTGGCGCTAGATTTATAGTAAACAATTTGTTTTTTTTTTTCTAGGTAAAAACCTTAAATCTCAATCAATCGGTCGAGTGGCATACGAAACGCCACCATCCCACCCACTCTTCATCAGACAAGTGAGGTTGTTTGTTGATTCGTTTCGATTCGTTTGGCCGCTTATCAACGCCAGCTTCCCCGGTGCTATTGTTGATGCTGCATAAGAACCCGAAATGACTGATAATCACTCAGTCTGCTCGTTTGTTTTTGTTTTTGACGTGTCTGTCACTTTACAATTCGAGGACTTTGATCACAGAAAAATTAGAAAAGTTAAATCATCGGCCCCCTAATTGAAGAGAAGATACATCCAAACATAGTATGTATGTTCATGTATTCGTTTGGTTTTGTTGCACTCGTATCCATCTCGTTGCTGTCGCTCACGCGCAGAAGGCAATGCGCTATGTGCTCCCTCACTTGATCGCACTGTGCTGCTGCATGTCGCTATAGTATTGCTATTTTTAGGCGCCAGCGACACGATAGCGACGTTATTTTTACTGAAACTAGATCATCATCATCACACTTGTCAATGAGTAATACACGCCCATTTGATGGTAGTGGTATGTTGTTGACAACGCGTCCGTCGCATTCAACTCCAGAGCTCACCAGACTGCAGACAGTTCATTATTCAGGTTTTCATTATTTATTTTTTTTTTTCGCTCCTTACTTTTGACAGATAAGGAAGAAGTTACGAGAGTTTAATGGTTTGTTTTGAATCTTTCGATCCAAAGATACATATGCCTTCAACTCGACTGTTTGCTGTCAGTGCGCGCTGGCATGAGGCAGTTGCATGAAATGCAAACTAAACAACTAATTCGTACGAGTAATTTGTAACGTGTGAGCGAAATGATAGTAAATGGTAGAACGTTTGACCGTACTATGTATACTTTGTTATCAGGAGAATTCGAGCGAAAAACGTGATTGAATTGCTTGCCAGGTTTACCTGAGCCGAGCTTCTCTCAATCACCCAAGTTGTGTGTGATTTCATTTTCCCATAGGTGAAAGGGACCTACAGTTTATTGCCGGTTCCGAACGGCGAATTTCGAGAAGCTTTTCATGAAAATTTTACTACAGGGGGTTTTGTCAGAACCCCGCTGAGGAGAAACACCGTGAAAAACACGATGGATGACATGGCTGTGTCGGGACTCGATCCCGTGTCATCGGCGTCAGAGCCCAACACACTACCCACTGCGCCACGGTGCTGTCCAGGTTGTACTATTATAGGGTAGAAATCAGAGCGATTCCGTATAGGAAAAGCCCCAACCGAAGGACTATGTCAAAAGGTTATCGGCGGGACTGAAACAAAAAAGTGAGGTTATGAGGTTTTAAAAGTCATGGAAATGTCATCCAGAAAAGTCATTCATCGAAGAATGCTAGCCAAATATCCGTTATATTTGTATACTGTCACGGCCAGTGGCGGATCTGCAGTCCTAGCCGCTCTAGGCCCTAGGCCATGTGCCGCCCCTTTCTCAGCACCCATCATAGACTAGATAGACTAGATACATATAATTCATCACTTTATTACCACTTTTAATTTATTCAAAAAGTAGTTTAACTAAAAGCTAGCTTATAAAGCTAGTTTATAACATTTTCCAAGGTTTCAGGCATGATTGGGCATTTAAATAAAACATTAAAAATGGTTTCAGGTTTTGTTTTTAATAAAATAAATGTTTTACAATGTGTTACAAAACTCGTCTGCACTTAAGCGCAGCAAAATAATCAATTAAATCTTTGCAATCCAATTTGTTTAAAAAATAAGCTTCTATGTTAAGGAAAGCAAGATCGTTTAACCTCTGCGAAAATGAAGACATTCTTCTGTAAAATTGTCTTCTAAGTCAGTAGAATAAATCATTTGCAATGCCTTGGCCTTATCTTCGACTTCTGAGATGAGATGACCTGACGAATCTAAAGGTTGGTAATAAAGAAACAAGAAATACCAGATCAACCTCAACCCTTATTGATTACGTATTAAGTGATCATGTATCGCGTATAAAGGCGGCTATAACAAAAGAATGGATAATCTCAGACCATGAATCTATTAAAATTGACTTGTACCTACACAAAATTAAAAATAAAACCCAATGTATTAAATATGTGAAATACGACGCTAATAAATTTGAAACAGAAATTAAAAGCAAAATAGATCTTTCAACCTTGTCGGACTGTGACTTATCGTTGGTTTTTAAAAAAGGTGTTGAATCTGCCATAAATAACCTTACTAAATATCTTTACATTAAACCCTACTATGTAGAATGGTTTAACAACGAATTAATGGATCTCAAAAATGAAAAAATTCGACTTTATAATATATGTACAACTACAGGATCTCCAAGAAGCTGGACAGGGTATAAACGCATACGCAATAAATATAAAAAATTATGTGTGAAAGCAAAGAATAGTTATATTGAAACAAAAATTAAAGAAAAAACTGGTAATCAGAAGGATATGTGGAAAGTCCTAAAAAAATATGTTTTGCAAGATGTTCGCGCTAAAATCTGTGAAATTGAAATAAATAATAACAAAATAAGTGACAGTTCTGAAATTGCAAATAAATTAAATCAGTACTTTGTAAACAGTGTTAATGAGATAAATGAGTGTATTCCTAATAATAGTTATGACGACAATATAAGAGATTCAATACGGGTATTTGAATTTAAACAAATTAATTCATCTGAACTTGAAGAAATTATAAAAAAAATTAACAATAAAAGTGATTTTAATGGCTTGAAATCAGAAATGTTCTTAGGCTGTAAAGAAGTTATTTTCCCAATATTAATAAAGATAATTAATTTTTCGCTAATGGAAGGTGTGTTCCCCTGTTCGTGGAAGGAATCTGTAGTAGTTCCAGTTGAAAAAGAAAAAAACGCTAAAAATCCTGAGAAGTTCCGCCCAATAAACATGCTTCCTTTGTACGAGAAAATATTGGAGAAAGTGGTCTGTATCCAGCTAGAAAAGTATCTTTTGAAAAATGGAATATTATGTGAAGAGCAATCAGGCTTTCGTAAGAATCATTCAACTGAAACAGCGCTAGCATGGGTCTTAAATGAATGGAAAAGGGAGATGGACACTGGAAACAAGATATTAGCGCTTTTTCTTGACCTGAAGAGGGCATTTGAGACTGTGGATAGAAAGATTTTATTGAAGAAATTAGAAAAATATGGTGTGAAAAATAAAGAGCTTAAATGGTTCGAGTCTTACTTATCAGACAGGACACAGAAAGTAAAGCTAGAAGACGTCTACTCATCACCAATAGCAGTCAACCTAGGAGTACCGCAGGGATCAGTTTTGGGAGTAATACTTTTTTTGGTGTATATAAACGATTTAAAAGACTCTTTAAAATTCTCAAGAGTATCACTGTTTGCTGATGATACACTTATTTATATTGTTGGAAATAATGTCAATCTCTGTGAATTAAGATTAAATGAAGATGCGGAAAATTTGCATAAATGGTTAAGTAAAAACAGGTTAATGTTAAATGTCTCAAAAACGAAGTGCATGTGTATTGGTAGCAATATTTCAGAAATTAATGTTCAAATAAATGGTAGTAATATTGAGTGTGTAAACAAAATTAAGTATTTGGGCATAATTACGGATAATAAATTATTGTTTAACGATCATATAGATTATTTATGTGGCAAAATTGCTAAGAAGATAAACTTTATGTACAGAATAAGAAAATGTATTTCGAAAAACTGTGCAATTAATATCTACAATTCTATTATTTTACCCCATTTTAACTATTGTTCATCAGTAATATATTTGTGCAATATTACAAAAATTAACAGCCTGCAAATCTTACAAAATAGAGCGATGAGGTGTATTTTGAAATGTGGTTCAAGAACCCATATAACAGAAATGCTAAATGATTTAAATTGGATGAATGTTAGACAAAGACTGGCCCTAAATGCTTTAATTTTTATTTTTAAATTAAAAAATGGATTGTATCCTATGTATTTACAAAGAAATTTGCAATATGTAGGTAACTATTATAACTTAAGAAATGTAGGAGATTTTCGATTGCCCCTTTATAGGCGAGAAAGAAGCCAAAATAATATTTTGTATAAAGGTGCACAATTGTATAATAAACTGGACACAAACCTAAAAAATGAAACTAATTACGTCAGTTTTAAAAAACAAGCTGTTCAACATGTTTTGAGATACTGTTAAAAACTATGATTTTATAAGAGTTTTGCTTTCGAAACTAATAAAATAATAAAACTAAAACTAAAACTAAAAAATAAAGTAAAATTTATTGTAGAGCAATTTATAAAGCATCCCGGCGTCTTTTCAGTCCTTCTGACAATGTATCAATTCTTCTTCTTCTTAGTGGGCGCTACAATTCGGGCCGAACCTGGGCCTTAACCATTATGCCCCTCCATCTAGCACGATCTTTCGCTAGCCTTTTCCATTGCCGCACACACAGTTGGCTGAGGTACCCATCCACCTGTGTGCGCCATCTTAAGTGCGGCCGTCCTCTGCTTCGTCGTCCTTCGGGGTTGGATTCAAAGACTCTCCGGGCTGGAGCTGTGGTGTCCATTTACTCTACATGGCCCGTAGACGCCTGGCTAGGCTCATGTCGCTGTACAGCCCGTAAAGTTCGTGGTTAAATCGTCTCCATCCCCCGTCAGCGCTTATAGGCCCAAAAATCACGCGCACCTCTCACCTCTCTCGAACCGACCAAGGGCCTCGTCATCCGCTTTTGATAGTGTCCATGCTTCTGCGCCGTACAACAGGACCGGGTTGATAAGGGTCTTATATAGAGTCAACTTTGTCGTTCGGGAGAGGGCTCTATTACTCAGTTGCCTCCTGAGCCCAAAGAAACAGCGATTGGTTCAAATACTTACAGGCCATATTCAAAAATCTACTCTTTCTATTACCCCAAGCAATAAAGGGTTAAAGCGTCTCAGACCATGGATAGGTTAGGTTAGGTTAGTTGGGTGCCCTATTGACATGAGGTCACGGCTCACTTAGACTACTAAGAGTCCATTGTGCCCATTTTTGAAAGCTAACCCGGGGGGAACCTGTTAGTTGCCCGCTGAGCTGAACCATCCACATTCAATTAAGAACCTTAGCAGTTTGTTCAGCTTAATGTCTCTTGCCTCCTCTAAACCCGAAAAGAAATAGTTTCCGAGGAACGTAAATCCTTTTCGGGCCAGTGCAGGGCATTCACACAGCAGGTGACGAATGGATTCTATTTCCTCTTCGTCCCTACAGCTTCTGAAAAAATTGTTGTAGGGTTGGCCTAGTCTAGCTGCATGATATGACATCATGCAGTGCCCAGTGAGGGCACCGACTACCAGTCGTATATTCCCTCTACCAAGATTTAGCAGACTTTTTGTCATAGACAGGCGATGTTAGCCTTGCCGTAGCGCATGTATCTAATTGACACCATCGCTTGTTGGCCTTTCCTAGTAGTTCCACCCCTATTTCTCTGAATAGTGTGCTGAGTGGCGTTCTAGCCTCAGTTGTGATCTGCGAAGTATCTGCGCCTGATCCCAGTCTGGCTAGTTCGTCCGCCTTCTCATTTCCGGAAATATTCACATGCCCTGGTACCCAGCAGATGGTTACCTCATTAACATCCGATATTTCTTCTAGTTTCTCTTTACAGAGTTTTACGACCTTGGATCTTATCCATGTTGCTTGCTGAGCCTTAATGGCTGCCTGACTGTCAACATAGATTTTGATTCCCTTACCTGAGAAATTCTCCCTAAGAATTAGATCCGCGCCCTTTTTGATTGCGAAGATCTCAGCCTGGAAGACGCTACAGCCATCATCAAGTCTGTAGGAGTGACACGCTTCCTGAGATTCGAAGTAGACTCCGGCTCCTGTACCGGTATCCGTTTTGGATCCGTCGATATAGATTGCCAGTTCCGCTTCCGTGTTTACCATACCACTGGCCCATTCCTCTCTGGAGGGAATCCTAATAGAGAATCTCCTCTCACAGCAAGAAAGTGGGGTGGTATAGTCCGTTTCGTTTGCGGACCTCAGGTATGTATGTAATTAAGTACTCATTTTTCTCCAAGAATTCAATTCTCTTATTAGTTTATAGATAAAAACAGGAAACCGGATGCAAAAATGTCTTGTAGTTTTTGAGAAATTTAAAAAAAACCCAAACGACTTTTTTCTAAGAAAAACCTTTTTTTATGTTTTAAGGCGGCTGGACTTGCAGGCAAATTAATGTATGAAACATTGAACTGGTGTAAAATGATACGTGTGTAACCTCTCGGTATGAAGCACTCTCCATACTCTGGATTTGGACACTCCGAGCATAATAGCTATCCTCCTTGTACTAAGGGAGGGATAACGTCGGACCAAATCCAAACTTCTTTCATCTAAAATTGCGGATCCATCTGTAATTGACCTTTCGCTTCTTCGATTCTCCGTGCTCTCGCAGACGTAGGTGGATTCTTGAAAACATGCTACGACTGGGATGTTTTCAAGAATCCACCTACGTCTGCGTTTTTATTGTCTTAAGATCCTAGCAGGTAGAACCCATCCTCGGCGGGCGGACTCAGACGAAATTGGCAAGTCAGTTTTCAGGCGTTATCAACGAAAAAAAGGGATTAATCCAGGGCTACTCCAATCTTGTGTCACTTTATTGTATCCTCATAAAACTCCGATTTTTTTAAAAATAATAACAAAAAGAGGTCAATGTTTCAGAAATTAATTAGCCTACAAGTCCAGCCACGTTAAAACAAAAAAAAAAAGTTTTTCTTAGAAAAAAGTCGACTGGTTTTTTTTAAATTTTTCAAAAACTACAAGACATTTTTGCATACGGTTTCCTGTTTTTATCTAAAAACTAATAAGAGAATTGAATTCTTGGAAAAAAATGAGTACTTAATTACATACAATTTTGAAAAAAATTAGTTCGAAATTTGTTTCTTATTTTTTTTTTTTTTCAAAATTTTGAGTTTGAATATTAATTTCTCAAAATGAATGAATGAATGAAAAGCAAACAAGGACCACAAAAAACACATTCAGTACTTTTGGAATAAAATAGCCACTTTCGCGGAACTTTTTCACCATTTAGAAGCTGACGTCCGAATAAATGCCCCGACAACTGTCGCGCTTTATCTTTGTAAATGCGCTCACTTTTAGGAAAATCATTTTGGATGCTTTGATTGGCTCCGTTCTCACAAATGTAAGATACCTTGATACGCAGAATTAGTGATTTATGAAGATTATAATCATACGGTACGGTACGCGAGCCTTTAAAATATTAAGATACTTTTCATTTGAGTTATTTCTTGTTAATCTTGTTATCATCAGTGATTTTTTGGCACGATTTGCCGCCCTTAATATCTGCCCGGCCTACGCTCGGGCCTACTGGGCCTTGTGGCAAATCCGCCTCTGGTCATGGCCCTAAAACCGAAATCGCACTTTTATTCTTCCCTTTGCGTTCGTTGCCGTTCTCTAGTCCTCTATCCCTGCCTTGTATTGAGGAATTTTATTTATTGTCTTAGCCTCGTGTGCGCCTTTCTGAAATGCGATCGTAACATTTACACTTGTCGCGGAAGCGCGCGGAAGAGAGGGAGAGAGAAAAACTTTTCTCAGACCTTTCGGACGATATGTGAATCCCGGAATTCTTAAGGGGAAGATAATTAATTATTTCTTTATGGTAAACTAGTATAAATCAGCAGAATTTCGAAAACAAAATGGCGAATGACAGGACGGGTAATTTCCCTTCCAATAAGGAGCATAAAGATTCACTGTCTTTGTGCGCTCCAATTTAAAGGTGTATCGGGGGACTCTACGTAAAGAGGGAGTGTGGGGGGGGGGGATGGGATGGGGAAATCTATTGTGACCATGTCGGGATTTTTCGATGTCGCCTGTGTTTTTGGCTACACCCGAAGGTACTCTGTTCGTTCGCATTGTACCTACTTGAATACAGATTGGGAGGATATAAAGGATTTTTCAAGAGAAGCTATACAGCATTACCTTATAGGGATGTTGTTAGTAGAGATGTCACATTTGTACGTGCTATGTATGCTTAGGACAAAGATTTAACTTTTGGTTTTTGTAGGCCTATTCAATGTGTTCTAATTAATGGAGGGTATCTGCCTTTATAAGGGCTTGCACATACAGATGTTTAGCGATTGAACGCACGAACTAGTCATATGACCGGGGAAAATACATAATAAAAATTAAATCAGTAGTCACGCGTATGGATGTCAAATGTCATAGGAAGAAGCGGCCAAACAACGCTCACAACGATTAACGCTCGATAAGAATCTAATCAATTGAAACGTCAAAAACCGAAATAATCCCAATTCATAAACACGCACACATATACACACATATTCAAAGTTAATTGAAATTAATTAGAAATTAGAGAACAGATCCCAATCAAATACATACATACATACATATGTACATATTTACATAAATTAAGCGCACTTCGCGCGCAAAAGCAACAAAGCGCACAGCCAGCATTTAAACTGTCCGCCTCATACACGTCACTTTATGAATTGCATGACAGACACATATGCACGCATACAAACGCAGGCGAACGATTAAACGCAAAGTGAAACAACCGGTCACCGGATTACAGACGGTGCGGAAAGCAATCGTTCTCCCAATTGAATAATCCAACCGAATTCACTTGTCTTATTTGCTTTTGCTTTTGTTTTGATTTCTCTTATAACATACTGTATGCTCGTTCTCTTTGATGAAAGAGCAAAGGAAAAATTTGCCTGAAGTCAATGCGTCGGACTTGGATGGAAACTCCTCGAATAAACTCGATTCATTTGCGGGCGAAACTCTTGCTCGAACAGTGCGAGAGTGTGTTCCCGATGTTGCCTGCTAGTATGTTCGTGACGCTTAACTGTCGGTGAGTAATGACACGAGGTCGATGAAAGAGAGAAAGAGAGAGGGAGATAGAACGATTGCCGACTACGATTCGGTTTCGGTCGTGAAGTGTGTGGGGTTGTACGCGTTGTTGTCGTCGGACGTAATTAGATGTTTTCATTATCGAAGGCGTAGTTTTCCCTTTGTTGGTACTACTGTGTTGCTTGTTTTCTTGTTGCTCGTATATGGTCGTCACTTGCGCGTGACAGAAGACGGGTGTTTGGATTAACTGTCGTTGTTCACACACGGATTGAAGTTACTGCGCTAGGGTTAGTTGTTTAGATAAGCGATTTCTACTGTCATATGGCACGATAAGTAGCGATAATGACAGGCGTGATGTCGATCATTTACTTATAGAGGTGCATACGTTCAACAGGTTGATCAGATTGTTGTTGTTTCTCTTCTTTTTTTTTTTTTACAATCACAGTTGACAACTGACCAAGTTTGGTGTATGTATGTATGTATGTTCTTAGTTGGCGCTACAGTCTGGTGTGAACAAGCTTTGTCAGCTGTTTTTAGAGCACTCTCAATTAGTTAAAGTCCCCTTTCACCTGCATGCACCACCATAGATTCGGTCGTGCTTTGCTGCGTCGAAGACTTCGCCCCGGAGTTGTGTTATCCCATTCGCTCTACCTGGCCTAGCCATCTTAGACATTGGTTCTGAAGACGTCGTACTAGACTGGTGTCGCCGTACAGTCCTTACTGTTCATCGTTTTTCCTTTCCTCCACACTCCATTTATACAAACGGAATCATAAGTTTAACGCAAAATTTTCCTCTCGAAATGACCAAGGGCTTCCTCATCAGTTTTCGTTAAAATTCAGACCTCTGCGTCATAGAGGAGGACTGGAATGATAAGGTTTTATATAGCGCAACCTTGGTCTTTCGAGAGAGGCCCAAAGAAGCAGCGGTTGGCAAGAGTAATTTTTCATTTGATCTTAGCGCTGGTGTTGTTGTCGCTAGTCACTAGTGAGCCACCGTAGATGAAGTCCTTGACCACTTAGAATTTATAGCTGCCAATTGTGACGTTCGGGCCGAGACGTGGGTGCTGTGTGTCTTTTCTGGTTGACAGCATATACCTATTTCGTTTTAACCTCGTTAACTGAAAGACCCATTTTATCCGCTTCTGTTCCAATGCTTTCGAACACTTTACTAACGTCCCGCTGTGTTCGTCCAACTACGTCAATGTCATCGACGTGTGCAAGCAGTTGCGCAGACTTGAAATACATATGTAGATCCTACCTCATGTGTTGACCAGTGAGTCTCGTATGATCTTTTCAAGTACGATGTTGAAAAAATTACATGGCAGCGTGTCACTTTGTCTAAGTCCTTCATTAAAATCAAAGATCTCAGAGATTAGTCTCCACTGTCATCCTGTACAGCTGGACGAGTTTGTCAGGGATGTAAAAACGCGACATGACTCCGTATAGCTATATTAACACTGTCATACTTGGCTTTAAAATCGACGAAAAGGTGATGGGTGTCGATTTGGTATTCTTGGGTCTTCTCCAAGATCTGCCGCAGTGTGAATATTTGGTCTGTTGTGGATTTAACTGGCCTGAAACCACATTGATAAGAACGTATCAGATTATCCACAAAGGGTTTCAAGCGTTCACACAGTACAGCAGAGAAGATTTTATATGTAATGTTAAAGAGACTTTTACCCCTGTGGTTGGCGCTAAGATTCCATTCGTCGGGCATGCTTTACTCCGACCATATTTTACAGATGAGCTGGTGCATGCGCCCTACCAGATCATCTCCAGATCATCTCCAGCTCGGCAGAGAGGCCGTCTGGGCCCGTGGCCTTATTAGTTTTGAGCTTTGAAATTACTAGATTAATTTCATCTAGGTCGGGTGGACGGAATTCTCTTGCATTTTAGTCCGTTGCGAATTGATCATTCTGCCTGGAAGTGGTATTGGATCTTTCTTCACCGTCAAACAGTGTACAAAAGTGTTCCTTCGATAATCTTAACATCGACTGTGACTTTACTACTAGTTGCCCGTCTTCATCCCTACAGGCTTCTGCTCTGGCTTTATAGCCCTGTAACACCTGCGAGCGTCATTCCTGTGGTAGCATCTCTCCATCTCCTTGATCTCACGCTGTCCATGCGGTCTTTCTTTCTTTCTTAAAAGCGTGTGTTCCTCTCTCCGTTTCTGTTCATAATGTTCACGAGCAGCTCTCGTCCGTCTATGTAGCATGGCTTTGTAGGTGTGTTTGCCTGTAAAATTTAGCAAGAAGCTCAAATTTCATGTTTACTTAATTTTTGGCGACAGGAGGAAGGGAGCGAGAAAACAGAGTAAAGAAGCTGATCGTGTTTAACACGGCAAACACCAGCTTCGATCTCTGTCCCTGCTCAATCCAAGTTGACACACAGCCTCCGAGTGGCCCCTTCTGGATAGCTGCCCAGGCACCCGCCGAACAGTGAACTAATGTGTGCTGCGACCAGCCCGTTACTCCGGGGGTAAAAGGAACCTGGCCCTCCAGGTTGGGGGTTGTGCTTAGGGTTAACATCCCTATCACGGAAAAACTATCTTGTTACGAGACAACAGCCTCGGATACGGACGATTCCAACGTTGACGACCCCTCCAAACGCAATAAGGATCCACGAGTCAATCAATTGGAAAAAACTCTGGACTGCTACAATGCAGGCATTACCGCGCTCCAAGAAGTGCGATGAGATGGACCAGGCAAAAAACGGATGAAAAACTGTGATATCTATTACGGTAATTGCTACCAGGAAAATAAGCAACGCTTATTTGGGTGCGGATTCGTTATTCGAGGTAGACTTTAACAAAGAGTTTTAAGCTTTCGTCATGTAAGCGAACGCCTCATAACAATCCGCATCCAGGGCACACTGAGGAATACCACCCTAATATGCGTGCTAACACCACATCCGACAACGGCTCTGCCGTATTGTGTGAACGCCTGAAACCGCCGTCGTGGTCACTTTGGCTTGGAACTACCTATATACTGACATACACAAAAGCACAAAGCTATTTTTGGAAATGCAAATACGTTTTTGTTGTTGCTTTTTGGTCAGAGTTCTGAAAGTTAAAATAAATTATTAACAGTATTAGGTGGCGAGACCTTGTTGTATTAGCTAGCGTCTTAATGTTGTCATTCCGGATTGGGTTCGTTCACATCTCTTTTACTTACAAGTATCTGTAGTCTTATAATTACATACTCTGACCTAAATTGTTTGATCTTTATACCGGAAGTTCAGCCTTATCGCTAGCTATGTTCGATTAGATTCAGCGAATTAACAGTACATACATATTTGTTGGCGATCTGTTGTTGCCTTAATTAGTTTAAACAACCTTCTGAAAAAAATCAAAGTCAATAGTTTGGATGCGTATTCCGAGAAAATTTTACGACGGAGATAAAAATGTTCAACAGCAAAGTTGTAGGTAATAAAAAGATCCTTCTTTCTTGTTAAAGGTACTTTTCATCTTAACCTCAAAATTATCGAGAAATTAAAAAATTTTCCAAAAAATAATAGAATTTTCGTTCTTATATTATATTTTTTATAAAAATTAATGAATTGTTATGAAACTAGGTGAAAAGATACCTTTATATATTATAAATAACCAAAAAAAAAAATTCAAAAGAAAATAATGGAAAATTTTTGATTTTGATTTTTTTCAAAAAAAAAAATCCTTTTTTCAGACGAAAATTGTACGGTGGAAAATCATCGTAAATAGATTTTTCAAAGCTCGTTTTGTTTGTTTTTTCGTCTACTTTTTGATAAATCAGAGACACAATATAGCTTCTATTTTAGAACTAGCTGACCCGGCGAACTTTGTACCGCCTAACAGTCGATTCTTTAATTTTTTGTTTTTTTAATACTTATTCTGCTATTCGGGACACCGGGTCAGCTAGTAAGATAAAAAAAAAGGCAGTTGATAAGTCAACAATTGCATAATGTTAAAAAATAAAAATTACAAAACACTTAAAATTCTTTTAATAGTCACTAAAAAATCCCAATGAAAATTACAATTTCGATTTCTTATTATGATACCTACTTATTATATTTTATTTTATTTTTTCTTATTCTAAATAGGATTCATTTTTATTGTAGTACTTTATGGTACACGATATTTTTTGTGTGATTACCTGGCGCGTAAACAAACAGATCAGATGGTTTTCCAACACGGGAACAGGCAACATACAATTGACCATGCGAAAAACACGGGTTTTCTAGATTAATACCACAAACACTTAATGACTGCCCCTGTGATTTGTTTATAGTCATACCAAAGGCAAGCCGTACTGGAAACTGTAGTCGTTTAAACTCGAATGGTACGTCAGTCGGAATCATTCGGATGCGGGGTATCAAAACATTTTCTCCTTTATACTTTCCTTTCAATATGATTGCTTCTATTACGTTATTCAGTAATTTTTATGTCGCTAATCGTGTGCCGTAACAAAGTTGCGGTTGGTTAATATTTCGCAACACTATAACTACAGATCCAACCTTTAATTGAAGATTGTGAGGCGGCAATCCTGGCAAATCAAGTGAGTTTAAAAATTCCGGTGGATAGTTCACAACATCATCTTCATTAGTTGCCGTATCAACTGATTTATATGTCCTCATTTCGCCAGGAATGTCATCTTGAATTTTTAAATTTAATTCACTTACATCAGTGGTTTTGGCAGCCAGTATAGCTCGTTCGCTCAGCAATATACAACAAGTTCAAGAAGATGTAAGCAATGGTGAAGACAAACAGCCAAGTCCTCAAAGTAATATAAACAATGAGGAAGTCGAAGATGATTTTGAAGAAGAGATGGAGTGTGAAGATTCGCAGTTTAGCGAAGAATCGGAGGGTGAAGAAAAAGAACTGATTCATATAAATAAAAGGAAAAGATTAGTGTAGTTTGCAATGTGTGTTTTTAAGATTTAATCATATTTTTGTAATAAACAGTTATTTTTTTTTTTTTTAAGTTGTGATCATATTTTAACAAAATAAATACATATTTTCACGATGAACTCCCTATGAGTTTCCTCAAAATCTTGAACATTTTTTCCAAATTAAAGTTACAACTATAATACTCTTATTCAACCACACATTTTGTCTAATAAGTACACAAAAATAAGAAGAAAAGAAATAATAAGAAAGTTTAAAAAAGTAAAAAATGTAAAAAAATACATTATTTTGCATTTTTTTTTAATTTTGAGGCTATGGTAAAAATTACCTCTACAGAACTTGAGGAATTTTTTAATATCTACAACTTTTATTGATTACCAATTTTTTGTTTAACGTCAATTTTAGCCGAAAATTGCATGAGAACGATCATTACTTTATTCACCCTCCAGAAGCAACCCTTTACTACCCCTAAATACTGAAGTAATTTTTAACAACAAAATACAGTTTCTTGAATATTTTTTCACGTAGAATCGACTGGTGAAATAAATTTTAACATTTTTTTGAAAGTAAAACAAAATTATCAACAATTACTGAACATTTTTTTTTTTCAAAATTGACTTTTTTCGTTTTTTGCATTTTTTAGCATATTCTTAAATAGAAGCTATATTGTGTCTCTGATTTATCAAAAAGTAGACGAAAAAAGAAACAAAATGAGCTTTGAAAAATCTATTTACGATGATTTTCCACCGTACAATTTTCGTCTGAAAAAATGACTTTTTTTTTTGAAAAAAAATTCAAAATCAAAAATTTTCCATTATTTTCTTTTGAATTTTTTTTTGTGGTTATTTATAATATATAAGGGTATCTTTTCACCTAGTTTCATAACAATTCATTAATTTTTATCAAAAATATAATATAAAAACGAAAATTATATTATTTTTTGGAAAATATTTAAATTTCTCTATAATTTTGAGATTAAGATGAAAAGTACCTTTCACAAAAAAGAAAGATCTTTTTATTACCTACAACTTTGCTGTTGAACATTTTTATCTCCGACGTGAAATTTTCTCGTAATACGCATCCAAACTATTGACTTAGTCCCCCCCCCCCAGTAACTGTCAGTAACTGCATTTATTTTTTTTCATGTTAGTAACCCCCCAACCATTTCCCGTTGGGCTAGTTCTGGTTTCTATTTTTCCGTATTCTGATTAAAATTATGTTAGTTTGCCCCGACTATTACTCAATTTTGTGTTTTAGTGTGTGACAGTTTTCTGATTTCCGTTTTGGACAGATCCGCTAGTTCACCAAAGAGGTATTTTGGTATTTGAGGAGGCTAGGGCAGGACAATTGCATAGGGGATGGGATGGAGATTCTTGCTCTTCCTCATTATGATAGCTACTGCAATACTCGTTATATGGCAGTCCTATTCTAGCGGTAGCGACCGCCGTGGCGCAGTGGTTAGGGTGTTGGACTCTGACGCACGATGAGCGAGTTCGGATCCCGATAGCACCAACGTGACGCGACGTCCCTCCTCGGCCGAGTACTACCAAAACCCTCCGTAATATACTTGCCTCGAAAAAGATTCACGCCGTTCGGAATCGGCATTAAACTGTAGGTTCCTTTCACCTGTGTGAAAAATAAATCACACACAACATGGGTGATTGAGAGAAGCTTGGCTCTGATCCTTCATGGGCTGTAACGCGACAATATTAATATTGTCTGCGTAGTTCAGCAACTGGGCCGATTTGGCCCGCCACACTATTTCTTCCAACACGAGATTGAAGAAGTCGCATGACAGCGAATCTCCTTGCCGAAATCCGGTGCAGGTTTCAAAAGGCTCGGAGGTTTTGGAGCCGAACTGCACGGCGCACCGGGTGTTTGTTAGCGTTGTCGACACATTCGGATCGGTTTTCCTGGGATTCCGAATCCGGCCGTCGCATCAAACAATTCTTTGGGTGAATGCTGTCATACGCGGCTTTAAAATCGATAGAGATGCTGTGTATCGATTTGAAACTCGCTGGTCTTCTCCAATATTTATCGCAGCGTGAATATCTGGTCTATAGTCGATCTGACTGACCGGAGGCCCCACTGGTATGTGCCAATACACTCAATAGGATCTTGTAAGCGACATTGAGCAAGGAGATATCTCTGTAGTTTTTGCAAGAGGTAGGATCGCCTTTTTGTCGATGGGGCATATAGAGCTGGTATTCCAGTCGTCGTGCATGTACATATTCGTCCTCCCAAATTCTACAGATGATCTGATGCATGTTTGCTACCAGAACATCGCCTCCAGCTTTGAAGAGCTTTGATGGTAATCCCTCCGAGCCTGCGGCCTTATTGTTCTTCAACTTTTTAATAGGCAGGATCTCTTCGTCCACTATCAATCTCTCTTCTCCATCTCATTAAGTAGCCGTGTTGCTTGAACACATCCACTATTCCCTGCAGGTCGGTTTTCTAAAGCCCGTTGCGAGGCTTTAGGCTTTTTTGTAAAAAGTTCTTCTTGGAAGGCTGCGAAGATTCCCTTTTTTCGCCGCAGCATCTTTGTTTTCTCCCTCATTCTGGCTTGGTATTTCTCGCGCGCTGCTTGTGTTCTCCTTTGCAGTCGGTCGCTCGCTTTTTATGCTAACACTCGTCGTCATAATAAGGGTTTCTTATCGGTGGTAGCGCGTAGCCTCTAGTAATGTCAGCTGCTTCCTTGATGGCTGAGCAGTAATGAAACTACATATTGTTGGTGTTTGTGTCCGACGTAGGCAGACTTCCGAGTCGTCCGCTCAGTTGCTCTCTGTAGTCTCTGGCGATCTCTGAGGTGTTCAGGCTTCCAATATTGAACCTCCTCTTGGTGGGCTGATATAGCTTTCTTACATTGGAAAACCGTGCTTTAAGTCTTGCTGCTACTAGGAAACGGTCAGAACCGACGTTAGCCCATCTGAACGTTCTAATATTCAGGATGTTTGACGCATGTCTTGCGTGTACGTCTATGAGCACATGGTCAGTTTGGTTGGCAGTTCGACCGTGTAGAGACCGCCAGGTTGCTGTGATTATCTTCTTGTGAGCAAATCTTGTGTTACTTATTACCGTGTTATGAGTTGTCGCAAAGTCCGTAAGTCGGAAGCCGTTGTCTGTTATCGTATCGCAGAGGCTGTGATTTCCGACTACTTCGCGAAAGATGTTCTCCTTACCGATCTGGCGTCGAGGTCCACGAGTACGATTTTGATGTCGTACTCCGGACAAGATGCGTAGGCGTCGCGTCGTCCAAGAGGTCGTAGAAATCCCCTTTGATGGGCTCTCCAACCTCGTCGGTAGGAGTATGTGCACAGATCAGGCTGATGTTTCAAAATCTGTCTTTGATGCGGATCACAGCAAGGCGACCGCTTATTGGCTTAAAATCCGTGACTTTCCTCCTTAGCTTTTTTTCCACGACAAATCCGCATACCAATAAGTGCAGCCTTTTGTGGCAATCGTAATAAATGTCGCACTCCGTCCTCTTTACTATTTCTTGTCCTATCCAGCGTACTTCCTGGATCGCAATAATATTCGCTTTATACTGTTTGAGGGTCTTTTCTAGTTGATGAGTAGCTCCAGGAGTGTAGAGAGTTCTCACATTCCAAGAATATACACGCAAGTTGTGGTCCTTTTTCCTTCTGTGTCGTCGTTGGGCGGGTTGTTAGCCCTCCGCATAACCGCCATCCTAATCGGGTAAGGCTCTCTTGCCTAGTGCGGTACCTGCATGCATCATTCCACCTCTCAACGGTTGTTGTGGAGGGTATCCAAAGCATGTCGCGAGGAGGCTGTATGTCAACTTGACCTGAGTATTAGCAGGGATCATAGCTAGCATCTCGCCATGTTGAGTGCAATCAGCAACTTTGCTCTACATGCCCAGGCCGTACCCTCTGGAGGATTATCAATGGTGCTTCGAACTGCGACGTGGGAACGTTGGAATTGTTGCGTATAACTAGAAAGTGACTATTGTGCAGGGCGATCATAAAACTTTTCTACAAACTCGATTTGCTTGTTTCTTTGTTTACAAATTCCTGGAACTTAATTGCCACACCTCGTTTACCAACAATCTCTGTGTAGTATCAATGATTATTCGTAGTAAGATCATCGATAGTTTTGGCAATCAACTGATCACCTAAGACAAGAGCAATGGTGATCATATGATCCCCAATCACAGCAGCTATTGAATCACCCCTTAACTGCATGGCGTCTACTGTTAAGCGAGATTTCCGAAATGCTTTCGCTGGATGGTTACGCATAGTCCACTCAACTGTTTCCAGCGCGTAATTGAGATGGTATGACGAGATCTCTCGTAATAACTTAACTTGGGATACTATCCAAAACGGGTGACCTGTTGTTATCTGCATATGTACCTCTAGAAGCTCGTTCGTTGTGGTAGGATGGATTCCACAACTCGCAGTAACGCTTGCCGACGAAAGGGTTCTGACGCTATAATCTGCATAAGAAAAGGATTTGCACGATGTTCAGAACGGCTGAAGTTGTTCTGGACAGCGAAAGCTTCTCTATAGTCAAGATACCTTACTCTCCCTCTTTAGTATCTGTTGATTCTTAATTCCACGTGTAATAGTGGAATGGATAAAAGGTCCTCGTGTCTATTGTCATTACGTCAGCGGCTATGTTGTTTGCTAATCCTACAATGCCTTGACGCTCGTCATGCAACCCTATACGAAGCGGATCTGTCCCATTGACAACTATCCTTAGAGCCAGAAATTTAACGAAAAGCATTAAAAACGACCAACCAGAATCCCTAAATCTCTATAAAGAACGTTGAAAATCCACTTCTCACCACCATGTGAACGGAAAATTATGAACCATGGCCATGGGCATGAACCAAGAAAAGAAAACGAATTATTGACCATTAACTTCGTCGCAGCGATTATCTATAAGATGCTGCTTTATCGCAGGAAATAACCAAATAAATAAAAAAACAAAACAGTAAACCCCCGACCTCTCTTCAATGACAATGTTCGTAAATCCACTTTATTAGCATATTTCGCAAGGGAACTTTTTCCAACTTCCACTTCGACCCTGTTAACACCCCTAACGTCCTGTTGGCGTTGCTTCCTCTTTGAGGAGTAAAAGGAGTTTTCGTCCTTCTGTTTTATTTTGTTTTTTTTTTTTTCTCTACGAAAGTGAGGGGGGAAGAGTACATATTTGAGGGCGAAACTATACAAGGTACAACCTAGGGTGAGACATGGTTGTGATGCAAGAAAACTTAACATGAATGGACTTAATTACAGCAAATGCATGTACATATGTATGTGCTTACATCCAACGCCATCGAAAGGTCCTTGAAATCACATTTCGGTCATTTCGTACCAAAAATAAAAACTACACACATATGGAACAGAAATAAGGAGGATACTCCTAATCGGACATCATCTCTGGCAAGGACTTTCATTGTTTACTGACGATGACAACGAGGACGTTTTGTTGAGCCTTCTACTCCCTCGCGCTTCATATTGTGAGAAGTCATTTAAATAACTATTAAAAGGATGGCAAGCTAGACGAGGGTGGTAAAGACGATGTCGATGATGGTTGGGAGCGATGGTATACGGTTCGGAATGGTGATTAAGATTGGATTTTACGATGGTGTGTCAGTGGTGACTGGGGTTTGATGCGCTGCTTGGTTGACTGGTTGGTTATTCGTAATCTGAGAGGCTTCATCCAGCATACGTGTACATTATGCAAAACTTATTAATTTGAATATATGTATGTATGCATGTATGCGTGTATTGAAAGTCTAAGGAAGTTTGAAGGTGACACTGTTACGGAAGTAAATTGCTTCTTTCAAACCATTGAGGCATTGGCATTTAGCGGCTTAGTATAAAATTAATGAACCATGAAACTTAAATTAGAGTACCTAGGTTAGGTTAGGTTAACGCGGTAGGCATAGGCCACACGTAGGCCGAATTCGGCCCATTGTGATACCACTTGGATCAAGTTACCCTGAACCGCTACCTGAGAACCAACCGGTGCTTCTGATGAAGCGATGGAGTTGAGCTATTTTTTGGTCTTCTAGCTCACTTAGATTGTCAAGGAAGGGCACGCCGAGGTAGATCATCCTGCGATTCCCAAAAAAGGGACATGAGCAAAGGAGGTGGTGTATTGATTCCTCCTCCTCATCGTCTATGCAGCCGCGACAGAAGTCATTGGAGGGTAGCCCTAGTCTGACGGCGTGTTTTCCAAATGATGCAGTGACCTGTGATGACACCCACCAGAGTACTTAAGGTTGCCCTTTTGCTTGCCAATAGGTCCCTGGTTCGTCCTAGGTTTAACTTAGGCCAAAATTGTTTGGTAATAAAACCGATATTACTCTCATACCATTGGAGGTTGGTCTCCTCTATGGTTTGAAGCTTTATCATGTGCTTTACCGTACTTATTGGTGTTTCTAGGTACCCGAGGGTAGGTAGGCTGAGTGTGCTTGACCCTAACTTTGCGAGTTCGTCGGCCGCGCAGTTTTCTGGAATATCCCTATGCCCGGGAACCCACAGTAATTTAATGTTGAACTGTTCAGCCATCTCATCTAGAGATAGGCGACAGTTAGGAGATGTCTTTGATTTTTGGGTAACCGCGGCCAGGGTCTTTATCGCAGATTGGCTCTCCGTGCAAATGATAATATCCTTAGCGGATATTACATTGATCCTGAGTCATGCAAGGGCCTCCGTTATCGCTGTTATTTCTGCTTGATACATACTGCAGTAATTTGGGAGCTTGAAAGATAGGTTCAGGTTAAGTTCCTTGGAGAAGACAACACTACCTAGGTACACCCGACTCCATCTTAGAGCCATCGGTATAGAGGGAGATCGAGTCCTTTGGTATGACTTTCCCTTCAGCCCATTCCTCCCTGGACGAAAAGGCAACTTCGAAGTTCCTAGTGAACACATTCTGCGGGATGATGTGGTCAGTGTATATGGGTACTTTGAAGTGTTTAAGAATGGTGGTATGGCCTTTTTGTGATGTGGGGCATTTTCTTATGCTCCTCATCCTTAGGGTCGCGCAGGCAGCAACTTGCTTGCTGAAAAGGGCCTCCGTGGTAGTTGATCTGATCGCTCCGCTTATGAATAAGCTGGCCGATCCTTATACCTTCCCCATAAGGCTTCGATTGACTGCCTTGTCCAGAACAGTCCACCAGACTACGACGCCATACAGGAGGATGGGCCTTATGACTGCTGTGAAGAGCCAGTGCATAATGCTTGGTTGGAGACCCCAATTACTGCCCACCACTTTCTTGCAGCTGTAGAGGGCAACAGTTGCTTTCTTGACGCGATCAAGAATGTTGGGTTTCCAATTCAGCCTCCTGTCGAGGACTAGGCCTAAATATATATTTAGCCTGCTCTTTGATTATTAGTTGGGTTCCACCCAGCCTCAGTGGGTTGAGGGGCGGAATTTTATATTTGTTAGTAAACAGTACTAGATCGGTCTTCTTAGGGTTCACCCCAAGTCCACAGTATTGCGTCCAGGTTTCTACTGTATGTAATGCACTGTGCATAGGGTCGCATAGAGTGCTGGGACATTTTCCTGTGACGGCAATAGCAATGTCATCTGCATAGGCGGTCACAGCGTACCCTCCCTGTTCAAGCAATAGCAGTAGTTCGTTGACCACCACGTTCCAAAGAGGGGAGAGTACTCCATCCTGTGGTGTACCTCTGCTGACCATTCTAGTTGAGACGGCACCAGCGAAGTTGGCTTTGACGACTCTTTGTATTAGCAGCTGTCGTACCAGTTCTATCACTGATCCCATAACACCCAGATCAGACAGCGCTTTGATGACTGGTTCGACATTGGTAAAGGCGCCCTCAATGGAGAGAAAGGCGACTAGAGTATATTCCTTACGCAGTGACCTTTCTATTTTGCTGACCATTGAGTAGAGTGCTTTTTCCACCGATTTGCCTTTGTTGTAGGCACGTTGGTTATCCGATAGCCTTCCTGAGATGCAGCTGTAACGAATGTGTGCTCTAGAGTTTTTAATAGAAAGGAAGTAAGACTAATAGGCCTCAAGTCATTTGCATACGTGTGGGAGCTTTTGCCTGCCTTGTGTACGAAAATGACTTTGGGTACCTTCCACTTGGCAACTATTGTATATGACCACAAGCCAGGGGAGGAAAATTAGAGTACCTATGTTGCTTTAAAAATTCTTCTCGGGCGACGCTCGATATTGGAAGCTCTCAAAGAAAGAAAACTCAATTAAAATCCCAAAAAACGTCATACCTACATATAGGGTGGGCCAAATACAAGTCTCTGCTGGCTTCGCAGTAGCGCATTCGGTCACCCCAATTTTTCAAGACCTTGTTGATGGTTTCGGGCTGTAGCTCACGGATTCCTTGGATTATATTGGCCTTACTTACTTAAGTGGCGGTACAGTCCGTGGTGAACCTGGGCCTCAACCAACAAGCGTCTCCAGCTGGCACCGTCTTTGGCCCGCTGTATCCAGCGCCGGACCCCGAGTTGTTTAAGGTCCCCTTTCACCTGCGTGCGCCACCATAGATGCGGCCGTCCTTTGCCGCGCCTTCCTTCCGGGGTGGATTCGAAGACTCTTCGGGTCGGAGCTGAATTTTCCATGCACTCTACATGGCCTAGCCACTTTAGACGCTGTATCCGTAGACGTCGTACCAGGCCGACGTCGCTGTACAACGCGTACAGTTCTTCGTTATATCTTCTCCTCCATACACTGTTTGAACAAACGGGACCGTACATAGTGCGCAGAATTTTCCTCTCGAAACGACCAAGGGCATCTTCATCCGCTTTTGTTAAGGTCCAAGCCTCTGCGCCGTAAAGGAGGACTGGGCGGATCAAGGTCTTATATAGTGTCCTTGGTTTTCCGAGAGAGGGCTCTACTTCGGAATTGGCTCTTGAGTCTTATCTCAGCGCTGGTGATGTTGTCGCCGGTCATCAGTGAGCCAAGGTAGACGAATTCCTTGACCACTTCAAAGTTATATCCGCCCATGGTGACGTTCTGGCGAATACGTCGGTGTTGATCGTCTCTTTTAGATAAAAGCAGATATTTGGTTCTACCCTCATTAACCTTGAGACCCATATTAGCCGATTCTACCTCAATGCTTACATGGCCTCATTGACGTCTCGCTGTGTCCGTCCAATCACGTACATTTTTCCGGCGTACGCAAGCAATTGCGTAGACTTGAAATAAATCGTACCTCTTGTGTTGGCCAGTGACTCTTTCACGACCTTTTCAAGCACCATGTTGAAAAAGTTGCATGACAGCGCGTCACCTTGCCTAAATCCCTTTTTAACATCAAAGGTCTCGGTTTGCTCATTACCGACCTTAATGGAAAAAGTCTTCTCCAAGGTCTGTCGTAGCGCAAATATTTGGTCTATTATGAATTTACCTGGCCTGAAACCACACTGATAAGAGTCGATCAGGTCATCCACAAACGGTTTCAGGCGTTCACACAATATGGCAGAGAAGATCTTATATGCGAATTCGTCTAGGTCGGGTGGACGGAATTCTCTTACATCGTCGTCCATTACGAACATATCGTTCTGCCTGACAGCGGTATCTTGTCTGTCATTGCCGTTATACAGTCGGCAGAAGTGGTCTTTCCAAATCCTCAACATGGACTGTGACTCTACTACCAGTTCTCCATTTTCATCCCTGCAGGCCGCTGCTCTGACTTTGTAGCCATGGCATGCTCGTTTTACCTTATTGTAAAAATTACGGGCGTCCTTCCTGCGGAAGCATCTCTCCATCTCCTCGATCTCGTGCTTTCCGTGCTCTCTCTTTTTTCTACTGAAAGGCGTGTGTTCCTCTCTTCTTTTTTGCTGATAGACTTCGCGAGCAGCTCTCGTCCGTCGTTGCAGCGTGGCTTTACATGCTGCATGTTTTGCTGCATGGGCTTGTTCGCATTGTTCATCGAACCTGGAGTTTCTAGGTGGTGGCCTTTGAAACCCACCACCTCTGAGGCATCGTCTCTGACGGCGCTCTGGCAATGCGCCCATTTCTGCTCTATTGTTTGTGCTACTGTGGGCGGATTTTGAGAGAGCTTGGAGGAGACACGATCGGCAAAGATTCTGGCAGTCTCTTGTGATGGTAGCTTTCCGACGTCAAACTTACGTAGTCCTACCCGACTCCTAAGCATTCTTGATATCCTCATTCGTACCTTAGCTACAACAAGGTAGTGGTCCGAGTCGATGTTGGCTCCTCGGAAGGTTCGTACGTCGAGAATACTGGAGGAGTGTCTGGCGTCGATCGCAATGTGATCAATCTGGTTGGTGGTCGATTGATTAGGAGACTGCTAGGTACCCTTGTGGATGTTGAGATGGGGGAATCGTGTGCTTGCTACAAGGAGGTTACGCCTCGTTAGGAAATCGATTAGCCTAAGTCCGTTGTCGGATGCGGTGTTATGGAGGCTATGCTTTCCTATGATCGACCCAAATATCTCCTCTTTGCCCAGTTTTGCATTAAAATCTCCTAGAACTACTTTTGTGTCGTAGCTGGGGCATTGGGCATAGGTTCTATATAGGGGATCGTATAATTCTTCTTTGAGTGGATCGTCCTTTTCTTCCGTTGGGGCGTGATCGCATATTAAGCTAATGCTTCCAAATTTAGCTTTGATGCGGATTGTTATAAGGCGATCGCTTACATCTCGGAGGCTTAAGACTTTTTGTCGGAGTCTTCCTCGAATAACGAATCCGCACCCGAATAGGCGCTGTTTGTTCTCCTTGTTGCAGTTCCCGTAGTAGATGTCGCAGTTTTTCATCCGTCTTTTGCCTGATCCATTCCATCGCACTTCTTGGAGTGCGGTTATATCTGCTTTATAGCAGTTGAGGGGTTGCTCCAACTGATCGCCTGCACCCGGTCTGTTAAGGGACCCCACATTTCAGGTGCAGACTCCCAAGTCCGTTAGTCGTTTGCAGGGGTCGTCAGCTTTGTATCCGTCCGTATCCGAGGCTTGTGGTTGTTTTGGAACAAGTGGGTTTTAACGTGATAGGGATGTTGCCCCTAAGCAAGTTATCCGGAGACAGAGGTCAAAGTTGGCGGCGTTTGCCATGTTAAGCGCTTGAATTATTTCCGGGTTGTTGGCATAACATCGGTCCTTTACGGTTCCCCACAAAAAAAAAAAAAAAGTCCAAAGGGGTCAATCGCAGCTCCGAGGCGGACAATTGACACCACCAAGACGGCTGATAACCCGATTTGGGAATTTGGGCCCCAAAAGATCGATTGTGGCATGGGCTGTGTGGCATGGGACGCCATCCTGCATGAACCCGAGGTCGTCCAAATCCACGTCTTCAATTTCAGTAAAAAAAAATTCGGTTAACATGGATTTGTAACCCCTACCAAAACATTATTCCCAGCCCCATTTTGAAAAAAAAAATGGTCCAATGATGCCACCACTCCACAATCCACACCAAACTGTCACTCCCTGTGGATACATTTGCTTCTCAACAATAAGGTGCGGGTTTTCCAAGCCTCAGATGCAGCAATTTGGTTTGTTAACGTAGCCGCCGAGATGAAAATCCACTTCGTCAGAAAAGATGATTTTTCGCTCAAAATCGTTGTTCAATTCAAGCTGCTTTAAGGCCCGACGAAGCGGATGGTTGCGCGCCTTCAATCGCTGAGTCAATTAGACCTTGTAAGCAAATAATCCGAGATCCTTGTGCAAAATTCTCCCCAGGCTAGTGCGTGAAATGTTGAGCTGTTGAGATCGATGGCGAGTTTATGTTCGCGGATTGAGTCTCACACTGTGCGCACCGTACAACGACGAGGACTATGAGTGTTGTCCCACTAGCATACCAGTTTCACGAACTTTTTGATTAAACTTGCGTACATCAGGCGCAGTGGTTGCTTCATTTCGGCCAAAACTTCATTTCAAAAAACGCACTGTTGGGCTACGTTTTTGGGCTAAGTTTTCAATACTTCCCAACGTTGTGCAAGCATAAAGCGACTCATTTCGTTCCGCGGAGGTATGACACTGACTTTCTGTCCAGATTTCCAGAGGGAAGCAGCTGTCAGTGTCAAAATAACCTATAACTAAAAAAAAAAAAAAAAAAAAAAACACTAGACGGCCCATCCATTGGTTGCCTCTGAGTATCCCCTCAATCGCCGTTCAACCGACAAAAACGAACGATAAACTAAAACTATAGTTGATAGTTGAAGGGAGTGCTTTTAAAGCCAAACATTTCATCGAAGCTTAGAAACTACGCTCTCTACTTCCTCTTCGCATATTAGCCCACATGCTTGTACGTGGAACGATATATATAAGGTGTGTACACACCTCTGATACCAACTGTTTGTGACGTGAAGTTACACACATTCTGAGCAGCTCTCTTTGCTGCAACATCATCATCACATCGTATATCGCCCGTTCGTCATTGGGGTTGTTGTTGTTGTTGTCGACCTGACTCATATTCCATTCGATGCTTACTTACCCTCCTCGTGATGGTTGTAAACTTTTTCAATCTGGTAAAATGATAACCGAAAGCTTTTGACTCTCGGGTTATTTATGAGCTTTCTGAATGAAAATTTATTACCTACACCCATGGAGTGAATTGAAATAGTATCTATATACATATGTGAGTAATCAAAAACGTCCCCTTGGGTAATTATGGTGATGGAATAAGGCAAACATGGGCTGGCTCTTCGTCCTATGCCATTCTTCAAATTACAAAATAGAAAACAACCCCACAAGGTTGCAAAGCTAGCAGAGCGTAGTTTCGATCTACGGACCTCTGGGTTATGGGCCCAGCACGCTTCCACTGCGCCACTCTGCTTGGTGGTTGACAGTGTGCTGGTGACAAGGTAGTTGCCGGTATTCAAAAATAAAATAAAAATCTTTGCGTGGTCAGAAAAGTGTTACGAGTTTCGAATATCTAAAAAGCTTCATCACGAAATGTTCTAATGATAACAAAAAGAAACAAAAGAGGCTGTAGATGTAGAATCGCAGAAGCAGTCAAAACAGAAAAAGCCACAAAAGTGCCACAGGAGCAGAAAGGGCAGAAGCAGCAGCAACAACAGAAGAAGCTGCATCAAATGTGGGAGTATCAGCAGCAATAACAACAGAAGCAGTCGCAGCAAAAGAAGCAGCAGAAACAACAACGCCGTTCCAAGGCAAGGTGCTGCCCATTTTCACCCGTACTAGGGCCGCCGGTGACCGACTTTTTTTTTTATATGTGAAAGATTTCTAACCCGGGCTACTGACATATACGTATCGCAAACCCGAATACCCGATGTGCATACGTACTAAACCACACCACTCTCCCCGCGGGACTGCTGTTAGGTATTACCTCGCGGAGCTGATTAGTAGCAACTTATGCTATGTGTTCCAAATCGGCCGTTTCAACTCTTCTTGTTCTTTCAAGCTCGTTTTGCACGCTCGTTATATACATATGAGCTGATTTCCAGCCAGGAGTCCTCTGAGTTTATCATACAGCTTACTAGAAGCTCGTAGGATCTAGGTCCATTCTTGGCCTCTGCAAAGCGTCTGCAATAGAATATGGCGTGGTCCGCGTCTTCTTCTTCCTCTGGACATTCTGGGCAGAAGGGCGAGCTAACGTGTCCAAATCTGTGGAGATATTTTCGATAGCCCCCGTGACTTGACAGGAACTGCGTAAGGTGGAAATTGCAATCGTCGTGTGCTCTTTTTCCCCAAACCGCGATTGTAGGGACCAGCTTATAGGTCAATCGGCCTTTGCCGTGTTATCCCACCTGGCTAGCCATAATGCAATGGATGTCGCCCATTCTTTGGCTTTTATCCTCTGGACAATACTGATCTCTTGATGGTCTGTGGTTCGTGCATCTCATTGACGAGGATGTCGATGGGGACCATACCCGCTATGACACAGGTTGCTTCTTCCGAGATTTAGCTTTCTTCTCGTCTCCTTCGGCACAGCTATAATAGTACTGAGCTTACCAATCTGGAAAGCAGAATCCTCGCATTTTCTGGTCTACCGATGGTCGGCAGCATTCTGGAAAGCGATGCCTGCATTTGTGACGACTTTTTACTGCAGTATTCGACATGGGCTTTAAAATTAAGTCGGTTGTTGAGCGTTGCCCTCAAGTATTTTAAGGCCTTTTTCGACTTGATTGGCTGGCTCTCAACCTGGAAGTTTGCTTATTCTATGGTCTTTCGGCTGGTTATTAAGACACCCTACGTCTTGCAGTCGGCTAGTTCAACGTCGACAGACTCTAGCCAATTTTTGATCTTGACGACCGCTTCATTTGTGGCAGACTCTAACTCATGGATGTGTTTTACTACAGTAACTATGGTGATGTCGTGAGTGAAACCGATAATCTAATAAATCGCAGAATTCCGTCATATATTTTGTTCCATAGAAGAGGCCCAAGTACTGAGCCCTGAGGGACTCCCGCTGAAACGTTGTAGTATTTAAGGCCATGGTCCGTCTGACACCTCAGATTCCTGTAAGTGATGTAGCCAAGGATTATGTTCACAAGGTAGTGTGGTGCGTCCATTCTAGTCAGAGACCTCCTAATACAAGACCAGTTTGTGGAGTTAAAGGGCCTCCGAGCGACTTTTTTTTTTTGATTTGTTTTATGTGAAACATGTCGATGCGCCTATGTACTAAACCACATCCTGCACACCACCCTCCCCGCGGGGCTGGTTAGCAACTTATGCAATGTGCTCCAAGTAGGCCGTTACACCTCTTTTTATTCTTTCCAGACTTCCTTCTTGCGCGTCTTGCACGATCATTATAATTGAGCAGATCTCCAGCCAGTAGTCATCTGAGCTTATCATGCGGATTACTAAAAGCTCTGCGATTGGCAGGTCCATTCTTGGCAGAAGGGCGAACTAGGTTAGGTTAGGTAAAAGTGGTTGGCATGTGCCACACGTGATACCATTGTGATACCACATGTATCTTATTACCTTGATCCGCTACCTGAGAAACAATCGGTGCTTCTGATGAAGCGATGGAGATAAGCTATTTTCAGGTCTGCTAGCTCGCTTAGCGAAAGAAGGGCATGAGCAGAGGAGGTGATTTATGTACCCATTCCTCTTCCTCCTCATCCATGCAGCCGCGCCAGAAGTTATTGGAGAGTGGCCCTAGTCTGACGGCGTGTTTTCCAATGGTACAGGGGCCTGTAATGAAACCCACTAAAGTGCTTAAAGTTGCCCTTTTGGTTACCACAAGGTCCCTGGTTCATCCTAAGTTTAGTTTAGGCCAGGTTTGTTTAGTTAAAAAGCCGATATTACTTTCATTCCATTGTAGGTTGGTAGCCTCTATGGTTCGAAATTGTATCATGTGCTTTACCGTACTTATTGGTGTTTGTAGGTACCCGAGGGTAGGAAGACTGAGTATGCTTGACCCCAACTTTGCGAGTTCGTCGGCCGACCTATGCCCGGGAATCCACAGTATTTTAATGTTGAACTGTTCAGCCATCGCCTCTAGAGATAGGCCGCAGTTAAGGGATGTTTTTGATTTGTGGGTTATTGTGGCCAGGGATTTTATCGCAGATTAGCCCATTTCTCCCTGCATGGAAAGACAACTTCGAAGTTCTTAGGGAGCACATTCTGCGGAATGATATAGCCTGTATCTAAGTTTAAATATATAAGCTGGCCGATCTTTGCACTTTCCCCAGAAGGTTTCGATAGACTGCCTTGTCCAGAACAGTCCACCAGACTACGATGCCGTACAGAAGGATGGGCCTTATGACTGCTATGTAGAGCCAGTGCGTTGTAGAGGGCAGTTGTTAATGTTAATGTTGACGACCCTTAGGTTAGGTTAGGTTAGGTATATGGGTGCCCTATTGACGTAAAGTCAAGGCTCACGTAGACTACGTTGAGTCCATTGTGCCCACCTGTTTTGTTTAACCCGTTGATACCTATACATTTACTGTCGAGCTGAACCAGCCAGACGAGGATAAAAATCCTAGTATTCTGTTCAGCCCGATATTACCTACCTCTTCTAGTCCCGAAAGGAAGTATCTTCCCAGGAAAATATTCCTTTTTTGGGCTAGCGCCGGGCATTCGCACAGCAGGTGACGAACGGACTCAATTTCCTCTTCGTCCCTGCAGCTTCTACAGAAGTCATTGTAGGGCTGGCCTAGTCGAGCTGCATGATAAGATAGCATGCAATGCCCGGTGAGGGCACCGACTGCCAGTCGAATGTTCCCACGATTGAACTTCAGCAGATTTTCCGTTCTTTTCTTATCATAGACGGGCCAGGTCAATTTCGCCGTTGCGCATGTATCTAAGCGACACCATCGCTTATTGGCTTTCGCCAATAGCTCCGTCTGTATCTCCCTGTAGAGCGCACTGAGTGGTGTTTTGGCATCAGCTGAGATCTGCGCAATATTAGCACCTGATCCCACCCTAGCCAACTCGTCCGCCCTCTCGTTTCCGGAGATATTCATATGACCAGGTACCCAGCAAAGGGTCACCTCATTTACATTGGATATCTCTTCTAACTTCTCCTTACAGATTTTGACGAGTTTGGATCTTATCCATGCTGCCTGCAGAGCCTTAATGGCTGCCTGGCTGTCAACATAGATGCTGATCCTTTTTCCTGTGATATTCTCTTTGCTGATCAGGTCCGCCGCTTGCTTGATAGCGAAGACCTCAGCTTGGAAGACACTGCATCCATCATCTAGCCTGTAGGAGCGATGCATATCCCGAGACTCAAAGTAGACTCCGGCACCTGTGCCAACATCCATTTTGGATCCGTCGGTGTAGAGTGCCAGTTCACTTTCCGTGCGTACCATGTCACCGGTCCATTCCTCCCTGGAGGGAATTCTAATAGAGAATCTCCTCTCCCAGGAAGGAAGTCGGGTGACATAGTCCGTTACGGTTCTGAATCTCGAAACGGCCCATCGATCCAAGACTGATGCATGTCCATGAGGACTCTTTTTCCAGAGACCTAATTCCTGTAATCTTAGCGCAGTTCTGGTTGCGACGCTCTCGCAGTACAAGTCCAGGGGTGGGAGGCTCAGCATGACTTCAAGGGCCGCCGTTGGTGTGGACTTCATAGATCCCGTCACCGCCAGACAGCCCGCCCTTTGAACCTTTGACACACTCTGAAGATGACACTTTTTCTCAAGCGCTTTCCACCAGACAACCGAGCCATAGACTAGGATAGGTCTTACTACCGCAGTGTATAACCAATGTACTAACCTCGGTTTGAGGCCCCATGTCTTTCCAAAGGCTACCTTGCACGAATATAGTGCCACATAGGCCTTTTTGATTCTTTCCTCAATATTTTCTCTCCAACTAAGTTTGGAGTCCAGGATTGTGCCCAGATATTTCGCAGATTGTCCAGGGATCAGATCTATACCATTCATACGGGGGTAGGTGTATCTTGGTACAGATCTTCTCCTTGTAAAGAGTACTACCTCTGTTTTCGCCGGATTTACTCCCAGGCCTCGCCCCTTGACCCAGCTATCCACTAACATCAGTGCATAGCTTAGTCTATCGCTGAGGACCTGCGTAAATTTTCCAGAGACTAAAATGGCAATGTCATCGGCGTAGGCCGTAACATTAAAACCCTCCGTCTCCAGAATCTTGACCATTCCGTCGACCACAAGGAGCCATAGGAGGGGTGACAGAACGCCACCTTGTGGTGTGCCTTTATTTACCCTCACCCTTCCGCATGCTCCCCCTATCGTCGAATTTACTATACGAGTACCCAGCATTTGCCCAATCCACCTGCATACACCCGGGTTTATTTGGGCCATATGAAGGCTGGACACTATTGCCTCGGTACTCACGTTGTTAAAGGCACCCTCAATGTCCAGGAAAGCACCTAGAGTGAATTCCTTGATACTGAGCGATTTTTCTATCGCAGAGACTACCCTATGCAGAGCAGTATCCACCGACTTTCCCCTTATGTACGCATTATGTGATTGTGACAGATAACCGTCCCCAATCTCTTCTCTTACGTACAAATCTATTATTCGCTCCAGCGTTTTCATCAGGAAGGACGACAGACTAATAGGCCTGAAGTCCTTTGCAGTAGTGTGGCTGACTTTACCCGATTTGGGTATGAAAACCACCCTAACTTCCCTCCACGCTTGAGGAACATATCCCATCCTGAGGCACCAGGAGTAGATGCGCTCCAGCCATGGAAGAATGACTTCGCATGACTCCTGCAACATGATCGGAAAGATCCCATCCATTCCCGGTGCCTTGTAGGGGTCAAAAGATTTGATTGCCCACAGGATCTTATTCCCCGTAACAATCTTATCGACTGTCTCATGCTCAATACATTCCCTTGGCAACGTGTCCGCTGAATTGAAGATTCCTGCATCCTCGCAGCCAGGGAAATGACCTTTCAATAGTGAATCAAGCACGCTCTCGTTTGAGTCTGTCCAGCTACCATCAGATCTCTTTATAGAGGACATCTGTGTGGGAGCTTTTGCAAGGACCTTCCTCAGACGAGCTGCACCCGTACATGATTCAAAAGAGCCGCAGAAGCTTCTCCAAGAGTCCTTCTTGGCGAATCTAATTTCTTTTTTGAGTCGCTTAACATTATCTCTATAGGTTGACCATTCAATGGCCCCCTCCTTTGCCAGGTTCCAACTGAGCCTAGAGATACGAAGCCGCTCTGCTATTTTAGCATTCCACCATGGTGGGTGGTTTCTTTTACTGGGTCGTCTGGTAGGACATGCCTTCTCAAATGACCGATTTAGCTTGCTGGTAAGGTTCAGTACCATCTCATCGATGTCTTCCGTGGAGTCGGGGTTCCCATCCGGAAGCCGGTTGAGGGTCCCACCCAGCTCCGCGTTAAACCTCTGCCAGTTCGCCTTCCGGGGATTCCGAAACACTTTCCTATCCGGCTTACGGACATTCAAGTCGAAGAGGATCCAACAGTGATCAGAAAGTGATGCTTTGTCAGATACTCTCCAGTTCGAGATCTCCGCAGTACCATTATCATTTATAAGCGTTATGTCTAAGACTTCCCTTCTGTTACTAGTAATAAATGTTGGTGAATCACCCCTATTACATATAACTAGGTTAGTACTAAGGACAAAACTGAACAAAGCCTCACCCCTACTATTGGTATTAGAGCTACCCCAAGTAGTGTGATGGGCGTTAGCATCACACCCTACGACTAAGTTCTTCTTACCTTGTTCGGCCATTGCGATCAATGACCTTGTTTCTCTAGAGGGGACGTCCGTGCCTTCGTCGTACGGTAGGTAAACCGAAGCCATCGTTAGTTCACCCTCCTTTCCCGTAACCTCCACCACCGTCTGGTCACCCGAGCTGAAATTAGTTAACATTAGTACGTGGAGATCTTTGCTAGCAACGATACAAGTTCTAACCTTGCCTTCGCTGCTGTTATAAAAGAGGCTGTATTTCGATGACCCTAATCCCTTAACCCGATTATGGAGGATCCATGGTTCTTGGATCAGGGCCACATCAAGCTGCTCCTTGTTCATGAGCAGCATAAGATTGGCTGATGCGGCCTTACTGTGATGCAGGTTTATTTGCACTACTTTCATTTTTAGTAGCACTTTCCTTCACCACAGCTGCCGTACCGCCAGGCTGCGCCTTCTTCATGAGTCTCACAGGAAACTCACCAGCCCCGAAGAATAGGCGCATATGCCTCTCTTTTTTCATCGCTTCCGGCGGATCCTCGATAACAAAGATTATGCTTTTTGTGCCGTCTTCGTTGCTCTCAATTGCTACTACTTCCCAGTCATCCATAGGGACCGCTGGGTTTTGTGCCTTTAGAAAGCCGAGGATCTCGCTTTTCTCAAATTCCATTTCCGGTACGCTCATCTTGGCTTTAGGCCTCTCTGGTACCTCGTCCAAGGGGACTGCCTTTAGTGCAGCCCCCTCCCACAGTTTGAAGGTGGGTACAACCTTCTTCGCAAAGTCATGTGATAGCTGGTCCTTGCAGTCCAGCCTACTCACACCTCGCCTCCAGTTAGTGAGACCAAACGTTGGCGCAGTTTTCCCAGCATTCCCTCGAATGTGGTCGAAGATCGCTCTAGCCAAAGCCTTCTCGATCATCTTCCCCTGTTCGAAGGTATACTGGCCACTCGGCCTGCCGGAATCTATCACAGCTAGCTGTAAAGCATTCCGAGCAGCCCCTCCGAACTGCACTGCCGTGTTGACCTTCACTCTTTTTGATGGATTTCCGGCTTCCTCTTGGGATCTTACCCTCTTCGCCTTGAAATCCTCTCTTTTCTTGGGAGCTGGCACGTTTTCTGGTTTGCCCTTACCAGTCTTATCGACCGCGTTAGGGGCCACCTTAGTAGAACCTGCCTTAGCGGCTACAGTCCTTCCCGTGCCCTTGGTTTTCAGGTTCTCACCTTCGCCTAGGGTCTGGGTGCAGCTAGAACCCGCCTTATCGGCTTCGGTTCCACCTGGCCCAGCCCTCCGCTCCCTTTTCTTGGGGGGATTTATGGTCTTTTTATCCCCCTTGCCTTCTCTGGCTTTTTTGCCGGATGTGCCCTTGTCAGCCCTTGGTCTCGTTAGGACATCTTTGGCAATCACCTCTTCTGCCCAAGCGAGCTTCTCCTTCTCCATATCGGAGAGCAGGGGTCTGCCCTTTTCCTCAAGCAAGCGCTTAAGGTGTACAGCTTTTTTGTACTCCTTAAGCCTCAGCTTTCCTTGGGTTAATTTCTTAGGTTTCTTGGCATCCTTTCTCCGTGTTAAACCTTCTTGGGCTGTCTCTTCAGAATCAGCGAGTAATTCCTCCTCTAATTCCTTGGAGATGACCTCGTCTAACACGCTGGATCCCCTAGGTTTGGCTTCTTCCTCTCTGTCACTGACCACAGCAAGTAGTGCGTCTGCCACCGACTCGAGAGAGAGCTCTTCCTCTTTACTTTCTTTTTGTGTTTTTGTTTTGTTTAAATTTGAAATTTTGTACCCACGAGTACGGCCGGAAATATGGGTCCACTCCGACAGAGCCGCCGAATATCGGAGTAAGGCATTTGAATACCTTAGGCCTCGCCTGTGCACCTAAGGGAGCTCGTTAGCGGTTGGAAATAAACCCTCCAACCTTTCATCCTTCGGCACGGTTTTAAGAAGCTCACACCACCACTGGAGTAGGGTTGACTATCTCTTGGTTCCCGGCCCGGAACCCATGTCGTTGACAAGGCTTCCCTGGCCAGTGTAAGCCCCAGCACCACGGCAAGGTGGATAGTCCCGCTGGGGTTGACGACCCTTGCAAAAAACGAAAAAAGGACAATGATCTTCGGCTCTGTACGTGGAATGTTAGGTCCCTAAACAGGCCACATGCAGCCGAACAACATGCGGATGACCTAGACCGCTATAAAGTGGACATAACCGTCATCCAGGAAATGCGATGGAATGGACCTGGTATAAAGCGGGTGAAAAACTGCGATATTTACTACGGCGACTGCGACGGAGAGAAGACAATGATTGTTCGGATGCGGATTTGCTGTACGAGGTGGACTAAGGCAAAAAGTCCTAAGCTTTCGGCATGTGAGCGAACGTCTCATAACGATCCGTATCAAGGCTACATTTTTTAACATCAGCCTGATCTGCGTCCACGCCCCCACGGAAGACAATGTTGACTCCGCAAAGATGAGTTCTACGATCTCCTAGACAGAACGTATGCTCAATGTCACAGCTATGACATCAAAATTGTACTAGGAGACTTCAATGCTAGGCTGGGTAAGGAAAGCATCTTTGAACGAGTCATCGCCAACCATAGTCTACACGACACCACATCCGATAACGGACACAGGCTGATTGATCTTGCTACGGGGCAAAATCTCCTTCTAGCCAGTACGCGCTTCCCGCACCTCGATATACATAAAGGCACCTGGCGGTCTTCTGATCAATCGACCACCAAGCAGATTGATCACATCGCGATCGACGTCAGACACCCCTCCAATATTCTTGCTATTCCAACTTTCCGAGGGGTTAACATCGACTCGGACCACTATCCTGTAGTAGCCAAGATGCGCCTACGGATATCACGAACGCAGCGGAGTAGAGTAAGAATATAAAGTTATGACGTCGAAAAGCTACTATCGCCAGAAACCGCTCGTGTTTTTACCGACCGCGTTTCCCTTAAGCTCTCCAATACACCTCGACCCCCCACGCTATCAATAGAACAGCAGTGGTACCTTTGCAAACGAGCCCTGAAAAGCTCTGCATCCGAAGTTTTGGGCTTCAAAGCTCCACCACGAAGAAACACCTGGTTCGATGACGAGTGCAGGAGGATTCACACAGCGAAGCAGGATGCATATAAGGCTGCATAAAAGAACAAGAGCAGCTCGTGAGCTCTACGAGTTAAAAAGAAGGGAGGAGCATGAGCTTTTCAGAAGAAAAAAGAAAAGGCACGAGAAGCGCGCGATTAAGGATTTGGAGAGTTGGTGTTACTGCAGGCATGACGTTTGACAATTTTATCAACAGATAAAGCGTACATGCCAAGGTTATAAAGCCAGAACAGAAGCCTGCAAGGATGAGAACGGACACCTAGTAGTAGAATCGCAGTCGATGCGATTATGGAATATGTAATATGGAAAAACCACTTCTGTAGACTGTGTAAAGGCGATGTTAGTCAATATACCGCTGTCAGGCAGAATGATACACTTCTAATCGCCGAAGACCGCAGAGAATTCCGTCCCCCTGACCTCGACGAAGTTAAGATTGCCATATCGAAACTCAAGTCGAATAAAGCTGCTGGGCTCTTCAAGGCTGTTGGGGATGACCTGCTCGCTGGTCCATCTGAATCGGTGAACACCTTACCGATAGTTTTGATGTCAAAAAAGGATTTAGGCAGGGCGATGCGCTGTCGTGTGATTTCTTCATCATCATCTTAGAAATGATTGCGCAAAAATCACTGGCCAATATAAGAGGCAAAATCTATTTCAAATCCTCGCAACTCCTTGCATACGTCGACGATATTGACATAATCGGTAGGTAGGTAGGTAGGATCGTACCCTTCCCAGAATTGAGAAGAATTCACATAGGTCAGGGAGGCCCGTTGTGCAGCTACGAGGGGCTTTTGCCCCCCTATCCGTGAAACCATTTTGTGCTTTTTAAGAAGTTAAGAAGATCAGATATCCCTACTTTCTGAACATCTGTCAGATCGTGGACAGGCGCAGAGAAGGTGGTGAATGAATTCGAACTCCTCCTTGTCTTTACAGCTTCTGCAGAAATCATTCGAAGACTGTGGTGGGTTCAGTGTTCTGTTCTGTTTTGCAGGATGGAGGAGTGGCCCGTGACATAGCTTGTCCATTTCGAGTTGGCTTTTAGTCTTATGGCCGTGTGTGTGGCAATTTGCTTACCGAAAATATCGAGTGGTGTAAGGTCGAGTATCATGTTAAGCGCAGCCGTTGGTGTGGACCTGAGGGCCCCGGTAATGCACATACATGCCATCCTTTGTACCTTCTCGAGTTGTTTGTGGTATGTTGTCTCGTCCAGTGCAGTCCACCAGACTATCACTCCATACATTAGTATGGGTCTAACAACCGTGATGTAGAGCCATAGGGTGATCTTGGGGTTGAATCCCCTTTTTTTCCCTAGGGCTTTCTTGCATGTGTAGAGAGCTATGGTTGCTTTTTTTTCCCTTTCAGTTATGTTGCTCTTCCAAGTTAATTTGCTATCTAGTATAATTCCAAGGTATTTGACACTGGAGGAATAGGTTAACCTGGTATCAAGCAAAGTGATGGGGCAATGTTCCGGGATCTTATGCTTTTTGGTAAACAGCACGAGCTCCGTTTTCTGGGGACTTATCCTGAGCCCGTTGCTACACGCCCATTTGCAAAGAATTAAGTTCCCTTGGTAACCACTCTGGTAGTTACTAGGTTTCCCCACCTAGAGTGAATCTTGCGCGTTAATAACAACTCGCTGATCAGCTCTATCAGAGTCCTCTCCACCTTTAGCTTTTCTAGCCCTTCTATTACTGCTTTCGGAGTGAAAGCGCGTTGTTAAAGGCGCCCTCTATGTCTAGGAAGGCTGTTCGAGTATATTCTTTGAGATGGATTGATCTTTCGATTTTCCTCACTAGTGTGTTCAAGGCTGTTTCGACCGATCTACCCTTACGGTAGGCGTGCTGTGCCTTAGAAATTAGGGAGGGATCCAAGCTGTGGTGTATGTGTAGGTCTATCAGCCTTTCCAAAGTTTTTAGTGCGAAGGATGAAAGATAGATAGGTTTTAGATCCTTGGGGGAAGTATGAGAGTTCCTGCCGGCCTTGGGGATGAAAAGTACCTTTGCGCACTTCCACTTTCCTGGAATATGACTCCAAGCTAGGCGTCCTTTAAAGATAATCTCTAGCCATGGTTAATTCCATAGTTTGTGTGAGTTCGATACGGTATATTTCATCTGGACCCGGCGATTTGTAGGGACATAATAGGTAGATCACAGCGAGATGTCAATGAGGCGTTTGCGACTGTTGAGATGAAGGCGGCGAATATTGGTTTGGCAGTAAACGAGGGCAAAACTAGATATGTGTTGTCATCAAAAAAGCACGCTCACCACCGACGTCTCGGTCAGAACGTTTGTATTGGCAGATATACATAAGTTCGAGGTAGTTAAGGACTTCGTCTAGTCTACCTTGGCTCCGCAGTGACCTGGAACAACGACATCAGTTCCGAAATCAAACGCAGAATCCCTCTTGGCAATCGCTGTTTCTTAGTGCTCAGGGGGCAATTGAGTAATAGAGCCCTCTCCGGAACGGCAAAGCTGACTCTATATAAGACCCTTATCATCCCGGTCCTGCTGTACGGCGCAGAGGCATGGACACTATCATAAGCTCTTGGTCGGTTCGAGAGAAAGATTTTGCGCGTGATTTTCGGGCCAGCCCGGAGAGTCTTTGAATCCAACCCCGAGGGATAAAGAAGCATAGGACGGCCGCACTTAAGATGGCGCACCCAGGTAGAAGGGGACCTCAGCCAACTGGGTGTGCGGCAATGGAAAAGGCTAGCAAAAGATCGTGCTAGTTGGAGGGGCATGTTGGTTAAGCCCCAGGTTCACCCCGATCTGTAGCGCCCATTAAGAAGAGGAATCCTCCGGATAACACTGGCTCTTTGCGATCTGTGTTCGCCTAAAGAAAGCCCTGTGCACTCTAAGTGGGGAAGCCTAGCAACTACCAGAGTAGTTACCAAGGGAACCCCGCAAGGTGGGGTCCTCTCACCTCTTCTCTGGAATGTACTTGTAAACGAACTGCTAAACAAACTGGAGAAAGAAGGCCTGGACGTTGTTGCCTACGCCGATAACGTTGCCATCACAATCTCACTTAAACACCTATCTACACTGAATGACCGCATGCAAACGGCATTCTCACGTCTGTGCAAATGGGCGCATAGTAACGGGCTCAGGATTAACCCACAGAAAACGGAGCTCGTGCTTTTTACCAAAAAGCACAAAATCCCGGAAAACACTCTGCTCGATACCAGGTTAGCCTACTCCCCCAGTGCCAAATTCCTTGGCATTATACTCGGTAGGAAATTAACTTGGAAGAGCAACACAATTGAAAGAGCAAAAAAAGCAACAATAGCTCTCTACACATGTAAGAAAGCCCTAGGAAAAAAATGGGGATTCAACCCCAAGATTAACCTATGGCTCTATATCACGGTCGTTAGACCCATACTAATGTATGGAGTGATAGTCTGGTGGACTGCACTAGACAAGACAACATACCACAAACAACTCGAGAAGGTACAAAGGATGGGGCCCTCAGTCCACACCAACGGCTGCGCTTAACATGATACTAGACCTTACACCACTCGATATTTTCGGTAAGCAAATCGCCACACACACGGCCATAAGACTAAAAGCCAACTCGAAATGGGCGAGCTATGTCACTGGCCACTCCTCCATCCTGCAAAACAGGATAACTATGACAGAATACCTAGACCACACAGAACCCACCATAGTCTTGGACAAAAACTTTACGATGATCTATCCGGACAGGAAGAACTGGACCCGCCAAACTCAACCGCGTAGAAACTGTGTGGATTTCTACACTGACGGGTCTAAAACCAAAGACGGGGTGGGCAGTGGAGTTTTCTGCAAACAACTCAAGCTACATAAAGCTCTAAAATTACCAGATCACTGCAGCGTTTTCCAGGCAGAACTGTTGGCAATAAAAGAGGCCTTGTCTTGGCTGAAGTGGAACGTAATATTCACCACAGATATTCGCATTCTCACAGACAGTCAAGCAGCCTTAAAGTCGCTGGAGTCCTATGTGTACACATCAAAATCTCGACTGTCGCAGATCTCTTAACGAGATGGCAGAACAGTTCAACATACAGCTTATCTGGGTACCAGGACACAGCGACACTACATGTAATGAAAAAGCCGACACACAAGCCAAACTAGGAACGACGCTACAACCAATCGTGGCTTGTGAGAGAGTACCCCTTACAACCATTAAACATAATCTGACCAATCTCGCCAGGGCCGAGACGAACCTGAGATGGACACAGGGACATACCTGCGTCATCAAATCTGGCCTCGGCTTGACAGTCAACGCACAAGGAGTATGATCTCCCTAAATAGAACTGACATCTACAAAGTCATCGGTGTCATCACACGACACTGCCTCATTGGCAGTCACGCACAAAAACTAAGAATAGTTCCGAATGATTTCTGCAGAAGCTGTCAGGACGAGGAGGAGGTCGAATCCATTCACCACCTTCTCTGCGCCCGTCCAGCTCTCTGCAATTTCGGGAAACGTTACCTAGGCTCTTACTTCCTTAACGGTCTGACAGATGTTCAGAAAGTAGGGATACTTGATCTTGATCTTCCACGAATAGGGGGGTAAAACCCCCTCGTAGCTGCACAACGGGCCTCCCTGGCCTATGTGTATTCTTCTCAACTCTGGGAAGGCTACGACCCTACCTACCTACCTACCTACCTACCTAAGCCCTGTGCATCGCGTTGGGGAGGAAGTCGATGGGGACGATGCCCGCTATGACACAGGCTGCTTCGTCCGAGATTGTCCGGATATTGGCCTAATTGCGCAGAGCCTGTATTCAGACAAGAGCTTTCTTCTTGTCTCTTTCTTTCGATCACATGGCTGTTGTCGAGATATGATCCCATGTCGTGGGCGTCAGAGGCCAACACACAACCCACTGCACCAAAGCTCTCTCTAAGTTATAAAAATACATAAATAAAAATAATTCCAAATGAAAAAGAAAACAAAAAAAAATATTTTAAAATAAGTTTTTCAGATCAATTAGAAGAAGTCCCAAACCAATGTGTTTACCAAAGCGGCAGATATGCTTACATACATATGTTTGTATGTCAAAAACAGTGTTTTTGAAAACTCGAAAACTCAAATATTTACATGATTTTCGAATGATAAAAAGTGAGGACATTAGCAGAGCGTAGTTTCGATCTACGGACCTCTGGGTTATGGGCCCAGCACGCTTCCACTGCGCCACTCTGCTGTCTTGTCTGTCACTAGCCCAGTCTACCAATCGACAGTTCACTGGCTACTACTGTTCAGGCAAAATTTGGTTAACTAAGTGCAAATGAAATGTAAATGAATTAAACCGAAAAAAAAAAAGAATTCACTATGGCCCATGGGGGGATCGAACCCACGACCTTCGCGTTATTAGCACGACGCTCTAACCAACTGAGCTAATGGGCCACACATTTGAACTCCATCTTATAACCATTCAGACGCGATACCACCATACCAGGGTTGTCACTATCAATTCCACTCAGCTATCAATGCTTTCGCGTTTCTCTCTCTCTCGCACTAATTCGTGATGGATGAGATACGATAGGATAGGATAGGACGCGATGGGAGTAGAGATTTCTTAGAAAACATCCTGAAATCTGTTTTTAATTACTCAACTCGCCATCCTCGACACTGTGTTCGACTGGAGAAAGAAACCCTAGGCTTTTGGTTTATTGACTTTTGCTCGACACAAGGGTGCTGACTGTGAAGACGATGGCGACGACACGGATGCGAACGAACAGACTTAGTGGATGTCAAAATTAATAGCTCGCTTGTTAGATGGACGTTTAAATTAAATTGTATCGATGGGCTTATACAAATGACGGCAGTGGGTGGTACATATTAATAAAACGTTTAATCAACGTTCTAGTGAACTCGTATACTTTAGCTGCCTCCTCTCTAACTGGGTTAAGTAAATGACTTTGTGAGATCATAACTCTTGTAATTACAAACTGGAAACATACAGCACAACAAAAAAGAGAGGAAGAATGGAGCTCCGATGAAATGTGTTACTTTACTTAAGTAAATTATCACAGAGCGCTGCGCCTACAACTGTGGCCGAAACTAAAATCCATTCGTCACGCAATGTGACTTCTACTTGTACCTGGTAAAGTCCTTTTATGCAGGTTAAATGTTGAAATTGATGGTATTCGTACCTGTGAATACATAACTAATTTCAGTATTTGTGTCTTCTCGAATCCTGCATATGTCCTAAGCTGTCATGATCTCTCACACAGTTGCCACGGCAGAAAGGGTTTTGCATTTACTGACCTGTGAATACGAGTATGTGAGGAATCGTCCTTGCTTCTAGGTCAGAGGTAATATCGATTAAACTTCATACGAAACGCTGTTTGTATGTCATGCTTTCTATTACTTCCTGCCTGTGACGCTGGAGAATGAACGTTGCGTGCCTATCACAAATCGTACTTGTGCATACTGTCTAAATTGAATTTGAATGACAATGAAATACTGAGAGGAAGGCAACGGTATGTACAGTCTTAAGGGTTGTGGCGTGACATTCAACGTTCTGAAAGGTGAAATGTGAAGTTAAAGAGAATAACTTGAAAGCATAAATGAGGTGTGAGCTTTGGACAGAGTAGTAAGGGCGGCTTTACCTTTTTTCGACTCGAGGACTCTGTTTCAGGCTCTATCTATCAATTCATTGTCAAGTTTCCTCAAGAAGGGGGAAGGAATAGTACAAGTAGTTGAACTTGTACCATACTGATGTAGTGCCAATGTTGCCCATCCGGTCAGGAGACCTTCAGGACTTCGACTCCTTGACGAAGACTGGAAGCATCCGTAGAGCAATACGGATTTCACGTTGGTATATCCGAATCTTGAGAGGGCTGGACCTCCAGACGTTGCCAAGCGAGTAGTAACCGTGGTTGGCCATGTCTTTACTAGATAAGACCTCAGTTTCTGCGCCTCCATCTTTGCACAAGATGCTGCCGGGGTATCAGAATTTGTTGACATCTACGATTGATTTTCCGTCTTGCAGGAGAGGCGCCTCGCATCTTGAGAGGATTCTCATCAGCTTTGTTTTGGCGACGTTGACTTACAATCTAGCTCTTCTGGTGTTGAGGACCAACGCGTGTAGTTTTTCCTGGACGCCACCTAAGGTGTTAGATAGCAAGCAGATGTTTTCGCCGTAGTCGAGGTTTTGGAAATTCTCTGTCAGGAACCACCGGATTCCCTTGGAAGCGACGTTGTTGTTGCGATTTAGGATAAAGTCAATGATGAAGAGAAGGGGTGATAATATACACTCCTCTGGTGTTGAGGTGCTGTCTTTGCCCTTGAAGCGCATCTTAAAAGATGCCTAAAGGTAGAGCTCCTGAATGAGCTCGATGATGGATGGCCGTATTCCAATGTTTTCCAGGACGTTCCAGATGGCTTCTCGTCGGACCATGTCGAAGACTCTATCGAAGTAAACGAATCGTCTTGATGTAATCAATACATGAGAGGTTGGGTCGAAAGCCGTCTTGCTTCCTTCGAGCTGTCAGGGATTCACCGTTCAGTCCATGGTGCGTGGATGTTCGAGTGCAGGATCGGCGCCATGTCTGTTGCTGCTACATTCAGTGCAGTTCCACAGGCAGGTTGTCCAGGCCGGGAGCTCTGCAGGTCTTGTACATGTGAATTAAAAGTTCAATCCCCGGGACTGTTGGAAGTGTTGTGGGACTTGTCTCCTTTGATTTCTGCAGACTAAAGGTGGAAACGGGACGTACCTACTCTTCTTCACCCGGAGGGGATTCAGAGAAGAATTCCTTCCAACGATTCAGTTGTTGTTGTTTTTCTGAAGCCAAGGGCTCCCATTTATGTCCTTCTGAGGTCCTGTGGGCATTGATTTATTGCTACACAGCTTATGTGTGGCTGCATATATGCTTCTTAAGTTGGCATATGCACAACCACTTCCTGTCCTCTCACGCCATCTGCTTAACCGATTTTACAGCTGCCTTATACACCTCCTGTGCCTGTTTTCTCTCTTCTCGTGAGCGAGCTGGCTGTCCTTAAAGCTTCCTCCACACCTCAGTCTGTTTCCAGTTTGCGAAGCCTAATGTTTCCTCCGCGTTTGTCCTCAGCTTGCTCGTCAGGTCGTCCCAAGTTAGGTCAGCTTCGGATTAGCCGGACACGGTGAACTTCTCTACAAACTCCAGGGCAATCTTCGAGTTCTGTAGATACTGAACGTCGTAGCGGTTAAGCTTAAGATGGAGCTATACGAATCCAAGCAGTAGCTGGTAGTCGCTATATAGTATGTCAGCTCCTCGTTCGGATTTCACGTCATGTAGAGAACTGAGATATCCTCAACTGATCAGAATGTGATTGATCTGGTTTCTAATTGCTCCATCTGAGGATTGGCATGTGAATGTCCTTGGGTGGGGTATCTGGTTCCGCCGACAAACAGGTACCGCGCAGAGCAATAATCGGTGAGGTGGTTTCCATTGTCCTGTTCTGTTGGAGCATAGCACTGAATGATGGTAGTTTCGCGCATCTTCGAGTTGAGTCTGACCCTGTCCGAGATTGATGTGAACTCCAAAGCGCCGTAGATGCAAAATGCCAACCCCATTTCTGCGGTAGGTGTCGTTGCCGGCATAGACGAAGTACTCGCCTGTCTGCGTTTGGAATCCGCCTTGACATGTATACTATATCATTTCGGAGAGACCGAGGATTCCCAGATGGTAACGTCGTATCTCGAAGCAGATTTGGCCGAGTCTGGATGTCTCGGAGAGGGATCGCAAGTTCCAGGTACCTACTCGGTTTTGAGTGCATTTTATATCTCTGTGTTCCCTGTGTTCCGTTTCGTTGATGATTGGTTTTTTATTTTTTGGCTTATCGGGGCGACGAAAAATCCCCAGTGACGTTGGAAGATCCTACGGTTCGAGATTACAGTCCCCGAGCGGGCCTTCATGCACGTTTGTATAACGAGACAAGAGCTCCCAGCCATACCCCTTGGTGAACAGGCGCTGCCCATCGATTAGTGAAATCATATAAAAATGAGCCATGCGTGCCTTTTGCCCATATACTCGTACATCGTTTTCCCCGTAACTAAAAGTCATCTAGATCTGAACACTCCTTCGGTCAGATGTCTACTTTCATTGATGCTTATTGAAAAGGGTCAGTGTGGAAACTTTATACTTTCCGCTCAAGCTCCTTTTAACTTCACTGGGAAGGTCGTCGCTATCATGGTACCGGGCTGCTACCCTCTCGTCTTCGTTATCGACGCGTTATTTTTCCCAATTACTTATCCAAAATTGAAGTATTAACTATGATTTCAAGGCTCTTCTCGCTCTTTCCTCATCCTGATGCTAAAATTACACCACGAAAAACAAAAATGAAAAATGAAGGACTCTTGGCATTCCGAGCAGCAATTCCTAACCGGCACAGCATCATTCTGCATCCCCCCGCAGCATCAGGTCCCCCTTAACAGATTTACACTCAATTCCATTAAGGCTACTACTACTTCATAAAATATGCTTTCGGGCCAAAGACGTCTGTCTATCCTTTCTGCTGTTGCTCCCTCAGTTTGGACTCAAAAAAAGAAAAAGAAAAACAAAAAACAAGGAAAATGGAAAAATTGTATTTCATACTCTTTAAGGGAAGCAAAAGCAGAAAAAAAGGAAGAAAATAGGAAAATTGTGGAAAAAAGGAAATCTCTTCTATTTGAAGAGCAACCAAGCGCACTGTTGCTGTGCCTGGCTCTTCGAATAAAAAAATAAAAAATTACAAAAAGAGGGACGAACCCACCACTCGACTGTATAGTCGCGCAAAGCACATAGGCAGGGGGCGAACAGCAATTGATAGAGATGTAGGCAAATAGATAGTACAGGGATAACAGTGCCCCCCTATTTGCATTACTTTTCTATCTATAGCCTCCATCGTTGGAAGACAGGAATAAGGCCACAGAGACTATGGCGACGTTGTTGCCATTCGAAAGGACAAAAAAAATCGAGCAAAGAAAAAGCGAAAAAAAGGACGAAATAAAGGAGAAGTGAACGAGAAACTTTGTGTGTGTCCTCGATTTTCAAAACTGAGCTTCTGTAGCGCTTCCATCGCTTTGGCCTTTTTGTACGAGGAAATTGTCGGATGGCTTTAGGGGATGATGATACTTCTACTGCTGTGGTGGTAAGGAAGCTAGTCGTATTGTGGTAGTACGGTTGAGTAGTAAGAGAGGTGGTATTATCGGTGCGGGTGAGTGAAAGAGAAGAGTTTGCCGTTTGCCTTTTTACCGTCTACGAGGGCTAAGAGGATGGCAAGTAATTATTTTCCTTTTAATGAATTTCATCTGAGATCAAATAAGAGAATACACATACTCCCGGTGTGAATAGTTCGCATCCCGACTAAGCCTATGGGCTCCTCGTTGTATTGTATGATCGTCATTGCTAGTCGAATCGCTGGACGTGTGAACTTTAAATGTCACATGACGACACTTTGTGCGTTTTAGGACGATTATATTTATAGTATATTGACAAAGGACATCCATGGAAGCAAGGAAGCTGTTGGAATTATAGACGCCCTCATGTCAAATTAAATCCCTCCACTCGTCGGTCACCATGCTTCATCGTACTAAGGTAGTATGCTGATCGACTATCGAATGGGGGTTCATCGTGGTTAAGGAGATTAACTTAATAATTAGTTTATTATTGTCATTCGGATTTCGTAGGCGGTCGGAGTTGTTTTCGGTTTCCTGTTTTTTGGTGACTTCTTAGAAGGATAGAGGGTCTTTGCAGCAATAATCAAAGTGACAAAGACCGTTGTGCATAATAAATTCGTTTTAAAGCCCGAAATAGCATGATAACATGGATTCTATGGAATAGAGATGACAAGGGCTTTTCGCTTAATTTTTCTAATTGTCTATTGATGCTTTTGTGCCGGAAAAAAGGGAATGTATGGTCTTGGAAGGCTCGTACATTTTTATTTTTGGTTTTTCATGGATCCGTGTGCGCTACGAATGACATGCCCACCGGTCAAGTGCGAGAAGTATGAAACGGCGGGGAAATACCTGATGATAGGCAGACTAGATTGATTGCCTTGATCTTCAAGAACGGGAGTGTAAAGGACTAACAAAAGCCTCGCAGGGGTAGGATCTATCCATCGGGCGCTTTTTCTTCTTTTTTCACGCTTCAGTTCATGGCGAACCTGGGCCTCGCTTAAAAAACCTCTCCAACTGGCACGGTCTCCAGTGCCGCACGCCTAGTTGGTTAAGGCCTTCTTCCACTTGGTTGCGCCACCTAAAATATGGCCGTCCTCGACCGCGTCGCCCCTCGGGGTTGGATTTAAAGACCTTCCGCCAGGCCGGAGCTGTGTTTTCCATACGCTCAAGATGACCTAGCCATCTTAAGCGTTGGATCCGAAGTCTTCTCCTTCACTCCCCATTTATGTAGGCCGGGATGGCCGTGGTTCAATGGTTAACATCATCGACCGCCGAGCGGAAGGTCTATAGTTCAAATTCGCTTCATAGCCAAGAAAAAGTAAGTCCTATACGGACAAAAATCATGCAACGCAGTTGTGAATGGAAAGTGACCAGACGTACTGCTGCAGGCATAACACTCACAGTTTGTGGTCAACTGGAATTCATCCTCTGCGTATGCAATATTAAAAGTGGTCGAACGAATCATTACGGACTATAACCAAAACGGAATTTGACCGGCTCTCGTCCTATCTAGGACAACCACCCCTGAGAGTAGTGAACGAACATCAACGACCCAAACCACTGTTCAGGTTATGTGCGTAACAACACATCATAAGAGAATATAAAAACTCTTGAACCTGCGCGAGTCTCTAAAAGAAAAAAAAAAAAAGGTCGGGCCGAAAATCGTACGCAGAATTTTTCTCTCAAAACGACCAAGGGCCTTCTCATCCGCTTTCGATAAGGTCCATGTCTCTGCGCCATAAAGCAGGACCGGGGTGATAAGAGTCTTGTATATGGTAACCTTGGTTTTTCTTCTCAATTGCCTCCTGAGCCCAAAGAAACAGGGTAGGCAGGAGTTATTCTGCGTTTGATTTCGGCATTGATGTCATTTCTGCGGAGCCTAGGTAGACGAAGTCCTTGACTACCTCGAAATTATACCTGCCAATATGTGCGGCCTGGCCAAGGCGCCGGTGGATAGTGTCCTTTTTCGACGACAGCATATATTTCGTTTTACCCTCATTTACCGCCAGTTCCATTTTAGCCGTTTCCGTTTCAATGCTCGTAAAGGCATCAATGACATTTCGCTGACTTCGTCCAATTATGTCAATGTCATCGACATATGCGAGCAGTTGTACGGACTTGAAAAAGATGGTGCCCCTTGTATTGACCAGTGAGTTTTGCACGATCCTGTCAAGGACGATGTTGAAAAAGTCACACGATAGAGTACCACTCTGTCTAAAACCCTTTTTGACATAAAAGGTATCGGTTAGGTCGCTTCCGACCCTGATGGAGCAGCGAGAGTTCTCCAATGTCATCCTGCACAATCTGACGAGTTTGGTAGAGATGTCAAAACTAGACATGGCGTTGTATAGCACGTCTCTATTTATACTATCCCATGCGGCCTTAAGGTCGACAAGCAGGTGGTGGGTGTCGATCTGGAACTCGTTTGTTTTTTCCAGGATCTGCCGCAATGTGAATAATTGATCTATAATGGACGTCTCTGGCCTGAAACCACACTGATATAGACCAATCAATTTATTAACGAACGGTTTCAGGCGTTCACACAGAACCAGCAGAGAAGATTTTATAAGTAATGTTCAGAAGACTTATACCCCTGTAGTTGGCGCAGGCAAAGGGGTCTCCTTTCTTCTGGATCGGGCAAACGATACTAAGATTCCATTCATCGTGTATGCATTCCTCTGACCATATCTTACAGATGAGCTGGTGCATACTTCTAAACAAGTCATTTCCAGCTGTCTTAAAGAGCAGCGAAAGGGTCATTCTGCCTGACAGCGGGATCTGTTTCGTCATCGCCGTTATACAGTCTGCAGAAGTAGTCTTTCCAGATTCTTAGTACCGACTGTGAATCTACTACTAGTTTCCATTTTCGTCCCTGCAGGCTTCCCTTCCGGCCTTATATCCCTGGCATGATTGTTTTATACGTTGATAAAACCTCTGAACGTCATTCCTGCGATAGCATCTCTTCACCTCTACGATCGCGAGCTTCTCATGCTCCCTTTTTTTTTGTTTTGAAAAACTTATGCTCCTCCCTTCTCTTTTGCTCGTAATACTCACGAGCAGCTCTCGCCCTTCTGTGCCCTCCTACACTCGTCGTCAAACCATGGGTTTCTTGTTGGTGGGGGTTTGAAACCCAGTACCTCAGAAGCAGCACTCCCTAAGACTTGATGACAACGAGTCCATTGGTGTTGTATGGTCTAAACAGGTGTTGGAGGGTTTTCTGAGAGCTTGACGTAGGCTCTGGCAGTCTGTTGTGATTGTAGCATTGCGATATTATTTGCCGCTGGCTTTACTCGATTTCAACCTGGCTGCCATAAGATAGTGGTCTGGGTCGATGTTGGCTCTTCTAAAAGTTCGTCCGTCCAGAATTTCAACCGCAATGTTGATGGCGATGTTAGTCAATATACCGCTAGAGCCCCCTCTCCCGAACGACATAGTTAAGCCAATACAAAACCCTTATCATTCCGGTCCTGCTGTATGGCGCAGAAGCATGGACACTATCAATAGCGGATGAGTAAATCCTTGGCCGTTTCGAGAAAAAGATGTTCATTGTGATTTTCGGTACTATAAACGCAAGATCCAACCACGAACTCTACGTTCTGTACAGTCTAGTCAGGCATCTACGGATTCAACGCCTAGGTAGGTAGGTAAGTTCGTAGCCTTCCCAGAATTGAGAAGAATACACATCGGCCAGGGAGGCCCGTTGTTCAACTACGATGGGGGTTTATCCCCCTATTCGTAGAACCATTTTGTGCTTCCTAAAAAGTTAAGAAGATCAAATCATCTGTCAGGTCGTTAAGAAAGTAAGATCCTAGGTATCGTTTCCTGATTGTGCAGAATACTAGGCAGGCGCAGAGAAGGTGGTGAATGGAATCAATCTCCTCCTCACCTAGACAGCTTCTGCAGAAATCATTCGGAACTATTCCTAGTTTTTACGCGTGACTGCCAATAAGGCAGTGTCCTGTGATGACACCGATGATTTTGTGAGTGTCAGTTCTTTTTAGGGAGATTATACTCTTAGTCCGTTGACTGTCGAGCCGGGGCCAGATTTGCCTGGTGATGAGGCAAATATGTCCCTGGGTCCATCTCAGGGTCGACTCGGCCCTGGCGAAATTTGCAAGATTATGTTTGATGGGCAAGGAGTATACCCTCACAAGCCACGATTGACAGCGTCGTTCCTTGTCCGGCGAGTGTGTCGGCTCTCTTATTCTCTGGAATGCCGCTGTGTCCCGGTACCCAGATAAGTGGTATGTTAAACTGTTCGGCCATCTCGTTAGGAGACAGGCGACAGTCGAGGCTTGTTTTTGAGGTGTACATATAGGACTCCAACGACTTTAATGCTGCTTGACTATCCGTGAGAATACGGATATCCGTAGTGGATATCACGTTCCACTTCAGCCAAGACAAGGCCTCCTTTATTGCCAACAGTTCTGCCTGGAAGGGGCTGCAGTGTTCTGGTAATTTTAGAGCTTTATCCAGCTTTAGTTGTTTGCAGAATACTCCACTACCCACCCTGTCTTTAGTTTTAGACCCGTCAGTGTAAGAATCCACGCAATTTCTGCGGGGTTGCGTCTGGCGGGTCCAGTTTTGCTTGTCCGGGTATATCGTCGTACAATTTTTCTCCAAGACTGTGGTGGGTTCTGTGTAGTCCAAGTTTTCTGCCATAGTTATCCTGTTTTCCAAGATGGAGGAGTGGCCAGTGACATAGCTCGTCCATTTCGAGTTGGCTTTTAGTCTTATGGCCGTGTGTGTAGCAATTTGCTTGCCGAAAATATTGAGTGATGTAAGATCGAGTATCATGTTAAGCGCGGCCGTTGGGGTGGACCTGAGGGCCCCGGTAATGCACATACATGCCTTCCTTTGTACCTTCTCGAGTTGTTTGTGGTATGTTGTCTCGTCCAATGCAGTCCACCAGACTATCACTCCAAACATTAGTATGGGTCTAACGACCGTGGTGTAGAGCCATAGGGTGATCTTGGGGATGGATCCCCATTTTTTCCCTAGGGCTTTCTTGCATGTGTAGAGAGCTATGGTTGGTTTTTGTGCTCCCTCGATTGTGTTGCTCTTCCAGGTTAGTTTCCTATCTCGTATAATGCCAAGGTATTTGGCACTGGAAGAATAGGTTGACCTGGTACAGAGCAAAGTGATCGGGCAGTGTTCCGGAATTTTATACATTTTGGTGAATAGCACGAGCTCCGTTTTATGGGGACTTACCCTGAGCCCGTTGCTATACGTCCATTTGCAAAGAATTGAGAATGCCGTTTGCATACGGTCATTCAGTGTGGTCAGGTATTTACCTGAGATTGAAATGGCAACGTCATCAGCGTAGGCAATAACGTCCAGGCCTTCTTTCTCCAGTTTGATTAGTAGTTCGTTTACAACTACATTCCAGAGAAGAGGTGAGAGGACCCCTCCTTGCGGGGTTCGCTTGGTAACCACTCTGGTAGTTACTGGGCTTCCCCACCTAGAGTGAATCTTGCGCGTTAGTAGTAACATTCAACGCCTAAGATGGCTAGGCTATGTAGAGCAAATGGACATCACAGCTCCAGCCCGGAGATCCAATCCAAAATCCAACCCCGAGGGATGAAAAATGAGAGGACGGCCGCAACTAAGATGGCGCGCACAGGTGGAAGGTGCAACTGGGTGTGCGGCAATGGAACAGGCTAGCAAAAGATCGTGCTGGTTGGAGCGGCATGTTGGCTGAGGCCCAGGTTCAGTAGCGCCCGATAAGAAGAAGAAGAATGTTAGGAAGGAGATTAGTAGTTTTCTATCACTTTGTTCAGAACGTTAAATAGAAAAAAGAGTAGAGGTTCCACAAGGCATACCTGTGGCACCCCATTTAGCCGATTTGCTTCAGTGACGGCATTGTATTAAAAACATCCAACAGATGTGCCTAATTGCGTATAATTAGTACATACATAACCACACTAAAGGCATTGGCAAAATCTCTTACTATCAACTGTTTGAACGCAACAATTATCCTCGCCTGGTTTTTGTCATTTACACCAACTTCCTGGCTACAAGAACATGGAAAAAACAACAGATGTCCCAGTAATCAAACTCAACAAACACGCTCACACTTGCCTACCATATCTACCCTCTATACATGTCCACATGGTTTGCCCTCCTCAGCATTGCTATTATATTGGATTAAGGCCAAGGAAGAAGAAAAAATCCCCACAGATAGCTTCAATCCCATCGAAAAGGGCTCCAACTCAACCAAAAGTATAGTTGTACCATAGTCCCGCCGCCGGCCGCCACACTACTGTCATTGACATCATAACATTGTCCTTTTACACATAATTTCGAGTCAGCTCACTTGGTGTGTTGTGTACATTGGCGGCAACAGAGACGGCCACACTCATTCTGCCTTCGTTATCCGTCCGTTGAACTGTCAGGACATGACCTTTTTTTTGCCTCGTTCCTTTTGCCACCGCTCTTTCGCTCATCCTGCCTGTCCACCATCATCAAGTCTTTAACACGAAATCTCTCTTTCAATTTGTTTGTTTTTGTTTTTGTTTTTCTTTTTTCGATTTATACTAATTCAAGGATATTCCTTGGCGTCACCCAGTGAGTACAGTGAACTTTACATACATATAAAAGGTTTCCTTCTTTAATTCATACTATTCGCACATGCACTACATGCTCGTTACGAACGGTAGGACAAGGAGCTCAAACTTGAAACTCGAATTCGAACCCTTGAGTTGGAAATTTTGGGTGTAGCACACAGGGATTGTTGGGAAGGACAAACAGAGGCAGGAATCATGAAGTGATGCTATAACTTGATACTCGGTTCAGCTTCTCCTTGCTTTTTTGTGTTCAGTTTTTGGCTGGAGGGCAGGGTAAGTTTTAGAACTTGATTTTGAAGAGTTGCTCGTGTCAGAGGCAGGGAAAGGCATTTCCGTTTACCGTGACGCGAAGGGGGTTAGTGTTTCCAATTCAGATTTTCTTGTTTGCCGTTCGTTTTTCACTTTTTCGTTAATTAGTGGAAACATTTTCTTCTTTTTTTGTTTTTTAGGTTTAGCTTTTCGAGAGTAATTAAGGGGACAGGGTATGACTTTTCGCATGCAGTAATTGTTCTGCAGGAAGCTACTGTTTAGTTTTGTTACTCAGTTTTTCGGAGGGGCGGAAGATAGATGTTTGTTGGATGATTCGTCTGGGATTTTCGCGACTTTTTTTGGATTTTGTATCATATTTCAAGGGAAAACATTTTTACGAGATTTTCATTAAAGACGTTTGGATAGTTTAAATACTTGAACCTTCCAACACCTTGCCTTATCCTTTTTATGCCTCACAAACGAAGAATAAAGAACTGCTTAGCAGAAAAACAGGGTAGGCCAACCAGCTTCTTAGAAAGAAAAAGGAAAAGTATGGGAAGCGCGCGGCCGAGGAGATGGAGAGGTGTTACAGCAGGAATGCAATCCAAAAATCGCCTGCCGCGACGAAAATGGACAACTGGTAGTGAAGTCGCAGTCAATGCTGGCATTTGGAAGAATCATTCCTGCAGACTGTTAAACGGCGAGGAGGACCCTAATACGGCTGTCAAGCAGAATGTGTTCCACCCAGTTTGGGCGAGGATAGACAAGAATTCCGTTCCACCGCCTTTTTTTTTTTAAATGGGACTAGTGTCATCAATTAGCATATGGCACTGCGACCTTTACAGGGACCGATTAGCTATTAGGGCCCCTCAGGGGTCATAACTTCGCTGAGAAGGATACGCTTCTTGAGATCGCAGAGAGCAGCACACTCACACAGTATTTGTTCCGCCGTCTCTTCGTCCTCGAGACAGAGTCGACCTGGGTTTCAGACGAGAGGCTAATTTTGTTAAGGTGATATCTCAGACCGGAGTATCCTGTCAGATAGCTGGCTGACCAGTCTTCTGATACCCACTACATTAAGTTTGAGGGAGTCGTGGCGCTGTGGTTAGTTTTTTTTTTTTTTTTTATAGTTACACCCGCACTCAAGGCTAAGACCTTATAATGTTTTGAATGTTGTGCGAGCGAAGGTAACAGGCAGAGGAAGAGTTTCGCGCAGGTTGATGTCCTTGACACACAACCTGAACGGAGTGCAATGGTTTTTTGGGTCGTAGATGTTCGTTCACTACTCTCGGGAGTGGTTTGTCCTAGATAGGACGAGAGCCGACCAAATTTCGCGTTGGTTATAATTCACAGTAATTCGTTCATACACTTTTGGTGTTAATACTTCATATGCAGAGAATGAATTTCAGTTGACCATATACTGAAAGCACGGTGGCGCGTTGGCCTCTGACGCCGATGGCACGGGATCGAATCCCGACACAGCCATGTCATCATACGTGTTTTCACGGTGTTTCTCCTCAGCGGGGGTCTGACAAACCCCCCTGTAGTAAAATTGTCATGAAAAGCTTCCCAAAATTCGCCGTTCGGAACCGGCAATAAACTGTAGGTCCCTTCCACCTATGGGAAAATGAAATCACACACAACATGGGTGATTGAGAGAAGCTCGGCTTTGGTCCTTCATGGACTGTAATGCCAACATACGTACATATACCGTGAGTGTTATGCCTGCAGCAGTACGTTTTTTCTCTTTCCATTCCCAACTGTGTTGCATACTTTTTTCCGTATAGGAATTGCTTTTTCTTGGTTATAAAACGAATTTGAACTATAGACTTTCCGCTCGACGGTCGATGATGTTAACCACTGCACCACGGCCACTCTGACGCACAATGAGCGAGTTCGAATCCCGATAACATCAACGCTATACACGGAGTACTGGCAAAACCCCCCGTTGCATACTTGCCTTGATAAAGCTTCTCGACTCAAGCCGTTCGGAATCGGCATTCAACTGTAGGTCCTTTTCACCTGTGTGAAAAATAAATCAAGCACAACATGGGTGATTGAGAGAAGCTTAGCCTTGGTCCTTCATGTGCTGTAACGCCACCAAAGAAGAAAAGAAGATGTCAATAGAGTGTTTGTTGAGGAGCCGTATAAGTCGTTTCGATTGACGGAGTCCCCGAACGCTGTTCCAAAAGAACAGGTGTTGCGATTTTTTCCACTTGTCCAAAAAGAAATTGATTTGAGACTTGGGAGTGCTGCAAAATGATTCCGGACCTACATATATATTTATCGCTGGAACCTTTCCTGGCAAGTTGGTTAATATCTTTGTGCCCTGGCACCCACCAAAGTTTGACATTGTTTCTTTTGGCGAGGTCTTGAAGGGCATCATGGCATTCCTAGACGATGTTTGAGTTCGTGCTGTACGAACTCAGCGCTTTAAGCGCTGCTTGGCTATCAGAGAGTATGTCGATGGTTACTCCTCTTACGCCAGTCTCAAGAATTAGAATGACGCATGTTAGGATTGCATACAACTCTGCTTGAAAAATGCGATCTTGCGATTTGGTCCAAAGATGCCGCCGCCAGAAGTCATCTTGGAGCCATCCGTATAACACCTAAGGCCTTTGATATTGAGCAAGGGATCACTGTTTTCCCATGCTGAGCGAGTTTGGATCAATATCTCAAATCTTTTGTCAAAAGTGAAGGTGTGTGGCAATGCGTCCGAGAACGTGGTAATCATATCCAGCTCGGGAAGGTGTTGTAATATGGACACGTGGCCTTCAGGTCCACATGGCATATTTGTTCCCGAACAAAAAATTCTGTTTGCACTGCGTAATGCCACCTTTTTGATAAGAGCATGCAGTGGAGTGAGTCCAACGAGTGCTTTTTGGGCTGCCGTGGGGCAGGTTGGCATAGCGCCTGTAATGCCGAGACACGCTAGTCTCTGAAGGCGTTGAAGCTTAACAATTGCAGTTTTTTTCTCAACTTTTGTCCACCGTACGGTGGACCCGTAGGTAGCGATAGGTCTTACTATCGCGGTGCATAACTAGTGGACTACCTTAGGTTTAAGTCCCCAGGTTTTACCGTAAGTGCGTCGGCAGGCCCACATGGCCTTAGTCGCTTTCATAAATTTAGTTTTCATATTGGAGTTCCAGTTGATTCTGCGGTCTAGGTCAATACCTAGATACTTTACTTCCTCTGAAAATCCTATGTATGTGCCATTTAGAAAGATTGTGCAGGGCTGTACCTTTCTCATCTTTGTAAACGATAAGCCCTCTCTCTCTCTGCCACACCAGTCAGATATAAACAGAAGCGCAAGCTGCATGAGCTCACAGCCAGCAGTTTCACACTTGCCCGTAACAATGACTACTAGGTCATCAGCATATCCGATGACCTCGTAGCCCCGAATGGTTAGCTTGCGTAGTAGGTCATCGATGACTATCGACCAGAGTAGTAGTGAAATGACTCCTCCTTGTGGACATCCTCTAGCCGCCGATACTGTCACTGAGACCTCTCCGCATGTGGCTGATATGATACGGCTATTAAGCATCGCCCTAATACAGTGATTAGTGGGATGGTCCACACCCCTCCAGGATAGTGCAGTGGTGATCGCAGGCCCCCTCTATATTGAGGAAGGCGCAAATTGCGATCTCTTTGTGTGTGAAACTCTTTCCAACACGCGTCAACAGGTGGTGTAGCACATTCTCAGTAGATCGTTCTGCAGTGGTCGCTGATTCTCCAAGATAGCTCCGACTTAGACGAGGTTAAGGTAGCAATATCAAGACTGAAGTTAAACAAAGCTGCTGGAACGGACAGACTGTCCGCGGAATTGTTTAAAACAGCTTTAAAACAGCTGGAGATGATCTGATTGGGCGCATACACCAGCTAATCTGTAATGCCCGAGGAATGGAGTCTCAGCATCGTTTGCGCGATCCACAAGAAAGGAGGCCCCTTTGACTGCGCCAACTACAGAAGAAAAAGTCTCCTTAATCGCCTATAACATCTTCTCTGTCGTTTTGTGTGAACTATAGCTGCTCCATTAAGGTCGTTAACAAACTTGCCGAGACACTTAGTGTCAAAAAAGGTTTTAGATAAGGCGACGCGCTGTCATGTGCCTTTTTTAACATCATACTTGAGAAGACGAGAGCACCGTGGCGCAGTGGGTAGTGTGTTGGCCTCTGACGCCGATGACTCGGGATCGAATCCCGACACAGCCATGTCATCGAACGTGTTTTTCACGGTGTTTCTCCTCAGCGGGGTTCTGACAAAACCCCCTGTAGTAAAATTGTCATGAAAAGCTTCTCGAAATTCGCCGTTCGGAACCGGCAATAAAACTGTAGGTTCCTTTCACCTATGTGAAAATGAAATCACACACAACATGGGTGATTGAGAGAAGCTAGGCTCAGGTTTTTCATGGACTGTAACGCCAACATACATACATACATACTTGAGAAGACTATGCGTAACTCACAAGCAGCACTAGGGGAACGGTCCATTCAACTGCTAGCTTACGCGGATGATATTAATGTTTGCTATTCTGGCGGTAAATGAGGGCAAAACGGAGTACATAGTATATGCAGTCATCACGTAAAGACGCACAACCTCGACGTCTCGGAAAGAGCGTCACAATGAGTAGCAAGAACTTCGTCTACCTCGGATCTGCAATAATTGGAAGAACAACATTAGTATCAGGTTTAAACGCAGAATAACCCTTGCCAATCGCCGCTTTTTGAGCCCAAAAGGTAATTGAGTAATAAAGCCATCTTCCGAAGAACCTCTAGGCTGGCTATATACATGGTCTTTCATTAAGCACTTCCTATCCTTAATGTAATACATCATCGACATTTTTTATTCGCTTGAAACGCCTATCGATGCCATTATATCTGGACTATAACATCGTTCAAATGTCCTCTGCGTCTTCTTTGGGTGGCGCATGACTCTAGTGCATAAATCAGGCTGAATTTGACCGATGGCATGGGTATGTTAGCTTTGAGGTCAACTTTGGTTTGTGACTTATTCGCATAGACCTGCAACTTCAGAAAATCCCACAAGAAAAAATCTAACGTGTCAAATCGCACGATCTCGGTGGCCAGTTCACATCACTTTCACGTGAGATGACCATGCCCTCGAATCGCTCGAGCAGAATTTCCAATGTGGCTTGAGCTGTGTGGCACGTAGAGTCGTCATGTTGAAACCACGTGTCATTGGTGTCCATATCATCTAATTTGGCCGAAAAGAGGTTTGTCATCGACCTATAGTGCTCGCCGTTAACAGTGATGGTCTAGCCCAAAATTCACACCAAACAGTGGCTTTTCGGGATGCATTAAACGGTCTTGGTATCGTCCCAAATTCGACAATTTTGTTTGCCCAGAAATGGACCTCATCGCTGAAGATGATTTTTCGATAAAAAATTGAGGTCAGTTTCCAACAGCTCCAGAGCCCATTCCGCCAACACACGTCATTGTCTATGGCCGTTTACCTTTAGTTGAAGTTTATACGGGTGCAGGCCCAAGTCACGATGGCTATGGTCTGCGAAAGGCCGAGTACTTGTGAGCGACGCGAAATCGACTCCGATTTTCCTGCACACTCTCACGGACAGCGCCGATGTTCGTGCAGATCGTGCGCTTCGTCGACGTACAAATGAATTCATCACACTGGGTGTAGTCCTCTCGGTAGGGTAGGGCGATTATAGCGACCGTAAAAAGGGCGAGGCGTGCGGAACTTTTCCCGAACAAAACATCCCTATTGGAAGATCCATTATCTAGACAGGGAGAGTGTTTGGTTGTTAGGTTGAGAGAGATTAAAAGTCGGTATCTTATATTTAGTTGTAAACAGCATCAGTCCCGTTTTACTCGGATTTAAGCTCAAGCGCTAAGCTTAATCAGAGCCTATTAACGAGGCCAACATCCCCGATAGCAGAATAACCACATCGTCTGGGACTGCCTTCATTTCGATTCCCTCTAACTCTTTCAAGATTTTATCTATAACCATGAGCCATAGTGGAGGCGATATGTGTCTGTTGGAGTGGGCCTCTGTCTCCAGTCTTGGCTATGATGACCCCTAATGAATCTGGTTTTGAGCATGGATATGATCCGCCTACTAACAAAACCCTCTACACCGGTCGACGATTCAGTATGGACGTTGTTAAAAGCTTCTTCTATAGCCAAGAGAGTAGCTAGAGTGAATCGCTTAAAGTGAATGGATTTTTCGATCGTCTGCACAACTTCATGCAGAGCGGTCTCATTGGACTTGCCTTTGAGGTAGGCATGTTGAGACTTCCAAAAATGTGTGTTTCCTAGAGTGTCTCAGATGTGCCTGTCTAAGATACGTTCGAGGGTCTTCCAGACTGGTTTTTACTTACTTAAATCTAATAATCAACTAAATGTATTCACTGATTATGCTGTCTTCAATCGAATTGTTCTAGACATGACCGATTAAAGCCGTGCTATAAAGCAATATACGTTTGAAAGGCACCTCTATTTACCTTGCATTCACGTCAACTTTTTAATTGATTCGTCGCAGTAATCAGAGCAAATGCCATTCATCATTGCACGCCGACATCAAACAACTATGCCATCGATCGATCAGTGCCGGGATAGGAAGTGCACATGCCTTTCACAAACACCTTCATCTTTAATTAACACTAAAAGTCAGCAAATCGAATGCCATCAACAGTCGAGCGTGGAGGTATATGGGCGAATACAAAGGTCCAATTTCTAGTAAACGATGCGAGTCATTACATAACAAGCTTTCGTGCCTACATATGATACGTATCCACATAGTTATGTCATCCACCTGTAATCGGTGGAAATACCGAGAAGTCATTGCAGTTGTGGAAGTTGGATTTATTGATTTTCTCCATCGTCCTTTAGCTGAATTCACTTTGAAATCCTAATTGACATATGAATGTAGGTATGTAGGTATGTAGGCTCGCAAAAGTTCCTGTAATTAATGCTTGATCGTCGCCGGGTATTTCCGAATATCCGCGATTGAGTCACAAAGAACCACGCGGTTAGCAGTAAAGAATAACAACAAGATGGGGAACAAGGTGACTTGTTGACGTGACGATCGTTTTTTATCATCGATGTGCACCTCTACTTACTCTTTGGCTACCAAGATGTTGATGGTGTGCACTGTGCGGTGCTCAGGCATCCGATAAATTTATGCGCGCACGAGATACTCGCATTCGACCGACAAGTACACGACGTCGTCGTCGTCATTGCTTTGGGTGCTTGGAGGCGTGATGCTTTGTTGGTTGTGTTCTAAATCCGCGCGACTATCAAGCTTTAGATTGGTGAAAAGAGAGAGCGAGAGGGAGAACAAAAAGAAAAAGAAAAAAAAAACTCTTCCCTTCTAGGATGGAAGATGTGAAAGAAAAGTTATGCACCCCGCTTATGGGTGGTGGACTGACGGTTGGGCGACTAAGTTTTTCCTGATTTATAGCCATATCGGCGCCCCGTGTGTTCTTCGCACGCCTTCTCCACCTCTTCAACCGTTCCCGGGCGTTTGAGTGTATCCCATCTATGATTCCTATTGTCTTCATGTAGGAGATGTATCTGTAGCCGATGGTTGGTGTACGGCGACGGGGGCAGCAATGTTGTGTGCTGTTCATTTGTATGCGTGATGAGTTTGTTCATTCGGTCGCTATTGTTGTTGTTACTGTTGGCGGGATGTAATAATGAAGTTTATGCCGCTGTCGTGACAGAAGGCACACGATCGTTTTTCGTTCTTTCTTTATTTGTTTTCTGTTTTGTTGTTTTTGTTGTTTTGCCTTCGTTTCGTTGTTTTGTCTTTTCGCCTGTTTTTGGTTTCGTTGTTTCACTGTGTTTTGTATCTTTTATCGGATTTTCGAGAGCCAATTGAATTTTAAGTTTCCCTCAAGTGCTTGTGGTGATTTTATGCTTGGAAGCGGGATAAGCAAAGGAGGTAACACACAGTCACGTACACATATGTAGTTGATTGCTTTTGATTGAGTAAACGATGTGTGCATTTCGGTCTATTCGGAATGTGATGAAGATTTTGTTGTCTTCGTTCGGTTGCATCACGCTTTAGCTTCATAAATCAAAGCGGGGTGGACAGCGTGTATCTCTTTGGTTTTGTGAGAAATGACACTGTGCTGTAGGTAATCGACCGTGATGGAGCTGAAGATGTGTAATTATGTTTCTCCTTTAATCAAATACTTGGATTCGAGGAAGTTTGCGGGGTTTTTGATCGGACCCAGAGATCCGATGACAGTTCGACAGATTTGGGTCTCCATAGTTTTATTGATTCGATATGTTATCGGATTGAATATAGATTGTTATCGCACACACTTTTCGATTCGACTGACGTGTATAGATTTTGAACACCCTAAAGCCGTAGGTCAGAGGGCATGGGCTCGGACATACAGGGTAAAGTTGTTGATCGCTCTCAACGCTCTCATCCCTGTTCAAATGCCCGGGTCAAGTTGACATACATAAGGTCTCCTCGCGGCGCTCTCTGTATAGCCTTTTCAACAACCGTTGGGAGGTGAACAAACGTATGCAGCGACAAAGCCCCAAGACCGCGTTTGTGCGGCGGGCTAACAATCTGCGCACGTAAAAAAACCTAAAAGTTATCAATGAGCAAGATGTCTCGGATACACGGACGGATACTCGACGACGACAACGCACGAAAAAGGAACACGATTTGCGAGTATGCTCCTGGAATGTCAGAACCCTGTATACTCCCGGAACTGCTTATAAACTGCAAAGAATCCTCACGCAGTACAAAGCATGATGAGGTATGATGAAGAAGAAAAATTACGACATTCGTTAGAGCTGTCACAAAAGATTGCACTTACTGGGATGCGGATTTGTCGTGGGAAAGCGGTTAAGGTCTAAGGTCATCGACTTTAGACCCATAAGTGATCGCTTGGCTGTGATCCGGATGAGAGGCAGATCTTATAACATCAGCCTTGAATGTATGCATATGTACATACATATGTATATGTGCACACGCCCCTACCGAAGAGGCTGAACACCCTATCATGGAGGACTTTTATGACTTCCAGGACAACGCCTATGGAGCTTTACCGGAGTACGATGTTAAAATCGTGCTCGGGGACTTCAACGCCAAAATCGGTAAAGAGTGATTGGAAAGCACAGCCTCCACGATACGGCTAACGATTCACGGACTTTGCGACAGCTCGTAATGCGCTGATAAGTAGTACAAGGTTCCCCCGTAAGCGAATTCACACAGCAACCTGGCGATCTCCGGACGATCGAACAGCCAACCAATCGATGCAAGGCACTCGTCAAACATCCTGGATGTGCGAACATTCAGAGGGGCAAATGTCGACTCTGACCACTTCCTCGTAGCAGCATGATTCAGAGCTCGACTGTCCAATGTCAGAAAGCTGCACCAGCCCACCAGGAGGAGGTTCGACATTGGGCGCCTGAGCGCCCCTCGGAGGTTACCAGAGCCTACAGGGAGCAGCTGAGCGAAAGACTCTACGGTATGCCTACGTTGAACACAAATGCCAATAATATGTGGCTGCATTGCCGCTCAGCCATTCAGGAAGTAGCCGAAACCACCCTAGGATACCTGCCACCCCCGACAAGAAACCCGTGGTATGATGGCAAGTGTGAGGCTTACAAAAGAGTACCGAGTACCGAGCCAGAAGATGGGAGGAGAAAAAACTACTGCGACAAAGGAAAAAAAACTTCGCAGCCTCCCAGCTCAAGGATATTGAGAAATCCAGGGATAAGCACAAACACGAGCCTTTTACAAGAAAGCCAAAGAGCTTGCAGGAGGCTTCAAAAAGGACACCCAGGCTCTTCAAAACTGCGAGGGTAATCTTGTCACCGACTCGCAGGGAATAGTGGATGTATTTAAGCAGCATTTCCAGCAGCTGCTTAACGAGTATGACCAAGACAGAGTGGTAGCGACTGAGCAAATCCCATTTGGTCTTGTCCCCATTTACCCTTAGACCCACTTTAGCCGCTTCTGCTTCAATGCTTGCGAACAAGCATTTATGTTCTTCTGTCCTCCTTATGTTGACTTGAAGTAGATCGTACCTCTTGTATTGGCCGCAAAGTCCCGCACGACCATTTCAAGAATAATGTTAAAGAAATCACATGACAGTACGTCACTCTGCCTAAAACCTTTTTTAACATCAAAGGGGTCGGTTAGTTCACCTCCGACCTTAATGGAGCAGCGAGAGTTCTCCATAGTCATCCTGCACAGTCTGACGAGTTTGGCAGGAATGTTAAAACATGACATGGCTCTGTATAGCTCGTCTCTATAAAAACTGTCATACGCGGCCTTAAAGTCGACAAAAAGATGGTGCGTGTCGACCTGGAATTCATGGGACTTGTCCAAGATCTGCCGTAGTGTAAATATTTGGTCTATCGTGGCCTGGAACCACACTGGTAAGAACCTATCAGATTGTCCACGAACGATTTCAGGCGCTTACACAGTACCGCAATGAGGATCTTGTACGCAATGTTCAGGAGACTTATCCCTCTGTAATTGGCGCAGTCATAGGGGTGACGCATGTTAGGATAGCTATAATTCAGATTAGAAGATACTGGGACTCATTCGTAGGGTCTTCGAAATCTTTCGATTTGGTCCAAAGATGCCGGCGACAACGCCAGCATCAGTATACCACCTAAGGCCTTTGACGTTGAGCAAGAGATCACTGGTTTTCCAAGCTGTGCGGTTTTTGGATCAATATCTCAAATATCTTGTCAAAAGTGAAGGTGTGTGGTAATGGGTCCGAGACCATGGTATTCATATCCAGGCTACATGGCAGGCCTATCCCCCCAGCGAAGGATTATGATTGCACTACGTAATGCAATGTTTTTAATAAAAAGGTGCAGTGGAGTAAGTCCAATTCTTCTTGAGCTGCTGAAGGGCGGGTTGGCATTTTTTTTGTTCACAATTGCGTTGGCAAGTCAGCATGAGAGCCTTTATAGGCAAAGAACGGCTGATGATGCAAATCTCCCTCTTTCGAGGACATTACAGTATGAACTCACCTTAACAACACTGGTTACAACAATGTGCTTCCGCGTGTTTCGTGTTAAAAACACTAACGTTTTACAAGACCCCCTCCCCCCTAATTGTGTTACGCAATACTTGGATGCCGTCTTAGACATCTAGCTAAACAGCTTGTAAAAATTCCCTATTGACACTGCAAAGTTGTTTTCTAATCAAGATACCGAGCTGTCAAGGTCGCAAGCACCTGTTTGACCTCTATACTAAATACTTCCAAGCCTCCATATCAGCTATTGTATGTACAATAAATGGAATTAAAACAATACGAATTCGTTCATCAATATTCATAACTAATTGAGTAAGAGCATCAGCATTAACCTTTTGACATGTGTAAACAATAAAGCAACAATAGCACGGCACCGATAGTAAAAACACAGAAAGACCACCACCGCCACCCTTCATCGTAATTAAACATAGTACATACCTACATAGAGGTACATAAAGGTGTAAAGGCATATTTTCCCAGTCATTAAAGCAAAACATTTTATGGCCCTTTTTCCGGACACAGATACACACCAATACACGGGGGTGTTTTCTTCATTTTGAATGTGTTCGTGCGACCATACACCATACACAACCAACTGCTTAGTTATGCAGAGAGTCTATTAAATTTTCATAACTGTTTCTGAGTTAAAAAGCAAAAAGATAAATAAAATAAAATCAAATATCTCTTTACTCTCTCTCTCTCTCTTGATTTGACGAAGTTACGTGAGAGCAGCTGATGGGAAAGAGAACTTCCATCCCGAAAACTAAGCCGAAGCCGTAGCCGAAGAGAAGGTTTGTTTGTTCTTTGTTCGGAAAAAGTATAAAACGTTTCAAAGCCAAACCGCAGAGTATCTATGGCATAGCTGGTGGCGGACGAGGAGTATATTGTATCTAGACATATGGCTATCTATGGATGTGTATAGTGGATTGCGTGCTAATGTACGGAATATAAGAAAATTACTTTGCTCCTGTTGTCTATAGTTTTGTTGTTGTTGTTTTGGTTGTGAAAGCGATGGTGGAGTAAGGGGTGAAGATAAAGAGTGGTTATAGAGGAGGGAACACGAACACTTTAATTGGATGTGGGTAGACAAATTATAATAATTTCAAGTTCGTTGTAGAAATGCTTATGAAATGTTTCTTGTTGCGCCTTGAGTTGCTTGTCCTTAGTACTTGGAGTTCTTAATGATTTCTGGCATTTGATTAGGACGGTACTTGTCTGATATAATGCGACGCAATGGATTTTTTTTTATGTTTTGTAACTAGGTAACCAGCGGTATAGCGTCGCATTTTGTGACATAATATGGGAATTCTAGAGCCTCCTCGCCTCCCATCGGATGTTAGGGAAAAAGGAACCACAATGCCTTCATTTGACGGCAAATCATTTGGAAAATCTCATCCGAAATAGAGAAAACCAATCATGACCAGAACAACAATAACAACAACAAATGGGCAAAGTTTATCCAAACCAAAAAAAAAAAAAAAAAAACGAAAAAACCAAGGAAACAAAAGAAAATAAAAACGAAAAAACGGACGAATGGGAAACAAACGATGACTGGTTGGAACGGTGTAACCAGTGAAAACACCCGATACCAGACCTACACCAGAACTGGTAGGTATGCAGAGTCGTCCCACAAGTTTGCCACATTATTTCCGCTTTTTTCATTTTCTATTTAGTCATTTTCTTGTTTTGCTAACATTTTCTGTTTTGCTCCTCGTCGTTGTTGTGTCGTCATCGTGTGGTATGTCCGGCGCAAAAAAAGCTTCAAAACAACAAGAGAAACATCAGATGAAACGCACAATTAGGTACCTTGCTGAAGTTGTTTTATATGTGTCTCGAAATCGAGGAGGGAAATCAGTTGGTAACAGAAGAAGAAAAACAAAAAGCAACAGTGGAATAGACAAAACTCGAACTTACTAGTACTACTACATACAAACATATGTATCTAACGCGAACAATACGAGAATAGGTAGTAACTAGTAAGTAGCTTTGAACAAAGCATAATTCGCGTTGTCGTTCATGGAGCGAGTGAGGTAATGTTACTTGGCCCACTTTCGGCGGATGAATGATGATAGATACTGGGATGAGTGGCTTTTCGTTCTCCTTCATATTACGTAGAACAGACGCATACATACATAGGCATATGTAGATCGTGACCACTGAATTCAAAGATTGATAGTTGACAACCTTGTTGTGCTCTTGTTTTCCTTTTTAGATATGAGGTCGTCCTTACGACATATAATAACAATTTAATAGAATGAAGCAAAGTTAATCCCTCAATACTGAAATGCTGGAAATGCTGACAAATCGCACAGCATACATACAAATCCCTGTCTTGTCATATGTTATAGACCTACCTGGGGTCCGAAGACCCCCCCTTTTGTTTACGGTCAGGATATAGAATATAAATCGATAGAAGAGCAGCAAGGAAAAAGGGAAAAAAAATTTACAAAAAAAGTTGTCGAGGAAAGGAAGAGGAGAATGGCGACATCGATATCGAATTCCCACAGCGTGTCCATGCATCCCCTTATCCTAGCCGTCTGTCAGCTTGTAACACTCGCCATCCGTACTATGAGACCTAGGCACTTCCACGTTGCACTGCACCCAATCGACCGACTGGATATGGTTGAAATGGACTTTTTCTCCACTCTCTCTCTCTCTCTCTCTCTCTCTCTCGTCATCCTTTTGTATTTTTCTTCTATTCGAGATTACCGAAGAGATTCTTCAGCTCTTAGTCAGCTCTTTCCCGCTTCTTTGTATGCGGGTTCACCCGCCCGTTTGTGTTGGTGCGTTCCAATAGTATTCGTGAGCGAGATTTTAGTTGAATTCGCATTGAAGTGACTTTGAATTGCGGGAAATCTTCAACTCCTAATTCGATTTCTTTTTCGTTTTACCGTTTCTTCTTTTCCTTTCGCTTCGTTCCTTTCCTTATGTTATCGCCGATTGGTAGCGGTATGTTAATAAAATTGTATTAAAGTTGAAGTTGCCGCTGATGATGAAACTTGTTTCAGGAGAGCAAGATCCACTCGGATACAAGGCATTAGAAGACGATTGAAGTACGTACAATGCATTGGGTTAGGGATTGAAGGTAGTTAAATCGGTTACCATATTGATGAAGTGAATTAGGAGATGAGACGAGGTATACTTATGTATGTATGTACCTAAGTAGCTATGTGTTTGGTTTTCTCGGTCGAGTTTAATGGGCAGATGAGAGGAATTGAGTAGATTGTAATGACGAAATCACGTGGGAAGTTTGTTATTGGGTTAAAGGGATTTGATGGCTCTTGATTTCCGTCGAATTAGCGCCTGAATCGGGAGGAATGGAGTTGGATGTGCTCGTAAAGTGATTTGATGACAGTTAAGTCTAAATAGGAAATATGTAAGTTACTTAGGTATATAAGTATCAGGCAAAAGGACTGAAATTGGACGAGTTGAAGAGGACTTCTTTCAAGACTTGATGGGTTTGAACTACGATTTAATGACTATAATTTTCATACAAACCGTAGCTATGCTGTCCATTCGCTCTACATGGCCCAGCCACCTAAGATGTTGGATCAATAGACGTCGTACTAGAACGATGCCGCTGTACAACCCGTACAGTTCGTGGTTGAATCTTCTCCTCCAATCTCCGTCAACACAAACTGGACCGAGGATTTTACACAGAATTTTCCTCTCGGAACGACCAAGGGTCTATTGATCTATTTTTGATAAGGTTCAAGCCTCTGCGCCGTAGAGGAGGACCCCGGGTCACTACCTATCCTAAACCCTACCTAGGGACTAGACACTCAACCTATCCGCACAACTTGAAAAGATCGTGCGGGATTCACTGGCCAATGCAAGAGGCACGATCTACTTCAAGTCTGCACAATTGCTCGCATACACTGATGACATTGACGTGATTGGGAGAACGCAGCCAGACGTCAATGAAGCTTTTGTGAGCATTGAACCAGAAGAGACTAAATTGGGTCTGAAGGTAAACGAGGGCAAAACTAAATATATGTATGTATGCTGTCGTCAAAGACACACAAGACACATAACACCGACCGACAGAACGTCACTACTGGCAGCTATAACTTTGATGTAGTCAAGGATTTCGTCTAACTTGGCTCATTGGTAACAAGCGGCAACGACACCAGCGCAGAGATAAGACGCAGAATAATTCTTGCCAACCGCTATTTCTTTGGACTCGGGAAGCAATTAAGAAGCACAGCCCTCTCTCGGAAAACCAAGCTGGCTTTATACAGGGTCTTTCATTAAGCACTGCCTATCCCTAAATTTAAATAAAACAAAGTTTGTGTGAAGTATCGTCGAAATTTTTTATTCTTTCGAAAGGCCTATCGATGCAATTATGTTTGGAATATAACGTTGTTCACGCCCTTCTCTTCTGCTAAAAAGCGAGAAGAGCCACCGCAGTCGAACATCTTGCGGCACTGTTAGTAAGTCCCGTCTCCACCTCCTCGTGGTGCCATCTGGAGATTTCCTATGGAAATTGCAGACGGAGAAGGGCGAATGGCGAGCCTCCTGCCCCAAAAAAACAGGATTAGTCTGTTGGGCTACGGCCTAGTAAGCCGTAACCGTAAAAAAAACCACAAACTCCGAAACAACCACATGCCTGGGATATAACGGACCGGACTAATGTTGACGATCCTTGAAAAAACGAAAAAAGGACAATGATCTCCGGTCATGTACGTGGAGTGTTAGATCCCTAAACAGGCCACGTGCAGCTGAACATCTTGCGGACGCCCTAGACCGCTATAAAGCGGACATAATCGCCAACCAGGAAATGCCATGGAATGGATCGAGTGAAAAGCGGATGAAAAACTGCGACATCTACTATGGAGACTGTTATAGGGAGAGAGGACAACGATCGGACGCGGATTTACTATTCGAGGTGGACTAAGCCAAAAAGTCCTAAGCTTTCGGCATGTGAGGGAACGCCTCATAAGAATCCGTATCAAGGCTACATTTTTTAACATCAGCCTGATCTGCGTCCACGCCCCCACGGAAGACATGGATGACTCCGCCAAAGATGAGTTCTACGATCTCCTAGACAGAACGTATGCCCAATGTCCCAGCTATGACATCAAAATTGTACTAGGAGACTTCAATGTTAGGCTGGGTAAGGAAAGCATCTTTGAACGAGTCATCGGCAAACATAGCCTACACGACACCACATCCGATAACGGACACAGGCTGATTGATCTTGCTACGGGGCGAAATCTCCTTCTAGCCAAAGGCACCTGGCGGTCTTTTGATCAATCGACCACCAACCAGATTGATCACATCGCGATCGACGTCAGACACTCCTCCACTATTATTGATGTTCGAACTTTCCGAGGGGCTAACATCGACTCGAACCACTATCCTGTAGTAGCCAGGATGCGCCTACGGATATCACGAACGCAGCGGAGTAGAGTAAGAATATAAAGTTATGACGTTGGAAAGCTACTATCGCTAGAAACCGCTCGTGCTTTTGCCGATCGCGTCTCCCTTAAGCTCTCCAATACACTTCAACCCTCCACGCTATCAATAGAACATCAGTGGAACCTTTGCAAACAAGCCCTGAAAAGCTCTGCATCCGAAGTTTTGGGCTTCAAAGCTCCACCACGAAGAAACACCTGGTTCGATGACGAGTGCAGGAGGATTCATACAGCGAAGCAGGATGCATATAAGGCCTCGCTGCATAAAAGAACAAGAGCAGCTCGTGAGCTCTACAAATTAAAAAGAAGGGAGGAGCATAAGCTTCTCAGAAGAAAGAAGGAAGAGCACGAGAAGGGCGCGATTGAGGATTTGGAGAGGTGTCACTGCAGGCGTGACGTTCGAATGTTAGTCAATATACCGCTGTCAGGCAGAATGATCCATTTCTAATCGACGAAGACCGCAGAGAATTCCGTCCCCCTGACCTCGACGAAGTTAAGATTGCCATATCGAAACTCAAGTCGAATAAAGCTGCTGGCGCAGACGGACTGTCTACTGAGCTCTTCAAGGCAGCTGGGGATGACCTAGTTATGGAGTCTCAGCATCCTATGCCTGATCCACAAGAAAGGAGACCCATCTGACTGCGCCAACTACAGAGGAATGAGTCTTCTTAAAGTTGCCTAGAAAATCTTCTCTGCCGTTTTGTTTGAACGCCTGAAGCCTTTTGTAAATAAGCTGATTCAGGCCAGGGAAGTCCATCGTCGACCAAATCTTCACACTACGGCAGATCCTGAAAAAAAAATCAATGAATTTCAAGTCGACACTTACCACCTATTTGTCGACTTCAAAGCGTAATTACAGACGAGCCAACGCTATGTCTACCTTTGACATTCCTGCTAAACTCGGTCGGTTCGAGAGAAAGATTGGGCGCGTGATTTTCGGGCCTATAAACGCCCGGGGGATGGAGGAAAAGATTCAACCACGAACTTTACGGGCTGTACAGCGACATGAGTCTAGTCGGGCGTCTACGTATTCAACGCCTAAGATTGCTGGGCCATGTAGAGCGAATGAACACCACAGCTCCAGCCCGGAGAGTCTTTGAATCCAACCCAGGACGAAGAAGCAGAGGACGGCCGCACTTAAGATAGCGCACACAGGTGGAAGGAGACCTCAGCCAACTGGGTGTGCGGCAATAGAAAAGGCTAGCGAAAGATCGTGTTAGTTGGAGGGGCATGTTGGTTGAGGCTCAGGTTCACCCCGAGCTGTAGCGCCCGTTAAGAAGGAGAAGAAGAACGTCGTTCAAATGTCCATCGAAGTTTCTCTGGGTCGCGCGAATCCGAGCACAACTTAGGATGAATTTGATAGATGTCATAGGTTATGTTGTCTTTGAGGGCCACTGTGGCTTGTGGCTTATTCGTATAAACCTGCGACTACAGAAAATGCGATAAGAAAAAGCCTGACAGGATCAAATCGCACGATTTCGGTAGCATGGGCTCTACGGCGGCCCATGCCCGTGCCTGGTTCAGCGTCTACGGATACAACGCTTAAGGTGGCTAGGCCATATAGAGCGTGTGGACAACGTACCGGCCCGAAGAATCTTTGAATCTGAACCACAAGATGAGAGGACACAATTGAAGAGAGGACGCCCTCGACTCAAATGGCGCACACAAGTGGAGTTGAGACCTCAACCAACTTGGTGGGCGTGACTGAAGACGGCTGGCAAGAGATCGTGCTGGCTGAAGTCGCTTGTTGGTTGAGGACCAAGACCACACCGGCCTGTAGCGCCACGAAGAAGAAGGCCATGACTCTTTTGAACAAGAGCCATGAATTCTAAATCGATATGCACCACAAGCTGTACCATGTCGCGGTTTGACATCCCTGTCGAACTCGTCAAGTTGTGCAGGCTGACTATGAAGGATTCCCACTGCTCCATCAGGGTCGGTGCCAGACTAACCGAGACTTTTGATGTCAAAGGTACTTTTCCTATCTATGACTAGATATCTGTAACCAACACAAATAGCACTCAGATGATAAAGCTTTCTGAGGTTTTTCAAGCCTATAGTTCCTGCTAACCAGCACACGACCTGTCTATCTGTCTTGATGGCGCGAATCGAGTAATATTCAATTGCATTTGTACAACGTAATTGATTTGTACTCAGTTTAACTACCTCCTCCTCTCTTATAAGCCTTCCACACCACTTGAGCAAATAAGGTGTTATAAAATTAACTTAAATTCCTTTTGGCAGAACTGCTAGCATACGCTTGTCGGATTAAATAAACATTCCCTGAATAACAAAAATAAAAAAGAAGAAAAATTAGCATTTAACAAACTAAACAGCAAACAAACTGCAACAGAGTGTAGACAAAAATCAACGGCGACAAAGAATTAAGAGGAAAAAAAGGTTCAATGAAAAATGATTTCTTCCCCTAATGTATTCTCTTTTCCCCCCCAACTGTTATTCAACCCTTATAATCGTATTCATTATTCTGTCAATGAAGTTTCCTCTTTTCTTGTTTTTCTTCTTTTTATTTTTTTGGACGAACCACTTTTGATGTCGGAATCGGAAGGTTCCAAAGACGGATAGTCATACTTGTTTTGAATGTCACTGTTCAAGTAATGCACACTCGCAAGAGGGTCTAGTAAAAACCGTTGACTTAAGACTGATTCGCATGAGACAAGCACCTGAGAGTTGAGTCGCTTATTAAAACTCCTCATTCCTCAATCGATTTTTAATTATCCCCGCCATAAAGACAATTTGCATTTCACGTCTCAACCCCCAGCAATCATTAAGCGAGCAAAACAGAGAGAAAAAAAAAAAAAAAAAAAAAACATAAAGTACTCAGTACTCCGCACTCCGGCAAACGTACGATGATGCACAATGATTGCGTACTTCCTTCCACGCCGTCAATTTCAATATTAACCCTAAAAACTTCATAAATAAAATATTGAAAATGCACCGACATCGAAGCGAAGGAATGAGCACAGGACGCGAACGACAGTCAGACATAGTAGACGAGTACTGGCCTGGCAGTCATGGAACGACGACGATAGCGAGGGTTCACACTGCGAAGCGAGTGAGTACGTGAGTATAATAACGACCCCATGCACCAGGCACTTATCCACATTGCGAGCCTTTGGCTCTGGCTGGCATACAGTCACTGGCAGCCAGAGCATATCCACGTACAACATATCCGTATGTAATCGCATAGAGTTGGGCATGGCAGGGAAGGTTTCGGTAAAACCCGCATTATATCTCAGCCTGCGTTGGTTCCTCATTTATTGTTGGATGTTCACATGTTCACTACATGGATAGATACATAGATGGATATCTGTTTGTCGTCGGCCGCACAAATGTTGCACAGTTCCAAAGTGTATCCGGCCGAAAAATAAGTAAATCGTAACCTAGCCGACAAGGATGGATATGAAAAACAAGCAACAAAGTAACTAAATCCATGATACCAACCATAATGGTTGCCGTGTATGCACAGGTCCTACGTACGTTTCAAGGTAGTCAGTTTGGACGTTAGTAAACCGACATGTGTTTGTGTGAAGTATAGCGAATGGACAAGAGAGCAACAGAGAGACTGAACAGATTGCACAGGTTGCCGATGTCGTTTGTGGCGTTGTGGGGGGGTGGGGAATTTAGAGGTGCGGGCCTATAAATAAAGCTTCACATCTCCCCCGAGGAGAAGTAACACAAGCAGTGACGGTAGATTTTGTAATTTGTTCTGAATTTGTGTGTGGCTGGACTTTTAGGTCTTCTTACTGGTAACCCTCTTGCTTACTCCCTTATTCATAGCTTTATGAGACATTATGATAATTATGCAAGCAACGATACGGCTCTTAGTCCAAATTGTATACAGAGTCATTCTAATAACAGAATGCCACCATACGAGACCGTCATGATTTACGTTACTATTTCGAGGTCAAGTTATCGCACACATGGATGGCTGTTTTGTATCTATTTTATCTATGTATTCAGTACAAATGTACGTACATATGTATGTATATACAGAGGAACGAGTGATGAAATTTATCTCTGGTCCCTTTTCAAAGTCCTTTTTTTTTATGTACACGCCACGAACCCGAATGTGAGGCGAAGCCATACGTGTTAAACGTTTGCGGGATGCTGTTCTTCCTTTCGTAACTTGTCGTGACACTCAATCGAATTCGATTTATGAAATTTATCATTCAATCGAGGACAGTTTTAGATATGACATATGTACATACATAACATAGAGAGGCACTACGTGCGCTTTAAATAATATCTCCACCAACTTCACATCGTCTCGCAGCACTATTCAAATTATTAACTATTGACTACGCTCCGTCGAATGCATATTTCATTAGAATCATCCATATTAGAACCGAGAGGAAACCTCTCACCAACCACGGAAAACTGCCATAAAATGGAACATTGCCATGATTAACCCGAAAATTGTTCACGAAACCATCATTAGTGTCGCACTAAATATGATCTCTTTCAACCCCGACAACCCAACTACACCAAATTCAACATCAGCCACCATCATGCTTCTCTATATTCCATAAGGCTTTATACACCATACCACAACACCCACAATCCAAAACTCCACAACTTGTGAGGCGTCCCTGCTCGAGCGCCAGCTTTTTACAGGCGGCCAATTATAATAAAATTTAAAAGCCATGGAGTTATGGTTCCCATTTGCTTGCTGTGCCCCATCATAAACGCTATGACGGCGGCAACAAGGACGAATCTCTCTTCTTCCCTCTTGCTCGGTTCGCTATCTCGCTCTTCGTTTGGGTAAATGTGAACATGTGTAAGCAACCCCATTATTTCCTCACCAAAAAACGAGAAACAAGAGACGAAAACAAAAAAATCGGTGAATGTGTAGATGTCTGTATAAAAATGTATCCCTTTTTCCTCGTAGCTATCCTCGTATTTGTGAGTTGAGATATTTCAGGTCGTGAAAGGAAGTCACGAACAACGATGAAGTGCCTTCAAGCTTAAAAGCTCATCGCATATTTTCCTTATACCCCCCGAAGGGTGATGGGCCATCCAATTCAACTCCTAATATCAACGAGGAGAGATTCAAAAATGTTCATCTTTAGATACTATTTGTTCGCACTAAAGCCGTACTTAGATCACAAGTATGATAATGACGACGAGGTGAAAGAGGATTTAGAAAACTTGCCTAACGTACATACATACATATATCTACATACGGGTACACATCCATATCTGTTGGGGCACAGCTTGTCGCTTGTTGCTTCAAGATTTTTTCTGCCATGACATCGAGGATGCACAGATGAATACTTGCGAACAGCATCTTTGAATCGGGCTCCTTAAGTCATCATCATAGCGAAAGGACGAAAGCACGAAAGGATTAAGGTAACGTAACCCTTGTCATAATAAAAATAAATACATCCCCCGGGGCCATACGAAATAGAGACACAACCGACGTCGACGTAGCGTTTACTGTTCTGGGAAAATTGTTCACTCACCCACAGGTGAGCGAACATAGGCATTCGGTTTAACACATTGTTTGACGGGGTGGGTACTGGGGGTGGTGTGCTAAAATAAATATTTTAATTATGAATTGGTTACTTTGTCGGTACGTGTGTGATGTGTTTAACGCTTCAAATGAAAAAGCATCAAAGAGGAAGCATCATTACCGAGATATGTATCTTAGCGCAAGGGCAGGTACTATGAACGTTACGCACGTTTCCCAACCAGCCATCCAACCGTTCGTACTATGCCTCTGATGTGCGCTAAGGGTTTGTAGATATTATACATATTTGCTTTTGAAATGATTCAAACCCTCCGTGACGGTGTTCTTGAACGGATTACTTCTGTGGCATGCTGATTTTTATTTAACGTCTTTGTGAAAGGAGTTCTTTTTGAAAAGGTTTTTATCTTCATTATTCCCTTCACTGTTCGACACAAGGGTCGACTGCGTGGTGTAGGACGGGCAACGCTATCGTTGTCCCTGGGGTGGATTAGTTTGGTGAATGTTATTTCTATCAATCTGTTGGTTGTATAATTGTTTTGTGCTTGAGGGTATTAAATTAGTTCTATTGAAAATGAAATTAAGTAAGTACTTTTATCCTTTTTGCTATTATTGATCCTCCAGGGACCGTCTTTGTCCGATTGATGCTTTTTGATTACATCTTCGTTGACAATCCTGATTTACCATCATCGTGCTGCCAATGATTCTAATCCTGTTTTAATCTTTAATTTCCTCATTAACTATATACATATGTACATATGTACCTGACGATTAAGACCATTGAAGGCGACTTGACGTTTCCTTCTTCTTCTTCTTAGTGGGCGCTACAGTTCGGGGTGAACCTGGGCCTCAACCAACCTGCCCCTCCATCTAGCACGATCTTTTGTAAGCCTTTTCCATTGCCGCACACCCAGTTGACTGAGGTCCCCTTCCACCTGTGCGCCATCTTAAGTGCGGCTGTCCTCTGCTTCTTCGTCCCTTGGGGTTGGATTCAAAGACTCTCCGGGCTGGAACTGTGGTGTCCATTCGCTCTACATGGCCCAGCCATCGTATACCGCCAGACCAACTTTCGCCGCCTCGAACTCAATACTCGCAATCGCCTCATTGACATCTCGCTGTGATCTACCTATTATGACAATATCGTCGGCGTATGCAAGGAGTTGCGAGGATTGGAAATAGATTGTGCCTCTTGTATTGGCCAGTGATTTTTGCACAATCAATCACAACAAGCAGAACAAATCACACGACAGCGCATCGCCCTGCCTGAATCCTTTTTTGACATCAAAACTATCGGTAAGGTGTTCATCGATTCGGATGGAGCAGCGAGCATTCTCCAAAGTCATCCTGCATAGTCTTACGAGTTTAGCAGGTATATCAAAGGTAGACATAGCGTTGTATAACTCGTCTCTAATTACGCTGTCGTATGCGGCTTTGAAGTCGACAAATAGGTGGTGAGTGTCGACCTGAAATTCATTGGTTTTTTCCAGGATCTGCCGTATTTTGAAGATTTGGTCGATGGTGGACTTCCCTGGCTTGAATCCGCACTGATAAGGACCTTTTAGCTTATTTACAAAAGGCTTCGGGCGTTCACACAAAACGGCAGAGAAGATTTTGTAGGCGATGTTAAGGAGACTTATTCCTCTATAGTTGGCGCAATTAGAGGGGTCTCCCTTCTTGTGGATCGGGCATACGATGCTGAGACTCCATTCCTCGGGCATGCTTTCCTCTAACCATATCTTACGGATGAGCTGGTGCATGCTCCCAACCAGGTCATCCCCAGCTGCCTTGAAGAGCTCAGCAGACAGTCCGTCTGCGCCAGCAGCTTTATTCGACTTGAGCTTCGACATGGCAATCTTAACTTCGTCGAGGTCAGGGCGACAGAATTCTCTGCGGTCTCCGTCGATTAGAACTGGATCATTCTGCCTGACAGCGGTATATTGACTTACATCGCCTTTACACAGTCTGCAGAAGTGGGTTCTCCATATTCTACTACTAGGCGTCCGTCCTCATCCCTGCAGGCTTGCGTTCTGGCTTTATAGCCGTGGCATGTTCGTTTTACTTTCTGGTAAAATTTTCGAACGTCGTTCCTGCCGTAACATCTCTCCAAATCCTCCACCACGCGCTTCTCGTGCTCTTTCTTCTTTCTTCTAAGAAGCTTATGCTCCTCCCTTCTTTTTAACTCGTAGAGCTCACGAGTTGCTCTTGTTCTTTTATGCAGCGAAGCCTTATATGCATCCTGCTTCGCTGTATGAATCCTCCTGCACTCGTCATCGAATCAGGTGTTTCTTCGTGGTGGAGTCTTGAAACCCAAAACTTCGGATGCAGAGCTTCTCAGTGCTTGTTTGCAAAGACTCCACGGCTGTTCTATTGATAGTGTGGAGGATTCAGGTGTATTGAAGAGCTTAAGGGAGACGCGATCGGTAAAAGCACGAGCGGTTTCTGGCGATAGTAGCTTTCCGACGTCATAGCTTTGTATTCTTACTCTACTCCGTTGCGTTCGTGATATCCGTAAGCGCATCTTGGCTACTACAAGATAGTGGTCCGAGTCGATGTTAGCCCCTCGGAAAGTTCGAACATCAAGAATAGTGGAGGAGTGTCTGACGTCGGTCGCGATGTGGTCAATCTGATTGGTAGTCGATTGATCAAAAGACCGCCAGGTGCCTTTGTGTATATCGAGGTGCGGGAAGCGCGTACTGGCTAGAAGGAGATTTCGCCCCGTAGCAAGATCAATCAGCCTGTGTCCGTTATCGGAGGTGGTGTCGTGTAGGCTTTGTTTGCCGATGACTCGTTCAAAGATGCTTTCCTTACCCAGCTTAGCATTGAAGTCTCCTAGTACAGCCTAGGAGATCGTAGAACTCATCTTTGGCGGAGTCATCCTTGCCTTCCGTGGGGGAGTGGACGCAGATCAGGCTGATGTTAAAAAATGTAGCCTTGATACGGATTGTTATGAGGCATTCGCTCACATGCCGAAAGCTTAGGACTTTTTGCCTTAGTCCACCTCGAACAACAAATCCGCATCCAAATAATCGTTGCCCTCTCCCCCTATAGTAGTCGCCGTATTAAATATCGCAGTTCTTCATCCGCTTAATACCCGGTCCATTCCATCGTATTTACTGGATGTCGGTGATGTCCGCTTTATAGCGGTCTAGGGCGTCCGCAAGTTGTTCGGCTGCACGTGGCCTGTTTAGGGACCTAACATTCCACGTACAAAGCTGATGATCATTGTCCTTTTTTCGTTTTTTGCAAGGGTCGTCAACATAAATCCGGTCCGTTATATCCGAGGCTTGTGGTTGTTTCGGAGTTTGTGTTTTTTTTAAGGTTACGGCTTACTAGGCCGTAGCCCAACCGACTTATCCTGTTTTTTGGCGCAGGAGGCTCGCCATTCGCCCTTCCCCGTCTGCAATTTCCATAGGAAATCTCCAGATGGCACCACGAGGAGATGGGGATAGAACTTACTAACAGTGCCACAAGATGTTCGACTGCGGTGACTCTTCTCGCTTTTTAGCAGGCCAGCATCCGTCGGATAGATGGAGGCCCTTGTTAGCCCTTTGCCATCCTACAGGATCACTATTGCATCTTAAAACAGGTGGCCATGACCTTTCCCGCAGATGTGCCTTCCTTGGCGCTGAACTACCGGCTTCCACCCATTGCTTGGACTGCTGTTTCGTGTCTAACGTGTGGTGATGGTTCCAAGTATATTCCTTTTGTATCGCACAAAATCGTTCGGATCCCTGTTAAAGTGATCCAAAAGTTGCTACGATAATCGTTTGCGCAATTGCTTTCGATCGGCATTCACCAAATGCAGCGAACGAGAGGATGAACAATGAAGGCAGGCAATAGTGTATTAGAAAGTGAGAGCAGAGGGATTATATTATTTGGTCGAGGGAAGTTTGTGATTGGTTAGCTAAGCTTAACATTCTACAAATGGGCTGCAAGTGGTCATAGTTGGTACGATGAAGGGGGAGTCGACAAAGGGGTATATGCATGTCTTTAACGACAAGGGCCGGTGTTAAGTGAAAACATTTCCAAAAGAGCAGAGGGGTCGATAGTTCTAGTTAGCAGCTGGTACACAAAGGGAATATCAGCTACTTCCCGGCGTGCTTTCAGGATTTATAAGCCGATCAATTGCAATCCATCTTCTTACTTACTTACTTATCAGGCTTGCAATCCATGGCTTCCAGTTATCAAGACCATCCGCGATTACTTGGTCTTTACACTGGAGGTTCGGTTTTCCTTTTCTTCTGGAACCAGGAGGCTCGGATTCGAAGACCCTTTTAGCTAAAGCGTTGGTGTTCATGCGTTCCATTGTAGTCGACGGATTTTTGCCTTCCGGATTATATCCATAACTTTGTACAGCTCATAGAGTTCGCCTTCCCCGCAGGCAGGGCCGAATATCCGTCACAGAATTCTTCTTTCGAACGAGCCAAGGATCAGCTCTGCTGTCCTGCTTATCGTCCAAGGTTTTGGCTCCATATAGCAGGACTGGCAGGATAAGAGTCCTGTAGAGCATAGCCTTGTATCCTCGAGGCTGGAGTTTTGACCCTAACTGTTTTGACAAGCTGAAGTAGCAGCGGTTGCCGAGGGTGCTTCTGCACACCGGATCTCCACTATGATGTCGCTCGTGGAGTTTATGTTTGCCCTGAGGTATGTGAACTCCTTCACCACCTCGAAATGATAGCTGCCGATCGTTATGTTTTTTTGTCCTAGGTGATCGGTGACGGGCCGTTTTTTTTTTTTGTTGACAGTATATATGTATGTATTTGGTCTTCTTTTCATTAATGTGGAGACCAGCTCGTTTCGCCTGATCTTCAATTGCCTTGAAAGCTTCCACAATGGTGTGATGGGAATTTGTGACAATATCAATATCGTCTCTGTAGCCCAGCAACTGTACCGATTTGTGGAAGATAGTGTCTTCCGTGTTGATGTTGGCCCGCCGCACTATTTATTCCAACATGAGACGGAAGAAGTTGCATTACGGCGCATCTCTTTGCCGAAATCCGGTGCAGGTTTCGATTCCGGAGCTGTTTGTTAGCGTGGCTCGACACAATGGGATCAGTTTTCCCGGAATCCCGAATTCGGCCATCGCGTTAAATAAGACTTTGCGAAGCTCTGAAGAGATCTGAGGGTAATCCATTCGAGCCTGCGGCCTTGTTGTTCCTCGACTTTTTAATAGATATGCTTGCTTCTTCAGTGCTGGGAGAGGGGGCCACTTTGTCGACTGGAAGGGTTGCTTGAAAATATTCACTATCCCCTGCAGGTCGGTAGCAAGATTGTCCTTGTAATTTTGAAGAGCCTGGGTACCATTTTAAAACCGCTGCGAGGCTTTTGGCCTTTTTGTTAAGGGTTCTTACCACGTTTTTGTCTCGAGACTATTCGCCGCAGCGTCTTTTTTTCCTTCCTCCTTCCGCCACATATTGTCGGCGTTTGTGTCCAACGTAGGCATACTTGCGAGTCGTCCGCTCAGTTGCCCTCTGTAGTCCCTGGCGACCTCTGAGGTGGTCAGGATTTCAATGTCGAAACTCCTCTTGGTGGGCTAATGTAGTTTTCTAACATTGGAAAGTCGTGCTCTGAGTCTTGCTGCCACTAGGAAATGGTCCGAGCTGACATTTGCCCCTCTAAACGTGCTAACATCCAAGATGTTTGACGCATGTCTCACACGTCTATGAGCACATGGTCAATTTGGTTGGCAGTTCGAAGAAATCTCGCGCTACTTATTACCGCATTACGAGTTACCGCAAAATCCGTAAGTCGGAAGGCGTTGTCCGTTGTCGTATCGTAGAGGCTCTGCTTTCCGACTACTCCGCCAAAGATGTTCTCCTTATCGATTACAGTGTTGAAGTCCCCGAGTACAATTTTGATGTCCTACTCCAGACAAGTTTCGTAGGCTGCGCCCAAGTGGTCGTAGAAATCCTCTTTGATGGGTTACTCAGCCTCGTCGGTAGAGGGCGCGTGCAGAGATGAGGCTGATATTGCAAAATCTGGCTTGGATACGGATCACAACTAGGCGATCGCTTATTGGCTTAAAATCAGTAACCTTCGTCCTTAGCCTTTTCCCACGACGAATTCGCATCCCAATAAGTGTGGCCTTCTGTGGCAACTTTAATAAATGTCGCACTCCTTGTCCTATCCACCTAGTTCCTGGCCTTTTCTAGTTGATGAGTAGCTCCAGGAGTGTAAAGGGTTTTCACATTCCAGGAACACACTGTGAGACCATATTCTCGTTCATTACAAGTATTCTTTTAACATGGCCGGGTTGTTGTTAGCTCTCCACATAACAGCCATCCTCGTCAGGTTGTTCCCTTTTGCCTAGGGCGGTAGCTACATCCATCAGTTCACCTTTAAACGGTTGTTCAGAAGGCTATCAAGAGGGTCGGGTGCCCCGAGGAGACTGTTTGTCAACTTGACCTGGGTTTTAGCAGGGATCGTGGCTGGCGTCTCGCCATGTTGAGTGCGATCAGCAACTTTGGCCTATATACATTGTACCTAGGCCCTACTCTCCAAACACACCCTCTATAACACAGGTATTATAAAAAAAATGGCTACCCACTGTGCTGTACCTCACGGTAATTGTATCTTTTGTTAAAAATGTAATTTAATTGACAGTTCTTCTAATATAAGCGAACAGCTGTATTAACTTTCCCATTCGTAGAAGGGAATAAAGGAAGCTCTTCTTTGTTTATGTTCCTTCAGTCACGTGCCGTTAACCAACAGAGACCGCCGCATCCGTTCAAACATTTTTCAAATGTATCCTTTCCTCGCTTAAATTGCTACTTAAACTATACAAGCGCACAACAAGCTATCGAACGTCTCCCTCGAGACCTTCAAGCATTTGTCTTTGATATCCTTAAATCTCCTTCGCAATTCATCTCGTTTCCAGTTACTCAAGTTCTTTGGCAACTGCAACCACTAGATACATCCTCTGGGATGGAATAGAAAAACATAAAACACACACAAACTCGAATAGCCAACAAAATTTATATTTCTTTTTCTGTTTTTCTTTACGTCCAGTACTCTTGTTGGCATCCTTTCAAAGGATAATAAACGAAACAACGAATCACAAACGAACCACACCACGGGCGGCCATTAGTGAAATATGACGGTAATGCCAATGGATGTAATGGATGAAATCGTTTCGTTTATCCGGCAATTCGGTACTCGGGCTATTTTGTGGTGTTACATGTTCAGGGGTGCAAATCAGGTATTTTCAGTAGCCGAATCTGGTTCCCCATCGAAGAGAATAAAAAAACCCAAAATACAAGTAAAATAAACGAACCACAGGTGCTGAAGGGTACCTTTTGAAATCGGCTCCAGGGCAAATGAACATCTGCTTCTGTCACAGACGACGATGTTCATACAGAAAACTGATCTGCCGCCAATGCACTTAATGTGTATCTGCGTTTACTGTAACTTATAATCAGGGAATTCGGTTGCGACGCGATGCGCACGCGAAGGTAAAAGATATGGTTGACTATATGTATGTATGTATGAAAGCCAAGCAAACAACGGCTGCGTGAACGTGGAAATAGAGACTACACGGAATAGGGGGGGCTCAATTGTGTGCCTCGTGCCGGTCATTCACATCGCAAGGTTCCTCGGTATGCAGACGAGAGCGAATCTGTGTAACATCTGTCGAACAGATAACCAATTGATTGAAGCGCCTTAAATCATGCAGCATTTTAATTACTTACCCAGCGCCTGTCTTTATGCAAGAAAATATTAATTTTAAATTGATATTCGAGGTAGAAGAAAGGATAATTCCTTACTCGTCCTCGTACCACAGCACATAACACGAATCTACCTACACACATCGAGGCAAGCAAACAAATGAAGATTACTTCATACCTTCTATGTAGCTTCTGCTCTTCATCTGTACCTCCGCCGTTTTCAATTTATTCCGCTCTGGCTACGAAATAAAAATAGGGGTCATATTTTTATTTGTTTCCCTTCCGTCGTCCTTTCAATTGTGAATGGAAGTGTGTGTATGTGTTCGTCCTCCCCCGTACTCACGAGGGTAGATTGGTGTGTTTGCGTGTGTATTATCCTCTTTTGTATTATTCTTCGTTTCCCTTTTTTCTTATTCCTTCTTTCGTTTTAAATGCCAGCATGGCAGAGGACGACTCGACATGGGATAGGTTGGAGGTAGGTGTTAGGTGATACCATAGAAGTGGGTACGAGCGCCGACGGACTATTAAACAGGAAGTGTTTAATTTTTTTCTATCCACCGCACCCTTCTCCTTCGACCGACGAATGTGTTTGTCGTTCGGCCGTATCCAGTGGTGGATGTGGTGAAGATAGAGTGGTGGTGGTGGTAGCGGTCGGTTGGATATCATTGACCGAGTGTAGATAAATGGGACTCTAATTGTTTTTAATTACGCTCGGTATATTTATGCTATTAATGGAGGGGTTGGGGGGTGATATAATTGACTGTTTAGTTCATTTTGAATGCAAGGTTATCTGGATTGGGTGTTAAGTGATTTGAGTATCAGTTCCGATGAGACACTTGTGGTAAGCCGCACTTGATCCGTTTTTAGGGTTCCGTACCCAAAGGTAAAACGGAACCCTATTACTAACATTTCGCTGTCCGTCCGTCCGTCTGTCACCAGGCTGTATCTCATGAGCCGTGATAGCTAGACAGTTGAAATTATCACAGATGATGTATTTCTGTTGCCGCTACCACGACAAATACTAAAAACAGAACAAAATTAATACTTAAGGGGGGCTCCCATACAACAGACATGATTTTCATCCAAAAAATCGTGCCTGCAACCAAGATCTGTCATTTGATGAGGTAACATACATAGTCTCTTTCATATTTATATATACAGATGGTACGGAACCCTTCGTGCGCGAGTCCGACTCGCACTTGGCCGGTTTTTCCCTTTAGCCTTTTCCCATCATAAATAAAAAAACATTTTCATCGACAGGTACATAGACGTTGTTCATTTATTTTATTTTTTTTAATCACAAAACAAAAGACATTTATTCATGAAGTTAGTAAGCTTGAGACATAGGCGTCCATTTCGTTTGCTGTACTAGCTTCCGTAGGGCTTTTATCGACGTAGATGGCGATTCATCTGAACTAATTGAACTTAAACTATAATGCATTCCGCGTTTGACCATCCTGGGCCGTGGAGTTCGTCTTATTAGTCCGTTCACATTTATAGTTATACTATTTAGAGATTTCCGTTTCACGATATTTTGTCGAACCTTCAGAGACAATCTTGTCTTGCGCCTAGTGGTGGTGATTCTTGCCTTTCGAAGGAATTTCTCGGGATTTTGTCGAGCAGCCGCCGACAGACGAAATGATCCATTCACACCATGACCGCTTAGCTGAATGAATTTTCCATTCTCCACCGAGGTGTTGATGTATTTTTTTATGAAAGACGATAATCGTTTATTGATTTCTAATTGGTAAGAGGATGAAATGTATTTCTTGATAGCCGTATATGAGCATCCTTTACTCTCGTTGAGGGAGGTCAGCGCTTTGTCGACCATTTTTTGTGTGGAAGGATGTCGTCGGCGTTTTTTCGGTGTCGAAGTGGTGGCCGTCGGATGGGACATTTTCCATAAAACAAACAAACAAAAAAAAAAAAAAAAAACGATCGTTTTGTAATTAGTGTAAAAAGCGCGACTATTTTTTTATACTTTTTTTGACAGTTGTTATTGTTAAAATGTCGAAAGACTGCTGATCGGTGGATCGCATGGTTGGCGTCCATGCTAAAGAACTTAGTCAAAAAAACAAAAGTCGCTTAAGGTACGACCACAATATTGTTGTTTTCTTTTAAAACAACAATGTATGTACGAAATTGTAAAAATGTTGCCGGAAACTGCCTATAAGTTAAAATTACGAAGCAAGAACGACTGGACTATACAAGCATCGGACCCCGAAAGCTATCGGTTGGTTTCCCCAAAGCTCACTTACTTACTTACTTAGGTGACGCTACAGTTCGGTGTGGCCAAATTGGCTGGCTGTTCACCATGCTGGTTGGCTGGTGGCCAGTTTGGATGGCTGGTGGCAAGGTTGCCTGGAAAGTGTGCAAGATTGCCTTGCTGTAGGCCAGGTTGGCTGACTGTTGGCTAGATTGACTGGCTCGTGGCCAGATTGACTTTCTGGTGGCCCTGGTGGCTGGGTTGGCTGACTGGTGGCTGGGTAAGTTGGCTGGCTGGTGGCCAGAGTAGCTGGCTGGCGACCAGGGTGGCTGGCTGGTGGCCAGGTTGGCTGGCTGGTGGCCAGGTTGGCTGCCTGGTGGCCAGGTTGGCTGCCTGGTGGCCAGGTTGGCTGCCTGGTGGCCAGGGTGGCTATCTGGTGGCCAGGGTGGCTATCTGGTGCCCAGATTAGCTTCCCAGCGGTTGGTTGGGTTGTGTTTAGAGTGGCCAGCTGGTAGCCAGGTTGGTTCGCTGGTCGCCTGGTTGGTTGGCTGCTGGTCGGGTTCGCTAGCTGTTGGCCAGGTTGGCCGTCTGATGGCCAGATTTGTTTCCTGGCGGCCAGGTTGGCTGGCTGCTGGCTGGGTTGGTTTGATGGTAGCCAGATTGGGTAGCTGGTAGCCAGGTTGGCTTGCTGGTGGCCAGGTTGGTTGGCTGGTTCCAGGTTGGCTGGCTGTTGGCTAGGTTGGCTGGCTGTTGGCTAGGTTGGCTGGCGGCTGCTTGGGTTGGTTGGCTGGTGGCCGTGTTGGTTGGCTGGCTGGTGGGCAGGTTGGGTGGCTGCTGGCTTGGTTGGTTGGCCGGTGATCAGATTGGTTTGCTGCTGTCCAGGATGGATGGACGGTGGCCAGGTTGGCTGGCGACTGGCTGGGTTGGTTGGCTGGTGGCCAGATTTGTTTGCTGGTGTCCAGGGTGGATAGCCGATGGCCAGGTTAGCTGGATGTTAGTCATGTTGTATGGGTAATGGCCATCTTAACTGGCTAGTGGCCAGGTTGGCTGCCTGGTGGTCAGAGTGGCTATCTGGTGGGCAGATTAGCTTTCCAGCGGTTGGTTGGGTTGTGTTTAGAGTGGCCAGCTGGTAGCCAGGTTGGTTCGCTGGTCGCCTGGTTGATTGGCTGCTGGTCGGGTTCGCTAGCTGTTGGCCAGGTTGGCCGTCTGATGGCCAGATTTGTTTCCTGGCGGCCAGGTTGGCTGGCTGCTGGCTGGGTTGGTTTGATGGTTGCCAGATTGGGTAGCTGCTAGCCAGGTTGGCTTGCTGTTGGCCAGGTTGGTTGGCTGGCTGGTGGGCAGGTTGGCTGGCTGGTGGCCAGATTGGCTGGCTGCTGGCTTGGTTGGTTGGCCGGTGACCAGATTGGTTTGCTGCTGTCCAGGATGGGTGGACGGTGGCCAGGTTGGCTGGCGACTGGCTGGGTTGGTTGGCTGGTGGCCAGATTTGTTTGCTGGTGTCCAGGGTGGATAGCCGATGGCCAGGTTGGCTGGATGTTAGTCATGTTGGATGGGTAATGGCTATCTTAACTGGCTAGTGGCCAGGTTGGCTCGCTGCTGGCCAGGATGGCCGCCTGGTGACCACGTTGTTTGGTTGGTGTACAGGTTGGCTGGTTGGTTTCCAGGTTGGCTGGCTGATGGCTTGCTTGGCTGCCTGGTGGCTAGTCTGGCTCACTGGTGGTCAGGATGGCTGGCTGGTGGTCAGTTTGGCTATACGGTGGCTAGTCTGGCTATCTGGTGGCCAGATTAGCTTCTCAGCAGCCTGGTTGGTAACCTCGTGATTAGGTTGATTGGGTGGTGGACAGATTGGCTTGTTGGTGGCCAGGGTGGTTGGCCGGCGCCCAGGTTGGCTGGCTGGTGGCCAGGTTGGTTGGCTGGCTGGTGGCCAGGTTGGTTCCCTGGCCGTTGTGCAGGCTGGCTGGCTGATGGCCAGGATAACTGGCTGGTGGATAGGTTGACTGACTGGCAGCCAGGTTTGCTGGTGGCTGGCTAGGTTGGGTGGTAGCCAGGTTGGCTTGCTCAACCAACAAACTTCTCCAGCTGGCATAGTCTTTTGCTAAGGTTTTCTTCCACCTGTGTGCGCTACCTTAGATTCGTCCCTCAGGGTTGGACTCGAAGACTCTTCGTCCCGGAGCCGTGTTATCCCATTCGCTCTACATGACCCAGTCATCTCAGATGTTGGACGACGTCTAAGGACGTCGTACTAGGCTGATGTCGCTGTACAGTCCGTATAGTTCATCATTGTATCTTTTCCTCCACTCCCCGCTTATAAAAACGGGACCACAGATTGAACACAGAAATTTCCTCTCGAAACGACCAAGGGCCGTCTCATCCGCTTTCGTTAAAGTCCAGGCGTCTGCGTTGTAGAGGAGGACCGGGATGACTAAAGTTTTGTAACTGCGCAACTCGTTCGAGAGAGGGCTCTATTTCTCAACTGCCTCTTGAGCCCAAAGAAGCAACGGTTGGTAAGAGTAATTCTGCCTTTGATCTTAGCGCTAGTGTTGTTATCGCTGGTCACTAGTGAGCCTAGGTAGACAAAAAGTCTTAAGCTTTTGGGATGTAAGCGAACGCCTCATAAAAATTCGCATTAAAGCTATTTTCGGAAACATTAGCTTTATATGCGCTCACGACGCAACTGAAGAAAAGGACGATCGACTCAGAGAAGAATTCTACGATCTCTTAGACAGAACCTATGCCCAATATCCCAGCTACGATACAAAAATAGTTTTAGGAGATTTTAATGCGAAATTGGGCAAAGAGGACATATTTGAGGCGATCATGGGGAAATATGGTTTACACGACAGCACGTTCCAAAACGGACATCGGCTACTAGACTTTCTGGCGGGGCGTAATCTACTGCTGGCTAGCACACGATTCCCGCAGCTCAACATTCACAAAGGAACCTGGCGATCACCTTTTTTTTTTTTTTTTTTTTTTTTTTTTTTTTTGAAGAGTTTATTTATTCCACTAAGGCAATATATTTACATGTTTAACTAAACTGAATTAAACTACTATTTACGTGTAATTTAAAAGTATATGACCTTAACGGTGCTCCATACTTAACTAGTCATATATATATACATATTTTTTGTCAATAATTATATTTTATTTTAGAATATATTTCTAAGCCTTTTTCTTTTTTTCATATCTTTTCTGTAAGGAAAAATTGTGGGAAAAACCTTGTTGAATCTTTCTGATTATAATACATTACTTAGTCTAACCTAACGCTACTTAGCCTAACTTAAACTAATCCTAACCTAACTTAGAGCACAAGGATTAGGCCCCGACACCTGGTCTTTGAGTTCTCGAAGCCCATCAGCTTCGACAACTCAAAAGTCAGGTGTCGGAGCCTCTTCCTGGACTTAATCTAAGCCATGACCCAGTCGAGCCACCAGTATTTGCCTGTGTTATATCTACTGATATTTATTTCATCCCTTTCAGGTACGCTAGTGCAGTACTTTAGTTCAAAATTTAAGTTGTTAGGGTTATAGACGATCTTTTTATCTGTTGCCCTTCTAGCAATGTGGTATATGATAGGAACGTTATTTTCGTTTGATAAGTACTGATGTGCGTCCAAGTATAGGAAGGTTTCAGGCGGAATGAATCCATTCTCCAACGTTTTCGCGAAATATTTTGGGTTGGGATAAAACAAGCCCGAAACAAGATTGTTCTCTGTTACGGTCGCTGAACGTGCAAAATGATTCCTCGCAGTATCCAGTATAACGTTGTCTATTCTGGACAGTTTGGAAGCATCCAATAGAATCTTATTAGAAACGTAATGCCGGAAGTCGGAATGTTCGCTTCTATACATGTGCAAGCAGGCTCGAAGACATTTTCTTTCGAATAATCGAAGTTTTTCCATATATGATGGGCTAATGTTCCACCATACCGCACTCGCATATGTCAGAATGGGGCGGATGAAGGCTTGGTAGCAGATGACCTTTACATCGGATCTTAGATATCTGGAGTAAAACAAACTTTTCAGAGACATAAATGCCGCTTTTGCCTTTTTCAGTTGGGTATTTATGTGTTCGTTAAAATACAAAAATTTATCTAGATGGACGCCTAGATATTTAACAATTGTTTTTGATTCGATGTGAAGGCCATTGTTACTCTGTAAGCCAATTTTTTTCCAGTTGCGCCTCAAATCTGAGTTACCTTGCCTTACGGGGGGGCGAAACAGTATGGTTTCACACTTTGTGTAGTTGATTTTTAGCTTCCAATTTGAGCAATATGTCTGCAGCTCATCGAATTTTGTTTGAAGTTCGGTTTGTATGGTTTCTATTTTCGAGCCACTGGCGTACAGTATTACATCGTCAGCGAATGCTATAGAGTTATCCTTGTCCCTTAACATTTCAGAAACAAAAATATTAAATAAAAGTGGGGCTGTAACCGTGCCTTGTGGAAGACCATTAGCGATATTAAAAACTTTAGTCGTCGTGTATATCCTATCTGTTACGACAAATTTTTTTCCACAAATCATGGAAGAAATCATGCCTATGAGTTGGTGAGGAAATTCGTATTTTATCAGTTTATATATCAATCCGTCGATCCATACCGTGTCGAAGGCTTTCTCAATATCTATCAGACAAGCACCTGTACATCTTTTGGCATTCAGATTCCAGTTGATATCTGATGTCAGTATTGTAACTGCGTGCACTGCCGAGTGATTTTTCTTAAATCCAAACTGATTTCGCGGTATAATTCCCTTTCTATTGCATTCAAATAAAATTGACTTATTTAAAAGTATCTCAAAAATTTTCCCGATGTTAGGCAGGAGACTGATTGGCCTATAGCTCGAAGGATCAGAAGGATCCTTGCCTTTTTTTGCTATTGGAAAAACCTTCGATGTTTTCCAACAACTGGGAAAGTGACGGTTATTTAGTAGGTTGTTAAAAATGATGCAATACTGCCGTATAATAATGTCCGGTAGATGCTTCAGTATTATGTTGGGAATGTTATCTAAACCACTTGATTTTTTGTTATTTAGTTTTCTAAATATTTCTGTAAGATCGTCCAGTGTCGTAAAGTAGTTATTTGTTTGTTGAGTCGTAAGCTCGTCTGCTTTTAATACCTCAGAAAATCGTAACGGCGAACTGATCTGATTATTTTGAAATCTCAGTAATTCATTTTCGACTTCGACAGTCTTGACGCTTTGAAGGCACCTATCATGAATTGCTTGAAAGTGGGAGCCAATGAGATTTAGCTTTTCTATTCCAGAATCGACTATGAAATGTCCTTCGATGATGGGACAGCTATCGCTATTTATTTCTGCTTGAGTTAGTAGACCTCGAGAGTTTAAGGGTACTTTCAATTTTGAAATCTTAACTTCTTCCCGAAGTTTGAAAGTCTGATTGATTTTAGGAAACATGTGTCTTGATTCGGATTTCATAATAGACTCTGCACGCTGTCTCCAGTAATCGTTGATACTGTTTCGATATTGCTGCGTTAATAATGTTTTTACATTTCTCAAAAGGGATTTGTATCTTCTTAGTTCCCGGTTGGTCGATTCGTCTAGGAATTGATTTCGTGTTCGATTTATCTGCGTTATTAAAAAGCTTTTATAATTTTGCAGTGTAATTATATCTTGGTTTAGATAACATTCAGCGCTATTTCTCGATTTGATTTTTGGGACTGACGACACCATAGCCGCTAGTATCACTGTATTTAAATTCTCGATATAGATATCACATTCGTCGTTCGTAATGATTCTATTGTTTGGAGCATTAGAAGGAGTAGAGCAATTTCTATATTTTCTAATGGCACACCGCTTAAATGTGCGCCAATTAGTGTTTTTAAAATTAAATTTAGGAGCATTGTGCTGCGTGGCGAAACTGAATTCGGGGTCGTCAGATAACGTCATCGGGATCACTATAGCATCATGGTCACTATCATAAGGCAGTGTTGAGATCTTATTATTGTGGATCGTTTGAATATGTAATCGCGCGTCCGCAATACATAGATCGAGAAACGAATTTCCTGATGGATAACTTGGCGTAACTGGGCTATATAATTTCATTTTGTACTCGATTTGGTTTTCCCCGATAAAGCTATTTAGGAATCTGCCTCTTCCGTTTGCTATTAGGTCCATCCAACTCGAGTGTTTCGCGTTAAGATCTCCCGCTAAAACGAAATAGTTTTGCAAACTATTTAGCTGTAGTAATTCGAATAATTTTTCAAACTCGACGTTAAATTGATTATCGGAGGTTGGCGCAGCGTACGCTGATATTAAATACAGACTGCGGTTATTTCCTAATGGCAGGGAAATAATAGTAGTCTCAAGACAACTAAAGTTTTTGACATCGCTGCGCTCTATTGTCGTGTAGCGAAGTGGCTTTCGGATAAGGATGGCTGTGCCACCGCCTCTATTTGTGTTTCGTCTGTCGGTACGTATTATATTGTAGTGCACAAATTCTATTTTGTGTCGGTTATTCAATTTTGTTTCGCTCAGAAACAGTATGTCAGGGTTATGATCTTCCACGAAACGCAGCAAGTCCCCACGCCTACTGTTGGCAATTATTGAATTTACATTAAGAGCCACTATTTTGAGGCCATTCTTTGTTTGTCTGGCCATCTTATTGGTTGAAAAGGTTCAGCAAGGCATCGACCTTCGCTGAGAGTTCTGCAACAGTCTTGGTCAAGCTGTTAACTTGCGTTTGCAGTTCAATGCTTTGAGGGCGTATCATTGGTGACGGTGTAGTAGGCTTTTGACCAAGGTTACTACTTACTACCTCAGCAAAAGTAACTCCTCGCTGGATCCTGTTTTCCATTACGGCAATTTTTCGTTCTCTGCCTTGTTGTGCCTCCTTTTTCTTGGTTTGGATTCGTTCTGATAGCCTTTTGTAGACTTCGCAGCCCCTCCAGGACGCAGGGTGGCCTGTTTTTTTGCAGAGAACACAAAATAGCTGCTCTTTACCTGTCTCTTTCTGCACTTGGCACTCACCAGGACTATGTTCGTTTTGGCATTTTACGCATCTATACATCATATTGAAATCGACTTCAAGCCGTACGTGTGGACGTGTTTTTCCCTCGCTCTCCGGAATCCTAATCATTCATTTTTCTTTTATTTTTCAATTATTTTCCTTGAAAACATTTTTCTTTTTTATCTTTTTACAATGTGTAACAAGTGTTCCATTTGTAATTTAAGACTACTTCGTGACAATTTTATTAACTGTGGAGGCCTTTGTGGCCAAACATTCCATAAAAAGTGCGTATCAATCTCCGATCAATCGATTAAAGCACTACAATTAGATCGGAATCTTCAGTGGCGGTGCAATGATTGTGCTAACATTAATAGTTCCCTAATTACTGCTGTCATTCAGCTAAAAAACGACGTTGCAGATATCAAACTTCGTCTAAACTATATTAATATTCCGCCAACCAGTGTCAGTGGTACTAATTCTTCTACCTTGAACCAGCCTATTCAAGTAGCCGCATTAAAACCGGTACCACCCCAATTCCCGTCAACAGTGGATCAATCAGTTGCTTTGACCCCCGCCGTCGTAACTCGCGCAACAACACCTCGGCATCCATCACCATTGCCAGATAACACCGGTAATCAAATCAAGAGTGGAAATGACGGCGATCATCAATCCAAAAAAGACCCGTGGGTGCAAGGCAAGCAAAAACCAAAGGAAAAAGGTCAACGAAGGTCAACTGCTAAACTGTATGGTACTGCGGACAACGAAGTAGACGGTGCATCGCTCTCATCGGTTCCGAAATTAAAATTTCTCCATCTCTCTCGGTTGAGTTCGAACGAAACTGAAGAGAGCATCATTTCTTACGCATCCCAAAAGTTGCAGCTTCCAAAAAATATGCTTCGTTGTAACAAACTAATTAAAAAGGATGTGGATCCTCTTTCCCTACATTACATAAACTTTAAACTGGGAATCCCGGTCTACACGTATGAAAAGGCTCTTAACGCTTCAATTTGGCCACTAGGTGTGCAAATCAAAACATTCTCCCATTTCCCAAAGTCAAAAAACGGGAACAGGGATATCCAGCCGATTCAAACATAAAATGTGCTTCCTCAACGTCCCCTCCCCTAAACATTTATTACCACAATGCAAGTGGAATTCGGACCAAAACATCGGATTGCTGGACCGCAATAATAGGGAGTGCTTTATTCTCCTTTTTAGACGTAAATGTAGCGTATCTGAAAGCTCGAACAAATTCGAGATCCTCAATGTTTAATTGATGAAGTTCTTTTAAGACCTCATCCGGATCATGGCTTATGCTAAGACCTTTGAGCAAAAATGTCTGCAGTCTATCATCTTTATTGGTATACGAAAAGAATTCGGTCTTAGTTTCTTTTAAGATTTCTTTTGCTTTAATGCAGTCATTTTTGCTCATAAGGGTTAAGGTCATCTTACTTCTATTTATATTTTTAATGGTGAATTTATCTTTACCTATCTTATCTTCTAAAACCTTTGATAGAAGTTTGCTGTCTTCCTGGTATATTTTTATAGGCGGTGCTTGTTCCCTCTTTTTGGCCGCTACGGTTGTCGGTGCATCCTGTTTGTTGTCTCCGCTTCTACTGACTTCTGGCTGAATAATCTGCGTCCTGTTACGGTTGTTAGTTTCTTTTGGTTTTTGTTTGATTTGGTTCTTTCGCTTTAGTGATTGTATAATATCATCTGTTGTTTAAACGGTTTCAGTGACTACAATTTCGTCGTCTTCAGCGTCTAGTAGCGCGAAACGATTACTGTCACTAGCACTTTCAACTTCTTTTCGTTCTACTTTTTTTCTTTTTTTCATTGAAGTTTTAGTTGAGGATTCACTATCACTATCCTTTAGACTTTGTATTGTTTTTTTTAATAGGTCTATTTCCTCTTTATATTTTTTCGCTATGGCGATCGCTTCTACAAACTGTTGATATGTGACCTGGGTCATCTCCATCACCTCGCCCCCCCCTGGAGGGGAAGACATTTTTATATTTTGTTTTGTATTTTTTTTTTTTTTTTTTTTTTTTTGTTTATCTATTTAGGTTGAATTTAAATTTTCACTGTAATCGCGCGATGCACATCCACTCTCGCAACATGCACATCCACCGACGCAACTTTCGTTGATTCACGCAAGAAAGGTGTATTCCAGTTTTTTTTTATTTATTTTTTTTTGTTTTTTTTTTTTTGTTTATTGAATTGAAATTATTTTCGGATCTGGCGATCACCTGATCAGTCTAGATCGACGCCAGACACTCCTCCAGTATCCTAAATGTACGAACCTTCCGAGGAGCCAACATCGACTAGGATCACTACCTTATTGTAGCCAAGGTACGAATAAAGATATGAAGGATGCCGCGCAGTCAAGCTGGAAAGCGAAAGTTTGGCGTCGGAAACCTACAATCGCAGGGGACCACTAGAACCTATGCCGATCGAGCTTCCCTCAACCTCTCGCAAACTCCGATGACACCGGAACATTCTACAGCGCGCCATCAGAGACGCTGCCTCTGATGTGTTGGGTTTCAAACAAACGACAACTAGAAACCCCCAGTTTAATGAGCAATGCGGGCAAGCTCATATAGCAAAGCAAAACGCCTACAAAGCCATGCTACATAGACGGACGAGAGCCGCTCATGAGCATTACGAGCAGAGACGGAGAGAGGAACACACGCTTTTTAGGGAGAAAAATAAAGAGAGCATGGAGAGCGTAAGATCTAGGAGATGGAGAGATGCTACCACAGGGATGATGCTCGCAAGCTTTATGATACTAGTAGAGTCACAGTCTGTGCTGAGAATATGAAAAGAACACTTCTGTAGACTGTTTAACGGCGATGGAAGGTCTAATACCTCTGTCAGGCAGAAGGATCCATTCGTAAAGGACGAAGATACAAGAGAATTTCGTCCACCCGACCTAGATGAAATTAAGCTAGTAATTTCGAAGCTCAAGACTAATAAAGCCGCGGGCGCGGACAGCCTGTCTGCCGAGCTATTTAAAGCAACGGGAGATGATCTGGTAGGGCGCATCTGGTCGGAGGAAATCCTGCCCGACGAATGAAATCTCAGCATCGTTTGCCCAGTCCACAAGAAAGGAGACCCATATAACTGCGCCAACTACAGGGGAATAAGTCTCCTTAACATCGCATACAAAATCTTCTCTGCTGTACTGTGTGAACGCTTGAAACCCTTTGTGGATAATCTAATAGGTTCTGATCAGTGTGCTTTCAGGCCAGGTAAGTCCACAATAGACCAGATATGCACACTGCGGCAGATCTTGGAGAAGACCCAAGAATACCAAATCGACACCCATCACCTTTTCGTCGATTTCAAAGCCGCGTATGACAGCGTGCATAGCTGGTGTCGTTTGTGGAGTTTACGTTCGCCCCGAGGTAGGCAATCGTTATATTTTGTCCCAGGTGTTGAGCGACGGATCGGTTTTTTCTTGACAGCATGTACTTTGTCTTATCCTCGTCGACTTTAAGAGCAACTCGTTTCACCTGTTTCTCGATCACCGTGAAAGCTTCTACAACGTCACGCTGAGACCGCGCAATGATATCAATATCGTCCGCGTATCCTAGCAGCTGGACAGACTTCTAGAAGATAGTACTTTCCCTGTTGACGCCTGCCTGTCGCACTATCTGCTCCAGCACCAAATTAAAGAAGTCACACCGCAGCGCATCTCCTTGCCGAAATCTGGTTTCAAACGGTCCAGAGGCCCTAGAACCGAACTGCACGGTGCATCGCATATTTTTTAGCGTGGCGCGACACAGCCGGATCAGTTTTCCCGAATTCGGTCATCGCATCAAACAATTCTTTTGCGATGAATGCTGTCGTATGCGGCTTTAAAATCGATAAAGAGATGGTGTGTGGGCTTTTCTAGGATTTGTCGAAGTGTGAATATTTGGTCCATAGTCGATTTGCCGGGGCCGAAGCCGAAGCCGAACTGGTAGTTACCGATTAGTGCGGTGCAAAACGGGTTCAGACGTTCACACAGTACGCTGGACAGGATCTTGTATGCGACATTAAGCGGGGATGTACATACTTCTATAGTTCTTGCAAGAGGTAGGATCGCCTTTTTTGTGGATGGGGCATATAGAGCTGATATTCCAGTCGTCGGGTACGCTTTCCTCTTGCCAAGTACAAGACCAAGTACATACATCGAATAACCGATGTGGTTGAAAAAGCACCCAAACATAAGCTTACATGTTCGAGTGTATTTCTTGACGTCTCCGAAGCCTTTGACAAAGTGTGACACGAAGGTTTTGGACATAACCTAAGGCAAGTTTTCTCCGAACAACGATCGAACGTTTGGGAAATACTACTTGTCTAATAGACCCTTTCGTGTTAAACACGGGAACGAATACTCAAATTTTAGAGCAATTACGGCTGGTGTTCTGCAGGAAAGCGTACTTGGTCCACTGCTTTACCTGTTGTATACCAGAAACATATCACAAAACGGATGGCACTATGCTGGTCACATTCGCCGATGATACTGCAATTTTGGCCACAGGAAAATCAGTCGAAGAATCCAAATCTATCCACGTATTCCAGGAACTCTCACTAGAAAGCTGCCTGTGATTACCTCGAGGACGGAAAAGTGCTGGATAAATCAACTGACTTAGTTGTAGTAGAAAAACTGAGTCAAATCTCACACTACTATGAGCACATGCTATCGGTCCTCATACATATGTCGGTTATTACACAGCGCGTGTTTACTAAAGATTGAAATAAGTGTGAAAGAGAAGGTCGGTGAAACAGAAATACACTGGCACAGTAAGGCGCGGGTAAGTCCGAGTCCACACGACGTGTGTTCAACGAAGGGAGACAAGGAAATGTGAAAAAACGCACGAAGTAGCTACCCGAGCGTGACTGCCATTGTATTTCTGTTTCACTTTTCCACTCATTTCACCTTTCGTCAAACACGAGCAAAAAAACACGGGCCGTGTGGAAACGGACTAAGCTACTCCTGCGTCTTTTTGACATTTCCTTATCTCCTTTTCCTTATCTCCTTTACTTTCCTTATTTCTCCTCAGATCAACTATCTGAGTACTTCACCACTTGAATTTATTATTACACTTTATTACACACGCAATCCTTTACCCAAAAGCTTTTATTTTCACACTGGTTTATCGACTGAACACACTGTATACAGATTTGTGACACGCTATTCACTTCCGTAAACTGAATGAAACTGAATGAATCTCGAGGGCGAGCTTCAGAGAGAATCCAAAGTTATGACTTCAGTATCGAACACCGGAAGGGAAGCAGTCATGGAAATGCGGATGCATTATCGAGGCGAACTTGCGGTGTTGAATGCAAACATTGTTCACGTGCCGAAACCAAGGAACAGGTCACCGACATCCGTCGTGTGTATGTGCTGCCAGGAGATTCCTGGATTGTCGAGAAGGTTGGAAGGAAGCAGCGAGAAGATGCCGATCTGGCAGTCATCATCGACTACCAAGAACGAGGTTTTCGACCAACTCGGCAGCAAATATCCAGTGAAAGCCCAATCGTGAAAGCTTACTGGGCTCAATGGCAGAGTTTTAAGCTGAGGAACAGTTGCCTCTACCGCAGTTGGGAAAGTGAGGACGGGAACGATCTGCTGGTCATTCCAAAAGGACAAATCGACGAGGTCATCCGAGAATATCACGAGGGACCAAGCGGGGATCATCTTGGTGTTAACAAGACTGTAGAAAAGATAAAGAGACGTTTCTACTGGGTAGGATGCCATGAGTCGGTTACGCGTTTCATTCGCAGGTGTGAAAAGTGTGCGAAGGCAAAGGGTCCAGTTAGGAAAACTCGAGGAAATATGCAGCAATGCAATGTTGGAGCCTCGTTCGAACGTATCGCCATGGACATCGCAGGTCCATTCCCAACGAGCAACGCTGGAAACAAATACGCGCTGGTGGTGATCGATTACTTCAGCAAGTGGCCTGAGGTGTTTTGCATCCCGAACCAAGAAGCCAAAACTGTTTCGGATGCATTCGTAAATAAAAGGGTTGCGCGTTATGGAGTACCAATGGAACTGCATTCAGACCAAGGAAGGAACTTCGAGTCGTCGGTGTTCAAAGAACTCTGCGACATGCTAGGTATCTGAAAGACGCGGACCATGGTCGAAAGGTTCAACCGGACGATGGAGGAATACTTGAGAAAAGTCGTCGTCGGAGATCAGAAGGACTGGGATGAACATCTTTCCCTTTTCTTAATGGCGTACCGTTCGGCACTGCACAATTCAACGGCAACAACACCAGCTGAAGCCATTTTTGGATCTGATCTTCGACTTCCATCGGACTCGAAGTTCGGCGTGGTACTACCGGCAACTAGTGGCAGGGAGGACTTCGTAACCGAAAAGAAGGAACAGCTGAACTCCATCCATCAGTTCATCCGGGAGGGAACACTTCTGGATTCGAGACAGGGCTATACAACCCACAACGAAAAATAGGCTTGTGCCCCAAATTGTAATCAGCCTGGGACGGGCCATATGAGGTCATCAAGAAGCTCAATGACGTGGTATACCGAATACAGCAGACGGGCGAAATACAAGATTGTCCACGTAGAGAGGTTAGCGTCGTACTACGGAGAAGGATGAAATCGCTTGTTCGATGACGAAGAAGTTTAGGAGGAGGGCAGTGTTTCGGAGACACAAACCGACGGTTAAGTCCGAATTTCGCTGTAGAAGTTCGAAAGCTCTGGTGAAGCGGAAATTGAAATGATCGAAAGTTTCAACGGCGTAATGCCGAATGTCAGCATTCTAGAGATTTCCGAAGGGGAACTTCCGACGGCGATCATTCGAGAAGGTGGACCGATAGCTATATAAGCGCGAACGCTCGCCCTCGGCATTCATTCAGTTTTCGGAAGTGAATAGCGCTTGCCAAGTCTGTATACAGTGTGTTCGGTCGATAAACCAGTGTGAAAATAAAAGCTTTTGGGTAAAGGTTTGCGTGTGTAATAAAGTGTAATAATAAATTCAAGTGGTGAAGTACTCAGATAGTTGATCTGAGGAGAAATAAGGGAAGTGCGTGTTTTTATTTGAATAAAACGTAGACAATTGTAGTTTATCGCAATCCAGAGATGCGACCCCTATTCGTAGTTGGATTAAATTTCGTATCAATACTTTTCAAACTTCACCACAGGCTAACGACAATGAAATGTAAAACGAAATGTCAAAAAAACGCGGAAGGAGGAAAAGCTCCATGTAATAACCCTTGCAACTCGGAATGTCAGTCCAAAAGGAAATCACCGAGACTTGCACGTCAAAAAGACGCGCCGTGTAATAACCGACTATGTAGTGTCTTTTGAAGATTTTCACTAATCTTCGAAAAAAAAAAATTAATCTGGAGCCTGCCACGACGTTTGACCTCCCGACGCCTGAGATTGTCACTGACTTGTGTCTCTGGCGTACGTGTCAAGGACTGTCGAACTAAATTCGGTCATCGGCAGGTACATACATATGTATGTATATAAGCACTCCCGTAAAGCGATTTGATGGCGTTTAAAGTTTAAAAATCCTTCGACTATTGTGTGTCTGGTCATGCCTGCGGTGTTGAATTGAAACTACAAAATTGAAGTTTCAGTCGTAAAATGAAAAGCATACTGCAGACTGCACGGAGCACAATAGGGAAACCATCAGTCAAACAAATTCTTTCAAAACACGTCGAAACGACAGAGCGCTGTAGAGGTAAAGACGGAGAGGGTAAGGATATTGAAAATGAGGTCATTCGCTTAATTCCTACCGACGACGATGAAATAGCGAGGCGGTAATATGTAGAGGGCGTTGAAAGGTATAGAAGTGTCGTATGTGTCCGTATGTAGATACGGTATGTGCGCTTAGGTAAACATGAGAAGTGGTAACGTCGTTCATGGGGTTAGTCGGTTTCCATGATATTCACATCCTTAACACAGAAAATAAACTTCGACGGATCCAGCAAATTCATTTTTTATTCCTCTCCCCAACTGAACAATAGTGTATCCTTGTGCACAGCTTCCTCTCTTTCTCTCTCTTCCTCTTTTCTGATATCTCCTCGTCTTGGCGCGTTCACAAAAACTACCGTCGACGAGGAGCGACGTTTCCAGTTGCTCGCTGTCTGATTTGCCTTCTTAATTTTTTTTTATTTCGAGCGGTGTATGGTGTAAGGATTGTACCATGGCTGTAGGTTATAGACATATAGATACATCAGTCACAGCAGCTATGGATTCAATTGGGGGCGCATTTTGAAGGAGAATGGTTTGTCAGAAGGACTTTGTGTTCGTAGAAGGGAAAATAATTACAGCGTGGAAGTACTCGTACGTAGGATAGCGTTGAAGCACGATTCCTGGTCGGGATGTTTTCTCTTTTCCCACGTACCTATGCACATACTCACTACCACCATACCTGCCTACTTGCTTTTGTATATAATTTTCAGTTGAATTCTTAAGTGTCGTTCAATGTCCTTTCGACAACTGTGGCAGCGGAATGTCCTAGTTTGGATTTGACAGATGTTGATGCCTAATCAAACTGCTACGGCGTAGCCAGTAACTAATTTCTTATGTCAACCAACGGGTCGTGATAAAAACCTGGTCATTAGTGGCGCGGAAGGACACGCTATCACGGTATCCTTTTTTCTAAATTGTATTTTTTGTTACTTGCAATCCGTTTTATTAATTTTTGTCTTTGTTTTGTGTTGTAAAGGTTCCTTTATTGTTCCACCGGTGAAATATCCTTGAAAGGACATTTTAGTTTCTTTTCACATTTTATTCAGTAGGGAGCCATTCGATGGCTTGTTGGTGGGGAGTTCAAGCCTGAGAGAGAGGTTGAGAATAAGTGTGCAGGAAGTATGCCATGGTGCTCCTATCTTGACGGTGGAATTGTCTTTAATGAATTTTTTATTAGTCCTACTAGGCGAGGGATAAAAGGAAAGCAACGAGAAAAATGTTTTTGTTTTTGTTTCTGTACTATGTTCTCTGCTGTATGTCGTTGGTCGCGGACAACTAGTATGTCGTTACATGGACCGTCAGCAGTGATGACATTTTTTTCAACGATTTGTGTGGATTGCGATATCAAGATGACTTAGTGAATGTTTCCGGCTGTTATGAAGCCGGATTGGGGGTTTTATTTAAATTGAATTTGAAATATTCAGGCGGAATTTCAGGCAATGATGTTTGGTTGTTTTCATATCAAATTATAGGTATTTGTCGATTCGCTTTTCTTTTTCATGTTCTCACAGTCTTATCAGCCTCCTTAATAGTAATTTCTTCAATCAGGACCTCATTATCATTAGGTCATCACATGACCTTTGATAAAACCATCAACAGTGTTATGTGAGGCAATTGGTCATGCTTACGGTTATAAAAATTGTAATTTGGCGGTAGGTGCTCAGTATATGTAGTTTCAGAAATAGTTATTTTTTTTCACATTGTTCTTTGAAAACGTCCTTGGGCCGGCGTAGATTCCAGAGGCATTAAGACCATCGAGCAGAGATCCGACCACCACCAATCACCATAACAATGGAGACAAGACGCCACATTGTGGGCAGCCCCTGTTTACGCCACATTGGACACATTGTTTGAGACATGCATCAGCGATCAATGTACGCCATGCTGTCTAGGATTTTTGAGGGTTGAAGCGCGGAATTTTATATGTGGTAGGGAATGAGGAAATCCCAACTGCAGTGGTCCTCCCACTCAGCATCAAAGAAGTCGGCACAGCTATTCAAAAGCTGAAGAGCAACAAAGCCGCAGGCTTAGATGGCTTGCCATCAGAGCTCTTCAAGGCTGGCGGCGATGTTCTGGTAGGGAGCATGCACGAGAACATCTGTAGAATTTGTGAAGATGAAAGCATGCCCGACGACTGGAATATCAGCTCTATTTGCCCCATCCACAAAAAAGGCGATCCTACCTCATGCAAGAACTATAGAGGTAGGTATATCCCTGCTCAATGTCGCATACAAGATCCTGTTCAGCGTACTGTGTGAACGTCTAGAGCCCTTTTGCAATGCATTAATCGGCAGCTACCAGTGCGGCTTCCGGTCCGGCAAATCAACTATAGACCAAATATGCACACTTCGACAAATCCTGGAGAAGACCAGCGAGTTTCAAATCGATACACACCATCTCTTTATCGATTTTAAAGCCAGCCTATGTGAAAAATAAATCACACACAACATGGGTGATTGAGAGAAGCTTGGCTTTGGTCCTTCAAGAGTTCGGTTCTAGGACCTCTGAACCCTTTCAAATATGTGCAGGCAAGGAGATGCGCACTCTTATGACGTCTTCAATTTGGTGCTGGAGCAGATGGTGCGTCGGCCAGGCGTCAACAGGAAAGACACTATTGTTTACAAGTTTGATCAGCTGCTAGGATCTTTCTTTCTTCGGTGGCGTTAAAGCCCGTGAAGGACCAGAGCCAAGCTTCTCTCAATCACCCATTTATTTCTCACACAGGTGAAAGGGACCTACAGTTTAATGCCGATTCCGAACGGCGTGAGTTGAGAAGCTTTTTCATGCAAGTTTACTACGGGGGCCAGTACCCTGCCGAGGATGATATTGACATCATCGCGCGATCCCAACGTGACGTTGTAGACGCTTTCACGGCGATCGAGAAACGGGCGAAACGAGTTGGTCTAAAGTCAGCGAGGATAAGAAAAAGTACATGCTACTTACTTACTTACTTAGGTGGTGCTACAGTCCGTAGTGAACCTGAGCCTCAAACAACAAGCGTCTCCGGCTAGCACGGTCTTTGGCCAACTGTTTCCAGCGCCGCACGCCCAGTTGGTTAAGGTCCTCTTCCACCTGCGTGCGCCACCGTAGATGCGTAGACTTGAAATAAATCATACCTCTTGTGTTGGCCAGTGACTCTTGCACGATCTTTTCAAGCACGATGTTGAAAAAGTTGCATGACAGCGCGTCACCTTGCCTAAATCCTTTGTTAACATCAAAGGTCTCGGTTTACTCATTACAGACCTTAATAGAGCAGCAAGAATTCTCCTTTGTCATCCCGCACAGTCGGACGAGTTTGGCAGGGATGTTAAAACTAGACATGGTAGAGTTCATATCTATACACGCTGTCATATGTAGCCTTGTCTTCTCCAAGATCTGCCGTAGCGTAAGTATTTGGTCTATTGTGGAATTACCTGGCCTTAAGCCACACTGGTAAGAGCCGATCAGGTTATCCACAAACGGTTTCAGGCGTTTACGATATATAGCAGAGAAGATCTTATATGCGATACTAAGGGCAAACGATGCTGAGATACCATTCGTCGGTCACGCTTTCCTCCGACCATGCCTTGCAAATGTGATGGTGCATGCACCTTACCAGCTCATCTCCAGCCGCCTTAAGAAGCTCAGCAGACAAGCCGTCTGCGCCCGCGGCTTTATTAGACTTAAGTCTTGATATCACTATATTGACTTCGTCTAGGTCGGGTGGACGGAATACTCTTACATCGTTGTCAATAACGAACGGATCGTTCTGCCTGAAGTGGTCTGCAGAAGTGGTCTTTCCAACTCCTCAGCATCGACTGTAATTCCACTACCAGTTCCACATTTTCATCCCTGCAGGCCGCCGCTCTGGATTTGTAGCCATGGCATGTTCGCTTTACCTTATTGTAAGACTTCTGGGCGTCATTCCTGCGGAAGCATATCTCCATCTCCTCGATCTCACGCTTTCCGTGCTCTCTCTTCTTTCTTCTGAAAAGCGTGTGTTCCTCTCTTCTCTTCTGCTTATAGATTTCGCCAGCAGCTCTCGTCCGTCGTTGCAGCGTGGCTTTATATGTCTCTTGTTTTGCTGCATGGGCCTGTTCGCATTCTTCATCGAACCAGTGGTTTCTAGGTATTGTCGATCTGAAACCCAGCACCTCTGAGGCAGCGTCTCTGACGGCGCTTTGGCAATACGCCCATTCCTGCTCTAATGTTTGTGCTGCTGTGGGCAGTTTCGAGGAGACACAATCGGCAAAGATTCTGGCAGTCTCTTGCGATTGTAGCTTTCCGACGTCAAACTTACGTTGTCCTACTCGACTCCTAAGCATTCTTGATATCCTCATTCATACCTTGGCTACAACAAGGTAGTGGTCCGAGTCGATGTTGGCCCCTCGGAAGGTTCGTACGTTGAGAATACTGGAGGAGTGTCTGGTGTCGATCGCAATGTGATCAATCTGGTTTGTGGTCGATTGATCAAAAGACCGCCAGGTACCCTTGTGGATGTTGAGATGGGGGAATCGTGTGCTTGCTATAAGGAGGTTACGCCCCGTTAGGAAATCGATTAGCCTAAGTCCGTTGTCGGATGTGGTGTTATGGAGGCTATGCTTTCCTATGATCGACTCAATTATGTCCCCTGTGCCCAGTTTTGCATTCAAATCTCCTAGAACTATTTTTGTGTCGTAGCTGGGACATTGGGCATAGGTTCTATATAGGAGATCGTAGAATTCTTCTTTGAGTCGATCGTCCTTTTCTTCCGTTGGGGCGTGAGCGCATATTAAGCTAATGTTTCCGGATTGTTATGAGGCGTTCGCTTACATCCCGGAAGCTCAAGGCTTTTTGTCGGAGTCTTCCTCGAATAAAGAATCCGCACCCGAATAGGCGCTGTTTGCTCTCCTTGTGGCAGTTTCCGTAGTAGATGTCACAGTTTTTCATCCGTCTTTTGCCTGGTCTATCCCATCGCACTTCTTGGAGTGCGGTTATATCTGCTTTATAGCAGTTGAGGGTTTGCTCCAATTGATCGCCTACCCCCGGTTTGTTAAGGGACCTGACATTCTAGGTGCAGACTCTCAAGTCTGATAGTCGTTTGCAGGAGTCGTCAGCTTTGTATTCGTCCGTATCCGAGGCTTGTGGTTGCTTCTGAACAAGTGGGTTTTTACGTGATAGGGATGTTACCCCTAAGCACAGCCCCCACCCTGGAGGGCCAGGTTCCTCTTTCCCCAGGAACAAGGGGTCGGATCGCAGCACATATTGGTTCACTACCTGGCGGATTCCAGGCCCAGGAGGGCCACGCGGAGGATGTGGGTCAACTTGAATTGAGTAGGGACAGAGATCGAAGCTAGCGTTTGCCATGTTAAACGCGATCAACTTCTTTGCTCTGTACATGCTATCAAGCAATAAACGATCCGTCGCTCACCACCTTAGACAAAATATAACGATTGACAGCTATAATTTTGAGGTCATTATGGAGTATGCCTACCCCGGGGCAAACGTAAACTACACAAACGACACCACAGTGGAGATCCGGCATAGAATCGCCCTTGGCAACAACGTGGGTCAAAACTCCTCAATCGAAGAACCAAAGTCATGCTTTACAAAACGCTTATGCATATTGCCAGTCTTGTTGTACGGTGCCGAAAGCTGGACCATAAGCAGGACGGCGGAGTTGAGTTTGGTTTCTTTCGAAAGGAATTTTGTATCTGCGCCGGATATTTGGTCCTGTCTGTGAGGAAGGTGAATGAGGACACGATATAACGGTGAAGTCCATGAGCTGTACAAAGGTAAGGATATAGTCCGATGTGGCTCGGCTACATCGAGTACATGAACACTAACTCTCCAGCTAAGAGGGTCTTCGACTCCGAGCCTTCTGGTCTGAGCAGCAGAGGACGGCCGAACCTCCGCTAAGTAATCGCGGATGTAAGACAATTTTGTCTTGATAAATGGACACAGCGTGCCAGGGACCCTTAAAGATGGCTTGGATCCGCCATGGATTGTTGGCCTGGCAAGTACCTAAATAAGTAAGCTAATAAAAACGCAACCAAAGTACCATGACCTGTCCTGAAACCGAATTGGTTCTTGCTCTCGAATTGTTTTTGTTCTCAGTAAATATAAACAAAATCTTCTCTGCCGTTTTGTGTGAACACCTGAAGCCTTTTGTAAATAAGCTGATATGTCCTTATCAGTGCGGATTCAGGCCAGGGAAGTCCACCATCGACCAAATCTTCACATTACGGCAGATCCTGGAAAAAACCAATGAATTCCAAGTCGACACTCACTACCTATTTGTCGACTTCAAAGCCGCATACGACAGCGTAATTAGAGACGAGCTATACAACGCTATGTCTGCCTTTACATATCTGCTAAACTCGTCAGACTATGCAGGATGACTTTGGAGAATGCTCGCTGCTCCATCCGAATCGGTGAACATCTTACCGATAGTTTTGATGTCAAAAAAGGATTTAAGCAGGGCGATGCGCTGTCGTGTGATTTCTTCAACATCATATTGGAAATGGTTGTGCAAAAATCACTGGCCAATACAAGAGGCACAATCTATTTCAAATCCTCGCAACTCCTTGCATACACCGACGATATTGTCATGATAGGTAGAACACAGCGAGATGTCAATGAGGCGTTTGCGAGTATTGCGTTCGAGGCGGCGAAAGTTGGTCTGGCAGTAAACGAGGGCAAAACTAAATATATGCTGTCATCAAAAACGGACGCTCACCACCGACGTCTTGGCCAGAACGTTCGTATTGGCAGTTATAAGTTCGAGGTAGTTAAGGACTTCGTCTACCTTGGCTCCGCAGTGACCTGGAACAACGACATCAGTTCCGAAATCAAACGCAGAGTCACTCATGCCAATTGCTGTTTCTTTGGGCTCAGGAGGCAACTGAGTAATAGAGCCCTCTCCCGAACGACGAAGTTGACTCTGTATAAGACCCTTATCATACCGGTCCTGTTGTACGACGCGGAAGCATGGACACTATCAAAAGCGGATGAGGAGGTCGAGAGAGAGATTTTGCGCGTGATTTTCGGGCCTATAAACGAAGGCGGGGGATGGAGGAAAAGATTCAACCACGAACTTTACGGGCGACATGAGCCTAGTAAGGCGTCTACACATTCAACGCCTAAGATGGCTGGGCCAAGTAGAGCGAATGGACACCACAGCTACAGCTCGGAGAGTCTTTGAATCCAACCCCGAGGGACGAAGAAGCGGACGGCCGCACTTAAGATGGCGCACACAGATGGAAGGGAATCTCAGCCAACTGGGTGTGCGGCAATGGAAAAGGCTAGCAAAAGATCGTGCTAGATGGAGGGGCATATTGATTGCGGCCCAGGTTCACCCCGAACTGTAGCGCCCGCTAAGAAGAAGAGAAAGAAATATAGACATAGGTACATATGTACATAGCTCTGTGGACAACCTTCTCGAATACCTTGTTGATACTTGAAGGAGACTTATCGACCTGAGATTTGCCGAATTAGAGGTGTTTTGGTTGAACCACTACCGTTTTCCAATGTTGGACCGATGTCAACCCATGAAGAAAAATGGATGCTGTGCAACACCAGATGACATTCAGTCATCAAATCAAATATGAAAATGTTCGAACGGATAACCAATGGTTCGTGTATCAGCTGCTATATTAAAGTGATTCAGCACCCTTTCCACAAACCCATTCGTAGTCATGACTCACGACTGAGTATCGACGTCACTGACACAACACCAATGTTCAGTATTACTGTGCTGACAATATGCACCGAGTTAGCCGACAAGTCACCGTCCAGCGTTGTGAACGCGACCACGATAACACACTTTGTCCAGTGGTTTGCCTCGCGACGCTTTATCAGATGTGTCTTAAGTAAGTAAGCCGTTACTTATCAAATTCCTATCTACCACGTTGGCCACAAGGTACGTTTGTATATAGTATCACTTATCACATCACAGCCTTTTATTAACAGATAAATTGAGAAATCAAAAGTGTTTCGGTTCGTTATCAGCACGACGTGACTGCTTGAGACTGTTCCAAAGTCAGTGATAAATCGCTTGCAGCTAGCATGTGAAATGTACGTTTCCCAACGTACATGCATATGTACATACTCGCGTTGAGTTGCTATACTCATAGAACCAGTTCCTAGAACGACTGGGAATCGCAAAAAAAAAAAATCCGAAACTAATCAAACAATTCCCATTGCATACAGATACAGACCAATAGATATAGATACATATGTATGTAGGGATGTATGTACTTATTTTTATAAATATTATTATGACTCAAGATAGTAAGAACAGAGAGACGAAGGAAGAGCATTGAAAAAGTGGCCTGCGTAGTTGGGGTTTACTCCAGAGCAGGCGACCGTGTGTGGCAATTATGTAGTAGTAGAGTAGAGTAGAGCAGCCACAACCGAGAAAATCCCCAAAACCGGCAACAGCATTCAAATTCAGTCAACGAACGAATGAGTTACTGATTAGTCCGTGCGGTTGCGTTGGTCTTGACATACGCGGAGCAGTACAAAAAAAAAATCCAAAACAGATCTTGAGCATCTGTAGGTACATTCTTCCAAAGCGATTCTCTCATCAGACGGTGGTGTCGTTCGATAGTAATCTGTTGACTTTCCTTGCAATCGATTTTTCGTTCTTATTCTGTTCTCGTGGAAAAGTGGGAAAAGCGCATTAAAGGATTTCTGGTTTCGGATTCGGATCGGATTGCTTTTTTCCCAACATTTTTCCTTCATCCTCTCGCTGTTGTGTTGACGTGTGTTTGTATATGTGTGTAGACTTGGGTGTAGCGCGTGGAATCTCACGGTAGTGTCGTCATCGTTCCTCAGAAACTCGTTAGATCGAAGCTACAGTGACTGGTTGAGCGCTGTCGCAAGGTATGCGTCTCTGGTGATTGGTTGAAAGAACAAATCATAACGAACAATCAAACGAGAAGGAACAACAAGATTTCGAGTCGAGTCAACAGGTTTCGTGAGTCTAGCTCGAAAGGAATAACCTCATATCATCGGCACCACCACTAGCACCATCATCGAAAATGGGTTCGACCAACTGTAAGGAGTACAAGACGACCAAGAATCCGGCCAATGCGCAGGATAGTGGTAAGTTGTGAGTGTTTATGTCAGTTCTAAATGGAATCCTGTTGATTCAACTGTGTAGTATGTGAGACATGTGCATTGAAATAGTCAGGGATGGATGTCCTTGTTTATTGATCCATGCTGGGCTTTGCTTTTCGATTTTACCCTCCTTCCACTTCACCGTGTGCAGTGTTTTGTGCCAACAATATAGCGTGACAATCGAGAGTTGTAATTCCGCCAGCTGTTGTAACGCAGCCCAGCGACAGTGCAACAAATGATAGATGAGAAGATACACTTGAGGAATTTACTTGATAACGGAGTAGGAGTCGGAAAGTGGATTGAGTGCTTGGATTGATTTCGATTCTTAGACGTGAGAAGCCCTACATATATGTACATCGTGGCATCAATGTCTTTACGATTTCATTTCATTTTGTTTTGTGCCCAAAGCGTATCTAAGAGAACAGGTTGTTGAAGTAGAGAAAGAAGTTGTTGCATGACTTACGGACTTTTCTTTTTTCCTGGATGATTTAAAACGTTTTCCTGCTAACAGAGGCTGTGGTCATAAAAGCTAATTGCTCACAAGTTCGACTATAAGGAAATTGAATGCAAATGGCTTGCTCGCGACAGTTGTTTTGTTACTTGCAATGAATTATTGTTTTAGACAAGTATTTTCAAGACTTTAAAATGAGAATACGCGTCTAAATCGGGTCGTAAAACACTGAAACAGCCGCAGCTTACTGAGCTTTGCATAATAGGCACGCCCGAATGCTCCCTTTTATCTTTGCTTCCCTTAAATTTTACGGTCACAGCGCATTGTTATACTGTCGTACGTGGTTTCACTGGCACAGCAACCAGGTATCCTAAACAGTCTCGCGTAAGTGGGACGGGAAATCGTAAACGAGCAACCGTTTGACTAGAAAGTAAGGGTTTCGACTTGGACCATTGCTAAATCTGTCGTGCTCTTTCCTTCCTTATATGGCACCGAAACATCGAGCTTCTTTGAGTTTGGTCTGTTCTTTTTAGACGATTTCAAACTGTCATGTGGTCGACCTTCCCGATGATTGGCCGATCACCGACATTTTCGTATCGTTTACTCACAGAATTCTCATCGTTGGTAGGTATGTACATAGGTCTAGGTAGGTTGAGGTGGCTACCCTTCTAAGCCAAACTGAGGTTGGCTGCCTCTGAGAGGTCGTCAAGAAAGTGCTTGATAAAGGTGCAGAACCTGCGACTTGTCAATGCTGGACATTCACAGAAAAGTGGTACAGGGTTTCCTCTGCGTGGGTGTTGTTACAACTGCAGCACTGGATGTCTATTCTGGAAGCGTAAGTTCCAATAGGCCAATGGCTCGTACTGACTGCCACGATTGCAGGATGTTGCCTTTGAGAAGGTTCGGCAACAGGCCCACATTTTCATTGGGAGAGTTTGAGGTGGCCTCGAGCTTGGCTAACTTATCAGTCCTCTCATTTCCTTCTAAGTTGCTGTGTCCTGGAACGTAATATCAGTACAGCAGTCAGCTCGTTTAATTTCTTTCTTGCATTGATCCACCAGTTTAGACTGTTTAGAGACGAAAGAGCTTGGTTGTCGCTACAAACAGCGGTGGACGTGAAATTGGAACGGGCTGCACTGAGTATTTTGCATGCTTGAGTGATCGAGGAGACGGAATGAGTTTGAGATATTCAGCTGTCTCGAGAATAATCCCGATCCTACACGCTGCTCCAGCTTGGCGCCATCAGTGAAAATCAGAAGTTGGAATTTCACGACTGGGATGCACACTTTCCTTTCTTCTCTGGAAGGAAAATGAGAGTGCACTACACTATTGAAGTCGATATAGTCAGATATAGTCCGTGGGAAACGAGGTCAAATTCGTTGCCGGAGTGACAGAGCTCTGCCGTGGCCCTATAGTCTGGGTGAACAGTAGCCCGTAGTCTTATGACTCGGCACTCCGTCGTATATTTGATGTGAAGGTCCGATGGGAGTAGATGCCGAAGGGTATTAAGTGCTTCGGAAGAGTATGTTATCGTGGCTCTCATGATTCCGATTCCTGCAGATCTTCGGATCTTCGTAAGTCTGTCGATGTTATAAGCCTTTGCTTAAGGCTGGCCACCAAACTAGGGAGCCATAGATGGGGAATGGGCTAACAACGGCTGTGTACATACATATCCACTGTCCCCACCCTTTTACCGAAAGCTTCGCTGCAGGCGTAGAAAATTACACTAGCTTTCTTTACCCGGTTTTCTATATTGGACTTCCAGTTAAGCTTTGGATCTAGGATAACGCCTGGAGGAAAGAGTTAGGCTCGAGTTGTTTAGCCGCGGAAGTTTAAATAGCGATATTTTGGTCTTGGTGATAAATAGCAGTAACTCAGTTTTCTTTGGGCTTATGCTTAAGCAACTGTATGTAGCCCAGGCGTAACTCTGGCCAAAGCCCACTCTGTGAGTTTGCTAATGACAGAAGTCATTAAATTACCACGTCGTCCGCATAGGATACTACTTTTATTCACTTACTGTCTAGCTCAACTAGGATACCGTTGACTTCTCATCGTACACTTCGGACCACTGCCGACAGTGACGTTCTGACAGAAGTGTACATAGGTGTCGTGCAATCCAAGCGTTTGAAAAAAAAAAAAAAACCGCGGCTCATAGTACCTTATTTTGAAACCTCTGTATGGCGTTAGAATTACGTTTCTTAGTGCAATCCCATAGTTGCCTACCATACGTCCCAACTGGTTTAAGCACATGCTTGTATAGAAGCAGCTAATTTCCAATACTGAGTTTAGAATACTTCCCTAGTAACCAGTTCGCGCAGGTTCAAAAGTCGAGTCACATAACCTGGAAGGAGTGCAGATAGTTTGGGTCGTAGATGTTTGTTTATTACTCTCCAGGGGTGGTTGTCCTAGATATGATTCGAGAGGAACTAGACTAAATTTGCACGTTGGTTGTAGTTCCCAGCAAACGTTCCATGCCATTATGGTGTTATATTAGAACTGTACACATAGAGTATGCATTTGAACTGATCATATACTGCGAGTGTTATGTCTTCATCAGTATTTTTGATCACTTTCCATTCACAACAGCTGTGTTGCACAATTTGTCAGTATAGGAGCTGTATTTCTTGGCTATGGACATACTTTTTTTTTTTTTTTTTGAGAAACTCGCGCAGGTTCAAGAGTTTTATATTCTCTTATGATGTGTCATATACCCACAACCTGAACGGAGTGCAGTGGTTTGGGTCGTTGATGTTCGTTAACTCTCAGGGGTGGTTGTCCTAGATAGGACGAGAGCCGACCGAATTCCGCGTTGGTTATTGTCCGTACTAATTCGTTCAAGCACTTTTGAATATTGCATACGCAGAATTACAGACCGCCCGCTCGACAGTCGGTGTTGTTTATCACTGCACCAAGGCCACATTTCTTTCGTGAATCTTCCATTTTAATTTCGCATCGAAAGGAATCCTGAGATATTTTGTCTCATTCTCGAACGGAATTCTTTCTTCGTTAACAAAAACGGGGAAACTATCTGCTTTTCTGTAAGTAAAATTAACATAAACAGATTTAGTGTCGTTAAGGGTTCTTTGACGAGTCATTTACACGGTCGAGGGCACGTTGCAGTTTCATAGTTGATTCCTCAATCAACTTACCCGTTGCGAGAAAAGCTATTTCGTCGGCAAACGTGGCTAGAATGGAATCTTGCGTTTGTGGTATATCACGAGTATAAAGTTAATACAAAAGGCCGAGTACACTGCCCTGAGGAACGCCAGCTGAAAGTCGGAGTATGCACTTCCGTATTTAACGCGAATGGACTATTCGCAAGATATGTATGTATTTAAAATATATGACAGCTGCTCATGTAAAATTTGACTCAGTTTAATCACCAAGCTTTCGTGTCCCACTTTATCAGAGACGTCAGTTTATGTTCGAGTGCTTTTTCTATTATATCAGTTATTCGGACCAAGTATATCGGTCAATAGTTGAATGCTTGCTTCTGAAACCAAACTGCGAGAGCATCGCAGTCAGGACTGCGCTAAGAATACAGGAATCCGATCTCTGGGCTAGGAGTCCTTGCACCAGTCTTGGGTCGATGGGCCATCTCCAGATCAAAAACTGGAACGGACTATATTACCCGGCTTCCTTGCTGCGGGAGGAGACTCTCTATTCGAATTCCTTGTCGGGAGGAATGGAACAGTGGTATGAACTGGCAATCTATATCGATGGATCCAAAATGGATATCGGTACAAAGACCGGGGTCTATATTGAATCTCGTGAAAAAAATCCCTCCTATAGACCTGGCTGTAGCGTTTTCCAAGTTGAGGACTTCGCAATCATACAGGCTGCGGACCTGATTCTTAGAGAAAACCTCTCTCAGGTGTCAACATCTATGTTGACAGCCAGGCAGCCATTAAGAATAAGATCCAAACTCGTCAAACTCTGCAAAGAGTGGCTAGAGGCAATATCAGATGTCAAGCAAGTGACCATGTGAATATTTCCGGGAATGACAAGGCGGACGAGCTAGCTAGAGCAGGATCAGGCGCAAACTCAACTCAGTACACTTTACAGAGAAATAGAGACGAAGCTACTTGTGAAAGCCAATAAGCGATGGTATTAATTAGATGCATGCGTAAGAGCAAGATCAACTTGGCCCGTCTATGACAAGCAAAGGGCAGTTAGTAAATATGACTTAACGTGGACGCCTGCCAATTACGGCTTAATTCCACGGTGGGTCTACCCAAACTGTCGGGACCAAAAAAAAAAAAGCATTGGTCAACGCCCCAGGGCAGTACAAGTACCACCCCAATACAATTTAGTGAACATGTTGAGGCAGGCTCACAACCCTTGCTGAGGGGAGAGGTCTATCTAACTCCTCTTGCATCCAGGTACCCTAGATGTTGTTTAGACGCCCGGATGCCATTTGTTCCCGCGATTTCGGGCGACCACAGCCACCACGTTACTCTCACTAGGGGACCTACCTCATAGACAGGTCGGGACCGACGTCAGTTCCGGGGGCTCCTGTCTCCCGTGGTACCAGATTATAGCTTCCGGTGGAGCTTCGCGACCGTAAGGTCACTTTCAGATGAGCCCCGTAAAGCTCGAGGTCTAGCACATCACCATAAAAAACTCCCAACTTTGGATCAAGGCAGTAGTCTATCACCTTAATCCAGCCCAGATGTTAGTAGAACTAACACGCCGAAAAACTCCCAACTTTGGATCAAGGCAGTATTCTACCACCTTAATCCAGCCCTGAATTTTAGTCGCCTCTTATGGCAGGCATGTATGTATGTTTTGACCCCTACCCGAAGGCGGTACAAACAAAGGACAGAAAGTCTGCTAAAATATAGTCGTGGGATTATTCGATTGGCAGTGGGTGCCCTCGCTGGGCACTGCATGATATCCTACCATGCAGTGAGACTAGATCAGTCCCACAATGACCTCTGCAGAAGCTGCAGGGACGAAGAGGAAATTGAATCCATTCGTCACCTACTGTGCGAATGCCCAGCACTAGACATAAAAAACGAACATATTCCTTGGAAGTCACTTCCTTTTGGGACTAGAAGCATCCAAGAAGCATCCAAGTGGTTTAGCTCTACGGGAATTTTTTACGTTTCTACGGGTTAAGCGTTAACCGGGCACAATGGACTCCTCGTAATCTAAGTGAGCCTTGACCTTTTGTAAATAGTACACCCACTCACCTAACCTAGGGGGCTGAACTCAAATAGTTGAAGAGCTTCGAGTGAAAACCTAAAAGAGCCTGCGGATCCAAGTTCAGATTTGATAATGAGATTTTAGAATGTAATTTCTAATTTCATTCTCGTGACGTGCTTCGACTCATCCTCTTACTGACGTTTGCCATCTTTTTTTTTTTTTGCAATTTGGTCAACTGGTCTATGAAAGCATTTTGAGCTGCATTGACCACTCTATCAAGGGCATTATACCAAATGGAAAGGTGCCAGACCCTTTAGAAAGCCAGCCGACAAGAATAAAATAATTTTACATACGAGGGCGCAGTGGTTAGTGTGTTGGACCTTGACGCACGATGAGCGAGTTCGGATCCCGATAACACCAACGCCATCGAATGTTTATTTCGCGGCGTCCCTCCTCGGCGGGGTACTGGCAAAACCCCCCGTAGTATACTTGCCATGAAAAAGGTTCTCGACGCACGCCGTTCGGAATCGGCATTAAACTGTAGATCCCTTTCACTTATGTGAAAAATAAATCACACACAACATGGGTGGTTGAGAGAAGCTTGGCTCTGGTCCTTCATGGGCTGTAATGCCACCAAAGAAGACATATGTACATATCTTGCAAAGTCGGGTTCATTGCTTTCAGTCTACAGATTTCTTCATTTAATACTTCATGCAGTACAATGCTTTCTAAGGAAGCCTCCTGTCCTTAAGCACTACTATGCCGACTAGTCAGAGTATGACGTAAAGATGGTTTTTCCATTCCTAAACGCCTATCACCCTATCTTGCTTTATATGTGCACCATGATAGACGTGTATTTAACTAAAAATACAATTCCAATCTGAGAGATATGACAAGGCCGAAAAGCATTGAGCAAATATTTGTTATCTCTGAAGACTCGAAGTATTATTTCGCTTTAAATCTGGCATGACTTCATAGTCGCTAATAGACTTTGTGTACTCTAGTCATCTGAAAGCCTAATGCATCAGCTTATGGCATTTTTTGTTTTTCATTTTCGGGAATGAATAATGTACTTAAAGTTGTTGGTAGGCAGGGTGGGGTGCTGTTCCAGCTGACTCATAGACGCCGAGCTTATCACGTTACTTAAAATAAAGTGTCGTTTTCAATGTTCTTGCTTTTCTTTAGTCAGGCAAAGGTATTTTTAAATCGGTTTTTCGCATGCTGCGAGGTGATAATCCATAGGGTATGACGTTCGGCCCTTTTTATGACTCTGGGTCTTGTTTGGCATGAAAATGTCATCATCTCCTTGACAAGTGACTCCTAATCGATAGCAAACTAAAGTTGAATTCTCAACTAAAGTACATACGTTCATCACGCAAAGCTATCTATCAACTTTGCATTTGTTCGCTTTTCATAGATGGCCAAGAAAAATTAAATGAAAAGCGTCAAAGAAGGGGACAAAGAGAAAAAGTTTAAAAAAAAAAAAACAGAAGCAAACGAAATAGAGGTCAGTCGACACGGATTGGCAGCGGGTACGGTTCGGTTTTTCACTCTTCCACGTCTCAGTTTAGGATTGCAATAATGGAAAACGCGTTAATTACTCGCCGGGTGCAATAACTCTTGTTTCTGGGTTCGTGGCTGTGCACACTTGATTTCGACTTGGGTGAGCAGTGTTAACCAGGTAACTAGAGCAGTGGTAGAGTCGTTAAGCTATAGAGTGTACACCAGTAAACTTGTTTAATGACCGCTATATACGTTCCGCGGATTTTTTTTTTGGCCGGGAAACACGTTCTCGGAGCGATTAGTTCTCAGAGTGATTTAAATATTTCACGGTCACGTTCGTATAAGTAGTCAGTAGCGTGATCATAAATCAACTCATTCCTCGAAGTCAATATGCTGACATGACGCTGGTAGCAACGCGGTGATGCTATATTATTTAGTCAGGTGTTTCACGAGGTTTTACTTTTCGAGACAAGCTTGTGACATCTCCTTTCTTTTTTCGCGTCTATTTGCTTTCGATTTTTATCTTTCGCTTTTCGAATGGATTAACCAGAAATCGGATCAGAGATTGTAGCCGGTGACAGCCTAGTGAGGGCTAAATTACTATCACTATCAGTCATTGGCTAGTTCAGGCACTTACGTAATAACATCGATTAAGGTTGCGGTGAGTGATTGGACGTGTACTCGTACAGCTGTACAGCCTTACGGCAGTCATACTGGTATGGAAGCCTTGAAATCGCTTTGTTCTCCGTTTTGTTAGCTTTTCTCGGTTTTATACGTGAGGCTGGTGGGTAATTGAATGTTTTATCCCCAACCCGCAGTCGTGTGAGTCATGGCAATGAAATTAAATTATCAATGTACTCGCATGTGATGTGTACTTTTTGCACATCGTCGTTTCCTCTAAAAGTAATTAGTGCCTCAAGGTTGCTGTAGCATTCGCTGAACGCTTTGAGAACATTGCCGCGCACACACTTGTGTTCGATGAGTGGCATGTAAACAAACGAGACGTTGTAGTGCCGAAGTCTGTTTTTGGCCAAACTGGTTTTGTGGTATTTTGGGAAATATTTTGAATTTAGGTGCGACTTTAAGTGGCGAATTTGGATTGTTGAATTGCTGTTTTTTCTAATTTTGCATTTGGGAAACAGAACTCAAAACGTGTTGGGTCAAATACATACCACTGCCGTGGACGAATTCCAATTCACTCTAATTGTGGGAGTGATAAACACGACAATCGTGCCAGTGAGTTTGTCGGACTCATAAACAAGTAAATATAGTTCCAAATAATCTCGCGTTTCCAACAGCCTTGAAAGCTTAAGCAAATCGACGTAATTCGCAAGTTACCAGTTCAAAGAACGACAGTGACAGAAAAGAGGAAAAGCTGTCTTCCTTCATTCATTGGCAACAGACTGAGCAGTAAGAGCAGTATAATGAGACCTATAGTAAAAGTCTGTTGTCAGATATACCACTGGGTCCAAAAAGTAAGGTGGCATAGCATTTACTTTGAAAATGTTTACTCACATCTGTGTCCCTGGAGTGGTCTTTTGAGCTTGTCGAATAGCCAGAAGTCATACAGTGCGACTTACATAGGTGAATATGGAGGTTGTGGAACGATATGGGGGGAGTTTTTGGCGAATCAATGCTCTTCTGGGCTTTATAGGTACGAGTAGGTGGAAAATAGCATTTTTAAAGCCCATTCCCAAGAATGCGAATCTTCTCTCTCCAGTTACCGACATATTGCACAAACGTCCCTTTTTTCCCAGGTAATGGAAACGCTGATAAATCGTCAACTTTACTTACTTACTTAGGTGGCGCTTCAGTTCGTGGTGAACCTGGGCCTCAACCAACAAGCGTCTCAAACAGGCACGGTCTTTGGCCAGCTGTTTCCGGCGCCGCACGCCAAGTTAGTTAAGGACTCCTTCCACCTGCGTGCGCCACCGTATATTGGCTGTCCTCTGCCGCGCCTTCCTTCCGGGGTGGATTCAAAGACTCTTCGGGTCGGAGCTGTATTTCCATGCGCTCTACATGGCCTAGCCACCTTAGACGCTGTATCCGTAGACGTCGTATTAGGTCGATGTCGCTGTACAACCCGTACAGTTAAATCTTCTCCTCCATACTCCGTTTGACCGTAGATAGTGCGCAGAATGTTCCTCTCGAAGCGACCAAGGGCATCTTCATCCGCTTTTGTTAAGATCCAAGCCTCTGCGTCGTAGAGAAGGATTGGGATGATAATGATCTTATATAGTGTCTCCTTGGTTGGCAAGAGTGATTCTTTGCGTTTTATCTCAGTGCTGGTGTTGTTGTCGCAAGTTATCAGTGAGCCAAGGTAGACGAATTCATTGACCACATCAAAGTTATATCCGCCCATGGTGACGTTCTGGCCAATACGTCGGTGTTACCCATCTCTTTTTGATGAAAGCAGATATTTGGTTTTACCCTCATTAACCTTGAGATCCATCTTAGCCGCTTCTACCTCAATGCTTACAAAGGCCTCATTGACATCTCGCTGTGTGCGTCCAATCACGTCAATATCGTCGGCTTACGCAAGCAAATGCGTAGACCTGAAATAAATCGTACCTCTTGTGTTGGCCATGGACTCTTGCACGATCTTTTCAAGCACGAAGTTGAAAAAGTTGCATGACAACGCGTCACCTTGTCTAAATCCTTTTTTAACAACAAAGGTCTCGGTTTGATCATCACAAACTTTAATGAAGTAGCGAGAGTTCTCCTGCACAGTCTGACGAATTTGGCAGGGCTGTTAAAACTAGACATGGCTTTGTATACCTTGTCTCTATTCACGCTGCCATACGCGGCCTTGAAGTCGACGAAAGGGTGGTGAGTGTCGATTTGGCATTCCTGGGTCTTCTCCAAGATCTGCCGCAGCGTAAATATTTGGTCTATTGTGGATTTACCTGGCCTTAAGCCACACGCCGTGGTGCAGTGGTTAGTGTGTTGGACTCTGGCGCACGATGAGCGAGTTCGGACCCCGATAACACCAACGCCATCGAATGTTTATTTCGCGACGTTCCTCCTCGGCGGGGTACTGGCAAAACCCCCCGTAGTAAACTTGCCATGAAAAAGCTTCTCGACTCCGGAACTTCCGGAAGCGCCACGCCTTTGAGAAAGAAGAACATAGCGGCTGTAATTCTGCATAAAAGCCGCGCACTATGCACTACGAAGGTAGGGTGAAAAGTTCGCGGTCTGATACAGAGATGGCGTTCTTGCATGTATACACGCATACGGGTAAAGGTCTTGCGTGTTTTCCGAAGTTGACAAAAATGTATGGAGACTCTGCTTCTTTGATGTAGGAAGGTGAACTTAAACGTGGTCGCATATACCGCAAAAATTACCGACTTGAAGGACGGTAATAAACCGCAACCACACCAGGAACCATTGGAAGTGCAAAGGATAGGCGAGTGAAGATAGGGTTCCAACCTATTTTGTGCTGCAATTTCGGGTAGCAGATTGATTGCCTTGCAAAAGGCAGAACAATTACAGGGTGAATCTTACTACAACTTGATGGACCAGTTGGATGACAGAATTCGCGAGAAGAGGACTGGTTTGAAGGGAAACACACCTGTACATAAGAGTGCTTCCGAATCCCGGCGGTGGAAAAACTATAGACCTCAGACTTCGATATGTTCCCAAAGCTTGAAGGAATTTTATGGTGCTCTCTAAACCACCAATGCTACACATAAGTCTCTAAGTTGGTAAAACCATGCAAGCACATGCCACAAAGCCAAGTGGCAGTCTCAAGGGTATGTGTCGCCACATTATGGTAGATTTCCAAATTGTTTTGACTAGAGAACCATGACGATGTAGATTACATCGATTGGAGTGACCAAACCAGTACCATTAGATATGCTTAGCCGGGTTAAAGAAAATCGAAGCAAGAAGTTATAGAAAAAAAAAGAAACCATTTGGAGAAAATAATTAATTAAGCAGAAACCCATCGTAGCTTGGGCATAAGACTCTTACCCTTCACCCCCAGTCGACCATCAAGGTGTCGGCTTTGCTTTGGCTTGCTTCTCGTTGACTTGCCGTGGTTCTGATGTCCGTTTTCTCCGGGCTTCTTCGAGGACTGCCTGTTGGTGAAGTTGGAAATCAATCGATCAAAAGCTTGATTGGCGATTGAGGGACGTTCGTTTTCTGTAACGTTGGTGGGAGCATGACCTTGTTTCTGATCTTGTAAATCTCCATATTGCTGTGGCTTTTGTTCGTCTGCATTGGACGATTCCGAATCCCGTTCGTTCCCGGCACAGGTCGATAGATGATTTGTTCAGCCTGAAGCTGTGAAGCGGGTTGTTGTGGTTAGACTTGTGGTAGTCGTACGTCGGGCTTCAGAGTGACCTGTGCCAAAGGTGCGGAATTCGGTGGGGGCCTAATGTTGCTGGGTACGACCACCGGTTTCTGATAGTTCTGAGCGATCCTGGTTGATGAATATGGTCGGCGGTGTACTGAACCCAGGAAATGTACCTTGAATAAGATTATATGGATACGATCCTTGTGGAGGTGGTGGCGGTATCGGTTGTGGTGGTGGATAATAGGGATACGGATATGGTGGAGCATAACCAGGGCAATAGTATGGCGGATCAGGGGTGAGCGTATGCAGCATTTAAAGTGTGAACCACCTCAGCAGTATCGTTTTTGCTCCTTCGGAAAAAAGGAAAGATCAAAGAGTAGGTCTTCCATTCGGATCTGATAGTATTTAGGATATGCCGTGGGGCCACTAAGGAATTAGCATTGATCCATTGAATGTGGGATATTTCCCGGTCTATATTGTTCCTCTGTGCCGTGTACCTGTTGCACCAAGTGAGTGAGTTGAGATTTTTCCCTCGCCGGCAAGTTGGTGCTCCTCAATTTGTCTAAACTGTCGATTTGACTATTGAGACTAGGATGTAACTCCTGGAGTGTACTTAACAAATCTGGAGAGTTGTCAGTGTTCTGAGATATGTATATCATCGTCTGTCGATAGTTCACAGGTGAATCGTCACTCTATTACTGTCGAATGCAGATGCGTCGGAAGTGTTTTATAGAATCGAACGTCGGCGAACTAGTTCTTGTGTTAGGGCTTATCAAAATGAATATAATTGCCCACAGGCCGGTAGCTACATTCCACAGCGTTTGTCTTTTCACATATTTTTGTTTTTTCTAATGAAAATCTTTTGTCGTTCCAGGTGACACAGGTTCGTATAAATTCCGTCCAGAATCCGACATGGAAGATTACGTGGAAGCCGTGGTCTGCAATGTCACAGATATCAAAGATGAGGAAATGAAACAGTTTCCCTTCGACGAAGATACAAAAGTGCTGCTTATCAAACAGAACGGACAACTGTCAGCTATCGGCAATAAATGTACTCACTATGGCGCACTCCTGAGTACCGGAGCCTTAGGAGATGGCCATATAGTCTGTCCCTGGCATGGAGCTTGTTTTAATATTGAAACTGGCGATATCGAAGACTTTCCCGGACTTGATTCGCTTCCCTGTTATAAGGTTCAGGTGGACAATGGTCAGGTACGCGTTCGAGCCCGTAGAGCCGATTTGGAGAAGAACAAACGCACAAAGAACATGGTCCGACGTAACGAGAATGACGACCGAGCATTTGTTATTGTGGGCGGTGGCCCGTCAGCTGGGGTATGTGTTGAAACTCTCCGACAAGAGGGTTTCACCGGTCGCATTGTGATGATTTGCAAAGAGAATGCACTGCCCTACGATCGGGTGAAGGTAAGCAAAGTATTCGATGCTGAGTTAAAGAGCTTGCAATACCGCGAAGAAAGTTTTTACGAGGAGTATTCCATCGAAGTCATGCAAGGGGTCGAAGCTACGAAAATCAACACAACCGAAGGGACAGTGACCTGTTCTAATGGTTATTCGATCAAATTTGACAAGTTGTACCTAGCGCCGGGCAGTAGTGCTGTAAAACCACCGATTCCCGGCGCTGACTTGAAGAATGTCTTTGTAGTCAGAGATCACTCGGATTCGGTTGCAATCAATACTCTGCTTAACGATCAGCTGGAGGTTGTGTGCTTGGGCTCGAGTTTTATTGCACTAGAAGCAGCATCTGCTTTAGTCAAAAAGGTCAAGAAGGTGAGTACTATCGAGCTAATTGAAAAATATAGCGCCAAGTACATTGTCCTTGCTTTCAGGTGACCCTAGTGGGACGGGAGGAAGTTCCTCTATTGGCGAGTTTCGGAAAAGAGATTGGCGCGCGGGTACTGAAGCTGTTCCAGGACAACAATGTCAATATGGTCCTGAAGAGTGGTATTAAGGAAATCATCGGAAAAGATGGCCAAGTAACCGAGGTAGTATTAGCCGACGATACGAAGATTCCATGCGGCATGTGTATCATGGGCACGGGTACTCGTTTCAACACGAATTTCCTTCAAGACTCAAAAATCGATATCAACCCAAATGGATCGATCAACGCCGATTTGAATTTGATGACAAATATTCCGGGCATTTACGTTGGCGGAGATGTCGCCAACGCGCCGGTCATATCTGCTAATAATGAACGGGCAACTATTGGTCACTACCAGCTAGCACAGTACCACGGTCGTGTAGCCGCTCTCAATATGACCGGTAAAGTTGAAGATTTACATGCTGTGCCATTCTTTTGGACGATGCTTTTCGGAACTGGCTTCCGGTATGCGGGTTATGGCAAGTTCAGTGATGTGAAGATCGTTGGCGACCTGGACGCTCTGAAATTTGTAGCATTCTACATAAACGAAACCGGTAACGTGGTTGCAGTCGCTTCGTGTGGCCGTGATCCAGTTGTGGCACAATTCAAAGAGTTAACCCGGCAAGGGAAACGGTTGACCAAAAGTGATTTGGAAGCGGAGGATCCATTCATATGGACAGGAACTTTGTCACGTGGTCGTCAGAGCTGCTGAGTGAGGTTTGCCTCAAAGTGTGAAATATTTTCCTGAGCGTAACGGAAGACAGAGGACGGATGGAACGGCGGTTTTTCTGTGTGTCATGAGTATCCTTGTATTATCCTTAATGTATTGTAAATAATCACTGATTGGTATGCGTATACTGTATTTTGTAAAGTCAATAAATGTTCTTTGGCTTGAGGCATTTGGTTTTTGTGGTGAGTGCGTTCACGAGCAATGGAATTTTAAAACTTTGGAGGAGCTGCTGCTAATTGAATTTAATACAGACGTGACGTACCGACCTCATTAATATAAACCCCATGTCTTGCCAAAAGAACAGCTCTGAGCTCAGAAGCTGCATTAGTGGATGAAGACAGTACTGGGTCATATGGAATACACCCTAGATGGCCTGGATGGACAGTGCTCTATTAATTCATAAGTTCTAATGACTCAGTCCAAATAGTGGCAAGGTTTTGGGATTATGAAACAATTTCATACGAACACATCATTCTTTTTTACCCGATAGACAGCAGTCTTTTAAAAGGAATTTTCCAGCGTTATGCTCCTTACCGAAGCCATCATCTCCAGAATTGCAGGGCCCGAGGATGACGGCTTGGTTACACCAAAGTTCGACACGGTGGCCCGCTTCCTTCTTTTAGAAGAGAATGTTTTCTCATGTGGAACCCCCTAGCATCCTGACCTTTGCTAATTGCAGAACTTACCTTCGGCATTGGAGTGCCGATAACTTTACTGGAAGAAGAGAGGACTAGTATGTTTTTACTGGCAGCTTTTGCGCTGCCACTCCACTAGTCTAGGAGACGCAGACACAGACCCCTTATATGATTGCTCCTCGTCAACAAAAAAAAAAAAAAAAAAATTGTGGCTGAGGCGCGTAACAAAAACTCTGATAAGTTTGGCCCTTATACGTAGACGTTAACAAGTCGGCGAGGTTTATTTGCAAATGAGCCTATATCGGTCAAGCAGGCACCAGGGATTACTTCTGTTGACTCGCCGCTCTTATGCTACTCCTGGCCTCCTTCTACTTTGTCGGCGCTACAGCTCATGACGACCCTGGGTCTCTTTTGCCAGCAGTCCCCACAGCCGCACACCTAGTTGGTTGAGGTCCCCTTACACTTTCGTGCGCCACCTTCAATTTGGTGGCCAACCGCGTCCCCCTCAAGGATGGATTCAAAGACCTTTCGGTCCGAAATAGTGGCGTCCATGCGCTCTACATGACCTAGCCGTCTTAGGCGTTGGATCCGTAGACGCCGTGCAATTCAGTGCTAAGTCTTCTCCTCCATTCCCTATTTATGCAGATCGGCCGAAATCGTACGCAGAGTTTTTTATTAAAACCACCAATGACCTCCTCATCCGCTTTCGATAAGGTCAATGTCTCTGCGCCACAAAGCAGAGAGGTACTTGTATATGGTCACCTTGGTTTTCCGAGCGGGAGCTCTGCTCCTCAATTGCCTCCCGAACCCAAAGAAACAGCGGTTGATAAGAGTTATTCTACGCAATTATGCCTACGCATTATGTGCGCTCTGACCAAGACGCCGGTGGTTCGTATCCTATTTCGATATTTCATTTTGTCCCCGTTTACCGCCAGTCCCATTTTAGCCGCTTCCGCCTCAATGCTCGTAAACGCCCCATTGACATCTCGTTGAGTTCGCCCAATTATGTATTATGTCAATGTCGTCGGCATATGCGAGCAGTTGTACGGACTTGAAAAAGATCGTGTCCCTCGTATTGACCAGTGAATTTTGCACGATCCTTTCAAGGACGACGATGAAGAAGTCACACGATAGCGTGTCTTCCTGTGTAAAAATCTTTTTGACATTAAAGGTCTCGGCTAAGTCGCTTCCGCCCCTGATGGAACAGCGAAAAATCTCCATTGTCATCCTGTACACTCTGACTAGTTTGCCAGGGATGTCAAAACTAGATATGGCGCTGTATAGCTGGTCTCTATGTACACTATCGTATGCGGCCTTAAGGTCGACAAATACATAGATGCTGAGTGTCGTCCAGGTCAGGGGGAGGAATTCCCTCCTATCATCGTCCGTCGTGAATAGGTTATTCTGCCTGACAGCGGAATCTATTTCGTGATCACCGTTATACAGTTTGCAGAAATAGTCTTTCCAGATTCTTGGTAGCGACTCTGCATCTACTAGGTAATAGGTTTCCATTTTCGTCTCTGCAAGCTTCCGTTCTGGTCTATATCCCTGGCATGTTTATTTCATTCGTTGATAGAACCTCCGAACGTCATTCCTGCCATAGCATCTCTTCGTTCGCAAGCTTCCCATGCTCTCTTTTTGTTTATTTTGAAAGTCTTATGCTCTTCCCTCCTCTCCTGCTCATAATGCTCACGAGCGGCTCTCGTTCTTCTGTGTAGCGCCGCTTGACAGGCCTGTTGCTTGGCTGCATATGCCCTCCTATCTTCTTCTTTGGTGGCGTTACAGCCCAAGAAGGACCAGAGCCAAGTTTCTCTCCTATACTCGTTGTCTAACCATGGGTTTCTTGTCGACAGCGTTTTGAAACCTAGTAGCTCAGAAGCAGCACTCCCTAAGACGGTTAGAACTGAGCAAGTGTTGGAGGGTTTTCCGATAGCTTTTGGGAGACGCGATTGGCATAAGCTTTGGCTGTCTCTTGCGATTGTAGTATTGCGACCTTATTTGCCGCTGGCCTTACTCGATTTTTCTGGCCAGGCATATACGAAGTCGTAACCTGGAAGTTAGTGGTCTGTGTCGATGTTGGCTCCTGGAAAGTTCATACATCCAGAATATCGGATGCATGCCTGCTATCTATCGCAATGTGGTCAGCTTGGTTAACAATTGACTGATCCGGAGACCGCCAGATCACTTTGTGGATATTGTGATGCGGGAAATGTACGCTAGCAACCGGAAGATTTCGCCCTGCCGCGAAGACAACGATTTCAACAACATAGCTGGGGCATTGGGTGTATGTTCCAACTCTTAGCCGCGCACTTACAATTTCTCTCAATTGAGGAGCACGAGGAGGTAAGTGAGCACTCAGGGTTTATCACCTTATTACGTCGACGAGACAGTACGGGCCGAAGGTAGAGAGGAAGAAGAATAGAGGAGATTACGATGGACGTTGCTCTTAAATGCCGTTATGATGAACTGAGGGAGGGAGATCGAATCTGGCAAGCATTCCTAGAGAGACGTGTGTTGCGGGAAAATAGTGAGAAAGGTGGAATGCGACTGGCTACCTGGCATTTTCTGTGAGGGCAACAGACATTCCTGGTATGTTCCAGTGAATTGAATGATTTGATGATGGATCCCTTATCAGCCTTATAGCGCGATTTTGTATTCTGTCTAGCAGGTGTAATGAGATCTTAGGTGCACACCGGACCAGATATGAGCGTTCAACTCTAAGTTAGGGCGAATGAATGCCGTCAAAAACAACTTGAATTAAACATTTCGAAAGGTAGCTTCTAATCCATTGAAGAGGAGAATCATTGATCCCAAAAGTACGTACATATTTTCGATAAAAGGGCCTCGTGTCAAACGTTGTCAAATGCTTTTGAAATATCCAGTGCAACCATTTTGCTTTCGCCTACTTGGTGAAGCGAGCGATTCCCTCTTTTCGGTTAGATATGCCATGAAATCACCATTGGATCTGTTACAACGGAAACCGTAGTGTCGGTCATTGAGAATTTCCTGCGATTCAAGATATTTCAATGACAGACTGTTGATTACTTAGATGGTGAGTCTCGACTTGAAATTTATTGGTTTTCTCCAGGATCTGCCGTAGTGTGAAGATTTGATCGATGGTGGACTTCCATGGCCTGAAGCCACACTGATAAGGACATATCAGCTTCTTTACAAAAGGCTTCAGGCGTTCACACAAAACGGCAGAGAAGATTTTGTAGGCGATGTTAAGGAGACTTATTCCTCTGTAGCTGGCGCAGTGGATCGGGCAAACAATGCTGAGACTTCATTCCTCGGGCATGCTTTCCTCTGACCATATCTTACAGATGAGCCGGTGCATGTTCCTAACCAGCTCACCCCCAGCTGCTTTGAAGAGCTCAGCAGACAATCCATCTGTGCCAGCAGCTTTATTCGACTTGAGTTTCGACATGACAATCTCAACTTTGTCGAGGTCAGGGGGATAGAGTTCTCTGCAGCTTTCGTCGATTAAAAATGGATCATTCTGCCTGACAGCGGTATATTGGCTAACATCGCCGTTTTACAGTCTGCAGAAGTGGTTTTTCCATATTCTCAGCACCGACTGCGATTCTACTACTAAGTGTCCGTTCTCATCCCTGTAGGCTTCCGTTCTGACTTTATAACCTTGGCATGTTCGCTTTATCTGTTGATAAAGTGTTCGAACGTCACGCCTGCAGTAACCTCTCCAAATCCTCAATCGCTCGCTTCTCATGCTCTCTCTTCTTTCTTCTGAGAGGCTTATGCTCCTCCCTTCTTTCTAACTCGTAGAGCTCACGGGCTGTTTTTGTTTTTTTTATGCAGCGAAGCTTTATATGCATCCTGCTTCGCTATGTGAATCCTCCTGCACTCGTCATCGAACCAGGTGTTTCTTCGTGATGGAGCCTTGAAGCCCAAAACTTCGGATGCAGAGCTTTTCAGGGCTTGTTTGCAAAGGTTCCACTGCTGTTCTATTGATAGCGTGGAGCGTTGAGGTGTACTGGAGAGCTTAAGGGAGACGCGATCGGTAAAAGCACGAGCGGTTTCTGGCGATAGTAGCTTTCCGACGTTATAACTATGTATTCTTACTCTACTCCGCTGCGTTCGTGATATCCGTAGGCGCATCTTGGCTACTACAAGATAGTGGTCCGAGTCGACGTTAGCCCCTCGGATAGTTCGAACATCAAGAATGGTGGAGGAGTGTCTGACGTCGATCGCGATATGATCAATCTGGTTGGTGGTCGATTGATCAAAAGACCGCCAGGTGCCTTTGTGTATATCGAGGTGCGGGAAGCGCGTACTGTCTAGAAGAAGATTTTGGCCCGTAGCAAGATCAATCAGCCTGTGTCCGTTATCGGAGGTGGTGTCGTGTAGGCTATGTTTGCCGATGACTCGTTCAAAGATGCTTTCCTTAGCCAGCTTAGCATTGACATTGAGCATACGTTCTGTCTAGGAGATCGTAGAGCTCATCTTTGGCGGAGTCATCCTTGTCTTCCGTGGGGGCGTGGACGCAGATCACATGCCGAAATCTTAGGACTTTGTGCCTTAGTCCACCTCGAACAGCAAATCCGCCGAACAATCGTTATCCTCTCTCCCTATAGCAGTCGCCGTAGTAAATATCGCAGTTTTTCATCCGTCCATTCCATCGCATTTCCTGGATGGCGCTTATGTCCGCTTTATAGCGGTCCGCAAGTTGTTCGGCTGCACGTGGCTTGTTTGGGAACCTAACATTCCACGTACAGAGCCGAAGATCATTGTCCTTTTTTCGTTTTTTGCAAGGGTCGTCAACATTAATCCGGTCCGTTATATCTTACGGCTTACTAGGCGGTAGCCCAACCGACTAATCCGGTTTTTTGGTGCAGGAGGCTCGCCATTCGCCTTACCCGTCTGCAATTTCTATAGGAAATCTCCAGATGGCACCACGAGGAGGTGGGGATGGGACTTACTAACAGTGCCGCAACATGTTCGACTGCGGTGGCCTTCTTAGCGTCGGCAATAAGATCTGATGAGCAATCTGATTCCTATCAATGTGGTTTCCAATGTGGACCAGAAAAATGTTCGTCTACCTTGCCTCATTCGGGATAGCCTAGCGCTCGCAGGTGGAAAGGGTCCTCAACCAACTGGGCGTGTGGTACTTAAAACAACTGGCTAGAGATCTTGCTGATTAAAGAGGCAAGTTGGTTGAGGCTCAAGCACAAACCGGGCCGTAGCGCCACCTAAGTAAGGTTCCGGCTAAGTTTTCAAACAGTGAACCGCAAGAGTCCACTTGGAAACCGTCAAGTAATGTTGCCGACTATCCATTAATTTTTTTCATTCTTTCTACGCAACGTCTTCGGTACTTAGTTCGAGCCCACACGCTTTTAATTATGTAATTACCCTTGACCTTGACTGCGAAATCACTTGCATAACAAACAACCAATTCGATTCTTTCTACTCTGTTTAATGCAATTCAAGTATCTGTACACTACAAAACGTATTCACCTAACAAGTGGGTCTAATCCCAAGTCTCCTTCACTCTTAAATGGTTAAGTCTGTCCGCAAGCGTGATGTGTGGCTTCATTTTGCTCAGTGCCTGCGCCTCCTGCCAAAGCTTCACCTTAGCCTCACGTTTACCAAAGACCTTTGCATGCCCCGCCGATTCTTCCTACAAAGAATTTGTAAAGTATGCCATAATCCAAACGATAATCCTATTTCTTACTTTGGTAAGGTAGGGGTGCCGCAAGAGTAGCATGATGGCCTCCTGCCGGTCATATTCCCTGACAAGGGTTTCCATAGCTTTTTTGCTTACTCGTTTGACTAGACGCCTTTTCCCGCGGAATATATGACCTGGCACGGTGGCTTTGAAAAAATTCACCACCGACACGAACATTTTCGAGAATTTTTTAATAAACGAGAAATGCAATCGACAAGCGTAAAAATGACAGTGGAAAGTGACAGCTGAAGCATATGGTGGAATCTATCGACTGCCGCGACATCTGTCAATTTGTCGCAATACACCGCGCAGAAAACGTTAATTTCAAATTGAAATATTCAACAGAACTAACGACCCAATGTTCTCAGAGGGAATTGGGAAAACCACCCATTAGTCATGATGAACAAAGAAAACCACTTTCCAATATGATAAACACGATTTATTGCCTTACGACTAAGCCCTAATCTATTGGACAATCTACTGGTTGTGCGCGAGCACCTGCCTCTCCATGCCCATATCCTCACTTGTCTCGATGTGCCGCTCCATGTGATGAAGGATCTCGAAAGTAACCTCGACCATAATCAGAATGATGATCATCCACTCCAATCGGATATGATGCGCATCGTTTAGATTGTGTGATATTAATTCGGCCAATTCGACGCAGTGATTGAGCTTCTCGTTCATCACTTTGGTGCGGCGCGAGATACTAAAATATGAACATACCTGCGTGTAGAGCGCCTCGAGTTCCTCACGGTCCCAGTAGAAATCTGGTATATCGAGCAAATCCGAACTGAGGTTGATCACGTGACGCAGAGCGAAGAGTTCGCCGGTTTTTCGAAGTGCCTCCGCACGTGATATCTTAATGCGACGACCCTTCTTCAAGTCCTGCGTAAGGTGTTCCAGGTCATCGATATATCGGTCTAGAGTTGCCTCCCAAATGCCCAGTTTAATAGACGCCACCATGGCATTGGAGAAGGTATACTTTTGCAGGAAATTCTGATCACCGCGGCCCAAATAGAACTTTCCATTTTTGAATGATGCTTTCGACACGTCGTTTTGTGGCCCGATTTCACCTACATTGTTCGGCACGTAGGCGTATGGCATGGTTTCCATCTCACCTTTGACCAGTGCCTTTAGGTAGCCATCTTTCTCGTAGGCCTTCAAGAATGACAGTATATTGTTCGTTTCGGTATCGTTGAAATTCCACAGTACGACCGAACCTTCACGGAAGAAGAAAATATCTCGCGCTTCACCGTTTGTCAAGTATTTTGCTGTCACATAAAGGACATCTTGTTCGGCGCCCAGATTATCAGTTGAAAAGAATTTTTTGGCAGCATACAGATTCTGTTTTTCAAGGCCAACAATTAGATTCTCGAGATCGTACTCTTCGGCCGTGGACAATGCGGTAACGTTGAAAAAACCCTGCGCGATAAGCTCCTCCTCGTCGGTGCGTTTTTTACGACCAATACGTTTCTTCATTCCCGGAACTGATACTGTATTCTGTTGCACCGTACGAAGTGGATATGATGCAGCTAATTGGGGTTTTGTGAAACTCGAATTGGGTCGATTGAGATTGATGTTGATTGAAAGGAATCCATGACGACGGCCGGTTTGTGAAATGATTGTGAGTCCTTTTGTAAGTAATGATCGCGTGAAATTCATTTCGACACTTAAGTAACACTAAATAGATGCGATTAAATGTGATGATGATGATGAATGAGCATCTTTATCGGGGGAGGACTTGGAATTATGTATTCAAGGTGACAGTTGACAGCTGCACGTGGAGGTATGTTTTGGTTCATGTACTTTCGTGTGTTGCAAAGAATAGTCAGTGATTTGCTTCTTTTTCAAATAAGATGGTATTATTTTACTAGTTTTCACATATATTAGGTTTTTGAGTGCAAACTGAATGTTAAGTTACGATTAAAACAATGAAAATGAAGGGAAACTGACATTTCCAACTTCAACAGTAGACACCTTCTATTGCCGGTAGCTGTCAATCGATGTCACTCTTTGTTATCAACAGCGCCATATCACGAATGAAATATTACAGATTACGCATTGCGCATGTCCGCCATGTTTGCTACCTATCTGTCAATGTTTGATGACGTAGGCCGTGACCATCTGACTCGTGATTCCCTTTATGCATATACGAATACGAAAGAGGTTTTTGGCGCGCGTTAAATTTAAAAAGTTATTGGAGTTGGCTGTCGGATAACCAACATGCCTACAACAAAGGCAAATCGGTGGAAACAACACTCCACTCAGTAGTTAGTACCATAGAAAGGTCACTGGAACACAAAGAATATACCCTAGTGACCTTTCTCGGTATTGAGGGCACCTTTAGCAACGTTGAACCATGGGCTGTCTCCAAAGCGCTGATTGGGTGTAATGGGATCAGTGATAGAGCTTACACAAAGTGTCGTCAAAGCTGGTTCCGCTTCAACTAGAATGGTCAGGAGAGACAGACCACAAGATGGAGTACTCTCCCCTCTCCTCTGGAACGTGGTAGACAATGAACTACTACTGTTGCTAGAGCAGGAAGGGTACATTGTGACCGCTTATGCGGAAGACATTGCTTTAGCCGTCTCAGAAAATTTCCCAACATTACACACAGTAGTAACCTGGACGCAGTACTGTGGACTTGGGGTCAACCCCAAGAAGACTGATCTAGTACTGTTTACAAATAAATATAAAATCCCGCCCTTCAACTCACCGAGGTTGGGTAAAACCCAATTAATAATCAAAGATCAGGCTAAATACCTTGGCCTAGTCTTTGAACTGGCTGAACTGGAAACCCAACATACTTGATCGGGTCAAGAAAGCAACCACTCTACAGCTGTAAGAAAGTGGTGGGCAAAAAGTGGGATCTCCAATCAAGTATTATACACTGCCTCTTTACAGCAGTCTTAAGGCCCATGCCCATAAGGCATTGACTCCTCTGAACAAGGTAGACTATCGAAACCTTCTGGGGAAAGCGCAAAGACCGGCCAGCATATATGTACATAAGTGGCGCGATCAGATCGACTCACACCATTGGACCTCGGCGCGCCCTTCTATGATAACTTACGTGAGCTTCTTCTTCTTCTTAGTGGGCGCTACAGTTCGGGGTGAACCTGGGCCTCAACCAACCTGCCCCTGCATCTAGCACGATCTTTTGCTAGCCTTTTCCATTGCCGCACACCCAGTTGGCTGAGGCCCCCTTCCACCTGTGTGCGCCATCTTAAGTGCGGCCGTCCTCTGCTTCTTCGTCCCTCGGGGTTGGATTCAAAGACTCTCCGGGCTGGAGCTGTGGTATCCATTCGCTCCACATAGGCCAGCCATCTTAGGCGTTGAATCCGTAGACGCCTGACTAGGCTCATGTCGCTGTACAGCCCGTAAAGTTCATGGTTGAATCTTCTCCTCCATCCCCCGTCTGCGTTAATAGGCCCGAAAATAACGCGCAAAATCTTTCTCTCGAACCGACCGAGTTTAGCAGGAATTTCAAAGGTAGACATAGCGTTGTATGGCTCGTCTCTAATTACGCTTTGAAGTCGACAAATACATAGGTGGTGAGTGTCGACTTGAAATTGATTGTTTTTTTTTTTCAGGATCTGCCGTAGTGTGAAGATTTGGTCGATGATGGACTTCCCTGGCCTGAATCAGCTTATTTACAAAAGGCTTCAGGCGTTCAAACAAAACGGCAGAGAAGATTTTGTAGGCAGCGTTAAGAAGACTTATTCCTCTGTAGTTGGCGCAGTCAGATGGGTCTCCTTTCTTGTGGATCAGGCATAGGATGCTGAGACTCCATTCCTCGGGCATGCTTTCCTCTGACCATATGTTACAGATGAGCTGATGCATGCTTCTAACTAGGTCATCCCCAGCTGCCTTGAAGAGGTCAGCAGACAGTCCGTCTGCGCCAGCAGCTTTATTCGACTTGAGTTTCGATATGGCAATCTTGGCTACTACAAGATAGTGGTCCGAGTCGATGTTAGCCCCTCGGAAAGTTCGAACATCAAGAATAGTGGAAGAGTGTCTGACGTCGATCGCGATGTGATCAATCTGGTTGGTAGTCGACTGATCAAAAGACCGCCAGGTGCCTTTGTGTATATCGAGGTGCGGGAAGCGCGTACTGGCTAGGAGATTTCGCCCCGTAGCAAGATCAATCAGCCTGTGTCCGTTATCGGAGGTGGTGTCGTGTAGGCTATGTTTGCCGATAGAGATGAGACGAATATATTAGTATTCATCAAGATATTACTAATATTTCCCCATATTAGGTATTACTAATACGAATATCTTGAATATCATGATATTTTGATATTCGTCAACACACCGAATACCATGTGAATCCAAGTCCTACTAATACGAATATCTTGGATATCATGATATTTCGATATTCGTCAACCCACCGAATACCATGTGAATCCAAGTCCTACTAATACGAATATCTTGGATATCATGATATTTTGATATTCGTCGACACACCGAATACCATGTGAATCCAAGTCCTACTAATACGAATATCTTGGATATCATGATATTTTGATATTCGTCAACACACCGAATACCATGTGAATCCAAGTCCTACTAATACGAATATCTTGGATATCATGATATTTCGATATTCGTCAACCCACCGAATACCATGTGAATCCAAGTCCTACTAATATGAATATCTTGGATATCATGATATTTTGATATTCGTCAACACACCGAATACCATGTGAATCCAAGTCCTACTAATACGAATATCTTGGATATCATGATATTTCGATATTCGTCAACCCACCGAATACCATGTGAATCCAAGTCCTACTAATACGAATATCTTGGATATCATGATATTTCGATATTCGTCAACCCACCGAATACCATGTGAATCCAAGTCCTACTAATACGAATATCTTGGATATCATGATATTTTGATATTCGTCGACACACCGAATACCATGTGAATCCAAGTCCTACTAATACGAATATCTTGGATATCATGATATTTCGATATTCGTCAACACACCGAATACCATGTGAATCCAACTAATACGAATATCTTGGATATCATGATATTTCGATATTCGTCAACACACCGAATACCATGTGAATCCAACTAATACGAATATCTTGGATATCATGATATTTTGATATTAGTGATATTTCGTATCGCTTTAGATATTATAATACTCAATAACGAATATATTCATATCAGGTAATATCTCAATATATTAGTATTGACCCACCTCTATTTGCCGATGACTCGTTCAAAGATGTTTTCCTTAGCCAGCTTAGCATTGAAGTCTCCTAATACAATTTTGATGTCATAGCTGGGACATTGGGCATACGTTCTGTCTAGGAGATCGTAGAACTCATCTTTGGTGGAGTCATCCTTGTCTTCGGTGGGGGCGTCGACACAGATCAGGCTGATATTAAAAAATGTGGCCTTAAACGGATCGTTATGAGGCGTTCGCTCACATGCTGAAAGTTTAGGACTTTATGCCTTAGTCCACCTCGAACAGCAAATCCGCATGCGAACAATCGTTGTCCTCTCTCCCTATAGCAGTCGCCGTAGTAAATGTCGCAAGTTGTTCGGCTGCACGTGGCCTGTTTAGGGACCTAACATTCCACGTACAGAGCCGAAAATCATTGTCCTTTTTTCGTTTTTTGCAAGGGTTGTCAACATTAATCCGATCCGTTATATCCGAGGCTTGTGGTTGTTTCGGAGTTTGTGGTTTTTTTTACGGTTACGGCTTACTAGGCCGTAGCCCAACCGACTAATCCTGTTTTTTGGCGCAGGAGGCTCGCCATTCGCCCTTTCCCTTCTGCAATTTCCGTAGGAAATCTCCAGATGGCACCACGAGAAGGTGGGGATGGGACTTACTGCGGTGGCTCTTCTCGCTTTTTGGCAGGCCAGCATCCGTCGGATAGATGCTACCCCTACGAGGCATTTATTAGTCCTTTGCCATCCTGTCACATGCCATAAAGCTTCAAAAACACGAGTTATTTAACAAAAATTATATAAATTCCAATTTTGTCTTCCCCAATTTGTATGTAAACAAACAGCTGTCAAATTTCTGGTCACGCGTGACGTGCATGCGCAGAACGAAACAAAAATGAACACTCGAAAGCGTAATCTTTCCCCTCTCAATCGTGGCGCCATATGACTGGTAGTGGCAAAAATACAAATCGGCCAGAGATGAGACATTGCTTCGAAGAATTGTGGATTATTTTGAAATTTATTTATAAAAAAAATCAATTGCACTTAAATTGGTGTTACTATCTATTTAAATTGAAATGAACGGCCTGGATATACACCTAAATGAAAAACGTGACATTCACTAGTCACCGCGATTCGTGGAATCCCAACCGTCGAAAGTACACTCAAGCCAACAAACTATCTGACGATTCCAAGAACTATGACTAAGCAATCATCCGGCAGCCAGATCCCCCAGGCATACACCAATTATCACAGCTGCCACGAATGACTCATACAATCGGCACGTACAGATAAACTAAACATCCCCAATCCCATATCATCAGAAAAAGACTCTGCACGCTTTTTGGTACCATAGTGTGTTGTTTTGTGTTTATTTTGGATACTAAAAAATATAAAATATACAAATTTTATTTTTGGGATAACAAATGGTGCACGAATAGAGAGAGAGAGAGGGGGGACAGCGAGAATAAGGGAACATGGAAATCTTTTTTACTTTTTGAATGCGATATAAAAACTTTGTTGTTCGTCGTCATTTAAAATCGTCGTCGTGGTCGCAAGAACATCGTCAATTAAATCACTCTCAACCATTAATACATAAACACTACAAGAAACTATCGTTTTACATTAAGCCGACTGTATAGTATGAAAAACAATATTCAATACAAAATATAGTATAAAAAAGAAACAAAGTATGATGATGGGGAAAAGAAGAGTGGAGATTTGTATAAATTATAAATAAAATACATATATTTGTATATATACCGCTACAAATGCATTAATCTGCCGACACTAAACTATTTCTGTTGGCTGCTTTCTATCATTTCTATCGTTCCTTCTATCTAGCTTTGCGTTTTTTGTTTTATTCTAGCACGACTAGGCTTCCGTTTCGGCGCCCTTCAATCGGAGCCGGGCAAAGTCTTCGAAAATGATATCGTCATCCTGGCCATTGTCATCGCCGTCGAGTTGAATTAGATTTGTTGTTGGTACTTCGGCGGGATTATCAACAATTGTTGCACCAATTGCCTGTAGACTGCGTCGTGGCGATCGTTCCGATAGTATTGGATCGAGATCCTCTTCAGGTTTCGGATGCATAAGAATGAATGGCAATTCGGCCACAAGATCACCACCCAAAATCGGTCCACTGATAAACAATTTCACTTTGACTTTATAGTGTACGATAATGCCGAGACTTTCGCGTTGTGTCGCATCGGCAATTAGCGTGCTCGATGCTAGATTTGTGTCCTCATGTTTCAATTGACCGTCGAGTGCTAGACCCCATTTATCTTTATTGTTTGCCAACAGTGGTGTCAGTTCAAATACCTTGGATAGTGTGAAACCGGGTTGTACTTGACAACCGTCCTCCGATTCGGTCTCGGCCACCACACATTTGTATTGGGCCGTTGAGAAGAGGCAAATATCTGCAAATTGCCGGACGAGTACTTTGATTTTCTTCACCGTACGATTGGAATTGTTTGCAATATGAACGTTCACCGAGATGGTTTCGCCGTGATGATAGAGCTCCTTGTCCAGGCTTGCTTCCAGATGAATTTTGTTTGGTTTTAGCATAAATTCCTTACTAACCTCGATCGATGGCTGTTCGCCGAGTTTAGACGGTGCGTACATGATTTTACGGATGGCCAATCGCACCGAATTACGTTTATGTGGTTTATCGTCGACATTCTCGCCAACAAATGCCTTCAGTTCGTAGTCAACGCCACATGGTTTGCCCGTGTCTCCCGGTGCCGGTTGTAATGACACCGATGCCGGACAATAGGGCGGAACTTCGAAATAGAATGGATATGCATTCGGTCCGAGTTTCTTTATGAGACGTTCCTGTAATCGTGTCAATGGTCGTTCGGATTCGATTAACGGGAATATTTGCTCACTGGCCAGGTATAAATCTTTACGAAATGTTAGCCCGAGTACGTCTAGATCTTCGCGACCGTATCTGAATGCGGCCAATACTTGCCCGAAGACTTTGCGATCCTTGACGTAGTCGGGTTCGATTAAGACAACACCATCGATTGGATCGACATGTGTCACATGGTCGACGAAATCCCGTTTGCCCAGATACACGGTGATTTTGCCATTCGATGAACTCTTCTTGAATACCCGTGTTGCCTGTCGCTTTGAACTGCCATCGTCGACATCTGGATCGGGTGACGGTTGCGGCGATCGATGTAGAGCCGAGTTAATCATATCTCTTTCTATATACAATGACTGTATGTATGCACGTACGTAGTATATGTACTTTCTTATTGTTTTTGCTTTTTTCTTAAAACTAATTTAATACTTGCGCGGCGTGCGTGAGTAATGAATGGAATTCGTTTCAAGTGTTTTTTATCGGGTGCTGCTACTGCTACGCTTCGAATCAAATGTAGATATGCACGAGTGTACAGCTTTCGCAAGTTCAGGTTATATATTTTCGATTGGATTCTTGTTTTTTTCTTGCTTTTATTGTTTTGTTGTTCTTTTTCTTGTTTTGTGCTGGAGAGTCAATAAAAATCTGTACATCGGCGGGTACTTATGTATTTGGGAGGGCGGCGAGGGAGCTGTTGAATGCTTTGCTTTTTCTCTTTTTTGTTTTTTTACTTCGCTTACTTACACGAATGGTCCTTTTTGGGGTTTCGAGAAGAGTTTCGTTTCTTTTTTTTGTTAAAACTCCAATCGAAATAGCTCACGCACGTTTATAATGAGGGAGAAATGTTTCGCACGCGTTTAAGCACACACGAAGGTTAGTTAGACTTATTAATAAGGTCAAATAAATTGAATTGATACAATGAACCTAAACGCCCAAATATTTATCTAAACTCATTTTTCTTGCAAATGTCAGATCGGTTGCGGTGACAAGTAGTTTCTTTCAATGGTCGCGAGAGTTTGTTGAATATAAATGTCATTCTAGTGACAACAGCACCTCTGATGGGAAAATGATGTAGTATGACTTTTAACCGAAGCAACTGTCAAAGTGGTTTGGAGAAAATTTTCGTGCGAAAAAGTTTTCTGTTTGTTGTCTGTTTTGTTTTGGCGATTTTGTATCGAATTATGCAGTTTTATGTTGGATATTAGAAGTGAAAGATAGAAAAAACGATGGAGAACGTATTGTTTTCGAATTTGAAAAAGTTATACGACAACGAACTGTATAGTTGTGTGATTCCAGTGGTAAGAAATGGTCATGATTAAGAGAAAATCGAAAGTAATGATCGAATTTGTGTTTCTTTAAGGCAAGTTTGCTAACCACTGTATACCAGAATGATCGACTAATAGCAACGCCAGAGCAAGAGTATCAAGTGCTTCTGTTCCGAGCTGATGCTCACTATCATGAGCGCAAATTTCGCTTGGCCGCAACGCATTTGCATTCGGCGTTGATGATGCGAAAGATGTTACTTCGCCATAAGAATCCCAATTTGGCGGCAATCGAGAATACCTACGATCAGTTTACCGATATCGAGATTAAATACCGTCTGGCCGTCTCTTATCGCGAATTAAATGAGTCAAATATGGCCATATCGACACTACAGTCGATTCCGACCAAGTCTCGGCCGCCAAAAGTTAATATGTTGCTTGCGAAACTACAGCATCGTCCGGCGCGGAAGTTGGACGAAGCAATTATCTCGTATAAGGACGTATTACGCGATTGTCCGATGGCCCTGGAGGCCATCAGTTCCTTACTGGAAATCGGTCTAAATGGGATTGAGGTCAACTCGCTTGTAGTCAATGGTAAGCGATTTAAACTCCAACGCTCTTATTCTCTCTCTATTTCATTTTAAGTGAGTTCAACACCGAAACACGTCGAATGGTTGAGCAGTTGGATCAAGGGTCACGCTCTTACGTTCGATCACAAGCATCTGGAGGCTTCAAAGACCTTTCAGTCCATAAATGATAACACAAAACTCCATCAGAACGATCATATTCTCACATTAATTGGCAAATCGCTTTATTACAATGGAAACTATACCCAAGCGCAGACTTATTTGGAAACGGCAAACATGATCAGTCCCTATAGCACCGATCACATCATGCCATTAGCTGTTGTATACGAGAGAAACAACAATCTAAATGAATTGGAAAAACTCGCCTGTCAGCACACCAATATCAATGAATTCAATTCGGAAAATTGGTTCGTAATGGCACAGAGTTTGTCGGCGAATGGCAAGTACGAGAAAGCAACCTATTTCACACACAAAGCGATTTCTGTCGATCCCACTAATGTAGAGGCGAACCTGTTGCGTGGGAAGATATTTTTGCAATTGAAACGCTACCGGGAGGCGATTCATTACTATAGGACCGTGCAGGGAATGGCATCGTATCGTTTTGAGATATACAAAGGTTTGTCGGCCTGTTATATCGGCTTGAAGCGCTTGAAGGATGCGCAGACTATTTGCGCTTTGGCAGCGCGGTATTTCCGCAATTCCCCCCGAAGCTATGTGGTGAGTATTCCCCACCGTAGGTGAGCGGACGTAATTCATTAGTATTGAATTTTTCCTTTAAGCTCCTCGCCAGTACTTTGTTGTACTCGTCGAATGCAGTTGCCAAACGTCAGGCGAAGACATTCATTAGTCGCGCAATAGAAATCGACCCTTATTACTTTCCCGCCGTGTCGGCTATGGCAGAAATCCTTCAATCCGAGGGAGAGACACAGGAAGCGATCAAATTGTTGAAGAAACAAGCGACAAGTTACCCTAGCTGCAAGCTATTCACAATGCTCGGGGATATTTTGAGCAGTGAAAAGGATCTGGACAGTGCCCTGGAGTACTATACCATCGCTTTAAGGTACTCTTAAGACTCATCTAACCGGAGATGGAGCGTTTTTCGTATTCTCGATTGCTTTTAGCATGGAACCAACAAACCACCGAGCTTTAGAGGGCGTCAATGCCTTAGGACAATCGCCCGAGACCACAACGAAGCAGGACGAATGCTCCTTAGCGACTACATCACAGGACGAGGAATGGCCAATCGACTACGATGAGCCATCTATCGAAGCCGTTGAGTTTTCTTCCGCTGCCGCAGCCAATCCCGATGCAGAATCTGAGAGCGATCCAATCTGGTCGGACGTCGACGCTGAACTTACTGCTTAAACGTACTCTTTCTCTATTAGATGTTCCCTTTTTGTAGGCTTATCTAAGTATTGGAAAATGAATAAAACATTTTATCTTATTACTCCAAAGTGGCATCACTGCTCATAAATCTGTCAAGTTTGACATTACTCGCCGTAACCTTCAAATCAAAACATTTCTCGTTCAAATCCATAAGGATCTCTCCCAGGCAAATGTCTCGTTCGTTTCGTCCTTTAAATAGCGCCAGAGTGGTGCATAAAATCCGTGAGGTCCTCGCACCGACTAAGGGCGGACGTTACCTGATCAATCGTAATCCGCGAAATCTCGAAAAACTTCGAATTGCCTACAAGCCGGATGGATATCATCTCGAGCAACCCGGACGTAGTTTCTGGCACAAATTAGAACTAAAAGTCACTGGCAAGTATGTTACGGCTGAAGTTCGACACTTCGAAAACGGGCCGGTACTCTCGGCCAGCACGTCCGAGTGGGCAATCAAGAAACAACTCTTCAAGACTAAGGATACGACGGCGTTTGTCAACTTGGCACGAGTACTCGCCCAGCGATGTGTTCAATCGGGAATCACCGAAATGTCATGTAACATAGAAGCCGTGCCCGACGGAAAGATCGATAAGTTCCTGAAAACCCTAGAAACCAATGGCGTAACCTTACAGGAATCGGAACGATTCACTACCCCACATCCGTGGGATGCCTATCGACAAGAGAAATACTGGGACACAACTGAATAGAATGAATTAACTTTCGATTTTCTTTATTTTGTTTTAAGTTAAATAAATGTCCATTGCACGTGGCTAATTCTCGTATTTCTGTTTGATATCCTCCCAGAGTTTCTGCAAGGGAAGACACAAATTCCATTACATAATTATCAGTTGATTGGGAGTGCAGAGTGTACTTACGCCACGGTTTACGGCTCGAAAGATTGCCTCTGATCCGAGTTCCAGGGATCGTTCGAAGATGAAGGCAGCAGCAAAGATTCCAAGGGCAAAGGTGGAGCTGCGCTTAAGCAGGGTATTGTAGACGACCTTCATTTTGATTGCTTGTTCGGGTATATCACACGAGAAATCGAAGAAATTCTGCAAAACTCACTCGGGCAATTGCGCTGTCAAATGTGACACAGACACGGTTCACAGCAAGTGACAGTTGATGATAGCAGAGCGCTCTGGTGGTGAGTGGTCGAAAAATAGTGGTAAAATGAGTGACACATGTGGTTGACGTTAGTTTGTTGTCTGTCGCACACACGCTGTCTGGGATGTAAACAAATTTTCTCGCACAATGTCGTCCGATCCCCAAATCACCGCAGTTAAGGAACTTATCACCGATATCGTGCATCCAGCTCATCGCGCCAATGTTAATATCATTCCCGACCACATTACCATGCTGCATGGCAGCAAAAGTAAGAAGCAACACACCCGAAAGAGGAAGAACTTTCGAAGCACGACGCTTAACAGACGGGAATATGCTAAACTCGGACTGCACACCCTGCCGACGAAAAAGTTGACCTACAACGAGGTATTGCCGCTGCACAAACTCTGGAAAGGCTACATCAAGGAACACCTAAACCTGAAGAACGGCGACCGGATTCCAGAGGTTCACGACACTGGCTATGATGCATTCAGTAAACTCCTGGTTAAAATGGATCTTCATGGCGCAAAGATAGCTGTGACACGTTCAAAATGCCCAAGTCTAGTCGGTCTGTCGGGAATCGTCGTGCTGGACACAAAAAATGTTCTGAAAATCGTTGGCGAAGACAACAAACTGCGGACAATCCCGAAAAGCGAGTGCATATTCGGCATTCAAGTGGGCAACATCGCACTCACACTGTTCGGCAAGCATCTGAACATTAGATCAGCCGAACGCTCGGTCAAGAAAATCAAAAACTGTATCGAACCGGACTTGTAGAGAACATGAAATAAACTCTTTTATACCCAAACCCATTGAGTTTACAAATTCAGACTTATTCGCCCTCAATTAGGTTTTGTTGATTCGGTCAATGGACTGTGAAGAAGCTGAAGGGACAACATCCCTCGGGCGGCACACACAACCGATTTCTCGGTCAAAATTCAAAATGCAAACTTGCACAATCCCCACGTAGTATACGAGTACTATCATCATCACCCGTCTGGCGCACAATGCACGCCATATAGCACCTCGGTAACAAGCTGTCCATCGTCCACCTTCTCGTTCTCCTTCCAACTCGAGTTCGAGTGTTAAATTTTGCATTTCGCCTGCCGAGCCACACCAAATCCGTCCGAAAAATTAAATATGAAATACGTTTCCGACTCTGCACCTTTTCTAGAATTTATTCCTGCGTCCCGGCCGCGCTGTATCACCCGTATCCCACGCCGTCGACCATTGTTCAGACGGTAGTGGCTCTCCAGCCGGACAATGGAATAAAAATATTTTTTTTTCGGTTTTTTTGCGTGCGGGGTTTGGACTCATTGAATTTTCCATGAATTTTTTGAGCAGTAGTCGCACGCTACCACCTCTCGACGAGAATCTTGCCTTTTGTTCCTGGCTATCCACTATCATCCGTTGTCCATTCATTCAATCACCCATCATGTTGCTCCTCATCAATTCGTGGTGCAGAGGTGTAAACGCAAGCGATATGTTTACTCGCGTGTGTTCAATGGATGGGTCGACGCTCGACGTTCGACGCTTTTGCCTCGAATTATCCTGCCACGGATTTAACTGGGTGTTATGAAGTTTTTGCGTTTTTGCATTTGCTACTTCCGGCACTATTGGGTTTTTATTTTTCCCCGCTTTCAGTTTTCATGCTTATTTCGCCGACACATTATTTTGAATAATCCATCGAACAGGAGCGAGTGTGTGTTGTTTGTTCGGTTGCTGGCGGGCGTCAAAATTGAGTACAAGCGGTTGAGTTTTGACCATCCATGAATGGTTGGATGGGTGGTTGTCTGGACGGTTTTTTATCCCATGTCCTGGTGGGGACTTTTTCTCTCTCTCGCTCCTGCCTGCTTGGAGAGGAATACAAAAGTATTCAATATGCAATGATGGAATGGAGGATTTTTACTGGATTGAGTAGTAGCAGATTAAAATGCTTCCAGGCAATTTGCCCACAAAACAATCATATGCTGGTCATGTTCGGTTCAATACCTACAGGTGGACATGATATTGTACGAGTATGATGATGGTACGTTGCCTCGGCCCCTTAGTCGAGTGTTTAAGGACAAAAATATTGTTGTTGGTCGATTGCTTCGGGCGAATAATGGTTAAGTTTGTGCTCTTTGTTGTTACAAAAAACACTCTTCCCAAGAGGCAAACGTCGAATGTGAATTGGAAGCCACTTCGTGTGATGCTCAAGTTTATTGTTTATATTTTTGAATAGTTTCTTTTGCGAGGGGAATTGAATCGAAGTGGAGATAAGCGATAGTAGTCTTGGAAGGTTTCCGTCCTTAGGCTATGGCGAGCGGAAGAGTAAAGTTTGCTTTCGAATTCTTCGAGATTTATTAGGAATTCGGAGATGATGCAAGTTTTGGAGGATTATCAAGTTTGTGCAGATGATTTTTGGAGGCAATTTTGGGTTGTGTAGGGTGTTGTGAAGACGACATTTATGGGTTAGAGATATAGGAATATTGTTGAGGCAAATTCTGTTTACATATGACTGAGGTATATGGATAACCTAATAACCTACATAGATGCCTCCGTGAATATTGCTCACCTTGCCGTGGTACGGAGGCTTGGTACAGGTAATGTCTTCCGAGAAACCGTCTCTAGAGGAACCCGAGGGCATGGGCTCGGACATACAGGGTAAAGTTGTTGATCGCTCTCAACCTGGCGAGATGCCAGCAACGATCCTTGAATAAATGTCCGGGTCAAGTTGACATACGGCCTCCTCTGGATAGCCTCTTCAACAACCGTTGGGAGGTGAACTCAAGTATGCAGCGACAAAACCCCGACCAGAACGGCGGGCTAACAATCCGCCCACGTGCAAAAAAAACACAAGTTATGAATGAGCAAGATGCCTCGGATACACGGACGGATACTCGACGACGACGACAACGCACGAAAAAGGAACACGATTTGCGAGTATGCTCCTGGAATGTCAGAACTCTGTACACTCCCGAAACTGCTCATAAACTAGAAGGAATCCTCACGCAGTAAAAGGCGAATATTACTGCGGTCCAGGAAATACGCTGGATAGGAAACGGTATGATTAGGAAGAAACATTGCGACATCTATTAAAGCTGTCACAAAAGATTGCACTTACTAGGATGCGGATTTGTCGTGGGAAAGCGGTTAATGTCGAAGGTCATCGACTTTAAACCTATGTATAAGTGATCGCCTGGCTGTGATCCGCATCAGAGGCAGATTTTATAACATCAGCCTTATATGTGCACACGCCCCTACCGACGAGGCTGAAGACCCAATCAAGGAGGACTTATATGACCTCCTGGACATCGCCTACGGAGCTTGTCCGGAGTACGATGTAAAAATCGTGCTCGGGGACTTCAACGCCGAAATCGGTAAGGAGAAAACCCTTGGCGGAGTGATCGGAAAGCACAACCTCCACGTTACAACAACAGATAACGGCTTCCGACTCACGGACTTTGCGACAGCTCCTAATGCGCTGATAAGTAGCACAAGATTCCCTCGTATTCCAATCCACACAGCAACCTGGCGATCTCCGGACGGTCGAGCCGCCAACCAAATCGACCATGTGCTCATTGACGCAAGGCACTCGTCAAACATCCTGGATGTGCGAACATTCAGAGGGGCAAATGTCGACTCTGACCATTTCCTCGTAGCAGCAAGATTCAGAGCTCGACTGTCCAATGTCAGAAAGCTGCACCAGCCCATCAGGAGGAGATTTGACATTGGGCGCCTGAGCACACCGGAGTTCGCCAGAGTCTACAGTATGCCTACGTCGAACATAAATGCCAATAATATGTGGGTGCATTGCCGCTCAGCCATTCAGGAAGTAGCCGAAACCACCTTAGGATACTTACCAACCCCGACAAGAAATCCGTGATGTGATGGCGAGTGGGAGCAGAAAAAGGCAGCAACCGACGAGGCGTACCAAAAGGCGCTGCAGAGGAAAACCAGGGCAGCGCAAGAAGAGTACCGAGCCAGAAGAAGGGAGGAGAAAAAACTAGTGCGACAAAAGAAAAGAATCTTCGCAGCCTCCCAGCTCAAGGATATCGAGGAGTCTAGGGATAAACATAAAACACGAGCCTTTTACAAGAAAGCCAAAGGCCTTGCAGGAGGCTTCAAAAAGGGAACCCAGGCTCTTCGAAACTGCGAGGGTAACCTTGTCACCGACCCGCAGGGAATAGTGGATGTATTTAAGCAGCATTTCCAGCAGCTGCTTAACGAGCATGACCAAGAGAGAGTGGTAGGGACCGAGAAAATCCCAACTCCAGCCGCTGAAGTAGTCCTCCCACCCAGCATCGAAGAAGTAGGCACAGCTATTCAGAAGCTGAAGAACAACAAGGCCGCAGGCTCAAGTGGCTTGTCATAAGAGCTCTTCAAGGCTGGAGGCGATGTTCTGGTAGGGAGCATGCACCAGATCATCTGCAGAATTTGGGAAGATGAAAGCATGCCCGACTGGAACTGGAATACCAGCTCTATTTGCCCCACCCACAAAAAAGGCGATCCTACCTCTTGCAAGAACTATAGAGGTATATCCCTGCTCAATGCCGCGTACAAGATCCTGTCCGGTGTATTGTGTGAACGTCTAAAACCATTTTGCATCGCACTAATCGGCAGCTACCAGTGCGGCTTCCGGCCCGGCAAATCGACTATAGACCAAATTTTCACACTTCGACAAATCCTGGAGAAGACCAACGAGTTTCGAATCGATACACACTTTCCTTTCATCAATTTCGAAGCCGCAAACGACAGCATTCATTGTGAAGAACTGTTTGGTGCGATGGCCGAATTCGGGATCCCGGAAAAACTGATCCAGTTGTGCCGCGCCACGCTAAAAAATACGCGATGCACCGTGCAACTCGGTTCTAGGACTTCGGAACCGTTTGAAACATGCACCGGATTTCGGCAAGGAGATGCGCTGTCACGTGACTTCTTCAACCTGGGGTGGAGCAGATAGTGCGACGGGCAGGCGTCAACAGGGAAGGCACTATCTTCTACAAGTCCGTCCAGCTGCTAGGATACGCGGATAATATCGACATCATCGCGTGTTCTCGCCGTGGCATTGTGGAAGCATTCACGGCGATTGAAGAACAGGCGAAACGAGTTGGTCTTAAGGTCAATGCTTTTGCTGTCAAGCAAAAACCAACCCGTCGCTCACAACCTGGGGCAAAATATAACAATTGACAGCTACAATTTCGAGGAAGTTAAGGAGTTTGTCTACCTCGGGGCAAACGTAAATTCCAGAAATGATACCACAGTGGAGATCCGGCATAGAATCGCCCTTGGCAACCGTTGCTACTTCGGCTTGTCCAAACAACTGGGGTCAAAACTCCTCACTCGAAAGACCAACATCATATTTTACAAAACGCTCATACTGCCAGTCTTGCTGTACGGAGCCGAAAGCTGGACGATAAGCTGGACGGTGGAGCTGATTTTGGGTTCTTTCGAAAGAAAAATTCTGCGCCGGATATTTGGTTCTGTCTGTGAGGAAGGTGAACGATGAAGAAGACACAACCGCGAACTCTACAAGCTGTACAAAGATGTGGATGTAGTCCGGAAGGTAAAGATCCGTCGACTACACTGGCTCGGCCAGTCGGTCCCGGAAGACCGAACCTCCGGTATAAAGACCAAGTAATCGCGGATGTAAGACATCTTGGTCCTGATAACTGGAAGCAGCGTGCCCGGGACCGACAAGGATGGAAGGCAGCTATAGCTCAGGCTCAGATCCTTCATGGATCGCTGGCCTGATAAGTAAGTAAGTAAGTAAGTAAGTCAGCTATCTGACAGGACACTGCGGTCTAAGATATCATCTAAATAAAATTAGCCTCTCGTCTGAAATTGAGTGCCGACTCTGTCTCGAGGACGAAGAGACGGCGGAACACATACTGTGTGAGTATGCTACTCTCTGCCATCTTAGGAAACGGATCCTTCTCAGCGAAGTTATGACTCCTGATAGGATCACCTTGGCTCCTACGAGAAGCATCCTCAACTTCATTGCGGAAGTGGAGAAGATTCTCGGCTAATCGGCTAGCAGGCACATAGATCTGCAAAGGTCGCAGTGCCATCCACCGTCTCACTTTCCGGATACATTCATCCCCAACGTCCTCTATTCCTTACAGGTTTTCCGCTGCCCCTACAATTGCTATATCATTGGTAACGCCTATGAATTTTGGCCCATTGGCGATTTCAAGCCTCTGAAACCTATCATACATAGGGTTCCACAGGATAGGACCTAGTACCGATCCTTACCCCATCGTCGGAATCGTAAAATAGGTACCGTTTCTCCAAATAACTTGGATTTGCAGAGTTGAACACAGTGTTATTTAGATGCATATTTCTTTGCGCCTCCTGAATAGCTTCATCTAAAGTTGTGGTTACCCTCTGTGTAGTATCGATTGTAGAACGGGTTTGTCTGCATCCATACACCTCCAGTCGGTTGCCTATAATTCTCTCCAGTATTACCCATTGTGTCCAATAGACATATGGGAGGGTATGACGAGGGCTCATCTAATGTTTTTTCCCTTTAGACAGCAGCACCAGGCATTGTCTTTTCCAATGGTCTAGAATGAGCCCCCCTTCGATTATACACTTATTACAAATTTCTAGGAATGGTTCCGAGTTTGTTTTTATAGCTAGCTTAAGGGGCCAACCCGGGGGACTTATTTTCATCGAACCGTCCGCACACTTCTAGGAATTCTGTTTGCGTGACGTTTGCGACTTCACGTATGTCCTGGGGTGCTTCTAAACGCTCGACCGTACTTTGCGGTGGAAATAATTCCGATACTATTTTTTGCATTAGCAAAGGGCATGAAGGGCAGGATGCTCTTGTGGTGCTTTTGAGGTTTGCCATGGCTGTCTTTTAGGCGGTACACCAAAGATTTACATCTGCTTGCTCGCAGAGTTCTTTAAGTTTGTCACTTTTGCTTCTTCGAATTGCTTATTTGAGGTCAAACATCAGGATTGCTGGAACAATCTTGCCGCGTAGCTCTACTATGTTTTGGTGGTGCTGTCGGTGCTTAGATGGGTCACTCGGATCACCAATGATGATCCTACATTTTCTACTGCACCAACCGCCTATGATCAACACTAGCAAGTAAGCTGCATCGTATTCTGCCTAAGAACGGATCATTACACCATTTCAAAGGAACGAGCCTCTAAACCTACTTCTCTGTTCCTTTCGACCTGGAGAAACGCCAGGGAAGTTGTGTTCTAATATGATACAAGTATTAACAGGCGCTTTCGGATCTGGGTGTCAGGGCGAGCGGGGACAAAATACCAGTTAGCTTTGCCACCATTTGTCATAAACCTCTTTTACCTAATTAAAATGTATCGTTGCCTTTTTTACTGCCATTTACTCCTAAGTCCTTAAATCCTTCGGGGAGGCACAGGGAATCAACCACGCCTGTGCGCCATCTAGTTCAGACTTCTATAACGCATTTGAGCTGCCTCCAACTCATTCCTGGAGATCTCGATTCCTCCTCGACTGTTCTGCTCACGTAGGCATACGTGACGACCCGCTATTCTGAATGCTTGGGTGAGCGGGTTTCACTGCATCGCGTATTTCGCAATGGAGTTGTGTTCGCGCCGTAGGGTGTGTCCCCATCCACTGCCACTTTCTCCTTAGCATACTAATGTTTAAAGATTCCTGGCCCTTTCTCTAATAAAGTTGTTCAGCCAAAAAGTCCTCAAGATTGTTCTTAAATATTTATTTACGAAGACTTGTAGCTTGAGTGTGCTAATGATGTGCACCTTCCAGGTAAAGCAGTACCAATTCTAGGTTGGAGCGGAACAGTCGTAGCTTGGTTCTTAAGCTGATGACATTGCTTTTCCGAACGTAGCGTTGTAGAAAGTTGCCAACTGTCTCGACTTTCTATTCAGCAATGCTGAGTTTGGCGCCAGTGCTAGTCGCACTCAGGGCTTTTGTTTCCGCTGTGCTTATTTTGAGCCCTACTTTGTTTACTTCAGCTCCTAGGTTGCGGGCCATTAGACGGAGGTCTATTATCCTATGTGAAAGTAGGCAGACATCGTCAGCGTAGTCTAGGTGTTATCATAGTCCAACGAATTCCACAATTGTCATCCGTCAGTGCTGTATGGAGTACATCACTGTTAAACACAAGGAACAAAAGTGGTGGCAGTATGCATCCTTGACGTACTCCACTTTGGACATTAAATTCCTCTGACACCTTACCATTATGTAAGACGTTTTCTGGTATGCCTCACCTGCGCAAGGCCAATCATATTGTATCTCGGTTCAAGCTGTCGAAAGCCTTCCCGAAGTCGATAAATAGCAGATATAGCGGAAACCTGCACTCAACGCATTGCTCGATTGTGATCCGTAAGGTGATGCAGGAGGATCCAGCACGAAAGTCTGCATCTTCGACGCTAAGAGTAGCATCTAGATTCTCGATGCTCTTTAATTCGTTCCAACAGCTGGGAGAACGCATATAATTCTCCAGTTGCCAAATTTTATCAAGCTTCCCTTTTTCGGAAGTTTAATGATCATCCCTCGGAGAGCCTAACTCCGTGTTAGTGGATGCAGTAAATATGCTGATATGTTTGGCGCCGCTTGAAATAATTCGGCAGGGATTCCATCAACACTGGCCGCCTTGTTTTTCTTGAGGGACTTGATTGCTCCTATAAATTCTGCTTTGCCGGGGGGTTCCGCGCGTATTCGGGAGATTATTGCTGCGGAATACTCATTCGAATTTGAGATCATCTCGCCATTCTAAATGGTTTAGCACTGCAGCGAAATGTTCTCTCCGTTCTCCATCCGTTGAGTTGATCCTCATCCGAAAACAGAAGGTTACCGTTCAGACTCTTCAGCCTTTGAAACCAGTGTGTCGATATACTGACGTTTTTCACGCCCCGCACTATCCTGTACTTCTTTCTTCTCCGCATGGTATTGAGCTTCTAGCTCACAGTAGGTTTTCTCTACTGTTAATGCGGCTGCTATCCGAACTTTTATTATTGTACGCTCATCGATCCGTCTCCAGGTGTCTGCCGAGAGCCATGTGAGGTGATGTGGCTACCCTTTTCCTATGTAAGTGCGTGTCCCAGTCCAACTTCTCGACCAGAGTGAATTGCGTTGAGTGTAAGGGAATGCCGGCAGATTTTTGTTTCTTTTCATAGATTTAAAACGAATCTTAACGGGTCTAAAATGGATTCAGATTGAACGGTGGTGTCTTCTTAAAGGAAATCAATCTCGAAATCTTCTTCGAATTAGTGTAGTTTTTCTTAAGGCACTTTTGTTTTGTTGCGCCAAAGGAAGTGTAATCTTCAAAAGATGCCTGTAGCCCGGGCTATTGACATGTTCGACCGAATACTCAATGCGCCTACGTACTAAACCACACCCTGAACCCAGCAACCACGTTCCTGCGCGACTGCCATTAGATATTACTCCCTTTGAGTTTATCATACAGCTTACCAGAAGCTCTGGGATCGGCATGACCTTGCCATAATGGTATGGATGTTGCCCTTTCTTCGGCTTTTATCTTCCGGATATGACCTCTTGACAGTCTGTAGTTCACCTAAGGTAAACCCTGTGCATCTCATTGGCGAGGATGTCGATGGGGACCATACCCGCTAGGACACAGGCTGCTCCATCCAAAATTGTCCGGAAATCACATATTATCCTTATTGCGCAGAGCCTGTATGCAGACGAAAGCACTACCCCCAAGTATTGTCGCCTGGCCAGCTATAGCTGCCTGGCCACATATTGTCGCCTGGCCAGCTATAGCTGCCTGGCCACATATTGTCGCCTGGCCAGCTATAGCTGCCTGGCCACATATTGTCGCCTGGCCAGCTATAGCTGCCTGGCCACATATTGTCGCCTGGCCAGCTATAGCTGCCTGGCCACATATTGTCGCCTGGCCAGCTATAGCTGCCTGGCCACATATTGTCGCCTGGCCAGCTATAGCCGCCTGGCCACATATTGTCGCCTGGCCAGCTATAGCTGCCTGGCCACATATTGTCGCCTGGCCAGCTATAGCTGCCTGGCCACATATTGTCGCCTGGCCAGCTATAGCTGCCTGGCCACATATTGTCGCCTGGCCAGCTATAGCTGCCTGGCCACATATTGTCGCCTGGCCAGCTATAGCTGCCTGGCCACATATTGTCGCCTGGCCAGCTATAGCTGCCTGGCCACATATTGTCGCCTGGCCAGCTATAGCTGCCTGGCCACATATTGTCGCCTGGCCAGCTATAGCTGCCTGGCCACATATTGTCGCCTGGCCAGCTATAGCTGCTTGGCCACATATTGTCGCCTGGCCAGCTATAGCTGCCTGGCCACATATTGTCGCCTGGCCAGCTATAGCTGCCTGGCCACATATTGTCGCCTGGCCAGCTATAGCTGCCTGGCCACATATTGTCGCCTGGCCAGCTATAGCTGCCTGGCCACATATTGTCGCCTGGCCAGCTATAGCTGCCTGGCCACATATTGTCGCCTGGCCAGCTATAGCTGCCTGGCCACATATTGTCGCCTGGCCAGCTATAGCTGCCTGGCCACATATTGTCGCCTGGCCAGCTATAGCTGCCTGGCCACATATTGTCGCCTGGCCAGCTATAGCCGCCTGGCCACATATTGTCGCCTGGCCAGCTATAGCTGCCTGGCCACATATTGTCGCCTGGCCAGCTATAGCTGCCTGGCCACATATTGTCGCCTGGCCAGCTATAGCTGCCTGGCCACATATTGTCGCCTGGCCAGCTATAGCTGCCTGGCCACATATTGTCGCCTGGCCAGCTATAGCTGCCTGGCCACATATTGTCGCCTGGCCAGCTATAGCTGCCTGGCCACATATTGTCGCCTGGCCAGCTATAGCTGCCTGGCCACATATTGTCGCCTGGCCAGCTATAGCTGCCTGGCCACATATTGTCGCCTGGCCAGCTATAGCTGCCTGGCCACATATTGTCGCCTGGCCAGCTATAGCCGCCTGGCCACATATTGTCGCCTGGCCAGCTATAGCTGCCTGGCCACATATTGTCGCCTGGCCAGCTATAGCTGCCTGGCCACATATTGTCGCCTGGCCAGCTATAGCTGCCTGGCCACATATTGTCGCCTGGCCAGCTATAGCTGCCTGGCCACATATTGTCGCCTGGCCAGCTATAGCTGCCTGGCCACATATTGTCGCCTGGCCAGCTATAGCTGCCTGGCCACATATTGTCGCCTGGCCAGCTATAGCTGCCTGGCCACATATTGTCGCCTGGCCAGCTATAGCTGCCTGGCCACATATTGTCGCCTGGCCAGCTATAGCTGCCTGGCCACATATTGTCGCCTGGCCAGCTATAGCTGCCTGGCCACATATTGTCGCCTGGCCAGCTATAGCTGCCTGGCCACATATTGTCGCCTGGCCAGCTATAGCTGCCTGGCCACATATTGTCGCCTGGCCAGCTATAGCTGCCTGGCCACATATTGTCGCCTGGCCAGCTATAGCTGCCTGGCCACATATTGTCGCCTGGCCAGCTATAGCTGCCTGGCCACATATTGTCGCCTGGCCAGCTATAGCTGCCTGGCCACATATTGTCGCCTGGCCAGCTATAGCTGCCTGGCCACATATTGTCGCCTGGCCAGCTATAGCTGCCTGGCCACATATTGTCGCCTGGCCAGCTATAGCTGCCTGGCCACATATTGTCGCCTGGCCAGCTATAGCTGCCTGGCCACATATTGTCGCCTGGCCAGCTATAGCCGCCTGGCCACATATTGTCGCCTGGCCAGCTATAGCTGCCTGGCCACATATTGTCGCCTGGCCAGCTATAGCTGCCTGGCCACATATTGTCGCCTGGCCAGCTATAGCTGCCTGGCCACATATTGTCGCCTGGCCAGCTATAGCTGCCTGGCCACATATTGTCGCCTGGCCAGCTATAGCTGCCTGGCCACATATTGTCGCCTGGCCAGCTATAGCTGCTTGGCCACATATTGTCGCCTGGCCAGCTATAGCTGCCTGGCCACATATTGTCGCCTGGCCAGCTATAGCTGCCTGGCCACATATTGTCGCCTGGCCAGCTATAGCTGCCTGGCCATATATTGTCGCCTGGCCAGCTATAGCTGCCTGGCCACATATTGTCGCCTGGCCAGCTATAGCTGCCTGGCCACATATTGTCGCCTGGCCAGCTATAGCTGCCTGGCCACATATTGTCGCCTGGCCAGCTATAGCTGCCTGGCCACATATTGTCGCCTGGCCAGCTATAGCTGCCTGGCCACATATTGTCGCCTGGCCAGCTATAGCTGCCTGGCCACATATTGTCGCCTGGCCAGCTATAGCTGCCTGGCCACATATTGTCGCCTGGCCAGCTATAGCTGCCTGGCCACATATTGTCGCCTGGCCAGCTATAGCTGCCTGGCCACATATTGTCGCCTGGCCAGCTATAGCTGCCTGGCCACATATTGTCGCCTGGCCAGCTATAGCTGCCTGGCCACATATTGTCGCCTGGCCAGCTATAGCTGCCTGGCCACATATTGTCGCCTGGCCAGCTATAGCTGCCTGGCCACATATTGTCGCCTGGCCAGCTATAGCTGCCTGGCCACATATTGTCGCCTGGCCAGCTATAGCTGCCTGGCCACATATTGTCGCCTGGCCAGCTATAGCTGCCTGGCCACATATTGTCGCCTGGCCAGCTATAGCTGCCTGGCCACATATTGTCGCCTGGCCAGCTATAGCTGCCTGGCCACATATTGTCGCCTGGCCAGCTATAGCTGCCTGGCCACATATTGTCGCCTGGCCAGCTATAGCTGCTTGGCCACATATTGTCGCCTGGCCAGCTATAGCTGCCTGGCCACATATTGTCGCCTGGCCAGCTATAGCTGCCTGGCCACATATTGTCGCCTGGCCAGCTATAGCTGCCTGGCCACATATTGTCGCCTGGCCAGCTATAGCTGCCTGGCCACATATTGTCGCCTGGCCAGCTATAGCTGCCTGGCCACATATTGTCGCCTGGCCAGCTATAGCTGCCTGGCCACATATTGTCGCCTGGCCAGCTATAGCTGCCTGGCCACATATTGTCGCCTGGCCAGCTATAGCTGCCTGGCCACATATTGTCGCCTGGCCAGCTATAGCTGCCTGGCCACATATTGTCGCCTGGCCAGCTATAGCTGCCTGGCCACATATTGTCGCCTGGCCAGCTATAGCTGCCTGGCCACATTTTGTCGCCTGGCCAGCTATAGCTGCCTGGCCACATATTGTCGCCTGGCCAGCTATAGCTGCCTGGCCACATATTGCCGCCTGGCCAGCTATAGCTGCCTGGCCACATTTTGTCGCCTGGCCAGCTATAGCTGCCTGGCCACATGTCGTCGCCTGGCTATCCACGGTTAAATCCTTTGTTAACAACTGGGTACGTGAGCCTAATGTTACAGATGGAGAGACTTTCCAGGCTATAGATTGACAAAGTATACGAGTATATGCCCTGGTGACGCGACTTTCTTCTTATCCCTAAGGAAAACAGATTGCAGAAGATTTGGAGGCGTCATTACGACTTCTTGAAGTGTCCACCTGCGTTGCTTGTATTTAGAAAGACGTCACAGCGCAGCGTTTTCTTTGCGCTGTTATTCCCCAACCCCTTAAGAAGGGTTTACACTTTAAACCTTCTTATAGGCTAGACTTTCTACGTTTTGTATTTAGTTTTCCGCTTGTTCGCGTCAAATACTCTGGCTAATTGCATTCAACTCGATTTCTCCCCCTGCCACACCCTTAAATCCATCAAACAAAGGGGAGAAAAATAAAAATAAAATGAAGGACTATCCGCCAGAATAGCCACTGGACACAATAAATTGTCTTTGACAGCCCCTGTAAATTGTGTCCTTGTGTCCCTATGTAGCTCAGGATGTTTGTACATATGTACATATGTATGTAGGTACAGTCGGAGTCAACCCTCTTAGTTTTCTAGTATCCTGCTAGAGCTTTTTTTCTGTTCCCTTGTAGAAGATGAGAGCGGAAACAAAAAAAAAAAAAAAAACAGGGATGACAGGAAAAAAGGACTAGAGAATTCAAAATGAAGTGCTCGTCGTCGTCACCCTTCGGTGTGGTATAATATTTGTAGCAGGCGCGGAAGGCTTACGTAGGGATGTACACACTTGACAATGGTACGAAACTGCGAACCGTCGGTGATGAAAGTAAGTATTAAGGGAAACGGGTATGTATTATTACTACATAAAGTGTCAGGCAGTACTGAGAAGTAACTAAGGGAATGAATGGGGTGTAGTGATACTCATCATGGTATCGTATCATATCGTATCTTAATCCCTTGAGTCGAGTTGCTGAAATGAAAATGAAAACAAAGGAAATCTGGTCGACGAGTGCGCTGGGGCGATATCCGCACAGAAATCAAATGAAATCTACTCTAGCTCCCTTCCGTCTCGCTTGAAGCCACGGCGGATATGACGATGACGGTTGGTCGGTCGGCCGCCGCCATCATATAATTTAAGGATCTGTTTGGTGTTGGATGCTGGGTGCTGGGTATTGTGTGTGTGATATATATATTGGCGGTGGTTGGTTGTTGCTTCGATGCTGTTGTGTTGTGGTTTCAACAAAGCGAAATCGAAATCATCGCGTGAGGATGATGAAGCTAATACAGAGCGAACAAGCGACCGTGATGATGATGGTGATAGCGACGGCGATGGCGATGATATCACGCGGCCGTGAATGGTATTCCGCTTTTCATTTCAATCCGTGTGCATCGAGCACTTTTACCAAAGTGAAGTGCTTCACTGTCAATGTACAAATGTACTATACTCTACTATATGTACAATGTCTCGCTTTCGTCAAAAGCAAACTTTCTCTCTGTACCACGACTGACGTCACCGTACTTGAGCATAAAGGGTAGTAATATAGTAAATAAAAAAAAAAGATAATAATAATAAAGAAGAATGGTTGGACGTCTCGTGTTGATGCCAAGTGATGGATATTAATAGTCTCCTGTTCCGCCTCAGATACTAACACCAAAGTGGGAGAGGTAAACTGTGTGTATTTGAACACCCAGCTTAGCACACAAGGGCTCTCCATAGTACACAGTATGTACATACGTATGTACAGCGGACCTATGTACATCAAAACCATGAAAAAAATCGAGACAAGGAAAAAAAATCAGGAAGAAGCAGAACAGAAACCCGGGAAATATAGGCTAGGGCCTAGGTACAATGGCATGGAACTCGGGTATTTACTTTATCATATCTCTCTGGGTAGTGGGTAGACATACAGCTCATAACCATGATAATGATGATGATGATGGTTTCCCTTTCGTTAACCTCCCTCATGCTATTGGGTCTAAGGGTGGGCGACGGAGTTTCACGCAGAAACCGTTCAATAGAGGTGGTGGTTGGTAGATGCTTGGGCTTTATATACTGACAAGGCGTCATTTGTTTGGCATACCCTAGAGAATACTTGATAATGATGAGATGCTCGAAGCTTGTTAATGCCAATACTCCTCACCCAAGGGGGTATTACTGTCTTCCTTTTCGGATTTTTTTTTTTGCTGTCCATTCCGCATTCGTAGGGCTATCAATTCCAGTTCTGTTTTTAATTATTGGACTTGAATAGAGTGGGAATAAGTCAGTACGCGCTGTGTGCAATTCAATAGCGACGATAATTGAAATGGAGACGATCCGCTATCCGTTCATCTAATCCACTTTCGACAGCTCTGTCATAATGGGTTGCTTCCATTTATTTACTTTTTTTCTTCCGAGGGTTTCTTAGTAAATATTATATATATGTACATATGTACATGCATACATACATATGTACAATGTACATACAGCTGTATACAGGGCTGTGTTGATGTTTTTTTATTTCATAGAGTTTTTCCTGCTTATTATTGTGAATTGCGTGGTATTGATATGTATCTGGAGGATGGTTTGGACTAATTGGAATGAGGGTGCGGGCTACGGATTTACTATTATATGAAAAGTGCTGAAGGCAATTGAACAATGTACGAGCTGTCAGATGCAAAACTAATTAATAATACAGCTCCTGGGTGATGTTCAGTGGCTGAAACAAGTTTTGGGAAAAAAGGTCGTAACCCACAAGTTGGACAACTTATTAAGAAATCGCATGGGAGTATAAGATATAGGCTTCAGGGAGTTTTTGTTTCGACCTTAGTTTTGGGAGATACATACATATGTATGTACATACATATATAATGTAGTATGCATTTCCGCATTTGTGGATTTTTATGTTTCAAATGTCGTCTTAACCACCATTTTTGACAATTGTTATGAAGTCGATACATTTACCAGGAATCACTTGAGTGTTTCAAACAACTCATCTTTGGTCATCTTCAATAAGCATCTCATCATTCATCATATTTTACGGCATGGATCGAATCAGGGCCCATGTTTATTTTAAGACTTTTCTGTCCAGATTTGTCGAAGTCGGAGGTATCTGCTCAGCATTCAGACGCAAATACTGGTCCACTGTAATACAGACAAACACCTTAGATGAATGTAGATATTTTACCCGTTTATCGGAGAAAAATGAGAAGGAGCTTCAGTGATGTAGAGCTATGTACATACGAGGTTCGGCACACACCACGTCGGCTCCGAGGATGCGCCACCTTGCGCGAGCAAAGGCGGGACAGTCGCAAGGAAAATGCTCTGCAGTGCCATCCTTATTGCAACATGCAGCACAGGTAAACGCAGAGATGCTTAGCAAAAGTGTAATGGTCCGTAATGACTCCCACAAGTCTTCTGCGGTCAATTATCCTTAAAGACAGGAGGAATACTACGAATTTCTTGCAGATATTAGGGCATATGCGCTATGTCATCCAGCATCCTGCATAATCCCTCCATCTACGGTTGTGTGTATTAAACACCCAATCGTTAATGTGGGAATTTACCATGGACTTATGTAGGTAGACCAAGGGTGGGTTCAGGTCCTGAGAAACTCTCCTGTGAACCCATTCCGGTGAGTTCATCAGAGATTCCATTTCCTGGGATCCTAGAGAGAGCTGGAAGCCATACAAGCCTTAGTGAATTTAGTCTACCGACTCTGTTCAAGAAGGTCTTGGGTTCATGCACTAATATTGAGCTACATAGATGAAGAGTTGGACACAGCTTTGAGTGTAGCTAGCTTGAGTGTCGCATTAGGATTGCGTTTATCTCTGGTTGAAAGACAGACGCATATTTTCCTAACGAGAAGTGCAGCTCCACCCGCTGAAGTAGTCCTCCCACCCAGGATCGAAGAAGTCGGCACAGCTATTCAGAAGCTGAAGAATAACAAGGCCGCAGGCTCAGATGGCTTGCCATCAGAGCTCTTCACGGCTGGCGGCGATGTTTTGGTAGGGAGCATGCACCAGATCATCCGCAGAATTTGGAAAGATGAAAGCATGCCCGACTGGAACTGGAATACCAGCTCTATTTACCCCATCCACAAAAAAGGCGATCCTACCCCTTGCAAGAACTATAGAGGTATATCCCTGCTCAATGTCGCATACAAGATCCTGTCCAGCGTATTGTGTGAACGTCTAAAGCCATTTTGCACCGCACTAATCGGCAGCTACCAGTGCGGCTTCCGGCCCGACAAATCGACTATAGACCAAATTTTCACACTTCGACAAATCCTGGAGAAGACCGACGAGGTTTGAATCGATACATACCATCTTTTCATCGATTTCAAAGCCACATACGACAGCATTCATCGTGATGGACTGTTTGGTGCGATGGCCGAATTCGGGATCCCCGGAAAACTGATCCAGTTGTGTCGCGCCACGCTAAAAAATACGCGATGCACCGTGCAACTCGGTTCTAGGACAAGTAGGTTTCGGCAAGGAGATGCGCTGTCATGTGACTTCTTCAACCTGGTGCTGGAGCAGATAGTGCGACGGGCAGGCATCAACAGGGAAGTCACTATCTTCTACAAGTCTGTCCAGCTGCTAGGATACGCGGATGATATCGACATCATCGCGGGTTCTCGCCATGGCATTGTGGAAGCATTCTCGGCGATTGAAGAACAGGCGAAACGAGTTGGTCTTAAGGTCAATGCTTTTGCTGTCAAGCAAAAACCAATCCGTCGCTCAGAACCTGGGACAAAATATAACAATTGACAGCTACAATTTCGAGTTAAGGAGTTGTTTTGACTCGGACAAACATAAATTCCAGAAATGACACAAGTTTCCCTTGGCAACCGCTGCTACTTCGGCTTGTCCAAATAGCTTGGGTCAAAATTCCTCACTCGAAAGACCAAAGTCATGCTTTACAAAACGCTCATACTGCTAGTCTTGTTGTACGGATCCGAAAGCAGGACGGCGGAGCTGATTTTGGATTCTTTCGAAAGAAAAATTCTGCGCCGGATATTTGGTCCTGTCTGTGAGGAAGGTAAATGGAGAAGAAGACACAACCGCGAATTCTACGAGCTGTACAAAGAAGTGGATGTAGTCCGGAAGGCAAAGACCCGTCGACTACACTGGCTCGACCACATTGAGCGCATGGACATCAACGCTCCAGCTAAGAGGGTCTTCGACTCCAAGCCTCCTGGTTCGAGAAGAAGAGGAAGACCGAACCTCCGGTATAAAGACCAAGCAATCGCGGATGCAAGACATCTTGGTCTTGATAACTGGAAGCAGAATGCCCAGGATCATGGTCCTGTCTGTGAGGAAGGCGAATGGAGAACCGCGAATTCTACGACCTCTTAAACTACACTGGCTTGGCCGCATCAAGCGCATGAACACCAACGCTCGAGCTATGAAAGTATTCGAATCCGGGCCTCCTAGTTCCAAATGAAGAGGAAGGCCGAACCAGACAACTTGGTTTTGATAACTGGAGGCAGCGTGCCCGATACCGTCTAGGATGAGCTAAGGCTCAGGCTCAGAACAGCTATGGACTGTTGGCTTGATAAGTACATTCTATACGAGTTGAGTTTCTACAAATGTCATGCCATCCGTGTTCTTCCTTTGTCATTTATGGCCTTGTGGTCTAAAAACGGGGGTAAATACTTCTTTCACCGCTATCTCTGTTTTTCCTCTTCCTATAGACATGCAGTGTTTTAAAACGGACGCTTTGCTAGGATAATGATGCCGCCATTCGTTAGAGATTATTAGAGCATAGTACACTGTCCAGAGATCAAGTCTCTGAGTGCGACTAGCAAGTTGGTTAAAGTCCTCAAATGGGGAAAACCGACAAAGCTGGATGCACTCAGGAAATCTGATGGCGGAAACTCTTAGTTTACTGTTTGAGACTCATTTCCCGGGAAATCAGATCGACATCGGCTCGTTGCACACTCCTTCAAGGGAAACTGCAACTGAAACGATGAAAACAACTCGGCGTAGCTGGTATATTGCGTGGCGCTTGGTTACGACTGAAGCTATTGAATTTGCTGTGGCATCCTTCGATGGCTTCAAATCGCCGGGCACCGACGGGATATATCCCGTGGAAAAGAATTTCCACTACTAGCCTAGCATTTGCTCACATACCCATTACTTGGCGCACGGTGAAAGTAACCTTTAGGATAGGAAAAGAGGACTTCTCACTCGCCAAGAGCTTTAGACCAATTAGTCTACCACCCTTCCTGCTGAAAAGCATGGAGAGACTGGTAGAGTTGCACATACGCAAAGTTGCCTTTCGAATGCATCCTCTTTCGGAGATGCAACATGCTTATCAGCGCGGAAAATCCTGCGAGACTGAGCTTCAAAACCTAGTTGGGAGAATTGAATGCGCGCTTGAAAAGAAAGAGTACGCGTTGGGCATTTTCATCGACATTGAGGGAGCTTTTGATAACGCAACTTTTGACAGCATATGCAACGCTGCCAGACGCGCTGATGGAGCAGTGGTCCTATGGATCAAAGCAATGCTCATGACCGCTGCTGCAGGCCTCGACCAGTATGTCAAATCCGGTGTAAACAGGGACTGCCCGCAAGGTGGCGTCCTGTCTCCGCTAATTTGGTGCATGGTGGTCGACCCTCTGCTTGATGCTCTCAATGCCTCAGGAATCTATGCCCAGGCCTATGCGGATGATGTCGCCGTTCTTTCTGTCGGCTCATGTTTAGCGACTGTCCGTCTCAAAACGCAGACGGCGCTAAGTGTGGTCGATGATTGGTATACCAGAAATGGGCTGTCAGTCAATCCTATTAAGACCGACGTCGTTCTCTTTACGAGGAGGAGGAAAAATACTGACATGACTCAGCTGGTACTAAAAGACACTTCCATCCCGATATCCAAGGAGGCTAAGTATCTAGGAGTCATTTTAGATAGCAAGCTTCTCTGGTCAAAGCATGTTGAGCCAAAAACCACCAAAGCGTTGTCAGCTTTCTGGCAATGCAAAGGAGCTTTTGGCAAAACATGGGGTGTATCGTCGGCAAAGGTCCTCTGGATCTATACGGCAATGATAAGACCTATAATCTCATACACTCCGCGACACTTGATTACCCTCACTTAAAGTTTCTACCCAAATCATAAAGTAATGATAAGTAGTACTTCGAATCTATTTTTACAACTCTTATTTTCACTTTTCTCGGCTACCTGATGACTGAGCTGTAAAAAATTAAGGATAAAAATGAGGAAGTTGAGTTGATATTCTTCAACTTTCGACTCTGTATATCTGTATGTCTCTAAAATTAGGACTGCTAAAACTGAATTTTATAGCAGTAAGTTGGACATGTCTGCATCAAACAAAAGTATCTGGAACCAGATTCGTAACATTGGGTTATGCAATAAGTTGAATGCTGAATTCATTACTGCATCAGGTGCTCCCTCGAGAAAGCATCCTAGAAGATGCCTTTTATTTCCAAAGAGTATATCCTTCAAATGTTGTCCTTGCGGTGAAATCTAATTAATCGAACTCTACAGGCCTTGATAACCTTTGTCCAAAGTTTATTAAATTGTTGCTGCCGTATATTCTAAAACATTTAACACACATACTGAACTTCTGCATTACTACTTAAACCTTCCCATCCGAATGGAAAAAAGTTAAGATAGTCCCCATACAAAAAAAAAAGATCAAGAAACGCTGTTGAATACAGACCTATAGCTATCCTACCCTTAATATCCAAAGTCTTAGAAAAGTTGGTCTTGCACCAAATTCGAAATTATTTAACAAGGAAAAACTTGCTCAGCAACAGTCAGTCTGGCTTTCGACCTAAGAAAAGCTGTAATACCGCGCTTTTACTAGTAGTTGTAGAAATCCGTCAGGATTTAGACAATAAGAAGGCAACTCTTCTAACTCTACTCGATTTTTCAAAAGCTTTTGATACAGTCAACCATTCGATCCTGTGCAATAAGTTGCGGAACAACGTTGGGTTCTTCTCCTCTTCTACTAAGCTAATGTTGTCGTATCTAAGTGGAAGACAACAACGCGTCATTGCCGATGATAGTTCATCTAGTTTTTTGAACGTACTAAATGGTGTTCCTCAAGGGTCAATCCTCGGACCTACGTTATTTTCCTTATATGTAAATGACTTGCCTGGAATCATAAAGCACTGTCAAATCCATATGTACGCGGATGATGTTCAGCTCCTTCTAAGTCGACCTCTCAAAGAACTTAATAATGCAATCAACGCATTCATCGAAGATCTATCTGAAATCCACGAATGGTCCGTGAGGCATGATCTGCGCCTTAATCCAGATAAATCAAAAATTGTTTTTATTCACCGCAGGGCGTTTGATCTCTCACCTCTTCCGTGTGTTCTCCGCAACCAAAATCCTATAGAGTGGGTTACATCTGCTAGGAATCTTGTCTTTAATCGTACTCTCACCTGGGACACTCACATTAATACAGCTATCGCTAAGGTGTACGGCGGACTCCGCACTCTCTGGACTACTCAGTATATCTTACCCACGAAAATCAAGCTGATGCTTGCTAAATCCCTACTTCTACCAGTGCTGCTCTATGGGTGCGAAATCGTCTGCAAGCCTGATGAAAAGAGCATGAGAAGTTTGATTGTTGCTTATAATAACATTGCCAGATGCGTATTTAACCAAAAAAAAGGAACCATATTTCAAGATTAACAAAACTCATCGCCGGGTGCACCTTTACAAATCTTCTAAAAATAAAAACACTCTGCTTTCTAAACAATCTGATCATAACCCGACAACCTGAATATCTTTTTGAAAAAAAAAAATGATTTTCCCAATCTCCCTAACCGGCAAGAATTATTCAACCTAGATACTCTTGTCTTCAGTTAGAACGACCATTTTTCGTACAATCTGCCAGGCTCTGGAACTCTCTACCAGCGCATTTGAGAGAGATCACTAGTACGAGCAGATTTAAAGCTTCTATTTTTGCTTACATGACCAGAGAACACAATTAATACTTCAATACCAAGAGCTCCGTGGCGCAGTGGGTAGTGTGTTGGCCTCTGACGCCGATGACACGGGATCGAATCCCGACATAGCCATGTCATCGAACGTGTTTTCACGGTGTTTCTCCTCAGCGGGGTTCTGACAAAACCCCCTGTAGTAAAATTGTCATGAAAAGCTTCTCGAAATTCGCCGTTCGGAACCGGCAATAAACTGTAGGTCCCTTTCACCTATGGGAAAATTAAATCACACACAACATGGGTGATTGAGAGAAGCTCGGCTCAGGTCCTTCATGGACTGTAACGCCAACATACATACATACCAATAATCTTTCTTTATTTATGTTTTCTTCTTTTTCCATTGCATTTTCAATCCAATTAACTAATTGCTTTTATTTACAGTACATAATGTATGTTAATTCGCAGCTTATCCGCACTCCACTTTAATAATTTCTTTCCTCAAGCTTACATTTAATTTATAAGATAACGTATCTTCCTAATGTAAGAATTAACTTGAAACTTGAAAAAGGAAATCGCCATTTTCGGTTTTTGGCCTATTTAAAGCGCGACACATGGTTACCCTCATCGCTAAACACACAAGAAAAAGGGAATGTTTTTAAAGTTTTTATTATATTTTTGTATTGCTAATACTTCGTAGGTCCTCCCTTACTGCGAATAACTTCAAGAAGCCTATTCTCTACAGATCGATATAACTTTTTTAAATAGGTTACAGGAATCCCCTCGAAAGCGTCTTCAATGGCCTTAATAAGACCTTCTCTACTTTCAAATTGTCTTCCTTCCGCGTAAACTCTGCATCGGTTGTCTGGTGGAACAGACTAAAACGCAAACACGTCGTAGCCTCTTTCGACAAACTCCAAAGAACGGTTTGTCTCAGCTGCACGGGGGCCTTCCCCAGCACGCCGGGCGCTGCTCTAGATGCTATTATGAACCTTCCACCCCTTGATATATTTATCAGAGGGTGTGCTCTGAAAGCCATGTCTCGTCTGAAGAGAAATGGCTTTTGGTATAACTCGTATAGGAATAACGGCGTGCTTACGCAAGAATTGTCCTGCGACCCCTGTCTCATGGACATGCCTTCTGACGCACTGCCGCCTGTTATCCTACTGCGCCGTAATTTCACAGTCGAGTTTCCATTGCGTCAGGATTGGCTCTGGCTGGATGCTGAGCCTGGAAGAAATAGTCTTCGCATTTTCACGGACAACTCCAGGTCTGGGCGGGGGTCCCGTGCTGCGGTCTTCTTTGAGCGCTAAAACATCCGACTGCACTTCTCGTTAGGAAAATATGAGTCTGTCTTACAATCAGAGATATACGCAATTCTAATGGCCATGCACTATGTTGTGAAGCGCAGGTGGAGGGTAAAAAGCATATGCGACTCAAAGCTGTGTGCAACCCCTTAACTAGCTCCAAATTAGTACTTGAACTTAAGTCCTTCTTGAACAAAGTCGGCAGACTAAATTCATTAAGGCTTGTATGGGTTCCAGGCCACTTTGCGAACCCAGGTAATGAGATCTCTGATGAACTCGCCAGAATGGGTTCAGAGGAGAGCTTCTCAGGACCTGAACCCGCTCTAGGTCTACATACATCCATGGCAAATTCCTATATTAACGACTGGGCGTTTAACATACACAACCGTAGATGGAGGGATTGTCCAAGTTGCAGGATGATTAAGCGCGTATGCCCTGATGTCTGCAAGAAATCCGCAGCATTCCTCCTGTTTTTAAGGAGAATCGACTGGAGAAGGCTTGTGCGAGTCATCATGGGCCATTACACTTGGCATAAGTGAGATGCCTACCTGTGCCGCCGGTTGTATGTACATATGTATAAAAAGGTGGCCGTGGTGCAGTGGTTGACATCATCGACCGCCGAGCGGAAGGTCTATAGTTCAAATTCGCTTCATAGCCAAGAAAAAGTAATTCCTATACGGACAAAAAGTATGCAACGCAGTTGTGAGTGGAAAGTGGCCAGACTTACTGCTGTAGGCATAACACTCACAGTATATGGTCAACAGAAATTCATCCTCTGCGTATGCAATATTAAAAGTGCCCGAGCGAATTACTACAGACCATAGCCAAACGCGGAATTTGGTCGGCTTTCGTCCTATCTAGGACAACCACCCCTGAGAGTAGTGAACGAACATCAACGACCCAAACCACTGCACTCCATTCAGGTTGTGTGCCAAACATCATAAGAGTATAACTCTTGAACCTGCGCGAACTATAAAAAAAAAATAAAAAAAAAATTCAAGGACAATCCAATGACGATCTATGTACATAAGTATCTAAGTATGGTATCTAAGGCATTATAGAGGTGATCAAACATTAAGTTTTCGATACCGGTTTCCTGTTGATGTCATCTAATAATGGTATTGAACTAAGGCTAATTGTGTGGCAAACTAAAAATACAAAAAACATTTTCTGGAAGCGGAAAACAACCATTTCCATTGCTCATCATGCAATTGTGTTGACATTTGCTCCCTTTCTCTATCCGCATGCAGTTGTATTTGCGTTTTTTTTTTTGTTTACAAAACGCCCCAAGGATAACTGTGATTGAAAATGTTAATCACTATAGGCATCAACTATTCTCCTGCCCTTGACAAATGCAACCAGCTGTATGGGTATGTGTGTGTTGTCTAGAAAAAGGTACACCAGATCCCAATCAAACATTTCCGCTAATTTACAATTGCGTCGCTTGCAAAACATTTTAATTGCACCTACTCGACCCAATTTTTTATTTCAAAGGCAGACTAGGAGAAGGAATAAAATGAGAGCGAAAGAAAAAACAGACCCAGACACAAGGATAAGGCAAACGAATACAAAATCCCTGCAGCCACAAAGGAAGAAATGAAGGCAAGCCAAGAACAAGAAAAAAGGAAAACATTTCGCTCTTTCTCAATGTTTCATCTGTTATTACATTCATTGTTAGGCATTTCATTACTATTGTTGCGTAAGAAAAACACACAGAAGGAAAAAAAAATAAAAGAAATTCCGATTCGGAAAGGATCCAGATCCACCCTTGAGCTACACAACTGACAACACATTCCTCATCGAGATAAAAAGGAAATATGCACTAGGCACCACTCAGGGCGATATAAAAGAAAACGAGATCCCTAATCAAAGGCAAGAAGGAAGCGAAACGAATCACATACGCCGACGATGACGAACGAAACTTTGAGAACTCATTCGTCTTCGTTGTAGACTGCGGTAACCTGGGTACTTAACAATCACTTGAGATAAACACAGCATTGTACGAAAATCGCTCGAAAATATCTGATTTCCATTGTGAAATCAGATTGGTGTGTACACCTTCGAGCAAGCAAAAAAAAAAAAAATATGAAAGAAAAGGATAAAGGAGTAAGCACCCAAAATAGTCGAAACACCGAGACGGCGAAACTCTGAATACCTAAGATCCTTTGATCAGTTGGCAGCAAAGCACGTAATCCTTTGGCAATGTCATGATCTAGTTTGGCATTCGTGAATCGCGTAATCCTGGCTTAGCACGTGATTGGATATGATCCGGCATAGAATCGACGGCAGCTAGCTACAAATGTGGGATGATGTTTGTACGAATCACTAATCGCCTTGACGTGACACAGAGTCGAATTTATAGGGGGCGAATGGTACAAACTCAAAACAATCTACATTTTCAACAGCATCCTTCCCATTCCCATTAACAAATTGATTCCATCAAGTGCATCGGTAAATAAGGATTACATTTCAATTACTTTTAAATATTCTGTGCAAGTCCTCCACTCGGCCGGCTAAGAAGGCATGAAGAAAATATCATACAAAGCACTTTGCTTAGCTTTTGGCCAGACAACGCATCTATTGTTTCTTCGTATCCTTACGATATAAAGTTCTTTTTTTCGCTGCTTTCTTCTCATTTTCTTTCTTCTTTGTTTCCTTTGATCCATCTTTCCTTCCTGCTGTTCTTGGTCGATTTTTATGTACAGCATTCTTAGAGGGTGACAAAGTATGCGCATGTACAGAAGGCAACAAAGCCAACAAGAGATAAAAGCAGAAAAAAAAAACACACAGAAAAAGAAAGGATGAAAGATACAAAACAAAAAAAAAGTGTCGCATCGTCCTTTTCCTATAACACAGCGTATGTACATGTGTATATTGTACGATGCACGAATCAAATGGTCCTCGAGGGGATGATGGCGGTATGGTATGTGTTTAGAGCGTACGGGGATGAAAGGAACACTTTTTCGCCATTTTGATTTTCGAACGAAACACACAGGATTTCATTTTAATTTTCCAATACAAAGTGAATTGGAATCGTGTCCTTAGAATTGAAACACAAAAAAGCAGCGAGATAGAAAGAGCTAGGTGGGGAAAATGAATTCTGTTTCAGGGAGTCCTCGATATTGGGTCTTTTAAAGGAGCTCAGCAAATAGCGACTTTTTGAAAGTGTCTCTAATTAAAAGAGTATATCGAATGCTCTAACTCAATCGGATATGGTAATGGTAATGGAATGTTACAGGACCGGACAACCGAAAGACTTCTGTTACAAGCTACTAACAGTCTAATTCAGGCCTTTTTTTCTATCTATAAAGTCAGCTTACAATTATTTTTATTTGGGACAGGGAAAGATTCCCACAAGAGGCAGAAAGGTTTATGGACGTTTTACTAATGTTACTGAATGCAACATTCTGTTCTCTGATTGCTTGTCTTACTAAAAAAAAAAAAAAAACAACTCTTGACAGATCAAGCTAGGCGTTGTTTCCTGGGCTTAAAGGCCTTTATTGTTAACCTTCCAAATGTGGTCTTTCTCTTTAGCATTCAAGTTTACTTGCTATTTCCCCCACCTGATTAACTACCCTGACGTGGTATGGAGGCTTCTCACTAAAGGATAGTCAATCCCGTCACCACCCTTTATCAACCCCATATCCTTTCCCATTTCCGCGGTTCCTCCTCCACTCCCACTTTCTCCATCCACTCCCCACCCCCTGGACTGGTCATACATAAGGTGTCAACCGAACCGTGCCGAGGTGTCGGCCAGGATGAGCCCACAGACCAACAGACCACAGACCGTATGTCGTCGGGAACGCCAGGCGACATACGGATCCACTAGCCTTACCTGCATAATGCGGATCTCTGAGCAGGTGGACCTTTATTTCTCCACAATTCGTGGGACCAAGATGGACGATGGACGAAGATAATCAAAAGAATAAAATCAGTAAAAAAGGGGTCGGAACTCTGAAAAAGCCGAAAGGAGCTTAAAGCTACTCAAAGTCACAGGCTGTTAAGATTCCAAAGACAGGAGTATCAAATAGCCGATCCCCCAAACAGCCCTCTAGGGATGGAAACATAAAACTGAAAAACGTAAACCCGTCAACCAAGGTTTATTAGCGCTTGCTCAACCTTCTTTCATTTGTCTATCGTCAATTCGCCATCGGGGTCACTAGCATTAATAATAGCGGTCGGTAGGCACTCCCTCGCAACATCATCGAAAGGCTTTGATAGCTTGGCCGGTGTTGCTAGCCTAGCCTTCTTTGTCTCCCTTTTCGGTTCCTCGGGTGACGATCTAGGTCTCTTGGCTAGGTGTACTTTCTCTTGACCGATTGTTTTGCCTTTCCGGATAGGTTGGTCTTGTGTCCCCATCTGCTTATTATTCTTAAGGCTGCCTTGTGGTTTCTATAAACGATTAGACCAGGAGCTATTGCTTGATCCTACACGCTGGATTACTCCACGAGCTCATCCATGAAAGAGGAATTTCTAGACTCAGATTTGGAAGAATTCAACACTACTGTCATGGAGGTAAATCGAATTAATAAGAGCTCCGATGCTGACATTAATTCAGATTACATCACTCAAAAGCGGCATCCGCAAATTTTCTTCTAAGGCTGGCCAGAGAAGAAGAAGATACAGTCCTAACCCAAGAGCCATGGTTGCAAGACCACAAGGTTCGCGGACTAAGGACCCAAGCCTATCATCTAATCACACCACAAAAGGAAGGTAAAACACGCAATTGCATTCTTGCAAAGAAAAATTGAAACGTTTACCTTCTCCCAAACTAAAGCTGTCCTGATGCCACGGTGATCGCCAAAGAATCCTAATAGCCAACGTTAGACGACTAATCGCGGACGCGTCCAGTCAACACGATGAGTTCCTAATAGATGCGGATGCAAACGCGCATCATACGATTTGCGGCAGTAACGATATAAATGAAAGAGGTGAGTAGGTACTTCAATTTATATAAACCTTCAATTTATATATGTATATGCAATAAGGGCAACACTCCCACTTTCATTATAAAGAACCGAAGGGAGGCACTCGACATCGGCATTTTCGTCGCTTAGCCACAGAATCAGAGAGAGGGTGGTCTCCGAAGAACATTCTTTTTCGGACCACCGCTACGTGTTTTACAGCTTAACAACTACTGTACAATCTCCAATCGGTCCAAGCCAAGGAGGATTAATTGGAAGTGTTATACAGTCTTCGTATGCAACTCTGCAGTGAAAAGATCCACGCTCTCCGTCGGATATAGACACGCTAGTCAATATCCTAACACAAACACTGGGCAACGGAAAACAAACACCTGTGCCATACACAAGCCCAGGAAGACATCGTATCCACCTTGGTGGGACGCACACCTAAGCAAGCTCCCCAAAGTCTGTCGCAAGCTCTTCAGCAAAGCAAAGAGAACTAGAAACAAGACGGAGTACGGAGTACAAGGAATCACTCAGAGATTACAAGCTATCCCTGAGAAAGGAGCAGGGATAGCTCTCTCAGCCATTCAACAGCCATTCTCTAATGGAGTATGGACAACGTCATATGAAGAAACACTTAATCTTCTCCTCAAAACGCACTTCCCAGGTTGCTCCTAGGTACAAAACTCAGAGCAAGCAACCAGCACACTTGCCTAGCTGGCTAAAGCCGCATGGCCAGCATATTTGCCTGGCTGGCTATAGCTGCCTGGCCAGCATACTTGCCAGCCATATAGCCGCCCGACCAACATACTTGCCTAACTGGCTATACCCGCCTGGCCAGCATACTCGCCCGGCTGGCTTTAGCTGCCTGGCCAGCATACTTGCCAGCCATATAGCCGCCCGACCAACATACTTGCCTAATTGGCTATACCCGCCTGGCCAGCATACTTGCCCGGCTGGCTATAGCCGCTTGGCAAGCACACTTGCCTAGCTGGCTAAAGCCGCCTGGCCAGCATATTTGCCTGGATGGCTATACCCGCCTGGCCAGCATACTTGCCGGGCTGGCTATAGCCGCCTGGCCAGCATACTTGCCTGCTTGGCTATAGCCGCCTGGCCAGTATACTTGCCTGGCTGGCTATACTTGCCTGGCTGCATACTTGCCTGGCTGGCTACACCCGCCTGGCCAGCATACTTTCCTGGCTGATTATAGCCGCCTGGCCAGCATACTTGCCCGGCTAGCTACACCCGCCTGGCCAGAATACTTGCCTGGTTTGCTGTAGTCGTCTGGCCAACATACTTCCCTGGCTGGATGTAGCCGTCTGGCCAGCATACTTGCCTGACTCGCTATAGCCGCCTGGCCAGCATACTTGCCTGGCTGGCTCTAGCCGCCCGGCCAGCATACTTGCTTGGCTGGCCATACCCGCCTGGCCAGCATACTTATCCGGCTGTCTATAGCCGCCTGGCCAGCATACTTGCTTGGTTTGCTGTAGTCGTCTGGCCAACATATTTCCCTGGCTGGCTCTAGCCGCCCGGCCAGCATACTTGCTTGGCTGGCTATACCCGCCTGGCCAGCATACTTACCCGGCTGTCTATAGCCGCCTGGCCAGCATACTTGCTTGGTTTGCTGTAGTTGTCTGGCCAACATATTTCCCTGGCTGGCTCTAGCCGTCTGGCCAGCATACTTGCCTGACTCGCTATAGCCGCTTGGCCAGCATACTTGCCTGGCTGGCTCTAGCCGCCCGGTCAGCATACTTGCTTGGCTGGCTATAGCCGGCCGACCAGAATACTTGCCTGGCTGGCTATGGCCGGACCTTAACCTTTGGCTTAACCAAAGAATGAGTTTCGCACATTTCTGAGTATTGACTCTGTGGGCTAGGACTAAGGTGTCAATCTTAGACAGTTTCGTTTCGGTAGAAGTACCCTTTCGCCGATCTTAATCGAATTTCTCAATTAATTTACATAAATGGTAAAGTCGCATGCATAAAAAGTAAATTATAAATAAGGACTCACCCCTTTGGATACATTTCGATTGTATATTGATTGTCATACGCGATCGCGAGAACCGATTTTCCGAATACCCAAAACCGAAAACCGAACCGGATAGCGAATTTTCTTCCAAGATTTTCTCAAAACACACGAAAGCACAATTTTCATCTTAAACCCTTTTCACCATTTAACCTTTTTATATTTTTTCTTATTAATTTCTTTTGATTTTTTCACCTTTTCCAGACCTTTTATATTTACACTTGCACTACACAACACTGAGAAATATAAATTTACCAACAAAGGAACAAAAATAATTAAAAAAAAGGAATCGAACTGAATACGGAAAACGAAAAAACCTTTGAACGAAACGGCCGACGTCTTAAGCGATCACGAGAAAACTAATCAAAGAAAATTTGCACGATGGAGTCAAAGTCGTCTGTTTACCAAAACACCAAAAAAGCTCGAAACGGGAGGTCTGAGTCTGAGAGCAACTTGTTTACCAATTCATTCTCCCGCCGCAGAGACGTGATTGAGCTTTTTCATACAAGTTCTGGAGTGAGATCATATTCGAATCACTCATATGGCCATGCACTCACTAAAGTGAACAGAAATACCGGGGCTGACAGAAGAGAATGACTTAATTGAGCTTTTTCAGTACAAGGTCTGTAGTGTGGTAATATTGGATTCACTCGCATGATCATGCGCTCACCATTGTGAAACTGAGGTGAACTGATAAGAAAGCAAAAAAGCAACAAGCCGGGGCTGACAGAAGGGGAATTGAAATTCAATTTTCTCCAAGTTTGAGCAGATCGTTTATGCAATAAACTCGGAAGTAACTCGTTCGAAAATGCAGTGTTTGCTTTGCGGCCGATTTTACTAGATGCGTTTTCGTCGTCGATCGTTTAATTTATTTTTTCGTCGATAGTAAAGTTTTCGGAATCGTTTTTGCCCAATTGTTAATAAATTTGTGTTTTGTTGTGCATCTGCAAATGTGAAAAGTGTAGAAAAGGTGAAAAAATAAAGTGAAAATGTCAAAAAGCTAAAGTGCGAAAAGGCGCTAAAGTCAAAATTGTGTCCATTGCTTGTGGTTTCGTTTGTTTTTTTGGTAAATTTGAGTGCAAATATCGGTGACCGGGTCGGTTTTCGGTGCTCGGTAAATGGGTTTTCGCGATCGCGTATGATAAACTGAAAACAATTGAAGTGGATCCAAGGGGGTGAGTCCTTTATTCAATGATTTTTCTTTTATGCATGCCATCTTGTTTTCTGAACTCGTTTTCAAATGCCATTAGTAAGGCTTGCAGATTTACGTAGTGCACTTAACTAGCTAAGATACAAAACCTACGCATGATCCACTTAGTCAATTTGCTGAAACCAACGAGAATTTTGCAAAGAAGTTACTCAGGCCTAGTCTTTAGTTATTGGAAGGTCCATATGGCTAGCTATATAGTCACCTAGTTGGTGGACTAGTTACATAGCTGCCTGGTCTGTCAAATAGCTGCCAGTCGTCTGCCTGGTCGACTGGCTACATAGTCGCCCATGTAGTTGGCCGACTGGCAGGTTGAATAGCTACATAGTCACCTGCTGGTCAACCGTCGACATATTCGCTTTGTTAATCTTGCTAACAGACTGGTTACATAGTTTCCTGGTACGCTAACAGTCTACTTAGTCGCCTGTCTGGCCGACTGTTCACTTAGTCGCCTAGCTGGTCGCTTGACTTCATAGCCGCCTAACTATATAGTCACCTATTTGGCAGACTAGTTAAATAGCTGCCTGGTCTGTCAAATAGCTGCCGATCGTCTGGCTGCATAGTCACCCATTTAGTCGGCCGACTGGCAGGTTGAATAGCTACATAGTGACCTGCTGGTCAACCGTTGACATATTCGCTTTGTTAACCTTGCTAACCGACTGGTTACATAGTTTCCTGGTTGGCTAACAGTCTACTTAGTCGCCTGTCTGGCCGACTGTCAACTTAGTCGCCTAGCTGGCCGATTTGCTACACAGCAGCTGGGCTGGTCGACCGTCTAAATAGATGTCTGACTATCTGCCTTACTATCTAGCCTGGGCCCATTTTCCGGGAAATCAGACTGTCATCGTTTCGTTTCATACGCCTTCAACGGTAACTGCGACTGTAACGATGAAAACAATTCGGCGTAGCTGGTATATTGCGTCGCGCGTAGAAACCACTGGCACCATTGAATTTGCTGTGGCATCCCTTGATGGTTTTAAGTCGTCAGGCACCGACGTCCTTTCAATGCTAGCTTGGCACTTGCCTACATATGTATCTATTCCATGACGCACGGTGAAAGTAGTCTTTATTCTCAAAATAGGGAACAAGGAATACTCACTCGCCAAGAGTTTTAAACCCATCAGTCTAACATCCTCCTTTTTGTGAAAAGCATAGAGAGAATAGTAGAGTTGCACGTGTGCAAAGATGCCCTCCGAATGCATCCTCTTTCAGAGATGCAAGATGCCTACCAGCGCAGAAAATCCTGCGAGACTGTGCTTCAAAACCTAGTTGGGAGAATTGGATGAGCGCATTTTCATCGACATCGAGGGAGCTTTTGATAACGCAACTTTCGACAGCATGTGCAACGCTACCAGACGTCATGGCGTAGATGAAGCACTGGTCTTGTGGATCAAAGCAATGCTTTGATCAAATCCGCCGTAAACAGGGGCTGCCCGTAAGGTGGCCTCCTCTCTCCGCGGTAGCTGATTGTGTGTTTGACGCCCTAAATGCCTCTGGAATTTATGCACAGACTGATGCGGATGATGTCGACGTTCTCTCTGTTAACTCGTGTTTAGCGATTGTCTGTCTCAAACCACAGGCGGCGCTAAATGTGATCGATGATTGGTGCACGAGAAATGGGCTGTCGGTTAATCCTCTTAAAACGGATGTCGTTCTCTTCACGAGAAAGAGGGAAAATACTAGCATGACTAAGCTGGTGGTAAAAGGCAATCCCATCCCGATATCCAAGGAAGCTAAGTACCTGGGAGTTATTTTAGATAGCAACTTCTTTGGTCAAGGCATGTTGAGTCAAAAACCACTAAAGTGCTGTCAGCTTTTTGGCAATGCAAATGTGTTTTCGGCAAAACATGGGGCTTATCGACGGTAAAGGTCCACTGGCCACTACACGGCAATGGTAAGACCGATAATCTCATATGCATAGGTTGCCTGGTGGAACAGGCTAATGCACAAGCATGTCGTAGCCTCTTTCACCAAACTCTAAAGAACGATTTGTCTCAGCTTTTCGCAGCACGCCCGGCGTTGCTCTAGGTGCTATAATGAACCTTCCACCCCTTGATATATTATTTATCAGAATGTGCGCTCTGAAAGCCATGTCTTGTCTCAAGAGAACTCGCGTTAGAATGACAGTGCGATTGCGCAAGAAATACTCTACGACCCTTGTCTCATGGATATGCTCTTTGACGCAATGACACCTGTCATCCTACTGCGCTATTATTTCACAGTCCATGGCGTCAGAACTGGCTCTGGCCAGATACTGAACCTAGAAAGGATTGTCTTCGCATTTTCACATATGGCGCCAAGTCCGGGCTGGGGTTCGGCGCTGGGGTGTCCATTGGGCTTTTTGCTAGGAAAATATGCTTCTGTCTTTCTATAAGAGATATACACAATCTTAATGGCCATGCACTATGTTGTGAAGCACAGGTGGAAGGAAAAAGCATATGCGCCCGCAGTGAGAGCCAAGCTGCATTCAAAGCTGTGTCCATCCCTTTAACGAATCAAGATCAAGGTTAGCGCATTAACTTAAGACTTTTCTGAACAAAGTCGGAAGGACATTGAACTGGCGAAGATGCCTGCTTTTTCCTTATTTTTCTTGGCCCATTCGCTCCGGCCTTTTCTTATTGGTGGTGCCCGGATTTGCGGCTTTTTAATACTTTTTACAGCTCTCCAAAGCGAGTAATTTGGTTCTTTCTCTGACGTCAAGTTTTCTAGATAAATGCCGATACGCTGATTCTTGTAGTCTTTAATTGCCCTATTGAGCGATTACACAATTGGTTTAATCGGGTTTTATCCAGCGGCGCGCGAGTTTGTTGCCACCGTTTCCGCACTTTCTGTTTTTCGTTCACCATTTATCGTATTTCTGGCGGATAGGATACATTTAGACTGACCGGAATTTAATGTTGGTGTGGAGTACTCTTCGACTCCTAATTGCATTGCTTGGATAAAAGGATCAGCTTCGACTTCTAATTCATATGGTGTTCTTAGCGGTGCTCTTAGTCCAGCGCTTTCCTCAATTTACATTCAGAATCTCTCCCAGTGTGGTCTTTGTCTTTTAATTAGAGCTGCGCTCATCGTCAGTATAACTGGAGAATGGTTTGGGTAAAGGTCAAAGCTCTTTTGGACTTTTAGGTAGTTTGCATTGATTCCCGTCGTAATGCCCACCCGGCAGGACAACAGATTTGGGGTGTGCGAATTGATTTTCGTACGGCCCAAACCTGGCTAACGAAGCGCAAAACCCCTCTGGATGACAAAAAGGAGACCTGACTCGGAACCTACCTACTCTAGTGTGCCAGGGCCCCATTCGGAGCCAGGCCTAAATGATGGCAGTATGCGAGCGTCTGTTGGCCGGTCTGTCCCGCTCGGCAGCCGGCCGGGCTTAGCCCGAAAAAGTCACGAGCAACGCGGCAGTGGCCTCGTGAGCCATTACGGGGGTGGAGGGGGATGCACGCCATGCACTAACTAGTGCGTGCGAGGAGTAAAAGGCAACAGACAACGGCTTTGACTTAGGATGGGCACAGGGAACGTTTCATCGCTCACGGGGAAGCATCTCGAGCTGGTTGAGGTAGCTGCCGACTCTTCCTGTCGGGAGTCGCACCTCAAATGTCTGCACAGGCGGGAGTGGGGATACTCATAAGTCTCAGGCTGGCAGATAGGGTAGTAAAGTGGGTACCATTAGGAGGAAGAGTCGCGATATTAAAACTCAAGCTTGAAAGGTCAACTTTGGTTCTGGTGCAAACATCTGCACCGAATCTAGAGTCAGAGTATGCGACTTTCCTGGATGAAGTTGATGTTGCCCTTGATAGGGTGGTTGAGATGGATTCCTATATCCTGATGGGGGACTTCAACGCCCACGTGGGTGTGGATGTAACGACACGGGGGAGAGTGTTTGGGAGGAAGGGTAATCCTCATCAAAACGCGAACGGAGAAAGGTTGTTGGATTTTTGCTGTGCAAATGGCATGTCCATTATGAACACCTTCTTTCCGCGTATCTTAGTGATAGAGTACCTCGTCTGCCAAGACGGAGACCAAGAGTGATTACACGCATACGGTGTGAGAAACTACAGAGCAGTGAGGTGCGGAAACACTTCACACGACACATATCCGAAAGGTTTGAACAAATTCCAACTGTTCCATCCAATGGTTCTTCCATGTAGAGGAAGAATGCCGACTATTCTCAACAGCTGTCATTGCCTCTGCGCGTGATGTTTGTGGAGAGAAGCGGCTTGGTGTGGCGGCTGGGTGTGAGAAAGGAACTGCGTGGTTTAAAACATCCGGAGTTCAAGAAGCCACCAGAGAGAAAAAAAAAGGCCTACAGGGGCTGTACTCTCTTGGGGGACTCTACTTCCCGTGACCGCTACACTGTGGCGCGAAGAACTTGCAAATTGGCTTTGCGAGTAGCTAAAGAGCAGTACTGGAAGGAGTTCGACGAGAAGTTGGACGGCAAGCCATTCGCCGGCTCAGAGGAAGGAAATTCAACATAATCGAAGGAGTTAAATCCAAAGATGGTGTGTTGCTTCCCAAAGAGATGGACATCTTACGCAGATAGAGCTAGCAACGAGGCTGAAGACCCTATCAAGGAGGACTTCTATGACCTCCTGGTCAACGCCTACGGAGCTTGTCCGGAGTACGATGTAAAAATCGTGCTCGGGGACGGTAAGGAAAACACCCTTGGCGGAGTGATCGGAAAGCACAGCCTCCACGATACAACAACAGATAACGGCTTCCGACTCGCTGACTTTGCGACAGCTTGTAATGCGGTGATAAGTAGCACAAGATTCTCTCGTAAGCGAATCCACACAGCAACCTGGCGATCTCCGGACGGTCGAACCGCCAACCAAATCGACCATGTGCTCATTGACGCAAGGCACTCGTCAAACATCCTGGATGTGCGAACATTCAGAGGGGCAAATGTCGACTCTGACCACTTCCTCGTAGCAGCAAGATTCAGAGCTCGACTGTCCAATATCAGAAAGCTGCACCAGCCCATCAGGAGGAGGTTCGACATTGGGCGCCTGAGCACACCGGAGGTTGCCAGAGTCTACAGGGAGCAGCTGAGCGAAAGACTCTACGGTATGCCTACGTCGAACACAAATGCCAATAATATGTGGCTGCATTGCCGCTCAGCCATTCAGGAAGTAGCCGAAACCACCTTAGGATACCTACCACCCCCGACAAGAAACCCGTGGTATGAGGGCGAGTGTGAGCAGAAAAAGGCAGCAACCCACGAGGCGTACCAAAAGGCGCTGCAGAGGAAAACCAGGGCAGCGCAAGAAGAGTACCGAGCCAGAAGAAGGGAGGAGAAAAAACTACTGCGACAAAAGAAAAGAATCTTCGCAGCTTCCCAGCTCAAGGATATCGAGGAGTCTAGGGATAAACATAAAATACGAGCCTTTTACAAGAAAGCCAAAGGCCTTGCAGGAGGCTTCAAAAAGGGCACCCTAGCTCTTCGAAACTGCGAGGGTAATCTTGTCACCGACCCGCAGGGAATAGTGGATGTATTTAAGCAGCACTTCCAGCAGCTGCTTAACGAGCATGACCAAGAGAGAGTGGTAGGGACCGAGGAAATCCCAACTCCAGCCGCTGAAGTAGTCCTCCCACCCAGCATCGAAGAAGTCGGCACAGCTATTCAGAAGCTGAAGAACAACAAGGCCGCAGGCTCAGATGGCTTGCCATCAGAGCTCTTCAAGGCTGGCGGCGATGTTCTGGTAGGGAGCATGCACCAGATTATCTGCAGAATTGGGGAAGATGAAAGCATGCCCGACGACTGGAATACCAGCTCTATATGCCCCATCCACAGAAAAGGCGATCCTACCTCTTGCAAGAACTATAGAGGTATATCCCTGCTCAATGTCGCATACAAGATCCTATCCAGCGTATTGTGTGAACGTCTAAAACCATTTTGCACCGCACTAATCGGCAGCTACCAGTGCGGCTTCCGGCCCGGCAAATCAACTATAGACCAAATTTTCACACTTCGACAAATCCTGGAAAAGACCAACGAGTTTCAAATCGATACACACCATCTTTTCATCGATTTCAAAGCCGCATACGACAGCATTCATCGTGAAGCACTGTTTGGGGCGATGGCCGAATTCGGGATCCCGGTAAAACTGATCCAGTTGTGTCGCGCCACGCTAAAAAACACGCGATGCACCGTGCAACTCGGTTCTAGGACCTCGGAACCATTCGAAACATGCACCGGATTTCGGCAAGGAGATGCGCTGTCATGTGACTTCTTCAACCTGGTGCTGGAGCAGATAGTGCGACGGGCAGGCGTCAACAGGGAAGGCACTATCTTTTACAAGTCCATCCAGCTGCTAGGATACGCGGATGATATCGACATCATCGCGTGTTCTCGCCGTGGCATTGTGGAAGCATTCACGGCGATTGAAGAACAGGCGAAACGAGTTGGTCTTAAGATCAATGAGGATAAAACGAAATACATGCTGTCAAGCAAAAACCAATCCGTTGCTCACCACCTGGGACAAAATATAACAATTGACAGCTACAATTTCGAGGTAGTTAAGGACTTTGTCTACCTCGGGACAAACGTAAATTCCACAAATGACACCACAGTGGAGATCCGGCATAGAATCGCCGTTGGCAACCGCTGCTACTTCGGCTTGTCCAAACAACTGGGGTCAAAACTCCTCACTCGAAAGACCAAAGTCATGCTTTACAAAACGCTCATTCTGCCAGTCTTGCTGTACGGAGCCGAAAGCTGGACGATAAGCAGGACAGCGGAGCTGATTTTGGGTTCTTTCGAAAGAAAAATTCTGCGCCGGATGTTTCGTCCTGTCTGTGAGGAAGGTGAATGGAGAAGAAGACACAACGGCGAACTCTACGAGCTGTACCAAGATGTGGATGTAGTCCGGAAGGCAAGGATCCGTCGACTACACTGGCTCGGCCACATCGAGCGCATGGACATCAACGCTTGAGCTAAGAGGGTCTTCGACTCCGAGCCTCCTGGTTCGATATGAAGAGGAAGACCGAACCTCCGGTATAAAGACCAAGTAATCGCGGATGTAAGACATCTTGGTCTTGACAACTGGAGGCAGCGTGCCCGGGACCGTCAAGGATGGAAGGCAGCTATAGCTCAGGCTCAGATCCTCCATGGATCGCAGGCCTGATAAGTAAGTATAGGTTCAGCCCGGACTGTAGCGCCACCAAAGAAGAAAGAATGAGAATGTCTTTTAGGTAAATTGCGAACTGTAGCTGCCAAATTATAGTTATTTTCAACAACAGTAGAAACGTATTGTTCTCTTCCATAGCAACTCATTTTTGATAACCATGAGCTAGCAGCTTTGGAGCCAGCTGCTCTTTTCAAATTGTAATCTTTTGTAGGTTTTAAGGCACTTTTAAATACCAACATACCTGAAAGTACATAGGAAGCTTGCCCTATACCAGATTATAAAAAGATTTAAAAATCCTGCTTAAAATGGGCTCTCTCATGCTTAAGCGCCCATAAAACCGTACCGGTCTCCTTGCCCACTCTGAAGAATTCTGCTACGTATTAAGTAAAATCGTTTGCGTAAACACCAAAACTCGGTATATAATACCTAATTACTTCTGCCTTAATGTGCATACATACATATGTACATACCTATGTACGTACTTGCATTTCTATTCAATAGCACGCACTCAATTCTATTTATTCACATCATCCGGGATAGGTTTCTTGCACCCTCTCTGAGCCAATACGAATACGAAATCAGAGAAACAATACAACACCGGAACCCTTCCGTGAATGAATCCCCGAAACAAATTCAAGTCAAGGACTTGAGAGCATTGACAACAGGGAGAGCTTGACGAGACTTAATTCTTTGATTTCCGTTTCCATGTTTACATTGTGCACCCATTCGGAAAGAATGAAAAGTGAAAAAAAGGGAAGAAAATAAACCATAATTGAAAGGATACGCACTATGCCTTGGCGTCTAATTAAAAGATTTTCTCTTAATTTATACATAGGCTGCCTGTCGCACTGAGGCGATACTGAGGCGGCAAACATCCAAGTATAATCGTACATACATATGTGCATACATACATATATGTATGTAAACGAAAATATTGTCAAAGGAACAAGCGGCACGTGCATAAAACAGGCATGTGTCCTGGTCCGAAAAACAAACACCCTCGAGGGTATTCGCCCGTTTTGGACAATCCGACCAGTAACGACCGAAATGAACTTGTCAGGAATCTGTATTCTTCCAACCTTTATAACAAGCCAAACTAACAGGACAATGGTTTTTCAATGGGCGGAGTATAGTGTATCATAGGAACAAAAAAAGGGAATATGGAAGCTCTGAATCAGGACATCGTGATAAATTCAAATGCTCTAGTGCGACAAGATTGGATGATAAATGAGTTCCAGGATAGAATCGAGGGGGCTAAATCCTTTTGTCTTCTGAATGCATACATAGCAATGGGAGTACATCAGAGGAGTTTTTTGTTTTCGAATTTACGGCTGCATGCTCACGCTGAAAGAACGAAAGAACTGGAATATCATCAACATGGATGGGGACGGTATATACTACCGCACAAAAGCATGCACTGTAATCAGCTCGAGGAGATCAGGTGCAGGTCGTCATTATCACGTACATAATTGCGTCTTAGAAAGGAATAAAGCGTATGTTGTGTGGGAAATAAGTCACTAATCAGGATAGAGATGTATAATGAGCGTGGAACAAGAGGTCTTCAACTAGAATTAGGTTGCTTAAGACAAAGGATTCAGTGTGTGACAAAGTTCTAATGAGGAATCTTCGGTTTTAATCTGGATTCGAAACAACTACATACTACGATTGAAGCGCACAACTGTACGTGCGATTGTCACTACCATCAGGAAAGTCTGAATAAATCCAAATCTGTCATTTGTGTAGGCGCCTCTTAACCTTACATTGTACATAGTATGTATGATAACGATCATCCATCGTTAACTAGACCACTTGCAATTGAAAAGTGTTCTCGGATTAAATAATAACACACAGCTCGAGTAGCAGTGCATCTGAAATTCAAAATCATCATGCACTACCCTCTTCAGAGTATGGGGTTGTCCTTATATTCGAAACGATACAGACGAAGATGCTGCAGATATCGTACTTGTCAACTGTCATTGCTGTTGTTGCTAAAGCAGCTTATACAGCAAAGTGGATGCGGAATAAGCAATTGTAGATCCTGTATAACATCCAGTGTATGTCGTACGTTTTATGCACGTACACTCAGTTATCCAGAACGTGTTCGTGCCGTGTCGTGCCTAACAGAGTCACTCACTTGACAAGTTGACAAATTGAAGGATTCCGCTATTAGAGTACAGTACAAGGACTACAACTCAACCATTCGTACATTGCTATTGCCAAGTCTAAGAAACATCTGTGTGGTACAGATACCCCATTTCAAAAGTGTATACAACTACATATAACTATGATAACAAGGCGGGTTGGTGGCGACTCGAGATGATGGGGCTGCTTCGAACGATGATATGAGTAGTAAGAAGCATCCTAATGAACGTAACGAAGAGTGAGTGGTGTATCCTCGAATCATATCACGCAAATCTCTAGACACAGCAAGTGCACATGAATGCGCTTCAAGTCCTTTCTCTTCTCTCCATTTCTTTACATCATCCAATACGAATACGACTACGACGATAAGGACAACTGGATGACTAGGACTACTAGAATGATGATGATGATGATTATTATTTTCGCATCCTATTATTAGGTACTGCATCTACCACACCCACCCACCCCTCCCCGCAATCTCACTCATCTGAAGAGTATTAATAAGGACATTTCTATCATTAAAATGACGACGATAACAACAGCTTCGGCAACAACAAGTACATTGAACAAGAGACTTGTCATATCTCTCATGCAGTTCATGCCGTCCTAACCAAAAAGAGAGAGCGAATGAATGAGCATAGAAAACTTCAATTCTAGGTCCTGTCGTATATTTATTCAACCGCATGCAGGAGCTGCGTGCTCCCCTTTTTGTGTTTCTCATTCTTTTGGCATTACGATGAGTAATTGTAAAAGCTCATCCGTAAGGATCAACAAATTAAAAAAAAAATAAAAATAAAAGATCGTGGAAAACAGAACCGAACACTACGGATTCGTATTCAATAGGAAAAACGAGAACTGTGTATAGGGCGGGGGTGGAGCAGGCAGCTTGACTGTAACTCGTCCTTCGTTTTCTTTTTATTCCTCCGTTGGGCTCTTAGGAAAAAAATGTCGCATTTGCAGGATTAAGAGTGGAAAATTGCAAATTTTTCCTGAATGCGCGTTTTTTCCTTCCTTTCAGTTTGTTTTTTTTTTTTTGTAGCTTTTTCTGCGTTTTTTTTTTTTGTTTTTTTTTCTGCCTCCCTGCTCTAGTGTTTTTCTGTGTTCACGAGAGTATTCCCAGTCGAAGAATAAAAATGGCTGCCTTAAGAAGGTGGAGCGAAGGGTGAGGGATGCGATGAGGAGATGAGTCAAGCCCTACTACCTTTCACCCCCACTGCATTCACATTTGTTTTCTATGCTTTTTCCATTTTTTTTCTTTTTTTTTGCTCCAATCGCAGAGTGGGTATTTCATTTTAATTATTTGAATATCCATTTTCCAACGAATAAATTAATCGTCTTGTTATTTACAAGAGAGACCATCTACCATCTAGCCAAGCATCCAAGTATCCAGGCAGCGCTCAAGCGCTCATAAGAGATTCACTCTTGCATGGTAATAATGCGCCTCTAAGTCTATTGAATTGTGACTGCATGGTGTACTTTTTAAGAACCTCAGAATGGTCCTCCGACGTGCCTCGAAGAATAATTGTGGTATGCTTACAGTGTAGTCCATGCTGGTTACGTGCAGTCATGTCATGTTGGATGGGACTAAAGATGAAAAGTGCTTACGGAGAATAATTGTGTACACAGGGACTGTTCAATATGGTCGGATAAGATGGATTGCATTGTTCTGTACGATGTTTGCTGAATAGATATTGCTTAATGTATGGCTTGAGTGGATAGGTGGGCGGTTGTTGGCAGGTTGGAACAAGGTCGCCGGTGATAATTGGACGTAATCATGGTATTGGCGGCACTTTTTTACATTCCTGCTTTGAATATTTGCGCTTGAGATTCGTGTAGGTTTAGGTGCTAAGCAAATGTTTTTTCTGTTCTGCTTATTCCATGAAATGGAGACTGAAATACGATAAACCATGTTTCTGGTAACATACACATCTGTCATTTCTTCAGACGCTCTCGATTGAGGCACATGTGTTTCCAGCCGTATGGGCATTATGATTGGTGTCACTGCGCTAAGATTGCAGAAATCCGGTTTCTGGGCAAGAAGTCGTCATGGTCACGCATCAGTCTTGGCCATCTCGAGATTCAAAACCGAAACGGACTATATCACCCGGCTTCCTTGCTGTGGGAGGAAATTCTCTATCCGAATCCCTTCCAGGGAGGGATGGACCAGTGGTATGGCACGTACGGGAAATGAACTGGCAATCTATACCGATAGATCCAAAATGGCTACCAGTACAGGGGCCGTGGTCTATTTTGAAACGCGTGAAATAAATCCCTCCTATAGATTTGGTGATGGCTGTAGCGTTTTCCAAACTGAGGTCTTCGCAATCAATCAGGTCTTAGACAAAACCTCTCTCAGGTGTCAACATCTATGCTGACAGCCAGGCAGCCAACATGGACAAGATCCAAACTCGTCAAGCTCTGCAAAGAGAGGCTGGTGGAGATATCCGATGTCAATAAGGTGATCCTCTGCTCGGCACCAGGTCATGTGAATATTTCCGGAAATGAAAAAGCGGACCAGCTACCTAGAATAGGATCAGGCGCAAACTTCGCGCTGATCGCAACTGAATCTGAAACGCCACTCAGTACAGTCTACAGAGGAAAAGAAACGGAGCTAATAGTGAAGGCCAATAGGCGATGGTCTCCATTAGATACATGCGCGCAAGATCAATTTGGCCCGTCTATGCTAAGAAATGGAATAAAAGCTTAAGGGAAGCGCTACAAGAGATTTCTCTAAGCATCTAATTCGGACGATGTCCTTGAGCTTTAATAAATTCATTCTAAATCCTACTTAGCCACAAACAATACATCCATATATACATATGTATGTATGTATGTATGCATGTATGCATGTATGTATGTATGTATGTATGTATGTATTTATGTATGTTGGCGTTACAGTCCATGAAGAACCAAAGCCGAACTTCTCTTAATCACCCATGTTGTGTGTGATTCTATTTTCCCATATGTGAAAGGAACCTACAGTTTATTTCTGATCCCGAACGGCGTCTGGCGTTTTTCGAAAAGCTTTTCATTACAATTATACTACAGGGGGTTTTGTCAGAACCCCGCTGAGGAGAAGCACCTTGAAAACACGTTCGATGACATGGCTGTTGTCTTGATTTGTTCCCGTGTCATCGGCGTCAGAGGTCAACACACTACCCACAGCGCCACGGCGCTGTGCACCCGAAAGATTAGTTGATCGTTGGACTTCATTCCTGCGTTGCTATAGGTAGGTAGGTAGGAGTGGCCCCCTGGTCTCAGAGAGACCAAGGTCCAATAACACGTGTGCGCCGTTTTGATGCCACCACTCAAGGGACCTATGAGTAGAGAGTCGATTTGTCTTTTAAATCCATCCGGTGGAAATGAGAAATTTAACTGAATTCTGATAGGACATCCAAGAAGGCTTTGCCCAGTGTGCACTATCTGGTTCTAGCCAGAGCCTGGCAATCGCATAGGAAATGCTTAAGGGATTCCGTTTTCAGCGAGTTCTTGCAACTTCGTCAGTATGTGTTCAATGGGACGCCTAAATTGGCAGCGTGCGTGCCGACAGTCCAATGGCCAGTACTGATAGCTACAATTCTGGCGATCTCCTGTCGAGATCTGTTAGTTAGGTCGTGAGTTATTTTTGTGTTGTTAGAAGGCCACATCTTTTTTGATATGATACAGTTGCTCAGGATGCTCCATCTGGATTTCGCCTTTAAGAGGAAATGTTGAACAATTTGTCCCTCGATCATTCTTATGGGAGGAGATACTGCCTCCGCCAGGGAACTATGTATCATAGGAAGAGCCGTGCCTTGCAAGCCAGGAACCCAGAAGAGTGTGATATTGAAATAATCGACTACACAAGTGATTTTGTCTTTACACTGTGTGACTAATTTGAATGGTATAGTGTGTGAATCGAGGGCTTTGATGGCTGACTGGCTGTTAATACAAATGGCAACGTCTCTTCGTAATGACGTAACGGGCGAGCATCTTGCGAACCTCCTTAATCGCTAGTACTTCCGGAAGTGTAAATTATTTGGAGATTCTTAGTTACGCTGAGAAGATACCCGAGCCGACTCCGCACTCCATCTTCGAGCCATCGGTGAAAAACACTACCTGATGGTTCGTGAAGTGCAATTAATTTTTCCATACCATTCTGGATGTGAAATGGGCAAAGCCGCCCAACTTTGCTTAGGTTGTGTTTGGATAATATGAAGTCAGTTGAAGTCATAGCCAGATCTCCAAGTAGCAGGTCCGACACTTCACTATGACCATAGGGCTTAGATGACCAGAACACAGATTCTCTGTGCCTAATTACGCTGCAAGATGCAGTATATCTGATATGGCGATCCGGATGGAGGAGGTTTAGGAGTACGCTGAGTGCTTCGGTCGGGCTGGACCGAAAGGCACCTGTTACACCAATGCCGGCTGGCCTCTGGACTCGGTTAAGTTTGGTGATGTTGTATGTTTTGCTTAAGGCAGGTCACCATAAAAGTAATCAGTAGGTGATGATGAGGTGATCAACGGCTGCGTACACCCGCAGCACCATTTTGGGCCGGAATACCCACCTTTTGCCAAAAGTTCACATGCTTTCCGCACCCGATGTTCTATGTACAACTTCCAATTGAGCTTTCGATCTAGAATAACCATGAGTCATAGTAGTGGCGATATGATCCCCCCTTGCTGTGTGCCTGTATCCACAATCTCGGCTATAATAGTGCTTCCCATCTGGGCCTGAGTGATTTTGGTTTTGAGCATGGATATGATCCATCTGCTAACAAAGCCCTCTGACACCTGCTATGATGAGGGATTACTGAATCGCTTCAGTATGGACGTTGTTAAAAGCTCCTTCTATATCTACAAGTGGATGGATTTTTCGATCCTTTGCACAACTTTATACAGGGCGGTCTCAGTGAACTTGCCTTTAAGATGGGCGTTGTTAAGCTTAGAATTAATGATCTGGTTGGATTACTTCCACTGAATTTGCTTAAGGTTTCTGAAGGGAACGGGTGAATTTACACTGATTCCCATTGAAGAGTATCCACCTGTGATCCGTAAATGATCTTAGCTTGGATACTCTCCAATTGTCGACCCTATAGTCAGAAGAGTTAGTAATTAAAGTAATATCGAGTACCTCCTCTCAGCCGGGATGTGTTTCCATACTCGGAAACACAAAGGGGGGTGTTACCTAGATTACAAATACTGATGTTTGTAGTAATGAGGAAATCAAATAAAGACTCAACCCTTTCCTTGTTTTCCGTGCTGCCCCATAGAGAGTGCCTAGCGTTGGCGTTGCATACCAGGAGTAAGGTACCTTCACCTGACCAGGTGCTGGATTTCATGTAATGTAAGTTCATGTAATACCTGCTGACAGAAAAATGAAAACAGGTAAAGAACATGACCAACCGTCCAAACGAAACAACTATCGATCGTTTAGTATGTTAATTCGAATTTGCGGGGATCTCCCCGGCTGATGAGAGTTTTTAACAATCGAAGTGTACTTTGATGGGCCAAACACCAATCAAAACCTCGAAAGCAACATTATCTGCCGAGATATGTAAATGCCATAGAAACGTCCCTATTGGAAGGCGTTAGACCATCGATCGACGGGCCGTGATCATATGTTAATGTGTAGATACCGTTAATAAGCCAAAATTGAGTACACAGTTTGATTCGATAATAAATATTCATCTGTAATCTTATTTACCAAATGCTAATGTCTTAAACAACACGCAGTAAATGTGTCATTCGACACACTTTAAGATTAAGTGTGTCACATAACACGTTTGATCTTCAAAATTGAGGCACTTGTTTGTGTTAAAACTACATATAACACGTTCTATTGCGTATCATGAATAAAAACTCAAATTACACCTTAAGTGTGTTGCTGCGACACACTTATTATTAATTAACACACTTTGGATCAATCAACCTTGCCAGAAAATAGTTAACTAGTCGGATTCATAGTCTAATGATTAACACACTGAACTGTCCCAGGTGACATATACAGACACATATAGTTGGGAATTTCCAATTTAAGCTATGGCCCGGCTAGCGATACCTGGAAAAAGCCAAGAAGCCAAAAAACCCGAAAACAGCCTCGGATACAAAAAAAAAAACTGACGGATTAACCAATGACGACCCAGGAAATAACAGACGGAAAAGAAGAGTGATATTCGGCTTTGTACGTGGAATGTAAGGTCCCTCAACAGACCACGTGCAGCCGAACAACTTGCGGAGGCCCTTAGACTGTTATAAGGCAGATATTACCGCAATCCAGGAAGTGCGATGCGATGGACCGGGCAAAAAGAGGATGAGAAAATGTGATATCTACTACGGTATTTGCTACAAGGAGAGAAGACAACGCTTATTCGGATGCGGATTTGTTATTAGAGGTAGACTTGGGCAAAAAGTCTCGAGTTTCAGGCATGTAAGCGAACGCCTCATGACAATCCGCATCAAGACTAAATTCGCAAACATCAGCCTAATTTGCACTCACGCCCCTACCGAGGACAAGGATGACGCTAGCACACATTTCCCACATCTCAACATCCACAAGGGGACTTGGCGATCTTCGGATCAATCAGCCGTCAACCAGATCTTGTGGCAGCCAGGTTGCGACTGCGAATATGCGTGGCCCAGAAAAATCGAGTAAGGCCAGCGGCATACAACGTCGCAATGCTACAATCGCAAGAGGCCGCCGGAGCCTATACCATTCGCGTCTCCCTCAAGCTCTCGGAAAACCCTCCAACACCTGCTCAGACCGTACAACACCAATGGACTCGTTGTCAACAAGCCTTGGAAATTGCTGCTTCTCAGGTACTGGGTTTCAAACTGCCACCAACAAGAAACCCATGGTTTGAGTGTAGGAGGGCACACGCAGCTAAGCAGCAAGCCCATCAAGAGGCGCTGCATATAAGGACGAGAGCTGCTCCTGAGCATTATGAGCAGAAGAGAAGGGAGGAGCATAAGCTTTTCAAAACAAAAAAAAAGGAGCATGAGAAGCTCGCGATCGTATAGATGGACAGATGTTATTGCAGCAATGACGTTCGGAGGTTTTATCTGGAAGGACTATTTCTGCAGACTGTATAACGGCGATGACGAAACAGATCCCGCTGTCAGGCAGAATGACTTTTTCCCAGCGGACGATGATAGCAGAGAATTCCGTCCCCCTGACCTGGACAAAGTTAGGAATGCTTTTTCTAAGCTTAAGTCCAACAAAGCCCAACTCCAGCAAACGGACTACCTGCCGAGCAGCTGGAGATGACCTGGTTGGGAGTATGTAGCAGCTCATCTGTAAGATATGGTCAGAGGAATGCATGCCCGATGAACGGATCACTTAGTATCATTTACCCGATCGACAAGAAAGGAGACCCCTTTGTCTGCGCCAACTCTGCTGTTCTGTGTGAACGCTTGAAACCGTTCGTTAATAAACTGATTCGAAATCAAACGTAGAATAACTCTTGCCAACCGTTGTTTCTTTGGACTCGGGAGGCAATTGAGAAGCAGAGCCCTCTCTCGAAAAACCAAGGTGACCATATACCCTTATCATCCCGGTCCTGCTTTATGGCGCAGAAACATGGACCTTATCGAAAGCGGATGAGGAGGCCCTTGGTCGTTTTGAGAGAAAAATTCTGCGTACGATTTTCGGCCCGACCTGCATAAATGGGGAGTAGAGGAGAAGACTTAATAGTGAACTGTACGGGCTGTACAGCGACATGAACACGTCTTCGGATCCAACGCCTAAGATGGCTAGGTCATGTTGAGCGCATGGAAAACACAGCTCCTGCCCGGAAGGTCTTTGAATCCAACCCCCGAATTTAAGATGGCCCAACCATGTGGAAGAGGACCTTAACCAACTAGGCGTGCGGCACGGGAGACTGCTTTCGAAAAACCGTGCCAGTTGGAGAGGTTTTTTTAAAGGAGGCACAGGTTCGCCATGAACTGTAGCGCCAAAAGAGGAGGAAGAAGAAGGATGGCAGTATGTCGGAATGTACATATATCCATGAGACAGGGGCCGTAGAATATTTCTCGTACAAGTATACTGTCATTCAAACCATTTCTCTTGAGACGAAGCATGGCTTTCAGAGCGAATCCTTTGATAAATATATCAAGGGTTAGAAGGTTCATCACAGCACATAAAGCAGCGCCCGGAAAACCCCCCATACAGCTGAGACGAATCGTTATTTGGAGTTTGGTGAAAGAAGCTACAACGTGTTTGCGTGCTAGCCTGTTCCACCAGACAACGGATGCATATGAGATTATCCGTCTTATCATTGTCGCGTTGTTCCGGAGGACCTATGCCAGCGATAAGCCCCATATTTTCCCGAAATAACTTTTACATTGCTAGGAAGCTGACAGCGCCTTGGTGGTTTTTGGCTTCACCAGTTTTGACCAAAGGAGCTTGCTGTCTAAGATGATTCCCAGTGATGCATCCTTCATATACTGCATATATGTAGTATTGTCCTTGTATGAGTCAAATTTAAGAGGTCGATTCACCACATCAACGAAAGGGCAAACTTGGCAAGTTCTAGGTATCGTTTTCGCGGTGCCTCTTTGCCGACAGTTTGTAACTTCAAATTACTTTCCCACTAAGTATCGGTGAGAAGTGTATCTAACGAAAAGCTTTACGCACCTCTCAGGAGGATATACCTATACATACAAATGTACATATGTACATACAACCGTCGTTCTGAAAGTTCGTCATTCAAAGGACTTTTTTGACAAAAATAAACTATTCAGCCGCATATACTACAGATGCCACACAGACAAACAACGTGAATATTTAAAACATCCCTAAATTGACAACAGTAATGCAGAAAGGAAAAAAAGATGCAAAATGTAATTCAGCCCGGAATTGAAGGGAAAAAAAGAGTGAAAGAAGCATAATCCGAATCTCGAAAGGTACGAACGAACCACTCACACCCCTCACGTCACGCCGATTCCATTAATCTTCTCTCCAATTTAATTAGGATCGCGATCCCAGGGATTCATATCTCGAAAGTAAAAATGAAGAATGTCATTAAAATGTCGTCCTCGCGACGGCTTTATGTACATAAATATAAATAAATTCCGCAGAGTGCCAACTTCAAAACGTCATTTCCACATTTTCATCCACTTCAACTTGACATGGCAGGGTTTCGTATATCCATCCTTTTTGCCAATGCCATGGATGGATGGTTGCTTGTATGCTTTTGCTTCAATGAAGTATTAATTTGTTTTTTCCGTCTCTTTTGAAGAAAGCGTGAAAATTCTCTAACCCATTGTGACAAAAGACCCTAATACATACACGAGAAAGGACCGAGAAAGAGAGAGAGAGAGAGAGCGATTTAAATCGACTCTCAAGTATACATAATCTTCTACAAGAGATACATAGATACATATGTATATGTATGTAGATAGATTTGAAAGGTATAAGGCTCACCCTTATGTACGTATTTTGGTTTTTATTTTTTTTTCTTCAACCCCCACGGGCTGAAACGAACCAAAATACGTGAAGGGGAGGCAAGAACGAAAAAGTATTAAACAAAAAGAAAAAGTCGTTGGATCCCCAGATCTCCTCGAAAAATGTTGTTCGGAAAAGGCAAAAACATTAAGCACACACACAACACACAGGATACGACAGAGCCATGAAGCAAGGCCAACAAGGGGGTAGATGGGATAGGAAAGGACAAACGCGAAGCGCAAAGCGAGATACAAGAGACGAGAAAGAGCAAATATGGCAGCCAACACCAGACTTCGACACGTAAAGTGCCGCGTTGCTATGACAACGCGGACCCTTCATCTCCTGCTTCGTAGTCTCTTTATAATAAAATGGCTCTATTCAATTACCTCACACAGATGATGATATTGCGGACACCACAGGGGATGACTGACGAGCGATACTATATACATACATACGAGGGTATGTACTCGTACACGTATCTTTCCGCCGTCTCTCTACTGCCATTATGTATTTAACTATGTACATATGTAGTTAGGTATGTGATGGCATTATTATTCACCCATGGGAGATATGACACAGGGAACATGGAGAACTCGGGCATCAAAAGAACCCGATAAGGGTTGTGACGACTATGGGGAGTAGCAGAAAATACCCTAATAGCCTTTACTGGGTGTAGAGAGGTGCACTTTATGATGCGAAGAACGAACATCTAACCAAGCAAACACTCTGTATACCCTGTACAAGTTGTACGGTCGATAGATGGATGGGCACCTGGTGATGGCGATGTACGTACATACATACATATGTATGTATGCATGTCGGGTTATGGGCAATATACATATGTATGTATGGATAGAGATAGTTGTGGGCTAAAAGTACAAAAGGAGCAAACACAAAATGAAAACAAAAATCGAAAGGACGAAGTAGTAGATAGAATTTCAGGTGAATGTGTATGTACATAGGTGTCTCTGTGTAGACAATTTACCAAGGGACTAACACGAACTGACGGAGTGAATAGGTCTGACTATAAACACCCCAAAAGCCTCGTAGATTGGCTAACAAAGATGGTACCATTCGCCCCTGACACTCGACACTCGACACTACCACAAGACCACATCACAACGCTGAGAAAGGGGATACCAGGACGTAAGGATAAAGCTTGAGTTTATGCTGTGATCTATGGATATACATAGATTTATATATACCTGTTTGATAAGTAGGATAATTGTCACAAAAAATACCCTAAGCTACCGGGTGTAGTTCATACTTCTTTATCATGAATGTATGCAGCTTATCCAGCTCGTGCCACCTCTTCATACTAAACAGCAAAATTCTCGCTTATTAACTCTAGAAAGGAATGAAAGGAACTTTGAACTTGTGAATTGATCCCGACGACTCAAGCACTCTGATATACATACATGTCATTCAAGAAAGAAATACCACAACGACCCCGTCGTCATTTTTGTTTTTTTGTTTTTTGATAAATGTCGACATCAGGCGTTTAACTCTTTTTTAATTATATGACAAAAGTGCATTCGGTCCTAGCTGCCAGAGCGCTGTTCATAATTGCTTCAGTTCCACAGTTCACTTCTCCATCTTGTTCGTCGTCTTTGGGGGTAGGGAAGCCCTTCAGCGTACGGACCTCCGTCCGAACTCAATGTGCTCGGGATAGGTATAAATAGCTTAAATGCCATCTCATAGAACTTTTGCGCTACTTTATTTTTTATTTATTTTTTATTTTTTCCTTTTTCCTGTAGCATAGAGTCCCATACACTGTTTTGGAAAGCACGGTGGCTAGGTGGACTCTTTCAATTTATTTTCCGATTATTATTTCCTAATGGCATAATTCAGTTTTTACCTTCGTTTCTGAAGTACTTTGCATCCAAAGTGTCCCCTTAATTTGAATTTTAAGGCTGCAATGGCACATGAAAGCATTGGACCGGACTGCCGGTGGCCTGTTTGACTGTTAGACTATTTGATGGTGTCGTTTGGCCGCTATGGAACGTCGAAGCGTATTCAAATGGAATTCTTTTCAATTTCGTTTTTTTCTTTTTTTCTTTTTTTCTATCAAACTCGAATCGAATGAGGGGGTTTTGAAAAACTTTTTGTCGTAGTTTTTCTTAAGTAATTAAAATTCATTTGGTTTTCTTTATTTTGTTTTTTTTTTACTCCTACTGGGTCCTATTGGATGGAATTTTGCTTTCAATCGAAAGAGGGAGGCTCTTGATGGTAAATTCATGTAATTGGTACTTGAAATTCATTTTCATGGGGATATTTTGTGTACAAGTTTGGAACGACATACGACAATGGCCGATGGAATTTGATGATTATTTCTTAGGAAATTGACGATCTTGAGATTATGTCGAACTTGAATGTAATGAGTTGAAGGAATAATGGGGAGCTTGGTTGATTTTTACAAGAATCAATCAAGGTTGGGAATTTTGGCTAATTCTCTTGTAATTTACTACTGCTCTAAAAATTAGTATACTTGGACGTCCTTAGTCGAAAACAGAAAATGAGAGAAGACCGTCGCTGGCACAACAATTAACTATTGCCAGTTGAAAGCAGATAGTTTACCATTTGTGTAGAAGGCCGGTTTCAAGAAAGGAAAAAAAGTTGACTGTCAAAAATGTACACTGCAAATGGTAAGTGTGTTCCCGTTACACACCAACGTGTGTGTTTTCATTAAATTCATCTTTTATGCAATTTAAAGCACACACTAAGGGATATGTTATTATGAAAGCACACAATAAGGGATATTTCGCACTTTTACATATTCTTCTTCTTTATTAGCTGACGGAACCACTGCTTAAAATTTTTCTCCTTTCCTACTTTTTTGGGCTATTTCCGAGTAGGTGAAAACAGCATTTGTTCAGCCTATCCCCGACTACTAATCGGATGCACTAATGCTAATTCTCTCTATTGTCATGGAAACGCTGATCAACAGCCAGTTATTGCAATATCTTGAATCGCAGGAACTTCTCAATGACCGACAGTATGATTGCCGTTGCAACAGATCCACTGGTGATTTGATGGCATATCTTACCGAAAAAAGGGAGTGTCGTTCACCAATCAAGCGAAAGCAAAAATAGTTGGCACAAAACCCTTTTGTCGAAAATGAGTGATTTTGGGATCAATGAGTGTCTCCTTCAATGGATGAGAAACTACCTTTCGAATCGTTCAACTCAAGTTGTCTTGAACGGATTCAAGTTTGTTCCTCTGGGCTCCGTTTTGTCTTCGACTCTCTTTCTAGTTTTTATTAATGACCTCTTGTCTGTCACATCTAATCCAATCAATTCCTTTGCTGACGACAGTATATTCATTCACTACCCTATGACCCTGCTCTTCGACTATAAATAGTAAGCGATAACGTATATTTAACTCATTAAATTCCAATATCGACAGCATCTTTTTATTGGGGAAAAACGCACCACCGACTCACAGTCTTTATCCATAAAAGGAACTTGCATCTCAGAAACCAAAAAGCTCTCCATCCCGAATATGTGGTTCACTAGCAATTTTAGTTGGAGCAAGCACATATTTGGTATCGCCATAAATGATGCAAGACATTTTTCTCACCTTTGGATCTGGCTATAATCTATAAGGCGTTCATTCGCCCCAAGCTCGGTTCATCTAAGACCTCATTGCACCTGCTAGACAGTATATAAAATCGCGCGATAAGACTGATAGGAGACCTCAACATCATCAAATCATTAGTTCCCGCTGGAATATAGCAGCAATGTGTCCGGCCTCTCGGGGTTCTATCGATGCTTTCACAGAAAAAGCTCTAAAGAGGTAGCTAGTCGCGCTCCGCTCCTCCAAGAATTTTCCCGCAACAGACGTCTCTCTAGGAATAGTTCAATCGATATTTTGCCCCCATCGTTCTGGACTTGTCAACGTAACATCAATATTGAATTGCACATCACATTCCTGTATGGCGCAAACAAATTGGTAAAATCTCTAAAGGTTCGACTGTTACATGGTGATCTACATCGCAAACAAGCACGTGGCCATTTCGTTTAGCCATCTGTATAAAACGAACTTCAGTAACGATTATTTTAAGGCATTCGTTGCCTGGTTCATTTGCTGAGAGCTGGGTCCAGTTGATCCTCTCGGTAATCTGGAAAACGGTTACAAGAATATATACATAGAACCAGTATTTAATGACTGCATATATGTACACAATTGGTTTTGCCATAGTTTACCTTTAGATCTGCTTCTACTTCAACGCTCCCCCAATTACACGAGTGTCATCAGCATATGCAAGCCGTTGTTAAGACCTGAAATAGATCGTGCCTCTTGTAAAGACCAGCGAGTCTCAACTTCATCAAGAGTGATGTTGAAAAAGTCACATGACAATGTGACAATGCCCTGCCTGAATCCTTTTTTGACATAAAAGGTAGATATCAGTCAATTCGGCGCCGACCCTGACGGAGTAGTGATTTATAAATGTAAGTTTGTTGCCTCTATTGGCAACGGTGAGATTACAACTTGTTAAGAAATCTAAAAGTGACTCACCTCGTTTATTTGTATTGCTGCTGTCCCATTCCGAATGATGCGCGTTGGCATCGCACCCGATGATAAGGTGGTGTTTCCTCTGGTCGCAATACCTTACCAGGTCCTGTACTTCGGTGGGAGGAATCTGTTGGCCGTCTCCAGGAAAGTAAGCGGAGGCGCATACGACCTCCCTTACTCCTCCCTCGGTGGGAATTTCCACAATGGCGGCTGCCAGGCCCCTTGTGATGATGAATTGTGATGAATTCTGGAATGGGGAGAATATTTATATTAGTGCCGGTCACATATGCGGCCCTAGGAGGAGAACCTCCAGTAGCGTAAACTAGTTTACGCGACCTGTTTTGCAGGTCCATAATCTTATCTTTATGGACTCATGGTTCTTGGATTAGTCCAATGCTGATCCTGTCGCAATAGAGTCGCAGGCTAAAGGTGTCCGGAGCACCTTTGGCATGGTGCAGGTTGCCCTGCAGAACACGCAGCTCACTCGTTACTTACGATGGTAGGCCGGATCCTTCATTCGGTACGGTTTATTGTTTCCACGCCTGAAGTTACCAGCCCGGTGGCAGTGATGCTCTGATCTACTTCCCATCGAGGATTCCCCTTTTTTAGTTGGGGGATATTTTTTTGTTTCCTTTGGACGACCCTTAGTAGTCGTCAACCCAGATGGGGCAGCGGGTTTTGGCTCGTCACATCTTGGCGTCTCTACTACAGCAGTAGGTGCAACCACCATACTGCTGGCTGTAGGTTTTTTGTTTGGACGACCATTAGTGGTCGTCGACTCAGATGTGGCAGCGAGTTTTGGCTTGTCACATCTTTGCGTCTCTACTACAGCAATAGGTGCAGCCACCATAGGTTTACCTACAGCGATTGGTTGTACATCTATTGATGTTTTTTCCTGGCTTTTGATGATAATCTTAATTATATCAAATCGATATGCCACTTTGCACCTGAGTTCTAATAGTCGGACCAGAGACTTGTCACTGACTTCCAGAACAAGGTGCAGGAGATCTTTCTCCTTGCTCGGCGTGTTCTGCATGACTCTTCAGTTCTGTGCACATAGGCTTTCATTCTGATAATCCAGCATCGCCAACACCTTTGTGATGGGTAAGCCGATGCTTTGTGGGAAGTAGCCCCGAACGATGTGTAGTTTTAGGAAGATTTCCTCTTGACAAGCATAATATCAAGTCCATTCTTGTTCTTGAAATTGGTCTTCATCCAATCGGCCGTGGCGGTGTTGTCTCACACAAAGTATAACCACCCTGACTTGTAAGTCGATCCCCTGAAGCTAGATTTGGGTGCCTTAACCAGCAGTTCGAGGTGTCAATTACAGCCTCCTAAGCGGCTGCCATTTGCGCTATAGTAAGGGGGCTCACTCCCAATTCATTGGGGACGATGCTGAGTAGGATCATCTCAGCTACACTACCGTAGCTCTTTTTCTTGAGGGTTTTCTTGGTGGTTGCCGATCTTGCTGCGTTAAGCAGCCGGGTTTGGCGGAGTGTTGTCAGCGGAATGATCCCGTTTCAGTTCCGGACCTTTGGTAGCTGGGGTAGATTTTGCATAAACTAAAACCTCATATCTAGTTTTGTCCTGCATTATAGCTCCGACGATTTGAGTTTAACTAAGCCACCAGGTGGTAGATGCTTTTCCTCTACATGCTTGATGAATTCGTTCCTTGTTACACTTGGAAGTTCATCTGAGAGCAAACTCACAGAATCCCCGCCGAGTGTGGTGTCGGAATCGGAGAGTGAAGACACATCTGCTTTCCGTCCGGCTGCAATGTCGGCAAAAGATGCCGGCATCACTTCCGGTTATTGGTTTTTGAACCGCTAAGGACTCACAAGCCCGAGCAGGCGATGATATTTGAAAGTCATCATTCTCTTCAAAAATATTTATATTATTTATTGTTCCCACGAGGACACGGGAAAATACGGTCACCTGCAGCGGAGTCCGAGACACTGCAGGAAGGCTTTATTGAAATCGGAGATCGTCCGGTATCCGAAGTTCGCATACTAGCAGCTAAGCACCCTCTTAGCCATGCATCCGTCGGCGTATGTTGTTCCACCTTGGAGTTAGGGGAGTAAGGGTACAGGGGAAGCGGAGAGGTGGGGAAGGGTCCGTAATTGCTTGTTAGTTTCGGGTTCCTCTAGAGATGGTTTCTCGAGAGTCATTACCTGTACTGAGCCTCCGTACCCCAGCAAGGTGAACAATTTTCACGGAGGGAGAATTTCCTATTGTCATCCTGCACAACCAGACGAGTTTGCAGGGATGTCAAAACGCGACAAGGCTTTGTATATCTCGTCCATATAAACACTGTCATAAGCACCTTTAAAGTCGACCAAGAAGTAAGTAAGACATGATCGGCAAACATCATGGCGGTCTCTTGCGATTGCAGCTTTCCGACGTCAAATTTTACTGGTCTTACTCTACTCTGTAATGTCCAAAGTTTGATGTACTTTGGCTGCAACAAAGTAATAATCCGAGTCAATGTTGGCTCCGCGGAATGTTCGGACATCCTACATGCTGGAGGGGGTGTCTGGCCTCGACCATAATATGATCGATCTGGTTGACGGTTGATTTATCAGGAGACCACCAGGTCCGCTTATAGATGTCAAGATGGCTGAATCGTGCACACCCGATAGTGCACCTCAACCACCTCAACCACCTCAACCTTCCATGATCCTATGATTTTTAGTACAAACTTCCACCATCATCACATCGTATATATCCAGGCACAATGGATGTGGAACGAACACTTATTTGATCTTAGAGGTATACGTGATGTCACGATTCTATATGGTGACCGATCTGACAGGCCCATGGTTTGCCTCATTATATCAAATGCACTTTCCGCGACCAAACTCGGGCGATTCTGTGGCCAAGACTTAGCGTAAAATTTAATCGATAATTGGTGCTCATGGTCCTCTTAAGACTGAGGACGTTTTCTTTCTAAACAACAAGCTACTCTGGACAAGACATGGTAAGTGTAAAATAGCCAAGACGTGGTCACTTTTTTTGGCAATATTGAGGAAGATTTGGATCTTCATTTGAATGATCAGACTCATATTCTCAGATGAGTCGGGAAAAGTGTCTGTCTCCACCTTCTGACTCTTGATATATTTATTGGGAGACAGACACTGGAGGCCATATCTCGTCTAAAAGGATGTGGCTTTTGATACAATGCATATTGGTATGCTGTTGAACTTGCAAGAGAATTATCCAATTATTCAGCTGACCCAATGACATTAGTCATTCTACAGTCGGCTTTCCTTGGCGTTAAACCTGTGTTTAGTCAGAAAATTGTGCCGAAAAAAAGCGTTCGTATCCTAGGGTAGGTCTTCCTTTGGTGGCGTTACAGCCCATGAAGGACCAGAGCAAAGCTTCTCTCAATCACCCATGTTGTGTGCGATTGATTTTTCACACAGGTGAAAGGGACCTACAGTTTAATGCCGATTCCGAAAGGCGTGAGTCGAGAAGCTTTTTCACGGCAAGTATAGTACGGGAGGTTTTGCCAGTACCCCGCCGAGGAGGAACGCCGCAAAATAAACTTTCGATGGCATTGGTGTAATCGGGATTCGAAATCACTCATCGTGCTGTCAGAGTCCAACACACCAACCACTGCGCAACGGTGTGTGGTTAGGTGTCAGGGGTAAATATACAGCTAGTTTTCACCAAGCTGCGCACAGAGCTCATTACCAATCTAAACAAAGTTATGAGACTGAATTATGTAGGTCCTTATTATTAAGCTTATTACAAGCTACTTAAAACCGCAACTTTAACAATATAGGCTTAAACACTAGCTAAAATAAAAACTATTGGAACTTAACCTAGGAAAGAATCGGGTGGGAAGATGATCGGATAAACTATAATAAAACAGCAGAGGTAGGATGTTATGAGGTATAATAAGTTGGTATAATAAACGGCGAGTCGAATTAATTTTGTCAGACCACGTGAGACCCCTTAAGGTAAAACGCAAGAATCTACGAAAGCTGGGGGAAGCATTTTCGAGAAAAAGTAGCGGACTGGCGGACAGCTACGGCCACCGAGGCAGCCGTAGTTGATATTGTGCTGCTGATTTTCATATCGTCTTTGTTGATGAACAAATTTGAGTCTTTTATGGGGAAGTCAACATCATTAACAGCTAGGACAAAAATTAGAGGACCTAGATGACTTCCTTGCGGAACACCGGACTACAATGGGATCGGCAATTGAGCCAAGCGATAATTGGGGCAGGAAGCTTAACGGCCGGAGCTTCAAAAAGATTGAGGAATGGCTTATCAAATGATTTGCTGAAGTCGGTAGTAATAATATCTACATACTTCATTGCCTTACTCCAACGTTAAGAACGCTTTGGAGACAAAATCGATAGAATTGGTTGTGGTGTACCTACCATGCTGTCGGCGGCAAAGATGGGCTTGCAATGGAGGGACATTAAATCATACACAATGGACTCGAAGAGTTTAGTTACAGAAGACAACGTAACAATTGAAACAATAGTTATTTTTGTGTGTAGAGAAGAGAGAAAAAAATTGTTCCAAATTGTTGGGAAAAAAGCTTGACGAGGTGAAAGGCGAAAAAAGCTGCTGACTGTCTGCTGAGCTCTTCAAGGTAGCTGAGGATGACTTGGTAAGGAGCTCATCTGTAAGATATGGTCAGAGAAAAGCATGCCCTAGGAATGGAGTCTCAGTATCATATGTCCGATCCACAAGAAAGGAAACCCCTCTAACTGCGCCAACTACCGAGGAATAAGTTTTCTAACATCGCCTACAAAATCGTCTCTGTCGTTTTGTGTGAACGCCTGAAGCCTTTTTTGAATAAGCTGATAGGTCCGTACCAGTGCGAATTCAGGCCAGGGAAGTCAACCATCGACCAAATCTTCGTACTACGTCAGATCCTGGAAAAAACCAATGAATTTCAGGTCGACACTCACCACTACCGATCTGGCTACAATTTATGAGGCGTTCATTCGTCCTAAGTTGGAGTTCAACGCTCATTCTGGTCTGGCACATCTGCACTTACTGGACAGAATACAAAATCGTGCAATAAAACTAATAGGAGATTCCAGCATCACAAATTCATTACACTCGCTGGATCATCGCAGGAATGTGTCCTGCCTTTCATTGTCTTATCGTTACTTCCATCATAAGTGCTCTGATAAGATAGCCAATTGCAATGCGCCCCTTCAAAACTTCCCCCGCGATACACGTCTCTCCGGGAATGCTCACAATTTCACCTTGAAGCCCATTTTTGGTCATACTGTCAAATATAGAGATTCTTTCCTCACCCGAACCACGCGAACGCGCAACGACGTTCTAAGGCCTTAGCCTTGAGTGCGAGCTTGGTGCTTGGGTGCCACATGAATTAACGCAAAGAAATCTAATTGACCAAGTTGCCATCAGAGAAATGCACAACGAAATCGAACCATTTTTGTAACGCATTATTACGGGCGATGAAAATACGAAAAGCGATCGTGGTCATATCCAAGTGACCCCCCACAAACGTTACAAGTCTATTGGTGGGATTGAAAGGGATTCGTCTGTTGAACTACTACAGCCTGGCGAAACGGTCAATTTGGTCCTCTACTATGCACAACTCGATCGTTTGAACGAAATAATCAACAAAAAGCGACCAGAATTGGCCACCTGGAAAAGAGTTGTGTTTTATCATGACAATGCCAGGCCACAGGCATCTTTGATGTCTTGGAACAAATCGACGGAACTTAGTTGGGAAGTTTTGATGCATCGACCATACTGCAAGGATCTTTCACCAACCGACTACAATTTGTTTCGGTCTCTGTAAAATTCTCTTGATGCAACGAAGACTGCAGACTGTAACCACATGATTCAGTAAACTATTTAGGTGATCTGCATTGATTGAAACAAAACTTTAAACTTTTTAAAATTGGTGGCGGCAGCCTTACCATTGAATTTTTCGCCTCGAGGCAGTGAATAGCCTTGGGGGACACAATCTCGATTTATAGGCGTAGAGCTGTCCATACTTACGTAAGCAAATGTCTGATCTTGTGTTAGTCTTGTGTAGCTCATTGCGCCATATTTCTTGTTGGTACATATCCTGAACTTGCTCAATTCTAGAGACAGTTGTCTGATCTTAAGGGCTCATGGCCTATACCAAATTCACTTACTCTGTCAAATACATACTTGTACATCGTCGTCAGCGTTAAGATTGGTATGATTTCAAAGGAAACTCTTATGTAGTAGGCCCGTATAGGTTTTATCTTTGAAGTTTTTGTGTCTTTGATTGTTGAATTTATCATTTACCTACATATATATACATCAAATTGATGAGAAATTCATCATACGGCTGGTTGAAGGAGTTCATAATGGAATCGAAAGTAAGAGGTGTTGATTTCAGTAGACCTACTACACAATACGCCAGCAGAAATCACTTCATGAAAAGTCATGGTATGCTCTCCACAGATACGATTGTATAAGCACATCTATGGATACATATATTTAAATGGAAAAGAAATGAATGTAATAAATAAAGCTGATATCCTACCCTTCATAATTACTCATATTCCCATTACGAACCCCTTTAACCGTAAGCCTCGAAACCAATATCCGAAAACATTTATGTACGAACGACTGCTCTCGATTTAATTCAACAAACACTTCCGCTCGTTTGATCTGTGCCGTCAAAACGAAAGGAGATCTGCTGCCACGACTACGACAGCAGCATCAAAGTTTGATATAAAATTAAAAAACTTTACGACAAACCGCGGGGTTTTACATACACATAAGACGCCTGTCATATGTTCATTATCCTTAATTGCAAAAAAAAAAAAAAAAAACAACAAGTGAGCGGAAGGGCGAGGAGCAAGGAAGTGTACACGTTACGCTGGTCTAGCTGATGAAGCTGTCATATTGGTAAGCGGCGAAATTAAATTGAAATGAAAACACAAAAGTTCGTCGTCCACCAACCGAACTATCCTTGTGTATTGATACGTGAAAGAGTATTGGTGTGGTTTCGGATGATTGTATTGGATGCATACGCTGTGTCCTTTTCATTATGGCTAATCATTGCTAACAGCGGCTATATCGGGTTACTCAAAGGAAACCATGCGGATCCGGCTGCAACACAAAAAGAGCGTTATAAGCGGTATCGATGTCAAACAGCCGACCGGTTGGACGTGGCGATTTGCGGGCACAAATACATGAAAGTGATGTATACATACATACGTAATGCCGAGTCAAACCAAAATGTTGATGAAAAGCATATACGAAGGCGAAATTAGGGTTAAGAAAAAAATTAAATAAAAATCACAGGTCCACCTAGGTAACCCTGATGCACCCCATCTATATATAAAAAGCTGAACCTGTAACGAAAGACGGAAGAAAACATTCATACATACGTATTTAATACCGTTGAACGTATATATTCTGATGAAAATTTGGTATAGGCCAAGAGCATAGAGCTCAAGCATGCTAATGCCATTAATGGATTCAAATGGATTTCTAACAATCCCAGATTGAGTCGTAGTAAAGAGCCTAGGCCGCCTCTGCGCGGGACTGGATCTGGGATACTTGAATGTATTGAACATGCAATTTGGTCAAGTAGAGAGTATGACATTGTCAGAGTGGAGGCGAGGATATGCAAAGCCATTTATTTTGGAATCTCTGTTATCTGTGTTGCTCTGGTCAAAAGGACACTGCGGAGCACGTTGAATGCCAAGCGTCGTCATAATTATCTCGAACAACATCATCATTATTATCAACATCATCGTTGTCGTTGGTGTGGTAGCAATATGTATATACATACATACATATGTACATAACTAAACAAAATGTATTGCAAATGATACACCCATACCATGTACACACATTAGATGTATGTCTCCTTCTCCCCGGGGATCAGCAATAGCAGCAGGAGCAGCAAAAGGAGGGTTGGGAAATTGTGAAAATCCATGGGTGTCGTTTGCTTTCTCCTACCCCCCCGAGCGTCACGTTCGTTTGTTCCTGATGCATACCATGCATATGTACGACGAGGATGGTACGTATGTACCATCATCAACGTTATCGTTGTCGTTTCTGCTTCGGCGTTTGAAAGCAAAAGCAAAGCAGAAGCTGAAACCTCACCCAACAGGGAAGTTCAGGACAGGGGTTCCCTATGTCCTGTATGTCCTTTTCATATACATACATACATTCATATGTATGTACAGGTAAATCTGGTGCCTAAGCACATACCTAATATCCCTCCAGAGAGCAGTGTACTACACCATCGAATCGAATCGGTGCAGTTCCTGTCTGTTATGTGTGTGCACACTCGGCCGGAATATGTCGTCGTCTTCTTTAATGGCGGTGCGATATGTCAACTGAATAATGCCCTGACACAAAGCTATGTATCTTCGGAGTGTAAATATGGGTGGGGCTTAATATTTACCCTTGCACTTATGTTGTTACCCTCGCCCAGTCTGAACGACAATGACGACGACGACGACGACGATGATGATGATGGTGATGATGGATGACTACACATGGTATGTGGTACGTACGTACATATATACATATGTGTGATGGGTAGATACAAGCTCATAAGCTTTGCTTTACTTTTTCGATTATAGGGGACCGGAGGTGTTCGGGTCCATTGACGAAACCAAGGAAACGATACTACAAGCCCGGACCGAGTGAAAATAGTGTGGCAAGCAATAGAAGACAAAGTTGTTTAGACGAGTCATATGATAACGAGGACGAGGACTAAAGCAGGACACGACACTCTCGTCTTTCTCGTGTCAACTCACATACAGGCCTTACTGAGCAGCAGTGGGAAAAATAAGTGACTTGTTCGGATTGGGTGATTTTGGAGTGCTTCAAGTTGGTAGGGGATATGCGGCTATACCATATGTATAGCGTTGTAGCACCGTTTTTATTGTTGTTTGCTGTGTCATTATTATTTTGTATTTCAATCTTTTATCCTTTTCCACCTAACCTAGAGTATCTAGTATCTAGCTGTTGTGTTGTTGTGAATTTTTATTTTTGTAGCATTCGTGCCGTATTGCGCCGGTAAGTCAAGCTCAGAGCCTCTGGTGATTTTGCTTGTTGACGCTGCTATCGTCGCTGCATTGTCGTCATCATGAGCGTCGTCGTTGTTGTCCTCGTTGTCACTGGGATCATCCATCCATCTGCATGTTTTTATCCTTTCCACGGTTGTCTGTCGTTGGTCGTTGGTCGTCGGCTAGTCAAGATAAAAAGAACAAAGAAGAAAAAACAACTCAAGGTACTTAGACGATTTCAACTTGAAGCTCTTTTCATGTGGACATTGTCAGATCTCTACCCTTTCTATACAGTAGATAGTGACAGCTTCACATCAGAGTATGTGAATCAACATGAAAATGAACGATGGGCACTAGGGGTTTTCTGTAGTTTCTATAAATTGAGGTGGGGTATCGCAAGAGAGACGTTTTTGGCCTAGTTTGTTAAATGATTTTGTGTGAAACTGAATTCTTTTTTTTGAGTCGAATTTTCTGACCCGTCTGTAGGTCTAAAATACTAGACCAACTATACATACATACATAGTTCCTGCATAGCAACGGCTGGCGTCCATTTTACTTTTTATTTATTTCTTTTATGCCCGAGAATAAGGCGGGTGGATATTTTATACATATCCGCAACCCCTGAAATATACAATGGAATCGAACAAACTCACCCTAACGACAACGACATGGATGACACAGCGACAAGGGATAATTTTGTCAAGAGCAACAACACTGCTGTTGCCATGTGGGCGGCGTTGAGTAGGTAACATTCACGTACATTGCCTCTTCATTATCGACCCTATTCCAATTCGTCCTTTTTTGTCCCCTTTCATATTGCATTGTGTTTGTTTCGGGTGGCAGGTGTAGTAGGTGGTCGTGTCACGCTTTCCACCCACCCGCTTTCAGTTCGTTCATGTAAATGTTAAGTAAAAGTGAAAATGTCTCCCTAATTCCCGTGAACCCATGCTGTTGTTCTGTGCTTTTTTCTTGTTCCTATTTTCATGTTGCTACTGTTTGGAGGCTCTGTTTCAAGGAGTACTTGTTTGATGGTTAACATGGCGTATCGCGTGGCTTGTTGCTTGTTGTTCTTTCGTATCACCGACTTCTTGGCTTTTTTCGCTTTATTTTCGTTTTTTTTTTTTCGTAACAACGTCATTACGCATTCCTAAAATATTAATGAGCCGCAGTGCCCTCCGCGCAAAAACAACAATTCTGAAGCAGGAGAAAGGAAAAGGTAAATATTCGTCCTGTTTGGGCGTAAGGACAATACATTGATTCCATTTCGTTTCATCGTTTTTCAAACGCATCATGATGTTATTATTATTTTTCGCATTATCATGCTTGGCGGAGCACAAAATATGAGGATTAGGATGGAAATGTGTTTTTCGTTTCAGTTACGAAAATAAAAAAATAGAGTTCTTCTGTTTTTCCTGCTTCCATGTTGACGTTGATGCTAAGTATGGCGCAATTGCCTAACGATATCAACACGGGAGAGCAGGGTGTGCGTGAGGTTGTTGTTCTTCTTTTGTCGTTTTTTTTTTTTTTTTTTTTTTTTTTTTGAACATTTGATGAAAAGGTGCCTTGACGTGATGTTCGAAAGCCCTGGCCTATAGCGTTGAAAGGAGGGCATTACATACATATTTGTTTTTTGCTCAGTTTTCGACCCGTCGTGTATTTAGGGAAACGTGTGAATGAGAGTTTGCACACAGGGAGTTGGGCGTTAAAATAAGAGCGAACAACGATGTTAATTGCTTTAATAAATCTCTAACGAACCAAGTTAGACCGAAATCAAGCTCAGCTTATTGGCATGACCATCGACTCTCATCGTTTAATTCTATCTTATCCAGATTTGTCACATGACTGATGGGTCAAGAGTTGGACTTACTTACTTAGGTGGCGCTACAGTCCGTGGTGAACCGGGGCTTCAACCAACAAGCGTCTCCAGCTGGCACGGTCCTTTGCCAGCTCTTTCCAGCGCCGCACACGAAGTTGGTTAAGGTCCCCTTCCACCTGCGTGCGCCACCGTAGATACAGCCGTCCTCTGCCGCGCCTTCCTTCCGGACTGGATTCAAAGACTCTTCGGGTCGGAGCTGTAATTTCCATGCGCTCTACATGGCCTAGCCACCTTAGACGCTGTATCCGTAGACGTCGTACCAGGCCGATGTCGCTGTACAACCCGTACAGTTCTTTGTTAAATCTTCTCCTCCATACTCCGTTTGAACAAACGGGACCGTAGATAGTGCGCAGAATTTTCCTCTCGAAACGACCATGGGCATCTTCATCGCTTTTGTTAAGGTTCAAGCCTATTCGCCTTAAAGGAGGACTGGGATGATCAAGGTCTTATATAGGGTCACCTTGGTTTTCCGAGAGAGAGCTCTACTTCTCAATTGCCTCTTGAGCCCAAGGAAACAGTAGTGGGCAAGAGTGATTCAGCGTTTTATCTCAGCGCTGGTGTTGTTGTCGCCGGTCATCAGTGAGCCATGGTAGACGAATTCCTTGACCACTTCAAAGTTCTATCCGCTCATGGTGACGTTCTGGCCAATACGTCGGTGTTGACCGTCTCTTTTTGATGAAAGCAGGTATTTGGTTTTATCCTCATTAACCTTGAGACGCATCTTAGCTTACAAAGGCCTCATTGACGTCTCGCTGTGTCCGTCCAATCACGTCAATGTCGTCTACGTAGGCAAGCAATTGCGTAGACTTGAAATTAATCGTACCTCTTGTGTTGGCCAATGACTCTTGCACGATCTTTCCAAACACGATGTTGATAAAGGTGCATGACAGCACGTCACCTTTCCTAAATCCTTTTTTAACATCAAAGGTCTCGGTTTGCTCATTACCGACCTCAATGGAGCAGAGAGAATTCTCCATTGTCATCCTGCACAGTTGGACGATCTTGGCAGGGATGTTAAAACTAGACATGGCTTTGTATAGTTCATCTCTATACCCGCTGTCATATGCAGCCTTGAAATCGACGAAAATGTGGTGAGTCTTCTCCAAGATTTGCCGTAGCGTAAATATCTGGTCTATTGGGGATTTACCTGGCCTGAAACCACACTGATAAGAGCCGATCAGGTTATCCACAAACGGATTCAGGCGTTCATACAATACGGCAGAGTATATCGTATATGCGATGTTAAGTAGACTTACTCCCCTATAGTTGGCGCAATTATAGGGGTCTCCTTTCTTATGGACCAGGCAAACTATGCTGAGACTCCATTCGTCGGGCATACTTTCCCCCGACCATACCTTGCAAATGAGATGGTGCAAGCACCTTACCGGCTCATCTCCAGCTGCCTTAAAAAGCTCAGCAAATAGGCCGTTTGCGCCCGCGGCTTTATTAGCCTTAAGTCCTGATATCGCTATTTTGGGTTCGTCTAGGTCAGGTGGACGGAATTCTCTCTACATCTTCGTCCATTACGAACGGATCGTTCTGCCTGACAGCGGTATCTTGTCTATCATCGCCGTTATACAGTCTGCAGAAGTGGTCTTTCCAAATCCTCAGCATCGACTGTGACTCTACTACCAGTTCTCCATTTTCATACCTGCAGTCCGCCGCTCTGGCTTTGTAGCCATGGCATGTTCATTTTACCTTATTTTAAAAACTTCCGGACGTCATTCCTGCGGAAGCATCTCTCCAGGTTCATACGTGGAGAATACTGGAGGAGTATCTGGCGTCGATTGCAATGTGATCAATCTGGTTGGTGGTTGATTGATCAAAGGACCGCCAGGTACCCTTGTGGATGTTGAGATGGGGGAAGCGTGTGCTTGCTACAAGGAGGTTACGTCCCGTTAGGAAACTGATTAGCGTAAGTACGTTGTCGGATGTGGTGTTTTGGAGGCTATGCTTTCCTATGATCGACTCAAATACATATGTCCTCTTTGCCCAGTCTTTCATTAAAATCTCCTAGAACTATTTTTGTGTCGTAGCTGGGGCATTGGGCATAGATTCTGTCTAGGAGATCGTAGAATTGTTCTTTGAGTCGATCGTCCTTTTCTTGCGTTGGGGCATGAGCGCATACCAAGCTAATATTTCCAAATTTAGCTTTGATGCTTATTGTTATGAGGCGTTCGCTTACACCTTTTGTCGGAGTCTTCCTCGAATAACGAATCCGCACCCGAATAAGCGCTTCTTGTTCTCCTTGTAGCAGCTCCCGTAGTAGATGTCGCAGTTTTTCGTCCGTCTTTTGCCTCGAGTCGGACTACCAGTATGCAAAATCCGTGTCCTGAATATTCAATGTCAGGAGTATGCCTATGAACTCACTCCAGTCACTTTACCCGCGGGGTTACCATTATGCATTACTTCGCATAGCTGTTAAGCATTCAGTGCTCTTCACCAGAAATTGCATAACGACGGAGGTTTTCTGAGCTTATGAGAATTATTTAATGATGTACCGGTGCCATGATGAAATTTGCTATATATCGGGGGCTAGACCCTCTCCTGTCCTTTCTCCTAGCCTCGTGGGTTCCATTCGGAAGTATGGGTATCTTAAGAGACATATTGTGCATGTGTGTTCATCTTCTTCGATGCAGTTTGAAGAGGTAGAGGATATATGTATTATGCCTAATCTTGTTTCAGTAAGTACGCAGTCACATTGCAAATTGTAAGTGTGTTGCTGTAACACATCAAAATGTGTGTTTTGATTGTAGTCGTTTCTATGGAAGCTTGAAGTGTGTTGATATGAAAACACTCGACTCCGTGTGTCGGAGTAAGAACACCAAATGTAACGTCGGAAAGCTGCAATCGCAGGAGATCGCCAGGACCTTCGCTGATCAAGTCTCCCTCAAGCTCTCTCTAGTTCCAATGCAATCTATACAAACCATAGAACGCAATGGAGAAGGAGCATGTGAAGCGCGAGATCGAGGAAATTGAGAGATATTATTGTTACAGAGCAGAAACCTGCAGGGATGAGCACGGACAACTAATAGGGGAGTCACAGTCGATGCTGAGATTGTGGAAAGACCACTTCTGCAGACTGTATAAAGGCGATGATAGTGAAAATACTGCCCTCAGGCAGAACGAACCATTCACAATGGAGGAAGATGAAAAAGAATCCCGTCCACCCGACCTAGACGATGTCAAGATTGCGATATCGAAACTTAAGTCTTATAAAGCTGGTGGAGTAGACGGACTTCCCGCGGAACTCCTTAAAGCAGCTGCCGATGAGCTGGTTAGGAACATGCACCAATTCATCTGCAAGATATAGTCGGAAGAATGCATGCCCGATGAATGGAATCTCAGCATCGTTTGCCCAGTCCATAAGAAAGGAGACCCCTATGACTGCGCCAATTACAGAGGGATAAGTCTCCTGAACATTGCGTACAAGATCCTCTCTGCCCTACTGTGTAAGCACCTGAAACCGTTCGTGAACAATCTGACAGGTTCCTACCAGTGTGTGGTCAGGAAAATCCACGATAGACCAAATATTGAGAGAAGCTTGGGTCTGGTCCTTCATGGGCTGTAACGCCACCAAAGAAGAAGAAGAAGACCAAATATTTACACTACGGCAGATCTTGGCGAAGAATTGCAGGTTGACACGCAGCATCTTTTTGTCGACTTTAAAGCCGCATATGACAGTGTTTAGAGAGATAAGCTATACAGAGCCATGTCAAGTTTTAACATTCCTGCCAAACTCGTCAGACTATGCAGAATGACTATAGAGAATTCCCGCTGCTCCATTAAGGTCGGAGGTGAACTAACCGAGACCTCCGATGTTAAAAAAGGTTTTAGACAGGGTGACGCACTGTCATGTGATTTCTTTAACATCATACTTAAAAAGATCGTGCGGGACTCTGCGGCCAATTCGAGAGGTACGATCTACTTCATGTCTACACAATTGCTTGCCTACGCAGATGACATTGACGTTATGGGACGGACAAAGCGAGACGTCAATGAGGCGTTAGCTAGCATTGAAGCAGAAGCGGCTAAAGTGGGTCTAAGGGTAAATGGAGACAAGACCAAATATATGCTGTCATGGAAGAAAGACGCGCAACACCGACCACTTGGTCAGAACGTCACCTTCGGCAGCTATATTTTTGAAGTAGTCAAGGACTTCGTCTACCTTGGCTCAATAGTGACAAGCAGCTACGACACCAGCCCTGAGATAAAACGCAGAATAACTCTTGCCAACCACTGCTTCTTTGGGCTCAAAAGGCAACTGAGTAGTAGAGCTCTCTCTCGAAAAACTAAGGTATCCCTCTACAGAACCTTAATCATCCCGGTCCTCCTCTATGGCGCTGGAGCTTGGACGTTATCAAAAGCAGATGAAGAGGCTCTTGTAGGTTTCGAGAGGAAAATTCTGCGTGTAATCTTTGGTCCCGTTTGTGTAAACGGAGAGTGGAGGAGAAGATTCAACCAATAACTATTCAGCGACATCGGCCTAGTTAGACGTCTTCGGATCCAACGTCTGAGATGGCTGAGTCATGTAGAGCGAATGGATATCACCGCTCCGGCCCGAAGAGGCTTTGACTAAAACCCCGAGGGACCTCAACCAACTGGGCGTGCGACACTGGAAGCAGATGGCCAAAGGTCGTGCTGGCTGGAGAGGCTTCTTGGTTGAGGCGTTGGTTCACCCCGAACAGCGCCATGTCGTCATGATATTGGAGAATTCCCGATGCTCCATCAAGGTCGGAAGCGACTCAACCGAGACGTTTAATGTCAAAGAGTGTTTTTAGACAGGTCGACACGCTATCGTGTGTTTTTCCAACATCGTCCTTGAAAGGATCATGCAAAACTCAGTGGTCAATACGAGAAGCACGATATTTTTCAAGTCGGTTCAGCTGCTCGCATATGTCAATGATATTGATATAATTGGATGAATTCAGCGGCTAGAATGGGACTGGTGGTCAATGAGGGCAAGACGAAATATTTGCTGTCGTCGTAAAAGGACACGAACCAAAGGTGTCTGGGCCAGGCCGCAGGTAAAATTTTGAGGTAGTCGAGGACTTCATCTACCTAGGCACCGCAGTGACATGCAGCAATGACATCAGGGCGATATCGAACGCAAAATAACTCCTGCTAACCACTGTTTCCTTGGGCTCGGAAGGCAATTGAGAAGCAGAGCCCTCTTTGGGAAAACCAAGGTGACCATTGTTCAATACCCTTATCATACCGGTCCTGCTTTATGGCGTAGAGACATAGACCTTACGGAGTGCGGATGAGGAGCCCCTTGGTCGTTTTAATAGAAAAATTCTACCGATATGGGGAGCCGAGGAGAAGACTAAATAATGAATTGTAAGGGCTGTAAGATGGCTAGGTGATATAGAGCGCATGGAAACTGCAGCTTCGGCTCGGAAGGTCTTTGAATCAAACCGTGGCGCACGAAAGAGGAAGAGGACCTCAACCAACTAGGCTTGCAGCACTGGACACTGCTGGCGAAAAACCGTGCCAGTTGGAGAGGTTTTCCAAGGAGGTCCAGGTTCGCTATGAGCAGTAACGCCGAAGGAGAAGAAGAACAAGAACAACAAGAAGACTCTTGCCAATTACTGCCTTTTTGGGCTCAAGAGGCAATTGAAAAGTAGAACCCTCTCCTGAAAGATTAAGTTTACGCTTTACAAAACCTTAATCATCCAGGTGCCCCTCTATGGCACAGTGGCCTGGATTTTAAAGAGAGCGGATGAGGAGGCCCTTGGTCGTTTCGAGGGGAAAATTCTGCGTTTAATCTATGGTCCCATTGTACGGGCTGTACAGCGACACAGACCTAGTGCGACGCCTTCAGATACAGCGTCTAAATGGTTAGGCCATGTAGAACGCATGAACAACGCAGCTCCGGCTCGAAGAGTCTTCGAATCTAACCTGGAAGGACGACGCAGCAAAGGACGACCGTATTTACGGTGGTGCACACAGGTGGAAGGGGTCCTTAACCAACAAGGAGTGCGGCACTGGAAACAGCTAGCCAAAGATTGTGCTGCCTGGGAACGCTTGTTAGTTGATACCCAGGTTCAACCCATTCTAGTGCTTCAATTTTAGATCGGAATAACGCTTCAGCTGACAATATGTGCCTGCTAGCCGTTTAGCCGAGGAGCTTCTCCACTTCCATAGTGAAGTTGAGAATGCTTCTCGTAGGAGCCAAGGTGATACCCTCAGGAGTCATAACTTCGCTAAGGAGGGTACGCTTCCTAAGATGGCAGAGAGCAGCACACTCACACAGTATGTGTTTCGCCGTCTCTTCGTTCTTGAGACAGAGTCGACACTCAGTTTCAGACGAGAGGCTAATTTTATTTAGATGATATCTCAGACCGCAGTGTCCTGTCAGATAGCTGACTAGTCTTCTGATATCCACCCTCTTGAATTTCAGTACGACACTAGAGTGTTTGTTCAGGGGTCGTATAAGTCATTTTGACTGACGCTGTTCCAAAAGGACAGGTGTTGCAATATTTCCGACTTGTGTAAGAAGAAATTTATCTTAGACCCGGGGGTGCCGCAGAATGGTTCTGGACCAATATATTTATCGCTGGAACCTTTCCTGGCGAGTTGGTCAGCAATTTCATTGCCCTTAATACCTTTGTTACCTGGCACCCACCAAAGCTAGACATTGTTTCTTTTGGCGAGGTCTTATAGGGCATCATGGCATTCCTTGACGGTTTTTGAGTTCGCGTTGTACAAACCCAGCGCTTTGAGCGCTGCTTGGCTATCAGTGAGTTGTTGATGGTTACTCCTCTAATGCCAGTCTTAAGATTTCAATTGGCGCTTGTTAGGATGGATGCAACTCTGCTTGAAAGATGCTGGGACTCGCTCCCAGGGCCTTCGATTTGGTCCAAAGATGCCGGTGCCAACGCCAGAAGCCATCTTGGAGCCATCCGTATACCACCTAAGGCCTTTGACATTTAGCAGGGGATCACTGTTTTCCCATGCTGAGCGATCTGGGATCAATATTTCAAATCTCTTGTCAAAGGTGAAGGTGTGTGGTAATGCGTCCGAGACCATGGTAATCATATCCAGCTAGGGAAGGTGTTGTAATATGGACTCTGATTGCACTGCGTAATGCCACCTTTTTGATAAAAAGGTGCAGTGGAGTGATTGCAATGAGACCTTCTTGGGCTGCCGTGGGGCAGGTTGGCATAGCGCCTGTAATGCCAAGACACGCTAGTCTCTGAAGGCGTTGTAGCTTAACAATTGTAGTTGTTTGCTCAACTTTTGTCCACCATACCTATGGTTGATCCGCAGGTAACGACAGGTCTTACTATCGCGGTGTATAACCAGTGGACTATCTTAGGTTTAAGTCCCCAGGTTTTACCGTAAGTGCGTCGACAGGCCCACATGGCCTTAGTCGCTTTTATGAGATTAGTTTCCATATTGGAGTTCCAGTTGAGTCTGCGGTCTAGTTCAATAACAAGATACCTTACTTCCTCTGAAAATCCAATGCGAGTGCCATTTAGAAAGATTGAGTAGGGCTATACCTTTCTCCTCTTTGTAAACAGGACTAAGATTGTCTCATTTGGGTTGATCGATAAACCCTCTCTGTCACACCAGTCAGAGGCAAATTTGAGCGCAAGCTGCATGCGCTCACAGGCAGTGGTTTCGCACTTGCCCGTAACAATGACTATTAGCTCATCAGCATATCCGATGACCTCATAGCCCCGAGTGGTTAGCTTGTGTAGTAGGTCATCGATGACTATCGACCAGAGTAGTGGTGAGAGGACTCCTTCTTGTGGGCATCCTCTAGCCGCCGATACTGTCACAGAGACCTCTCCGCATGTGGCTGATATGATACGGTGGAGTTTGCTTAACCGCCACTTTTAAATCACTCGGTGTCCCGTAGCTTTGTTATTGAGACCTTTCCTCTCTATAAACGATTACCTCCCATTTGCCGTATTTCTTTTTTTTTGTTCATGTGGGAGTTACTGTATAGGAAATGAGTGTTCCCGGCCAGAAAATCAGTGTCACATTTTCTGTAAGGCGGTTTTGGTGTATTTTTATCTCATATTTGAGGCGATCCGCCTTTTGCGACTGAATCAACCATCGATCTAAACACATTTTCCTCAAAAGTATCCATTTCACACATTGCTTACATTCGTACCCAAACGAAATCGATACAACTCCAGAGATCGTCCGTCGAGATTATGCTATTTGCCTAAAACCTAATCGTTCGGAATGATCGATTTCGGTAAATAACTCGGAAGCTAGTTCCGACAGATGTTCATCTATCTCGGGAACAAGATTCAAAGCCGCTTTCGGAATAGTAGAAAACCAATTACAAAGTGCTTAAATGGAGTCGTACATCTTGAAAACCAACTCACGCATGGCAGTAGCGCCTGTACCTACCTCCCGTGGCCGTTCTATTCTTTTGCCTTCACCAATCCACGACAGAGGAGTGGTCTCAACCAAGTCGGAGAACTACTGCATGAGACAGCAAATCCGATGTGAAACACACACACAGTTGGTGGGTTATAGCTAACAATTGTGAGATGTCGCCACGGGCGCTTCAAGTTTTAAGCGTTCTACAGTAGATGTCGCCGCCGGACACTAGAAACAGCACTACAATTCTGGTTTTGGGGGTTGAAGCATACGAGCCGCTTGAGTTTGTTTCTCGCAAAAAGAGCAGAAACGACACGAAAATCAATTAATTCCAATCGCAATTAATTAAAATCAATCAAAGGTCTGGTTGTTAATCTCTTTCTTTTATTTTCATTGTTCTTTCTGCTTATTCCCTTGCTGGTTGCTGGTTAGTTATGTAGTAATTCGATCAAGACCACTCTTCTTCACTTGCATTTTCCGACGAATTCGTGGACAGTGCGCGTGCATGGGTGCGATTGTTTTCATCAAATTTTGACGCCAGCACTGCTTGAGGCTGCTGCAGACTTGAAGCAATGGTACCCGGAGTTAATTACTTAGATTCGGATTCATTTTTTCATTGTTTCAGTGTACGGATGTGGGTCGATGGTGGCTCTTAATTTACATGACAAACCTTCACCACCGTAATTCAAGTCGCCAAGTCTTGACAAATCCTCTGTACATGCCACTCATGCCAAGGAGATTAGAACTACACGTACTTCGCCCGACCATCATATGGCCGGGTATCGATCGAGCATATCTTGTTAACAAATAAAAATCAGTTCGCAGCCTAATTAATCACCGTGCGTGCAGCGATGGAACGGCCACCAAATTACGTATGCGAGAGAGGTGTTAAAAGGGACACAGAAAGCATTTAAATTCTCACCTGAGCAGCCTTGCCTAATGCCTAGCCTACTCGTACATATATTGCTCGGTGGATGATCATCATCATCGCAATCGGTTTCCCGAAAGCAGTAGAACCCACACTGTTCCATGTAATCCCATAAAACCCCGACTACACAGCATAACCTGGCACAAGAGCGTCCGTGGTAGGTGTACGTACGTAAGAGAGGATAGAGGAATAGCATGTAACATGGCTCATGACACCGAACGAGGTGTAATTGAAGCCACACGGAAACCTTATTGCTGTTGATCTTCTCACAGATAGACAAGCAAGGAGACGATGTTGTTGGTGAACGGCTGCAATTCTAGGAAGTAATTCTGTTGTCACCATTCTGTGCATGTACCTGCCACTGCACGCGTGCGCGTAGTGTCCATCTAGCCATCTGTTGTCACCGGGCGTCTTGGATTTTCGGGAAATAAATTTCTTGTTCTACGTGTGAAAGGGTTTCGGTGGCGTTTTCAGTTGTTTGGTTTATTTCTCTTTTTCTGTCCTTACGATTTCTGAATGAATTTTTAATTCGTTGGAGACGTTGTCTGATAGCAGTTGGCGAAGAGGAGACTTTGTTTCTTGGCTGTAAATCATAAAAACCTATTCCTTCCATATGTATGTATGTGTGCGGATGTCCTGTGGTAGATGATTTAAATGCTGACGCTAGGAAGAAGCGATAATATTGGCGCCGCACGAGTGCGATAGTGACTGCAGTTCTGGGAATGAGCTCCCTTTGCCTGGATGATTCTTTCTAGAATGTGTTGTCTATTTACCATATATGTACATATTACCCATCGCTGTGCATAAACTTGGTATGAAAGCTGGACATATTGCACTATGATAATTATGTACTTACTTAACAGGCGCTACAGCTCGAGGTGAACCTGGGCCTCAACCAACATGCCTCTCCACCTAGCACGATCTTTCGCTAGTGTTTTCCAGTGCCGCACGCCCACCTGTGCGCGCCACGTTAGGTGCGGCCATCCTCTACATATTTCTTCGTCCCTCGGGGTCCCTTCGTCCCATGGCTACATGGCCTAGCCATGGCGTTGGATCCGTAGACGCCTGACTAGACTCATGTAGCTGTAGAACCCGTACAGTTCGTGATTTAATCTTCTCCTCTAACCCCCCTCTGTGTTTATAGGACCGAAAATCGCACGCAAAATCTTTCTCTGGAAACGACCAAGTATTTTGTCATCTTACTTACTTACTTATCAGGCCAGCGATCCATGGAGGATCTGAGCCTGAGCTATAGCTGCCTTCCATCCTTGACGGTCCCGGGCACGCTGCTTCCAGTTGTCAAGACCAAGATGTCTTACATCCGCGATTACTTGGCCTTTATACCGGAGGTTCGGTCTCCCTCTTCTTCTCGAACCAGGAGGCTCGGAGTCGAAGACCCTCTTAGCTGGAGCGTTGATGTCCATGCGCTCGATGTGGCCGAGCCAGTGTAGTCGACGGATCCTTGCCCTCCGGACTACATCCACATCTTGGTACAGCTCTTAGAGTTCGCGGTTGTGTCTTCTTCTCCATTTACCTTCCTCATAGACAGGACCAAATATCCGGCGCAGAATTTTTCTTTCGAAAGAACCCAAAATCAGCTCCGCTGTCCTGCTTATCGTCCAGCTTTCGGCTCCGTACAGCAAGACTGGCAGAATGAGCGTTTTGTAAAGCATGACTTTGGTCTTTCGAGTGAGGAGTTTTGACTCCAGTTGTTTGGACAAGCCGAAGTAGCAGCGGTTGTCAAGGGCGATTCTATGCCGGATCTCCACTGTGGGGTCATTTGTGGAATTTACGTTTGCCCCGAGGTAGACAAACCCCTTAACTACCTCGAAATTGTAGCTGTCAATTGTTATATTTTGTCCCAGGTGGTGAGCGACGGATTGGTTTTTGCTTGACAGCATGTATTTCGTTTTGTCCTCATTGATCTTAAGACCAACTCGTTTCGCCTGTTCTTCAATCGACGTGAATGCTTCCACAATGCCACGGCGAGAACACGCGATGATGTCGATATCATCCGCGTATCCTAGCAGCTGGATGGACTTGTAAAAGATAGTGCCTTCCCTGCTGACGCCTGCCCGCCGCACTATCTGCTCCAGCACCAGGTTGAAGAAGCTACATGACAGCGCATCTCCTTGCCGAAGTCCGGTGCATGTTTCGAATGGTTCCGAGGTTCTAGAACCGAATTGCACGGTGCATCGCGTGATTTTTAGCGTGGCGCGACACAACTGGATCAGTTTTACCGGGATCCCGAATTCGGCCATCGCACCAAACGGTTCTTCACGATGAATGCTGTCGTATGCGGCTTTGAAATCGATGAAAAGATGGTGTGTATCAATTCGAAACTCGTTGGTCTTTTCCAGGATTTGTCGAAGTGTGAAAATTTGGTCTATAGTTGATTTGCCGGGCCGGAAGCCGCACTGGTAGCTGCCGATTAGTGCGGTGCAAAATGGTTTTAGACATTCACATAATATGCTGGACAGGATCTTGTATGCGACATTGAGCAGGGAAATACCTATATAGTTCTTGCAAGAGGTAGGTTCGCCTTTTTTGTGGGTGGGGCAAATAGAGCTGGTATTCCAGTCGTCGGGCATGCTTTCATCTATCCAAATTCTGCAGATGATCTGGTGCACGCTCCCTACCAGAACATCGCCGCCAGCCTTGAAGAGCTCTTATGGCAATCCATCTGAGCCTGTGGCCTTGTTGTTCTTCAGCTTCTGAATAGCTGTGCCGACTTCTTCGATGCTGGGTGGGAGGACTACTTCAGCGGCTGGAGTTGGGATTTCCTCGGTCCCTACCACTCTCTCTTGGTCATATTCGTTAAGCAGCTGCTGGAAATGCTGCTTAAATACATCCACTTTTCCCTGCGGGTCGGTGACAAGATTGCCCTCGCAGTTTCGAAGAGCGTGGGTTCCCTTTTTGAAGCCTCCTGCAAGGCCTTTGGCTTTCTTGTAAAAGGCTCGTGTTTTATGCTTATCCCTAGACTCCTCGATTTCCTTGAGTTGGGAGGCTGCGAAGATTCTTTTCTTTTGTCGCAGTAGTTTTTTCTCCTCCCTTTTTCTGGCTCGGTACTCTTCTTGTGCTGCCCTGGTTTTCCTCTGCAGCGCCTTTTGGTACGCCCACGGGTTTCTTGTCGGGGGTGGTAGGTATCCTAAGGTGGTTTCGGCTACTTCCTGAATGGCTGAGCGGCAATGCAGCCACATATTATTAACATTTGTGTTCGACGTTGGCATACCGTAGAGTCTTTCGCTCAGCTGCTCCCTGTAGACTCTGGCAACCTCCGGTGTGCTCAGGCGCCCAATGTCGAACCTCCTCTTGATGGGCTGGTGCAGCTTTCTGACATTGGACAGTCGAGCTCTAAATCTTGCTGCTACGAGGAAGTGGTCAGAGTCGACATTTGCCCCTCTGAATGTTCGCACATCCAGGATGTTTGACGAGTGCCTTGTGTCAATGAGCACATGGTCGATTTGGTTGGCGGTTCGACCGTCCGGAGATCGCCAGGTTGCTGTGTGGATTCGCTTGCGTGGGAATCTTGTGCTACTTGTCACCGCATTACGAGCTGTCGCAAAGTCAGCGAGTCAGAAGCCGTTATCTGTTGTTGTATCGTGGAGGCTGTAATTTCCGTTCACTCCGAGGATGTTCTCCTTACCGATTTTGGCGTTGAAGTCCCCGAGCACGATTTTTACATCGTACTCCGGACAAGCTCCGTAGGCGTTGTCCAGGAGGTCATATAAGTCCTCCTTGATTGGGTCTTCAGCCTCGTCGGTAGGGGCGTGTGCACATATAAGACTGATGTTATAAAATCTGCCTCCGATGCGCATCACAGCCAGGCGATCACTTATAGGTTTAAAGTCGATGACCTTCGACTTTAACCGTTTTCCCACGACAAATCCACATCCCAGTAAGTGCAACCTTTTGTGACAGCTGTAATAAATGTCGCAATTTTTCTTCCTAATCATACCGTTTCCTATCCAGCGTATTTCCTGGACCGCAGTGATATTCGCCTTGCACTGCGTGAGGATTCCTTCTAGTTTGTGAGAAGTTCCGGGAGTGTACAGGGTTCTGACATTCCAGGAGCATACTCGCAAATCGTGTTCCTTTTTCGTGCATTGTCGTCGTCGAGTATCCGTCCGTGTATCCGAGGCATCTTGCTCATTCATAACTTATCTTTTTTTACGTGGGCGGATTGTTAGCCCGCCGCACAACCGCCATTCTGGTCGGGGTCTTGTCGCTGCATACGTTTGTTCACCTCCCAACGGTTGTTGAAGAGGCTATCCAGAGGGCGCCGCGAGGAGGCCGTATGTCAACTTGACCCGGGCATTTAAAAAGGGATCGTTGCTGGCATCTCGCCAGGTTGAGAGCAATCAACAACCTTACCCCGTATGTCCGAGCCCATGCCCTCTTCATCTGCTTTAGATAAAGTCCATGTTTCTGCACCATATAACAGGACCGGGATAATTGAGGTCTTATATGAGGTCAACTTGGTCGTATGAGAGAGGGCTCTACTTCTCAATTGCCTCTTGAGCCCAAAGAAGCACCGGTTGGCAAGAGTAATTTTGCGCACGATTTCGAAACTGTTGCCATTGTTCCCGGTCACTGCGGAGCCGAGGTATATGAAGTCCTTAACTACCTCAAACTTATATCTGCCAATATGCACGTCCTGATCAAGACGTCGGTGGTAAACGTCCTTTTTCAATGACAGTAGATATTTAGTCTTACCCTCATTTTTGCCGCCTCCAGCTCAATACTCGCAAGCGCCTCATTGACATCGCGCTGTGATCTACGTATTATGTCAAGCAAAAATGGCAGCTTTAAATCTGCTCGTACTAGTGATCTCTCTCACGTGCGCTGGTAGACAATTCCAGAGCCTGGCAGAATGAACGAAGAATTGTCGTTCTGACTGGAGACAAGAGTATCTAGGTTGAATGATTCTTACCGGTCTAGGAGATTGGAAAAATTTAATTTGTTCAAAAAGATATTGAGGTTGCCGAGTTATGATCAGACTGTTTAGAAAGCCGAGTGTTTTACACCCGGCGATTAGTTTTGAGAATCTTGAAACATGGTCCCTTGTTCTTAGATTAAATACGTATCTGGCAATGTTACTATAAGTCACAGTCAGTTTTCGCATGCTCCTTTCATCAGGCTTGCAGAAGATTTCGCACCCATAAAGCAACACTGGTAGAAGTAGGGATTTAGCAAGCATTAATTTGATTTTCGTGGGTAAGATATTCTGAGTAGTCCGGAGAGTGCGTAGTCCGCCATAAACCTTAGCAATAGCTGTATTAATGTCAGTATCCCAGGTGAGAGTAGGATTAAAAAACTATCCCGAGATTCCTGGCCGATGTAACCCACTCAATAGGTTTTTGGTTGAGGAGAACACGCGGAAGAAGTGAAAGATCCAATGCCTTGCGGTGAATAACAACAACTTTTGATTTATCTGGATTAAGTCTCAAATCATGTTTTATGGACCATTCGCAGATTGCAGATAGATCTTCGTTTAGTGCGTTAATTGCATTTTTAAGTTCTTTGAGAGGTCGACTCAGAAAAAGCTGAACATCATCCGCATACATGTGGATTTTACAATGCTTTATAGTTCCAAGCAAGTCATTTATATATAAGGGAAATAAGGTGGGCCCGAGGATTGATCCTTGTGGAACACCAACGCGTTGTTGCCTTCCCAAGAGAACCTAAAGTTATTCCGCAACTTATTGCACAAGGTTGTATGGTTAACTGTGTCGAAGGCTTTTGAGAAGTCGAGAAGAGTTAGAAGAGTAGCTTTCTTTTTGTCCAAGTCTTGTCGGATTTCTTCAACTACTAGTAATAGCGCTGTATTATAGCTTCTCTTGGGTCGAAAGCCAGACTGATTATTGCTGAACTAGGTTTTTCTGGTTAAATAGTTTCGCATTTGGTGCAAGACCAACTCATCAAAGACTTTGGATATAAAGGGTAAGATTGCTATAGGTCTGTATTCAACAGCATTGATCTGTTTTTAGGTACAGGAACTATTTTAACTTTTTTTCATTCGGAAGGGAAATTTGAGGTAGTAATGCAACAATTCAGTATATGTGTAAAGTATTTTAGAACATACGGCAGTAGCAATTTAATACATTTTGGATATAGGTTATCAAGGCCTATAGAGTTAGATTTAATAGATTGCACGGCAAGAACAACATCTGACGGGGATACCCTATGGAAATAAAAGGCGTCTTCGTGATCTGATGCTGGACTAAGGTCGATTGAATGCGTTCTTGAGGGAGCACCGGATGCAGTGATGATTTCAGCATTCAGCTTATTACAATCAAGACCATCTGTGATTGGGGAATTCTTCTTGCATAACCCAATGCTTCGAATCTGTTTCCAACGACTCTTGCTTGAGGCAGACATGTCCAACTTACTGCCATAAAATTCAGTTTTGGCAGACCTTATTTTAGAGACGACTTTGTTACGTAGGGAACGTTAAGCAATGAGATATTCTTCTGGTCGATACTTTTTCCATTTTCGATATACATCTCATTCGTGTATTAGTTGAAGAATATCACCTTTTAACCAGGAAGGTGAGAGAGGTTTGCATCTTTTAGTTCATAAGGGGTTATGCTTATCGTATAGTAGATATACTTGTTGTTGAAAGAATGCTATTTGTTCGTCGACAGACTGCATAAGATAGATTTGATCTGATAAGGACCTATAAGCTTATTTATAAAAGGCTTCAGGCGTTCACACAAAACGGCAGAGAAGATTTTATAGGCGATGTTAAGGAGACTTATTCCTCTATAGTTGGCGCAATCAGAGGGGTCTCCCTTCTTGTGGATCGGGCATACGATGCTAATACTCCATTCCTCGGGCATGCTTTCCTCTGACCATATCTTACAGATGAGCTGGTGCATGCTCCTAACCAGGTCATCCCCAGCTGCCTTGAAGAGCTCAGCAGACTGTCCGTCTGCGCCAGTAGCTTTATTCGACTTGAGCTTCGATATGGCAATCTTAACTTCGTCAAGGTCAGGGGGACAGAATTCTCTGCGGTTTGCGTCGATTAGAAATGGATCATTCTTCCTGACAGCGGTGTATTGACTAAAATCGCCGTTATATAGTATGCAGAAGTGGTTTTTCCATATTCTCAGCATCGACTGCGGTTCTACTACTAGGTGTCCGTTCTCATCCCTGCTGGCTTCCGTTCTGGCTTTATAACCTTGGCATGTTCGCTTTATCTGTTGCCAAGCAGTGGTTGGCAGGAGTAATTCTGCGCTTGATTTCGAAATTGGTGTCGTTGTTCGAGATCACTGCGGAGCCGAGGTATATGAAGTCCTTAACTACCTCAAGCTTACAGCTGCCAATATGCACGTTGTGGCCAAGACGTCGGTGGTAAATGTCCTTTTTCGATGACAGCAGATATTTAGTCTTGCCCTCATTAACTGTCAAATCCAGTTTTGACGCTCCATCTCAATATTTGCAAACGCCTCATTGACATCTCGCTATGATCTTCCTATTATGTCAATGTCGTCAGCGTATGCAAGGAGTTGCGAGGATTTGAAATATATTGTGCCTCTTGTATTGACCTGTGATTTTTGCACAATAATTTCTAGTATGATGTTGATGATCATTTTTTGACTTCGAGACTATCTGTCAGTTCTGCACCGATTCGGATGGAGCAGCGAGCATTCTCCAGAGTCATCCTGCAAAGTCTGACGAGCTTAGCAAGGATGTCAAAAGTAAACTTAGCGTTATATACATATCTCGTCTCTAATTACGCTGTCGTATGCCGCCCTGAAGTCGACGAATAGATGGTGAGTGTCGACTTGGAAACCATTGGTTTTCTCCAGGTTCGGCCTTAGTGTGAAGATTTGATCGATGGTGGACTTACCTGGAATCCGAACGGTTTCAGGCGTTCAATTGAAAGGCAAGACGGGATCGATATTAGCAACTTTATGGGGAGGCCTTAGATGCTCATCGCACCAACAAGCATCGGAGGAGCTGCTGCTGAAACAATGAAATTATTACAGCTAAGCCTAATCCATTGTGAGCCGGCCCAAGCCCTCTCAAAGCGAGCGAACGAATATGATAATACTGCATGGGCGGCGGATTCAACAGGCAGAGCCGCAATATGGCCTGTGGTAAACGACCCGTTAAAGAAACTGAGGCGATCCCTGGTGCAATTTTTGTTCTGGTCAAAATGTATGGCTACCACATCTACAACTGCCATGCTCCACCGAGTCTTACCATAGAGGACTTTGACGGCTTCCTTAACTGGTTGACGCAATAAATGCCAGAGGACAGAGTCCGGTTTTTATAGCCGGAGGCTTTAACGTTTGGTCCAGAGAATGGGGCTGTCCAAGGACAAACATAAGGGAAAGCAATCTGCTATAAGCCTTAATGGGTCTTGACGTAGTTCTCTTAAACAGCAGTAATGAACACACATTTAGTAGAACTGGGGTGGGTTCGACAATCGATCTTACTTTTGTTAGCAACAGCCTTGCTCGAAGAGAACAACATGGAAGGTCAGTTGCCACTATACTCACAGTGACCACCAAGCTATATTGTGTAAATCAGGAATGAAGAAAGGCGACGCCCAATTTCATCAAGGAGAATTGCATTCCTTGCATTCCTTGCATGCATGGATGTATTGGACCAAATAGTTGAAGGTCTATTCCCAAAGGCAACTAGAAATTTGACTGGAGGACGTGTCTTCTACAGCAGTCCAACAATTTCCGAGGATAACTTCACAAGAAATCCTTGAGGCATGCATCAGCTGCATTAGGCTTGAATATAAAAAAACCCCAGGACCGAATGGGATCCGCAATGTAGCTCTGAGAGCGGCGATTAAAACCAGTATATACCTGTTTGTTGATATTTATAACGCCTGCCTGAGTGACCAATGGAAGAAACAGAGGCTCGTGTTGCCACCCGAGGGGGTAAACCCGCAGGAGACCTATCAGCTTATCCTCCACTTTGTATGTTGGTCATTGCAAAATTCTAGAGCGCAGCATCGGCAAGAGATTGGAAGCTGCGATTGAAGAAGCAGGCGGACTATCAGTACATAAATATGGTTTACGAAGAGCACGTTCGACTGTTGATGCCATTAGAGAAATAGTCGACACAGCGGAAAGGGAGACGTTGGAGAAGAGGCGCAAAGAAGTACTGAACATATCCTTGCGGCGCTTCGAAATATGAGAGTAGCAACTTGCTCAAGCGAATTTCGAAAAACTATTTCCGGCAAAGAGTGTTGCTCTATGGAACAGACGATGGTGTGAAGAAATACTGGAGGGGTCCCTCAGGGCACAGTTCTGGGGCCATTACTGTGGAATCTCATGTACGATGGGGTCCTTCGTCTTAAAATACCAGCCGAAGCTAAAATTGTTGGATTCGCGGACGACATGGCAATAGTTGTAACTTCAAAACTACTGGATAAGGTTGTTCAAATTAGCAAAGAAGCCATTTCGACTGTTCCACAGGGGCTAACATCCGTCGACCTCATGCTAGCTGAACAAAATATGCTTGGCGACTGTGACAATAACAATGTCGTCGGCAAAACCGATGAATCGTACTCCTTCGGGAAGTGCTAATCGTAAAACGCCATCGTACATAATATTCCACAGTAGAGGTCCGAGGACTGATCCCTGCGGAACTCCCGCCTTTATACTGTAGTACTTGATGCCTTCGTCGGTGTAGTATATAAGCCCCCTGTTGATATAGTCCATGACTATCTTTAGCAAATAGGGAGTGGGGTACCCATGGCAATTAGAGGACCTCGTATGTGCATCCAACTCGCCGAGTTAAAAGCATTTTTAACGCCCAATGTTCTTTCCATCTCTTTTCCTTATATAGCGACCGCGACCAGGTTTACTACAGATTCTATGGCGTCGACGGTTAAAGCCGTATTGGTGGGATAACAATGCACCATTAGCTTCCGCCACCGCGAGTAATCTATCATAGATACTCATTCTAGTATCTTACCTAGTTTGTCCAATAGACAAATTGGGCGGTACGAGTACGGCTCTCCAGGTGGTTTCCTTCCTTTCGGCTGCAATTTCCACTATGTCGGGAAGATCCCCTCTTGTAGGCATTTTCCAAAAGTGTGAGTACATCGTAAGCGTCTGGCCTAGCTATAATCGCCGTTGTGACTGTCTTATTTGGAATCCCATCTGGTCCGGGTGCTTTGTTAATCTTTACCATAGAGTGAGCATTTCAGGACCAGTAATCGGCGGATCTCTATTGCAGAGTTTTTTGAAGCACCTTGCTTTGCTTTAGGTAGGTAGGAGTGACCGCTCGGTATCAGAGAGTGATGCCACCACTTAAGTGACCTAGCGTGTCGATTTGTGTTTCAAATCCATCCTGAGGAGGTGAGAACTACAATGACGTTACTGAATTCTGATAGGTCGTCAAAGAAGGCTTTACCGCGTGTACGCTGTCTGGTTCTAGTTAGAGCGGGGCATTCGCTTAGGAAATGGACCAATGTGTGCAGCGACCCGACTCCCTGTTTCTGGGGAAAGAGGAACCTGGCCCTCCAGATTGGGGGTTGCGCTTAGGGGGATGTTACCCCTATTGCGTAAAACAAAAATTTGTTCAGAAACAACCCATAGCCGACCCCCGCAAACGTCAAAAAGGGAACGAATTCCGGATCTGTACCTGGAACGTTAAGTCCCTCAACAGGCCAAGTGCAGCCGGACAACTCTTTGGACTGCTAAAAGGCAGACATCACCGCGCTTCAAGAAGTGCGATAGGATGGGCCAGGCAAAAAGCGGATGAAAAACTGTGACATATACTACGGGAACTTCTACAGAGAAAATAAACAACGCTTATTCGGATGCGGATTTGTTATTCGAGCAGACTCAGGAAAAAAGCTTCCAACATGTAAGCGAACGCCTCATAACTATCGGCATCAAGCCCAATATCGGCAAAATAAGCTTAACATGTGTCCACGCCCCCACAGAGGAGAAAGATGACCGACATAAAGACGACTTCTATGATCTCCTAGGCAGAACATATGCCCAATGTCCCAGCTATGTATGACACCAAAATCGGTCTAGGAGATTTCAATGCGAAACTGGGTAAGGAAGCTGTCTTTGAACGAGTCATAGGAAAGCACAGCCTAAACAACACCACGTCAGAAAACGGACTAATGCTACTGGACTTTATGGCGGGACATAATCTCGTAGTAGCAAGTACACGATTCCCACATCTTAAAATCCATAAGGGGGCCTGGCGGTCTTTCGATCAATCGACAATCAATCAAATTTATCACATTGCGATCGACGGCAGACACTCCTCCAGCATCCTAGATGTCCGAACCTTTCGAGGACCCAACATAAACTCGGTTCATTACCTTGTCGCAGGAGACCGAGAGGACCTTCGCCGATCAAGTCTCCCTCAAGCTCTCTCAAGTCCCGATGCAATCTGCACAACCATAGAACAGCGATGGAGTCGTTGTCAGAACACCATCCAGAGGCCGCCTCAGATGTACTCGGTTTCAAGCCACCACCTTCGAGAAACGAAGAAATACGTTTGATGACGTATGTGAGAAACAGAATGCATACATGGCATCGACGGACGAGAGCTGCCCGCGAGCTCTATGAACAGAAAAGGAGAGAGGAGCATGCGCTTCTGAGAAGAAAAAAAAAAAAGGAGCATGAGAAGCGCGAGATCGAGGAAATGGAGAGATGTTATTGCAGGAACGACGTTCGAAAATTTTACTAAAAAGGAAAACGAGCATGCCAAGGCTATAAAGCCAGAGCAGAAGCCTGCTGGGATGAGCACGGACAACTAGTAGTGGAGTCACAGTCGATCCTGAGATTGTGGAGGGACCACTTCTGCAGGCTGTATAACGGCGATGATAGTCAAAATGCCGCCGTCAGGCAGAACGAACCATTCACAATGAACGAAGACGAAAGAGAATCCTGTCCACCTGACCTAGACGATGTTAAGATAGCGATATCGAAACTTAAGTCTTATAAAGCTGCTGGAGCAGACGGACTTCCTGCGGAGCTGTTTAAAGCAGCTGGCGATGAGGTTATTAGGAACATGCACCAACTCATCTGCAAGATATGCTCAGAAGAATGCATGCCCGTTGAATGGAATCTCAGCATCGTTTGCTCGTCAGACTGTGCAGGATGAATATGGAGAATTCCCGCTGCTCCATTAAGGTCGGCGGTAAACTAACTAAACTAAAAAGGTTTTAGACAGGGTGACGCACTGTCATGTGATTTCTTGAACATTATTCTTGGAAATAACGTGCGGAACTCTGCAACCAATACAAGAGGTACGATTTACTTCAAGTCTACACAATTACTTGCCTACGCAGATGACATCGATGTTATCGGGCGGACAAAGCGAGACGTCAATGAGGCGTTCGCAAGCATTAAAGCCGAAGCGGCTAAAGTGGGGCTAACGGTAAATGTGAAAAAGACCAAATATATGCTGTCGTCAAAGAAAGACGCGCAACACCGACAGCTTGGTCAGAACGTCACCTTCGGCAGCTATATTTTTGAAGTAGTCAAGAACTTCGTCTACCTTGGCTTGGTAGTGACAAGCAGCAACGACACCAGCGCTGAGATAAGATGCAGAATAACTGTTGCCAACCGTTGCTTCTTTGGGCTCAAGAGGCAATTGAGAAGTAGAGTCGTCTCTCGTACGACCAAGTTGACCTTGTAAGGTCTTAAATTATCCCGGTCTTGTTACGCGGCGCAGAAACATGGACTTTATCTAAAGCGGACGAAGAAATTCTTGGTCGTTTCGAGAGAAAGATTTTGCATGCGATTTTCGGTCCTATAAACACAGAGGGTGGTTGGAGGAGAAGATTCAATCACGAACTAAATGGTCACCACAGCTCCAGCCCGTAGAGTCTTTGAATCCAACCTCGAGGGACGAATAAGTCTTGTATTGGTCAGTAAACTCCGCATTATCTTTTCAAGAATGATGTTAAAAAGGTCACATGAAATGGGTCGCCCTTCCTGAATCCTTTTTTGATATCAAAGATGTCGGTTATTTCGGCGCCAAGCTTGATGGAGGAGCGAGAATTCTCAATTGTCTCTTGACGATTTTGGCAGGGAAGTCAAAATGCGACATGGGCTTGTATAGCTCGGATTTTACGAGCCTGAAACCACATTAATAAGAACCTATCGGATTGCTGCCAATTTTACTTGACACCCTTCAAAGAAGGCACAAAAACATACAAGATACCCCCACTTGTCATAAGGCCTAGTCCATTGAAACCTCCTGGGGAAAGTTCATAGTACATACATATAAGCGGAGCGATCAGATCAACCCCCAGAAAGGCCCTATATGTATATACTATTACATTTTCCGCCGTTGGACCTCTTCAGCAAGCAAGTGGCTGCCTGCGCGGCCCTACGGATTAGGGGCATAGGCCATACTAGCATTCTTAATCACTTCGAAGTACCCATGGACACAGACTACATCATCCCGCAGAGTGTGTTCATTAGGAACTTCGAAGCTGTCTTTCCATCCAGGGAGGAATGGGCTGAAGGGAAAGTCATACCGAAGGACTCGATTTCCCTCTATACCGATGGCTCCAAGATGGAGACCTCAACCGATCATTCAGACTCCCAAATCACTGATGTGGGTATCAAGCAGATATAACAGCGATAACGGAAGCCCTTACATGGCTCAGGATCAATGTAATATTCGCTAAGGATATTATCATTTGCACGGATAGCCAATCTGCGATAAAATCCCTGGCCGCGGTAACCCACAAGTCAAAAACATCCCTTAACTGCCGAGATGACTAAACAGTTCAACATTAAACTACTGTGGGCTTCCGGACATAGGGTTATTTCAGGAAACTGCGCGGCCGACGAACTCGCAAAGTTAGGCTCAAGCACACTCAGTCTTTCTACCCTCGGGTACCTAGAAACACCCATAAGTACGGTAAAGCACACAATGGAATTTCGAACCATCGGCTTTATCACTAAACAAATCTGGCCTAAGCTAAGCCTAGGACGTATCAGGGACCTAGTGGTAACCAAAAGGGCAGCCTTAAGCACTCTAGTGGGTGTCATTACAGGTCACTGCATCATTGGATAACACGCCGCCAGACTAGGTCTACTCTCCAATCACTTCTGCCGCGGCTGCATGGGCGAGAAGGAAGCGGAATCGATACGTCATCTTCTATGCTCATGCCCTTCTTTTGCGAATCACAGGAGGGACCTCGGCGCGCCTTTCTGTCAAAATCTAAGTGAGCTAGCAGACCTAAAAATAGCTCAACTCCATCGCTTTATCAGAAGCACCGATTGGTTCTCAGGTAGCAGATGAAGGTAATAGGATCCATGTGTTATCACAATGGGCCGATCTCGGCCTACGTGTGGCTTAAGCCAACCACTTTTACCTAATCTAACCTAACCCTCACTTGACCACAATATAATACATCTTCGACCTGACTCTCAAATTACGCTCAGATTCTCACATTAGGTGCCCTAACTTCCTAATCCAACACCTTATTCACTTATAAACCACATTATCTACTCCTAATTCCCGATCAAATACACCAATCACCGGGACACTACTTCTCACTCCACTGCGGTAGGTAATCAGCAAAACCGAGGTGATTTAATGCCATTATCATCGAAAGTAACATCCACCTACTCGTCACTTCATCCCCAGTTTACCATCACCACTCAGTCGGGCGAACTAACTTGGTTAAGCGAACAAAACTTCAACGGGAGATGCCCTGCGGCTTCTCCGGATATACAGAACGCACAATTCAAAGCAGCGTATCGCAATAAAAACACAAAACCAACGAAAGCTGGAAAAAAGACCAATGAGACCGCAAATTTACTATAAATTATCCCCCAAAATCACATCCTTCTTGTAATTTGTTACCGCAATGTAGAAGAGTTTCCTCTTGTTGTTCCCAGTCTCCGCATCCATTTCATCCTACTTCACCAACTTGTGCTGATGTTGCGGTAACTTGTGTCTTCCTTTCGGTTCTTAGTTTCGTTTTGTCAAACGCAACTTGCAGCTCTGTGTGCGATTATTTCCGAAACTTGTCTACAAATTTTTAATGCCAGTCCATTTGGGTGTTTTGTGTTTGGCGACGACAACTATGCCGCTGAGAATCCCCCATCCGAACGACAGACGAGCATCGTTCATAACGTATGAGTAGACGCGACACAACGCTTAACATACATACCGCGCGTACACACACGCTGCAGGAGGGCGCTCTCGCTTTATATTCATTTTCTTATTCAGCTTTTTAAGTCACTGGTTTTCAGGTTTTTTTTGTTTGTGTGAAATTATTGCCGACTACAGAATCGCGGTTCATAAATTCCCAGCAGGTGGCTCTCACTCGCTTGAGACGCACCCCTGCATCCTGTAAAGCGAAATCCTTCCTGGCTGTAGTGGCGAAAAGTTATACATACTCATCGGACACTTTCGGTAAATTGAAGGGTGAATCCAAGGAATTAGATTTAAATCGAATCTCCGTTCGTTCCACTTGGTCTCCACCCAAGTGTACAATCATATTTCTCCATTAACTGTCATCGAGCGAAATGACAATTCGTCATTGTAAGTTAACGCAAATGAGGAGGGGAGTGTGCTCTCGTTCCATTCCGAAAGACATTGATTTGTAAACGAGCCATTTCCACACCTATGTATCTACAACACACAGAGGAAAACGATGTATCTGACGATGCGTAACTGTGACTTTAGCAATCGCATAAATTCAATTCGAAGAAGTCGAAGGTGGTCGTCGACCATCATCTTCCGGATTGTGTAAACGCTTGTCACAATGCCTGAAACCATGCTTACGTAGTAACATCGATCACTTAGTATCGTAGCCCTCTCTGTACACACAGTGATGGTAGCAAACGAACAAAATCGGGTAAGGCAGCATTCTTCCCGCGTGTCGACGCGTCGTTCGTCCGCACACAAACAGGACCATAACAAAAAGGAATCTCGAAAATTCCTCACTAATTCTCACTTCTCGTGCGCTCGTTTACTACACAACGTGAACGACAATCTCATACGATTGCCTAGTGACAGGTACTTTGGTTGCGATCGGTTTTTCGTTTTTTTTTATTTTTGCGCCGATTGATCGCAAATTGATTTTGTACTGGTCGGCAAAATCGCTGACCAAAAATGGACAATAGTTGCTCTCACCTTTCGTCTTCTTATCTGACTTTTTCTGTCGGTTGTCTTTGGTTTGAGATCTTAATTTAAGGAAAACCAAGTCAAGTCACCATCATGCTCATGTGTGTAATCATTGCGATTCCTACGCTCAGTTATTTAAGTCAATTACTCCATTTCTATCAGGTCTACAGGTCTACAGGTCTACGAGTCTACAGGTCTACCAGGTTTAGCGGGATGGCAATAAACCAATCTAGGCTGGGACTAGGAGCGCTATGGGATTTTATTCGGATGGGAAAACTGAGAGCAAGAGGAACACATTCTCTAAGCAAATTCTAAGTGCCTCTCTTTTTTCCTATGTCTGACACATGGGCATCCTTCAAACTTTGCACACATCTCAATTTTCTTGTCGACCATCAATCAAGCCCGTGACTAGTACTACTGATTGCCACCGTTTATCCAACTGGTGGCTGTTGTTGTCTTGGAATGTTGTCCGTTTCGCATCCCGCTCGATCGTCACTCACCAAATCGCCGATCGTGACGAATTGCCGGGATTAGATAGAAAGAAGCGCTCTCGATCCGAAATAACGCCATTGACAGCGCGGTGCAATGCAATTATAATAGAGAATCTGCAGCGGGTTCGTGGTGACAGAACGATTACGCGTCCATCGTGTATATGTACGTTGTTTTTGCCATGCGTCTGCCGTGTACGTGAAATTGCAATAAATCGGCGATTGAATTGCCGGTAAATTACGGTTCACAGCTCACCTTGACAGCAGTCCGCTGACAGTAGATGTCGCGTGAGCGATTTCTCATCTGCATAAGGCAGTTTGATGCAACTATTGTAATTGCCGCGTACAATCAAACACAGTTCCGTACAACCAGTAGCACACGAAAACATGAAGGATACCGACATGGACAATACCCTCGAATGTGTGTCGCATTGTATTAATAATAATGCCGAAAACAAGCAGAGCTTAATGGACCGTAAAACTGTCCGAGCATGGTCGTGTTACGAAATGTCCTGCCAGCTACTCCGTCACAGTACAACCTCCCCAAAAAGGACAAACAAAAAAAAAAATCAATTTCGTGGCCATCATCATCCGTGAGGGCGTAAAAAGGGGGAAGCCTTGTGCGTTCCACTATACGGGTAGTAGTCAGACTTTTCGTATAGCCATTCCCGGTGACCAGCGGCAGTGAAATCATCTGTGAAAAGAAAAAAGGATCGGGCGAGAAAATTAAATTGGCCAGTTCTGGAATTGAGCACTCATACACCACGTCTGATGAAGAGAATCAGGACGAGGACGACAGAATGCATGCCCAGCGTCCAGGCACAAAAAAAAAAAAAAACCCACAAAGTCTGGCCGAATGGAGATTTACTCCCTCAATCTTACTTTCTGAATGCCTGAACACACGTACACCACGGGAGTACATGATGCACGTACAATGGACTAGGACAAGCATCAGGATATGTGATGACCCTCATTCTGAGCCGCATACACGTAAATGGATGGAAATAAAATTGTGCTTCTGACTTTCAAGGCTCAAGCACTTTCCATCATCATGTCCTTACACCCACCAAATGGCATTTGGATTCAATTTACATTCGAGGGCTACTTTCACAACTACTCTCTACTGCTCCTCTAGGCCTCTAGATGGAAGAACTAAAAGAATGCCGATCCGCACTCGACCAACAATGATTTTTTTTTTTTTTTAATTTTTCTCTGATTCATACCCGAAGGCGGCTTCTTATACCGACGAGTGCCAATAGACTCCCTTTCATAGCATCAGGGAGGCATCAGTACAACAAGTGCATATGCACATCAAAGTGTGCGCCAGTCCACCACCCCTTCTACTTCCCTATGATGCTACAGACGAGTGAGTATCTCTGACTAGAAAAAAAGGTGCCGAAAAACTGCTGTGCTAGAAGTTCGTTGATTTCCTTTTTCCTCAAGACATTTACACACTCGGGTCGGGTGAGAGTGGTAAACAGCTTGATGAGTGTCTTTGAAGGTGTTGTGATGTGTTGTGAGTCGGCCTTTTTAGGCTTTGTGCGGGGCGTGAGATAGACTCTTGAAGGAAAAACACCACTTAATCGAGAATGAGAGAGAAAAAGAGAAAAGTCGAAGGATACATGGAATGAAGACTCTTGGCAAATCTGAATGGAGCTGATAAGAAGGTAATGTAGCGGAAGTGGACTTTAAAGCCTTTTCATTGCAAGAAGAGTTTTTTGGGACTCGGTTATGGTCTGATCCCGTAGTAAATGCTCAATTTTAACCTTTCATCTTCCGTAATTTCTTTAAGGCTTACTTTGATGCTCAGCCGCTAGTGACACACCATAAACTCCTAAAGATAAGGTCGGCTCCCGTCCCTAGTTACAGGAGAACGAAATTTACAGCCGATTTGCGACGTCGTCGTAAGCTGCCAGTTCAGAAGGGCGCTCGTGCAAACGGTCTGCCTACTGAGATTACCTGGTAGGAATATGGACGGAGGATAGTACACCCTATGAATGAGACCTTGGTATGGTTTACCCAATCCACAAGAAGGCAGATTTTGACTGCCCCAACTACAGAGAATCAGTCCCCTGAACGTCGCATACAATATCCTTTCTGGCGTTTTGTACAAGTACTTGAAACATTTAATAGTTAGAGACGAGCTGTCTGCTCGTAGAATCATATGTATGGTCAGATTTTGCTGGATGATGTCGGAGAAATCCCGATGTTCCATAGGAATTGTAAATGATCTAGCAGCCACTGTTAATGTCAAAAAAGGTGTGAGATTCTATCGTTTGACAAGCACAAGATGCGGTAAGTGAACACAAGACAAAGCATATTACTTACTTACTTAGATGGCGTTACAGTTCGGGTCGGACCAAGGCCCAACCAACAAGCCCTCAAGCCGGCACGATTTTTGGCCAGCCGCTTCCAGTGCCGCACGCCCAGTTGCTTGAGATCCCTTTCCACCTGTGCGCACTACCTTAGATGCGGTCATCCTCTGCTGCGTCGTCCCTCGAGGTTGGAATCGCAGACTCTTCGGGCCGTAGCGGTGATGTCCGTTCGTTCTACATGGCCTATCCATTTTAGAGGTTGTATTCGAAGACCTCTAACTAGGCCGATGTCGCTCCTCCACTCTCCGTTTATATAAACGAGACCAAAGATTGCACGCAGAATTTTCCTCTCGAAACACCCAAGAGCCTCTTTATCCGCTTTTGATAACGTCCAAGCCTCAGCGCCGTAGTGGAGGACCGGCATGATTAAGGTTTTGTAAAGGAATACTTTCGTTTTTCGAGAGAGAAGCAGCGGTGGCAAAAGTTTTTCTGCATCTTATCTCAGCGCTTGTGTCGTTGCTGCTTGTCACCACCGAGCCAAGGTAGACTAAGTCCTTGGCTACTTCAAAAATATAGCTGTCGAAAGTGACGCTCTGACCAAGACGTCGGTGTTACGCGTCTTTCTTTGATGACAGCATATACATATTTGGTCTTGTTCCCATTTACCCTTAGACCCACTTTAGCCGCTTCTGCTTGCGAACGCCTCATTGGCGTCTCGCTTTGTCCGCCCAATAACAACAATGTCATCTACGTAGGCAAGTAATTGTGTAGACTTGAAGTAAATCGTACCTCTTGTATTGGCGGCAGAGTCCTCACGATCTTTTGAAGAATAATGTTAAGGAAATCACATGAAAGTGCGTCACCCTGTCTAAAACCTTTTTTAACATCAAAGGGGTCGGTTAGTTCACCTCCGACCTTAATGGAGCAGCGAGAGTTCTCCATAGTCATCCTGCACAGTCTGACGAGTTTGGCAGGAATGTTAAAACGTGACATGGCTCTGTATAGCTCGTCTCTATAAACACTCCCATACGCGGCCTTAAAGTTCTCCAAGATCTGCCGTAGTGGCCTGAAACCACACTGGTAGGAACCTATCAGATTGTTCACGAACGGTTTCAGGCGCTTACACGGTACGGCAGAGAGGATCTTGTACGCAATGTTCAGGAGACAAAATTAGCTCAGTCATAGGGGTCTCCTTTCTTATGGACCGGGCAAACGATACTGAGGTTCCATTCATCGGGCATGCATTCTTCTTCCTGACCAGCTCATCGCCAGCTGCTATAGACAGTTCCGCGGGGAGTCCGTCTGCTCCAGCAGCTTTATAAGACTTAAATTTCGATATCGCTATCATAACATCGTCTAGGTCGGGTGGACGTCTTCGTCCATTGTGAATGGTTCGCTCCGCCTTACGGCGGCATTTTGACTATCATCGCCGTTATACAGTCTGCAGAAGTGGTCCTTCCACAATCTCAGCATCAACTGTGGCTCCACTACTAGTTTTCCGTGCTCATCCATGCAGGTTTCTGCTATGGCTTTATAGCCTTGGCATGTTCGCTTTACTTTTTGGTAAAACTTTCGAACGTCGTTCCTGCAATAACATCTCTCCATCTCCTCGATCTCGCGCTTCTCGTGCTCCTTCTTTTTTCTTCTCTGAAGCGCATGCTCCTCTCTCCTTTTCCGTTCATAGAGCTCGCAGGCTGCTCTCGTCCGTCGATTTAGTGTAGCCACGTATGCATTCGGTTTCTCTACATGGGCCTGTCTGCACTCATCATCAAACCAGAGGTTTCTCGACGGTGGTGGCTCGAAACCGAGTACATCTGAGTCGGTCTCTCTGATGGCGTTCTGACAACGAATCCAATGCTGTTCTATGGTTTCTGCAGATCGCATCGGAACTTGAGGGAGCTTGAGGGAGACTTGATCGGCGAAGGTCTTGGCGGTCTTGCAGCTTTCCGACGTTAAATTTTGGTGTTCTTACTCGACTCCGTTGATCCCGAGAAATTCGCATCCGTACCTTGGCTGCAACAGACTAATGATCGGAGTCGATGTTGGCTCCTCGAAAGCCAATGTTGGCCTCATTAACTGCCAAACCAATTTTTGCACCTCCATCTCAATACTCGCGAACGCCTCATTGACATCTCGATGTGATCTACCTATTATGTCGTATGCGTATGCAAGGAGTTGCGAGAATTTGAAATAGATTGTGCCTCTTGTATTGGCCAGTGATTTTTGCACAATCATTTCCAATATGATGTTGAAGAAATCACACGACAGCCCATCGCCCTGTCTAAATCCTTTTTTGACCCCTCGAAACTATCGATCAGCTCTGCACCGATTCGGATGGAGCAGCGAGCGTTCCCCAGAGTTATCCTGCTTTTCTCTGACCATATTTTACAGATGAGCCGGTGCATGCTCCTAACCAATTCACCCCCAGCTGCTTTGAAGAGCTCAGCAGACAATCCATCTGCGCCAGCAGCTTTATTCGACTTGAATTTCGCGATGGCAATTTCAACTTCGTCGCGGTCAGGGGGATGGAAGTCTCTGCGATCTTCGTCATTAACAAATGGATCATTCTGCTTGACGGCGGCATGTTGGCTGTCATCGCCGTTATACAGTCTGCAGAAGTGGTCCTTCCAAATTCTCAGCATCGACTGGCCGCTCTGGCTTTGTAGCCATGGCATGTTCGTTTTACCTTATTGTAAAACTTCCGGGTGTCATTCCTGCGGAAGCATCTCTTCATCTTCTCGATCTCACGCTTTCCTTGTTCTCTCTTCTTTCTTCTGAGAAGCGTGTGTTCTTCCCTTCTCTTCTGCTCATAGATTTCGCGAGCAGCTCTCGTCCGTCGTTGCAGCATGGCATTATATGCCTCTTGTTTTGCTGCATGGGCTTGTTCGCATTGTTCATCGAACCAGGGGTTTCTAGGTGGTGACGGTTTGAAACCCAGCACCTCTGAGGCAGCGGCTCTGACGGTGCTCTGGCAATGCGCCCATTCTGTGCTGTTGTGGGCGGATTTTGAGAAAGCTTGGAGGAGACACGATCGGAAAAGATTCTTGCGATTGTAGCTTTCCGACGTCAAACTTACGTTGTCTTACTCGACTCCTAAGCATTCTTGATATTCTCATTCGTACATTGGCTACAACAAGGTAGTGGTCCGAGTCGATGTTGGCCCCTCGGAAGGTTCGTACGTCGAGAATACTGCATAAGTGTCTGGCGTCGAACGCAATGTGATCAATCTGATTGGTCGTTGATTGATCAAAAGACCGCCAGGTACCCTTGTGGATGTTGAGATGGGGGAATCGTGTGCTTGTTACAAGGAGGTTACGCCCCGTTAGAAAATCGATTAGTTTAAGTCCGTTGTCGGAGGTGGTGTTATGGAGGCTATGCTTTCCTATGATCGACTCAAATATGTCCTCTTTGCCCAGTTTTGCATTAAAATCTCCTTGGGCATAGGTTCTATCTAGGAGTTCGTAGATCGTAGAATTCTTCTTTGAGTGAATCGTCCTTTTTTTCGGTTGAGGCGTGAGCGCATATTAAGCTATTGTTTCCAAATGACGCGGATTGTTATGAGGCGTTCGCTTACATCCCAGAAGCTTAAGACTTTTTGTCGGAGTCTTCCTCTAATAACGAATCCGCACCCGAATAGGCGCTGGTTGTTCTCCTTGTAGCAGTTCCCGTAGTAGATGTCACAGTTTTTCATCCGTCTTTTGCCTGGTCCATCCCATTGCACTTCTTGAAGTGCAGTTATATCTGCTTTATAGCAGTTAAGGATTTTCTCCAATTGATCGCCTGCACACGGTCTGTTAAGGGACCTCACATTCCAGGTGCAGACTCTCAAGTCCTTTAGTCGTTTGCAGGGGTCGTCAGCTTTGTATCCGCTTGTGCTTGCTTCTGAACAAGTGGGTTTTTATGTGATAGGGATGTTACCCCTAGTCACAACCCCCAACCTGGAGAGCCAGGTTCCTCTTTCCCCAGGAACAAGGGGTTGGGTCGCTACACAGATTGGTTCACTACCTAGCGGGTGCCAGGGTAGCTAACCAGGGGGGCCACGCGAGGGCTGTGTATCAGCTTGTATTGAGCAGGGATAGAGATCGAATCGGGTGTTTGCCATGTTAAGCGCGATCAACTTCTTTGCTCTGATTGCTTGCTCCCTCCCCCCTGAATAAGCTCAGTAAGCCTCGGCTCTCAAATCCCATCCTCCACAACTCCACAACGTTCCTTTCTAGTAGCTCATACTGTATCATTAAGCCTTCGGCCACGGCCTTTACCGGCTTAGTTTCTAAGCCGCAAAATCTGAAGAAATGCTTTAAAAGGTAAAAACACTTTTAAAATATGTCGAAAAATATGTGAAGTGTATGGTGGGAATACTATGAATGAAGTCGGGACCGAGGAGTGGTTTTCACTGTACTAAAAAAGCCGAAGAAATTTTGCAGATGATGAGGCTGGAGTGAACGCAAGCTGTCAGAGATGGTCGAGGCACTAAGCATTAATGACATGACAGTTTAGAATCATCTTAAGAATAGAAGGTTATTCAAAGAAGCTTAACGTTTGGGTGCCATATGAATTAAAGCAAAGAAATTGAATTCACCAAATTACAGTCAGTAAAACGTTTACCAACACTTGACTTTCCGTTAAGTAGGCTCTAACTAGAATCCAATTTTCGGCATTTAGTTTTCATTGATTTTCCTCGGCCTAAGGTAAATGGGGACAACTTCCATTCAGTTCCCTCAGTTTCTAAGACGCCTCTGTAGGTAATAAAAATAAATCACCTCCAATTCACAGATTACTTTTGTCGTCTACCCAAACCTATGAAGAGCGCTCCAGCTCCAACCCCAGCGCAGTGGATTCCAACCACTCCAACCACCACCTTCCATTACCACTCGATCTATTCTGATGTTTTTACGACCGCAATTTTCATAACTGAAATATGTCCTCGCAGTGTATCTGTCCTTCCACGCGGGGCTCCATCATTCATCAAAATGCATGCATAACCGCTATGCGTGTATTCGCATGCAAACAAGAAAATAACTAAAGTGTATCAGGACCTCGAATAGCTCCCACTTCGACTCTACGAAAAAAAAGTTAAAAAAGGAGAAGAGAGAATACGAAATGGATGAAATTACGAACTGAAAATTAATGTTATGCCACCCCATTCAACCTGATTCGAGCACGTTCAAACCCATTTAACCCCATCAGCACGGGGTAAAAGTTATTCATTAGCCTTTCACCATCCACCCACCCATCAACCAAGCAGTCAACTATCAAAACGACTAGCGCGCTTATTTACGACTCGACGACAACAAGCATTGGTTGTTGCCCGAATTTAACAACCTGATTATAAGGTCCTTAAATCCTTTCTCGGTTTTCCGCCCATCTCAGCCTTTGCATTTACCTTAGCGTTTTATCGTTCCTAATTTTACAAGGAATTATTGCGCGGCATTAACAAATGGTGACATCTCCGCGATGGTACCGCGCGAGCACATCACGTTCGCTTCGCGTGGCACTATTCTATCTCCACATTTATTCCCTCCCCCCTCCCCCCACAGAACCAAGTCCACAATGACAGTATATTAATTTTAATTCTCGTGCAATTATCGAAAGCAAAAGAGTTGGATAATGTAATTTGGTTATTTTGAGGGGGTTGGCGGAAATTGTGACGCTGCTGTATGCCCCATTGCATGTTTGACTGTTGTCCTTTTCGTTAAGTTCTCGCTCAGGAGGGGAATCCTGCCGTGTAGTGTTTTATTTATGGGAAATTTCTAGCACAAATCCAAAGGCGCTGTCGTGATTTGGACGATGTTGATTTTGTCAGGATACATACGTACATACCACAAGCATGACATTGAAGCGAAAATTTAGTTTGTAAAGAGTAATTGGAAAAGAACAGGTATTAGTGCACCACCTTGTGTACACACCATGCTGTAGAAGCCTGTGCTCCACCCTCTAAGGGTATCAATAAATTTACTCATTTTCCTCGAATATACAATGTGACATCATCGTGTATCCACATGATTGTCCTGACATCGTGGATGAGTAGGAAACCAAAACGATTGAATACCGCCTGAAGAATTGAAATTCGTGATACCAATTGTGCGATTCTGCTGCGTTCGCTCAAATTGCTATCAGCCCCTCTGACCTCGTCGTATCCGTGCCGTACGCATCACATCACAGATCACGTCAGTCGAACGGGGGTGTTGTTCATTCATGCGTACTAAACGCTTCACTAAGTTTTTGCATCCATCTAGCCAGTAATCCATCTATCTCCGACTACGTCCGAGGAATGGCAACAATAACAACAGCAGCAAAAGATGCATTTGAGCATTTAAGCATTTGATAGTTAGTTATTCTTTGCGGCAATAGCGACGTCGGTCAACCACTCACAATGTACATAGTAGTTGCAACCCTTGGCCCGATTCGATGCCTGTCAGCAACATACACGTATCCGTACATGCTCTCATCTTTCGATTCGGCTCCACACATTCATGCGATTGAATTTGAATTCCCTTAGGCGTAATATCACATTTTGTTGCACGCCATCTCGTTCGCTACTACGAGTACTGCAGAGTTAATTCGCCAGTGGATTAGGAACAGGAAATGCAATCAACTACGCACTGCCCATGGGGGTGTAGCCAAAAGCCAATGTTGCAGTGCAATTCATCGGTGCATCTCCATAAGGCACACTCTCGAGAACCCCCACTTATCGCATTATAATTGCAGGGGCTGTGCGCTGTTTTGGTCTCCTGGCATCTGACTGACCTCTTTGATTTGCCGGACGCATTTCGTCGATGGACCGCGACATACAAAGAAAAACAAATGTCAAAGAAGCAATAGCTCTCTTGCTCAATAGGACGGGAATGAGAAGAAAAGAACGAACAATTCGAGGTACGAGTAAAGGCGGAAAATTAATCATCCAGAGTGGCGAGCACAGGCATCAGATGCATGAATAAGGGGTCGATGTCAATAATTGACGACTTTAATGGATCAATTCATTAATACTGTGCACTACAATGAGCACGGTCAAATAGAGGAGAGCAGAGTATGAGAATTGAATGAAGAAGCTAGAAGGGAGGATTGAAGGAGGAAAACGAAAAAACTGAAACATCAACATGTGACGCTTGGTCGGGCATTTAACACTCAATTTGTTTTCAAATTTATTACGAGTGACAATGGCTTGAAATTAGGCATCGAACTCCGGCAAAGTACGAGTAATAGTGTGCGCCTTTACCATGTCCGATCCGATTCGTTTACTAGATATTGCTGGTTATGCGATAGAGTGTATATACTTGAGCGGGCAGTTAAGTGGCAAAGGGTGAAGGACGGCGCCGACAGTAGAGCTGGAGAGAAGGAAACGGATGTAATGACTAATTGCGGACATTTGATTGATAAAAGGGGAGGCGAAAGAGACGAAATATGGCCTTGAAGAGGTTTCCGCAGAACTAGAATGTTGCCAGTACAAAATTCGTCAGTGGAGGTACTACCCCCAAGGTGGAGTTATCTCCACGTCCTTTATGGCAGTTAGTCATCAACAGTATCCTAGTTGAGCTGGACAGCAAGGACATAAAGGTGGTAGCGTATGCGTACGATGTGGTCATGTTAGTATCGGAGATGTTCCCTTCTGTGATTAGTGAAATCACAGAGCGGGCTTTGGCCAGAGTTTTAAGCATAAACTCAAAGAAAACTGAGCTGTGGTTACCATCAAGACAAAAATACCGCCCTTTAAGCTGCCACGCTTAAAACCCTTTCCACCAGCGCTTGATATCTAGGCGTTATCCTAGAACCGATGATTAATTGGAAACCCAATATAGACAACTAGGTAAAGAAATCTAGTGTAGCTCTCCACGCCTGCAGCAAAACCCTCGGTAAAAGTTGGGGGCTCAGACCTAAACTGACCTTGTGGATGTACGCAGCCATTGTCCATCCTATCCTCACCTATGGCTCCCTAGTTTGGTAACCAATCCTAATCAAAGCTTATAACATCGACAAACTTAATAAGAAACAAAGATCAGCAGTAACTGGAACCACAGGAGCCATGAGAACGTACTTAATAATCTACTGCGCCTACCCCTTCCTTGGACCTTCACAGAAAATACACGGCGGCGTGCGGCGCCATCAGACTTAAAAAGCGGGTTTCTGGTCACCCATGGGCACAGAAAAGCTCTGTCACTTCTGCCAACGAATATGATCACGCTACCTACGGACTACATCATACCTTCCCTCGACTTCAATAGTGTGATGCATTCTCACTTTCCTTTCAGAGAAAAATTGAAAGCGTCCAACCCAGTCGCGGAGTTCCAACTTTTGATTTTCCTTAATGGCTGGAGCACGGTGTATAATCGGAAATATTTCGTCTCCCGTTTGTTTTCGTTTCGTTCGTTTGTAACGACAGCCAAGCCGTTATTAACTTTCTTTCGTCTATTACCACCTTCTCTAAACTGGTGGATCAATGCAAAAAAGAAAGAAAGAAATTAAACTAGTTGGCGGCTAGACTTATCACGCTCCTTTGGGTTTCAGGATACAGCAACATAGAGTGGAATGAAACCTTACAGCAAGGCAATGAAGTAGATGTTATTACTACCGACTTCAGCAAAGCTGTCGACAAGTTAATCCATACATTGATCTATTTCAAACTCGAGGCTTTAGGCTTTCCGCCCTTAATTCTCGCATGGCTTAAATCGTATCTTAAAAATCGCTATTACAGAATACTTTTCAGAAGTTCAATTTCAGACCCGTTAATTGCTTCCTCCGGTGTTCCACAAGGCAGCCACCTCGGTCCCCTAATTTTCGTCCTAACGGGTAATGATGTGGACTTTATCATAAAAAACTCCAGCTTGTTCATTTATGCTGATGATATGAACATTAGTAGGGCAATATCTACTCCGGCTGACTCGCTTGCACTCCAAAATTACATTAACTCCTTCGGTACTTGTTGCGATAATAACTTCCTGGAGCTCAACATCGATAAATGCCAGTCTGTTACCTTTTCTCGAAAACGCTCCTTATCAGCTCCCACAACTTACCACCTTCTTAACGAGCCCGTGCCACAAGTCTCTTTCATACGGGAATTGGGAATCATTTGTGATAGAGAGCTGAATGTTCTCAAAAAGCTAATTCTGCCCTCGGCTTCATAAAACGATGGTCCAAAAAATTCTCGGACCCTTATGTTACCAAATCCCTCCACATCACTTATGTATGACCTCTACTTGAATAAGCCCTCGGGGTTGGAGTCGAAGACTCTTCGGGCCGGAGCGGTGATGTCCATTCGCTCTACATGGCCTAGCCATCTTAGACGTTGGATTCGAAAACGCCTAATTAGGCCGATGTCGCTGTACAGCCCGTACAGTTCTTGTTTGAATCTCCTCCTCAACTCTTCGTTTACACAAACGAGACCAAAGATTGCACGCAGAATTTTCCTCTCGAAACGCACAAGAGCGCTCCTCTATGGCGAGAACCGGGATAATTAATGTTTTGTACTGGGATACCTTAGTTTTTCGAGAGAGGGGTCTACTACTCAATTACCTTTTGAGCCCAAAGAAGCAGCGGTTGGCAAGAGTTATTCTGCGTTTTATCTCAGCGCTGGTGTCATTGCTGCTTGTCACTATCGAGCCAAGGTAGACGAAGTCCTTGACTTCTTTAAAAATATAGCTGCCGAAGGTGACGTACTGACCAAGAGACGGTGTTGTGTGTCTTTCCTTGATAACAGCATATATGTATTTGGTCTTGTCCCCATTTACCCTTAGACCAACTTTAGCCGCTTCTACTTCAATGCTTGCGAACGCCTCATTGACGTCTCGCTTTGTCCACCTAATAACGTCAATGTCATCTGCATAGGCAAGCAATTGTATTCGCCGCAGAGTCCCGCACGATCTTTTCAAGTATGATGTTAAAGAAATCACATGACAGTGCCTCACCCTGTCTTAAACCCTTTTTAACATCAAAGGGGTAGGTTAGTTCACCTCCGAACTTAATAGAGCAGCGAGAGTTCTCCATAGTCATCCTGCACAGTCTGACGAGTTTGGCAGGAATGTTAAAACATGACATGGCTATGTATAGCTCATCTCTATATACACTGTCATACGCGGCTTTAAAGTCGACGAAAAGATGGTGCGTGTCGACCTGGAATTCATGGGTCTGCTCCAAGATCTGCCGTAGTGTAAATATTTGGTCTATCGTGGACTTTCCTGTCACGAAACCACACTGGTAGGAACCTACCAGATTGTCCACGAACGGTTTCAGGCGCTTACACAGTGCGACAGAGAGGATCTTGTACGCAATGTTCAGGAGGCTTCTTCTTTTTCTTCTTCGGTGGCGTTACAGCACATGAAGGACCAGAGCCAAGCTTCTCTCAATCACCCATGTTGGGTGTGATTTATTTTTTCACATAGGTGAAAGGGACCTACAGTTTAATGCCGATTCCGAACGGCGTGAGTTGAGAAGCTTTTTCATGGCAAGTTTTACTACGGGGGATGTTGCCAGTACCCCATCGAGGAGGAACGAAATGAAATAAACATTCGACGGCGTTGGTGTTATCGGGATCCGAACTCGTTCATCGTGCGCCAGAGTCCAACACACTAACCACTGTGCCACGGCGCCCTTCAGGAGACTTATCCCTCTGTAATTGGCGCTGTTAAAGGGGTCTCTTTTCTTAAGGACCGAGCAAACGATACTGATTCCATTCATCGGGTATGCATTTTTCCGACCATATCTTCCAGATGAGTTGATGCATGTTCCTGACCAGCTCATCGCCAGCTGCTTTAAACAGTTCCGCGGGGAGTCCGTCAGCTCAAGCAGCTTTATATCGCTATCTTGACATCGTCTAGGTCGGTTGGACGGGATTCTCTTTAGTCTTCGTACGTTGTGAATGGTTCGTTCTACCTGACGGTGGCATTTTGTCTATCATCGCCGTTTTACAGTCTGCAGAAGTGGTCCTTCCACAAACTCAGCATCGACTGTGACTCCACTACTAACTAGTAGTGTCCGTGCTCATCCCTGCAGGCTTCCGTTCTGGCTTTATACCCTCAGCATGTTCGCTTTATCTGTTGATACGACTTTCGAACCTCGCGCCTGCCGTAACATCTCTCCATCTCCTCGATCTCGCGCTTCTCGTCTCCTTCTTTTACCTGCTCAGAAGCGCATGCTCCTCCCTCCTTTTCTGTTCATACATCTCGCGATCAGCTCTCGTCCGTCGATGCAATGTAGCCATGTATGCATTCTGCTTCTCTACATGGGCCTGTCTGCACTCATCATCAAACCAGGGGTTTCTCGACGGTGGTGGCTCGAAACCGAGTACATCTGAGGCGGCCTCTCTGATGGTAATGATCCGAGTCGATGTTGGCTCCTCGAAAGGTTCGGACATCTAGGATGCTGGAGGAGTGTCTGCCGTCGATCGCAATGTGATCAATTTGATTAATTGTCGATTGATCGAAAGACCGCCAGGTTCCTTATGGATGTTGAGGTGTGGGAATCGTGTACTAGCCACTAGTTCACTGGCCTTAGTCCGTTTTCTGACGTGGTGTTGTGTAGGATATGCTTTCCTATGTCTCGTTCAAAGATAGCTTCCTAACCCAGCTTCGCATTGAAATCTCCTAGAACGATTTTGGTGTCATAGCTGGGGCATTGGGACATTGGGCATATGTATGTTCTGCCTAGGAGATCATAGAATTCGTCTTTATGTCGGTCGTCTTTCTCCTCTGTGGGGGCGTGGACACATGTTAAGCTTATATTGCCGAGATTGGCCTTGATGCGGATAGTTATGAGGCGTTCGCTTACATGTTGGAAGGCTAAGACTTTTTTCCTGAGTCTGCCTCGAATAACAAATCCGTACCGGATAAGCGTTGTTTATTTTCTCTGTGGCAGTTTCCGTAGTATATATATATAACAGTTTTTCATCCGCTTTTTGCCTGGCCCATCCCATCGCACTTCTTGGAGCGCGGTGACGTCTGCCTTTTAGCAGTCCAAAGAGTTGGCCGGCTGCACCTGGTCTATTGAGGGACCTAACGTTCCAGGTGCAGATCCGGAATTCATTCCCTTTTTGACGTTTGAGGGGGTCGTCAACATGTTGCCTCTGAACAAATATTTGTTTTACGCGATAGGGATGTACATGTAATCCGTCCGTATCCGAGGCTGTTGGTTGTCTCTGAACAAATATTTGTTTTACGCGATAGGAATGTTAACCCTAAGCGCAACTCCCAACCTGGAGAGCCAGGTTCCTCTTTTCCTAGGAACAAGGGGTCGGCGCCCGAGCAGGGACGCTCGGTAAGCTTAGTAAATAAAATAAAATGAGAGGGCCGATGAGCTAGCCGCTCGGGGCACCCTCAAATTCCCCTACTGAAACTATGGGATTGTCACCGAACCTTCTCAAAGGCAACATCCTGCAACACTTTTTCAATACAGCGAATCGTAGGTGGATAAAATAAAACATTCGACCTCCTTAATAGAGACCGTTCCAATATACATACATATGTATGTAGCTAGAATCGTAGCAGTCAGTGCGATCCATTGGCCTATTGGAACTCACGCTGCCAGAATAGATATCCAGTCTACCACCCACTACCGCAATTGTCACAACATCCGCGCAGAGGAAACCCTGCACCATTTCCTCTGCGAATGTCCAGCACTTGCAAGTCGCAGATTCGGCGCCTTTGGCAAATACTTCCAACACGACCTCTCAGAGGTAGTCAACCTTACCTGGAAACTTAACTCTATAGGCTGGATTTATATGAACATCCCCGTTGACATCCCTTAGATTTCACGAGTTTTGTGGCCTATGCACTATTTGTATCCTGACGCGCATAGTTGGGTAGCGACTTCAACCGACTTACCTAAACGTCAGGGATAAACGAGTCAAAATCTGAGGAATAGACAACAGGTATCCCTTTAAACAACTTACTAAAAGAGTACTTAAGTTACAAAGGGTTAGTTTTGATAAATTGTGAAAGCAGGTTTCCTAAGGCGACTACCATATACATATGTATGTATGTATGTATATCATCAAGCCAACAAGCTACAATACTCCTAATGAACCGTCTTTATACTAACATTTCATCATATCACAGAATCTACATGCACAGTTCCACGTATGTAAACATTTTTCCTCCTTTCATGTGAAGAAAACACTTTCTAGTATAGAACCTTGTGGCACTGCATCAATATTTCTTTCTTTCTCGTCACACTGTCGCGCTTCACAGAGACTCACCCACGGGTGATTAAACGCACCACAGTTTAATCAAAGTCGCGTCCATTACACAATGATAGCCGCCGTCGAGTTGTTTGTCCCATTCGCCTACCGAATTCCTTCCGACTGCCTTGTCGTCGTTTTCCTCTTCATCCGCTTTGTTTTTTTTTTTTTTTTTTTTTCTGTTCTTTATCAAACTGTCATCCAATGCCCTTTTGGTGGAATAATTTATTCCATCGAATAGTGAATAATCGAAGAGTTACTCGTAGTTTCATCGCTTATCTGGTGATGAGATCAAATTCGATCGGATCGTTACATACGACCGGCCATATGGAACCGATCAATTAGTTCGATAGCTAGTGTTTGGTCGCTTAGTGTCTGTCTGCCCTGGAAGGGGTACCTGCAACTGCCCGGCTGTGTGTTGCAATCAAGGGGCGAATCTTCTAAATTATCATTAAAAGTCGGACTTCCGAATGGTAAGTTATTGCGGTCGGTCGCGGTCGAATGGGCTTCATTGACGCTCAGCATGTTGAGCTGAGTGTGAAAAATGTTTGTTTCCCCGCAACAGATGGTGCGATGGCATACATACATACATGATACGTGAGTAGGAGCACGTTAAATTCAGTTAAATATTTGTTTAACGCTTTTTACGACCATCCCGAATTCCCAGAGTCTCTTTGGATTGATGCAATTAGATTCGAAAGTTCCTTGTGATTCGCGCTTGCGTATTCAAATCGTTCGACGCATAAATCTCTTCGGCAGAGAATTGAATTCTCTGCAATGGGGAATTCACAGACGGTGTTAGGTGTCAGTTTGATAAGTGGCTTCGTTGTTTGAAATCAAATAACAATCCGAATGGGTCAGCAATTTCGACTACGCACCACCATCAAGTTCCGAGCCGAAGGATTGGAAGGACAACAACAACTGGGCAGGCGACATTCGCGTAATTGATTTTCTTGACACTTTGGTCAAACTTTACGACGATTTCCTAAACGTCGACAAAAGCGAACCACGCGATGACGATAATAGCCCAAGTCAAACGTAATGCTCCCGAGACCAAGGAGAGCAGTAAAAGGAAAGGACAACACCGACAAGCGACATGCAGCCGCACGACTATGACGATAACCGCGACGACAACGAATCACCGAATTGCCGTGAATACGACAAATAAGAGGACCAAGGACGTGTCCCAAGCAGCCATATGTGCATGTACATATGTATGTGCTCCTTTCGTCCACTTGCATCCATGCGGGCGGAAGGCAATCAAGGAAGAATACAAACAACCAAAGACAGATTCGTGAAATCATCTCATTATGTGCCCTCGTATGGTGCTCCTCTGAATACGCATTCCAAATCTTCGTCTGCTACTGTACCCGTACTGTCCCAATTGGATTGTGGATTGTGTCCAGGCCCAGGGCTATCGGAATGCAACTGGTTTGGTTTAACCTCGTGTAAATTTGTGAAATCGCTGAGTTTTGTAGTTGTTTTTTTGATTCCATTCGGTTTTCGGGCGGCTACCGTTTAGCATCGGGATAATTTCTCAGATTGCTGCCGAAGTAGGAACGGTAACAGGAATCGAAGTTGGGACTTCGTCACCAATGGCACCAGGGAGCAGTGGATGTGGCGCGGCGGCGACAATCGTAGTAGTTCATATCGGCGATTAATGTTTCGGTTTCGATTGTGTTTTTCAATTTCGTTTTTTTTTTTTTTTTATTCTGTTTCGTTGGCTTTTGTTTCCAGCGGTATTTATGTATGTGGTAGATCGGATTCACGGATTCCCAGGTTTAGACAATTATCCATGGTAGCCGTAAGTCTTAGAGTCGATTTAGCGACTCGCCAGTAGCACAAAAGCTACCGCCACGGGCGATCAGCTCTCGGGTGTCGAGTGGAATTTTAAATGACAACATTTATTCCGCATGATGGTGATTATGCCAAGACCCAGGAATGCCATTTAAATGGAAGCACAAAATACTTGAACAGAGACTGTAAACCTATTCCATATCCATTTGCATTTACAAGTGACAGTTCATGGGATATATAACCTCAAATGCCTGACATTTGAGTGACTCTAAACGACCGATGGCTGTCAAAATTCCCACAAGTGTGCCATCCACCTGGATTCCGTGACTGATTCCGATTAAGCGCATAACATATGGATCAATTGCAGTGTCAATTCGAGACAAAAATGTGTCAAATCTCGACGTACTCAATTCGGGGCTTATACTCTGACAAGTTAATTCCGGTAATCAGTCAGGAATTGATTTTCGACACAAAAACAACTCACCCTTCATCCTCCGCCACCCCGGAACAATCGAGCGTTAAGGGTAATTGAATAATTTGCCATTAAACCGTCAGAGACACTATCGCTGCGTGGAATGAATGTCTTTTTCGATACGCACCCATTTAGTTGCACTCCCTCACGCAGGACATTACTCGAGGTATCCATCTAGTGTTCATTTCCAATTAGTCAAACGGACGACAAATGGACGGACGATACTGTGTGAACGACAAGCCAAGACGCCAGCTAAACAGTTTCGTTAAGAAATTGATGGTGATCAGAAGAGAAAACAGTAAATTGGTGAATTGCTTTATCCTTTTTGCTGATTACTGTGGATGTGAGTACACGCTTGTCGTATTGCCATCCCTTATTTGCTGAAGTAAATGACCCTTATGCTAGTTGTACATCTCGAACATCGATTTTGTGTGTTGAACAATCACTTAATGGCCCAAAGACATCATCACATGGTCCTTTTCAGTCAGTTGTGTTCCTTCTATCCTTTCTACAAAGTGAGACACGAGGATAAATAAAAAAAAAAAAAAATGATTTTGCTATTTGTCTTCTGTAAGAATCAGATCTTTGATTAAAGGGACACGAAACAGATAAAAAAAAACGGAAAAAGAAAAAATGGGAGAAGCAGAAGGGTCGCAAGTCATACAAGAAGGCGAATGAGGCTTGAGTTTGAAGAGAAATAAACATTTTATGGCCAGCAGAAGGCTCAAGGACATTATCTAACTTAAGTTGTCGCTAAACTCAAAGGTGCTGAGGAACCTGGATGGCCTAAGTTCTGCTTATTTGAATCAAACACATTTCACAAGCTCGGACAATGTTGTCACTGAGCTCATATATTTTTGAGAAGTCAGTTCAATCTCATCAACCAGCCCAAAACATGGTTTGGCCTCAACATCAACAAACTTAGCTCACAAGTCAGAAAGTTTTCAACTTGTTTTTGCTTTTGAAGCTTTTGCTATCCGTTGGAGCACATTGACCCAAATACTGGCTGATTATAACCAACAGTGTTATCAGCATCAGAGGTTAAGATACTTACCCACAGAGCCTCGGCGCTCTCCTTCACTGACCAACTCAACCGTAACTGATAGGTACATTAAGTGCTAAAATCTCTCCAGGAACCACTTTATCAGACCACAAATACATAGAATTCCAAATTCTCGTAGCCTGGAAGAAGAATCCTACGAAGACGAATTGTGTACGATATAGGGCGGAACTAGATATATTCGTTAATGCTCCACCTAAACTAAGGACGAGACAAGGGCTGGAAGGCGCCCTTACAATTTTAAACAGCGCCATCGCCAAGTGGAAACCTTAATCCTGTCGCAAAACCAATCTATAGGAGACCTTAGTAGAATGCTGAAAACGGCGTTCGACGTCTCTTGGCTTGAGTGTATGCGGAATCCAATGTCCTTGTTTTTCCAATATACCCATGGTCTTGAGATGGTTCGACATTGCTTGTTCAGTAACTCCCAAAGTTTCAGAAACCTTCTCTTGAGTTTGACATGAATCTTAGCCCAATAATGTATTCAACTGACCTCCCTTCGCGTTCTTTGTTACTTGTGTCAAAATTGTTGGATGGAACGTATTCCCCAAATGATTCACATAACAATCGATGCCCTTCAGCTGCACTTTTCTTCAAGTTAAAACAAACAAGCAGTGCTTCCCGCTAATACTAACTTCTTGGCACATAAGTGGACATGTTTAGAGCACAAACAATGCGTGTTCTTTAATAATAGCTGCACCATCTTTTTTTAAATCCCTTAAAACTTATTTGTACGCTTAACATATTGTTGCGGTCACGAACTGACGGTTGTGTTCGGATTTTGCTGTCAAAGTTTGGAATGCTCTGTGGCAGCCAAAAAGTAAACGATGCTAACTTTCAGCAGCATAGAGATTTCTGGAGGCATAACTTTGGGTTTTTTTACGTGGGCGGATTGTTAGCCCGCCGCACAACCGCCATTCTGGTCGGGGTTTTTTTCGCTGCATACGTTTGTTCACCTCCCAACGGTTGTTGAAGAGGCTATCCAGAGGGCGCCGCGAGGAGGCCGTATGTCAACTTGACTCGGGCATTTAAACAGGGATCGTTGCTGGCATCTCGCCAGGTTGAGAACAATCAACAACTTTACCCTGTATGTCCGAGCCCATGCCCTCGGATACACGGACGGATACTCGACGACGACAACGCACGAAAAAGGAACACGATTTGCGAGTATGCTCCTGGAATGTCAGAACCCTGTACACTCCCGGAGCTGCTCATAAACTAGAAGGAATCCTCACGCAGTACAAGGCGGATATTACTGCGGTCCAGGAAATACGCTGGATAGGAAACGGTATGATTAGGAAAAAAAATTGCGACATTTATTACAGCTGTCACAAAAGGTTGCACTTACTGGGATGCGGATTTGTAGTGGGAAAGCGGTTAAGGTCGCAGGTCATCGACTTAAAACCTATAAGTGATCGCCTGGCTGTGATCCGCATCAGAGGCAGATTTTATAACATCAGCCTTATATGTGCACACGTCCCTACCGACGAGGCTGAAGACCCTATCAAGGAGGACTTCTATGACCTCCTGGACAACGCCTACGGAGCTTGTCCGGAGTACGATGTAAAAATCGTGCTCGGGGACTTCAACGCCAAAATCGGAAAGGAAAACACCCTTGGCGGAGTGATCGGAAAGCACAGCCTCCACGATACAACAACAGATAACGGCTTCCGACTCGCTGACTTTGCGACAGCTCGTAATGCGGTGATAAGTAGCACAAGATTCCCTCGCAAGCGAATCCACACAGCAACCTGGCGATCTCCGGACGGTCGAACCGCCAACCAAATCGACCATGTGCTCATTGACGCAAGGCACGCGTCTAACATCCTGGATGTGCGAACATTCAGAGGGGCAAATGTCGACTCTGACCACTTCCTCGTAGCAGCAAGTTTCAGAGCTCGACTGTCCAATGTCAGAAAGCTGCACCAGCCCATCAGGAGGAGGTTCGACATTGGGCGCCTGAGCACACCGGAGGTTGCCAGAGTCTACAGGGAGCAGCTGAGCGAAAGACTCTACGGTATGCCTACGTCGAACACAAATGCCAATAATATGTGGCTGCATTGCCGCTCAGCCATTCAGGAAGTAGCCGAAACCACCTTAGGATACCTACCACCTCCGACAAGAAACCCGTGGTATGATGGCGAGTGTGAGCAGAAAAAGGCAGTAACCGACGAGGCATACCAAAAGGCGCTGCAGAGGAAAACCAGGGCAGCGCGAGAAGAGTACCGAGCCAGAAGAAGGGAGGAGAAGAAACTGTATGTATGTTTGTATGTATGTATGTTGGCGTTACAGTCCATGAAGAACCTGAGCCGAGCTTCTCTCAGTCACCCATGTTGTGTGTGATTTCATTTTCCCATAGGTGAAAGGGACCTACAGTTTATTGCCGGTTCCGAGCGGCGAATTTCGAGAAGCTTTTCATGACAATTTTACTACAGGGGGTTTTGTCAGAGCCCCGCTGAGGAGAAACACCGTGAAAAACACGTTCGATGACATGGCTGTGTCGGGATTCGATCCCGTGTCATCGGCGTCAGAGGCCAACACACTACCCACTGCGCCACGGTGCTCTCAAGAGAAGAAGAAACTACTGCGACAAAAGAAAAGAATCTTCGCAGCCTCCCAGCTCAAGGATATCGAGGAGTCTAGGGATAGACATAAAATACGAGCCTTTTACAAGAAAGCCAAAGGCCTTGCAGGAGGCTTCAAAAAGGGCACCCTGGCTCTTCGAAACTGCGAGGGTAATCTTGTCACCGACCCGCAGGGAATAGTGGATGTATTTAAGCAGCACTTCCAGCAGCTGCTTAACGAGCATGACCAAGAGAGAGTGGTAGGGACTGAGGAAATCCCAACTCCAGCCGCTGAAGTAGTCCTCCCACCCAGCATAGAAGAAGTCGGCACAGCTATTCAGAAGCTGAAGAACAACAAGGCCGCAGGCTCAGATGGCTTGCCATCAGAGCTCTTCAAGGCTGGCGGCGATATTCTGGTAGGGAGCATGCACCAGATCATCTGCAGAATCTGGGAAGATGAGAGCATGCCCGACGACTGGAATACCAGCTCTATATGCCCCATCCACAAAAAAGGCGATCCTACCTCTTGTAAGAACTATAGTGGTATATCCCTGCTCAATGTCGCATACAAGATCCTGTCCAGCGTATTGTGTGAACGTCTAAAACCATTTTGCACCGCACTAATCGGCAGCTACCAGTGCGGCTTCCGACCCGGCAAATCAACTATAGACCAAATTTACACACTTCGACAAATCCTGGAAAAGACCAACGAGTTTCAAATCGATACACACCATCTTTTCATCGATTTCAAAGCCGCATACGACAGCATTCATCGTGAAGCACTGTTTGGGGCGATGGCCGAATTCGGGATCCCGGTAAAACTGATCCAGTTGTGTCGCGCCACGCTAAAAAACACGCGATGCACCGTGCAACTCGGTTCTAGGACCTCGGAACCATTCGAAACATGCACCGGATTTCGGCAAGGAGATGCGCTGTCATGTGACTTCTTCAACCTGGTGCTGGAGCAGATAGTGCGACGGGCAGGCGTCAACAGGGAAGGCACTATCTTTTAGAAGTCCATCCAGCTGCTAGGATACGCGGATGATATCGACATCATCGCGTGTTCTCGCCGTGGTATTGTGGAAGCATTCACGGCGATTGAAGAACAGGCGAAACGAATTAGCCTTAAGATCAATGAGGACAAAACGAAATACATGCTGTCAAGCAAAAACCAATCCGTCGCTCACCACCTGGGACAAAACATAACAATTGACAGCTACAATTTTGAGGTAGTTAAGGAGTTTGTCTACCTCGGGGCAGACGTAAATTCCACAAATGACACCACAGTGGAGATCCGGCGTAGAATCGCCCTTGGCAACCGCTGCTACTTCGGCTTGTCCAAACAACTGGGGTCAAAACTCCTCACTCGAAAGACCAAAGTCATGCTTTAGAAAACGCTCATTCTGCCAGTCTTGCTGTACGGAGCCGAAAGCTGGACGATAAGCAGGACAGCGGAGCTGATTTTGGGTTCTTTCGAAAGAAAAATTCTGCGCCGGATATTTGGTCCTGTCTGTGAGGAAGGTGAATGGAGAAGAAGACACAACCGCGAACTCTACGAGCTGTACCAAGATATGTATGTAGTCCGGAAAGCAAGGACCCGTCGACTACACTGGCTCGGCCACATCGAGCGCATGGACATCAACGCTCCAGCTAAGAGGGTCTTCGACTCCGAGCCTCCTGGTTCGAGAAGAAGAGGAAGACCGAACCTCCGGTATAAAGACCAAGTAATCGCGGATGTAAGACATCTTGGTCTTGACAATTGGAAGCAGCGTGCCCGGGACCGCCAAGGATGGAAGGCAGCTATAGCTCAGGCTCAGATCCTCCATGGATCGCAGGCCTGATAAGTAAGTAAGTAAGTAAGTAAGAGATTTCTGGAGAACTTCTGACAGCGAACATTTGATAGATTGGACTGAGGGCTACATATATAAGCGGGAAAACTTGCCCTCGGAGGCATTCAGTATTCAGTATTCATTCAATGTATTCAGTACTCAGTATCAGTGATTCAGTGATCAGTCGGTAATCCAGTGGGAAGTAATCAAGTCAACTAGTGGGCAATTATCTAACAGTTGCACCTGGAAGTTAGGTCCCTCAACAGACCAGGTGCAGCCGGACAACTGGTCAACTCTTTGGACTGCTATAAGGCAGATATTACCGCACTCCAACAAGTGCGATGGGATGCAAGGCAAAAAGAGGATAAAAAAATGTGAAACCGCCACAGAGAAAATAAACAACGCTTATTCGGATGCGGATTTGTTATTCGAGGCAGACTCCGGAAAAAAGTCTACAGCTTCCAACATGTAAGCGAACGCCTCATAACTATCCCTATCAAGGCCAATCTCGGCAATATAAGTTTAACATGTGTCCACGCCCCCACAGAGGAGAAAGATGATCGACATAAAGACAACTTCTATGAACTCCTAGGCAGAACATATGCCCAATGTCCCAGCTATGACACCAAAATCATAGTCATAGGAAAGCACAGCCTAAACAACACCTCATCAGAAAACGGACTAAGGCCAGTGGACTTTATGGCGGGACATAATCTCGTAGTAGCAAGTACACGGATCCCACATCTTAACATCCATAAGGGGGCCTGGCGGTCTTTCGATCAATCGACAATCAGTCAAATTTATCACATTGCGATCGACGGCAGACACTCCTCCAGCATCCTAGATGTCCGAACCTTTCGACCCATGAATTCCAGGTTGACACGCAGCATCTTCTTGTCGACTTTAAAGCCGCATATGACAGTGTTTATAGAGACGAGCTATAGAGAGCCATGTCATGTTTTAACATTCCTGCCAAACTCGTCAGACTGTGCAGGATGACTATGGAGAATTCCTGCTACTCTGTTAAGGTCGGAGGTGAACTAACCGAGACCTTCGTTGGGACGCACTGTCATGTGATTTCTTTAACATCATACTTGAAAAGATCGTGCGGGACTAAGCGGCCAATACAAGAGGTACGATCTACTTCAAGTCTACACAATTAGCGGCTAAAGTGGGTTTAAGGGTAAATGGGGACAAGACCAAATATATGCTGCCATCAGAGAAAGACGCGCAACACCGACGTCTTGGTCAGAACGTCACCTTCGGGAGTTATATTTTTGAAGTAGTCAAGGACTTCGTCTACATTGGCACGATAGTAACAAGCAGCAACGAAACCAGCCCTGAGATAAAACGCAGAATAACTCTTGCCAAGCGCTGCTTCTTTGGGCTCAAGAGGCAACTGAGTAGTAGAGCACTCTCTCGAAAAACTAAGGTATCCTTCTACAAAACTTTAATCATCCCGATCGTCCTCTACGGCGCTGAGGCTTGGACGTTATCAAAAAACAGATGAAGAGGCTCTTGGGCATTTCTGCGTGCAATCTTTGGTCCCGTTTGTGTAAACGGAGAGTGGAGGAGAAGATTCAACCATGAACAATACGGGCCTTACAGCAACATCGGCCTAGTTAGACGTCTTCGGAGCGAATGGACATCACCTCTCCGGCCCAAAGATTCTTCGACACCAACCCCGAGGGACGACGCAGCAGAGGACGACCGCATCTAAGGTGGCCCGCACAGGTGGAAAGGGACCTCAACCAACTGGGCGTGCGGCACTGGAAGCGGCTGGCCAAAAATCGTGCCGGCTGGAGAGGCTTGTTGGTTGAGGCCCTGGTTCACCACGAACTATAGCGCCATCTAAGTAAGTAAGTAAGCAGAGACAAATTGTGTAAAAAAGATGTGTGTAAGCAATCATGTGTTAAGTATTATAAAAGGTTGTGTAAAGGTGAAGTGCCCAAATAATATTGTGTGTACTGAATAAACCAGTGGTCGAACCCTATTCTGGACTATTAACATATGTCTATACGGTGGATACGCGATAACAACGATTGTAAAGGGCATTCGGAGTAAAGGAGTGAATTAACTCTCATTTTTTCCAACAGTAAACGATTTTGCGCAACATTTCACCTACCTTATAGTAGAGGCTCTTACTGCGACCAGGCAACTGCGATTACAACAAGTTTTCGCTCGTGATGGGTAATACGAATTGCTCTTTCTTTTGAACTGAACTTCCCGCCATTCACCACACTAATCCCCCTTGGAACCCTTTTTAATGGCTACTCCCTTCAACTTGGCGAAAAAGTTCACTACAAAGATAAACACCTCGAGTAAGCGTGAAACCATTTCCGCCTCCACTTAGACAAATTAACACCTCGTCCGGCTTTGCCAAACAGTCATCATTCATTCGCTTTCCAACTTGTATATCCCAGTTGTTGCCAACGAATGCCTTCTCTGTTTACATGCTCCCAATAATTAATAAGACCCGTTCCGACTCTAATTGTTTCAACTCCGACGATTGTCTATCTGCCTCTTCCTTGCGGATTTAAATCCGCTTCTTAATAAATTGATTATCTCAAGCCGTCCACACGAACGAGGGAGTTTATTTGAACCGCGACTGGTTGAGGCTACTTGTGCGAATTAGACACGATTTGATTGCTTGGCCGATAGCGCAACTAACTCCAAGTCGAACTAATTAGCAACAAACCGGGCATGGGCTGAATAAGAACTGTACACTATGTATACACTGACTGGTGTAACCCTATCCACTCGTGTTTCCGGTTCAAAAAAGTCAATGCTTTGCCCTTTCACTTCCTCTCCTCGATTGACAACCAATGAATTTATGGTTACTCCCTGTTTGACAAACGCCCCACTTTCGTCACCGCACCGGGATACAGTTTACGACAATAGTGCGTGACAGCTTTAAAAATTACCCACAAAATTTGTGATCACGAAAATAGAAAGTTGAATGCTCAGGTTCCCGCGAATTTTCGACAACTCTTTCTTCTTTGACCATAAACTAGACTCTGCAGCACCATGCCACACCCACTCTGCTCATTAGTCTCCTCAATGGGAGAGTGGGGTCCTGAGACCACGTTCTTGACATACAACCAATTAATTTCATAATTTTATTGCCATGAAAAGTAGGCAGGGGCGGTAGCTCTTTCACCCGTTAAGTCGGTTCAGTGAATCAATCGACTTGAGATAGACACTCACGCAAGGAATCCACCAGCCGTGAAACCAACCAGGTGCTATTGTTAAGCTCTAACTGCTGTAAAGAAACGCGCTAGCGAAAGGGTTAAAAGGTGACGAGTGACGATAGCATGAACTTATTCGGGATACTGAATTCCATTAATGAATACCCAGGCGAGAGCGTACTCGTATGCGGTCTAATAAAAATCAACATTTGGCCGTGAGACATAAATCTACTTCGATGTCAAATTCGAGAATACCAGATACGGTCGACGTAGGTACATATTACGCGTTCGCGTTCGCATTCACGTTCACGTTCACGTTCGCATTCCGGCATTTGCGGGAGAAAGGGTTGTTAATTCGTAGGAGTTGGATAGCTCCGGTAAATGCCGATGATTTTTCATTGAATGCACTTCAAGCGATGATTTGTGGAGTGAGTGTGTGGTTTGGTGGGGCACACCAAAACCAGCATCGTGTCATGCTCGATTAGATGTCGATCCGTATACAAGTACTTTTCATTTGTTTTTTTTATTTTTTGCTTTTCCCTTTTTGTTTTGAACTGCTGTCGTTGTTATTTGTTATCCATCCGGAAATGGGAGTAAATCAGGCAGTGATCTGTGACACAGCGTCAGATGTCGTGCGGTGGGAAAGCTAATTACGCCAATGAACTGTCGTTGGTGCCGTTGGCAGACTGTTTGCCTATAATTCTGGTGAGAGACGCCTTGGAACAGCGTTGACTGGAAGGTGCCAATATTTTGTGTCGTCTCCTGGTAAAATGAGAGATTGAAATTTAAAGGTGATCCATCCCCTCTACCTCTACTAAGCCGTGGGACTTGAAATATGAATTTATTTAAATCTCCATGACTGGAGCATTTCTAAAATCGACTTCGGGTGCTTTCGGATATGTGCAGTGCAAAGTATTGCCGCACCTCACTGCTCAGTGGTTTTTCCCACCATATGACTGTAACCACTCTTGATTTCCGCCTTGGCAGAAGAGGTACTTTATCAGTAAGATGCAGCTTACACAACACCAGGCAATGATCAGTTGACAGTTCACCCCCTCTCAACACATGAACGTCAAAAACCATCCATTTCACAAACGATGGTACCACAAAGAAATCTATCAACGATTTCTGTTGAAGACTCCAACGGCACCACGTGTACGTATTTCTGACTGACTTTGTGCGAGAAAAAGGTGTTCATAATGGATATGCCATTTGCACAGCAAACATCCAACAACCTCTCTCTGTTCGTTACATCCACATCTACGTGGGCGTTGAATTTACAAAACAGGATATCGGAATCCATCTCAATCATCCTATCAAGGGCAGCATCAACTTCAATCAGGAAAGCTGTATACTCTGACTCTAGATTCGGTGCATACATACATATATATATATGTATCTGCACCAGAGCCAAAGTTTATCTTTCAGGCTTACGCTTTAAGATCCCGGCTCACCCTCCTAATGGTATTTACTCCAATACTCTATCTGCCTGCCTGGAACTTATGAGTATCCCCACTCCCGCCTGTGCAGACATTTGAGGTGCAACTCTAGATAGGAAGAGTTTCCACTCGTGCGAAAGGTCCACAGTTCTATATCCTCTTTGTTTCGTCAAAGAGATACCTACGATATCTAACCGATACCTGGCACCTATCCCAACCAGCTCGAGATACTTTCCTAAGAGCAAAGAGACGTTTCATGTGCCCCCCACACACTGGTTAGTGCATGGCTTGACCCCACCTCCGTAATGGCTCACGAAGCCGATGCCGGGTTGCTCGGAACTTCGGAACTTCTTCGGAAGCGGGACAGACCGGCCACTAGACGCTCGCATACTGCCACCATTTAGGACTATTTACGAATGGGGCCCTGGCACATCAGGATAGGCAATTTCCGAGGCCGCTCTTCTTCTCGTCATTATCGCATCTAGAGGAAGACTGGCGACTGTTTTCAACAGCTATCATTGCCTCTGCACGTGATGTTTATGAAGTAAAGCGGCTTGGTGTGGCGGCTGGTGGTGAAAACAGAACTACGTGGTTTAAAACACCCGGAGTTCAAGAAGCCATCAGAGAGAAGAATAAGACCTACAGAGACTGAATTCTCTTTGGGGACACTCTGCTTCCCGTGACCGGTACACGGTGGCGCGAAGAACTTACAAATTGGCTGCGCGAGCAACTAAAAAGCGGTCATGGAAGGAGTTCGACGAGAAGTTGGAAGGCGACAATAGATATATGAAGAAGTTGGTTTGCCAGAAAACCATTCGCCGGCTAAATTCAACACAATCGAAGCAGTCAAATTCAAAGATTGTATGCTGCTTTCCAATGAAATGGATATCTTGCGCAGATGGAGCGAGCACTTTCCGAAGCTACTCAATCCCGAACAGGGCACTGATTTGTTGTTTTGAGTGGGCGGAGAATAGTCCAACAGTTGATGAAGTCATTTAAGCGATTGAATCGCTAAAAGTTGGCAAATCCGCAGGTATAGATGAAGTCCGGCTAAAAAGGCAATGGGTAAAGAGGGAGTCTTATGGCCCTGGGAACGCGATGAGACATCTAGTGATTGGCAGACTGGGGTGATTGTCCCTTTTTTCAAAAAGGGGGATGAAAGAGAGTGCTCCAACTACAGGGGCATATCTTTTAAATCTCTCCGGCAAAGTCTACGCTAAGGTGTTGGAGGCACGTTCTAGAGCTATAGTTGAATCCAGGATGGGGGATGAACAGTGCGGTTTTTGTCACGGCAAAAGTACAACTCTAAGAATGGTACTCGGGAGTCCGCCAAACCAATCTACAGTTGTTTTGTTGATTTGGAAAAGGCGAATGACCGAGGTCGTCGAGGTAAACTCTGGAGTGTTTTGCAGGAGTATGGGATTGTTGGTCCTCAATCTCTATACACAAATTGTAACAGCTGTATTCGGGTTAGCGGTAGTAAATCAACACCTTCCACCGTGGGCGTTGGACTTCGCCAAGGGGGCGTCTCGTCACCTCTCCTTTTCATTACATATTTTTATAGAATGGATGTTGCAGCGCAGTCGAGGCGAGGAATGTTTCACATTAGGAGAGCTAAGGGTAAGCCATCTTCGTTTTATAGTTGACTTAGTTGTCCTCACTTCCTCTCAGACGGAAGTCCAGCGCGCGCTAGATAGGTTTGTGGCCGTATGTGCTGATGCTGGAATGAGGGTTAACGTGGACAAATCCGAGGTTATGGTTATTTCCAGAACACCTGTCCAATGCACTCTACATATTAGTGGAGTCCCATTGAAGCAGGTGGAGAAGTTTAAGTATCTCGGGGTCTTTTTCATGAGTGATGGGAGGAGTAATACTGAGCTTTTCTGAAGGATTGGTCAAGGTGGGTCGATTTTCAAACAGCTTGGAAGATCTGTAATCAGGAAGACCGAGCTTGGTGTCAAAGCCAAGTTTTTCTTTTTTTTTGTTTTAGAGACTCGCGCATGTTCAAGAGTTTTTGTATTCTCTTATGATGTGTTGACATACACAACCTGAACGGAGTGCAGTGGTTGGGGTCGTTGATGTTCGTTCACTACTCTCAGGGGTGGTCGTCCTAGACTTAGATAGGACGAGAGCCGACCAAATTCCGCGATGGTTATAGTCCGTAGTAATTCGTTCAAGCACTTTAGTATTGCATACGCAGAGGATGAATTTCGGTTGACCATATACTGTGAGTGTTATGCCTGGAGCAGTAACGTCTGGTCACTTTCCATTCACAACTGCGTTGCATACTTTTTGTCCGTATAAGAATTACTTTTTCTTGGCTATGAAGCAAAATTGAACCATAAACCTTCCGTTAGGCGGTCGATGATGTTAACCACTGCACCATGGCCACCAGCGGTTTTCAACTCAGTATTTGTTTCAACTCTCACTTATGGTCATGAAATTTGGGTATTGACCGAAAGAATAAGATCGTGAATAGAAGCTGCCGCATTGAGATTTCTTCGTGCTGTTGTGGGAGTTACTCGCCGGGATAGAGTGAGAAACACGGCAATGCGCGAGGAGCTCAATGCTGTGCAGCTGCTTCTCCGAACGGAAAGGACTATGGTTCGATGGTTTGGTCACGTCAGCCGAATGTCTCCATCATCACGACTTCCGAAGCGTGCCTTAAATGCAATACCATCAGGTAGGCGACCGATTGGCAGACCCAGGACGAGGTGGTTGGACAAAGTCTAAAAACACGCCTGGTTGCGCTTGGGCATAACTTCTGATGAGTTAGAGTCAGATGGAGATCCTGCGTGCGCGCATTGCCCCCGTGACCCCTTTAGAGGTACATGCAGGCCACTGAAAATGATGATGGTGGTGGTGCAGTGGTAAACATTATCGACTGTAGAGCGGCAGGTCTGTAGCTCAAAGTATGTCCATAGCCAAGAAATACAACTCTTATACGCAAAAATTGTACAACAAGCTGTTGTGAATGGGAAGTGACCACCAGTTCCTGGGGAATCCTATCTAGGACAACCACCCCTCGAGAGTAGTGAATGCATATCTACGACCCAAACCCCTGTACTCCGTCCAGGTTGCGACAAGCATAATAAGAGTATGACTCTTGAACCTGCGCGAACTGTAAAAAAATGATGTCCGAGAAGAGTGAATGAGCATAGGAATAGGAGGTGGTGAAGCATTCATGTCCTGAATATTGCGGGTCTCCTCTGATAGTTTGACGGGCATTATACAATATGCAAAGCTTAGCAAGTCGATCAGCAAATCTGAAGTGAAAAAGAGTGATGCTCTGTCCAGCATGTAGACAGGGCACTTTTTTCTAAGATTAAAAAACAGAAAACAAGAAAACCAATTTTTCTTTTTTTTAATATATAATTTCTATTTTATTTACTTCTTTCGTCCCAGTTTTTGTTTTTTATTTTTCTCATTTTTTTTTGTAGCTTTTTTGTTTCGTAATCTTTTTATTTAAAATAACAAATTTACAGATCCTTTGTGTTTTGTATATGTATATACCATAATATAATATATATTTTAGCGTTTTCTTTTTCATATTCACTTTTTATTATTTTCGATAATTTTGTTTTTTTTTTTAGTTGATTTTATTTAACTCATTTCTCATTTGTCTGTTTTTTATTTTATTTAAATGTTTCTAATAATTTTCGTTTTTTTACATTTAATATATATATCTTTTGTTTAAGATGCAATAATAATTAAATTTTATTTTTAAATAAACTTAATTACACACTAAACTTTTTTTTCTTAATAGAGTTATTTATATATATATACGTATATATATTTTTTTTATTTATATTTACATGAATAATGATTTTTTTTTTTTGTTAATTTCTAAATATTCACAAGGAAATTAGACGAGAAACAAAATTAATATAGCAATGCAAATAGTGCTAATTATCTATGAATAATATTGCTTTTAATTTTTCTTTTACTTTATATACATACATATGTATGTATGTATATCTATGTTTTTTTTTTTTACTTTTTTTTGTTTTATTGAGTGTAGGGTGATTTTTCTTATATAGGCATGAGGTTGTTTTTTTTTATGCGAAATTTTGCAATTTATTGTGAGGAAAGGAGAATGATTATTATTTACAAAACCTATTAGTGGAAGTGGAAGTAAACTAAAGCTTGTTTTGCTTAATATCAAACTACTAACTAAAATAATATTCTTTCTTCCTATATATCTCTTATCCTGTATTCATGGGACAAAATTGCCCAACACACCTTTCATATGAGTTATTTTGCTTATTTGTGAATACATTTATCTGAAATTTCTTGACTCTTATTTTCTTTAGCAAATGAATGGAACTATGAAAAAAAAATTTAACATTTGCTAATTATTATGATTTAAGATTTTTGTTTTTTCAAAAAACGTACGTTGTATTTGTGGGTCAAAATTGCCCAATATATTTTTTCCAACAAACGTTGACTGGAGTACCCTGTTTTCCTCGACATGTAATACTATTTACATATGTTGGGTATATATGTATGGTTATATACCTACTCCTGTCGACCCACTCGATCACACAATTTTTTTTTCTACAAACGGAATGGTAAGATTTGCACAGCAAAAAAGCTGAACGTGTGTCACATCCTAGTAAGGAAGTGTCCTTCGCGTGAGTTACGATCCCTATCACAAATAGACACAGGATTATCACTCCGCAGACCATTACATATCATGAAGTAATAAAATATCATTGCACAGACGATACAAAGAACCAATAAATTAGCGTCTAGCTAACATCCGGTCTTTGTGTCTACTAGGCAAACAATAAAACACAAAACCCTATATAAAACGATAGAAATAAGGAATAAACTCAATTGTTATTCATACAAAGAAGAGAAAGGACCTTTCTTATATTTATCCTCCGCTACTAGAAAACTATAGAAACGTTCGAACTGCGTGATAACTAAGTGATTTCTAATTTTCTAAAATAAAACAGAAGGGTGTGGTTTATTTGTACATTTGATCATTGTTCTAATTTTCACATTTCATAGAATCAACAATGCCGGATTGAGTCGCGAAGAAATTGAGCAAATGCTTGATCGTGATGAAACTGGTGGTATTGCGATTGATGCGGCAAGCGAGGGAGAAGAGGAACATTTATCGTATAATAGTTCCTTATATGAAACTGATTCATTGGGTGGGGAAAGTTTACCCTTGATAAATGAGGAGCATATCAGTTCGGATGACGACGCAATTTCCAACGCAATTTCTCTCAAAAAATGGAAAGTATAAATGGTGCAGGTGGCCAGTACGAAATTTATCCGTCGGGCGTCATAGAACGGAAAATGTTTTGAACACTTCCCCAGGACCGACCGCGTATGCTATCTTCAGAATATCCGGCATAAAATCTGTTTTTCGTTTGTTTTTACCACCTGATATTATTGTGAAGATTGTCTATGTTTTTTTTATCTCAATATACATAAACATATTTGTTTTTAGGAGAGAGTGTATTTAGAGACACATGGATAAAGGTTGATGCAATATCCATCGAAGCATATATGTATAGGGCTACTTTTGCTGGCCGGAGTCTTTCGGTCCCATGGAGAGGCTTTAGAGAGTTTGTGGAACGATAGCAAAGGGCGACCAATTTTCAAAGCTACTATGAGCTTGAGAAAGTATCAAAATATATCTCGAGTTCAAAACATACGAAACGAATGACGAGCTCGGGATAAACTTGCCCCAATAAGAGATTTCTGGGACAAATGGGAATCTAATATATGAAAAACATGCAACCCAGGCGAGAACGTTACTGTGGATGAACAATTAGGGACATATCGTGGGAGGTGTCCATTCAAGCAATACATTCCATCTAAGCCAGGAAAGTATGGAATAAAAGTGTGGGCTCTGTGCGACAGTAAAACGAGCTTTGCCTGGTCTTTGCAAGTTTACACCGGTAAGGATAGAAATTGTCGTCCCGAACGAAATCAGGGCTATCGTGAAGTTCTAGACCTCATTAAAGACTTGAAAGGTAGAAACATTACATGCGACAATTTCTTTACATCTCAGAAATTAGGGATGGAATTAATAAGAAGAAAACTTACCTTAGTTGGGACAGTCCGAAAAAACAAAATATCTTTGCCGCCACAAATTTTGGATATAAAAAAAAAAACCGAGAATGAAAATAATACAACTCTCCTTGCATACGTGCATAAAAAAAACCGCCTAGTCATCCTAATGAGCACTCTGCACGATGACAAAGAGGTAACTGACGATGCAAAAAAGCCAGGAATAATAAAATATTATGATTCGACAAAATCATGGGTAGATACTCTTGATCAACTTATACGCATTTACACCTGTAAGCGTAGAACAAACCTAGGCCACAGACGTTGTATATTAGATATATCAGCCTACAATGCATTTTTATTTGTTAACTGGAACAAAGAAAAACATTTCAGACGGAGAATTTTTTTTTTCGAGGAATTGGGAGAATCTTTGATTCAATCGGAAATCTCTCGTCGAACTTCCTTTCCCAACAGTGGTCCGGGAAGATCGGTGGTTCAAGATCTGCAAGCACGAAAAAATTCAGAACAAGCTACAGTGTCAACATTGAAGAGATCCCGTTGCTATTTGTGCCCGAATAAATCCGACAGCACAAAATATTCAAAATTTATTTGTAAAATGCATTCCGAACAAAAAATTACTTGTAAAAATTGCGACTCCTAAATAAAAATGTATTGGACAAATTTGACCCACAAATACAACGTTGTAAAATGAGATCTTCTTCTCAGAGGAGTGAGTTACCCAGCTCTAACCCCAAAACATCCAGCGAGCACAAGTTCAAGCACGCCGCTTTACCAAGCTCTCCGTCGCGTTACGTGCTGTCCAAAGACCGCAGCAAACGCTGAACAGGCAGCTAGGCAAATGTATAAGAAAAGAGAAAAGTATTTTACTAAAGGTAAAATGTAAATTAACAAAAAAAAAAAAAAAAAAATGATTAAATAAGGAAAAAAAAAATACAAAATTAAAGAGAATTCAAAAAATTAAGAAAAAAATTAACAAAAAAAAAACAAAAAAAATAAATTCGAAAAAATGAAAAAAAAAGAATTCAAAAGAGAAAAGGTGATGGCAACCCCCCAAAAATATGCGAAGATTTGCAAGAAAGAATGGTAATTTTGCATGAGTGTGAATGGACGAAAGGCAGTGGAGTACCCGACCGCCGAATAGGTCTAACCAAACTCACCTTAGTTAGCACGCAAGTGTGGCACTTTCCTCTCGGTGGAAATAACCCGACTGGTTTGAGTGAAGTACCAAACCTGTGTGTCTCTGCACCGATTTCAGCACGGCTTTTATACCATTTTGTGCCATTGGTGCGGGCCGTTACCCTGTAATTCATATGTTTAGGGTTGCCATTTACATAGCTTTTTACATAAATAAAGTTTGACATTTTTTCGTTATAATAAAAATAAAATATAATACGTTTCTTTTTTTTTTTTTGTGAAGTACAGGATAAGGGATATATAAATAAAACAGGTGAGGAAAGGTGTTGAGTTTTAACGTACTTTTAATTTATTTCTTACTATGTTGCTGTATCACACTTTGTTAAAGAAAAAATTAAATATATATATATTTATTTTAAAACTTATACACTTTAGTAGTTAATCAGTTATATGTAAATGGGTTTTGCAATTCACCTGGCTTTCTTTAATTGTTTCTGTTTTATTTTTTAAATAAAAAAAAAAATCCAAAAGAAACAAAAAACAAAAAAATAATTATTTAAGTGAATTATGGAAGCTTTAAATTTTATTTCGAATCCATTATCGATGTCAAACTGATATGTTAGTGATGTAGTTAGTAGCATTACATTAATACTGTCACTCTATTTGAAAAAAGAAAAATGCTTACTAGAAAGCAACATAACAAAATGTTGCATTTTATTTAATATTTCAATATATAAAATAGAATTGGTATTAATTATATTTAAAATAACTTAAAGAATAATAGGAAAAGTTACAGATACACCTAACGAAAACAAAAAATATCTCTCTTTGGTTACTTCACTGATGTGCAAATAAAATACTACAGAAAAAGAGAGCCAGTCACTGGAAAAGGAACAGGCCCTAGGACACTCAAATTGCGTTTAAAAGAAAAAAGAAATTGCTTTGCAACCTATACAGAGCCCCCTAGTTGCAAACGAGGGCGGCTCCTAATTGTTTTCAACTCACTTTCCGATCGATTTTTTTATTTTTTATTTTTTAAGAATAACTGTTTTTTTAACCTTTCTTTAACCTTTATTTAGTGTTTATACATTTTTTTTTTAAATCTAAAATATAATATTTTGCTTTTTATATTTTTCATTTGCTTAATTGTTTTGTTGTTGGTTGTTTCTGTATCTACAAAATGCTATGCGGTCGTATGTACATGTGTACGTGTCCACACCCTCTATCTCTTTGAATCTACTGTTTGTGTGTGTGTGTTTTGCTATGTGAAGTTGACAAGTCTTAAGGGAGGAATTGTGGCAGATGACAGAGAAGCAGGGATTTCAAGTGTAGAGCTCAAGTTTACAACAATTCGGTATGTCACACGTCATCGAGATCTATGATGGACGACTTGTCGTTGTCATCCGCGGCATACAAATGTCACTGATCCGATTGCGGTGATTGCTTCCCCGACCTCCCATGCAAATGATGCTGCTGATGATGATGCTGTTGTTGTTGTTGTTGCTGCTGATGATGATGATGTAATGGACTTTCATCTATCGAACTATTATTGATTGTTACAATACTACTGCCATTGTGTTGGACTTCAAGTCCATTGACCATTTTCTCGATGTTCTTCAATTCCGATGGCGAACTAGACCGCTGTTTGAGTAACGATGGCGGTGTGGTGGGCGACATCGATATCGGTCGGGTGGGAGGTGAATTCGACGAGGCACGTTGATGTCTTGACGGGCTTGAACTCAGGCTTCGTGGGCCATTCTCGCCACTAATACTCGGTCCTTCAACAGAGCTACTACCACCACCACCACCACCACCGGTACCCCCGCATCGTTGATTATTCGAACCGGGCGTGACGGCATCAAATGCCGAGCCTAGACTGCCAGGCAGGTTATATGGTGTGAAACGATGTCCCTTCAAGCCTTGCAATGGTGAAACTGGTGAATGTCCTGAATAGTGACCGAATAAGGCGGGATGTTGAGCGGCTAACGCGAGCTGTGCATTAAAGAGTAAGCCCGGATTGAGGCCAGGATTCATAGCAGCAGCTGCAGCTGGATTGTGAAGCAATGATAACGGAGGTGGTGGATACAATCCATGCGGGTAGAGATAAGGCAATAAATGAGGCGATGGATGAATGGGTGGACCCACTGATATATTCGGTGCGGGATATGAACCGCCGGCAGCGCCATGCGCTTCTTTGGGACTGCCCGATGAGGTTGGACGAAACGCACCGCCCGTGCTACCACCGACGCTCTCCGAGCAACTGGAATCGCTTCCATCGCGTTCTATATCATCCGACTGGAGTCGGCGTCGTATTGCATCTTCATTTGAATGGTCGCCAGCACCGGCCAAGTGGTTGAACCAAGCTGCAAGGGCTTTAAATTGGTTACAAACTTTGTTTTAATATCTTGTAACTATTTAAGATTATTTTAAGGACAGGTCAAGTGGGAACTACATACATATAATGGGACGAATGAATATAAAGGACAATCAATCATACCTGAGTGCTGATGCGCGTGCATTTGTTGCAGCGAATGACTTAAAGGCAACAACGGGCTTTGTGGCGGTCCGACCACATCCAACAGTTTATCATCGTCGTCCTGATTGTCGTGCGGATGCGGCGGACGTCCAGTATGACCGAGATGTAATGGCGCTCGACTGCTACTCACATGCGTTGGATTCAGTTTATCCGAATCGGATCCGCGGTTCGACATTAACACTTGCCTGTAAGAACAATTGGGTGGAAAAGATTGTTGATTAGAACATCCAACGTTCACATAGATACAAATTAATTCGCTACTAATTGATAGAAATTCTAGTCATCATCAAAAGGACTCAAAAAAGGGATGAAAAGCCCCGAAATCAAAACGGAGATCGTATAAGCTGCTGCTAATTATTTCAAACACGTTGTATCTACAAGAGTATTTGTTTGTTTCTCTGGCGATTTGTACTACTCCCTCTTGACTTTCGGCTCGGTTTGTATGTATGTCATTATTTGTTTGCCCAAAGGACCACTTCAGAACCCTTTTTTTTTGTCTTTTTCTGTTGTTATCCTTTCAATACCGTCGCTGTTAAGAGCTAATTTATTAGTGCACCCTTTGGTAGACACACACATACCAAGTTAAAATAATCCCGCGATAATGCTCTCTGCGGTTTGTTTCATCCCCTTTGGAACGTCGTCGTCGGGTGGTATTACGATCATAATACTCAGCACCACAGGGAATTGAATAGGATAATATTAGTCGATCGACGATTGTATCTGATGATTATGGCAAGGCAATTGCCTTTAGAGTGAGTTTGCAACAGTAGCGGGGAGTACGTGCGGTTTACGAAACGAATTGTTAAGTTTTTTCTTTTCTTTCTATTGTCGAGGCGTGTAGTAGTCTAGTGCAATTATCACGGTATGGTGTGCACTATTTGCTTTTTATTTTCGTTACTTTTTGACGGTAATTAAGCATCACCTCGGAAATAGTGTTGGGAAAAGGATTTTCCGGTGTTTTACTTGTGAGGGAATTTTTCATCGTCTACCGCTTCTGTAGGTTCTCCTCTCGATAAAAGTTTCGTTGTTTCGTTTCGCCTTTTGCATAAACTCTTTTACTACCATTTCATCCACGAAAACGGAAAGGAAGAAAAAATTGAAAAATATAAAAACCAACAAGTAAGCAGTTAAAGTGCTTGACTCTTTGCCGTTTACTGGCATACAATTGATTCTTTTCCTACCCACTGAAGGGATAATAGATTGTGTGGATACCCCGAGGACTAGAGCCGGTCCTGCTGTTTTGTATTTTGATCGTTGCCTGTTGGGTGGCAAACAAAAAAAAAAACGTTTTCTGTTTTTCAAGTACTACGTTTTAGTATTTAAAGCGAGACCGGAAGCGTGAAATAATTGAATGGGAAGATGGGAGCAGTTTAAGGCGCCTCCGCATCTTGTCTTAATTTCGCATCTCGTCACGTCAAAAACAATAGCTTACACACTCTAATCAACCAAGCCAACTGAAAGTACAAAGTCGTGAGCAGAATATCACATCTCATTCTGAGTCCGTTCTGTTGCAGTAGTCAACCGTTCAACTGTGTGTGCTCAATCGTTAAAACTCCCACAATGTGGAAGGAAGCATGTTCCTGCCGCGTGTGCGGTGTTGTATGTGGTGAGTAGGTGTCATCCAAACTGACATGTCTCTCCTTTCTCTCTGTCTGCCAAATTGTCATTTATTTATTCCACCCCAAGTTTTTGTGTTTTTTTTTTTTTTTTTTTTTTTCATCATCATACTACTCCTACTCCTTTCAGTCAAGGACATCAGAAACAGGGAACGGGAACAAGAGAAGGAAAAAGTCCAGTATCCAGATTGATATGTCATTTCTGGACTCTCATGGACTCTATCAATCTGTCTACGTCCAAATGGATTTGTGATGACGAGATGACTAGGACCGACGAGCAAAAGATGGATGGATGACATGACTCGATGGCATAGCCTTGGGGGTGTATCGGATTTCCGGTAATCTCAGGGAAAATTGTTTCTTTATTTGAGCTGGCGTCGAACTGGGGTGACTTGGCATTTATTTACACTCCATGATGCGCTATGTTGTTGTTTGTTATTTGAATTGAAGTCAATCTGGGATATGTTTAAAGCCACAACACCGATTAGGGTTGGGATCATGATAATGCAGGAAATTAAAATCAATCAATCAAATTAGAGAGAGGAGAGATTCCTGGTTACGGCTACATTCGAATACCATTAACTCAAAATGACGCGTTTCACGGTGTTTGATATAAGCTCTTTTCGCGGTGATTGCGACAGGGTGAAGGAGATTAGTTTGTCAATCGAATGACACGGAAATACCATCTAACGATGAGCTTATTACCCGTGGCTTGTTCATTTCGGACGACGTTTTTTTGCTTCGTTGCCCTTTTTGAAGAAAATAACGTCTTCGTCGGTACTCGTGACTAGAAATAGCAGTCAATTATGCTCTAATGGAATTCTATTCACATTTTTGTTCCCTTTACCACCCTCCAGTGGTAGTAGTGGTGGTGTTGGTGGTGGAGTGCTAAAAGTCGCACATATGAATTCTTGATCAAAGGACACGATGGAGGCGTGCCAGGAGTGAAATTAATTTTTCTTTTTTTTTTTTTGCTCTCAAATTCACTAAATTACAGGGAGGTCGATGGGAGTTAAACGATTTCTTTTTATTTTCTCGTTAAATGGCCGTTAACAGAGGGTCGATGTATAATTTTAGAAAATTGCAACCTACCCACCCGCGCTCGTTATTGATATAAAATTTATTGGTACTCACTTTTTCTCACGTTTTCCGGCTCCGGTATCTCGAAAACCTTTCGCAAATGGATTATTATCGATTTTCAATTGAGTAATCTGGAAAGGACAATGAAAAATATTCCAATTTATCGTAGACTATACAATATTGATGGTGTCATCGGGCCTTTACCTTTTCATTTTGATATGCAGTGACGGCTATGAATTCGGTCTCCTTAAACACATACGTCCTGAATGTGGAATACGGCAGCTTCAGAATGTCATTGGCTCGTACCAAATGAAATCTCGGTTGATATTTATGCATCGAATTGAGTATAGTCTGAAAGGAAAGATGAGAAACAAAATAAACGCTCATTTAGTACGTCCAGCTGTGTGAATTGTGACAGTAAGGGGTGGTAGGAAATAAACAAAAGAAACCCAAAAATAATCCAATTCAATGTCAAACGATAAAGTGATCAAATCAGGAATTAAAACAAAAAATCCATAGAGTGAATAACTTGCCCTCCCATGGAGACGCAAAACCACCAAGGACCACCCACATTTGTCTCCTTTTCGATTCGTTCGAGCGTTCGATTCGTGATCGTTCGATCTTCGGTCGACGTCGAAAGGCTAACATGATTAACATCATAAATAAGTTTCAAAATTACACATATTTCCAGTTATTTATCACTTAATTATCCTTTATTTCGAGACCCGATGAGAGCGAGAGGGATGGATTCTTATCTCGCGGAATAATTAACGTTTTTTGTCGTTTTTTTTTATTTCTTCATCTTGTTCTTCTACCTCTCTTCTTCTTCTTCTCTTGTGCTTCTTTATTCTCGAGCTCTCCGAGGTGGCTTGAAAATCTTGTTAATCTTGTTTTACGGTAATTAGTGGTAGTAGTAGCTCGAGTATGTATCTAAGTTGTTCCTCCGTCCGGATGGCATAAGGAACGCATAGGCATGTGTGAGGTCTACCTATTGAGTGGAGAGCCTTTTGTGCGTGACTAGTTGTACGGCTGAATATACATACATATGTATGTATGTATGTACCTAGAAGCCTCGAGGGTTTGGTGTATATCTCGTTTAATCTCGGTAATTGGTGATAAAAATCTCCTAAAAGGTCCATGGATGCCACGGGGAAATAAAAAGAAAAATCGAAAAATTCAGATTTCGAGTCCAATTCCGGGTGATGACAGTAATTCTCGTATCCATGGCAAGAGACCTCACACATTTGTTTTTTATTTTTTTATATTTTTTTTTATTTCCTCAACGGAATCGGTAAAAGCATCGTCATTTGTCCTCGACACTTTTTCGATTAGTGTTCATACAAAAAAACAACGAAAACAGGACAAAGATTTCAAGCTTGTCTGTCTGTGCTTAACAGAGTGATCCTTTAAATATTTATCTCTCGAGTTAATCACCTTCATTAAGACGCGAGAAATATCCGTCTTATACGAAGTGATTAGCTTTCAGCTCTCCGCTTATCCTCCTACTAGATACTGTACTGCCACGTCCATCCTTTCAGTCTCCATCGCTGTCCTTCAGCTACATATATTTATAGATTTAGTTCTAAGTCAACACCGGGGAATTGCTAATGAGATGCATCACTATGGTCATTGGTTAAACAGACAACCACGCAAATCTCATGCTTTTTTTACTACGTTTTGTAGAAGAAAACGATTATTAGTATCAATTTTGCCGACTAGCACCAGATAACAATAATATTAAGCTGGCATCTGGAAGTGAGAATGTAGCGCGCGATCTTTAAAAAAAAAAAAATACAAGTGGCCATCATTCGAGTTGATTTCATTGGCGCTATTAGGGAGGTCTGTTGCTATCTCCATCTCATTTTGTTAGTCTGCGTGTTGTCCATGTCGATGTCATGGAATAAAAATGTTTTTTTCTTCTTCTTGCCCGACTGGAATTCTACGAAGGAGCGAATGTGGACGACAGTGAACTAATAGCCTAATTAGATGAAGCACAAATCGATTAATAAAAATGGAAGTCCAAGTGGATTGTGAGTCAATATTGTGGTGTCCCCGTACTTCTGGGAAGTTCGCTATGGTTATGGATGAGAATATGTGGCAGTTTGGATGTGCCCTTTGAAAGTTATTGGGCGGCAGATTGTGGGAAAACAATTGCGTAGATGGTGTCGATGGAATGATATTGGTTTGTGTTGTATTTTCTGTCTTTTGTCTATTTATGTATACAATACCGACTTTTTAGACTTTTTGGTCCTTCGATCGGTTTTCATCTTTTTTGTACAAATTTGATTTTATATGAGACAAATTCTTTAACTTTATTGGAATTTCGGAATTTTCGAGTTCAAAACGCGCATAAAGAAAAGTAATTCACAATACAAATGATTGTACCAAAAAGCATGAAATTTTAGATCAAAAGTGATCAAACCTAATAGCAAAAATGTTCGTTAAAAAGGACCAAACACATTCTGCACAAATTGTTTGGACACGGTTCAGTTTGATCAAAAAAATAACAACTCTGCCTTATTTTGTTCCAAAAAATGGACTAAATTTTACAATGCTAAAAATTGTCTTTATATCTTGAAAAATATTATTAAAAATTGAGAACAGTTCAGAACAAAAAAGTGGCCATCGAGACATTTTTCTGTCCGACAGTGTTCTGCATTGTGTTCAAAGTGGCTATTCCGAACAGAATGGAATAGGATTTTCTGCACTTACTCGTGAGGTAGAACAGATTCGTAGGAAGTGTCGGAAACAGATGTAAAAAAATTAATTTAATTTAATTATATTAACAAACAATTAGATTAATCGATACTTGGTGGTTAATATAGGTCTGTACTTTTCCGTTTTAATTTGATCTGACATTTTTCACGAATGTGTGATGTCCCGCCTTATTCTGTTCTGCTTTTTTCTTATTGAACGCAGCTATTGAGTTGTGCAAGTTGATTTTAATACAGTAGCGTATTCTTTTAGTTGAAATCACTATCTTTATGTAAATTGAGTATATCCATAAAAACATGGCGCAGTGGGTGGTGTTGGCCTCTGACACCGATGACACGGGATCGGATCCCGGCAACAGCTATGTTATCGAACATGCTTTTTACGGTGCCTCTTCTTAGCCGGGTTCTGACAAAAACCCGTGTGGCATAATTGTCAAGAAAAGCTTCCTAAAATTTCGGAATCGCCAATAAACTGCAAGACCCTTTTAACTTCTTCTTCTTCTTAACGGGCTCTACAGTTCAGGGAGAACCTAGGCCTCAACCAACATGCCCCTCCAACTAGCACGATCTTTTGCTAGCATTTTCCATTGCCGCACACCGAGTTGGCTGAGGTCCCCTTCCACCTGTGTGCGCCACCTTAAGTGCGGTTCCTCTGTTTCTTCGTCCCTCGGGGTTGGATTCAAAGACTCTCCGGGCTGCAGCTGTGGTGTCCATTCATTCTAGCCATCTTAGGCGCCTGACTAGACTCATGGCCCGTTCGTGGTTGAATCCTTTCTTCCACCCCCGTTTACGTTTATAGGCCTGAAAATCACGCGCAAAATCTTTCTCTCGAACCGCCTAAGGGCCTCCTCATCCGCTTTTGATAGTGTCCATGCTTCTGCACAGTACAGCAGGACCGGGATGATAAGGGTTTTATATAGAGTCAACTTTGTCGTTCGAGAGAAGGCTCTAGTACTCAATTGTTTCCTAAGCCCAAAGAAACAGCGATTGGCAAGAGTGATTCCGCGTTTGATTTCGGAACTGATGTCGTTGTTCCAGGTCACTGCGGAGCCAAGGTAACTACCTCAAACTTATATCTGCCAATACAAACGTTCTGGCCAGGTCGTCGGTGGTGAGCGCTCTTTTTTGATGACAGCATAAATATATTTGCCCTCGTTTACTGCCAAACCAATTTTCGCCGCCTCTGTCTCAATACGCGCAAACGCCTCATTGACATCTCGCTGTGATCTACCTATCATGTCAATATCATCGGCGTATGCAAGGAGTTGCGAGGATTTGAAATAGATTGTGCCTCTTGTGTTGGTCAGCGATTTTGCACAATCCTTTTTTAACATCAAAACTATCGGTAAAGTGTTCGCCGATTCGGATGGCGCTGCGAGCATTCTTCAAAGTCATCCTGCATAGTCTGACGAGTTTAGCAGGGATGTCAAAGGTAGACATAGCGTTGTATAGCTCGTCTCTAATTACGCTGTCGTATGCGGCTTTGAAGTCGACAAATAGGTGGTGAGTGTCGACTTGAAATTCATTGGTTTTTTCCAGGCTCTGCCGTAGTATGAAGATTTGGTCGATAGTGAACTTCCCTGGCCTGAATCCGCACTGATAAGGACTTATCAGCTTATTTATAAAAGGGTTCAGGCGTTCACACAAAATGGCAGAGAAGATTTTGTAGGCGATGTTAAGAAGACCAATTCCTCTCTAGTTAGCGCGGTCAGAGGGGTCTCCTTTCTTGTGCTTTCCTTTTACTTTATCTTACAGATGAGCTGATGAATGCTCCTAACCAGGTCATCCCCAGCTACCCTATAAGAAAATAAAAATTACACACAACATGGGGAGAAGCTCGGCTTTGGTCCTTCATGGACTGGAATACCAGCATATATGTACAAACATATACATATGTATGTATGTATAAAGACATGAGATCGGGAAAATATAAGGAAAATGGTTAACACCCACGAGTTACACGATTTTCTTATGAACCGACCAAGGAAAAAAGGACATTTCTGCTTGGACATAGAGCATTTCAAGGCTGTGACTTTATTATCGTATCAAGAATGTATGACTTTCGACTGTACACACCAACTAGCAGCTTCTTCCAGGCTTCTCATGCAGTAAGTATATTCCGAAAATTAAATTATTTACTGTAAATGGTGTGTTGCCGTAACACACCAAAGTGTGTGTTTTCATTGTAGACATATTTTATGCAATTTAAAGTGTGTTATTACGAAAGCACACAGAAAGGGACATTCCCTACTGTACACACAAAAGGGTAACTCCCAACTATATGCAATCTTGCCAGAAAGCAAATTGCGACCCGGACCCAGTGTTCAAAACTTAAGGTTCCTGCCAACTTTTTTCACAGCAAACAAAAAAAAAAAAAAAAGACTCATCTAGTCCTCGCTCTCCGAGCAATTGTCGAGTATTGTCATCATGGTGATCTTGATATCCGGCTCGAAGGACCAGTGAGAACGGGAAAAGAGAGGTTGAGTGTCTCTTCTTTTTGGTGGCTTGAACTCGGATCACTGGGTTGACAGTCAACTGTGTTACCTTCATCACTGCTCTGGTCGATAGTCATCGATGACCTACTACGTAAGCTAACCACTCGGGGCCACGAGGTCATCGAATATGCTAATGACCTACTAGTTACGGGCAAGTGCGAAACCACTGTCTGTGAGCGCATGCAGCTTACGCTCCAATTTGTCTTTGACTGATGTGGTAGAGAGGGTTTATCGATTAACCCAAATAAGATAATCTTAGTCCCGTTTCCAAAGAGGAGAAGGGAACAGCCCTGCTCAATCTTTCTAAAGGGCACGTGCATAGGATTTTCAGAGGAAGTAAAGTATCTAGGTATTGACCTAGACCGCAGACTCAACTGGAACGCCAATATGAAAACTAAACTTACGAAAGCGACTAAGGCCATTTGGGCCTGTCGACGCACTTACGGTAAAACCTGGGAACTTAAACTTAAGGTAGTCCACTGGTTATACACCGCGATAGAAAGACCTATCGTCACCTACGGGTCCATGGTGGACAAAGGTTGAGCAAAAAACTACAATTGTTAAGCTTGCCTTCAGAGACTAGCATGTCTCGGCGCTATGCCAACCTGCCCCACGGCAGCCCAAGAAGCACTCATTGGACTCATTGGCATTGCCACACACCTTCACTTTTGAAAAGAGATTTGAGATATTGATCCCAAATCGCCCAGCATGGTGTACGGATGGCTCCAAGATGGCTTCTGGCGTTGGCGCCGACATCTTTGGACCAAATCGCAAGATCTCGAAGGCCCTGGGAGCGAGTCCCAGCATCTTTCAAGCAGAGTTGCATGCCATCCTAACATGCGCCAATCCAAATATTGAAACTGGCATAAGAGGAGTAACCATCAACATACTCTCTGACAGCCAAGCAGCGCTTAAAGCGCTGAGTTCGTACAGCACGAACTCAAAAACCGTAAAGGAATGCCATGTAGGTCCAGAACCTTTCTGCGGCACTCCCAAGTATAAGATCAATTTGTTCTTAGACAAGTGGGAAAAATTGCAACATGTGTCCTTTTGGAACAACGTTCGGGGACTCCGTCAATTGAAACGACTTATAAGACCCCCGAACAAACACTCTATTGACATACTCAAACTCAATAGGGTGGGCATCAGAAGACTAGTCAACTATCTGACAGGACACTGCGGTCTGAGATATCATCTTAACAAAATTAGCCTCTCGTCTGAAACTGAGTGTCGGCTCTGTATCGAGAACGAAGAGACGGCGGAACACATTCTGTGTGAGTGTGCTGCTCTCTGCCATCTTAGGAAACGTATCCTTCTCAGCGAAGTTATGACTCCTGAGGGGATCACCTTGGCTCCTACGAGAACATTCTCAACTATCGGCTAGCAGGCACTATAGATCTGCAAAGGTCGCAAGGTCGCTGTACCAAATGCTAATTGAAAGCACTAGCCCTAAATAACACAAAAAAAAAAAAAAAAAACGCGCCATAGATCCGGCTCGCAAATTACTTTGTGGCAAGGTTGCATATAGTCGGGAAATTTCCCATTTGTTTGATTAATTGATCCAAGGTGTATCAATTATTGATGGGTGTGTCACTGCAACACACTTAAGTTGTCATTTTATTAGTTATTATTCTTAGAACGGGTCATAATTTTAATACGAATAACTACCTCAATTTCAAAGATCAACCGTGTTAAATGACACACTTACTCGTGTTGTTTAACATACTAGCATTTCCACTGCTGCTTCCTTGCAAATATTTTTGCAGTGACAAACTTAAACACCTTACTTAGTTACTTAGGTGGCGCTACAGTCCGGGGTGAACCTGGGCCCCAACCAACAAACTTCTCCAGCTGGCACGGTCTCTTGCCAGCTGTTTCCAGCGACGCACTCCCAATTGGTTAAGGTTCCCTTCCACCTGTGTGCGCCACTTTGGATTCGGGCGTCCACTGCTGCGTCGTCCCTCGGGTTTGGACTCGAAGACTTTTCGGGCCGGAGCTGTGTCTACATGGCTTAGCCATGATTTAGGTTTTACATAGCGCAACCGTGGCGCAGTGGGTACTGTGTTGGCCTCTGACGGCGATGACTCGGGATCGAATCCCGACACAGCCATGTCATCGAACGTGTTTTTCACGGTGTTTCTCCTCAGCGGGGTTCTGACAAAACCCCCTGTAGTAAAATTGTCATGAAAAGCTTCTCAAAATTCGCCGTTCGGAACCGGCAAAAAAACTGTAGGTCCCTTTCACCTATGTGAAAATCACACACAACATGGGTGATTGAGAGAAGCTCGGCTCAGGTTCTTCATGGACTGTAACGCCAACATACATACATACATAGCGCAACTTTGGTCTTTGGAGGGAGGGCACTACTTCTCAATTGCCTCGTGAGCCCAAAGAGGCAGCGGCTGGCAAGAGTAATATTGTTTAATCTCAGGGCTGGTATTGTTGTCCCTGGTCACTAGTGAGCCAAGATAGACGAAGTTCTTGACCACTTCGAATTTGTAGCTGCCAATCCTGATGTTCTGGCCGAGACGTCGGTGTTATGTGTCTTTTTTGGTTGACAGCATATATTTCGTTTTAACCTCGTCAACCGAAGGACCGATTTTATATTAGTCAGTGAGTCTCGTATGATCTTTTCTGGTACGAATTTGAAATCCTTTTTTAACATCAAAGGTCTCGGTTAATTCGCTACCGACCTTAATGGAGCAGCGAGTATTCTCCATTGTCATCCTGCACAATCTGACGAGTTTGGCAGAGGTGTCGAAACTAGACATGATACTGTATAGCTCGCCTCTATGCATACTGTCATGCGCGGCATTGAAATCTTGGGTCTTCCCCAAGATCTACGGCAGTGGAAATAGTTGGTTTATTGTGGACTTGCCTGGCCTGAAGCCGCACTGATAAGAGCTGATCAGATCAAAGGGTTTCAGGCGTTCACACAATACGGCAGAGACGTTTAACTTTCGTTGTTCAGCTCGTTTCAGCTTTACAGCGATTGAGGGCTTGCTCCAATTGATTGCCTGCACCCGGTCTCAACTACCCAACTCATAGCTTTTAGGGAATACAACAAAATCAAATATTCTGATAAAAATCATTCCCACTACCAGCGTAGTGTTTTTCCGATTTCGGATAAGATTTAGATTTTTTTTTGGTATAAGCGTAAAACTGTTAGAAAACGACTAATACTTTTAACCCTATTCCAACTTTTTCAATAACATTCCACAACAAAACAGGCAATTAGACCTGAATGTCGCTTCTGATAAAGGAACCAAATTCTTACAGTATACTGCTGATGTTGTCATCGGTCATCAATCTTCTACATACTGCCCTTTCAACCGAAAAAAATAGTCTTCAGAATCGCTCTTTTAATTCCCAGGCCCATTGTAATTTACATTCCATTCATTTGAGCAACCTTGTTCGATTTTAAGGTTTTTTTTTATCCATCTCTAAATCCAACAACCAATCAATGGAATCCTCATGGCTGGCGCCAAATGACTACCCCGTCGGACAATCTCAGACATACATATTTCCAAATGAGGTATGAGAAACACCCCGAGTACAAGCCTTCATCAAAGCATCACAGTCAGGCATATCGACTACCTAACAGCCTAACTGCCATGTGATTTATTAATTCCTTCAGTAATAATTCCCAAAGTGGAGTTGTTGCCGCGAGCAGCTACTTTTCATTCCTTTTTGCTGTTAGCCTTATGTATCTTTCCAACTTGACTTCTACAAATTAAGACAAATCAACTAACTGATCATTCTCTCGCGGTGTGTGTCGCCCGCCCCTCCACGGGGGATGACTATCGAGAAATTCAGAATAAAAACAAAAAAAAAAAAAAGAAAAAAAAAGCAGAAAACAGAAAAACATCAACAATCCTATACCGTACGTCTGAAAAGGAGGCGGTGTGCAAACGCAGAAAACATAGTTAATACATCATCAATCATCGGCGAGCTGCAGCCGTTCACTCAGTCAGATGTTACTTGCCACGCCAACTGGCCAGCCAGCCAGCTTGAGTCAACAGGTACATACGTGCATTCGTACATGGCGGAGGTGATGGTGGTGCTTTTTATCGTTGTATACTCTCCAGATCCGCCAGGTCCATGTGTCAGCGTCCATCAAGTGCCTTAACGAATTGTGAACAAAAGCCTGCTTTCACCTCTGCCATCCTCCCGCCAACGCCCCACACTTCGGTCGTGTAATAAATAATCAAGGCTGCTGTCTGTCTATTAAAACTAATTATTTGACGAAACGAAATACAAAAATGAAATTAAATCATCTGAGCATCACGTCGTTTTGTTTTAAGACAATGATGCACTATGCCAGCGCCGAGGTGGGAGGGCAGTCTTTACATAAAACACAAAACAACAACAAAAAAGGGCACCGGACAGTCGTTTCTTTTTTTTTTTTTTTTCTCCCTGGCATTCGCTTTATGATGGGCTATCTGAAATGAGTGGTGTAATTAAGCAGACGCCACACTGCGTCAACAGAGACACACTACGAGGCTACGTAACTGGTACCCTTACGACTATAACTACGTACGGTGGACAGCCGGCCATTTGACCGATTTGATGCAAACGGAATTTAGGAATTTAGGAAAAACAACTTTAAATTTTCCTCTCATCCCCCTCTCAGCACCAGAGCTCGACGCTAATTAAAATGCTTTATTGTTTTATTAATTCCTGTTTTGGACAAACTATTCTTCACTCATCTAGTGATACTCGTATCTATTCTAGATCTGACTTTGCCGGCGGACTTTGGATCCGAACTCGAATACGATATGTACATATGACGTTGGTCGTTCTGTTTCTCCCATTCTACCTATACACCGACCGTTTGATTCGCCTTAACGACCTTACGGACGGGTTTATGTCTGTAAATTTTGTTTTATGCAGATGCGATATACCCAGATACTCGTCTACCTAAAAATGCGTATACAACTTATGCGTATAGGTGTGTGAGAGAGAGATGACTGGTAATAATCGTAAAAAGTTCCTACGGTATGTAAGCCTTCCTGATGAGTGTGAGAATTTTCGTGTTTCACATTGGCGCTCGATCAGCAGGAGCGCATCAGCACACCACGACGACAGTGGGTTTTAGTCCATCTTCTTTGTTTTCGATACGAATTTGGCCGTGCAAATTGGAGATAAATTCGTGGATTTGATGAAGATGACTGCGGTTGATGGGAGTTTAATTAGATTTAATCGGCTTGGCTAGGATGCCACCTTTGCCTTTCTGGCTAAGAACACATACTGCGACAATGATGTCATTGATTTTGGTCCACCAGTACCAACGTACAAAGTGTCGATGAATAGATATGATACAACAGACAAGCACTCGAGCTGGCTGTTTACTCGCCACCACCCGTGTTATTGTGACAACAACACGTTATTTATCAACTGGACATAAAACAACACGGGAAAAGAAGGAGTTCCTCTCAGGTGCAACTCCAACTTCAACTTATACTGCAATCCTCCTCTCAATTGCTTTCGTTTTAATTTGATCTCTCCACCACATGGGGCTGTTTCCCAATTCCCACCACAATCGCACTGATGTTGTCGAGCGTCACTGTATAAAATTATGAGCATTTCGCCAAGCCCACACACTGCAGACCTGAACCGACGACGCACTCTCCGTTCATCTCAGATATGTACATACATACTTGGCAAGTTGCTTCGCTCGTGGATTGAATTGCACAAGGGAATTTGTGTATAATTTTGACGAACATAGAGATTATCTCTATGCGTTACAAGGACGTAGGCCGTGATGTCCATGAGGCAGTGATATATGACACAAAGTGGAAATTATGATCTACCTGGGCAGATTGCGTCAAACAGCGGGGACGAAAGTGCCACAGATGTCAATTTCGTAGAACCGATCACGCACTGGATATGGCATACTGACAAAATCTGTTCCTTGTCATAATCAAGTAAATCCGTGCATCGAAAAAAATGTCTTGTGGACTCCTACCGGGCGCCATTCTAACTGAGGTGTCTTTCAAAGACGCTATGTCTGCTCTTTCGTCTTCGCTAGCTGAAAGTGTGCCAATTGTTCATTGGTATTTAGGCCATCGAGGATTCGTATGAATATTAAGAGCAGCTGATGTATCATCAAGAAGTCGTTGAAGTCGTGTACGTTGTAGTCAATGGGCATCATCGGACGTTCTTTTTCGTGAATCCCATACGATACGATGCAATGGTATTAGCCTGTTAGTTGCCCTAGCTTGCTGGAATCGACTTGAATTATGCTTATTTTCAACAAGTCGGTGCACTACTCTATTGCAAGATTAACCATCGGATCGAAGTAGGTTAGACAGGTACATAGGTTATCCGTACCGTATAAAATGGGCCATTAATTGATTTGACCCGTACAAATCCCCGGGGGAGGATTGTCATCTTCCCAAACCCTCCTTCAGAAAGGAAGTTCACAAATTAGCCCCATGCTTATCAACATCTTTAGAACCAGTTATACATGGGGATACATACCAACGAGCTAGACAGAGGTAACGGTACAATTCATTCCCAAAGTAGACCGTACACCCACAGACCTGCCTAAGTCCTACAGACCGATAAGCCTTACCTCTTTCTTCCTAAAAACAATGGAAAACATTCTGGGTAGGCATATCAGCGACGAAAAGATCACCACTTCACAAAGACCAATATGCATACCAGTCTGGGAAATCAACAAATCCCTGAGCGACAAAGAAATTGCGATGGGTTGCTTTCTCGATATTGAGGGTGCTTTCGATAATACTGACAACACCCAAATAAAACGTTGCATCCTCAGCACAGGGGTGGATAACACCACATGCAATTGGATCCAACACATGCTTAGCAATAGGAAAATAAACACCTCACTAGGCAATGATAAAATCAGTGTAAATGCCGCGATAGGATGCCCTCAAGGCGGGGTTATCTCACCTCTCCATCGTAGTAAATGAACTGATTAACATGCTCAGCAACAATGATTTCTATGTCCAAGGCTACGCTGACGACATAGTGATCCTGGTCAGAGGCAAATTCAAAGACAGCATCGGAGCTCCTCCAAAGGGCACTAAACCTTGTTGCAAACTGGAGCATAAAGGATGCACTAAAGGTCAACCCTAGAAAAAGCACTATAGTCGCCTTCACCAAAAGGAGGAAAAGGCACAAATTTACCAAAGCTACTCTCTTTGGCGAAGAGATAGAGTTCTCAAAAGAAGTCGAATACCTAGGGGTAACTCTAGACGAAAAGCTCACTTGGAACTCTCACATTACAAAAACCATTGAGAAAGCCTGGATCTCTTTATGGACCAGCAAACGTCCCACTGGCAAAAGCTGGGACACAAACCCCAAAATATCCCGCTGGCTATATACAGCAATCACCAGACCAATTCTCACATATTCTAAACCAGTCTGGTGGCATAAAACAAAACAAATATCAGTGCAAGCCAAGCTCAACAAATTGCAAAGACTAGCTTGTATCTGTATCACCGGGGCCATGAGAACAACCCTCCCGTGCTGCTGGGAGGGTGATCACGGACCTGCCAACTGAAGAAAGAAGCAACGCTCACAGACTAATCGCGGAGGATGACTCTAACCGTAGGCTCTTTCACCCTGATATCCTTACCGAATTAGCAAATACAACTTCAGCCAAAACCACAAGGTGACATTCCCCAACCGACCAAACTGGGAACAGGATAGACCATCCATCAATCGTGGATCCCACGTGTGGTACACAGATGGCTCCAAAGCGAACGAATGCGTTGGGGCTGGTGTATACGGAGCAAATACAGGCACATGCATCTACGTCAGCATGGACAGATATAACTCCGTTTTTCAAGCAGAGGTATTTGTTATAGAACTCTGCCTCAGAGGAAATATAAACATAAATATACTTAACAAAAACATTTACGTTCTCTCTGACAGCAAGGCTGCACTCTAGCCCTAAAGAGCTATGAAATCACCTCCAACCTGGTATGGGACAGCCTACAGCTACTTCACCAGCTGACCAGCACAAACAGAGTTCATCTCATCTGGATACCTGGACAGAGCGGCCATATTGGTAACGAAAAGGCGAACCTACTAGCAAGGAAAGGCTCCGCATCACTATTTATGATGCCACGGCCTTTCTGCGGCATACCCATCAGCACCACCAAGTGCTGCATAAACAATTGCATAAGAAACACGACGGATCACTACTGGTTACAAACGCAAGGTAGCAGACAAGCCAAGTTGTTCCTCCAAACTACATCTTTCAGAAGAACGAAACAACTCTTCATGCTTTCGAGGAGTCAGATTCGCCTAATCACAGGTTTTCTTACTTGACACTGCCCAGTCAACAAATATCTCAAAACAATGGGCACTATACAAGATGACACTTGCAGAACGCGGGAGAAATTTTGAAGGGGCGGAATGCAACTGGCTATTTCATCAGAGCATTTATGATGAAAGTAACGATAAAACAATGAAAGGCAGGAGACATTCCTACGATGACCCAGCAAGTGTAATGAGTTTGCGATGCTGGAATCTCCTATGATTTTTATCGTGCGATTTTGTATTCTGTCCAGTAAGTGCATTGGATCATGCTGTCGATATCGGAATTTTATGAGCTTAACATACGCTGCCGCTCACTATTTACAGCCGAGGTGCAGGATCGTAAAGAAGTGAATGAATATAAAAAGCTGAGGGTACTGTCGTCAGCGAAGGACCGAATCGGGTTAGAAGTAACAGACAAGAGATCATTTATAAAAATAAGAAAGAGTGTCAGAGACAAAACGGAGCCCTGGGGAACACCAGCATTTACAAAGTGAGTGCCAGACTTGAATTCGTCCAAGACAACTTGAATTGAATGATTCGAAAGGTAACTTCTACATAATCCATAGAAGAAGAGAGTCGACGTTCCCGAATGCAGCATTTTCGCCAAAAAAAATGAATGCCAAAGTCTGTCAAATGCTTTCGAAATATCAAGTGCAACTACCTGTCCTACCCTATGCGGATGACGTCGCCATTTTTTCTGTCGGCTCATGTTTAGTGACTGTCCGTCTCAAAGCACAGGCGGCGCTAAATGTGATCGATGATTGGTGTACCAGAAATGAGCTGTCAATCAATCCTCTTAAAACCGATGTCGTTCTCTTTACGAGACGGAGGAAAAATATTGACATGACTCAGCTGGTACTAAAAGGCACTTCCATCCCGACATCCAAGGAGGCTAAGTATCTGGGAGTCATCTAAGATAGTAAGCTTTTCTGGTCAAAGCATGTTGAGTCAAAAACCACCAACACGCCGGCGCTGCTTTAGATGTTATGATGAACCTTCCACCTCTTGATATATATTTATCAGAGGGTGTGCTCTGAAAGCCATGTCTCGTCTGAAGAGAAATGGCTTTTGGTACAACTCGCATAGAAATAACGGTGTGCTTGCGCAAGAATTGCCCTGCGACCCCTGTCTGATGGACATGCCTTCTGACGCACTGACGCCCGTTATCCTATTGCGTCGTAATTTCACAGTCGAGTTTCCATGGCGTCAGGATTGGCTATGGCTGGATACTGAACCTGGAAAGGATATTCTTTGCATTTTCACGGATGGCTCCAGATCTGGGCGGGGGTCCGGTGCTGGAGTCTTCTTTGAGCGTGAAAACATCAGACTGCACTTCTCGTTAGGAAAGTATGCGTCTGTCTTCCAATCAGAGATATACGCAATCCTAATGGCCATGCACTATGTTGTGAAGCACAGTTGGAAGGGGGAAAGCATATGCGTCTGTAGTGACAGCCAAGCTGCACTCAAAGCTGTGTGCAACCCCTTAATTAGCTCCAAATTAGTACTTGAACTCAAGTCCTTCTTGAACAAAGTCGGCAGACTAAATTCATTAAGGCTTGTATGGGTTCCAGGCCACTTTGCGAACCCAGGAAATGAGATCTCTGATGAACTCGCCAGAATGGGTTCAGAAGAGATCTTCTCAGGTCCTGAACCCGCTCTAGGTCTACCTGCGTCCACGGTAAATTCCTACATTAACGATTGTGTATTTAATACACATAACCGTAGATGGAGGGACTGTCCAGGGTGCACGTTGACTAAGCGCGTATGCCCTGATGTCTGCAAAAAACCTGCAGCATTCCTCCTGTCTTTAAGGAGAGTCGACTGCAGAAGGCTTGTGGGAGTTATCACGGGCCATTACACTTTTTGCCAAACATCTCTACGTGCTTGGCATCAGTGAGACGCCTACCTGTGCTACGCGCACCCTTGGAGCCGACGTGGTGTGTGCCGAATCCCTTAGCTCTACATCACTGAAGCTCCTTCAAATTTTTCTCCGGAAAACGGAGAAAATACAGTAATGTAAGGTGTCTGTCTGGAGTACAATGGACCAGTGACTGCGTCTAAGTGCTCCAGCGGATAGCAGAAGCCTTCAACAAAAAAAAAAAAATAAAAAAACCTGTCCTACCCTTGGATCAACATCTAATCATTTCTCATTCATAAATGGCGTCGATGAGCCTTTAAAATAATGTATCCAACTTGATACAAAAAATAAATATTTGTGGTCTTAATTCGCGTTTACTTTCATGCGCCTTATTTGGCCTACCCGATAGTTGAAAAAATTCAACATCTAAACGGCCTTGTGGCGTCGCGAATGTGACAGTTATCCGTTTGAGACGCCGCCTTATTCAAATGGCTACAACTTAGAAATCGAATAAGTAAGTGGCAGCTATCCAACTGCCATGCACAGCATTCTGCACCGCCATCGTTTGCCATTCAAACGATTTCATTGCGTCAACAAATGGTCGAAAATGTGACAGTTGTCAACTGTGACACTCACCTCTCCTGTCATCAGCCAGCATACATATGTACATGTGCACTTGCATGAACAACTCGAACTGTGTCAGTGACAGGCGAATAACGAGTAACAAACGTATCTAAACACCATCCGGACATTAGTGCAAATCAGCACCATTGACGACTGACTGACTTGATGGCCCGGAATTTCAACTCCGAATTCACTTCACCACCCCGCACCCATATTCGATTCAATCACGTTCAATAAATTATTATTGCTCGGACAATAATTGCCAATGCACATCGAGTGCAGTGTACAAATGCTGCTCAGCACACCGTACCACTCGCGTTTAATTTATTAGTTTTTCTCACTTTTACGTACAACAACAACACTCAATGCGATTTTCGCACTAAAATAAAAACAAAAAAAAAAATGAAAAACTCAAACGAACACACAATTACCCGACGCGAATGAAATATTTGACGTGGCATTGTCAACGCTCGAGGCGGCAATCAGACGTCAAAATACGTGCCCATCAAACTGCCAGTAGCAGCGTGCACACCGCATAGCATTTTTATAATTTGCGCGCGCATAAGAGTACACGACGACGAGATGCAAGGGCTGTAACAGCGATAATAATTAATTTCGATCAGAAAACAAAAAAAAAAAAACAAAAACGCACCGAAGAATTGACGGAGAATCACTGAAATGATGTGACAATATTTTAACGATGGCAATGTATCAATTGACAACCGGGGCTGCGTTCACACGCGCACAGTGCATCGCTGCTGGACGTATGTAACACTGAAAGTACTCGTATGTAATTTCGACCATGTGAACGTAAACTCGAGTAACGAGTCAATGGCTATGACCGCTATTTGCGAATACTGACAGTGGGGTATCCGTCGCACACCTGACGGAATGTTGAACAAATGCTTGGAGACAGTAAACTCACAAGTGGGATTTGTCATCGACAAGGAACAAACCGATCATACTCTACGAATTTGATTGTCATTCAAGATATGTATGCTGAACGATGATATTTTTATGACAGGATCATATAGTAATACTATCATGCTGATAATGGTAATCATCATCTTTATAATTGTGACGCTTGTATGGTTTCGATGAAGCTCTCGTCCAGTGTCTGGTCTGGTGTTGTGCTTGTGTGTGATGTGCGATGCCAAACAAGGATAATAAAGGTTTATTGGTCAATAACTTTGGCTTAAGTGCAATCAATACAACCATGGCTCGGTCGTGCGATTTGTGGTGGGACGTACAGTTTGGCCGTATGCTTGGCAGAGCTGTCATTTTAGTGGGCAGATGCAATGCGTGGTTGTTTATGGCATTTTTGATGCATGCTTGTTTCAAAAGTCGACGCTACGTGGATAGGTGGATATTTCTCGGAAGCTCAAATGGATACTTTATTGCCCGATCGTATATCAGAACGAATGGATGAAAGGTGACAAGCAAAGTGTGATGTATGGAAAGATGGGTGGGAAGTGACTTGCTATTGCCCAATGCATGTAGTGACTAAGTGGTGTAATATCGTATCGAATACGCGATCATTGACAATCGAACTCTTTGACATGATTTACAGGCCCCAATCGTCACATTTACACGAAATAAGACAAAGCAATAAGGGAGAGAAACCTGTCGTCGCGTCCATATTCATGAGATGGTCAAATAAACGGTTCGTTAGTAACACGATTACCATTCACCAAGTATCCGTCCCCATTCGGCATTCACTATTTACAGATTTGTTTATCGACCTCGTAAAATGCGTAACCAAAGTGGAACGCATCTTAGGTGGCTCATAGCAACTCATGTGTGCATCGTTTCTTTTATCACTGCTTTTTCCCCGCTCTTAATTGTCCATGTCTACCCACCATCGTCGAAGGCAAATGTCTGCTGCTCCCCCCAATCGTTCATTCATCTTTCAAATCGTCGAGCATCCTCATTAAGGTAACCGAACAACACAACATTTGATCGCGTCTAATGTTGAATTTATTCAAAAACACAAAAACAAAACTAAAACCCAACGCGATAGAGGCGATAAATGTAGGAAAGAAAAAAAAATCATAAATTACACAACGAACAATGCCGGTGGTGATCCATTAAAGCTGATAAAAGAGTGTTGGCTACTGTACGACGACTATAAGGCGATGTGAGTATGGCAGAGGTTCATTTATTGATTTCCTCCGATTGTCTCATAATGCAAATTAGCAGCAACTACTACTCCTTTAGACGATGTGGACCGGTTTTCGTGTCGATTGATCGACTATCATCTTCTTCCGGACGTTCGCCTCCATTTTGGTTGTTTTCTTGGAAAATAACAATAATTTATTCCAATGCGTTGATTAGAAATATTTTATCTTTTCATAAAAAAAAAAAACAACAACCATGATGGGGTTACTTGGGTGGCAAATGATTTCGATTTATCACAGAAGGCACACGAGAAACAAAACCTAGCAAGAAATCCCTCAACAATGCGGCAGCTTTGCATAATTAAATAATTAACTAAATGTCTTTGTTCTTCATAGAAGGGAAGAGATGAAGGAAGGCAATGTCTAAAAAGAGGGACCCAAATGCAACCGAACAGCTTGGGATGTTCTTTCTCTAGATGTTGACGTTTCCGGAATGATTAAAGCCGTGGATTAGATAGAATTTAATTCTTAGGTTTATTAGAAGATTAATGGATGTCGGTGTGGTCTTTTCCATCGAGTGTTATGTGAACTTTCATTCAAAAACAAAAAGATTAACGGTCTACATGGAACCCTGTGGAATACCATTTTGAATGAATACCATCAAGAGGGGATTGTAAGTGAGTGATGTAAAACTAAGCACAGACAAAAATAACGTCGACACAGCTATAAATACTACTATTACAAGGACTACCTTAATCTCCTTACTTACGTAGGTTTCTATTTCATGAAGGCACAAAAGGTCCAAAAAATTACTACGAAATATGTAAAGATTCCCGTCATGAAATGTAATTTTCTAAAAAAGAAGAAATTTGTGCTGAATGTGGAACATAAAAAGTCCACTAAACAAAAATGCCTGTATTTTCTGAGCAAAAATACATAACGCCATCGGGCTCAAGTTGACACACAGCTTCCGTGTGGCCTCCCCTGGATAGCTGTCATGGCCAGGTAGTGAACCAATGTGTTCAACGACCCGACCACCTTGTTTCTGGAGAAATAGGAACCTGGCCCTCCAGGTTGAGCGTTGTACTCAATGGTAGCATCCCTATCACGGAAAAAATAAATTATTGCGAAGCAACCACAAGCCTTGGATACGGACGGATACTAAACTGACGACCCCTGCATACGACTAAATGACTTGCGAGTCTGGAATATGAGACCCCTTAACAGACCGGGTGCAGGCAATCAATTGGAGCAAGCCCTCAATTGCTATAAAGCAGATGTAGCCGCACTCCAATAAGTGCGATCAGATGGACCAGGCACGAGAAAGTATAGCCTACACGACACCACGTCCGAAGAATGGCACCAGATATGTGACTTCCTGGCGGGACGTAATCTTTTTCCAGTTAGCGTACGATTGCTGCATCTCAACATCCACCAAGGAACCTGACGAACACCTGATCAGTCAACAATCAACCACATCGATCACGTTGCGATCGACGCCAGACACTTCTCCAGCATCCAGATGTACGAACCTTCCGAGGAATTAACATCGACTCTACCTTCGCTCACTAATGACCGACGACAACAACAATAGCACTGAGATCAAACGCAGAGTTACTCTTGCCAACCGCTGCTTCTTTGAGCTCTATACGCTATACAAAACCTTAATCATCCCGGTCCTCCTCTATGGCGCAGAGGCTAGACTTTAACAAAAGCGGATGAAGAAGCCCTTGGTCGTTTCGGGAGGAAAATGTTGGGTTTGTATAAACGGAGAGTGGATGAGAAGACACAAAGACGAACTTTATGCGCTGTACAGTGACATCGGCCTAGTCCGACGTCTTCGGATCCAGCGTCTAAGAAGGTTAGGCCATGTAAAGTGAATGGATAACACAGCTCCGGACCGAAGAGTCTTCGAGTCTAACCCGGAGAGACAACGCAGCAGAGGACGACCGAATCTAAGGTGGCGCACACAGGTGGAAGGAGACCTTAACCAACTGGGAGTCCGTCGCTGGAAACAGCTGACAAAAGACCGTGCCAGCTGGAGAAGCTTGTTGATCACATCAGCCTGTTGGCCCAGGGTCACATCGAACTGTAACACCACCTAAGGCGAAAAATAATCCATCGGGCTTAAAAACTTCTTACAGGCTTACAGGTGCTAATAAGTGCTGAATATGGATTCCAAAAATGTTAATTAAAAAAAAAAAACACATTTTTAACAGAGTATCTATGGGTAGATTAGCGTAGATTAATTTTTTGGTTTGGATTAAGAAAGTGTAAAATGCTTTTGTCGTTGAACTGGAAAGCGCTGAATGTGGAACATTAACTATTGATTCGCTTGCTGAACAAAAATTTCTGGAAAAATGTTATCGATTTTTGGTAACCAATATAGTGGGCTTGTCAGGTCTTCGTCTTTTGTGTTAGATGCTTGTTTCATTTGAATAAAAAACGCTGAATGTGGAACATAATATTACCTATTTCTAGAAAATAACCTATTAGCTTTCAAATATGCAGTTGAAGTACGTGCTCAATGTGAATTCTTAAATGATTAACAAAAGTTCCTTGTAAGTTTTCTAGTAAATTATTTACCAACGAAGCAAATAAGTCTCGAATACGTTTTTTCATTGAACTCAAAAGCGCTGAATGTGGAACGTAGGTTACAGAATCGATCGTATCTACTTGTACCTTCGATTAACGCAAGTTAAGATAGCTTCTAATGCAGTTTTGAACAATTTTGTTAGTTCATTCTCTGAGTGACAACACCTAATCGCAATAATAAAGCCTGTGCTTTTCAACCGTTAAGGTAAACGACCTCAACAGCTCTATATCATACGTTCGTTCGTACTATCATTTCGTTGCCTTAAGCTACCTTCCACTTCCCGTGTAACTCGTTCGTTGCTCCAAATTAAAATATTCAATTGCTGCTTACAAGCCGCTACTTTGTCACCAACACTGCTGCCACTCACATTCATTCGTGTCACCCCGATTCGGAAGTCACCCGAGAACCGGTCTTCGATTCAACGATTTCCAATTCCCATCCCATCTGCACTCCAATTATTTAATTTCGTTTAGTAAATTCCGTTCCTTTATCGGAAATTTGACATTTTTTCTCTTGTTTTTTTGGTTTTACCTCATCCCGTAGAACATAAAAGCCAAGCCGCCTCACTTTACGGATCCCATTATCATTAAGCAAGCGTTCGCTGGCCAACACAAGCCCAAGGAGGGTAACTAATTTCTGAAGAGATAAGCCACCGCACAGGTACACACAATCATGGTGCGCCTTCCTCTGACTCGGTTGTGTTTAAGTTGGACATACGGTCATCATCCAGAAGCTAAATACCTTTTTTCATCACATCACGTCTGACCCGAGATATCATACTCGTTCAAAGCCACCGTCGCGCGTTAGTAAAACGAATTGATTGTGTCCGTCGTCGCTGGTGGTTGCTCGGAAAAATCTCCGCAGTGGCTCAAATGCAATGTGTCGCCATCATTCTTAACGATGGCTCTGCACCGGCCAGCATCAGCATGAACCACAAGGAGTGGGCAATATAAAATGACTTTTTTAAATGTTACACTAGCCGAATGTGTCACTGCGAGGAATGACTTTTCACTGATAAGGCAAACGATGCGCCTTTGCATCTCATCCACTTTTGCCACCTTGTAGACGTGCAGCAACACACGCATATAGCTATGTATCTACATAGATCCTGTGTGTACAGTGTGTGGAATAAGTAAGTTACATTGATAAAGGTGTTCACATTCGATTCGATAGCACCTTTTGAGATCGAGCGACACGACCGCCACCACTGTACACGAGTGTGTACCATCATCATTGCTTTGCCCTGTGCCTCTGTTGTTCTGTTGTTGCGTTGTCATAGTGGCCAGCAGGCAGAAAACACTACTAAAGTGAGTAACATTAGCTGCTGCATTGCCACTGTTGTATGTTGTTTTTCATTTTGTTGTTGCTGTTGTTTGTGTTACTGAAAGTGTTGCTCCTGTTCTTCTGGCTGGTAATAATGTGTAATCGTATGCTTCCGTCCTTCACCTCTATATGTATGTATGCATCTGATGATGATGACGATGCCGCCGTCGCCGCCACTGTTATTGCTGATGATGAAGCGACAGAAAGCGCCCGGTAGCCGCTGGACGCGGACATAAATCGATAACACCTTGAGTATTTTTTCATGTTCGGAGGCGAACCATTAAGAGATTGTTTTTGGTGTTTCATTTGGAGTTTTAATTTTTTATTTTTTATTTTTTCTTTCTTTCCTCTCCTTCCACCTTTCCATTCCTTCCTTCACAATCTTCGGATTCTTCCCCACACCCACACTTCCTGCTAGACACTTGAATCTTACAAACGGACGAAGAAACAGACGATAACTTTGCATACTTGTGGTGTCCAGGAATCGAGCAAGCATCACTAGAATCACGGCAACCTTTAAGAAGCGTAAAACGCTGGATAGAATTGGTTTTAAGGATCACTTAGTGGTCGGCATCTTTCTTTAGCCCCTCTATCTCACACTCCCTCCTTCGACCATTGAAATTTATTACTGTGACGTTTTCATATTTCTTGTTGTTGCTACAGTGGAAGGCTCGTTTTTAGTGGCTGGCGAAACAGGGACTTGGATATACGAAGCCGTTAACTTGATTGTTTTCTCTTATTCTTACTCTGATTCGGGTGAAGGTTTAATTATGCTATAACCTTTATGTTGCTCCTGTTTTCTTGCTTTTGCACATTTTTGCTTTCCGTATTTCGGTATCGCATTTTGGACTGGGCTTAACAGAGGTTAAGGTGGCGTAAAGAAAGGAGATTTGTTAAATTGCATTTAAAGCCTTTGGTGGTATTAAAAAATGATTTTAATTTAAGATATACGGCCAAGAGGCGAGAACAGTCGATCAGTTGATATGCCATGTGGAACTTGTTTGGAAACCATCTACAAGCAAGTGGAATCTTCTGCTATCTGTTGAGCATTCACACGCAAATACTGGTCCATTGTACTGCCAGGCAGACTAAACCTACCTTCGCCGTTTTCCGGAGAAAAATAAGAACGAGCTACCATGATGTAGAGCTAAGAAATTCGGTACACACCACGTGGGCCCCACAGGTGCGAGAAAGTGTTCTAATGTGTCGTCCTCTTCGCAGCATGCAGCACAGGTAGGCGTCTCACTGTTGCCAATCATGCAAGGATGCTTGGCAAAAGTGTAATGGCCCTTAAGGACGCCCTAAGTCTTCTGCAGTCAATTCTCCTTAAGGATAAGAAGAATGCCTTGTGAATGGGAAGTGATCAAATGTACTGCTACAGGCATAACACTCACAGTATGTATGTATATGGTCAATTCAAGTTCATCCTCTGCATATGCAATATAACACCAAAAGTGCATGAAACAATTGTTGAGAATTATAATAAACGCGAAATTTGGTTGGCTCTTGTCCTATCTGGGACAACTACCGCTGAGAGTAGGCAACGAACATCTACGACCCCAACCACTCCGTCCAGGTTGTGTGTCAAACACCAAAACACCATAAGAGTATATAACTCTTGAAGCTGCGCGAAACTCTCCCTCTCCCTGTTACCCGCTCGCACAACGTTCAACGTTATAAGGCCCTAGCCTCGAGTTCGGGTGTGACTATAAAACAAAAAAAATGTTGCGTATTTCATGCAGTAATCGGGGCGTACCCGCTTAATCATCCTGCATCCTGGATATTCCCTCAATATACGATTGTGTGCATTAAGTATCCAAACGTTGATGTGGCTATTAACCGTGGAAGCAGGTAGACCCAAGGCGAGCCTGGAACGCAAGAAAGCCTTAGTAAATCTAGCCTTCCGACTTTGTATAGAAAGGTCTTAAGTTCATGAACTAACTTTGAGCTTCTGAAAGGGTGCAGTTTGGCTGTCACTGCAGATGCATATGCTTTTTCCATTCCATCTGTGCTTCACAACAAAGTGCATTGGCTATTAGGACTGCGTATATCTCTGATTGAAAGACATTTTCGGTTTCGCATTCAAAGAAAACCCCAGCGCCGAACACCAGCCCTGCCTTGGAGCCATCTGTGAAAATGCGCCGACAATCCTTTCTAGGTTCAGTATGGGGCCAGAGCCAATACTGGCGCCATGCAAATTCGACTATGAAGATATAGCGCAATAGGATATCAGGTGTCATTGCGTCGGAGGGCATATCCATGAGACAAGGGCTTTAGCGGAAGCACTGAAACAAAGCTGAGACAAACCGTTCTTTGGAGTTGTTACAACATGTTTGCGTGTTAGTCTATTCCACCAAACAACCGATGCATATGAGATTATCGGTCTTATCATTGCCGTTGAGATTCAGAGGATCTTTGCGGGAATAAACACCAAGTTTTGCCCAAGCCACGTTTTGCATTGCCAGCACGCTGACAGCGTTTTTGGTGGTTTTTGACTCAACATGCTTTGACCAAAGAAGCTTGCCGTCTAAGAAAACTCCTAGGTACTTAGCTTCCTTGGATATGAGGAAGGAAATGCTTTTTAGCACTAGCTGAATCATGCAGGAGGCATATAAAGCCTCGCTGCATAGAATAACAAAAGCAGCTCGTGAGCTCTACGAGCTAAAAATAATGGAGGAGCATAAGCTACTCAGAAGAAAGAAGAAAGAGCACGAAAAGCGTGCGACTGAGGACTTGGAGAGGTGTCACTGCAGGCATGACGTCCGAAAGTTTTATCAACAGATAAAGCGAACATACCAAGGTTATAAAGCCAGAACAGAGGCCTGTAGGGATGAGAAAGGACACCTAGTAGTAGAATCGCAGTCGATGCTCAGAATATGGAAAAACCACTTCTGCAGACTGTCCATCCATTTCTTAACGACGAAGATTGCAGAAAATACCGCCCCCCTGACCGCGACGAAGTCAAGATCGCTATATCGAAACTCAAGTCAACTCAACTCAGCTGCTGGCGGAGACAGACTTTCTGCTGAGCTCTTCAAAGCAGCTGGAGATGATCTGATTAGGAGCATGCACCAAGCTCATCTGTAAAATATGGTTAGAGGAGAATACGCCCGAGGAATGGAGTCTTAACATCCTTTGCCCAATGCACAACAGTTGACTGCGCCAACTACATCTTCTTAACATCGCCTACAAAATTTCTCTGCCGTTTCGTGCGGACGCTTGAAGCCTTTCGTAAATAAGCTAATAGATCCTTTCAGGGCCAGGGAATTCCACCATAGACCAAATCTCGATTTCAAAAACGTATACAACAGAGTAATTTAAGACGAGCTATACAACGCTATGTCTACCTTTGACATACCTGCTAAACTCGTCAGACTTTGCAGGATGACTTTTGAGAATGCTCGCTGCTCCATCCGAATCGGTGAACACCTTACAAAAAAGGCTCTAGGCAGGGCGATGCGCTCTCGTGTGATTTCCTTAACATCATATTAGAAATGATTGTGCAGAAATCACTGGCCACACAAGAGCCACACTTTAATTCCAATCCTCACAACTCCTCGCATAAGCGGATGACATTGACATTATCGAAAGAACACAGCGAGGTGTCAATGAGGCTTTTACGAGCTAAACAAAATATATGCTGTCATCAAAAAAGGAACTCCGACGTTTTGGCCAGAACTTTTATATTGGCAGATACAAGAATGAGGTAGTTATGGAATTCGTCACTTAATGTCACTTCGTCAACAACGCAGAATCACTCTTACCAATGGCTGTTTCTTTGGACTCAGGATGCAACTGAGTAATAGAGCCCCTTATCATCCCGGCCCTGTTGTACGGCACAGAAGCATGGACATTATGAAAAGCGGTAGAAGTTCCGTTTCGAGAGAAAGATTTTGCGTGTAATTTTCCAACCTATAAACACAGACGGGGGATGGAGAAAAAGATTCAACCACGAGCTTTACGGGCTTTACAGCGACATGAGTTTAGTCAAGCGTCTACGGATTCAACGCCTAAGATGGGTAGGCCATGTAGAGCAAATTGACAACATAGCTCCAGCCCGGGGAGTCTTTGAATTCAACCCCGGGGGACGAAGAAATCGAGGACGGTTGGAAAGGGACCTCAGCCAACTGGGTATGGCAATGGAAAAGGCTAGCAAGAGATCGTGCTAGTTGGAAGGACATGTTGATTGAGGCCCAGGTTCACTCCGGACTGTAGTGCCCGATAAGGAGAAGAAGAGTCATGCCAGTATTTTATCCTCCTTCTCGTGAAGAGAACGAGGACCCTCTCAAAAACTTAAAGTGAAGGGTCACATAGTTCCAACATTTGTAGCTCAAGGTATGCGTCGCTTGGAACCAATATTGTGGAATGTGGAACGCATTAGTATATCCTTGGTTTCTCTGCAGTTGTGTGGTATTCTGATAGACGTCTGTCGAAATGTTCAATAGATTTACCTTTTCCTCGCGTTCATATACGTTTTTTGATTCGAATAAAAAAAAAATAACAGGTCAGTTGGCAGACTCCTGTGCCACTCCAAAAAACAAGACACATCTCAAACCTGCATCTACATCTCATTATCGAGGTTTCATCATCGACCTGCTATTCAATGTTGCTAATCACTCACTCGACTACCATCTACCACTGCTAATCACCATAGTCGTTCTCCGTCGTCGTTTAAATCCAATTGTCCTTTCCGCCCCTAATGACATTCAAATCTAATCGATTAATATGATTGAGAACTAGCATTTAAGTCGCACTCGTTGACAGGTTTGCACAGTTAAACCATACATAGCCAGCCATCAGACAGCAACGGCGGCGTTGAGCTAAGTTTGGCGAAAACAAGTTGTCAGCATAAACAGACGCCTTTTTGGCAAAAGCCAGTTTTCAACTTGCACTAAAGCCGTTTGAAAATCTATCTCTTTACTTTCTGTGTATTTCCTTTTTATTATCCGAATCTCGAACTGACTCACCGGTTATGGCGAATTTCAGTATCGACTAGCTGCCGGCAAGTAAGTAAGGTAGCAGCCCCATTTAAAAAAAAAAAAACTCAAATAACAACTAATGAACAACATGACGCTGAGAAGCCGTTGATGTCAGTGTTGATCATGTTGACGATGCTGGAACGATGTCGATTGCAATGTTTGATGATTTGTATGCAAATGCAAAACGATCGGTTATCGATTGTCGATCGCGCACATGGCACATGGAGAAGTGGATATTCAATTAAGCTCACCCCGAGTCGGCACTAAGTAATGATGTTCGGTCGGCAGGACATAATTAAAGGCCAGAAACAGCAAAAGCATCAAATGATGTTTTGTGTCCAAGTTTATTGGTTTTTTGTTGAAATTTGCATACCGGCTACCGATGGTGTCAATGGTGTTCCCCTTTTGCGCTTTTGTTTCTTCAAAATGTTCTGTCTGTTCCGTCAATACAAAGTCTGCCAATTGCCGCCGACACTTAAGTGATTTCGAGTTAATGAATACACAGATGAATTCAAGTGGACAGAAGCCTTAATTTTCGGGATATTTCATTCATAAAAATTGATTGCGGATGCTTGTTCTGTGCCGGTTTAATGTCGGACATTTATCGGTTTGTGAATTTATAGCAAAGCGAGTGAGATTCAATGTCATTGTTGAGTGGAACCAGACGACTGGCCGTCCGTCGTCGTCACAAGGTGCAAAAGGAGGTGAATTGTGTTTTATACATAATTGATCTAAAGTTGTTTGACTGCTTTTGCTTAGTGATCTCGCGGCTTAAGGTCATCGTGAGAAAGCGAACTGATTCACGATCACTGATCGTACATACATATGTACATCCTACGACCCCTTTCAAATCCCATCAAATCGTAAATTTGTAAACCTACAACCAATCTAGTTGACAGCTTACAGTTTCTTCTACCCACAGCTACCCAGGCAGCTTATAAGCTAATTAAAAGTGCGTACATCGGGATCGATCATCGATCGCTTTCCCAACGTGGCCACCCTAAAAATCATCTCCCACCGTGTATGCATACTACATATTCAAATGTTCGAATATCACCTTTTTCACCTGACCGATTCGTAAGTCAATCTAATTAATTGACTTTTTGAAATCCCATTAAAGCAGATCTTTGCCGGATTTGTATGTAAATTTCGTTGTAATCCCGACCACCGGCGATGTACCCAATCCGACACATGTCAACAGCTTCATTGCTTCCTTTCACCGCAACCGTTGGTGTTGACACGTCGCCGTCACCGCCATGCCGCGCCGGGAACGAGATCGAGGTCAGGAATGAAGAAAAATGGTTACAGCTACAGCAGCTTCTCCCAACGCGGTTCTTAAGCTGCCTACCGTATTTTTTTTTTCTCTTCTTTTCTTGTTTTGTCGCCACTTGCTAAGCACGTCCATAAATTCCTATCGTTTGTTCTTGTTTCGCCTCTATATGTACATGTCTTCGTATCGTTTTGTTGGAGTTGCTTGATGGACTCGTTGCCGTTCCTGATGCTATTCCCGGATTGAGGGGGAAATATCCCACGATCCTTTCCATTGATCTCATCTGACCGATATCATTTGTTTAACAAAATGTGAAGCTACCCGGAGGTCATATGACCAAAACGACTGGAGAAGCCAATCGACAACGAGCTTACGACGCGTCAAAAAACACTGACTGACTGTTGTTTCTCTACCCCCATGTGATGTTATTGCAGATGGCCCCCCAATGCCATTGCTATACGAAGTTGACTTCTGCGCTGATGATGATATGATAATGATGCCCGGACGATAATGATGCCAATGGGGAACAATTTTATCACCATTGTCTTTTGCTCTCACATCGTGCCTCGATCAGTTGGCGTCGCGTCGTTTTCTTGGACGATATTTACATTTTTATCGAACGCTGCGAGAGATTTTTGTTTTGTTTTTTACATACATAAATCCCAGATCGAATGCAAATGGCTTTGGGAAGTTGATCGCAATAGCCGAAGAGAGGTATCAATACGATCGCTACGATCAGTTTTATTTTCTATTTGATTATTTATGGTAGCTGCACGTCTAGCTTACTGCAGAGATTTCTTGGATGTGTCGCCGTTTAATTAGGAAATGTTAAGTGTGTTGTGATTAAATCGGTAGATCCGTATCGGTATCGAAATTAGGCGGCAACATGATCACCCTAACAACGTCATATGCAAACGAAACTATCTGAAGTATGGTTCGTGCCTATGACCTTTGTTTATATACTCGTTAAAAAAGATTAAGCGCCACTTCGTGTGGACTTAAAGCTCCTACCTTAACGTAACCAAGAATAGATAGAATTTCATCAAGTCCGCGTAGGTCTATAGGCCACGTGACCCCGATGATGATTCCTAATTTTACTTGTAACTAATAACGTTAATTCCCGTACACGGCGTTAACTGAGACTTTGTGAATTAGTGCGAATTAGAGTACACGCTCGGTAATAAAAATAGGCCTGTTCATACGAGCAAGATTGGTCACAGTACCGAGCGTGGAAATGTTAAGGCATTCTATCGTACAGGTAATCAACAAGTGTATACTGTGAAACGTTCTTTTTTTTTTTTACTCAAACGAATGAAATTGTAAGAGAATATTCACCCAACCTAGGTTAGGTTAAGTACAAGTGGTTGGCATAAGCCACACGTAGGCCGAAGTCGGCCCATTGGGATACCACATGGATCATTTTACCTTGATCCGCCCCCTGAGAACCAGCCGGTGCTTCTGATGAAGTGATGGATTTAAGCTATTACTAGCTCAACTTAGGTTTTCATAGAAGGGCGCGCCGAGGTAGATCCTCCTGCGATTCGCAAAAGAAGGGCATGAGCAGAGAAGATGATGTATCGATTCCTCCTCCTCCTCCTCGTCCATGCAGCCGCGGCAGGAGTCATTGGAGGGTAGCCCTAGTCTGGCGGCGTGTTTTCCAATGATGCAGTGACCTGTAATGATACCACTATAGTGCTTCAGGTTGCCCTTTTGGTTGCCAGTAGGTTCCTGGTTCGTCTTAGGTTTAGCTTAGGCCAGATTTTTTAGTGATAAAGCCGATATTACTTCCATTCCATTGGAATGTGGTCGCCTCTATGGTTCGAAGTTTCATCATGTGCTTTACCGTACTTATTGGTGTTTCTAGGTACCCGAGGATAGGAAGACTGACTGTGCTCGACCCTAACTTTGCGAGTTCGTTGACCGCGCAGTTTCCTGGAATAGGGATATTACCGGGAACCCACATTACTTTAATGTTGAACTGTCCAGGCATTTCGTGTAGAGATAGGCGGCAGTTAAGGGATGTTTTTGATTGGTGGGTTACCGCGGCCAGGGGTTTTATCGCAGATTGGCTGAATAGCTACCCTGGCACCCGCTAGATAGCGAACCAATGCGTGTAGCGACTCAACCCTTTGCTGGGGAAAGAGGAACCTGGCCCTCCAGGTTGGGGGTTTTGCTTAGGAGTAACATCCCTATCACGTAAGAACCCAGTTGTTCAGGAGCAACCACAAGCTTCGAATACGGACGGATACAAAGCTGACGACCCCTGCAAATGACTAACGGACTTGAGAGTCTGCACCTAGAATGTAAGGTCCCCTAACAGACCGGGTGCAGGCGATCAATTGGAGCAAACCCTTAACTGCTATAAGTGCGAACCCTTAGCTGAGAAGTGCGATGGGATGGACCAGGCAAAAGACGGATGAAAAACTGTAACATCTACTATAGGAACTGCTACAAGGAGAACAAACAGCGCCTATTCGGGTGCGGATTCGTTATTCGAGGAAGACTCCGACAAAAAGTCTTATGCTTCCGGGATGTAAGCGAACGCCTCATCACAATCCGCATCAAAGCTAAATTTGGAATCATTAGCTTAATATGCGCTCACGCCTCTACGGAAGAAAAGGACGATCGACTCGAAGAAGAATTCTACGATCTCCTAAATAGAACCTATGCCCAATGTCCCACCTACGACATCAACATCCACAAGGGTACCTGGCGATCTTTTGATCAATCGCCACCAACCAGATTGATCACATTATGATCGACGCCAGACACTCCTCCAGTATTCTCGACGTACGAACCTTCCAAGGCACCAACATCGATTCGGACCACTACCTTGTTGTAGCCAAGGTATGAATTAGGATATCAAGAATGCTTAGGAGTCGAGTAGGACAACGTAAGTTTGACGTCGGAAAGCTACAATCGCAAGAGGCTGCCAGAACTTTTGCCGATCGTGTCTCCTCCAAGCTCTCTCAAAATCCGCCCACAGCAGCATAAATAATAGAGCAGGAATGGGCGCATTGCCAGAGCACCGTCAGAGACGCTGCCTCAGATGTGGTGGGTTCTAAACCGCCACCACCTAGAAACCCCTGGTTCGATGAACAATGCGAACAAGCCCATGCAGCAAAACAAGAGGCATATAAAGCCATGCTGCAACGACGGACGAGAGCTGCTCGCGAAATCTATGAGCAGAACAGAAGGGAGGAACACACGCTTCTCATAAGAAAGAAGAGAGAACGAGGAAAGCGTGAGATCGAGGAGATGGAGAGATGCTTCCGCAGGAATAACGCCCGGAAGTTTTACAATAAGGTAAAACGAACATGCCATGGCTACAAAGCCAGAGCGGCGGCCTGCAGGGATGAAAATGGAGAACTGATAGTATAGTCACAGTCGTTGCTGAGGATTTGGAAAGACTACTTCTGCAGACTGTATAACGGCGATGACAGACAAGATACGTAATGGACACGATGTAAGAGAAATCCGTCCATCCGACCTAGACGAAGTCACAATAGCGATATCGAGACTTAAGTCCAATAAAGCCATGGGCGCAGAGCACCTTAAGGCGGTTGGAGATGAGCTGGTAAGGTGCATGCACGATCTCATTTGCAAGGTATGGTCGGAGGAAAGCATGCCCGATGAATGGAATCTCAGCATCGTTTGCCCGGTCCATAAGAAAGGAGACCCCTATAACTGCGCCAACTATAGGGAAATAAGTCTCCTTCTCTGCCGTATTGTGTGAACGCCTGAAACCGTTTGTGGATAACGTGATCGGCTCTTATCAGTGTGGTTTCAGGCCAAATAAATCCACAATAGACCAAATATTTACGCTACGGCAGATCTTGGAGAAGACCCAGGAATAGCAAATTGACACTCACCACCTCTTCGTCGATTTCAAGGCTGCATATGACAGCGTGTATAGAGATAAGCTATCCAAAGCCATGTCTAGTTTTAACATCCCTGCCAAACTCGTCCGACTGTGCAGGATGACAATGGAGAATTCTCGCTGCTCCATTAAGGTCGGTAATGAGTCTTCGAATCCACCCCGGAAGGAAGGCGCCGCATCTACAGTGGCGCACGCAGGTGTAAGGGGACCTTAACCAACTGGGCTTGCGGCGCTGGAAACAGCTGGCCAAAGACCATGCCAGCTGGAGACGCTTGTTGGTTCACCACGGACTGTAGCGCCACCTAAGTGAGTAAGTTATTCGTGTTTAACTGTGACCCGATTATAGGTTCACTTTAAAGAGGTTTACTTTGTAGACTAGTCTGTATAAAATGTGTGTTCCCTCTATTGGGTGGTTCATTCAGCCGATGTTTACTAAACTGAGAGTGCTCTGTATAACCAAGTCCAAGAATATCAATAATTCTCGACTTCATCCCAGAGCCCCACTCACTTGGAAAACTGAATATCAGTCATCTATCATGGTGATCAACGCAACCAAAGCAAGACGCCCAATGAACTTGAGTTCACTTTTACCCACGCTCGCCCTAAAGACAATTCTCTGATTAATTAATTAATGCAAATAAATTAAATAAAAAAAAAAACATTAGCAGCCAAATCCCCAAGGTGTATGAAATCCCAAGTTCCTTTTGTTTCTTGTCGCCTAATCGACAACGCGTTTTGTCTACCAGTCGCTCACCATCCATCTATTGAACGCCCCAGGGTACCCACTGACTGGCCACCAGTTCATCGGTCTGCCGCTGCTTTCGTCGCCCATTTCGAAACGATTTAACGGAGATTTCTCAAATTAACACAAGAAAACGTAAACTTTCCAACCTGAGCTCGGACAGATAGAGCTCGGGACCTCTACCTGTCCATTCAATTGACTTTGCTTCTCACGATCTAAATCCGAGTAATTTTTTGTTTTTGTTTTATGACAAACTGGTTGAGCGAGACGATGTATCGAGTTAGTATTGATCGTCTATTGGCAAGTGACCACACAGGAATTTAGGCAATAAGCACGCGCGTCACAGAGGGCTTCCTAATTGCCGCACGTAGGTCATTCAATTAGTCGTTTATGGGCAAAAGGTTAAGGGAATAACATGGACTTATTGGTTCCATTGTCGCTGTTGATGCATCCGGTATTTTGGGATACGGAAATCCGTCGTGAGTTTATCGTTTTTTTTTTACCTACCCCAGACCTTGTGGCGGTTATTGTCTTCATTAGGCGAATTAATTGACCCTGCGACTCACGCTAATTCACATGATTAGTATGCGCTGCGTATCAGTGAATCATCATTGATTTTTTGTTTTGTTACTTTCTGTGACTCGCTTTGTGTGAGGTTTCGTATGGAGTCTTTTTTTTTTTTTTTTTTGGGTGGCACATTGTCTGGTCATAAAACCTGAATTGACAGAGCACGATAAGTGACAGCTGATAGTGACTAATGGACACACGCATCCCTGCCACTGGCGACGCACCCGTAAAATATCTTCAGTCGAGCCAATTATCTCTCGACACCAGTAAGTACTTCTTCGTTCCTCTTTCCTGTGTTTTTTGTTTTTTATGAATTTCCAATAATCACGGTCATTAGCGAATGTGCCACATGGGCGTTGCTGATGTGTTGAAAATCCCAGATACGAAAGTGACCTAGAGTTTATATGAAGGCGAGGCAGGAAATCGGAAAATTCTCGTTGATAAGACAACTTCAATGACAATCGGCAGAATTTCGTCTTCCTGGTGTCTTGTCGCGCATTTCGCTCCATCATCGACAGCGATCTTGTCCGCACCTTTCACTTGACAATCGACCCACCCAAATCGTGCTACCCTCACTTGATATCTCTCATTCCTATCCACACGCCTTTCTCTCAATCTCATCCACATAAGTAATTGTTGCAATTCCCATCTACAATTCGAGACAGCGCAGGAGGCACTAGCTAATTAGGTATCATTAAAGAGTACTCGTACTCGTACCCGTACATGTCATGGTTTGGTTCATTGGCCAAACATTTGCACAGAATTACCTAGTGTGGCGGCAAAGACAAACATCGTCGTCTTTAACCATTACCAAAGGAAGATAACGCCGTCGTTCTTCGTCGAGATGGGGGATTCATGTCAAAGACCATTCATGTAATTGGATTGTTGCAAATCTCGCGAAAACAAAATGAGATGTGCTCACGGATAGGTAACATACGCGCACGCGCACACACAGAACCATCTCTTGTCGCTCTGATCGACGAAAGATACATCGGTCGGCGTTTAAGTGGCGCCCAGCGTGCTTCAATGTGGCGGCAGCAGCAGCTACAACAGCATTAAACAACCGAACATACAGCGGCATCTTCTGGGCGGTATATTGGATATTAAACCAAATAGTTGCCTTACTTACATCGTTTACACATTGTATGTCCGTATGTAGGGATGTAGGGAGCACAAATGACCCGCCACCACCCAGGCCACGATCCATCCACACACAGGTACCTATAGTATGTACTACCTATGCATGCATGCATAGGATATGTAGTATGAGTAAGATAAAAATTCGCCTTTCGTCCTTTGCGTCTTGGTTTTCGGTCGTGGTCTGATGTCTGCACAGCATCAGCATCAGCGCACAGCAATATCATTCATTTCTCATAAGATTTGTTCTCCTGCCTACCTCAAAGGGAATCCGATGAAGACCGCAGGCGCCAGTTGTGCTTCTCTTTCACTCGCCACGACGCCATTTGATAGGAAAATTCAAATCTTAACTTTAAATCGCGGCGCGTATTTCGCCCTTCTTCATCGTCTCAATGGTGTTTCGCGGGTATTGTAGATGGTGATGGGCCCCTTCCTCGTCGGCGCTCGTTGTAATCGCGTTTACTTATTCCGAATCGACTGAGAAGATGTCCCTAAAACAAAGACGCGAATAACGTGCACCACCGATCTTCTGAATTTGGTTTAAAACTATTTTTTTCGTTTTTTTGTATTTGCCTTCTGGTTTATTGTTGTTGTTACTTGTGGATGGTAAGCTAACAAGGCCACCCTTTGAAATCTCTTTTTTTCTCGAATATATGAAACTAAAAGCAGAAGCGTCTCAGAAGCTAGCCACCGCCGACGTTGCATCATCATCATCAGCATCATCATTATATTCGTTCTCATCCTTATGTTCGTCCTCGTTGTCGTCATCATCGACATCATATAACAAATATCTGGGGACAGGTTGTGGTTAGTTAGGATTCTCTCCGCTGTCCTTCTCGTCTTCTACCATATCCACCAGCCTTATGGCCCATACCATCATCCTCCTTCATCTAACCGTTCAATTCTCAAAAGTGCTTTTAGTTAATTTCGTCTTGTTCCTTTTCTTTCCTTGTTGCTGTTGTTGTTTTTCACTATGTCTTGTTGTGTTTCGGTTTTATTTTCGTTGTTTATTGGGAGAGAAGAACCCTTTTGGGTTCCCCATTGGCAGGATACAAATTGGATTGCCAGATCCTTATCAATAAATAGGAATACAAAATTTCGTGCATAAATAAAGAAAAAGCAAATGCAGAAGCCAGTTGAAGAAGACAACGACAATGGCAATGACGACGACGACGACGTGGATGAAGTAAGTTAGTTAGCAAATAAGCAAGCAAGTGTGGTTGTTATTGTTGTTGTAGATGTTGGCGTGAACCATCCAGGCGCTACGGATTGCTTGTATTTTTGACTTTTCGATCAGTCCAAAGGGGCTTGTCTATGCGAGTATGTGACACAAAACATCGACGACAACGAAGACGAGTGGCACATGCTTTTTACAGTCTCGATTCCCAAGTGGGAGGAGACACTGAACGGGCTACCACTTGAGGTTTTTTCTTTTTCCTCTTCTTTTTAGTTTTATGATTATGTATATATATTATTGTATCTTGTCTGAGGATGGAGTTATTATTTTTCCGTTTTTGTCCTATCATCGGCTATGAATTTGTTTATTCGATTTGCATATCGCGTTTGCTTTTTTTTTTTTTGGTTTTCATTTTAAAATTGATTAGTCAATTTCCCGAGGGGTAGAGGGGGAAATGTTGCATCAGAAATCACTCAGGGGTCATCCTAGCGTGTAATGTACTGATTTGTAAGTTGATGAACCATGACAGTTGGAAATGATTTGATGTGGAATGGATGTATGATAAATGCGTTCCACATGGATTCCACAGCCTATTACATCGCTGTTAGATGTTATTGAATGACTTCATTTTGAAGGAAATCGACTTCAAAACCTAACCTTTTCGTCAGGAGTACCTAGAAAATACTGTGGCTTTTGGGTATGGCAGTAATGGTCATTAGAAGTATTCAGAAAAAAATACTTCATGGTGAAGCTTTTTTTTAATGATTAAAAATCGTAACGCTAGTTAAAGTCTCATTGCAAAACATTTCTCAAGAACATAACAGCTCGGGATCTTAACTCATGACTGCGTATGCGTCGTTACTCGCCGCCCTTTATTTTTTTTTAAATCCTATATGTCAAGCAATTGTCGCAAATTGCATCCGTCTTTGCTTACTCTCTTGCAATCATCCTAGCCCATTGTAAGACTGGCAATAATTAGTTGATAATTACTATTATTACTAAATCGCGAGCGCCCACTTGATACAGTGTAGAGTAGGTGGAATTCGTAGTACGTAATTGCTCAGAATGTACTTAAATAAGAGCGCAAGTGTGTTTCTGGCGAATATGACCGAACACTTAATTGTTTTCCGTGGTCTTTTGTGGTCTTACTCTGATAATTGACGATTGACGGGATTGGACGGGAAAAGTGGCGAACGAACCGAGTATATGTCTTGAAGGGACAGCGTCACCATTTACCCAAAATTGGATGAATGCGAATAAGTTATCGATGAAAGGAACCTGTCAAGTAGGCAATTAATAAAGTCCATATGTAATTAGTGGTAGATCGTATGTGTTTAGTGGGAATTTTCAAATTAACATCCGAATGAACTGATATGGCATTTATTAGTTTTCACCGTACGCGAGACATGATTGATTGGCTGGAGCGATCCTTTTTAACACTTGCCCGGGGGAGCGTATAGCTGATGGTACCTAATTTGATTTCCACAGCATAATCGTGGGATATGATGGGTGGATCGTAGATCTCAGCTAATTACGTTAGGATACAAATGTAAAGAAACTGTCAGAATAACCCGGCCCACAGACTTCCTAAACATATTTTCTATGATTGATGGCTTAGGTGAGAAAACATCAGTTATTTAAAGAATTTGAAAAATATACGAAATCATTGCACATAACATGGATTCCACACGAGTACGAGTACTGTAGAATGATGTAGTTAGGGCATTACGGTATACATTGAACAGTATTTTCAGCTCGTTAACCTGAAAAACAATATCTAACCGTCTGAATCCGCGTTTTCACTTAAACAAATTACCAAACCATTTTCTTACACACTCCACTCTCTCGCCCTGACGCGGAAAATTCAAATTCAAGCACTCGACTTATGCCTACCGAGCAGAATTAATGTTTAACTTTTCTCAGCTACGCTGCAAAATGCTCCTCTTGCTACTCGCCAATCTACACTCGAGCAATACTTGACGCCACACTTTTTTTCACGGATTTTTTTCACCTTTTTTCGGTTCGTTTTTCCTGTACTTTCCGTCCTCACTTGCACTCGTCGAGCATTGTGTGATATTCCACACATTTTCGCTTCCCTCTGAATGATTCGACGGACCAGGGTATGGCAAGTAAATAAAATGGTGGATGGGACCCCGGCTGACTGGCTGTTGAATGACTTCAAGATGAAGAACTTCTTATGCAAATCTTGTGAGAGCATCGAATGCGAATTTTTGATTTTTCAAAAGGACAAAACAATTCGTTCGCAGATGCATTCCACGCTTAAAAGCCGACAAACTAAATGTGCAAAAAAAAAAACAAAAAACGCAAAAACAGAGGATGGAATAAAAGAGGACAGCCAGCTTTGCAGAGGCGACTCGGTCCTCGATGCGTGCGTATAAGTGCGACAGACTAAGTGCACTACGGATAATAGCAAAATGGCGAGAGTATGTGGCTGCATATACCTACTGAACACACGTACCTTACTACCAATACTGTATGCAAATGGCAACGATTTTATGTCGCGTTTTATGTCTTTTATTTTATTTATTTTTTGCTCCTTACCTCCTCGTGTTCGTTTCCTTTTTTTTACATATGCGAATGGAGAGCGCAGCAATGATGCAAGAGCTGTGCCTGAAGGGTTGTCGTCGTTGGTGTCAAGTTACTCACTTGACAGTGCAGTCAGCCAGCCATGGTTAGGTGGTAGTCACTTGGCAGTGCTTGAAAGCGCCACCAGCTATATTGCTCGAAACGAACGACCATCTTCCATCTTGGCTGTCTTAGACGCCGTCATACAATCACCATTAACCAGTACAAACGCCGTTGTTGACAGTGTAGTCATGAGAGAGGAGGTTTCGCTCAAAAGTTAAGGCGAACAAAAGCAACGAAATAACAAATAAAAAACAAAAAATATACCTAAAAGACAGAGTGCGATAATTAACACACGAATAAAAATGCAAATGATGAAATATACATATGTACGCAATCGACATACGATGTGTACCTACATACTACATATCGTACTTGTGCATTCTGCAACTCGTGGAAAAAAATATGGAAACTGAACTCTGAAACCTTATTCCGGAGGTCGGAATCGCTGAAGCGAGATGGCAGCGGAAGAAGACGCATACTAATTAAGTACAAGGAGTCACACAAGTCTACAGCTCTACAGCCACACCCACTCCATGGGGCTCGGACGTACATACATACATACATATTATTATGGCACCTTTATGCTGAATAAAAATAGCCAAAAGGATTAACTTTCCACCACAAGTTGACAATAACCTTATTCCTTAACCTCTTAACTCAATCTCATTAGCCAGGTTGGATGCTTTCATTGAAAACTGCTCCGGGCGGCCTCTTTTGCTACCATTGATACCACTGCCACCACCATTCAAACCAATAAACAAAGCCGAAGAGACACTTCTAATTGACAGATACAATTGCATACACATCTGCAACGCGGTCGGCAGTAGAAACAGTTTTTTCCTATTTAGGTTTTTCCTTCTGCCATTTTGCATCGGGCGGAACCGAACTACCCTAATCAAAGATTCTCACAGCTTTTCTCTTTCCTGTTTTCTCTCTCTCTCTCTCTCTCTCTCTCTCTGTTTCTATTATTGTTTTCTCAGTAACTCGAGAAGCGTTAAGTGACTTCTAAACGCTGGGATAGATAGGCCAGAGTAAATAAACGATTGGGGAATACGAGGAACAATTCATAAAAGTATTCAAAACTTTATTGTTCCGATAATTGCATCCCTTCAGGGGCTTTTCGCAACGAGGATACATATTGTAACTGGGTACTGACGTGCGGAAAAATAAAAAAAAAACGAGGAAAATGCGACAAACCAAGGGAATAGGTTAGATTAAGTGGGTATCGGAGCGTACAGTCTGTCCCGAAAGAAGGAACTGAGTATGCCAATTCTGCTATGACATTTAGTGTTTAGGTCAAAAAAAGAATTAAGTTACGTCTTATAAAAAAAAAATAATTAATTTAAAACGCTAACGCTGAAATACCACATACATATGTACATCCCAAACGAGTTAGACTGGCCATCACTCATTTCACTTCGCTAAAATAATGGCAGATGACGTTAACCAAAAATAAATTATTTATTCTCTTCAGACACACATATACAGATTGATCACATCACGATCGACGTCAGACACTCCTCCACTATTTTTGATGTTCGAACTTTCCGAGGGGCTAACATCGACTCGGACCACTACCTTGTAGTGGCCAAGATACGCTTACGGATATCACGAACGCAGCGGAGTAGAGTAAGAATACAAAGTTATGACGTCGGAAAGCTACTATCGCAAGAAACCGCTCGTGCTTTTACCGATCGCGTCTCCCTTAAGCTCTCCAGTACACCTCAATGATCCACGCTATCAATAGAACAGCAGTGGAGCCTTTGCAAACAAGCCTAGAAAAGCTCTGCATCCGAAGTTTCGGGTTTCAAGGCTCCACCACGAAGAAACACTTGGTTCGATGACGAGTGCAGGAGGATTCACACAGCGAAGCAGGATGCATATAAGGCCTCGCTGCATAAAAGCACAAGAGCAGCTCGTGAGGTCTACGATTTAAAAAGAACGCAAAAGCATAAGCTTCTCAGGAGAAAGAAGAAAGAGCACGAGAAGCGCGCGATTGAGGATTTGGAGAGGTATTACTGCAGGCGTGACGATCGAAAGTTTTATCAACAGATACAGCGAACATGCCAAGGTTATAAAGCCAGAACGGAAGCCTGCAGGGATGAGAACAGACACGTAGTAGTAGAATCGCAGTCGATGCTGAGAATATGGAAAAACCACTTCTGCAGACTGTATAACGGCGATGTTAGTCAATATACCGCTGTCAGGCAGAATGATCCATTTCTAATCGACGAAGACCGCAGAGAACTCCGTCCCCCTGACCTCGACGAAGTTAAGATTGCCATATCGAAACTCAAGTCGAATAAAGCTGCTGGCGCAGACGGACCGTCTGCTGAGCTCTTCAAGGCAGCTGGTGATGGCCTGGTTAGGAGATGTACCAGCTCATCTGAAAGATATGGTCAGAGGAAAGCATGCCCGAGGAATGGAATCTCAGCATTGTATGCCCGATCCACAAGAAAGGAGACCCCTCTGATTGCGCCAACTACAGAGGAATAAGACTCCTTAACATCGCCTACAAAATCTTCTCTGCCCTTTTGTGTGAACACCTGGAGCCTTTTGTAAATAAGCTGATAGGTCCTTATCAGTGCGGATTCAGGCCAGGGAAGTCCACCATCGACCAAATATTCACAGGCCAAAACTAAATATATGTATGTATGTATGTTGGCGTTACAGTCTATGAAGAAGCTGACCGAGCTTCTCTCAATCACCCATGTTGTGTGTGATTTCATTTTCCCATAGGTGAAAGGGACCTACAGTTTATTGCCGGTTCCGAACGGCGAATTTCGAGAAGCTCTTACTTACTACAGGGGGTTTTGTCAGAACCCCGCTGAGGAGAAACACTGTGAAAAACACGTTCGATGACATGGCTGTGTCGGGATTCGATCCCGTGTCATCGGCGTCAGAGGCCAACACACTACCCACTGCGCCACGGTGCTCTCAAACTAAATATATGCTGTCATCAAAAAAAGGACGCTCACCACCGACGTCTTGGCCAGAACGTTTGTATTGGCAGATATGAGTTCGAGGTAGTTAAGGACTTCGTCTACCTTGGCTCCCCGCTTGTACTCTGTCTCCGCCTGTACTAGAGTGCGTCAATTCCACCATGGGACTAATCCACTTCCGCACTCGTACAGTCGCAAGGGTTCTTAAGGACCTCGATATATGTACACAAATCCGCTGGTCCAGATGGTATTGCCCCAATAGTTCTGAAGAGGTGTTCTTCTACGCCGGCAAAACCACAGCGTACGCTTTTTCACCTTTCCTTCTTCTCTGGGCTCTTTCCGAGTAGGTGGAAAATAACATTTGTTCAGCCTATACCCAAAAAAGGAGAATCATCTTCTTCCTCTAAATACCGACCCGTTGCACTAACGTCTCTTCTTTTCAAGGTCATGGAAACGCTCATTAACCGTCAGCGGTTGTGGGCCATTGCGATGCCTCACCAGTGGACAATATCCAATATGTGAGCCAAGCGCACCGTGTGGACCTACGGCCTGTGGACCGTATCCACCTTCAAGACCCTGCGGTCCATGTGGTCCTGGTCTTTGTGACCCATGTGGCCCTTGGGGTCCATGCGGCCCATGTAGTCCTGAAGTCCTTGTGGCCCACGTGGTCCACGTGACCCTTGTGGTCCGTGTGGCCCTTGTTGTCTACCCATGCCCAATGGACCTGTTGTGGCTAAATGTGAACCATGCGGTCCATTGGTTCTTGTTCTCCTTGTGCACCGTGTGGACCATGCGGATCTACCCGGTCCTCCATATAAGGCATGCTAGAAAAACTCTCTCGCTCCCTCTAGATGCTTATCAAGCCAAAAAAATGCAGAAGTCGCGAATTGAGGGCCCGCGTTTTGTACACAAATTGTGGCTGTGGGAAACGAAATGGACTACAAGATCAATGTCAACGTTCATTATGCCAAGACAGACCAGGTTGTATGTGCTTGCCCGTTCCGAATAGCTGCCCTTCAACGTTCCCACTTAAATACGCCTACATAACAATGGGAACAAATGAAACACGAGTGCGATGCAAGGCTGCAACAAGTAACCCTCCTCCTGCCGCAAAGCCCACTGGCTGCCCGACTGAACCCGCGAAGAATCCGGCCAACCGCGGAAAATCATCATTCGAAATGAGGAGATCTCAGGATTTCAGGGCTGAATCGACTTCATGAAGCTGCAATGCGGTTTCCGGACAATCTCGGATGAAGCAGCCTGTGTCATAGCGGGTATGGTCCTCTTCGACATTCTCGCCAATGAGAAGCACAGGATTTACCTCAGGTGAACTACAGACCGTCAAGAGATCAGTGTTATCCGCAGGCTAAAAACCAAAAAAAGGGCAAGAATGGACCTGCCGATCCTAGAGCTTTTAATAAGACGTATGATAAACTCAGGCGAGTACTGGCTGCAAATCTGCTAATTTATAACGAGCGTGCAAAACCAGCTAAGAAGGCTGGACCGAATAAGAGGAGTTGAAACGGTCGATCGGGTGCACATAGCATAAGTTGCCAGCCCTGCGAAGTAATACTTAACGGCAGTCCCGCGGGGAGAATAGCGCATCGAGTTTTCGAATTTGCGAATCATGTTCGTAGCCCGGTCTAGAGGCATCTGTTGAAGATCCTCTAGCGCAACCAAAAACAACAACAAAAAAAAAAAAGATGGCAACTTGCGTGAATTTAAAAAAATCGATCAATATGACACTGAGTGACAGACTGACGATCGAGCACAACTCAGTGGCAATTTTGCTTTGTTTCAATTTGAACAAAAAAAAAAAAGGAATTTTTCACTTGACCAGTGACAGTTGACATACCAGTCACTGTGACATTTATGAGTTAAAGTCAAGTTTGTGTAAAACAAACTTCCAGCTCAAGGATATGAGGAGTCTAGGGATATGCATAAAACACCAGCCTTTTACAAGAAAGCCAAAGGCCTTGCAGGAGGCTTCAAAAAGGGCACCCAGGCTCTTCGAAACTGCGAGGGTAATCACCAACCAGCAGGGAATAGTGGATGTATTTAAGCAGCGTTTCCAGCAGCTGCTTAACGAGCATGACCAAGAGAGAGTGGTAGGGACCGAGGAAATCCCAACTCCAGCCGCTGAAGTAGTCCTCCCATCCAGCATCGAAGAAGTCGTCGTCACAGCTATTCAAAAGCTGGCAGCGATGGTCTGGTAGGGAGCATGCACCAGATCTTCCATAGAATTTGGGAAGATAAAGACATGCCCAACGACTGGAATATTGGCTATATTTGCCCCATTCACGAAAAAGGCGATCCTACCTCTTGCAAGAACTATAGAGGTATATCCCTACTCAATGTCGCATACAAGATCCTGTCCAGCGTATTATGTGAACGTCTAAAGCCATTTTGCACCACACTAATCGGCAGCTACCAGTGCGGCTTCCGGCCCGGCAAATCGGCTATAGACCAAATCTTCACACTTCGACAAATCCTGGAAAAGACAAACGAGTTTAGAATCGATACACACCATCTTTACATCGACATCAAAGCCGCATACGACAGCATTCATCGTGAAGGACTTCGGAACCGTTTAAAACATGCACCGGATTTCGGCAAGGAGATGCGCTGTCATGTGACTTTTTCAACCTGGTGCTGGAGCAGATAGTGCGACGAGCAGGCGGCAACAGGGAAGGCACTATCTTCTACAAGTCCGTCCAGCTGCTAGCATACGCGGATGATATCGACATCATCGCGTGTTCTCGCCGTGGCATTGTGGAAGCATTCACGGCAATTGAAGAACAGGCGAAACGAGTTGGTCTTAAGGTCTATGAGGACAAAACGAAGTACATGCTGTCAAGCAAAAACCAATCCGTCGCTCATCACCTAGGACAAAATAAATATATATGTTGTGGCTAAATGTGAACCATGCGGTCCATTGGTTCTTGTTCTCCTTGTGCACCGTGTGGACCATGCGGATCTACCCGGTCCTCCATATAAGGCATGCTAGAAAAACTCTCTCGCTCCCTCTAGATGCTTATCAAGCCAAAAAAATGCAGAAGTCGCGAATTGAGGGCCCGCGTTTTGTACACAAATTGTGGCTGTGGGAAACGAAATGGACTACAAGATCAATGTCAACGTTCATTATGCCAAGACAGACCAGGTTGTATGTGCTTGCCCGTTCCGAATAGCTGCCCTTCAACGTTCCCACTTAAATACGCCTACATAACAATGGGAACAAATGAAACACGAGTGCGATGCAAGGCTGCAACAAGTAACCCTCCTCCTGCCGCAAAGCCCACTGGCTGCCCGACTGAACCCGCGAAGAATCCGGCCAACCGCGGAAAATCATCATTCGAAATGAGGAGATCTCAGGATTTCAGGGCTGAATCGACTTCATGAAGCTGCAATGCGGTTTCCGGACAATCTCGGATGAAGCAGCCTGTGTCATAGCGGGTATGGTCCTCTTCGACATTCTCGCCAATGAGAAGCACAGGATTTACCTCAGGTGAACTACAGACCGTCAAGAGATCAGTGTTATCCGCAGGCTAAAAACCAAAAAAAGGGCAAGAATGGACCTGCCGATCCTAGAGCTTTTAATAAGACGTATGATAAACTCAGGCGAGTACTGGCTGCAAATCTGCTAATTTATAACGAGCGTGCAAAACCAGCTAAGAAGGCTGGACCGAATAAGAGGAGTTGAAACGGTCGATCGGGTGCACATAGCATAAGTTGCCAGCCCTGCGAAGTAATACTTAACGGCAGTCCCGCGGGGAGAATAGCGCATCGAGTTTTCGAATTTGCGAATCATGTTCGTAGCCCGGTCTAGAGGCATCTGTTGAAGATCCTCTAGCGCAACCAAAAACAACAACAAAAAAAAAAAAGATGGCAACTTGCGTGAATTTAAAAAAATCGATCAATATGACACTGAGTGACAGACTGACGATCGAGCACAACTCAGTGGCAATTTTGCTTTGTTTCAATTTGAACAAAAAAAAAAAAGGAATTTTTCACTTGACCAGTGACAGTTGACATACCAGTCACTGTGACATTTATGAGTTAAAGTCAAGTTTGTGTAAAACAAACTTCCAGCTCAAGGATATGAGGAGTCTAGGGATATGCATAAAACACCAGCCTTTTACAAGAAAGCCAAAGGCCTTGCAGGAGGCTTCAAAAAGGGCACCCAGGCTCTTCGAAACTGCGAGGGTAATCACCAACCAGCAGGGAATAGTGGATGTATTTAAGCAGCGTTTCCAGCAGCTGCTTAACGAGCATGACCAAGAGAGAGTGGTAGGGACCGAGGAAATCCCAACTCCAGCCGCTGAAGTAGTCCTCCCATCCAGCATCGAAGAAGTCGTCGTCACAGCTATTCAAAAGCTGGCAGCGATGGTCTGGTAGGGAGCATGCACCAGATCTTCCATAGAATTTGGGAAGATAAAGACATGCCCAACGACTGGAATATTGGCTATATTTGCCCCATTCACGAAAAAGGCGATCCTACCTCTTGCAAGAACTATAGAGGTATATCCCTACTCAATGTCGCATACAAGATCCTGTCCAGCGTATTATGTGAACGTCTAAAGCCATTTTGCACCACACTAATCGGCAGCTACCAGTGCGGCTTCCGGCCCGGCAAATCGGCTATAGACCAAATCTTCACACTTCGACAAATCCTGGAAAAGACAAACGAGTTTAGAATCGATACACACCATCTTTACATCGACATCAAAGCCGCATACGACAGCATTCATCGTGAAGGACTTCGGAACCGTTTAAAACATGCACCGGATTTCGGCAAGGAGATGCGCTGTCATGTGACTTTTTCAACCTGGTGCTGGAGCAGATAGTGCGACGAGCAGGCGGCAACAGGGAAGGCACTATCTTCTACAAGTCCGTCCAGCTGCTAGCATACGCGGATGATATCGACATCATCGCGTGTTCTCGCCGTGGCATTGTGGAAGCATTCACGGCAATTGAAGAACAGGCGAAACGAGTTGGTCTTAAGGTCTATGAGGACAAAACGAAGTACATGCTGTCAAGCAAAAACCAATCCGTCGCTCATCACCTAGGACAAAATATAACAATTGACAGCTACAATTTCGAGGTAGTTAAGGACTTTGTCTACCTCGGGGCAAACGTAAATTCCACAAATGACACCACAGTGGAGATCCGGCATAGAATCGCCCTTGGCAACCGCTGTTATTTCGGCTTGTCCAAACAACTGGGGTCAAAACTCCTCACTCGAAAGACCAAAGTCATGCTTTTCAAAACGCTCATACTGCATGGATGAAAGACTGCCAGCTGGACGATAAGCAGGACGGCGGAGCTGATTTTGGCTTCTTTCGAAATAAAAATTCTGCGCCGGATATTTGGTCTTGTCTGTGAGAAAGATGAATGGAGAAGAAGACACAATCGCGAACTCTACGAGCTGTACAAAGATGTGGATGTAGTCCGAAAGGTAAAGATCCGTCGACTACACTGGCTCGACCACATCGAGCGCATTGACACCAACGCTCCAGCTAAGAGGGTCTTCGACTCCGAGCCTCCTGGTTCGAGAAGAAGAGGAAGACCAAACCTCCGCTATAAAGACCAAGTAACCGCGGATGTAAGACATCTCGGTCTTGATAACTGGAAGCAGCGTGCCCGGGACCGTCAAGGATGGAAGGCAGCTATAGCTCAGGCTCAGATCCTCCATGGATCGCTGGCCTGATAAATAAGTAAGTAAGTAAGTAAGTTGTGTAAATCAAAAAAGAAGACAGATGTGTGTCTGTCCACCATACTGTCTGCAATCACATTCGCATCATACCAAGCTAAGGACTCACTAACAGCGTTAGTCGAACGTATGTCCCCTTAGTACTTGCAGAAATGTTTCCACAATTAGCTGAATTCCACCAATGCATACGCCTTCCTCTCCACACGCATAAAAGAGTAAAAACAAAAACAAAAAACACCTCTAGATCGTCAGGCAACCCTTTTTCAAGCCGAGACCAACCTGCGAAACCCTTTTCAAAGTGCCTTCCGCACCAAACGGACATCCTCATTTTACCGGTTTAATAATAGATTCACAATTATTATACTCGCCCTTCGTTCGTTCTCTCTTCTCCGCCCCATTCTATGGCTACCCCATTGCCGTAGAAGTGGAAACTTAAAACTTTTCACTTCTACAGTTTTCCGGCACTTCACAGCCCAAGCCCGGATAACTCGACTCAGCCGCCCCCATTGTCAAGTGAGTTTCTTCCTGCCATTGTCGACAATTGCATTTAATTGGACATTTATTTCACTTTACGTCTTAATAAGGCTCTCATATCTCTCCAACCTGCCCACCCGCCCCACCCCCACCCAATAAAGGCTTCCAACCATTTGATTATTGCTGCTGCTGAAAACACCTTCGGGTCGAAATTTCAGAACTTTTGCAAATTTCATATTAAATTCTGAATGGGATTTCCTGTCACCGCGTTGACGTGCAAATAACACATTCCACACCTGTCAGTCCCAGTCCGACCAATATCCATCATCGTTGCCTGCGTTACTACTGGCAATTACATGACAATTAACATGGGTGCAACAAGCAAATTCCGTTGGTTTGAATATTACATGCTGACGGATGGTATGTGACAGATCGGCATATCATAAAGTGAGGAACGACATAGATTTCTACGTATATTCTCAATAAATTCCATTAGTTCTGTGCTTTCGTGGCCCTCTTGTTGACATGATTTTAGCGTGTCAAATTGCTATTCCGGGCTATGTATGGGCTACACTACTGGATCGGAATAGTATGTCACTTGGAATCATCTACATAAGGTCACAAAATGATCGCATTCACACAGGACCTAATGAATGTCATTAATGTGCGTTTTTGTTTTGCCCGCTTTCCTACAACATACTTTTTTCTTCACCCATTTCGCTGTCAAAGTTTATGGGCAGACACAAAAGGTGGTAGCCACTTAAGCTTAATCATGTGTAAATGTCTTCAATAAATATAAATAACAAAGAATAAATGTCGACGAAAGCGAAAACTGGGAGTGTGGGTGTATACCACAACACAGTGTTATGGTGTGTCGAAAAACAATGTGAACACATCCCACCCATTTTGGTTAACAACTTTTGTGTTTTCCATCTTTATGGGCATTGCTTTTTAAATTGTGAATTGTATTTTGTCAATGGCGAGAAAATGGAAATACTACTCGTATTTCCACTCAATTAGGGAAGTGTTTGACGAATTTAGTCTACGAACACACCCATTTGTGTGTCATGATGGCATTGTGTAGATGTCGCTTAACTGTCATCATATTGGAATTGTCTTTCGGGTCAGTTAATTGTGCTTTATTTGAAATTTATTCAAAATTTCACTGCGTAATCGGAGAAACAAATGCCGATTGTTTAAATCTTAGGTGCGAGACCAAAAGGCGATTTTGTTCTTTTATTCTTTGAAAATGTATGTGACTGAATAGGGTCGTATGTATTCAGTAAAGAAACTTTCTTGACTGAGGTCTGACTGACTGAAATCTATGAATTAGCAAGATGCCTCGGATACACGGACGGATACTCGACGATGACAACGCACGAAAAAAGAACACAATTTGCGAGTATGCTCCTGGAATGTCAGAACTGTAAGGAATCCTCACGCAGACAAGGCGCATATTACTACGGTCCAGGAAATACGCTGAAGAGGAAACGGGGTGATGAGGAAGAAAAATTGCGACATTTATTACAGCTGTCACAAAAGGTTGTACTTACTGGGATGCGGATTTGTCGTAGGAAAGCGGTTAAGGTCGAAGGTAATCGACTTTAAGCCCATAAGTGATCACCTGGTTGTGATCCACATCAGAGGCAGATTTTATAACATCAGCCTTATATGTGCACACGCCCCTACCGAAGAAGCTGAATACCCTATCAAGGAGGACTCCTATGACCCCCTGGACAACGCATATGGAGCTTGTCCGGAGTACGATGTTAAAATCATACTCGTGGACTTCAACGCGAAAATCGGTAACGAGAACACCCTTGGCGGAGTGATCGGAAAGCACAGCCTCCACGATATAACAACAGATAACGGCTTCCGACTCACGGACTTTGCGACAGCTCGTAATGTGGGGATAAGTAGCACAAGATTCACTTGTTGGCGAATCCACACAGCAACCTGTCGATCTCCGGACGGTCGAACCGCCAATCAAATCGACCATGCGCTCATTAACGCAAGGCACTCGTCAAACATCCTTGATGTGGGAATTTACCATGGACTTATGTAGGTAGAGCAAGGGCGGGTTCAGGTCCTGAGAAACTCTCCTGTGAACCCATTCTGGTGAGTTCATCAGAGATACCATTTCCTGGGATCCTAGAGAGAGCTGGAAGCCATACAAGCCTTAGTGAATTTAGTCTACCGACTCTGTTCCAGAAGGTCTTGGGTTCTTGCACTAATATTGAGTTGGACATAGCTTTGAGTGTAGCTAGCTTGAGTGTCACATTAGGATTGCGTTTATCTCTGGTTGAAAGACAGACGCATATTTTCCTAACGAGAAGTGCAGCTCCACCCGCTGAAGTAGTCCTCCCACCCAGGATCGAAGAAGTCGGCACAGCTATTCAGAAGCTGAAGAACAACAAGGCCGCAGGCTCAGATGGCTTGCCATCAGAGCTCTTCAAGGCTGGCGGCGATGTTCTCGTAGGGAGCATGCACCAGATCATCTGCAGAATTTGGAAAGATGAAAGCATGCCCGACGACTGGAATACCAGCTCTATTTGCCCCATCCACAAAACAAGGCGTTCCACTCTCTTGCAAGAACTATAGAGGTATATCCCTACTCAATGTCGCATACAAGATCCTGTCCAGCGTATTGTGTGAACGTCTTAAGCCATTTTGCACCGCACTAATCGGCAGCTACCAGTGCGGCTTCCGGCCCGGCAAATCGACTATAGACCAAATTTTCACACTTCGACAAATCCTGGAAAAGACAAGCGAGTTTAGAATCGATTCACACCATCTTTACATCGATTTCAAAGCAAGGAGATGCGCTGTCATGTAACATCTTCAACCTGCTGCTGGAGCAGATAGTGCGACGGGCAGGCGTCAACAGGGAAGGCACTATCTTCCACAAGTCCGTCCAGCTGCTAGGATACGCGGATGATATCGACATCATCGCGTGTTTTCGCTGTGACATTGTGGAAGCATTCACGCCGATTGAAGAACAGGCGAAACGAGTTGATCATAAGCTCAATGAGGACAAAACGAAGAACATGCTGTCAAGCAAAAACCCATCCGTCGCTCACCACCTGGGACCAAATATAACAATTGACAGCTACCTCGGGGCAAACGTAAGTTTCACAAACGACACTACAGTGGAGATCCGGCATAGAATCGCCCTTGGCAACCGAAAGCAGGACAGCGGTGCTGATTTTGGGTTCTTTTGAAAGAAAAATTCTGCGCCGCATATTTGGTCCTGTCTGTGAGGAAGGTGAATGAAGAAGAAGAAGACATAAGGATGGAAGCAGCGTGCCCGGGACCGTCAAGGATGGAAGGCAGCCAAAGCTCAGGCTCACATCCTCCATGAGTCGCTTGCATGATAAGTAATATCTAGGAAAAACTTACGTTCCACAGAATTTCATACTCATATCTCAATGGGGTAGGTATTTAGCTTATGAGCTTGCCTATACACTTCCCCATAACAAAACAAATCGACATCAGTAAATTCCAATATACAATCCACACCTTCTACAGTTCTAACATTTTTTTATGATCCTTTTTACTTTTCTTCACGTTCCACAAGGCTTCATTCTGGGGCCTGTACTTTAATAACATTTTTTTTTTATGGATTTTTCTACTTTTCTATCGAATAATTGTTTTACAATCAAGAATGAATGTCTATATTTACAAATGTTGGCTTTTAGAATCTATTAATCATCATAAAGCATCGTTTTACATCGTCTATAAAAACCAGAAAACAAAAAAACTAATAATCAAACAAACAGACGAAAACCTCATCGACAGACAAAGGTAATAATTCCAGTCATAAACGGCATCAATTAACTCGAAAACCTTCTGTCTCGTCGAATGTCTAATCCTAGTCTCTCTTCCTTCGTTCCAAACACCTCCGAGCCAGCCTACTTATCCTTTTTACAACCCAAACTTAAGACTATACTTTGAAAAACGATGCAAACCTGCCATCCTGCCAACAATTGAGCCTGTGAATTCCTGTGAGCCTGCCAACCTTGTCCGACTCCTATAGTCCAGCAGAGGGTGTTCGAATGATTAACGGCCATTTAAATCATTATTTATTCTTCCTTCTCTTCATCGTCTTATTGTACTTCGGGCAGGTATGTACATATGTATGTATATCTACCGGGCGACGTAGACTCTACGCGCCATCGACTAACAAGCCTTCGATTTATTATTATTAGTTTGTTGTTTCCAAATTACCAATGTTTGTTTTTGGTGCTTCCTTGGATTGTTCATTGTGCCAGAGGGTTTTCCTTTTTTTTTTGTTGTTGTGTTCCTTAACTAGCACTCATACACGCCCCTGCACATATGTACTGCATCGCGTGAGAGAGGGTGAGAAGGTGAGACCGAATGGTAAAGGTATTAAGGCGCCTAAGCCTAAGGGCAACAGCTCACGATAAGGACGAGATATATGTATGTAGGTATTTTTTTATGACGCACACATACTCATCATTCCGTGATTATTATAGGGTCATTCGAGAGGCTATTTTGTACCCCAGAGTCATAATTATCCGAAAATATTAATGAATTATTTAGAAAACAACTGCGAGGAAAAGAAAAAAAAAAACAAAAAGGTTCGAGTATCAGCAGCTGACGCGAGGCGCATCCGTACGGCAATAAATACACGGCAATCCATGTAATGTGATGTTAGGCGCCAGGCATCTCACCGAACGAGACACTTACGCAAATTAGTATGCAATTGGTTGATGAGTCTTTTTTTGTTACTTTTCGTAAAGGGAATATGAATGAATACACGGGTTATACGATCATTTTCATTCGCTTTATGATCACGCACCGTTTTTGGTTGAATTTAAAATGTTTAATGGACAAATTACATGGCGCTAACTGCGCTCGTCACGTCTATCTACATACATGTGTATGTAAGTGCGTTTCAAACTCTATTTTTATCATTACCCATTCATATTCGTATCTGAATACAGAGATCTCTGTGTATAGCACGTTCGATGATTATCTTTACATCAAGTTCAGGTATTTCTATGGAATACAATACCCACGTACCCAAATTCAATTGTGTGCGACAATGATCATCATCATTGGCATCATCGACATCCTCACCATCATCACTTCGTGGTCATCAAACCACAAAAAAGGTGTATTTCGTTCTATTCATATTTTTTCAAGAGATAATCGAGGAAGAGAAGATCTAAGATGCCGCCCGCCAGCAACCAGTCGGTGGCACTGAATAGAGTCTTAATACCGACTAATATCGAGTGTGTTGTTTGTGTGTGCTAGAAAACAACTCTCGCGAATGACAGTAATCCTCGCCGGTGTTCGACGATGATCGGATAAAGATCATTTCAATGTGACACGACCGACCCGACTAATGGTCAATAATTTTCGGATTTTCTTGTATCCGCCTTTGATATCATGAAACGAGACCGACACCGGCACACACTTGATCGACAAACTAAGTATCTAAACAACAGCTACAGTTGACATCTGAAATTCAAATTTCGTAATTTCAATGTGTGTGGGGTTCTATCTCCCCCTACTCGTGCACACATCCATTATGTGACTACACATCCCTTTGAATACAGGTGACAGGATTAGTTGATTCTTATGGTAATCGAAATTAATTAAAAAAAAAAAAATAATAACGAAAACTTTGTCATCTCATGCCGATAACAGCTACGATGCGTATACGGTAGCCGAATACCTTCCTACATCTGAATTCAATTAAGATACTTTAAGCTAAACGAAGGAGTTTTGTCACAGGAACGAAAACAAACCAGTTTCGAAGCACAATTGCCCGGTAATCTGCCGGAAAGTTGCCCGATAAAGCAATTATCGTCACCGAGTTAAGATTTATGTAGATGTAGAAACGGAGATGCACATGGGAACGGGCTTGGTCGATGGAGAAGTTTTCGAATTACATTAAACTAATTGTTAAAATAGTCAAATGAGTTTCCTGACCAGATTACCTTTCCTGTGTGTGCGGTCTATGACAGGTTTAAGTGTATCTAATCTGTTTATGAATCATTTACTACCATCTACAGTGCTTATACAGTAGCAGGTTTTCTCTTCGTATTAATTCGAATCAGGAATGAGAAATAAAACACTGTCGAGTGCAGAGAATAGTGGCGCTAGGAAAAAATCCTTAGATAAACAATGTCTGCCACTGGGGGTGTAGCCTGGCCTGCGCGGCAAATATTTACTCAATCTAGATAGACTTGTAACTACTGAATGAGAGCATTGTTTCATCATCAAAGCTTAGAAACGGAAGTCACCCAAGCAGAAGCTATTTTGCCCCAAAATTAAATAAAAAAAAAAAAAAACCTCAATTCCATTCAGAAAACAAGTCACCGTCGCCTGCCTATGTACCTATACTTGTTTACCAAAAATCTAAAAGTACTTAAATGGCCTGCATATCGCATATACTACATAGCCCTCTTAAGGTGCCAACAAAACACCTTTAATTCAGCTACTGCCAGCTGTAGCTCTTCATCTTTGTATCTCCATACAAGAGGCAGCTCAAGAGTCAAATGACGAACGACATCCCTGTGATATTCACCGAATCTTCTATGGTTGGTTTGACAAACAAGTAGCTAGGAAATTAAGATAAACACCATTTCAGATGTCAACACAGTGTCATGCAGCACTTTAAGAAATACCAAAAACCCAGCATTCTCCGACTTTAAAGGTCGAAGACAGAGGAAGAGATGAATAATCAAATATTGGTGTGAGGATGGCGCCGGTGCGGATTGTTTTTATTTTTTTATTTTGTGTGTTTGACTTATAAGATTAAGCTGCAGTTTCCGCTCAAACGATTACACGAGAGGTTTATGCCTGTTTTCTTGTTTTTATTTTGTTTTTGTTTAACATTAAAACAAGTGGTTTTGTAATGGAAATCACTGCTTCGAATCGCAACGTTTGCGCAGTTCGTTGATCTTTTGTACGTTAAGCCTTGAGGTGACTTCAGAAACGTGCATACGGTTTATGGTGCAGTTTAATAGTTTGTTTCTAGTTAATATTCAATGTCTACCCATCAGTGTGAAAAGAGCTATTTAAGAGCGATATTTTGGGATAGAAATATCTTTGTTTTGGCCATTGCTCCAGCTCGTAATGCGGTGATGAGTAGCACAAGATTTCCCCGCAAGCAAATCCACACAGCAACCTGGCGATCTCCGGGTGGTTGAACCGCCATCGACCATGTGCACATTGACGCAAGACACTCGTCAAACATCCTGGATGTACCGGGGGGAGTGCCGAGCCAGAAGAAGGGAGGAGAAAAAACTTTTGCGACTAAAGAAAAGAAACTTCGCCTCCTCCCAGTTCAAGGATATCGAGGAGTCTGGGGAGAAGCATACGGGCCTTTTATAAGAACGCAAAACCCTTGCAGGAGGCTTCAAAAAGGGCACCCAGACTCTTCGAAACTGCGAGGGTAATCTTGTCACCGACCCGCAGGGAATACTGGATGTATTTAAGCAGCATTTTCAGCGACTGCTTAACGAGCATGACCAAGAGAGAGTGGTAGGGACTGAGGAAATCCCATCTCCAGCCGCTGAAGTATGTAGTCCTCCCACCAGCATCGATGAAGTCAGCACAGCTATTCAAAAGTTGAAGAACAACAAGGCTGCAGGTTCAGACGGCTTGCCATCAGAGCTCTTCAAGGCTGGCGGCATATTATGATAGGGAGCATGCACCAAATCATCTGTAGAATTTGGGAAGATGAAAGCATGCCCGACGACTGGAATATCAGCCCTTTTAGCCCCATCTACAGGAAAGGCGATCCTACCTCTTGCAAGAACTGTAGAGGTAAATCCTCGCTAAATGTCGCATCATATCCAGCTTTTTTGCACCGCACTAATCGGCAGCTACCATTTCGAGGTGGCTAAGGAGTTTGTCTATCTCGGGGCAAACGTAGACGCCACAAACGACACAACAGTGGGGATCCGGCATAGAATCGCCCTTGGCAACCGCTGCTACTTCGTTTTGTCTAAACAACTTAGTTTAAAACTCCTCGATCAAAGAACCAAAGTCGTGCTTTACAAAACGCTTATAGTGCCAGTCTTGCTGTTCGGAGCCGAAAGCTGGATAATAAGCAGGATGGCGGAACTGATTTGGGGTTCTTTCGAAAGAAAAATTCCGCGTCGGATATTTGGTCCTATCTGTGAGAAAGATGAATGGAGGAGAAGACATAACCGCGTACTTTACGAGCTGTACAAAGATGTGAATATAGTCCGGAAGGCAAATATCCGTCGACTACATGGGCATGGCCACATCGAGTGCATGAAGACCACCGCTCCAACTAAGAGAGTCTTCAAATCCGAGCCTCCTAGTTCGAAAAGAAGGGGAAGACCGAACCTCCGGTATAAAGACCAAGTAATCACGGGACGGCCAAGTAAAGCGTGACGGCCAAAGATGGAAGGCAGCTATAGCTCAAACTCAGATCCTCCATGGATTGCTGGTCTGATAAGTAAGTATATCTAAAAACATAAGTTCCTTTATAGTTTTCTGTGTTGCTACTTGTCAATAATTTTGCCTAGCTCATAATATTGTTCTTTTTTGTAAGCTCTTTTTGAACATAGCAACATTTAGCTTATCGTTTTAATTTTAAGCTTGTACAACTTTTCTGTTATATTTATTTAAATACTTTAGAGCGTTATGGGATAATTTAGCTACGAAGCGGATTGAAAATGTTTTCCCCAAAAAACAAACGCCATAAAACGTGAACTGCTTCAAAATCCGCTCTTGAAACTGCTATTCTAAACGTCGTACATTGCCACTCTTTTACAAAACCATTTTTTTGTCACAACGAAAAATTAAAACAAATCGCAAAATTACTTTTAAAATGCAAGAACAGGGGAATAAGCTGCAATTGCTCTCAAAAATGCTCTTTTTTTTCTCTGCTGTTGCTTCAAAGTAATCTGAATTCCATAATGGGAAATATGCGGAATAGCCTCTAAATCAATACAAATCGAATCTAAAATCGCACTTATCGCATCACATGCTTTCCAAAACTACTGTAGAAACCAGCAAAAACAAAATGTTTGAAATCTGCGCTCACCTGCTCTCGAAAGAGCTCCTTTTTTCAAGGGCACCTTCCAAAAGCAAGAAATTCAAATCCTTTGTTTCCACATCAGCTAAACCCTTTCATACCTACATCTTACCGCAACCAATCACTCATAAACAGCTGCCTTAAAACCCCTAAGTGAGTGACGAGTGGTCCTTTCACCAAATATTAGCTATCAGATCGACTCCTTGAAGATCACATTTAAATTAATACCCGTATCAATGTATGCCCTTGTACCGCCTCTGTCGCCTTCCCAACCGCCGTCGTTTTCCATTCTTCTTCCTGTTTATCTCAAAACATCATCTTATCTCGACCGAGCACAAAGCAGATCCCAATCCACTCGACAGATGAAGACAAATTTATTATCCTCACTCCCGCCTCAATAGTAAGTAGTTCGGCACATGGATCCTCATTACGTGCGTGTTGTGCACTCATTCCGATCACATTAAGATACACTCATCAGCTCGCCTTAGAAACATCTTAAATGCCGTGGAGCAGGTACAAAAAAATGAAAAAAATTCACAACAATAGACCAAGTACGAACGAACAAAAGAACAAAATGCCAACTAGCGCCTTAAAAGTATCCTGCTGAGTGGATGAAGGCACCACATACACACACACAATACTACGTGCATCCTGACCGAAATAGAAAAATGAAATAGAAACGACAAAGTGGTTTTAGACCTCGATGAGAACCAGTCGAGCGGAGAACGCTGCTCATCCAAAAACCCAGCTAATCGCAAAATTATCATTCTCAGATAAACCGCACACTGTAAATTGTGATCCCTGTGACAATCGCTGCCGACGCCGCGCCGAAAAAGGCCAACAAAGCGAATATAACTTTATCCCGACAGGACACAAAAGATACAAAACAAAAAAAAAAAATCAGTTCAGGTACATGACATATTTCTTTCGTGCTACTATCGCTCCCAACAGTAGCGGGTGAGTGTCGACAAAGGACAATGCGGTTAAGATGTTTTCTTCAACATCCGCACAAAGGTACTGATCGCTCTCTTTTCTCGAGACAAACCCAAGAGGCGGATAAAAAGGAGTACCTAATCTGGTTGTAGGTAATCAGCGCATTATTGCGATGTCCTTTAACAGGATTTCGAATGATTTGTATTTCGTGCGGTTTTGTGTTAAGGATTTTGACATCCCAACCACTCCCACGCCCATTTTCGACCCTTACCATCCACTGCCGACGCCTCGGCGTCAGGCGTCGTGACAAAAATCTAATTTACATAATATTTTTAGCGCTTTCCTGCTCGCGCCGTTGTGTTTAACACGAATCTAATTATCCTGGTTAAAATGTAATAAAAACCAACTATGGCCCATTAATTTTTCGGCTAAGTGTCCGACTACCCAACTTCCCGTCCAAAAGGGTGCGAGAGTTACCTTCATCGGCACAACGAATTCGAATGACGTCTGTGGGTGTTGAAATATTTTAGCACCGGAGCACAAAAGATTACCAAAAAGCAAGGAGAAAGGTAAAAAGCAAAAAGAACAGTGAAGAGCAGTGGAATATAATTTTATTTCGTGTTCATTGGCATGTAATTTGGACTTGAATTTCGTGAGAGGGTTTTGCGCCGTTGATAAGGAAAAGAAATTTCACTCTAGTCTGCTACGTGAAGCAGGAACGTGACTGATGATCTTTGGGTGGAGTTAAATGGGCTATGAAGTCCTTCGGCGAACAGAAAGAAAGTGTAGAGCCGGAGGATGAGAAGCGAAAAGCTTACCGAGATGTCGTGCGCTCAATGGTTAATTTGTAGTCTATTTCTTATTTTCGTACTATGTACATATGTATACCTTCGAAGTGGATTCTATCCTTCTAGATGATGGGACGATTTTTTTTTTGTGCGTTTATTGCTTGTACTTTAGCTTCTGAACGCCTCGGAAATTGAGTGAAGAATGTAATATCGTACATTCCAATGCGAATTTCGGTAGCAAAATGAGAAACAAATTGCTATGAGAACAGCATATAACGGTGTACATAATTTTGTTCGAAACATGCCGGAATATCAGCAGTTTTTCCAAGTCTGTGGAAGAGCAAAAGTCGATTACCATTAAAAAGCAAGCTGTTGCCTCAATTTAATAAGGAATATAATCAATTTTTTCTCACAAACCTGCTATTTCACGGTTTTTATCATTTTTTTTATAAAATTATCGGAAGAATAAATCGAATAGTATGACCTTGAAAGCTCTTGGTGTCATAGCGCTTTTCGACGCTCTATAAAAAATATTAATTCACAAAGTACCCTGTGATTTTACGATGCTCTTTATTGATTTTTTTCTGCTTAAAAACGCTCATCGAAGAAATGTTTATTCAAAATAGCACTAATTTGTAATATTTTCCATATGAAAGAAGTCAGACAACTAATTTTTAATAAAAAATAGTTTTCAAAAACTGCGATTTTCAGATTAAATTGAAAACGGGAAATCGAAATACATAATTCGAAGAAAAAAACTCCTGTGGTGGTTTCCCTTCAATTTTCTACTGGCCAAAGTCAATGTTTTAGCCCCCCGTCACATTCATTGTAGATATCGGTGAATAATCAGTGTTGTTTCAAGACCTCCCGAAACGAGCGTTGCTATAACGAGCAAACATTTATAAAATCGAAATTAGCTTTAGTGTTTTTCATAATATTCTCTATGGATATCAATATACTTCTGCATGCGTTTGAGTATATTTTTGAAGCATTTCTCTCACCCTGATTGAGATAGCACCGAAAGATGGGATTTAAACGCCTTAACCGCTTTTTAAGGCTCGTCTCGGAAAACCCACACAGTCGATTGTTGTTCATATTTGGATTCAAATACATAGGTCCATGTCACGTTGACTCTCATGACCTTATAAGCAAATTTTTTAAATTTTTTCGAAATTTATTTGCCTTAACATTTTATTATCGACCGTCACAATAGTACCCCTCTAACTCTACACAACGATTCCAAAGTTGCTCCCACGATTCGAAACATCGTTGATAACCTTTCGAAGTTAACTTGTTCAGAACCATTGTTACAGTCTCTTTGATCTTCGCTACACTGCTTTGAGGTGTGACTTCATCTTCACTGTAAATGGTAAGTGTGTTGCTGTAACATACAAAAGTATGTGTTCTCGTTGTAATCATTTTTAATGCAATTTAAAATGTGTTATTATGAAAGCACACAAAAAGGAAATCCCCAAGTATATGCATCATTGCCAGAAAACAAATTGCGACCCGGGCCCACAGTGTAATGGTTAACACACCGGTCTCTCAACCCAGTGATAATATCAAAGTTCCTATCAACATGTTTCACAGTAGGCTCATTGTCGCTTCGAGGCTCATCAAGCCCGAAAAATGTATTTTGTTTTTTGTTTATAGAATTAATTGTTTCCTTTTATTGTGAAGCAACATCATGATGATCGTGCCATCCGGCTCGAAAGACCAATGTAGAATGGGAAAGGAGAGATTGAGTGTCTGCTTTGCAGGCTGCGGATATTGAGGTTTGAACTCAGATCACTAGGTTGAGAGTCTAGTGTGTTAACCATTACGCCATGGATCCGACGAGCAAATTACTTTCTGGCAAGGATGTACCAAGTTGGGAAATTTCTCTTTTGTTTAATTGATTGATCCAAAGTGTGTTAATTATTATTAAGTTTATCGCTGCAACACACTTAAGGCGTCATTCGAGTTTTTATTCTTGACAGGCAGTAAGTGTCTCAATTTCAAAGATCAAACTGTTAAGTGACACACTTATCTTAAAGTATGTGTGTTGTTCAACACACTAGCGTTTGCAGTGTTGGGAAATACAAAAAAAGGTCGTAGAGGGCATGTTTTTTGTTAATTGCAATCATACTTATTCTTTTGGGAGGTAGCTGTGTTTTGTAGAAGTGATATATCTTGTGAAGTATTTAATTACAAGCTTAATAGTGCTTATATAATTTGTGTAAATTGCAAGAAATCTAGTGTGAGCTACTGCTTTATTGGTATTTATAGACTTCGTTCGTTTACGAAAACAGTCTTTTTGGAACAATTTTCTCGGTTTTTGAATAACCAAACATGTAAAAATGTAGTACTTCTAGGTGATCTCAGCATTAATCTTTTATCTGATTCTCCTGATGTAGATTCTTATTTAGCAGTCATGTCCTCGTACAGTTTTGAATCTCTGTTAACCCAGCCTACTCGTGTAGGCCTATATAAGGCTACATAGGAACATTTCAGTCCATTACTGCTGTATTTGATCTTAAAATATCTGATCATTTCTTAACAAGTATCCAACTTGATTCTGGTGTTGACCAAAAAAAAAAAAAAGCTATTTGATGTCAATACATTTGAAAAAATTGATTTTGTTAGCCTTAAATCTGCATTGGCTTTTGAGTTTTGGGATGATTTCTACAGTGTAAACGAACCTTCTATCGCATTAGATTTATTTATTAGGAAACTTAAATTTCACATATCGAACTGTAGTTTGAATGTTAATAAAACCACTTCTTCTTCTTTGATGGCGTTACAGCCCATGAAAGACCAGAGCCAAGCTTCTCTCAATCAGCCATGTTGTGTGTGATTTATTTTTCACATATGTAGGTGAAAGGGACCTACAGTTTAATGCCGATTCCGAACCGCACTAAACCACTAATAAACTAAAATGTCTTAAGCAGTGGATGACGCTGGCCCTTTTAAGAAAAATAAGAAAGAAACATAAACTATACACAAGTCTTGTTAAACATCCTGACAATGTGAGGCTAAAATGTTATTATGATAACTTATGCCGTCAACTGAAAACTGAAATTCCTTAAACACCAGTTTAAACAATTCTGAATACGATTTGCTACTTTATTCATCGATATAACGAAGGCATTCGACATGGTGGATCACCCATTGCTACTGAAGAAGTTGTGCTATGCTGGCTTCAGAGGCTTTTTACATGACTGGTTCACGTCTTACTTAATAAATCGTAGGCAAAAGATCAAGGTTAGTAATACCCTAAGCTCTGAGAATCAGATTAATTCAGGTGTCCCACAGGGTTCAGTTTTGGGTCCTATCTTATTTTTTATATTTGTAAATTCATTATTCCTCCAATCTTACAAAGGCAAAATTACAGCGTTTGCTGATGACACAACCCTGAGCTATTCAAATAAGAGATATTTCAATGTATGTACATACTGACATGAATAATGACTTGGATATATTGCGGAAATGGTTTAAACTGTATAAATTAGTGATAGAAGGCGCCGTGGCGCAGTGGTTAGTGTGTTGGACTCTGGCGCACGATGAGCGAGTTCGGATCCCGATAAAACCAACGCCATCGAATGTTTATTTCGCGGCGTCCCTCCTCGGCGGGGTACTGGCAAAACCCCCCGTAGTATAACTTGCCTGGAAAAAGCTTCTCGACTCACGCCGTTCGGAATCGGCATTAAACTGTAGGTCCCTTTCACCTGTGTGAAAAATAAATAACACACAACATGGGTGATTGAGAGAAGCTTGGCTCTGGTCCTTCATGGGCTGTAACGCCACCAAAGAAGAAGAAATTAGTGATTAGTAACAAAACTTACTTCATGTTATTTAATCTTATAGGCTCAGTAAATAATGACATGGCTCTGCATATCACTCGGCCAGCTGTTCCAGATTCCCTCTAAATAGTGTCCAATCGTTTAATGTAAATGGAAACTGCTCAGATGGTTGCTTCAATATTGAACGTGTTTCTAGCTTCAAATACCTCGGTATCAGTCTGGATACTAAGCTCAATTGGAAGGACCACACCACTTACTTGAAGGAATAACTGAACAATGTTGTGAGACACCTTTATCACTTTAGTCTTTACTGTAGTACTTCAGTGGACAAAGCCTACGGAGCTTGTCCGGAGTACGATATTAAAAACCTACTCGGGGACTTCAACGCCAAATACGGTGAGGAGAACACCCTTGACGGAGTGATCGGAAAGCACAGCCTCCACGATGCAACAACAGATAACGGCTCCGACTCACGGACTTTGCAACAGCTCGTAATGCGGTGATAAGTAGCACAAGATTCCCTCGTAAGCGAATTCACACAACAACCATGTGCTCATTGACGCAAGGCACTCTTCAAAAATCCTGGATGTGCGAACATTCAGAGGGGCAAATTCCGACTCTGACTACTTCCTCGTAGCAGCAAGATTCAGAGCTCGACTGTCCAATGTCAGAAAGCTGCACCCGCCCACCAGGAGGAGGTTCGAAATTGGGCGCCCTGAGCACACCGGAGGTTACCACAGTCTACAGGGAGCAGCTGAGCGAAAGATTCTACGGTATGCCTAAGTCGAACACAAATGCCAATAATATGTGGCTGCATTGCCGCTCAACCATTCAGGAAGTAGCCGAAACCACCTTAGGATACCTACCACCCCCGACAAGAAACCGGTGGTATGATGGCGAGTGTGAGCAACAAATGGCAGCAACCGAGGAGGCGTATCAAAAGGCGCTGCAGGGAAAAACCAGGGCAGCGCAAGAACAGTACCGAGCCAGAAGAAGGGAGGATAAAAAACTACTGCGACAAAAGAAAAGGATCTTCGCAGCCTTCCAACTCAAGGACATCGAGGAGTCTAGGAATAAGCATAAAACAGGAGCCTTTTACAAGAAACCCAAAGACCTTGCAGGAGGCTTCAAAAAGGGCACCCAGGCTCTTCGAAACTGCGATGGTAATCTTGTCACCGACCCGCAGGGAATAGTGGATGTATTTGAGCAGCATTTCCAGCAGCTGATTAACGGGCATGACCAAGAGAGAGTGGTAGGGACCGAGGAAGTCCCATCTCCAGCCGCTTAAGTAGTCCTCCCACCCAGCTATTCAGAAGCTGAAGAACAGCAAGGCCGCAGGCTCAGATGGCTTGCCATCAGAGCTCTTTAAGGCTGGCGGCGATGTTCTGGTACGGAGTACGCACCAGATCATCTGCGGAATTTGGGAAGATGAAAGCATGCCCGACGACTGGAATACCAGCTCTATTTGCCCCATCCACAAAAAAGGCGATCTTACCTCTTGCAAGAACTATAGAGATATATACCTGCTCAATGACGCATACAATATCCTGTCCAGCGTATTGTGTGAACGTCTAAAACCATTTCGCACTGCCCTAATCGGCAGGTACCAGTGCGGCTTTCGGCCCGGCAAATCGCAAAAATATAACAATTGACAGCTACAGTTTCGAGGTAGTTAAGGAGTTTGCCTACCTCGAGGCAAACGTAAATTCCACAAATGACATAACAGTGGAGATCCGGCATAGAATCGTCCTTGGCAACCGCTGCTACTTCGGCTTGTCCAAACAACCAAAGTCATACTTTACAAAACGCTCATACTGCCAGTCTTGCTGTACGGAGCCGAAAGCTGGACGACAAGCAGGACAGCGGAGCTGATTTTAGGTTCTTTCGAAAGACAAATTCTGCGCCGGATATTTGGTCCTGTCTGTGAGGAAGGTGAATGGAGAATAAGATATAACCGCGAACTCTACAAGCTGTACAAAGATGTGGATGTAGTCCGGCTCCGCCACATCGAGCGCATGGACATCAACGCTCCAGCTAAGAGGGTCTTCGACTCTCCGTGGTAGCACACGAAATATAGGTTGTCGCAACTCTTCAGGACCCCAAGATACAACTGTCCAACTGTCCGACTTACGTGTCGGTAGGAACATATTCCTACAAGATGTGACGGGAGATGGTCTTCTACTGATTCACGGCCCTTCTTAAACCGCTTTGCCTATTCAAGCAAACGCCTTTTCGACATACACTTTGCCCGAAACACCTCCTACAATTTTCGAATGATTGTTCGCATTTCATTAAAAATTGAATCACAACACTTTGTTTGTAATGTTAGTCACTCATTTTTACAACGCCAATAAAAAACTTTTTTTTTCGAAGAATACGCACAACACACAAACAAAACGTGCTGTCAAGTTCAGTTTTGGATGAAAATTAAAAGAAAGGGTCCTTTTTTTTAAACAGATGTTGATGAACGGCGCAGTGTCGCTAGTTCCAGAGTTATGACAACATTCCCGGAACTTAATTGCCACACCAGGTATGCAACCGCATGATATGTCAGATGAAGAACTACAAAGTACTTTACATTCTGAGCTTTTTAGCTCATTATTTATATATGTGCATACCAATCATGCATCGTTATCGTACCAAAAAACATTTGAATTAAGTATGAGTAATCAGAAAAAGCCTGGGCGCAAGGTTGCAGGAACCTTCACCTAAATTTTCTTCAATTTCCTAGAAAAAAAAAAGACTCACTACCACCTGAAAATGTATAGAATATCCCAAAGTACTTCAAACTCGCCACAAACATCCTCATGTCCTTTTGATTCGAACCCTTTTAACAATGTCCCTTAACACCATCAATCTATCGACAAAACTTTAATAATTCAAAAAGGCACCAGAAGCCAATGGAGAATCGAAATAAATTACCCCCAACCGCCATCTTGAAGTTTTCTGAGAGTATGGCATGCACACACGCCCACTTGAGAAGAGAAATTGGTCACTATCCGTGTCGTCGTCCCCCCGGAGTCTAGTGGTAAGTAGTTCTTTGATTTTCTATCTGAATTATTTCTCAAATAGGACAGAATTGTGTATGCCAGGATCATACATATGTACAATACTTGTACTTGTACGTTCTGAAAAAGGACACACGTCCATAGTAACAACATAGTAAGTAAGTACTACATCACATCACATGTGTTTAGCTCATCCGACCGTGTTTCCATTTTAATTGTGTCATCTTGTAGTCCCGGGTAAAGTAAGTTACTGACTGGCTGACTGTGCACAGAAAGGACATGAATTAAATTTAACCAAATATAAGTGCACTCCTGAAGGCTTGAATGGGAAGAGTAGGGCTCTTCGTTATTGTTGCTTACGCATGAAGAAATCCCCAAGTGAGTTGCTCACTCTCTCTTTATATCTCTCTATCCCACTCCCAGTGGCATATAGCCTGGTTCGGATCCTTCAAATTACACGCCTTATGGAGATCAAAAAGGTCCTGTGTTCTCGAAATTGCCCCAGCTTTCGAGGCGGCTAAGAATGTCCTTTTCTTAAATGAGAGCTTTGCAGCTCATCGTCTTGAAGGAGTTGCTTATAATTTGATGTAAAGGTGATAGATATCCTTCCATATGCATTCCAAAATCGATGAATTCATTGAACTAAAAGGGATGAATGACTATCACCGAAGGGATGATTGAATGAGAATAGCAATAGAAATTAAACCGCAGAAACATCGTACCGCCGCGGCATCTGTCTATTATTCTTATACATTCACATACGTACATATGTATGGACTTTTCTAGATAACAATCGAGACAACCGCTTCGGGGTGCGTTTTTTAGCCATACGTTTCCTGTTCGGGGATCATCCAATTGAGGATTAAACACACATCAACAGGAATTGAAATCTCATTACAGCGCAAAAGTATATTTGTTATAGGAGCACCGTATGTAGAAAGCGTGTTAAGTGCGTATCGATTGCATCAATTCTCACTCATTTAAGGATAATTTCGAGATTCTTTGCCTAGATGCTTGTTCCTACACCACACTTTACCAAGTAGTGATGGCGATTGTGCATTGTTGTTCTTATAATTCTTCTTCCTTCTTTACGGGAGGGTAGTTGAATGAGTATCTGTACATGCCGCTGTATCGGTGGTTATTGTGGTGGAAGTTCAACGCACATGGGTTGGCCTTCGCACGAGGGCTTGTTGAGTTTTTTTTTTTTTTTTTTTTTTTTTTTCTCGAAAGGGCTGCTATAAGAAAAATTAATAATAAACAGGAATGTGGAACACGAACAGGAATATCATGCATACATCCCTTGACGTGATGTCCTTGCGCTGCATCGATGTGTTTGTGTTGTGTTTCTTTTTTCCCTATTGCAACACGGGGAATATGGGAAGACGCAAGGAGAGGACTCGAAAATATGGCTGACGTTCTTTAATTTTTTTTTTTCCTTTTGGTTTTTATTAATGGTTGGTTTCGTTGGCAGTGTGTGTTTACGCACTTTACTCGTCGCCATGTGTGTCTACCGCAACAGGGTGACGCGAAAATGTTTTTCTTTTAATTTTGCACAGTCGCGCGAGACGAAAGGTAGCCTCCAATTTGCATCCCATTGACTAGACATAAAATCAAACACACAGAAGCACAAATGGCTCTCCACGTCGTCGGTCGGCCTCTCAGCCTCTTTGGCCACCGATGACGTATCATACTAAGTTGTAGTAAGTACGAGCCACTGAATGTTTTATGCGGAAAATGAACAACGACAACGACGATGATGATGGTTATACTCAGTAACGAGTGGTGGAAGTAAGAGCAGTGGCTGTGAACATGGCTATTACTGTGGCGGCATACACTCAATAATAATCTCCTCCTGTGTGTACGCGCTAGCACTTGGTTCTGAACTATTTTTTTATTTTTTTTTTTTTTTTGCGCTTTCTTTTTCGCGTTTTAATTTGCTTAACCATACATAGTGACAGTGTACATAGAGCATTTATAGATGCACGATGCTGTGCCGAGTGGATAGTGTGCGCGGTGCCCGGTGAGTTTCCCATATTTTCCACAAAGCTAATTCAAGCGTTTGATCTTTAGCCGCCGCCGCGACGCGCCGATGGTGGCCAATGGCTTTGCTCAGAGGCCGGCCACTTAACAGCCCGAATGAATATGAGTAAAGCGGACCGCGCGTCGATAAAAATGAAATAAGATGAAAGTAATGTACTTACTTACAAATTTATTTATTGATGATCATCGGTTGGCGGCGATTGCGCTATCCGCTTGGTCAGCGGTAGGTGCATACACCTCACTCTTTTACTCGCCCCGGCAAATTCATTTTTATTGGAGCGCATTTGACTTGACTTTGCCGGCTGATTGCCGGCCAGATCGTATGGATGGTTGGAGAAGTTTGCTGAATGAAAAAATGTATGCTGATCGGAGCGCGCGAAGGTGCCATTCGCACTGTTTCTCCTTAGTCGCATCGGACTTATGGATATTAGTTGATATTGCATGATATTGCGCCTTGTTCACAAAGTCGCCGCCACTGCTGACTGTTAGGCAGTATCCTGGATGATGGCATGACATGCCAGTGGGTCGATGGCTGTTTACCTCTTACTGTTCACCGTGCACTTGCCACCGATATTGGCCGATCGTACAATCTTTCGATTTATTTACGACCGCTTTCGACGTGTGTGTTCCGAGACTTACTCATTCTTTTTCCTCCTAGCAACCAGTTACTTTGTCGCTACTTTGAGTGAGTACAGTGAATGAACAACAGCGAATTGTTAGCCTATTATGAAGTGTCAGTATTCAAAGTGTGTATTAAATAGCTACTCCGCCCCGATTCGACAAACCCGACACGAGGACTTGCCTGAACTTTGACCACAACCTAGCAGTTGGGCTGCTATGTGTTGCATTGTATCTATAGTGTCCTTCGTACCTCGTCAAGAGATAATGAGTGTAATTACGATATTTTTCGTTTTTATTCTTCCTTACGGGTTTGTGAAATCTGGCACCTGACGGTGGCATGTGTTTAACAATTTCCTTTTTCTTTATTTAATATATTCCTGCGCATGCATGTCAATTTTTCCATTTTTTTTTTTAATTTATACCATCGACTGAGGGTGACAAGCTTGCCTTGCAAAGGTGGAAAGGTCTCGTTTGTACGTACAGGGCGGCCTCGAGTACAAAGTTCTCCTTGGTTGTTATTATTAGTCGAAGTTTGAGTTGACGACGAGGGAAAACACTAATTTTTCATCAAACTTTCCGGCTGTTTACTGGCTTAATTTGTGTTTTTCTTTTGTATTATTATTGAAAACCCACCAGGAAACATATTAGATATTTTCCGACGGTACATTGCCACAATATACACCTATCCCGTCGCCACTTGACACATCCAATAAATAATCCTAAAACGATATTACTGACATTGGCATCGATCTACGTAATATCTCAAACACGAATTTCCATACTTAATTTTATAAATAATTCAATAGCCATCATCAACTTTTTGTCTTATTTTTCTGTGCTTTATCTCACTTTGCATACCAGAAACAGATGGTGTCCGTAGCGATTAACACGTTAAGCGCCACGCCCAAAACTGTCAATAACTAACAACACCCGAAGATTTGAATCCAAATTAAGTGCCGAAACACGGCGGCCTCCTTTTCTACATCTAATTATTCAAATAATTTGACATTGAATTTAGGAAAACTAAAAACAAAATGAAAGAAAGCTACCCCAAGATAAAGAAAAATATATAAAAGTATTTATGTATGATATTAATGATTTTTTTTTTAAACTTAAATTTCAAAAACGTATGCTAGCCAATAAATAACTTTCTCAAAATAAATTCTTTCACAAAATCTTTTACGCTTTAGTTATGTTTCTAATATCTTGTATTTAACATCTATTTTGGAGAGAACTAAATTGAGAAAATTGTTTATGTGTCGGGTGGCTGTTTCTGTTTTTCAAAAATGAAAATGTTTTAAAATTTTCAATAAACAGATAAAACGTACAGTACTTACAAATCCATGTTTATCACTAATATTATTAGTTAGTTTCAACTTATGAAATGAAACGACTTTTTGCATCCATTGCTCACCGGTGGTGGGCGAGTCCGGATGGATGTACATTCGTTTTGGCATTTCAGGATCGGCCTTACCGGCCACCATCCATCGACTGAAAAGAAAGTAATGAGAAAAGGAAAATATTTTTAAAATTCAGAATAACATAAGGTTTAGTCTCGGCACTAGCCCCAATTCAAAAAAAAAAAACACACAAGTTTTACGACAACATTTTTAAAAGCCATTTTTGACTTAACCCTTAACACCTTTATCTTCGAATGCACTGGAAATAGTAAGTGTGTCACTGCAATACATTAAAAAGTGTGTTTTTATTGTAATCATTTTAATGCAATTTAAAGTGTGTCATACGAAAACACACAGAAATGGAATTTTCCCAACTATTCACACAAAAAATTCCAACTGTATGCAACCGAATCCATGGTGTTGTGGTTAACACACTGGAATGAACTCGGATCACTGAGTTGAGAGTCCAGTGTGTTAATCATTACGCAATGGATTCGACTTGTAAATTATTTTTTGGCAAGGTTGCATATAGTTGGGAATATTCCCTTTTGTTTTATTGATTGATACAAATTGTGTTAATTATTAATAAATTTCGTCGCTGCAACAAACTTAGGGTGTCACTAATGTTTTACTTTGTGACACGCAATAGAACGCGTCATAGTTTTAACACGAATTAGCGTCCCAATTTTTAAGATCAAACGTGTCTCTGAAAGAGTCATCAGTCCCGATTGTTCACTGAACAGGTACTCCTTTTATAGAAAAGAATATTATTTTCCCTAAAAGGCTTTGAGGGAGGGCGTGAGCCCCATGACGTCACAAAGCTACAATCGCTACAATCCTTCGAGCTCTCTCAAAATCCGCCCACAGCAGCACAAACAATAGAGCAGGAATGGGCGCATTGCCATAGCGCCGTCAGAAACGCTGCCTCAGAGGTGCTTGGTTTCAAACCCCTGGTTCGATGAACAATGCGAACAAGCCCATGCAGCAAAACAAGAGACATATAAAGCCATGCTGCAACACGGAAAGCGTGAGATAGAGGAGATGGAGGGATGCTTCCGCAGGAATAACGCCCGGAAGTTTTACAATAAGGTAAAACGAAGATGCCACGGCTACAAAGCCGGCGGCGGCCTGCAGGTATGAAAATGGGAAATTGGTAGAAGAGTCGCAGTCGATGCTGAGGATTTGGAAAGACCACTTCTGCAGACTGTACCGTTGTCAGGCAGACCGAGCCATTCGTAATGGATGACGATGTAACAGAATTCAGTCCATCTGACCTAGACGAATTCAAAATAGACGGTCTGTCTGCTGAGCTTCTTAAGGCGGCTAGAGATGAGCTGGTAAGGTGCATGCACCATCTCATTTGCAAGGTATGGTCGGAAGAAAGCATGCCCGATGAATGGAATCTCAGCATCATTTGCCCGGTCCATAAGAAAGGAGAGCCCTATAACTGCGCCAACTATAGGGAAATAAGTCTCCTTAACATCGCATATAAGATCTTCTCTGCCGTATTGTATGAACGCCTGAAACCGTTTGTGGATAACCTGATCGGCTCTTATCAGTGTGGCTTCAGGCCAAATAAATCCACAATAGACCAAATATTTACGATACCGCAGATCATGGAGAAGACCCAGGAATACCAAAACGACACTCACCGCCTCTTCGTCGATTTCAGGGCTGCATATGACAGCGTGTATAGAGAAGAGCTATACAAAGCCATGTCTAGTTTTAACACCCATGCCAAACTCGTCCGACTGTGCAGGATGACAATGGAGAATTCTCGCTGCTCCATTAAGGTGGTATATAAGCAAACCGCGCTGTCATGCGCGACTTTTTCAACATCGTGCTTGAAAAGATCGTGCAAGAGTCACTGGCCAACACAAGACGTACGCAATTGCTTGCGTACGCCGACGACATTGACGTGGTTGGACGGACACAGTGAGACGCCAATGAGGCCTTTGTAAGCATTGAGGTAGGAGCGGCTAAGACGGATCTCAAGGTTAATGAGGGTAAAACCAAATATTTGCTTTCATCTAAAAGAGACGGTTAACACCGACGTATTGGCCAGAACGTCACCATGGGCGGATATAACTTTGAAGTAGTGAAGCAATTCGTCTACCTTGGCTCACTGATGACACGCGACAACAACACCAGCGCTGAAATAAAACGCAGAAAACGCCTCTTGAGAGGCAATTGGGAAGTAGAGCCCTCTTTGGCCCTCTTTACGGCGCAGAGGCTTGGACCTTAACAACGACCCTTGGTCGTTTCGAGAGGAAAATTCTGCTCACTATCTACGGTCCTCTTTGTTCAAACGGTGTATGGAGGAGAAGATTTAACGAAGAACTGTACGGGTTGTAAAGCGACATCGGCCTGGTACGACGTCTACGGATACAGCGTCTGAGGTGGCTAGGCTATGTAGAGCGCATGGAAAATACAGCTCCGACCCAAAGAGTCTTCGAATCCACCCTGGAAGGAAGGCGCGGCAGAGGGCGGCCGCATCTGCGGTGGCGCACGCAGGTGGAAGGGGACCTTAACCAACTGGACGTGCGGGGCTGGAAACAGCTTGCCAAAGACCGTGCCAGCTGGAGACGCTTGTTGGTTGAGGCCCAGGTTCACCACGGACTGTAGCGCCACCTAAGTAAGTAAGTAAGTTTTTTTTCAAACCAATATTCATCACATAGAATAATAAAGTACGATTTGGGACAATTATGGATTTGAATATGGACTTGAGCCTTTTTATGCTTTTCTTTACCTTTCTTCTCTCCATAAAGATAATCCTTTTTTTTTTATATGTAGTTCGTGCAGGTTCAAGAGTTATACTCTTATTATGTTTATCACACAACCTGAACGGAGTGCAGTGGTTTAGGTCGTAGATGTTCGAGCAATTCTCTCCAGGGGTGGTTGTCCTAGATAGGATTCGAGAGGAACTGGACTGAATTTTCACGTTGGTTGTATGTAGTTCCCAGCAAATGTTCCATGCCATTATCGTGTTATATTAGAACTGCACACACAGGCTATGAATTTGAACTAACCATATACTGTGAGTGTTATACCTTCATCAGTATTTTGATTACTACCCATTCACAACAGCTAGGATGCAAAATTTGTTCGTATGGTAATTGTTTTTTCTTGGCTATGGAATGACTTTGAACCACAAACCTTCCGCTCGAAGGTCGGTGATGTTTACCACCGCACCACGGCCACCCCAATGATGAACTCACACAACTCACTCTTTCTCAACCTCACGAAAGAATGCGTTGAAAAATAATAAAAAAAAAAAGGAAAAGATAAATCAATTGCTTACCTATTATGAAACTTATATCGATAATCATCGGCCGCCACAATGTCCAGCAACAGAATATACTTTGCCTTCGCATCCAGACCCGACACCCGAAACTTCATTTGCGGAAACATTTGTCTGAAACACAAACAGAAAGAAAGAAAAAAAAAAATGAACCTCGTTAGTTCAAAAATAATAATTTTAATTACTCAAAATACAGAATACTCAAAAAAAAGGAGCCTCAAGATCCCACCAACAACGTAAGAACGAACGGATAACGAGAGGAGTAAGAAAAGCAAAAGGTAATAGACCCCATCGTTCACCCAGCTTCGTCGTTGTCTCAATTGATTGTTTTCCATGGGCGGTTGCGGGCATTTCCCACCCATATAATTATCATAATATTGGCCCCCATCTCGCCCAAACTCTAAACGCCAAGCGCCAAACAACCCAGTGTACAAACTCCTGCTCTCAGAGTATAGGGATATTGGTAGTGGTGGTGATGGTGGTAGTATGGCCTGGCAGCAAATATGAAAATTATAACTTTGGGCCAACAATCACTCAATCTTAAACCAACAACGCGTACAACATGATCGCGGTAATAGCAATTCGAACAACAACAACAAGGAAAGCAGCAGCAGTAATATCAGCGACAACGACAGCGGCGGCGTCGGCTCAACAGCCCAGTGTCCAGGTCATGAATCAAATTTAACGAACGGACGTCGTCTACGCTCCATTCGTCCGTCCATCTTATATAAAAACGAAAAAAAAAAAAAAAAAAAAAAAATAAAAACGCGATCATCCACACGCGCTCTCCCCTTCTGTATGGTAGGTATCTGTATCTGCCTGGATGCATTTCCAGGCGCAGAAGCTACGACTTGGGATACTCTACCATTATGAAAAATTCTTTACTTCAATATTATTGAAGACTTGGCGCCAGTTAGCTCCCGCTCTCGTTCCCATTTCAATTTGTTTTTATTTCTTCTTCTCTGTATGCCCAGTGGGACTGGTTAGGAAGGAAGGAAGATGGGAAGAAAAAGCTACCTAACTACCTATACGAGTAAGTATTACCAATCTACTTGACTCCACTCCAGAGAAAAAGAGAGAGCAAAAGAAGATGATGACTATACTATAATCCTAAGCTGGTGCAGGACTTGGATGCTGATTGTGATTCCATAGGGTATAGAGAATGAGAGTCAGCCACACGCGCGTTGCAACAACTCTGTTTTGTCAGTTGGCCTCGTTTCATCCATACAACACCGGATCAGACGCCAGACGCCAAACGCCAGACTATCAGAGATGCAACAACGTTTCGTTCCGTTGCGAATCAAAGAGATTTGCTCGTTTAGCAAATCGAAGGGTAACCCACCTTTAACACGTCGCACAAGGTTTATAGTACGTACCATGAAGCAGAGACAGTAGAAAAAAATTTGGTCAAAAAAACTCGAAAACTTCATTCCATTCGAGTATGACTACATGCTTGTTACCGATTCGGAAGAGGATGGAATGCGCCCGGTGCTGCTGCTGGTGGTGGAGGAGATAATCATTTTCTGAAAGGTCTTGTCTTACATTGAGGAATGAGTGTAGACTTTTTCTTCCTACATTTTTCGGTAGGGACAGGAAAATATCTTCTTCGATCACGACCAATGATGATAATGATGATGAGATGATGCTGGCGACAGCGCGTTTTGAAACATTGTCAGGAATCGGACAGAAACAGAAGAAGAAAAAGAAATTTTATGAGAGTGGAAGTCGATAATTCGATGATGCGGTATAATACGATATAATACGGACATTTATTCATTAATTATCGGTTATGCTGTGCTTGAGTCTTCGGTAGGCACTCCGACAGTTCACAATTCCCACACGATGCATCTGATTAGCCATTCCACACGTCGTCGCTTTGAGTCATCTCTCCGATAATACTAGTCCTATGGCCAGAGCGTCTTATAATTGTTATCGCGCTCACAATAATTTGATGATTACAATCACGTTCCACAAACAAATATGAATACAATCCACATGATGGTTCTAGTGCGGGCACACAATACCTGTGCTCTGTCGTCTATTGGAGCATTGAACAGCACCAATTGGTCGATCGGGTCGAGCGTCTACGTGTGGTTGGTATTGAAATGGCGAAGCGTTTGCGTGCCATGTTTGACACAACCCCCATCGGTTAGCGCGCACGCATTTGGTTTTGCGCGCGTGATTTTTTTTTTTTTTTTCATTTTTGCCGTATCTTAAATGCCAACCATTGAAATGGTGATTAAAATGCCCTCGTCGCTGCGGTGGTCGACGTTGTTTGACAGTTGATGATGGGAAAAAGTTTGTTGCTTGTTGGTGGGCCGGTATAGAAGCGAACGAGCATTGGCTCCAAAGTGGGAGGGTGGTCCGGCGTATCATCGTATCATAGGCGACTGCACATAAACCTGTCACTTTCGGTGTAATTACTTTTATTTTCTCTTCAATTGCGTTTGTTTGCTAGTACGAGTATGAGTGTGGAATAATGTATCAGATTGGAATTGTATCTATCTGGGTGGTAGGTTGCTGTAATCTGTTGTTTTTCTTATGATTTTTTTTCAATATAATTAACAATGATTTGAAGACCAATTTATTAAAATTGTCAAAGAACCGATTATTTATGGCCTTTAATCAACAGACATTTCAACAAATACTATACGCCGACGCGATAGTAAATCACACGCGATCACCACTCATCCAGATAAGTGGCTGATTGTCATACATCATCCGACAATGAGCGAGTGATGGTGGTGGCGATGAGTTATGAGGGTGCAACCTCTCTTTTTCTGGTAATTATCTGGAGATTTGTTAAAAAAAAAAAACTGATTGGATAGGGTTGATGTAATGAGATGAACTTTGCGTTAATCTTTTCAAACGAAGATTGGATCCTTGATAAGGACGACATACATAAACACATTTACATACATATATGCATCTATGTATGTACGTGCCTGGTTATCAATCAATCAACTTCTTCGCACATTTCGTGAATGCAAAAAAATAAAAAACTTCCACATCCTCGATGTGCATCGCAGTCACCTGCGCTGCCAGTCATGGCTCCACTCTTTGTCCAAATTCGTTAAACTTATCCCGAACTGACTGGTGCTCAGCGTGCATATCTACAACGCTTTTTTTCCCATCACAATCCTCACGCGTTGTATCAAAATTCATCTTTGTCCAATTTGACAAGGCACTTGACGACTTTTAAGCGATTTGATAAGATTGCCATCCATCCCCCTTTTTGTTGTTGTTTTTTTTTTCACTTTCGAACCCCTCACGAATGACCATCCTATCTGTCATTGGTTGCTTCGGACAAGAATTGACTCCACTGTACGTTGTTGCGATACATTTATCACATGTTGATCAATGCACACTGATAGCGAGGGGTTGATGGACAGACGGTATTCGTTATGTTTTTTAGTTATCCTGTTGTCTTGCCCCCCTCCTATCTTTTGTATGTAAATTTTAATAATTCCACGGTCGATAAGAATTTGATTGTGAAATTGGCATAAGTTTTATATGAAAATAATCGAGCGACAGGTGGTGTGTGATGTGCTGACTTCTTCGACAATGAAATGGAAATTTATTTGACAAATAATAAATGCATGCTACTACAGGACTGTATCCGGCACGGACTACGCTTTGTGGATCATACTCATACGTATGTACGTTTATTTGGCATTTTAATTGGATTTGATTTTCTTTTTCGTCTTCTCGTCTTCTGTTAATTTTTATGTGTGGCGTCGTTAATTAACCCGACAGGTGTATTGGCAAAGAGATTCGAAAACGCTCGGGACGAAGTAGCGCCTTCATCATCAAGCCAAACAGCCGGTGATGGTTTCTTGTTTTTATTTGAATTGTGGACGGCAAACGATAAATATTTGTTAGAAACATTTATTAGAAACGAAGATAAGACAAAGGCATACCGCAAAAATAGATATAGAAATACCCAGCGCCAAAGGAATAAGGGGATGAGAGAGCAAAGGTAAAACCAATGAAAAAACAAACAGTAGTGTGACATTTGTGCGTTTTGTACCTGACATCAGGTGTATCTATCCTATTCAATAAATAATAATTAGATTTATCGATACTTGTAGACGGTCGGGACATTTGGTGTACGCCTTCGACGGCTTGTTTGTCGTTTGTCTTCATTCTAATGCCATTAGACAAGATCTTTATCAGTTGTCAGGTATCATCATCGTCATTTTCATCGACGATCAGCAACGAAAAAGAGGAGGGGTAAAAGTACAAAGAGCCCATTTATCGGCACATCGGGGTGGTCATCTATATATACATATGTATATGTACACATATTCCCCGCGTGGCCAACGTAAATGGCTTTTCCATAGCTGATGTACCTACAATCTCACCAACGACCGACGATACGCGTATAGAGTTATTAAAATTCGATTAAGGCTGCGGATGAAAATAGATTTGTAAACAACACACTACCTACAGGATGAAGGAAACGCCTCTTGTAATGAGGTAATAATCAATGATGGCTATTTGACGCTGTGTGGTTATATACTTTATTGTCTATGCTCGAATGAAATGCATTTAATGCTCTGTTCTTTAAGTTGTCGAAAACGTTGATTGGTGGGAGAAAGCATGACGAAAAAACGTCGCTTGCCAGAGGTTTGATGGGAGTTTCTTTTTCTTGAGTTCGCTTTCACCAGATGGTCCTGGAAAGAACCCTTTACAATACAGATTTTAGGTAATTTAATAATCTTGCAACCAAATATGTAAATAATTGGGTTAATCAACCAAGATATGTATGTTTTGACCGACTTCAATGCATGTTTCGTGTCGTTATAGTGCTTAAACACCCATCAAAGGTGCATTTCCCATTCGACAAATGGCAACACTGGTGTTTCTAGAATGTTTTTATACATTGACTTGATGAAAAGGGCCAACACTGTAACTAGAAAAACAGGTCCATACCATCACACCACATGCTTAGAAGAGACCCTGCAATTTTCTGGGTTAAGACCCTTGCCCTTTTGTCGTCGTATAGTACACGTTTCATACCAATTTACTTACTTACCTACTTATGTACGTGGCGCTACAGTCTGTGGTGAACCTGGGCCTCAACCAACAAGCGTCTGAAGCTGGCACGGTCTTTGGCCAGCTGTTTCCAGCTCCTCACGCCCAGTTGGTTAAGGTCGCCTTTAACTTGCGTGCGCCTCCGTAGAAGCGGCCGTCCTCTACCGCGCCTTCCTCCCGGGGTGGTTTCAAAGACTCCTCGGGTCGGAGCTGTATCTTCCATGCGCTCTACATGGCCTCGCCACCTTAGACGTAGACGTGTACCAGGCCGATGTCGATGTACAACCCGTACAGTTCTTCGTTATATCCGTTTGAACAAACGGGACCGTAGATAGTGCGCATAACTTTCCTCTCGAAACGACCAAGGGCATCTTCATCCGCTTTTGTTAAGGTCCAAGCCTCTGCGCCGTAAGGAAGGACTGGGATGATCAAGGTCTTATATGGTGTCACCTTTGTTTTCCGAGAGAGGGCTCTACTTCTCAATTGGCTCTTGAGTCCAAAGAAACAGCGGTTGGCAAGAGTGATTCTGCGTTTTATCTCAACGCTGATGTTGTTGTCGCCGATCATCATTGAACCAAGGTAAACAAATTGCTTGACCACTTAGCCGCTTCTACCTAAATGCTTACAAAGGCCTCATTGACATCTCCCTGAGTTCGTCCAATTAAGTCAATTATGTCATACATGTACGCAAGCAGTTGTGCAGACTTGAAATAGATCGTACCTCTTGTGTTGGCCATCGACGAAAAGATGATGGGTGTCGGTTTGGTGGGTCTTCTCCAAGATCTACCGCAGTGTGAATATTTGGTCTGTTGTGGATTTACCCTGCCTGAAACCACACTGATATGAGCAGAGCAGAGGGTTTCAGCCGTTCACACAGTAGGGCAGAGAAAATCTTGTATGCGATGTTAGGGAGACTTATTCCCTTGTAGTTGGCGCAGTTATAGGGGTCTCCTTTCTTCTGGACTGGGCAAACGATGCTGAGATTCCATTCGTCGGGCATGCTTTCCTCCGACCATATTTTACAGATGAGCTTGTGCATGCGCCTTACCAGATCATCTCCAGCCGTTAAAATAGCTCGGTAGACAGCTCGCCTGCGCCCGCGGCTTTTTTATTCTTCAGCTTTGAAATTACAAGCTGAATTTTATCTAGGTCAGGTGGACGGAATTCCCTTGCATCTTCGTCCTTTGCGAATGGATCATTCTTCCTGACAGCGGTATTAGATCTTTCATCACCGAGCCAAACATCCACCTCGGAATTTAATTTCGTGTAGCTGGTCTGAACCCTGTGTCATGTCAGCTAAATTCCCATATTTACTCCACTCAGTTAAAGTAAAAGCTCCCAAAAGAAAATTATGAGCATGTGAGCTAATTGGTCTGACCATAACAACTTCTTTCGGAGCTTTAACTGCTCGTTCTACTTCCTGGACCACGACGTGGATGCCGCAGCTGATATTATCACAAACATTGTCCACAGTGGTATAACCAATTTTATTCCCAGCAGGGTAGGTCTTAAGTCGGAAGATAATGCGTGGTTTGCCTTGAGCTGGAAAGAGGTTATCAGGTTGAGAGAGATAAGTTTTCGGAATTATAAGGTAAACACCACCCAAGAAAAGCGAAAAAGATATATACAAGACAGAAATGACTGCAACTCCCACATTCGACACAACCAAAAACTGAGGCGTAAAATCCTACAATTTCCGAAAGGTAGCAGAAGTTTTTGGTCTTTCGTCAAAAACATAAAGAACTCCGTCTCATCGTCTATGTATACCCACGCTCATTCACTATGACATTCTAGTTGTCAATCCCTCAGCCAAAACCAATTTGCTTGCTGCCCACTTCGCAACAAACTCGTAGCACCCACACTCATATTAGTCACCGCCTGTTCTGCAGTACGTTAATTCCACCATGGGACTAATTTACTTCCGTCTTAGTCCAGCCTATACCTAAAAAAGGCGAATCTTCTTCTCTCTCCACGTTCCTACATTCCCAGGTCATGGAAGCGCTGATAAATCGTCTGCTTATGAAATACCTTGAGTCGCAGAAACTCCTCAATGACCGCCAGTATGGTTTCCGCAGCAACAGATCCACTGGTAATTTGATGGCACATCTCATCGAGAAGTAAAGTCGTTCGTTCTACCAGGCGGATGAGAGCCAAGCAGTTGCACTTGATGTTTCGAAAGCATTCGACAGAGTTTGGCATGAAGCTTTTTTGTCGAAAATGCGTGCATTCGGGATCGATTACTCCCTTCTTCTAAGGAATTGAATCGTTCAGTTCAAGTTGTCTTGGACGGATTTGAATTTAATACTCACCTTGTAAATGCTGGTGTTCCCCAGGGCTCCGTTTTGTCTCCGATACTTTTTCGCATTTTTAAAAATTACCTTTTGTTTGCTACTTCTAATCCAATTGACTTCTTCGCTGACGACAGTACCCTCAGCTTCTTACATTCGTTCACTTCCTTGCGACCCAGCACTTCGGCTGTGAATAGTGAGCGGCAGCGTATGTTAAGTTTATATCGACAGCATGATCCAATGGGGTAAAATCAATAGATTAGAAGTAAATGCATCCAAAACACAATGCTGTCTTCTGTCGTTAAAGCATAACACTGACTCAATGCTATTATCCATGGATGACATTTGTATCTCTGAATCCGACAAGCTTTTTATTCTAGGTATGTGCATCAATAACAACCTTTGTTGAAATGTACGTATTTAGTGTCGTCAAGAGTGCCGCGTAATGCCTAGGTTTCCTATACAAATTCGAGAAATTCTTCGCATCCACCGACCTGGCTACAATTTATAAGGCGTTCATTTGTCCTAAGTTGGAGTTCAACGCTCATGTCTGGTCTGACGCATCTACGACCTCACTGCACTTACTCATAAACTCATAGGAGATTCTAGCATCACATCATGAAACAGCCAGTCGTATTCCGCCCCTTCAAAACCTCTCCCGCGATATAAGTCTCTCCCGGAATGCTCACGAAATCACTTTGAAGCCTGGTTTTGGTCGTACTGTCAATTATAGAGACCCCATCTTCAACCGAACCACACAAATGTGCGCTACCTCGTTCGGTCCCGAATCCCGAATTCGACAATGGACCAGTATTTGCGTCTGAGTGCTCCAACAGATAGCAGAAGTCTTCAACTATCAACTGTCAGAGTTCGAAAGCCCTATTGGAAGGCCCATTTTTTAAAAAAGTGTAAAATGTTGTAGTATTACTACTTCATGCTACCCGGGAGCATGGGTTTTTTGAAATTGCCTTCTAAGACTCGTCTTCTTATGGTATTGGCAAATGAATTGTTGCAACTTCTTGACTAGGCGTGAAATTATTTCCATATTTAAATCGTATTTTTTAGCAAAGGAAGCTTAAGTAGCTCCTCTCTTAAATTCTACGATTACTTTCGATTTAAAACTGCTATTGTACTTAAAGAGGAGCCATGGCGAACAATTTTGTCAAGAGATCGGACACTACTAAAATTTGTTGTCTACTAAATAAGGCACACTGTTAAGATGTATGTAGGTTAGGTTAGGTAAGTGGGTGCCCCACTGACGAAAAGTCAAGGCTCACCTTGACTACGTCGAGTCCATTGTGTCCAATTAATTTTTAACGCGTAAAAAGCTAGACATTTTCCGTTGAGCTGAACCATCCAGGCGAGGATAAGAATCCTAGTATTCTGTTCAGCCCAATGTTGCTTATCTCCTCTAGTCCCGAAAGGAAGTGTTTTCCTAGGAATACAATTCTTTTTTGGGCTACCACTGGGCATTCACACAGCAGGTGACAAATGGATTCAATTTCCTCTGCAGCTTCTGCAGAAGTCGTTGTGGGGCTGGCCTAGACTGGCTGCATGGTAAGATGGCATGAGGTGCCCAGTTAGGGCACCGAATATTCCCACGATTGAGCTTTAGCAGATTATCTGTCCTTTTCTTATTATAGACGGGCCAAGTCGATCTCGCCGTTGCGCATGTACATATGTACATATCTAAATGACATCATCGCTTATAGGCCTTCATTAATAGCTCCGTCTCTATCCCTCTGTAGAGCGTACTGAGTTTTTGGTTTCGGTTGCGATCTGCGCGAAGTTTGCGCCTGATCCTAGCCTAGCTAGCTCGTCCGGCCTCTCGTTTCCAGAGATATTAACATGAGCCGGTACCCAGCAGAGGATCACCTCGTTTACATCCGATATCTCTTCTAGCCTCTCTTTGCAGAGTTTGACGAGTTTGGTTCTTATCCATGCTTTTCCTGAGAGATTAGTAAAGAGAATTACTAATCAGGTCTGCCGCCTGCTTGATTGCGAAGACCTCAGCTTGAAAAAGACTGCAGCCATCATCAAGTCTATAGGAGCGATGTATATCCCGAGATTCAAAATAGACCCCGGCACCTGTGCTGACATCCATTTTGGATCCGTCGGTGTAGATTGCCAGTTCATTTTCCGGCGTACCATATCACCGGTCCATTCCCCCCTAGAGGGAATTCTAATAGAGAATCTCCTCTCACAGGAAGGAAGTCGGATGACATAGTCCGTTTCGGTTCTGAATCTCGAGATGGCCCATCGATCCAAGACTGATGCGTGGCCGTAAAGACTCCTTGTCAAGAGATCGGATTCTTGTAGTCTTGGCGCAGTTTTGGCTGCGATGCTCTCGCTGACTTTGCGACAGCTCGTAATGCGGTGATAAGTAGCACAAGATTCCCTCGCAAGCGAATCCACACAGCAACCTGGCGATCTCCGGACGGTCGAACCGCCAACCAAATCGACCATGTGCTCATTGACGCAAGGCACGCGTCAAACATCCTGGATGTGCGAACATTCAGAGGGGCAAATGTCGACTCTGACCACTTCCTCGTAGCAGCAAGATTCAGAGCTCGACTGTCCAATGTCAGAAAGCTGCACCACCCCATCAGGAGGAGGTTCGACATTGGGCGCCTGAGCACACCGGAGGTTGCCAGAGTCTACAGGGAGCAGCTGAGCGAAAGACTCTACGGTATGCCTACGTCGAACACAAATGCCAATAATATGTGGCTGCATTGCCGCTCAGCCATTCAGGAAGTAGCCGAAACCACCTTAGGATACCTACCACCCCCGACAAGAAACCCGTGGTATGATGGCGAGTGTGAGCAGAAAAAGGCAGCAACCGACGAGGCGTACCAAAAGGCGCTGCAGAGGAAAACCAGGGCAGCGCGAGAAGAGTACCGAGCCAGAAGAAGGGAGGAGAAGAAACTACTGCGACAAAAGAAAAGAATCTTCGCAGCCTCCCAGCTCAAGGATATCGAGGAGTCTAGGGATAGACATAAAATACGAGCCTTTTACAAGAAAGCCAAAGGCCTTGCAGGAGGCTTCAAAAAGGGCACCCTGGCTCTTCGAAACTGCGAGGGTAATCTTGTCACCGACCCGCAGGGAATAGTGGATGTATTTAAGCAGCACTTCCAGCAGCTGCTTAACGAGCATGACCAAGAGAGAGTGGTAGGGACTGAGGAAATCCCAACTCCAGCCGCTGAAGTAGTCCTCCCACCCAGCATAGAAGAAGTCGGCACAGCTATTCAGAAGCTGAAGAACAACAAGGCCGCAGGCTCAGATGGCTTGCCATCAGAGCTCTTCAAGGCTGGCGGCGATGTTCTGGTAGGGAGCATGCACCAGATCATCTGCAGAATTTGGGAAGATGAGAGCATGCCCGACGACTGGAATACCAGCTCTATATGCCCCATCCACAAAAAAGGCGATCCTACCTCTTGTAAGAACTATAGAGGTATATCCCTGCTCAATGTCGCATACAAGATCCTGTCCAGCGTATTGTGTGAACGTCTAAAACCATTTTGCACCGCACTAATCGGCAGCTACCAGTGTGGCTTTCGGCCCGGCAAATCAACTATAGACCAAATTTTCACACTTCGACAAATCCTGGAAAAGACCAACGAGTTTCAAATCGATACACACCATCTTTTCATCGATTTCAAAGCCGCATACGACAGCATTCATCGTGAAGCACTGTTTGGGGCGATGGCCGAATTCGGGATCCCGGTAAAACTGATCCAGTTGTGTCGCGCCACGCTAAAAAACACGCGATGCACCGTGCAACTCGGTTCTAGGACCTCGGAACCATTCGAAACATGCACCGGATTTCGGCAAGGAGATGCGCTGTCATGTGACTTCTTCAACCTGGTGCTGGAGCAGATAGTGCGACGGGCAGGCGTCAACAGGGAAGGCACTATCTTTTACAAGTCCATCCAGCTGCTAGGATACGCGGATGATATCGACATCATCGCGTGTTCTCGCCGTGGCATTGTGGAAGCATTCACGGCGATTGAAGAACAGGCGAAACGAATTGGCCTTAAGATCAATGAGGACAAAACGAAATACATGCTGTCAAGCAAAAACCAATCCGTCGCTCATCACCTGGGACAAAACATAACAATTGACAGCTACAATTTCGAGGTAGTTAAGGAGTTTGTCTACCTCGGGGCAAACGTAAATTCCACAAATGACACCACAGTGGAGATCCGGCGTAGAATCGCCCTTGGCAACCGCTGCTACTTCGGCTTGTCCAAACAACTGGGGTCAAAACTCCTCACTCGAAAGACCAAAGTCATGCTTTACAAAACGCTCATTCTGCCAGTCTTGCTGTACGGAGCCGAAAGCTGGACGATAAGCAGGACAGCGGAGCTGATTTTGGGTTCTTTCGAAAGAAAAATTCTGCGCCGGATATTTGGTCCTGTCTGTGAGGAAGGTGAATGGAGAAGAAGACACAACCGCGAACTCTACGAGCTGTACCAAGATGTGGATGTAGTCCGGAAAGCAAGGACCCGTCGACTACACTGGCTCGGCCACATCGAGCGCATGGACATCAACGCTCCAGCTAAGAGGGTCTTCGACTCCGAGCCTCCTGGTTCGAGAAGAAGAGGAAGACCGAACCTCCGGTATAAAGACCAAGTAATCGCGGATGTAAGACATCTTGGTCTTGAGAACTGGAAGCAGCGTGCCCGGGACCGTCAAGGATGGAAGGCAGCTATAGCTCAGGCTCAGATCCTCCATGGATCGCAGGCCTGATAAGTAAGTAAGTAAGCTCTCGCAGTATATGTCCAAGGGTGGGAGGTTCAGCATAACTTTAAGAGCCGCCGTGGGTGTGGAATTCATAAATCCCGTCATCGCCAGACAGCCTGCTCGTTGAACCTTTGACATACTTTAAAGATGGCATTTTTTCTCAAATGCCTTCCACCAGATAACAGAACCATAGACTAGAATAGGTCTTACCACTGCAGTATATAACCAATGTACCAACTTCGCTCTGAGGCCCCCTGTCTTTCCAAAGGCAACTCTGCAAGAATATAGTGCCACGTAGGCCTTTTTGATTTTTTCATCCAGCTAAGCTTGGAGTCCAGGATTGTGCCAAGATATTTGGCAGATTTTCCAGGGATCAGATCGATACCATTCATATGAGGGTAGGTGTATCTTGATACAGATCTTTTCGTTGTGAATTGTACAATCTCGGTTTTCATCGGGTTATTCTCTCAGGGCTCGCCCCTTGACCCATCTATCAACCAACGTCAGTGCATAACTTAGTCTATCGCTGAGGACCTGCGGAAACTCTAGAAATTAAGATGGCAATGTCATCGGCGTAGACCGTAACGTTAAAACCATCCGCCTCTAGGATCGACCACAATGAGCCACAGGAGGGGTGATAGAACGCCACCTTGTGGGGTACCTCTATTTACCCTCACCCTTCCATTTGCTCTACCCGTCGTCGAGTTTATTATACGAGTCCTCAGCATTTGCAATTTCCCGGGTTTATTTGGGCCATATGAAGGCTGGATACTATGGCCTCAGTACCGACATTACTAAAAGCACCCTCAATGTCTAGAAAGGCACCTAGAGTGAATTCATTGATATTGAGCGATTTTTCTAGCGCTTACACTACCCTGTGAAGAGCAGTATCTACAGATTTTCCCTTTATGTACGCATTGTGCGATTGTGACAGAAAATTTCTCCACGAAATCGACGAACTACGTCATAGGCCTTTATTCTTTCGAAGAATCAGAGGACTGCTTATGGCTTGACGAAATCAACTCCTTAATGGTGTGAAGGCAATATTCTTTGCTCGAAATGATGATATGTTTTTTCATTAAATTTGTGTGAATATACCGCTGTGTCGTTTAATAAATGACTTCAAACGACGGTAATAACATCTTCTCTCAACAACAATAGACGTTTTCAAACACAACCGTATCTCACCGAATTCGTTGTGATTGGCTTCCTGATATCCTTATATCATTCCATCATCGCACATCAAGCAGTGCGAATACCGCGGTGAATTTCCCTTAAATCTATCCCCAACAACATCGACATCAAAACTACCATTCTGTCCCGTCTCCACCCTGCTCGGCCCATTCAATTCACCGCTTGTTCGATGAGCATCCATTCCATCGATCACCAATTGCCCTCACATATTACATGAATATTATTAAAACAACATCAAAAACGAAAAACAATTCCAAAAGACACCGAACAAACACGCCGGATCACGACATGTTGACGATAAATCCTGCGAAACTCAAAAAGGACCACACCATTACCCAGTACCTACACGCATCGCATTCGTTAGTTCGCTACATAGCCTTACCGGCACACTGTGGTAGGTACTAGTTACTTGCTTGGCCATCGTGTATCCGCGATGTTTCTTCCACGTAGGTCTACATGTATGTCTGCAGCACCTCCGTGTTCATCTTTTACCATTTTAGATACTTGCAATGATTAAAGTTGCCCGACCATACATACAACAACATAAACAGCAAAGAGCAACATGTGGCTATACTCCTTGCGAGGACCACATCGACCATCTTCATATCGAACATGTAAAACGTGTGTGGGTTTCGAGTATCGCGATATGTTTAGAATTTGTTCTGAGTTATGAACAAGCATAAGTTTTGTGTTCGAACGATGATCATTGTATCTATTTATCTCGCGTTGAGAACACTTGGTAGAGGATAGTCCAATCGACAAGCAGCTTTCTTGGGGTAAATAGTGTGTGGGTGGTACGTTGGTTTTGTTTTGGATATCCATCTACTCTTCTTCTTAGATTGGTTTTTGTTTTTTTTTTATCTCTATGTATCTCTCTCGGCTGTGTACAGAGAATTACATTTTCGTCATGCGCATGGCTGGCTTCCATTCATTTCTCGCCTCATAATAATTGTATCAAATAGGAGAAAAGATGACCAACACTTGAAACGAATCTTTTTGTCTGTATATGTGGGCACGTAGGTGGTAGACGGTAAATGACATTAATTCACCACCACCATCACCCTAAGAGCCTTGAGTAGTAATTATAGCACTACGTAGATAGAAGGGGTTACGACAGCAACGAATGGCTGAATTGTGAAATTCCAACACCCCGGCACCTACACACTACCGAGTGGATGAAGGAAAAGTGTGATTGTATATCGGTGTCTGTGTGTGCGTGTGGATTTAAGGTATCTATCTAAGGGTAGCTATTTATTTAGAGATAATTTATTTGTTTATTTCGTCTTTTTTGTTTCTGTATGAAATAAATTATATGTATCACTCGGGGGGATGTGCCAGATGCTTGGATAGGACTTCCGATGAATAGATTTACTTCCTGCGTTCCCAGTGACCCGCTTTATGGATATTTCCTGCGAATCATTTTGGTTTGGACTATGAATGAGTAAAGGGTTTCCAATTTCGCCACCGGAAATACGACGTTGATCAACAGAATTAAAGACTAATCGGACTCGTTCGTTTAAAATCGTTCTTGAAAATTAGGAAACAAAAAACGTCGACCGAAATTCGGAACTCCAAAAAGGACAAGAACAAAAAATACATCGTCTTGTTAATAAGACAATTTACTCTCATCTATATACAAATTGTATATGAAAATGAAGAAAAGCCGATGGCATGATGGAAACAAAATTAAATGACAAACAATCAAACAATACTGCGGCGGCTGACCAACCAAAATCAACATCATCATTCAATTGTGGGCTCGTTCTCGTTGTCTTTGCTGTCCCCAATATATGTAGATACATATATACGTATGTATATAGATATGTATGACCATTTCGTTTCTCGTGACAGCCAAACAAACAAAACATCATTGTCGTGGCCATCATCATCAGCAGCAGTAGCTCGCTCGCACACATCATGACCAATCTTTTGCTTCGGAACATGACAATCATTGACGATTGTAATTCTTCAACTCCTTGCATATATGTATGTACATATGGACATAATACAATTCAAGTTCAATTTCTCCCCTCTATTCCACTTGATCTTCTCTTTCCTGTTCCTTTTGTTTAAGAGAGCTTTTATCTTCCTCCGTCGAACAAAGCGCTTAACTCTGTTCAAGAATGGGTCAGAGGCAATGCGATGTTATTAGCTTCACATGCGAACATCCCAAGAACAAATAACAAAAAAAAAAAAAAATTATAATAAAAGGAAGAAGGCGAAAAAGAACGAGAATGTAGTATACCATCATCAGCCATCATCATCGCCATCGTCGTCGTCTTCGTCATCATCATCGGACAACAGGCATCAAATAATTATAACCATAAGAACGTAGCCCAAAGGATATACCTGATGCTGGCGCTCAATGTCCATCCTCGTTTAACGCTGAACAACCGAATACCAAGCGAGAGGATATAAAAAAAAAACTTACAACATATGTAGCTCCATTACTGACGATCAGTTAAACAAACACAGACGAAGGGCATGATGGTTTTTGGTCAGTACGGGGTAAGGGAAGGATGTCTGTTCGACTTGGTGTAGTGCAAGGAGAAAGCCACAAAACGGAATTAAAAGCGAGCTAATGAGAGCAAAAAACGTGGAAAACAAAAAGCAAAACTTCCCGATGATTGCAGTTTCGATGACGACGTCAATGATGATAATGACGATGATGTTGATGTTGATATTGATGTTGAGGGTGATGATGGAACTGGCGATGGCGACCGCGGTCATGATGAATATGATGTTCCAGTCGAAAATGTGCCGGAATTCCTGTGGGGGAAATTACACCTGCCAATCGAGATGTTTACAATGGCAGGGTAGCAAGCGAAAATGATCGCACGAAACAGGTCAATGTTCAAAACAAACATCCACTGAAACAGGATTTTAGACAATTTTGTTCATTCTAGGGATATGTACATATGTAGCTATCGGCGGAATAACTAGAGCCCACAGTTCCCAGAAATCTTCTTCTTCTTCGGCGCTATAGTTCATGACGAACCTGGGCCTCCTTTAAAAAAACCTCTCCAACTGGCACGGTCTTTCGCCAGCAATCTCCATTACCGCACCTCTAGTTGGTTGAGGACCTTTTCACCACCATACCTTTGGCCATCCTCGGTCGCGTCGCCCCTGAGGGTTGGATTCAATGACCGACCGGGCCGAAGCTGTGATTTCCATGCGCTCTATGTACATGACCTAGCCATCTAAGGCGTTGAATCCGCAGACGCCGTGCTACGTTCATGTCGCTGTACAGCCCGTAAAATTCACTATTAAGCCTTCTCCTCCTACTACCCATTTCTGCAGGTCGGGCCGAAAATCGTACCCAAAACGACCAAGGGCTTCCTCATCCACTTTCGATAAGGACCATGTCTCTGCACCATAAAGGAGGACCGGGATGAAAGGGGTCTTGTATATGGTCACCTTGGTTTTCCGGGAGAGGGCTCTGCTTCTCAATCGCCCCCCGAGCCCAAAGAAACACTGGTTGGCAAGAGTTATTCTGCGTTCGATTTCGGTACTGACGTTTCATGTCACTGTGGAGCCTAGGTAGATGAAGTCCTTGACTACCTCAAAATTATACCTGCCAATACATATATGATGTCAAAAATGGATTTAGGCAGGGCGATGCGCTGTCGTGTGATTTCTTCAACATCATATTGAAAATGATTGTGCAAAATACACTGGCCACCCAAGAGGCACAATTTATTTCAAATCCTCAAAACTCCCCGCATACGTGGATGACATTGACATATGTAATTGGAAGAACACAGCGATATGTCAATGAAGCGTTTACGGGTATTGAGGCGGCGGCACTGAAATTGGTTTGACAGTAAATGAGGGCAAAACTAAGTACATGCTGTCATCAAAAAAGGACACTCACCACCGACGTCTTGGCCAGAACGTTTGTATCGGCAGATATAAGTTCGAGATAGTTAAGGACTTCGTCTACCTTGGCTCCGCAGTGACCTGGAACAACGACATCAGTTCCGAAATCAAACGCAGAATCACACTTGCCAATCGCTGTTTCTTAAGGCAATTGAGTAATAGAGCCCACTCCCGAACGACAAAGTTGACTCTTATCATCCCCGTCCTGCTGTACGGCGCAGAAGCATGGACACTATCAAAAGCGGATAAGGAGGCCCTTGGTCGGTTCGAGAGAAAGACTTTGCGTGTGATTTTCGGGCCTATAAACGCAGACGGCGGATGGAGGAAAAGATTCAACCACGAAATGTACGTGCTGTACAGCGACATGAGTCTAGTCAGGCGCCTAAGATGGCTGGGCCATGTAGAGCGAATGAACATCACAGCTCCCGCCCGAAGACTCTTTGAATCCAACTCCGATGGACGAAGAAACAGAGGACGGCCGCACTTAAGATGCGCACACAGGTGGAAGGGGACCTAAGCCAACTGGGTGTGCGGCAATGGAAGAGACTAGCAAAAGATCGTGCTAGTTGGAGGGGCATGATGGTTAAGGCCCAGGTTCACCCCGAACTGTAGCGCCCATTAAGAAGAAGAAAAATATGTGCGCCCCGACCTTTTTCGACGGCAGCATATATTTCGTCCTGCCCTCATTTACCGCCAGTCCAATTTTCGCCGTTCCGCCTCAATGCTCTTAAAGGCCTCAATGACATTTCGCTGAGTTCGTCCAATTATGTCAATGTCATCGGCATATGCGAGCAGTTGTATAAACTTGAAAAAGATGGTGCCCCTCGTATTGACCAGTGAGTTTTGCACGATCCTTTCAAAGGCTAGTGGCATACAACGTCGCAATGCTACAATCTCAACAGACCGCCAAAGCCTATGCCAATCGCGTCTCCCTCAAGCTCTCGGAAAACCCTCCAACACCTGCTCAGACTGTACAACACTAATGGAACCGTTGTCAGCAAGCCTTAGACAGTGCTACTTCTAAGGTACTGAGTTTCAAAATGCCACTAATCAGAAACCCCTGGTTTGACGAGTAGATGTAGCAGGGCACACCCAGCCAAGCAGCAAGCCTATCAAGAGGCACTGCATAGAAGGATGAGAGCTGCTCGTAAGCATTATGAGCAGAAAAGGAGAGAGAAGCATAAGCTTCTTAAAACTGAAACAGAGAGCATGAGAAGCTGGCGATCGAATAGATGTAGATACATATGCTATCGCAGGAATGACGATTCGGAGGATTAATCAACGAATAAACAAACAAACCAGGGATATAAGGCCAGAACGGAATCCCTGCAGGGACGAAAATGGAATCCTGGTAGTGGATTCACAGACTACTTATATAGACTACTTTTGCAGACTGTCAGGTAAAATGACTCATTCACAAAGGACGATGATAACAGAGAATTCCGTCCCCCTGACCTGGACGAAGTTAAGAATGTTTTTTCTAAGCTTAAGTCCAACAAAGCTGCTGGAGCAGACGGACTACCTGTCGAGCTCTTTAAGGCAGGTAGAGATGATCTGGTTGGGAGTATGCACCAGCTCATCTATAAGATATGCTCAGAGGAATGCATGCCCGATGAATGGAATCTTACTATCGTTTGGCCGATCCACAAAAAAAGAGACCCCTTTATCTGTGCCAATTACAGAAGTGAAACTCTTCTGATTATCGCCTATATAATCTTCCCTACTGTGTGAATGCCTGAAACCGTTCGTTAACAAACTGATTGGTCCATATCAGTATGATTTCAGGCCCGGGAAGTCCACTATCGATCATGTATTCATACTGCGGCAGATCCTGGAAAAAACCAACGAGTTCCAGAATCACCAACACCCACCATCTGTTTGTCGACTTTAAAGCCGCATACGATAGCATACAAGAGACGAGCTGTACAACGCCATGTCTAGTTTTGACATCCCTGCTAAACTCGTCAGACTGTGCAGAATGACATTGGAGAAATCTCGCTGCTCCATCAGGGTCGGAAGCGACTTGACCGATACCTTTTATGACAAAAAAGGTTTTAGGCAGGGCGACACGCTATCGTGTGACTTTTTCAACATCGTCTTTAAAAGTACATAGCATAAATTCAAAAATTTGGATCAAAAAATGTAATTGGAAAAATTGGATTTCTGAAGAGTAATGGATCGATAACGTAGATATTTTTATGTCAGAATTTGGGTATGGATTAGTAGATTAGGATCTGGGAAAAGTTCTGCCTGGGTGGTGATATTGCCGACACTTTCGAAGAAATTTTGGTGTTGTTCGAAATTGTTTGTACCTCAGAAAAGGAGGACGAGATTTGGGGTGCATGCCAGATATTAGATAATCAGAAGGCTCAAATTTTGTACGTCGAGCTTAAAAACCACCAACCAAAATGATAGGAAATGATCGGATATCCAAAAAGTGTGTGATCTAAATTTCAAAATGTAAATAAAATGCTTACTTTCTGACCAGTCTGTGGAGTAAAATTTAGTCGATATTTTTACATTTACTATTGGTTTTTTCGACGAGACGACAGGGATCAACTTCTTCTTCTTTCTTGGTGGCGTTACAGCCCATTAAGGAACAGAGTCAAGCTTCTCTCAATCACCCATGTAGTGTGTGATTTACTTTTTTTTTTATATACATAGGTGAAAGGACCTACAGTTTAATACCGATTCCGAACGGCGTGAGTCGAGAAGCTTTTTCATTGCAAGTTTACTACGGGGGGTTTTGCCAGTACCCCGCCGAGGAGGAACGTCACGAAATACACATTCGATGGCGTTGGTGTTATCAGGATTCGAACTCGCTCATAGTGCGCCAGAGTCCAACACACTAACCACTGCGCCACGGCGCCCTCAATTTAAGTGTCCAAATATTCAAAATTGTTAACAATTAATCTAAATTTCGAGCTTTTAGTGAATAAATACTGAGAACAATTTGTAACACGTGATCAGTAAAGACATTTTCACAACGGACATGGTGTGATCAACTCTTTGTAGAATTACACATATGTTTATGAATATGTTGCCAACCTGTTTTGCATTACGACACCTGTTTTTGCAGTACCCATAAACCACAAGTGCCTCAACCCTGAAATATGTCTTCTTCGAAACCAAACGAAGTAATCAATGAAACCTCCACCCGAGGTCAAAGTAAACAAGCTGATAATTTCAATCGCCTTCAGGCCTTATTCGTACGCTCTACCTACACAATGTGAATCGTATGTCAAGGATGATATACACAAAGATCTATCTAAAATCTGGAATAAATGCCAAAACCAATAATTACCACGACTCAAGGCAACCACACATAGCTACTCAGTGTAAGGCAGATGCTGCGCGAAGAAACCCTTAGGCGCCAACCGAACGTTGGTTTGGTTCGGGAAGAGACAACAGCAAGTTATAATTTTCGTCCCTAGGGTTCGACCGTCCCAATACGTTTTGACCATCGTGTGTAACTCCTTACTCATTCATCCATCCATTTATCCATCGTCTTTGGCATGAAGCATTTAGCATCTATCGTATAAAGAAGAACGTTCAAAAGACGTGCAACGTCCATTCCTATAATCATCAACTAAATAAACACACTAATCGATCACTCTCTTAACGAGGGATCCCCTGCTAATAAGGTGTTGATCTTGTTCGGTGTTCGACGATCACGATCATAATGATCATCGTTCGATCGTTTTCATCGTTTTCGTGAACAGCGACAGCAACAAGTGACGAGTGTGAGTATCCCTCATTCGTGTAATTAATGGTGCCAATAACGACTTGGATAATAACCGTATCTTGACCTAACATCTTATTGCATAATCGCTGGAACTGAACAACAATTACATAGGAATCTCCGATAGGGTGCAAAAGATTGCAAAAATTACAAGCTCAGCAGCGTTTTGTGTATACAGTGTTGTTGTGTAAGCAAATTACGAGCATTAGTGGCAACACTTTAATTGAGAAGATGCAGAACCGGTCCGGCTCTCGATGACGATGAGTGAGAGGCCGCGACAACGACTCACGCAAATCTAATGTCGTAGAAATGCACTTAAGTTTGAGAAATTGTTCACGCATAGCACGGTCTGATGAGCTGGCCACTTGGCGTAAATGCAATTAAATTAATATGTCAGATTTGTCGTTGGTAAGAGGCGTTGAGTTTGAGCTGGAGTTCGAGCTCGTTCGGCTGATGAGTTACTATGTCAGCCGGTTGACACTGACTGTTGTGCACAGTTGAGGAAGCACCATAAGCCGCACTGGGTGTTGATGAGTGGATAGATAACGACAGGGCTTGCTTAAGTTGGACGGTTCATGAGGCGAAATTACGAGAGTATAATAGACACGCATTGTATAGCACGTTTTGTAAGATTTGCAGATGATACTATTAAAATTTGTAAAGTATTTTGAGCAGCCCGCAAAATGGTTCAAGTTCGGTCATACATATGTACCTCCACAATAATCAGATTTAGGGCTTTGTAAGTGGTTTTTATTTTGATAGGTTATTTTGACCCTGGCAGCTGTTTCCCGCTCGAAATCTTTACAGCAAGTCAGTATCATACCTTCGCGGAACGCAATGAGTCCCTTTACGCTTGAACAACGTTTACAAACAGGGCGTTTTTTGAAAAGAAGTTTTGGCCGAAATGAAGCACCCACCGCGACTGCTGTACACAAGTTTGTGCAAAAAGTTCATGAGACTGATAAGCTAGTGGACAACACTCATAGTCAGATGAGAATGTGGCTGCTGTGGCCGAGAGTGTAAGACTCAATTCACGAACATCAAGTCGCCATTGATCTCAACAGCTCGACATTTCACGCACTAGCCTGAGGAGAATTCTGCACAAAGATCTCGGATTATTCGCTTACAAGGTTCACTTGAATCAGGAATTGAAGGCGTGTGACCATCTGCTTCGTTATAGCTTCGCAGTTTGGGCCTTAGAGCAGCTTGAATTGGACGATTTTGGACAAAAAATCATATTTTCTGACGAGGCGCATTTTTATCTCGGCAGCTACGTTAACCAACAAAATTGCCGCTCGAAAAACCCGCACGTTATTGTCGAGAAGTCAATGCTTCCACAGATTTTTTATTTTTTTTTTTTTATAGTTCGCGCAGGTTCAAGAGTTATACCCTAATGATGTTTGGCACACAACCTGAACGGAGTGCAGTGGTTTGGGTCGTTGATGTTCGTTCACTACTCTCAGGGGTAGTTGTCCTAGATAGGACGAGAGCCGACCAAATTCCGCGTTTGACTATAGTCTATAGTAATTCGTTCGAGCACTTTTAATATTGCATACGCAGAGGATGATAGTGACAGTTTGGTGCGGATCGTAGAGTAGTGGCTTCATTGGACAATTTTTTCTAAACTAAGGCTGGAACTACATTTCGGTCAACGGTGGGCGTTACAGAGCCATGTTAACCGACCTTTTTTTTTTGCTGAAATTAAAAACATAGATCTGGACGACTTCTGGTTCATACAGGATGGCACACCATGCCACACAGCCCATGCCACAATTGATCTTTTGCGCACCAAATTCCCAAATCGTGTTATCAGCCGTCTTGGCGATGTCAATTGGCCGCCTCGGAGCTGCGATTTGACCCTCTAGGACTTTTTTTTTGTAGGGGACCTTTAAGGACGGATGCTATACCAACAAGCCGGAATTGATTCGAGCACTTAAGGCCAATATCATATCAATATTAATATCGGGCTAAAGCCCGAAAGCATCAACAAGGTCTTGGAAAATTGGGGTGACAGAATGTACTACTGCGAAGCCAACCGAGGCAGCCACTTGAATGACGTTGTATTTCATAATTAATGGGAATGTTTAAAATTTGTTCTTACTAATAAAGCCCTGATACATGAACAAAAAAAAATTTATTTTGTTCATTTTATTACTTCTTAAAAAGAAACTTGCATTTGGCCCACCCTGTAGTTTGTTCCTGTAGTTTAGTTCCTGCGTCAATACTGCGCTTTATCAAACGTTCGTTAAATCGAATTGACATTTCTTATTTAGTTGATAATGAGCTCTATTAATTGTTATTAAGCGACATTGAGCGATTTTGTTGAGCTCCTCTTCGAGGAAATTTTGAAAAAATTTACAAAAAAAAAAAAAAAAACAAAAATTTGCAAATTTGTCAAGAGCTTCTTATCGCTCATCTTCTTCTACTATGTACATACATACATATGTATGTATATGTATTTCCTTTGTACTTCATGTCGCGTTTCTTATTCACTTTTAAATAACTTATTTTTCTGCACCAACCGAACTGTGACTCACTGCACCTGTTCGTAATTCTTTCACAATTTTCTTCTCTTTAGCAGCAGATTCACTTTTTCTGCTCGTTCAGCTGTCGAACAATTATTTCGCCGGTCAATGTGCACATCACCCGCATTTTAAGTGGAACACCACGACAGCAACAGTAGGAAGCAGAGCTTCAGTAAAACAATCGAAACGAGTACCAGCACAGTGTAAATCGATGCGGCAGCCCTAAACACGCAATGATTAATTGTATTTCACACAGATACACTAACATATGTGTATACATGTATGTATGTAGATATGTATGTACATATGTACATAGAATGTGCATACCACGAGTACATCTTGTAAAAGTCAAGTCGCAGCCCTCGACGCATAGCAAAGCTCAACAGCAGCATGCCAGCTCTGCTCGCAGATGCGTTCCAATCCATTTCACAAACTCAAACCAAAGATACCAGATACACACGCTGAATGCACACTCAAACCAGCCAGCTAAGCAGCCAAACAGTCAAACAAGCAAGTCAGTTAACAAAACAGTCATTAGCACGAATGTAATAGTCTCCGTCACCGCCACCACACTACCACCACGGCATGAACATCACCATAATCAGGTAACCACCGAACAAGAGATTATTATATTACTGCCGCCATAAAAGTAATAATAGATACTTGCTTACTATGATGCCTATGCTGCTATTGCCACTACCGCCACCGCATCTATAACACTTTGCTTGCCTCTTCTGCTAGTCTTACAGCTGAGCTACTATTCCAAATGTGACGTTCGATGTACTGCTTCTGGCCTTTCGACCTCTTCCCATCCTCCTGCTGCTCTACCGACACCCTCATCGTCATCTCCGTCCCGTGTCCGTGCCCGTCGTGTTCAACACTCTCACTACTCGTGTTTTCGCCATGTTTCACTGGCGCTAGCGAATAATTCGCACCTAGGGCGCTCGTTTAGCGACCTATACCTCTCACCTTTACCTACATACATACTGCTATAGATGCCAGACGAGACGAGGCACATCGCATAATGGGCCAGAAAGTGAGTTATCCAACCAACCGCTGATCCTCCGACTACTGTAGCTGTTGTTGTTGTTGTTGTTGTTGTACATGTTTCCCACTCTAATCATTCATTCATAGTAGTTGCAGATTTTGATTCCGCTTCGCTGACAACCATTCCATTCTTTCCTCGCTTGCTTCCTTCGTTCGACAAACATATGTACATACTTACAACTCGTCCCACAGCCACCATTCGTCTTACGAGTACTAATCTTGTTCTGGTTTTGGCCTACACCTTCTTGTTTATGTTGTTGTTATTTGTTGGCCTGTTCGTCTAATTAATTAAAAGCACATTTTATATTTAACACCTTTAGAGCCTGCAATTCAGAACACTGCCGGCCATATGACATGCCCGCTCGACGTCGTCATCGTTGCCGGTGCGACGTGGAAGGAAATGCCTTGTACACATGCATGCTGAATAATACTTGTTTGCTGCTCCTCGTTCGTACACATGCACTACACAAATTGTGTTGTTATTCATTGTGTTGTTTTCTTCGTTTTTTGTTTTTTTTTTTTGTTTTATTGTTCGACTAGAGTAAGAGGCAAAATAAAACAAAAGCTCACGCATACCCCGGCATGGGTGTGATTTTTTCGCACTACCGTGTAAACAACAGAGTGTTAGTCAAGGTTTGAGTTTGATTATATGTTGTTGTTATTGTTGTTTCTATACAACCATCTGTGGTAGATAGGGTTGCCAATTGCTAGCAAACTACCGTCGTCGACTAAGGGCGGGATTACATTTCCAGTGGGTGATTGTTGTTTTTTTTTGATTTAGACTAAAATGGTTTGGAGCTTTGCTAAACGTTTGCTAATATAACTCTCAAGCCATAGATACATCTCAATTTTAACTTTAATGCAAACATTTTTTTCTAAGAAAGGCGTACGACACTTTTCATATCAATATTTTAAACAGCAGTTCTGAAAGCAGTCTTTAGAAGCCAAGCCTGAGACTTATTCAGAATGGACAGCACGAAAGTACAATTTATTCCTGAAATATTCAACCGAAGGCCCTTGTGCTCTAAATTCTAAAGCCATGCATGGATACTCTGCCAAAGCCCCCGTGAAATCTCTTCCTTGTTTTTTTTTTTGCTTTTCAAATATCACGAGGCACTGGGACCTGTATAGACCTACTATGCCTACTAGCCGATTTGGGGGAGCTTCTCCACTTCCTTTAGGAATGAAGTTAAAAGTGCATTTCGTAGGACCTGAGATGATCCCCTCAGGAGTCATAATTTCACTGAGAAGGGTAAGCTTCCTTGGTTTAGCAGATAGCAGCACACTCACACAGTATGTGCCCTGCAGTCCCTTCGTCCTCAAGACAGAGTCGACACTCAGTTTCAGCCTAGGAGTTAATTTTATTGAGATGATATCTCATACCACAATGTCCCTTAGGGTAGCTGACTAGTCTTCTGATATCTACTTTATTAAATTTGCGTATATTAATAGAGTACCTATTTGTTTGTCAATAGTTTCGATTGGCGGAGTCTTTGAACGCTGTTGAAGAAGGATAGATGTTGGGATTTTCCAAACTTGTCTGAGAAGAGGTCGATCTTAGACTTAGGAGTGCCGCAGAAAGATTCAGGACCTACATATGTACCTTTCGCTGGAAACTTTCCTGGCGTGTTGATCGGTGATTTCATTGCCCTTATACCCTTATGAACTGAAAACCACCAGCGTTTGACTTTGTTTCCTTTGGCGATTTCTCGTAGGGCATCATGGCATTCTTTAACGGTTTTTGAGTTGGTGCTATACGAAGTCAGCGCTCCAAGCGCTGCTTGGCTGTCAGAGAGTATATTGATGATTACTCCTCTTATGTCAGGCTCTAAGTTTAGATTGACACATGTTAGGATGGCAAATAATTCTGCTTGGAATGTGGATGTCCGTGCCAACGCCAGAAACCATCTGTGAGCCCTCAGTGTACCACCTGAGGCCTTTGACGTTAAGCAAAGGATCAGTAGTTTCCCAAGCTGGACGGTTAGGGATCAATACCTCAAATCACTTGTCAAGAGTGAAGGTGTGTGGCAATGCGTCCGAGACCGTGGTATTCATATCCATCTCCGAAAGATGATGCAGGGTGGACATGTGAATCATACCTAGATCTACATGGCAAGTCTGTTCCGATTGCACTACGTAATGCAAAAATAAAAAAAAAGCCTTGGACTAAGTCCAATGAGTGCTTCAGGGGCTGCCGTGGGACAGGTTGGCATAGCGCATGTAATGCTGAGACACGCTAGTCTCTGAAGGCGTTGAAGCTTAACGATTGTCCTGTTTTGCTCAACTTTTGTCAACCATACCGTGGACGCATAGGTGATGACAGGTTTTACTATTGCGGTATATAGCCATTGGATTATCTTAGGTTTCAATACCCAGATTTTACCTTTAGTGCGTCGACAGGCCCACAAGGCCTTAGTCGCCTTTATAAGTTTATTTTTAATATTGGATTTCCAGCTGAGTCTGCGATCAAGGTCAATACCTAGATACTTCGTCTGAAAATCCTATGCTTATGCCATTTAGAAAGACGGAGCATTGCTGCAACCTTCTCCTCTTTGTAAGCGAGACTAAGATTGCTTTATTTGGGTTAATCGATAAATTTCGCACGTGCCCGTAACAATAGCTACTAGGTCATTAGCATATCCGATGACCTCGTAGCCACGAGTGGTTACCTTGCAAAGTAGGTCATCGATAACTATGTACCAGACAAGGAGTGAAAGGACTCCTCCTTGTGGACACGGCTTAGTCGCCGATACTGTCGCCGAGACCTGTCCGGATGTGGCCGATATAATACGGCTATTTAGCATTGCTCTAATAAAACTGCGGGCGCAGACGGCCTGTCTGCTGAGCTTCTTAAGGCGGCTGGAGAAGAGCTGGTAAGGTGCATGCGCCATCTCATTTGCAAGGCATGGTCGGAGGGAAACATGCATGTCCATAAGAAAGGAGACCCCTATAACTGAGCCAACTATAGGGGAATGAGATATTTTCTGCCGTATTGTGTGAACACCTGAAACCGTCTGTGGATAACCTGATCGGCTCTTATCAATGTGGCTTCAGGCCAGGTAAATCCACAATAGACCAAATATTTACGCTACGGTAGATCTTGGAGAAGGGCCTGGAATACCAAATCGACACCACCACCTTTTCGTCGATTTCAAGGCTGCTTATGACAGCGTGTATAGAGATGAGCTATAGAAAGCCATGTCTAGTTTTAACATCCCTGCCAAACTCGTCCGACTGTGCAGGACGACAATGACAATGACAATGACAATGACAATGATGTTAAAAAAGGATTTAGGCAAGGTGACGCGCTGTCATGCAACTTTTCCAAACATCGTGCTTGAAAAGATCGTGCAAGAGTCAACACAAGAGGTACGATTTATTTCAAATCTAAGCAATTGCTTGCGTACGCCGACGACATTGACGTGAATGGACGGACACAGCGAGGCGTCAATGAGGCCATTGTAAGCATTGAGGTAAAAGCGGCTAAGATGGGTCTCAAGGTTAATGAGGGTAAAACTAAATACCTGCTTTCATCAAAAAGAGCCGGTCAACACCGACGTATTGGCCAGAACGTCACCATGGGCGGATATAACTTTGAAGTGGTCAAGCAATTCGTCTACCTTGGTTCAATGATGACAGGCGACAACAACATCAGCGCTGAGATAAAACGCAGAATCACTCTTGCCAACCGCTGTTTCTTTGGGCTCAAGAGGCAATTGAGATGTAGAGCCCTCTCTCGGAAAACCAAGGTGACACTATATAAGACCCTGATCATCACAGTCCTTTTTTGCGACGCCGAGGCTTGGAGGAGGCCTTAACAAAAGCGGATGAAGATGACCTTAGTTGTTTCGAGAGGAAAATTCTGCGCACTATCTACGGTCCCGTTTGTTCAAACGGTGTATGGAGGAGAAGATTTAACGAAAAACTGTACGGGTTGTACAGCGACATCGGCGTGGTACGACGTCTACGGATACAGCGTCTAAGGTGGCTAGGCCATGTAGAGCGCATGGAAAATACAGCTCCGACCCGAAGAGTCTTCGAATTTACTTCGGAAGGAAGCCGCGGCAGAAGACGGCCGCATCTACGGTGGCGCACGCAGGTGGAAGGGGACCTTAACCAACTGGGCGTGCGGCCCAGGGACCTTGGTGTGGAGAACTGCACTTCATTGAAGAAATAATGGATCGGCATAAATATTTAGACATTTTAAAAGCAAAACTTCTCAGGAGGGGTCAAGAATTAAGCCCTAGGTCAAAATTTCGTGAATACCTCGCTTCTCGTCAAAGAGTTGGTTGGTTGGTTGGTTGGTTGGTTTACAACGTTCGGTCCAAACTCTAACATCCTCCAGAATCTTCCGACTTTAATGAAATTGAGCGTTTATATGCCCATCTAGAGAAAAAACTGAGAGAAAGGAGGGTTGCATCAGTTACAATGCTTAAAAGTGTATTGCCTGAAGAATGGAGTAGAATTTCTAAAATCAAAGCTAACGGCGCAACACGTTACTGATAATTACAAAGGGAATAATGGTAACTTTCAGGGGCATGGTGCTGAATGTCAATGCCAGAGCAATGTATTCAGTACCAGTGATCCAGTGTGAAAGCAATCAAGCAACTTAGTGAGTTAGTGGACAATTATGTAACAGTTGTAGAGACAAAGGTTGTAATAAAGGTGAACCGCCTAGATAATTGATCTGGGATTGGATAAACAAGTAACCAGTAGTAGTTTATGTTAATCCAGTGGTCGATCTCTATTCGCGGACTAGTCATTTTCGTACCAATGCTATTTACATGAGATAATTAGTGAATTCTTTTTTAAACAATCTTTGTTTTGTTCTTGCGTTTAAACAAAAAAGTATCATTATTTGGATTCGTATGTAGACTTTTGTGCGTGAAAATCGACCTTACTGATGGGTCCAATCTGACAATCTGACCAACGTGAAAAAAAATTTAGAAAAATATCTAAACCCAAATCCAATCCGATTCCGCGTGACCACGACTACACTGGTAGCGAACGAAACCCATCGACCGTTTCAAGTTATTTTTCTCTTCTGCCTCATTTTACTTCTGCTTGGCATACAACTCACGGCAAGTACTCTCACTCACTCTCCCACTCTACATGGTAACCCCTTCCACTCGACTCAATACATGCAATCGGTCCTAAGCTAAGCCCAAGTCCATGAGTCCAGGTCGTCGTAAGCATGCATCATTGCCACCATATGTCTGCCTACATGCATGTGTGCAGGTTTCAATGGCTTTTCAATGCAAGGAATATCATTTTGAGTTTGTTTTTTTCCTCCTTTTGTTTTAACACCCCCGCCTACGTGCCCGCCGGCCCACTTTTGCCCCTGCGGCCTAGTGTGTCTTCGTATTTGGCAAACTGTCATCCTTGCACTTTTTTTTTTGCTTTTCTTTCTCCCGTATTGTTGAAGTGAAGGTGTTGAGCGAAATGATTACACATTTGCACAATTTACAGATTACGTGTCATAAGATCGACTTATTGTTCGCATGCAAGTACTAGATACATACAGTCATATGCATATAGCATATGTGTATGGTGAGTTTCTATGCATTCGAGATTGACGACAACTTGGCGACTCTTCTGTATCTGACGCGTATCCGTGACATGTGTGAAACGCCAGGCAAATTCATAATTAATTAAATGGATGGGAATCATACCAACACCTCGTCATCTAACACCTTTAACAATAGGACGAACGCCACAATGTATACAGAGAAGAAGGTGGCAAAAGTATAACGCGAAAAGGAAAACAGAGAGTGAGAATGGAAAAAAGAAAGGAAAATCAATGAAAATTCACTGTCAATGGCGTCGCAAGCGAGTGTATAGTAGAGCTGGTAACAGTGGCGGGGTTTGGCCCGCATCTCGCTCTCGAGCTTCACAAGTTCCCCCGTCCGTATGACGGTAAAACAAATAACAGGCCCCGTGAAAAGTGTGAATAATGCGGACATTAAAACGCGGCACACAAGCTGTGGTGTTTTGCACGCATTAACTCTACACTCTGGTGGAGGAGAGCGAAAAAACAAAACAAAAACAAAAAAAAAAAAAGAAATAAATAAATAAAAATAAACAAATAGCAAGGGAGTGAAACGAGGCAAACACACGAGATGTTCAAGAGGATGGCATGTGCAGCGCGGGTGCGTTTTTGAAGTTTTCGCACGTCGAACAACAACCGGACAGTGCGTGCGTTATAAAAACCTTCGATGTCGCCACTGTTGCCGCCTGACTTTACTATTATTCCTGTTGCCGTTAACTTGGCTGTTTGTAGCACCATCGGTTAGTTAGTTGCCCGTTTGTCCATTTTTGGTCCTTCCATGTCCTAGGTTTAATGTATGCATGTATGTACGCGGTCGTATGTCAAAACAAATTTATTTAAGAAAATTGTAGTGCTATTGCCGCCGGACTGTCTACTTTAATTATGATTGCGCGGTTGTTGTTTGACTAATGGGAAAGGAGGGAGTTGGAAATACTAGTACGAGTATCTTGTATAGTCGCTGCACCGTTCAGTTATGTGCAAAGAAGGCTGTGTAGTTATTTAGCGAATACGATGTGGTGCTCACGGTAAAGATTTATTGACCGAAGCTACTTGCGCGTTTCACTTCTGCTTTCAGTGAGTGAAATGTGGGGTGTTTAACCTGTCAACGACAGGTGCGAGACCGATTGACGAGCTTCGAATGGCATCCTTGGATTTCGACGGGCCGGAAACTGATGCTGACACTCCAGTTTCAAGATAAGCTCTGGATTTATTGGAGCTTCATTCACAAGCGTCATTGCTATCATACATATGTACATATATGTACATCTAAGTGTGTATAAGTAAGGCACACTTTATAGATTTAGAATAATTTGTTTACATTCCGTAAATCCCCTATTCTATTCAAGCCTATTAGGACATTCCTATAAAGCACAGATTTTTGGAACATAAAACCCAGAAGATCTAAGATCTTAAAGCTCAAAATCGAAAATTCGATTATGACCCCGCAGCTGCAGACCTAAGAAAAGATTTTTTGCGTTGCCTAAAATGTTCAAATTTTTATCAAAAAAGCTCATATACTGAACAGTCAATGCTTTGCCCTTCAATTTGAATACAACAAGAAAGTTGGTTCTCAACAGTTCAGATTCATATCGGTAAGGCTCAATTTGGTCAGCCATTATGACCAAAACTTTTTGGATCAACAGCAATGTTAAAAGACTTGGAACAATTTGCTAACCAAAAACTAATTGGAACCGATAGTTTTGAAGCTACAGAAATTTAGAGAAGAGATTATGCGTCAACTAAAATTGTACATTTTTGGTCAGGTTTCCATCAAAAATGTCCATATTCTGAACAGTCAATGTTTTGCCCTTGAATTTGACTGTAATGAAAAATTTAGTTCTCAACAGCACATATTCATAATAGTAAGGTTCAATTTGGCCAGTTATTGTGACCAAAATATCTTAGATCAACGGCTTAAAAATTTAGTTCAAAATTTGGCACAATGTGTTCACCAAAAACTAATTAACATCGATAATTTTGCGGAAGATATTATGCGTCAGCTAAAATTGTAGATTTTTGGTCAAGTTTTGATCAAAAATGTTCATATTCTGAACAGTAATTTTTTGCCCTAAAATTTGACTGTAATGAAAAATTTGGTTCAATTTGGCCAATTCTTATGACCAGCACTTTTTGGATCAACTGATAAAACATTTGATTCAAATGCAAGGATTTACAAAAGCATTGTTAAATGATTTGGTACAATTTGTTAACCAAAAACTAATTGAAATCGACAATTTTGAACCATTCGACCGACACCAATTATACCGCGCTTATAACCCTTTACTTGATTTTCCATTCAAATTTCTCTGTACGACGACTTGACGGAATTCGTTTAAACGTCAATGGCATGTATCTGTCACTTGAAAGTATCACTTCAATATATTTAAACATATACTCATCCACCTCGGGGGTGTCGCGAATAAATATCCGAGCAGCGGCTTAACGCGAACATGATTTCCTCATGTTGTTGACTGTGTTTTGTTGTTTGCCGCGCTTTATTTTACGTTGGTTTCTTCCTCTTCTAATAGGATTGTTGTTTGACTTTTTTCTTTCCCTTTACTCTGTCTTTTTTATTTTCAAAGAGACGTGAAAAATTTGTGACCGAAGAAGCCGTCATCGCAACGAAGAAAAATGCAAACAGGAAAGCTGAAATGAAAGGAGGAACGACGACGGAAAAAAGGGTGTCAAACGGATACTCACCAAAGTGCGTTTAAGTATCTGATGAGAGGTTCTCTTCTCCCTCGGCTTAACATCACCACCTTCATAATCAGTTGAAGTACATTTCGCCTCGGCGTCTTTCTATGACGACGTTTCGTTGTTGCACAGGTGAAGAAAATACCACAAAGAAGAAACTTTCTTTAGCAATAGTGTATCATCGGTTGCGGCGACTGACGCGTCGTTGGTTGCAACGAAGTTTGGGGAGAGAGAAAGGCAAAAAAAAAGTAGAGCAGGCAACCAAATAAAAATTTCGCTTCCACGAACTCCATAGACGAGTGAATAGCTGGATTGATGAATGGATAGATGGATGGTGGTAGGATGGCACTATAATGGTTTTCTATGTTGCCGAAAAGGGATTTTGAGAAACTTAATACGCAAATATCCTAGAAAAGCCCCATCAGTCGACGGACGGCCAATCGCGCTTTCCTTGAAAACGAACGAGAAAAAGGAGCAAATCCTTCTTATGTGGCTTATAGAACCACCACTTTTGATGCCTGTTTGCTTTTGCGTTTTTTCTTTTTTTTTTTTTTTTTGAAAGAATTTTTTTAAGAAACTCTGTTCCTTTTGTGGCATACATATAACTTGAGCTTTTTTGGGTGAAGCAGAGATGGTGGTGAAGAGTATTCTATTGAAATGTAAATGGTTCTTTTCAATTTCCCGTGCAACGTGGAAAGTAGTCCTTATCTATGTGTGAATTTTCTCACGTTCTTGTGTGGATGACTTTGAAAAGGCACAAGGAAGCAGGTTGTCGGTCGAAGGAGGATGTCAGCCAAGTAATTGGGTGTGTCAAGAAGGCAGAGGAAGTCATTTTCTATTATTTAATTTTCCTAGCCAAGTTGCAGAAGTGGATGAACCAAATTGGCATAAATCCTTTTGCTTGTAGCATGCAAGTGGGTTCGTCTAGTAACTTGTTGTGCTGTTGTCTAAATTTCGTTGCGGATTCGGAAGGTCAATTATCATTCGTTAATGTACTGGTAGTGGTCAAAATGTTACAGAATATAATTATGAAACCAAAGAATTACAAACATAACTTGTAAAAAAAAAAAAAACCAAGTATCGCAACTCAATTTTTCTACATTAAAAAGTTGTGAGATCCATACAATACCAAGTCGGTTAATTTATTCAGTCCCTACTTAAGGGACCTTCTGCCTTAAGTTATTACGTAATTAGCTAACCTAACAACATCTTGTAGTGACCATATCAATATTAAAATTCTTATATGTTTTAAATAAATAGATTGACCTGGCCATCGCATGAAAACACAATGTATCTTACAAGTAGGTAATACGTATTATATTAAATTAGATTGTTTAGTGCGATTTCAAGTCAATGATTATTAGTGTTATGGCAATTTCGGGCAATTTACTCTACTTAATACTTTGCGGGATTTTGGTACAACTTTCATAAAACATGTCCCATTCTTGCTTTTTCATTCCGTAGATTGACCATTTTACAAGTTACCTTTGAACATAATTGTATTTAGATACCCATTAGAGCACTGCGCGAGTACATAAAAAGTACTCGAAGTAATAATCGCTGAGTATACAGCAAATGATGCGATTACGTACTCAGCATCGTTTCGAATGCATCGCCGATTCCTTTTCCGGAATGATTATGAGTAATAATCGTTAAAACTGCACCGTAGCATCGCACATCCTTAGCAGGTACATAGGTATCGTGAATCGTGATGATGTCCTTGAAAAACTGACAGTTAGGCAAGAGTGCACTTCAGTTCGGAACACAAAATTTGGTATGTTGCTTTCGATTCGAACACAAGTTAATGTTGAAATGAAGCTATGAAAGGGAAGCCATGACGGACCGAAATATCTTACGATGGTGGCGAGGCCATGGAAAGGATTTTCCTTTATTCCAACTAGGACGAAAAATCTTATGTATTCCGGCGTCTAGCTCCTCAAGTGAACGAGCGTTCAGTTCTGCAAGCAGAGTGTTAGAGGAGAGGAGAAATAATCTAAAGAAAGGAAAGGATTAATAAACCAAATATAAGACAAAGTATTTCTTTCTTTACTTATGTTTAATACATATATCGAGGATCGTCTTTACTTTACTCTCTTTTTACTAGAAAGAGGAAACTACATATACATACGTAAATACTAAAGAAGCTTTTTATTACTTTTTTACTTTTTATTATATTTATATTTATGTATTTGTGAGTGATAAAGTTAACTTTTTGTTTTGAATTTGTCTAATCTCCCATTTCTCACCCATCCTATGTATCCCTCATGTAATGTTATGTACATACATATGTATCTCAGCATAAGCACAATTTCGCTGATACCAATGCCTAATGCAGGATGCGTAAATACTCGCCGTTGCCGATGTGAAACGATACGAATACTTTTAAGCTGCCCGATGCCGAACACACGGGTACTCGTTTTACTAGTCAGACGAGTGATCGTATTCGTAATCGTACGATGCTATATGTATGAACTCGTGCATTGCCTATCTACCCCTATTATTCCATTGTTTATACATATGTATATAGGCAAACTGATTCATTCACTGCAAATGTGTAAGTTTGTAATCCTCTCTATGTATTTATATGGGATTACAAAGTTATTTATGAAGTCGGTGTATCTATTAAACTTATTCGAAATTACAAAATATGTTTCCTTGATTTATACACTAAACACTAGTTGTGTTCCAAATTTGAATCTTCTATGTCTGCTAGAAGTGCCTTAGAGTTTTGATGATCGGTCAGTCAGTCAGTGAGTGACAAAACTAAGGACCTTTGACTAGTTATAATTCTTCAACTAGTTGTTCAAATTTAATGAAATTTGAAATATACCATGTTTATGCAATGCTTGTGCTTGGTTGCTGAAAATTCAGGCTTCTAGCTTTATCTACAACGAAGTTACAGGGGGTCGAAAATGGCCTGAAACTGTTCGAGAAAAGTATGGTACGGCCGTGCCGCTTTTTTAGCTCGACTTGGCGGGGGGAACTGCCGTGCCCCCAAATCATTAAACATTTTCGATCAAAATTTTGATCAAATATAACAATTTTCTACTGTTTTGTTTTTTTAATACACTGCAAATTTTGGTCGGTTAATTACTATGCTACAACTCAATGCAAAATACAGTCTTCAAGTCTTCTCTTCTGTTTGGGCAAAATTTGGTACCAAATTGTTCCAACATTTGTCGGTTTACTGGATCAAAATTTCTGGCCAATCTAATCAAAAATAATGATAGTTTTTTCGGCCTTAAATAAATAAATACGTTAACCAAACAATATAATCAAAATTATTGTTTTTTTTATTTTTGGTCATTATCCAAAATCATGCACCATAATGTATGGATAAATCTCATTATGCATTCAGTGCTAGGCGCACTCACAACCCCATAAACGTTGTTGCAGGTGTGTCACCTCTTTACACCAGGCTTGTTTTGCTAAGCCTTTAATGACCAAATTTGCACACCTCACAAAAACACCGAACAAAACTTTGAAAATAATCGAAAAAACAAAAACTAAATAACCAAAGTCGTTACCCATGAAACTGGAAACCAAAGAACATCCAGCACCAGCAAAGCAAGACAACTCGTCGCATTTGACATCGCATTTAAAAATGAACAAAGCCACGCATCTGGAATATTTAATCAGAGTAACAACACCGAATCAAATATGAATTGTTTCATAATTTTTTCTCGCATTTAAACGTTTTTATTGTTTTTTATTGTTTTCTGAATATTGTTTCTTATCTTCTCGTTTTGTTCTTCCTTCTTATTAGCCGTACCGCCATTCAGCCATTCAGACATTTAGACAATCAGACATGAAGTAAGGGGGAAAAGAATACAAAAAATAAAAATAATCGTGATATGCCTCATAAAAGGTGAGGACGATGTGTGCGATGTGATCATAGTTTTAAATGCACTCAAGAGGTGTCTCCTTGTCATATCTCTTATATGTACATATACATATTGATGTGATTGTATTCACATGAGCCTGTATATATGTAAGTGTTCGTTTCAGTTTTGATATGAAATAAATGAAAAAATATTTTTGTATTCCGTGCGCAACCGGGTTGGCGGTTGGGTGTAAGCTTGTACATGGTCTGAGACGTGGGACTTGACTTTTTTGGCGGTGCATCACTTTTGTACATGGCTGAGAACGTATCGTATTTTTGGAAACCCTTCTAGGAAATTGCTTGTGTGGCAAGGCAGCTACGTGAATGTGCTGCGTACACGGGAGGCGGGTTGGCTATATTTACATATACATACATGCTTTATCGTTATATGATGGAGTGAATCGATTTTGAGAAATGTCTCCAGAAAACTAGGTGAGTTATTTCTAGGGATAATTCTGTTTCCACAATCTGACGATTTTAGCAATAGGTACTATATTTCTAATTCTGGCCGATCACCTATCATTTTACTTACTTACTTATGTAGGTGGCGCTACAGTCCGGTGTGAACCTGGGCCTCAACCAGCAAACTTTGCCATTTGCCAGCTGTTTCCAGCGACGCACTCCCAGTCGGGAAGGGGACCTTACCACCTGTGTGCGCCACCTTAGATTCGGTCGTCCTCTGCTGCGTCGTCCCTCGGGGTTGGACTCGAAGACTCTTCGGGCCGAAGCTGTGTTATCGATTCGCTCTACATGGCCTAGCCATCCTAGACGTTTGATCCGTAGACGTCGTACTATGCCGATGTCGCTTTACAGCCCGTATAGTTCATCGTTGAATCTTCTCCTCTACCCCCCTTTATAAAAACGGGACCATAGATTGAACGCAGAATTTTCGTTAAAGTCCAGGCCTCTACGCCATAGACGAGGACCGGAGTGATTAAGGTTTGGTACAGCACAACTGAGCAGAGCACCGTGGCGCAGTGGGTAGTGTGTTGGCCTCTGACGCCGATGACACGGGTTCGAATCCCGACACAGCCATGTCACCGAACGTGTTTTTCACGATGTTTCTCCTCAGCGGGGTTCTGACAAAACCCCCTGTAGTAAAATTGTCATGAAAAGCTTCTCGAAATTCGCCGTTCGGAATCGGCAATAAATTGTAGGCCCCTTTCACCTATTGGAAAATGAAATCACACACATGGGTGATTGAGAGAAGCTCGGCTCAGGTCCTTCATGGACTGTAACGCTAACATACATACATACATACATACATAAAGCGCAACTTTGGTCTATCGAGAGAGGGCTCTACTTCTCAATTGCCTCTTAAGCCCAAAGAAGCAGCGGTTGGCAAGAGTAATTCTGCGTTTGATCTCAGTGCTGGTGTTGTTGTCGCTGGTCACTAGTGAGCCAAGGTAGACTAAGTCCTTGACCACTTCGAATCTGTAGCTGCCAATTGTGACGTTTTGGCCGAGACGTCGGTGTTGTGCGTCTTTTTTGGTTGACAGCATATACATATTTCGTTTTACCCTCGTTAACCGAAAGACCCATTTTAGCCGCTTATGCTTCTTTGGCTTCGAACGCATCATTGACGACCCGCTGTGTTCGTCGAATTACGTCAATGTCATCTGCGTACGCAAGCAGTTGTGCAGACTTGAAACAGATCGTACCCCTTGTGTTGGCCGGTGAGTCTCGTATGATCTTTTCAAGAAGCGCCACCTTGTCTAGATCCCTTTTTAACATCAAAGATCTCGGTTAATTCGCTACCGACTTTAATGGAGCGGCGAGAGTTCTTCATTGTCATTCTGTACAATCTGATGAGTTTGGCGGGGATGTCAAAACTAGACATGGCGCTGTATAGCTCGTCTCTATGCACACTGTCATAGGCGGCGATGAAATCGACGAAAAGATGATGGGTGTCGGTTTGGTATTATTGGGTCTGTTGTGGACTTACCTTGCTTGAAACCACACTGATATGAGTCTATCAGATTATCCACAAACGGTTTCAGGCGTTCACACAGAACGGCAGAGAAGATCTTGTATCCGATGTTAGGGAGACTTATTCCCCTGTCTTGTGGACTGGGCAAACGATGCTGAGATTCCATTCGTCTGGCATGCTTTCCTCCGACCATATTTTACAGATGAGCTGGTGCATGCGTCCGACCAATACATCTTCAGCCGCTTTAAATAGTTCAATAGACAGGCCGTATACGCCCGAGGCCTTATTAGTTTTAAGCTTCGAAATTACAAGCTGAATTTCATCTAGGTCGGTTGGACGAAATTCTCTTGCATCTTCGTCCGTTGCGAATGGATCATTTTGGCTGTCAGCGGTATTAGACCTTTCATAGCCGATAAACAGTCTACAGAAGTGTTCCTACCATATTCTCAGCATCAACTGTGACTCTACTATTAGTTGTCCGTCTTTATCCCTACAGGCTTCCGCTCTGGCTTTATAGCCCTGGCCTTTTCGCTTTACTTTTTCGTACAACTTATGAGCATTATTCCTGTGATAGCATCTCTCCATCTCCTCGATCTTACGCTTTTCAAGCTCTCTTTTTTCCTTCTTAAAAAGCGTGTGCTCCTCGCTCCTTTTCTGCTCGTAAAGTTCACGGGGTTTTGTTTTCTTGTATGGGCTTGCCCGCATTGCTCATTAAACCAGGGGTTTCTTGCTGATGGTGGCTTAAAACCCAAGACATCAGAGGCAGCGACTTTGGCAATGCTCCCATTCTTGTTCTGCGGGTTGTTGCGGTGCCATTGGAGTTTGCGAAAGGTTGAAGGAAACTCGGTGTAGTCAAAATTTCGTTGTCCAGCTCGACTCCGTGGCATCCTTTATATCTTCATTCGTACCTTGGCTACAGCAAGGTAGTGATCGGAGTCGATGTTGGCTCCTGGGAAGGTTCGTATATCTAGGATGCTGGAAGAGTGCCTGGCGTCGATCGCAACGGGATCAATCTGATTGGTGGTAGAATGATCAGGTGATCGCCAGGTTCATTTGTGTTCTAGCCAGAAGAAGATTGCGCCCCGCCAGGAAGTCGAGAGAATGAAGAAAAAGACGTTCATTCGACTACAAAACATGATCAATTCAATTCTCTTTTATGGGTAAGAACGCAAATATTTAGATATTCATCGAAAAATGCTTAATGACAAAATGAAAAAGATTTCTTAACTGGAAACAAGAAATGTTAATTCATTTTAAGAGTTAAAAAAAAAATGGGTTTTTATTCCACCGTCAGCAATCTTGAAATCAGCACTTATCATCATGATCTACGATCATTTGCAACTGATCTTAAGAATTTTAGAACGCTGTTTGTAGATGATCAATGATATGTAAATCAGGTGATCATCGTAGATCGTTATCGATCATTTTAAATTCCAATTCTGTCCGGGGGTTATTGTTTGTATCTAAAATTGGTTAAAATGAAAATTAGATATACCAACACAGTGATCATCTTCTCTGAGGTGGTTTAATTGTTGATCGTAAATGATCCACGAAAAGATCGCTTTATAAGCTTGATAGGTTATCGATCAAGGTGAAGATCTCTCTGTTCGATACTTATCTTAATGGAAAAGTTGCTATTCATTGTAGAGCGTTATATTTAAAAATTACTACCGAGTTGGATCACTAATATCTTTTGATCGCCGCCGACCGTTATGAGTCTTTATTTATTTATTAAGCTTATTACAAGCTACTTAAACTTAACTTAAACAATCAAAACTTAAACTAAAGGAACTTAACCTAGGAGAGAATAAATTAGCGGGACGAGGGGACGAACTATGGAGGCGGGTAGTGGTGTCAGACGTGATTTAGAGTATTACATGGACGCGTAAAGAGATTTTTTTAATAGAAGGTATAGATAAGTGAAAGTCGAGGGATAGTTGTGTTTGATTAGCTAAGCTCTGCTACTTCCCGACATGCTTTCAGAGTTTGTAAGTCTATCAAATGCAACCGATCTTCGTAGGGTGGTAATTCAGTTCTGTCAGATCAAGGTAAACCTCTTAGGGCAAAGCGTACAAATCGGCATTGCATAGCCTCAATTTTTACTAAGTGGTATATATAGTATGGAGACCAGACTTGGCTGGGGTATTCAAGTTAAAGTCTGACGTAAGTCATATAGAAGGTTTTGGTAACATAAGGGTTCGAGAATTTTTTGAACCATCGTTTTATGAACCCAAGGGTAGAATTGGTTTTTTGTATCATTTGGTTGATATGAGAGTAAAAATTCAGCTCTCTATCACAAATGATTCCCAGGTCTCGTATGAAAGAGACTTGTGGTACAAGCTCGTTGAGAAGGTAGTAGGCTCTGGGATCTGAACAGACAGACTGGGACTTCAGGACGTTGAGTTCTAGGAAGTTATTATCGCACCAAGTACCTACCGAAGGAATTAAGGTCAATTTGATTCTTATGAAACAATCAATTGATGTCAACATCAATAACGGTTAGGACGAAAAATAAAGGTCCGAGATGGCTGCCTTGTGGGACACTGGAAGAAGCAATGATGGAGTCAGAAATTGAACTTCTGAAAGGTACTCTGTAAGGGCGATTCTCGAGATACGATTTAAGTCAAGCGAGAATTAAGGGCGGGAAGCATAAAGCCTCGAGTTTGAAATGGATCAATGCATGGTTCACTTTTCGAAAGCTTTGCTGAAGTCGGTAATAACCACATCTATTTCATCGCTCCAAGGTCGAAAACGTTTTGGACGCAAATGCGATATCCCAGGCTGCCGGGGAGAAAGGATGAGTTTGAAGTGGAAGGGCATTACGTCATACACAATGACTCGAAGAGTTTAGGAATAAGAAGACAATTTGGCAATCGGTCTATAGTTGGAAATATCAATCCTAGAGCCCCTTTTGTAAGTGGGGAAGATGAAAGATTTTTTCTAAATTGTTGGGAATGAAGCTTGGCGAAGTGAAGGGCGAAGGAGAGTAGACAGCGGTTTGTATAGAGAGTTGACACATTTCTTGAGGAATATGGCTGGGAGACCGTCGGGACCTGGAGAGAAGTTGTCTTTGAGATGGTTTACCTTGTGATATATGATGTCTTTATTTATGTAAATAAAAGAGAGAGATGTTTGGGCGCAATTGTTCATGTAGCTGGAAACGAATAGGTCGGGTTTTTGACTATAGTCGTTGAATGACTGGCTTTGGGAGAAAAATATTATTCAATTTGAATGTGGAAGGGAACCCGCCCGTCTTTTTTTAACATTAAGAATAAGTAGAAGCATCTGGGATCAGTAATTAGAGACGTTTGCATTCTTTCTAGATATGAGTCATAAGGAGATTTATTGAGAGGAGAGAAGCGTTGGAAAGAATGTTGGTACTTCATACAATCAGAAGGAGAATTGGAAATTAAATATTTTTCCCATCACTTGTTTCTAATTTTCCAGAGAGTACGTAGTTCTTTATTGTACTAAGGAGGTGATGACGAAAACTTTTTTCGAGAAACGCATAAAACCGTATGGAGTAAACATTTAAAGAGAGCAGTGTAGGAGAATTCCAGTGCAACGGCAATGGGCGTATCATCATTCATGTAAAGACAGTCAGTCTGTATCATTAGATAACCAAATTTTTAAGCGCAACAAAATCGGTCTTCCGAATGTTGAAGGAGAAAGACTTTTCAGAAGAAGCGCAAGAGGAAGAGTTGGGAATTGTGAAGAGTTATGCATCTAAGCGGGTATGGATGGCCGACAAGACCCCGCGACCAGTGGGAAGAGCGTTATTAAGCTGTCCATAAACGCGAAAGACGACAAAGTCGGAAGAGAAAAGTTCGGAGGTTAGTTTGGGTTAAGGTGAAGATATCACAGGGAAGCATTTGGGAAGCATAGGCCGTTGAGGTTTTGTAGCGGAAAACCTTTAGAGGGGATTATGATGGAAGAGTTAGTTCTTTGGAGAGAAGCAATGCGCTTCATGACATATAGGGCGTGATCACTCAGTCTGGACATCACATCATTAGACAGCGGGGTCTTCTCAACTAGTTTGAAAGTTAGTTTGTAGCGATGGGCGCCGTATTAGTTTCTAAGCAAATATTTAGTCTTCAGTCTATTTTTAATTCAGAGATTACCTCCGATCTTTATTGATTTTTGTTTGCTGCTAATCGTGCCAGAAACTTAAAACAGGCTGAGGTTCTTTAAGCCTTCTTAAAGCTTTAATGAGTGATATTCAACGATCATCGGTCACCAATCACCAATCAGGCAGAAATTGCCGACAACTTTTTTGATCGTCATCACTGCTCACTGTATATAATTTTTGATATCGAATTCACTTATTATTCTGCTTTAGACCGTCTGGCATTTACATAACATCGATGCCCATACCAACTTCTAGACTGCAAGTGACCAGACCCTAAGTCACCACGTCAAGTTCATTACACGCGCCATACATAAGCTGCAGACCACAATAGCCACGCCATGGTCTATAAATAGACCAACTCCTCCACTTCCCAACACACATTCCAATTTCAAACCAAATCCACTCGATCTATCACCGAATTTAACACGTCCAAAAACCATTCCCGACAGTCCGTCCATAAAGAAATTAAAAAGAATAGACGACACAAGCTCCAAACAACAACAAAAACGATCGCATCAAAGACATAGCGCCTGCTTAATATGCCAGCTTGACGCTGCCAAAAAGCAAAATGCAAATTCGACAAATTCAAGTGTCCAAAAATTATGGTTACATTCAATCATAAAACGATGGCCCAAGCGCATATCAACAGAAAGGTCCGCCGTTCCGACAACGAAATAAAATCACATTACACCGTTCCGTACACGGCCTAAGTAGCCTCATTAGAAATTCCCAATTAGCGGGAGCGCAAGCACTCGACTATATGAGCGGGGGAGGTAATCAATTAACCATACCGTGACCAGCGGGAGTGTAAGCACCCGGAAATGCATGTAATACCTGATCTAAGGTCAGCACTTGGCTAATTAGAAATGCACGGCTACATCTGCTACCGCTACTGCTATTTTTGGACAAGCCAACAACCTGCGCTCTTAAATGGTACTAATTGGAATCGTTAGAAGAGGGCGAAACGTAAGCCTTAATGTATTATCATTTTGAATAAACTCATTCCGGTCAAGTGTGAACAACGGGTTGCGACAGTTTCTTTCGAATTAAGTTCAAAAAACAAAACAAGAAACTCAGACCCAAGGCTACTTATGCATACTATCGATTAGAGCTAATCTATCTAAGGATAGGATTAGCCAAAACTCGTGCTAAAAACCGACCGCCACAAAAAGGACGATGATGATGATAATGTTGATGAGACCGAACGAAATCAATACCCTTCCGATTGGTCTGAACAGTCGGATGTGGCGACAAAACATTAAGACTGACATGGAACAAAGCGTCGGCGATCGATTGAGTCAGTGGTTCAATTAATTTTCGGGAGAAATGCGTTCAACATCAATCGGCAAGCGTCAACCATCGGATGTTGCCTGACAAATGGATATCGTTCAACCATCGCGCCACACCAATACTCGCGCAACAACAATCACATCCTCATCTTCATCCTCAGCGTTATCCTCGTCAGGCAGGAAAACGTCAGAGCAATCAGCCGGTCAGCGCCGAATTCCAGTTAGTACGAACTTGAATGAATTGCTGATATCTTGTCTCTTGCTTACACTCAACGTCCAAAAAGAGTAGATACTCATGACCATATACAAGTATAGATACATAGTGTGCAGCGCAACAAATGCGCGAACGGATAAAATGTAAAAGACTGCGCTTAGCGCTTTCTTTGATCTGTCGTTGGTAATCTAGGAAATGTTTGTCAAAATCGTCGGAGCGTTTTCATTGTTTTTGACATTTCTCTCTCTCTTGTCGTCTTGTTCTTACCGTTGTTTCATCTTCATCTTCATTTTCATCTCTTGCTTTTTCTTAAGTTGGCTTGTTGGTTGGTTCATCCTCGTTTTGCATCTAGATGCTTTTACACGATAACAAAAAAAACAAAGCACTGCGCAGCAAGTTTTCTTGCTTTGTTTTTTTTTTTATTTTCTCTTTACCCAGTTTCTGTTCCACCTCGTTCTTGTTGGGATCTGTTTTGTTGTTCTGATGTTGTTCTTCCCGGAGATGAGAAGAGAAGAAGTAAAAGAAAACGATCGACAATCAAAAATATTTGATATTCCTGGCGCCAAATAGGCGGGTCATGTTGAGATTCGTGTTTTTTTTTTTTTCTTCTTGTTTTCCATGGTCTCTTTTAATTTTGTTGTTGTAGTTGTTGTTGTTTTTTATTATTCCCCCTCTTGTTGATCTTGTCGAGCTTGTTAAAAGGATTGCAAAATTTAACATTCATATTTGCTGACAGTTGATTTGATAATTTTCGTTTTTAGCACTTTTTTTTTCTAGAAAAGTGCTTAAGTACCACAGGGTTCCAGTGAGAGGCCTATACTCTGTATCGTTTAACATTTTCAATCGGAACGTCTTCACTTCTCTCGCAATGATTCGTATTATTCGCTTATTCGCTATGCATCTGTCAAATGCATTCTGACACTTTGAGTGCAAGTACTGAGACACCACTTGGCTTGTTAACGTTGTCACCGGGTTCGTCACTTCGCCTCGACTACAACTGCTGCTGACAGATTTTTCCGCTACTCATCACCATGCATAGTATACATATGTACATATGTATATGGTGCATTCAGCTATGTATGTTTACACGCCAAGTGCACTCATGCTGTGCGAGTAGCGCAAAATTTCGCGCCGCATAATGCTGTTCATGTGTTGTAAATTTCGCCCTCATGCTCACTATATGCCATAACCATAGCAGCCAGCCCTCTCTGGATGGAGATGGATGATGTGTAACGGTCGTCACACAGTTCGAACGGACGTAGCTTGTTAAATTCATGTCGGATTAATCAACTTAAATGGATAATCCGTTCACCTATTCGATGAGATCTCTCTTTAGAGAAGACTGCATTCGTCCGTCATCTTCCCGAATGATGGGAGAAAAGAAAGGACTACAAAATACTGTCAATTATGATGCATGAGTGCCGTTCACACACCCCATGTTCCTGGTGCGCGATGGGAAAATCAAATGTCCGAACTTGACAGTTTCTCACTATGTGGCAGCTTTCAACTAAATACATATGTATACGAATAGCAAGAGCACATTCTAACTTAATAATTAACGTTGGAATGGGAAGAAGAGATTGGCCGAAACCGCAGAGCAAAGACTATCATTTATAGGTCATGAGCAGGGAGCACAAGAAACGGGGGTGACACTCGTGAATTGTATAGAATTTAGTAGTAACCAACTATACAATCGAGTCCTATGAATTAACAATTTGTTTTCTTTCATTATTTTGAGTCGTGGTCAGTTCGAATGTGCATTGACAGATGTTCCGTTCACTCGTTGGGGGAAGGGGGAGATGTAGTTCAGAATATTGTTGCTGTCGTTTTCGTTTGGTTTTGTTTCTTTTCAATCAAGACGCACACCCCCTTGTGAACATGGCACTCGTCGTCATTCGACATTGTCGACAAATGGACAAGCGACTATATGGCTGACCAGCAATTAAAGTGGGCGAAGGTGATGGACTATGGTAGTGGAGCAGGGTGCATTGCGTTAATGGCTGAACTATTATTATTACGACAGACAGACTGATGGAATATGAACTGTACAGCACGGAAGGAATGTTCGATGAAATTCACTTTAAAATGGAGTGATGAAGGGATAGGGTATGACTGAAAAGGGAAGCAACCATAAAATCATAGACATGATGAATGGTGACCAATTGAAGTAATGTTTCGACGCACAAACCATCGAATAAATAATGCAAATTGGCAATGTTCTTAAAATGTTGCTAGGGCGGTCCGAATAGATTATAATAACAAATGAAGAGTTGTGACTGGACGACTACACATGCCTGATGATGGGGTATGGGCCCGTTTAACGCAGTAAAGTAAAGTGATTATAGACAATTTGTTACGTAAAAGGACATTCCAACGAACTCGATGACGTTTCGAATGCGTTGAAATATTGAAATGAGGGTGATCACGAAATTGCAAGGGTGTAGTAAGTAATTATAGTATAAGTAGCTGGAAGCACATGAGAAGTTTGAAAACAAAAGGGATATTTAAAAATCCCACAATGTTGTGCAATAGGGCCATAACTTTTAAATCAAAGGAGAGATTTACGTTGGTTTCTTTTTTTAACTGAGTAGTTCCTAAATATTTTCTTGAGTAAGGTCCAACGGGCTATTAGTGATGTAATAGGAAACCGAATCATAAACATTTCCCTAAAGGCGTTCGTTTTCGGAAACACCGTGTTCCTAGCACTCATTAACCAAACTGAAAATTAATCAAACAGCACTTATCTACAAGCAAAAGACGAATGGCCACGCACCCGTCGACAATAGGCACTAGCCAACCACCCAATTCTGTTAATTCGAATTATTGTGCGAAACTTCTCATAAGTGTTTTACTAAATGAGCTTTGACGTGACTACAAATCATTTATTACTAGGCCACTAACGCGCTACGCAACATACCATACGAGTTACAATTCATTCAATTCATTTGCGGCACTCATATTATGACCCAAATACTCCAGACCCAATCCAGCTCATTGCAGAACAATTGAATCGTTGTTCCTCGTACGTTTGTTTACCTATTCGGGAGTATAAAAAAATGAAGACATCACGCAAAGGGCTTTCATTTCTAGCACCTACTCCGATGCCCATTACACTTACATACGTATGTACATTCATATATTTTACATGGATTCCTGCAATCCTTATGGCACCGATTCGGACGGAGTTTTCGGAGTAAACAAATCGCCTTTCTATGCTGATTTTATTACCCGTTATTATAGGGTGCCCCGATATACGGTGTACGTGTGTTCACATCCGCGAAAACGAAGTAATAGTAGGCCGAGAGGCAACAAAACCCACGCGGATGAACAGATTGGCTGATGGACTGTTGTGCAAATGGGTAGCTACACTAATGGATATGCACATAATACATAATACATACATATGTATGAAGGTGTGATGAAAATTTTTCGAAAAATGTTTTACTTTACTACCGCTCTCGCCATCATCACGTAGTAACGCATTATGAACTCATTTGGAATAGAGCAGCGCAAGTTTTTATTTTTTATCCTTACTACTAGATAGCATTCGTATTGCTATCGTTGTCGTCATCGAGTGCTTTAAAAAGAGTAAAACACTTGTTGTTCCAGAAAATCTACTACAACCATCACCGACCAGATACTTTTGCAGTTAACCGAATTAGAGAATTATTTTTAGAACTTTCCAACCACTTTCCCAATCGCTCACGCGTATTTGCATCTCACACTCAACCTCACTCTAATCCACCACCACTCGACGAGCGTTTTTTACATTCAATTACTTTTCCTGAATAGAAAAAAAAATCATAATTTTTTTAAAATGTTGTCACCCGAGTATCTAAAGCTATTAAGCACTCGAGCTGTACACAAAATGAAAAAACCTCTCAAATCACAATCGCAATCTTGTTACATTGTCGATTCTTGCCCCACGGATTATGCGTCATTTACAGTCGTCCGTCGTCCTCAGTGTTGCCTTGCCACCCGAGGGGGTGGTTTGCCCCTTCTGCATTTTAGTTACATTCTTCTTCGTTATTGCTTCGTGCCCCTAAACGTCATTAAGGTGATGCGTTTTTCATTGGACCTTCTCGGTCGTTCATTCCCTGGGTTCCATCTATTTAATGGGATTTCTTGTTTTATACCACCCGACTTGAGGGGGTGGTTAGTACAAGTATATCATCATCATCAACGTTGTCGTTGTTGTTGTTATGATCTCTCACCAACCTTTCAGAAGATAGATGACAATAGTCAGACATATATAGAGTGATGAGAAGGATGTGCTTAAGTAGCTGTCTTAAGAATTACTACCAAGTAATGGAGAGAGCAGTCGGTGTTGTTGGCAAGAATTAGGTCCATGGTTCGTGGGAAAAACACGAAAATTATACTTCGAACAGCCTGGTTGCGTGCTTAATGATGTTTGGATTTTTGTTGATTTTACATTTTTTTTTTTCTCTTTGTTTTAATTGGCGCCCTAAGGAGAGAAGATGAGATTTTGTTGCTGAGCTTTTCAAATCATAAAATCACAATTTCGACTAAACATCGAAATTATGATGGACGGACAGCGATGATAGATGGTGCGATTTCCCACCAAACTTGGTTGCTGGCTAATTCCTGTCAGATACATGGACAGGAATAATGTATATTTTAAATTAAATAAATTAAATTTGATTAAGTGACCGAAGTTGAGTTAAACAAACAAACATTTGTTCGCTAATTTCTCGACAGGTTACAATAAAGTGCGATTGATGAATGATGCTTCGGGCGACAGAAAAAACTAACCAAATACCGATGTTAAATTAGTTAAATGCTATGTTGCCCCCTTTGCCACTTTACTTGGTTCTTTCGTGTCCAATTAGTTACTACTAGGTTAACCGTGTGAAATGACACTTAAGACAAGCACCGATGACACTTCTTGGAAGTGAATTTTTCCGAGAGAAAGTCTGGGTGCGTATTTGCATAAACGAGGCAGAGTGATAAAGATACATATACATATGTACGTATGTAAAGGACTTTGATAGATATATGTAAAGATATAAATAATATTATAGGATTTATAAATATAAATAAAGATAAATATTTAATAAGTCAACCTTGTAAAACCAAGTGAACAACCTAAATCCTATCGTCCTCTTTTTCTTCTTTGGCGCTACAGTTCATGGCGAACCTGGGCCTCCTTCAAAAAACCTCTCCAACTGGCACGGTCTTTCGCCAGCAGTCTCCAGTGGCGCACGCCTAGTTGGTTAAGGTCCTCTTCCAATTGGTTGCGCCACATAGACCTTCGGGGCCGGAGCTGTGTTTTTCATACGCTCAACATGACCTAGCCATCTTAGGCGTTGGATCCAAAGTCGCCGTGCAATGTTCATGTCGCTGTACAGCCCGTACAGTTCACTGTTAAGTCTTCTCCTCCACTTCCCATTTATGCAGGTCGGGCCGAAAATCGCAACATTTTTCTCTCAAAACAACCAAGGGCCTCCTCATCCGCTTTCAATAAGGTCCATGTCTCTGCGCCATAGAGCAGGACCGGGATGATAAGGGTCTTGTATATGCTCACCTTGGTTTTTCGAGAGAGGGTTCTGCTTTTCAATTGCCTCCCGAGCCCAAAGAAACAGCGGTTGGCAAGAGTTATTCTGCGTTTGATTTCGGCACTGATGTCGTTTCTGCATTTCACTGCGGAGCCTAGGTAGACGAAGTCCTTGACTGCCTCGAAATTATACCTGCCTTCGTGTCCTTTTTCGACGAGAGCATATATGTATTTCGTTTTGCCCTCATTTATCGCCAGTCCCATTCTAGCCGCTTCCGTCTCAATGCTCGTAAAGGCCTCAATGACATCTCGCTGACTTCGTCCAATTATGTCAATGTCATCGGCATATGCGAGCAGTTGTATGGACTTGAAAAAGATGGTGCCCCTCGTATTGACCAATGAGTTTTGCACTATCCTTTCAAGGACGATGTTGGAAAAGTCACACGATAGCGTGTCGCCCTGTCTAAAACCTTTTTTGACATAAAAGGTATCGGTGATCCTATCGTCCTATCAGCCTAATATCTTTTCTACTGAAAACAATGAAAAATGCTCCATATTAAAGGTATCCCAGAGGGTCAGATACCACTGCACTATCCCTCAGACGTGTAGCCAATCCCACTAACCACCACATTAGCGCGATGCTAAATAGCCGTATTATATCAGCCACATCCGAAAAGGTCGGCAACAGTATCGGCAGCTAATGGGTATCCACAAGGAGGAGTCCTTTCACCCCTCCTCTGATCGATAGTTATCGATATGTTACGGGCAGATGCGAATTTTCTGCCTGTGAACGCATGCAACTTGCGCTTCAGTCCATCTCTAACTGGTAAGAAGAGCTTGAATTTAAATATAGGGAAATCTACTGGCTACTAGGAAAAATTACCAACTTAGCACTGAAAACAAGCTGCTTCTCTACAAGCAAGTGCTTAAACCCATTTGGGCTTACGATATACAACCCTGGGGTTGCACCAAAAAGAGGAATTCTTCCATTATACAAACGTTTCCAAATAAAGTATTGCGAGAAGTTGTTAACGCGCCGTGTTATATTCGAAACGACGACATTCATCGTTATTTAAACATTGAAAACGTCGAAAATGAAGCTAAGCTTTTCGCCCGAAACTTACTTACTTACTTAGGTGGCGCTACAGTCCGTGGTGAACTTGGGCCTCAACCAACAAGCGTCTCCAGCTGGCACGGTCTTTGGCCAGCTGTTTCCAGCGCCGCACGCCCAGTTGGTAAAGGTCCCCTTACACCTGCGTGCGCCACCGTAGATGCGGCCGTTCTCTGCCGCGCCTTCCTACCGGAGTGGATTCGAAAACTCTTCGGGTCGGAGCTCTATTTTCCATGCGCTCTACATGGCCTAGCTACCTTAAACGCTGTATCCGTAGACGTCGTACCAGGCCGATGTCGCTATACAACCCGTACAGTTCTTCGTTATATCTTTCCCTCCATACAACGTTTGAACAAACAGGACCGTGAGCTTTGTATAGCTCACAGAATTTTCCTCTCGAAACGACCAAGGGCATCTTCATCCGCTCTTGTTAAGGTCCAAGCCTCTGCACCGTAAAGGAGGACTGGGATGATTAAGGTCTTATATAGTGTCACCTTGGTTTTCCGAGAGAGGGTTCTACTTTTCAATTGCCTCTTGAGCCCAAAGAAACAGCGGTTGGCACGAGTGATTCTGCGTTTTATCTCAGCGCTGGTGTTGTTATTGCTGGTCATCAGTGAGCCAAGGTAGACGAATTCCTTGACCACTTCAAAGTTATATCCGCCCATGGTGACGTTCTGGCCAATACGTCGGTACTGTCCGTCTCTTTTAGATGAAAGCATATATTTGGTTTTACCCTGATTAACCTTGAGACCCATCTTAGCCGCTTCTACCTCAATGCTTACAAAGGCCTCATTCACGTCTCGCTGTATCCGTCCAATCACGTCAATGTCGTCAGCGTACGCAAGCAATTGCGTAGACTTGAAATTAATCGTACCTCTTGTGTTGGCGCGTAACTCTTCCACGATCTTTTCAAGCACGATGTTGAAAAGGTTGCATGACAGCGCGTCACCTTGCCTAAATCCTTTTTTAACATCAAAGGTCTCAGTTTGCTCATTACCGACCTTAATGGAGCAGCGAGAATTCTCCATTGTCATCCTGCACAGTCGGACGAGTTTGGCGGGGATGTTAAAACAAGACATGGCTTTGTATAGCTCATCTCTATACACGCCGTCGTATGCAGCCTTGAAATCGACGAAGAGGTGGTGAATGTCGATTTGGTATTCCTGGGTCTTCCCCAAGATCTGCCGTAGCGTAAATATTGGGTCTATTGTGGATTTACCTGGCCTGAAACCACATTGATAAGAGGCGATCAGGTTATCCACAAACGGTTTCAGGCTTCACACAATACAGCAGAGAAGATCTTATATCCGATGTTAAGGAGACTTATTCCGCTTTGGATGGCGCAGTTATAGGGGTCTCCTTTCTTATGGACCGGGCAAACGACGCTGAGATTCCATTCGTTGGACATGCTTTCCCCCAACCATACCTTACAAATGAGATGGTGCATGCACCTTACCAGCTCATCTCCAGCCGCCTTAAGAAGCTCAGCAGACAGACACCTGTTACATCGTCGTCCATTACGAATGGCTCGTTCTGCCTGACAGCGGTATCTTGTCTATCATCGCCGTTATACAGTCTGCAGAAGTGGCCTTTCCAAGTCCTCAGCATTGACTGTAATTCTAGTACCAGTTCTCCATTTTCATCCCTGCAGTGCAGGCCGCTGGTGCATGGAGCATGCACCAAATCATGTGCCGAATTTGAGAAGATGAAAGCATGCCCGACGACTGGAATACCAGCTCTATTTGCCCCATCCACATAAAAGGCGATCCTACCTCTTGCAAGAAATACAGAGGTGTATCCCTGCTCAATGTCGCATACAAGATCCTGTCCAGCGTATTGTGTGAACGTCTAAAGCCATTTTCTTCTTCTTCTTTGGTGGCGTTACAGCCCATGGAGGATTTATTTTTTTTTTTTTTTTTACACAGGTGAAAGGGACCTACAGTTTAATGCCGATTCCGAACGGCGTGAGTCGAGAAGCTTTTTCAAGGCAAGTTTACACTACGGGGGGTTTTGCCAGTATCCCGCCGAGGAGGGACACCGCGAAATAAACATTCGATGGCGTTTGTGTTATCGGGATCCGAACTCGCTCATCGTGCGCCAGAGTCTAACACACTAACCACTGCGCCACGGCGCCCTCGGTCTTAATGCATGGTGATGAATATATGAATCACTGTGTTGTTGTGTGTTTTTTTTTTTAACTAAACCACAATTGTGTGAATTTTTCCGAAACAAACTTTCCTATGCGATTTCCTTCCTAGAAATATTTTTTTGTCCCTATTTAAGCCCTACGATTCAAAATGAAATTATTAATTTGCTTGGTACCGCAGTCAGGATTAATATTATTTTAGAAATTAAAAAAGCTCCATTTCTGGCAATTATTTTGGATACAACACAAGACTTGTCAAAAATTGACCAACTTTCTGTAGTTTTTCGATACATCTCGATAATAGAAAATGATCATAATGTACCTGAAGGATTAAAAATCTGTAAGTCCTTTTTGAGGTTTATAGCAGTATCCGATTGCAGTGCAGGACTTAAAACTGGAATTTTAAGTACGATTAAAGAATATAGAATTGATTTGTCTGAATATAGAGGACAGGGTTACGATGGAGCAAATGTTATGTCGGGTGTATATGAACGATTACAAGCCCTTATAAAAGAGCATGCCCCGAATGCCGATTATGTTCATTGAGCTGCAGACGCATTAAATTTAATTTTAAACGATGCTGCGAAACAATTTATTGAATTTCGATAATCCAGAAAAAAATACATAGTACCTGCTTTAGCAATAGTATAAAACGCTGGGCAATGTTGAGTAACGAATCATTTGAAAAATATAAAGTGGCCCTTAAAAAGGTTTGTCCTACAAGATGGTCTTCAAAGAACGACGCTTTAGTAGCGATAAAGAACAACTATTTATTAATCAGAAAAATGCTGTACCAACTAAATTGAATTCCCACTAAAAAAGATGAACGTGAAGAATGTAAAAATGTAACTAACATTTTAGAGAGTTATGATTTCTTAGTTCTTCACTCTTCTTTTTTCTTCACTATTTGAAATCATAAATCGTTTCAAAAGCTCTTGTTTGCTTGCTTGCTTTGGTGGCGTTACAGTCCATGAAGGGCCAGAGCCAAGCTTCTCTCAATCACCCACGTTGTGTGTGATTTTTTTTTTTTTTTTTTTTTACACAGGTGAAAGGGACCTACAGCTTAATGCCGATTCCGAACGGCATCAGTCGAGAAGCTTTTTCTTGGCAAGTAAACTACGGGGGGTTTTGCCAGTACCCCGCTAAGGAGGGACGCCGTGAAATAAACATTTGATGGCGTTGGTGTTATCGGGATCCGAGCTCACTCATCGTGCGCCAGAGTCTAACACACCAACCACTGCGCCACGACATCCTAAAGCTCTACAGCATGAAAATAATTACTTACAGAAAGCTAGTATTTTATTAAGTAATCTTTTGAATGACTGAGCGTAATAAGAAATCAAAATTCATTCAATGGTTTGCTAAATGAGTCCAGAGACTTACAAAATAGTGGGGGCTAACAACTGTTTTTAAAAATAAAAGGCGATAACGAAGCGTTTTTTTTTATGAGTTATCACAAGAGGAGAGAATTTCAGACCCGCAATCATATTTCAAAGTCAATGTATACTATTGCTGTTTAGATATATTAATTTTTCAAACTAAACAAAAATTTTAGAGCCTTTGTGACCTGATGTGAACCTGACCTAATATGTTCGAAGTATTACAACCGGAGAAACTCCTTTTTTCTTCAAACGAAGTGATAAAAAACGCTTCCGGAAAACTGTCAGCTAAATACAGTAAAGACATCTCAGTTAATCTTTATGAACAATTAATTGCTCTGAAAACATGCTTAAAATCTAAAATTCAAAAAATTCATTCATTATTGCTGATAAAATTCAATAGCCTTGCATCCAATTGTCTTGACCCTTCCAGTTACAACCGCAACAACTGAAAGCAGGAACGGCTATGAGACTTGTCACTATTGTCTATAGAGACAGACATTTTAGAAAAACTGAAATCGTCTTCAGCTATAGATGATTTGCTAAATCAATTTGCTGAAAAAAAGACAAGCGAAGTGTATAGGTATTTAATTTGAATTGTTTGGCTAGCTCAATTTCTAGGAGGAAGTGATAACTTATAACTAGGGCGGTGGACGGAGCTGGTTATCCGCTCCTACACCAAATTATTGAGGCGAAGCGTACAAGAAACCTCTCTAACTACTCGAGATTTCTTTAAATCGTTTAATTCATACCTATTTAGGTGCTCTGTGTTGCGCTTTATCGTTGTGGTAACCACGGAAGTGGGACGGCGTTAAAGAACCTAACGGGGGGCGTGCAAAAAGTAACAATTTTTGAACTCAATGAAAAATCGGCGCCCCCTCGAAAGTTTGGACATGTGTGACCATGGTTCGTGACCGACGCAAAATGTGGCCTTATCCACAATCAATGTACCTGCGTAATGCTAAGATATGTCAGTTTGCAAAATTTCTTTACAATCGGACATCACGTTTAAGAAAAGTTCCGGGACGAACGCTTTTCCCTTAGAGTCGAGTAGAGAGAGGCTTCGCTTACGCTTCGCCTCAATCAATAAATAATGATTTATTTTAATTGAATGCATGCATTTTTGTTTCTTTTGTTGAAAATCCCCCAACTAATTTTGATACAGGGCCCCTACAAGACACGCTACGACACTGATTTTTGCCCAAGTCCTACAAATTACATCGACGTATCCTGGCGCAAAGAAAAAAACATCAGGAAACAATTTCAGATTTTTTTTTCCGAATTATAGAAATTCTTATACATTTTTAGAAGGTTTGAGCAATTTTGGCATAAAAGTCTTCCACATTCGCCAAATATTTATAGAATCAATCCTAAAAAAAGAAGCGTTCAAAAATGATGTTTATTCTGAGAGATTATGAATAATTCTGGCGCCATCGATAGCAGCTAAAATACAAAGCTATCCAACACTTTTGACATCCATCTCGCAGTGATGTCTTACCGGGACAGGGACACCTAAGACTGCTAAACTGTCCGACTTTATCTGAGAGTGAATATTCAAAAAATAAAAATCTTTATAAAATCTCAGTTTCAACTTGAGAATTACGTAACGATGCGATTATCGCCACCAAGACACGGTGTAGTCGTGGTTTGATCTTTGGCTTTTCAGTTCTCTTGTTTTTATTTAGTCTCCTGCTATCGCAGTTCAAATATTTGTTTCGCATTAACGAATTGAATTTTGTCACTGATTAAGCATCCGAAAAAGCTGAAATACCATCAGCAACAAGAAGAATATACTATAAATGTTCATAAATAAATTGCTTAACACTACGCCGAAGTAAACAGACTGACGCCATGTTTGGCGACCAGCGAATTAGACAACATATGTACGAGTATCTTTGTTTGCCCGTTTGCAGCCTTATCTCTTTGCAAAACGACAAATGAAAAAAAAAACGAACAAAAACCCGAAACCAAAAAGTACATAAATGTCTGAGTCAAATATTTAAAAATTTATTGTTGTCTTTTCGAAACGGGTTTCCAAGCATTCATAGATCAATTTTGGGCCGTTGCACATGCATCAAATGTGACAACACACGACTAGCACAGTGTCATTTAATTGAGCTTCACTGCTTCACATTTCAAAAGACAAAAAGCAATTACCATAGCTCCCTTACCACGCTTTGTTTATTTTCTTCTTTTTTTATTATTTATTTATTACTCTCGTTACTAGGGCTTGTTGTATGTTTTAATAAAGTTTTAACAACATTGAATTTTAGTGTGTTTTAATGGGCCTGGCTACTGCCATATGGAGATCAACGCCGATGGTGATAATTAATAGAAGATAACGTAACACAACAACAAGAGAAGGAATGTGTCACGGGACACGAACAATTCGTTGTTTTGCCTCTGTGGATACATGTCGACCTGTAATTGCTCATTGTTCAGTGAGAATGAATTTGCATGTTTGGCGTCTTGTCATTTTAGTGCTTTTCCGAATGACACCGGCTTAGTGTGGGTGAGTTAGGGGATGCATGACAGTATAGCAGAAGATCGCAGGATGAATAGAATATCATATATTACGTCAAATCTATTACAAAACTAAAACTAAAAATCCCTCTTGTTTGACAGTTTCGCTACGTGTCAATTTGAACTTTCACCAAAGAAAACGAATGTCAGTTCGGCTAGAATTGCAACAAATTTGGATGAAAGTCAAATGATCAAAGAAAAGCGGTCTTGTAAGCTTATCAGCGAAAACTCGTGATTTATGATGAATTTATTTTCAATTTATCTTCCAAGAAGAATAACATAAATTAAGACCAAATGTCAGATTTTGTAGATTTGTGGAATGAGCAAATAGTTTTGACAGGTGAACGTGAATGTCATATAAGTAGAATTGTTTGCGGGAAAAATAATTTATTATATTTATAATCTCGAGTTAAGTTAAACAACTTCATTGAGATGAAGCGCATTTGTTTGGATTAAGTGGGATTTAACGGTCTATTTGGTGGTTGAGTGAGCTGTTGAATATGCGATGAATGCACTTTCGATTTCGTTGTGCATGATGCGAACAGACTGTAATGGTGACAATTCAAGTAACAAAAGTGAGCGGATATTTCGAAAGCCAAAATCGTTGGTTGAATGGGTGGGTTAAATACCTTGTGAACAAGACGATTGAAGAGGTTGATACAATGTATTGTCTCGACTGAGTAATTACACACAAAATTAAGAAAACAGACAATGGTTCTCGGCTAATACTGTAACAGTCATTCGTGAGCAATTTCGATCTCGCCCATTCCGTCCCGACAATTTCGATGGTAAAAAATGCAACACAATCTAGAAGGCCAATTGTCGAAAAAGTCGATGGCCGTGATGCAATGGTAAACATCACCGACTGTCGAGCGGAAAGTCTGTAGTTCAAAGTACCTATATCCATAGATAGAGAAATGCAACTCCTATACGGAAAGATTGTACAACACAGCTGTTGTGAGAAGTGATCAAAAAATACTGACGAAGGTATAACCCTAACAGTTTAGTGTATGGTCACATCAAATTCATACTCTGTGTGTGCAGTTCTAACATGTATAACACCTTAATGACATGAACTACAACCAACGTGAAAATCCAGTCGAGTTCTTCTCCTCCTATCTGGGACAACCACCCCAAGAGAATAGTGAACGAACATCTATGATCCAAACCATCTGCACTCCATTCAGATTGTGTGACAAACATCATAAGAGTATAACTCTTGAACCTGTGCGAACTATCATTAAGTGAGCACCGTTTCACCCAGGAGCTAAATATACCCCAAAAAACTGTCGCCAACTATCGCCAACTATCGCCAACTATCGAAAAAGTCGATGAAATCATGGAAATCGTCGAGTTTGACGTCAAGTGAGCACCGTTTCACCCAGGAGCTAAACATTCCCCAAAAAAACTCTCTAGAACCATCACAACTATTTGACCATCAAGTGAGCACCGGTTACCTAGAAGATAAACCTTGTCAAAAAAAAAACTCTTTAGAACCATTTAGTACGACTGAATATAAAAAGAAGCTCGAGCTATGGATGCAGCACGAATTAACGGTCATGGACCAAATTTCCACCTGCGAATCGCAACAAAACCGAGCCATTTCTGAAGCGAATTGTGACTGGTGACGAAAAGTATATCACTTGCGACTATCTTAAGTCAAAATCGTCGTTGTCGACATGCAGTGACCTAGGATTGATACCGGAAAGTTTTTTTTTGTTTCTGTATGTTTGACGGGATTGATAGGAAATCATCAATAACAAGTTTTAATTCGGACCTGTACTATTAACAATTGGACCGTCTTAAGAAAACAGTCGGAGCAATAGGGAAGGAATTGTATTCTGTCAGGATAACACCAGGCCATACACATCGATATTGCCTCGCTAGAAGCTCTAGTATTGTGGTTCTTATGCATCCACCTTATAGTCCGCACCTGATAGTGGGTACAATTTGCTCCGGTTCAAAGTGAAGGATTTCAATTGTGAAAGATGTATCTCAAAAGAGGTTGGCGGAAAGAGACTGTTCCAGTTTTCTTGCCAATAGGAACGAAAGCTTCTATAAGAGGGGCGTAATTGAACTACCTTCAAAATGCCAACGAGGTACCGAACAAAAAGACGTCTTAGTAGAGCCTTCTTGATGAATCTGTTTTTATAACATCTATTTTGATAACATAGATAGATGTATAGTCATAGCTTTAAAGAAAAAATTTAATGTATTTCTTATGGTTTTCAAGTTATATGACGTGTGTCTTTAAGGCTTCAACAAATTTAGTTTTAGTTTAGTTTAAACACAATATCGGATAGTGAACATCATGATTCATGTCCGAGCTTAAGTTAATATCGCCTGCGAAAGCTGTAACTTTCCGTGTAAATGTTTTGCTAAAAAGGAAGTTGATGTAAATTAGGAACAATATGGGGCCAAGAACTGATCCCTGAGGCACACTTAAGTTCATAGCCTTAAATTTAATAACAGAGTTATCTACAATAACTTTCTGAGTTAAATTTTTAAGTAGAACTCAAACCAATTGTGAATAAAAGAATGAAGTCCTACATAGTGTAATTTAACTGGAAAAACCCTGTGGTCGATCATGTCGAAAGCTTTGGTAATGTCTACAAAACGACCAGCGCAACATTTGTTATCATCTAGAAACTTATAAATAAAGGAGCAAAACTCCAAGAGCGCATCTTCTTAACAAGGCCTTTCCTAAAGCCAAATTGCACAGGACTAAAGAATTTAACTTTTGACAGGTACCTCAGCATTCTGCTCTTGACAGCTTCTTCAAGAAACCTTTGAAACTGGTGATAGTAAAGAAATTGGCCTGTATGTAGTTGTTTTTGTCACTTTTACTATCTACTCTTTTTGTGAAGAGAAATCACATTGGCACATTATAAGTTATAAGGAAAAAATCCGGTCGGGATGCTTAGATTGAAAATATGAGCTAAAATGTCTACAACATTAAGTGCTTGTGAGCCCCGCGAAAGCTTGGGTTTTCCAGTGAACGGATTAAAGAAGTTATTATTTAAAACATTATCGTTGACTAATCACTTGAAAAGGACATCGGACCAACTGTTGTAGGATCGTCAAGGGTTACACCGTCATTGCATAAAACTATCTATATGGTGGAATAAGGAGAGTTGCCATCAATGATACTATTTATTGCCTTCCAATCCTCCTCTTGGATTACCAAGTTAATTTCGTATTATAGAGTAAAAGTATGTACCTATCCCGAGCTATTCGTATATCCTTGTTAACTTTCTTCCTCAACATTCGGAAAAAGTGGATGATTGAAGCACTTTTTTCTTAATTTGTTTTTGAGCTTATTTTTTTTAATACAGCCTAAGTAATAAAAGAGGGCGCCGTGGCGCAGTAGTTACTGTGTTGGAC